>JAGSMW010000021.1:0-4830000 GCA_029286795.1 Byasa hedistus
AAATCATCTTTCAAATGAAAATATTCTTAACCACATCAATAACATCTTTATAGTATTGTGGCCAGCCGTTGTTAATATATTTTTTTAAAATTGATAATACTGGATCATCTATAGTAACCCCCAAAATTTTTTTTCACCAAGCCTCAGTGACCGGTAAATTATCTACTAAAAGCGCAACCTGTAATTCAACGTCCTCATTTAGGTCTGAATCTGATATGCTAAATGAGGCGGGGATATCTCTGGACAACACATCGGCCAAGAACATTTCTTTACCAGGCTTATAAGTCAGGGTCAGGTCATAAGGCTGTAAACGTAGTAACATTTTTTGCAATCTTGTGGGCACCTTGTGTAAAGGCTTTTTGCTTAAACCCAACAATGGTTTGTGGTCCGTTTCAACAATCACATTTTTATGTCCAAAAATCCACATCCGAAATTTCTCAACTCCAAAGCAAATCGCAAAAAGCTCTTTTTCGATTTGAGCATAACCCATTTGAGTTTCAGTCAACGCACAAGATGCATACGCTAAAGGTTTACCACCCTGGAGAAGCACTGCTCCTACCGAATGTGAGCTAGCATCAACACTTAAGGTCAACTCATTTCTAGATGGATCAAAAAACCCTAAAACCGGAGCAGAAACCAGCAACTTCTTTAACTGACAAAAGGCATTATTTAACGAACTATTCCAAACAAACAGTACATCATTCTTTAGGAGTTCCCTTAAAGGGGCCATCAACTCAGAGTAATTGGAATAAATTTTGTAACATAATTAAACATGCCCAATATTCTTTGCAAAGATTTCTTGTCAACAGGGGCTGCCAGTGCCTTAATTGTACACACTTTATCTGGATCAACTTCAATACCATCCGAAGAAAAACAATGACCAAGAAACATCACTTTTTCTTTATAAAACTCACATTTCCCTGGGTTAAATTTTATTCCTGCAGTCTGAGCTGCCTGAAGTACTTTGTCTAAAACAAGGTCCATTTCCTCTTTAGAATTAGCCCATAAGAATATATCATCTTGAAATGTGAAAACATTATTAATGTGCATAAAAGATTTAGTTACAAATGAGTGAAATTGTTCAGGCGCACACTTAAGGCCAAATGGAAGTTGCAGAAATCGATATCTTCCCCACAGAGTCACAAAAGTACACAATATTGAGCTTCTCTCATCAAGAGGTAAAACCCAAAACCCAGATTGAGCATAAAGTTTGCAAAAAATCCTTGCACCCTGTACTTGTGCTGAAATTTCCTCAACCTTTGGAAATGGAAAATGAGAGTGTTTAATTGCTTTATTTAAGGGTCTTGGATCTATACAAACACGTAACGACCCATCCTTTTTTCTAACTACCACCATCTGGCTAACCCAATCTGTAGGCTCATCCATATGTGTTATAATACCCATCTCCACCATATGATCCAGCTCCGCCTTAACCTTTGGACAAAGCTTAAAAGGAATTCGTCTAACGGGAGACACAACAGGCAATGTATTATCATCCAGCTCAATTGAGACAGTATGCTCCTTCGCCAAGCCAATACCACCATCAAATAGCCCTAAATATCTTCTCATTAAAATAGAGTCTAATTCAATTGAATTCACTCGAGTTATCAAACCTAGATACTCACTACTATTTAAGCCGAGAATATTCACACAGTTTTTAGACACCACATAAACAGGAATTGTACTATGTTTACCCTCATAAACTACATCTAGAACACATTTTCCTACAACAGGAACCACATCACCCGAAAAAGACGTAATTTTAACTTTTACCTGTGTCAACATCTTAATCTTGTGTAAGCCAAGACGTTTAAATTCAGTCATTCCAATAACATTACACTGCGCTCCAGTGTCAATCTTGAATGTTGTTGGTTTTCCTCCTATTATTAAACTTGCTGTATACCATGATGAATCAAAAGATTTTTTTGGAACTGTTTCCATATCAATAGCATCTAATTGTAATATATCCATTTGAAATTCTAATTCCTCTTCACAATCTAACACATTCACATCCTTCTTTTTGCACATTGGAGTTTTAGCAAAATGATGCAACTGATGACATGCAACACACTTCTTATTGTAGGCAGGGCACCTACCCTTGTAATGCTCATATCCACAAAATTTACACTTGAATTTTACACTTGATTTATATGATGTGTCTGTGTTTGTTCGTTTTTCTTTTGGTTCCATATATTTCCAATCAGTTTGTGATCTTGCTCGAACCAAATCCACTGGCTCTTCCTTAACTTCTAATTTTACTGCTTGGACCTGTTGCCTAATAAGTGCCTGATTTCTAGCACATTCCATTACTTCGGTACTATCAACATCACCCAGGCCCAATAGTTTGATCTGCACTTCTTTGTCTATAATACCACATATAAATATATCACGCACAAGGCCATCATACAAGGAGTCAAACTGACAAATATTACCCAGATTTTTCAATGCTGCCATGTACTCCTCATAAGGCTCTTCAACCATTTGTTTTCTTGTGAAAAATTTATGCCTGCGATATGTAATGCTGCTTTCGGGCATATAATGATTGTCAAACCTCACCAATACTGCATCCAACTTGTCTCGTTCGCTGCTCGTGAATTGAAACGAGTCAAAGACATCATTGGCCGAATCACCAGCACCGTTTAAGAGAATTGCAATTTTTTTTTTCAGAAGCTGTATCGCAATAAGCTTCTACAGATCGCACAAACCTGCGTTTGTACCTCTTCCAATTTAATGCCATATCACCTTGATGCTCCAAAGGAGCTAGTGAATCCGTCGGGGCTGCAGACGCCATCATCATTTGTTGCCAAAACACACAGTTCTTGGAAATCTTGATTTATAAGGCGTAATGTAACATCACCGCTGTCACCATGTTGTAATGATGCACACCAATTTCAGTTATTTAGATTCTTTATTTAGATTATAGTTGTACACACATTTTAGCAATACAGGCCGACTGTCAACAAGATCCCAGAGCATGTTCTTTTTCTGCGGCTGTCACTGTCACTTGTCAGTCAAGTCCGTTCCGTATCACATAATAATTATTATAATTAATTTCTTTACAACAGTTTGTACTAAGTTTTGCCAGACTGGCGTGCCCGCGCCACGAGGCCGGGTCGAGTGAGGCGCTCATTTCCATGTGGTATGTGCGGTTATAATAATACATAAACAAATTTAAGTAAGTTTTTTATTAGAAATGAAGTGAAGCTCCCGGCCGCCGCCCGCCGCGCGCGCCCTCTACCCGAGCACGGCTGCGAACAGACGCAAACAGCGCGGTTACGGAGAGGAACGAAACAACAAATTTCGAAAACGGATGCGAGCGTGGCGGCGCAGTGGTCGCGCAGTGGGTGGTGCGTTATGATTGAAAAGCATGTGGGAAAGCGGTAAGGAGAGGTGGAACTCAGGAGCGAGTCGGTACCCAGCTCGGTGAGGTTAGCGAAGCCCGCGAAGAGCGTGGCGAGCGCGCTGGCCTTGGCGATGACGTGCTCGGCGTGCGCGAGCGCCAGCGCGCCCAGCAGCGTGGTGCCGTTGTTCAGCCCCCTGCGACGGAACACAACGCGGAACTCTAAATGGTCTATGACGTTACGGGTCCGCCAAGTTAGTGGCGCGATGGTTTTTTCTTAATACAATTTAGCTTGCGGCATTAACAATCTGGTTGCATAGTCCGGGTGGCCGCGGGGAGTACCATCAGCAGAGGTTTTTAAAAAATTCATGTGTTTAGCTATACAAAGTAGTGCTGAGTGCACGACGCAGATTATACGAGGTCAGAAGTATTGTGTACTCACGATGTGTCGAAGAAGTTGAAGAGGCCGAGCGGGGCCGCGGCGCCGCAGCTCGCCCACTGCGGACACACGTGACACAATGCAAGTGACACGTTGCAAGCGACACGTTGCAAGTGACACGTTATAAGTAACACGCGCTCGTGCTCGTTGGTTACGCAACAGTTAAAACTTAATCAGCGCGGCCCGACCGCACGGTGCACGGCGGACTTGTTTTATACAACTGAGTAAATAACATTGCAACGCAGCCCCGGCCCCCGCCCCCCCGCGCCGCTCACACCAACGGCCTCTGTGAATGTACAAGGCGTGCGGGAGGTTCGCGCGAGGACCTCGGCATCGGTTCAGCATCACTGCTAACTGATAAACAGTAATATTTCAAAATGTCTGGATTGCGGCAGAAATGTAGGCCTTTCTTTCATGTTGACAATGATGTATTTTGTTTCACAAAATGAACAATTGTAGACGAGCCGCAGCGCGCACGCTCGTGACGTCATCGTGCGGTTACATCACATGAGCGGTGGCACGGTTCGTTGTTCAACAGTAGCTCGGTGCGAGCTGGTGATGACGTTGATCTGGATGAGGCCTTACTAGTAGCAGCAACGAGGGCAACGCCGCGGCAAGGCGCGAACTCAGCGGACGCCACGGCGACATCCCAGCGGCGACGATGCTGTCTGGTGCGGTGGAGCTGCCTCGTGCGGAGGAGATGTTTGGTGCGGAGGAGGTGCCTGGTGCGGAGAAGGTGCCTGCTGCGGAGGAGGTGCCTAGTGCGGAGGAGCTGTCTGGTGCGGAGGAGCTGCCTGGTGCGGAGGAGCTGCCTGGTGCGGAGGAGCTGCCTGGTGCGGAGGAGCTGCCTGGTGCGGAGGAGCTGCCTGGTGCGGAGGAGCTGCCTGGTGCGGAGGAGATGTTTGGTGCGGAGGAGGTGCCTGGTGCGGAGGAGATGTTTGGTGCGGAGGAGCTGCCTGGTTCGGAGGAGCTGCCTGGTGCGGAGAAGGTGCCTGCTGCGGAGGAGCTGCCTGGTGCGGAGGAGCTGCCTGGTGCGCAGGAGCTGCCTGGTGCGGAGGAGCTGCCTGGTGCGGAGGAGCTGCCTGGTGCGGAGGAGCTGCCTGGTGCGGAGGAGCTGCCTGGTGCGGAGGAGCTGCCTGGTGCGGAGGAGCTGCCTGGTGCGGAGGAGCTGCCTGGTGCGGAGGAGCTGTCTGGTGCAGATGACTGCGCGGCGCGTTTTATATACAGAGCCACCGATTGTTTCAGTGCGACGCGGCCGCTGCCGGGCGTTGCAGCCGGCGCGCGTCACTAAGTAGCACATATAATTTCTCTCTGTAACCGCGCGCAATGTTCCGGACGGCCCGCGTGCTCGCGCCTCCGCCCGATTGCACTGATGTCTACGCGTATATATCTTTATACATTCACAGGAGGGCGGCGGCTCGACGCGCACGCGCACGCGCACGCGCACGCGCACCGCGCGACTGCCCGCGTGCGAGCACTGGCGAGAGTGACTGTCCCGCTGCAAACAGAGCACCGCGCGTGCGCGTGCATACTGATGGGCCGGCGCGCGGTGCGCTCACTGAACATGTCGCAGAGTTGCGTGTTCAGTTGCGGCGCACGCCGGCCGTCACCACCACCTCCACCGCAAGCTTTTTAAAATGTCCCTGTTTAACCAATTTTTTTATTTTTAGAGTGACTTTGTTGGAACAAAAGTATGCTTTTTGTTAACTTTCAGACGGACCTACACAGTCAAAATGAATGTTTAACGCAGCGTGTTGCCGGGCCGGCGGAGCGCCCGCCCGCCGCGGCACCAGGCCCATCAAAACTACGCGCCGCTCTGCCACACCGGGCGGACTTCTCGTCCGGTGGTAGTCAAGTCAGTCGGTGAGGTCCCGCCGCCTCCCGCCGCGCGCGCAGACTGTACAGCGCCGGAGCGGGGGGCGAATACAAATGATGTTGCCCGCACCCACACCGGAAACGACGATACATCTGCAGCGAGCGACCAGCTCCAGGATTCGTGTAGGAATCGATAAGCTATAAATACGACCTCGCAGAGTGAGCTTTGAGTTTACCCCACGTATCGTTACCCGCACGTGTACTTGCATGTGTGTTCGTGTACACATGCGAGTACAGGGGAAGCCAATACAATGATAATCACTTGATCAAAATCAGCCAAAACTTGTGCCCGCCCCGCGCCCGCCCCGCGCCCGCCCCGCGCCCGCCCCGCGAGTAACGATCGCCCCGCGCCCCGCGCCCCGCGCCCGCTCAGTGCGGGGCGGGCGGCGGCGCGGCCCGCGGCGTGCAGTGCTGTCGCGGCGGTCGGAGGGTCCGCAGCGGTCGGAGCGCCTGCAGTGCGAGTACGCTCAGCCCGCGCCGGCGACGGCGCCGCCGTGCCCGGTGAGTACGCGCGCTCACCGCTCATGTTCTGTTGCTGATTAAAATGTAATTGTACTCGTGCCTCCCGGCAGATAATGGTTTAAATATTGTGTTAATGTCCTCATCTCGTTGTTTTCCTATCGGCTGGAGCGATCGGGATTTTAGTAAACATGTCGTCATCGTCATCCTGCTATTGAGACGGTCGCGGCGGGCCGAGGCGGAGCTGCTGCAGTTCCGCACATCATTTTGAAATGACAATTCATACGTATGAAATATTCTTGCGACGTTTCCAGTTTTCAGATTAACATTTATGATTATGAACCCGTGCGATGACGCGGTGAAAGTAATGAAAATAGCATTAGGTGTGAGTGACATATACATCGCAGCATCAGATGTGGACCGTCGCGGCCGTCGCGTCGCCGGTGTTTCATACTAATCACTACAAACATTTCATAAGAAGCAAAGTTTGTTGTTGGTGAAGCAACCGCCCGGCGCGGTCAGAGGGTCCACCGCGTGCCGTCACAAATATTTATGAACGTTTATTAGAACAAATTTTTACGGATTTTATCTCGTTTATTTGCTCCCGACTTTTTGGCCGCTCTTAAGCAGCAGGTTCACGGGGTCCGGACCGCCGGACTGCCGGACGTCGCGGCCACCACGGGGCGCCTGCAACATTTAATCATTGTTTATGCCGAATCTACGCAGAGTGATTACATAAAAAAAATTAAATGAGCGCGATAAATTCCTGAAAAATATGTTTTGGTAAATGTCACAAGTATAAACCTAAAACGAGTGTGTTTCCGGTTCAGCGCTGCACTGGGGCGCTCTGTATCTAGCTTTGACACGCACGGCATAGCGCAGCACAGCACGGCATAGCGCAGCACAGCACAGCACGGCGCAGCACGACGCGGTGCGGTGCGGTGCTCATTGTTCGATTTATGAACAAGTGCGCGCGGAGGTCACACGGCGCTTTGTGTGTATTGTGTCGCGGAGGCGCTGCGTGCGTACGTTCATATGCAAATACACGTCTCCTTTACGTTTCCATTGTCTCGTAGAACAAAGTAAAGGTCGCCGGCGCCGCCCACGGCTGCCCCTGCCGCGGGCTGGCTGCCTGCTCCTCGACGCTGTCGGCTGCACAGTTCGGCCGTTCTCTGGAGCCGGCTGCGCGCGCTGCCGCGGCGTCGGCGCGTTTCGTTTCCACACATCTTTATCATTTAAATATTCGTCGACACTACAATAGGCTGTACCGACTGATATATTTTTGCGACGTGAGGTGTAAGTCTCGTCACCGCAGTAATTTCACCAGCTTCCGGTGTGCTTCAATCCGGAGCACAGCAACGTTCGCACCTCTGTTTGTCGGTCTTGTTGTAAAGTTCCACATGGTGCAGCTCCGCGGGGCGTCGGCTCCACGCGGCCCTCCGGCGGAACACTTCCCGTAAGAGACGCGGTACAACTCCTGAGCCTGAACGTTTCAAGAGGTGCCGCTCGGTGGGCAGCTCCGGCAGCCCGCCGTCTCCTCTTTAATTTTAATTTTGTTCTAGTTATATTCGGATTATTTGCAATCTCATACTAATCGGGATGAGACAATAGTACACGTCTCGCAGGAGGGCCGCTCCCCTCCCGTTCCTCCCCCGCCCCGCGCTCGGTCCCCCCCGCACGTCCGCCGGCGCTTCCCAATTGCGCCACCCTCCTTCCGGCTCCATATCCTTCCCGCGTTAAAAGATTTGCCGGTGGGGGGGCCGGGTGGTGGTGGTGGTGGTGGGGGGGCGGCGGTCGCTGTTTATTGTTACGTTTTTGTAGTTCGCGGCTCTGAGATAAGAGCCGATTACTTTTATTGAAGTGAAACTTCATCTGGGAGGGAGTGAATTGGATTTCATGTAAGGAAAGTGTAACGCGCGGGGGAGCGAGACAGAGCGCGTGTCCGTGTAGTGCCGTCGTGCTCTGCACCACACTCTGAATATACAAAGAAATATATGTACGAGAGAGAGAGAAAAACCGCTGAAACGTTTAAGTTTAGTGTTCTTTATTTTCTGTCGGGTCGCAGCGACCAGCGACCAGCGCGCACATTCATAACTGTTTAAAATTGTTTTACTTCAAAAAGCCGGCGAGAAACACTTTTGCATGGAATCGTTGGTCTCTTCAGTAAAACTTCACGCGGGCACGTGCCGCTGCTTCACTATTCACCGCTGCGGCAGCGCTGACTGCGGCTGCGGCCACCACACAATACAAAATACAAATGAGCAGCAATAACGGCGCCGTTTACTGTCAGAGTGGATGTTGTGTGCGCGAACTTCAAGTTAATTGCTGCTAGAGGAAGGAAGAGGAAACCCATGTTTATGACGTCATTGTAATTTTAATATCCAATTTTTTTACATCGGAGAGACGGAATGGTACTGTTGACCACTTCTTATTGAATTGCAGCCGAGAATATTGTAGATCCCATATAAAACGAGTTTATCACGAGCAGTCCAGTTGTTTGTGAGCAGGCAAGCGCACAGAGCCACAGGTGCCTGCGTTGGCAGTGCCGGCCACTGGTACGAGTACTTGTTTAAAAAAATATGCCTCGGACCCGGGAAGATTAGGCGCAAGACACTCGGCGGGCTGTATATGTATATATATACTGTGTTTACTAATATACACTTTATATGAACTACTACTCTTAACGCTGACCAGTGCGTGGCTGCCTGTTCACTTGTTGTTCAGTTTTATAACGCATAACTAAATGGATACTTCACTTTCTGAAAAATTATACAAAAGAATTCGTTACAACTTTCACATTGTCAACTTGACGCGACGGCATTGCTTTGTCTCGTTGATTATACATCGAAGAACCGAAGTGTTTTATGCGAACGTCATTCAACGTCGTAATCCCGTAATCACCTAACATTGTGTGAATCTATCGTCCGGTGGCAGTTCATAGAAGACGAAGACTCGACGAAGAATTTTGAAGCTTCCTTCTTTGGAAAAAATCCGATTTCGTTTCGAAACAGCGCGGGGAGCGGCCGCGGCGGACCCGGCGGCCCCGACACGTAGCGCACCTCCGGGCAGGCGCCGCTCCCTCCGCCCCACCCTCACCCTCTCCCTCGCCATCGCCCTCCCCCGCGCCCGCACCTCCGGCTCCCGCTCGTGAGTGTACGGAATGTGTAAAACCTACTTTAGCCATTATAAACTGAGCTGTGAAAACTAGATATTCTCCTCAATTTATAATACTTTTGTGTATAGGTATGTACGGCCAAACATGACAATGACATGATTAAAATATGACAAACAATAAATGAAGGCTCACGAGACAAGTTCCGGAGAAGCGGCGCGGCGCCCGGGCGCTCCGTGGCACTGCCTCACTCTGGCCCTCTCTGCCCCACTGCACCGCTCTGCCACATTTCGCAGATATTGTTTGATTGCTTTTACGCAAGGTGCAGTGTTTTTAGTTTCTGTGAAATAAAACATTTTTTAAAGCGACCTCGCCTCGCCTCGCCTCGCCTCGCCTCGCCTCGCCTCGCCTCGCCTCGCCTCGCCTCGCCTCGCCTCGCCTCGCCTCGCCTCGCCTCGCCTCGCCTCGCCTCGCCTCGCCTCGCCTCGCCTCGCCTCGCCTCGCCTCGCCTCGCCTCGCCTCGCCTCGCCTCGCCTCGCCTCGCCTCGCCTCGCCTCGCCTCGCCTCGCCTCGCCTCGCCTCGCCTCGCCTCGCCTCGCCTCGCCTCGCCTCGCCTCGCCTCGCCTCGCCTCGCCTCGCCTCGCCTCGCCTCGCCTCGCCTCGCCTCGCCTCGCCTCGCCTCGCCTCGCCTCGCCTCGCCTCGCCTCGCCTCGCCTCGCCTCGCCTCGCCTCGCCTCGCCTCGCCTCGCCTCGCCTCGCCTCGCCTCGCCTCGCCTCGCCTCGCCTCGCCTCGCCTCGCCTCGCCTCGCCTCGCCTCGCCTCGCCTCGCCTCGCCTCGCCTCGCCTCGCCTCGCCTCGCCTCGCCTCTTGTCCAGTTGGTTAGTAGCGGGGCGGCGGGCGGCGGGCGGCGGGCGGCGGGCGGCGGGCGGCGGGCGGCGGGCGGCGGGCGGCGGGCGGCGGGCGGCGGGCGGCGGGCGGCGGGCGGCGGGCGGCGGGCGGCGGGCGGCGGGCGGCGGGCGGCGGGCGGCGGGCGGCGGGCGGCGGGCGGCGGGCGGCGGGCGGCGGGCGGCGGGCGGCGGGCGGCGGGCGGCGGGCGGCGGGCGGCGGGCGGCGGGCGGCGGGCGGCGGGCGGCGGGCGGCGGGCGGCGGGCGGCGTTGGCAGTGCCGGCCACTGGTACGAGTACTTGTTTAAAAAAATACGCCTCGGACCCGGGAAGATTAAGCGCAAGACACTCGGCGGGCTGTATATGTATATATATACTGTTTTTACTTATATACACTTTATATGAACTACTACTCTTAACGCTGACCAGTGCGTGGCTGCCTGTTCACTTGTTGTTCAGTTTTATAACGCATAACTAAATGGATACTTCACTTTCTGAAAAATTATACAAAAGAATTCGTTACAACTTTCACATTGTCAACTTGACGCGACGGCATTGCTGTCTCGTTGATTATACATCGAAGAACCGAAGTGTTTTGAGCGAGCGTCATTCACCGTCGTTATCCCATAATCACCTAACATTGTGTGAATCTATCGTCCGGTGGCAGTTCATAGAAGACGAAGACTCGACGAAGAATTTTGAAGCTTCCTTCTTTGGAAAAAATCCGATTTCGTTTCGAAACAGCGCGGGGAGCGGCCGCGGCGGACCCGGCGGCCCCGACACGTAGCGCACCTCCGGGCAGGCGCCGCTCCCTCCGCCCCACCCTCACCCTCTCCCTCGCCATCGCCCTCCCCCGCGCCCGCACCTCCGGCTCCCGCTGGTGAGTGTACGGAATGTGTAAAACCTACTTTAGCCATAATAAACTGTGCTGTGAAAACTAGATATTCTCCTCAATTTATAATACTTTTGTGTATAGGTATGTACGGCCAAACATGACAATGACATGATTAAAATATGACAAACAATGAATGAAGGCTCACGAGACAAGTTCCGGAGGAGCCGCGCGTGGTTTTGTATAACTTTGATAGTGATACCGCGCGAGGATCTGACGAAGCTGTTGTCCGCAGATGCACCGCCCCGGGAGATGAGCGCCGCGCGCCCCGCGCCCCGCCGCCTCCCCCGCCGCAGCCCGCCCCGCCCGCCGCCCCGCCCCGCCCGCGCGGCATGCCGCCCGCGCGCGCGCGCCCCCGCCGCCTGGCGCCGCTCCACTTCCTCCTCCTCCTCGGTGAGTACGCGCACGTACAATACGTGTTATATATATGTTAACAAGGAACGCTCCACGTCGATGTCTACTCGTAATAACAACGTCTCCGTCTCGATGTTGCACTCAGTTTTACAGTCGCTGTAAGATTATTGCTTGCAAAAGAGTTTCAAAATAATTGAAACGTCCCATTGAGTTCCGATCAATGAACAGTGTGTCGCGGGGGTGCCGCAGTCCCGCGGAGCGCCCGGCGGAGCGGTGCACGTCTACTGCGCACTTGAGCACTGACCAACTCCTCGCAGTTCATGCCACTTTCACCGCCGGTTTATAAATATTATTTTGTTTTCTCCAAACGGGCCCGGTAACAAAATTTTATCGACGTGTAAAATCCACGTTCATGTTTTTTTAGATTTTATATTTCAAAATGCATTCGTCACTGCGTTTTTGAATCTACAATCGGCTTACCACTCGAAGTCGCGATCGAGTTGTAAATTGATTTCATTGTTAAAATTTCGTTATTTGTGCCCGCGCCACCGACATCACGTTTTCAAAAATACTTCAGGAGCTACACACATTTCAAGTCGCACATATATCTTTCTTGTAAAGGGATTTAAATCGAAGAATAAATTTAGAAACCACAAAATATAGAGACACGGGTAGAAGATTCGGTTCTACATATAATGAAACTGAAATGCAAATGGGCAGGACGCCGGCAAACATAACTCTAGGATGGAAGCGATGTTCAAACGATAAGGCATGAAGAAGGAGGCGACCACGTGGGCCATGTGACCTATGCGATGATATAACAGGCCCGGTTAAGAAAGTCTGGTGCAGTGCTAGAAATAAAAGAGAATGGAAAAAATTAATTAAGGCGGCCCTGACAATTAACTTACCACACTTACCTGACACGGAGCCCTAAAATAATATATACACAAAAAAGTATTGAGAAGTTACTGGAACTTTTTCTTTTAAAACTTTTGATCAAATTGCATTCAAACACGGCTTGACAGAAATTTTAGTTTAATAAGTTGTTGTCAGGCTTCTTCTGCAGTTTCTGTTCGTGCTGCTGCCTCTCCAGAGGTGCCCGATGCACTATCGGTACATCCAAGTGTTGCAGTCGTTACAAGAAAAGGCCACTATGTATGTAGCACAAATTCAATCCGGCTGCGGCGCGGTGCTGCCGAAGCTGTTGGACTGGAGAGGACTTGGCATCAACAAGCGGCGAGCACATGACTCAAAGCAGCTCTTAAATACCTCTGGTGGGTGTACCAGGGGGGGGAGGGGGCGCGCGCTCCGCCGAGCCCGCACAAAGACCCATTACTACCCTCTATTTGTGTTCTCTAAAAAGCTCTCCCGATGAGAGATGACGCGACTCATAACAGGGGGCGGGTTCACTCCCACCGCTCGGCGCTTTAATCGCGCTCCACTTTTTGCGTGTGTAGTTGTCGGCGGGTTGTATTGAATGTAACGGAAACCTGAAATAGCTCTAACGCTGCCGAATCAGTTCTGCCAAGTTCGTGAACAGAGGTGACGCTGATATCCGTTTAGCTCGCAACTCCCGGATCCGTGCGCCCGGCTCGGAGGATGCTGTGAAAGTCATCTATAAGTAACAGTATGAACTTCGTCCGTTTTTATAATAAACTAAAATTTGCGAACAAAAGTTTGTCTACTGGAAAAGTAACTAAGAATGGTTAATTTCATAATCAAAGCCGTTTTTGCATCTGATTTATTGATTAATAAGGATATCAGAAAAAGGCGAAATTTAGCAGAGGGCATGCCGCACAGTGGTTCCAAAGTCAATTTTTGTGGACATAGGGATCAAAATTGATGCAGAGGTCTGATTTTTTTTTCCTAGGTAGCTGACATCACCACAAACGTCTTTTACTGATTCACTTTTTTTCGAAAAACGTCTAGTTTACGAGAAAATAAATATTAAAAAAAAAATTGTATGGACGAATTCATATATTATGTTTTTCTGCTCATGGTATCATTTGGTTAAGGAGTGGTGTATATATCCTGTAATCCAAGTTGCCCTGTACATATAAAAAGTTAAGTCAGCTGCCGTCACCTGCCGCCTTCGGATTTATGAGGTTGCGAATGTGAAGATATTGTTATTCGTATATACCGAAAGATAATGGTGTTTTCGGTCTGATTATTTTTATGGGGGTCTAATATTAGAAGCTTAACAAATTTTGTTAAGAAAGTGACCACATAAATGGGCCAGGTTTTGAAAAAAAAAAAAATTAAAAATTAAATTAAAATTACAAGCGATGTAAGTACGTATCAATATGTAATATACAACATTTTAAAGCTCATAGTTATACATTAATTTTATAGTATGACCCAAATATTAGAAACGTCTATTCAAATATATATTAAATCAGCCATACCTCTCACATTCACACGTCACCAGTCGCAGAGCTCACACCTCGCACACTGCCCAAACACGAATGTGGCGAGACTTACACTCATCTGTCTTTTATAGCGAAACAATGTTATGTCATGCCGTCCCTTTTTTCATTTTAATCTTCTGTGCGGCATACAATTTGCCATAATAGTCCTCGATCTCAAAGAAAACCCTAAACCTGGATGAGAGAGTGTTGCCATCATTAGTTTGAAGCTGCGTCAGGTGGCTTTTCCCAAGTTTTTGTGCGAAAACTTTGGAACCTTTGTTTCGCTCTATGACTTTTTGAATTTCTAACGCATCTGGGCAACGCAGGTCCCGGCGCACAATTTTTCTTATAAGTTTGGTAAGTGCTGCCTGTTCTCATGACGAAGCTGTTGTTTTCTCTCGTCTTTTTTCATCAAATTCAGAGTCTCTTCCGAGAGTTGGACTTTCGTCCTCCGGTTGGCCTTCCACAGAGCCCGTTTCCTTCCTCCCGTAAGATGTTAACTACGCTGTCGAAGTCCTCATCAGTGTCCGAAGTAGGGTTCAAGGCGTCGAATCGATTTTTGAGTGAACTCAAAAAGCGTGGATTTCACCAGTGGAACTCTTTCAACCTTAAAGTCTATATTCAGAGTACTGCACCCGTACCTGTACCCACCTTGGCATTAGTCCTCCACGACAATATTTTAGTGGGCCTTGGTTGTGTGATTACCAACATTTTGTTAGTAACATAGTAGGTGTAACGACTTTTTAAAATATTAAAATGAAAAAAGGGACGGCATGACATAACATTGTTTCGCTATAAAAGACAGATGAGTGTAAGTCTCGCCACATTCGTGTTTGGGCAGTGTGCGAGGTGTGAGCTCTGCGACTGGTGACGTGTGAATGTGAGAGGTATGGCTGATTTAATATATATTTGAATAGACGTTTCTAATATTTGGGTCATACTATAAAATTAATGTATAACTATGAGCTTCAAAATGTTGCATATTACATATTGATACGTACTTACATCGCTTGTAATTTTATTTTAATTTTTAATTTTTTTTTTTTCAAAACCTGGCCCATTTATGTGGTCACTTTCTTAACAAAATTTTGTTAAGCTTCTAATATTAGACCCCCATAAAAATAATCAGACCGAAAACACCATTATCTTTCGGTATATACGAATAACAATATCTTCACATTCGCAACCTCATAAATCCGAAGGCGGCAGGTGACGGCAGCTGACTTAACTTTTTATATGTACAGGGCAACTTGGATTTACAGGATATATACACCACTCCTTAACCAAATGATACCATGAGCAGAAAAAACATAATATATGAATTCGTCCATACAATTTTTTTTTAATATTTATTTTCTCGTAAACTAGACGTTTTTCGAAAAAAAGTGAATCAGTAAAAGACGTTTGTGGTGATGTCAGCTACCTAGGAAAAAAAAATCAGACCTCTGCATCAATTTTGATCCCTATGTCCACAAAAATTGACTTTGGAACCACTGTGTGCCGCCGCGCGCGCACGTTACATTTTGTTTGATTACATTCTCTGCACAGATAAATTCGATCAGAAATTCGGCGAAAAAAGCTCATTCGCAATTCCATCTAAACAAGAATTTATCTCGCCTCAAACGCGACCCGTACCCCCCGCACCACCCCCCGCACCCCCGCGCCCGCCGCCGTCCGGGACGATTCCATTGCGAGGTCGCGGCGCGTCCCCTGCGTATAAATTTAAATTCTACGCGGGCGGGATTAGGGTCGAATTGGCTCGTCTGGTTACATCGGATTTGGCAGTATCGCCCCCATCTTTGGCTAATTCGCACAATCAACAGAATCTCGTCCACCTCGTGCCCCTCCCCCCACCCTCGCCGCCCGTGGCCCCCGCGTCTGCGCGCTCGTAGCAGAGCTACGTGAAATAGGGTTGCCGCAACCGTTTCGTATTGGGAGAGCTTTCACAGCTAATCTTTTTAATTCTTGCTCGCCAACTAAGGAGATCAATTGGCCTCGGTTTTCCCAAAAGCAAAGGCCGCAGCGATCTGCCTCCAAAGCGGCTATACCTCGTGGTGCCTGCGGACGCGGCCGCCGCCTGCCCGCCGGACGTGCCGACTGTGCTCGCCGCGCCGTGCATGGCCGCCGTGCAGCCGGCACTCCTCCTCGACTCGACGCGACGCGACGCGACTGGACGCGTTCGCTTTGTTACCGTATTTGTTATGTAGTAACGAACGGTTGGAAGTCGCAGGTTGTGTAGCGCAAATCTTTATTATTGATGCAACAGTAAGTGTAGCAATAAAATAATCTATGTTTACGGGCGACGGGTTCTTCTCTAAAACTTTTACTCTAATATGAATAGCTTTATCATAATCACCGGCCGACGGGTGCCCACTGCTGGACACGGCCCCCGCCGTAGCACTTTGTAAATTAATCAAAAAAAGTATTTTAAAAATGTATCTGTAATTGCTCATTTCCGTTTCCGTGTCGCTCACCGGAAAAGTCGCATGATAGAGCACTTGCCACACACACACCCGCGCAGGTACTGCTGCGTCCTGATCGCGGATCATGCTGCAGCAGGTCATCCAGCTGCGGGGCCCGGCGGCCGCGGGGACGCGCGGGGTCGCGCCGGGTATTGATATCTCTCACTCCGGGCTCGCAGTTTTTGTTTTGTCGTTGTATTCGCGTTGGTTTAGATTTTTGCTAAAATCTTATTCATATAAAAGTTGTTGCAGTTGCTTGTTGTCATACAATGTGTCGGGACCCCTCCTCACGCACCGGAACTTAATTTTATAAAAAAAGCCATTTAACAGAATGACCCTATTTTCATCCTTATTGTATACCCGACGTGAGGAAATTACCATCCCCGTCCTCGTCCCCTCCCCCTCGCCACGCCGCTCGGCCGACGTGCGAAGAGCCCGACACCAGCGACGACTCCTGTGCACCACTGAACCACTGATAAAGTCATTCGCGTTAAAACAAGTGGACAAAACTGTTGTTATGTAAATAGGCAGAGGGACGGGGGCCGCGGGACGGGGTGGGTGGGGGGGGGACAGCGCGCGGGGAGCGGCAGTATCCGCGTGGCGGGGGCGCCGGGGGCTGAACGTGCGGTCACGTGCCCCCGGCCGCCGCGCGTCGCCCCCCTCGCCCCGAACGCAAGCAGCTGAAAGTACTACGTGTGAGTGCGTACTGCAGTGTCACCACGCAGCGACACGAAGAAGAGGTTACGAACTGCAGTGTTTCCAGCCGCACCGGAGCGCCGCGCGCCGTGTGCGCTGCTCGCGGTGGTGCAGATGGCATTACAAATAGATTGCTTTTAAACAACGCAGGCTCACAGCTTGCGTTAGAGTTAGAACACTGCAAAAGTTTAACTGGACAGCGCGTGGCACTGCCAGGAGACTGTTGTCCTGTATACCAGTAGACGATATCGTTTACTCGAAACGCAGTAAATGCACGCACTCGCACGCACACGCCCGTAGCGTCAAGCAATGACTTACAACTTAACGTCACAGTGCGCACACTGGATCGCACTCGGCTGTATAACGAAGCGCGGCGCCCGCGGAGAACGCACTGCCCTAACAAGCCAGGGCGCAGCGCTACGCGGCGTCACTCCGCGTAGCAAGGAAACCGTAGCACGAAGCGCGTAGCGAAGACGCACGTAGACACTACGTCGCCCCGCGCACGCCCCGCGCCACCCCCGGCGCGCTCAATGAATAACGCCAAGCTGATTTCATTGCCGGAGCTCCTTCAATATGACAAGCGGGACGGCCGGCGGCGCGGCGCGTACTGCGCTCCGTGCCTGTGCATGTATATTTTTATTCCGGCCATTCGTTGTTCCGCGGCGAGCTGTTCCACTCGGAGGTTGAACCGAACGTGATGTTCACCGAAGTGTTCCGCATTGTACCCGCGGCACCTGGAGCAGCGGCGCCGCCCGCGGTGTCACTTGTTCCTTTAATACTTATTGCCGTCCGCAGCACTGGGGCAATTGGAATATTCAATCATTTTAATAAATGTGTAATATTCGTGGAAGCATAAGAAAATAATGTGGGCACCGGTACGGGCCGCAGATCGTAGACTAGACGAGCTCGAGACGAGGGGCGGAAGTTTTATAACATCGTTAAACTTGTTTACTGCTGGTAGGTCTCTGTTGCCGGAGACCGTCTGGGTGGGTACCACCGCAGCTCCTATTGCAACCGCCAAATAGTAGTGTGCGAACATTACTGTGTTCCGGTTTGAAGGGCGCTGTAGCTAGTGTAATTCCTGGGGTAACGAGACAACACCTTATGTCTTAACGACGAGCGCAATGTGGTGCAGTGTGTACCATCTTATCTAGCGCCGCATTGTCATGGGCAAGCGTATCAGTTGCCATCAGGTGAACGTCTTGCTCGTCTCGTCGCATAGTAGTATAAAAAAAAAAACTTGTAGAGGTGCAGAGATCACAACCTTCTTTCTGCTTGTGTCAAAATATCTACAATTGGAATAGCCATAAATTAAAGCTACCTTGCCTTTAATAATACTGATTCAATTCACTTTGTTCGCAGGCTTAACTTCCTGTCTTAGTGCGGAGCGCAGCAGCTCGCAGCGCTCCCCTCCCCTAGAGGACGAGGCTGCGGAACTCTTCCGTGACGCCCCGCTTTACCCTCCGCTACGTGATGATGTTCCACCTCGCGATCACCCTGAACTTACAGAACAAACAAACCTCGCATACGATACAGAGTCCAGTATCGAAGAAAGTAATCTTCTCGTAACGCCAGAGGAGAGTCTGGATGTACAAAGCGATCTTTCGGAAAATATAGGTGATCTCAGTGGTGTAGAGGATTCTGTAAAAAATGAAGAGAATCTTGTCGATATAGACGTGGAGGACGAAACGTCACTCTTTGAACATCCTTATACAGATGAAAATTATCTTAAATCCTCATTCCTAAACTATCAAGATATTGCCAATGATGTTTTTGAGGCATCTAGATACAACGCAAAGAACTCTGAGAACCACGATGAGTTTAATGATAACGTGGACAGAGTTGCAAGAAATATAAAAGAAAATACACAAGAAAAGTTTCGCGAAGAGTGGGATGTCGCTGAAAAAGTAAATCACACCGTTTCTGAACACGTTGACTCGTCGTCAGAGAATGTAGTCGGAGATAACATTTTAGTAGGAGCCGACATCTCCGACGTCGAGTCTGAAAAAACAATTCTAATGACTTCCGATCAAAATCAAAACGGAGAATTGGGTATACTGTTAGCGCCCGACGGCACCAAGAACACAAAAGATTCTTCAGTACACGAAGAGACGACACTCGCCGACGAAAACATTTCTTCATTATCTCCCGATGATTTAAATACTCTCATTGGATTACACAAACCTTCCGACTCAAACATTGAAAACGCCGAAATAACCAAAGAAAGAGTCAAGCGCAGTCAAGACTTTGAAAAATCATCCAAGGTAAGGTAGTGAGCGCCGGGGGAGGAGGGGGGGGGGGGGGGTAGCGTTCATTGAAAACGTAGAAACAATTTTATAAAGCCACTTTAAATCTGAATCTAAAATCGCAATTCTACAATACTGATGGTCAGTGAGCCCGGCGGTGTGGTTCACCACGGTTTTTCGGCAATTAGTTCCCTTTGAGATTCAGCCAACGAGCGAAGCCTTCGTACGACACTTGACACGTCGACGTAATGAAGTGTTTTGTTGTGACGCCGCAGCCGGCCGCCCGCCGAGTGAAAACCGGCGACACCATCCTGAACATCCGCGGCGCGGTGCGCGACGCCATCGGGGACGCGGGCGCCGCGCCGGGGCCGCGCGCCTCCACGCGCCTCGACGCGTTCGTGATCCGGCCCGCGGCGCGCCGCGCCCCGCCGCCGCCCCGCCGCGAGCAGCCCACGCCCACGCCCACGCCGCTCGCGTCGCAGGTCCTTTGCTACCACTTCACCTGCGCACTGCCTTTTTATTATAAATTATGCTATAAGATGCCTCAGAGGGATTACAGTTCTGTTAACGGATGCTTCACCACCATCTCGTCGCTCGCCGCCGATAACGATCTCCTGCCACATTCTTTCACCCCCACATATCTAACTTGTCGCCGTCGCCCAGCAGCTGGAGCGCGAGCTGCTGGTCGCCGCGCACACCCACGTGCGCATCCCGTGCGACCTGGCCAACGTGACCGACCTGCGCTGGTATAAGGACAGCGAGGTTAGTTTCGAATTCGGGTATAACATTTATACAGGAAATGCTCTGAGGTGCAGGCGCTGGAGGGGGGCGAGTGTGCGCGTGTTCCGATCGTTTTCAATTTAAGTGATATATTGTTATGTCACGTGACGTGTGTCGCGGAAGTGGAGTAGGCCGTTGGAATACGCGTGTCTTAGAGTGGAGACCGCGTTATGAAACGTGGCACGGGGCGCACCCTGACCACACGGAGCGACGATCTGCGCAGGGCGGCTGGCAGCCACTGGCAACCACATGCGCATTGCCAGAGATCGGGCTAAGTGACGTTCTTGGGAGAGGCTTATGTCCAGCAGTGGAGTGCCGCGGTCTGTTAATGATGATGATGAGTGTATATGTACGTACGCGGCGGGCTTGTCTGTTGCATTGCGCACGCGCACGCGGGGGGCAGCCGGCGGCGGAGGGCGCGGGCGCGGACGGTGCGCTGCACATCGCGCGCGCGGCCCGCCCGCACGCGGCGCGCTGGCGCTGCGCGGGGGTGGACGGCGGGGGGCGCGCGCGCGCCGGCCGCCCCACCAGGCTCCTGCTTTACGGTAATCAAGTTCTGCATGTGTTGCATTGAACGGTGAATAAAAGCGATGTGCATTATTTTTAAAGTTTGCCCAGCGCAGGATTGTAACGCGCGCGTGTGCTTCCGGTTGTGCGCAGAGCCGGTGCGCTCGGTGTACCTGGCGGTGGACGGGCGGCGGCTGGACGCGGGCAACACGTGGGTGCCCGTGCGCGACAAGACCGTGCTCGAGGTGCACTGCGTCGCCGAGGGTACGCGCGCTGCTCGCGGTCCGCACCGCCGGCACACCGCCGCCACACCGCCACCACACCGCCACCACACCGCCACCACACCGCCACCACACCACATTTCATCTTTCAACTCTCACACTCCGCTCCGCCAGCGCACGCGCCGCACTCTTCTCACCCACACAGTGACCTCGACACACGACCTCTCTCTCTCTCTCTCTCCCTCTCCCGCAGAGCCGTCTGCTCGGAGTCCGTTTAATAAAACATGTACGTCGTGTGCAGGCGGCGTGCCCGCGCCCGATCTGTCCTGGCGCATCCTGGCGCAGGAGCCGGCTCAGGACCACCGGCCCTACCTGCGCGTCTACCCTACCAACAGTTCACTGGGTCCGTACCTCATTTACTAAAACGTTCGCATTTAAATTTTCTTCATTCGTGGTTACGGAACAGAGTTACATCGTCAGTGGACCTCGCTCTCCCCCATCATCTCCCATCGTGCCCACACGCACCGCAGTGCAAACGTCCACCTCCTCACCGCACCCTGGCCTCGCAGCCACCAGCACACTCTTAGCACGATTAATTAAATGGTTTTACTTGACCGGGCGGCCCCGGGCGCGCAGAGGGCGTGCGGTGGTCGCGGACGGTGGTGACGGCGGCGCGCGAGCTGCACAACGTGACGCTGCGGTGCGTGGCCGCGCAGCGCCGCCCCGCGCCCGCGCCCGCGCCCGCGCCCGCGCCCGCGCCCGCGCCCGCGCCCGCGCCCGCGCCCGCGCCCGCGCCCGCGCCCGCGCCCGCGCCCGCGCCCGCGCCCGCGCCCGCGCCCGCGCCCGCGCCCGCGCCCGCGCCCGCGCCCGCGCCCGCGCTGCACGAGCTCACCGCCAAGCTGGAGATACACGTCACCTGTGAGCACTTTGCGCTTCTCATGCTCCTGCACATGTAAGCGGTTGTGCGCACGTTGACCCCGCACCACACCCGCGCCTCCCGCGCGCGCGCGCGCCCTGCGAGACAAAAGAATGAAGCAATAAGAAAAAGAAGTCCAGCGGCAACTTAAGAGAAATAAATTAATTTGTTGGTTTTATCAAAACACATAAGATAAATAATGTACCGCAACACAAATGTTAGCTTGGAGCGGAGACCAGAGATTAAACTTATACTTTACATTAAATGTTCTTCAAAAAATAAGCTTGCAGCAGCGGCGGCGCGGGCGGCGGGGGGCCGCGTGACGACGCGCGGCCATTTTATCTAATAATTGTAGAGGGGCGCTCGGTGGCGCGGTCACGTGTCCGTGCACCTTTTTATTTATTTTTATGCTACTATGCGACGGAAAGAGTAGGACGCTTACCTGATGGTAAGTGATACGCTTGCCCATGACAACACGGCGTTAGTTCAGATGGTACACACTGCACCACATTGCGCTCGTCGCCTTGAGACATAAGGTGTTAAGTCTCGTTACCCCAGTAATTACACTAGCTACAGCGCGCTTCAAACCGGAACACAGTAATGTTTGCACACTACTATTTGGCGGCTGAAATAGAAGCTGCAGTGGTACCCATCCAGACGGTCTCCAGCAACAGAGACTTACCACCTGGTGCACCTGCGCATCGTGGTGTTGCCAATAATATAAAATACAATGTATTTTACTAGTCTTTATGAAAACGCTAAGACAAACATTGCGCGCTCTCGCTCGCACCCCCCGCCGCTCGGCGGGCGGCGGGGCGTGCTTGTCGCACGGGGTTCACGGCGCACCCTGTGATCGTGTCACGTGTGCGCGCAGACCCGCCCTCGTTCGTGATCTCGCGGTGGCCCGGGTTCGGCGCGCGGCTGGCGGCGGGCGGCGCGGCCGCGCTGCGCTGCGACGTCGACGCGAACCCGCCGGCGCGCGCGCACTGGCTGCGCGACGACGACACTCCCGCCAGGTGACGCACGCGCACGCGCACGCGCACGCGCACGCGCACGCGCACGCGCACGCGCACGCGCACGCGCACGCGCACGCGCACGCGCACGCGCACGCGCACGCGCACGCGCACGCGCACGCGCACGCGCACGCGCACGCGCACGCGCACGCGCACGCGCACGCGCACGCGCACGCGCACGCGCACGCGCACGCGCACGCGCACGCGCACGCGCACGCGCACGCGCACGCGCACGCGCACGCGCACGCGCACGCGCACGCGCACGCGCACGCGCACGCGCACGCGCACGCGCACGCGCACGCGCACGCGCACGCGCACGCGCACGCGCACGCGCACGCGCACGCGCACGCGCACGCGCACGCGCACGCGCACGCGCACGCGCACGCGCACGCGCACGCGCACGCGCACGCGCACGCGCACGCGCACGCGCACGCGCACGCGCACGCGCACGCGCACGCGCACGCGCACGCGCACGCGCACGCGCACGCGCACGCGCACGCGCACGCGCACGCGCACGCGCACGCGCACGCGCACGCGCACGCGCACGCGCACGCGCACGCGCACGCGCACGCGCACGCGCACGCGCACGCGCACGCGCACGCGCACGCGCACGCGCACGCGCACGCGCACGCGCACGCGCACGCGCACGCGCACGCGCACGCGCACGCGCACGCGCACGCGCACGCGCACGCGCACGCGCACGCGCACGCGCACGCGCACGCGCACGCGCACGCGCACGCGCACGCGCACGCGCACGCGCACGCGCACGCGCACGCGCACGCGCACGCGCACGCGCACGCGCACGCGCACGCGCACGCGCACGCGCACGCGCACGCGCACGCGCACGCGCACGCGCACGCGCACGCGCACGCGCACGCGCACGCGCACGCGCACGCGCACGCGCACGCGCACGCGCACGCGCACGCGCACGCGCACGCGCACGCGCACGCGCACGCGCACGCGCACGCGCACGCGCACGCGCACGCGCACGCGCACGCGCACGCGCACGCGCACGCGCACGCGCACGCGCACGCGCACGCGCACGCGCACGCGCACGCGCACGCGCACGCGCACGCGCACGCGCACGCGCACGCGCACGCGCACGCGCACGCGCACGCGCACGCGCACGCGCACGCGCACGCGCACGCGCACGCGCACGCGCACGCGCACGCGCACGCGCACGCGCACGCGCACGCGCACGCGCACGCGCACGCGCACGCGCACGCGCACGCGCACGCGCACGCGCACGCGCACGCGCACGCGCACGCGCACGCGCACGCGCACGCGCACGCGCACGCGCACGCGCACGCGCACGCGCACGCGCACGCGCACGCGCACGCGCACGCGCACGCGCACGCGCACGCGCACGCGCACGCGCACGCGCACGCGCACGCGCACGCGCACGCGCACGCGCACGCGCACGCGCACGCGCACGCGCACGCGCACGCGCACGCGCACCGCTTTGTTTGAACGCAGAATTTTGTGAGCGTTTTGTATTAAAAAGTGATAGAAATTTTCTTATTTTTATGATTAATTTAACGTACACGCTATCGCATACTTTTGGTGCACCACCAAAACGGCCAAGGGACATTAAAATAGAAGGAGAGGAGCCAACACTGCTTGTAACATACGCATCCGTGCGGCAGCAGCGGCATTGTTTGTCTCATTCGAAAATGTACAATATAAAATTTTCATGAAACACTCACATAAACCCGGCAGGCAGCGTCGGCTGCTGGTGGCGCCGCGTCGTGGGCAACGCCAGCGAGAGCTGGGCGCCGGCGGGCTCGCACCACGCGCACGGGGTCCTCGGTGAGTGGCGGCCGGCCCCCCGCCGCCCGCCCGCCTGCGGCACCCGCGGCAATGCTGCAGGATCTGCACTCCGCACCACTCAGTGGGAACATCCCGAGTGGAACATTAAGGGACATTAAGTGTACTGAGCAGCGAGCGGGCGCGCTGTGGCGGAGCTATACTCCTTTATCTATAATATTCATGTTTTGTGTGAAATAAGTCCAAGTGACAGTTCATTACAGTACAAGTACTGCAGTACAGTACGAGCTTAATACCAGACGTCTGCGGTGTATCCGTCCCCGCAGGTGTCGACCTGTCCTGCAGTGGAGACCTAATGAATAAAAGGAAAGCTTTCTGAACACAGACGAAGTCTGTGCGTGTGTTAAGTCAGACTACCATTGCAGTCGATATGTATGCGAGTGTGGTGGTGCGTGGTGGTGTGTGGTGGTGTGTGGTGGAGTGTGGTGGTGTGTGGGCGGGAGTGCAGCACGCAGCTAACGGTCCGGCGCGCGCAGGTATCCGCGGCGCGCTGTACCAGGAGGCGGGCGAGTACCGCTGCGTGGGCGCGCGCAGCCCCGACCTGCAGCGCATGCGCGAGCTCAAGCGCGTCACGCTGCGCGTCACCGGTGCGTACACATGCCGCCGCGGGCCGCGAGGTTTGCGATCACTTTCACTGAACAAACTGAACGCACGCATTTAAACAGTGTTTACGACTTAACTCGTCCGTTCATTTGTAACGTGGGCCGCGCCCGCCTGGCAATGCAACGCCGCGCGCCATGTGTACCGTGTGCGCAGGCGGCGCGAGCGCGACGGCGGCGGGCGCGAGCGCGGCGCCGGCGGGCGGCTGGCGGCTGGAGTGCGTGGCGTGCGGGCGCGGCGTGCGCGCGCTGTGGCTGCACGACGCGCGCGCGCTGCCCGCGCACCTCGCGCCGCACTCCGCGCCGCACTGCTACCGCGCCGTGCTGCTCATCGCCGAGCCCGACGAGGTAACCGCGCCCGCGACGCGCCCCGCCGGCATGTCGTCGCGAGCGTGAGCCGAGCAATGAACACGCAACCTCCGGGCAGGTGTGGTGCGTGGCGGTGACCAGCAGCGGGGCGGCGGTGGCGGTGTTCCCGCGGCGCAGCCCGCCCGCGCCCGCGCGCCGCGCCCAGCCCGGCGGCGCCCCCTCCCGCGGCGGCCCGGCGCGCCCCCTGCTGCCGCACCTGCTGCACCTGCTGCTGCACCTGCTGCCGCACCTGCTGTGACCGCCGTCTCGGATCGGATATCACCTCACTTAAGTCTTCACCGCGAGCCGCGCGCTCATTTCATCAAATCGTAACGTATAGTTAAAATGGTGTAGTTGTTTAGAGCTCAGCCTGTGCAACTCCTGCGCGGGCAGGCCGCGGGCCGCGAGCTGCACTCACCACTTCTACTCATACGTGGCAGTATACCGATTAATTGTTTATTCTCTAAAAAAAAACAAATGTAAAGTTTAAGTGATGAGTGGCGGCGTCGCAGGCGTTCACTGAACGTTTCCGATTTGGTGAAGTAAGCGCGCTTCAAATTTCAATTGATCCCGTTTCTGTTTCAACATCGAGTCCTCACATTTCATCTTTCTTATATCTGATGGATGACCTCGACCTTTGGATTCACTGTTTCCACCTCTCCGCACCTCCCGGGCCCGCGCTCGAGGTCGGAACTGAAACGTCGCCCGACACCTAGACGGTACTCACATAAGCCGCTCAAATCTTTTGCATGATTTGTTCGAAGTGTTTTTGTAAGTACTGGGCGCGTCGCGGCGCGTCGGGTCGTGGGACCGCCACTGCGCCGCCCCTCACCTTCCCCCCCCCGTAGTGTGTAGCGTAGTGAGTATTGTATCGTAACCCGCTGTGTCTATATCTATCTGTATCTAGTCTTCGTAGAGCTATCGTTTCCGCCCGGTCTGCGCGTGCGCGTGCGCGTGCCGGCGCACCTGTCTCTCTCGCACTCGACTTACTTCGACGCATTCTGTCATTTCAAGTGTCACTTCTTCTTTATTATTTCTAGACTTAGAACCTCCTCTCTGAATCGAACTCTTCATTCTTCCACTGCATCAATGTGCTAAGAATTTGTCAGATGGTCGGGGTCGTGCGCTCGCACCGCCGCCCGGCCCCCTCTCCCCCCGCTCCCGCGCGCGACCACCAAATATTAAGCGACGTGAATTTGCATTTCATGCGAGTGCAATACATTCCGCGGAACGGGAGCGGACTGCCCAGTGACCACTGGAGTCGACTTCCGTCTCCACACCCTCCAGAGGGCCCCGGCGGTGCGACGCCGACACACCGCCCCCCCTCCCCCCCGCCGCTGCGGGATCCTGCGTGCTCTACTGACAGAGAGATTTACATAGCTTCACCCCCTCACTGGGTGGTGATAGTGATTGTAGTACTGATGCAGGTATTGTATGTGCCAAAGGTCGCCGACACGTCGGTCAGCTGTAATTTTGTAATGTTTTGTAGCGGTCAGCTGATCGCGGCGCGAACACCAAATCGAAATTAAAACTAAGAATTTACTGTGCGTGTGTGTGTGTGCGTATGTGTGCGTGTGCGTGTGCGTGCGGACGGGTGCGTGCGTGTGCGTGCGGCCGGACGTCGCGTTCGTACTGAACGCTAAGTAATACTACTTACTGTACGTATCCTAGCCTAAAACGAGTCGTGTATATTTTGAAGTCAATTTTAGTCGCTCGCGCGGCTCGGGCAGCTCGAGCGGCTCGGGCAGCTCGAGCGACTCGGCAGCTCGAGCGACTCGGGCAGCTCGAGCGACTCGGGCATCTCGAGCGACTCGGGCACTCGAGCGGTTCGGGCAGCTCGCGCGGCTCGGGCAGCTCGAGCGGCTCGGGCAGCTCGAGCGGTTCGGGCAGCTCGAGCGACTCGGCAGCTCGAGCGCTCGGGCAGCTCGAGCGACTCGGCAGCTCGAGCGACTCGGCAGCTCGAGCGGTTCGGGCAGCTCGCGCGCTCGGGCAGCTCGAGCGGCTCGGGCAGCTCGAGCGGCTCGGGCAGCTCGAGCGACTCGGCAGCTCGAGCGCTCGGGCAGCTCGAGCGACTCGGGCAGCTCGAGCGGCTCGGGCAGCTCGAGCGACTCGGGCAGCTCGCGCGGCTCGGGCAGCTCGCGCGGCCTCGGGCAGCTCGAGCGACTCGGCAGCTCGAGCGGTTCGGGCAGCTCGCGCGGCTCGGGCAGCTCGCGCGGCTCGGGCAGCTCGAGCGGCTCGGGCAGCTCGCGCGGCTCGGGCAGCTCGAGCGACTCGGGCAGCTCGAGCGACTCGGGCATCTCGAGCGACTCGGGCAGCTCGAGCGGTTCGGGCAGCTCGAGCGCTCGGGCAGCTCGAGCGGCTCGGGCAGCTCGCGCGGCTCGGGCAGCTCGAGCGGCTCGGGCAGCTCGAGCGACTCGGGCAGGTTTCGTATGAAGCGATTTGCTACCATAGTTTTTGCAACAATTTATTAGGTTAAGGTAAGAAATTTTTTATGAGATGTTCGATGTTATAGATGTTATGAGCGGTTGGTTGGTTGGTTGGTTGGTTGGTTGGTTGGTTAGTTTGTCGTCGGTTGTGTTTCTCTTTTCCCCTTCCTTCTTCTCATCTCTGTCGTCTTTGATCTTTGCGTAATCGACAACAGAATTTAATGCGTCGTTATCGTTGATAAGAATTGTGATAGCAGCGGAGGCGCGGGCGTCTCGCGGAGGCTCCACCTCTGCCGGAGAGTAAACGTTAAGTAAAGGTAGGTGGTAGTGAGATATATTTTTGTATCGTTTCCAAAAGTATGGTCAGCCGGACGGTCGGCCGGACGGTCAATTTTCTATTGAAAAGAGAATATAAAAAAAGCTAAATTGATTTAATTTGTACCTGGATTTATGAAGAAGGTAATGATCCGTCCATCGCGGAATACGAAGTAGATAGTTAAGGAGCTACCTGCCCTCCCCTGCACACCCTCCCCCCTACACACCCACTCCGCTCGGTTCCCCTCGGTACGTTGACTCTGTTCAACAAAACGAAGTTTTATTAAAATTATTCTATTTTTTTTATTCTACGAAACAACGAGGCGGTCACCTGTCGGTGAGCGATAGACCTGCCCATAGCAACGCGCCGCTGGGTAACATGGTGCACACTGTGAGCACGTAACACTAGTCGCATCGACGCGACGCGTCAAGCCTCCTTGCCTCGTCGGTACCAGCCGGGCGGTCTGCTGCGACGGTGACCGCCGAGCACCACTAAATTATTTGTTGTTCATTAAAGTATTCGCCTTCAATTAAATTAACAGTATTCCTATCTGTTGGTCGACTTTTCTCCGCCGCTCCCCCCCCCCCCCCCTCCTCCCTCCGGGCCCCGCACCAGCAGCTGCTCCGCGACCCCCGCACCTCCCGTCCGCTCCGGAGGCCCCGCAGCTGCTCCTCGTCAGCAGCCGGGTTCTGTTAGCGTCCGCCGACACATTGTTTAGTAGATCATAATGACATACATATACATATATACATATTTACATTTTATTATACATTTTATCGTTTACTTTGGTACCGCCGGCAGCGCGCCGGCCGTGTGTTTGTTGCGATGTGTTTATGGACGCTCCTGTAACGAATAATATACGAACGAAAATCGATTCTCGTTTTATTGACACCCCCCGCAGGTTTCCTTCACTCCGTGTCCTCGTGGGTACTTCTAGATTTCTTTTCTTTATCGGCGATGTGTCTTCTTCGCACTGCATCATAGTGACACGCGATGTTAAGTGACAACGAGGCCGTCGGTGTTAGAGAGTGCTCGCTCAGAACGCTCCTGCTTCCGCACGTCGGCACTCGGCGTCAGCGCAGCGGCACTGTTCCGGCGGCAGAACTACAACACGAGGGAGGGAAGCGAGCGCGAACAAAGTACTACTTCAAACGATCACTTTTGTGTTCGCAAACCACTAGAACATACGCCTGTGCACCTGCTGGTCATTGATAAATCATCATCAGGTGAGAAGTAGAGACGAGGAAAATGAACAAAAGACGGTTCAAAAATAACGTCACGTCATGACGTGTTGTCCCGCCCCGCCGCCGCCCGCCGCCGCCCGCCGCCGCCCGCCGCCGCCCGCCGCCGCCCGCCGCCGCCCGCCGCCGCCCGCCGCCGCCCGCCGCCGCCCGCCGCCGCCCGCCGCCGCCCGCCGCCGCCCGCCGCCGCCCGCCGCCGCCCGCCGCCGCCCGCCGCCGCCCGCCGCCGCCCGCCGCCGCCCGCCGCCGCCCGCCGCCGCCCGCCGCCGCCCGCCGCCGCCCGCCGCCGCCCGCCGCCGCCCGCCGCCGCCCGCCGCCGCCCGCCGCCGCCCGCCGCCGCCCGCCGCCGCCCGCCGCCGCCCGCCGCCGCCCGCCGCCGCCCGCCGCCGCCCGCCGCCGCCCGCCGCCGCCCGCCGCCGCCCGCCGCCGCCCGCCGCCGCCCGCCGCCGCCCGCCGCCGCCCGCCGCCGCCCGCCGCCGCCCGCCGCCGCCCGCCGCCGCCCGCCGCCGCCCGCCGCCGCCCGCCGCCGCCCGCCGCCGCCCGCCGCCGCCCGCCGCCGCCCGCCGCCGCCCGCCGCCGCCCGCCGCCGCCCGCCGCCGCCCGCCGCCGCCCGCCGCCGCCCGCCGCCGCCCGCCGCCGCCCGCCGCCGCCCGCCGCCGCCCGCCGCCGCCCGCCGCCGCCCGCCGCCGCCCGCCGCCGCCCGCCGCCGCCCGCCGCCGCCCGCCGCCGCCCGCCGCCGCCCGCCGCCGCCCGCCGCCGCCCGCCGCCGCCCGCCGCCGCCCGCCGCCGCCCGCCGCCGCCCGCCGCCGCCCGCCGCCGCCCGCCGCCGCCCGCCGCCGCCCGCCGCCGCCCGCCGCCGCCCGCCGCCGCCCGCCGCCGCCCGCCGCCGCCCGCCGCCGCCCGCCGCCGCCCGCCGCCGCCCGCCGCCGCCCGCCGCCGCCCGCCGCCGCCCGCCGCCGCCCGCCGCCGCCCGCCGCCGCCCGCCGCCGCCCGCCGCCGCCCGCCGCCGCCCGCCGCCGCCCGCCGCCGCCCGCCGCCGCCCGCCGCCGCCCGCCGCCGCCCGCCGCCGCCCGCCGCCGCCCGCCGCCGCCCGCCGCCGCCCGCCGCCGCCCGCCGCCGCCCGCCGCCGCCCGCCGCCGCCCGCCGCCGCCCGCCGCCGCCCGCCGCCGCCCGCCGCCGCCCGCCGCCGCCCGCCGCCGCCCGCCGCCGCCCGCCGCCGCCCGCCGCCGCCCGCCGCCGCCCGCCGCCGCCCGCCGCCGCCCGCCGCCGCCCGCCGCCGCCCGCCGCCGCCCGCCGCCGCCCGCCGCCGCCCGCCGCCGCCCGCCGCCGCCCGCCGCCGCCCGCCGCCGCCCGCCGCCGCCCGCCGCCGCCCGCCGCCGCCCGCCGCCGCCCGCCGCCGCTGCCCGCAGCCGCCCGCCGCCGCTGCCCGCAGCCGCCCGCCGCCGCCGCGCCGCGCTCACCGGCGAGTGTGTACTCGCTGGCGACCATCCGGCAAGTGACCATCCGGCAGCCCGGCTGCGCCGCTGCCCGCGCTGAAGTATCGACTTGATTTAAGTTCAGTTCATGTTTAACATTAAGTAAAGACTGTGCCGTGTACGTAAAGCAATAAAAATAATTTTTGAACAGTTTCCGGTGCACGGCACTGAAACAGCGCGACCGGCCCGCGGCGCAGCTTCGGAAGTAGTTCGCGACAGGCGGACGACCGGACGGCGGCGGGCGCATTCCTTGAGCGTGGAGTTAAACAAATTGCGTGTCCAAATAAACCAAAAACTGTCGTGCTCCCCCTCACCACGCCTCCCCTCGCCGCGCACGGTCCCCGGGCGGCCCGCGTCCGCGCGTGTCCAGGGTCTACACAGGGGAAGAGGCATGCGGGGCGACCGTCATCATCACCGTTACGATCATTGATGGTCACTGCTAAACGTAAGTACCTGCCTAGAGAGGGGTACCGTCCGTACGAGTCGCGTTCGGAAAGCTGCCGGCCGTTTCATGAAACTATTTGCTATTGCAGGATGCAGTCAATTAGAGAACAAAAAAATTACAGACGCGGCCGCGCCGTGCAGTCGGCCAATTAGAGCGGTTCGTTAGCGGCGAGGCGGGCGCGGGGGGTGGGGGGGGGGGTGTCTGATTGCACACTCCTCCCCCCGCACCGCGCCCGCCGGAACTCCTGATTGCCCGGAGAACAGGCGGCTGTGGAAATTGAAAATATTGTTCCGTGAAATATTGAAGCTATACAGGGAAACCGAAAGAATATCGACAAAGTCAATTTGACATTACTTTTGCATAGAAGAACGAATGAAATAATAAATGTGTAGCTGCGTGCTACCTATATATTTATCGCCGTATCTACGCTTTACCAACGTGACGTTTTGTGTACAAACAGGAGACGTTATAATATCGTCTCGGTACTGCGCAGCGCACGTAGCCAACACTCGCGGCACAATGCCGCGCACCGAATGAACGCGCCTCGCACAGCGCGTCATTGTATACACGCCGACAAAAGACACCGCCGCGCTTTTGTTCAGCGCCGCTCGGACGCCGCGGCCGCACATCTGGCGGCCACATTTCGCCGCAACACACAACTGGCGAGAGGCTAACGCGCTCTAACAATCACTAATGTTTATGAACATTTTTGTATAAATAGAGCATACTTTTCACAAATAAGAGAGTTCCACTACAAGCGTCGACTAAGTTACTTCTCTCCAACTCAAGATCTCCAACAAGCTGCAATTCTTCAGAAACATAGAGCCCGTCAAGCACAACACGCTGCTCGACGGACCATCTACACATAATTAACTATTCATGTTCAGGAATCAGAAGTTGGTGTATTAAAAAAAAACAAATACTTTGGTTGTAATGAAATAACTTAATTAAGCAAATTAAATAAAACCAACTTAAATAATACTATTTAACCAAACTTTTATCTAAATGTAACAACAAAATAAAACGCTAGTTATTGCCTGAACAAAATTTCTCGCTCGTAGAGTCTGCCACACGACGCGCGATGCCAACAGAAGGCGCGCGGGCGCGGCGGCGGCGCGACCGGCGCGTCCGACGGCCAACGAGCGAACTCCGCGTTCTATATATTTATACTGCCTTTTATTGATATTTTCTTATTAATTCAAAGTATTGTACATAAGTTTCGTGAATGTATATTCTTAGAAATCATTGGCGACAATTTAATAAAAATAAGAAAGACGGTAACGGTCAATTATATATAAATAATTTAATGAGATTTAAGTGAATACACTATCACAAAAAATAAGAGTCCTAAAGAATAAATATCCAAAGGAATACCGTGACAAATGAATTTCAGTTCTAAATTACAAAACTACTTCACAAGCGGACGGCGCCTACGCAGGTCACAGGCTAACAGTACCCGCTTTTTTCCAAGTGCACTTCGATGTATACACGATACATATATCGAAACCATATTTTTAAAATTTTGTCTGTGGACCAATTTCACGGGACTTTCACTAACAGATAGCTGATGTAATTCTGGCTACTTTTTTTTGTAGGAAAAAGTAGTAGAATTTCACGAAAAATATTAAAATCTCCAAAAAATGTGGCAATATTCGATACAAATAGGGAAGCTGTATACATTTTCTATATTTTTTTCGTTTATTGAAACCATATCTCTTCTATTTAAATAATAAACCATACACTTGTCCGAGTATTGTCCCGGCGCGCTCCGCGCCCGCGGCGGCGTCTCAACGACTTCGTTAGAAAATTGATTTTCAAATATTGTTCTCTTACGTGTTTTTTTTTGTTTTATTTAATTAGGTATATAAATCTGTCGCGACACCGGCACCGCGCCGGTCACTTTACCTGAACTTGTTTAATCTTATCCGATTCGCCGCAAGACGACTCGCGTTACATGAACTTGGGCGGCGAGATCGACGACTTGCAACTTCATCGTAAACCTGAGCAGGTCGCGATCACAACCACACAATATTTCATTCTCTTCCCTCCTCTGCATCACTCTACGCAACTTCGACAAGTTTCTAGCATATTTTTAAATGAAGCTATTACGAACGAAACGCTTCTCACGATATTTGCATACGAACAACCCTATAATTATGTCTTGGGAAGTACACACATCCCCCCCCGTCCCCTCCCCCCGGCCCTGCCGCCGACGCGCAGCACCTTGAAGTAGTTTATTTTTCACAAACAAAAACAATGGATCCAACTCAAGCATAATAGCATTTGCTTAAATTATGTGAACGTTAACATTACATTGAAATATATATGTATATATAACATCAACCGTGTCTGGGCGTGCGCGGTCACTGATTAAAGTACTGTACAGTTTCACTTTTGTTATGACTTCTTGGCACCACTGCTCCCGCCGCTTGCACCGGCGGCACCGTCTGCACCGGCTGCTGAAGACATGTTTCGGTTGCCTCTCTTATCTCGCGTTCATTTCATTTGGACAACTTTAATGGATGGTTCATTTGGGCGGGGACGGTCCCACGAAGTGCGCCCAGAACCGAGCACAAAATGTAATCACACGGCTTGTGACTTTCCCCGATGAAGCGCTGCGGAGCCCGCCGCCGCCGCCGCCGCCCGCCGCCGCCCGCCGCCGCCGCCGCCGCCGCCCGCCGCCGCCGCCCGCCGCCGCCCGCCGCCGCCCGCCGCCGCCGCCGCCGCCGCCGCCCGCCGCCGCCCGCCGCCGCCGCCCGCCGCCGCCCGCCGCCGCCCGCCGCCGCCGCCCGCCGCCGCCCGCCGCCGCCCGCCGCCGCCGCCCGCCGCCGCCCGCCGCCGCCCGCCGCCGCCGCCCGCCGCCGCCCGCCGCCGCCCGCCGCCGCCCGCCGCCGCCGCCCGCCGCCGCCCGCCGCCGCCCGCCGCCGCCCGCCGCCGCCGCCCGCCGCCGCCCGCCGCCGCCGCCGCCCGCCGCCGCCCGCCGCCGCCCGCCGCCGCCCGCCGCCGCCGCCCGCCGCCGCCCGCCGCCGCCCGCCGCCGCCCGCCGCCGCCCGCCGCCGCCCGCCGCCGCCGCCCGCCGCCGCCCGCCGCCGCCCGCCGCCGCCGCCCGCCGCCGCCCGCCGCCGCCGCCCGCCGCCGCCGCCCGCCGCCGCCCGCCGCCGCCCGCCGCCGCCGCCCGCCGCCGCCCGCCGCCGCCGCCCGCCGCCGCCCGCCGCCGCCGCCCGCCGCCGCCCGCCGCCGCCCGCCGCCGCCCGCCGCCGCCCGCCGCCGCCCGCCGCCGCCGCCGCCCGCCGCCGCCCGCCGCCGCCCGCCGCCGCCCGCCGCCGCCGCCGCCGCCGCCGCCGCCGCCGCCGCCCGCCGCCGCCGCCCGCCGCCGCCCGCCGCCGCCGCCCGCCGCCGCCCGCCGCCGCCGCCCGCCGCCGCCCGCCGCCGCCGCCCGCCGCCGCCCGCCGCCGCCGCCCGCCGCCGCCCGCCGCCGCCGCCCGCCGCCGCCCGCCGCCGCCCGCCGCCGCCGCCCGCCGCCGCCCGCCGCCGCCGCCGCCGCCGCCCGCCGCCGCCCGCCGCCGCCGCCCGCCGCCGCCGCCCGCCGCCGCCCGCCGCCGCCGCCCGCCGCCGCCCGCCGCCGCCGCCCGCCGCCGCCCGCCGCCGCCCGCCGCCGCCGCCCGCCGCCGCCGCCCGCCGCCGCCCGCCGCCGCCGCCCGCCGCCGCCGCCCGCCGCCGCCCGCCGCCGCCCGCCGCCGCAACATTATGCCTTTTGTCACTCCCTCTACATATAAAATATATTCTCAAGCAACTTTATTATTTACTTATTAATAACTAATGTCATTGAATATAATTTATTATTAATCTATAATACAAATATGTGTCGGTAAGCGCATCACTCTACAACGCCAGGACCAATTTGGCCAATTTGAGAAAAATTCGAATAATCGCCGGGAAGCCCCCTAAAAACAGCGCTTTTCTTTTTCCTATACAACGTTGTCTAACTAAAATGTAGGGTCAATTTGAACTTTATTACTATTTCATAAGTTCATATTAAATTACAAGCTTTCACAGTTGTCTAAGCAATGTAGGCGCGTTCGTAACGCTAAAGAGTCAATTTTACCTTTATTACAGCTGCTCAAAGTTCAAATTAGATCATTCTTTCAAAGTGTGGTATGCGCGTCGGAGGATCTAACGCCGCGTGCCGAAATTAAAACGAATGAAATAATAACATAAATAGTCACAAAATGTAGAGCTAAAGATCATTACTGCTGATTTTCAATTAGGTCGGCTTCGCGGTATTATTTATTTTGTTTTTAGTTTCTTTTTCACGACATCACACCAGTCCAGCACAAACCGCGTTACCGTCTGGCGGACATAACAGGCTTCATTCCGTCAAAAGATTTGGAATGAGGCAGTTATTGGAAAATGGAAAATGGAAAATGGAAAATGGAAAATGGAAAATGGAAAATGGAAAATGGAAAATGAAAATGGATTATTGGAATATTGGAATATTGGAATATTGGAATATTGGAATATTGGAATATTGGAATATTGGAATATTGGAATGTTGGAATGTTGGAATGTTGGAATGTTGGAATGTTGGAATGTTGGAATGTTGGAATGTTGGAATGTTGGAATGGAAAATGGAAAATGGAAAATGGAAAATGGAAAATGGAAAATGGAAAATGGAAAATGGAAAATGGAAAATGGAAAATGGAAAATGGAAAATGGAAAATGGAAAAAAATTGAAATCTGACACCAGAACCAGTGAACCAGTGAACCAGTGAACCAGTGAACCAGTGAACCGTGAACCAGTGAACCAGTGAACCAGTGAACCAGTGAACCGTGAACCAGTGAACAGTGAACCAGTGAACCAGTGAACCAGTGAACCAGTGAACCAGTGAACCAGTGAACCAGTGAACCAGTGAACCAGTGACCAGTGAACCAGTGAACCAGTGAACCAGTGAACCAGTGAACAGTGAACCAGTGGAACCAGTGAACCAGTGAACCAGTGAACCAGTGAACCAGTGAACAGTGAACCAGTGAACCAGTGAACCAGTGACCAGTGAACCAGTGAACCAGTGAACCAGTGAACCAGTGAACCAGTGACCAGTGAACCAGTGAACCAGTGAACCAGTGAACCAGTGAACCAGTGAACCAGTGAACCAGTGAACCATGAACCAGTGAACCATGAACCAGTGAACAGTGAACCAGTGAACCAGTGACCAGTGAACCAGTGAACCAGTGAACCAGTGAACCAGTGAACCAGTGAACCAGTGAACCATGAACCAGTGAACCATTGAACCAGTGAACCAGTGAACCAGTGAACCAGTGACCAGTGAACCAGTGAACCAGTTGAACCAGTGAACCAGTGACCAGTGAACCAGTGACCAGTGAACCAGTGACCAGTGAACCAGTGAAACCAGTAAACCAGTAAACCAGTAAACCAGTAAACCAGTACACCAGTAAACCATAACCAGTAACCAGTAAACCAGTAAACCATAAACCAGTAACCAGTAACCAGTAAACCAGTAAACCAGTAACCAGTAAACCATAACCAGTAAACCAGTAACCATAAACCAGTAACCAGAAACCAGTAAACCAGTAAACCAGTCAACCAGTAAACCAGTAAACCAGTAACCAGTAACCAGTAACCAGTAAACCGTAAACCATAAACAGTAAACCATAAACCAGTAACAGTAAACCATTAAACCATAAACCATTAAACCAGTAAACCAGAAACCAGTAAACCGTAACCAGTAAACCAGTTAAACCAGTAAACCATAAACCAGAAACCAGTAACCAGTAAACCAGTAAACCAGAAACCAGAACCAGAAACCAGTAAACCAGTAAACCAGTAAACAGTAACCAGTAAACCAGTAACCAGTAAACCAGTAAACCAGTAACCGTAAACCAGTAAACCAGTAAACCAGTAAACCAGTAACCCGTAAACCAGTAAACAGTAAACCAGTAAACCAGAAACCAGTAAACCAGTAAACCAGTAAACAGTAAACCAGTAAACAGTAAACAGTAACCAGTAACCAGAAACCAGAAACCAGTAAACCAGTAAACCATAAACAGTAAACCAGTAAACAGTAAACCAGTAAACCAGTAAACCAGTAAACAGTAAACAGTAAACCAGTAAACCAGTAAACCAGTAAACAGTAAACCAGTAACCAGTAACCAGTAAACAGTAAAACCAGGAAACCAGTAAACCAGTAAACCAGTTAAACCAGTAACCAAAACCAGAAACCATTAACCAGTAAACCAAGTAAACCAGTAAACCAGTACCCAGTAACCAGTAAACCAGTAACCAGTAACCAGTAACCAGTAAACAGTAAACCAGTAAACGCAGTAAACCAGTAAACAGTAAAACCAGAAACCAGTAAACCAGTAAACCAGTAACCAGTAAACCAGTACACCAGTAAACCAGTAACCATAAACCAGTAAACCAAGTAAACCAGTAACCAGTAAACCAGTAAAACCAGTAACCAGTAACCAGTAACCAGTACCCAGTAAACCAGTAAACCAGTAAAACCAGTAAACAGTAACCAGTACAACCAGTAAAACCAGAAACCATAAACCAGTAACCATAACCAGTAAACCAAGTAAACCAGTAACAGTAAACCATAACCAGTAAACCAGTAAACCAGTAAAACCAGAAACAGAAACCAGAACCAGTAAACCAGTAAAACCAGTAAACCAGTAACCAGAAACCAGTAAACCAGTCAACCAGTAAACCGTAACCAGTAAACCAAGTAAACCAGTAAACCAGTAAACCAGTAAACCAGTAAACTCAGTAAACCAGTACAACCAGTAAACCGTAAACCAGTAAACCAGTAAAACCAGTAAACCAGTAAACCAGTACACCAGTAAACAGTAAACCAGTAAACCAGTAAACCAGTATAAACCAGTAAACCAGTAAACCAGTTAAACCAGTAAACCAGTAAACCAGTAAACCAGTAAACCAGTAAACCAGTAAACAGTAAACCAGTAAACAGTAACCAGTAAACCAGTAACCAGTAAACCAGTAAACCAGTAACAGTAAACCAGTAAACCAGTAAAACCAGAAACCAGTAAACCAGTAAAACCAGAAACCAGAAACCAGAAACCAGAAACAGTAAACCAGTAAACCAGTAAACCAGTAAAACCAGTAAACCGTAAACCAGTAACACCAGTAAAACCAGAAACCAGAAACCAGTAAAACCAGAAACCAGTAAACCAGTAAACAGTAAACCAGTAACCAGTAAAACCAGAAACCAGTAAACCAGTAAACCAGTAAACCAGTAAACCAGTAACCAGTAAACCATAACCAGTAAACCATTAACCAGTAAACCATTAACCAGTAAACCATAACCAGTAAAACCAGAAACCAGTAAACCATAAACCATAAACCAGTAAACCAGTAACCATAAACCATTAAACCAGTAACCAGTAAACCATAAACCAGTAAACCATTAACCAGTAACCAGTAAACCAGTAAACAGTAAACCAGTAAACCAGTAAACAGTAACCAGTAAACCAGTAACAGTAAACCAGTAAACCAGTAAACCATAAACCATTAAACCAGTAAACCATAAACCAGTAAACCAGTACACCAGTAAACCAGTAAACCATTAAACCAGTAAAACCAGTAAACCGTAACCAGTAAACCATAAACCAGTAAACCATAAACCAGTAACCCAGTAACCAGTAACCATTAAACCAGTAACCAGTAAACCAGTAAACCAGTAACCATAAACCAGTAAACCGTAAACCAGTAACCAGAAACCAGAAACCAGAAACCAGAACCAGTAAAACCAGAAACCATAAACCAGAAACCAGAAACCAGTAAAACCAGAAACCAAAACCAGAAACCAGTAAACCATAAACCATTAAACCAGTAACCATTAAACCAGTAACCAGTAAACCATAACCAGTAAAACCAGGTAAACCAGTAAACCGTAAACCAGTAACCAGTAAACCAGTAACCATTAAACCAGTAAACAGTAAACCAGTACACCAGTAAACCAGTTAAACCAGTAAACCATTAAACCAGTAACCATAAACCAGTAAAACCAGTAAACCGTAAACCAGTAACCATTAAACCAGTAAACCAGTAAACCGTAAACCAGTAAACCGTAAACCAGTAAACCAGTAACCATAAACCAGTAACCATAAACCAGTAACCAGTAAACCAGTAACCAGTAACCATTAAACCAGTAACCATTAAACCAGTAACCATTAAACCAGTAACCATTAAACCAGTAAACCAGTACACCAGTAAACCATTAAACCAGTAACCATTAAACCAGTAACCATTAAACCAGTAACCAGAAACCAGAAACCATAAACCATAAACCATTAAACCAGTAACCATTAAACCAGTAAACCAGTACACCAGTAAACCAGTAACCAGTAAACCAGTAACCATAAACCAGTAAAACCAGGTAAACCAGTAAACAGTAAACCAGTAACCATTAAACCAGTAAAACCAGTAAAACCAGGAAACCAGTAAACCAGTAACCAGTAACCATTAAACCAGTAAACAGTAAACCAGTAAACCATAAACCATAAACCATAAACCATTAAACCAGTAAACCATTAAACCAGTAACCAGTAAACCAGTTAAACCAGTAAACCATTAAACCAGTAACCATTAAACCAGTAAACAGTAAACAGTAACCAGTAACCAGTAAACCAGTACACCAGTAAACCAGTAAACCATAACCAGTAAACCAGTAACCATTAAACCAGTAACCAGTAACCATTAAACCAGTAACCATTAAACCAGTAAAACCAGGTAAACCAGTAAACCATAAACCAGTAAACCATAAACCAGTAAAACCAGTAAACCATTAAACCAGTAACCATTAAACCAGTAAACCAAGTAAACCAGTAAAACCAGGTAAACCAGTAAACCATAAACCAGTAACCATAAACCAGTAAAACCAGGTAAACCAGTAACCAGTAAACCATTAAACCAGTAACCAGTAACCAGTAAACCAGTTAAACCAGTAAACCATTAAACCAGTAAACAGTAAACCAGTACACCAGTAAAACCAGGTAAACCAGTAAAACCAGGTAAACCAGTAAAACCAGGTAAACCAGTAAAACCAGTAAACCATTAAACCAGTAACCAGTAAACCATAAACCATTAAACCAGTAAACCGTAAACCAGTAACCATTAAACCAGTAACCATTAAACCAGTAACCATTAAACCAGTAACCAGTAACCAGTAAACCAGTACACCAGTAAAACCAGAAACCAGAAACCAAAACCAGAAACCAGTAACCAGTAACCATTAAACCAGTAACCATTAAACCAGTAACCATTAAACCAGTAACCAGCTTTCACGCTGTCTAAGCAATGTAGGTGCGTTCGTAACGCGAAGGAGTCAATTTGCACTTTATTACAGCTGCACAAAGTTCAAATTCAATTATTCTATCAAAATGGTGTGCGTATGCGCTTTGGAAGATCGCCGCGAGCCGAAATTAAAAACGAATGAAATAATAACATAAATAGTCACAAAATGTAGTAGCTAAAGATCATTCTTACTGATTTTCAATTTGGTCGGCTTCGCGATATTATTTCTTTTGTTTTAGTTTCGGCACGCGACATAAAATGCATTCGTTTTCACGTCAATACATCAGTCGAGCACAATCCGCGTTACCATCTGGCGGACTTGATAGACTACATTCTGTCAAAAAGATTTGGAATGTGACAGTTATTTGTTCTTAATAAAATAATAATAGTAAATATAAATTATGTACTATAATTATAACTTTGGCCACTCTTCTGGAACCCACTAATATTTAAATATTAGTTATTAGATGAACATATATAGAGCTGAACCCCACACACCAACCCCTATCACCAGAGTGACGGTTCAGTCCAGATTTTTTTTTTTGCGCTGGCTATAAAATAGGTAAGAACAAAAAACTGCCACATTCCAATTTTTTTGACAGAACGAAGTCTGTCGGGTCAGCTAGTGTATATATAACATCAACCGTGTCCGGGCGTGCGCGGTGACTGATTAAAATACTGTACAGTTTCACTTTTGTTACGAACTCAACTGGCAACACTGCGCCCGCCGGCTGCACCGGCTGCTACCGGCTGCTGAAGACATGTTTCGGTTGCCTCTCCTATGCTCCGCGTTCATTTCATTTGGACAACTTTAATGGATGGTTCATTTGGGCGGGGACGGTCCCACGAAGTGCGCCCAGAACCGAGCACAAAATGTAATCACACGGCTTGTGACTTTCACCCGATGAAGCGCTGCGGAGCCCGCCGCCGCCCGCCGCCGCCGCCGCCGCCGCCGCCGCCGCCGCCGCCGCCGCCCGCCGACATGCGCGCCTCACTCGCGCACCGACCTGCGCGCTCCGTAATTTATTTATTTTCGCTTTATAAATGACAATTGTTAAAAGCCAGTTCGCATGTGACAAAAGAAGGTTTAATCCCAACTCGGTCCGAAGCACTCGCTGGTCACGGCCGCGCCGCGCCGCGCTCCTGCAACAAAGGTATAAATAAATGAAGCTCAAGCTCAAGCGCAGTCGGACGCCAACGGACAGGTGCGCACTGGTGGTGTCTCTTGTCAATTTCATTGTGTATTGTTTATTTTATAAAAAAATAGATACTAGATGAGAATAACATAATATCGTGTGAAGCGACGCGGAGGCAATGGAGTGGTGCGGGGCGGGGCGGGGTATTCAGCAAATTGTATAAAACGGAAGTCGCGCGCGGTTGTTGTTGGTTTGTATCGGAGCAGTGTGCCCGCCGTCCGCCGCCGTCCGCCATGCTGTCGGGCAGCTTGGTAGCGGCCGCAGTGCTGTGCTGTGTGCTGTATCGCTATGTGACGAGAACATTTGATTATTGGAGAAGTCGGAACGTGGCGGGCCCCGCGCCGCGCCCGCTGTTCGGCAACCTGATGGACAGCGCCCTCCGAAGGAAGAATGTTGGAGTGGTGTTCAAGGAGATCTACGATCAGTTCCCCGACGAGAAGGTGGTCGGGGTGTACAGGATGACTACGCCGTGCCTGCTGATACGAGATGTAGATATTGTGAAGGATGTGCTGATCCGCGACTTCGACTCTTTCTCGGACCGAGGTTTTTTTTTCAAAGAGAACAGCTTCGGAAAGAACTTGTTTCACGCCGATCACAAAACCTGGCGGACTCTGCGAAACCGGTTCGCGCCGATGTTCACTTCCGGGAAAATAAAGAATATGATCTACTTGTTGGAGGAGCGCGCGGACAAATTAGTCGACTACATCGAACACTCGACGCACGGCGAGCAGGACGTACTCTCGCTCTTCAAAATGTACACGATGGCGACGATATCCGCTTGCGCCTTCGGTCTGGACATCAACACCATCAGCGATAAAATGGATATATTAAAAAAATTAGACAAAGTGATGTTCGCCCCGTCGGTGTTCGACGAGCTGGACATGATGTACCCCGGCGCGTTCGCGAAACTCAACTGCGACCCGGTGCCCCGCGAGGTCCGCGCGTTTTTCTCCGAAATGGTGGCCACCGTCATACAGGACAGGAACGGCGCGCCGTCGGGCCGGCGGGATTTCATGGACTTGCTTCTAGAAATGAGACAAGAAAACAAAATACACTGGAACAAGACAAATAACAAAGAGATCAATTTAAACCTGGAACTTACCAATAAGATGATCGCGGCGCAGGCGCTGGTGTTCTACGGGGCCGGATACGAGACCAGCGCCTCCACGATGGCGATCATGGCGTACGTACTGGCGAACCATCCGGAAGTACAGGACAAGGTGGTAGCGGAAGTGGACGCGGTGCTGAACAAATACGCGGGCGCGCTGCCGGTCGAGGCTCTCAACGAGCTCACGTACATGGAAAAGGTCCTCAACGAGACGCTGCGCCTGTACCCCGCGGTGGAACCGCTGCAGAGGAGGGCGCTGCACGACTACAACATCCAAGGGACGAACGTCACCGTGAAGAAGAACCAGTTGATAGTCATATCGACTCTGGGAATCCATCACGACGAAAAATATTATCGAAGCCCGGAGGAGTTCGATCCGGAAAGATTCGCCCCGGAGAATTCGACCGGACGACACCCCTGCGCGCACCTGCCCTTCGGCAACGGGCCGCGGAACTGCGTGGGTGAGGCGCTCCCCTCTCCCCCATACCCACCACCACACCACACCACACCGCACCGCACGCACCGCACCGCACGCACCGCACCGCACGCACCGCACCGCAACCGCACCGCACCGCACCGCACCGCCACCGCACCGCACCGCACCGCACCGCCCGCACCGCACCGCAACCGCACCGCACCGCACCGCAACCGCACCGCACCGCACGCACCGCACCGCACCGCACCGCCACCGCACCGCACCGCACCGCACCGCACCGCCACCGCACCGCACCGCATCGCACCGCACCGCACCGCACCGCACCGCACCGCACCGCCACCGCACCGCACCGCACCGCACCGCCACCGCACCGCACCGCACCGCACCGCACGCACCGCACCGCACCGCACCGCACCGCACCGCACCGCACGCACCGCACCGCACCGCCCGCACCGCACCGCATCGCACCGCACCGCACCGCACCGCAACGCACCGCACCGCACCGCACCGCACCGCACCGCACCGCACCGCATCGCACCGCACCGCACCGCACCGCACCGCCCGCACCGCACCGCACCGCACCGCACCGCACCGCAACCGCACCGCACCGCACCGCAACCGCACCGCACCGCACCGCACCGCACCGCATCGCACCGCACCGCACCGCACCGCACGCACCGCACCGCCACCGCACCGCACGCACCGCACCGCACCGCACCGCATCGCACCGCACCGCACCGCAACCGCACCGCACCGCATCGCACCGCACCGCAACCGCACCGCACCGCATCGCACCGCACCGCACAGGCACCAGGCACCAGCTCCTCCTCACGCGTCCGCGTCGTCTGTTGCAGGGATGCGTTTCGCGCGCTACCAGATACGGGTGTGTTTGGTGAAGTTCTTCTCCAAGTTCCGCGTGGCGCCGTCGCCGCGGACCCCCGCCGCCGTGGAGTTCATGCCGCAGCGCGTGGTCATGGCTCCGAGGGGCGGGCTCCACCTGCACATCGCGCCGCGGCGACCTCCGGACGGCGTCAAGTCTCATTTTATTTGTGCATAAAACGTTACCAACACGTCGCTTACTCACTCGGCCGGACAGTGCACCTGATCACCACCGGCAGCAGCCGCTTCGGCACCTATCATATCAGAACTTCTCGAATTGAGTAGTTGCAACACTGATCCAGAAAGTATTTTTGTCCTATATTGAACACGGCCCCGTCGCGCCCGGTGCGCCCGGTGCGCGCGCAAACACTATTTACAGGTAATTAACTACGACCCGGTGCTGCCTGCGCGGGGCCGGCGCGGCGCTGCTATTCGTAGCGCCTAAAAACTTGTTTGCGACTCCTCTCATTGTTCAACATGCACAAAGGTAAGCCAGGAGAGGAGCGGTGCGGCCGCACTCTCGCCTCCTTGGACCTCTGGCCAATGGATTCGGGGTTCCGTTGTCCAGTAGAGGATAAGAGGCCGTGGGAGGGCGCACCGTGTGCTCCGGCGTGCCCGATCAGGAGCGGAAGAAAAGTGAATGTTTTGTCCCCTGAGGCGGAGCAGCGCGAGGCGGCGGAGCGACGAGCAAGAGCCCGCTGAGGTTTCTCTTCTAAGTCGTAATTCCTCATGACTGAGGGTCGTGATTATCATGTGTCATGAAATACACGATGACTTTCTTGACAGCCGTAATGGAGTGGTGTTGCCCGTATGACCTTTGGGGCGGTGGGGCCATGGGAGGTTGGAGGGTTGTCCCTATCTTTTTAATATTTCTGAACAATTTGAAATGGTGTAACCAATGGTGTTGTCTGCTTTTACATTCTACAAATTTTTATTTTTATTTATTTACTTAAGGACCTCCAACGAGGCATACACGACATGTAACAAGTTTAATAATAACAAATAATAGTTTCACTTTGCGACGTGCTCCTCAATTATAGGAGACCACAGCATGCAAATTTAAACAACAAAATAACAAAAAATAATGTTGAACATAGTTGAGTACCGTATAGTTCACAATTTATTGTTGATTAACAGTTGCAGAACCCGTTTCCTGTACCTTGAAATGTCCGTGATGTCTAGATCATGAGTTTTTGCCAAAGAGTTATACTGCCTACAGAGCCTTGGCACAGTAGAAAACAAATTTAACGATTATTTAATTTATACAAAGCGGGTAATGAGCGGCGGGTAACAAAATCATAATTATTTGGTACGTTAGCTTCCGGCTTGTGGGTCGGGATGCTCCTCCGACCTCCACAGCTCTCGAATTATGGTTTCATGTGAATGCTATTCAGACTACCTTAGCAAATTTTATCGGACTTTGTTTTTTTTTGTATTTTTGACCTTGGTTAGTGGTCCGAAAATTGTCGAGATCAAAGTCATGGCTGCAACGACCTTGACACCCGACAAATAACACCCACATTATTTTTTACTATTTTCTTTACTTAAAATACATTAAGGTCAAAAAATTATATCAGACAGCACGTGTGCTGTGCTGTGCTGTGCTGTGCTGTGCTGGTGTCGGCGGGCGGCTGAGCAACTCGAGCGGTTGTCGACGGGCATTCAATAAATATTTCAGTAGCCGCAATGAACGTAAGCATTGCGCGGGTAACCGCAGGCACGAGTCGGCCATTACCTGCAGATGCGTAACAGAAGAATGCAATGCAAATGCATATAGAAATAGATTTAAGGAGAACTTTACGAATCGTCACAAGCAGTAACAGAGGCGAAAGAGACGGGGCTACAGCGGCAGTGGCTCATAAAGATCAAATTCAATCTATACAAGTAAATAAAGTTGTTATGTCCGTTTGAAAAATTAAAACAACGACTTTTTTCTAAATGCACTTTGATGTATACACGATACATGTACCAAAACCACATTCTTTTTATTTTTGTCTGTCTGTCCGTCTGGACCGAATTTGATACTATCAGATGGCTGATGTAACAAGGAGTAACTAAGGATTTTAGGAAAAAAAATAAAACCTATGAAAAATTTAATACTTATTCTTCAATTCCAATAGCAAAGTATATAATGTACGTATAAACATTATATACTAGATACTTTTTCTATATTCCTTTTATTTAAATACCACGCGGACAAAGTCGCGGGTAACAACTAGTTATGTATAAAAATGTACTTGTTTTTGTTTAAATGTGATGCAGTCTCGTGTAATTAACTACAATTAATTCATAACAACTGCCACAGCGCGAGCGTTTCTCCAAATTTCTCGAGAGTCCGCATTTTGTTGACCCCAACGGACGCGTCCGAGTCCACGTCTCGGCAGAGCTGTTCCTCGCCCCCGCTCCCGCCCCCGCTCCTCGTTCGCGGATACACTGAAAAGCAAAGCTCGGCTCTGTCCCGGGCGCGGCTTCACACACCCCCCCCCCCTCACCCCCACCCCCCCACACCCCCGTGAGACTTTTATTTATTTATCGGTGATATTTCCATTTATTGAAACTCTACACGACACACACACACACACACACGCACACACACACTTCCCCCGCAGGCCGCGCGCCGCGCGCCCCCCGCCCCCTCATTGAAAATTGCAACGAAAGCAAAAATCTATTTGTCATCTAAGCTGCGAGTAGTCCGACGCATTGACCGGCGATGTACGCGGCAGGACGGTGGGCGGCGGTCAGCGCGGCAGGACGGTGGGCGGCGGTCAGCGCGGCAGGATGGTGAGCGGCAGGCCGCCGCCGGGCGCCATGACCACGCGGCGCGGCACGAAGCGCACGGCTTGGGGCGTGCCGCGCGCGCGCGCCACCCGGAACCTGGAGAAGAACTTCGCCAGGCACACCCGCACCTGGTACTTGGCGAAGCGCGCGCCTGCAAGCGAGCACACGCGCTGTTAGCTACTTATGAACTGGTTGCACCATCGCTTAGGGGCAGCACATTCCAGAGAGAACAAATAAACACAACACAGCATCACCCGGCGCCGCGCGTTGCCGGCTCTCACTTATCTTAACTCTTTAAATCCCGCGACACTCCTACTCAAGTAAATGTACACGGCAATCGGTCCGCGGCGTGTGCAGTGCGCAGTGTGCAGCGCAGAACACGCAACAATGCTATGATTCATTATTAACCTCTGATCCAAAAAGTTGCGTGTTAGATTTTAGTCATTTGTAGATCAGTCGCGGGTCATCTATAATTCTAATTTGACAAGTGAGTATTACCACATGGATCATTTTTAGTTTCCATACAAATGCAAATCAGAAGCTCCACCGACAAATCACCAAGTGGGGTTCACCGGCGGCGCCGGTGCATGTGCGTGTGCGCGTGTGTGTGTGTGCGTGTGTGCGTGTACATCGGACGGCAACGACTCACCGATGCAGTTCCGCGGGCCGTTCCCGAACGGCAGGTGCGCGCACGCGTGCCGGTCGGAACAATTTTCAGGCGCAAACCTTTCTGGGTCGAACTTCTCCGGATTGGGGTAATACTTCTCATCGTAGTGGATACCTATTGGTGATATGAGAACCATCTGATCTTTCTTCACGGTGACATCTGTTCCTCGGATCTTGTAGTCGTGCAGCGCCCTCCGCTGCAGCGGCTCCACTATAGGGTACATGCGCAGAGTCTCGTTGAATACTTTATCCATGTAAGTCAATTCGTTTAGCGCCTCTAGTGTCAGCTTGCCGTCGTATTTCTTGATCACTTCGTCCACCTCGGCGATCACCTTATCCTGTACGTCGGGATGTTTAGCCAACTCGTACGCCATAAAAGACATCGTGGAGGCGCTGGTCTCGTAACCCGCAGCGTAGAACACCAACGCTTGTGCAGCAATTACGTCTTCAGTTAGCTCTAGAGTCACGGCGGCTTCGTCGTTACTTTTCTTCCAGACAATGTTATTTTCTTGTCTCATTTCAAGTAGAAGGTCCATAAAATCTCGACGGTTGGACGGTAAACCATTTCTCTGTGAAATCACGGTTGAAACTATTTGAGAAAAAAAATCCGCCACCCTCTTCGGCATCGGGTCGATTTTCAGTGTTCTCAAGACGCTCGGGTACATCATATCGAGTTCGTCCAAAAACGACGGAGAAAAAATTACTTGATCCATCTCATGAAATATATTCATTTTATCGCTGATGGTGTCGATGTCCATACCGAAGGCGCAAGCGGATATCGTGGCCATCGTGTACATTTTGAAGAACGGTAGTACGTCCTGCTCGCTGTGCGTCATGTGCTGTATATGCTCGATCAACTTGTCGCCGCGCTCCTCCATTAAATAGATCATGTTCTTGAGTTTCCCGGAAGTGAACATCGGAGAGAATCTGCTCCTCAATATTCGCCATTGGTCGCTGTCGGAGTGGAACAAATTGTTTCCCATACCGTTGCTACTGAAAGAGAATCCTCGGTCCGAAAACGAGTCGAAGTCTCTAATGAGTATGTCTTTTATTATATCTAAATCTCTGATGAGTAAGGTAGGCGTTATCATCCTGTACACCCCGACCACCTTCTCGTCGGGGAACCGTTCGTAGATCTCTTTGAACACCACTCCAACAGCCTTCCTTCGAAGTGCAGACTCGCGCAGGTTGCCGAAGAGAGGGATAGGTTCTGGACTGGCAACATTTCTAACTTTCCAGTAGTCGAATGTCCTCGTCAAATAATAATAAAGAGAACAAATAAGAGTGAACGCGGCAGCGAGCGCGTACAGCGCGGACATGTCGCGGCGCGTCCTCGCTGCGGCGGCGGCACCCTCGCAATGCGCGTCCGCCCGCGCGCGCGCCCTTATATACGCGGCCTCGGCGCGGAGCCGCCGCGTGCCGCCGACTAAACCAATAAATGTAATTTATTCCGATGTTTTCTAATTATTGTACAGAAACACGTTTATTACATTTTATTAGAATTTTACATTATCGCAGGGAGTACGGAACCTCATCGCGGGCTCCGGCGCGCGCTCTGTCATACATTTACTCAACGACTCGCTGTCCCCGCGACTTTGTCCGCGTCGTGTTTAACATAAAAGTTATCGATCAGTTCGCAGAGTTAAAAGAAACTTATTAATTCTGTATATCGTGTAAAGAAGGACCTAGACTGATTTTAATGAAATTCTTCTACTTTATGAATCGATAGCGTGTCGTAAGCGACAAATTTCTGGACGCTGATTTCTAAATTTCAAAGTTTCTTAAGTCCTGGTCGGTGAAAAACGCGTTCTTTCTGTGAACAAACATTTAGAATTAAGAAGAACGGGACAGTAGACAAATAAAATACTCCTAATCAAACAAATAAAACACGTAAGAGAATGATATATGGGAATCAATTTCTAACGAAGTCATTGTGACGCAGCGGGGCGCGCGGGGGGACGCGCGGGGGGCGGCCGCGTGCACAACTTCTCTATTTGAATCGAAATTTATTACATTTTCCCATTAGTTCTAATTGTTTTTCGTGAGATCCTTTTTTCTAAAATAAAAGCAGCGCGTCGCGGGCGCGCGGCTCCATCGCATCAGCTTGTTGAAATTAAATTTACATGCTTATTTTATTGTTCCCAACGTTTAGTATAAATGTAAGATTATATGTTTGCTAAATATTAAGTTTCGTTTGTTTTGACGTTATGTAAGAAAAAGTTATCTGCCACTTTATAACAACTGATTAGAGCCGGATCTTTGACATGCGCAAACACATTTGATTGGACAATTTAAAGATTATTTTCACATCAATTATTAAAAAAATGGGCTGATACCAGTGCGTCGATAGCTTGTTGTATCACCAAATACATTCGTGTTCAATATCAATATGTACTGCCACGAAACGCATACACGATGCGATGTATGGAAATGTCATATATTGATTAAGCCTACTTTGTTCCCACGAGTCTTGCATGAAATTTTACTCGACGTCGTCGGGCTGAATGCTTCCTTCGGCCGAGCACGAGCACACGCTCGAGGAATGCTCAAACGCGGCTGTTCCGGTAATGAAGATGAAACAAACTTTCATCCGAAAAGTCCTTGAAACATCCACAAAAGCACACAAACAAACTACGAACTTGAATGCGCTTAGACTCTTAATAACATCGTGTAGACACGAGACCAGCGCGCACACACTTGACCACAATATTATATTGAGCAAAGCAAATATAAACGGAACAGAATTTTTAGCAAATGATGTAATGATATGTACTTATCAGCAGTACTGCGCCGCTATATAACCGAAGGCCACCACAATTTAAAACAATTCAGAATTGAGTACGTTCACCGGTAACCGGTAACCGTCGGACATGTTGCTGACTTGTCTGCTGGCCGCGTCCGCGGGGGTGTGTGGTGCGCTGTACTGGTACGCGACGCGGACGTTCGGCTACTGGGCGCGCAGGGCGGTGGCGGGCCCGCGGCCCGTCGCGCTCTTCGGCAACCTGCGGGACTCCGCGCTGCGCAGGAAGAACGTCGCGGTGGTCCACAAGGAGATTTACGAACAGTTCCCCGACGAGAGAGTGGTCGGAATGTACAGGATGACCACACCGTGCCTGCTGCTGAGAGATCTCGACATCATTAAGCTTGTTCTCATCAAAGACTTCGACCGCTTCTCGGACCGCGGGGTCTCGTTCAGCGACAAGGGCCTGGGCAACAACTTGTTCCACACCGACACGGACAAGTGGCGGGTTCTAAGGAATCGTTTCTCTCCCGTCTTCACTTCTGGCAAACTCAAGAACATGATTTATTTGATGGAGCAGTGCGGAGACTCGTTCGTGAACTACATCCAGGAGCTGTGCGCGGCGCGGCTCGAGCACGAGGCGCACTCGCTCATACAGAAGTACACCATGGCGACGATCGCGGCGTGCGCCTTCGGTTTGGAAATCGACACCATGTCCGATAAAATGCATCTCTTCAATAAGATTGACAGCATCATTTTTTCACCGACGTTCATTGATGAGATAGATATGATGTATCCTGGCATTTTGAAGAGACTAAAGGTGGAGCCGTTCCCAAAAGAAATACCAGAGTTTTTTGAGCAACTAGTTTCAACTGTTGTCAAGCAAAGAAATGGTTTACCGACGAACAGAAACGATTTCATGGATTTAATTCTGGAGCTGAGGCAACAGGGTGTCATTCACGGCACCAAGAGGAACGATGACGCAAAGGAGATGACTCTGGAACTGACGAACGACATCATCGCTGCGCAGGCGTTCGTGTTCTACGCGGGCGGGTACGAGACCAGCGCGAACACGATGTCCTTTATGTTGTACGAGCTGGCGAAACATCCGGACGTCCAGGACAAAGTTATAGCGGAAGTGGACGGGGTCCTCAAGAAGTACGAAGGAAAACTGTCGTTTGACGCTCTCAATGAATTGACGTACATGGAGAAGGTGTTCGACGAGACGTTGCGCTTGTATCCCATAGTGGACCCCATACAGCGGCAAGCGCAGCAGGATTACCAGATCCCCGACACCGACATCGTCGTGAAGAAGGGCCAGCTGGTGATCATATCGGCTCACGGGATCCACCGCGATCCGAAGTATTATCCCGACCCGGATAAATTTGATCCGGAAAGATTTTCTACCTTCAATTCAAGCAATAGGCACTCCTGTGCGTATTTGCCTTTCGGGAATGGACCGAGAAATTGCATCGGTAAGTGTTTTAATGCTGCTGTCACCGAGGACACGACAGTGACGCGCGATGTAATAATTTGTAAGGTGTTTAAGTTTTATACACAGAAATAAAACCTTTTTTCAGGTTTGCGCTTTGCTAAACTTCAGTCGCGCGTGTGCATGGCGAAGTTGTTCTCGAAGTTCCGCGTGGAGCCGTCGCGGAGGACCATGCCCACCATGAAATTCGGTCCCCGGAGGTTCATCCTGGCCTCGAAGGGAGGAACCTATTTAAATATAATCCCGAGAGAGAAATAAATTATAAATAAATAGCAGTTTTTTTTTCTTCGCAGTTCTCCGGGTTAAGAAATTCGCGTCTTCCTTAATTGTTTTTTCCGTTCTTTGACTGACTCGGTTGCTGTATGTTTGTTTATTACTTATTAGTATATTAATGACAGTGTGCGGGATGTATAGGCACGAAATAAGATAAGTCTTTTGGTTTCTAACTACTTACATTGAAACCAGTAAGAGGTTCAATTTTTAAACTTGGTATGTAGCGGTGGATTGCGTGCGCGGCGCAGCTTGTGCTGATTGGTTGAACCGCGAGCGCGGCGCCGGCGCGCCTCGTGCGGGGATCGGGCCGATTGGCGCGACTTCCAGTGACTGTTTGTGTCCGAAAAAAAAATTAAGGAATTTGTAATGGTGGCCGAGTAATCGTTGCGTTCGGGCAGCTCGCACAGCCCGCACAGCTTGCACAGCCCGCACGCACCGGGAGCCGGTCCACACGGCGGTAAATACTATCGTTATTACCTACATGTTGTATTTGAAATTAATAAGTAACACTACACGATAAACCTATGGCTGCACCGCGTGCTCTCCGTGCACAGTTCGCCTCTCGTACCAGCAGCTCGATGTAGCAGGTGACGCAGCGGGACCACGACAGCTCCCCGTGTACGTCGACGGTTACTTGAATGCAAAATCAATTCTAGTTTCCTAAAGCACCCGCCACTCTGTGGATTGGAGACATGTCTTGACAGGTTACGGTTTTCGGTACGTATTTAACTGAAGATCGAGCAGAGAAGCGATTTGAAGTTTCCGAGCGCTTTTCCAGGAGAAGACGAGAAGAGTCTGCAAGGGTCCGCGCCCCGCACGCCCCGCCCGCCCCGCCGGCGCCCGCCCGCTCCACACGGAAACGAGTGATCACGCAGAGTGCGCGTGCGCGTGCGCGGCGACCTTACTGCTCACTGACAATGTTAATGCTGCCGCCGTGACGCGCGAGTTGATAGTGGTCACAAGCGCGCGGCCTTCACCCGTCCATATCTTGTTTATTTGATGCTTTTTGTAAACAACTCGGTATTACTGCGGCGATGATGTCATGCGGTGCAGTGTGCACCATCCCAGCCAGCGGCGCGTCGCTCTGGGCGGCCGTGTCACTTAGCACCAGGTGACCGGCGCACTCGTCCCGTCGCTTCGTTGAATTAAATTGATGAAAAATCACTACACAGGCACAACTTAATAAAATAAAAAATAGTTTCGGTACGTCCCGCCGGGCGCTGGAACCATTTCTCCACGTCACCGCACGCGGCCCCGGCGCGCGCTCTTTGACCGTAAAGCGCATCAGACCAGCAATTCTGTTCAGCCTGTTCGCTCCTGTTCATCTGCCCCCCGTGCCGGCGGCTGCTCGCGTCCCCCGCCGCCATCGGGGAATGCAATAATAAAATAAATAAGTACCTCCTGCATACACGCGATAAATCAAAACAATTCCGCTGCAATGAATTTTTACATTAGTTGTTCTTTAGTGTTTGGAAAGCTGGGCGCGGGTCCGCCGGCAGCCAGCGGGCGCGCGGGCCGGCACCCGGCTGACTACCTTCTGAGGACAGAGCCGGCGCCACGAGATGTAGAGTTAACAATATATATATATATATATATACTAGCTGACCCGACAGACTTCGTTCTGTCAAAAAAAATTGGAATGTTCTTTGTTCCTGCCTATTTTATAGCCGGGGCAAAAAAATCTCCTGAACAGAACCGACACCCTGGTTATGGGCGGTGTGTGGGGTTCAGCACTACATATATTCATCTAATAACTAATGTTTAAATATTAGTGGGTTCCAGAAGAGTGGCCAAAGTTATAATTAAAGTACATTTACTATAATAATTTTTAAGGAACAAATAACTGTCACATTCCAAATCTTTACGTTACTGGTTTCTGGTTTCTAGATTTCAGATGTCAGATTTCCATTTTCCGTTTTCAATATTCCATTTTCCGATTTCCAATTTCCAATTTACAGTTTTCAGATTTCAGTTTACAATTTTCAATTTCCAGTTTACAGTTTACAGTTTTCAGAAAAAAAATACCCAAAAAACAAAAAAAAATTTTTTGGTGTGGACAACCCTGATCACTTTAGGGGTTTGAAAAATAGATAGTAGCCGATTCTCAGACCTACTGAATATGCATAAAAAAAATCATAAGAATCGGTAAAGCCGTTTCGGAGGAGTATGGGAACGAACATTGTGACAAGAGAATTTTATATATTAGAAGAATATATACACGTAGAGCGGGGAGTCAGTAACGGCGACACGCAATTTTTTTTTATTTTATGCAACTGAGTACGTCACAGACGAGCGGCACGTCCACATCGCGCTGTACGCCGGCTCCCGAGTCGACATTTATTGCTTTGCAAAGACTTAGGAAAAAGTATATGCTATTTGAATGCAGCAGGCGTTCGAAGCAACGACGAATGTTGACACAATTGTAAAGATCGCAACAGAAACTGTTTCAGGATAAAATAAGCGTTCAAGTTATAAAATGGCCGCCAGATGTGCGGCCGCAGCGTCCGCGCGGCGCTGAATAAAAGCGCGGCTGCGTCTTTTGTCGGCGTGTGTTCAATGACGCGCAGTGCGAGGCGCGTTCATTTGATGTGCGGCATTGTGCCGCGAGTGTTGGCTACGAGCGCTGCGCAGTACCGAGACGATACTATAACGTCTCTTGTTTGTACACAAAACGTCACGTTGGTAAATGCGTAGATACGGCGATAAATATATATAATTAGGTATAGGTAGCGCGCAGCTACAGCCTTGTTCCTTCCAAGCGCACGGCGAGACCTGCCGACGGACGACAACACTTCTAATAGTTCACACTGAATTTCAAATATGTTTATCTCATTGTAAGAATGAGTTAACTATTATTTGATATAATTATATAACTTTTTTCTTAGTTGCAGTCAGTGGAGATATTCCATAGTACACAGAAGCGCTCACCGCCATCTATTAATTATTTTATAGCGGCAGCATTTGACGAACGACTCCGCGAGATGTCGCCGGTTGCGAGGGCACGCCGACAACAATGACGCGGAGATACGACACACATTGAAGTTGATTAAAACAAAGCGGAAACTATTTTACAAATGTAACGATGATAATAAAATAATTCTGAATAGGAGATGGGGGTCCGCTACATAATACTAAAAATAGTTTACCGCGCAGGGACTGCAATAAGTAGAGGTCTTTTTTATTTATTTATAAGCCAACTTTGTTTCCTAACTTACATAGTTTTTTTTAGTAATAAACATAATATTTTTATTTTATATCATTTTTGTGTATGTAGGAATCCCTTTTTGGGTTATTCCATTTCTCCTTACATTTTGCCTTTTCTATCCAATTAGTTCCAGCTATTTCTTGTACGTCGCATACCCATCTTTTTCTTGGGCGTCCTCTTCTTCTCTTTCCTTTTGGTCCTTCTCAGTGTTACAAGTTTTGTCCATCTATTATCCGTACACCATGCAAGGTGACCGGCCCATCGCCATTTTAGTTTCAGAGCGTATTCTGGAGCATCGATAATTTTTGTTTTTTCTCTTATGTATTGACTTCTGATTCTTTGTATTTTTCTAATTTTTAATGTGTTTTAAGTAGGGGTCTTAAACACAGGTAATGATAAATTCAGCTTCAAACTTCAGTTCGAAGAAGGCACCTCATGATGATGATGAATGATAAATTGCCGCTGGATAGTCAATAGTAATAGAACATAGTTTAGCAAAATCTAATTAAAAAATATAAGTACATTGAATGCTGATGATGAGGACGACAGCTCAAGTTCACAATGAATATTCAGTCAGTTCAGAAGTGAGCGCAGCGAGCTGCATTGAATTCGATCGCCTTTAAAAAAGTTTCCCAAACACTATTCCACTCCGTTCGTCTGTCGACTGGTGCCGCGCGCTCGTATGTTTTCGTACAAGTCTTAACATGAACGGAACTCAGGTTGAAGAATTTACCGATGAGGCCGAGGCTCGGCTTCGTACTGCACTACGCGCTTCAAACCCAGCGGGCGCCGCCGGCACGTCGCGGATACTTTGAGGGCGGCCTAACTCCGCCTGTTTAAAAAAATCCAATAAATGGGCAAACGTAAAAAGAGGCAAAAGGACAATTTCTTTTATACTATGAAAACAATTGACTCTTCATCTAAAAACTAAACAAGCAGTTACTCAGATACAGGTAACACAATTGATTTGGATGTTGCACGCCCGACAAGCGCGCCCCCCGCGACCAGCTCGTGCATTTGTAATCGCGACCAGTTTACGTAACATCCAAGTCCTCGCCGGCGCCGCGCACCCGCTTTTCGCGTATCGCGTTTGTGTCGGAACCTCGCCGACAGTAATATATACCACAATGCAGTGCACGCCGGTCCGTCTACATGCGTTACACCAATAACATCGCTGTTGTCGGTGCGAGGGGTAACTGGAAAATCTGCGCGCGTCGCACCGGCGCCACCGTCACGCAAATTGAAATCAATTGGAGCCGGCGGCGCGGGCGGAGAGAGCCGGCGGTGGTCGCGGTGCTGTGAGTGTTCGGCTGACCCTGCTCCGGATCATCGGTGGTTGTGGGGTGTCAACGCGTGTCACAGCAGGAGAACGAGAGGATTTCTTCGCTCGTCGCCTTCAGACGCAAGGCATTAAGTCTCGTTACCGCAGTAATTTCACTAGCTTACAGCGTCTGTCAAACCGGAACGCGGTAATGTTTGCACACTTCTGCTTGGCGACCGAGACAGGAGCTGCGCTGGTACCTGCCCAGACGGTCTGCGGCGGAGATCTGCCGCCAGGATATAGGAAAACCTGATAATATTACCGTGCACAAGACGTCTGCGACATACTTATCTTGCTTCGCAATCCGAGCTGAACTGGTGCCCTCCCGGCGGCTCGCTGCGAGCGGGTCATCGTTGCACCACGACATGCGACCCCCGCGTGAACGGTAGGATAAGTAAGCCCCGATCGACAGAGTCGGGGACGAGTGGGAAAAATATAACTTGCTGCTTGTTCCCGGCAAGTTACTCACGCTGCGTGCAAACTGCACGTCCATTACATCTTTTTTTATTTTTGCAACAAAACTTAGTATGTAGTGTCCCGGAAGAGTCCCGCCGCCTCGCGGGGACGCTCCGGCGGGCCGGCGGCCCCCCGCGGTCACTTGAAAGCTTATTACTCATTGTTAACTCCACCGCGGCTCCGGCGTGTGCTATTTGAATATTCATGACCAATAAAACACATAAGTAAATATAAAAATCGTGGCTGTGCAACATCAGAGAATGGACCGGAACTGCGAGTGCCGCCCAACTGTTCCGCCTCGCAAGAGACAGGGCGAAATATGACGCACTGACCGCCAACCTCCGCCGGTCGGGGAGGCGCGTTAAGAAGTATATGTACATACATATATGTACAACTATGTTTCTGCGGTGGCTGAACTTAAAACAGTCGAAGAGATTTTCTTTAACAAAAAGCGCCGTCCAAACGAAACTACCCGCAGCTGGTCGCTGGGCCGCCGCTCCCGAGCACGGGCATTGAACCCTGGCCCGCCGCCGCCCACGCGCAGTCCCGCCGCTGGGCGCGGCCATCCTTATTACTTTACATTACTAAAACAGTAGGACATGATTAGGTTTTGATGGCGAGTGCGGGGAGGGCGGGGGGGGGGGGGCGTACAGTACGAGTATTTAAAAAATTTTGACGAACACTTTATTCAAGAAATCGAGCTGCGTGGGCTGCGTCCAACAGTGGGCCACGAGACGGTGAGCTGTTTTTGGTGGTGGTGATGGTGATGGTGAACGAGATCGCAATTGAACATTCGACGTATTTGCGGAGCTGCGAACAGCGCCCCGCTGCTCCTCCCGCTCCCCCCCGTCCCCCGCTCCGCCACGTTCCCTTGCCCGCTGGTTGTTAATCAGTGAGAGGATTCAATTAGGCTGCTCCTCGAGGAGTTAAGTGGCGTTAATGTAATCAAATAATTGGCGCGTCCGCCGCGCGCGGGCGTCGCCGGGGAGCGCGCGGCGCGGCGGGGCGGCGGGGCGGGGCGGCGAGCAGCTGCACGCGCTCGGCGCGCATTTGGATGTGTTGTGTGTATGCACGCGCGGCGCTGCACTTTTTTTTTTATACTACTTTGCGACGGGACGAGCGAGACGTTCACCTGATGGTAAGTGATACGCCCGCCCATGACAACGCGGTGCTAGTTACGATTGTACACACTGCACCACATTGCGCTCGTCGCCGTAAGACATAAGGTGTTAAGTCTCGTTACCCCAGTAATTACACTAGCTACAGCGCGCTTCAAACCGGAACGCGGTAATGTTTGCACACTACTATTTGTCGGTTGCAATAGGAGCTGCGGTGGTACCCACCCAGACGGTCTCCGGCAACAGAGACCTACCACCTGGTAATAATTAATTTTTTGTATTAGAAAGTAAAGAGAGACCGAATGTGATATTAGAAATAGGAAATAAATTAAGAAGAAAATATGTAAGAAATTAGAAAAGTAAGTAGAAAGTAAGTGGAATGATTTATTTCAGAAAAAATGGGATGCTCCACAGGTCTCTTCAAAACGCTGCAAAATGTATGACGGCGGGAGTCTTCACTCCAGAGCGCGATGAATGAAAGAAGGAAGTAAATTAGAGGAATGATTGATAGCAAAACAGAATGAAAGCGGGATATGAGTATGAAAGAACTAGGCCCTGACCCAACCACGCAGGGGGATGAGAAAAAAAAAACAGAGACCGACCACCAGTATTCGACTCGCGCACGCCGTGCTCTGCACACCCAGTGTGCTGGTGGTGCTGGCCAGAACGTGCACAGCGATTTCAGGCGGGGTCCGCATACCGCATTAAGATCTTTGTCCCAAAGTAAATTTATTGATTTCCATTCAGTTCAGTTCGTAGTGAAGCGCCGCTTCATGTTTACCGGCGACCGCTCCTACCGGCAAACAGTACTGTGCAAACATTCATGTGTTGCGGTACGAAGAGCGCTGTAAGCTAATGTTATTGCTGGGGTAACGACACTTAACGCCTTATGTCTCGCAATCGCTTATGCAACGCAATGTGATGAATGTGGAGCTGGATATCACAATAAATAAATAGAAATAATAATTATGTGTACCTGTGTTCACCGCCGGCGACTGCTTCGGGGTGCCCCAGTTCGCATCGCACTGCATTTTGTGTATGTGTTGTGTAGTGTATAGTGTGTACTAACTTTCGATATCCAACTCGTTATATATATCTTGTTTGTAACCGTTTTGATTGCGATATGACACGGGGACCGCTGCGCGCGCTCCGACCGCGGACCCGAATCTCAAACAACTGTCATTTTGCCACAGATTAAAAATATCCTGCCAAAAATGTAGCCTGTACTGTACTAAACACCAACCTCACCAGCGCGCCGTGCCGCCAGGTGGCGAGGACACGCGGTGACGTCACGCCTCTCTAGGGGGCAGGAATGAATCCCGACGACGCGGTGGATACGGTCAGTGAGCTGCCCCGCTTCGGTACCGTACGAGCTGAAGAGTTGAACCTCGGAGTTTTTTTTTTCCATCATCCCCCTGCGTGGTTGGGTCAGGGCCTAGTTCTACCATACTTAATTCTCGCTTTCATTCATCCTATCACTCATTCCGCTAATTTTCTTTCTCCTTTCATACCTCGCGCTCTCGGAGTGAAGACTCCCGCCGTCATACATTTTGCAGCCTTTTTTCGGAGAGACCTGTGGAGCATCCCTTTTACATTTTTCCTGTAAGAAAGCATCCCACTTATAATCTACTTTTTTCTTTTATCTGTTTTTCCTATATCTATACTTACTACTAATATCACAGCTTGTCTCTCCTTATTATCTACTTTTAAAATTTTCTTAACTATAGCCTTATCCTAATATCACAATATGTTTCCTATTTTAATCTTAGTCTTTATTTCTCTTTGTTATGTCGGCTATAGCTTCCCTGCAAAATTCTAAAATGAACCTCGGAGTTAATACACCACCCGTGCGGTGCAGACGGCGTCCCCGGTGACCGGATGCTGTACAGCAGTTAAACGCTGCACGAGTCGATTAGCGAGTTATCAAAAATTTACTTACGAAATATGTGCACGTGTGTATGTATATGTGTATATACATGCAGCGCTCGTCTCACACACGCACGCGAGCACTTGCCCACTGGTGACGTGGGCAACAGTTGCACGTAACAATTGAATTATTTACGGCGCGGCGTGGGAGCGCCGGCGGTCAAATTAATTTTTAACAAAACCCAAAGAATGGCGTCTCCGAGGAAGTGGCTCTTAATAAAATTCTACCTACACCTCTTATTGTTTGTTTTTTGGCAACGGAAACTCCACAGCCGTGTCGCGAATAGATGAAGACAGTTTGGTGCTGACCAGCAGTTCATCCCGGGCGGCGGGCGGCGGGCGCTGCCTCACGCAAACACAGAGGAGTTTTTGAAATAACTATTTTGATCCGAGTATTGTATTAATTATCATTATCACAAACGATGCATCCGTTACTAAGCACCAGCGAAGCAAACACCCCCCACTCCCCCCACCCTCCACCCGCACGTTCACTGTAATTAATTGAATCGTGAGTAATCTAACTGTGAAAAATATTAAAATGTAATTAGTTGCACATAATTATTATAACGAGGAATGCGCGCTAATTGTTTATGTATAATGGGGCTGCAAGGCGCCGACATGTTCTAGATGTTAAAAACTATACATTATTCTGAACAGTCCCTGTCGTTGGGTTGTGGTCGTTTCGTGAAGACAGGATGACCACAAAACCATTCGCGTCTCGAGACAGCGGCGGGCGCGCGAGCCGCGGCCGGAGGTCCAGTTAAAAGTTATTCTTATTAATACAGAACTTATAATTTTGTACGTATTTTAATGACGCCGCAAGTGGGTCACACTAATCGTTCGATAATTACACTTAATGCTAAGTGTTACTTGATGAAGCAAAGTTTTCTCGTTGTTCAATCGGAATGCGATCGGCGACGAAATTAACTTATTATTAGAATTTTACTGCGAAACAAATCATTTGTTTAATGGCGTTACCAGCAACTGAGCGGTTATTGGAAATAGTTTGATTTATACAATAAAGTACACGTTGTTGGCGTCGAGTTTGACCATTGAAATAAAAAGAGGAGTCTGTCGCGAGGTCCTCACCGGGCGGGCGGCGCGCAGGATGTGTTTCCGTGCAGGAAATAAACTAGTTCATACAAGTTAAAAATAACGAATGCCTTCGACTATCGCTGTAGTGTCCGTCCGTGCCGGGTATTTGAATATTCAACTATTACTTCTCGTTCGCGAGAGACTGTCGTTGAGGTCGGGGCGTGGCGTAAAGATTTGTTCATAACGCTGTCGTTAGTATGAACAACAAACGCCAGCGCGTTGCAGCGGCGCCGCGCGCACGCCCGCGCTGCTCACCTTGAGGCGTCGCCCCCCGCCCCGCCCCGCTGCGACATACTACCGACAGACAGGACAGACAGCGATTGTATATCTGTTGTAGCTTTTAACGAACAATCCGTTGACTACACCAGCACGCGCCGCACCTGCAGCCCTGCAGCCCTGCAGCCTTGCAGCCCTGCAGCCCTGCAGCCCTGCAGCCCTGCAGCCCTGCAGCCCTGCAGCCCTGCAGCCCTGCAGCCCTGCAGCCCTGCAGCCCTGCAGCCCTGCAGCCCTGCAGCCCTGCAGCCCTGCAGCCCTGCAGCCCTGCAGCCCTGCAGCCCTGCAGCCCTGCAGCCCTGCAGCCCTGCAGCCCTGCAGCCCTGCAGCCCTGCAGCCCTGCAGCCCTGCAGCCCTGCAGCCCTGCAGCCCTGCAGCCCTGCAGCCCTGCAGCCCTGCAGCCCTGCAGCCCTGCAGCCCTGCAGCCCTGCAGCCCTGCAGCCCTGCAGCCCTGCAGCCCTGCAGCCCTGCAGCCCTGCAGCCCTGCAGCCCTGCAGCCCTGCAGCCCTGCAGCCCTGCAGCCCTGCAGCCCTGCAGCCCTGCAGCCCTGCAGCCCTGCAGCCCTGCAGCCCTGCAGCCCTGCAGCCCTGCAGCCCTGCAGCCCTGCAGCCCTGCAGCCCTGCAGCCCTGCAGCCCTGCAGCCCTGCAGCCCTGCAGCCCTGCAGCCCTGCAGCCCTGCAGCCCTGCAGCCCTGCAGCCCTGCAGCCCTGCAGCCCTGCAGCCCTGCAGCCCTGCAGCCCTGCAGCCCTGCAGCCCTGCAGCCCTGCAGCCCTGCAGCCCTGCAGCCCTGCAGCCCTGCAGCCCTGCAGCCCTGCAGCCCTGCAGCCCTGCAGCCCTGCAGCCCTGCAGCCCTGCAGCCCTGCAGCCCTGCAGCCCTGCAGCCCTGCAGCCCTGCAGCCCTGCAGCCCTGCAGCCCTGCAGCCCTGCAGCCCTGCAGCCCTGCAGCCCTGCAGCCCTGCAGCCCTGCAGCCCTGCAGCCCTGCAGCCCTGCAGCCCTGCAGCCCTGCAGCCCTGCAGCCCTGCAGCCCTGCAGCCCTGCAGCCCTGCAGCCCTGCAGCCCTGCAGCCCTGCAGCCCTGCAGCCCTGCAGCCCTGCAGCCCTGCAGCCCTGCAGCCCTGCAGCCCTGCAGCCCTGCAGCCCTGCAGCCCTGCAGCCCTGCAGCCGCGCAGTGCGCGCGGGCAGGCACGTCGACTGCGTTACAACTACACACAAGCGCCGGCCGCGGCGCCGCCTCGTTGTTCATAGTCTGTGTTACTTTATACACTGTTGCGCATAATAAATCTTCTCAACTCTTCACACTTAATATAATTTAAGTACAAATATATGCAACACAAGTTATTGTATTCGGCGTGAATATACCTAACCGTCCAAGGTCTCGGTATCACTTAATACCATGTGAAATTTCAAGTCAAGTACAATCATACGTTTTTTCGATTTGTCCGTGCGAAACTAACCGACACAAAAGATTTTTCTTTTTATCATATTTTTTTCAGGAATTCAATTGATCAAATTCTGACCACCTAGTGCAGGTAAACACTATTTAAATAACATGCGACGCTATATACACATAGTTTTTTTTTTTAAATAACTGTTTAGGGTTGTGTAGCGGGCGTCGCCTGGACACGTGACCCGTGACCCGTGAGTCATGCGAGCAAAAAAACCCATCCGATGACAAGTGGCGGAGCGGCGGACTCGGAGTTGCATTATTCGCCATCTGACTTGGGCACTCGCAATGCACGGCACCGGTTACCGGTATCGCGCGGCCTCCGTTCAGGATTGATTTTGATCTCCGTCCCCCGCACCGACTATTCCTCCGTTATTGCAGCAACAGCTCGTGGATCACTTAGTCACGATTAAGGCTCGTTAAGTTATTATTGGTAATTGAACTGGGTACGGGGCGAGCGCGATCTTGACCTTTACTTAATTTCACTTGAATTTGTGTGAGAATGAGGTCGAAAATGGTAACACTAGCGCCTCGCCGGGCGCTTCGCCAAGTGACTCTGGAATCGAACCCGTGTTCCGTCCCCGTGAGCAGTGTAAATGAGCTCTGCGCGCAGCTATAGGTTCCATTGCACGGCTAGTGGAATCACTAGGATAAATATTATCAGCTTAATAATTTGTGCAGAATAAAAATTCAGCGAGAGTTAAAAGTCGACTTAGTTACCATTATATTGCACATGCGGTTTAACAGCAGCTACTACTCATATAGTAAAATCACTAGAGTTGGTGTACACACAGATGAAAACGTTTATCGTAATCACACACACATGCATACATACACACACACAAGCATGAGGTTTTCTTACATAAGAATAGTCGAGTGTTGCGACACACCAACACAGTGTGTGTGTGTGCTGCACACCTGCAGGCGCGCGGGCGCGGTTGTAGTGATTCACATATACCAATCTGCATTGTCAACTCGTTCGTGGTGAAAGTGTTCACCACGTACACCATCAAACCCCCCCCCCCCCCCCCCGCTCCGTCCCGTCGTCGCGCGTTGAATGAATAAAACGATGTCTGTATAGTCAATATGCTTAATGTCCGCAGCACTTGTTTATGTGTTCACTGAGCGGCGCTCGCTGCCTTATTTCTTTCAGATCCTTTCAAACTCACGACTTCCTCTATTCTACGTCTGCGTCAGAAATGAAAAAAATTGTAATAAAAAAATCATTTATTATCCTCTTTATAAACAAAATGGCTTAAGACTAGGGCTCCTCGAGTCGTACAATATATCTCTTTTATATAACTTAACTTATATATTTATATGAAAACATTTCTTAAACACTATATATCGGCATCCTCGTGAACAATTAAACTATACTCTTTGCATGAGATATACTCGTATACACACAGCTGCACGCGGCGGGTACGTTCTCTTTGGCATGCGGACGACATTCGTATACTCGTATACGACGGAGAGGAGAGCCTCCCAGTTCGGGACCCGCTTGTGGTGCATACAAACGGACGGAGAGATTCAGTACATATGATAGACATCAAACATATAAACATTAGCGTAACATGCGGCGGACGGACGCGCGTGGGACGACTATACAACGCGCCGTGTCGCAACGCGCGGGCGCACCTGCGGGCGGGGCGGCGCGTTGCGCAACGAGCAGCGCGGACCTTAAGGCCGCACAGCGAGGCGCACCGCTCGGAGGTCGGAATTTTCACATAAACGACCTTCTAAAGTGGGACGCGATCGGAAATCTCGACGCGTGCTCCGTGGATGGCTCTAACGTTACGAGAGTTACGCAAGGTGCGCGCGCAGGCGCGGGGGGGCGCACGCAGCGGCGGCAGCGCGGGGACGAGGTCACTTGACAGATTACGAGATGTGGCGAGCGGCGCCGTGACTCAAGGCAGGTGATGAATCATGGCATTCAACGAGGAAACTATTGATTAAGAGTCCGCGATGAGGCGATCTTAACTCGGGGCGCGGGCGGGGCACCTCCTCGGAGACGAGCGCTTGCACTTCACATAAACACTTAAATGGAATCTAATTTGAAAAAGCAAAATTAACAATTGATTAATGGACGTTTATCACTTGAGAGGTAACTAAGTTGGCGTTAGTGAACACTAATTCTACTCTAAATATAAACAATTGAGATAAAGATTCCTAAATTTCCTCAACCGAAGGAAACGAACTTCATCCACCGGTGACGGGTGCGCAGCGCCGTGGAGGACCTGAACGAGAACTTTGCGGCGCGGACGAAAGTGACCCCAGGCGGCGGGCGGCGGGCGGCGGGCGGCGCGTCGGAATCGAACTCGTGACTTAACTAAGTTGCTATAAATCGGCGGTACAATTAATACTGACTCACGCGAGCGCTAGCACTCCGTCTCGCCCTCCTTCCTCTCGGTTATGTAGTGCTCGACCTCCCTGGACGAGTTGAACAGCTTCCAGGCAAGGACGACGCTCGTTATCTCCAGCAGGCAGATGAGCAGCGAGGCTCCGGCCACCGACGAGCTGATGATCTTGGTGTACACCGCGGCCACCTTGGCGCAGCCGAGCCTCTCGTTCGCCTCCTTGTCGGTGAAGTCGCAGGTGGCCCGGTAGTAGCTGTCCTGGCAGCAGGTGAGCGGCAGGTCGCTCCGCCAGCTCCGGTAGTCCCTGGCGTCGTTGGCCCCGCAGCACCGCAGCTTCCTCTCGATCTGCCCGAACGCTTTGAACACCTCCTGGTTGGACTGCGAGTTGTAGTACGCGTCGTACACCACGTCCTTGATGAACTTGTCCGTGCTCTCGCCGTTCACGTACACGAAGATGAGCGTCGCCGTGATCAGCTGGCACACGATGATCAGGAGCAGGAATATCGCGTATATGCCCAGCAGTCCGCGGCTCTCCTTGCTCGTGCCGCACCACCCACACAGCGCGATCATCATTATGGACAGGCCCAGTATGATGAAGAACCATGGTGCCACCTGCGGCCAGTACACGTTGTAGTCCAGCAGGTAGTGGTTCTTGTTCCTCAGCGCGACCACCTCGATCAGCTGCACGAAGAACCAGATCCCGGTCGCCGCGGTCACCAGCCCGAATAGTGCGTAGACCACGTTCACGATGTACAGCACGCCCTTGATGAAGTCTTCCTTCGCCATCGTATCTGATCTGATCGACCGTGCGAGCCGATAGCAGCCTCCGTAATGAAAAGCGCTGCACTGACGCAACCGGCTTTATATACGGTGCGCGGGCGCCGCCTCGCCCCCCCCCCCCCCCTCACAACACAACTTGTCCCAGCGCACAGGCCGAGCGCTAAAAAGTACTACGAACTTGCGAACGCGCTCGCGTCGCGGCAACGTCACCGTGTCATTAACTACATTACGTACTTTATAATAATCATTACAGGTAATGGTGACAGTCATTAAGCACATTAAATGGCCATGTAGTAATTACAATTGTTACACTACCATTTTATAATCCGCTGAATAAATTATCACTCTTTGTGAAAACTGCGTTCAAATCGATCGTTCGCTTCCCGCGACGCGCTGCTCGCTTTCTCCGGACCGAGAGAGCAGAAGCTGATCGCGGGAAAAGAACCGCTTATTATAAATTCATCTGAGAGGTCGAGCGGAGTCGGTGACCACATCTGTGCTAATGAGGTCACCACATTCACGATAAACTAGTACCGAGGTGTGTCAATAAATATTACGAAATTCTAACTTACGAGTGATCGCGCGCCGCCTTGAGCCTTGTTTGTATTCATATATTACAATTGGCCACGGGGACCGGCGCGGCGCGGTGTGCGCGCTGACGTCACCGCCGACCACTCGTCAGCGGCGGGGGGTTCTATTCACAACATTCTATTCTAAAGCACGCTTACAGAGTCTCTACAGTAACACCTTCTTGCTCTCGGACTCGTACTGCGCCACCATGACCTTGGGCTTCTTCCGGAGGGCCCGCGAGAGCGCCAGCGCCGCGGCGGCCGCGACGAGCGCCAGCAGCGCGATGAGCACGGCGCCGGCGGACATCGCCTTGATCGCGATCCTCGCGTACTGCGCGGCGACCGTCGAGCAGCCGTAGCGCTCGTTGGCCAGCTTGTTGGTGAACTCGCACTCGATGGTGTACGGGTCGAGGAACCCGTGGTAGTACACGTCGCAGCACGACATCGGGAACTCCGACTTCCAGTTCTTGTAGTCGCGCGGGCTGTCCGCGCCGCAGCAGTGCAGCCGCCGCTCCACGTCGCCGAAGCGCGCGGCGACCTCGCCGTCCGTCTTCGCCTGGAAGTACACGTCCCACACGGTGTCCTTGATGAAGTCGTCGGTGGTCTTGTTGTCCGCGAAGACGAGCGACAGCACCGCCGCGGTGAGCAGCAGCAGCGCGGCCGCCGACGCGCCCGCCGCGTGCGCGACGAGCAGCCCGCGGCTGGCCCGCCTGGCGCCGGAGAACCCGCACGAGCTCGCGCACACCACTATCACGCTCACGACGAGGAAGATCCAGGGCACCGCCTGCGGCCAGTACAGGTTGTAGTCCAGCAGGTAGTGGTTGCTGTTCCTCAGCGCGGTGAGCTCGCGCACCTGGCAGTAGAACCAGATGGAGGCCGCGGCGAGCGCGAGGCTCAGCGCCACCATGGTCCCGTTGAGCGCGTGCAGGCACACTCTGAACGCCGCACCCTGCGCCATGTCCGCGTCGTTGTTGTTGTTGTTGTCGTCTTTGTCGTCGTCGTGTGGTCGCGTGTGCGACGCGCGTCCGTGTCCGCGCGGCTCCGACAATTGAATGGCGTGCGCCGCGACATGAAATGGTTTTATATGAGCGCGCGTTCGCCGCGCCCCGCCGCCCCCGCCGTCGCCCCGCGCGCGCCCGCTGACTCACGCGCCGCGCGTCATTGATCGTATTTGAGCTTTAATTAAATCACACGCGAGCAGCGAGTTGTAACTTTCCGCACACGCAGCTTCCGGCGCCGGGCGCGTCCGCCCGTACCGCGTACACTCGTCACACGCGAGCTCCCGGCCGGTGCTCACCACCCGCGCCTCGCGACACAGCCGGTGCTGGTCAGAGGACGGGCCCGTGCCCTCCTCCGACGACCGCATAGCTTTCGCCAAAATCAGGCGCGTACCGCGCACTTAGGGCACCTTACTCTACATATCTGTGTATTTATTCCACTATCGTTCCTTTTCTCATCCCCCTTATAAAACCGCCCTGTTCTTCAACCCTACTCCATACAATACTTCCTTACCTGTCTCCTCTCCTCTTTATAGTATTTCTATGTACATATTTATGTATATATTTATAACGTCAGCTCGCGGATGCCGGATCCGCGAACCCAGGGTCCGATGTAGCCTTGTTGACGGTGTTAAAGGTGTCCCGAAGCAAGAACATCTGTCAAAACAGCGAATAGTAAACCAGAGCAATCTGAATGTCCGCGCGTCGCGTTGCTTTTGGAGAATGAACGAGAGTACACATTCAGGAGTTTAAAACTTTAAAGCGTTGAAAATTATTGAGATTTAATTAATATAACAGCGTTCGTTGCAGTAACCGCACCCCTGGTGTAATTAAAGGGGTGAACGTAATTACCCCGGGGGAGAGTCGCGATCCGGAGGGGAGATAGTGCGGCGCGCGGGTCGCGGGGTTTTTTCGTTGGCACCGCGTTTGTGTTCCCCGCACTCTGCAACTCGTTTGCTACTTCGGAAACGACCTACTTGTTTCCTGCAAGCGCTGCTGCACGTGGATGTTCACTTCGTTTCGATGCAGTGTCGACTGTCCAGTTTTCGTGACGTGTTATGTAAAAACTACTGAACAGATTTTGGTGCAATTCACGTTTTTATACAAAAACACGTCTCCTTCCAACGCTCAGGGAGTGTACAGCATCACAACATTTGAACTAGCTGCAGTGTGTTTTCAACCGGAACACCGGTCCCCGCGCCGGCGTCCGGTCACATGAATTCAATATTTCTTCAACCTTTAATAGCGCAACACAAGAGCTTCACTCAATCACTACTCATTGTTGTGAGTCATATCTGTGAACGAGCGACAAGCGTTAAAACCGCACACCGTAAGAGTCACCGAGGAGTTATGTTCAGGGTCGCAGCGCGGCCGCGGCTGCGTCAGCGCGCCGGTCACCCATCCAGCGGGCGGCGCGCGGTATCACTAGAAAACAATGATCGCACTGCACGCCGTCGCCCACCTCGCCAGCAGCCCCGGGCTGGTGTGCACCGCCCAGGACGGCTCATGGTTCGTTTCGAGCGCGTCAAACGCGTCGCTCCGCTATAACTGACATATGGCGATGTTATGGAAATGAACAAGTACCAGCGACAAGCGGCGCGGACTGTGAGTAATGTCTGCGGTTGTGGTGGCGCGGGCCGACCGCGGCGTGGGCGTGGGCACACGCGGACTCACTAAATGAATACCATCACTTTATACCGTGCAGCGCGTCGCTCGTGTGTACGTCCCGACAGGTGCCACCCGACGGACACTCGGCCGTACTCACTGGTCAGGGTGCTCACGCCTGGTCCGGCTGAGATGTTATATCCCGGCTCTCAGACCGAGACACAGCATTGCTTGTACAGGGCTGCGTTATGGAATATAAAAATAAATGTCGACATCTGAAGCAAGTGCACTACGCTCGCGGACCTGTGCGGACGCACGGGCACACGCGCCGGCTCGTTGTAGACTTCTTTGTGCAATAGTTATATTTTGCTACATAAAAACTGAAAGTGATCGGCGGTATAAACTAGTTACACTCGTACAACGAGTGTACACGTGACGCTCCCCCCCCCTGCCCGGACACGTGCGAGCACGCGATGTTTACTGCTGTGCAGCAAGCGGTTATTGTTAGGGTAAAACCTAACCCTTTGTTTAATATCAACCGGCGCGGTTGCGTCACGCTCGCGCTGCACGCCGCGAGCACGAATAGAGAAAGTAACAAGTTGTCACCGTTAAGCAGAACTGCTCCGTGAAAAGTTATGCGGACAAAAACAACACATATATATATAAGGAGGCACGTCACAACAGAATCTGTCTCGCATCTCCTTTTCCTGCTCCCGGCGGAGGGCGGAGCGCCGGTGAGCCGTGCGCAGCGCGCGGCGCGAGACACGACTAAGTTCCGAGGGGTGCGCAAACTAACTTTGGCGAATCTTGTAAAAACTTACTCAACGACTAAAAACTTGTGCGTTTAGCTTTTTCGTTAGGTGGACAAGCGATGCGGCCGCGGCGCGCCGGACATTCACATCACCACCACCAGCACCACCACCACTCCCCCGGCGGTGTAAGTGCAGCGGGGCGAGGGGGAGACATGAATTACGTCACGGCGGAGATTTATGCTAAAAGTGTTTACACTAACGTTAAACACACCCCCGCGCACCCCCGCGCACCCCCGCGCTACAACTAGATGTAACGGTGTGCTCGTTTTGAAATTAAGAAGTATGTTACCGTGTATGCAAGTGTTGTGCAAAGTTAAGAAGATTAAAGTTAACAAGTTGCGCGCTCTGTTCGCGAGCCGCAGCGCGGCGGTGCAGCGCGCCGTCACTCGTCGCTTACTTATCCATTTTCACGTGGTCATGTACCATGTGGTCACCCGGTAACCGCAGCCGCCGCCCTACACCCCCCCCCCCTCACCGCCGCGCCGCCAATAATGTTATTAAGTAAATACTTTCCTTGTCACAAGTAGGTTTTGATAAAACCTACAGACAGTTGTAGATCGCTTTATGAACAGTTCACGTGCAAGTGAATAACATTTGTAGTGACGAGCTGTTTACATTCAGCAGCCGATAAAAATAGAAATGTAAAGTGTTTTCGTTCACAAGATGAAACGATTAGTCACCTGATGCGTCACTCATAATTATATCCAAAGTTATTTGACATTAACTTGTCGTTTGTCACCTCTACCCGAGACGCGCGTCGTGCAAACGAGGAAGTGAAACAACTAGTTGTACATGAACACACGCATACTCGCGCACCACAAACATTCGACTCACCGCGCGGTGCTTCCGTGTAAGTCAATAAATGAAACCGGCGCTGAGTCAGCGCGCGCGCAGCCTCCGCGGTGCCGGGGACGAGGTGACTCTTGCGGGCACTCCATTATGTACACTCGTGACACGGCACCGCGGGACCCGCACGGGGGGGGAGCACCACGGCGGCCCCGCGTGTGGACTCGCGCAACTTGAACATGCTACAACAGTGTACAGTAACTTACGCACAAGCGGGTGGCAGACGCCGCCGCCGGCGCGCCCCGCCCGCACCGACCCCGGCGCTGTGTGAACACTGTGCGCGGCGACGGGGAGAGGTAAGCAATTACACCGCAATTATCCACAGTTAAAGAACTGTAATCACACACGTGACGGCTGCGACCTTGTCTCCGCGGCGGGCTGGAGCTAATCGCACGTACGGCTCAGCGCTGGGCGTGGGCCGCGGTGACGTCACGCGGCGCCGGGGTTTTTAGTTTAGCGCGATGCATCCGAATACAATGGACGGACGATATAATGCGTCGACTGCACGGAAGTACATCGCAGATGTAGCTGTGTATGGAGAGCGAAAGACGAATGGACTGGTGCGGGGATGTTTCGGGATAACTTATGTCCAGCAGTGGGCAAGCTGCGGTGGACGATGATGAAGTTTTTATTCACGCGCCCCTTCGCAGCGTGCGTCTCATTTAAATTCGTGAGGAATCAAATTATTGAAGAATCACAAACGTGTCGCCGGTGTACCGGGAGGCAGGCGAGCCGCGCGGGCGCGATTAACATTCTAGGCGCGTACGTTTTATCGGCTGCCGTTTGCGAGCTGGTGACTCACGACCAGCTTCCTAAACGGGCGGCGCTGGACGTAGTCACGCCGCGGAATGTGGCCGCCGCTTTTACGGCAGCAGCCGGCGACGGAGCGGTGAACATAGACGCGGTGCTCACCGCTACGTAACTTAACCGTTGCCCTGTCGACACCGGGACACAGCAGCGCCAGCTCCAGCTACAACTGTGCCTATTGTAAAGAGTACGTCCGCAGGCAGCCGCACAAGAGGATAGAAAAAAATCATTGGTATGTGCGGTGTCAGAAAGCTTCAGGTCGTCGTCCGAAATCTATTAGTGGCGGCGGACGCCTGGCCGCTGCGGACTGTGCGCAGTATTTATTCATCATAAAGTATAATAACATTTTAGTAATAAACTACGTGCGGTGACTCAAGAAACGGTCAACTTAGACCTCCGCAATGAACTGCCCATCCACCAGCAGTCGCTAGTGCCGTGTGCGGTTCACCAGGTCGTACTCATCAGCCGAGCAATTGTTTTCATCTGCGTACATCGCAGGTACAGATCTGTTTCAAATCGCAATAAATACTCTCCCGCGCCCGCAGCTCGCGAATAAATCTCCCCACAGCCCCAGATCTGGGGCTCCGCGGCGGGGCCGGTCAGCACTAAACCTCCGGGGATCACTGCTGAGCCCGTTCAGCATTTTAATTGTGCGCAGTGCTCTCCGGCGCTGGGCAGCCGCCGCCGCTCGCTGCCGGGGGTTTATTTCGTTGAATATCCTTATAATGGTATTACGGAGGTAATTATATTGGTTTATTTCGCTTCGACATTTATAATACTAACAGCGAAGGACTGCCCGGCAAACTTCCGTTCCGACGTAGAGTCTTTAAGAGAAGAGTGAACAGGCTTCTTCTAGACTAGCGCGCTTTACCACCAAAGACTACATCCCCGTTTACCAGCTGGTGTCCATCGTAGACCAGCGTTGGTCTATACATTATGTAAAAAAAATAATCTGTCCGGCGCCGGCTGCCGAGTCGAAACGCTGATGTTGAATGGTTTAGGAGACGCCCGGGGTGGTGCCGCAGCCGACCTCGCTCCTCACTTCACAGTTATTGCCACAAGTGCTCACACTGTTTTTTTTTTAAAGTGTTTACAGTACAACCTGATCGCGATCCCGCCCCACGCCGCGGCGCGCTGCTCTACAAGTTTGGACGGCGACGCCTCCGCCGGCAGACTGTTCCAACTCTTTGCGCGATAGCCGCGTATCCAACAGCGCGGCTCTAAACTAACCAAAAAAAAAAATCCTTTGCTTTCGGCATTGTGCAGGAAGTAGCGTAAAGTTCAGAGCCCGGGCTCGGAATTTCGGCAAGTATGTACACGCGCCCGCCGCGCGCTGCGACTCACAGCGACGACGGCGCTGTTGAAGTTCTGCGCTGAACGTTTGTCCGCCTGCTGCTCGTCTCCTGCGCTCCTTTCAATTTATTTCAATACAAAGTATTCTCTTCATAAAGCGATACACCGACATTTCTGTAGCGAAGAAAACAATAACTGGTTCGAGAAGCGAAAGATAAAAAATACAATGTCGGTTCACACGAACATAATTAAGAACATGAGACACATAATGACTATGAGGCAAAAAATCTAAAATGGCGACCCGTTCACTCGACCACAGCGCGTGATTCAGGTGCAGCGTATTCGTTCAATAAGAATCGTGCCTGCCGTCGGCGTGCGGGGGCGGGGGGCCGCGCGGGAGGTCAAGGTGTGCGAGGACGCACCCGGCTATTGTGCCCCAGTACACACACACCGCCTGGGGAAGTTCTCTTCTGCTTCCGACAAACAGCAACGTCCACGCGTTGACACTCACCAGCCGCGGCGCGCTGCACCCTCGCCCGCGCGTCCTCCACGACCGCACACTGCAGCCCGCAGCAGCGCCGCCGCACGCGCCGCCGTGCCCGCGCTACACCCTGTATCTGCGCAGGCGCGCCGCAGCTTATCGCGCTGATGTTTTATCGCAATGCCGAATCAGTAAGATAATACTTTAATAGCGGCGGCGGCTCCTTGCTGAACGTTGTAGCAAACAAATGAATGTTTCCTTGTAGGAACGCGGAGGCGGCGGAGGGGACGAGGCCTCACAACACGCGGCCGCACTAACGGGCGGAAGATTAAAAAAATGATAGTCGTTAAGTATTACAGAGTTAATCTAATGAATAGCACTGTGCGTGTGCGCGTTTCAGTAGCTGTTGATAAAGAAGTAGAGCGGGGCGCTGCGCGGCGCGCCGGTAGTGAGGCAGCGAGCGTGACGCGGTGCGCTGCTGCTGCTGTGTTTGAATTCACACAACCACATACATACAATGTGTAAGTACGTCGGTGTTAATATATCATAACTCATTATTACATCGCGCAACGGGAACGCCCTGAACAGCCGGCGACGGTCGCGCGAGCAATGGCACTGGTCCGCGGCGCGGGCGCGCGGCTCGCGGTCGTTTCTTCATCCCCAACCGCTGTCATCACCAGCCGCGTGACGAAGGAGATGTACTTCGTTAGTGTTGAGTTCTTATTACATATACTTCTTGACACCTTCGCCCGCCGGACCTGTCGCCGGCAGGGTAAACGCCTCCAATCGGCGACTGCGGCCTCCGGCAGCGGATATGGGTAGCGTGAAACGATCAGTAGCTACTTCCGTCCAAACCCAGGCGCTGTGCGTTGCAAAGTATTATTTGCTCGTCCGTCAGTTGTGCTGCTGGTGCCGCTGGTGCTGCTGGGCCCGGCGCTGGGCGCGGCGGTGCTGGAGCCGCCGCCGCCGCCGCCCGCCTCCGGGGCCGCGCCCGCCGAGGGGTGGCTGACCGTCCGGCTGAACCACTTCGACGCGTCCGACGCTCACACCTTCCGAATGGTAAACGAACTCGTGCCTATGTACAAGGGCTCGCCGCGACCTGCGGCCAGACGGGCACCAACACACACCCGCAGACGGATGGTGCTGTGTCTGTTTGCTAACCGTTGCAGTTAATGTGTTTGTATGAAAAATTAATGCGATATGTGTATGTATAGACAATATATATAGATATGTATATATATACTCCCGGACACATCTATCGGCCCACCACCCAGTGTTTAAAGTTTCGACGGTGTCTAGTTAAAAATAAATGTTAGGTGCAGCAATAAGTTTTAATGCAGTTTTGAAGCAGATTTATTGGTCAACCCCTGTGTAGGTTTTTTTTTATTTTTTTTTGTAATTTCGAATTGATTTGGCCGGCAGAAGTTTTACAACTTGGGCGACAATTTCAGGCAGAGTATCCATATTTTTTGGCCAAATAGGGTCTAAGTTTAGATTTGCCTTTTTATGGAACCACAATAATCGGACACATCAAAAAAAAAAAAACAGAAAAAAAGACCAACTTGTGCGAAATAAAAAAGTTTTCTCCATTCCTGGATCGTTGAAAACAATGAACAGACTTGAATTTTCGTTTTTTTTTTCATAATCCTGAATTCAAAATTAAAAAAAAAACATACCTAAGGATTGACCAAAAAATCAGCTTTAAAACCGCATTAAAACTTATTGCTCCACCTTACATTTATTTTTAGTTAGGCACCGTTAAAACTTTTAAACACTAGGTGGGCCGATAGATGTGTCCGGGAGTGTACATATACACATACACACATTATAGTTTAAATGTATTTTATGTGTCGTGGTCCCCGTGACCACGTTCCAGCGGTACTACTACAACAACGAGTTCGCGACCACCAGCGACGTGGTGATATTCGTGGGCGGCGAGTGGGAGATCAGCCCCGGATGGGTGACCGGCGGGCTGGCCCACGAGCTGGCCCGGCAGACGGGCGCCGGGCTGTTCTACACCGAGCACCGATACTTCGGGCAGACCAGGCCCACCGCGTGAGTGCAGCTTCCTCGCGGCCCCGCGCGGCTGAACACGGACGTACCGCGCGTGCGGGCGCACTCCCACGCGTTGGCGGTGGTAGGGCCTAGGGCCCCGTCCTGCCCCCACTCGCACCACGCGTCGCGCATGTGTTACGAAGGCCTTGCTCCTCGTATTGACGTAAAGATAGAGGGTGTCCCGCCGCGCGTTCATTGTTCGCGCGCGTCGGGACACAAATCTCATCGGAATCGAACCCTCGACATCGGAGTGTGGGCGGGGCGGGGCGGGGTGGGGCGACGGTAAACTGTCCCGCCACATAATTATCGCGGCCGGCAGTAAACTCCGCGCCGGACAGTAACGAGCCTGGCGCGTTGCCAGCCGCTCGGGTGACCACCGCGCGCACCGCGCACATCGCGCTCTTGCACACACCGCGCACACACCGCGCACACTTCGTGCGGCGACACGTGCACGCGGGCGCGTGTGTTGCGTAAAGACTATTTGTTCAGTACGCGCCCACGCGCCCACGCGCCCACGCGGCGCACTGCGGCGGGTTGGGCGGGCTGAGGAGCGGGGAAGAAGGGCGCGCGGACGTGCCGCAGCCCACCGTCGCGAGCCGGCACACATTTGACTATTTTATTGATAGTAATAGACCCCCCCTCCCTACGCATCGTCCATGACTGTCCGAGAGCAGCGTGGACACCCTACAACCCTACTACCCAGGGACAATAGCCAATGCGAGCTGACAAAGTATATCGCCAGCATTGTGCCCGCGGCGCGGCGCCGGGTGGGGGAGGGAGTCGAGAGGGAGGGGGTGAGCCCTGGGGGGCGGCGGCGGGTTCCATCTACTTTCATATGGATATTTGTTACACCCCCGTTACAATAGACTTAGAGTCCGTCTGCGTACCAGCATAAAGATTTACTCCAGTGGATAAGCAGCGCTGACGACGTTACTGAGTTACAGTAGAGCTGGGCGCCGCCGCGAGCTAGTACATACGAGTGGTGCGGCGGCGCTCGTGCACCGGGTCCACCGCACAATCAATCGGATGAGTAACAATGTAACGTGCGCCCCGCGCGACCCCCGCGCGACCCCCGGCGCCGCGGGGTCACGCGGACAATGGGCAATTACCCTTAGCCGGGGTCACAGGGCTGACAAAAACTGTACCCGCGGCCGCGTGACGCGCTGTCACACGTATTTGTACGCGCACCGAGTGGAGCTTGTGTTCGCAGACGTGGTGCGGGGGAGAGGGTCAGGGCGGAGGGGAGAGGGAATCCGACGACGACACGACCGCGACGCGTGCCCGTAGCGTCGCGGCGCTGCTTAGGATCCGCACACTGCACCGCGTCACGCCTGTCGACACGCGACAGTAAAATCTATTCATTGCAATTATTGCACTACACACACCGCCCCACGGGCCGACGCGCAGTAACGGGTGCACAGTTGTCGTGTCGTCGTGCACGAGCGCGCAGACAGGGTGGCACGCCGTGCGCGCGGCGGGGCGGGGCCGCCGCCGGTGACGTCACCGCATCATGTGCTGCCGTATTTGAATAACACGCAGCCCCGCCTTCCTGCGCGCTGCAATGCCAACAGTTGACAGCCACGACGGCATCAGCTGGTGACTGACCGGTAGTAACATCAATACAAGTGAACTTATTTCAGAGCAATGATTATATAAAATAAGTGAGAGATTAGTGCCGCCACCTGCCGGCGCGGGCGGACCCGGTCGCGTCGGCGCCATCTACTGACCAACAACATCACCACCGTCGAACTGAGCAACGAGTGTCGCTTCTTGTTGTTGCGTTTGTAACGAGCCGCCTTCTCAGCGCTGCCGGCGCGTGTCGGGTTCGAATCCTCGACTCGGCGTCTACGTGTCCACCCGACGAGCCGTACAACTCCTCGTAAACGTAGCTGCCAGCAGACGGGGCCCGCCGCCGGGGCATAACATGTTCTCATAACTACATTATTTATTTTCTCCGTAGCCACCGCCGCGCGGTACTCCTGCACGCGTTGCAGTGGTTGTCTCCCCTCCGCTACAGTTTGCTAGAAGAAAACTCTCAGTGTTAAGTCCGCATCGTTTCACTACATTGTGAATGTTATATATACACATCCGTGCGTGTGCGTGTGTGCGTGTGCATTAAGAAGCAGACAGATGAAAACAAACGAGCGTCGCGGCGCCCCCTACACGAGCGGCGACGCGCAGCGCTGAATAAATATAATGCTATATACAAGTGTATAATTCTGCTTGACGGAGAGTTCCCGAGTAGACACTCCCGCGCAGCTCCGCACTGCATGACGTCCCCGCACGTCGGCTCGCGCGCTGCCCTCGGATCCTTGTCGATATAAACGTGTACAACCGCACTGCGTACTGACGCACCGCGTGTTCGCGCGGCAGGGACACGGCGACGGCGGCGCTGCGCTGGCTGACCGTGGACCAGGCGCTGGCTGACCTGGCGCACTTCATCCAGCACGCGCAGAGCGACCAGTTCGAGGGCGGGAGGTTCAGGTGAGGTGACGTCGGTGGTCAGCCACATACGGACCGCCGCGGGGAGGGCGCCGAGGAGTTGTTCCCATCGTTTGCAGCCGCTGCGCACGTGCGGTGCCGCCGCGCGCCCACAGCTCGGCTCACCAGCTCAGCAGCTCCCCAAGACGCCGACACTTCCCGCGCGCCCGCGCTCTATGTGACGCGAGCTCCTACTCAGCTACAGGCGGGTCCTCCCCCCGTGTGCCGGTACAGCGCAGTGAATCGGAAGATGAAGAGCATCTCTCTTGCGATGGTGAACAAAATACTTGAGGATGTCTGTTCAATGTCCGCAGCGGCGGCCGGGTGTCGCTGGTGGGCTGCTCGTACGCGGGCAGCGTGGCCACGTGGATGCGGCTCGCGTACCCTCACCTGGTGACGGCCGCGCTCTCCGACAGCGGGCCCCTCCGCGCGCAGGAGGACTTCCCCGGCGAGTACCGACCCTCCCCCCCCGCTGCTCACCCCGCGCACGGGGACTCCGCTAAGTTACATATGTCTATGCGTGCAGAATACCTGGAGGTGGTAACGGAGGCGCTGCGCACCCAGGGCAGCGAGGAGTGCGTAGCGAGCATCGAGGAGGCCGTGAGGAGCGTGGTGAGGGAGTTGGAGACGGAGACCGGCGCCAGCACCGTCTCCCGATTGTTCAAGTAAGGAAAAGCTTTGATACAACACGCGGCAACCGCGCGCCGCAGCACGCCGACTGGAGTTGTGCGCGCGATCCAGTTGCGGGTTCGATTCCCGAACTGGTTTACATAAATACGACACACAGTTACAGTCACATACGTTACAGTCTACATAAGGACCACCCCCGTCAGCGTCGCGCGGCCGCCGGACCATGTTAAGTTAACCTGACCCCGAATGTAAGTCAATAAAAATTCCGCGGCCGTTCACTCCAAGCTACCGTGTCCGCGTGAGCGCGGGAGCAGCGCGGACACGATCTCCTTCGCATGCACCTTATGAACCAGACGAATCTGGACCTCGCTCCGCAGCACCTGCTCACCCATCAACGGCTCCAGTGAGCTGGACGTCGCCACATTCTTCTGGTCCGGCGTCACGGAGAGCTTCGCGCGCCTGGTGCAGCACGCGGCGCCGGGCGAGCTCGCGGCCGCGTGCGCCCTGCTCACCGACCCCGGCGTGTGTGAGTACCCCCGCAGTACCCCCCTCCCTCCCGTACCGCGCCTACGTATGTAAAACTTCAACAAATAAACAAACTCCTCGCCCGGAGCGACCCCCAGCTAAAGTTTGGTTAACTTTTTAGTTGTTTCTTTACCGCAGCGGACCCGGTGACGCGCCTCGCCAACTGGGCGACCGCCCAGCCGTGGGCGCGGCCGTGCGTCGAGAGCCGGTACGCGCAGCAGCTCGCTGCACACACCGACACCGGCTACGAGGCGCCACGGGCCGTCGGTGAGTACTCCCTGGCGCGGGATCCACGTCGCACCGCTGAGCACCCCCGCGCGGCGCCGCAGCAGCTTAATTCCGTTTCCATGGCTCAATACAATCCGTCCGCCGCGCGGAGCACCGCCGGCACCCGCCGTACTCCTCCGGGGGAGCCGCCGCCGGTCGAGCTGCACGTTTAAATAGTACCCGCAGTTCCTCTCCCCCCCCCCCCCCCCCCCCCCCCCCCGCCCCCAGCACGTGGGCGCGCGCGCGCCTGGTGTCCGCCCGGCGGCGGGTAAGTAGTCTGCGCTCCGTGCTCGGGAGAGGCTGTTCATGCCCTCCCCCGCTCCCGGAGGCCTGGTGTCGGTTCGCAGCGCGGCTGCGGCGGTACCGCGCGTGCGTGGAGCTCGGCTGGCAGCGCAGCACGAGCGGCGCGCGGCAGCCCTTCCTCGCCACGGTGCCGCTGGAGTACTTCCGCCGGATGTGCCGGGACTTCTTCTCCGACTAGTGAGTAGCGACCCGCGCAGCACCACAACTTGTCCACTCCGCACGGTGTATGTAACTTCGGAAGCGGTCCGGGTTGCATGCGTGCGTTACTTCATTAAACTTTTATCGTTTTCCGTTTACAGAGCACACATTACAATTTTAATTATTAAGTACTTGTGACTGAGATTATTGTTATATTATGAACTGAGCGCCGGCTGGTGGAGCAGCTGAGCCCTCCGACACTCCCGGGGAGGGAAGACGGTGAGCGCTCAGGAAGCGGCCGTTGGGAAGCTTTTAATGTAATGCGCGGACAAAAAAGAACTTCAGCGTGAGCTGACGAAGTTCTCAGCGGTCCTTAAGTAGTGCGCCGCCCGCGGCAACGGGACTAAGTGCTCTTAGTTATAACGGAAACGAGTACCGCTGGAAAAATTATTTCACTTTATAATCGGGTTATGAGTTGATGGTTTAATGGGCTCATACTTTGCGGTCCTATTCATTTAACTTTATCCTGTAAAAGTAAAATTGCACTGAAGATCTAATCCTAATCTTTCAAAAAAAGTAAACGGAAAATCTAAACAAAAGACTTTATCGTTACCAATCATGTTAGCACCACATAAACATCTCTGCCGTCGACCAAGCTTGCTACGCCGTCAATGGTAACTTATCGAGAGAGAGATGAACCCTCAATCAGTACAACCGGTGAAGTGCAGCAGCAGGAGGTGCGCTAACCTGCCACCACACTGCCACCGGCGTATTTAGATTTGAGATAAAACCTTATGCAATGTGTAATGATGTTGGGGAACGGTGTACACGCGACACACGGCGAGGGGTACACAGGAACTGAACTCGAGAATATTCCACGCGGCACAGTCTCATTTCACATCAGCCTGCTTTAAGCGACTCCTGTCCCTCGGCCGGCGGCAGCAGCTGGTCCTCGCGCGCAGCAAATATATAATTTCTATCGCGATTATATTCTTGTAAATCCTGTGAATTGAATCCTTCGTCACTGTAACCGCTCGTGTGCAGCTTCTCCGAGAGCCTCCTGCGGTCAGGAATACAGAGGACGAACCTGCTCTTCGGCGGGCTGACGCACCTGCCGGACCGCGTGGTGTCCGTGGCCGGGGGGCACGACCCCTGGTCGCCCATGGGGCCGAACTCCACCCACGCGACCCCCCTGGCGCCGGTCTACGTGGTCCCCGGCGTGTCGCACTGCCGCGCAATCAGGTGAAATCTACACAACGCTACACAACGCTACACAACGCTACACAACACTTCACTACGCGAACAGAACGAATATTGTTCGTTCTTCTCCTTTCGACGATCACTACAATCATGTCAAATAAAAAATAATATTATAAACCACACTTGTCGTACGTATCTCTCTAACAGTGATTAGTTATTAAGTAGGCATATCCAAGTCACATGTATTTTACACTATATTTAATGTAACGGTAGCGCAGCGCGGGCGCGCCCGGCGCCTGCCTGCCGCGCACCGCAGCCTCCGCTCAAAGGGATTGCTTTACAATTTAAACGAAAATAACGTCAGTCTGTCTACTGCAGTCTGCTTATGAATCAATAATTGATCTCGATTGTACTCAATTGCAAAGAGAAGTTCATTTAAATATTTCGCCTGCCGAAAGTGTTACTATATGACAATACTCGTATTTTATATATTTATTAAGTCGTGCGACGGTGACGGTTAACCTGCAGATCCAGCGGCGAGAACGAGACGCAGCAGCTGGGCGCGGTGCGGCGCGCCGTGCTGCGCCACATGCGCGAGCTGCTGGCAGGGCCGCCGCCGCCGCCCGCCGGCGCCGCGCCCGCCGCGCCGTCGCCGCTCCGGTTCACTCTCGCCGGCGCTCTCGTTTACCTCATCCTATAAAATGTTTACTATAACACATTAACATTCTTCAACAAACCGTTACCCGCGACGCGGTGTGTAACAAACAAGTTATTGATCAGTTCGAAGAATTAAAGCAAACTTAATAATTGTGTATCGCGTAAAGAAGTACCCAGGCTAATTTTAATGAAATTCTTCTGCTTTATGAACCGATGTTTTGTTTTTGTACATATTTTTCCATTTAATTTTGCTTATTAGTTTTATAAAAAATTTTCTTTACATACAATATTTGGTGCACGATTCTCTTGTGCCAAGACGACGACGCGGGCGGCGCGCTGCGCACGCGCGGACCGGCCGCGGCGAGGCCTGCGCCGGCGCGGCTGCGCGTCGGCCCTTGTGACTCGCTAATCGTCATGGCAAAACCGGCATCGACAGGGAATTGCAAGTTTTTCAATTCATATGGAAAATTCAACGTGTTCTTGGAGTCCGTGGTGTAAATAATATTTCACCTTTTCCGCATGCGGATAGTATACGACCTTCTGTAACGTTTCTTTGCAACGACACTAAGTTTCGGAGAGTTCAAATTACGGAGTAGTACGACGGGCACGTCAACCCTGAGCTCTTGTTTATGTTCCCTATCCCGGTGAGATTGAAACGAAACTTTCCTCAAACAGAAAACTAAAAAGCTTATTTTAAAATGAATACCGACGTACTTCACTAAAATAATAACCTATAAGTAATTTATCAATTTTATAGCAAATCGAAAAACTGACTACAAAGGTCTCACTGCTAGAAAACAGTGAAGAAACAATTTGAATTGAGAAGAACGGAACAGTTTTCTCAATCTGTCCATCAAACATCAGTTTGAAGAAGGCACCTCGTGATGTTGATGATGAAACGTTGGAGCGTTTACCAGTTGGTAGGTCGTAAGCGTTTTACCAGGTGGTAGGTCTCTGTTGCCGGAGACCGTCTGTATGGGTACCACCGCAGCTCCTATTGCAACCGACAAATAGTAGTGTGCGAACATTACTGTGTTCCGGTTTGAAGCGCGCTGTAGCTAGTGTAATTACTGGGGTAACGAGACTTAACACCTTATGTCTCAGCGACGAGCGCAATGTGGTGCAGTGTGTACCATCTTAACTAGCACCACGTTGTCATGGACAAGCGTATCACTTACCATCAGGTGAACGTCTTGCTCGTCTGGTCGCTTAGTAGTATACAAAAAAAAGCCACGACAACGTCCGCGAACACAAACACGGTATATATTTTCTAAGTACTAATTATCCTCGTTGCCGCGGCTCACCCTGATACATACATTTCATAATAATTTCCTTCGAAAGTGTACATAGGTGACCGCTCCTTTCGTGAGGAACCGGCCTACACCGGGAACCATCAGCTCCCGTGGTCAGGTTACATGCAGCGACGCGCGCTCCCGCGCCGGGCGCGGCCGCTTGACTCACGCTACCGTTCTGTCTCGTAAACAACGCAGGGTGACGCAGCGGTCGCGTGTGACGTACACCGATGTAACCGCAAAAACAAAACGACTTGTAGTAGTTTTTTTAAATCTCCATTATAATATAATAATAACTATTATAAAATAAGAGCTATGGATGAGAAAGGTGTAGGGGCAGCGGTGTTTGATTCCTAAATAAATAAACCATTACGTTCCATATTAACGCCAAACCCACCATCGTGTACGTAAAACTTTTTGCCATAGCAGAAACCGTGTTTTGTATTTCTAAAAGCGCTCTACTGCACCTGGCTCGGGGCACCTCTGGTTGTAAAGGGTTCCCGACAGCCTATAACGTCATTTGGACTTTTCAAAATTTAGTTGCAAGAGGCGTAAACGTTACGTTACAATGGGTTCCTGCCCATAGTGGTCTAACTGGCAATGAGATGGTAAACTGTTTTGGGAAGGAGGCAACAGGTCATGGAATACCGTATAATTGGCTTCTATACTACTCTGAGATTCTACATAATTTAAAAAAATAGTGTTTCATACTATGGAAAGAATACTTTGATGAGCGTTCGCTCACGAAAGGCATGCGGTGTAGAACCATGCAGCCTGCTCCATCTCGCTTTTCGTAGCTTGATAGGGCCAATTTGAGCAGAACAGATCTTATGGCGGCCTCTTAATAGTTTGGCAAATTTGTTGGGCACAGTTCCCTCTCGAAATAGTTCAGAATGTGATAGCATTGAGGATGCTTACCGCATCATGTTGGAATGTGTTAGGAACGATGCCGAAAGCGAATACAGCGTGAATATTTTTGATGTCGATGCATTTAATCGTTTTCTTGCAATTCCGTTTTGTGATAAAGCAAGATTTACTTATAATTTGGTTAAAATCGCACTTGGATGAAGAAAATAATTTTTATATACGATAAGATGTGTATAGAATTCATTTATTAAGTTAAGTGGAAAATTACTATGAGTAGTGTGAGGGCGTCATGAGCATTGTATGACCAAACCTTCTATAAATAAATAAAAATGTACTCGGAGTCGCCAACTCGCCGAGCGCCGCTGCTGCTGCGCGTGCCAGTGTACGCTCCTTATCAATATAATTAATTTTCCTCCTCGTCCGAGTTTATTAGAACAAAATAGAGCCACGTAATTATTGAGGAAACGCGCAGGACCGCCGGGTGCGGGATTGAATCGCGGGTAAGTATTTAAGCGACACCATTGCAGAGCTACTCATCAGTGTTGACCGCCTCGCAGCGCGATGCACAAGCCGGCTCTGTCGTTGGTGGTGGTGGTGGCGATGGTGGCGTGCCTGCTGGTGGCCGCGGGCGCCCCGCAGCCCCCCGCGCCCGCGCACCCGCCGGGCCGGCACAAGCGCTCGGTACCCATCCGGTGGTCCCGCCGGTGCCCCTTGGGGTACGTGCGCAGGTTCACGTTCATGTGCATCCCGTGCGAGGAGTGAGTATCACTTTACACTCCGCCGACAGCAACGCAGCAGTGTCCGCACACTGTCTCACTGCGCCGGAGCGCGGCCCCTCGCCGGCGTGCTCCGTGCGAACAATGCGTCATCAATGTGTGTAGTACAAAGGCTCTCATTCCTGCTGCAGGTACTGGATGATGACCGAGCTGGACTGCGCGGACTAACTCCGACCGGGCGGACGCGACCGGTGACGGCTTCTTCCACATAAACACATAATGTTTTGTACAGCGGTATCAATAAAGACGGCATCAGCGCGCAGCGCGGCCTTTCATTTCGATATAGCCCCGTGCAGCTCCCCGCCGGCTGCCCGCGCTCTCATTTAAGATGTTGTAAAGAAAACACATGTCCAATGCTTTCCGCCTGTCCTCTAGAGTTAAAATACCAAAGGACGAACGTCCACCGAGTGTGATCCTGCCAGCAAATGGTCGGCATGATCACACTTTGGTGTCTTCAAAAGAAGAGTGAATAGGCTAATACAAAGTTAATGCGCTTTACCACCACAGATCGCATCACCACTTAACACCAGGTGGGATCGCGGTCAAGCATAAAATTTTTTCCATAGAAAAAAAAATTCCCGAAGCTTTGGCGGTTATATTATCTACATGACTTCTAAATAACATTGTAAAATTAAATTTATTATTACACCATCAAAGTTATTATTATACAAAATTAGATATTTTCTGCGCGTAAAGCTGATACATTGACTCATTTGTACATAAACTTGTTGAGAATTAATAATGTTGAAGGAATTAAAAAACCATCTTGAACACATGAACACATTTAATCACACTTGACTGACTTGCACAACTGCATAGATTATAGAAACTTTGTCTATGGGACAACTCAATCATAGATTATACAATTTACCAATTCCAACAAAACTGATATTTGATTGTCTACATAATATACGAGTATACTGTAACTAATTAAATCGTTTGTAAATTGACCCTATCAACTATTGAGTCCATTTTACAGAATAATTTTTGTCACAAAATGTTGTGTGTGAATATTTTATACGGTGTAGATATATCCCTGAGGGACTCCGGTGCGAATTTATAAAATTCGATTGATATCCACTAACTTCAATAGTTTGCGATCGGCTCTAGAGATACGATGACCTATCCATCTTAAAAGGTCAAAACCTGATCTGTACCTGATCCGTAGTGCCTACCACTGAGCGGTGTATCACTTCATAAGTTTTCGTTTTGTGCTATATTTTTTAATATGTTATAATTTTTTTTATATTTCCTCTCACCTTTTCTTTTACTTGTGTTCACCATAGCTGTTTATTTATTGGAATCACTTCGTAAAGTTATAAAATATGCTCTGTATTATAAATGTTCCGCGGACATTGACATGGCTCCAATATTTCAATGCTGTATAATACATTTAAATAAAGAACAGCCAAAAAAAAGAATAAAAAAGCGACGCATCTTGACAGTTGATTTGAAAGGACGCTATCTCGTCATTAGAAAAACAATGTAATAGTAAATTCAAAAATATGTGTTACCAATAAAGACTACAGAGTTCTAAGCGTCATTTTTTATGTGGTCCTTCGGAGTTTATACATTGGTCCTTACGAGTCGGAAGTGCAGTGTGAGAAGTGATAAAGGTGCAGTGATTTGCAAGAAAAGTTTTGAACATTCTACATTATTAGTATCTTGCAAAAGTGTTATATTTAAAAGTGCTATATTTCAGCTCAATGAAAAATTGTATTCAAATCTTGTAAATTGTTGTTCAACTTGTGAAAATGGAAGATCTAATTAAGTTACAATATGATTCTAAGACTAACATTGAAAGATTAATAAGAAATTATAAGAAAGCTTCAAAGGACCGTTTATCCAGTAAATCATACTTAGAAACGCGTTAGAAAATGTACAATCAGTATGGAATGATTTTGGAAGAAATCATAAAGAAATTATTAAATGTGCGACGACTAAGGATATGAACAATAAGTATTTTACAGAAGATTTATATGGTATGGTTGAAGAAATTTATATAGATCACAAAACTGAGTTAAAGGATACTTTGGACAAATTAAAAATAATTCAAACTGTCGAAAAAGAATGTAGACCTAATTGTAATATTAAATTACCTAAAATTAGTATTCCGATATTTTCAGGGGATTATTCTCAATGGACTTCATTTAGAGATTTGTTTATTTCACTGGTTCATGAAAATGAGTTGTTAGACAATGTTCAGAAGCTTCATTACTTAAAAGGTCATATTTCAGGTGAAGCTGAACAGCTTCTTCGGCATGTACCGTTACTGGTAATAATTACGAGGATAGTTGGGATTTATTGCATAAGAGATATAACAATAAAAAATATCTAGCTAATTGTTGGTTAAAACGTTTAATAAATCAAAGTAATTTGTTTCATGAATCATCGACTGGGTTTAAATCTCTTATGGATACTACTGTAGATAGTTTGAATGGTTTAAAGAATATAGGTATAGATGTGAGTTCCTGGGATATTATAATTATATACATAATTAGTTCAAAGTTAGATAGCGAGTCACGGAAACAGTGGGAATATTCTACTAGTAATAACAATAATGAATTACCCACATTACAAGAATTTATTAATTTTTTAGAATGCAGATTCCGATCTTTAGAATTCTTAGAACCTAAATTAATAAAGAAATGTAATGTTATTAGCAAACAAAAGGTTTACCATACAGCTGATAATGTAATTTACAATTGTCAATTTTGTAAAGGAGCTCATAGAATTATTAATTGTCAACTATTTGTAAAAGAGTCACCTGAAGCTAGATATAGTTTTGTAAAATCTAACAGACAATGTTTTAATTGTTTAGGATCACATTCTGTTAAATATTGTCGTAAAACCACAACCTGTCAACTATGTCATAAAAGACATCATTCTTTATTCACAAACCGTCCTCAACGGTCTGAAGTCGCACAAGTTTCATCTGTGGAAGAAATTCCTACAGAAACATTAAGTACTCATTTTTCAATGAAAACAACCGACAATCAAGTTTTGCTTGCAACGCTCTTGTTAATGTTGAGTCGAGAGCGGGGGATGTTCAGTTATTCAGAGCTTTAATTGATCAAGGGTCTCAATCATCTTTTGTCACGGAGTCAACGGTACAGGTACTAGGTCTTAAGAAAACCGCATGTAAAGGCAATGTTTCAGGTTTGGGAGGTAGTAAGAACACAGCAATTAAGAGTACAGTTATCTTAAACATACGATCACGTCATGATGAAGAATTCAATTTAAAGATAAAAGCGTATGTTTTACGAACTATCACCTCACTTCTTCCCAATAGGAAAATTTCACAGCCTGAAATATTAAAATTCTAAATTATTCCTCTAGCGGATCCGGAATTTCACACGCCAAACAAGATAGACATTTTGTTAGGCGCGAAGGAATATGCTTTGATTATTAAAGAAGGAATCATGGGCGGTACATCAGGAGTACCATTAGCACAGAACACCACTTTAGGTTGGATCTTGTCAGGAGAAACAGCATCACATGGTAAGATGTTTCAGGAACATAATCACCTCTCAGTAAACCTACATGTTACCTTAAATGATGATATTCTAAAGAGGTTTTGGGAGGTCGAAGCTGTTGATCCTTCTATAGAGCACAAGATTTTTACAGAAGAAGAGCAGCTATGCGAAAGTTATTATAATAAAACGACACGGCGCGATGAAGATGGGCGTTATATTGTTAAGTTACCGTTTCGACACGATGATCCTGCCTGTAAATATGGTAATTCAAGGCAGATAGCATTAAAGAGATTTCAAGGCCTAGAAAGAAGATTGCAGCGTGATGAACATCTGAAAAAGGAATATATCAAAACATTTAATGAATACTTGGATTTACATCACATGAAAATTATACAAGACAACATTTCTGATAATGAAAGGGTCTACTTACCGTACCATGCGGTGATCCGTGAGGATAAAACTACTACTAAGGTTCGAGTAGTTTTCGATGCGTCCTGCAAAGGAAATAATGGCGTCTCATTAAATGATGATCTTATGGTAGGACCTACCTTACAACTGGAACTAAGAAAAGTTATTATGCGATGGCGGGTTCACCCCATATGTTTTGTTGCAGACATTGTAAAAATGTATCGCCAAGTGAAAGTAGATGAAGACGATGCGAATTTTCAGTGCATTCTGTGGCGCGATGACCCTGCAAACGAAATTAAGGAATACAAACTATTAAGAGTCACTTTTGGTACTTCTTCAGCTCCGTATTTAGCAGTAAAAAGCTTAATGCAAGTAGCCAAAGATGAAGGTGAAGCGTTTTCCATTAGCGGCAGACAGAGTCATGCGTGATTTTTACATGGATGATTTGATGTCTGGATGTCAAGATGAGGACACGGCTGTAGAAATTTACAAACAAATGCAGGAGCTACTAAGAAAGGGTGGATTTGAACTACAGAAATGGACAAGTAATAGCGACAGAATGCTAAAAGAGATAAAGAAAGGAAATGAAGAAGTAGTGGATGAAAAAGGTTTAACTGTAAAATCTGATATAATAAATAAAATATTAGGACTTACCTGGAATCGGAGTTCGGATGAGTTTGAATACGCAGTGCAGCTACCTTCAGTTTCAGCACCAATAACAAAAAGAAAGGTCATTTCAGATATTTGTAGATTATACGATCCTTTGGGATGGGTAGCACCAAGCATTATAATTGCAAAGATATTTATTCAACGTATATGGCTATCAGGAATAGGAGGGGATGAGGAGTTACCATCACAATTACTATCAGAATGGCTCAACTATCGGAGAAGTTTATCAATGCTCACTATGTTTCGATTACCTCGGTGGATTCACCGAACCGATAATGATTCAGTAGTCGAACTTCATGGTTTTAGTGATGCATCTAGTGCTGCTTTGCTGCTGTTGTTTATATACGAGCCATCGATCACAACGAAAGAATACACGTCCGTTTATTGACAGCCAGAACTAAGGTTGCACCTATAAAGCAAATATCCATTCCACGTTTAGAATTATGTGGTGCAGTCTTGCTGACTAAACTTTTGGCAGAAGTTTCAAATGTATTAGATATACCAAAAAATAAATTACATGCTTGGACAGACTCAGAAGTTGTTTTGGCCTGGTTGAGCAGTCATCCCAGCAAGTGGAAGAATTATGTTGGGAATAGAGTGTCTGAAATAATTTCTGTACTGAATCGAGATCAATGGGCTTATGTAAAATCTGAGCATAATCCAGCAGATTGTGCATCTAGAGGGCTTATACCAAGTCAATTGAATAACTTTGACATGTGGATCTATGGGCCTCAATGGTTAAATGAAAGGAATATAAATTATGTAAACCCAAGGAATTTAGGTACAAATTTAGAAGAAAAATTGAAAATTGCAAGGATACACATGACGGCAATAGATCAGATAGAGGAAGCATGGTCTAAATTTTCTTCATTAAATAAATTAATACGCGTTGTGGCCTACTGTAGAAGATTTTTGAAGAGGAACAGGAGTAAGTATACTTGTGTAGCTACTGAAGAATTTGAGAGTGCATTAATTATTATGATCAAGAAAGTGCAAGAACAGGGTTTTCCGAAGGAAGTAACTAATCTCAAGGAAGGATTAGAAATAAATAAAAGGAGTGTACTTATCTCTCTGAATCCATATCTCGATCATCTTGAAGTTCTTCGGGTGGGTGGTCGTCTTCAATGTGCAAGTATTCCCGAAGATCAAAAACATCCTTTTTTGATTCCGAAAGATTCGTTTCTCACTCCTCTTCTAATTTCTGATGCACACTTTAAAACATTGCACGGGGGTCCGCAGCTAATGTTGTCATATTTACGTACAAGATATTGGATTATTGGGGCAAAGTCATTGGTTAAATCTCACGTCAGACGCTGTGTTACGTGTCTACGGTATGCGGCTACAAATAAGAATCAACTAATGGTCAAGCTCCATCCCCTAGAGTAACGATTAATAGGGTATTTCGATGCAGTGGAGTTGACTATGCGGGGCCAATCAATATGCGGGTCTCTAAGGGTCGAGGACACAAATCGTACAAAGGATACATTTGTCTGTTGTGTATATGGCTACCCGAGCATTGCACTTGGAGGCAGTTAGTGATCTTACTTCCCAAGGATTTATATCAGCCTTTAAAAGATTTGTGTCTCGACGAGGTCATTGCGCTGATTTATATAGTGACAACGGTACCAATTTTATAGGGGCAGCTCGAGAACTAAGATGTCTATTCGCAGAAGAGAAATCTAACTTCTTGCCCGAAGTAATGGAATGTCTCTCAAGCCACGGAACGCAGTGGCACTTCATTCCACCACAGTCGCCAAACTTTGGAGGTTTATGGGAAGCCGGGGTAAAGTCTGTTAAATACCATCTAAACCGAGTTATTGGTTCTTCCACACTAACGTTTGAAGAAATGAGTACATTACTTGCCCAAATCGAAGCATGCCTTAATTCACGACCTTTATCCTTTTTTGAGGACAAGGGTGAACTCATGCCGTTGACTCCGGGTCATTTTTTGGTTGGGGAACCATTGGTTTAGTACCCGAGAGGAGATACGAAGAAATTCCTGTTGGCTCTTTACGGAGATGGCAGTTATGTCAACGCATGCTTCAAAACTTTTGGAGACGGTGGTCTCAGGAGTATTTATCACGCTTTCTCCATAGACACAAGTGGTCACATAGAATTCCTGAGCCAAATTTAGGTGATCTGGTTCTTGTAAAGGAACAGGGCTTACCTCCCGCGAAATGGTTGTTAGGGCGAATAACACAAAACATCCAGGATTAGGACACATCACACGGTTGTGACTTTACGATGTAAAGATAGCTTTGTTAACGTCCACATCCAAATTAATTGTGTTACCGGTATCAGTGTGACTGTTTGTTTTTAGTTTTAAGGTACAACTTTTAATTGTTTAGTAGTATAAAATATATTATTTTTGTTTCTTTTTCATTGTTAATATGTAAATATTTTTCAAATAGGCGGAGTTAAAAGACTTCGTCTTTGGTGGGCGGAATTTGTATAATACATTTAAATAAAGAACAACCAAAAAAAAGAATAAAAAGCGACGCATCTTGACAGTTGATTTGAGAGGACGCTATCGCGTCATTAGAAAAACAATGTAATAGTAAATTCAAAAATATGTGTTACCAATAAAGACTGCAGAGTTCTAAGCGTCTTTTTTATGTGGTCCTTTGGAGTTTATACAAATGCCAAAGTCTAGTTATTGACTATTTTAATTATAAGAATACAACACAGCTCGCGCGACGCGCGGGGTGGCTTCTGCTCTCTTGTAGGTGGGGCGCGCGCAATCTATATAATAAAAATGAATTGCTGTTCGCTAGTCTCGCTAAAACTCGAGAACGGCTGGACCGATTTGGCTAAATGTGGTCTTGAATTATTCGTGGAAGTCCAGGGAAGGTGTAAAAGGAGAGAAAATATGGTAAAATTGCCCGGAATATGGTAAAAACAACAATTTCTCTTTTCCATTAAGGTGACTAGATTTTTAGATAGGCAAAGCGGGACAACTTTGAAGGAGTAATAATAACGTAACATTTTTTTTGGTTCCAACATAAGTACAATTCATAAATATAAAAATGTATAATATTTTATTTCTTGACTCATTTCTATCTAAATTTCGTTTAGGGGTAAGGTCGGTGACATACTTTTTGACATTAATATAAAATTTTAAGACTACAAGTATTTTAAGCTTAGTTTAAGAAGATTTATGTATTTATGAAATATACCTTAATTTTCTATGGCAAGAAGCAGAACACGAAGTGTATAATCTGAGAGACAAATACATTGTAACTGGGTAAAAGCAACGTGTTACGCAAAACAATAATTTTCATAAATATAAAATTTAACTTAATTCTAAAAGTCGGGACTTTTGAAAAACGTCGCGTGACGCGGGACTAATTGTAAAAAATTGGGGCAGTTCCGCTGAAGCGAGATGTCTGGTCACCTTACTTTAAATACATAAAATGTCAAATATTTGAAGTTCGTCCCGTCATTTAGAAACCAAATACAATTTAAAAGAACATTTTTGATTTTGACATTTGATATTGACAACCAACCATTTCTGATTGCAACTATAATATTTTATGAGAAATGGGAGGAACATGGCGGTAGAATTGACCACGCAGACAATTTTTTAAGGATTTGTATTCTTTTGTTTTATACGTCTACACATGACACTGGCTCACGCACAAACCGTGCTCATGCCATCAATTGGGAAGAAGAAGAATATTTTACGAACTTTAGCGGGAATCTGGGCGTGAAGGTCGCATTGTCTCGGTTCATTTTTATTTTTTTGTGCATAATGCGGTTGAATGTTGAATGTGAGTGTATCGTGCAGTAAATTAGTGTGTTCGTGTGCACCGATTGTAGAATTTGAACTTGAAACAATTATTTTTTGTTTATTAAGAGATGTAGACATACATTAAGTTTAAATTATGGAGTCCGTCCGGGCGAAGACGCCATTCAGCTTTTTAGGCCGCACTGAAAATCAGGGTTGCAGTCTTCACAGGCTACAATATTACCCGAGTGGGTTCCTTTCCCATATTTATAGGATATTATTTTTAGTTCATTGTATTTTTTTGGTTCTACTTATAGGAATAAATTTAATTCAATGATTTATTAAAAACGTAACCAACAGGCAATGTCAATGAGGCAGCACATGAAAACCAAAATAGGGGCGGAATTTCATGACTGCCAGAGCTTTTACACATGACCAAGGACTTTATTATTTTTTTGCATATGTTGGAAACACTCTCGTTACTGTGCATGATGTAATTGGAGAAAAATTTAGAAGCATAATAGGTGGCTTTCCGAAAAGGCTGTGAAGAAAGACACATTAAAGGCTTCGCATCTGTTTGTCTTTTGCTGCTTGTTTTCTATTGTTCGTGAACTTTCCTCATTCATTTTATTATTTTAATGAGAGCTCGACTGCGAGTGACTATGAAGAGTAACCTTTATAAGACAAGAATGTATTTATCTCGTCATAAATAAATTTGCAAGGGAAGCAGAGATGTCACCATTTATTGAGTTTGTTACAATTTGTCAATGTATCACTTACCACCAGGTAAACGTCCCGCCCGTCTCGTCGCTTCGTCGAATAAGAGAAGCAACTAATATTGTAATACAGTCTTCTATGCTGTAGACTCATCGTATAAGTTTTGAAAAATGGGTAATGAAAGAACTCGCCTGTGTGAAGGTATTTATTCATACCGCGATTAATTTATTACAATAATCGAGTACACGACGGGGCGAGGGGGGGAGAGGGAGAGAAAGGGAGACAAGAGGAGTGAATGTATCGGAATAGCGGTGCGCGGACGCACACGCTCGGAGTTATACAGCTTGTCTCAACTACAACACCTTGTGAACTTTGTATAAACTTTGATTCGTATATAAATATATATATATTAGACAAATATACATCTGCCGGCGACACGCGCGTGGCGGAGACAGCGTGACGTCACCGCGCGCCGCGCTCTTGCGGTTGTCCCGCGATAACGTACAAAACACGCCGACGCGCTGATACAGTGCTAATTACAAAATGGATGGGTCCGTTTGGTCTAAGCCTAGCCTAAGATGCGATCTATTAGTATATATACACGCGCACAGACGTGCGCATATTTATATGCTTACGTCCATGCGACAAAACATTAACAAACGCACGCGGGAGCTGTTCAGGGTACATCTACAAAAATGGGCGAATAAATTGTAGTTGAATCGAATAGTAATTAATGATAATCTACCAATGACACTAAAAGCGGAGTGTATTAATTCTGTAATTATTTCACTTAGTATTAAGGGAATAAAACCCGAAGCCTGACCACTCGCCGGACTTGCGCTTTGAGCTGTTTTACAGGTTTGCGGTCAGGTCTCCCCCGAGAGGAGACACCTTTGCATGCTACTGGGTATACTCTACGTATGTATGTATTTACATAAATTCTATCATACTTTTACCATTCAACGTTTTATAGTCGACTACTCTACGAAGCGTAAATAACTTTTTCATTGCTGTCATTAACAATGACGTCATATATCGCTCTTTAGTGCTTGTCACCACTTCTCACAGACTTAGTGGTTATTACTGAATGTGAAAACTTAGATGAACTTACTTAGATGAAACAAAAAAGCTCCACGAAGGGCACGTGATAAAAGTAGAAGTCAAATTGTTTGAACACCGCTGATCTTTGAAATAAATAGAGACAACGCCGTGGAATTACAATCATTTTAACCCACCCGCACCGCCTGGTTTTGAACCCACACTGAGCAGCTCGCGCGGCGCCAGCCCGCCGCGTGCCAGCGATAACCCCGTGAACTCGAGGCAGAGTTTTTTAGAAACAGAAATATCTACAAGAACCGCTCACCCTGATCAGGTCCCGGCGGGACGGTGGCGGGTCGCGATGGTTAGTCAAATGAGACGAGTCGTATATACACAAAAGACAAAAGTCGGTCTCGAGCTCTCTCGGGACGGGCCGGGGCGAGGGTACACCGCACCGCTCGCCCCGACCCGCACTCCGCGCGCAGAGTTGCACAGGCTGCTTACAAAACTATATTACACAATAACTACATTACATCCAACAGCGGGAAGGTAACGGGAAGGCGAGGAGACACAACTATTACAAAATATACAATTGTTTACATTTCCACCCTACAAACGAATATTACAAAAATACGGTTAACATTTTTTATTAACGTTGCCTGCTAACGCTACTAACTGAATGACTATAAGTGGAAAAATGCTTTCCGTGTGTTATTTGTGCACGCTGCCCCGCCGGGCCGGTGCCGGGCCTGCAGCCGGCGGCCCGCGGGGTCCGCGGGGTCGGCGCCGGCCGCCAGTCCGGCGTGCGGGCGCGTGCGGTCGTCGGGTCGAATTTAATCCTTTAACTATTGGGAGATCAACCCCCGTTGCTTGGTTGGTCCTGAAAATAAAGAAGGTTTTATGTTTATTTACGCTTATAATACTGACGACTTACGCAATATCTTTACCGACGACATAGTGCGCACGCGTATCTGTGCCCCGGCTGGAGATGCACTAGTTTCAATGCAACAGCGCCTTCAGGACAGTTGCCTCGCTCACCGCCGGTTACCGGACACGTGAACACATTGCATTTACCATTTTAACGTATAAAAATATCGTAAAGTAATAATACTTAAAATATTGATTAAAAGAAATACATTGACCTTAAATACGGCTAAAACAAACAATATATGCTTTAGTGTATAGCAGTCCACAATGCGTTAATTATAACATTAAAATGAATAAAAATTAAAAATGTTTATTGTAATTGTCCAATAATAAATTGACCGCCCAGAATTAATTTAGGGCCTTTTTTCTCTCTCCTTCCCTTGTATGTTTTTCCTTGGCAAGGTACGCCAAAAGAGGAATTTAGCGCCTCTCCATCGGCATGGTGAGACAGCTCGCGCACAGGCACACACACTCACCTGCATGGATCGGTCCACATCCACGGCCTTGGGGAAGGAGATCTCTTCTGTCATAGTGTAATCTGAAATCAATTTTACAATCAATAATTATTTTTTTTTATTCTACTTTGCGACAAAACGAGCAAGACGTTCACCTGATGGTAAGTGATACGCTCGCCTATAACAACGTGGTGCTAGTTAAGATGGTACACACTGCACCACATTGCGCTCGTCGCCTTGAGACATAGGTGTTAAGTCTCGTTAACCCAGTAATTACACTAGCTACAGCGCCCTCCGAACCGGAACACAGTTTGCACATTACTATTTGGTGGTTGAAATAGGAGCTACGGTGGTACCCATCCAGACGGTCTCCAGCAACAGAAACCTACCACCTTATAAAATAATTAATAAAATATTTTTTTCGCAATGAACCTACAAAAACAAATTTTTGTTTGTGCTGTTTTGCAACGTACCGGCGTCGTGGGCGTGTCGGGCGCGCGCACGCAGCGCGTCGCTGAAGTCGCGGTGCGCGGCGAGCGCGCTGCGGGCGGCGTGCGCGCGCGCGAGCTGCGGCGGCGCCTGCGCGAGCAGCCGCCCCAGAGCGGCGGACAGCGCGCGCGTCGGCACGCACAGCTGCTGCGCCAACCGAGCCGCACCTGCTGCTTGCGCGCCTTCTGCGCACGCGGATAATACACATCACTTTAAGCATGATGGACTGCATAAATGCTAGAATGTTCTAGGCGAGCACAGTTCACCACCATATACGATCTTATTTTCACTCAACACCATGTGCAACACAGGTACGTGTTGGCTTGTTGTATATAAAATAACGGGCAGGACGTTAACGCGTCGAGTTCTCCGTACATGATTTTTTTTTATAAATGTCATAACGTAACAATAAGATGCTAGTGTCACTGTGTTGTGTGCCTTTCGTGTTTATCACATTAGATCGAGGAGTGGTACTTTCCGTCTTGTAAAGTTATTTCATAGACTTAGCGCCCCCAAAGTGGAACACAGTAATGTTTAGTCACCATTGCTTGGCGACAGGAACGTAAAATGTGGTGGTAATAGTAGGTACATAAACATTTTCTGACAACAGAAACCACAAGTAAAGACAACCCTATCATTTGCTATATGTACATGAAAGATAAAATCGAACACTCACCGAAAGGCGGCTCCGCACAGGCACCAGCAGCGGCGGGTGCCGCTAGCGGCGCGGGTGCGGCGCAGGCGGGGCGCGCGGGGTCCGCCAGCGTGTCGTACGTCTCGTCGTCCGCCTCGCCGTCCAGCAGCTCGCCCGACGCACGCAGACAGCTCTCCAACTCTGATATTTCGTCGGATCGATCCGCAGTTGTGTCGTTTTCTATAATCGTAACTTTTATTTATTCAACGAAGCGGCCAGACAAGCAAACATTTGCATGATGAAAACAGATTCTGTTTTGTTTTATATTTTACATGGACTAGTGCTTGACTACGATCCCATCTGATAATAAGTGTCAATGTAATCTTGGTGGTAAAATGCGATAGTCTAGGAGACGCCTGTTCACTCTTTTCTTGAAGAAGCCCACATCATACCTGGATGGAAATACTGACGCCGGTAGATTATTCCAATCCGTCGCCGTTCGCATTATGAAGGACGAAGCGGAACGCTGTGTTCTAATGCCTGGGACAACGACAACGAAGCCTGCGGCATGTCTCTATACGTCCGATGAGAAAAGGGCGAAGGCGGTATTAAATTGTGCAATTTTTGTGCACACTCTCCAAAGTGCATTCGATAAAACACAAAGAAACTAGCTATCCTACGTCGGTGACCCATGCTATCCAGTTTTGTATCTAAAAGCTCCTGGTCATCGACTATCCTCATAGCGCGTCTCTCCATCGAGTCAAGAACTGCCAGTTGGTAATTAACAGCACCGGATATGGCAGCGGAACTCCACACACGATCGGACCTGAACTTTATACAAAGTCAAAAGCTCTATAACATAATAGTTACATTAGCTAGCAAGCACAGTAACGTCTGCAGACTACTACTAGACGGTCGCAACGCGCTTACCGTTGGCCCGCGTGTGCGCCCGCCGGCAGCTGTCGCAGCGGCCGCTGCGCGTGGCGATGGCGCTGCTCTCGTCGACGGTGAGCGCACGCGCCAACATCTCCGTCAATTGATTAGCTGCAAACGTGTTAACTTTTATTATTTAATTATTATAAAAGTTACTTTTAAATTGCAACTGATTTTGTGTAAAACGTTGTCAGTCAATTTAGTGAAGCGCACAACTGACCCTGCTCGTGAGCCGCAAGCAGCAGCTGGTGGACGTCCACCTCGGAGTCGGATTCCGTTGGCTCCATTTCCGACATATCTGGAACAATTAGTAATATGGTAAAATAAGAGTATGGTACTATATTATGTCCATCAGTGGACGTTTATTAGGAGAAGATAGTGATAATCACAACATTTCCCTTTGTTATGTATTAAGTGCACCGAACTCACCGATCAAGAGGCGTTAGTAATAAACAAAAATTAATGTTTTGATGTACATGTTCAACGGATCAATGTCCGGTATTGCGAGTTCGGTTTGATTTAGCGTTTCAGAGAAGTAAGTACATTGCGAGCACAGCGCGTACGCACCGACTTGGCCGAGTGTATCCGCGACGGCGAGCTCCGCCAGGTGCGCGTAGCTGTCTGCGGGCACGCCCAGCAGCTCGCCCACCACGCCGCTCTTGGCGCGTAGCGCGCGGCTTATCACTTCGTCCAGCCGACGTAGCCGCTCTGCCGGTAACACACATGCACATACATAACATACATGCATATACAATTGCATTTGACCTAATCAACATAGTGCCTTTATAAAAGAACGATGCCGCCGTTTGCAACAATTAGGTGTTAATGATATTACAACATTGTTGCCATAAACATTCGCAAAGTATCTGCCCGTGTTTCATTTATAACCAAGTGACCATTTTGTAATGGCACCGCTCCGACGGGTTCCATTGCCGTCGACAGCTGTGCGCGTCACCATTCAAACAGAGAAGACTAGGTTTCCGTTGGAGGAGCGGTTCAGGAGTTACGATTCAATAGGTCGCGGGATAATGTAATGAAACGGTGGTGATAGGCGGTGAGAGGGCGCCGGTTACCGTGGTGGGTGAGCGCGCGGCGCGCCGTGTGCACGTGGGGCGGCGGGTCGCGCACGGTGAGCGCGTCGCGCGGCGCGAGCGCGGGCGCGCTCTCCGCGCTGTGCGTGCTGATGCGCCCCACCGTCGCGCGCCTCTGCCTGCTCGCGGCGGGAAAGCATGTTATGAATACACTGCATTTAGTTAACTTTAACGCGCTATTGGACTGAGCGGAAATAAATGGAGGGATATGTAACAACTGGTACCAAACACGGAAAATCAATGCGCAAACAAATTCGCAAAGGGCCAGGGTACAAGGTGCTCCCTCGGACTTTAAAGAGAGCATTTAAGTTTTACGAATTCACAATCACTAAATCATTTTGTTGACCCCTTCTTTTTTAATAGTTTTTTAGTACTTTGTTATTGTTTTATAAACTAACACTTGACTATGATCCTACCTGATTGCAATCAGTAATGTAGTCTTTCATGGTAAAGCGCACTAGTCTTGAAGTAGACTATTCTCTAATATATGTTCTTTGTATTTGCGGTAGGTGTACATGTTCGAAATCAATGCGGTGCAGTGTATACCAACCTAAGTATCGCCGCATTGTTACGAGCAAGCGCAACACTTATTATCAGGTGAACTTCTCGGTCTCGTCGAAAAAATAATAATTAAACATGAACTTACCTGTGCGAGTCGTCGGGATCACTTTCTCTCGTGATCTCGTCTCTCTTCTCCTCCCTCTCTTGCTCGAGCCTCTCCGCGGACCTGCTGTCCCGCTCGCTCGCATGCTCGGGCGCGTGCTCATGCGGTGGCTCCGGCGTTTGTTCAGGGGCTTGCTCCGGCGCGTGCTCGCGATCGCGCTCGTCGTCGGGCGCGGTGGACGAGGACTTCTCGGACGCGTCCGAAGGATTCCGGGACACGTTGATACCTTCGCATTATTACACATGTATTTAGACATACTGTTGAGTTAACAAATAGCTCATGGACTCATTTAACAAATTGATTCGACAGTATGAAAAAAGTATGCATTCTCGGAAAGGCGTGCGCGAGTGTTGCAATGCGCGAAGAGTATTACGGACACTACATATATTAAATTCACAAACACCAACTACACAATGCCTGGTGCACCGGCGATATGGTGTAGACCGTTGGAATTTGTCGCAATCGCTCTGATCACACTGAAGGTAGATTGGAAATGCCTGTGTTCGGCAGTGGACAAGAAAGGCTGAAATAATGATGATGTTTGTGTTGATAATGAACTATGTGATTTTGAATTCTTACCACATTCACTATCTCCGGTATATAATATAGCGTATAAAAAGGAATTAGAAAAAGCAAATAAATATATTTCAAGTGAAAAATTACAGTTTCAATGAATGGTGTTTGTTCACTAACGCGCTTAGTTTAAATAAACTCGAATAGAAAGCAATCCCTCGTTATCAGTAATTAGAACTCGGTGTCCGGGCCTGGTTTATACAACGAGACATTTGTCAATGTAAACAGAAATGTCTGGTAATATAAAACAAAATGCAAAATGTAGTGAAGGCAGAAAGTACCGACCTGAGTCGTCTATGGAGCGCGAGTGGTGGTGGTGGTGCGGCGCCAGCGCGGGCTTCAGCTCCGTCAGCTTGGCGAGCGGCGCCTGCTGGATGTGCTTCACCCACCTGCGCGCGACACACGCGGCTATACGTTCGCGTCACACAGTCGGCAACACAATACACATACACATGCGCTTGCGCATTGCTTAGCCAAAATTATTTATATTCAATGAAATATTTAAGACCTATAAAAATTTATACGCGTATAGTGAAATGCCATTTTGATCAATACTATGAATAATTTTATCCAGCTATTTACTTATATACATATACTACATCAAAGAATGGCTTGTTTTTTATTTATTTACGCTAACACTTGACCGCAATTTTGTATAATTTTAAGTGACAACGAAACCGTGGATGGTAACCCAATACCGCGGCTCACACATGCTGCCAGCCGGCACAGGGACACTGTCACGGCGGTAGATTTACAATGTGAGGGGGTAGTAGTCAATCAGGCGGCATCGTTTTGAATCAACTCCACAAAATAAACAAATTAGTGCAATTATAATATTTACAATACTTCAGTATACAAAACGATGCTCCTGTTAGAGATATATGGTAGAAAGGGAGACGGTGAAATAATATATACGCACGTGGTGTACTCGGCGGGCGTGTTGGCGGAGAGCTCGTGCATCTGCACGCCGTTGATGTTCATCAGGAAGAACGTGTTGCGCACCGCCGCGTTCGGCCGGAACAGCACCTTGTCCCTGCAGCGCGGCACACTTGCAGTGACCGTTATACCGACGAAGCGCACACACACACATGCAGCAGGTGGTGACCACCACCGTCATGGAGGCACACATTCACACGGCACCACATTACACTGACCGCTTAGAGGCTTAGAATAATAGGTCGCGTTTAACCAGAAACTATACAGCTTAGAGCGAGTAAAATATTACTTTGACACTAGTCCAAGCCGTGATAGCTCAGTTTGTAAGTCGACCGCAGACTGTTCACCTAGAACAGGCCCGGGTTCGATCCTTGCACAGCTTATAGCTTTCCAGTAAAGGAAAAAATTATGAGAAAAGTCACGTTTTCACTAACAGTTTTTTGTGAAAATGTGACAACCGCCAACACACACTTGCCTAGTGTGGTGGATATAAGGATTTGATTCCCTCCTTGTGAAAGAAGTCCTCGTATCCCAGCAGTGGAAACATTCAAAGGGACTATTCCTTTTCTAATATATATTCATATTCTAATATAACCCTATAATGATCGAAACACACTACCGCTTGGCGGCGGACAGTGGAACAGCGGCGGCGGGTCTTGACGGTCACGGACCACAAGCATACCTCACTACATGTGTATAAGTATAGTAGGCGGTGTTTGTATAACAAAAACTTGAAGCAGATCATGTTGGTGTTTTCAATTACTCAATAATAATGTACACCTATATGTTATAAATTGACAATTAACTGTATTATCGTTATAATATGGTAATAATATAATGTACTCGCGCTTTTGGTACACAATGCGCACCTCGATATAAATTCGAATTAACTAGACAGGATAACGTATAACCCGGTTCTAGAACCAGGTCATGTAGTAACACTAAACACCGTTCACTTGGTCACGTAGATACAGTGGCGGGTGTGTACAGAGATCAAAAGTTGTATAAATTAATACAGGGACAAGGAGTAGAGAACACCAGGCCACGAGACGAGCATGGCGTTCACCTGATGGTGAGTGATACACTTGCCTATAACGTGCCGCTAGTTAAGATGGTATACACTGCACCACATTGCGCTCGTCGCTTTGAGACATAAGGTGTTAAGTCTCGTTCCCGCAGTAATTAGACTAGCTTAAAAGCGCACTTCAAACCATTTGTCGGTTAAATTGTCACTGCTGTGGTACCTACCTAGACGGTCTCCGGTAACAGAGACATGCCAGCACACACATTAAAGACGAACATTAATTACGATCGTAATCTTTATTCTTCATTATTTTTTAATCGCTAATCTTTAAAGCTCACTGTCATGTGTACTTTACCATTTGATCAGCGGCGAGAGCTGCCCCTGCTGGCTGGGCTGGTTGATAGGTTTCAAAACGAACTTCTCGCCTTCGCGCTGCAGCAGCACCAGGCAGTCGTCGAGCAGCAGCGCCTGTACAAAAGTAATCATCAACACAGTGGTAGTGACCACAACGACGTTTTGATACGATAAACCCGCGGTCGGGGCGTTCTCCTAACAGTAAGTCCATTCTTTTAAGCTCGTACCGAATCGTTTAATTGTAAGTATGCTTCTATGCGTATTTGAGTGTGTGTAAAGGTGACGCATGGTAACGGCTCTCACCAGCACGCTGACGCGCTTGGAGTCGTTGCGCAGCGCCAGCTCGCCCTCGAGGCGCAGCGAGTGCGCCGGCAGCTCCAGCCGCCGCAGCTCGTCCCACTCCGCGCCCGCGCCCGCGCGCACCTCCAACTTGCTCTGGATCATACGCAACCTGAACAACACGCATCATTTGCTCATTAAGTAAATAAATATATAATGTCAAATTTATGTGCAAATTAACAACAACAATCGAAAGAACAAATTAAAAATGGTAACATGGTATAGTATAAATCATATCTTAAACAAATGAGTAGGAAAAAACGAAGCCATTTTTATGGTGTGCTGTTTCGCTGCGGAGGCAGGAGAGGCTTTTTTTCTGAGTGCTTATCGAGTACAAACCCTCGGCGGCCTCGTTTCCCTATTCAAGTAGACACCACTAATGTCCCACATTGACCGTAGGCAGGCCATTCTTCGAAAGGAAGTGCACTGAAGCTCGGGAACCATCTCATTACCTGTGCTCGTTCTCCGCGCTCCGGATCGCGGTATCAACACAGTTCAGCACGTCCTTGGCGACGAGCAGCGCGCGACGCACCGCCCGCGCGTCCTCCGCGCTGTCGCCTTCCGCCTCGCTCACCGTTTTCAGGAGCCCTTCCAGGAGCAGCTGGTACTTCGTCAATCTACAAACACACCGTAAGAGCCATACAAAACCAAAGCGAAGACAAAACAAGCATCTTGTTTCCTCATTAGAAAAAAAAAAATCTAAACGGGCAAACTTTTGCACAGACGCAGGAGTCTGCCGCACAAGCAGCGCTCACCTTTGCCACACGCAAGCGAGTAGGTCGCGCAGCTGCAGGCGGCCACACAGCGGCAGCTGCTCGCGACTGCACAGGAACTGGTGCAGCTCCTTGTGCTTGCGGCGGCGCTCGCGCAGCGCCTCCAGCGCCATGCGCTGCCCGCGGCAGAAGCGCGACAGGCACGACGCGTACCCGGGCTCGCCCAGCTGCGGGAAGGAACGAGCAGCGTTAGAGCGCGGCAAAGAACAGTAAACTCAACGAGCAACACCAGTAGAGTGTGTGACCAGCACATAGTAGTATTAAGTTGTAAAACTTGAACAATAATATAAGCCACAGTACATTACCAGCGTATTTATAACAGTTATTAAAGGGGGTTCAGTTATCCGATTCAACGCAAAAAGGTTTATATTCTTAAAGTGTATAGGTGAATGCTGAGTGTGTGCACAGTCAGCACGGTGAGAGCAGTTCGGGGGCACGCACCGTGTTGAGCAGCGCGTCGATGACGGGCCGCGTCTGCACGACGTGCGCGGGCGCGCCGGTGCGCGCCGCGCGCAGCTCCGCGTAGAGGCGCGCGTGCCGCTCGCGCACGCCGGGCAGGTTGGGGAACAGCGCGCGCAGCTCGTCGCCGGGCAGCAGCGTCGGCTGCCCGAGCAGCGGCCGGTGGAACACGCCGTCCAGCACCTTCAGCCAGCGCACGTGGGAGCCCTCCGACACGATCAACTCTGTTCAACAAGTCATCCATTATTTTATATATCAAAATCAAAAACTACGCAACAATCTTATCATTTAAAAAAATAAAATCATCGGGTGACTATCAGATTTGATTCAACGACTCAGCCGTTTGGGAGTGACGATGCTGCACTGGTTCCGTGCAGGTAATGTAAATATCATTTGCTGCTTAAGATTCATTTATTAAATTAAAAGCTATTGAATCTTCCAATCGTGATTAAAAACTCTTTTTTTTTACCAACTGGCTGTGCCGCCTGTGTCCTGCTAGTGTCTTGCTGCTTCGAATTAAACTCGCGCAGGAGGTAAGAATCAACAGCTGTCAACTAGTGTTGTTGCGTAGTTATTTGTGAACCGCTTACCGTGAATAACCTCCTGCCGCTTCCTCAGCCTCGTGGGCAGCAGCAGGGAGTCGAGCGCGCTCGGCGGCAGGCTGTCCGCCCACTGCGCGGCCAGCGGCTCCTCCTCCTCCGACCAGTCCGATTGCGAAGCTGCAACACGCGAGTTACAGTCAACTCAAATACTAAATACCCAGGAGAGTTGGCTTGCCCTCTTACAACTAATACACTTAAAGAATGTGTAATTAATCCGTACAACAACATTTGTGCATTGTACAGGTTTCTACCAGGAATGAATCTAAAATCGTACTCAAAATGCAAACTGGTCGCTACAACTGGAGTATATACAATTTTATTTGATCAAGTTAATTCGAAAACTCTCTAAGCAGTAAGTTCGCTTATAATTTAGTTTAAACTTTCCGTTATTAAAAACACCCCTCAGGTGCACGAGGCACGCCGCAGCGTCCATGCGGCCGGCAGCTGGTGATGGTGACACGTATGAAGACCAGCCGCAGCCGCTTTTACACTGTTCACCAGTAGATTGATCACTCGGAAAACGATTTATATGAATTCACCTTGCTGTTCGGTTGCAACTGTGTTGCTCTCGTTGCTTCTGGAAGACAGGCTGGAGCTGCTGGAGCTGCCCGACGGCGCTGTGGCCGCGCCCGGTTCCAAATCACTGGGAATTAATAAAAATATTATCTTTTAAACTGTGCGCACATTGAAGATATCGGAGTCGCCGGAGAGTTGCATAAATATTTGTGTAGCAGACGAGAGTATGCGCTAGACGTGAATGTGTGAAGAACCTGTAAAAAAAATTCTAATTCCAGACTAATTCAGATATGAAAAAGGAAAAAGCGAACATTTTTCCTTTCGTTAATTTTATAATACCGGAGGTGCGAATAAGTTGCGAAATATAATAATAAATCGATACACCTCCGGAGAGCGAGTTGTTGAATTGGAAATATTTAACAATCCATAGAAACTAGCCGGGAGACTTCTGGCGTTATTGAACATTTGAAAGTGAGCACCGACGAGGCGTTCATTTCACTGGCTGGATGTTGCGGGTTAATCCGTTGATCCCGCACACACAAACGCATACGAACGTCGCAAATCATTTGATAGCCGCACGTCGCGCTGGTATATATAGAAAACCAAAGGTCGGCCGCGACGGAAACGCTGAGCAAACAGCGACGGGAAGTAGTAAAAGGTGAGGTTAATTCTGGTGTAGGGAATAATACGGCGGAGCGCGCGACGGATTTAAACCTTGGCATTTGAGGTGGATTGGTCTGGTGCAGTTGCTGACCACCAGTGCAGACGTCCTGGCCTACGGGGTCCTCAACAGGGTGGAGGCAGTTCAATCAACAGCACAATAATAAACAATGCACATAGCGTATCGAGATCTAAATGAATGTAACGTGACCACAGCAGCATAAATAAGTTCAGATTGAATATATCTTAGAGCACGTTCAGGAACGTGTCCAAAGATATCAGGAAACTGGGAGCAGTTCTCATAATCGTTGCGACCATTATCCAATCGACATCCGGCCGGTCCCCGCGCACCAGCGCCAAGAGACCAGCTGACCCCACAGACACACAATTCTTGCCGCGAGTGTGCCGGCGTGGCGCGAGTCCGAGCGATGGCTGCAGCTACAGTCGGCCGTACCTCTCCGAGAGCGTGCGGCGCGCCAGCCCGCCGGCGCAGGGCGGCTGCCGGCCCGCGGGCAGCGACACGTTGCGCGCGACGCGCGGGGGCGCCGGGCTCGCCATGCGCCCGCGCCGCTGCCCTCCGACGGAGGCACCGTTTCTGCGCCACTGATCACACACTGTGGCGCGGCGACACTGGCTCCAGTTTGTTTCACTTCACTTCACGTGTCGCGCTACACTTCCTACTAATAGTTCTAGATCGTCGAGGTCGCGCTATGTATATATACCTGTTTTATATCTATGGGACTATAAGTGGAATAGTTCGTATGAAGTGCTATAAGTATTTATCAGTTATCACAACATGCAAACAAACAGCCGACTCGAAGCCGCCGCGCCCTGCCAACTTCCTAAAGTTTGACACTGCAAACCTCAAACTTCACAACTCATTGTTACGCGTGTGTCGTTAACAACGAGTAATATTTGGAACACCCGTGTCACGTTACGATTGCCTGCCTGCCTGTCTATCTGTCTGTCTGCATGCGTACTATTTCGCAATAATCATATTTTCAAATTGATTTGTCCCGAATGAATGCGGTGACTACATTTAGAATTCCAGTTATCGCAATACAGTTACGCGCAATAAATCCGTTAATAAACCCTCCCGGAGCTTCATGGCTGTGCTGAGCTCGCAATTAATACCATTGGATACATTCACAGCGGCTGTGCCGGTTCTGAATAACATTTCGCCATACCCAGTTTCACTAATTCATAAACATTTACCAAACGTATAAACTAATCCAACCGACGTCACCACGAGACTGTTTAATTTATGGAAGGTCCCGCTGCGGACACATCAATGGATATGTGTGCAGTTCACGGCGCGGTGCAGACAACCGCGTGCGTATACATGAATACATCGCGTCACAACATTTGTTTGAATGATTTCGTCTAATATTAGACATGATCTCCATCGTTTCGGTGAAGACACATACATCGAGTTATTTTCAAAGAAGTTTCCAAAGTATGCGACATCCGCAGCTCGCGCTTGGCGAGAGCGATCGATAAATGCCTGTCACTCTTCTCGAGAGGGAGAGGGACAGTGGCGCGAGTTCCAGAACTTTAAGAGGGCCGTTCATTAATTTTTGCAGAGAATGTCCGTTTTGGGCGGCTCACCCGGAACTTGTTACTTTAATGAAACTAACACACACCGTTTGCGGATACGAGGAAGAAGGCATTTCAAGTGTAAATATTTAAAACGACGGACAAAAGCAGGTCCCGCAGTTTTTATATATCTATAACAAATAACTCGCGCCGATAACTGAGTATAAAAAGTAGTTTCTCGCGCGGGGAAAAACTGCAGGAAGTGCCCCGAGCTCTGTGCACACCCATCATAAATCACTTACAACCGAGTCCGTACCTGACTAAGGACAGCACTGCGGAAATCTAGATCTAGACATTGATTAACATGCGCTTTAGGTTCAGTTACTGACGATGCGGTTTATGACGTATCCACGCGAACTATAACACGTGGACAGCAAGTGGCGACAGCCAGCTGCTGGCGAGCGTTCGGCGGCGTGCAGCGTGACCCGGACTGCGTGCAGTATGGTGCAGGGTTTTGCAACTTAACTTATCGCTGTGTGAGAGTTCAATGGACATTTTATTGTCCGTTAAAATCACAACGAAGGCTTTACATCCAAAGTCACGAAGAGCTAATTCATTTTCTAATGCAAGTAAAAATTCAAAAATTAAATGAGAGACAAGGACACCGCGTTTACTGCGCATGCGCAGCAGCATTACTTCCGCTTGTACTCACTGAAGAGTAGTACGTGTGAATAACAAAGTTAGTGAAGGAACTGCGAATCACAACGGACGTTTCTACACCTGGCCCTCCCTGCTGGATACCGGAGGGCTGCAGCGACCTCGAGAAATAAGTAAACCCCAGACGGTCTGATACAAAAGGTCTCGCGGAACTGCACTGATATCACCTAATAGTGACCGTTTGGCCTCCGCGTCAAGAGAGCGATGATCAAGAAAACATTTAAGTTGTAAAACTTGATAAAATTGTATCAATTAACTAATTAGACTATTGCCATTAATGAAATGTAAATAAGCCGCCGATTACCGAGCGCCGCGAGGTCGGCGGCACCTGGCGGCGGGGAGCCGGCAACTGTGCCGATGAACCCCGCGGCGTGTTGTTTTTGGCGATAAGGCCCGGGCCGGCGCCGCGGCCTCACCACTTGTAGTAAGTGAAGGTTGGACCCTTAGCTGCAGGTGAGAACGCGCGCTCCGCTCCGACCCGACACCGGCGTGTCAGCGCACAGCGTCGACTGAACGCAACAAAAACACTATTCCAATAACGAACTCCGAAGCAATTGTTTAAACAGTCGTGTGGCGGCTAATTACAAGTAATTAATATTTGTCGCGGGGTAATCGCTTCGGAAAGTAGGTCCGCGGAGATACCGCCTAATGCACGCGCACCGCGCCGCGCGCCCAGGTGTCGTCGAGTCGGTGTCGGTGTCGGATGACTCCCGACACACAGTTTTACACGATACAAGTACCTCACTGCTTGCGGTGTCCGCGGCGCATCGGTTACGCGCTCGCTTTGTATCACGGAGGTCCACGGTTCGGATCCAATCGGCCTAAATTATTAAATTTCACGCGAGCACGCCCCGCCACCGTGATCCCATTTCGGTCTCTTTGCCACTTAACACCGTGTGAAATTGAGGTCAAGTGCAGCTCGCCGTCCATCGCCGTAGCATTATCTAATATATTTATTAGCGCGGGCCCGCACACGGCCCAGCGATGAGGATTCAAAGCCTGCAGCCGCAAGCGCAGCTCTGCGGCTATAATCGATACTTAATGACTTTACTCAGTTAATTGTAAATTTTGGTCCATGTAACCAGCTAAAAAAGAATTAAACAGCACCACAACTATAATACTGTAGTGAGGACATTCGGTTTAACCGTTTTTTTAACTGTAGCAAGATTTCATCGGCGCGGACCGCCGGTGTCGGGTCCGCGGACGTGTTCGCGTTGCACGCGGCGGACGTTTACGTATCGCGTCCGGAGTTCACCAAAGGAATGCATATAATCATTTGCCCGTTAACAGAATGCGATAACCGCGGCTGCCGGCAATCGACTGCCAGACTAAGCAGCGTTCCTTGGCAGAGCGGTGCAGCACAGGACTGGCAGACTGATGATGATCAATTTAAATAAATTAGCTAAATATGTTATACTAAATGGTTGTTATTTGAATTACACCGCAGATCAAATTCACTTAATTCGCAGTAATAATTACGCGTAGTAGTAACAACTTTACATTATTTCCTACAATGTTATCACAACAGTTATTCAACTCGCGTTATGTCGTCTTCTCACAGCGAACACCAAAACGTAAGTAAACTCTCGCGGACTGTTCACGTCTGTCTGTGCGGCACGCTCTGACATACGTGCACTCATCTCGGCGCCGCGGCAGCTACTGAACTGTCTGAGCACGGCCGCGCCCTCCTCTCCCCTCTCGACGGCACTCCCCTCCCCCCCTCCCTGCAGTACGTCACTCGCACGGCTGCGCCCTCGGCGGCCGGACGTCTGTTGCCTTAGAGAGACACACAACCCCCTCGCACGTCAGAAGGTGGACAACTGTTTGAACAAACACATTCGATCTACGATATACTGTAATACCTAGGCATTCTGAAACACCTATTGCATATACTCCATTGGAGGAAAATAGCATTGGAACTTTTGGTAGATCTCTTTAATGAATACCTTACAGTAGAGCACCAGGTGGTAGGTCTCTGTTGCCGGAGACCGTCTGGGTGGGTACCACCGCAGCTCCTATTGCAACCGACAAATAGTAGTGTGCGAACATTACTGTGTTCCGGTTTGAAGGGCGCTGTAGCTAGTGTAATTACTGGGGTAACGAGACAACACCTTATGTCTCACGACGAGCGCAATGTGGGGCAGTGTGTACCATCTTAACTAGCACCGCGTTGTTATCAAGCGTATCACTTACCATCAGGTGGACGTCTTGCTCGTCTCGTCGTAAAGTAGTATAAAAAAAAACCATTATGTAGAGGCGCTGTAGATACTGAAACTTCTGCAGCGGTTGACTGTACTGTCTTAGTGACCAAGAGAGCGCCGTGTTGTGGGGAACTTGTGATCACCATCAGCAATATCCTGAGCATGTGTATGAAGCGTGCTGTATGCAGGACGCGCGTGTAGCTGGTATCGAAACGTGCTCGGCACCGCGGCGCGCCCTCCGCAAACAGCTTCGTAAGCGGTAATAACTTGCCGAGTAGTAACTTGCCACCCCGGGGCAGGGGGTGGGGGTGGGGGTGGGCGTGGGCCCGGCGCGCCCGCTGCGGAAGTTTCCGCTCGCCGCTGCAGGTAAGTTCGCATCACACCGCTGAAGTTTCATCTGCACTCCTCGCGTTAACTTAATGCCGGACTAAAGTCTAGACCTAGTCTAGTCTCGCATTACTTTATGTACAAACTACAGTAAATAACAACCTCTCGCGCGACAACCGGCGGGGGCGGGAGTGAGATAACTCTTTAATGTACAACTACAGTAAATAACAACCTCTCGCGCGACAACCGACGGGGGCGGGAGTGAGATAACTCTTTAATGTACTCTATATAATATATCACAGCGGTAAAAATTGCATTAACTATTACTAACAGTTTTAATAATAACGTTTTATTTATATAAAAGTTAACAAGTTGCAAATGTGTAAATGAACTACTGGACAACTTGATGATGCGCATCGAAGGTAACCATTAAGCAATGACATGAATTTAAATTTCACTCCTCTGCCTTCCTGTTTGCTGCAAGGAGTTCAGTTCCGGCTTGAAGGGAACTAATGATTTGCATGAACGTTAAAACCGCATCACCGCTTTACCGTACATCACACAGCAGTGGACCCGCGCGGGCTGCTGATACCGGTATAAACATGCAGGTGTGCTCTCGCCGCTTTTTTTTTTTTTAGGATACACTAGTGCTTGACTACGATCCCACCTGATGGTAAGCGGCGATGTAATCTAGGTGGTAAAGCGCACTAGTCTAGAAGAAGCCTATTCACTCTTTTCTTGAAGACCTCCACATCATACCTGGACGGAAACACTGACGCCGGCAGACTGTTCCACTCCCTCGCTGTACGCATTATGAAGGACGAAGCGAAACGCTTAGTCCTAATGCGCGGGAGATCGACAACGAAGGGATGGACGCCTGCGGTGTGTCTGTACGTCCGATGATAACGCCGCTGACGTCACGGCCGCAGCCGCGCCCCGCCTGTGACCGCACCAGCACAGCAGCAGCTCGTATAGTCCGCGACACTTTTACGAACCATTAAGTTTATATCGGTTTGCCGCAATGCCAATCTGATTTATAGCTGACAGCCTCTCCCATGACGTAAAACGGAGGTTAGTGAGTTTTTTTATACTACTCGTAGAAAGCGATGACATGAGCGCGACGTTCATCTGATGGTAAGTGACACGCTCGTTCATAACACGCCGCAGGTTAAGATGGTGTACACTGCATCGCACTCGTCGCCTTGAGGTGCTAAGTCTCGATAACGCAGTAACTTCACTAGCTTACAGCGCGCTTTAAACCGGAACATAGTAATGTTTTCACATTACTGTTTGCCGGTGGAATAGGAGCTGCGGTGGTAGCTACGTAGAGGGTCTCCGACAGAGACCTACCGGCAGTAATAAAGTCGATAGAGTATAACATTTAGAAGCGGTTTCAATGAATACCCGGTCTAAAACGGATAACCACACGAAGTTAATAATAGCGAAGCAAAACGAACCCGGCTCATACAGCGCACACACACACACACTAGGTAATGCCCGAGCTGTTGGCGGCGGCCGCTGTTGTTCCCCAGGGTCATCCTAACGGAGCAGCAGCCAAACATGTTGACGAGATGTTACACAACGCCGACCGGACTTTGTTATGGAATAGGAATAATGTTTACACGATTTTTTTGCAGCGAACCGACGCGCACCTGTACACGCGGCGCGGGACGCGGAACTGCAAACTCTGCTCATACACCATATCATATTTTTCATATATTCAACAGGAAGAGCGGATTGCACTTAACTGGCGCGACAACGGAACAAATAAAAGTAAACTTATATTAATAACATATTATCGCGTAACGGATACCATGTACTGAATATGTCTGTGATATATTCAGTTGAAGCGGCACGAGGCGCCGGCCCTGCGCGCGTGTTCGCACTTGCCCAGGAGGAGCCGCCCCTGCCCACGCGCCCACGCGCCCACGCGGGTGCAGCGGGGCACGCAAATAGAGGTAGGCGCAAAGCAGCGCGCGCGATAGTCTATTTGTTTATGAATGCTAACCCCCGCCCCTAGTCGGTAATGTAAGACGTGCTGGAGTCCCGCAGTCGCACCACGCTACCCGCTACCCGCTACCGCCGCGTGCTCGCGCCTCAACCAGACCTGAACCGGCTCGTATCCGGATCCACCCGAGTACCTCGTCATGTTCTAAAATAAATGTTTCTTTCGGCGCAAATCGTTTGATCGATGTTTCTAACACGAATTTTCCGTAAACTATACATTTCAAAGAAATTGAGTGGGTACAGAGAGAAGCAAGTATTGACAGATGATAAATGGAACGGAAATAGATGAGTGCGAGATCGGTGCGCTTCCGGCGCCCGCCCGCCGCGCCGCGTGTCCGAATCGCTAAAATTATAATACGACCCCCCCCCCCCACCTCCCCCCAAGCGTCGGTCAAAGTCAAAGTCAAAATTTTTATTGAACATGGGAACAATAGTTCACTTATTGAACGTCAAAATCTACCAGCCACTCGCAAAACAAATGCCATAGATCGGAGACGCAATCTGTTAATTTCACTGCTCACCGGCTACTGTCATTGATGCAACTGTTAATTAATGATTGTTTCTTAATCAGCCCAGCTTCATACACGCTCCGCGGGGGGTACTAAGATATAGTCAACCGAGAAGCCAGTTCGGCTTGCTCACGACCTTAATTTCCTTTTATACGGAGATTATTTAGATAGAGAAATGATCTAGTACATGTATGTGACGTTCAGCCACTGCCACCCGCGCGCAGACGGGAGGCGAGGCCGCGCCGGCGCCTCGGAAACTCATCGTTTATATATAAGTTGCTAATGTTGCGTGTCATCGCCGACGGCCCGCGCCGTCACCGCGCCGTCATCGAGCGCGGGAACTATGTATTTGTGATCGTGTCTGAGTTTTGACGTGTACACCTCTGAACCAGTTATTATTACACTAGCACAGAAATATTGGAACCGTTTGTGACAGAGGATGGAAGTCTGTTCAAGTTAGTGAATGTTTCTCAATGAAAATATGAAAAACTACACGACATTGTACTTCCCTTAGCATCGGTCCGCACAGTTGCCCTACTCCTCATGCTAACACATCCACGCCGCTGCGGCAGGTCCGCGCGACGCTGTTCCTGTACATTTGCATGAGGACAGATCAATACGCCGTCGGGCAGGCGCGTCCGCCGCAGCGCAGACACCAGCTCTGTTTTGAAAGCACTCCTCAGTCTGCATCAGCACTCGTGCAAACCCCGCCGCCCGCCCACCCGACCGACACGCACGCCGCGCGGATTTAATGATGACTTGTATAAAATTGTGTGTTGTATAAATATTTACATAAATGAAATTCCTCTACTTCGAGTAATGTACGAGACCTCACGTAGTACTCACAGTTTTTAGCTTGATGTTGAAAGTAAACTGCTCCATAGTTTTCATGCGCTCCGACTGAGCCGCTCTGATCTTTGCACGTCGTCAGGAGAGCAGAGCACGCGGCGGCGGAGCGCTCGGAGCTGCCGAGGTAACCCACACCCTCATACATTTGTTTACGGCAGACCTCGCGAAATGAACATAAGGACGACGCGGTATTTGCAGCTGTTAATGTTCATTGATTCGAGGAGATCCGCAGAAGAACCAAGGTCACCGACATAGCTCTTAGAATTGCCAGTCTTAAGTGGCAATGGGCAGGGCACATTGCTCGAAGGACTGACGGCCGATGGGGCAGCAAGGTCCTGGAGTGGCGTCGGCGCACCGGCAGACGCAAGCCTGGAAGGCCTCCCACAAGGTGGACTGACGATCTGGTGAAGGTCGCGGGAAGCCGCTGGATGCGGACAGCGCAGAGCCGTTTGGAGTGGAGAACGTTGGGGGAGGCCTTTGTCCAGCAGTGGGCGTCTATAGGCTGATGATGAATGTTCATTGAAATATTTTCAACGCGAATAAACATTTGAATATATTAAATACTCGATATTCTATTCCTCGTACAAACAAACATCCGCGAGAGCGTGTAAATATCAAGAATCGAGGTAAACACATTGTTCCACTGCGCACCAGCCACCGGTGCTGAGCGAGCGGCTGCACACCGCGCAGGCCCAACGATAATATTTTTCACATGAAAATAGATCCGACGCCCAAACAATAACCTGCCGTAACTGTATTAAACGCGTGTAGCTACATAGGCTACAACTTACACTAAACACGCAGCCCGCGGCTGGACTGTGGCTGCACCGCACCCGCCGGCTGTGACGCGGACCGCGAGGGGAGGGATGCGATAAAAGAAGTTAATTTTAAAGATATTTCTTCGCGATTGTTGTTGGTGAATAAATTTGAAATCCGGCCAATGAATTGTGTAAATAATTCGCAGCAGATGCGCCGGGACGCAGCGCTGACACCGGTCCTTAATAAATCCCTGAGAGAGGGAATGTGTGGGTGCGTCCCTGGACACCGTTCGTTGCGTTCTTTGAGAATCGCAGTGCTATACGCACATTTTTAAATCTTTCTTTTGGATTTGACTCGCAGCAAAAAAGTAGTCTAGCTGTTGCGTTGTGTACGACTGAAAAGTATCGCAAACTGTAATCAGATAAAGCGGTTCATCTGTTATTATGTGACTGCATACTTGTGCAGTAGCCCCGCCCGCCCGTCGCTCGCTGCCGCGCCGCGTGGTCTCGGTACGGTTGCGGTGCGATTCTGTCGCATTGCACACTTTTTGTCGTCTGCTCCGAGCGAGTGAATCCAGATTGCAGTGTTTTGTAAATTATTTCAGATGCTGAAAAGTTTTCTGCGCTTGTTTTTATGCAGACGAGCGCATTTTACGCGCTAATGATATATAAAGAAGACCTGAAGCTCTCCGCAACGACGACGCGGCTCCGATGACAATATCCGTTAAGTAAAAAAAAAGAGTTGTGTCATACAATAAGCAAACACTGCGAACGAGCACAACAGAGCGGATATATATATATATGTTCTGACACAGTTAAAGACATTTGTCTTAATTATAACCAAGAACAACACGCTCTGGTTACACCACGAACGAGTGGAGCGCTGCAACCGCCCGCAACAATCAATGTTATAATTATGATCTGGAAACACTTGACTAAACAGACGGAGCGCACCCGCGCCGCGCCCATTGTCATCCCACGCGTTGCCCACCCGCGCAGGCCCACGCGCGGACCTACACCCGCGTGCCGCTGCTCGGGACTAGGTCACCGTGTGTTCTATGCCGCTCAGTTCGAAGCAGCTCAAATATCACGATGCGTACATTTTAAGACAAGGATTAGTTAATGTTTCCTTGTGGCTAATGAATACGGAAATATCCAGGTTAGTTATGCTGCAGCCGGTGCACTGGTATAAATATTAGAAAACTTTTGTCTGAGAAAATATATCTTAGTCAGCATTTTGTTTCTTAACATTTCAGTTTCTGAAACTTGCTCATCAGCAAAAACTTTTTTTATTTTGTGTAGAAACATTTGACGTGATTGATCATTGACCATAAACAGTGAACGCGCACCTCTCCACCCCCCCGCCCGTGCGGTGCGCGCGGAAATACAATTGTTATGAAAATGACACCACGCTGCCTGCATAACATTATATGTACAGGCGGCGCGGACGTTAATGTCGTATATACACTTTATACAGCACGACGATTAACTTGCACTCAATCAACAATTACACGGACCCCGCGCCGCAATGACGATATAATCTCACCAAATCCGATGATAAAGTAATCCGCAATAAGAACATTCGTTGCGCTGCGCTACATCGGAAACTTTTCACCCCGCACTGCGGTCAACTGTTAGTGTAACTGCTCAACATTAACACAAACAGACGGACGCAACGTTTTGTATGACTTAAACGTAACTTATCGGCGAGGCGTCCGCGAGATGTGGTCCTGAGAACGCGGCAGACGCACGCGGGGAAGCGGGGGACGTACAGGATTACCACCAAGTTAACAGGTAATATATCATGTATATTACGCGAAGATCTAGCTATGATGATGATGATATGATGTATTTCCCATTGCAGAAATAACTATTTTACTAATCGTTAATATTCAATATTAAGAACTAACTCAACAAAGCCATTTACGATCGAATAAGACAGAAAATCAATACACTAACGGTGTCAGCACCGCCCGGACACCGCACCTCCGCAACACAAGTCCCCCGGAGACTGCGGTGGTTACAAATTCAATTATAACGTCGCATAAAACGATTCAAAGCGCGATGGTCACACAGCTTTGGTTGCAAGTTAATGTTACGTTGAAGGAGTGAGGATTCAATTGTAATGACACAAAGTTGATATTTGTTGAAACAACTACACCGGCTCACGTGCACCGCAGCGCACGCCGCCGCCGCCGCACGCGAGGTGTCGCCGGCGTCGCGGCGCGTCTGTACAGTATCGGGTTTATTTCCGGCGCAGGAATTTAGACCGGGGCGCTTTTATCCGGCTACGGCGGCGGTGCAGTTCCAGCAGACGCGCAGACACGCCCGGGGGGCAGAGGGGGCGGGTGTCTATTTGTAGTGTAGATAGATACACAGAGAAGAAACAATTTGTTGAATTCATTTTAAAGCGCTAATTATACAATATTGTGTTCGTGATTGCAGGAGTACCATGCAGTACCACGACCGCGCGTGACGGCTCAATTTCCTCAAGCTGATCACCTGCAGGGTAGTTGATACGAACCAAACGATTAAACTCGCCGCGTGCCTAGTGACACGGCACGGGCACGTGCGCGCGCGTCTCGCGTGCTGTGAAACTCTTTGCTTGCGTAGATTTAAAGGTTGTTAAGGCGTGGATAACAACAACTAAGCACTCTCGTGCTAACGCATCACGTGGAATTGGCTGAAATATTACATGAATTAATTTGACAGTGTACTCACTGGTTGTGGTGGGCGGTGAGCCGGTTGGGGTCGGACGCGTTGCGGTGCTTGCCGCGGCGCGGCGCGTCCCTCTCGCGGCAGCTCTCCGCGCGGTTCACGGCCCGCCCGCCGGGCCCGCCACCACCGCCGCCGCCGCCCGCCCTCCAGCTGCAGCAGTTACACTTTGTTAAAATACCACTTGATGCGCCTCTCTATATCTAAAGTTTGAAGACTCGTGTTCGAAAATAGTTGAGCTCCTTCCGCAAGATGGAAGAGTGCCGAGTCGGATGTGATGCCGGTCCAACCCGTTTGGAACAAGTTACATATAAATCTCTTACATAACACACGTAACTATTTGTTTTTATTAAAATTCATAAAACTTTCGAATAAAAAAAAGTTAAAAAGTTGTTTAACAATTACAATCATCAAACCTATTTCTGAAACACATTATCAGTCTCAGCAAGTTTTCTTATTTTTTTTTGAGATTACTACCGCCATCTAGCGGATATTCCCGAAAGCAAAACAAAAGTTTTGCAAAGTTTATTTAAAATTCCTTACAATAATTTCTTTAATATTGTCTGTAGGTCTGTAGGGTAATGTTGTCATTAGAGTTAATAAATTTTCAGATCAATCTGGTTAATAACGATGCGAAGTTTGTTTTAATTTGTCGGGCGACATCTAGCGACAAGTGGCTGCATTACAGAGTAGATCCGGAGAAACCCCACAGATGGCGCTAGCAATCACAACAGTGCGAAATGCAAATAACGGCAGTGCGGAGCGCTACTCACTTATGCTCCTTGTCGAGTTGCTCTTTGGCTGTGGTGTCGGCGGAGTCCACGTCCGCCTCGGGGGCGCTCGGCTCCTCCGTCGAACCTTCGCGTTTTGATTCTCCTGCAATGAAAAATCAACTTCATTACAACTGAACTGGAGTAAGAGGGATACCGTGTGAATTTAGAGATTTAAAGTTGTCCAATAAAACTTAAGAGTAAGGAAGATCAAGCGTGTCTTAAACTAAGTATTATATAAATCGGTCATAGTGATTTGAGTAGTTTTTCGCCGGTTGGACCGTTCCTTTGCCGGCGCGAGCCAGTGAACAATTTCACCGCAGAGCTTGTGAATACCAGTTAAGTACACAATACGCATTGTTTCTGTAACGACGCCGACGTGTTGCATATTCGCCGCGCCGTGTGCGTGGCACGGAACAGCAGAGTGCAGTAATGCTATGCAAACGACGGATCCTGACGTAGATTGCCCGTAAATAAATTTCCTTTATCTGTTAGAACTAAGTAAGTTGCAGTGGCGTGCCGCGACAAGCGCTTGTGAACATTTCCGTGTTGTGTACAATAATAACGAGCAAATAGTGTTCTCAGCGGGGAACGTGTAAAAGTGTAAACTGGGGTCGCGTAGTGACAGACTACAGCTGAAAGCATCACCCAGTCGTTTCCTACAATTTATATATTTTTTTAATATAAAAAAGATACGACGCGTTTTGTCTCCGAAAATAAGATCCCTAACAAAAAGCTAAGACGGCGGTGTTAATAACAAAAAAAAACAAGTTGCATGAGCACAATTTATCCGCGGCTATTGTACGAGATGACATCAGCGCACGCGCACGCTTAAGTCATACACACACACACGCGCGTGTTGCGGAGCTTGTGTGTGCGTGCCGACCCACCACCGGCCTGATGTCACCGGTACCGACCTCATGAATACTTTATGGCAGGTTTACTTTACTACACTGCAGGCAGCCCATGCTCTATTATCTTACACAGTAGTCACAATCGCACGCTTATAATTAACTGTATCCCAAAACGGGCGTTTTAACTAGTGGCTAATAACAAAGATATATTATTTCGTAAAAGTTCGTACAGCTTGGCTTCATTAAATGTGCAGCGCTGTGTTACACCCGATAACAAGGAAACAATGAAAATAATCATAATTTCAGTAAAGTGCGTCGCAAAGCAGCGCGGGGGTGTTGAAAGCGAATAATAAAAATCTATTATTTCAGGAAACTCTCAGACAAAGCTGCCATAAATTATCTCCAATATTTCCATGTAATGTCATTAACACGGATACGTGGCGGGGCTGCCCACTTAACCCATTACTAGTAACAAAGCAGATCGTAAATAAAGCGGAAACGCTCTACAAAGCACCGACAGCCTCGTGTAAACTCACCCGCGCCACTGAAACGTGTAAATCACATAATTCCTGAATAGCAGGGCGTACATCGGGGCTACCGGCGGAGCTATCTCAATTTTTAATAATTTCGACGTATGTACTCAATGTTCACCAAAATATACAGTTACACGGTGTCCGTCATACAGGGTGTGCAGCACGGTGCAAGACAGATATTCGGCACGGCACACGTTGAGTGGAGTACCAGTGCCTTGCAGCAGTGCCTTGTACCAGTGCCAATGTGGAAAATGGCCAGTCCACACCACTCTCAACCGCGGGGACGGGAGAGTGGTAGTGTGGGGCTTGGACCCACTTAAAACCACATGGTGTACCTATTCTCGCATGAAGTGGAGAACGCAGGGTCACCTGGCCAGCGCCTGGCATTCTACTGCGTCTGGAGTACCAGTGCCTGGCGGTCACTGCAGCCTACCCGGTACAAACATATGTTTGTAAAGAGTTACAGTAATCAAAACGTCTGCTGGATCCAATTACTTATCAGTATAAATAAGTAACGTACGCAAGAGGTACGCGGGATGTGACTGCGCTGATGAGGGTCAGCGAGCTCAGCAGACGAACCGTTACAAACTGAGCAGGCCGCGAGCACCAGCGCGCCCCGACGCTCATGACAAACGGTGCCAGGAGTTGCTCGTGCAGCACCGCTGCAGGGTAAGCAGTTGCAGCGGGGCAGCGGACTCGACTCTTGCGTTGACATCAGTCGAGATTTTTTATAACATAGTAAACATAAGACGCGCCTGGAAAGCGCGCTGACCCCGACCAGCTTATAGACCTTCAAAACCACAGCACACCACACCAGCGCGCGGCGGTACATGCAGTTGCTGGAATTGCGACTATATTCTAAGCGGTCTACGGAGAGGAAGATTGCTTGCTAGTGAAAAAGCTAATACTAGTGTCACTGCTAACTGGAGTATAGCACACGTGCGAGCAGGACGCATTGTCACTCGCGGTATTTATTGAATGTATAAATATATCCAATTAAAGCTGAAGACTAAGCACTTAATGAGATAGCAAACAGCTTAAGTTGTACGTTTAGCTACGCGGTGCTGCGCGAGGGGAAGATGTACGTCAGAAAAGTTTAGTTTTTAAATAAACACTAATTATCACAGAACTCAACCCGTAGGTTACTTAGGTGCAAACCGAGCTTCCGCCCAATAACGCAACATTAATTATTAACAGCCGAATACTTCAATTAATATTAACATCATCTGGACCATACATACTCTATTGTATTATTTTTGTTTTAAACTTTAGTTCCAGATGTAAATCTAAACAGAAATATTCACGTAGTGTATACATTATTACACTTCACACTTTACAAACAGGTAACGTGTACCTCTGCACGCAGGCGCGGCCGGTCGACAGGTGTACGTTGGGATCGCAGCCGGAGCGAGAGGTATTGAAACAAAAACCCAGTCCCGGCTGGGCGGCCGCGCGGCCCACTGACCGGGCACGGAATGCGGGACCGCCGCGCCGCTACCTTACAATACCGCCGGGCCGGGGTGAATGCTTCACTTGCAACAACACAATGTTTATACAGAAGCGACGGCGCGGACTGCAGGCCCGGCTGACGTCACGTTGCGAACATGTCAACTTGTCTTGAAATACCGTAACTACCTCCAAATGAGAGAACTGACAGCTTTCGGATAAAAAAAATTACAAATACGCGTGTCACGCGGGGGGAACACTTTCTCCGTTCGTTACTGACATGCGCATTGTATTCTTTGTGTTTCACTCTTTACTGTGTATATTTTAATAAATGTTGCGCACAGACTCACGAACGCGGCTCCGGAGGTACGACCTCATCGAGTTGCATCGCTAACGTGTACACAACGCCGACGGTAACAAAGCTTTACTTACAATGTAATAAGCTAATTAGAGGAGTATTATATTGCATTCAATACTTCCACTTATAATTTAAACACACTAGAAATACAATAACAATGTAAATAAACCTCAGCTCGGGATCTACAAAGATCAAGAAAGATCGACAGGTAGATGTTTATAGTCATAACCGATAATGGGTTAGTTTAATTATAAACATATTGATTTATGTAAGACCGGAGAGAGAATCAATCGAGAAGAACTGAGAGCAAGTAGCGGGGACCAGTGCTTGCAGCAGGCGGAGGGGAACACAGGTCAGCGAGACAGCCGGCGGGCAGTGCAGCGGGCGCGCGGGCGGGGGGAGAGGTGGCTGCAAGGTAACGGAGCCGGCTGCCGGAAGTGCGAGCACATGAGATAAATTATCACCAAAATATGTATGTGTCCATTCGGTGAACAAATAAAATACAGAAACATATTCGAATTATATATTATGTATTCATTTAATAGCAGCGGAACGGCAACACGAGGAGACGAACAGATGCCTGCTAGTCAGCTGCTGATCAACTGCGAGGTCCGTTACACGGCAACCAAGCCGCTGAACAATACACACTTCTTTGTTCATATTTTCAAAATAGCATAAAGCTAATAACAGTGAATGACAATGCTAATGATGGAAATGTTCCGCGTGATGTCATGTTTTCCGTTGACGAAGGTCAAGCTGATTGATGATTAATAATGTTAATATACGGATAAGTCACTTTCACGATTTTTCTATAAATAAGTTTATGGAAACGAAACCGCAATAAAAAGTTACAAACGCGACGCGTCACGTGGACGTGGACGCAGCGCTGCTTAACAACTGAAAGGCCCGGTGTCGTCCAGTTTATATTTCGGCGGAGCAAACAGGTTGGTACAACGCACAGGGCGCTGCCAGGACCAGCTCGGGGCTCTGCTGCGTCAGATTGGGCATCACATCACTAAACCTCAGCCGAGGCCCCGGCCGCAACGTTCCGTGCAAACATTTAGAGTAAAGTTGGCGATGAGCAGCTCCCCGTCACCAGGTTCAACGTTAAAGTACCCGCGACAACACCTCGTTGCGTTTCCCGCGAGAGCATTGATCTCTTTAATATCGCACCGCCTGTCGCGTTACACAACCATCACGCAGCATCAGACAGAAGTGTAAACGTTCTCATGTAGTATAAGCTTACATTATTTGATGAAGCGGAAGACGAGGACTGTAAGTACAGGATACAATGGAGCCAGTGCACGAGATCGCATCCGGGTTTGAGCGCAATGTGGGACGGTGCGTCGAGCGCAGCCACTTTACTTCGGAGACGCAATTAACGAACGTACCATTCCCGCACGGAGGAGAAAAAATACAACGCAGTGGAATTCATCAGCTGTTCGTTACTCGAATACCACATAATTGAAAAGCCTAAGGAAACTGTAATGCTATTAACATTCTATATTACGGGAAAGTACAGAGAAGGGAACAACCCGTCTCACTCGATCGCGCGTGCGCAAACGAGTAAGCAACACTTGTAGCATTAGCATAAACAATCGCTACATAACAGTAACGTTTTCCTAATGAGATTATGCAATCCATTGAACTGCCCCGGTGTTCCAATGACCGACTGCCTGTCTTATAACGCGGAGGCGCCGGTTCTTTCCCGGGACACGTTTTGTAAAGTTCGGACGACGGATGTTCAACCCCGAAACGATATATTCACTTATTTCTTTGTGTATGTATATAAACAAAAAAGATTTATATAAACATCTTCTGTTAAGTGATACGCATACATTCTGTTCTGTGTGTGTGACTAATTAATGTGTTTGTTCATTCAGTGGGATTGAGCTCCCAGCAGTCCGAGGAACAATGTGCCCGAGCTGGGGCAGGGAACAATATCGGAATACTAGCGATTGTATTTTTTAATGCATAGCAATGGATCACCGAGCGAATACAATAGACCTCCCCGAGGTCACCGAGGTCACCGAGGTCGCGAGGTGGACTGCTCATTGATGAACAACGTGCGGTAATGTATACAATTATGGGATACCTTTGAAAGAGTTTAATAACTAAACTAAACCATTGTGTAACACTCGCTAGTTATACTAACATGAGGCATTAGTCAACAGCACGAGGTTTTTGTATAATAAGCATAAGTTTCATAAATCACCTCGAGTTGTTTAAATTAACTAATTGTCCGGATATAATGAACAGGCAAACGCTGCTCCGCTCCGCGGCCGGCGCACAACCGGACAACACAATAAATCAACTAATCATTACAATAGATTAAACCAAGGTTAAGGTGACCCACGAACTCATTTATTACGATTCGACCTTAAAATAATATTGAACTGGAAATAACAACCACAACAGGCGCGGCCATTATTGATGTGAAGTTACTGGGGTAATGCGAGGACTTGGCATTTCATGTCCCGGGGTGACCGGGCACAAGTGATGCAGTGTATGTGTTGCCAACTAGCGCCACATTAATACGGGCTAGTGGTGCGCGTACCATCAGGTGGACCTTCGGCTTGTCTGGTACTCTCTTGAAATATCAAAATAAATACATTTTTAGTAACACAAATGAAATGTTACCTTTGTGGGTGGATGCACTGAACAGCCAGGAGTGTTGCTTGAACGTGTCGGAGTTCCTTTTCTTGGGCGGGGGCGCGGGTGCGTCCACGACGCTTGCCTGTCTACTTCTGCCGGCTGACGGGGTCTTCACGCTCTTTTTCTTTCCTTTCTTTAATGTCCCACTATGCGTCTTTCTTAAAGTGTTCACTTTAACTGATTGACTCTTGCCCCTGACTTTGCTTTTACTCCTCGACGTTTGTCTACTTAATCTTCTTCTGTATTCCACCACTAATTTCGGAGACGGTGGCTCCTCATCAGAGTCCGTCTCGGGGGGAGGTTTAGATTCACATAGAGACGAATGTAGTTTTTCTTCCTCCAAGAAAAACTTGGTATAGTTTAAAATCTCCTCGGTGGTGATGAGACCGTCGGCCACTTCCATCACCGCTTCCACGGATTTGGCAGCCGTGGGCGTTTTGATCCTTCGGAGGAAATTTAAAGCTCCGACCGATGTTCCTTTACTTCCTTTTCTTGGTTTAGAAATGTCCGTCGCACTGGCTTTTCTATTTTCTGAACCAGTTTTTTCATCTTTCTTGCTGTTCTTTCTTATCTGATTCAACTTCATTGTCGACCCATGAATAGAATCTCTATCTTCTTCACTCCAAAGGGATTCTCTTGACTTTCTTTTATCGTAGTTTTTATCTAGATCTTTTTTTGTATGGTCAAACCACTCGTCTCCTAAGTTCTTAACCATCTCTAAAGGATTCGATAAGGACATAGTCTTCCGGTGTCCTCTCTTCAACCTCGCGGTGTCCACCTCCTCGTCGGTGACGGCCAGCTTGAGCGACTCCTTGCTGATCGTGGGTGTTTTGCCGAGTCTCGGCAGCGCGTCGTCGCTGGCCGAGATCGCGTCGCTGTGACAGTCCGCAGATTCGTAGAGGGACTCGTCACTCTCATCGCGACGCTCTGGTGAAACGACAACTTCTCTTTATCGACTGCTTTACAAATTAGATAGGTTTCCTTGCCGCGAACACAAAAAAAATACACTTTGCGATAAAATTTAAACTAAAGTTTTAAAAGTTATTTAAATAGTCTTTTGAGAGAAATGGCTGAATATGTACCAAATTTACCAAATTATTTGGGAATGCAAATGCAGAATAATAAAGTAAATAACAACTTTTGAAATGAAAATCATAAACGATCCGATACGATGTAATTATCAAGGGTAATTATTACTACAATTATACCTGCGGGCGGCGCGCATTATAATTGTACTGGTGACTTAAAAACAGTTGTTATAATGGTTATATAACAGTTCTGTAAAGCAGACCATATCACAGAAATAACGCTGTAAGGGGATGCAGTCAGGTGTTTCCCGAATTTGAATTGTTCTCATATCTATCAAGTTGAAGAGTAAACTAACGTTGAGTCTATATCAACGAGAAGCTGTGCTCGCGAGGAAGCAAGCAGCAGCCGCACGCAAGCTGCCCGGCCGCTCCGGAGCGAGGTGTTCAACCTTTAACACTTGCACACTTTCTAGACAACAAAAGGCGGCTTTACTCGACATTAAGACGTGAAAGCGGATCTATGTAAATAGCTTCTTGCGCCAAAATAAACAATGGCCCCGGCGAAAGTGTCTTATTTTCACTTTCGATTTTCAACGCGTAATCTTATTTTATTACATGTTAGAAAAGAAATTATCTACAGTTACACAATGCGTTTGGAGAACTTCTCAGTCGCGGCTGCAGCATAACAATTAGCGCGACAAAATTCGGCAGCGGAAATGTAGAGGGACCAAATTGAAATACTCAATACACGCGCGCAGCCACGCAACGAAACAACGCGGCTGTTACTCTAGCCTAACGCTGCTGCTGCCTGCCGGCCGAGCTGACCCGTAAACACGAAAATAAATCAAATCATTTCCGTGAAGTTTTTTACCAGCTCAAAGAGTTAGAGTACCGTCCCCCGAGCATCCCGCCGGGGACGGTCCCCGCGGTCGCGCCCGTTGTCTCCCCCGTGCACGTCGCGGACTGTTTGCTGGTTGCCGGTCAAGTGTTTACAACGTTTCATTAATTGATCGCTGAGAAGTATTCGCAACTATTTACTTTACATTTGTATATAGACGATATAAATGATGGAGTCATGGAACCGCAACTAAGCAATGACGCTTCCAAAGTAACACCCCGGCTACGTTACATACTGCACATGTACAGACAGTGCGACGCTTTCATTCTCGTCATTACTATTAATCAGTAACTGAAGTAACGCCACATGCATCTCTATCTTTTTTATCTTAAATCTCTGCGACTACTGCACACTACTACTACTAGTCAGCATCACACCGAACTGCTCCGGAAGTTGTTGCAGCGAGCGGCGGGCGATCTTATCTCTGTCATTTCTAAGGATTTATGGAGCCAGTGGGTGTACAGCACCACACCACTCCCGCAGTGTAAACAGCTGATAACGCAGTATCCTAACCTTGATGGCAGTCTAAACTTCTGGCCGATAATTAGTGAAACTGAATTTTCTTTTATTATTTAAAATATTATTTGTAAACTATCATTGAACCTATTAATTCGCCTAGACAATTACTACGGCCACATTGCAGTGTACAGACATTATAGTTCCATATAAATCAATACACATTAAAGAAACGGAATGTACGGTAAACATTCCTTGTTTTTTTTTACAAATAAGGCCGCGCTGCGCACTAGTTCCAGTGTGACGTCCATACTAATAACGTCAAACTGTTCAATGGAAACGCCCGATCTTTCTTCATCTACTGATCCAGCCAACACTGTGGTCAGCACTTGCTGCGACCTTAACGAACACCAACAAGCGATGTGACGTGCACTCGCATCAGCTCTCGCGACCATGAGTCACCTTTCAACTTGTTGTAGGAATCAGTAGATCAACTCTACTATTTGTATATCTGGTGGATTAACTCTCTAAAGACTTTTAAACATACTAAGTCGCAAGGAATACGTGGTAACCTGGACAGACTTATTACTTAAAATTTTGTCAGTCAGAAACCACAAGTATGTGAATGTTTCTCAATAATTTAATGAGTTCTGTGGTGGACACCGGAATTACCAACCGAGCTGCGACGCAGACACTCGCTTAAACATCGATCATATCTCGACACGGCGACACTCGCCTTAACTTATTCCTTGTATTATTTTTATTTTATACAACTTAATAAGACTGCTTGAGCGCGTTCGCTTTGTCCGTATAAGTATAAACATGTAAACAATTTTTTATCACATTCACTTATTAGGTAAAGACACGGTACGTACAGCGAAAACAAAGCCTGCCTTGGTCTTTTTAATTGCAAGGAACTTATTTTTACAGCGATAAGATTTTAAGAAATTAATGTAACGACATAAAGTTGTTTTCAGGACCTTTGGGCGTCTGCTTTCAATAACAATAAACATAAAATGAATAAAAGAATGAAATCCAGCTCAGGTTATCAGACATGTGCGGACCTCCCGACGAGGCGGCGAGGTGAAGGCGCCGACGCAAGAACGCGTGCCGCCGTCCCGGGTACGTTGAAGATTATCATATTCTGATGCGCGTAGTATTTTACTTAATGTTTTAACAAAGACAACAGTATAGAATCTATAAAAACATATTCAGCCATTTCTATTCTACTATAAGATATCTCATATTGCATATACAGCATGCGGTGGTACCTGTGTGCAGCGGCAAGGAACCCGCGCGGACAACAAACCGGCGCCATACGTACCTAGCGACACCTTCATATCTAGTATGTCAGAGTACCGTCTCCGCTCCTTGTCGCTCTCCGTGGACGTCTCCCTCTCGCTGGACTCCCGCGTCGGCTTCAGGAGCACCGCCTTCTTCCTCCTCAGCTTGCCGACCACGCCGTTCTCCGCGGCCTTCTCCGCCGCCGGTTTCGGTTCGCGCTTGAACCACATCATCCCGACCATAAGTTCAGCCGACGCATCGGCTCACCGCCGCGCCACCACCGGCACCAGCACTCTCACTGCACTCCTGGTTTCACGTAACCCACGCACACACGATTCGTCACTTCACTTCACCGCGTAGTCCGTACGGTCATGGCACACGGACAACGGCGGGGACCTGTTGTATATCCTCCCCGCTGGTCCTCCGACCTGCGAGTGTCACCTGCGAATTGATCACGGTTCAGTCGCCGTTAGCATCGGCCGCGTGCACTCTGCCCGCCACACCACTCGTTACCCCCCGCGGCGCGCTGGCACCGCTCGCCGCCCCGCACCCGCACCCGCACCCCGCGTGCACGCATCCTAATTACATAATAACAAATACAACGCGAGTGCAGCGCTACTTCCGGCCCGCGCCTCTCTGCGACCCAACGAATAAAACGGACATTGCCTAAAAGTATAATATAACTTAAAAAGCTCTCCAACATTTTCGTGTTACTCGACTTGTTACTTTGCATATAGTTCTAATTATGTAAAGTCTATATAATTAACGTTAACGTACAGATTTTTAAAATCTATACGACACAACGACGAGCAGCGCTATAATAAACTTGAACGGTAACTGTTCAGCGAGCAGTGACCCGCGCGCGGGTGCGTCGCGTGACACCGACGTGCGGGACAGGCCGGCCCCGCGCCGCGCCGACCTACTCTATGTTTTTTGTAACTTCCTTGATGTCTATTAAGGTCATTCAGCTTGTTATAAATTATTCAAAATAATCTCTATAAATATATCGCTAGGTGTTTCTTAATAAATCGACAGTAAACACACACAGACACATACTACTAGCTCTCGCGCGTTAAGGAACCGCGTTGAATGTGTTAATTTCACGATTGTTTTATATTTAAATTTGCCAAAAGCAGCCGGCCGCGCCGCTTGTCACTTGCGCGGGCGGGCGGAAGCGTCGCAGGAAGCGACCTCTACATCTCCGACACGACACGACACGACGCGACACGACCGGCCGGTACTCGTGTACTTAGCACGTCGCATGTATCCCGCATGCCCGCGTAATACGCCCGCTAGGTAACTTCCGTAATGTTCGTGTAACACTGTCACTCTTTACATATTTCGTAACCTCCCCTCGATACCGTCCCGCCCGCGTAACTTATGAAATGGAATATAAACCATATACATTGATAAAAAATTACAATGTGATCGAAGAACAAAAAGCTCAGAAATATTACATAAAGATACGAAATTAATGATATTTTCGATATTCATATGTAGTATACAAAGAGAAGAAAAAAAATTTTTATATTTTAACTTCCAAACTCAGGAAGTGATCAATTAAAAAAAATACGAAGAATAACTCCCGAAAATCACACCTGAAACTGATCGTTGTTACTACGCGATAGTTAGCAATGTAGGCATCAAACCAGCGGCCGTGGGCTCACAGGTCGTATGCTTAACCATTAGGCGATTACCGCTTCAAGTGCAACATTACAGACACTAACAAACGAGTGCGCCCGGACGCCGCGCAAACACACAGACACACACATACACAGACACGTCGATCTGACAAATATTTATCATCCGAGGGAATTGAACTGGTGACCACGGGCGGCGGGGTCGGCGCCGGGACGCGGTTAAATAAACTTAAACCCACGCCCGCGCCCGCGCCCGCGCCCGCGCCCGCGCCCGCGCCCGCGCCCGCGCCAAACGCGGCCCCGGTACTAAAAGATTAACTTGAGAAAAGGTCTCATTCAATAGTAGCATCGTTGTGGTACTTTAAAAACTAAGCTGTATTACTTAGTATTTCAATATGCATAAGCAACGGTATGCATGAGCCGTGATAGCCTAGTGGTTTGAACGCCGGCATTCCACTGCGAAGGTACCGGGTTCGAATCTGGCATGCACCAATGAATTTTTCAATTTATGTGCCAGTTAGCATAAACACCAACTAATATCACGCGCATTGATGGTGAAGGAAAACATCGTGAGGAAACCTGCATATCTATGCCATGACCATCAGTGGTCAGACTAGTATGTGAAATGGAGAAGGCAATGGCAACACCACTCCATTATAACTGCCAAGAGAGTCGTCGTGTGTTTCAATAAAAACATGATGACCACGACCCTCAGTCATGAGGAAATACGACTTAGAAGAAGAAGAGGCAGCGGTAATTCAGTAGACAAGCTGCAGCTAGACACACGCGGGTGCATCCGCTGCGTTAGAGTTCCGGTCGACGGGTGGTGGGCGGCAGGGTGCTACCCCTGTTGTTTAATGAAAGTAAACAAATTTCCGGTAATTTAGTTCATGTGTGGCATACAAATCACATGCAGTATTAGAGTTTAACTAAACCATAGCACGCAGTAGCTATTCAAGCTTAAACTTTTACATAATACACAGACGAGAGCATTCGGCGCGCGCGGCGGTCTCGCCGTCACCGCTCTAAAGTAATTATTGTATTTTCCTCGCGGCTATGACAAAATTACTACGTACTCATTAACATTGAAATTCATATTATCTGTGCGTTAGTCATCATACGTATGAACTTATGACATCGAGGTTATTTTAACAAAACATGTCAGTTAATAAATGAGGTTTTACGTTGAAACGGCGATAAGTGATATCTACATAGCCCGAATAGGATCGGTGTCGAGTGAATTAAGAATATAACAAAAGTTGCAGTCGTAAAAAAAATTAATAATTTCAAAATTCTCTGCGAACGTATAACGTTATAGTATACCGCAACATTTCCGCATACAACAAACTTAATGGACATATAATATTATTATAGTCTTAACGAGTGCTCCGGGACAACGCATACAAACGTAAAACTAATAACATCTTTTTATACGTTTGTAACACTTTGCTACGCGCACAGGGCGAGCGGCGCCGGGTGACGTCACCGGCTAAATGCGGACGGCGGCGGCGGCGGCGTCGCGGGGAGGAGGTCCCGACCTCCGCCGGAGTATTAACAGGTAACCATCACATGACCGTGCCTTCTTCCCATACACCGTGTTTGTTTTTTAAATTCCCCCATATAAAAAAGAGTAATGTCACAGTGTAAAGAGCAACAGTAATGTTTGCTCGCAACCGAATGAAAGCAGCAAAATAAACTGTTTTGATGTAATTACTATGAGCTCACCGGTGAGCGGTACCGTATACGCCGCCGCGATGCGCACGAGTCAAAGGTTATCGCAGCGCAGCCGGCGACACTCTCCAGTTAATACAGCTCCTCTCCCCGAGGATGCTGCACGACAAATTATAAACATGAGTCCCGGCCATCACTTCCGACAACTATTCCCATACACTCGGCTGCACCGCGCCCTCATGCTGCAGAAATAGCCCGGCGCGCGCACCCCGCGCCCTGTTTGAACGGATCGCGGGGCCCGCGCCGCGCTCGCTTATTTATTTAATCAAAAATAACCTCCGGGGTCCACCCAAATATGGCTCATTTAGGGTTGTCAATTAAGCAACAAATATATTAAAAATAGTAATTAAACCTTTAACTTTGTTCTTTTACATTTGAATATACTGTTGTTAAAATACAATGATTCGCTTGATTGGCAGGGGAAGCGGAGCGCGGCCGCGCCAGGCACCGGGTTCAGCGAGGTGCGAGCGCGGCGCTACCTGGCCGACGGCTCCGGCGACACCTCCACCCGGTGATGATAATATTAAAAAAGTTTTTAATTATTGTGATGTCCCGGTCGCGAGCACCGGCGCTTTAACTAAATGAGAAATCACCGGCCGTGTCAACTCCGCGCCGGCCAACGTTTTCATCGCAATATTTAGCTTTCATGCATTTCAATACTCTAAAATTCAACCACAAATTGTGCTAAACAGAATAAACTCAAATATACGTCAACTTTGAAAGCGGTTAGTGCTTAGAAAGAATCATAATAGGTAGCAAGACTGATAATATAGAGCGCGTTTCCTTCATAGCAGCAGTCAAATGCGCCAACATGTGTGATCGTTAAAATTCCGCAACACTATTACACACAACTTGACACACAAAACAGTTGGGAGCGGTGAGCACTTGAGCCGGCACTCGGCGTGGCTAGTGTCTGCCACTCGACATCGCCCGCCGCACGGTCGCGTCTGTATGCTTTAAGTTTTCACAAGTCCGCAAACAATATATCTGTCGCAATGTGTACCGAGTGCGGAAACATGTACGTAAGCTGCGAGGCGCCAAGGTTACGCGTAACGTGCCGCGCGGTGCAGCGAGAAGTGAACCGAACTTAATACTTGAAGGCAACAGACTCTTTAAAGAATGTCATTTTTACAAAAAGAATAATGGCTAATGTTTATAGTTTACCTAATAGACCAGTAACGCGTGTAATTCATTAATGCGTATACAGAATACCTGAGTAATGCCCGCCGGCGTGTTCAACACTCAAAAGTAATCTTGATAGCTGACACTCCCCTCCTTTAAAAGCCGCTTCGGAAAATCAATTTGATGTGCTCTTAAAAACGTTTTAAATGGTTTTACAGGAGCGATTAAAACGAGAACATCACACATTAAAATTATAATAAACTATCGTCTACAACATAAAAAAAATACTTAGAAGATATAGGGAGGTCACGTTAACTGAAAGCAGAAATTACTGACCTGAATGAATTTTTATGATACGAGGATTTGTTTTTAAATGTTAATACTGTTCCGGTGCGCCCACGTTAACATTTATATCGATTGCTCTAAAAGCGACAATATCGTTTGAACGCTGTTCAACAGCAGGCCGGTGAACATTAATATTAATATATTCGTTGCGATTGTGCATCTCGAGGACACCATCTGTATCAACAGACCGTTCGACGCGACTTCGACAAGATGTCCGACCGCCGAATCAAAATGGCGGCGTCTTCGCGCCAAAACGAGGCGCGCGCGGCCACGTGGCGCGGCGGCGGGCGGCGTTTAATAACAATTTATTGTTTACCGCGTTCCCGAAGCTCTACCGCTCAGTTGTTCACACATCCCCCGTCCAGCGGCCGCGTTGTTGCGTCGCAACGTAACGCTTGTTTTGTTCAGCGCGGCCGCGCCCGTGCCGCGTCACACGGGACCAATTCTCGGTATCGCTCCGAATAAATGCTTATTAGTTAATTATCCTCTTTAGCGCGAACCGAATATTTCATGTATAAGACGATTTTCTAGATCGAGATGATTTACGATGAAATAAATTTGTGTTTATGTACCAAATAACTGACACACATCCAGTAGATCGAATCGAACGCAGGAATACTCCGCTGCGTTACTTATTAGTATCGTTATCTGGTTTTAACATTTATTACAAAAAATATTAACTGCTTGGTGTAACTTGATTTTCGTTTTCTCTTAGCACCAGCGTCACAGGAAGCTTAAAGCATTGACCATACATACATACAAACGCACGACGCGCGCAACGCAGCACAAATAGCGTAGAATTGCAAATGCACTACACACTGGTACACTTACGAGGCACTGCATTTGAAACCACATACGGACACATTCTTCTTCTTCTTAAAATGCCTCTCCATTACTGGAGCTTGGCCGTCAGTTCTGCGAATTTCACACACTAGAAAGCCTTAACGGTGCAGGCGGTCCGTGCAACCGGGAGCAACGAGCTGGTGAGACTTGACGTCTCCCTAGCATCCCGTCGGCGACATGGTGTCATTTACTACAGCAGTATACAACCATTGCTTTGTTCCAAATTGAAAAGCTCTGTACCTAGCGAGTTACTTAATAAGAAATAGAATTAAAAATTAAGTAATGATGTATGTGTTGCAACCACGTATGCCCCTTGCGGTATTGTTAACATCTATATGATTTTATACAAACGGCACTGTTGCTAAGGAAGGTGTTCTAGTAGCAAAAGGGCGCAGTGTGGTGCTGTGTAAACATTACAACTAGCACCTCACTGAGATGCGCTGCTGTTTGTTTTGTATAATGTTGCGCACGCGCTGTGCGCCGCGGTATTGTATTGTAACCACATCACTTGCACCGAGTGCAGAAGTAGTACAGTACCTCAAACTACATCTATGAGAAATGGGTACACGCAAATTGATTAATAACTCTTTTATTGTTTATTTAAAATGTATTAGATCTATGATGACGGTGATGTGCAGAAGATTCTATGCGGTACAACTTGTGCGCGTCGTGCCCCGGCAGACCTCCCGTCAAAACCGTACGTAGCATTCACACTCAAGGCTGGCAACACTTTTACTATTAGTAAAGCGTTACGCCCGCTAATAACGAGGCGGTGCTAATTTGGATGTTTGCACAGCACCACACTGCGCTCACCGCCCAGACCCGTCTATATTTAGTTTCAATGATTTTATTAGCGCACTGCAAATAGTCAAAAATCTGCGCTGCGTGGGGATCTGCCCGGCGCCCGCGCTTTTACTGCATAACACAAGTATATACATATTAATTGCCATATTTAACGTGATGAAATATTTTATTCTAACTCAAATACCACAATTTACTCTTATAATGATTTCGTAGACGGCAGATTTATTACTTTAAAGAAAACAAAGTTATCCGTGCTATATTTGCATGCAAGTGCGAGACAGTGAATCAAATCCAAACACAAACAATATATCTATACCAATGAGTTATAGTAAAAGACCAAACAACACACTCTAAACAACAAAAAATAATGTGGTGTCATGTGAACACCAGATTGCTACACTTGGCCGGTCTAGTAACACACAGCGAAACTCGTAACATAGTTTTCCGCACGTTGTGTCCACTGCTTTTAGATCACCTTCAAACAGTGTCCGACGTACTCAGCAATGGGCTCGGAATGCGAGTGCAGGAGCGCTGTATGCCGGTAGCAATCACAAGGAGTGCCGCTGCCGTGTCTCTGGAATTGCTCCCACCCCTTTGCAGCAACGGTGCGAGGAATATGAGCCATCCTAACCCATAGACGAATATCCTTCCGGTCGAGGGCGCGGGTGTTGCACCGAGTGTGATATGGATGCGCGCCGCGTCGGCCGCAGCGGCGCGTGCGTCACGCGCGGCGCGGAAGTGTCACACATTTGAATATATTTTATTGCGAAACCAATAACCGACATATAACATGCAACCACCACTCGCAGAATATTAATGGCCGTGAGCTGGCTGATGGTTATGACGGCAGTCACCACGTCGCCCTCCTCGGAATCCAGAACGATTCCTCAGAGCTGACGCGCGGTGTTCACACGGAGCGCCTCGTGACCACTGAAATTATCGGCGTACAGGAAGGGACAGGAAGTGGGAAGATAACGAGTTTAAAATTGTCCAATAATATATTTGCAAGTACATTATTTATATTCCAATTAATGTATTATAAACTCCTACAGTTTTCAATGGACAGACTTCATTACTCGGTTAAAGGAAGAGTTCGCGGAATGCTCATCAATGCATTCGGAGGAACGAATTGGGGAACACCAATACAGAGTTTTATTATGCCGGGAATGTTTAAGGATTTATTCTTGCATAAGATAATAAATATTTTATTCTCCTCAGTAGAGCGCGTGGTGGAGGCGTGCCCCGAGTGCGCGTGCGCAGCGCGGAGCTGCTGACAAATTTAACGAGCCACGTAAACGTTTTACGGCTGCGGGTAAACAGGAAAACGATCATAACACCACTTCAAAATATAACTCGTGTCACACGACAAAGGTTTACGGATCAAGGTAAACTAACGCTGGTTTTGATGGTATTATAAACAATTTTGGGAGTTTTAAAATTTTATGAACATTCAATTTTGATTAATCGAAACTCTTTAATATTGTTTTTTTTAGATAAGTAGTATATATGCTTTGGGATCGGAAATACAATTATTACACAAACCAATATCTTTGCACGCAATTAAATAATCTCAATATGGAATTTACATAAAACGAACTAAATAACACAGTTTAACTAAATTTTTGTGCAACTGTAATATAAAAACCCAACGCCGATTATCGCCAGAATAAAGTATCTTGTAATTACAATCTTTGACATGATTTACTAAGTAAAATAACGACTACTACCGCTTACTAAACACGCTTACACAACAGTCTCGTCTGACGTCCAACAAACGAATGAATGGAATTGAAAAACGCGCGCGCCTTTTCTACCACGCTTTTTACATTTATACCGCCTTTTATTCCTTTAATTATATTTACATTCGCTTAATATTTTTATACAAAAAAGAGTTTCCTAAATTTATGATAACAGATACACGTTTTAATTTTCAATAACTATTATCAGTTAATGTAATACTGCGTCTGAAAACAAAACGCTATTTGTTATTTTCCTAAAATGATGATTAATAAAATAAAACGGTTCATGACCTCTACGAGGCGCGGCGAACGTGAACAGGCCGTAGAGGCGGGGAGACACCCTCTGTTGCAGGGGTAACGCGATATCTATCGGCGGGTGCACAGGGGTAAGCAACGACTTCATTTGTACTGGTTGTATCACTAACTTAAGATCACTTAACTATGGCGACAAGTATTGATCGGGACCTCTTATCAAATGGCTTTACTTGGCGCCCGTAACGCTGCTCATAACGCTTGACTTAAAACCTTACTGATGCGTCCAAGATGTTAATTTTCTGTAAGTTTCTCAATATGTAAATGGAGATCACAAAGTTATTAACTCACGTCCGCTTAAAGTTTCATAACTCTATTGCCGATTCAATGCGCCTCCAGAGAGAGAATGAATGTAACTTAAGCACAATATTTTTGCGTGAGGATTGTATAACATTTCATTATCTATATAAAGTAATACGATTCCGGTGCAACAGTCCAATGTTCTCGGTCTGCTGACACAACTCAGGGCCGGCGTCGTCAGTCGCCACCCGTCACCTGTCAGTGACCGACAGCGGCGTCAGAAAAACGTTTCACCAAAAAAGTGCAAAGCGCGTGTCGGCGGCCGGTGCCGATGCGATTCGGTACAGCGGCCGTGCTGATGTACCATCACTATTGAACAAGCTGTTCCAAGTGAAACAATAAACTATGTCTGTAGTTTTTAATGAAAAACGTAAAATCTATGCTCCTGATGTCTGTCATCCAGCTTGGACGCAGCAGCGATGGAGTTACAGACAGTTCAACTGTGCTGTACAGCGCAACGGCATCACGTACAATATATACCTGATGGTAAGTGTTAATCACGCAGCTAGCGGGAGTTATCCGCGAGCCGTGTGCGGTCACTATGAATCACGGGAACATACACATCGCCGCGCGTACAAAGTAATCACATCGAATAATGAATAATTGAAATTGTTACTAATTGTTTGTGTAAGTTGTTAAGTTTCATTTACTTACATTGGAATTGTAATAAAATCTTTCGAACGGTAAATTCATAACGAGCTGGTTTCAAAGCGGAGAGAGCACTACGTGCAGTGTGAATATCTTATCGCTGTGAGCAGGCGTATCACTTACAGTCCGTCTAAAGCCTTTCCGATCGTCTTCCTGTATTGTTCTGGACATACAAACGGTAAAATCTCCGACATTCGGCCATCAGCTCTCCTTCGACGGTAAGGTATATATGTAACGGTAGCTTTACGACATCCGATCCGAATTTCGTTAACTGTACATTGATGTACTGTCGCTACTACTGTGCACGGTGTAGTGGAGCCGCGATACGCTGGCCACACTGCGGCAGTGGCCCCGTGCTCAATGACGACGATAACAGCTTCCTGCGCGCGACGGACGCGCTGGCCGGGCTTCGCATCCGAGCACACGCCGGCACGCAAATTAATAAATTCAATACTTAATTGTAGTGTGTTTGCGCTTATAAGCAACGCACATAAAGTTAGGTGGCGGTCGCCATCCGCATACATTCGCCGGTAAAACTTACACCACGATTAAATAAGAACAAACGAGTTCACGATTGTGTTTCTTAAAAATAGAAAACACAATAAAGAGCGACGCGAACGAGATTTAGGAGCAGAAGTAATCGTTTTCTAGCACCGGACGTGTAACTATACATCACTTGATCATACATCTGAGCGGCGCTCACCGTCTACATACTGAAATGAAGGAGCCGTGATCGGGAGCAGGGTCACCGGGGCTCAAGGATACTAAACAAAGAACACAGCGCTGGTTGGGACCTGTCCGCAGCACCACAACGGACAACAATATGGGCTCCACGTCCAACCGCGGGCTGCGACAGCTTGAAATGGAGAAGTTGTCGCGATTGTTGTAAAATGTATCCTAATAACAGCTTTATAGATTAACACGAGACGTGATAAAATAACATTGAAAATGTCCTCGAGCGTGGGCGCGGTGGGCGCGGCGCTCGTAGGTGACGAATTACTAACTGCATATGCAGTAGAATATAATTACGTTATATGTACATATCACAATCACACTGTTTGACCAAGGGCTGTTCAGGAATAAGCGCTCAGTTTACACTGAGACTGTGTACGGCAACCTAATGCAAAGTAAAATTTCAAATCTCTACAATTTTTCGTTCCAAGTTAGTCATCAGCTCGAAAAGCGCAAAAAAATGAACACATCCGGTCACCGGGCACAGTGTTACATGCGCGTGCAGTGAGATCATATCTATTAAGTTACCACATAAATACACACGTATACACTTGAATACACACAAATGTAACAACTCAGTTTTGTTTAATAAATTAGGTTTGTGACAAAGCGCTTTTAATATAAAAGAGCTTTACGCCACACGACAAACAGCCGCTGAGCTGACATGAACTAGAGTGTGGATGAGAAATGCATTCAAATAATTTGTACACCGATGCGAGCTTCATGGAATAGCCGGCGCGAGTGATAGTATGCAGGTAAATCAACCTCATAATGATCACAATGTAAACACAACACATCACATTGTGTCACTTCCTTGTGTATGTATACTAGCCGTTTATAAATAGAAAATAATTATTGCAAGTATGTCAATCACTCGCTCTCATACAATAATACAGCGAAGTGTAACTTTGTGAGATATGCGTCGTTTTAAACAAAACAACTACTCGCGGGGCGATGGGGCCAGCGGTCACTTTGCATGATATTAAAATATATAGAGTTGCTGATGAGCTGATGCAACTCCTGGCCTCCACTCCTTATAACTTTGTCTATACACAATATGAAACATAAACTAGCGACGTTACATTATGACATACAACTCGCTAAATAAGTTTACAACAATCTAAAGTATTTAAATAAAAGTAATCATCAACAGACATTAGACATTTCTAACGCCACGACGTCACATCACCCGCGCGCCCGCGTGTAACTACAACAGAACATTTTGTTCCTGTCTGTAGTGAAGGTATATAAATATCGTGCAGACAAAAAGCAGGTTTTGGTTTAGGCATTGTGTATGAACTAATGTGTATTTTTAAACTGAACTTCCAAAAACCACCTTACTCACTGCGCACCGCGCGTTCGTTCAGTTCGCGGTAACTGCGGAAGCACAACCGCACAGCTCTGCGTCACGCCGCAGCCTGTGCAGGCTGTACTTTCCCACCGACACCCCCCCCCCTCGTCACTTAACCGCGCACCGGCATTCCTAACTTACAAGTACACCAAGCTTCATGGTCACAACCTGCTCTAGTTCAGGATCGCTCTCCGGAGTAAGTCATATGGAATAGACAACGAAACAGAACTGCGCGAATGGCCACATCACGCAAACGTATAACTTAACACGAGGGACTTTAAACGTTGGCAACACTATGACCAATTGAATGGTGTTCAAATGCTCACCGCCGAGGTAAAACTTTTAATAGTAAAGTTCAACGGCATGATTGATTGTTTAAGTTGAACTAAATGGCGTAAGTGTTGTCGGTCGCGTTGTAACGGTTGCGAACGAAAATATCGCCTTGAGTCATCACTGCTGTTTGCGCGCTGGTCAAAACTAATATGAATATTATAATACAATAGTATCCAATTAAAAAGACTACATATAATATAGGTAGAAGTGTAGCAGGAGTCTCGGATCAAGTCTCTTATACATTTCCACCTGACCTGACGCCTGGGGATCAAGTTATAACATGGAGAGAGCTGAAAGTAACGGGTTTTTTTTATTTCAACAGAGGGTCAGGTATTAATTGATGTTCAGGCTGCACTGCCTAACGATCTGATCGCAATAACCTGACGGAAGTAGCTTAACACATGTGATATCCGTAAGTTTTCTAGTTATTAATAAATCATCTACATATCTTAAACACATCGTCCCTTAAAAACTGAACTACTGAATGAATATTTGTATAATTTTTGATTATTGCATTGTTATTAAAGAACGTTGCCATGACAACACACATCGCATGTTAAGTGTTTGGTCATTTTCTTTTAAGGGTGCAGCATATATGTTTCTTTAAAAATGTAAACCATACCCTCAACGTAGTTACATCTCGCCTGTGTTAGGCACAGATTTACTACAAAAGGCAAATGACGTAGAGCACGTGAACGAAGAGTATACCCTGGATCCTACCCTTGACCTGTTGAACTTAACGTCCCACGAGACAGTTACTGTCCTACTAGCTCGCTAGACAGCGTGCCGAGCGTGGGAAGATGAGAAATACTGCCTTTTGGGGAGGCTTCTGCCCAGCAGTGGTAATCAATAAGTTATCGTTAATTTTGTGATGCATTTATATGTTTTTGCGACAGTTGTATCATTACAACATTAAAAATGGAGGAAGTACCGCGTTATCAGTGTCAGACGGCGCTATCGATACCGAACGGCAATAAATCAACATAAACTAATACGTAAACAATTAAAATGTATGTGGTCATTCATTGGGTGCGGAGACCGGGACCGAGACCGGGACCGGGCGGCGCGGTCTCGCTCGCACGCGCGCCCGCCCGCGACCGTTGGATCGAGAAGGAAGGCCGTAGTACTGTTTTGTTCTTTTACAACTTGTCTATTTTTGTATTGGAGTACATTTTGCGAGTAGACGTTCAGTTTTTAGTTAAGTTGCATATTTACAATCCGTTATTTAAAAAAAAATCTACATTAAGTGAATAGGTACTCTTTTTATATGAAATCCACAAACTTGACCTTGGCCAGCGTGGTGGATAAACGGCCTTGACTCTCCTTGCGAGAGAAGGTTCTATAGTTGAAGCAATAAGAAGGTTGTTTCTTTCGTTTTCCTTCTTTCGTACTTTGAAACTGTTTACAATATTAGTTTTCGGGAAGTCCTAGAAGGTCCGTACGCCAGTAACAAAACTGAAATTCACAGTAAATGCGCGCAGTGCGAGGTTTACTTGGTTTCGGTGCGACGGCGGGGCAACAATGCGAGTTCAAGTGAAAACGAGGCAAAAACACTGTACCGTTTCCTCCGAGCGGGGGCGGGCTAAAGGATGCCCATCGGTGGACACTGACGGCGTCTCCGTACACAACCGTACGCCCAAATATACTGTCACCAACAACACCACACGCCGTGCGATATACACACGAGCACAAGCATAAACACGAACACGTCCACCACAGCGCGCGCGGTCCTCGTTACTGCCCCGCGCGCCGCGTGAATGGAATGAACGAGTGGTGCGAGCGGGACGGCGGCACCCGCACCTGTGCGCATTGTGCGGCCGTCGAAACGAGACAGCAATAAAACAATAGCTACATTAGAGCGGGACTTGTTACGCGTCATAATTGTTTTGTGCAATAAAAGCTCTCACGCGCTCTGCATCACAACAGTGTACGAGGAGCTCTTTCAGTGTTCCCACGGGCGGGGCCTGGGCCTCAGCCCGCGGGGAGGGAGTTGAGGCTGTCGCTCGTCGTGAAGGCCAAGTGCAGGCGGCGCGTGTCACGTGCCCGCGCTGTTCTACCAACATGTCCCCGGGGCGGTGGAAGCCGCGCTCCCCGTTACTGTTGCACGCATACCAAATGAGCAGCGCGACCGACGATGACTCCAATTAAAAGACAAGCACAGCTGGCTCACTCTGGTGGCTCACAGATGTGATTGACAGGCAGACAGACGCAAGTGTTTATAATGTCAACAAATATTACAATTCTGCTTATTCGTGGCAATAATGCAGTCATCCTGTTCTCCGGACGCTCCGGCGCGGGACTAGTGGAACAGTGATGAACACCTCCGCCACGCAAGTGTGCGAACATCACCTAATGATGGTATCACGGAGACACGTCTCGCTGAGCATTTACGATTGTTTAAAATTTTAATTTACTTTTTCAAAAGGAAGCAACAGTGATCATTCGATGTTCTCGTTATATCGATACATATTTATATATGTAAATAAATCTTTTTACTAAACATTGTTTCTCTTGAACTAATCGCCATTTGTTATTACATAAAGGTTTTAAATCAAAGTTATCCAGAATTATTAAGTAAAAAACCTTTAATTACGGCGTTAGTGTTTGAATGAAATGATTACCGGAAGTATATTGTTCACGGATACAGTATGTAAATGAGTTCAAACATTATTATTCTATATTCACTTATAACGCCTGCGTACGCGCAGATTAATGACAGCGGATTGGTGACGCTGAAGGGCATCGCGCAACAAATATTTATTTTCTTCTGATTGAAGGCTTAACTGTTCCTCAGGGGTAGGTAGGTGTTCTGTATTACACTAAGCCAGCAGATCATTGTAAAACAAACGATTCGATACCCGCCCGCCGCATGCAGCTTTGATTGAGATTGTTACCTTTAAAAAAAAATAACTTCAGCAAGTTGAGGATCATCAGCTTTTATAAGTATCTGTTGCAAGCATATAAAAAAATTTAATATTCAAAGTTTATTTTTCGGAAGGTTTTATTTTAGGTTTGATTTCAAGAGTATTCCTTGTGTCTACAGGAATATACCTTTTTATACTGAAAAACGTAACTTTTTACTAAATACTCGTCTAATGGCAGGACAATGAACATGTCACCGCATTGCGCTCACCGCTCCCGCCGCTCAGCGCGCGCGCCGCCGTCGCGACCTCACAAATTCCCCGGCGCGCGCTAAAATAGAAGCTCTTGAACTTGGCGCGCGGCAACGTGCAGACATGTCCTCACTTGTCCAGCAAGCGAGGGACCCAGCGCCCCCGCCGCCCGCGCTGAGACCGCTCTCTCACCGACCGTCCCGCTGCGTGCGGCGCGCGTCCGATCACCACCAGCACGCCGGCGCGTGGTCTATTCATCACCTGATGGCATCAGAGTAAAAAATACTAATGCATCGACCTAAATACTCCGCAATGTTAAGAACTTTTAAACTGGAAGAGTTACATGCGATACTCTTTGAGGGGAAAATGAAATACAGGAGAAGACGAGCAATCAGAAATATAGTGTATAGTTTTTCCGGTTATGTAGATATGGAAGGCCAAAGTTAGCACTGTAAAGAGTGGAAGAGACGGTGGAGAAACGAAAAAATTTGACTAAGTATCGAACTCACGTTCTTTGTGTCCCAAACATGGAACTTAGCCCGCCGGACATTCAGGCACATCCTAATCTCCTGGATAATTAGACGCACGTTTCGGTACTGTAGCTTGTTTTATTTTATTTCAGCGCCCGGAAATAAGCTGACAAAGCTCCGCGTCGGCTACAGCAGTGCCGCTCGCTTCTCAAAATACAACACGCAATCGAAATTTGGTTGTATGCGCGAGCGTGCGGCCGGCCCGCGCGCGAGGCACACGTACAAAAACTAGCGCCAGGTGAACACCATCTGGTGGGTTCGCATCCCGGTTTTTGTTTGGTTTGCGGAGACGCGCGCACTCGCACTGCGGCTGACGAATAATAACAGTAACAACTTTTATGTTTTATAACGACTAATACATATATAAGCCGTGATAGCCTAGTGGTTTGGACGCCGGCCTTCCAATACGAAAGTACCGGGTTCGAATCCGGACTGCACCAATGAATTTTCCAATTTACGTACAGTTAGTATAACACCAACTAATATCACGTGCTTTGACGGCGAAGGAAAACATCGTGAGGAAACCTGCATATCTATGCCATGACCATCAGTCGTCAGACTAGTATGTGATATGGAGAAGGCAATGGCAACACCACTCCAATATAACTGACAAGAGAGTCGTCATGTGTTTCAATAAAAACATGATGACCACGACCCTCAGTCATGAGGACATACGACTTAGAAGAAGAATACATATATATGTATAATTACCAATCTACACGCGGGATGACCACCATACGTAACACATTAAAATCATCAATGGAAGCGCTGGCTTCTGGTTGTAAGGGTGGGGGAAAGGGGGGAGATTCCACTGAATCAACAGATAAACGTGGGCCTGCGCGGTGGCGAGCCGCGCGCCGCGTGAACACAGCGGGAGTGTTGCGTACCAATATACATTCACGTTTATTCACTTTTCACTCTAAATCTTAAAATATAAAACGAGAATTGTACAAAGAATTTCCACATATTAATATGTAACAAACAAAACCTTGACCAAACGATATTCACATTTATTTATAAGCAGCAGTTCTCTTTGAACCTCCACGTAATGTTTGCGCGGTGCTCTTTGAAAGAAAAAATATGCTTTGCGATGGTACCGCGAGCAGACGGTCTGCGCAACGGACACCCACCGGTAGTAACCAGTAAGAACAAGTTAACGAGATATCATAGCTAACCGCAGTATAGTTTATAAATGTACTTCGAAAAATTGGTCTTCTCTGTAAGATTGGTCTTGTCTTCCAAAAATTGGTATCGGTTTTAAACACGAGGCAGTTATTCAAAGGAAGCCAGTGCAGATGCGGACGGCTTCTGATAAACCTGCCGCGCGGATCCCGGCGATTCGGCGAACTTTACTTGATTACTTCCCAATAACCCGAGGCGTGAAAGTTTAAGCTAAACAATCGGAGAGCTGAGCGGAGATTCTGCGTAACTGCGGTGACGTCACCAATACCAGATAATTCCCCCGAGGTGAGAGATCAAGAGCGGCGATACGGGAACCGGGGCGCGGTTCGCGGAACGCGCTGCTCGCGGCGTATCTTTGGATATTCCGCTGGCGAGTTACCGGTAACAGCGCCGCGGGTGCAGAAGGCCACGCCGCGGTAATTGATGTACATGGTGTCGCTAACAACAAACTAGCGACAGAGTATCTTTAAGTATTAAAGTAATTCTGAGTGGCATGAGTTTAGTCGTGGGACACGTCTTCGCAGGTGACGTCACCCGGCGGGTCGTGTACCGCGCCGCAGCGGTCACCAGCAGAGATAAGTTTAAATATATGTATAAACCAGACGCTAAGCCTACACGAGTCCAGTCACATCGCCAAGTTTCTACATAATTCAGGAAATTAAACATTAGTTACCATACGTTATAGAAACTATTACAGAAGTGTTGACGTCTACTGCAAACCTGGCAGTCTGTCCGTATAACTTTGAGAATGTAAGGTGTCAGCGCGAGCCGCTGTAGCTGTAGCTGTAGCTGACATAATGTAAATCAATATCAAAATATCAAATAACGAAAACAACCGAACGTAACACGACGCGTTGTTCAAAGAGCAGTCGACAGATAAACGTTGCAAATAGTTTTGCTTTATATATGATAAACTGGACCCGTGCGGCTGTGGCCGACTGTAGCGGTATACATATATACGTTAACAAGTAAACTGTAATATTGATGATACAGTGTTGTGAGGAAAACATGACGCCGAGATGTTACCTTTAGCTGGAGGTCATCAGCGTGATGTCACCGGCTCCCCCTCACTCCGCCCCCCCTCGCATGCAGCACGCGCTGAGCTATACGTTAGTATTAATAGAATGTTATTCTTCCTCGTCCAGTCCGTCGAGCGCTGCGTTACATTACACACCGCTACAAGCATTTCACAAAGCCGGCAATTGATGAAAATGAAGGGGTTTGTTTATTTTAGTGTACATTTTGAACTTGTTCGCATTCGGACGGGAGTTATGTCAAATATCGTAATACGAGTGAACGAGACGCGCGAATTCGCTGCGCCAACTGAGCGGCCGTCTCGTCGCGTCCCGCGTCGCCCGGTCTCCTAATCTCAACCACACGATTGATGGTCACACATAAAGATAATTATGTGATCTACATGTTTACTATGTTAGTGTGTATATTAATGTACATATCGTATCATCGCTGTTAATTCGTGTCCGGTGTGCTGCGTGTGGTGAATGTGTATAACGTAGTTCACCAGCACCAAACACACCACCCGTCACGCCGCACACGCCGCTCACCTCACAGTTTGCCGAACGTGAACCACGGATTCTGTTCTCGATATAATTAAACGAACAATAACACATCTGTAGCAATCGCTTTACGTTTCCGCGAACTGTGCGTGTGTGTATATATAGACACGCGCGCGGGGGGAGGGAGATGGAGAGGGGGAGTGGAGGTGATGCCGATGTACGCGAACAGTTACATAGTATAAACATATATTTTTAAAACTTAAAGAAAGACACGAAAACGTTGAGCGCCCGCAGCCCTCGTCAGGGGACATGTCCTGCCCATCATCATCATTATCATCAGCCCATAGACGCCGGCTGCCGGACAAACGCCTGCTCGAACACATGCCAACGCGTTGTCAACGGTCTGCTCGACGTTCGGTTTCGACAACTTGTTCGGCTGCTGTGTTCACGTATCTTAACGTACTCGTGTACCTGGGGTAATAATTTAACCTCGCAAAGCGGCTGCCGCTCGTCGGGCCGAGGCTTTGAGTCGAGCGGCTATATTCTTCAAAACCAGTTCATCATTTACCATCAGGTTAACTGTTCTTAAACATACCTTCACGATTGCTGCGCGAACGGATCTCTGTCCTGTGTATGAATACATTTGCACCGGTACCGTTTAAGTCAATACACGCGGAGTGCGGACCCGCTCGTGAATAACTATTGCGCGCGTGAGTGGAGGCGCAGCGGAGCCGGCGCGGAGCTGCCCCTCGGCGCAGGTCACTAGTGTTCTCGTTAAATACCTTGAATATGTAAATAATGCGACTAGATCTGACAACCTCTCCCCGAGCAGTAAGTGGCCGGGTGACGTCACTGTGTGCACGCGTGCCGCTCGCCAAGCCGCAGTCTACAAGGCGCTGTATGCGTGGTCCTCCACGAAGCCTACTTAATTAAGTGATTTTAATAAAAAAAATCTTACAGAAAAAGTTTCCGTAGAATTAATCAATTTCGCGTGAAACTTTTGCATCGGCTAACTAGATTTTTTTTTTTTATACTAATATGCGACGAGACGAGCAAGACGTTCACCTGATGGTAAGTGATACGCTTGCCCATGACAACGCGCCGCTAGTTAAGATGGTACACACTGCACCACATTGCGCTCGTCGCTATAAGACATAAGGTGTTAAGTCTCGTTACCGCAGTAATTACACTAGCTACAGCGCGCTTCAAACCGGAACACAGTAATGTTCGCACACTACTATTTGTCGGTTGCAATAGGAGCTGCGGTGGTACCCATCCAGACGGTCTCCGGCAACAGAGACCTGCCACCTGGTAAACCAGATGGATGCGTTCTCAAGTACGTATTGTTATAAAGAGTCCGAACACTTTCCGCCACGTCCGTGGCCGGTGTCGCAGGACCTTTATTTTATTATCTAGTATGAATAGCAATAATATTATCACACGCCGGACCCGCACCTCTTTGTACCGTTTATTTCTCCTCTGGACGAGCAGCGCTGCTCAGCGGCGTGTCATGCTGTTATCAACTGATCGTTAGAAAGCGTGTAATATAAGAAGCTATATAAGTAGCTTGTGTTAGAGCTGATGCTGCTGCCGCGGGGGCTGGTCGCGATGCATTCATTTCCGCAAAGAGTCAGCTGATGTTATTTATTAACATCCTTGATATTGGCAAAGCGGACTGCACACCGTCAAATCCCGGCGCGGTGCCGCTGGCGGCAGGTGCGCCGGCAGATGGCGCCGCACCTGCTCGCGGCGGGGGGGCCTGCGGTGAGGGGTAGGGGAGAGGGGAGGTGCACGCCGCGAGATTTCGACATCAATCTACCAATAGCCAAAACAGTATCTAACGCGGGCGACCCATTTAGTTGATCTTAAAACTTCTCCTCCATTAAGGCAAAATTCTTGTCTAACACGAGAAGATTGTAAGTTGAACCAAAAAAACTATTTACGACGTGAAGTGAACACGCGACTTCGAGTGGCAACACGTGGCAGCCGACCTAATGCGAAGCTTGGTTGTACTGAACAGACGGGCAACCGAAACTAAACGCGATCGCAAACGGACGCAACACGTTACTGATCAATTTTAATGCCTAAGCGCACGGGAATTGTTTGAAGTCCATTTTTTGAGTATGTTACTTAATTATTAAATATATAAGATACATGAGCGTCGAATAACACGCAAAGCAAGTTCACTTAATATTTAAAAAAATCACAAATATTATTATCTGTATGTAACTCCTGTTGTGATACAAATCAATGGTCTTTAAGAAAATCCGATGCAACAGATAAATGCTTCAATTTATAACTTTTTCTTTTAGTCGTGAGTTAAGCTGTTAAGTTATACTTAATATTTTACGTTAAGCTGCAACAAGCCCGCGTGCAAACGACACCTGTTCCCAAACGTCGCTCAAACTTATTTAATGTATATTGTTTCCGGCATAGGGCTCCGGGGCTGTTACGCAGCAGATAAACTTTTAAACAAATTTTGTAATTAAGAACTATCAGGGGACAGCTATAGCAATGATAGTCTTAAACTGAAACTAATGTAGACAACATTATGTCCGGGTAACTCAGTTACCTGTCGCATTACTTCAATTCACTCTGCCTGCTTCACTGGAAATCCAGTGAAGGTTGTTCTATAACTACATCTATACTATATTTGATTAGTTATTAACCGTCTGTATACCTGCCATAGAGCAGTACTATGCACACGTAAGTTAAATACTTGCTGTACTTCTCAGGTAGCTGGAGAAATTACTTGGCTAATTAATCTAATGTCTTACAACCATTAGGTACTGCGTGAGTATCCAGACGCATCATAGTTCAGGCAGACCAGACAGGTGAACGTCTTCATTGTATTTGTGACCCGCAGTGGGCTGCCACTTGACCTCAATTTTATTTGATGTTAAGTGACAATGAGGCCGTAGATGGTCTCATTTGAATCGAACCAGGAACCTCCGAGTTATATGGTTAGGGCTTAATATTCTTGTGTTGTATATAATAAAAGAGCTTAGCCGCTCTCAAAGTCGTATAAAAACCTTGCGATTATGAAACAGACTAGAAAAAGTAAAATTAATGAATGTTTTCAGTTACCGCGTGTCACGCGCCGACCACACCGGCCGGAAGCTCGCCGCCGCACCGCTAATGCGAAACCTAGACGCTCGCGTTCTTTCAGCCAAATAATCAATTACATATGTATTGATAGCCGCCCGACAACTTTTGTTGTTTTTAGTTTTTAAAAATCTCACCGTAACAGAGACAAAAAATTATCAAGACTTTGTACAAAAAATTAACACACAAGTTTGGAACATGGCACAGGTTTTCATGTTTAATTAACCTGTTTGTGCGCAAGGTAAGTTCAAGTTTACAGTGTTTCATTGTTGTGTATAGAAAAAGATCTGTTACGGAAGTAAATAATTTTAAAAAAGATTGTAGCAATTCGGTAAACCGCCATCTAGCGGTGACTAGTAATACTATGTAACCGATTAACAATCATCTGTTCACTGCCATCTAACGGTGAGAAGACAAGTTACCAGAGACAGCCTTCCCACACAGATGGCGTTAAAAAATAGTTTAATACTTGGGTTCTGCGTTAATTTTTAGTTTTATTGTACAGCGTTTTAGAAATAATTGAACGAAGATAAAACACTTGTCTTTATAAATAAGCATTACGTACCTTAAACGAATAAATATTTTGATGTTAGCAGTATGCCGTGAATAACTTACCTGAAACAAAAGAATATGACTTAGTAAATAATTTATTACCTGTATATATAACAACATATTTTTTAAATAACAAAAAACATTACGTAGCTTATACAAACAAATAAGCCTCAACAAATACATAGTTATACATAAACCAAGACCTTTGTAATAGACATCTAAATTACGAATTTGCGCTGCAAAAATAAATACATATTAACATGTAAAATATAAGGACATATACAAACGATGCCTTAGTTATATTTTACATATTTATTTTCTTACAACAAGGTCGACCAATGGTTTAACAAGATAGTTATGACTTACAGCTTAAATAATTGAGATCCAACCGCAAGTGATCGCGGCTAGTTCTTAGTCGGGAAATTATATTTTTGTAATCATTTAGCATTAGGTACATCAATTACATAACAGTGAATTGTTTTCGGTGAGTTACATAGTTCTACAGTTAAAAAATAACTTTATTAATTTCAAGTTAATTAAATTTACTAATAAACTCGATAAAAAATTCTGGGTTATATGTGCAGGGCACTTATGTATTTTAACGTGACAACGTCTATTAATTATATCACAAAAAATTTTGATAATAAATTTTATTATTCTTGTTTGACATGTTTATCGGGTTACAAATCAAGTTATACTAACTCTCAATTATATTTGTTAGGGAATTTATTTCTAATTATTATTGAGCAATAGAATACATCTTTTACTTTCAACCAATTCGGGCAAACGCATACCGACTTAGCGGTCGGCGTAAGCCACGCCCACTTATGTGCGGGACATTTCTCAGCACGCGCGTCCTATCTTATACCAATTTAATAGACGTTGTCACGTCAAAATATCCCGATGAATGTCTAGATGACGGGTGTGTGTTGATCTTGTGTTGCGTCAAAGCTAAATATAGAAATTCAATTAATAAATAAAAATGTTTTTATTTTTAAACTTTATGGAAGCAACTATGACCTCATAACAGGCCCTATGTACCAGGCAGCCGAGGCCAGAACAATATTTGTTTTTGATATATTTATCATAAACTGGTTGTATTCAAACGCGTACTGGTGACGAGGAAAAAATGTTTTTTTTTGATTACTCACTGATGTGCCATCGGTAGGACATACCACCGGAAGTAATAAATGACCAAAACGATTGCACACATACAACACAAGCCGTTAACGATTGAACAACCTAATTGTGTTTGAAACGAAGCGGTCACTTTAAATATTGCTCATTAATATTAACTTGTTTGTTTATTATATGTAAACTAGAAGCCGCGAGTGCCGGAGTGCCGCCAGCCGCCTCCGAGAGGGACTCCGTAAGCTTCTCCGCAGCTCCGCTGTCACCATTCAAGCTCAGGGTTGTTGCACCACTAAGTTATTTATTTAACGACGTCCGCGCGCGATTAAGTTCCGCGGCGCCGCCCCCGCACTAAAGCTTGCAGTGTATATACACTGAACTAATCAGAACTGCATCGCGTTCGCACTGTTTTATACAACGAAATACGACAGAACTAAAGGATGTTTTTTTTTTCGATGTATAGAACTTTAAGTTGCAATAAAACAACGATGGATTATTCGATTGACATGAATTTTATTTATCCGAAAGATGATCTTGTGGCATTTCATTTTAAATATGATTTCTGGCATATGACCGCCCCGGCAGGCGCGGATGTAGTCCAATCTGGACGTCCAATTTTCGATGACTTTTTCCAACATTTGAGGCCGTATATCGGCAATAACACGGCGAATGTTGTCTTCCAAATGGTCAAGCGTTTGTGGCTTATCCGCATAGACCAATGACTTTACATAGCCCCACAGAAAGTAGTCTAGCGGTGTTAAATCACAAGATCTTGGAGGCCAATTCACAGGTCCAAAACGTGAAATTAGGCGGTCACCAAACGTGTCTTTCTTTAAATCGATTGTGGCACGAGCTGTGTGCCATGTTGCGTCTTGTTGAAACCACAACTCCTGGACATCATGGTTATTCAAACCAGGAATGAATAAGTTAGTAATCATGGCTCTATACCGATCACCATTGACTGTAACGTTCTGGCCATCATCGTTTTTGAAGAAGTACGGACCAATGATTCCACCAGCCCATAAAGCGCACCAAACAGTCAGTTTTTCTGGATGTAACGGTGTTTCGACATACACTTGAGGATTATCATCACTCCAAATGCGGCAGTTTTGTTTGTTGACGTAGCCATTCAACCAGAAGTGCGCTTCATCCGTACGTCCGATACGTATTCCGCACAGAACCATTATTTTCGAAATAAAATTGCACTATTTGCAAGCGTTGTTCAGGCGTAAGTCTATTCATGATGAATTGCCAAACCAAACTGAGAATAAATCACTTGACAGCTGTTAAATCGATCGCCATCTTGAACAGTAATGCCAACTTAAAGTTCTATACATCGAAAAAAAAACACCCGTTACAAGAGAAGAGATGAGGCGAACTAACATGTTGGGGTTTTCGATAACGCGTAGAGGTACTCCTTCAATTGCACTGCCGCCGCGCTTTGGTATCTGTGAGCATGTCGTCAAAACTAAAACTGCACCGCGTGTAATACTCGAATAGTTTTTTCGTTATCCAGCTTATTATAAGAATGTTTATTAGGAATAGTGTTTTGTTGTGTGCGCGCGAAACTTTAATATGTGTGTGCAGCCCTGCGACGTGTCAGAGTGAGTGCGAGGCGGGGGTCGCGGGGGTCGCGGGGGAGCCTCTTCACTGAACACCGCTAACATCGCAACTCGAACCAACAGACACAACTCGCAACATGCCGGACTGTTCGTAATACTGAACTTAATATGTATTGCAACGTTCCTGATACTCCACGCCACTTTCAAGATTCTACCTCTAAAACACTAAACAAAAGAAAATAATTTGTTTAGCGACAGACGTCATGTGATGATATCACAATATAATAATAACAAGTGCGGGAGACAAGTACAAGTTAGACTTGCCTTACTTTACAACTCTTATTTACCCCATGCAACGTATTGCCGAGTGAGAACAGTTGTAAGTGATTACTTTCCATGAACACTGGAGGCGCCAGTTTTAACTGTTTTCTTTTACAAATAATGATGCTCGTCCACGATCCCGCCCGGTGATATGTGGTGACGTGGTAGTTTGGTGCGATACCAAGTTCTAACTATTTATATTATTCATCACCCGAGAGAGTCAATCTCCCGCTATGTAACAGTGTCGCCGTGTTTCGCCCGTCGACGCAGATGGGCGCGTGTGTGCTCAGTGCGATCTCGTGCTGAGATATATCAATTTAGGAAATCGCGAGAGGAAAATTAAAACTATGGCAATGAAATTACATTATCGATAATTCAATGCCAATGAATTCGATTCGAGTTTGCTTCTAGTGTGTAAGTGTTGTGGGTGGTGGCGCGGCGGTGGCGCGGTGGTGCCTGGGGCTGCGGTACAATGGGAGTGCAGTGAGACAATGCCGCTTAATTAAAAAGCCATCGGGGCCGGTGGACTCGGCGGACAAACACACGGACAGCCCGCTCGCCTCGCACCAGCTCGCCAGCACAACACACCAGCTCGCCAACCACTGAACCATACACAATAGTTAGCCACTTGTTCGTACCTCCCTGTCACTGCATATATCGCGTACCGTCTCAACCTCCAGCCCAAAGAGTGTGTTAAAAGTTTAATGCATGCATCGGAGGCATCGTATGTGCCGGACAAGCGGACAGCTTGAGGACCTTTTTTTTAAAAAAACTTCCCGCAGTTCATATATTATATATATGTGTCAGTTTAAAAAGTGAGTTCAACTGTTTAAAGTATCGACGTTATCACAAAGTAAAATATTATATTAATGTAAGTGTAAAGTATAGCTTTAGATAACTTACAAGCAGGCGTTCGATTCCGTTACGAGAGGATACACATTTAGTATCAACCGGGTGACCTAATTGCCTGAAATAAATCCACTTCAAGCTTTTTACACCCAAATGAAATTTGAAATCGGCGATAAAACCACTCCACAGCTTAATGCGCGGTTATTATTGTACGAACGAGGTCTGGAGAGGGAAAATATGAAGACGTGGATGATAGAGCTGAACTATCATGTGCACCAGGTAATTAATTGGTAATAGATATCTAGATAGTCGAAAGCACAAGACCGCGAGACAACGATTATCAGTGAGCAGGCCGCGGCGGCGGGGTATCGTACAGCGAGTACTGTATGCTGCGCAATCTAGCAGAGACCCCTTTTTTAAATAGAAGCAACTATTGGAATTTCGTTAACACCCCCGATCACTGAACACCTTCATTCGATCGACAGCGCGAGTGCGGCCTCACAGCACCTACTTGCAGCATCTCCTTCGCATTTACACGGAGTAGAATGAGGAGGCACGTGATCAACTAAAACATCCCCGGCACATCCGCGGCCGCGGAAGTACGTCAACATCATCACGATTCTGTGCTCTCGAGTAGCTCGGCCTTTTCTTAACGAACAAGCGACCGTAGAGAAACAATTAGTTTTCATTTCTATATGAAAACAAAACTACTTTTGGAATTTACGCAAACAGTTCTTGTGTAGTTAAAATGTCTTAAAAGCAGAACCCGGAAATTGAATTCAAGAAGAATACAACTATGACAACAATTCAACAAGTTTGTTTTTGTATTTCACTATCACAAATATGGTATTGATATAGCTAACCTCACCACCAGCGCTAGTTCCAATGTTACCCTGTTGGCTTTCACCTATAACGAAAAGATAAGTATATGTATATGTGTATAGGTACAGTTTGCGGTAAAACAAACAGCAGGTGCACCGGTTATTCCGGTGAAGAAATTACCAACGCAGTAACTCAAGCTGGGATGGCTTCGAGGTCGGCGATGGCAGCGGCAAACCTCCAGCGAACACCAAGTGAACACCTTTTACAAAACAGTAGTGTGATAACATTACTGTGTTCCGGTTTGCAGGACGCGGTAAGCTAACGAAATTACTGGAGTAACGAGAGTTAATATCTTGTGTTGCTACGTAAAAAAAAATGTGTGCGTGTACTAGCGTACACTCGTAAGAAGTGAAACTTCTTTATGACGTTATTTTTCAAAAAATAATTTACTATATGCAACTTTACAGAAATTGGTTAAATAAAGTTAAATTAGATAAAGTTTAATAAAAGGCTTTTAAAACTTGAAAAATAAATAACATGATCACGCCCACGTGTTGGTGTTTTGAAAAATGCAATCAAAAACTGAGGTTGACTTTGAATATTTTAGAAAAATAAATACCACAATAAACATTCAAGTATTAGAAAAAATTTATACCATAATTACACCCACGTGTTAGTGTATTGAAAAATACAATCAAAAACTGAGGTTAATTTTAAATAACGTGGAAAAATAAATACCATAATTACACCTAAGTATTAGAAAAAGAGATGTAATTACTTACTTTTTTTAGAAATTCACTGGAATTAGAATTAAAATAAACCCTTTGATTTTGCTGATCACTTCAATATAACATATATATATTTATCACGTCACTATAGAGCGTTGGGAATAAATAAGCGTGCAATAGAAAAACGGTCAAGTATAGTGGTGGGTTGGATGCAATCGCCACCTGGATTTCAAAAATGTAACTACTCAAAACGGGCCGCAAAATACATTGGAGACATTTACCAATCCCTACTCCGCTGGAGAAAGTATACTTCGAATCACGCGTGGTAGGGATAAGAAAAAGATGGCGCGTAACGGAATAATGTGACGCGTAACGAAATAATGTGACGCGTAACGAAATAATGTGACGCGTAACGAAAAAATGTTACACTAAATTTTTTTCCAACCCCGATAAAGAAGTTTCACTTCAAAAAAAAGTTTGTTCCCAAACGTTTCCAAACTTTTTTTTCATACCAGTGAGGTGACCAGCAAGCGAACGGCCCGCCTGATGGTACGCTGTACCTTAGCATATGTACGCGTGTGATACCGGACGCTACACAAGCGCGTTGCCGTCCCCGGAGACCAGGGACAGATTGGCACTGATTTGAACACACATTTTGCATGGAGGATATTAAAGGTGCACGACACGACGCGCGTCGCCACTAAATATACATTCGTTAGTTCGCGCCGCCTCGTATATCTGCGCGCGCTGATTGTTTACTCGGGTGCTCGGGTTCATTCAATGCGATCGCCTCAATCGGCGCTGGCACACAGCGCACTATCGCACGTGATTTGTGAGTCATAACTGTTCAAACTTTTATTTGGCCTCGTTATCATACCACGGACCTTCGGGTTAAAAGAGCAGCGGACAGCTACTGTACTACGGTACTACAGTTATGTACATGGAGCTGTGATTTCACTATTTTCCTTATGTAACTTTAAGAACATGGAAAAGTGCGCACGATGACAAGCACCGCCAGCGGCGACGGCCACGACACCTGTTGTGTCGTATCAGCCTCCTTACACCGCCGCGTGCTGTCCGGAGACTGTGTCTCGGATGCATGGCTGCCTGACTGCTAGATTACCTGACTGCAGCTTGTCGGCAGTGAGACTGCGCAGAAGCCGCTTGATGCTGCGCCTGCGCCGCACCCCGCACACCTCCCCCGCGTCGCTCATGGCACCGCGGGCGCCATCGCCTGCGCCTCACCACGCACCACTACACCACCACACCACACCACACCACACCACACTCCACGTTCACTTCACTTTATCACCGACAACTGACCGACACCGAGTACAAGTCTGCGCCGAACACTTTGTCGAACTGTACACTGTGTTTATATTCAAAACCTGCCGCCGAAATTAAAACATTTTAGAAGTCATTAGAGATATTCTCTCTAAAAACTCTAAAACTTGGCTGAACATTTTTAAATCCGACTGCTATCTAGCATATTCTACTGCTAGTTGATTTCTGGTGCCCGAGACCGCCTTCGTGTTAGGCACCGCCGCAACAAATAACTAGTGTGTCAGTTATTTAAAAAGTGAAGATTTTTTTCAAATTATTTATGAAGTTATTTTGTAAACAAGCTTACTTTATGATTTCCACCCTATGTACTACAGATTATGATTCGCGAACTACGATAAAGGATACCAACGGCATTACAGCGACTTTTCATCTGACAAGTTGAGCTCAGCTCGCGAACCCCGAGTCAGACGAAGTTGGAAAATCCGTCATAGTCTTAATAACTAATTCTAGCGACATATTCGTAAACGCTCCGTTATTTATCTTTTATACTTAGTATGAACCACTATAGTTGTTTACACTAAACAAATATGACTCGCACAAAGTAACGTGTCCTTGTTGTGTGTTTTTCATTATTTATGTTGGAAATATCTTTTTCAATATCCACCGCCTACAGCAAAACGCAGAAACACCACTTACTGTCAGTACTGACATACTGCTGGTGCTCACATACAGACATGTTGTTAGATATTGAGCAAAAATTATTGTGGTTACAGACACTCTGTTAGGAAAATAGTAGTTCTTTTGGCTTGTAAGAAATTGGATGAAATCGAAACTAAATATTCTTCATACAATTGTACTAATATATTTCACACTAATATATATTGAATAATTGTATCTTAAAAAAAGTGTAATTACTTTTTTTGAGAATAATAATCTTTAATTAAGAAATTGATAGTAATGAAACAGTTCTGTGATTATTGTGAAGATTGTCAATTTGGTATAAAAGAGGAACAACTGTAGGTCTCGCGACATTCCGTTTCGTGCAGAGTAAAAAGTGTGGAATCGGTCATTTTGAAGTGTGGATATAAGAACTGTGACGGATTACATATTACACAAATATATAATATAAATCAAAAGGACAAGAGCATTGTTTGTCAAAATGTAAAATTAATGATTTCAAGGTAAATGTAAAAAATAATGTATAGACAGAAATTATTTCTAAAAATACATATATACTATTATGATGGAAGTCAGGATTAAGCAACCTAATTCGTCTGGAATAGCAATCGCTGGTCAGCCGGGGATCAACCCCGGTGCCCGGGGGACGTGCGCCGGACTGCGGGGCTGAGCACCAACCCCAGGGATTACGTCCGGGGGTGGTACGACCCACTGCACGGATTAGCCGATATAAATTCATTACTAAATTAATTTACTGCAATCTATTTCTTGTTTCGTACCTATACTCCATTTTATAAATACACGCAAACGATAATATTTTGAAATTATTAATCAAATACTATTTTCTTTCATACGATACACGGCACAAGTATTGCAATACGGATCAATACAGCCGTGAAACTTGTTGATTAAAGGATTAATTAAATATTTATTCATCACGAGAGCGAATCACTTTGATAAACTTATCTACCACATGCCCGCTCCGTGCCACTGCAGCCGACTGCATAAGGTTCCGCTTCCTATGAAATCAATTAAAAAAGAAACAACGCGCGCGTTGCAGTGGAGCGCGTCCGATTAAACCCTAACTCCCATACGGCGCCGCGGCGCTGTGACCGCTCAACTTCACCCCCGACACCAACTCCACCTCCTTCCCCACTCCCCCACCAGCCCCACCCGGGATGCAATCTGCCGTGTGATCAAAGCGACAGCAAACAGAAGCCGCGCGCCCGTATTAAATGGATTCCATCGCGTTACGTTTGCTTTGGATCACACTATATAACACTCAACTAATGCTAATGCTACTAACACACTAACTAATTGTAATGCTATAAGTACACAACTATAATAACAAGCATACAATTCACATAACGTCAATGGGTTCATGTATTCACATACGTAACGCAATAAGGCTCCGCGGGCGCGCGCTCCGGGTGCGCTGCCCCGGCCGACCAACAATATTCAAGAAGACGTAACAATACAAGCTAAGATGCTACGTAATAAAGAATAGAGACTGATACATGTATTTTTTTAATTTATATAAATTGTCAACATATCCTAAAGGAAATTTAAATTTGTAATGCATCAGATATTATTAAGACACAGTCCAGTCACACAGCGCAGAGCTCGGGCACTGCACCACGTAGACAATGTTGCAACGTGTATGGAGCACCGAGCCGATTAGTGCATTACAATGTCTCGCTACTACTGTAGCCTCTTCTTACAGGAAGGAAGATGTCTTCAATTATCATAAAATATTAAGTGGAGTTAAAAAATACATGCATCCGCGCATGTTTTGCGTGTCGGATGCGGCCCTAAGATCGACGACGAGCGTGAGCCTCGTAATGGTACACGTGGTGACGTCATGTGATATTATTTATCGTAAAATGAGTCGGCGGTCTCGGCTCGTAAATGAACACGAGATATTGGAGCGCTGGTAACATGCTCGTCTCGGCCACGGCGGTTCACCTCTCACGTAACACACAACAGAATCAGCTCGCAGTAGCGTCACACGGGCAGCAACAGACACCAACACACCTTTTACAATACAGTACTTGTCGTAGTACTGTTGGTAGGTCTCGGTCGCCTTGAACGACTCGCTCGTCTCGTCGCCTAGAATAAAAAAAAGTACCAGTCCGGCGGCACCGAAGGATAATCTAGCGTGAAAGGCCTGCCCTTCCTAATTTCGGCACCCGGGCTAAACACGACCCTAAAAAGTCTACGCACGCGACCGCAACAAGTGTGACGAAATGTTTACCTAATTATTAGTGTTTAGATATTTATAAGTACACTCATTGTACCGCCGACGTGCACCGGCGCGTGTAAGTTCCGCCGTCGTCCGAAAATATGTAAAACAGAGCAGCGGAGCAGTCGCGGAAAAATACTTTTATCGCCGTATAGATGATGTATAAAATCGCATAAATTTTTATGATGTATTTTATCATAACGCGCCGCGCGGAGCGAACCCGGGGCACCTGTCTAAATATATGACGCGCGGCGCCGGCCGGTCCCGCACTCACACACTATGTGTCATACCACAATAAGCCTCAACGTGTTGAAAAAAGTAACATCTTATTTCCCTAACCCTAAGTACGGTGTCCATTAAGCACGCTAAACAGATTTACAGCGCTTATTGCTCATAAATTGTTTACTTAAATAAGATCTCTGATAACTTATAATTTAGAGAGCGGTTTAATTTATTACTCATCAACACCGTCAGCCGGTAGACTCGCACTGCTGGACGCGTGCTTCATGCGAGGGGCGCAGCGGCCGGACCTGCGTGGTCCGCTGCTGATTTCACAAAAATCGTTATCATAACCAATACTCAGAGACAGGCACATAAAGAAAAACGTATAAACACTTGAATTAAAAATATCTGAAACTTAAGTTTAGGAAAGAGCTAATAATTTCAAATTGTACAGTAGCCAATGAAACTGACGATGTAGGCATCTCTCACACGCAACACTTACACAACCACTAACTTAGCAATGTAAACTACAACTACAATTATTAAAACTCGATGGAAACTATTTAACAGGTAAACTTGTGTACACAATGTTTATGCACACAATCAATCACAATCAATTAAACGTTTAGGTTTTATTATAAACATGATGTACGATAACCTTAACAAGAATAAATGGCGCTAGCGGTCTGTGTGTACATCAACAAACTAATGCTCTGCTAAATAACCACACTATCGGTAATAGCCGACAAGCTCCAATTGATTACGAGTAATCAAAGCGAGTATCAGTAACGTCTGCGTTACGATTTGAAAGGTTCCGTAGCTAGTGAAGCAACAAAACCTAAGGTCTTATATCCGACAAACTCCAATCGACAAAAATTTTACAATGCAGTGTATACCATCTAATCCGGCGCCGTATCACTTAACATCAGGTGAACATGCTGTTCTAGTTGGATCGAAAATAGTCACTCCATATCGTAAAAGATTTTTTAAGTTTTGTTTAGCGGGGGGTAATGTATTCGCGTAGTTACCCTTCCGAGGGTGAGGACGGGTTATGTCGGATTTGCATCGACGTTCCATGTTCCTCTCTACGGCAGACCAGAGGATTCCACATCTGCCGCTACGTTTCTGTGTATGAATCAATTGGATGAATTGTGCGACCTTGCGGTGCAGCTCCGTGTCCTCACCGTCCGCGTCACCGACTGACAGGTTCATAACGTATTGAACTGATCACCGAGTGACTGCGAGCGCGTTTGTTCCCGCAGACGCTTCGCTTCGCGCAATCAATTATGTTCGGCGGACACGTAATAAAAAGCTTTATGTATACAAATAAACAAACAAAAAAGAGCGGCGCGCGTTCGCGGATACGAAGTATTTTTCCAATGCCCGGCGAATTAGCAATAGACTCGTTGTAGTTATTGAAATAATTTGTCTCCTTCAATTTATAATCTATGCTGATGCATTATTATAATGTGGCGAGATGATTAAGATATGCACCTGAAGGTAAGGGGTACCCCTGCATATTACAACACAGCGCGAGGCTGAATTAAATGTACACACTGTCCCTAGACAATTGAATCCGTCGCTGCGGTGACATTGCCTAGACGTTCCCTAATCAGTCCTAGTCTAGCCTAGTCCCTAGTCATAATATCATTCTTATAAAACTCTACACGAAACTTCCAAAAACAATCTGAAACAAAACCAATTCCATTGTTTGGAAGGTACAATGGAAACACATATAACGACCCTTCCGTTTTAGTTGAAACTAAGTACATTTTTCCTGATGTCCCGGAAAGATACTACGTTTGTCCTTTAATATTATTATGATTTATTCGTTGCAACAAAAAAAACTTTTTTTAGTCCAGTTAATAGAGGAAACCGGTGTGAAGGCGGCACCTGCTCGCTCGTCGCTGGCACCAGGCCGAGCTGGCCCGTCTCCACGCCCGTACTTCATTACCGGCGCGCGGCTCCGGCTTTCAGCGCGGTTAATGGAACGCGTAATGCGTTCACACGCAATATATTACGATAATATGCCAAATATACGATGCTCTTGCGCATGTCAATACGTGGGACCCAATACGAGCGCAGTCAAATGTTCACATACAACCAACATACTTTTCAAAGTGAGGATGTTCACAAGTTCCCATGGCAGTCGCATGAGCGCAGTAACATTAGCTTTATTAGTAAATTTCTCGACAAATATCTCAATAAAGTCCTATCTTTAATTATCCTGGTGTTAAAGGACGCGAGATGTGCTTTTAGAGAATAAATGGATTGGTGGAGTCTCGTGATAAATCGATTTTTTGCAATTCTGTAGTAAGCAATTCAATTAATCGGAACTGCCAAAAATGTTAATTCGTTATCAATAGTCCTCCCCCCTTTCGCACGGCACCGGACGACCCTCGGATGTTAATCGCAGCGGCGGTACCCCATCCCCCCCCGGTCTAGACTGCGCGCCCCATGCAAACAGGCCACGTGTGCCGGTGGTAGGACTCTTTTGTAACTCGCAGAATGAAGTGCAGTTAATATTTAATTCCTTCAGGTGAAGCCGGGCCACCCTGTTGGTAGAATAAAAAATTAACTTAGGAGCGATTGCTGTAAAGCTAGTCCTAGGTTGTGTAGGTACAAAGTACAAAACGGAGCTTTTGCGGCTCAAAGGTTTACAACAACCATCAATTGAAATACTTACACATAAACAACGCCGGTGTTAATGTATCAAGTTGTCTCCATCCTAATTGCTCCAGGAATACCGACAGGATTTGACGCGAGTGCGGGGCAACATGACCCTTCGGCGGAAATAATTAGATGCGCTAATTGAAGAGCGGCCGCGGATGAGTCGTCCGGGGGAACCCTGAGGACAGTGACTCATTTGGCATCACTCCATCACAGCTTTAACGGAGACTCGCCGCTGGCAGCCCTTTGGGCGCATTCGGGTTAAATTTACGAGGTTTTTACACGAGCCACCTGCTCTGATGGAACCTGATATGAAGTGTCGCGCGCGGCACAGTCCGGGGTGTTGTGATGGTGCGCGCTGACTCAGCCGCCGCGTCGGGAATAATAAAGCCAGTCAAGGTCCGCATCGTAAAACGTAACAGTCCCAAGTGGGTCACGGCGCTCGCACTCGATGTCTTTATTTTCAACCTGAACTAAATGTTACAGACTCCACGAATCAGGGCCTCGTTGCAGACGTTCGCCTTTACAACTCTATCGATAGTTAATACTCATAAATTGACTACCGAACATCTGAAAATTTAGTGTTTCGCCTACGTGTAAATATTTTTTTATATTATCATAAATGTATTATTGTAAAAATGTAACGTTAACGACCGACTTTAGCGCTTTCTGTCTTTTGATGAAGACTGTAATTTTAGTTTACACACGGAGCCATCATATTCTTAAGAAATATAAAAAACTGATTAACAATGTGCAATGTTAAGAGAATGTGAAATATTAGAGTCGTGAATTCTTCCGATGTTAATGTCCCGGATCTGTGCTGCAGAGCATATTAAACCCCCCCTCCACAGTTCAGCAGCCGCTTCTGGAATGGCTGCGCTTAACCTCGACAGTTTATGTTAACGGGTGGCATGTCCCCGCGCGGCGTAGTTTTTAGAAACAGCTTTGTAGTCGAAAATAAACGCGGCACTAAATTCCGGACGGCCGTGGCCATCATCCGTAATACACTGGTGACTCAGCGAGTGTTCCCCGCCCGGGCGCGCCCGAGCTGGGAGCACATCCAGCGGGGACGCAGCGGTGATACCAGACTCACTAACACCCTACGCAGAGAGCCCGATAACATATATTCTCAACTGGAACACTCGCACGCTAAAATCGCCGTAATGATTAGATATGAACACCCGAATCATAACAAAAGAGAAGTAGGAGAAGATCCGGTTCGTTGTGGTGATAAGTATGTAAATGTTAAACTGTTAGTTATACACCAGAAACTTTAAGACTCTAATCCAGCTGATGGGGTAACTAACAGTTCAAAACATTTCTTAAAAAAATAGTGACGATATTATTTTACTTAGTACCATGTAGATAATTACGAAGTTCTTTTATCCTTTGTTGTTCTGTGCTTTGGGAAGTACACTTGGCGCGTTGCCAAGCGAAAATCTACTCAATATCTATAATAAATTATGTACGTTTCGCACTGCACGCGCGAACAATGGCTTCAGTGGAGCTTTGATCTTGAAACTATTTCAGTATGCACTCGTAACATGACGTCACGAGATACACCGCACTCGCCGGTAAATAGAACAAATAACAATATTCCCTTTTGAGGTGTCAGACATATTCATCACGATTCGGAACATTTCCGGTTTACTGTTTCTACAGCGCAGTAATACATGCACATTACTGATAAACAGTTTAAAATTTGGTAAGAGTTGTTAAGTTACTGTAGTTGTAGAGTGTAATGTGTAGTTGCAACACTTAAATATAAGTAAACGTTATGCTCATGTCAATGCTTCATTTAATTACGAAAAACGAGACCCTATCTATGAGTTAAATCTATTGGTTCCGTTTGTTTGTTTTAAGAAAACTAAGATGCAGTGACACTAGTGATAGTGAATCATGTTATGAAGGTCTTTCTGAAGCTTTTTTTTTTTATACTACTTTGCGACGAGACGAGCAAGACGTTCACCTGATGGTAAGTGATACGCTTGCCCATGACAACGTGGTGCTAGTTAAGATGGTACACACTGCACCACATTGCGCTCGTCGCATGGAGACATAAGGTGTTAAGTCTCGTTACCCCAGTAATTACACTAGCTTATTAGATTATATTAGCTTCGAGCAGTATTTTTAGTAAAGCTATTAATATTAATGAAAGAGGTTGTAATCGCATCCTAAACTATAGTACGCGGAGCGCACGGCGGCGCGCGCGCATCCCTTGCTGGACCGCGCCGGGACCGAAATAGTAATGTTTGTGGCGCGATGTCCGGCCGGAACACGCCGGCTTTCACAACCGACAAACGTACAGACGTCAACAAAAACAAAGCATTCGAACCAACGACTACCGGTATCAGGACATTACCCTTGAAAGACCTAGAAAAATATAATTTACATGTACATAATACATCTAGCCCACAAATCGGAAGTTTAGTAACAGCCAATGCGTCCAGCTCCAGTTGCGGACATGAGATTTAAAAAAAAATGCCTGTGCGGGGAATACCAGCTTCAACTTAAAACTGTCTCGGTGTAGTTCTAGTTTGCAAAAAAGTGTCTGTCTGTTGGGGCATTGCTTCGCAAGCTTTTTTTGGTTAGACCTTGTGTCGAATTCAAACTATCTTTTTTGAATGGTATAGTTATGTATTTTTATCGTTCATCAGTTATTATTCAATCGCATAACAAAACAGATTGTACATTCTTTAAGGAGCAATTCATTTCCAAACGTAATTATCTTATTATCTGCAGATTAGAATGCTGTCAAGTTTTTTTAATAATATTTTGCTATATTATGCTGTAACAAATTCAGAGGAACGTGATCGAATCTGCGACCAGTACGCGGCTGCGTGAAGTGTGCCCGTGAGCAGTGAGCAAGACATGTGTTCGTATTTGTTTTCTTTGAACGGAGCGTGCGCGTGCGCACTCGATAAAGCTACCGAATTATCTCCGAAATCCGATTACGTGAGCTGGCATTACGAAATTTCTTACACATTTTTCAACCGGCGAAACTGCCATCAAGAAATTTAAATTAAAAAAATAATCGTTTTGCAAAATGAATAAAGCTTCCATTTTGAATCATCTACTAACACGATCTTCGCGTCGTGTGGATCATTTGCAACTATAATTACCACTCTAAAATAAGTTTACGATACAAGTGTATGTGCACCGGTAAAGCATTTAACTAGCGGTCACAACTATTTGGAGCAGGCGGAAGAGATTTAGTGCTTTTACTACAGTTTTAACTGTTTACAAGAAGCTTATAACTAGCGTAACGACAGAGGATCTACAAAAATGTATACGCGACCAATTGAGAACTCCATCCGATTTAGAAAAAGTTGAAAGAAATAAGAAATTGTATCATCATCAGCCTATAGACGCCCACTACTGGACAAAGGCCTCCCCTAAAGATCTCCACTCCAATCAGCTTTGCCCTATTCGCATCCAGCGGTTTCCCGCGACCTTCACCAGATCGTCAGTCCACCTTGTGAGGGGGCCTTCCAGCATTGCGTCTACCGGTACGCGGCCCCCACTCCAGGACCTTACTGCCCCATCGGCAAAAAAATTGTAAAGAAATTGTATAGTCTCAATTTATTCACATATACAGATGTTTTATGGTAAAGCACACTAGCTCATCAAAAAAAACCTATAACTGAACTTGACGATTGAAATCGAAGATACACTACTAGCCACTTACAATAACTAACGGCTAGTTGAACACACTCTGTATCGATCCTCATCTCAATCTGCAGCGGTAACAACGAATGATACGATCGAGTGCACAGAATGTAACCGTAATACATAGACGACACGATCAAACACACGTCGCAATATCCGCAGCCTTCACAAAAGTAATTAACGCGCCGACGGGAAATAATTCCGCACTGTTTACCCAGCCACCCCCCCACCCCCACCCCCGCTCGGACCCAATTCCCGCTCCGATCAGCTGCTGATGATCACATGTTCATTACATGAAATCATACATCAATAGTCAGGCAGTACGCTAAGTAACGCTGATATATTTCTGACCCATCATTTTAAAAAAGGGTGTAATTTTACATGACTATTACATCTTAACTATTTGCTTAATCCCACACACATCCCCTTAAACGGACACAGTATTTAGTGATGATAATAAAACAGTAATATTATTAGTAATTAATACTAAACCTAAGTAGTGTATATGGAGAAGGCAATGGCAAACCACTCCATTACAACTGCCAAGAGAGTCGTCGTGTGTTTCAATAAAAACATGATGACCACGACCCTCAGTCATGAGGAAATACGACTTAGACCGATCGAAGTAATGTATGGAAAAATAACAAACTTCTCTTAGTTTTTATGTTATTCTAATGAAATGGATCGTTTTAACTGAAACATCAAAACTGTATAAAGATTAGAAGTAATTGTACAAACCAATTTTACTTAAAAAAGTAATTTCAGATTTGCGTTGGAATAGTAACGCAAGTGTTAAATTAAATAACTATAAGGAAAGACAGTAAAGTTAACGAGCTCTCGCAGTGAAGCGCGCCGATAAAATGTTCCGTTACAAGTAAAACAACAAATAGACTTCAAATAAACACGGGGACAAATAAGGAAATGACGTCACGCACACAGCCTTCGAGATAATTGCGCAAGGGAACCGCGGAGACACAGCAGGGGTGAGACCGGCGGGGACTTCCGGGGCACGTGCCGGCGACGTGCCGGGGGGCGGGGGGGAGCAGCCATTAGAGGCGGCCTTGACCCTGGAGCGGAGCTGGACGTCGTCGCATCAGGCTACCCGGTACTCTACAGCTATGTGTTGTAATAACGGAAATGACGGTTTGAAAGTATTTTCAGGCAGGCGCGACCGTTACCGGAGTTTTCATATATCACTTAACTGAAGCATTTATAACATTGGAATTAAATCTTGAAACATATTCAATTGAAACTTTAAAATTAGCTGAACTGATTTAAGGAAAAACTACACGTCCAGTGCAACCGGCTGGAAGCTACAATGTCTGGAAATCGCGCTAAATTTTTAACATTTCTATTTTTTAGACCGAGGCAATAAAAACATTACGGCAATAGAAATTAGTGAAAAATGATTAAATAAAACAAGATAGTACAAAAACCCATCAAGATAAATATCATCGTTTAAAAAGAATCAAAATTGTAACGTATACGCAAGTTGTCACTTGTAGTTACTATCAGATGCAGAGACGGGTTCGAACCCAACTCAAACGCCGGCCGGGCGACGCGCGCTGCCGGTCAGCAGTGGGGCGTTATCTGCGGGATGCTGCTATCGCATCCTGCCGCGCTATCTCCCCCACTGTCTGCTATTCGCTACAAAATCGCATTTCTCCTAAACGGATAAATATAGTTTGTTTACCGCGCACCCCCGGCAGTAAACTGTTAGTTACACGGCCTGGTTTCTGTACAACAAGAACGGTCGAAAGGCGTGTTGACTATTTATGGTGGTGCTCGATGCGAAGCGGTGGAAACAAAGAGTCGACGCAATTCGCGCCCGGGCGCACCACCAGCGGCACGCTGCCGTCACTTGGTACAGTTCCAAAGCGCGGCGGTGGGGGTGGTAACAGACGATTAATTATCATCTATTGATGGTTTCATACTCTATAATTTGACAAACGCAGCCATCGCAAAATTCAGAGTTATGCGGAACTGCGCCGGTCGGTTTGGCAAGGAATTAGAAAGCGCATGAGCGCCGGCCACGGCGCGGTCGCGTTTGTTTTGGAATTCGCGCGTCGACAATTACACGCGGTGACTTCATGTTCAGTAAATGCGCGCGCGGCGCTGTCGTGGCGGCGTCGGGAGCCGCAACCGCGACGGTCAGAATTTGCACGCAAATCTAAATATGTGTAAAATTACATAATATTAGCAAATTTAATAACCTACTAAGACGGTTTCCCCATATTTAAAATACCAATTCAATTGCTGTAAGAACAATCTACATGTGATAAAAAATAAGTTCACGGAATATGGACAAACAGATTGTCGCAATCATGATTCTTCGTTTATACAACGAAGCGCCAGTTAAGTTATTTACATAAAGCCAAATTACGCTCGTCGCCGTGAACAAAATATGCTAAGTTTAGATGTCACAGAAACCTAACGAGCTGCATCGCTTTACAAACCGGGGCACGGCTTCACTACTGTTCAGTGGTAAACAGGCGCAACAGTGACTACCTGCCGCCAATAAAAAGAGTTATTTAAAATGATCATCTAAGTATGTATAATCACAGACCATCTGGAGCACGCGACTTCGTATCAAAGTTTTTACGACACGCTTATTTATATCGGTGACGATACGGAACCGGGCCGACCTTGTCGCGGACACTATCTTTTGTTACTGTTTGTGTTACTGCCCCACCGCAGCCCACACGCGTTATCTTCGAGTACGTGGCGACGGGGGTCAGGGGTATGCCCTTGAAACGCCAGCGAGGATTGATTTGGCTCCATTAGAAGCAATTACACCCCCCAAAGATTGATGTCGGTCAATTCTTGTGTGTTTGTGCAAAAGGTTTTAGTTCAGCGTTGAAAGATATATGAATCAATCATGTTATCACAAATCAAATTCATAATACACAGCATCCTACAGATGAGATGATTCCTTGTGATTGTTTCTTACAAAAGTTGTTATTAAAAATGAATGTTAAATTAATTTAGTGTGTGAAGGTCTGCAATTAATCTGTGTTTTTAACGGTAATACATTGGGCGTGCGACATTGAACCGTCAAGTTAAATCCGAATAGAAAATAGCGTTGTATTGGAATAAGAAAATATTTACGAGTGAATCTATTAGAGCTTCCATTTGTACGCGTTGACGCGTCCTCCGCCCGCCTGGAGGCCGACCGCGCGTCACGCGTCACGCGTCGCTCTGCGTGTGTACGCGCGTCACCGCCGGCTCACGGAAGGGCCGCTCGTGTAATACTTTGGAAATTTGTTTGTTTTCAACAAGTATTGCGAGATGTTCACTTGCAGTGACGCGTGCAACCGCGGAGCAGTACTACGTTATCATAACCCCGGGTATCTGCTACGAGGGAATTTGATACGCAAACAAAAATAAACTCAGTTATAACGTAACATACACAGTTGATCACTAGTTGAACTATACATAAACTAGAAGAGGAATATTTAAAAGTATTCTAACCAATACATATATATATATATATATTAGGTAGAATATACGTATATATATGTATTATCTTCGCTTCTGTCTGCTACATATTTGTTTTTTGTCTTTAACCGTTTCAGTAGCAATTATTGTGCACGAACTTTGCGACACTACGTGGATATTCATCATTGTAAGTATCACGTCTTAAACCTATTAGTGTCTTAATAAAGCAATTACAATAAAATTTTCTTTTGTTCGACTCTTTAACCGCAACCAAAATGACGCAAACAGGTTTTTTTTTATTTTTTCAAGTTTTACATGATTGTTCGTAAAAACACTTAACTATAAATCTCTATCGAGGTTACGGTGACGGTTGCGTCTAATGATTCGTAGCTGGAGTCAAAGTAGTTTGCAATTCGCTGAGGTTCGAACTTAGCACTCAGCAGTAAAAGCTTTCATTATACAAACCACAAGACACTCGCCCGTCAGCGGGGCGGGCGCCTCCCGCCGCCTCCCGCCGCCACGCACGAGCGGGTGACGCGCTCCGCGGTACATTTCTCTCGCCGCGTGATAACTTTGACCTTCTACCATCAACTGCGACAAGATGTGTATGATGTTTCCCTGATAGTAAATGACACGTTCGCCAAATATCAATTGTGGTAATAGTTAGTATATTTACACAGCACTATACACTGCTCGACGTCTTGAACCATAAGATTTGTTAAGCTTCGTCACCGCTGTAATTTCACTGGATACCCTACAAACTACTACAAACCGGTATACCGTAATGTTTCCATATCATTTCTTGGTAAAAAAATAGATGTTGATAATTGCCTAACGTTTCCGAAAACAAAGACATTTAAATTTCATTAGTTTTTATAGTTATCGAGTGTTTGGTTAAAATTTTAATTAAACCGTTACAAGTATTTACATCGTTTGTTTTTAGTAAATAACACACGAACGGCGCAATAATGGATATCCAGTTATTGCAAATACTCGCTAAGTTTTCAAAATATTTGGACCGGTGTATTCAGAGTAAATATTTGCTTTGTTGTTATATTATTGGAGCAGACCGAGCGAGGAACTGCGCGGACGCCGGCAGCGATTCGGTGGGTTGAGAGGAAGACTCGCCTGTTCAGCAGTGCACTCCCGCAGGCTGATGATATCGACAATTTTAATCTAGTACCAAAGTGTAGTTTAATAAAAGTGTGTGTTTGTATATTCCGAATGTCTCGTGATGTATATCGTTATTATATCGAAAGTTCTAACAGTCAATGTGTGTATCATCTCACTTGAAGAGAATTGAACTATTTAGCGCAATTGAGAGTCGGCGGCGGGCGGCGCGGCATAGTGTTGAGGGCACAATTGTAAGCTGACGATGACCGGCGACAATTATATATATGAACAAGTAGACGAGATTTTATCTAGTGATTATAAGAACTACAGACCCCATGTTGCCGATATGCTTTTAAAACAGCATTCCAGGCTCTAAGCTTCTCCATTTACGGACTCATTGCCACTTAACACTATGTTAAATTGAGGTTCAGTGTTCATTGTAGATTAAAAATCTAATCTTAAATGCCAGAAGAGTTGAGAACGTCGCCATGCCTGCCTTTGAATATTTTAATATAAATGTAACGAAAGCGACGACATTATGCGAAGGTCAGGTCTTAACAGTAGAAATACTTTGAATAGGAAAAAAGTTTAGAAAAGTTTGCAGTGCGCGCCAAAAATAACGGCAAAGGAATGTGGTATTCATTTTAAAATTTCTAATTTAAAACAGTTGTGTGAGCGTCATGACGGACGCGGCGCAAACGTTTGGCAAAGTCGAGTGCATTCTGAAGCGCGGGCATGTGGGAGACTTGATGACTGCAATAAAAATCCAAGTTAAATGCATCAAGCACAATATACAAATCAAAAACAATATACATCATCACAATCATCAACCTTCCACAAGTCTCCATACGGTGCGTCCCCGCGCAGACCCGTGCCCGTAGACATACCGCGGTGTATTGTTTGAATAATAGCAGTAGGTAGATCTTCTCATAATTACTGCGGTAATGGCTTTTGACATTTGAAATGTTAAAGCCAACAATGTCACGTAAAAGCGTAACGTTTAACATCATCTTCAATCATATCGCTGTTTCGTTATACGAAAAAAAAGTTTTAAATTCGGTATTGGACTCTATTACATAGCGTTATCAAGTTTGTTGTACTTCTAACTTTTTCCTCTTTTCTTTTATCTACTAAGGGTCGAGACGAGCAATACGTTCACCTGATGGTAAGCGATACGCTTGCCCATAACAACGTGGTGCTAGTTAAGATGGTATTGCACCACATCGCGCTCGTCGCCTTGAGACATAAGGTGTTAAATCTCGTTACCCCAGTAATTACACTAGCTACAGCAAATCTCTACATCTTTAGATCATATCTAGCGCCAGTCACCAGCCACCAGATATAAATCTAAGTTGATCGTGTTAAGGGCTCGTGATAAGCTAACACAACACACTTGGTCAGCCGGCCCGCGTCTGTGCTGTAGTATGGCGACGCTCCGCTCCGCTCCCGCCGCGGGGAGGCAACTGGGCCGCACGTCGCGCGCCGTCTGGATGCGAACCTTGACCTTTTAAATTCTCCCGTCCGAACGCAATAAATCACCCTCGTTATACTGAACTCTAATGGACTACGAGACGAACACATTATTTATTATCGTTTTCTTTTTCTTAAGACAGCGGGGCAATGAAAGCAATATTAAAAATAACGCGCGTAATAATACAAAATCTCGTTAAATATTAAATTATAACTTAAAAATACTTCCGCCGGAAACTAAAGAGCTACTAACAGTTACTAGCCACAAACAAGCATACATGGTTAAACGCGGGTTCGCATGAAACTTGTAAATCTTATTTGACTTCGAGTAAAGAAAACATGTTATTATAAACCATAAGGTACCTACAACTGGTCGTGATGGAAGTGTATGGGGGAGGCCCGTGTCCAGCAGTGGACAACAATGGGCTGAAATGGGGTTAGCGTGGTGATAGTGGGCGGGGTATCTTTCAACCTGTCGGCAGACTGCACCCATTTTCCTACTTATACTATTGTTCATTTGTGCTGATAGGCATAACTTTGATTTCCGTGCATACTGTAACTCGAATGTATTTTTTTTTCTATACGTTTCCTCGTTTTCATTAGTATCTCATTTTCGTCTTAAAACAACATTGTTCGTAATGAATTTTTCGTAGAAGTTACAATTATCTTTAATTCCGTCTTTCCTATGTAAAAAATATCAATACACGGGTACTGATACTTTATACATAATAGAGATCAATATTATTAGCTCAGGTTCACTTACGCTATCGCTGTTAAAATTTAACACTAGAATTATCTCCTGCAGATAAGTAACCTAAGTTGATTTACCGTAAACGTGTGCTATCGTGTCAAATTTGAACTAGATCTAAAGCTGTTCATTCTACATCAGTGTATACGTATATTGTAATAATATAGTACTGCGTACTTACAGATACCGCCGTGTAATTCTAAAAGAGCCGTCTTTGCCAAAATTTTCCTCATTAAAACTCCGCGGAGGTCTACGATCTGGTCCGCGAAAAGCGTCCGGAACGTTTGTTAGGGAGATTCAAGACTTGGATTAACTACTGCCGCCTTTTGAAAACTTTGCTTTAGTCTGCAAACAGTTAATACTCAGGCGATTTAATTGCATTTATCGTGATGAAATTTCCTGTTTTAATAAATAAACTTCTCTGTAGTCCATTCTATTCTATCAGCAGTATAAAAGTATAAAAAAAAACAATCAAAATGTCACCACGTAAATGAGCTACTTCAAATGTTAGTCGGGAGAGCGCGGACATTTCCAACTGAATGCCAGATTAATAACACCGCAAATGTCAGCCCGGCTCTGCGGCCGCCGAGCATTTCATTTGCCCCACAGCTTGCCCATACCCTTATACATGTGCCTATAATGAGATCACCCTGATAAAAACACAATGATTCAAAATCATTAAGTATCCTCATCATCAGCATGTATTTACCCGGTGCACGCTGTCATCGGGCACACCCCATGCCTTCCGCTCAACGCGCCTCTTTCCGCACTCACTCATATTTTGTAAATATTGTGGTAACAATTAATTGAATACTTCATCAAAGTTTTGAATAAAAAAGACATCCGATTTCGTATGATAACGGTACACGTATAAGGCATTAATGTATACGTATATATACACGTATACAGACGGCCGGCCGGGGGCGGGCGGCCCGTCCGCCCTACAATCTAATATTCACCCGGCACTGTGCAGTTTCCGGATCAATATCTATTAACAGTTTTAACCGTGTGAAAGAGTTTTTCTGCTTAACTAAAACTACGCTCCTAGCAATGTCTAAAAAACGTATAAGCTTGCAAATTAATTAAACAGTATATTATGTCAGTGAGTATGAAAATGGTGAACGAAGAAAATCGTTTACGAGTAAAACAAACACAGCGGCGATTATTCCTTATATCATACGACACGCATAAAAAAAAATATATATAAAAAGCTGATTTTTTAAACAAAAGGTGCATTGTAAAGTCTTATGCATTATGTAGAAAGAACGCGACGCATAAGGCGTCCCTGATGCGATTATACAAGAAATATGTATCGATATATAGGATCTCACGCAAATTGGATTGGCACTAGAGACTACCCGCGATGGTTATCTAAGCAACTTGTTTATATTCACGTAATATTACCGACAAATGGTAATAATACCTTTAAAGGTATATAGCATAAGTAAAAAGAAACATACGTCATGGTCATGTGCGACGCGGGACCAGCAAAACCTATTCTTCAAGCGGTGGTGATAACTCATAAACATATCCATAGTTATAATGCGCTAGTTAATATATTTACACAGCAGTACAAGCGTTCATTGCATTGTGACGTAACATGTTTCGTTACCCCAGTAATTTCGCTAGCTGTAGCGCCTTTAAAGCCGCAACATAGTGATTACTAATTGTTAGAATAACAACTATAGATATACGGATTGATCTACATTCGGCTACCAAATAAGTTAACTAACTTGAATTCTGTTAAATTATTTTTAGACTAAAATATGCGTTAGGCATACTTTTCTACATTGTATGGAAACGGCTTAAATAAAAATAAATACAAACTAAAACTAGAACAAAGTTGATGTCAATACACGTTCGTTAACAAAATATTTTTATTCTTTAGAATTATTGATAAAATTAAATATGCAACTTCAAATAAAAATAAACTAATTTACAATCGGAGAGACAGTCTGATGGTCACGCTGTTTGCGACGGAGCTTAATAAAGTCACTGAAGACAACTTATGTTTTGATCGTATTCTAATAAGAGGAAGGATTGTTATACAAATGCATTAAATACGCCTAAAATATATGGGCTAATAGAGGACAAAATGTGCTGAAATACTCCGGTGGTATTACATCCGGTTTGGTGTTAGATAAGGTATACCGCAAGCGGCGGCCGCGGGCGCCGAAACGCTGGCCATCAGTGTCAGCTCCACTGAAACGATACATTACAAGTTGTACTGACGAGCCGCCGGCGGGGCCGCTCTCTCCACACCCGGCTCATCTCGTTTCAGGCTAACTTTTGCCGCTCTAGTTACTGTATCTCCAACGAAACCTTGATAAAGTTCAGCCGTAATTTTTGAAACTGTAAGTTATAATGGCTCCCGTCAAAATATTTCACGAGGTCCATACAAATATTTCAAAATAATTGTAATAGTACTAAGTTGAAAGAGATGACGACCTAGTTGAAATATTATTTTCTGGTTAATTTCAGGTACTTTGCAGAAATTTTTATACATGACAAAAAAGTAAAATTTAGGAGCCTTTACAATTATAAAGATTATGATTTCTTATATTTCTGCGAATGTTACACAAGGTCCAATCTGACCATTAATGATAATTAAAAAGTTGTGGGTACCATGTGATAGCTGTGACATTTGGACGTCTGTCATCTCAGTCCCCCCGTGACCATGACTGCTGCAAAGCGATCGAAACGTCGGGAATAAACAAACTAAATAATAAACGCGATAAAATCCGTAAAATTGAGTTTTAATAAATTATAAAGATATGCAACAACTTTCATTTAAATTAATAACGAAAAAATATTTGATTAGATTTTATAACAATAAATATGTTTACAGCTTTTTCACTAAACCACGAGTTTATATTATCTATTATTGTATATCTAAAATTATACAATGTTATCGTTTAATTTTAACCGGTATCATGTTGTCTTGTACCTTTTTTCATAAATCCATCAAAATCGTTCCGCGTAACTTCCGCGCGACGCACAAGAGTATGCCGCGGGTGAAAACTTATTGGCGTGAAAAGTGAACTGCGTTAGCGGCACTGAAACTTTCACAACACGCGCGCGTGTACGCCGGCCGCGCACTGGAGCGCACACGGCCGCTCGCGACCGCCCCCCGCGCCCACTCGCCCACTCGCCCACCCGCCGCTACGCGAAAGCTACCGCGCGCTACGGGCACCCGCAGCTTTCTGCCACGCCGCCCGCCGCGGGACCTTTTTTTTATTTAGGATAGACTAGTGCTTGACTGCGATCCCACCTGATGGTGAGCGGCGATGTAATCTAGGTGGTAAAGCGCACTAGTCTAGAAGAAGCCTATTCACTCTTTTCTTGAAGACCCCCACAACCTCCTAACCCCCCCCCCCCACCTCCAACCCCCTCTAACCCCACACCTCCGCGCGCTCATCACACAGCGGCCGTCGCGTGGCCGTATGCCGTATGCCGGCACATATCACATACAGATAAAGCTCCAGTGCTAATTAAATTATTAATTAATTAACAACAGGATCCGTCAATATCTCACTGACACGGCGTGCACCTCGGAAACCAGAAGCTCGCGGATTCGAATTTATTTTTCGAATGTTGTATAACCTGTCTATCAATATGTATAACTAAGTAATTATATCCGCATTGCAAATAGTCGCAAGACTATATGAAGAAGTTACTCAATGATAATGTACGTGTGTACGTACAGACGCGTGTGCTACGTCAACGGTAGATAATTCATCTGCACCGCCCCGTCTCCGAGGTCTAACTCTTCGCCAGAACGTATATGTCTGTGTGTATAAAATTCATTGCCAATTTGTTTGATCTCACTGTGAACGAGCAGTTCCATTGACAGCCTAGAACAATAAAAACGTCACGGAATGCCTTCACAGACTCGTTAATAGTTCTCAACGACTGAAAGAGCTTAACCTCATTGTGTATTTACGACAATGGGTCAGTGCTGAAATCGATCTGGCGACACTGCACTCGCAACGCAGTGACAAAGGTTGCCCGGCATAATGCTAATGAGTTTACAAAGAGCTGACCCACGCGTCCGGTGTGCTTTGTCTTCGTATAATAGAGAAAGCTTTTATAAATTGTTAAATACCATATTATTCATTTATTGGGATGTGCGTCAGTTGCCAGGGAACATCAAGAATTTTCTTAATTATGAAATTAATGGAGTTGCAAGATTTAGCAACGTGAAATGCGAAAGCTTTCATGCATCACTCATGAAGACATTAGAGCAGCGCGGCGGCGGGCGCGGCGGCGGAAGTGCGCGAGTGCAATATATAATTATCGGTTTGTTTACTTAGTACTTCCCTCGCGCCGTTTCTCTATTCAAAGGTTTGCTTACATGCGCTAACTAACCTACTATATGATCACTTCTATGCTAAACATCATTGCTTCTGAACCACTAACAAAAGTTAAAATTTTTTATAAACTGATGCCCTGTATTTGTCTATCTGTCATCGTACCTACAATTAGTTAAACGGTTATAATGTTTTTTGTTGAGGATGAGAGTGTATTAAAATTTTACATTTCTATTTATATTATGAATTTGTATAATGATGCTAATCCTACGAACTGTCGCATGAGACTATGTTAACTAAGGAGGATGTCTCTTTACAACCAAAGTTCGATCAGCAAACGAATAATTATAATGTCCATCTCCACGCTTTTTTAAATAATCGAATTATTAAAACAAAACAACTTTGCAGATGGACGTCCACTGCTGGACATAGAGCACCAAAATAACACAGCCCTGCGCTGTTTGATTTGGGTCGCGCCCAGAGATGCACAGTACCTTTACAGGTTTACAGTTCGCTTGAAATAGTTCCGCTTTCAGAGACACACAGTGCCGGCGCCGCAGCAGCGCTCCGGCTTGCAGTGTTGTAAACAATTAACTAAAACTATAAATAGTACGGTATGTGTGCACGAGGCGGGCGAGCTGCCCCGCGCCCGCCGCCCTCCGCCGTAACCTTCGGGAGCTGAACGCAGCGGATCGCTGTTAATTGGATGCGCATAACCCTAAAGTATTTTGGCTGGAAGTGACCTAAAAACGGGACGATTAATCAAGTGTCACTCGGTTCAAATTTATAAGGTTTAATGTCATTATTTGGGACTTAATTAGAATGTATGCATCGCCATTTACGAGAGCGAAGCTTATGTATCTGTTGTCCTCCTCGGCATCGCTTAATTTGCGACGAGGTCTCCCCGGAGACCTCGTATCAGTTTTACATAAACTGCGACGGAAACGCGTCTCCTAATGCAATTTGTATTTCGCTTCCGCAATGACTCGACTGCGCAACGTCGTGCACAGAGCGCGCCAGACTCTTTAGAAAGCAAGGAAATTTGTGACTGTATTTTTAAAATGGTTTTTATAATCTTTTAATAATTTTATTGTAAAAAAGTTTGCATTCAGTACATACAGCAGATGTTCTGTCTTATAACATCTACCTGCGAGTTCAACAATACTTGTTTTCAAGCGGCCTCCTAATGTTTTTAATTTTAGCACATCTTGAAAGTGACACTAACTATATAAACAAATTTTTCGAAGTTCCACAATTTCTCTGAAATGTTGAACGTTGACTCACGCAAATATCACAGGTTGTATTAATAATAAACAAAGCGGCTTCTTTGCGTACAGGTTCCAGTAAAATATTTTTAAAAGGTAGATTAGATCCTTTCCTAAAACACTAACAAGAAAAAACGACTACGAAACTTTATACACAAAGTTAGACCAGCAGGAATAATACAAAGTACTCACCGATGACTGGAGTAGACGTGAGCGTCTGCTCCCACGTGGGCTCGTCCTCCATCTTCCTGAAGCTCCGCTCCACTGCAACAAAACGCACTTGACGTACACAGCTCCGATGCGTGCGTGCATAATGATGTAACTTGACGTGCCAGGTACGCGTTCCTTTATCAGCTATTCTTACTAAATTTGTATGCGTATTGTAAAGTACTAGGACCATATTCACCCGGAGTTTAGTGGTTCATGTTTAACTCTGAGAAATAAACAATGTAGAAAACGTGGGCTCCTATCGTTTGTTCAAGATTACGATAACGATCTGGTATAAGTAATGATAAAGCTGATAATTACGAAAGAAGAAAAAAAAATGTAAAACTTAAGTGCAATTTTGAAATGTATACTAAAAGCACAAGTAGTATTAATAAACTCACTGTTCAAGAAGTGGCCGGTACCCGACGCCTTTCTTGACTTCTTATCGCTCGCGTCCTGACCTGCATATAATTATTCATTATTTTATTTATCATTACAAATACATCAAAGCAACTAACCACTATTTTGAGACTGATGTAAAAAGGAATTAGCCAAAACTGTAAACTGTTAAGATATATTGCAGTGAAAGATTGAAGTATTTTTTTTTTGTTGAAGAATCACTCACCTGGCTGGTTGTTATGGTGTATCCGCTCCATGAATCTGGAGATGCGATTGTTGTGATGCTCACCGTCAAGCACGCAGCCCTCCTCCACCGACTTGGCGCACTCGCGGTGCACTCGCAGGTTACAATCTATATACAAGCAGTACAAGTTTAAAGTAAAACAATTTTTTAAAGCATGTGATTTTATATTTTTATATATAATTATGATTGTGACTAGGCGGAAGAAATAAACTAAAAACTCACAAAATTTTATTTAAAAAGATATATAACTTACTGGCACAGACGTACGCCTGCGGGGCGAGCCCCCAGATGACAAGGTCGCAGTGGTGGCAATGCGCGACCGACGTGAGCGCCTGCAGCTGCAACTGGTGACCGCGCACCACGTACTGCGCACGCGCACATATACACACAATTACACAAGAATATTTACTTGATTAAATCAAAAGTAGCAATTTTTTACGAAGACTTCGCATGTTGACGAATGAATACGTCTCGTGACGATAATTAAGGGGAGAGTAAATAAAGTTATTCTAAACTAGTGCGCTTGAACATCATAAACTACACTCTCGTTTACCGTTAAGAGATATTGTCATCAAGCACACATCTATATAATGTTAACTAAAACGCAACGAGGACTATCATCAGCCTTATGGTAGGATTTCCAAACAACACAGAAATGCTTACACATCACCACATTGCACTTATCGCCTCGAAACCAGGGTGGTGCGTCTGGTTCACATTGGTAGATAAATTAACTTCACCGCCTTTCCACAAATAGACACTGTGATATGTGACTATACTAATTAGACAGTCTCCGCCTAGTGGCCTGTTATTAATCACACCTCCCGTTAGCTACAGCAAAATAAAATACTGAATAAAGATATAGCTAAAATTTAAAGTCTAATTAAGCCTATACAGATATAAGGATGTTTAGTAACAGGTGCGCGCCGACTCACCGGTTGGGGTCGCTGCTTGGCGATGTGCTTGAGGCGCTGCTTGTATAGCTTGTCGCGCTGCAAGAACGCGTCGCGCGCACCCGCCGTCGACGCAGCCGCCGCCACCGCCGCCGGCCTGCCACCAAAACAGAATATTTTTTAATCGATGAAGCGAAGAGACGGGCAAAACATCACGTTCACTTGATGGTAAGTATACCGTCCTATAAAAGTGGCGCTAGTTGGGCTGGAACACGGTGACATTTGCACACTACTCTTTAGCGGTAGAACTAAGAACTGCGGAGACCTACAGTCAGTAACACAAAAGTAGACTCATGACTACTGCTGACAACTTACAGCGCTGACGTCAGCTGTGCACAAACATTGATCTACATTTTCCAGTTATAATAAATATAAATTGACGAACATTTGGCAGATCATCAGTTAAATTCTATTTTAATGTTTATGAAGATTTTTTTGACAAGACTTTTTAAAAAAAATATATTTTATATTATTTAACCAATAAAGTCCAGTTTAAAACAAATTATTCACAGTTCTTAAATATAAATTATGTAATATAATTGACAGAAGTAACGCCAATAATAGCAACTATATGACGAGTTATGCGTCTCGTAAATAGCATTATTCCTAAAAGCGATTTTATTTTGACGCTCGCGCTTTTGTTTGAAGTTATATCGTCATCAGCCCTCGGCAGTCCTCTGCTATACACAAGCTCCTCCTAAAGCATCTCACTTAACCCGGTTTACGGCTATTCTATAATATATGATATTCGACATAAAGCTATTAATAAAATCTACCGTTGACTACTCCGTAGACCGCAAGAAGGAAAACTATTTCCTTTAAATTCACGACAGATAATCTGTTTCCTGCCCGCAATGCAACGTTAGTCATTAAACTTTGCATTAACTTTAATAATTAACAATAATATAACATATTAATCCATACACTTTATCGCACAAGTATTTGTTTGTCATTCGTGCCGCACGATATCATGAACGTATATCGGTTTATTAACGTCTGAACCTATCACGTCCACTAAGAATTTCTTTAGGGAACTGGATATATTGATAAGCAAATGAATGCCAAGGTATATAAATTAAATGAATCTTGTAAAATAAAATGTCATAAAAAATTCTAACTTAAATAGACACTACACTTTCACAATTAAAACATCTCACTTAGAATATTTAGCCTTCTTCTTCGTCTTCGGCGACTGCCACCACCTCCTGCGCACCTCGCGCGCCTCGGTCTCAGTGATCTCCCTGAGATTCACCATCTCGGTCGGAGCACAACGCACTGACACACACTCTGACCACTAACCACTCGGCAACACTGACGCATCACACTTACATCGACGTTTACGTCACAATAACCTTAACCAACAGTTGATCGCTTCGCAGTCGTAGCGAGGTGACACTCGTCCGAGCATCGTCTACATTTCGAAATACCCACGCGTTTGTTTTCCTGTAGCGGTTCAAATCGATTATTTATAAATGCTTCACGACAAACGTCATCACAATACAATCGTACCGACTTAGGGTTCCGCGGGCACTTTCTCAAAGAAGAATTATTCAACTATGTATTAGATTAAGTTCAACTTTTGCTATAGCTAACTTCAACTACTCTCATAAATCGTTTGCAATAATAAATAAGTTATAGTAACCTTTAACAAGTTATTTTTATAATATTTTTTCGGAAAAAAATACTGATTTAGAGCAATATTATTGGTTAAAAAAATATTCCTTGAACTTTCTTTTCATGAACCTCACTTCAAAGTAATATAATCTTTCATCGCTAGTCTCTATTTAAAAGCTTATTATTCCATATTAAAATTTAATTAACTATCACTATTATTGTCTTTACGTTCACAATATTATACACCGTTGATAAAGACACATACGGAACACTTAATTCAAACATAATTAGCACTTGATGTCTAATATTTTCGATTTACCCACGTATGCAACCATCAGCTGCCAGTCTACGCGAATCAAATGAACTTTGGTTCAGTTGGTAGTTTCGCGAGGCGCACTGATAACGTGTTATCAGTTAGTCGATTGATCGCCGCCGGCGCACCTTAGATCCATTAAAGAAATAACCAAGTTTTTAGTCATCAATTGGATTGTAAAAATAAAGAAAAGAAATAGTGTGACTTTTATTGAGCAAGTTTAAATTTTTCACATATCTGTCCACATCAGTTTTTAACTGTATAATAAAAAAACTTTTACGCGAAACTTGTACGGGCAAAGGTTCTCGCGATATAATTACCGATACGCTATCTATTGAATAACTCATGTAAAATTTTGCATTTCATAAAGTACCTTTACACATCTGTCAGAAACAATTCACTAAAATCTGTTATAATTAGAACTAGAAATGAGGTAATAATTTTTTAAGTTTTCAAACGATTTTTGATTTTTGTGAAGGGTCGTTTGTGATACAATACAATAAAATTTATGGTTTTGTGGAATGCACTACAAGAAACCGGACCAATGGACGTCCTTCGGTTGAGATGTTGATGATGACTTCTGATATTAAATTTAATAAGCAGGGTATTTGAATATCAAGTGGAAGGAAGGTTTTGAATTGCAGTTTTTATTTAAAAAGAAACTTAGTTTTAATATGTTTTATTACATATTATAAATACTTAAGCCAAAAGTAACATATTGTAATGGATTGCGAAAAACATTTTCTTCAACTTAACGCACAATTCTTATTTGGAGATGGTACTCAATGATGATGGGTTACCTAATATATGTGACAAAGTAGACAAAGTTCCATCATTCTAGCTTAATAAATAACATTGCTTTAAAGAGGCATTACATTTGTTTATAGCACAAAGTTTGCGACGGTTTGTGACCCCGCATTGTGTGTTCATCGCAAACATCACCAATATTACAAAGTACATAAATATTTATTATATATTTAACACTGCACTATTTATTATACAGAAAACTTCAGAGCAAAGAGAGACGGCAAGGAAATTTTTACTTATTTTGTATTTATACTGCTTAAGTTATTTTAACAGGACGGACCTTGTCGATATTGATACAATCTTATGTTCACAAAAATTAGTATACCAAATACTAGAAACGCATTTTTATAATAAATAATATATGTGTTAAGTTAATGTTTCTCAATAACTTTTCCAAAATTAACATAATCTTTCGTCGTAGCATTAAAGTGCCTCGCAACGCACGCACAATGTGTGCGTATTCGTATACGTGATAATGTTTACGTCCGCATAAGTGCGCGGCTACTGACCTGCAGTCGAGGCACAGCGCGGCTGCCGCTAGCGCCGCGTGCAGCGCGCGGTTGGCGGGTGCGGACTGTGCGCCACAACAGCCCAGCGCGGGCCCGCTCGAAACCGTTTTGATCACGTCGTACATCAGCCTCTCCACGACCACTTGCTCCTGTGATCAGAAATCACGTTATTTGTATTTAAAGTAAGCGAAGCTTACATTATCGGACACACTTTAACATTTAAAGATGAAGTCCACCAAAGTCATCTAGGTGCAAACATCTGCATCGATTCATTTGTTAATTTCAGTCGTTGTTATGACACTACTCTAGTGTACTAAATCAAGAGCGATCCTTACGTGTGTCCCCTCCCTACCGCTCACCTGCGCCTTGTCGACGTCACACTTGTCGAGCACCGCGTCGTCGGGCCCATACAGCGTCCCGAGACCCACCTGGCGCTTCAGCTGGAACTCGCCGAGCTGCGTGCTCAGTTCTTCCTTTGCGCGCTGGCGCGCCTTGCGGAATACGTTGCGCAACAGCTCTTCCTTGTGATACTCTGTGCAATGTGGAGCAAGGGAGGAAGCAGGGAAGGGAGAGGAGATGATTGAATCAATAATACTTTCGAACAATATAACCATAACTAATCCAAAACGGACTTATACCCACTATCTTTTTAATCGAGTACAAATCCACCAGAAAGCGATAAGCCACATGTATTGTAAAAGTCACCTGGCGGCGGGAGTCTATTACCAGGGTTAAGCACACTCACCGTACAACAGGACATGGTCAATTTCGTTGGCCATGTGTTCGTCGACTCCGTTCAACTGCAACGCCTGTAATGTATTGATCGTTTATAGTTCTACTACTAGCTCTATATCACTTATCGCATTATGAGCATATAACAGGCAGGCAATGGCTTTGATGTTGATAAAGTAAGCAACACAAAGAATTACTAACCGCATGTGGCATGAGAAACGATGACTGTATCTCGTAGGCCCAGCGGCGCAGTGTAGCCGCGGGTACCGCCGCGGTGCGGAATTGTTCCGTCAGCACCAGAACCAGCCACGCACACGGGCACCTATACACGCAACACGATACTGTTGTACCACATATCGGGAAACATAGCTAAGAGACATTAGGAAGATTCTTTACACAACACCACATTATACTTAACCCCTTGAGTATATCGTTAGCAAAAATATTTAAAAGTACTGTGTATACTTTACTTTAGTTTTCTGGTCATTGTATTTAATCGATCTTTTCTTTTTACTGTGGTGAATTTTATTCATTAATATGCGATTACCATTCAAGGAAAGAAAGAATTTCTTGTGTTACGCACCTCCTCTCACCAATGAGCCAGTTGAGCAACACGGCCATCCTAGCTCTTGAATCTCTGACTGAGCGGAGATTGGAGAACAGGCCGGAGCAGCTCGAATTCACCTGCGAACGAACCGGCTAGCTAATCAATACTGACCTTACACCGATTTACAAAGTTATAAGAAAATGTTTTTTCTATGTACGACAACAGCTCTTATTTCTACCGCGAAACAGTAGTGTGTAAATATTACTGTTTTCCTATTTAAAGATCGCTCTTTACTACCTAAATAAGTTACTGGGGTAAACAGGATTAACATCTCATATCTGTAGGCAACGAACTCAATATGCTAATGGCCATTCTACTTAGCGCCACATTGTTATAGGCAAGCATAGCACTTGAAGGGCGATCAGCGTATTTAAAAAAAATATACGATTCCTTCAGAACTACGTTTATAAGAGCATATAATTATGAAATACTACTACAGCTGTAGAAATTTTCTATATTTTTTCCGTAGAACAATGCAGAATTAAAAACATTCACATTCCTCATAGAAAATCCGAGAATTAATCAATTGAGGGTTAGTGTCAACACACAATTTTACTTTATGATAACATATTGCATTGCAGTTGGTAATGTTAGTTCTTACTGCAACGTATAATGTCTTATAGAGCAACATGAGCGAGAACGCGAGGACTCACCGATGCTGGCGAGTCGTCCTCCTCCATCGATATGATTGCTCGCTGCGGGTCCGCGCACGGCTGCAATCATCAAACAAACCCATTATATATAATATCGCTAAACTCCAATGATATTCAACTAAACTCTATAATTGGCACAAATAAACAACCGAAATTATTTCTTTGTAGTCTTAACTGTTAACTATCTAGTTTCGTGTATTTAGTTATTTAGCGGTCTATTTGTTTTCTCTTATTATACAGTATGCCTTATTAGAGTTACAGTGTTAGCTTGTCTTTGTTGTAGTTTTTTTTTTGTTTATATATGTGCATATTTATTGTAACATTGTTATAGATCTTTAGTCTTCAACGTAACAGTTATGAATATTATTACCATTTGATATTAAAAATTATGTTTGCAACAAACTTGATTCCGTAAAGGAGATAAAATAATTATGTAATGAGATAAAAGGATTTGTAGGAACGAGCTTGTCGTGCGCATGCGTACCTGCGTGTTATGTGCGTAGGGCGGCGGCGGCGTGCCGGGCGGCTCTCGTGCGCGTTCCGCACAGCCGCCGTGCTGCGCCTCCCCGCTCCGCGCTGGAACATCGCCAGAAATTAACATACGCTTATAGTGCAATAACAATACTACAAAACGTTAATGTGAGGTCTTACAGTGCCCTGTAACTTCTTCAGAAATATTTTCGGTACAAGATTAAATTATCCTTATTTTATTTTATCTATATTTTTTATAGAGAATACCTTTCTAAAGGAAAATAAACCGAATCGTACACGATAAATATTATAATAATAAATAACACAAATATGTAACAAATTCAATATCCTTTTATCTAATTGGCTATAAATATTAATTTTATTTGTGGTTATAAATCCTACCCAAATTTGACGAGATAATGATTGTAATATTAAAAAGCCAAAATTCACTATGATCTCTTTCAAGTAATTCAACGTAAATACTCACTAGATTGTATTGATATGACTTTGGAATGTTTATAGTTGATCTCAGATGAGGATGGGTGACACTCGGTGCAGTACTCACGCGTGGGCGGTGCGTGGTCCAGGTGCTCCGGCGAGGACTGACTGCGCGTGTGCAAGATGGGCAATCCACTACGGTTGTCCGTCTGAAAGTGACAATATCGTACTAGTATAAGCTGACGCAAACTTTCAGGTCAAAACCTATTTATTATTAAACGAGATCTGTAGTGTGTGTACATAAGCGAGACAATGGACAAACAGTCAATCTGTTACATTTAGATATTATTACATACAGATACATTTTAGTTGACATGCACTCTTTAAAAATATCTACGTATAAATATATTTACAATAAACAATTTACATACACATGGAATTGCCTTTCTGGTACCTCACAATACATCTTTAAAAGTTCAAGAGTAAGTAAAATTAAACAACCTCAAGAAGATATAATAGGCCCCCCGGAGGCACTCTGTGTAATAATCACAAAATACATCTCAAGACATTAAAGAAGAATCAGTTTAGTAATATTCTCTATAGTCAAGTAGACGAATGCCACAAACCTCTATTGTCGAATATAAATAATAATGACATATGGTTGATTGCACTTGGTCCGGGAAATTATAAGTTTATGGTAATTGTGAAAAATAAATAGTTTCGTTTTATTATAAAAAAGTTGCTATCAGAAGCATCGTTAAAAAGAAATCTCGTAGCGTAGACTGCCCTGTCACCGCTACAACATAAAGTAGTTTTAGTATTTACACTAAAGTTGGAACAGTGAATAAGAAAAGTTCACATACAAAGCTACAATGACGAAATGAAAGGAAAAAAAGCGTTTGCTGTTTATAATACTTCGTGTACCGAGGTGCTACGCAAATACCTTTTGCGCTACGAATGTGAAACAATATCTTAAAAGAGGCTTGCTGCTTGAATCAAGGCTCCACGTGTATGGTGTTAGGTCAGGCATTTGACCGAACGTAGGATCAAATACCACATACATGTTCACCACATACACCGACGGATTCAAGCAGCAAGCGTGTGGGTGCGGCTCACCTGCAGCGGCGGCGGCGGCGCATTGACGAGCGGGTAGCTCATCTGCAACGCTATCGAGTTTGGTTGTGGGCCCTCCAGCTCGCCGTCCAGCGAGCGCGAGGAGCGCCGCAGTCTGCCCTCGTGCGCCTGAGGCGGATGCAGCTGCTCCTTGTACGAGGGACGCTGACCCTGACCCAGCGGTGGGGGGCTGATCGAGTTCAGCGGACTCCGTTTGGGGCGCTCCGTGGAGCGCGGGGGCAGGGGCGGCGGGGCGTTGTCAAGGCACGTAGTGGGTACTAGCGGGACCGTGTTCATGTGGGTGTGTGTCGGCGTCAGCGGTGTGAGCGGTGAGAGGGGCGCGAGGGGCACGTCATTGCGCGCACGCGCCTGCCGCAGGTTGCGCAGGCTCTGCCCGGTGAGGTTGCTGAGGGAGCGCGGCAGCCCGCTGAGGAAGCTAGCTCGCGGCGTGCCCGGCGGCGGCGTGCCGATCGTGCTCTCGCCCTGGGTCGGTGCGGTATCATGAAGCGACTCCGTGTCTCCGTGTCTCCGTGTACACTGCCGGCCGTGGCCACTATCGGAGGAGTAGAGAGCTCCGCGCGGAATGGGGGGGGGGGGGGCTTGTTTTGCAAATTGCGTGCTTATTTGTTAATTACCTTATTTAGTATTCAACGACATTAAAGACATGATCGTATCGCTATTTATGCGGCAATCCAGATACAAATATCTTAATTTTCTCTAGTGATATAGGAACGGCACAATGTATGAGACATACACATAAGCGGACACGTGACAAAACATACACGAGACACCGGCCAGTCGAGACACCCCTCCTCGACATTAATGTCCATCAGTTTATTTATCAAACAATTTAAAGTGATCATAGATTAATAAAATCAACTAAATTACTTTTTTTGGCCCAAAGGGTGCTTTATCATCATTATTCACACTTGTTCCCAGGTTCAGTCTGATGAACCAGATTACTCAGAGTTGTAACATTTCTAGCTAAATAACTAAAAAAATGATGGAGGTAATATAACTATGTACGTTATATATTTTTACGTCTCATTTGACCTGTAAGACAACACAGATTTTAAAACACTCTTTAGGCCACTTAACTAAACAGTATAAAAAACAGCAGCAACGTATAATAACTGCAGATGCGGCGAATGGTGAATGGTATTACTGATTCTGAAGACTTGAGCGCGCGATGATATTTCAAGCTAAAATGAAGCTTATACGATGGAGTCACCTGCGCGGTCATAATAGTATCGATCTCATGCTGCAGCTTAGAACATCTCTGCATCGCTGCCTCCAGCTGAGCTTGTTTTCTTACATCCGGAACTTTCTGCACCTCATCTGAAGCGGAAGAGAACATTTTTAAGATTTTTGATTTAACTTAGTAGAATATCTAGAAAAAATATGCCGACACTAACCAACCACAATACATTTTAATATGTAAATAAAAGGAAAAAACAAATGATGTACTTAATAACCAAATATTTTTTTTTACGAATACTTAAAATAAGCATCTAGGCCTAAAAGACTTTTATCTGGTAGGGAATAAGATCTCTCCCGGCCACAATGAATTATACTTTTTTTTTGTACTTACTTCGCAACTCTCTGATGTACTTTTGTTCCTTTTGCAACATAAGCTTCATCGTCAGAACTTTTGACTCCTCCAGCTGCCTTTGGTTTTCCGGCTGAAAATAATAATAATAAGAAAATCATTTTGCATTGCATTTTAACATTTAATGCGTTCTACATACAATGAGAATTAAATTTGTTTTGGCTACGTAGTAGATATTCTGAGACTATAATTAATGACGTAGTCTACTACTACTGACCTTCGTCTCTTCAAAGTTCAAGATAATCAAAAACATTCCTTTTAAATAAAAATTGTTTTCACCAAGGAATAGATTATTAACACGAATCATCTGGCTTCCCTAACATGCAGTGTGTTCTAGGTCCTACTAATGGAAGTAAGGAAAAACTAATACTTTACAATCATATCCATTTGATCATCAATCAATCTTTAAACAACAAACGTACTTTCAGATTGTAATGAAAATGAATCCATCTTTCATTCGGCTATCTAACAGACTGCGCATGAAGCGCACGTCATTTCAAACAAATTGTTACAAAGGAATGTTAAATGTTGAATTACGTCGGCGACCTTAAAATCGGTCTGTTTGTACAGATGCAACAACTTCTAGAAAGCCAAGGTCTGATCGGCACCGTACAATACGTTCGCACCGGAATGCATCCGTTGTTTTGGTGATAGCGGATTGGATTGATTGATTATATCATAAAATGTTACGAATGATGATTTAAAATCTTGAAAATCAAAACAGTTTTCGTGTTGAGTACACGGAACAAGCATTAAATCACAATGTCATATTCAAGGCCGGCAACACGTTTACATCCTTAGCGGAATATATCGTGGATCAGAAATTTTAATGAATGTATCATTATTATCAGTCCATGGACGTACACTGCTAGACATAGGCGTACATGATAATATAACTGCCTAATTAAACATAAATATAGTTACAAATTTAAATGTTCACAGAGAATTTTTGTGCAATGACTGATTACAAAATACTGCTACATGTAAAATAAACTACTTCACTTACGTTAACAGGTAGCGGTGCAGTGATGGGGGTCTTGTGGCGCGAGCTGTTCTGCTGAACCGTCAACACTGTGGTGGGTTTGGCTGCACACGGGAACAGCACATCGTAAACAAGAAGAATTAAAAGAGCACGGAAGAAATAACAACAACATATGAACTCTGCTATTTAAATTTTCTATGACTACTTGATTCTCTTATGGTTTATTTAAGAAAATAGAGAAAACGACTTATTATGTATAGGAAAAGAGATTGAAAGCTTAGTTATTGTTTGATTATTCGACTCATTATAATAAAGGATCTGTAATTTGCTTCTTTATTCTTCCCCCATAAAAAGTTGACATCAAAGAGAGAATTTTTTTTTTTGCCTGGAGACAAGGTGTTAAGTCTCGTTACCTTAGTAATTACACTAGCTACAGCGCCGTTCAAACCGGAACACAGTAATGTTTGCACACTACTATTTGTCGGTTGCAATAGGAGCTGCGGTGGTACCCACCCAGATGGTCTCCGGCAACAGAGACCTACCACCTGGTATCGTGAATCGTTTCTGACTAAGTTACTTTTGCAGAAAGAAATTACTTGTAGTAAATAGAATTACTAAATAGTATTTTATCTGCCTCTTGCTTTTAAGATCATCAGGCACAAATCAGACATTCTGACGATCTTTCCACTGGAGGTATAAGGTCGGACTTCGCTAAATAATATAGCCCAAGCAATGTGATAAACATGTGGTGCTTGATTTAAGGCTTGCTTGTTTGCGACATGAATCGTCGGAGCGTTGCAAAAGTTGTAGCGGTACGTGGTTGTGTACGGCGACTCACCTCGTATCATGTGCACGACCTGCTGGTGCGTGTGCTGGTACACGTGCACCGAGTCCACACAGAGTATGCGGTCGCCGGCCCGCAGCCCGGCCCGCCACGCCGCGCCGTGCTCTTTCACCGACTGGACGTACACCGGGTTATCGCCTGAAGAATATTCGACAAACAAATTAATTATCTACTTATTCCCTTAATTTATTGTAAGAGGTCGAATCAACGTTTAGTATCCCTTACAAGCAACAAATCAACAATTTTTTTTTCATTGAAAATATTTTCTTACACGCGCTTTTTTATAAATTTAGTATAGCTTTACGCAATCAGTTCTACTTGCATAATATTGTCTTAGAAATTGTATATTTAAAATTATAAACAATATATCTTGGAAATGATAGCTGCTGTTACCATATTGCTGATAACCAAACAAAAAAACCGCTAACGTGTTCACAGCATTATGATTACACAGCAGACCGTCGAAGTTATACCCCGTATCGTGTTACTATCGATACCGTACCTCTAATGCGAATTAATTATATGTTTGGTAATGTACACTTCATTATTTATTGAATCACCGACCTACTACTGTTTTATTTTCTTCACTTGATAATTCAGATTTATAGACCCGACCACCTCCGACAGTAAATAGTATAAATATAAAAATTATAATTACAACATTTTAAAGATCTCAGAAGCTATTTTCTGCTTTTAAAGTTTGGGTTGCGTTTGCGATGCAGAACATCCGGCGCGTTCGCTTAAGCGCGTAACGAATATGTTTTGTCTACACCGCAGTGATAAAGAAAAAAAATTATATGCAACTTTATATAGGCCAGGTCGGAAAGTAATTGTTTTCATTTAGGTAAAGTTAAAGATAATACAATACGACATGGTGTTAGCGACTTACCGGAGACCTTCATTCCGTAGCCGTGCTCATCGCGCACCACGGTGACGGTGAGCAGCTCCCCGCCGCCGGGCTCGCCCGCCCCGCCCAGCATCACCTGCGCGCGCACAACGGCATCAGCACATGTATAAACATTTTAAAGGATTTAACCAAACTGTATTATGTGCAGCACATTCAATTCCAGGCACAAACATGCGATACACAGATGTGTGTAGTCAAGTAGTGTAGTGGTAATACATATCAGCAGTAAGACCTCCTTGGATCCACATCGTACAACAATTCGGACCTGAAACCTCCACCTATTCAGTGACTGAAAAGATAAGTGAACGCATGCGGGAACATTTAACGCATTTAGTACATATCGCCTGTCAACCGTCCGTTGAAATCAATCGGCGCGTGATCGATACATCTTAATAACATGGCCTGAATACGGCGGCGACGGCGACGGCGACGGACAGTAAATAAGCCAGGCTTATCACCGGGTGCGTTAGCGCCGCTACGACGTACTATTTTCGGACCTATGTTGTTTATAGCGGAAAAATTATGATATAATCTATATAGATGTTTATTTTCAGGACTTCATCCGACAGCAACTGATATTACTGCACATAACAATGGAACACCAGTTATAATATTTACGCGCTACTTCATTGTACTGGTCGTCTTGAGACATAAATGTTGTCTCTTACAGCAACTTCACTAGGTAGCATCCTTTAATTAAAAAGTACACTATTGCTAAGCGGCAGATGTAAGTGTTACGGTGACTTACTTAAACAGCCTTTGGTATAATAGCTTTACCAGGGCATATCGCGGTGATTAAGGGTTCGCAGAGAAGATAAAAAATCTACATTTCTGGTATGGAACTACACAATTTGTATATCAAGCAAATGCTACTATTAATTGTATCACATTGTCAGCGTGCTGCCGAGCGTGTGCGGCGCGCTGGAAGGTCGCCGCGGAGATTTACGAGTTCTCAAACGCGACAACAGCGCCGCGGCGTATCGTTTACCGCGACAGTAAATGTTTGCGAGTCGTAAATATTTTATGTAAATACTTAACTACACACACACATACAATGCGGCGTATTTGCGCAGCGCATTCAGACAACTAGGTTTTTGCATCTAGTTCAATCGGTAATCGCAATCTAGTCTGTAAATATAAGCAAGAGCTAAGTTCAGTTAAGAGGAGCATTTTTTCTAAGTGCTTCTGCCTACACCCAATGTCGCTCGTAAAATTCGTTGCAAATCAATTGTGAGTGTAAATTTACTGCATATTACCTTTCGATTTGAAGAACGCTGTATAATTGCCGAGGTCACAAGACTTAACACATGTCCTAATGCAGTGAGCGCAAGTGTGTTGAAATTATAAACGTGTTACGGCATTTATTGTGCGTTGCCACCACTTATATACCTAAGCTGACTAAGAGAAGCATACATAGCTTAGTTTGAAGGGCGGTTTGATTATTAAAGAGATATTCAAAACGGATGCACCGTTACATTATCGATGTAAACTAGTGAAGTTGCTTTGGTAACGAAACTTAACACTTCGTGTCTTAAGGCGACGAGCGCAATGTGATGCAGTGTACACCATCTTAGCTAGCGGCGCGTTATTATGGGCAAGAGTATCACTTACCATCAGGTGAACGTCCCGCTCGTCCCGTAGAATAAAATATAACATTAAAACATTACATTACGATAATGATAATGATGTACACAAGACAAATATGCAGATACACACAGTACGTAAGTATTAGCTCATGGGGTGACATTGAACCCGAATACCGCTGTATTGTTGTTCACAGTGGCCGTGAGTAAGAACGCGTCACCGCGCTCTGTGTTGTTAACAATCAATTACATCAATTTAATGCACGTCAAAGGAATACCTTATCGTCTACTGTTGAGAAGAGAAACAGCAGCTCTGCGTTGGTCGTAAATGCGCTGCTCGTTTACAACAATAACGATTTAGAAATTGTTCAAATATCTCCATGCCACGTGAACGTTTCTAGACCAAAGATGGTACGTTTCCTTATCCTAGAAATTTGACTACGTACAACATTCTTAAACTGCACCTGGATAACAATTGTACAGGCGCTGCAATGGTACTTACCCCACCCCGACACTACAAAATTGAACTACCATCTGTAACTGATATCATTCTTTCCTTTCATAAATCGTATTGAGATTTGAACCATCTAAAACTTTCGCGGTAGTTACCCATAGAAGAGCCCAGGATCTACTAACAGCACGAGTGCCACATAGCATTAAGTCTGTGCACGTCTCAGAGAGAGCTACGTGTCTGTCTAGCACCCTCGCTGTGCTTGGACAAATACCACTTTGTATTTGTAGCTCATTACAAACTTAGTTGGTGACGGGTGAGGGCCCCCACATTTAAAGTCCGCGATGTAGTGGCCTTTTACCACAATAGGAGGTCCTATTATTAATAGCTCAACACTACAGCGCTTAAATAATAAATCTTATAAAATATTATGCGGTGTTGTTCAGTATGTTTTTACACCACAATGAGTCTTTAGTTTTTATTAGTGTTTAAATCACAGTGTTCTGCTCACGTGAAGTGAAGGGAATTATGCAATTCTGACGTACACATTCCAAATCGGGACGTTACTACTTCACAATATACTGTTACTGAGCATACCGGCGACGCTCGGTCGGAGAGCAGTATCGCATGAAACCTATGTTCCACGAAATTGACAAGGGCTCGTTAAAATTAACGTTAAAAGTTCGTTAAAAAAGTTGACATCGCGCGCGTGCGCGCACGGCAGACGGTGGGCGTGTGAAAGAAAAATCGCATCGGTTCTTTTGTACGTTATATGGTTTCAATACTGGTTCGCTTGCACATAACATCCATCTTCTGTTTTACGCAACGATCAATAAGTTTAGGTCTTTTACAAAAGCAAAAACACAAACTCTCGACCAATGTGATATAAAAATGTTCAAATAGAAACACACAGCACCGCCGAAGCGCTCTTCTTGTTGAACTGCAGTACTAGTTTTAGTAAGCTAACAATATTCCTTCAGCGAGATAGTCAGTTCACATACTACTAATTCACAGCACAAACAGGGCCTGCAGTGAAACTAACTCGATGTGGCCTTCCACAACGGACACGACGATACCCTTTGCCGGATATCTTTACGTGGGCTTCTGCCGGCGCGCAACGTTGTGCAAACGTTGGTTACACCTAACGAAATTAATAGAGTTATAGAAACCACGTTCTTTTATTTCCACATAATGAGAGCGTCGCAAAGTACGTTTTCCTTGACTTTGTTGTAAAACAAAAAAATCCAATTTAACGTTACGTCGCAAAGTTGGCGTCACGCTGTATCTCTATGTACGTTTCAACAAAAGCGTCAGTTACATCACGCTGGAACGTTTCCAGGCGGCGCGCAGCTTCTGGATCGATAGCCCGCCGCCGGGACGCGACGTCGCTGCGACATTTATAGCTGCCGCTATGATATTGCAAGTTCAAAACTATTTCACCGGATCGCGGAAGAGTTGTCGGAGACATGTTGATACTGCTGGTAGGTCTCTGTTGCCGGAGACCGTCTACCTAGGCACCACTACAACTCCTATTTTTGCCGACAATATCAGTGTGTAAACGTTACTGTGTTCCGGTTTGAAGGGCGCTGTAGCTAGTGAAATTACTGGAGCAACAAGACATAACACCTTATTCTCAAAGCGACGAGCGCAATGTGGTGCAGTGTGTACTATCTTAACAAGCAGCGCGTTGTTATTGGCCCATCAGGTAAACGTCTCGCTCGTCTCGTAATATAAAAAACAAACCTCTGTTTACCACAACACGAAATCCAATATGAATACAATCCAATAATGAGAAACTCTTACCATTCCTATACTTAACTAAATAATATCATAATTGTAAACTATTCTACGCCGCAATCAATCACACAAAACAACACATTAACTGCGCGTGTATGTATTTCATGTATGATTAATAAACTGAAACTACGCTTCAGCGCGCCAATGTTCAGTTTACTGCCGCGATCGTTAACCATGTGAAATCATATTTTCATACAAATATAAATGCTGCGGTGAATCTGACAGTTAGGAACAATTTTGATAAACTTTGTTACAGATGGATAGGAACTTGACGAAATAAATAGATCTATATAATAAAAATGAATTGCTGTTCGTTAGTCTCGCTAAAACTCGAGAACGGCTGGACCGATTTGGCTAAATGTGGTCTTGAATTATTCGTGGAAGTCCAGGGAAGGTTAATAAGGTGAGAAAATATGGAAAAAGTGCCTGGAATATGGTAAAAATAACAATTTCTCTTTTTCATTGAGGTGACCAGATTTTTAGATAGGCAAAGCGGGACAACTCTGAAGGAATAATAATATCGTAATTTTTTTTAGTTTTAGCATAAGTACAGTTTATAAATGTTTTTTTATATAAGTGAATTTGTTTGAGTAGATTGTAGTAATTTTGCAAAATATTGTAAAAATCTTCACAAGAATTTGATAAATTAGTTTGATTGACTTGAAATATTTGCAAAATTTTATTCGTATATTACTTTCTAAAATTTCTTTCGAGGTTAAGGTGGGTGATACACGTTTTGTCATCAATATAAAATATGAAGACTACGAGTATTTTAAGCTAAGTTTAAGAAAATTTATGCATTTATGAAATATTTAAATAAATTACTTACTTTATTTTTCTATGGTAAGAAACAGATTTGTAATATTTATTTGTTTAATTATCTTGCTAGCACGCAGTACGGATACAAAGTGTATCATTTGAGAGACAAATACAATGTAACTGGGTAACAAAAGTAATATGTTACGCAAAACAATGATTTTCATAAATTTAAAATTTTACTTAATTCTAAAAGTCGGGACTTTTGAAAAACGTCGCGTGACGCGGGATTAATAGTAAAAAAATCAGGACTGTCCCGCTAAAAGCGAGATGTCTGGTCTCCTTACTTTAGATACATAAAACGTCAAAAATTTGAAGTTCGTCCCGTCATTTAGACACCAAATACAATTTAAAAGAATATTTTTGATTTTGACATTTGATATTGACAACCAACAATTTCTGATGCAACTATAATATTTTACGAACTTTAGCGGGAATCTGGGCGTAAAGGTCGCGTTGTCTCGGTTGAATTTTTTTTAGTGCATAATGCAGTTGAATGTTCAATGTGAGTGTATCATGCAGTAAATTAGTGTGTTCGTGTGCAGCGATTGTAGAATTCAAGCAGGAACACGACTTTCCTAAGTTCAGATTGGTTCAAAATAGTAGTTAAGTGTTAACTTTACTTTGTTGATCTTTTGTGATAGTGACACTATTTACCGCTGAGTGCGCGAGAACTTTCCCTACTTTGATTATCTACAATTTATAATGCCAAAGATAAGATGTCCTGACTTAGGTCAATCAACATGTGCATTTAAATATACTAGAAAAACCAAATTAATAACGGGCATTTTTTGTGATTACGAATTATTTTTTTCTGGTTAAATTTTCATCACATTCTTTACTAAAGTTGAAACAGTCTCGAATTATCAATTAGCGTTTTTTTTTATTGATTTTGAAGCGGAACGAAGTTTGCTGGGTCAGCTAGTCTTAAATATAACTTTCATAAAATAAGATAATATAACTTCAAAGAACAAGAATTATGTAACCGTCTTCAACCTATAGACGCCCACTGCTGGACACATGTCCCGCCCAAAGATCTCCACTCCAAACGGCCCCATGCAGTCGGCATTCAGCTAAGAAATAAAGAAAGAAAAGAAGAAGAAAAAAAGACACAAGTAATATGTATAAAGAAAAAACTAACTGTCAGCTATATAAAAAAATTCAATTTACGCATTTTTTTTTTGCGAACGTGCAGAACTTGATTTTCATCCGATGGTAGTGATACGGGCGTCTGTAACCACGTGGTGTTAGTTAGGATGACATACACTGCACCACGTTGTGCGCGGCGCCCTGACACATGGGATGTTGTTTCGTTTCCCCAGTAATTTCACCAGATAACAATGCCCGTTGCAGAGATCAGCCTCATCCAGTAAGCACTAATCTAGTGTTAACACCTGATTTCATTAACAGACACCGGATGTTTAGAGTCTGTCTTAAACATAAGTTACGCACAGACAGACGCGTCTATTTTTATTTTATAATATTCCAATTGATGTTTTATTTATCCGTGGAGCGTCTAATCAAATATTGTAAGCAAACCGTGGTAACATAACGAGCGATTACAGTTTCTATCGTGAAGCAGCCCCGGGCGGCGCAGCTCCTCGCCGGGGCGGGATGGAGCCGTTTTATGATCTGATTATGTGTCATAGAGCTATACCCGGCGTCCGGGCGCCGCGGGTGTCCACGTCGAATTGGAGAAGTTTCCAGATGGAGGCGCACCGCCGCCCACACTTACGCCATTCCAATTACCTGTTTATCTCTGTCAGGTATTTAAAAAAATATATAACATGCATCTTTCTGAGAAACAAAAATATTGCCAAACGAAGGTTAAATCGATTGTAATGTTTTAAGTGCATATTGATGAAGTAAACCTTTTTGTATTTCACGTCCTTCTTAATTATCCTAATATATCTGCTAATTGTCACCCCTCTCCGTCACGTGCACACACACTCTCACACTCAAATCGGATATCAACAGTTTATGATTTAGACAACGCGCGTCGTTGCGGCGTCGGGAAACATACCCCAAACACATTTTTTTATTTAACTCAAACGAAACTCTCTCACCTGCTTCCTAAGTAGTACAAAAATAAGAAGTTGTCGTTGAAATGTTTGTTCTTTACTTCTTCCTTGATCACAACAGTTCGTTGTTTTGAAAGTTTATGTGTAATAAACAATGTTAGTATAACAAGCTTATACGTTTATAATATTGTTTTACTGTAGCTTGCAAAGCTTACTTAAAGCCCTCGTTCCTATTTGTCGATTGTTTCTATATTTCGGGTTAACTATATTTAGTTACCGCTGCTAACCGCGTACTTAGTATATGTGTGCGTTAGAATTAACTGAACGTATGGGTTTGAACCCGCGACACACATTGCGCCCGCTTCCGATTACTATTGTAAGGCAAACACCGGCGCGCGCGCACGGCCCGCACCGGCCGGAGACCGGAATAGTTTGTGAGTAACGCGCGCGTGCTGCGGCTCACAGGTAGTGCTGCAGTCGTGTGGAGTCCCGGGTTCGGTCTCCATACACGTTTTACTCGTATAAGCGAATACCTAACGCGTCACGCATATCTATGACGACGAGGAGACGCTTAGAATTCCAATTCGTTACTCTAATAATTTCATTGGCATTAGCAACTTGACATTGATAAAGTTAACACATAAAACAGAATAAATAAAATAAAATAGATTTTTATTTGTCACCACAAACCATTACAAAAAAAAAATAGGTAAAAATCTTAAGCTATGCATATACTAAGACATATGGTTGTGGATCGCTGGTGCCTGTGATAGGTAATAAACCCGTGTTACAGGTCACCAGGTCTCCTACTCTCGTGCAAATAACAGTAATATATAACTTAAATAAGGTAATAAATCAATTGCAGTGAATGTGTGTGTATTGTGTGTGAGTGTGAACACAGATCAGAATAAAACAAAAACTTGTAAAATATTTCAGCGTTATTATACAAATATAAACCAAGTAAACTGTATAAATTAGTGATTGACAATGATTAAAAATACATATAAACGATTTTCCAGGATTTGTTTTATATGTACACGTAATAAGTTGGCACGGGCGCCGCCGCAGCAGCCGACGCGCAGTGACCCATTTCAATCGGCTGATGCACCGTTACACCAACTCTTTGTTACTGCTGCACCGCACGTCAAAGCCGCACAGGGCACCGCACAGGGCACCGCACTTGTTTTACTCGCTAAGTGTACCAACTACGTAACTCCTCTACATCCGGTGCGCATTTGTTAAAAACGTGCTTGTCTTACTGATAATTGTTACGTAACACAATTTTCTAATGTTTACTTATTTCGATCGACAAAATAATTCATGATTAGAAATTATTAAACACTGGCAAATTTAATATATGTATGTAGACAAAAATGTAATACCCATCACATAAAACAACCAAATATGAGAGAAATTAGCGGACGTATCGCGTCATTCGGACAATTAGGACCTATTTCATAATATCCGGAAAGTGCTTTAACCACAAGAGCAGTGTAAGGATAACCAAATGATAACATCATGAGCATAGAACGGTGCACTAAGGTTTGTGGTTCGTAAACATGTCTCTTATATAGGTACGTTTGTTAATAACTGTTATTTACACGGGACTGGGATGGTTGAACTGTATCAAAGGGTCATTATGCATTAATTCTAGATGACATCACTAATTAACCTTATGGAGGACTGTTATACGTGATCTACCGTCGGTCTTATGATCATCAGAACAAAATTTGGTTTTATAACAATAAAAACCGTTTCTAAAACACAAATATCTTTACGCGCACACATACACATCCGCTGTGCGTAAATAAAGGTATATTTGTCTGTGTGAAATCAGCACCGACAAAACATAATAATGTGCTCGGCGGCGGGCGCGCGCGCAGACGCGCCGTCGCCGACGCCTAAGGCCGCGTACACAGACACACGAAACTAATTATAATATCAAGAGATATATCACCGTTGTGGATGTACCTTCCTCTGTTCACTTTTGACGTATTTTATGGTATGTTTTATGAAATACGAATCATCTGCATTCCGATAAATAAATTGAATAACCAGTCTTTTTTTTATATACTACTATGCGACGAGACGAGCAAGACGTTCACCCGATGGTAAGTGATACGCTTGATAACAACGTGGTGCTAGTTAAGATGGTACACACTGCACCACATTGCGCTCGTCGCCTTGAGACATAAGGTGTTAAGTCTCGTTACCCCAGTAATTACACTAGCTACAGCAAATAGTTTCTTCCGCCGTCACCTTTTACATTGTTTAATACCTATACTAGAATTATGTTTGGGGTTATAATATCACACGTTATGATTTTAAAAATAATTTTAAACGCGTTCATAAAAATCTCGGATAATGAAAATATCGTTATTAAGCCAGCGCCTCTCAGTCAGTTGGCGCGCCGACTTGTCAGCGCCTCAAGACCGCGGACACTGATGGAGGCCATTTTTTAGGATTCTTGCCTTTGTACCTAAACTTATATAAATATCTTCAAAACGTTTCCGCGTCATGGTTTTTTTTTTCAAATGTTATTACATTATTTTCATGACAAAACCCACCGGAGATAGACGATTCTTTTTCAAACAAATCTGTTAATATAACCGCGATTTCAAACTTATCTAAAAGCGAAACAGGTATGCCCGTGTTCATACCTCAATAGTGAAGACACGAGAGCTTCCCAGAGTTATGGCTAACGCATGCGATGTCGTCACCCGGCACCACTTAGTATTACTACATGATATATTTCCTCACATCGCGTCAATCTCGTTTTTAACAATTACGTTATGATTTTTTACAGTGAGGCGGTGATCTCTATTAGACACTTACTACATCGACGGATGTTGGTGTGCACCACTTTGCACGACAGCGTATCCTTCTAGTGCACGAAGAATTGTACCGAACGCTGCTGGAGTCCGCGACCGATAGAGATTTTTACTGTCTCTAAATCTTATGTAAATATACACAATATGTTTAATGTTACCGGGCTCCGCTGTGCCGCGGAAGTCTTTACAGAACCAAGTATGCACAGTGCGCGCCGGGCTAATGCCAGAGTATGCGAGAGCGTCGCGCGAACGATCGGTTAATATTAAACAACAAGTCGGCCGTTTAACAAAAGGTCAATAAAAATGAAATTCCGGTCAAAAGGCCGACAAAAGGTTTACTGGTGAGATAAACTTTATCTCGCTGTAACCTGTGAACCTGACTGACAGTAATTTTGATGATAACAAACAGTTCCAACAAACATTGCAAATCGTTTCGCGTAACGATTGCGGACAAGCGCCCCAGTAAATAGGTCAGTAGTCTTTGCTGACTACAGCCGCGCGGCTCCCGATTTGATTTGATTTGTTATGATTGGCTACGCGCCGGCAACAATGTATCCGCGATGCCTTCAGTAATACTTTTCCAAGCTTGATACATTTTTGGAGAGGATATATAAAAGTTATTAAAACTACATAAAATGTAAACAAAAAGAACCATTAATATCCATGCGACAAGTATGCTATGTGAACCTGGTTATTATTGTAGATAAATCGCGTCGGAGGCATTGAAGTTTTTTAAGTTAATTGCGATATAATAAAAGTGATTAATAACAAATGCTTCAGTCTCTTTGTTCTATCGAAGCACCGGGGACTGTTAATAGCCGAGTTCAATAACTCTCAGGGCAGAACAGGACCCGATGGGTGTTAACAAATAATTATCGCATGAGTCAGGCGTTAGCCATCTCCTCCCCGTGTCCTGCGCGAGGGCGCGGGATGTTGGGATGCCTGCGCGCCTCATCACAGCCGTTGAATGGAACCGGTCGATCGCGGCTTTTTTTTTTATATCGCAATGTGAAATTTCTTCCGCCGCGAAAGAATGTCGAAACATTATTAAAACTCTGATAATTTTTTTATTCGTGTTTTAACAAAGTTAGGAATTTTACATTAAATTAATGTGCCTCCGGTCCGTCCCTCAGGCTAAAAACAAATAATTGCAGGTAATTTATGTAAATATGAGACGTTATGATATTTTAAAACTTTTAAGATTTTAACGTCAGATATTAAACAGAATTTTCATAATATTTTTGACTGTAAATTAAACCTTACACATTTGTTGTAAACGCAGCTACAGTGTATTAGATTAGGAGTGTAACTAAAATATTGCTTCATCGCAGGAGTTATGCGAATAAAAATTGGTTGCATAACAGCTATTTAAACAAATATTTTTTTTATTATAGTCTTATAAAATCTAGCGTGGCAGGAGTCGATATAATTAACATAACACAGTGTTATTGTTTTATTCAGCACTAACAAGTAAACGAGCTAAAGAAACAATACGTAATAAGGAACCGGCGCAGGCGCGGCTCGACCGCCGCTCCAATCAAAACAACGCGCCCTCGCGCCGCATGGTCGCGCGCGCGCACCGCGGAAATAAAAACAAATCGTTATCAGATAACCGGCGTTCGTCTGCGCGCGGTGACTCATCGCTCGAGAAGCTCGAGAATGACGATTTGTCCGCGAACAGCTTTTGTGATCGAAACCCGGGCGGCGGCAGCGAGGCCGTTATGCCAGCTTGCGCTGTTGGACCCGTGACCTTACGGGTTATGAAAACAGCGTTTGTGTACTCGACGCACCCGGTGATAATTGAATTAATTGGCAGCGCGGGCAGCTCAGCTCAGACGGCGGCGCCTTTGCGTTTATCAACACGATTGGAATTATATATTAACTTATTCATTAAACTTAGTGCACATTAACTGTATGTGATACGCAACACACACTTTATGTAACAATTATAACAAAAAACAAATGAGACCAAAAGGTTGTAATCAAATACTAAAATCGTTTGTAAATAATTAAATGTGCTAGCAGGACGTGTGATCTGAATATGAAATGCATTAACACTAAAATAGTAGCTGTTTTATATTGTATCCTAGATTTAAAGCTCCGCTCATCTCATCGCTGCATTTTATTAAAAACATATGCTCGCTCAAACATGACCTTTCAAGGGGCCGTTACCACAACCGGCGCACCGTGGGCACAGGCCGCGGAGTCCGAGCGGCGTTGCACAACGCGACCGTGTTGTGTTACTCGTAGAACAAACCAGAAAGAGTAGCGTTTTCATTCAACACCGAAAACAGCAAACGATGCTTTGATGTTTTTTACGTTGGAAAATGCGAGACGTCTGTGCTATTCGAAAATCCTATATCACTTGCGTTTTACGTCGCGTGCTCGTGTCTGTGTTGCGTTTGTGTTGTCTAAAACTTCGTTCTAACTCCCCGTTTTTTATTTAAATATTTTCTTCAATAAAACTTAAATGTTAAAAGAAAATTTACATGCAAAAATATTAAATAGCTTGATGGCAAGGTAAACTAAACTTCAAATACGGTTCATAATATTCATTGAAAAAGAAACAGAAAGCACAGAATTTGCGGTTATCAATCACCACAATTTTGTGATCGATGATCTTTAAATCTAATATTATGACTTTGATATCAAATAGCAAAGTTATTATCAAGTCAATTTCTGCAGCTTAAGAGATTCACCCTTCATGTGCTCTAAAAATTGTCAATAAAGCACTGTACATTGAGTTTTTCATCCAAGTATTCCACACTTCAGTGTTCAAAAAGCTGGACATGGCTGAGTATAACGAGGACCTCGCAGATGATTATAACATCCGACAGTACAATGGGCTTGCGCTTGGCAAAACCTCCTGGAATCACCATAACTATCGTAAAATGAAAAATATATTTAGAGTTCCTTGAACCTAACACTGGGCTTAGTGCCAACGTGTCAGTCAGTATAAGTAAATGCAAAGAGTTGCAAATAAGTAGATAGGAACTGTTTATAATTATTGAGTTATCGTTGACAACCTGCTGTTTTTGGTATCGGAAACTTTAAGGACGAATAAAAAGTTAGTAAATTACATTTAAAATCTACATTATAATAAAAATATCAACAATGTTAATTGATATTTTACCTCAAACTCACGTTCATTACATAAATTGTTTAACAGATTAGAGTACATTTAAGAATCCGCTGAATTAATTTATATATAATACAGAGCTTAGACCGACTCATATCAGTTTCCACAATTATATATCATATACGCATCCGAAATAAATATGTTTTTCTGCACTAGGTTACTTTACCGGATTATTAAAAATTTAGAACTGACATTTATTGGTACGCAAGTTCTGTGTTAAAAAAGAGTTTCTTTGGCTATAAACTTATTGGCATTTAATATATTTAAGTTAATGTGCAACTACCTATAATATCTAAACAAGCATGACTATCGCAATAAATGTATTGATATGTGATGTTGAAGTACATAACGCACCTTGTTTACTGAATTGATATCATAAATTGCTACGCAAACTGGGGTGGCAGAGCTTGCCACATCTGCCGTAAAGAGATCGCCGGTGGTGTGGCCGACACTTGCACAAACGTAGCGCGGGGCTTCCCCACACAAGTTGGAGCGACGGTGTGCGCAGGACGGTCGGGAGCAACGCAGCCTTCGATTGGACTAAGCGACGACCGTCCAGGAATTCTTGAAGGTGCTGATAAAGTCGACTACCTTGTGTTTGCTTACGTACATTAAACATGCTTACTCTGTGTGTGTGAATGTTCCTGGTTCGATGCGTCTCACGTGACGTCCACGGTTACGTCTATTAACTACTACCCACACCTAGTTATTTCGAGAGGTATCACGTCGGCACTATCGAGGAAAGAATAAAATATATTTATTTCGGCGGAACGATTTACACCCGCGACGGCGTGTGCTTTAAAACGTCTTAAAGTTAATAAGCGGCAAATGATGTTTCTATTAATAATAACTACTCAAACATAAATGCGTAATTGGTATTTTGATTTGTTTTTCCCCTTTTCGTTTTCTTGATGAATTTCTTGTCTGAGGAAGTGAGTGCGGTACCAATTTAACTACAACCACGCTGACTTCCTGTGCGACTGAAGCGTCGTAAAAGCTTTTGCCGCGGCCCCGAACAATTCAATTGTAATGTCGACCGCTGCGGCTGCGTTTGTTGCGGCCCGTGTATTATTATAACATCAGAAGTGACACAAACATGTGCTGCTGCTCGGAGCCCGGCCTTCGGCTCTACTTCCCGATAGTCGCTGTGCCGCGAGATGTATTATTTATTGGCTATTACTTTATCTTCTCATCTCTCTGAGATTTACAAATGTTGCGTATAAAACATGTTTTAGCCTCGTACAACGATTTATTGTCGAATACATCATTTTTATCGAATCTTTACGTAACGTTCGTACACACATTTACAGTGTTTTTGTTCAGAAAGAGCAATGGAATATAATACATGATGTCGAGTGATCGGAGCCGTGACACCTCCCTTTTAGTAGAAAATCTAATCAGTCTTTTCATGATAATCACACAAATTTATAACTTTCTTCGCGAGTATTAAAAAAATATTTGATTTTGATGCCCCACTCTCCCGGATGTTAAGTCCTGTTGCCGACATAATTTGGACACATAAAAAACGATAATTAGTGCTTCCGTCTCTAACGTGAGGTTTTATTAGCGGTTTACATCATTCATTATACCAGGCCAACACGTCACTCGTTACTTAGCGAATGAAGCCGGAGCGTGCGGTCGAGGAGCGCTAAAGGGCACTATGTACTGGTGGTGCAGAGGTAAGTCTTTATGTCGGTGGCTGTGCAGGCAGGCACCAGTACAGCTTTCATTTGTACAGCTGAACAATGGTGCACGCTGCAGCTAGCACAGTTATTACGTTATTAGCATGGTGTGGTGCTGCGGCAGCTAATACTGATTATCGTTGCAACGTTACTGACAGAGCGCATTCCGCCATCGAGTAACTAGTTACCCGATTGCGGAATGCGCTCTGCGCTCGCAAAAGTAATGGTAACGATAGCGTTACCATTACTTTTCACACTATATTAACTATTCACGTTCATGTAGTTCAAATCTTATGTACAACAAAATTGAATTTTTTTTATAGACATGACAATGAGCTATTTAAAATGTCTATCCAGTACTAAACTAATAGATTTTAGATATATTATATTAATTGTCGTTACTCTGGTGGAATGATTACTTTATGCAGACGGTACATAATGCAGCAGGCGGAACCACAAACAAACACACAAATAAACGTAATTTATGTCTATCATGTCATGTTATTGACAACGACATTTTGTAATATTGTAATTAACAACGACATAACGTTGGAGTATAGTAAATAGAAAGATATGTTGAATAGCATATAATAATATCACAATATATATTTAAACGTAAAAATGTATACACCATTCCACCTTCTATCTTTTCATTTTACTGCCTCTTAGTACATACCAGACGAGGATAGCTAAATGCCTTAAATCTGCCTATAACGATCTTGTATATTTACTATGACACAAGCCTTGTGCTCCATGGCACACTGCTAACAAGTCGTCATAGAGTTGTCATTAACTAGGGGTTACCTGCTGGCCTTTGTGTGCTATTAGTTAAAGCAGACCATTAATCTCGGAGAATTAATAACTGTGCCCGTTCGATCGCGATCAATGATTAAGTCTGCCGGTGCGCATGCGACCCATTCATGCGACGAAGTCTGATCACAGCATCGCACACGTTCACATGCATTTATTTACTGTTCATTTGCTCACTTCAAACAGCATTAACGTATAAAACTATGTGTAGGGAATGAAGGGGCAGGAGGAAGAAGGGTACCACGTAATTATATATAAGGGAAAAAATGTCTCTCAAAGGAAACCCATAAGAATACAAGTTTGGAATTTATTTAAGGGCTCGCAAACTCTGAATCTAAGATCGATGAAGTTGCGAATTTCAAGAAGAATAATAACATGAACATCATTCGGATAAAAATCTAATTTATTGTATGCTGGATATAGCTAATAAAATGTTGTTTTGTATTTCTTTAATTTTTTCTAAAAAAAAAATTTCTCATGTTGCCAAAACGCTATAGAAATCAGAAACAAACCCTACGTTTTAAAAGAGATGTTTTATTCTTTTACTATCATACAGGCCTATATAACGGGATTTGAAATCGAACCTAGAATACTTCTAAGATACATCCGAAAGCGTTTTAACAGTTGGTAAGCAAGTGGGTGCGACTGTCGACCATTCGTCACTAGTTCCCTTTGTGCGCGGCGGCGGCGGCGGCGTGCGCGCGGCCTTACGTTCGCGCAGATTGAACCGGAGCGCGGCCTTGCGGGAATGTCTCCCGCGTTTCGCAACCACCGCCGGCCCGGGTAATGAATTTTTCATATGACCGTGTAACCGTGTGGCAGTGCCGCCCAAAACTGCTTTGTTGTCTTTCAACACTCCTCAATAAAATGTATTTAGACTTAGCCACATACAATACACTCTTTTAATCACGTATAAATATTTCACAAACAAATTTTCATACAGCAAATAGTTAGAAAGTTTAAATAAAGGTTATAATGTAGAGCGTTATAACAACATTGTAATAAACAAAGAAAATTTATGTTACCGTAATAAAAAAATTGTTCCCCGTGTAGACGAATAAGAATAAACCACACTACCACCGCTAGTGATATTACTAAAGTATCGATATGTAACAACAACATATATCACTAGGTAGATGTCGCTATATCAAATGAAAAAAATAAAAACCTAACATGTAAAATATCCATAATTAGCTCGCACGCAGTTTTATTGATCAAAGAGAATAGCGAGACGCTGGTGCGACACACACGTGAATTGAAACGGCCTCAGCAGCCCGCGGCGGCGGCGCGCGCGCAGCTGACGAAGCGAACGCAACAGCGGCGCGGCGGTCGTGACGCGGTGCCGGCGGTGCAGTGATGCCGCTAATTAGTTGCTCCACGTTTATGTACTGCTCTTTCATTATAAACACTCCTGATTGGCATGTTTTAACGCGCAGTAAGTTATTTAGTAATTAATTATTATGAAACAGTATATATTTATTTATGTCTGATGCACACAACGAAGTGGCAAGTGAAGCTAGAGCATAGTACGACGAGCATCTATTACTAGTTGATGATGATAATACGCGGTGTAAATTTTGTAATTAGATTTTATCATTGAACAATTAAATGCAACCGGAGTTTTATTTATTTAAAACTTTGTTTGCACACAAATAAATATTGTACAAAAAGGCGGACTTAATGCCATAGGGCATTCTCTCCCGGTCAACCTTGGCAGTGGGGAAATGCAGTGGTAGGTGAGAGTAAAAGAGAACTATAGTTTTAAAAATATATATATATATATATATAAAAAAAGGAAGATATATAATAATACATACATACACATACATATAAATACATACATAAAATATGAATACTTATATATATATAAGTATTATTATTGTATATACACATGTACATAAACATAAATATATATAATAATATATACATACATACACATACATGTAAATACATACATAACATACATAAGAATTACTGTTCTATATCCAAGTAAAACCTCCTGAGTTGATGTATGGAGGCATATTTAATCCGTCAACCGGTGGTAGGGCAAGGTTTCTTCTTTGAGATGATTATAAACTCGTAAATGTAAACATCCTGGCTAGCACCTCGCCGGCACAGGTAGACGTACGTCGTGTCTCTCGCGAGCTGGCTGCGCCGTCCGCACTGGGCCCCCGCAGTAACCCAATCCGGCGAGGCTGGGCGCGCCCGCCCGCGTGGGCCCGCGCGCGCCGCGACCCCGGGAACCGGTCGCGCCGCGTCCACACAACTCCACATGTAACTGTATATATGAAGAACTGGTATTTTTGCTCGATTCACTTATTTGTTACGCGATCGAGGTTAATGGTGTCCGCAACGGAACATGTTCTGCAGAAAACGTTCGATTATGCATACGTTTCAGAGAGATATAGATCCGTCTGTTCAGCATTCCACAATAAAACATCTCATTCATTACGTTTATAATAAATAACTAAATTGCAGTTCATATATCTATTACATGTAGAAGTCGATCGCACCCGAAAAAACGCAACGTATATACATGACGGCGACATTTATTTACTAAAATTTCATGACATACGTATTTCGTATGACAAACGTTTTTAAGTTATATATTTTTTAGACTTCTCATAATCATCAAATGAGATAATATTAAAAGAAAACTCTGGACTGTAAGATGTTTCAGGAAGCTCTACAAGCAAACGGTTGCGGCGTTCCTACCGTCATTTGTATCTACGAATCGTCGCTTCATTTCGCCAAACAACAACACATTATACTTTATAGAGGAATTATAAACTCAATTATATAGTCTTGTAGGGCAGATGGAGTGCGGAGGAGCAGAGCGGTCCTCGCCGCTGTCAATAATAAACGAGTGGCAGCGGAGCGCGGGCGGGCACGGGCGAAATGGAGCGCGGTAATCAAACTACCGCAAATAACTCTCCTGCTGTTATAAGGGTAGTTATTCATCATCCTCATCATTATTGTTAACTGAATGACGCCCACTGCTAGTCATAAGCAAAAGGACCATCCATAGCGATCGAGACTTCAATGCTCACATGTTAAATTCTATATGTATTAGTAAATTCGCGACAGTAGTAGATTCTTACTGCCACTTATTACTGGTTATAAAACTTATAGTATATCAATGAGTCAAACTGTAACTCCTCGTCTAATATAATAACGTAAAAATGCGCCTTCTAGGTGTTTCTTCGTGTGCTGTATCAGCGCTAAAAGTATGTTTAGATTGTAAGTTCTATTTCATTCGGACCAATTCATTTTAACAAACGGAATGACCATACAGGAGATTCGTTTATGACTTTTGCTATGTTAACGTTACGAGATGGAAAAGAATCGTAGCTAATTATAGCTCTAGACAGGTCTAGGCTTAAGAGAGGACCTCTCGTCGCCCGTGGCCATTGTATTAGGTGACCATCAGATCATTTCTCTATTTTTAAATGCATCTCACTCTTCATTGGGCTGTGGTCTTTGCTGACCGCCAGTGGATGTACACGAGTGCTCACATCAAAGGTGGTAAGATCCGTTTGTGTGAGGCCCGCCGCGGCACTAAACTCACACAAGCGGACGCGCCCGATCGTAAAGCTGTTGTTGTACGATTTAGTTCCGACCGCCGCCGGCCCCGCCACGGCCCTCACTGTCGCGTTAATAAATCATTGTTTACCTATTGATCTCCTACGACGGAGACACACCGAGATATTTGAATTCTACTAACGAACGACACCAGGACTATGAAATTGTCTCTTAGTACCCCTACGACTGACGAGCTATTTTAGGATGTTTAGATGTTTAAATAATATACTTACAGTCAGTGGATTAAATGTTTATTTCGTATATGGACGTTAAAGTTTAATGATAGATTAAACTAAGTATTTCTTGATCATGCAACGAAAATTTGGAAATTACTATTTTAAATTTCATTTTTTACTATTTATTGCTAACTATAGTATGAATTATTGGGGTAACGAGACTTAACACTTTCGGCCCGAAAGCGACGAGCGCAATGTGGTGTATACCATAATAACTGGCGCTACATTGTTATAGCTAAGCGTGTAACTTACCATCAGGTGAACGTCTCGCAAGTCGCGTTGCCTTGTCGAATAAAAAAATGGATATGAGAAAAATAATTTATATAATGTACAGTATAGTGTACATTTAGCTTGTTATAAAGCGTTGATCGCACATATCGGCCGATCGTAACAATCGCCTATGGTAACTCAATACCAACTCGTAAACTGTTGAAAATTGCGGGTTTCACCACCTACCTAATGTCCACATGGAGAAAATGCCAATGCGAACTTTTTATTGCACCAAACCAAATCTCGTTCGTTCGTATCGTTTGTAACAAGGGCATAGTGTATATATGATACATACAGAATGGCATAAATACTCTGCCAAATGTGTGTTAAAAAACTTTCAAAGTACCATTTACTTTATTTTTATATGACTGTAGTTCTAACAAATTTTCTGTTTTTTTTATTTCCAAAGTATATAAATAGTTTTTGTGGTTTATTCTATTTTCTTTCAATTTGTACATAACGGCAAAATAAACTCATAGTTTGTTACCTCAGAATATCAATACAAAAAGATACATTTTTTAAACAGATGTTCGTGTAATAACAAGCAATAAAGGAAATTCAGTAGCCCGCAGCGACTGGAAGCCTCTAAACTAGGTTCATAAGCAAACGGTTAAATTAACACTCATTAATGTAACTTGACCGAACAACTGTATCTATCACGTGTCACCTAACTGTACAATAGTACGTAGTAAGTTACGCATACAAGTAGAACATGTAAAGGCATTGTTGTTACCTCGATTTGTTTTTCAGATCTGCAGTTAATTTAAAAGATTATCACTCAACGGTAACATTGTTAAGTTGGCCCCATACTCATGCATTAAGCATCCACGAACTTGACATGCTGATGAAGACATCACTTATCAGTAGCTACGAAAGGCCTTCGCACCTCGTCTTTACGTTGTAAAGAGATTGTATGTGTGATGTCAAAAGATTTCATTTTCAGTCGCAGATCGCGTTCAATACAACACAAACTTTCATTGAACGAGTAATATGATGATCACGGCGCCGATGCGTGCTCCCCGGTTGCGACACCTGTCGGTCGGCTCATGCAACTTGTCGTGTCTTAGTGTTAGAATAAAAAAATATGCATAACTTGTTAATAAGTGGTTACGTAAAGCGAGCTCGTCTCTAGGGAAAACTTTGTGCATATTGATGCGCGAGGCGACGCGCGGCGCCGGTGGGCCTGCATCCACTTTATTTCCGCTTCACTATAAAATTATAATCGACCGGATATAAACATTAAACGAGTATGTTTAGATAGATACCACTTCGCCTAATTATGCCTCCGAGCAGTAGTTAGCGTATGATTCGGTTTTAACGACGATACAGCTAGTGCAGTTACTGCGGTTTCGTACTAAACAACTTATACGTCTGTGGAGCCGAGAGCAATGTTGTGTAAACATCTTAATTAGCGCTGCGTTATTGAGGGCAGGGGTAGAACATTCTATTAGATGAACGTTCTATTCGCCTCTTCGCCTTTTTTATATAAAAATATTGTCTACTCTTCACATTTCTGTACAGTACTAAAAACAGTGAAAAATGTAATGAGACTTGGAGTTAGGTCATTCATGGCTCTTTAGTAGGTGAAGTCCAGGTTACGTGTACCTCACCTTTTCAAAGTATTGCCACGGCAGCGCAGTGTGCCGCGGTTTTATTTATAAATGAACTAACACCGGATAGGCTAATAACGTAACGAGTAATTGGGTCATGCATCTGTAATGTACATAATGAATGGGTGCGCGTTTCAAATTGTTGTGAGGCACTATCGACCTAACACTATACACTTATAAAAATAAATATTACACAACAAGGAAAACTTTGTATACCACTTAACAAATGTTGTCTTAGTTGTAAGTTTTCATGGAGGTCGTATTCAAATCAAGTGGAGCTCAAGTTTAAGTTTGTGCATAATATATGTTACCAATACGTTAAATTAAACATTCATCGATAACATTTTGTAGTTTTGTTACTGTAAAACTCATTTTCGAAAAAGGTAGTTACGAGTTAATATACTTATAACATTGTGTTTTTAAAGACAACATTACAACCGGTGGTAGTAACAAAAGAGCTAATAGTAATTTTTTATATCAGAAACCTGCACTAGGTTACACAGATGTCTGGGTTTCATGGTAGATTTTCTAGTAATATGAACCGCGTGCTGATTGCACATCCTTGTCATTTATATTTACTTTTACAGGCGTGCTTATATTATGCTCGAGCTTATTTAGAGCTACCTGCGAACGCGGCCCGCGCGCGAAGGATCTAGACTACGCGCAGCCTATACGTCTAAAACGAAGAAGCTATCACTTTACTATTGATTTATAAGCAAAATAAACTATTGTATCTCCAACGTGATAAATCACTGGGCTACCAAAGAAATTGTCATACTCTTATTACTTTTAATGAGCGTTGAAGTTCATGAAAACAGGTGGGGTATATCTACCGTTTATTTTTAAATCAGAATTAATCAAACTTAGTTCAGCGACTGATGCGTGAAAACATACAGACATACGGTCACATTTATATCAGCTTGGATATCATTTCGAGTGAGTGGTATCCTTGTATTGATATATTTATATAGTAAACACCCAGGTTACAAATGAGTAAGGCTTGTTATCTAGCGGCCGCGCGGGCTGGCCGCGTGACATCATCGCGCTGACATATTGCTTCTCGTGTGATGACTTCATGCGCACCGCCATCACACCACATCACACCACAACACTACACACCACACCACACCGCTCCGCGCCATACCTCACAGTAATAACCTGTCGCAACCTTTATACTCCGCCATATACCAAACGATGTTTCTAATTAATCACACAATGTTATACGAATGAAACTCAAGAACTTACGAATGTACATTAACACGAAACTGTATATTTATTTCAAGCGACTATCAATGTTGTGTGCAGTTAAGTGCTATCGCAGCAGCATTACGTCGTATGTAATCAATTATGTCCAGAGCGCAACGAACGCTTGCTGCAGCATGTACTTGTAAGTCTTTCTTATACGATAAAAAATACCCGCACGTATTAAAAACTCAATAAAACCTCAACGTGGTCGTGTCCGTGTATTCCTGTACCGGTGGATAAGCATCCGCTTATCGGATATTTACTGTACAACGGAGTTTAGAAATCGCACCGCTGCTCGCAACCGAGTCAAGGTTTGATCAAGAAACCGCTAACCTTTTCGCGCATTCCCGTCTCGTACGAACCGGCCGATGAGTGTAAGGAAGAAGTTAACTTTCTATATGTTACCCCTCGACTTTAATAGCTTTATTAATTTACATACTACTCCACCTCTACATAAACTGCGTTAGGGACTACGTTTGCAGTAACTCTTCATTGCGAAGCGAAGGTGTTTACGTCACAGTAACATTTGTCCGCTGCGTCATACCGTCGAGCGCGGCATGTTTCCTCTATAATCTGGACAGGTGACAAAAGAAACGAACTGAACACATACAATTATTCAACCTCACACAGTTGTAGTTACCTTCGAACACCACCAGCATTTATGTCATGTCACAAAATATGGTTCGATGTGATCGACGAAATTTAATGCAAACCCGACTTATTGTTTCTCAAGTCTATTTTGACTCACACTTTTTTCGAAAATCTGTTTATTTTAGGTATTCATTTCCACAAGTAATTTCTATATGTTTACCTGTCTTTGTTTTGCTTGTGATTACCGTGTCCTGCTAAATAACATTTCAAGTTACATACTCGACTGGATAAATTTATTTAAATTTAAAAATTGTTCCGTTAGATATCCTGAAAAATGATTTTAGTGTTTGTAGTCATAAGATACATCCGTATCTCGTTCGGCGGAAACAATTTTAGATAAACTATCTGTGCGTTTCACTTCACAAAATCGTATTAGTCGAAGTAGTTGTGTAGTAAAAATTTATTGTAAAAAATGGAGTCGCGTTGTGAATAGTCCGCAGTAAGTAGCTCACTTGGGGAGAATAATATAAACACTGCGTTCACACCTCGGCGGCACGGAAGATACTGCTTCATCATTATGTAATAATCGTATCCTCTACGGGATATGCTACTCCACCACGGACACTACGTTTAATTTCACATCAAACCATAAACAACATTTTGAAAGAAAATTAATTTCTACTATCAATAGTATTTCATATAAACGTAATATTTTTACCCGAAATAATATATCACTGAAATGAATACTGTTAAAAAAAGTTATGTTTCAAACGTAATTTTATGTGGTAATTTTACTTCCAAATTAGGTTACTGTTTTAATAAGATTAAATTCCATATCATTTGTGTAAATAATTAAATTTCACGAAAGCCCTGAGCACTGAGTAATCTACGTACCCTTGCACGAAACACAAGCGCGAACCCCCTGTAACCCCCATGACCCGGCCGAGCGGCGCCGGCGGGTGTCCAGTTTCATTCATCGCCGGCGAGGAATGTATATAAAAAAACAAACTCAGAGATATTGAACTAAGTGAGTCCAGAGTAACCGCGGTCGCACACACACGCACACAACTCGTGTGTAGGGGCCGTGAAGGGCACGGAAACCATGTAGTTTCTCCAACTTGCCAAGTACAAGATACCAATCTAAGAGTCCTTTTACTTACTTCAATTCTAACTATGTAATTCGTTTTACAAACATGCTATGGGCTTTGCTTTTCACTGCTAAATGTTCTGAACTGAAGCTTATACCTGGTCCTTAATATATTTTACCAGGTGGTAGGTCTCTGTTGCCGGAGACCGTCTGGATGGGTACCACCGCAGCTCCTATTGCAACCGACAAATAGTAGTGTGCGAACATTACTGTGTTCCGGTTTGAAGCGCGCTGTAGCTAGTGTAATTACTGGGGTAACGAGACTTAACACCTTATGTCTTAACGACGAGCGCAACGTGGTGCAGTGTGTACCATCTTAACTAGCACCACGTTGTCATGGGCACGCGTATCACTTACCATCAGTTGAACGTCTTGCTCGTCTCGTCGCATACTAGTATAAAAAAAAATATAAGTAGATTAAACAAAGTCTTTGTCTAATGCACTTTTGTATTGTAAAAATAGACTAAGACATACTAACACCATCTGGTACTTGCTGGACACATAAGTCCATATCTGTCAAAGGATTAACTAAGAAAGTTTCACATCCATAGTGGTCTGATGATATCATGTTTTATCAATGTATCATAGAAAGAGAAACCACTACTGTTTTTCTTACAATATCATTTATATTATGAAACTATATAACCAATGATACAATTAACATTTAGCATCATTCACAACTAGCACCGACAACATGATGCACCAGTTCTGTTATATATAAAAACATGATTATATTGCTATTCATAACTCTTTTACATAATAATTACACAAACAACTTGCTATACACATCTGATTCAAGAAACAACAAGTGCACGAGTGAAACTTATCCACTTCGCTATGATAATAAGAACTATGATTGTGTGAAGGGTTGTGAATAATAAGTTACAACCTGTTTCAGGCCAGTTGCAAATAATTGGCTGCACAACACAGTCTTAATTCCATAAACAGGAAAGATAAATGACGGACTACATCTATATTTCAATTCAAACCTTGCTAATATTTGCCTAAAAAAAGTATTGTAGTAATTAAAGAAAATGAATATATTACTCACTTAAAAAGTGGGTATTTTTTTACTTAAGATCATGTAGAAAATTTTACTAATTTTTCCATAAAAGTTACAATTTGTTAATGCCTCTAATGTTAATCCTAAATTTACATGTGCCACAAATATGGGGCACATTTTTAAAAGAAACAATTGTCTTAATTTTTAATCTCTTCTGAGAAAGTACTTTTCTAAATAATTTGTTTTGGAAACAGAGTTATTAAATGAAATTATTCAATTTTAACAGAAAGTTTACCGTATGTACAAATATCAACAAATAGATTTAAAACCAACGCCATATAAAAATCACAAAATTTATAGATGCAAGTCTTTCTTAAAAATGCTTCATAAATGTTTGATTATAATTAGTAAAACAAACATTTAAATATTTACAAATCCCAAAATGCCAACAGCAAAAGGGACTATTTACTAATTTGTTTACAGTTTAATCACCTACAACCCACCCATATATTCACCAATAACACTCAATTGTTTATAATTTTTTTTACTTTAACAATAGCACTAATAAAACTTAATGTTTATTTTACATAAAAAGTTAGGACATTTACAAAAAGTACAAATTAACATATTAGACAAAGTATGGACCAATATCTCAAAAAGAAATCAAATATGCAAAATAGACAATTGTAAAGGGAGTAATAAGCACTTTCTCAAAGAATTTTTTTAAATACATCTAAATTAAAAGTATTACCATAATATGGATAAAATCAATTACTTCATTGTGTTGACCAATCTTTGTTTATAGTTCTACACAAGAACTGATCTAATCCTCTATACTTTCATAACTAATATTATCAATTAGAATTACTGTGAACATATTAAGGACACATTTCAACTTGACAAATAGGTATAGTATTAAAAATAAAATACATATCTAATCGATCCTAAAGTAAACTAAAATGATGTCACAATCGGCCAGAGCGCCCAGCCTACGCGGCCTGCCACACTAAATGTAACATTCGTACAAGGGTCAAAGCTTAATTGATCTCCACGAAAACGACGGACAGTCTATGAAACTACTATTTCGTAATAGGTCGCCACCAAAACATTACGCGGCTTACTTTCCTTCGTGGATTAGAAATGACACAACACGGCATGCCTTGGAAACGGTCCCGTTCGCGCTCGACCGTAAAAACACTCAAAACTAAGAACGACGAATGTGGTTGTCAAAACTTAATTCTCAAAACAAATCAAACGCATGGTACATAGGTGAACGTTGTTTAAAGTAGTGATTATTAAGCAGAGAAAAATTGTAACGTGCTTACTTACCGAGTTCAAGTAAACATAAATCCAAATATGAAGACAGAGCGAAGTTTTTCCTAAAAACAGGACCTAAAACATTAACAAAACTTTTCCACTTTATGTGTTTGAACTCAGGGTTATCACTTATATTAGGACACTGTACACTGCCACTGAACACTGCAATTATTATGACACTGCCACTTTAATGTTTATTTACAACTATGACCACACAACAATACGCATATTTTACGGGACGTCTGTCGCTGTCCAACGAGAATCAGCCATTTTGCTTTCTGTCGAATGTCAGAAAGAGCACTCTTTCTGACATTCCTAATAACGTCTATCCACAGATAAATTAAAAAATAACGTGTGTTACGCACGTTTTTGCATACGCAGTGTTTAGTTAGTTAAAGCGATAAAATTTTATTTCAAAATAAAAATATACCTGATTCGAAAATTTTGAAAAATAATGTATGTTAAATTTTAATATTTTTAAACATTTTTAGTATGTCTCGATAGAACCTCTAAAAAATAGTAAAATAAATTTTTACTATTAACTTGATTGATAAACGCCGAAGTTAAATTAAACTACAAATAAAATGTTAGTCTTCGTTATAAAATGAATAAACGCATAATTCCTAGAAATTTGTTATATACGTTCTTGTTGTTCAATTCGTCTTATTAGAGACAGACAAAGATAAAATAATGTACATCCTATTTTGAAGTTCTTTTTGAATCAAATATAGTATATTAATATATCATATTTATTGCTTTGGCATCATAGGTTCCACTTTTCTGCATTTGCTTTTAGTTGATTGTTACATACAGGTAACATGTATGTTTTATTGTCTAATAAACACCTATACAAAGTTAAAACTTAAAAAAAATAGATATATGGTTAAAAATGAGGATTTCATAGACGCTAATAAGGATATTTGATGATGAATAAGGATATTTATATTGCTAGTTCTATCAAGATCTTAATTAACACTATCCCAACAATTTTTCTAGCTATCATCATCATGATCATCATTTCAATTGATGGATGTCCACTGCTGGACATGTCTAGCTATAGTACCCTCAAACGTTTTGTTTGAACAAAATTTTAATAGCAAAAAAAATGCGAGCTTGTCACATACATTAAGTTTCTGAGTTACATACCACCATTATTAGGAATTTATGTAATTTATTTTTTCTAGTAAATAGCTATTTTAACTCTCCAACCAACATGAATATTCTATCTATGAGAAAATGCAGAGATAGTTAGCATTGAGTGTTGAATTTTATTTTTAGGTAAGTAATATTGATAAAACTAAATCAAACATAGTTTTGGAATGTTTTTAATAATAGCACAATCACATCAGAAGGTAATTTTTGTATATTTTAATTATGATTTTACATTGTTTGTTAAGATTACTTATGTAATAAATTCGAAATGTTTCTGCTTATGTTTCAACAACAGTGACTTAATTTTGAACTTGCTTTGGCAAATACCACATTCATATATTGTGTCTACATGATGCCTTTTATAATGTGCCATTCTACGAGAAGCAGATATAAATCTATCATCACATAAATCACATTTATAAGGTTTATCACCAGTGTGTATACGAGTATGATACAATAGAGATTCTTTAGTTACAAATTTACCCCCACATTGGAGGCACGAAAATTTTTTTTCTTTTGTATGTTTTACTACATGGGCATTCAGTTTGCTCTGTGCATAAAATCGTTTGTTGCACCATGTACATTTATATGCTTTCCTATTGCCATGTTCAAATGTAATATGAACCCTTAAGGTAGCTTTTTGACAGAACCTCTTTCCACATACATCACAGGTGAATTGCCCTTGAGATGATGACATCCTGCTTTGATTGCATTCTTTCAACTCTATGTGCTTATTATAAGTTGTTTTTCTTTTGAAACATCTACCACATGTTTCACAGACAAACTTCAATGTATGACCTATTTCATGCTTTTTTAAAGAATGTCTATTACTATATTTTTTACCACACTGGCTGCATATAGAGCTGTTGTGGCTTTCATATCTATGTTGTTCAAGAATCCAAGCTGATCCATATTGCCTTGGACAATCTGGACATTTGAAAGTTTTAGGGGCATGCACCCTGACAAAATGCTGTTTTAAATTATATTGTGTTGGATAAATATGGAAACAAAGCTTACATGTATATTTTTCTGCATTGTCGTCATCACATAACATTTCAGAAATTGGTATTGAGCTTTGAATTCTAGGTTTCTTTTTCTTAAATTTTGCTTTTTCTTGTTCATTTATATTAATTTGTGGGTGTATGCCATGTTCTTCATTTGTAACAATATCCTGAATTTCAGAACAACTACTAGATTTGTTATTTACAATCTTGTGAAATTGTTTTAAAGCCTGTGTACTACTTTGTAGAGGTTTGCTATTATCATAATATTCTTTGCTTAAACAGTCACTTGCATCAATGTTTAAAAACAAAGTTTGATGACAATTTATTTTTTCCAAATTACCGTGTAAGCTTGCATTCAGTAGTTTTAACAGCACGCTTAGTGTTTTCCAATTTTTTTTTATCATTTTAACGAATTTATGAGTAGTCACAGCCAACTTTGAACAATTACTGCACATTCCATTGAAAGCAATTTGTTGCGGAACCTTTATAAATAAAAATATTATTATTGTATTTGCTAAATTTTGAAAAAAAAAATATTTCACGTAAAATGAACTTACTTCTAGAGGCAAAATCGACCTTATTATATCTGACATTATAACATGCCCGTCGTCCATAATAACTTCGTCTTCAAACTGGATAGTTTCTTCCGATATCACTTTGTTAAAACAAAGACAGCAAAAGTCATTTTTTCTATTTAATATTTTACTCAATGCTTTATTTACAGAAGCCATAACGGATTCTTTCCATTGATTTATTTTGTAATAAATTGTCAAAAATCAAATATTATCTATGGTTTCTCAAATATTTTATGACGTTTGCTTTCCATATACGTTGTAAAAGTTTTAATTAAAATAATATAACATCGTTGTGAACAAAATTGAGTTACACTTAAACCGAACATATAAAAAATACTAATAAGGGCGTAAAATATATATGTTGTAAAGAGACGACAACATAACGCCATTTTGCTATTTGCTATTCGCTATATCACGACAAAGATTATTGAACGAAAAAGTGCCAAAGCCCGCGGATAATTTGAGTTTTATTTTTGTGTGTTTACTAAAGTTTGTGTTATTATAGATTCTTTTAAAAATGCCAGACAAAGTAAACTTAAGTACGCTAGTATCGAATATTGTAAGTGAAAAACGTTACAGCCATTGCAGGTTATGTCTGTGTCTCATTCAGGAGCAATATGTGCGCTTTTCTGATAATGTATCCTTATATCCAGAAAATGATATATTTCAACCGTTTCATAAAACTCTTTCAAAACTGTTCGGTCGTAATGTAAGTAATCGTTACAAAAATGTATTTAATATTGACAAATGAAATATCATACCTTTTTATTTCATTTGTTTTAGATATGTGTCGAAGTACCAGGAATCGATGCAGTGTGTATTCCCTGCGTAGATAAAATCATTGATGTCGTTGGATTTATAGAAAAATGTGAAAAGTCTACACAGTTGATCAATAACGTTATCAGCAACCTTTCTAATGCACTTAGTGTAAATTTAGATTCAGGTAAGAAAGACCATGCTCTGTACATAATTGCAGAGGAAAATTGTTCAAAACTTTTCTGGATGAAGAAACAGGAAAATCATAGAAAAAACTTTGAGAATAAATCAACATGTATACAATGTTATAAGTGTAACAAGTCATTTGATAATTATCTTGATCTTAAAGCGCATAATCTAACAAGGCACAACTCCTTTACTTGTGAGCTGTGTAATGTAACATTCATGAGTGAAACTGAATTGACATTGCATGAGAGTAATTCACACAAGTTCATGTGCTCAAAGTGTACTCAGTGTAGGAACAGCAAAGAAGCTTTAAACAAGCATTATGAGAGAGTCCACAGTATCATCGTTTGCAAGGAGTGTGGCAAATCTTGTAGAGGCAAAGACAAATATCAGATACATCAAGTAAAACATAACACAAAATTTGCATGTCCAAAATGTGGTAAAAGATATATTACCAAAGACTTCTATTTCAAACATGTTAAACTTTGCTTAGAAGATCGCATTGATCCCCATCCAATAAGAAGTAGTTTAAAAAAAGACTACTCGTGTGGAAAGTGTGCAAAGGCATATAGTACCCCCGGTGGTTTGAGAGTACACAATAGATTTGTTCATGGTAATGCAAAGCCTCATGTTTGCAATGAATGTGGCAAGCAGTTCACAGCTCCAAGTTATTTAAAACATCACATGATTAAACACACCGGTGAGAAAAACTTCATTTGTGATCTGTGTGGAAGTAGGTTTGTTACCAAAGAGGCTTTACTATACCACACAAGAAGACATACCGGAGAGAAGCCGTACAGTTGTAAGATATGTAATGAGAAATTTGTGAATGCATCGGCCAGAGCAGAGCATATCAAGTTTAAGCATGTTGGACCAACTCTCATGTGTGAGATTTGCTCAAGAAAGTTTGTCACATCTTATTTCCTGAAGCAGCACATAAGGAGACATCATGACCCAACAAGCAAACTGTATTATAGAAGAAACATGATTCCACCAAACATGCCCGGTGAACAAAACATGAGAACTTTTAAAGTGGAATCAGAGAAATAAACATGGTCTTTTAGTATATATGTGCAATTTAACAGATGTAGATTGAAGTCCAATGGACATTTACATGTAATATATATTCATCCCACAATGTATGTAAATAAACAATTATTTTGAATAGTATGTTGTTTATTTACTTGTTTGTATTTAAATTGATGTTTGCAATGAAAACGTGAAAAAAAATCTGTAGATATGTAGATTGGTCATATTCCTAATTCTGGTCACAGCACATTGATATGGTTTAGAAGACGTTATCTACAAGAACATCCAACTCATTTATCATATAGGAAATTGTTATAACTCTATAATGTAACATGCCTGTTGATTTAGAGCTCATCAGACATGTTATGCAAAGTATAGTTATGTATGTTCTTATATTTAGTCTGTACCAGATGTGAAAAAACCAGAGATAGCTACAATGGTAAAACTCCTCATCTACCACAAAATCTTCAATATTAATGACTGGAATGTGTTCTGTCTCAGAGGCATGTTGCATATACAGTGGTAGTGTTGCATGTATAGTGCTGGTAGGCCTAGCCATATTCTATCTGTATTCGCTATGTCAAATTTTATATCAATTAAAAAAAAATAAAGTAACATACAGCTATTTGTAATCACAGTTCAACAGTCTTTGAAACTATAATACAAGTGATGAATGAAACATGTAAACCAATTTTAGTTTTTACTGTTCATTAGGAAATTCTGAATACTGCTGCATTGAACTAGCTACATACAGCTTGCTATGCGGATTGGAATGTCTCACTACATGCTTCCTTAACTGGTGTCCAGTAACAAATTTAACATGACACACTTGACACTCATGTGTAGGCCCAAAATGTTTCCTTCTTTTATGTTCCATTCTCCGAGAAGCAGATAAAAAGCTCTCGTCGCATAAATCACATGGAAATGGTCTCTCGCCTGTGTGAAGCCTTATGTGATAAATCAATGCAGCCCGTGTGACAAACTTGCCGCCGCACTGATCACAACTGAAATTCCTTTCCCTTGTGTGCTTCACTATGTGATTTTTCAACCTACTTATTGCATCAAATTTCTTGTCACACCAATCACATGACAACACCTTGCCAAAGCCATGGTCGGTTTTTAAATGAGTTCGTAAGCCATTTTTCCAAACATAACCTTTTTTACATAAATCACAAAAAAACCTTGGTTGTCTCTCTACAAAATTTCCACATACTTTAAAATGATAGTTAAAAGTATGTTTATTTGCAAAGTTTTTATTACATTGTGGACATCTGTGTTGCTCATGTTTGTTCATGTGGGTTCTTAAAGCTTTTCTCGATGGGAGCTGTAGTGAGCACTGTTTACAAACAGCTGTTATGTGGTAGGTCCTGTCATGAATCTTCAACATTCGTAATGTGCTGAACATTTTTGTGCATTTTGTACACTTTAATCTTTTTGGATAATGTACTCTTTCTGCATGTTCTTCCAATTGTAGAGGAGTTGAAAAAATTTTTGGGCATCTTGGACATGGATTGTTAAATTTTGTGTGCAGCTTCATATGTCTAATAAGCAGTAAATTAGTGTTGAACTGTTCACCGCACTCTTCACAAATAGTATCTGTAACTGTTTCCTTTGCCCTTACATACTTTTGCCTGCCTTTCATAATTTCTTTTATTTTACTTAATGCAATCTTCTTGTTTTTATACACATACCTTTTTCTACTGGTGAACATTGTATTATCAGACTTATTTATTACAAGGTAAATGCTCTGTGTATTGTTGCCAATGCTATTACTATGAACTAAACTTTCATTAAGTTGATCTAGTACTTCCCTCCATTTATTATGTGAAAATAAAGACAGTTTTTGAAACAAGTACGAGTTTATAGTGTTTGTTGCACAAGTCGTACATAATACTTGAGGCAATAATGATTCCCGTGACACCTACAAAAACATCGTTAGGTATTATAACATTTTTAGTGTTACATTCTTATGGTGGAAAGATATAAGTATTATTTTTTACTATATAGATATAAAACTTACACCAAGGTCTTGAAACATAGTAACAAAGGTAACCGTTTCATCATAGTAGGATCTCTGTACCCTCACACTGTCTTCTATGGATACTTTCCTCTTTTCAGTAGTTGCAAAACATAACCTGCAAACATGTTCATTTTCGCCACAAACGAATTTTAAAGCGGTCATACTCATAAAATCATTGGAATCCATTACTTTATTGCAGTGGAGTAAATTCTCGGGTAGAATAGTAAATAAACTGTCTATTTAATTATATTAACAGCAAATTATTATTGTTATGACATGAGATATGACAACAGTGTCAGTACTTTTTTTATTTCATATAGGAAAGATTGACACGGACGAAATATAATTAGTCCACACGTAAGTGTAATGGCTGATACTGTGAAAGCTATATAAAAATATACATTATTATTGTGTGTCGTTTTGAGAAATTTATTTAAAAAGGTTGTATATATAATTATACAATATTATCTATATATCTCATTTTGTTTGGCTCGTGCCTTTTCCGCATTAAAAAAATATGATTACTCGTGTTTTTAACCGAAATGCTTAAACGTACATGTTTATTGTTATCACATATGACACTACTGATATGCAATTAAGTACCGAAGTTCTTATTATTTATGGCAAGCCATATTCTTCTTAGTGATTTTTGCAGATTATTATTTATACGATCGTTTAATATCTTTAGAAAACAATTGATACTAAATCGATTTCATATCAAAGTATAACCCATCTTTACAATAATACTAATGCACTCTGTACGTTTTTTACCCGCTTTTATAAAAATGTAAAATATATGCAGTACTGTTAATATGACCAAACGCTTGTAACTATAACAACAAATGCGTAAAAAGAATTGTCTATAATCCGTGATATCATACCGATGTGATTCATGTATCCAGTTAGTTTTGTTAAAAAAACTATTTTTTAATTTTTCTTGCACTGTTTTAATTTATAATGTTTGTAACCTATTTATATATTTCTTAACACAATCGTGATATTAATGCAATTTGTTCATTAACAATATTCAGGATCAGATAAGGTAATTAATTTTGACTTCGTATTTTGATGTTACTTTGCGCTTTTGTTTTAGTTAATAAGCTGTGTGTGCGCCTTGTGTTAACGTCGGAATATTATTATACTTACCAAAAGTAATAAATTAATTTCTGGTAAATTATATTTAAAAAGTGTAGGGCGCAGTCCTTAATGCGTGCCTACATGGCTCCTTATTGTTTATATAATAAACTATGACGTCAGGTAGTATTCTGTAGTAATATATTTGTTTATCATTTTCACGCAGTCTAATGTCTTTTATTATTACGATGACTAGTCGGTTATCTGGTATATAATATTTATTATCGACATTCGGTTTTTCAACATTAGTATTATTTGTAATTTAATTCTCTTAGAGCATTGTTCTTGTTCGTCGGAAGCCCATGTATTTTTTTTAAAAAGTACTCGCTGGTGCATAAAATATTTCTAGATTCAGCGTTGAAGTGGCTATGGTTATATTTAGATCAGAAAATTAAGAACGCGAGTAGTACAAAGATGTGGTAAATGTTTATTATTGTCCATGATTCGCTTCTATAAATAATTTTCCGCGAAGTGGAATCACATAAACATTGTAATGTTCCCGTCTGCTGTAGCTAGTGTAATTACTGGGATGATGAGATGTATGTCTCAAGACGATGACAACAGTTTGGCTCTGTATAAACTTCCCAACTGGCACCGCAATGCATTGAAGTATGTCGCACAATAATTGCTTTCCGAGATCAATAGTTGTAATTTGAACTTTACAAATGTAAAATCTTGGCACATTGAAATGTTAAGCAAAATTTCTTGAAAGGATTTACGTGTAGTTAAATAAAGAATGAACGATAGTGTGGTATATATAATGATAAGGCTTACATACTTTTTGAACAAAAAAATTTACGGGACGTTTTGATAACCGCCGGTAAAATTTAAGCCTTCACATATCAATGTTAACAATTTATTTCATAGTTTTTTATTTTATTGCAGATGACAATCACCATGCCCGTTACTCTTCGCGGAGACAACCTCGGCCGTCGGCATCAATATTTGAACTCGCTGGTGCAAGACGCGTATCGGAACTCACCTGCCGAACTTGTACTGGATCTACCTGAAGCGTCTCCCGTAGATAAACTTTTTAAAATCGATCTCGCGTCCATGCATCGCAACCTGGAATTTATTCTGGAAACACTAAAGCATGACGACATGCTTTATGTCAGTAGAGCCTTAAAGTGCAGCTGGCTTTTAGAATCGAAATACCAACACATTATAAACCCTGAACATTTGGAGCATAAGCTGTACCCACACATGATAACACCAGCTGTTAACAAAATGAAACACTGGCTGCAACGTAACTTGCGGGAGCCTCGCAGATGTCAAGAGTTCTATAAATATTATATCAATGATTATGACATGAAGATAAAGTATCTCGAGCGATGTGACCCGGGCTTTATAGCGACCGAGTTTTTGAACATAATAAATAATGTTACACCCAAACAACTTAAGATCCTTTGCGAATGCTGCCCACAGGTGCTTAAGATGTACTTCGACAATTTTGAAAAAAATCCTGAAACATTGAAAAAATATTTATGGAACGAGCGCAAGTATTTCGACTGCTGCAAATATATTTTGAATGTTGATCCAGACTCATATTTTGCGGTCATCGAAAAGTATTATGATCCCAATAGGTTCGGTTCGCTGCCCGCCGCTGTCACTAAATACATAATGAGAAACCACAAGAGCAGGTTTGTCGGCAAACCCGAATTGTACGCGGCTTGGATTCTCGATAAAAACACTTTAGCCAAACATCTCAATAGTGAAGAGATCAAGGACTTAGTACTTAAGCTGGCGCGTGCTGCATACCTTGGTTACTGGTTCTCTTATAAATTCGTGGAACCTTTTATCAAAAGATTGGGCGCTGATCAGAGGGCTGCTTTCAAAAAGAAAGTTTTTGTCGATAAAGACATCGGTGATAAAGTGAATGACTGGCCGTACCCGCGGCCCTCGCGGCCTGAGATTAAAAATATAGATTCGGTTTTTGATGATATCGAATATCACCCAGGTGATTATAAAATTTTTGAACAAACACAATTCAGACGTTTATTAAAAAAAAGGAAATATGAAAAATTCGCATGCCCAATGGTATGTGCAATGGAATGTGATGATTGTATCATAGCTCCTAGAAAAACAAAACTCGATGAGCTGTTCGATAGATACCGCTTTTATAGTTTCGAACGGACGATGTTCGAGCTTCGGAAGCTACTGGCGGCAGAGAGCTCTGTGAAGAACCGAGAGTTCATGATGCTTGTCTTAGTAAGCAAATGTGGCGAAAACATGGATCAAATTGAAAAACTCCTGAGTTTCCTTGCCGAAAGGCACTATAATGAATCTAACAATTTACGTGCAGCGATCGTGCGAAGCTTGGTGGTTCGTGCCTGCGTCTGGCGCCTACCATTGGAAGCTTGGAACAGTTTGCTTGACTTTGGACGCGACTTGGGTCTCGACGGAGTTCAGCCGCTAACTTGCCGCGAAGGTATGCACGCAGCCGTGCTGAGAGTGTTATTGAAGAAAGAAAAGTGTCCAGATTCTTTAAGCACCGCCTATTTTGATTATTTTTCTACATTGACTGAATACAAATTGAACATAACTGAATTGCGTATCGTCAGAGAACGTCTGCCGGCGTGGATTATAGAGACCGCTACGGCAGCGACTACACCGCTTCTGGCTCAAGAACGTATTGATGTTCTATTACAAGCTTTGTCAGAATTGAAAATACATGTAAAGGATTGTCCCGGCGCGGTCGACGCTATAGTGGAGGCCATCCGTCGAGACCCGTCCGCAGCCGAATACCTTATACCTCGCGTATACAACATGCGTATTGCGCGCCGTGAACTGTTTCGCGAAAACTTTACCTCGTTTCAAACGAACGAGTCGTATATTAATGTGTTACGTCACGACGCAACACTCTTGAAAGTGACGGATGCTTTTGAAGGATCGCTTAAGAGCCACTCATTCAACTACGATGGTTTTCTGAAGAAATTATCTCTTTACTTCGGAGAGGAGAATGGATTGGCTGCAGTGCATAAAGCGGCCATCGATAGAATTGTCGCTGACGAGCCTCACGTGTGTCTGGCACGACCGCTCGCGCTGCTGCGGGCCGATCTCCGTCCTATTATTGAGGAATACCTGAACGAACCAAAAGGAAGTGCAAAGAAGCATCTAGGAGCAGCTCTACAATCTAATTATCATCTAAGTAACGTTTTGGATATCGACGCAACAGATTGGAAGTCGATCGGCGTGAAAGCGATTGCAAACAGGGTGTTGATTTGCAAAGCTGTGGATGTTGAGAAATATATAGCGAAGTCGCTCCAGTGGCGGCGGACGATCAAACTTGCGCTGCACCTCGCCGAGAGGAGCGATGACATTTCTAAAATTTATCACAAAGCTGGTAGCAAGCGGCCGGCGGCTGCACTGCGGCTGGCACTGTCTTACTTCAGAAGAAACAAATCTGATGAAGTAAATAAAGAGCTGTGGCGTGTGGTGGCGCCCGCTTTAACCGTAATTAATTTGTCGATAGAACAGCGTCGTCATCTGCGGAAGACTCTAGAGGAAGCCGACTTTATTCCGTCCGACATACAGGCCCAGTATTGGACTGATGTGTTCAACGCCTTCCAGAGAATATCCGTGAAGAAATCACTGCCAATTCTTTGCCGACTTGAGAATTTATTACCGGAAGTGGACAGCGAGGTCATAAGAAAAGTGATAGATGAATTCCTGTCGGAGTTTACGCACGAGATCGTGTCGGCCGATGATTTTATATTTCAAAAATCTTACTGTATGAAAAGTCGCATCGTAGCCAAGTACTTGTTACTCAGTAAAACCGAAACGGAACAGAAGCACAGGCTCGATACCATCTGGAAGCCGTTCTACGAGCGTTTGACGACAGCACTGGAACAAAACGTTAAATCCGCGACGCCGTATCTCGACGCTTTCGTCAACGCACTAAAATACCATAAGGCATTTTTTGCTGCAAAAACATCGTGTTTGCCCACCCTGGAGAGGATCGTTACGGATTTGCGGAAGTCTCTGCCGATGGAGGGCTTCTTCCAGACGTTTGTCGTTGTTCATCAAGCGATGCTGTATTACAACGCAATAGATCGTTGTTCTAAAGACCACCCGGAATACTTCGAAGAGGCGAAGACGAAACGCACCGAAGGAGCGATCGCTGTCGGTCATCTATTCGGTAGCTACGTTGGGACGGAGCTCCACGAGCTGGTTGCAAAGTACTTTAAATCGGTCGTCTCGCTTTATCAGGATGCACTGATAACGCTGCTCCGTGATCAGATCCGGTGCGTGTGTGAGACTAGAAAGAAATTTGTGACTGCTTTCCTTAAAGGTTTGGTGGAGGCTGGCAATACTGAAGCGTTGCGCGTTGCCTTGCGCGTGTTGTACGAGGAACGCGACGCTCACGCCGACCCGGAGAGGGCGGAGCTGCTGAATACGCTGAAGCAATCTGAAGATTTGGAGGTTAAATTCTTCTGGCACGCAGACATGTACACGAGCGTGCACCATGGAGCGGTCCCGCTCAGTCCACCGCTCCTGCGTGCCGTACACGGGTAAACTTATTACAACATTAGATAATTTTATTTCAGACAGGCATGCAGGCAGACACAAACATTCAACTTTCAACTCCATTAGTAAATAGAAACCACTGCCTTTGAGATGAAACCATAGATACTTTATTAAAAAAGAAAAGAAACGTCGGAATTAAATAAATAAAATAAATTAATGCAATAAAATCCGTAAAATTTAGTTTAAATAATATTTTGTTTGTAAACTCGTTGCGCCCGCGCAGTGGAGTCTGCGTATTTGAAGACGAAGTCAATTTTATAGTATTATGCGCAAATTACACAAAATATGTTTTCTTATTATTCTGATATCTCTATTTAAAATACTAATTGTTATTCTTTTTTAACAGTTAGTAATCGTTGCTTACATTTTTAAGTACTCCTTTGTATTGAAGCCAAAACTAACTGATCTCTCCCATTTTTATCAATTGTTTGTTACCGGATGTGACAAAAGCTTTATGTTGTAAAATAAGCACCAGCGCTTACACTGTAGCCTAAGCTAAGTATTAATCAAAAAGTATTTATGTTGTTTATAAATGTTTACACAAATCACATTAATACTCAGGAGCTTGTTAAAGTTTGTATTGAAAATGTCATTAAAGACACGTTATTTATGAAATATATTTACATCACAAGGAAGATAAATTTTTAGTCACTTTTACATTATTTATAAGATTAATAATTCTATTTTTATATGCATTTACGTTAGTTTTTTATTTTTGTAACTTTGTTTTTTTTAAAAAAACTAGTGCTATATATTATTATTGTATGTTTTTTTTAACACTAAACAGGTATTAAGACTATTATGAAAGCAAAAAATCACTCGCCTTATTGTCACCTCTATTGATACTAATGTGTATTATTATTATGTATTTTGTTTGCCAATAAAATTGTATCACAATAGTTTGTAACATTTTATTTTCATAAAAATATAACTTAGATCAAGCCGTTAAGTTAATTAACAAAATAATATAACACAGTAGGTACATACCGCATACAACTAAGTGAGTTCATCTGCTAATATACAAAAGTAAACACTATTTCTCTTTGTTAAGGGCCTCTATGAATTCTTCTAACTTCTCCTGCACCTGTCTCACTCGCTCTGAAACAAAGAAAAGTGAGGAGAAGGAGAACAAAGCTGTGCTGCACATGAATTTCAATAATAAACATGAATTAATTTTGTTTTATAAAATATTGTTACTACTCCTCTTACTATTACTGGCTTCCAGTGGGTATGCAAACACTATCGTGCAGTCCGGTTCGAAGTGCTCTGTAGCTAATGAAATGTATGAGGTTATGAGAGCTTCCATGTTGTCCTAAGCAGTGAGTGCAATTTGGAGGAGTGCCAATATTCTATAAGACTGATATTGTTATGAGCAGTTGTTGGTCAATAACACCTAAAAACTAGTGTTAACCTTTTGTTACCTCTGTAATTACACCCAACTGACAGCATCCTCCACAGTAATGTATGCACACTACTGATGAACGACTAAAATTATGATAATTGTATGGTGCAGATGCTTTGTAGTGACAGAATTAGGAAAAAATATATACTACTCACTGAGTTCCTCTGCGAGCTCTACTCTTCTGCCTGAGAGGAGCTGCTTCTTAAGCTCAGGGTCTGCGGCCATCTGCGCAGGGTTCATAACAAGAACATGAACAAGGGACAGTAGTCCAGTATTTACACAACAGTGTACACAGAGGATAAACACTAATAAAACTCAGCAGCACAAACTACTTAATGCTACCAAAAGCAGTTACTGAATATCAAACTCGGAATTGATAGTAGACACATCAATGCATTTTCAATATCCTCATATTCGTTCGAGCAACGTGTCCTGCTTATTGCAGTTGAAGTCTAGCAACATTTTAGGTTACATTGCGGCCCTTAGGTCTTCTATTTATTGAATATTTGTATAGTACTGACCTAAGGAAATACAGGTTAAATTAACTATTCGCATTGTGAAAAACCAAAATATATGTTTAAAGGATGAGGGACTCCTGCTAATAATTATTTTTTTTGTTCTTGATCCAAAATTCGGTAGTGTGTGTTTGTGCGTGTGGGGTAAGTAATCGGTTCTCGCCATCACCTCGTCGAGCACCTCGCGCAGTTCGCGGTCGAGGCGCGCCGCTTCACGGTTGCCGATTTGCTGGCGCAACGCGTTCGCGGTGGTGCGCAGCGTCGACTGCACGCGCCAGAACATCACCACCTCGCAGCATTCTTTCTGGAATCATGAATAACACAATAAATACCCCACACGCACCGATATTGATAAGGGACAGTACTCTGGAAAGAGGTGGGGATAAATCCATGGCTAAGGTACTGCATGAAATTTAATTCATAAATATTTTTTTTCTCTTCAATGATGTTTTTGCTTTTTGTCTTCTTAACTAGTTTCGCAGCTTCATCCGGCTCAGGTCTTTCGGATCCGGAATCCTGAAGCTAAATTAACTGTTTTTATGTCATACTTATACTATAAATATCATATTTTTTTTGCTCTTGTAAAATGGAATTATTTCAAATTAGTGGTGTTCAACAATTTCCAAAAGCCGCTCACCCCGGTGCCATTCTGTTGGCTGTACAGGTAGAAGCTCTTCTTGCAGTCCCTCGCCCTCGTCTGCGCGCGCTGCAGGAAGTTCCTAAAAGTCAACAGTTTATTTGTAAGTACGCGTTAGTCGCAAGCTATTACTGCATACTAAGTTGAAACTATCGTGCGAATGATAAATTAAGTGCCTCCGTGGCGCAGTGGCTCACCGCTTCGATTTCAGGACCTGGAAGGAGAATGTTGTCGACTTTGGAGTGTATGTTTGCTCGTTCGTCTCTATTTGGTTTTACCATCCTCATATTGTAAATCAGTCGCGTGTTCGGTTGTTAACATATAAGAACTGGAGTATTCTGGACAAACACGCTTCTCAATCTTTGACTTAATTGTTACTTAATAACATATGAGGCCACGTATTAGTTTATTGTACATAAAAAAGTTTTTTAAACTGATTTGCCCCATCCAAGTTTTAATTTCGGATTTTTAAGTCGGAGGTTAGCTACAGGTGGTATAAGGTGTACGATGAGTAAAAGGCAATTTTATCCTACAAAGAAGACCATTGGAGACCTTAGAGAGGGATGGCTGTCGGTAGACGGATAAAGGGACGGAAGTGATGATTGCAGGGAGTAACAGAAACCCGCGGCAGCCAGCCAGTACAGCTAAACGTACTCTGAGGTATTATTAAGAAAATCTATACAGCAATACCAGTGAACTTAAACAGAAAATTTAGGTTCTAAGTAAGTTACTTGAGGTAGACAGGGCGCCAGGTTTCGCGTATATACTCGTTGTCCACCTCGACGCCGCGCCGACGCAGATTGTCCCGCACGGCCACCAACTCGTCGTACGCGAGCGAAGGTCGCGCTGAACCGAGCCGCTCCAGCTCCGCGCGCACCTCGGCCCGGCGTCGCTGTTCCTCGCTGCTCGACTGCCAGTACAGCCACCTCTCCCTCAGCCCTGGACCTAATGTTGCAAACAATGTACTTCACATTCTTCTCGTAGATGACTAAGTATGACCACAGACGTTGTTATGGCTTTGGCACTACATGTGAGAGGAGTGAGTTCAACCGAGTTAAACGTAATAAGTAATAAGGAAAACAATAACTTCGAGAGGTAACCAACGTCAGCTTTAGGAGACATGTGACATCCGCTTGGCTAGTATGGTGAATCTTGAGTGTATGAGAAAAGCCTTCAAGATCAGGAACATCAAGTAAACTGTTTCTAACTTTTGTAGTTTCCAGCTATTGAAGTACAGACTGAAATAGTCAACACCCGCGCAGACGTCTAAACTAGTTCGCCGTTCTCCTGACTTGTATTAACTGCTTGCAATAAATAGCAATAATGAGTTTAAAAATACAGTTTTTGTGTATGGGACTTATAATCTATCTATTCCAACAGACCAATAAAGCTACCTGTTAGCGCTTTCAGCTCGTCATCGACGGCCGACAGCCGCTCCTTGAGCGCGCTCTCCATTAGCCCCACCGCCGCGTCCCAGTCGGCGCGCGACGCCACGCAGCGGTCCTGCAGCGCATTCAGCTGCAGTACGCGCAGCACCTGAACACGCGTGAAGGGAGGATTCATTATTTTACTCGATAATAAATTGTAGGGATACTAAAAAAAGATTTCTTGAAAGTCTAATTGGCTCACGTCCTGCGCGCGCTCCTCCCACGTGTGCCTGCGCAGCGCCTCCTCTACAGCGGCACGCTTGACGGGCTCGTACACTGGGTCGGAATCGGCGCCGCGCCCCATCAGCCCCGTAAACTCCTCGCGCAGCGCTTCGCGGCCCGCGCGCACTGACGCGCCAGGCAGCTCGCGCTCCGCCCACTCGCGCAGCATTATGTCCACGAACGTGTTGAACTTGTCTACATTGAGCGAGAAATATGAATTCTTTTACATAATTGATACGAGACCCGAGAAAGCTACTGCATTAGTAATAAAAATAAATATTTAATGGTAACATGACATCACACAACGAACCAGAAATTGTACGCCTCGTTATTTCGGTAGGTACACTACTAAAATACTATTAACCACAGTAGTATTCAAACCGGAACACTTTAAATACATACTACAGTTTGGGTGCAGAATAGTGCTTATTTGATGGAAGTTACTCTTTCGTCAACTTTCGTAACAGTTTGTAGAACACAAATATTTCAAGCAAGGAAATCATAACCATATAAACTTTTGTTTGATTGTAATCTCAAAGCATAACTACATTTTAAAGACTAAGCTATATTTTTGTTTACTTTTACATAAATTTGTTGAATCTCTACATCGACACTAATCCGTCTAAATCATACAACCCTTACTAAAGTCAAAGTCGTAGGGGTCTGGTTCCAAAGAGGTGACGTCAGCTTCTTCCTTCCGCTTGAACTTTACGTGCTTCACGACGGGTGCCTCTGGGAACGGGGAGTGGAAAGGATGAAGAGGTACGGATATCTTATTAAACGACGTTTTAGGATTTTGAGGAATACATAATACTAATACTGGTATTCAAGAACGACACATCAAATTTTGTGTCGTCATCAATCATACAAAAATAATCTATGTAGGTTTTATTTAATTTTGGATAAAACTCATATTGGTATAACTAATGTATATATATAAATACATGGAAGAGCTATCGAAATAATTAACGTAGTGTGTTGTTGTTGAAACTTGACCATAATACTATTTATCCTGTTAGTGCAGCAGGTCCAAAATTTAATCGACTACCCCCACACACACACACAAAATAAAAAAATAGACTCAACCGTTACAAAGAAGTTCAGCGACTTACACGTTCAAACCCGTATAGTTTGACTTATCTGCGTAAAGGCTATCTTAAGCAATAAGAGAGGTCAGTCATCAATACCCACCGACGTCCTCGTGCGCCTGCGCCGCTGCCGGTAGGTAGATGCTCTCGAAGACGCGGTTGGCAGCGGCTGCCCACAGCGCGGTCTGTAGCCGCTGCTCCCACGCGGGCGCTGCCACCGCCGACAGTTCCGCCGACTGATCCAGCAGCTCGGCGCGCGCGCGTTCGTACAACTCGTCGCGGTCGAGTTCGCGTTGCCTGAGAACAGAAAGGAGTGTAAAACTTATACCGAGTTGTAATAGTTACTAGTTAAGGTGATCAATTTACCTGTGGGTATCACTTAACGAAGCGCTGCTGACTGGTCCTAGGATGTGGACACTATCATGTAGGACAGAAGGAAAAAAAAATATTTCGGGTCTACTACCCAATTAAGAAAATATATATTCAAAAACCTGAATACATATTTTTATATCCTTTATAATTTGGCGTTTGAAGCCGGATGAGTACTATTTTCGGTTGTTACTAACCTCGGGAAAGTGTTCTTCCACTCGGTCTCCAGGTTGAACCGCATAGCTTTGAACGCATCCGCCTGCTGCTCGACTGTCGCGCGCACCATGCGCCAGAAGCACTCCGCCACCGCCAGCGACAGGTTTCGCGTGGTCACTTGCGACGGCGTCACCAGACCGTCCCTGTAAACCGTAATGTAGTCAAAATACAAAATGATTATTTCTTAACGACAGCGATTTCCGACCTAGAAGTTTTAAATAATACAATGATATGACGGACATTTTTGTTGTTAACGTTTGCATTTGATATAGTAGTCTGTGCGTAACATTTTGCTAAAGTCTAGAACCACCGAGACTAGCTGTTAAGAATTGGCATTTTGTTATACTTACTTGAAGAGTTTGGAAGAGCGGAAAAATCTTTCCTCGTACTCCCGAATGCTCTGTATGGAGTCGTCCTTGCGGCTGCGTCCGGTTACAACCGCGTAGTAACCCAGCGCCTTCATTGGGAACAGCTTGCCCTCCAAGATGCGGCGAATCTGAAAATTATAGACATTACAACGATGTCTGCTGAGTAAGATAAAGAAAACATACAACTCGCATCCACTATATTAAATAATAAATGAACTAGTGCTACATTTTCTACTCCCTTTTTATACAATATCTCCAATTCCCCGAACCTGCACATTCTTTATTGTGGGAAACCACACATATTGTACGAAGTACTTCGCGTGAAGTGGTACGGATATTGTACTCACCCGGTTAGGGTTGGCGAGGTTTTCCTCTGCCAAGTCGACCTTGGTAAGCACGAATATCGTGCGCTTGCCCTGCGGGTCGCATGAAGACACCAGATCCGTCACGTTACTGCGTTCGGCGTCTACTGACCCGTCCTAGGTTGCAACATTAAACTTTACTGCACAGGAAGTGAAGGTTAGTCTCTGTTGCAGGAGACCAATCCGGTAGTTACTATCACAGTACCTATAACGCCGATAACTAAGAGTTTGTTTGAAAGGTGTTACTCATTTAGTGAAATTATCGGTGAAACGACATTGAACATCTTATGTCTCACGGCGATTAACCCAATGCAGTGCATTTTATTAACTCAACTAAAGCCACATCGTTAAGGACGAGCGTATCACTTACCATAGGGTGGTAAACATCTTGCGTGACATTCTAAATAATATGTATTTTTTTATTTACTGATTTTTTATACAAACAAAATACCTTAACATCTGGAAAGGAGCGACGCCTACCTGTATGCATAAGATGATCGCGTTGGGGTTATCCATGTACATCCTGGTCATCTGCTTTATGGCGTCGCGCGTGTCAGACGCCATGTCTACCGTCTGCGTCTGAAGTACACACATTGACTTGATAAAAACAGTAAAGCGGATGAAACGATGAAAAAAATAATTGAACATAACGATCTACTCATTAAATCGGATTTATATTTATGGATAGAGATCCTCAAACACAAAAGGAAACAAAGTGTCTGTTACACTAAATGAACATATGTAGTTGTATCAAAATTAAAGAAATATGAACCATTCGCTTGTTGACCCTGTTTGTGTAAATATATCATATATCACCATTAGCATTCAACTGACCGAAATGACCCCGGGCAGGTCGACGAGCACCATGCGCGGTAGGCCGGGGCCTTTCACTGACATGGCGATCACGTCCGTGGAGACGGTGCGACCTCCGCGCACGCTGTTGCGCATGCGCATCTCTACTTCCCTGACGACAATGGTTATTTTTTGAAGCAATAAGTTCTCGTTAAAAAGCAGCAATACGTTCATCTGGAGGTAAGTGATAAGCCCGCATATAACAATGTGGCGCTAATTGGGATGATTTACACTTCACCATATTGCGCGTCGTGTTGAGATATAAGATTATATTATATATCTCGTTAGCGGTGGAAATACGACCTCAGAGACCAACCATTATTAATTAACTTTTAAGTGCTCTCTCTATACTTCAAGCTATGTCTTTACGATTAAAAATAGTAGCGATGCAACTCCATCTTAATAAAGTGTAATCATCAGGTTTAGTTGATAACAAATTAAACAATAGCGTGTACAAAGCATTCTTTTATAAAGTTCCTGATCTGCTCCAATCATTTTGTTACTGAGTAGCTCAATTGGCTTATACTGTATGCAGAATTTACGTGAATTCTATAAGTTTCCGATCAACAATCACAACGCGGAATTCACATTCAGGTTTATAAAATCAGATCAGCCCATAAAAAACTTGAACTCACTTGCGTAGATCAGCCAGGTCGGACTCCTTGTTGAGGTCGAACTCTCGCGCGGAGTCTCGGAATTGCGCCACGTGGTATGGGCCCTCAGACAGCGTCACCTTCACCGGTGCCCTGCAAGTGTGTATTGAGCTTTTTTCAATTTATTCTTTTAAAATTACTTTACACCTATTTCACTAACAAAGTATTCTCTACCTAACATAAAGTTTTTTTCATCATTTCATTTCAAAATGTCTTACGCTTTCCCATATAAAGAGGTAATATTAAAAAATGTGCCTCTGCCTCAGTAATTTTACCAACCTTCAAGCTGGACCATGGTAAAGGCTACACAAAACATGGTTAGTGGGAGAAAGAAGCACTATATTAGTACCTGATCCACCAAATTTAGTATTTATATCGTTTTAACACACCTAGTGCACATTTCACCAGCTCCTCTAGGGAATATTCTAGCCTGGGCGATCATTTCGAGTACGGACGTCTTCCCGGCCGACTGATCGCCCACCACCACTACGCGCGGGAGCCTGCCCGCCTCTCCGGAGTCCCAGCCGGCCAGTTCGTCCAGTACCGCTGAATACATATCTATAAGAGATCGCTGAAACATATATATAACAACTTATCACTGAGATTAAGCAACAACGAAGTATTCATTGATAAGACATTGGTAGTCTACCATACTTTCATCTTTCTCACTGACGGCTGCCTGCCCTGCCTTAGCAGCATGTTCTGCTGCCGCAGCTCTCGATTCTCTTGCTCCAACCGCTGCAGCTCCCGCTGATAGCGCGCCTGCAGTGCCAATACCTCTTCTTGAAGAGCGTGCACCCTTTTCTCTGTAAAAGAATATAAACATTATTTCTGGAATATGAAAAGAATTGTAATCTCGAAAGCTTAACGGTTAGAATAAATGATGAAATCAATAAAACATTACAAATCACACCCATATTTTTTTTTTGCTTTCTGCTAATACGAAGCCCAAAAATGTTTACAAAACATTATTGTTAAAATCTTACCATAAGCTGCGGCATCTTCACTTGCTCCTTTCGCACTCGCTGATGCCGGAGCTGGTCTACTTTGAAGGTTATTCTGAATTTTCTGAGCCGGTTCTGTGAAGATGAATAATTGCGGTCAGGTTATAACACATAAATAATCGATACATTGAAAACTCTCTGTTAGAGTAGAAAAAATCAAAGACGAGTAAATTTTATGTAAGAAATCTTTGTGATGCATAAGAATAACCTATGACGGCAGCAGACTTATAAAAAAATACTGAGGTAATATCAACATCAACATGTTTTTTAAGCTTTTGTAAGAAAAGATGTTCCTTTCCAGACTAGTCAATTACCACTAGACTAACTTAAATCATGTTTATATTAATTTCCATTTCAATGTTCTCACTGCAGATACTCAGGGCTTCTCCCAGATGGTAGTAAAGGCAATTCATTTACCGCACTGACCAAGTGCAGGTTGGCTGTTTAAAGAATATGTTTAACTAAAGCAATTATAGAATACATGCACTAATTAATATGAATTACTTAATTACAGCATTTACAGATAAGTTTAAGCATACAACATTTACCCATATGTGTACTTATTATTTCTAACTTTATTACAGTTATCATATGTTAATGTTTATGCAATAGAACCAATAGGAAATAGCTTAATATCAGAATCTATTGTAAATAAAACATGGAAAAAAGTGTGCATAGAAGAATGAAACTGAATTACTAGTGAGTATTTGTTTTCAGTTAAAATAAGTAATAATTGTTATAATAAAAAAGATATATCTTCAGTTGATAGTGATATCCAGTGCTGCACATAAACCTTCACCTAAGATTTCCAATCTCTCAATCAATTATTGCCTTCATTAAAGAATATTCGTAATAATATTATCATACATATATTAGCTTTACTTTTTAAAATTGTTATATAAAACTGCATATCCAATAAGATCTTGAAATTGGTTTAAAACAAAGTATTTTTATGGGTACTCAATAACAGTATAGATCAATTACAGTTTTCCTAAACATGTCTTAGATTTAGATAACATCAGTAATACAAACATAGTAATAAAATCCAGAAAAAGCATACAAAACTGGATCATTTTCACTAGTTTTTTTTAACAAAAAATATACATGCTTTGAGTTTTATTCTTTTGTCATGACAAACTCTTTTCATTTTTACAATGAAAAAATTACTTGTCTTTAATGATAACGTCATTCATATTAAAAACATCTATTCAAATATAAATTCAATCTGCCATAGTTCTCTAATTCACACGTCACCAGTCACAGAGCTTACACCACGCACACCGCCCAAACACGAATGTCGCGAGACGTAGTCATCCCCTTTTTTCATTTTAGTCTTTTAAAAAGTCAATACACCTACTATTTTACTAACAAGATGTTTGTAATCATTTTCCTCAGAATCTAAAATTCATTACTATATGTTTTAGGAACCTATAATTAATATTAGTTCATACGTTGATACCTTATGTCCTTGCAAAAATGTGTAAATGAATAAAACCGTTGTCCCCTTTGTATTTTCTGTGTTGCTGACCGCAACATGTGAACGTTTTACAACTACCGCCGCTCCACGCAACTCACCGATATTGTTAGCGGCGGCTGCAGCCACTGCGTCCTCGTACCTCTGCGCGAGCCAGGCGCGGAGCTCAGCCGCGCGTTCGATTCCCGCGTCGCGCAGCCGGGGATCTGCGTGCAGCGTCAGCGTCAGCGGGGCACCTAGCGCGCACACAGCCTTACACGGGGCTCACAAACCCATCTACTGCCCAGTGGGCACTGTACCTCTACATGTACTAAGTGTTTGACGCTCATTTGTTAATCTCAATGTGTATGCACTATGTGTTGTTCTATGTTGTGATTGGAAGTAAACTGTGATGCTATAGAACTGAATGCTGTTTTAAACATTGTTATCATACCATGATACATAACTGTGTAAAATGTTAAAGATTTTAATACCTAATACAATAATAAAAATCACTGATGTTTTATTTATGTTCATTACTTGTAGTACATTTTATTAATTTGCACAAAAAAGTGAACATAGTGCAAAATGTCATTATATACTTGAGATACATAAAAGAAAAAGATTGCATTTAAACTTAGGTGAACAGGGTATAATATAGTTTTGTGTATCAAATCAACAATCTATAATATTTTATTTGTCCAAATAAAATTCTAAAAATTGTACCTCTTTCGTAATAGTTGGGTACAAGCTAATATTTCAACTCTTTAGGCTTCAATGTTTCTTCATTATGTTTTCATTTAAAGTATTAAGTAGTGTATTTATTTAAATCTACAGTGCAATTGTATTAATATTATAGTTTTGTACTCATATTTATGCTTTCTTAACATAATTTTTTTACTAAAAATAAACAAAAAGATAATGGCAAAAAGACAAATAAAAACATTTAACCACTAAATAACACAAAGCAAATAAGAAAAATAAAATGAAACCAAGATGTGCTGTTAATACTAAATTACCTAAACAACAGAATACATAGAAAATATCAAAACTATTAAAATAATAGAACCCTATAAAACTTTGTAGTGGGGAAAAGAAAGATAACATATATTAACTCCTCTACAGTCAATAATCCTTGTTGTTTAAATGAACTATTAAACTTACCAATTTGTAATTGATCCCCTATACGATCTCGGGCATTTATTAAAGTAGTGGTAAATTTGTCCCACTGTTCATTGTCTGGGAGGAGATCATTTAACCAGCCCATATCTGGGAGACCATCCTTCCATTCTGAATATTTCTATAAAATAATACATGAAATTCTAACTTTCTCATCAACCTTTTTAAATTACTTATTTTAAATATTGTATGCAGCAGTTGTATTTCAACTTAAATGACCAATGATTAACCTGTTAACCGGGCAAGACGTATAAATGAGTCAGGCGTAAACGATATCGGGTATGGGTAGGACATATAAATACATCCTCAAAAATTTATTTGCGCCCTAGAACGGACAGTCGTATATTTAAGATCCACTATGATATTACGTCATCCATGACGTATTGACATGTCCTAGCGAAACAATACGCGCCCAGTACATGTTGCATAATTTGAATGGGAACTCCCCGGTTAACAGGTTAAGTAATTGTGAAGTGTATACCTTATTCAGAGTCATCCCTCCCCCCACAGCACCACCCAATACCAAGTATCTGATCTTCAGAACTCCACGCAATGCTCTGGTTATCAACATGCCATACTTTCTCCTTGGAATATGGACTGGGTCAATGGGCTTATACAGGAGCATGCTCTTGCCTGTCCATATGGAAAAAGCTACCGCCCTCTTGTCTACACATGACCAGGCTGTTGATTTCCTTAAGCATGATCTGAAAGGAAAGTTACTTGTGTTGAAATTATAGAACAAACATTGTAATAGACATTTCTCTTAAAACAGTGATAGTTCTAAAGGAAATAATTTTCTACAAGCCATGGCATTCTTGTAAGAAAATTGTTGGAAGCAAAAGTTATGAGTTATAATTGTTCTTAAGCAGTTGAGTTTTTAGAAAGCTCTTGGAATATGATTAAGAAATCATCAATACTGTATTTTTGTAACAGTGAGACATAAACTTTATGGTACATCACATTCTTTTACAGGCAATTCTTTTTAATTTAAAATACTATTCACAGGCACATTAATTTCAAGATGAAAAGTTCATTTTAGCACTGAGCTCCAGCCTTTTTGCACCATTGCAGTACTTACAGCAATCAAATTTATAAATATAACCATAACTATGTTAATGTGCTTTTGTTTATACATTCTTCAAAACATTGTATCTGCTTGTTCTTGTATATTTGTACTGCATGGACAAATAAACCGTATCTATCTATCAACTATTTTGTTAAAGACTAAATTTTTATAAATTTTATATTATTAATGAAAATATATTACCTTATACGGTTATGTAGTATTCTTGACATTATATATAATAAACTTTCTCTGGTAATAAAACTTTGAAGAAAAAGTTATTTCTTAAAACATAATAACCAATAGGTTCAAAAATATTTTCTATATCATAACCTTCACCGGCTTAAATAAACGATCTATAACATAAATAGTTACAGCTATAGACTTTATGTAGGAAAATATGAGAATTTCATTAAATAAATTAATGTTACACAATCAACTAGAAAATCATGGTTATTCACTTCATATTTTGAAAATTTGACAAGTTTTAGACTGCAAATATAAAGGCCATTTTCAATTTAGGTATACACGTTCCGTTCTCTCCAATAATTTATAAAACGTTACATAACTTTTATCAAATAAGTTATTAAAAATTTTGAAATCATTTATAAATTATCAATGTTCTTTTTACTTGTAACCATAGTTTATGTTATTCAATTTTTTTTTACTTATCAGCTGTCGTTTGTCTACATGTGACAATTCTTGATTTTGTGAATTGTGTTGATGTTGCAACACAGTATTTGATAAACGTCAAAAATGGACTGAGTGACTGAGATTTTGTGTTTGACAAAATTCACGAAAAAAAATACGGACTTAAATTAAATGGTATTAAGTGGTGCTTTCGGGATTGTGTAATAGTACTTGTGCTTTTTTGAAGTGTTATTCACTTTAGATTTATTGTGAAAATTATTGTTCTTCTCTAATGCTACGGCTCTGAATTTAGTACCGTAAGTATATTTGAAAATATATCCTAGCTGGTTTAAGCCAAGGCTGTTTATTAAGAGCTAATTAGCCTAACCGTGAGGTGTTCAATAGGAAACAGTGATATCACGGTCTGTACTTTGAAGTCACCAGTTAGTGATGTAATTTTTCAAGTGCCTCTACTTAGGGCTTCCTTTTATTGGTGAGTGCTATTTTTAGTTCGATTAGTACTCATGCCGTCGCAGGTGCAGTTTGTTTGTTTTGCTTACACAGTAGCTTTTAAATTTGTTCTTACAGCAAAACCTGCTATTTTTAGACTTCATGCTTGATTGAAAGATTTATGACTATTTCCACATATACAATTCTTAAATCTAATGCCAAAAAATAACATGTGTTTTAATTTTAAAAAATAAACTACAAAGTATGGTCAAATGGGATTTTTTTATTAAATAATACTGTATGTATCATATTTATTAAGCATCAATTAAAGGATAAATATCACCTCACTTATCACAATAAAAATATTATTTTCTTCATAGTTGTCAATTAAAAGTAAATTGTAAAAGTAAAGTTTGTTAAATGTAACAACCATCATAGTTATAATGATGCCAACATAATATGCTTGAGTATTTGGTGATAACATGCACAAACCCTCATATTATCGCATTCTATTGTTCTGGGTATACTTTTGATATTTTCATATTAAGTTCTATTGTGTTGAAATTGTTTAAATAATATTTCTACTCACCTATAATTTTTACTTAAATTATATAAATTAAACAAGATATCTGGGTTGTTTCTATTTATATTTTAATTAGAACAATTTTCAGATATGATAATTGATGCATAATAATTAATTTTAATACACTGTTAGGTGGGTAACAGATAGTGTAATTGATAAGAATCAAATTACTATGGCTCAATGAAAAAGTTTTATTTCCATTATTAGCACTACGAGTGTAATATTTAATATAAAGAAATTGAAATAAATTATGTACATGTGTCAGTTATTGTATATAAAATACAAAATGTAAGTTCACACATGTTTTTAAATAATTATAAATTAATAAATTTGTAAATAGAACATATTCTTGTATGTTACACATAATTACAGGTATTTAAATATTTTATGTCAAGAATTCTTCAGTACTTTGGTAATTTTATTAGATGTAGAAATGAAAGTTTTAACTAAATAGACATATAAGACAATGTACTCATATATAAGAAGAGGCCAACAGTTTTATGAATAGAGATGTCTGTCTGCCGAGGATAATTATATATTAGAGATAATTATATATTACTTATAGTTTCAATACATGATCAAAGATTGTTTATCTTCGCAAGAACTTTCTTTATTAAATATTTGTTTTACATAATTCAAATAGCATGTTCCTTTGTTAACTTTATAAGTAATCCTATTAATATTCCATCAAGTACATTTACATAATGTTGCGGTGCAGCTTATCTGCTTAGTCCCCATAACTAATGCTATGACATCATCAGATTCAAGTTATTTATATGTATGTATTCAGCAATCTCTTGTGTACCCAATTCAATACTTAAAATAAATGATGACTAGTACTGGAATTGTAGGCAGTTATATGTTTCTGTAGAAGGACACAAAAGCTAATATCTGAAAAACGAAATTGGAGTATCTTTTAACTTTTTTTTATTCATATCATTGTTTTCATGATATTAATGATATAATTTTGATATTAATTTAAATTTTGGCTGAAAACACTTGAAGCAGATTGTTATCAAATATAAGAAATCCAGGTGACAATTAAATCAGCAGTTTCAAGTTTCAAATCCACAACAGGCAAACAGATGAAAGTATTACATAGTTATTCATTTCGTGTTAATAATTTATTGCATCAGAGATAACTTTGGAAAGCATTATATCACTCTGACAGTTAAACTCCAAATGGAAGAGAGCAATAACAAGTAGTTTTCTTGCAGTAGGTAGTTTGTAGTTAAAGCAATTTGTGGAGTGACGGAATGCCTTTTGTTATAATTTTTTAGACAATAATTCTTAAAAAAATGAGAGACTGATTAGGAAAAATTAGTATGCTTTTGCTTCATCCACATATTGATTAAACATTACATGTGTTTGAGTGTAATCTCCATGACTGCTATTCAAGTAAGTATTTATTAATCCATCTTGTTTACTAGTTGTATTATTTTCCTTATATGTTAGGAAATTAATTGCAAATATACACACACATTGCACATATTAACTGTACAGGCACAAATGTATTAAGTGCGGAATTTCTACAAACACTGTTTGTTGTATGATTAATGAATATTTGTGTCAAGTTTTAGATGATAGATAACATCTGATAGTGACGTGACTTCCATCATTTATATACAAGGCGATAGACCTCTAAAAGAAATTAGCGTTATCTTTGAATATTTTAGTTAAACAAACCGACAGGAAACGATGCGATCGAAAATGAACTTGACCGCTCCGAAATAAAGTTCACAGCAATTTGTCCAACTGTGATGAGATCATCAGTAACCTCTGGTTAATTTGACTGGTATTTCACGTGGGTGTTTAAGTATATCGAGCAGCTTACAGTTTGCGTGCAGCGTGTTTATATTGTGCTTATTCCATTATAGTAAAGTATATAATGATTAATAAAGTTTTATTGGTGAATGAATAATCATTTAAATATCAAATAACGTGTTTATATAAAGAGGTAGTTGTATTTTAAGTGTGAAGGACTAGTGTTAAAATTAAGTAAGACAAGGTAAATAAATTCATATTCCAGTTAGGATGTTTACACAGCACCACATTGCGCTCATCGCCTTTATAGTTCAACTAGAATTAGCGCCACTTTAATCAGAGTCACTGTAATGTTTATATAGGATCAACTACTGTTTTGTGTAATTATCATAACGTTGAATAAATTAATAAATAATCGTATAACTGTAATGGCGCAGCGTCAGCCACCGGAAGTGATTATTTACAACGCGCTTATCGGCGGCGCTTCCTTATCGGAAGTCGATGCGTATGGCGCGCTCGTTAATAACTTATTTTAATAAACGATATTTATTGATCGCATACAAACTGTTTTGTTGTAAAACAAACAAAGCCATTACGAGTTTCTTTTACTGTTATAATCTTATTTATAAAATTAAATTTCAATTATCAAGCTGCAGTGAGAAATAAAAAACTAGTATAGGTCAATAAAAACTTAATTACATAATAATGTTTCAATACGTTAATATTGCATGGCCGCGTGTGTGACTACTATGCCCGAGCTTCGCTTCTACAGCTTGGTATTTAAAATCTGATCTGGTGACCGTAACTCGGCGGAGGTTGTGGACGAGACCACAAGCGGGATCGCGGCGGTAATTTAATTATGATAATGTAATCTATATTGTGATTCATTACACCGATACAGTGATACAGCGTGGGATTGCCCGTGTTTACATATGAACCGGTTCCTATCGAATGTTCGTAGAGAACAGTGTATCGGCCGAACCGGGTTTCGTTTTATCTACTACTTGACCTCAATTTCACATGATTGTAAGTAGCGGTGGGGTTGTAGATGATGATTGCGCTCATATCATACCGGATTTCATGTGTTGATGATATAAGTGTAGTTTTAAACAGCCCTGCGAAATATAAAAAAAATTATGTAATTAAATAATAACATATTTTTTTTAAATTCAAAAAAACTATGCATCTAAATAGTCTTTTTGTAAATAAATAAGTGACCCACAAGTCTGTTGTAAATGTATAAAATGTCGTTTATACACATTAGCGCTCAGCTGCTCGATTAGGATGGGTCGCCACCATAAATGTTAATCAACAGCCGAGGCTATAAATTTCTGGTGGTTAGAGGTCTTTGCCCCGGTGTGATAACCTACTTAGTGGCCGGTGTAACGCGAATCCACTTAAGTGATATGTTGCCGATCCATGGGCACAGCAGCCAGAGTATCCGGGTTTCCGGATCGTAAATGTTCCGTTCTATGTTGTAAACTGTTAATATACACTCTAGGTCCAGTCTACTACCAACCATTAAAGCGAGTTCTGATTTTTTACATTATGAAAGTTTAATTACATACCCTTCATTGTCTCGTTTGTAACTGCTGTACCGTTTATCTGTTCACAATGAAAGCTATAAATAGCTAATTACTCTGTTAAACAAGGCCGTGGTTGGTTTGTAATAACAATACAGTTATAGAGAGATACATGTATACATATGTATGGCGATGAAATTAATGTACACCGGCAGGACAACTTGTGCGGGGTTCAGTTAGTTACCTTATAAAGGTCCAAACAAATAAGGGTGGCTTACTAATAGAATACACCTGGACGAGGTCGCAGGCCATGTAATAAATAAAAGTAATTATCCCGGCACAGCTGTGTACATTACCAAACGTTGGTGCTTTGTGTCCGAGTAATCGACATTTTATCTTGTCTAAAGTTTTGTTTCTGCTGCCGCCAATGCTGTCGAGGAGTCTTATCTCGAAGAGCAGCGTTATTATCTGGTGATAATGTCATGTATATAGATCATTATAATTTAATAGAGATCAACGTCAATTTTTATGATGATGACTTATCCGTACAGTTCAGGATGTTCTTATGCTTCTCGGATATCAAATCTCATAGTCAATATTTCCTTAGCTCATAGTAACATGCAAAACATGATTGGTTGGTGGTTATTTATATGGGTAATATACACGTTCTATACCTAATATATATAAGTTATAACATATATTTTTGTCCCTGTGTAATATACATGTAACAGTTTAACACAAGTGTCGTGTCGCGGTGTTGCAGCGGAGCGAGCCATGGCGTCGGTGTGGAAGCGTCTGCAGCGGGTGAACAAGCGCGCGGCCAAGTTCCAGTACACCGCCTCCTACCACCGCATCGACATCGAGACCACGCCCAAATGGTGAGTAGCATACTTACCAATCCCACCAGCATATACCAACAGTTAAAGAAGTGCCGGTAACGTGTGGCCTCCGGTTAATAAGAAATCTGTTTTCGAAATTGAGCTAGAATATAAATAATTTTAAATCGATTTCGTTTATTACTTAATCAACTTTACCAATTAATAGAGGCAAGGTTAGCTGCCGAATTGGTGAATGCATTCCGCGCCCGCGCCCGGCTCGCGTGCAGCCGGAACATATCAATTGGAAAGGTCGTGAGTGTTCATGACGCAAGCGCTTCACCGGTTTACGCGCTGTGCATTCCATCTGTCATGTCTATTAACATGTTAGGAAATATTTCGTTTGATCATCACGCTTCCGGTTGCAATGGCTTCCGGATCTCGACGAGTGTTCATTGTGGTATTCAAAGATACTTCTGTAATTTTCCTATTTTTATGATCGGGCACTCATGTTGATGTCCACTGCTGAAGGTCTCAAGCGATGTTCGACAAATAGTTTCGTACTCGCCACGCTCACCATGCGGGGTGACGAGTGCATTATACTGGTAACGGCGAATGGGGTATCTCTTTATGACACGCCTTAAGTAGAGTGGCGATGGAGTACTACCCCGTCTCCCATGACGAGAACGTTAACGACAACTAAAGTGGTCTTTTGTTATTCTTTTTCCAGGAAGCCTAACAAGCTGAGCATAGTATGGACGCGACGGTCGCGGCGCGTGGTCACGGAGCCCCTCGAGTGGGAGCCCTCGCTCAAGGACCCCCTCAAGTGAGCACTTGCATAGCGCGCAGCTATTTACAGCCTGCCACTCAAGTTCCGAAGTCTCTATGTTGTACTTTCATTTTGAATACTGGGGTTGTAATAACTACTGACTGGTGAAACAATACTTTTCGTATAACTAAATAATGTGAGAAACTCTCCGTTCATTAGTAGCGAAGTGCCCGCAGAACAAGCATACACATTTATCTAAGTATATGCGCTTATTCAATTATTCGCCTTTACTGGTTCGTAATATACACCGGTATAATAAAAGTAATATGATGATTATTAATCTGAGTTCACTCCGTAGCTTTAGTAGGCCAAGCCGGGCTCTAGGGATTGTTTGATATGTGCTGCCGTCACTGCTCATGATGTCACGAGATCACAATTCTTATTCGTTAATTCGTATAAAAGAGAAAAAATTAAATGGTATAGTAAACAAACTGTTATGTAATTGATCTGCAGAGGCTCAGTTATATTCACCGTGCCTGAGAACCAGACGGTGACGGTCACGCTGTTCCGGGACCCGCGAACTAACGAGCTGGAGGATAAGGACTGGACCTTTGTGTTGGAGGATGTAAGTCGTAGTTAATTTGTATCATTTTCTACTGTTGTTATAAATTTGTGAAATTTAACATGTGGTATACACGTATTTATGAAATTTGTTAGAGGTTGCGCATGGAACGGAGGTAGGCGTGTAAGGCTCCTTACCTCCTGATCGAATATCTGGTAAATGAGTCCGGAGATGGGTGGATACCAAAAGCCGCGGCACCTTTTTGAGGAAGGCACGAGATACAGATATAGTTCGCAACAATATTATAATAAGTTGTGATTTATCTATTGAATTGATTGAATAACCAAAAAGTTTATTACCTAAAGTTTATCGCGCGACTTTTTTTGTAAGGAATGTTGACCGTTTTAAAAAATATTTTGTTATTTACTTATTGCAGGTTTCGCCGACGGGCAAGCGGCGTCGACTGGCCGCATGCGCGCTGGACCTGCGCCGGCACGCGTCGCTCGCGGCCGCGCAGCGCACCCTGCGCGTGCAGCTGGAGCCGGCCGCGCGCCGCCTCCGCGCCGCCTCCATACACCTCACGCTGCACAGCGTGCTGCTGCGCGAGGGGCATGCCACGTAAGTGTCTAGTGCTAAAGCGAGCTCGTAAAAAAAATCGTATTTTGTTTTTTTTTCTCATTCTAAGTTGTAGGAAATTTTGTGTGAACCACTTTTCTACTTCATTTATGCTACGTTTTTTGGGATGTGTATTTATTTCAGTAACATTGTTATAGAATAGCGAGATTTTTCTGATACAATCATACTCTTGCTTAATAGAAAATCCCAACCATCTTTTGTTATCAGACCATTGGATTGAATTTTTTTTTAAATGCAAGCTGGCAAAAATAAATAATATAGACTAATTTTGTATATAGTAAAAGTGAAGTATAATGACATTTTCGGTGAATTAACAAATAAAAGTTTCATTTCAGTGATGAAGACATGCAATCTTTGGCGTCTCTGCTCTCAGTCAACAACAACTCGGACATCGCCGTGCTTGAAGACTTAGACGAGGACGACTACACCCTCTCTGATAACTCCACCAGACAGGTGAATATTACGATAAGTTGACACATAGTTACCTTACTTCATGCATATTGAAATATATTGTTAAAAATCGAAATTAATATCATATAAAAACGTATTATTGACATTAACTTAAAATCTTGCATAAGTGTATATAGAGATTACAGTAAATATAATTTAAAAAACTATTAGTATAAATAATTTAGTGAAACAATAATAGCGCATCTGTTGCTAATTTTATTTATTTTATGAAATTACTAATTGACAATGTAATCATGAGTAAACAAGTTAAATATTTGTTAGTTATCTAGACATAACTGTTGTGTTTAAATTTCTACGCAGGGCATGATTGATTATAATGCATTTAAACATTTTAAAGAACCATGTAAGGTACTAATGAACCGATTTGAATACGTTATGTAAAAAATTCGAAAAAAAAAACATCCCAGATGCTGGATCTTCGTCAGCAAGTAGAAGAGATGACACAGAGCCTCACCAACAGCGACATCGCAGCCACACCAAACAGCGTGCAGAGTCTTAACTTTGATAACTCCACCACACCCACAGCACCCATGACACCGGACACAAACACCCCCACTACACCCACCACACCGACACCTAAAAACACAGATGTAGACATGATACCAAAAGACATCATCACCAAAAGGCCAGAGTATCAAAGTAATCAAACAAAAATACAGTTGAAATCAGAACTGCCTAAATTTACATCTACTCCCAACAAAATCGAGGAGCCACCGATTGACAACTTGAAGGCAATGCAGTTCAAACCGAAGACGATCGCGAAAAAGAACCTCAAACCGTTGGAGCTGAAGACAAATTTGAACAGTATCAGTCTGGACACGAACGAGAATGAGAAGGGCGACGACAGTGAGAAAACTCCGGTGGTGGACATGGAGAAGCTATTTCCGGTGAAAGGCTTGGACAAGGATAAAACACCTGTAAGTTTAAATATTATTATTTGATAAAAATAACGCTAGCACAGATTTTAGCTTGTGCTAAAAAAAATCTTGAGAATATTCCAACGCGTTCGAAACTGCGACCATAGATCATTCGTAGTTCATCAAAATATAATCTATTATTTCCTATATCTACTCAGGTTCATGATCTGCTGGAGTGGTGCCAGTCAGTCACACGCGAGTACCGTGCCTGTCGCATCACCAACCTTACTACAAGCTTCCGATCGGGGCTGGCGTTCTGCGCGATAATACACCGCTTTCGGCCCGATCTGATGTTAGTATCATATAAAAGTAATATTATATGTCTTAAAGTAGACGGTTTTTATTTATCAACTTTCGTGGCGATGATTTTCATGGTGCAGCTAAGCTTCTAATGGTAAGTTAGAGTAGAGGATACATCAAGATTATATTATATTAAACGCAATTTTTCAACGAAAGGTCAACCTGTCGATTTCTCTTCAGGTATTCTATTACACATTTATCACCATCGCTTATGCATTACTTACACTCAAAAAATGTCTCACAGAGATTTCTCAGGGCTGCAGCCCGAAGAGGCGGAGAGGAATTTGCGCGTGGCGCTGGAGGCGAGCGGCAAGTTGGGCATATCGCAGGTCCTGACCGCTGCGGATGTGTGCGCGTGCCCGGCCCCCGACAAGCTCGCCGTGAGTACACATCCCTCCACGTGACCCCTCGCACGACCGTACAGCGTCCCACCCTCCGGCTGATGAGTTGTTTTTGTAACAATATGTTTGTCTTTTGGCCGCTTCCGTCGATTCAATTGTATTAGAAATCGTTATGTTGCTAAGACATAATCCTGTAGTCTTCTTTTTTTATTCACTACGCGAACTTTTTTTTTAATGTTACTTCGTATTAAAGTGTAGAATCTGTATATTAGTTGTTTAATGAATCAACGGAACTGATTATATGTAAATTTCAGATCATGACGTATCTGTTCCAACTACGAGCGCACTTCACCGGCTGTGAGCTGCAAGTAGAACAATTGGGTAATTATTGCATTTGAACTGAATTCGAATCAATCGGCGTGGAGATCTTTGAAGATACCTATGCTCAGCAGGGGCTGTCTGTCGGCACATAATTAAAATGATCATGAATTGACCAATATCTGTTAGTTTACGGATGGTTTGGTCAAATATAAATGTCACAAGACAACATAAATAATAATAGAAGTATTTTGCAAATCTTGCTGGATGTTTAATTACATAATATCGCAGCACCTATTTATGAAGCTAAATAGTAATGTCCAATAACGATGTTACGATTTGAAGGGCTGTAATCAGTGATATTATGATAGTAATTAGATAAACCAATTAGGTCACGAGCCGATGAGTGTGTGAGAGTCACGGATTGTTATTGGTTGACATGTGTAACTTGCCACCTCGTGAACGTTCTGCTATTCTCGTTGCATGACATAGTCACCAGCTAACAAAAGCTAAACATGTTACAGGTAACGACGAGACGGAGTCATCGTATTTAGTGGGGCGGCACGACACAGACGCGGCAGTGCCGCGGGAGCTGTTTAGCCGCGAAGTAAGCGCGCGCAGGTCGCGCATGAAAGACAGACCTCGTCCCGGGTAAGATGATACTTTTTTTAGTAGTGTTTGTACTTGTCAATTTATTTGAAAGGGAAAATGGAGATAATTAAACTATAAGTGAAAAACAATGTGTTATATACATATGAATGTAATGTTTTTAATTTGGTTTGGGTGAAGTATATTTAGTTTCGGTAAAAAAGTGTTATAACTTATAAATTTAGTAGTAATATAGTAATTAAATTTATAAGTATTTAAAAGCTGCAGACTATTTTCCAGATTCTGTAAGAGACATTTTCTAAAAACTTTTTAATTATAGGTCACAAGACTCTGATACCCGCTCCCAGGAGCGCGTGAGTCCGGACAAGGCCAGTTCGCCGGCCGCCATCAAGGATGTGCGCGAGATGCTCGTGCAGCAATCCAAGAGCATTCTAGGCAAGATGCTCTCTCCTGCAAGGGACCAGAAGACCAAGGAATCCAACACCAAGTGGTTCACGGAACCGTTGAAAGTTATCGACGTAAGGACTCGCATATTTAGATTTACGATTGTGCGCAAATGTATGTGGATGTGTGAACAATGTAGCTGCTAAGCAGCGGTAGCTTGTAAAATTGCTGTAGTAAGCTGTGCAATATGGTGCTAAATATCTCAACTATCGGCTTATTGTTATAAGAATATCCTCACCATCAGATGAATCTTATGATATTAAATATTTAAAAAAAAACTATATTCTGATAACATCTAAAGATTAATTACTGCTTATTAACTTATCTTCGACACTTTTCTTATTGAAATATATGATAAATGTATATATGGTGTAGACAACTAGTTTAATATTATTGAATCCACGTAGCCGCTGCCCGCCCGCCCTGAGAAGTTGATGACTAGGAAAGAGCTAACAGATCCGTTCGGCTCTGATGATGAGGAGGATCCGCCTCCACCACAGCAAGCGCAAGAGACTGTTAGCAGTGAAACTTGTAAGATATTTACATTATACCACTTTTAACAAGTATTTAAATAATACCTGTTTCTTTTCCAGGTTCCAATTTTGCCAAGAAGTGATGATATAATTGTTTTAATTAGGGAATGAGAGAATTGATGGCAGGTCTCAGCAGCGCGCACGACACTATTTTGATTCTGGCGTTTCTTTTCCTGTCCAGCGTTTACTAAGAATAAATATAAGATATTTAATAATTTATAAGAAATTTCTTTCACAGTAAAACCAGATTCCAAACCGTCGATAGAAAACGCGGTCACCGACCCTCTAACCGCTAACCTTCTGCTGGAGCAGTGTCCTCCGCCACAGCCGCCGAACCAAGTCCACGCTCAACAGGAACCTCTGCCGCAGCCACCCCCGGAACTACCCAAACCCACGCCGGTGAGTACCCTTACTATTGCGCCGTGTATTGTTTTTGGATTCGTTTTAATTGGAGCTTGAGTTTCATTATTTGTTCATTTTATTTTTATGGTTTTATAGTTTTGATGTTTTCGTTAAAAAAAATAACTTTTTATAAATAGACCATGTAACAGAATTTGAAGAAAAGTATTTTTTTTTTTGGTTTAATTTGTTTTTTTACATAAAAGCGTTATATAACGCTGTATCTCTAATTCCCATAATTTATTTTTATTTAACTGCTCGAACTGTGTGTATTTTTCCCTTAGTTTTTTCGAAATTACCGACAATTAACTTGTGCATCATTTCCATTTACATTCAATTCCGCGGATCGGCATCCTTTTGATATACGAACACTTCATTGCGATGGCGCTCCCCATTGGTCCGTTTGCTCGGTTGCTTCTTTGTCATTGGTTCGTTGGATTGCTTCTGAATGCTCCATGCGACGCTTTGCCTTGTGATGTCGCAGCAACTGCTATCCCGCCACGACGAGCTCAAGGAGAGAGCAAGGCAATTGCTAGAAGCGACCAAACGTGAAGCGCGAGAGAAGGAGAAGAACAGGCGGCAGAACTCAAAAGAGAAAGAGGAAGGGATTAAGACTGAGATTGTGAATGGGCTTAGGAACGGAGAAATGAGTCCCACTAAAAAGGTAAGGAATGTAATTTTTACAGAGATTAGTATGATTTTCGATTATCATTGAAATTTTTTTCGCATTTAAATGTATATACATAGTCAATGCAATATAATACATACAATAACTACAATATAATAAGTCTGTACAATAAGTGTATAATCTGTCAACCCGCACTTGGTCAGCGTGGTAGATAAATAACCAAGACTGTGTACTTGTCAGAGAAGAATTTGGGTCTCAGCAGTGGAAATGATAAGAGTTTATTTATATGTATCTTTAACACAGTTAAAGTGTTTGTAATTTTTGATTTTTAAATATTTTTGACAGCCGATGACGGAGGAAGAGAGGCAAGCAATGTTACGGGAGCGAGCGCGGAAGCTGATTGCGGACGCAAGAGCGGGCATAGTTAGGTAACACAAATATTTCCATTATTGTTTACTTTCTTTAATCGTTACAATAAGGAGATAACTTGTCAATGAACTACTTTTACATGCACATCTTTTAAGTAATTTTCGAAGTATAAATACAGGAGCTGTTTATCGCTTATAACTGAGTATTAAACCTGCAGCCCGACATCCCCTCTGTCTCCGTCGCGTGGGCGCGGCACCGTCGAGATCATAAGCAAGCAGTCCGTCATGGAGGAGCTGGCGGCCGGTGAGCGAGCACACACAAACACAAGCACACACTAGCTTTGTCCGTGGCGGTCTATACTATTACACATATCTGTACTGAAAAACGCTAAAGCATTATTCACTATCAAAAGTGGAGATATGTTTTTTGTTGAGAAAACGTTGATTTTTCATTGAACTTATTTACAATTTATTAATGTGGTTATAATATTGTTTATTCTCAGAATTTTTTTTATAGGACATAAAGGACCATGAGCTATTATTTTAATAATCAAAGTCTTTGTAATTTATGTTCAGTTCTTGTTATATACATGTTAAACAAATTTATAAATGACCATTTGTAAATTAGTTGATAAATCACGTTTCAGCTGGTGGTGTGGAGCAGTTGGAAGCTATGGTTTCTCGTGGTGACACGCCGCCAAGCCCCGGAACCAGGAGTATCGGCAGCGTGGATCGTTCCGGTAAGAACTATACAACTTTTCTATGTTAACATGAAATAGGAACTAAATAGGTTCTGGATATATTTTAATACATGACATACATGAGGTGTTTTAAGTCTCCTTAATACAGTAAAGTATAGCAGTAATATTACCTACTACGCTCTTTAAGTCGGAACACAGTAATGTTTACGCACCAGTAAGGCAACGACCATTTTCTTATATAAAGATAAACTGGCAGAAATGAACTAACTGGTAGCTAGCGAAATTAATCGGGTAGAGAGTTAACACTTTGTGTCACAAAGTGATGAGTATAATATAGGCAGTGTATAATATCCTACCTAGAGGCACATCCTTATGGTCAGACATATCATATCTCATATTTGTGTCTTAGAGGAGCGGCAGAGCGACACCCGCAGCGTACGTAGTGCGTCCCCGCACGAAGTCAGCAGACGCTCGCCGCTGCACTCGTTCAGCGCATTGGTTGATCGCCTGGCACCCGACGCCGACACGCAAGACGAGGTAACGCACACGTCAGCCAAACAACAACCAAACGCACGAATGATATGTGTGCATGTATAAATCAATGAAGTAACGAATGAATGAATGAGTAAATAAACACATCTATATTTTTTCGCTGAACAGAGTAAGGAGAGCGGCTCGTACATCGCGAGCGAGATGGAGGCGCTGGAAAAGGAGCAAAGCGCGGTGGACGAGCGGGCGGCTGCGCTCGAGCGGCAGCTGCGCCGCGTTATGGAATCGGCTGACGATACGGAGGTGAGCAGACTTGGGGGGAGGGAGAGGGGGTGTGTGGAAGACACCGTTATTAAAAGCGTAATGTTTTTTTTAATAATAAGCACTTTGTAATAATGAAGTTTTTTAAACAGGAAAAGTAATATAAACGACCTGGGACTCTAAACGCTTGTCAACTTAGTGCGCTTGTTTAAGTAATGTAGGTTATGTTCCGCAAAAACGATAAACATTTATTAAAAATATATAGCCATCCCAATGTTATTATTGCTGGAACTCGCGAGTTTTCTCTCACACGGAGTGTATCGAAGTCATTGTTCCACTACACTAACCAAATGCGGGTTGGCGGATGTCAGATGTTCCTGCCAATGTTTTCCTACAGTACACACGGCTTTATAAATGATTTGGCTGTATGTATATTAGATGAAGTGTTTTTTTTTTTTTATATAAAGAAACAAACTTCCATATATAAAATGAAATGTAAATGAAGTTACCTTCATAACGAGTAACTTCCTTCCTTGGAGATGTAGTTGTGCTCCTAATGTTTATCTACAGCTGCAAAGAAGTTATAAAAATATATCTGTCAGTAAGCTTTTCGCGCTCGGCAGGTCAGGAAGTGGAGGAAAATATTCTTGCCCTGCACCCGTGTTCCTTACAATTCGGTACCGCTTCTCCCACTCCTTGCAATAGAGTTTTCATAGTCACCCATATATAGATTTGAGTGTTATTTTATTTAATATCATACATTTAATGAAATAGATAGTTTGTATAGACTATAAATTGGTTAATATCTGTTTTTTGTATATTATTGATTATATAGATGGGTTATATATTAATGTATTTAACTAAATCTTCTAACGTACTGTATATACTATCCGTAACGTACTCTTAAGTACAGAAACGAGAAACGTTAATAGTTCAAATTTATCTATTTTAACTAGTTATGCCAATATTAAAAAAGTTGTGTTGAAGTAAAAATAATATTGAACTTCGTCATGCTGCAGGAGGAGGATAGGCTGATGTCTCAGTGGTTCCACCTGGTGAACAAGAAGAATGCGCTGCTGAGGAGGCAAATGCAGCTGAACATACTGTGAGTTCCCGCTCATATGCATTTTCGCGAGTTAAGGTATCACTCGCTTATAGAAGCAACAGACACCTTCCACAAGAACCGAGACCTCCTATTAGTAAAAAACTGCCAGAACTTGTATAACTACAGGATAAAGGTTACTGTTGAGTAAAATAAATTAAATAATTCTTTTTTGACTGATGATGGCTTTCATGTCTAAGACTGTCTACGAAGAGGTATTGTAGCTGGTGTAATTATTTGGTTCCTTTTTTTAATGGTTCAAGATGAACATGTTCTAGTGATGTATAAGCAACTACTTACCGGCGCCTCATTGTTATGGAGATCTGTATCATTACCGCTAGGTGAATGTCCTGGTTGTCCTTTTTGTTTGTACTATATAAAACTAAGTGTGATGCACTATCCTCGCAGTGAGCAGGAAGAGGACCTAAGCCGCCGCTGCGAGTTGCTCGCGCGCGAACTGCGCCTGTCGCTGGGTGTGGACGAGTGGCGCAAGACGCCCGGCCAGAAGCGACGGGAGCGGCTGCTGCTACAGGTGTGCATGATGTCACATGTGATACATGACTCTAGAGTCACTCATCTGTACATACTGCTAACCCTGCTTTTCTAAAAATCTCGTTACAAGTAGTGCGTGGATGGTAATTGAATAGAAATTCACACAAAAATGCTCGCCTCGAATTTCTGGGTGACAAATTAGGAAGAAACAGATAATCCCTGACTTTCTCAACTTTTAGGTTTTTGCTACAGGAGATATTTTAGCTCCGTCTATCTATCTATCTATTTTTGTAGTCACCGTTGTTGTTATTATTCCAGGAATTACTGTCGGCTGTGAACGAAAGGGATCGGCTCGTGCAAGAAATGGATGAGCAGGAGAAAGCGTAAGTAGTCCGCGAGGCATGAGTAGGCGCAATTGTGAAATGATTGCACTTCGAATAATAATTAGTTAGAAGGCTGTATAAATACTTGTCTCCTGTAGTCCGCTATGGATCGATTGATAAAGTACACACAAAAGAACTGTTCAATAATTTTCAGAGTCATCAATATTACTCAGTTATTCCGCAACGGGAGTTGTTATAAATAGATTTTTTTTATACAGGATAGCGGCAGACGACGAAATAGAAAGAAATCTATCCAACGTCGAGATACAGAGGAAAAACAATTGTATTCTGCAGTAAATGACGACTACAATCTAACAACGGATCAGACCAGATAACGTCATCATATTGAATTCTGCGATACTGTATGTGAGCTGGTATAGGCGATGTTTAAATAACTCGATATTTGCAATTTTTCTTCTAAATTGTATCCCCAGAAAATCAATCGCAACTAGCGATTAAAATATTGGTAGTTTGCTGCACCGCGGCCAGGAGGCGCTGAAATATATTTGATCAAAGTATTCCGTTGCCACTGCGGTTGTGGAGCCGCTCTGCCGACTCGAGTTTTTTACAGTGGACAAGAACGCTTTGGCCTTATTGTTGTATGACAGATAATACTCAGTGGTTTCCTATGATAGCTAAATAATTGTATATTTTTTCGATTAGCACATGTGTACGCTTTTATTTAATTTAGGGTGTAAAGTGGTGAGGGCTGTGGACAAAAAATTTGTTAAAAAAATTATTGGTACTAACTACACAGCGCTCTGCTATTGCTGGAGAAAAGAGAGTTTAAGAAAGCTGTTTTGTCTTTGCCAATATAACAGAATACTGGGATTTCAGTGTTCAAGTTGCTGATTGAAAGCGATACATTATAATTATTTAAAAAAAAAACTATGGTTCCGGGTAACACTTTTTGTTATATGTGAAATTATTAATTAACAGCCGTATCCACAGCCTGCTTGGGTTATCTTTAGGTTTACCAAAGAGTCGCCTTTTTAATGTAACCTTCAAACGGATGCTGGTGATAACTTAAGTACAATTTGCCATAGACAACTTCACACCGGCGCCGGTGAGGCGCGCGTTATTTTTTATATGTGAATGTTAGGTATTGCTTAATTAGTGTAAATATTTGAAGTGGATTTAGTTTATATTTTTTTCTTATATTTTCACGTTATTTAATTTTTTAATCATCTTGCCTTTGACGATGAAATATTTACAATATGTATATTTTTTATTTACTTTTGTACATGTTGCTAGAACTCAGGTACAACAGTTCTAGCTTTATATTTGTACTCAAATATTTTCATTATATACGTGTAACATTATAAGTTTGACGAACATTTTATTTACAATGTTGCTAACATTTTGCACTTGCAAGTTTGTTGCCATATACACAAATGTTACCAAACTGTAACTGCATCTCTGACTTAAAAAAAATTGTCGGTAAAATGTTATTTAAAAGATTACAATTTTTGAGTCTGTTCTTTTCAACGCCTTACAGCCATACTTGTTTATTCAAATTAGATTTAGGGACTCCGTGTATTTTTTTATTTCAAAATAAAAAGTGTATAGCTCTATATCGCAATGAAATATTTATAAAGATTAAAACTCTTTCAGGAAGAATGGTAACATTGCAAGCAATATATAAAAGAGGCGTATTGAAACCCAATATTTATTGATTTTAAAATATAGTAATAACGTATAAAAAGTATATAACGGCATTTAAAACTTAAAAAAGAGTTTCACATTCGTTCGAACAAACGAGTTTCTTCTTATTCTGTTGTTTTTTTTTATGGAAATAACTTTCAGGTGCTACGTGAATAGGTTTTTGCAATATCATAAACATTCTCACATTTCTCTATATTCATGTAAACTGTGAGTCTAATTAAATAACAATGTAATGGAGGTGTTGTTAAAACTGTTACTTCCGGCGAAACGTCTACCGTCTTTAAAGTTACTACAATAACAATTGTAGATGTATTTATATTATATACTTCATTAATTATCCTAATTACGTAAAGGATGTGCAGGAAGATAAATAAATTATAAAACCCTCCCATATAATTATTATCGTGATGCTTTTCATGAATTAAGCACACGAAAAATTTAAGGGCTAGTAAGTTGTGGTCTGTCAAGTTCGGCGGTTGTTCATCTTAATATACAACTTTTTTCAGCTCGTAATATCCAACGTCTAAATAAGTATACGTGTTAAGTAAGACTTGTATTATTTATGTCGGCGCGCTATACATTTTGTATAATTCGTTGAAAACGTACCGGAATGAAGATTATGAAGAATTTACTAAAATAAAATGAATTTCAATTGTTTACATTCGATGGCACATGCAGTGTATGAATGCTAAATACAATTAGATAATGTACTTACATTCGCTAAAGTTACTTGAATATATTTATGTATAAATCAATTATATTAAAAATTTTGTAATCAATTATTTATTATCTGTGTCTGAGAACAATAATTTTCTTTGATTGTAAAGGTTTTATAATGGCAGTGTAATCGCTCTACAGGTTTTTTGTATTTATTTGTAAAGTAGTTAAGTGAGAAGCTTATTGACGGGGAGTTGTGTTGAGAATTTGACTGATAGTTTTTTGGAAATGAGATAAACCGATTACTTATCACTAGTAGTTATTACTATACTATGCATCATAAAAATTAATAGTTTCACTTTGGGATAAGTTTTGTCCGGCTGCAAGGACCTGTTATTTTATATAATACGTACGTTTAATATAGTTATTTTTTTATTCGATAATTATAATATTAATAAAATTACACGTGTAAATGAGATCTCAGTGCGTTTTCTAACTTATTTTAAAATTAAAAATGTAGGTAGTGGTCCGTACTCCTGTAGTTGTATTTCCTGTAGCGGCAAGAGGCCACGAGGCGAGGGTGTGTGTCTGCGCATACTTCTTAGCTACTCGTAACACGGATGCTTCATTTGCTAAGTCGATTAGCAGTATTAAATTTAATTTCAGACCTGTCTGTCGTTACTGCAAAGATATCTTTTTTTAATCATATAAAGAACGTTTTGAGATTATGGTCCATTCAGACTAAGGTTAAATTAATTTTGTTATAACTTTGTTTGATTTCGTGAGTCAATCTATTTGCCAAGTGAAGCATACTTTTTATGTCTTTATTGACGTTCAAAGTGGTTTTCCCGCAGTACAGTCTAGGCTATATTTTTAGATAGTTTACATCATACTGTTCATATGGTATGTGTTCACAAATTAAAGTTATGGTTTTATTCGGAGACGACGCCAGTTTTGCCAGCCTTTGTAAAATTAAAATTGACTGAACATGGACTTAGTTGTAAACTATACTTTATTATAGTAATCGAGTAAAATTATTTCATATTACCCTCCACTTTCTTCACAACTATTGCCCCGTAGCTAAACTCTCACCGCAGGTAGGCTTTGCTTGTGTCACCGTATGGACCGGAGCGGCACGCCTCTGACCGCGTCACTCTGTACTTCCGTATCCTACAACTGCTATTTATTGTAATTATAAAGTGAAATAAACGTGACATTGTAAAATATTTAATATAGTTTCATTTGACTGTATACAAACACTGCATAAATGATCAGCTCGAATCGTACAAATAAAAAAATACACAAACATGGTCTCATAAAAATCGTCGAATAAAAAAGTCTTTGATAATACACCTGTGATTTTTTTTTATTTAAATAAAACAATAGGAATTTTATTATGTCTTTATTATTGATAACTCGTTGTACAAGCAAATGGAAGTACATAACATAAACTTAATACATTTCATAATTGTTTAAGTTATAATATTTAAATATTTATTGGAAGATCTGTACGACGAGTCTAAATAATTTAACCGTCTTTAAAATAATAACCGTATTACATCTCTTTTGTTTTAGGCATTAAATATACAAAAATCTATAAATGAAGGATAAAATCAATAAAAATTAAGTACAATGTTAAAAATTCTTAAGATTTTACCGAACAAAGAATTCATTACAACGTTAAGATTACTTCGTAATAAACATGTTAAATGTTTGTTAACTAAAAGTTAAAATAAACAATAATGCTTACTTTTTTAGTTTGTTATTTATAAAATATTTAGCAAAAGTGTTGGTTTATTATTATAATTATTGCATTAGTTGTAATATATAAACTATGAAAAAGGTCATTTTGGTCATATACAAAACTTTCTTAACTTACGTCGACTACGTACAAGATAGAAAATATAACGATTTAATTTAATGCGAGACAAGATAGTCTTAAATTAATCTTTAGTTATGCATTATGTTCAAGTTTAGTCTCTTAAAGTTTTTGTAGAGATGAATTATTATCAATAGTTAACAATATAATGGAGTCACGGCTCATACAATCAACTCTTCGATCAAATTTCTATCTTGTGATTACACTAAAATTGTAAAATACTTTTGTCCAAGCATATTGGGGTTTAAATTTATTGTATGGCAACACATTCAATATTACAACCTCAGATGGGCTCAAAAGGACTAGTATCCAGAGCCGTAAAAACATTTACAAAAAAAAAAATACGACCTCGGCGTATTGTTCGTTATGTTTATATGGTATGGAGAAGTAGTCACTTGCAACTTGCAACCAGTCATATGGAAAGCCCAGCATTAAGAAAATCTGTATAAGAACTAACCAATGATCTAGTAAAGGCTGCAGAGCAGCTGGATGTGGGTAGTACATAATGGATAACTTTGAGGGAGGTCTATGGTTATAATAGGCACTTACATGCTGGTGATTACCTTTTTAACATAAGAGCATTAGCACTATACCTAATTTTTTGTGAAAGTAAAAAATATAGTTCACGAATTGATTTGAAATATTAAGATACCATATGAAATGTGTTGCCGTCCGGTCATGTCTACTTACATTATGAGTAAAAAAACCGAAATGGTTGGAAAACTTCGTACGGAAGCTTAAAATAGACCACTGCGTAGCGGCACTGTAAAATCGATTAGTTTCTGACCAGCAGATATTCATCACTTACAAATATTGAAATAATTAAAATCTACGATCGAATTCTATCAATACTTTCAATTTCTTGTAAGAAAACTTTCAAGTTATTTACATTATCTAATTTATGAACTTGTAACAGCTAATACGTTACATAATAATTTTAACTTTATTAAGACCAAGCAATTTTAATACCCTCTGTACTTAGTTAATAATAATGTATATTTTTTATATTTTTAGTTTTATTATACAATAGTAATTTTATATTGATATTTAATATCAGCAAATACTTCAATGTTGTTTTACTTTGTTTTTTTTTTGTCACATTTGGTAAGATCTCAAATCTCTAAGATCAAGTTCACATATGAGTTAGAAAATTGTTCGCATTTTCCTTTAATTGATCATTTTATCATCGTAATAAAATGATCAATTAATTGTTAGTAAAAACTATTAATTACCAATAACATGCTTTGTAAACGTGTTTACATTATCATATGTCGTAGCGCTTTGGCGCGCTGTCAAATAATTCGATGGCGGGTTTACGTTCTGGTGTGATTGTTGGCGGTGACTGGCGGCGCCGCTTCCGCCTCCTCTAGAGCTGCTTCAGCCTTCAGTTTCCGGTATTTACCTGTTATGAAAAATAAAGTGTAAAAAAATGTACGTACCATGGAAATATTTATATTCTAAGGAGTGATGTAATCGATCCATTTCTCAAATTATTATTTTGTGTATTACTCTATATTTATCGGAAGAGGAAGTGATGAATGTGAAGTTTTATATCTTTAAATCTTTTTGCTATGAATACCGCTAGTTCATTTAAACTTAAACTTTTTGTGGTGTGGTTAATTGCTTGGCTTTCATTAGGGAGGTCCTTAGTTCGATTTTGGATTTACGTGTTGGGGATTGTAGTTTTGAACACGTCTGGTTATATTGTATTGTAAATTTGCCGCTATAATAACATTGCTGTGGTCTGGCTGCTAACATCGTGTAAAATTGAGGATGACGATTGATTGAAGAAAATAAAAACTGCTAAAAGTAATAGAATTTGTGATGACGAAAAATCATTTCAGCTTTAAGCAGAAGTCGAAGCTGTTAATCACTCGTCGTGAGTGTATCAAACAAATCGTACTGAGTTTTATTATAGATGATTGATATTTATACTTACGCGATGTTCTGACCATGATAGTTCCCCACCATATCGACCAGCCCCAGCCTACCAGACAGAACAGCACCGTGAACAGCTGGCCGCAGCCGACCAGTAAGTTGATCACGAGCGAACCTATAAACAACGGAACCGTACCATATACTCCTGACTCATAGGTTTAACTCCTATATGTGTCTGTCGTTGAGTCCGTAGCTCCCGCACGGTTAAACCGATTTTAATACAGATTTTTAAATTATTAAACTATCAGATGATGTGTCGATTGAAAGTTAAGTCAAGCGATAATTTTTAGTTTGTTTTATATATTATATATAGCTTACCAATCCTGTGCCTGGGGCTGTCGTGAATGCCGAACCTCGGTATACCGAAACACAGGCAGAACAAACCGCTGAATATTGTTCCTGTAATAAAACAATTCTTTATTAAATGAAGGGGCTAGAGGATCTGATGAGTTTATACACTTGCGTATAACGGTGAGGCGTTATTAAGATCTTATTACCTTAAATCTATTAAACTATGCCTTGATGGTTAAGAGTAAGACGAGACAAATTAGATATTAAAGTATAATTGTCTGATGCTTATCGTAAGCGTGATTGGTATAATAAGATAAATTTTGATAAACCGGCATACTCACCAAGTCCTGGTACTAGGATATTGCAGAAGAGGCAGAAGTAAGCCAGCGATATCGGCAGCACGGGAATAGCTCCCCTCATCACGCTGGTGTGTTCCACTAGCGAAGGGTCCAGCTTCGTGCGAGTGTCCTGCAAAGAGATCAAATACGGAAAGGTTACAATCCAAAAAAAACAATTTCCACGGTTCGGTAATAGTATAATTACCTCCACGTTACCATCGAACTCGACCCGTCGTTGTGCGGAGACTGTCGTTACTACTATTTTCACGCGCTGCTTCTTCAGGGAAACACTCGGAGTCAAGTGCGCCACTGACATCATTAAGTATCAAATCTTCGTCTTTATTCCGTCAAGGTGTCTCTTCAAATGTAGATTTATATTGTTCATTCGTTTTATTGTTATGTGTATATGTATCAACACAAACTGACACAAGCGACGTCTACGCGACGAATGCGATATATCGGAACGATTTATTCGTAATATTCTTTTAATTTGATGGAATATCGATTTGTTTGGAGCCATTGTACGAGTCCATACACTCCCCGAGCCTCGACTCCTTTCTGATTATTTCATTACAAACGCAAGTTTCTTTCGTGTTAAATGTGAAGATGTTAATCGGAGCAACAGAAAGGTTACTTTCCACGCGATTATATTGACGTTACGTTTCATTTTAAGTTTTTAAGTCGTATTAGTCATTGTTAGTATAAAATTAAGTGTATCATCATCATCATCTGTAGATATGCGTCCACTGCAATGGCATAACCAAGGGGTTAGTCATTGCGCCACGGAGGTAGTTGATTAAGAAGTTAGCAGCGAAATTAGCTTTGAAAGGTGTGAACATTAGCGTTCTATAGCATTGATGAAAATAATATGACTTGTGAATTTTACTTGTGGGGGTTGAATCTGGGTTTATAAGATTGATTAATGTAATTTAACCTATTTTTTTTACTTGATACGATATATATAAGAAACGTTTAATTAAATTATCACAATTTGTCAGCTCAACTCCGCAATGCGTGCTGTTGAGTTGGACAAAAATTCAATTCATTTTGTACACTGCCGCTCAGCAGTGTTTCATGGTCGATGTCCGGTAATACCGCAACAAATAACGACCCAAATTACTTTTTAAACTGTGCCCTGCGAAAATGAACATAATTGTGGGTTCTCGTCGCGACCTTTGCTGTAATGTTTCCAGAGTTACCGGTGAGCCGTGAGTCAGGTCGCGTGTGTGAGGAGCGAGCGCGGCCGCTGCCCGAGCCGGCTCGTTACGAAGGGCCGACGGGGCTGCAAGCCTTTTGTACTTATTGTTTCACGCAATTATAATAATACTGTGTCATTAAAAGATTAATATACGTATATACTTCATTGTTGCCGGATTCAGATTGTTTGATGCGACTACAGATGTATTTTTAGAAGCAAACATAGGCAATATTTTGCATTCGATTATCGCTTCCTGGTTCCCCCTCTGTATACAAGTTTTTGTTCTTCGAATAAACTCATGGCCTTCGTGACTGCCTATCTCTAAAGTAAAACTCTACAATTATAACCTAAAAATCTATCTCTGTATAAAACATTATCGAAATTATATAATTTATAGTGTTATTATGGATTAGGACGCTTCGTAGGTGTAGATTAGTTCAGTTGAAACTCACCTCAGGCGGCAAGGTGGGGGATAAGCTCTTGTTCTTAGAGAAGAGGCTCGTGCGGGGGCTGGAGGCCGGCTCCGACTTGCGGCGACACGCGCCGCGCACCCATTGGCACAGGCGGTAGTTGCAGCAGCTGTACCTGGACGTGGTGCATATATTTTATTTAATCGTGTCATTTGATGTTAAGTGAACTCGTGAGAACTCGTTTTACAGGACAAACCTGCTCACCACTGTGCCACAGAGGCAGATCAATCACTTGCATGATTTGATAACAGACGAAGGGTAGAAAAGCTGCATCGCGTATGCATATGCAAAAGTTGATACGCCGAAGTTACCACTCACGTGTTCAGCGCGCTTTCGCTGAGTATGCTGTCCCTCCGCTCGACGTCGCGCCGCTTCCCGCCGCAGCAGCCGGCCTCGGTGACGGCGGGGGACGTCATCCCGACGTCAGCGACGCGCCGCGGCGGCCCCGCCGAGTCCCGCACGCGCCGGCGGCGGCAGCACGCGCACACCACGTCGCGCAACTTGCGCTTACGTTTCGTTTCGCTCTCGAACTCTATGGTCGACACCTGTCAGAGTACCGCAAGGAGGTTGTCTATGAGAACGGGGAAATGGAAATTAGCTAAACTGATAAGTAACGAAATGTTGGTAATCAGTTTAACTATTTATAATGATAAGCTCGAAGTGGTGCGGCGTCGTGTCGGCTATCGTTATTGGCATCTCATTGTAACGGACAGCGGCATCGTTTACCATCAAACGATCATAAAGTAGAACCCAGTATGCATGGATCCTTCCAAATAATACTGAACACATTTTACCGCAACGCGATCAGTGCTAGAACAGCATCATATTCTAACATCAAATTAACGATATATTGATTTTGACAGGAATGGTATGTTACCATCAAGTAATTTTGATGATATTCTTTGTGGTATACGCAAAAACTGTTAGGTTAAATAAATATCATTAATATAAGCCTCCATTAACTTGCGGCCTTGATAATCGGATTAGAGTTGTACAATAATTGCGCAAAGTTGAGAAAAAAGATAATCAATAAAACGAAAGTACTACATGTGACATCTGAATGTAAGAAAATAAAATATCGAGTACGTTCATCAGTTGTATCACTATCGCTTTTTATTGTCGTATGAAAGTATTTTAAAATAAAAAAAAAACAAAGTGTTAATAAAAAAAAACTTTGTTACTCACTTTACCGGCACCCACTTCAGCAACAACTTTCTCTTTTTCGACGTCTTTCTTTTTGAAACAGTTTAATTTACTTAATACTCCTTTTTTCTGTTCTTTATTAGCATCCTCGGATTCTTCTGTTACTTCTTTCGCCGTATCTTTTGCTTCAGTTTGTGTTTGCTCGTCCTCTTCCTTTGGCTTTACACAGCAAGAGCAACATTTCGTTTTACATTTCCCCATCAGCCTCGCGCAGATGTTTGGTTTTTTATCAGCGGGTGCATCTTCTTTTGCAACATCGGGTTGCGACGACTGTGTTTCCATTTTGGACTGACGTTGAGGTCTTGGCGGCGGCTTTGGTGTGGTGCTTGTGCTTTGAGGGAAACTGAAAACAGACATTTATTAACGGATAAGGACGCAGCAACGGTGACTTAATGCCAAGTGATTTTTACAAAGAGAAACAATAGGCAGTATTATACACGACGGACACGTAGACTCAAAGAGTAAAAACGTTTTTTGATTAAGATATATTGGAGAGAGTAGTAACGTGTTTCAGTTGAAAACGTTGCATAATTTTAAAATAGTTGTTTACCTCAAGAGTGACGATTGGCCGGGTAATCTAGAAAAGAATAGTTCTGAATGTTATTTTGTTAACAGTATTGCATTTCAGCTGGCTTATTATTAATAATTAAAACTGAATTGTACTTTAAAGTGAATAAATCCTAATGAATGTATTTTGATTAAAATACTTTAGTTTACTTAAAAATTTACAATACAATAGTTACCTGTCGTTGTTTTCGTACCGCTTCGGTAACAATTCATTTGGTAGTATGTACACTGTTCTATTGTGTAACATTGTTAACGATTATAACGTTCAGAAAAATTTATATTTTACACACTACTTACTTATAACAAAATTTCTGTGACACTTTCAAAGTTATTATATATGAAAAAGTTAATTATGAACGTCCATGTTTTAAATTTTCGCGCCATGACCGTTTTCCAAGATGGCGGACGCGTGCCTTGGGCGAGGCGCGAGGTGCGACTGCTGGCTTGGCGTGAACCAATTTCTTAAGGGTTGAATTCTTAAGGGCTGTTTAGTAACGCTTTTATTTATACGATAAAATACTTATGTTTTAATTGTGGTCCAAGTAGTAGTAGGTCTGTTTTATTATTATTTAATATGTTATTAAACGGTCGTTATGTCACATGATTTTATTTGATAATGAAACAGTTAATGATGAAACGTGCTCGCCTAGAATACTTCGGCTCTCATATGTTGACAGCCGAAATACAGCGATGCTGTTACGACTAAACTTACAATATGAGGGTATCACCTGGACAGGCGAGTAGAAAACGTCTATAAATTGAATTTTATTCAAATGTAAAACTAGGATCTTCGTGTTACAAATCAGGCGCTTAGTCACTGCGTCATGGAGGCAGTTAATGTGTGTGGATAGTCATACAAAAACCAGTAACGTAATGTAACCGTCATTTTTCAGAATCACGATGAGGGATACGGTTTCTTTTATAAAACAAACTGAACTTTGTGGTTTAGTCCTACTTGTAATTAGCTGCGCAGACCGAACTTAAAAAGTTGTTACGTCATTTGTTGGCGAGTTAGAAGAAATATTTCCCAAAAAAAAAAACCCTCGCATCCATAATAAATGTACTTTCCTTTAATTTATACAGCAATCGGCGAAAAAGTTTTAGAGAATAGCATTACCCAAAAATATATGCCATTAACGTTAACGCGAACATGAAACAATATAGTTATATTCACTTTACATATTTAGATTACTTTTTAAATATATATTTTGACAAACAACAGTTTACACAACTTGAAAATTATAGTAATACGTATTGTATGTAAATTCCGAGCCGTTATTAAATCGTTTTACTTCAAAAATGCTTTCGCTGAATGAATGCGCCAAGTTCTTGTGCTACATTTTTGTTATGAAAATAGTGTTCCCATACTTTTAGATTGAATTAGAAGCACCTCGCTGATTTTTGTTATTTGCGAATATAACTTGCCTTAATATTAAACTATTTAAGGATGACTACCCACTTGTAAATTATTTACTACAGTCCTAAACTGAACACAATATTAATTTTTAAATACCCAAAAATTGTTGTAAGTACAAAAACAAAACACTAATTATACAAGAGTTACTTTTGTGTCTTACATTGATCATTCACAACAACTTTATATCCTATTACCTTACTTGTTGATAGTAATGACACCATAAAAATTAAACTCGACATGTAATCGGAAGTCCGCAGAAGAGAGAGCTTTGTAATAATACAGAAAATTACTTTGTCTATTTTTTTTATCGAAATTATTAACGGAACAGAAAGTAATATTCGATCTTACATTATTTATAAAATGGCTGTACGTTACGTAAAGAAATAAGTTTTGAAGGTACGCCGCCAATGATGCGCCGGCCCCGGCCCGGGGTGGCCAGCTTTAATAGGCTAAGTGTACGCAACGGAAATTAATAGCGATATCGGCTGAACCAATTCTACTTTACCTGTACACAGGCTTACACGGCGGCAGCGATGATTCTTTCATATGAAAAGTGATTTAATTAAAGTATATTGCTTTATCAATTATGGGAAAACTGAACAAAACAAACTTCATTATGCGGTGATTGTTAATTTTTAATGTAGACTCTGATATGAATCAAATTTTTAATAAGAAATTCATGAATAAAGTTTTATAACTGCCTTCGTGGCGCAGTGACAAAATGCAAAATAGGTCCCTGGTTCGATTTTAGGGTTACATGTTGTAGAGTGTTTTTTTTTTTATACTACTAAGCGACGAGTGTGGTTGGTGGTAAGGTATTATTGAACACGTCTGTCCAGCTAATGTTGTCAATCTGCCGTCACGGTCTCATTTTTACTTGACTATTTGAAATTGAGTTTATGTTAAGCCAATGTAGACACAAAATGACTTCAAAGTTAATATTTGGTTTTCTACTAGAGTATTTTTATTTGTTTTCTTTATTTTAGCTACTAATACTTTAATTCTTTGTTTTGCTGTTGTGGCAACCCTACAGGTGTTCTCGTATGCTAATACTGCGCTCGGTCACGCCACAGTTGCGTTCAATAGCTAGCCCGTTGCCCCAAACAGGGCAACTTGACCATTTAAATGATTTATACATAAGATGACCATCTAACCAACAACCGAAGTGTTGGACTTCGGTTGTTGGATAGATGGTACCTATTTGGATCCCAAGGAAACTTAATTCCGAAAATTTCATACAGATATTGCTGCCAAAATGGAACCAGCTCTTTTTTACAGCAGTGATGGTGAACTCCCGCATCACCTTTTTTTGCTGTCAAACAATAATGGTAGTGATTTTGACATCTTTACTCCCGCTGCATTGTTATGGGTGTATTATTTATCACTAATATTAACATTCATCACCGTTCCTAAAAAACTGTATCGCAAGAAGTGCTCGTTAATAACACTGCCTTTTGAAATAAAAAGTAGGAGAGACTTACCCGCCATTGCTTGTTGCTGATTTATCAGAAACGCTCCCATCAGCTGCTTTCGTAGCCAACGGCATCTTTTCTACACCGGGTGTAGAAACATTCGAGCTCTGTACCTCCACCTCTGCATCCCCTTTTACTAAATTTTCGCTTATTTTAAAGATATCTGTTTTTGTAGGCTTGTTCTTAATTTTTTCATTTACTACCATGACAATTGGTTCAATATTTTCTTTAGTTTCTTCTTTTTGATTAGCCGCGATATCTGTCGGTTCTTCAACAGGAGTTATAATACTATCAACTATTTTATTTGCTTCAGAGCGTATAGCAGCTGAAACTTTTTCGTTCTCTTTTTCTACTTCATCCTTTATACCATTTAATGTAAATTCAGATGTTTTTTTAGTATTGAGAAGATCTTGTTTTGCTTCAGAAACGATATTTTTAAATGCTTCTTCTGTTACTTTCTCTTCCAGTTTTTTAACGGAAGTAAGAATATTTTCTGTAGAAATTTCTGGTTCCTTTAGTATAGAGTCGATTTTTTGTTTAACACGTTCTACTTGGGGGTTATTGTAAGGTGGTTGTAATAATTTCAACTTAACACTGTCGTCGCCGTATAAAGTTTTTGTGGGTTTAGGTGGTTTTTTGTCATCATGTTTGCCGTTTTTCTCTTCTTTAATGACAGTGGTATCTTTCGATTCAGTGAATTCGTTTGTTGTTACATTTTGTTTATTTGTTTCAGTATCTTTCACTGTATATTCTTCTTTGCCTTCTTCTTTAGGAGCTAATGAATCCTTTGAACCTAATCTTTCAAATATACCCTTTTCTCTGGCTTTTTCTAGGGCAGCTGGTAGTTGATTCGTGACAGTAGTGACAACTTCTAGCGGTTGTGCTGTTATTGCTGCTGTAGTCATTGAAACAACATTTTTTTTCGTTAAGATTACTAAGTCTCCTTTTTCGTTTGTAATTTTATCGTACTGAGTTTCATTGTCTTGTTTTGTTTTTTCCTCATCATCTTTCTCACCGATGTCGCTTGTGCTTGTTTCTTGATGTACTACAGTACTATCATCTTTTGTTTTTGTTTCTAGTAGATTATCAGCAGAAGATTTTATTAAACCTGTTTTATTAATTTTATTGCTTGACTTTGTTCTATCATTGAGGTCGTTCTTTATGTCCTTAGCTTTTATCAAAGATATTTTTTCATTAATGTTCTTTGTACGTGGCGTTGATGTTAAACTTTTCATGCTATTTGTTCTGCTCATTGGTTTTTTTGGATCATTCTTTTTACCAGCGGGGAGGTTTTGGGTAGGTTTTGTATTTGGTGGTCTTGATAAATTTTTATTTTGTGATATTTTAGAATTACCAGTTACTTTGCCTGTTCCTTTTTTCTCAGGACTTGGGTCTGTGTTTGCAGTTTTACTTGATTGTCTGGAGATTACCCTTGATGTCGAAGGAGCGGTACCTGAAGTCTTAATAGACTTTCTCGCTGCAGGAGATGGTCTTGGAGTAGTTTTGGCTGAAGTCGATTTAAGATCATCAGGACTTTTATTAGGAGTGCCAACTATGGGTGAAAGCCGTTTTGTACTTATCGATCTATTAGAAGGTGGTGGTCCCCCTCTACCGGGTGATATTGGAGGCTTGCTGTGTATATTGTTCGGAGATATGTCGAGAAATTGATCACTCTGACTTATTGCTCGTTTATCATGCACTTGGCTTCCGATTCTTATTGTTTCATGTATACTACTTGTACTATTAGAAATAAATCGTTGATTTTTGTTTAAAGTATTTTCGAAGGGTCGCCTATAACTTATAAAATTCCTTTTGTTGCTTGCCGGGGATACCGAATTTTGTCTTTTGGGAATTTTTGATGTTTTTGGCGACCCGTCATTCGAATGGGGTTGTGATTTGGAAACTGAACTGACCCTAGATCGGCGTGTTGTTGGTTTCACCTTACTAGCAGTTGAAGTCGTTAGCTCCTTACTAGCTGTTGGTATACTTTCCAATTGCAAGATTGCCGACGGAGAGTTGGATCTCGATCTGAGGTTGATCTTATTTGGGGAGTTACTTCGAGAATTTGTTCTGGACCCTATCCTGCTTCTTGTTGTAGGTTTATCTAGAAGGCCCATTTCTTTAAGTATAGCTTCTTCTTCTTGCTGTCTTTTTATTTCTGCTTCTGCTTCATGCTTTTCTCTATTTAGATTGCTTAACTCTTTTACTTCTTTCATGTTCTCTCGCAGAAAGTTTCTAGGAGATCGGGGCCTATTTAGTACAGATGAAGGAGGTATAATAGCCACTTGGGCCATTTTGTCAGAGTTTGGTTGCGAACTACTCCGTTTTTTGGAAGGTGAACAGGATGTGGAATTGGCCGCTGAGGTTTTAGGAGTGTTATGACGTGACGTTTCTTCCCGAAAGCCTCGACCTTGAAACAAATGTTTTAAAGAATTTGTTAAGTGTTTGTTACATATATTTTTGTGTATTTTTTAAGCTTAAAATGATATTTACCTTTAAATGGTGATACCCTTCCGGCTCCAGGGCGTATATCTACCGGCAAAGATCTGGGACTCGTGGGTCGTGAGATGACAGGCTCCGCGATGATGGCAAAGGACTTCTCACGCTTTCTTTTACTAGTTGGCACCACTCTGCGTAATGAAGGACTTGTTTTAACTTAGAGTTTAAAATGTTATGTATTTTTTTTCAACATATCTTGTTATGTGAAATAAGTGTACGAAGTTTGTGCACGATTATTACAATTCAACATTTTCATTTGTTCAATGTATTTATTATATCTCGAATTTATAGTAAATTTAAAAAAACGTTCCGAAGTAAACTACAAAAATGTTCATCAAGGTTTATAAATAGGTATATGTTGATGATATTGATTACAATATTTTTTTCTCATAGCAATGAAATAAAAGCCATGAAAGTAATGAGTTAATTACATATTTATAACATAGTCGTTAACTGTTTGTTAAGTAAACCTTTCTGACGGCCTTCGTCTATACAAGGTTGGGAGTGCGGCGTTGCCCGGTTGCTATCGACATGGCGTTTCGAATGTTTACTACATTGTTAACTGTCATCTCTTCGCTACGGACAGACCGAAACTCTCCTAACTTTAATTTTATGATTCAAAGAAAGCGACGAGATGAGGAAGTCTTTCACTTGATAAAGTGATAAGAGCTAATAAGTATGATACGTTTCTGAAGGATGATATAACTTCTCTACTTACAGCGCCCTTCTAACCGGAACTCATTTATAGTTTTGTGTTACAGTCTGCTTGTGACAAATATGTAGTATCATCATCATCATCATCATCATCATCATCATCATCATCATCATCATCATCATCATCATCATCATCATCATCATCATCATCATCATCATCATCATCATCATCATCATCATCATCATCATCATCATCATCATCATCATCATCATCATCATCATCATCATCATCATCATCATCATCATCATCATCATCATCATCATCATCATCATCATCATCATCATCATCATCATCATCATCATCATCATCATCATCATCATCATCATCATCATCATCATCATCATCATCATCATCATCATCATCATCATCATCATCATCATCATCATCATCATCATCATCATCATCATCATCATCATCATCATCATCATCATCATCATCATCATCATCATCATCATCATCATCATCATCATCATCATCATCATCATCATCATCATCATCATCATCATCATCATCATCATCATCATCATCATCATCATCATCATCATCATCATCATCATCATCATCATCATCATCATCATCATCATCATCATCATCATCATCATCATCATCATCATCATCATCATCATCATCATCATCATCATCATCATCATCATCATCATCATCATCATCATCATCATCATCATCATCATCATCATCATCATCATCATCATCATCATCATCATCATCATCATCATCATCATCATCATCATCATCATCATCATCATCATCATCATCATCATCATCATCATCATCATCATCATCATCATCATCATCATCATCATCATCATCATCATCATCATCATCATCATCATCATCATCATCATCATCATCATCATCATCATCATCATCATCATCATCATCATCATCATCATCATCATCATCATCATCATCATCATCATCATCATCATCATCATCATCATCATCATCATCATCATCATCATCATCATCATCATCATCATCATCATCATCATCATCATCATCATCATCATCATCATCATCATCATCATCATCATCATCATCATCATCATCATCATCATCATCATCATCATCATCATCATCATCATCATCATCATCATCATCATCATCATCATCATCATCATCATCATCATCATCATCATCATCATCATCATCATCATCATCATCATCATCATCATCATCATCATCATCATCATCATCATCATCATCATCATCATCATCATCATCATCATCATCATCATCATCATCATCATCATCATCATCATCATCATCATCATCATCATCATCATCATCATCATCATCATCATCATCATCATCATCATCATCATCATCATCATCATCATCATCATCATCATCATCATCATCATCATCATCATCATCATCATCATCATCATCATCATCATCATCATCATCATCATCATCATCATCATCATCATCATCATCATCATCATCATCATCATCATCATCATCATCATCATCATCATCATCATCATCATCATCATCATCATCATCATCATCATCATCATCATCATCATCATCATCATCATCATCATCATCATCATCATCATCATCATCATCATCATCATCATCATCATCATCATCATCATCATCATCATCATCATCATCATCATCATCATCATCATCATCATCATCATCATCATCATCATCATCATCATCATCATCATCATCATCATCATCATCATCATCATCATCATCATCATCATCATCATCATCATCATCATCATCATCATCATCATCATCATCATCATCATCATCATCATCATCATCATCATCATCATCATCATCATCATCATCATCATCATCATCATCATCATCATCATCATCATCATCATCATCATCATCATCATCATCATCATCATCATCATCATCATCATCATCATCATCATCATCATCATCATCATCATCATCATCATCATCATCATCATCATCATCATCATCATCATCATCATCATCATCATCATCATCATCATCATCATCATCATCATCATCATCATCATCATCATCATCATCATCATCATCATCATCATCATCATCATCATCATCATCATCATCATCATCATCATCATCATCATCATCATCATCATCATCATCATCATCATCATCATCATCATCATCATCATCATCATCATCATCATCATCATCATCATCATCATCATCATCATCATCATCATCATCATCATCATCATCATCATCATCATCATCATCATCATCATCATCATCATCATCACGCACTGTTACATTTTAACTTAATGCGTCACAAAACAAGAGCGGAAGCGTGACTACTGCAACACATTAAACGGGAGAACACTATTAACAGTGAGAACATTTATTTTACATAACTTTCTTTCATACGTTCAGCAAGAAATTATATCCAAATAAATTTTATTTCTCAAGTTCGACTCCCCGTCCGTTCCTCTCGCATGATTGACATGTTCTCTCCACCAATGTTTCACAAGAACTACACATTTAATAATTTCTTTACTCGATGTGACTAAATACAATAAATTTTTTTAAGAAATTGATCTGTTTAATAACTCTTTGAATGCTTTCAAAACCAAAATCTTACTTTTGATATATCAATCTGAACCGCTGTAATAGTTAATAATTGATTCTAATTTTCTTTTATTCACTTTTTCCTTCTCAAGTGTTGTTTTTTGTCTGTCAGGTTTGTGTCGTATTAGTAATGTTGGGCACTACTTGTTGTTTTTTAATATATGTTATTATATGTTATGACTGTTTGTGCCAAAATAAAGAGAAAAAAATTAAATAAATATTGACTGAATGATACTAACTTGGGAACAGTTATAAAATATAAATTTCCTTTATAGATTCCTGAATTTGTTTCAGAATTACAATTATATTCACTGATAAACACTAAATATAATTTATTTGTATAATTATACCAAAATTTTATCAATATTACATCAATTTGTTGTATTGATCGCTGATTGCTTGTCCCACGCGCGGCCCACGCACAATGAGTAACCAGCGCGCGTGTTCACACGGTGCGATATGCGATCGTGTCGCTCACGTGTCGTACATAAGAAATTAATTTGATAGTTGTAATATTAAACACCTTAATTATTTATTTTATAAGCGGCTAAGTAATACTTGCAGAATGATTGATGGTAAGTTGTGCACTTACAATAAGATGTTAGTTCGAATTTTTACACTACGCAATGTTATGTTTATACATCACGTATTCTCAGTGATTTCACTAGCTACACTAACAAAACCAATAAACCGTTATATTTTTTAGTTCCCACTAAAAACAATGCGGTGTTACCAAAAAGTTAGCAGCAGTAATGCTTTCGTATTTAACATGTTAGAACAGAAGATACAGTCTATTATACTTAATTCACGCGTTAACGCAATTTCTCTATAAGTACGATAAGTTATAACTTACTCTTGCGGTTATAAGCGTCGGTTAAAGTTATAGGTTAATTAATTTAATGTAAGTAAAAGTATCACATCTCTCGATACGACTCGAGTGAAACTCAGCACGTGGGTGGCGAGGCTGACTGCTTCTAGAAGGTCGCAGCAGGAAAAAATCCCTCTCCATTTAATCAATGAATGAACACTGTTGGAATACTTATTAAAAATACTCATTATTATAATTCGATGTGTGTATTCTTTAAAGATTTTCCTTAAGACACCGAAAAAAAGAAACTCTCCTTTCTTTCGATGTATAATTATAAAAGAATTATCATTAAATTTCACACGGTGAAGGTAAGATAAGATAAATACTCTTTATTGCACACAAAGTTAAGTAACAAACATACAAATTTATAAAATGACAATGTACAATGGGCGGCCTTATTGCTTTAAAGCAATCTCTTCCAGACAACCCACTCGAAAATAGGAGATAAATAGTAAGAGAAAAAAGAGAAGACAGTGGTGCATTATATTAATAAAAAACATTTGAGAATAGGCAACAGCGAGAGGAAGATACAGGTTAGATTGTAAGATAGTATTCTGTCAACGCTCTTTTGAAGGAAAATAATGATTTGGCAGTTCGAATGTACTATACTAATAATGTATGAAGGTACATAAGAAACAAAAATATAAACATCGCTTAAAATTTGTGTAGCACTTGTTTGTCGTCGGTTAAACATGCGTACGCTTTCTAAACCCGAGCGCGGCGCGGAGGCTCACATAATGATCCACCAGCTCGCCCATTGTTCTGAGGAAACGCTGGTGTCGCAATCCCGCCGGCAGGCGGCGCTGCGGGATCTTTATCTCATCTATTACCGATTTGTATGCGACACGCGGTGGTTTCCATTTCGTAATTAAAGTGTACTTACTACGTTTCTTAATTCGCTGGTGGTAGGTCCTACCCGAAGGCTGTATGGCACCGCAGCTACAACTACACTCCCGGACACATCTATCGGCCCACCTAGTGTTCAAGAGTTTTAACGGTGCCTAGCTAAAAATAAATGTTAGGTGGAGCAAAAAGTTTTAATGCAGTTTTAAAGCTGATGTTTTGGTCAACCTTTATGTATGTATTTTTTAAATTTTGAATTCAGGATTATGAAAAAAAAAACGAAAATTCGAGTCTGTTCATTGTTTTCAACGATCCAGGAATGGAGAAAACTTTTTTATTTCGCACAAGTTGGATTTTTTTTTTGATGTGTCCGATTATTGGTTCCATAAAGAGGCAAATCTAAACTTAGAGCCAGTTTTGATCAAAAATATGGATACTCTGCCTGAAATTGTTGCCCAAGCTGTAAAACTTTTGCCGACCAAATCAATTCGAAATTACTAAAAAAAAAAAAACATACGTAGGGGTTGACCAATAAATCTGATTCAAAACTGCATTAAAACTTATTGCTCCACCTAACATTTATTTTTAACTAGACACCGTTGAAACTTTAAACACTGGGTGGTGGGCCGATAGATGTGTCCGGGAGTATATGTTATTTAAATGGTGCTGTAGCTACATCTTTATGTTAATAAAGGCTGAAGAGTTTTCCCAAGTCGCGCTGGTATCGGACACGGTAACTCGTAATGAATAAGATATCATCAGCAACAATGGGCCCTCTCGTTGAATTCACATGATGTCATGATTATCAGCAACTCATCAGCGGTTAGAGAGCGTAGGAAGTGGGATACGCGGCGTGCGCAGGTATCGCGGGCTCATCTGCCGCTTACACAACGACGGTCGCATCTTCACACTTTATTAAAGTATTCACACTATTGGATAATCATTTAATTCTGCAAATGTATGTTTGATTATTAAATTTAACTTTAACATTGATAGAAGAGAATATTAACCTATTAGGTTCAGTTAAACAATACATGTAGTTGTGATTGCTGATCACGGTGAAGGAGTATCGCTAGGTGCGTACAAACGGCAAGTTTTCACGTGTATCATTATGGCAAAAGGCAGCAGCGTGGCATCGCATGAGAAGCGACAATTACCGCGATGCCAGCCGTGTGATTGCCAATCAAGTTGCCATCCCGGGGTCCTTGTGCTAGGTGTAATTACACTTGCGATTTTCTAATACGTGGGCATCGCGAGTGGGCGGCAGCCGGGGAACGGTGCGTCCGTGGGACGGCGGTGGGACGCGCCGCCGACTTCCGATTCACCGGTCGTGGGTTCGACACATCATATTAAATTCCTTTCATCCACGGATAACACATCGGTAAGATATCTGACCTATTTGCATATGGCCTTATGTAACGCGGCATAAAGCGAGCTCGCATGGAGTATCCCAGCTCTTATATGTTGGCCGCAGGAACACAGCAATGCTAACATAACTGAACATTTACAATGAAATATTAACCAACTAAATTCCACAAAATGTGGCCCTTGAATTGAACCCTGGTCTGCCGTGTCCATATTAATCATCTTCATAAGATATTGTTGTCATTAATGATTAACTCATTCAAATCTTTATTTCTTCAGGGAATACCGAGTCTTTGCTTGTGTAGTGATACTATCATCCCTGAATTTTGAATTCATAAATTAATTCATGAGTTATATCGTGGCCATCCTCACTCACCTGGTGAACGTCTCGCACAGCATTGTAAAAGCATTTGTCTGTACGTTTACATAACTTACTTATGTTATAATTGTGTACAGATAATTAAATATGATTTATTGTCTGGTTGTGGAGAGTCATTTCACTTGGATTGGAGACGCGAAACGTTACGTCACTTCTTTATATCCGGTAGCCAAATGCAACTTGCAACTACACTGTTTACAGCAAGAATTCAGACTTTTGGGGCACATTAAGTGATATCTAGATCTGCTTGAGAAATAAATAAATTTAGCCGGAAAACATCAAGCCGGTTTATGATCATAGTCCTTAGCATTCAGGGAGGGATGATGAAGAAAAATTCACAGATAAACTCACACGTTATTATCTTCTTTTGGTCACGGTTTAAAAAACTTGTCTAATTATGCAATAATGTGGTGAAAGATTCGATAGAAATATTACACAGCTTTTAAAAGATTGAAAAAAAAAAACTACAAATCATTTCGACAGAACAAACCGCCTGAACAAAGTCAACTATTACGTATTATAAAATAATAATTTAGTCTGTGACACAATTCAGTCTTACTTAACCTTGTACAAAGTTGACTTTTAGACAGCTTCTGTTTCGCTAAGTTTTTTTTGCTGAACAACTTAGTTTATACAAGGCGGAGTCATGTCGAAGGTAAATCTATAAACAAATAACATTTTTTTGCTTTTCTTTGATCCATTGAATAACATAATTTGAAGCTGATGATTGATAACATAATGATGATTGATAGCCGTGAAATATATTCAGTAACATGTGATCCTAATACTGTTTGTAAGTTAGTTATATTTAAATAACAGTTCTACAATGTTTTTTGTCGACAATGAGCTAATTTGTCCTTTATATATTATAAAGAATTTAAACTTATTTATACTTTTAAGTCATGGGAATATGTATATAGAAATTTTCTCGTGCGAATAGGGACGCGGGTAATACTTAGTTCTATCACTTGAATATCTGATGCGGCAATTTGTTTTTTATTTACAGGCTGAAATATGTTACGGCATACGCAGTACAGTTTGAAAAGATTTGGTAACTGCTGTTACCAAACGCAGGCATTGCTGTGTGATAAAAACTGCATCGACATAATTGGACGGACTGCGGAGTAAATGTTTTTGATTATATAATTTCTCGACAGTGATGCAGTCTCCCTACACCGATATTACTAAAGCACTAGCGACGGTAAGTAGAAAACATTTGATAAACATCAAACGGTTCAATGACAAAAATCTAAATCAGTCAAGCCTCTTTGATTTGATTTACAACTCCCCTTTTCGGTTCAAAGATTTATAATATAACACTCAAAGTTTGTATTGATAAATCTCGAACAGAATGAAAAAAAAAACATTAATATTTACGGAAGGATGTTGATGATAATTTACGGAAGAGAATTGATCATATTCAATCTGTTCGGATGCGAACAAAGGGCTGAAAAACAAACACCCTTGATTCGATCAAAAAGCGACGATTCAAAACAAAAGTCACAGCGCGATGCCCGGGAATGGAGACAAAAAGCAAGGTTTGAAAAAACAGTCAATGGCACAATGGCAACGGCCTTGGCAAGGCCTTAGCATTGAGTGCAGAATCTCTGGCTTATAGTTTTGATGATTGCAAGTAAAAAAATTTCACGGTGTACGGTCTCCGTAATTGTTTTCGTCGAGGGTCCCGGCTTCGAGTGCTGATGCGGTTGCGTAATTGGTAGCCGGTTATGTAAAGTGAACATAACCGATCTAGAACTGGTAATGTGTAAAATTTTGATCTTAGTAACTGGCTGAATGTAGACAGTGCAGGAACGATCGGTGTGAAGATCTCTGGAAGAGGATGATGACGAAGATGTCTGCCAATAACAGTCTTATTTAATATTTAACTTATCGCAGCATGTGTAAAGCAAGAAAGCAATTTACCAACATCATTCTAAAGCGCCAGCATTACGACATATAGACGCTGGTATAAAAATCTTTCTTCAAAGGCATCTTTTCTAGCTCCTTCCATCCACACCGGCGATATAAAAATATCGTACAGACTCACATGATTGAATTGCGAGATTCGCCAATCGAAAGCTATTTCGCCACAACGCTAAGTATGCACGGACAGGATGTCGGACCGCTTAAATAACCTAACCTAGTCCTCTAATTACCGGCCTAAACGAACCACATTATTCTGTAAGGACAAATATCCTGCGGTCGCCCTTAATCTATCAGGCTGCCTCCTAACACAATTCCTTACACATTTCTAACCTTACTTAACGCGATACTTAATTAATGCATTTAGGACAATTAACTTAAGCCAGCGATGTTCAAACGTAACTATCGTTAATTAAATTTTTTTGTAGTAACACTATGTGAATTAATATTCGAATTATAACCCAAAAAATTAGTTGCGGTGTATTATTAGTTCAAATGCTGAAAAGCTATTCGGCGGCAAGATATAACTAAATGGATACAGCGGCTTATAGTTAAGGTTGTATTTCACAATAATGGTTTTTTCTAAATTTTAACACAATTAAATAAATACATATATATACAGTAAAACATCGAGTAAAGTTTGAGAATCTCTGGCAGCGAGGTAGTCCCGCGGCGACACGCAACCCGTATGCGGGGAACGCTACAAATCCACCCGTAAAATTACTTCATGCATTGTATATATTTATTTAACATTTATAAAGAAGGCAGCGGAAATTATAACAAAATGTTTGTAGATTGCGATCGAAATTATTGTTTTCTTTAAGCTTCAGCAGACTTTTTTTTTTTTTTCTCTTTATTAATTTTGGGACTTTTAATAGAATCATGCCAGTCCCATCATACCATAACATAATTACACACATTCATATACATTATACTCAAACAATTTTTAATATACTTTTTAGAATAAACATGAACAGTGCTCTGGCCCTCTCCGAGCCCGGAGAAGACAGAACATTGTGAAACGGACTAATATTAAATCTATTTATGCTGAGAAGTTCTATTATTTTATTCCTAATTTGCTCGTTCTGGACACATTCCTGTAATATGTGATGAACATCGTCTACCTTTTTACATATATCACAATAAGGTGAGGGTACCTTTTTCATTAAAAATTTTAATTGATTTAGTGGAATGTATCCAGAACGGACTCTATGAGCTATCTTAATTAAGCTTCGAGAATATTGAACCTGTTCAAACCATGGTATGTGTGGCGGTTCATTGACTAACGTCTTGTACCACACTCCTTTCTCTTTGGACCTTTCATTGAAATGAGTTTTCCAAGTCTCACGACATTTTTTCCTATATTTATACAGGATCTCATTAATATTTTGTTGCACATAAATTTCGGCTCCGTCAGTACTAGCATTTTTGGCTAAACGGTCCGCCTCTTCATTGCCACTCACGCCAACAGGAGATGGAATCCATTGTATTTTAACTAGGTAGGAATTGTTAAGTAGGGTAACTTCAGCAGACTTCTAGTGGTAAGTGGTACGAACCGCAATGAGATGCTATTTGGGGCGTCTACGAAGCATAATGTTGCGCTCGTCGCCTTGAGATCCGATACGTCTCGTTTCCCGCAATTATTTCAAAACTTACTGCGTTTTATAAACCGGAACATAGTAATATTTGCAAACTGCTACTTGGCTATGGAAATAGATTTTTCAAATGTTATAAAAACCTTAATAATGTATTAGAAAGATCTACAGTAGACTATTAGTAGTATTAGTTTAAATCTCAACTTGACCTTAGAACTTTATGGTGTCCAGCAGATATTATGTCAGCTCTTATACCGTTATTATAAAAAGGTTAACAACTCCAGTCAATGTTAAATGTATCAATAATAAACATGTTCGTCCGTCCTGATGATGTCACGAGACCCTTATCGCGGAGCCGATAAATGTCATTTTGCGAAAGCTGAAACGTGGACTTAGTATTGTGGGCGTGTGCCCTTGTACGGACTGGAGTCCGCTCCAAAACTTGGAAAAGGTCTCTTATTAATAATACAACTGCCTAAAATGGTGGCTGCGGTGGAAAAAGTCGTATTCGATTTAGCGTTAGTTATATTTACAATCGGTACAAGTTGCTAACATTCAAAACCTGTTACCTCCCTACTTCATGGAGAATTAAGATAACGACTTGTTTGTTTGTACGTTTTTCTATAAACTTTAACGTAAATTATACTTTAGTCTATGCAAAAACAAAAAGAAATTATATTCAAATACTTAAACCTTGGTTTAAATTTTTCCTAATTAATGTTTCTACTCTTGTATGTTTAGTTACAATAGCTCCATCTTACTTCAAATTAAATTAACTATTCGTGTATAAAAAAAAATTAACCAACTCATGAAATATAGTTTTTTTTGTGATTTCAAGTGAATTATCACACAAATCGCCTGTACAGAAAAAAACTTGGGAAAACTCGCGGAACAGGAGATGACTTGGCTTGAATTAAGTTATTTACGTTCGCTGTATAACTTACAGTGAAAAAAAACGTTCTCTTTACTTGTTTATACAATTCTGTGTGTAAAGTAACAATTTGTGGCTGAAATTGATCAGGCGTTGAAAACGTTATAAAAAGCAGAGCTATTTACGTAACTCATTTTCGTTTCACTATTAAACCCGTATGGAAAACGATATATATATATATATATATAAAATCTAATTTACTGGTCTGAGGGAGCAGGTAATGGCTTCCTGATTAGCTTTTCGTCCTTCCATTGTATATCCGATGCATCAATCATTCCCTTTGAAAGTGTCGGAGGAAGCGTCGCTGAAATTAAAATGTTACTAAGAAAACTATAAATAGAAAGTATCGCGTCGTCGTGTCCTCGCACGAGAACTTGGATCACCTGGTGGTGAATAAGTATCTCCGTAACAAGTTAGCATGTTTACACAATTAAATTATACTTTGAGACACAAGAATTTTTAAACTGTAACACAAATTTTTATAAACTAGTGCTTAACTATGAAATTAGTCTAAGTAGTAGTGATAATCTGAATCGTCTCCATCTACCACCAGTAATAATATATTACATTTAACCTTTTTCATTTATTCTTTATTGTTAACCGTTTATTTGCGTCAAGGTAATTTGTGTTGTAGTTATAAAAGAAACACTACATTCGCTGTATATTCCGAGTAATATAACAAAGCGGTACATTTTGCTATTATTTAAATATTGTTTTGTAACGGAGCTTAGCGTTTTGAAAGATTTTTATGAAGAAACCGGAGGCCTTGTGTTGCGATCGCGATAAATGTGCTTGTGTATACATTTCGACCTTATAATGGTTTGTAATTACAATATAAAATAAACGGGCCGTTGGCGATTAAAGATCTTCACTCGTCTCCATTCAATAGTAAAAATATTGTGATTATTATTTTTAAAAACCTTTAAAACTTGATATATAACAATTCTTTTTTATTAAAAGAAAGCTCTTTTAAATTTTCTAGCTCCCCCGACTTCAAGTTATGCTACTAGATAATCTTTTAATGAATAAACCAAAGAAAAGATTCTTTCAAAACGTCGAAATATCTTTGGAAATGTAATTTTTTCTGAGAAATGAAATCACTGCTTACTCCTTTACAGTATGCAATAGTAAACAAAGAGACTAACGAGAAGTTCATCTGATTGTAAAATGTCTGCTTATAACTTATGTTCTATTATACTTTAGATAACATAAGCGATATACGATGTAAGCCCTTTATTGTTCTCATGTAAGCGACGAATGTCTTAATCAGAAAAAAAATATTAAACTGAAGTCTCGTCTTTCTAGTAATTTCACAGCGCTCTTCGAACTGTAACACAGTAATGTTTGCACACTGCTGTTAGGCGTCAGAAATCCATAAAGCGGTTGCCTATGTACACTATTACTTATTACCATTAAAGAGAGCTAAGTTTAAAGGGACCAAAGCTTTGCGAGCGCTAAGTGAGACAGTAGAGAATATTATTCTACTTGGATTTTATATCGATAAGTCATTCACAGTTCAAATTTTTAAGAGCTTGCTTCAGCCTCGTTTATGTATATTGTTCTGTTATTAATTTTTATGGATATAATTTTGTATAAACAGGTTTTATCTGTAGTTATATTAATTAATTTTTTGTGGGAGATTTTTTCATGTCAAATTAATACGTATAATCCAACACCAAGACGAGGTAATGCTAAAATTAATATTAAAAATGTGAACGTTTGTGTCTTAATATTAATTACTAAAGATGTCAGGAATTGTTTCTGAATTATATTATTATAACTATATTTTGGAAAGATTTAGTAGATTTAAAAAAATATTGTATACGCTAAGTTTTGTGTATAAATGTCCGATTGACAACATTGATTGGTGTTTCAAAGTGAAAAGTTTTTGTTGTAATTTTTGGATTTAATTTTAAATTTTCTATGCAGTTGTAATGAGTGTGGTAACTTAAATAAAAAGGGTAAGCAACTCACGGTAAGCTGTGCGGTGCCGGCTGGGGGTGCGTCACGCCGGCGGGCAGCACTCGGAACGCGTGCGCGGCCGCGTCACCGTCGCCGCGGGCGCCGGAGCCGCGCGCGGAGGCCGGCGCGCTGCGCACCTCGTAGCTGTCCGCGAGGGTCCGCACTTTGCCCCTGGCGCCGCTCCTCGGGCTGTCGCAGCTCTGTCGCGACGACAGGTCGTAATATCGGTCCTGCGCGTGGATCAGCTGCGTGACAGTGAAGGCCGGCGTCTCCTCCTCGTCGGAGGTCTTGAAGTCGACGCGCGGGCCGAAGAGGCCGTAGTCGCGTCCGCGGAAGTAGCGCTCGTCCTCGATGTCGCCGTCGGGCGAGTGCGGCGCGGCGTGCGGCGCGGCGTGCGGGCGGGGCTCGGCGGCGCGCAGCGAGCGCTCCGCTGCGAAGGCGTACGGCGTGTTCGCGAGCTCCTCCTCGACGCTGTTGTAGCGGCTCCTGAACAGCGAGCGCGCCGTCTCCCCACCGTCGTACTTGCCGCCGAAGAGGTCGTACCGCCCGAAGCGGCTGTTGATCGTGTCGAACTTGGGGTCCGTCGGCTGCTCGCGCGCCGCCGCAGCGCCCGCGCTCGCGCCCGCGCCCGCGCTCACGTCGATGCGCACCACGCCGTGCTCGTCTTTGTATTTCAGTTTCAACGCCATTCTCGCATAATTTTCTTTTGTTTTTAATCTGGAGAATGAAACGAGTCGTATTAATTACTAATGTTCTTATATAATCCAAATTTTAACGTTTTATTTTTTATTAAAACAAACCGAGTATAATAAATAATAATCGTTTTAGACTACATAACATTAAATGTGTTAGTTTTCCATGTAACTTAAACATTACCCAGCTATTACATAGCTAGTAATTAAAATTGATCAATAATGTAATATTAATTTATCACCTACTTGTAATAATGTTTTGGAAGAAATTTGGGTTCTTTATACAAAAAAAATATTTTTGTTTTGGTTGTATAATTAGAATATCCAATAAAGAATTAAAATTCAAAAATATATTTAATATGTTGGTAATAAATTCATTTTGAAACTTTTCATCATTTACACATACAATTTCTTACGACAACGACAAGTCGGTGAACAAAATTATGTAGGACAAAATAGACAAAAGTGTAAGCGTGATAACAGTAAAAGTTACCGTTTGTATAACTTGAGGTAGCAGGTTCGATAAAATTTAATACAATTTAATTTTTACTTTTCAGGATCAATATTAAGACTCCAATTGACGGAGACCATTAATAAAAGTATCACATTATTATGTTTGAAAGACGCTTTAACTAATCAAATCACTATAGTAGTTGGCGCGATCGCGTTGTAAAATCATTTGATTGTTAAAATTCGTTAATTATACGTGGTACATAAGTTTTAAAATTGTGTGTTGATTAAAATTTCATTATGATTTTAAGTTCATTTTAAAGATGACTCATTAAATGAAAGCACGTTTTTGTAATTCATGTACGGATATAAATAGGAGAGCGCCGCTTAGACCACCGGAGTGTGTGGAACAGAAATTACTCTGTTGGACCAATGTTAGAAAATTCTACAAGAAAACGTTTTATTGAACAATTGGTCAACTCAAGATCTTTGTTAGCGGCACCAGCCCCGATGACATCATGTTTTTTTGAAAAATACTCTGAGCCCAGTGCTCCTACATACTCCCATATCTCGAGGCGACAAGATCGATGTTATGCTGTGCAAGTAGTAAGTAAAGTAATAATATTTTTATGTAGTGTTGGCTTGGACCGGAGAACAGAGATTTAACTTACACTTTACATTAAATAGCTTTCAAATATAACATTGTAGCAGTAGACGGCGCGGCGGTCCGAGCGTAAGAGACCCCGCGTAACCCGCGGCCATTTTATGTATGTAGTGTTGGCTTGGACCGAAGAACAGAGATTTAACTTACACTTTACATTAAATAGCTTTCAAATATAACATTGTAGCAGTGGTCGGCGCGGCGGTCCGGGCGTAAGAGAACCCGCGTAACCCGCGGCCATTTTATGTAATAACTAGCTTTACCCGCGACTTCGTCCGCATAAGTTTTATTGTTTTCTCCCGGCTATAAGTCCCCCTGCAACAATGTCCCACTATCGTGTTCCAGTCCTCAACTTCACATCAAAATTTGTTCAAAAGCAACCTAAGCTACATAATGGATAGCTCCGAATGTTTCCTTAGTAAATATAAAAAGTAAATAATGTAAATCGGTTTAAAATACTACTAACTACCTACCTGCCAAGCTTGAGTCTGTGTAAACGTCTCAGAGGCCCTTTGAGATGCGTGGCGCTCAGCATCTAAGGTCCTACGGGCTTGAGTCTGCGTATAGGTCTCAGAAGCTCTTTGAGTCGCATGACGCTGAGAATCTAACATCTGACGCGTCTGAGTCTGCTCTTCAGATTCTTGGCTTCTAGCAACTTTTGCAGTTCGAGCTCTGCTAGAACTACGGCTTAGATTGGATTTACGTTTGCGTGGCATATCGAAAACAATAAAACAATAATTAAAGATTTTTAAAATCGGTAGTTTTAAAAACTACAACGTAAGACAATTTTTTATGAAAACTTCGATAAAGCAAACCTTTTTACTTATAACCTAAATATCTAAATCAATCAATAACGTATTGAACCTAAACAACTATGCACCTGACAAACCTTTTATACCTAAAACCTAAATTAACTAAATAAATTCAAAAATATTGAATTTATGTACCACACCACAATACACAATTTTCTTCACTACTGGTACTACCTACTTATCTATCAAAACTAACATAAAAGTACTATAATATAATGACAAAATCTATTACTAAACTAATTTACTACGAACTATAAACATCCTGATGTGAGCTAAAAAACACTTAACCTACACATGAATAAAATTGAGAATTAACAAATGAAAGCGACTGCAAAAATAAAGAATAATACGTATCTGAGTAAACCTAGAGATATGAATGATTGGTTAAGAAAATACCTACATCTAACAGCTACCTTAACTACCTAATAATAAAAATGTAACTAAGTACTTAATAAAAATACGAAAATGACGTCAACTTGGACTCAAAAATAATAACCTACCAAATATTTATTTAGATATCTAAAACAAAGGACTAAATTAAAGCTTACAGACCCTACGCGTAGACCGTAGTACCTATTTCAACTCGGAATTTAAAAATAACGTTTTTAGCTAACCAAAAATACGCAACGAATAGAGTTTCGTAACGCAATATTTCAATATTCGCGTACGCATACGTGCGACGACGACGTCTGCCCTCGTGCGTCTGCCCTCCCCCCGCGCCGCACCGCCTCTTCGCTCGGCGCAGCGTCTTGTATTCACTACGACGACGTATGATTTGAAGGTTTGCGTTATATTGAATTATTTTCCCTCGTTGAATAGTAAACAAACTAAGTGTAGGTGTTATAATTGCGGTGATGAACTGATTACCTATCCGTTTCTTTGTCTAAAATGAGTATTAACTTATCACTATGATTGATTACTGAGCATAAAGTTCGTATAAATGTCTATCTAATTACCTCCTCGAGTTTAAAGCGTAGCTAGTTATGTAGTACTATATTAATTCTGTGGTGTAGGTAATTAGATTTTATCTGTATGTAATTTAACAGTCAGTTGAATAAAAAATCGTATACAAATCAGATCAATAGCTATGGCGTAATGTGATTCTAGACAGAGTTTTAATGTTGTAGATAGGTAGCTGTGTATAGGTTCCTGTGGGAATGAGATATTTTCCCGAAGTAAAAAGTAGTCTGAATTTTGGTACCTTCCTACCCTATAAGTTAAGTAGTGTGATGGTATGTCGCTGAGTTTCGATCCAAGTAAAACTGTTAAATAAAGACAGATGCATCAAAATTTTATAATAAATTCCCTAAATTATGGCGCCTACCGACCCTCTAAGTTAGAAAAGTGATCAAATACTAACTTTAAGTCTTAGTAACACTCATTTAAAAAAAAAAAACCTCAAAATCATTTCAGTAGCTATGGCGTCATTCGCTTCTTGACACGATCACGCTAGATTTCCGCGGGAATGAGGTATTTTCCCGCCGTAAGAAGTAGCCTGTGTCCGTGCCTAGGATCCTATCTTTATATTAACCAAGTCTTATAAAAATCCGTTCAGACGTTAAGGCGTGAATGAGGTAAACTTTAAACCAAACTATTAAAAATCACTAACTTAATTAGTTTTCTGCCTACTGCCTACGCCTTACGTACGATAGCATGAATATTAATAGCCCATATCCTTTTCTAGGTTACTATCTATCATCTAACTAAATTTCATCAAAATCCGTTCAGCCGTTTAGGCATGATAGAGCAAAACTCCCACCAAAAACCATAAAAAAATCACTAACTCAATTCAGTTTTCTGCCTACTTCCTACCCCCTAAGTACTATGACGTGATCGTTTTGATCTTATATCCGTTTTTAGGTAACCATCTATTACCTTACTAAATTTCATCAAGATCTGTTCAGCCTTTTATACGTGAAAGAGCAAAAGTCCCAACAAAAACGACTAAAAATCACTAACTCAATTCAGTTTTCTGCCTACTGCCTACCCCCTAAGAACGATGGCGTGATTATTTATAGCCTATGACCATTTCTAGGTTATCATCTATCACCATACCAAATTTCATCAAAATCCGTTCAGCCGTTTAGGCGTGAAAGAGTAACAGACAGACAGACAGACAGACAGACAGACAGACAGACAGAGTTACTTTCGCATTTATAATATTAGTATGGATAGTAAGCTAATAATAGATTGAATGCTAGTAAACTTATACTTAATTAACTTATTATCATATTTAATTGGATAACTCTGTATCTTTACTATATATTATACTTTATCGAATTAATGCAATCGCATAACTTAAAGTTAATTATAACAATATCGTGCTATAAAATTTTGCGTGTTTTGTTTCACCGGCAGTATGTACCGAGATGTTAAGATAAGTGTAATAACTCGTGCACTAACTTTCGTTGCTAATGAATAAAAAAATATCTATGATATGATGCAAGTTTTTATGTGACCGTATGATATTTAATTTGGAATTAAGATTTAGCACGATTTAGAGGAAAACTGAGGCACAAATTCAAATCATCATCAGCCGCTAGTAGTTTGGTGTAGCTTTAGAAGTAACTACTTCTTATATTCTCTAAAGATCTTCATGCAAATGTGACGGACGCAACTCTTCTATCAACAGTATAACGACTAGGAACTACTACGATTCTACTAAGTAGTACTGCTGGTTGGCCTAGATAGAGTCTAGGTTTCCACAGTGACTATTTTAACTGCCAAACAGTAGTGTAAATATTACTGTTTACTGAAGGACTCTGTCTAGTGATATTACTGCGGAAACGAGACTTAAGTATCAAAGCGACGAGCGCAATGCGGTGCAGTGTATACAAACTTAACTAGCGGCGGGTTTAGGTGAAGTGTATCACTTACCATCAGGTTAACGTCTCGCAGAATAAAAAAGAAGTAAGTGCTGTGGTAATAGAAACATTCTTGAGCACAGTTACACTACAGCGCTGGTCGCCGCGGGTAATCGTGTGCGATGTGAACTATTTGCGGTATGAAGGCAACGCAGCCATTTTAATAAACATATGCCCTCGTTTAATTGAACAAACTTACGCGATACTCTACAAGTTCATTTTTATGTTAAATGAGACGAGCTGGATGTGAAAAGTTCACCATAATAATTTTGGCGTTAGTTAAGAAGAAAATTATTATAACATATTGTGCTCGTCGCCTTGTGAAATGTGAAAACCTTGACAAGATTTATAAATATTGCTTGTGATCGTTGAATTTAAAATCGATATAAATAAAGGTAACTGATTGTTTCATCACCACATGTGTACTAATCTACGCTTTCTCATTTCAGCATATTAATCTCCAGTTCTGTATAACGCATTCTCCAAAAAGGTAGTATTAGTCGTAGTAGTTACGGTCGAGGTGCTGGTTGCTGCTTTACTACCGAAGAGATACAGATTTCTACTAAGGTATTTAGACATTCATGTTGTTTGATTAATGTTATAACCTTTCTTTTCATATTGAGCATGTGGTAAGTAGAAACGTCGAGGTAAACGATGTCCTAAATCCAAGCGAAATTAGACCGGACCCCAAACCGCCATTGGCCGTGTTAAATAGCCAATGTGTGGCCTTGGCACAGATCACCCGATGCCGGTCCTGATAAGGCTATTTGAGGAAACCGCTTCAAGGACGTGCGGGCGTCCTTCGTGTTGTTTTTGTTGTTACGTCGAATAACTTGCTCCTTACGGCGGCCCTTACGTTTGTACTTGTGACGTACCGAAAGTGCTATAAAGTTTTATAGCCTATAAAAATCAAACTGATACTGTAATCTCTAAATAATTAAACTATTCTTCTAAGTCGTATGTCCTCATGACTGAGGGTCGTGGTCATCATGTTTTTATTGAAACGCGACGACTCTCTTTGGCAGTTATAATGGAGTGGTGTTGCCATTGCCTTCTCCATTTCACATACTAGTCCGACCACGGATGGTCATCACATAGATATGCAGGTTTCCTCACGATGTTTTCCTTCACCGTCAAAGCACGTGATATTAGTTGGAGTTTTATGCTAACTGCACATAAATTGAAAAATTCATTGGTGTAGGCCGGATTCGAACCCGGTACCTTCGTTACCTTAATTAAAATATAAAAAAACTAAATCATAGTTGAACATTCATTTATCATCATCATTTTGACTTGATGTACACTCGTCGCTATTAGCTTGGTTGACGAGCGTACTTCGCTGGTTGGAGCTTTTACTAAAATTATTTCTCATTAGTCGACTTTTAAAGTAAATTAGCGGCGAGAATATTGTAAATACTCTTTGTGAAATTTGTTATCCTTATTTTGTTACCGTATTTACATTTCTATGGTCTTGCCGAGAACATCAAAGTTGGAGTTCCACATTGTTAGAGTGCCGCCAGGACTGTCGGCGGCGTGAGGGGTGCGGTGGGGTTGGAACGGGTTTGTAATTGCTTTATAACACGATATCATGGTTAATAGACCTTTTGGCGTATCCTCGTACATTTCTCATTAAGGAACACGGCGACTAGAGCCCGTTAATACAAACTTTAACTTTTACACTGTACATATACACCACCGGCTTTTTGTGTTTTTACAATACAATGAGCTCTTAAAACCTCGATTTCGCTTAATTTTATTAAAGATCGAATTCTCTAGCTTTTTCATACAATTATGGATGTATATATACAATTATAGGTACCGTTTTTTTGTTACGTCAATGGAATAGTGTGTCCTCCCAGGATACTTATCATTTATTAGCAATAATGCTGTTATATCGTCAGTTTTGCATTGTGAAGTAGTTAGTCAGCGAGGCATTTTTTAAAAAGCTCTTTTCTTCTAATTCGTATTTCCTCGTGACTGAGGGTCGTGGTCGTCATGTTTTTATTGAAACACACGACGACTCTCTTTGTCAGTTACAATGGAGTGGTGTTGCCATTGCCTTCTCCATTTCACATACTAGTCTGAACACTGATGGTCATGACATAGATATGCAGGTTTCTTCACGATGTTTTCCTTCACCGTCAAAGCACGTGATATTAGTTGGAGTTTTATGCTAACTGCACATAAATTGAAAAATTCATTGGTGTAGGCCGGATTCGAACCCGGTACCTTCGTTACCTTAATTAAACTATAAAAAAACTAAATCATAGTTGAACATTCATTTATCATCATCACTTTGACTTGATGTACACTCGTCGCTATTAGCTTGGTTGACGAGCGTATTTCGCTGGTTGGAGCTTTTACTAAAATTATTTCTCATTAGTCGACTTTTAAAGTAAATTAGCGGTGAGAATATTGTAAATAAACTTTGTCAAATTTGTTACCATATTTACATTTCTATGGTCTTGCCGAGAACATCAAAGTTGGAGTTCCACATTGTTAGAGTGCCGCCAGGACTGTCGGCGGCGCGAGGGGTGCGGTGGGGTTGGAACGGGTTTGTAATTGCTTTATAACACGATATCATGGTTAATAGACCTTTTGGCGTATCCTCGTACATTTCTCATTAAGGAACACGGTGACTAGAGCCCGTTAATACAAACTTTAACTTTTACACTGTACATATACATAACCACCGGCTTTTTACATACAACGTGCTCTCCTAACCTTGATTTCGCTTAATTTTATTTAAGATAGAATTCTGTAACTTTTTCATACAATAATGGATGTATATATACAATTATAGGTACCGTTTTTTTGTTACGTCAATGGAATAGTGTGTCCTCCCAGGATACTTATCATTAGTTAGCAATAATGTTGTTATATCGTCAGTTTTGCATTGTGAAGTAGTTAGTCAGCGAGGCATTTTTTAAAAATCTCTTTTCTTCTAAGTCGTATTTCCTCATGACTGAGGGTCGTGGTCATCATGTTTTTGTTGAAACACACGACGACTCTCTTGGCAGTTATAATGGAGTGGTTTGCTATTGCCTTCTCCATTTCACATACTAGTCTGACCACTGATGGTCATGACATAGATACGCAGGTTTCCTCACGATGTTTTCCTTCACCGTCAAAGCACGTGATATTAGTTGGTGTTTTCTGCTAACTGCACATAAATTGAAAAATTCTTTGGTGCAGGCCGGATTCGAACCCGGTACCTTCGCATTGGAAGGCCGGCGTTCAAACCATTAGGCTATCACGACTCACATATAAAAAGCTCTACCACCGTCTAAACTTTACCGCATGTGACACCGGATTTGAATAGTGTAACGCAATGTTCCAAGGAAATGAACAGTCGCTACGTCACGAGAACTAAGCGATAACATAACTCCAAAAATTCTTGATCGTTATAATGATTTTGTTTTTCGTTGTTAAATGTAGTCTCTCGATAACGGAAATTGTTGGTTTCCGAGCGGGAGCGCGCGGCTCCCATTTCCTGTTCTCGTCATAGAAATAGCTCTCTTAAGCGTATTAGAAAATCTTTTTTCGGATGGTCGTTTTTTATATAAAGTTAAGAATTTAGCGCTATACAATAGAGATTTACATGTACCGCTTTTAACTCTTTTTTATTTATATACTACTAGGCGACGAGTCGAGCAAAACTTTCACCTGGTGGTAAGTGATACGCTTGTATAACAACGTGGTGCTAGTTAAGATGGTACACACTGCACCACATTACGCTCGTCTTGAGACATAAGGTGTTAAGTCTCGTTACCCCAGTAATTACACTAGCTACAGCGCGCTTCAAACCGGAACACAGTAATGTTCGCACACTACTATTTGTCGGTTGCAATAGGAGCTGCGGTGGTACCTAGACGGTCTCCGGCAACAGAGACCTACCACCTGGTAAAAATTCTTAAGTTCATCTTTTTAACAAACTGCGACGAAGAAGTTCTTGATTCGTTGTGTATGTTTGTACTTGAATATCTGGTTTTGGTGATTCTCTCGCTGTGTGCTGCAGCTCTTACTTCTGCTGTCGAATTTTAATAAAAAAAAAATCATTGCTGCGTTCAGCTTTAACTGGCGTGAACGGATCGTTATTTAGCTAATGCTACCATCAATAAATCAAAATAATGAATCGGCGATGAGTCGGCGTGAAACATATCTTGCTGCCGTTAATCTGATTTGGAGAGTGCACCCTCCACACCATGCGAGATAGCGTCATGTGTGAGAGGGGTTTAATGATGAATAATCCGAAAATAGTATATGTTACTTCACGTCTACCGACGTAGCCGAGGATCATCATTTCATTGATTTCCACTGAAAATTTGCACCATATGTATTACCTTTATAAACCTGTTACTTAAATACTTTAAATATTATATAGTTGGAATGGAGATTTTTTTTTATACTACTTTGCGACGAGACGAACAAGACGTTCACCTGATGGTAAGTGATACGCTTGTATAACAACGCACAGTAATGTTCGCACACTACTATTTGGCGGTTGCAATAGGAGCTGCGGTGGTACCCACCCAGACGGTCTCCAGCAACAGAGACCTACCCACCTTTGTCAAGCAGTAAGCGTCTATAAGCTGATGATGATGATAGTTGTAGTAAGTGATTAGGTGTACAATGTATAATTTGAAATGCCGTGTTACAGCGGCTTTTGTATTTTAACGCATTATTATTTCCGTACAGTTTGTCGGTAAATGTTTTGGTAAATTTTTGAATGTTTAAACTGAAAACAAACTGACAGATTCCTGTCGCAATTTACGAGCCGACCTCGACCCTGACCTCGGCGTCTCGCGTCTACTGCATGTGGGTTACTATGCACCTCCGCTTTAACTTCATCGGCGGGTGACAGACGACGAAAAATTACATAATCAATATTAACGAGCACGACGATCACTTAATGATACAACCTCCTTAACAATTAAATGCTAACTTCGATTTCCATGTTTCAGTAGTGCATTAACCACATTTTACCAGGTGGTAGGTCTCTGTTGCCGGAGACCGTCTGGGTACCACCGCAGCTCCTATTGCAACCGACAAATAGTAGTGTGCGAACATTACTGTGTTCCGGTTTGAAGCGCGCTGTAGCTAGTGTAATTACTGGGGTAACGAGACTTAACACCTTATGTCTTACGACGAGCGCAATGTGGTGCAGTGTGTACCATCTTAACTAGCGCCGCGTTGTCATGGGCAAGCGTATCACTTACCATCAGGTGAACGTCTTGCTCGTCTCGTCGCATAAAAAAAACCAAACCACACAGGGCAGATTATTCGACTGCCGTAAGACTGAAAGCTCTTTGCGATGAAACCAAGTGAAGTTATTCCAGACCAATTGACTTTTCGGATAAATTAAACTGTAATATGATAATGCCTTAATCGGTTAGTCGCCTACGACACAATAGGCGTTGTATTTAAATGTATTATTTCAAAAGGCTGTGTGGGCGACATCGTTTGGATGTTCATTTGAAGATTCATAATGAGTCATCACCTCAAGGACAGGTTAAGATTGTGCATAAATTAATTTTATTAAAATCTAATTTCAAGAGCCAACTGCACTTTAAAGTAAACCTGAATTATATTGAAAATCAAAACTTTGAAACTGCTTTCTTACTTCGGTATTATGTTAAATATAATGAGGGCAATACCTCAAAAATTTAGAGATCTAATCGATATCATCTCACAATTAACCAACTAATAAGATGTTGTGTAATTTATTCATAAAAATGAGGATCTAACCAGGATGAACTAGCAGCTGATCGCTTAGCCTTAAGGTGTTGGATATGTCTTTTTACAATCATATTAGTTGACACAGCGTCCTTTAAATCGAAAGACAGTAAGTTTTAATGTTATTAGTTGATAGAAATGGTCGCTGAGGTGATACTAAAATAGTGGACTAGGAATTTATTTATAAGAATATTATTTCAGTAACACAACATTATTACAAATGATAATCCGCAATTGAATGATGATTGAAATATCGGATTTTATGATTATGTATTATCTCTAGAATATACTAAGCGCAGTTAAGTCAGAACTACTGACATATCGAAAATATATCTTAACTTCTGTGGTGATATATTGTATGCCTTTTTACCTGGCCGTGGGCGGACCATCAGCTCGTGATAGGAATAATGATCATGATACAATAATTTATAAATTACTTCTTATAAAGGAATACTGTAACTATGATTAGCTATAAGTATTGCTAAATTTAAAATTATACGTGTAAATATTTTAGCGTATAATATAATTGTTGTAGACATTGCAAATTGTGGTTATAGGTTAGAATAAAAAAGTAATAAGGCGTTGTGTGTAAGATTAATGCGGGAAGAATGTAATACTTAAAACATTTACAAATTGTTTTTGAAAAAAAAAGTCTTTAAATATGGTGCATATGAGCATCGCCAGGGAGCGGCCATATCGCAGTAATTTTACTTAGATTAAATTTTAATAGCACAAAAAGCTACTGACGTCAGACCGTATGTTCTATGACTAAGCGACGGCGGCACATTAGGTGTTTATACAGACCTTAAGACTACCGAAATCCTATCACCGATGCACACACACAAAAACAGACAAAATTGGACAGCACAAAACACAAGTTCACATTTTCGCTAAACCGGCTAGAGTTCGTTTAGTAATGTCGTCATTTCAATTTGATTTTGAAAAGGTAAAAAATTACCGACACCACGAACGCCATTTTCGTTTTTTTGGCGCGAAAACGCGAACAACACGCCATTTTGATTCACTCGAGTAAATCAAACCGAAACAACACCACCATAACTGTTCTCATTCATGTTTAACAGGTGATCAGGCACTGTTCATCCGGCGGTGGTGGATCACTTTCGTGCAGCGTTCACCATTATTAGTTCACACAAGTACACTTGCGAACATAGTCAAGCAATCGCATAAAATCGCCACTTTAATATAACAATAACAAACGTTTTTATTACATTTTATTTGGAAGCACGAAACGGTTCTTGTTTTTGTTTAGTGTTCAGTTTCTAAGGCTACGACATGGCTTGTGAGGCAGTTGGGTTCTGACTGACCAGCGCCGAAGGAAATGGGGTGGCGGGCGCGAAGAGGGCTGCCTTTAATCACGCGGGGAGGAATATTTCGCTTTTTAATTATGCCGGAGTGCGTTCGGAGCAGATTTTGCGGTCGTTAGCGTAGACTTCACCTTGTGCCAGACGTGTACAGGTCCCCTACACTACTTCCAATCAAATATATACGTTATTATGTAGCTGTATGTATAACTCTGTTTTATACCGTTGAAGCTAATTTAGTAATAAATTAATATTATCAATCGTATTTACTTATTTATTTATTTGGTCTGTCTACAAAAATACATGTATCAGTTATATTGTATATGTGCGACATGTACTCTTAATTACAGACAAACACTGCGTACATTGAGTAAACATAAACCGTATCAAGACAGGTGCTATAAACATATATACATAGAAGAATGCTAGATGTCTGCGTCTGTGGGGGGATTTAATACCCTGACAATTTTTGATTTTTACATACAACAGTGGAGTGCCTGCCCTCTGCTTTAGCTTTCGCTGTGTTGCAGAAGGCAGTGTCTTCCCTATAATGATCAAATTAAAAATATACATATGCACAGACAAAAATTAATTATAATCTAAATCTAAATTAATTACAGACAAACACTGCGTACATTGAGTATAGGTGCATAAACCGTATCAAGACAGGTGCTATAAACATATATACATAGAAGAATGCTAGATGTCTGCGTCTGTGGGAGGATTTAATACCCTGACAATTTTTGATTTTTACATACGTACAATATTCCAGTCTTATAAAGTTTTTTTTTTTTTATACTACTTTGCGACGAGACGAGCAAGACGTTCACCTGATGGTAAGTGATACGCTTGTATAACAACGTGGCGCTAGTTAAGATGGTACACACTGCAGCACATTGCGCTCGTCGCCTGAGACATTAGGTGTGAAGTCTACGTTAACCGTAAGTAAGTTAGTAATTACACTAGCTACAGCGCGCTTCAAACCGGAACACAGTAATGTTCGCACACTACTATTTGTCGGTTGCAATAGGAGCTGCGGTGGTACATACCCAGACGGTCTCCGGCAACAGAGACCTACCACCTGGTAAAAGTACGATTGTATACTAATTTCCAATATATTCATAGTTGTTTAACGTATCAACGTAGTAATACATTGTTTGATTATGCGTCAAAAATAAGAATCAAAAATAAAATATGATGTGAAAGGACAGCACTTGCTGTTAGACATTAGTTCGGAAACTTGAAATTTTCCTCTTGAAGTTAGTTTTCGTTGTCAATGAATAACTGAAATTAACTTATGTCATATGTTTCATCCTACCCTTCAAATTCTCTCCGATTTATTAAAGTCAGAGCAACCTAATTCTTTATTTTAAAACACACACTTGACAAAACTCCTGCTTTCACGGCTTACATCTCTTCTCAAAACATGTTAACTTTACGCTAATTCTTATAATCAATTTAAATGTGCATCAATGTGTTTTAAAAAAATGTCACTCTTAATATTCTCACTAATGGCACATGATCGCTTCTGTTACGTTGTCATCAAGGCCATGAGAAGTTTCTTGGATAACTACGAAACATGTCGGTTTTCTTACGATATTCTACATCACCAGAAACTGCATAGGGTTTTAAAGAGAGTACGCCTTAAAAACTATTTCAAAAATGTGTTATCTTTACATAATTACATTAGAATACGTTACTGAACTAGACTGAACATGATGAAGCTTTCTTTGAACGGGATGCCTATCATCACATGAACATTTTCCACAGCTTGTCGATATATGTTATAAAAAGTCAATTAACTATATACGGTATGATATAAAAAGGTGCGGCCCAATTCCGCTTCCCTGATACACCTTTACGCTGCAGTTTTCTTTGAATCATTTACACCCCACGGTCGTTGTGATCAACATATACATTTAATAAAATACTTTTTGTTGGGTATCCATTATTATATATTTTAGTTTATTAGTTTTAATATATATTAATACAGCTATATTAAGAATATTTTATCAGAGCGAGGTGGACCGATGCTCTAGTAAAATATTCTTAATTGTGCAGTAAACTAGATATTTGTGTTTCTTAGAAAATTTATTTACTATTGATAACATTTAATGTGTTGTATGATGATCGTATGGTGTAAGCAGTCGCCAATTCAGCGCATTAAGGTAATAGACAGCAGCTAATCTATTGTAGTGAACAGACCGCACCCCTCCCAGGAATTCGCCACTAATTGTGTGTATAAAATTGCAGTCAACAGAATTTTCTAACTTAAGATAATATTAAAATTTTTAACCGCTTTAAAAACAAAAATCTTTTATAGTGAACGGAATAAAACTGGGAAAGAGGCAATATTTATGCAGCGATTGAAGTAATACGTAAAAATTTTCCGGGAGACAAGTCATTTTTGGATTTACTTAATCGAGGCCAACTCTTGATAAGACGTGGCCTCTTACATTTCTTTACTACTCTTCTTCTGTGTCCAACTTTCCCTTCTTTTTCCACCTAATAAATTTTCCTCTCCTTCTAAAATCTTATATACTATATATCTATATATTCTTTGGCTCCTTTATTGAGGCGTCCACCCAGTCAAATGTCCGCCCAAAGGAGTCGTTGCGTCGGAATTCAATATAAATTTCTTGTTTTATCAGGGTCTCAAATTCTCTTTTATAAAACATTAAGGAAAACATATTCCATATATGTAATGGTGAAATAGATAAATTAATGCTAATTAGTGACCAAATTCTAGTTTGTTTGTAAGTATTAAAGTAAACGACTTAAACATTTATCCAAACAGTTTTATTACAAGCTACAAGATGGCGCTGTTTTTAGTTTTTAATAAAGCTGATTAAAAAGTGAATATTGTTTTAGTTAATAAATATCGTCGACAGATGGCATTGTCAATATGTTTTTATTATTTTGTTTGGTAAGTGCAGATAGCAAATGTATTTAATACGAATACATATGGCAATATCATGAACAGTAGACTTCCACTGTTGGGAGAGAGACTATTGACTTCTTCCAAGGTTTTTCTACTGAATGGGCGGTAATGGCTTTTCGCAAGCTCTGCTGGATCATCAGTCCACCTTGTTGAAGACATACCATTTTTGTCTACCAGTACACGTCCGCTTCACCCCACTACCTCACTATCATCTTAATTAATTATCTTGATAACCTGTAACGGTAGTGACTTTAGTTTTCCTACTATTTTCATTGCTTTTGTTTTATCATCAAATCAAATGGCTGTTATTTGAACAAATTATCACATGGAAGGATAACGATTTTGTTTTTAAACACGGACAGAGGCGTGTTAATAAAACCGGTGACGATTCCTTCAACCGGTTTCACAAGTTGCCAACTTGTTTACTAATATTGCGACGTTTAGAACATTTTTAAATATAATAATAACTAGTTGAACCCGGCAGACATTATACTGCTTTTAATATATTTTGGTAATTAATATTAACTGTCTCTGTGGTGCAGTGGAGTACCGCTGGTAACATGTAGGTCCATGGTTCGGATCCGGGGCCTCATCCGCGGCCCCGTTGTTACTTAGCACCATGTTAGGTTGTGATCAAGCCCAAGTGAGTTTGTTTTTAGTTGTTTTCCTGTTTCTATAGTTTTTAGATTGTAATAGAAATCACACGACATGTTAAAAGTTATGAAATGTTTATTATCTATTTAACTTATATACAGATCTATAATTAAATTTAATTTCCTTCGAACTAAGTCGGAGAAATACAAAAACCTTAGAATATACTTTAAACGGATGTCATTTTCAGTTAATGGCAACTCTTGTTGGGAACCAGGCGCACCAGCGCGTTTTCCTTGGAGTAAATCAGTTGGTTCTCAGCATCGAACGCCATGCCGTAAGCATCATGTATTTCCGCTACTTTCTCCAACGATTCGTTAGCCTTGTTCACCCTGTATATACCATCAGCGGACACGACGAACACGCTGCCGCTCCTGTCCAGTACGATATCTCTGATTACGTCCACACTGACAAACTCTTTGTAAAGTGTGGCGCCTTCAGCTCCTCGCTGCTTGCCGAACAGACCGGTTCCGTTGCTGTAAACCATGTAATCGTCGTCGTCGATGACGAAGTAGTACACTTTAGTTCCGGCGAGTTCGTCGACGGGCGTGGACTTGCCGTCCGCGTAGCTGTACAGCGTTTGGCTGAGGAACTCGATGTAGTACAGGACGTCGTTGAAGAAGACGTCCCACACGTTCACGCCGGAGACGATCAGGTGCGCCTTGTTGCTGCGCGAGTTCATCTTGTAGACGCCTTTGTAGCCGCCGATGTACACGTTGTGGTGTTTCTGGTCCACCGTTATAGAGAAGCCGTTGTTGACCTCCAGCTCGGTGAACTCTTTCGTCTTCAGATTGACTTTGGCGGTTTTGTAGTACACCTCGCCGGGTTGGTTGATGTAGCTGAAGTACAGGACGTTCGATTTGTAGTCTACGGCGAGGGAGGCGGGCTTGTAGACGTCGGCCTTCATCGGCTGCTCGGTGTAATGTTTGCCATCGAACATCAGACCTTCGCAGACTTCGGCGCCACTCGCAGCGGCCTGCAGCGCCGCGAGGCAAACACACGCGAATCCAAGTGCCATCTGAAAGCGAAGAGTTTATTTAAACTTATGAATACTCTCTTGTCTCTTTTCTTATTGTAAATCTGCCGCCGTAAGTCATCATCAACATCGCTGTGTTTCGTCTATCAATATATAAGTACACACAAACACGTACGCCCACGTTTATATACACTTCCAAACATAAAGCTACTAATCATACAACTCCGGCATATTAATAACCAACGACACGAGCTGCACTATATATTAACTTTTATTTTTGTTTTTCTTTGTTTAATCTGTTTTTATAAGTTTACGTAAAATGTTTGGTTTTGAATATCAATGTTTTCTTTTGTGAGGTTATGATTTATTTGATTTTTTTTGTTTGTGCATATGTATCTTTTTAATTTTGATCATTATAGGGAAGACACTGCCTTCTGCAACACAGCGAAAGCTAAAGCAGAAGGCAGGGACTCCACTGTTGATGTAAAATGCAATTTTGGTTAATAAATATTTTTTAATTTGAATTTGAATAAGAGCCGGAATATTCTGGGCGAGCGCGCGTCACTTAATATCGCGTGAAATTAAGGTCGTGCGTGAGTCCATTATAGAGAAAACAAAATAATAATAACAAGTTATCGTATCAGGCGTCTACAAAACGAGCTCGCTTAGTGTAGTTATCAGATAAGCCAACTGTAGTATATTGTTATAATTTATACAATAATATAATGCACATATTTCTTATATGTTTTAATAAACAATTAAGTGTATACACTAATTAATATATGTAATATTATTTATAAATCAATTATAACTTAACTCACCGCTCCACTCGTCGACATCTTGCTTACAACTGCTGGGATTCTCTGCGCATAGTTACAAATGTAACTTATTTTACATTCACAGGAAAAACAGTGGAGACGATTAAGCACTACAATTATTGTTTAAGTTTCCTTTTGGTTCCCACCCTGTGGACTTGAGGTCTTAACTTACAAGGAGAGTCAATTTCATTTATTTACCATGCCACCATGCTCTTCAAATGCGGATTCGTAAACGGAACAAGAAATTTGTATAGATTATTGTAACAAATTACGTTGGTTTCCCAAAAAAACATTAAATTTATTACACATTGACTATATTTAGAACGGTTTCCGTGCTAAAAATGGACATTTATGTAAGATAAACTAATAATAGTGTTATTTTTCTCTAAAAGTCTTCAGTTAAACACTTTAGGTGTTTTGAAAAGATGCCTCTGAATCATTGGCCTGGTTGCCTTCTTTTTCATTTTGAACGATGTCTTGCTTATAATAATCATTATAAGTATTATCATCTTAAATCCGTACTATTAATACCGAAATTATCAAATTGGATAAGAAAATTTTAAATCACTGAGTGATACAAATATAGATACCGTTAATATCACTGCAGTTAAAAACTTATAAAGGCCAGATGATTTACCATTCGATGATGTGATGGTTTTATCATTATGAAAATCTCTAATTTAATTGTATGAGAGATATTTTATAAAACCATTCCCAAAATTTATTTTTTAATTAATTTAAATTCATCGTCTCCACGCCACTCGTGTTCGCTTATAACTAGTTCTTAAGACAAGTTCATACAAAACTACTTAGCGCTGCGCTTCGCGAGCTCATGCTTTGTTTTTGGCTTTATGTAAAACTGTTTGAATTCGTTATTTATATGATTTTTATTAACAATTCAGTCTAATGTCGTCCGCTGCTGAGTGTAGGCCTCCATAATACATATCCAGCACTTCCGGTATGCGATGAGCCATAAATATTGCAAATTGTATTACTATAAACAAAGTAATTTGAAACGTATGGCAATGAAATCTTTACGAGTAGAATAATACATTGGAGGAGAAAATTCTAGCTGTGAACATTTTCAATTGAGTAAACTAATGATGAACTGATGATCAAAAGAAGAGCTATTGCCAATTTAGGATTACCCACCATAACAGTAGAGATTTTTTTAAAAATTTTAAATCGCACTTCAAGGAGTATTTTGTCCAACAAAAACGGGTCCCTAGAATTATGATTAGATACATAGGCGTCTACTACAAACTTTACTCGTCAAAATCTTACTCGTTCTTATTTCCAGGGCTTGGATGCTATTATGCATTATACACCCGTATTTTCGCGTCGGTGGGTTCACCAGGTGGTAGGTCTCTGTTGCCGGAGACCGTCTGGGTGGGTACCACCGCAGCTCCTATTGCAACCGGCAAATAGTAGTGTGCAAACATTACTGTGTTCCGGTTTGAAGGGCGCTGTAGCTAGTGTAATTACTGGGGTAACGAGACTTAACACCTTATGTCTCAGGCGACGAGCGCAATGTGGTGCAGTGTGTACCATCTTAACTAGCACCACGTTGTCATGGGCAAGCGTATCACTTACCATCAGGTGAACGTCTTGCTCGTCTCGTCGCAAAGTAGTATAAAAAAAAAAAAACAACTGTAAAGATATGTAATAGTGTATCGATGTCGCCTATCTGTAGCCAGCCTTACGCTAGTTGTCATCACGCAGCGCGGGTAAATTCCTCAACGTCCGTTTTTGTTTTTCCCCGCGGGCAAGTGCATCAGCTCGGCGCAAGGCTGCTGGTGCATCAGCATTTTCCTGTTCGACGTGACCGCAGCTTGATTAATAAGTTAAAAGGTTATTTCATATTTTTTCCTGTTTGTTTACGGCCCGGAAACATAAATTTTTAAAGCCATTTCTTCTGATCATCGTAGCCTCTGTGTTGCCTTGTAATTGTGGGAATTCGGAAGGTGGTAGAATTATTCGTATCCACTTCACAACAGTAATTCCACAAAACACAACAAAGATACGTTGTGGTCGTTGGCATACCGACTGCAGTAATTTCATTATCTACAGCACCCTTTGAACCGGTAAACACATTACTTATATCATATTACATGATTGATCTATAAGTTACAAATGATATAAAAAATCCATGCTCTGCTAGCTAATTTTGAAGACTGGTGTACAAAGTTTTGACTATTTGACGTTTATTGGTAGAAAGGAATACAGATATTGTTACAAGAAATGTCCAGGAGTGCACATTAATCGATTGAGTTGATTTATTTATATATAAACATCGTAAAAAGGTAACCAACCTTAAGTCCGTCGACATTATCTTCCAAGTCCACCTTGAGTAACGTAGAGAAGTAATAAGATGATAATGAAACTGCTTTATTGTTTATTATTTGCTATAATGCACTCGCACATCTATAACGTTACATTAATTCTAATAGCTAACAAGCAACAGTTTTAATAAGCTTAGTGGTTTATGTTGCGTTCAAAACAATTGTTTGGATTACATTAATCAATTGATATGGACTTGGAGAGTTTGTCTCTGCAGAAGCAGAACTTGTTGAGGTGCGGGTGGGAGGCGCTGATGCACGCGGACTGCTGACCATATCTGTTAAGAAGTTACATGTTACTAATCTCGGCTTTCTGGTCCCTAAAAGAAATTCTCAAAAGCGAATTATCCCTGCATCTCAAAAAGATTATCCTTGATACCTGCATTCTACCATCTCTTACATATGGTTGCCAGACATGGACATACAATACAAAAATTATAAAAAAACTGGCGACATGCCAAAAATCCATGGAGAGAAAAGTATACTAAAAATTAGAAAAATACAAAGAATCAGAAACAAATATATAAGAGAAAAAACGAAAATTATAGATGCTCCAGAATACGCTCTGAAACTAAAATGGCGGTGGGCCGGTCACCTTGCAAGATGCACGGATAATAGATGGACAAAACTTGCAACACTGTGGGAAGGACCAAAAGGAAAGAGAAGAAGAGGACGCCCAAGAAAAAGATGGGTATGCGACGTACAAGAAATAGCTGGAACTAATTGGATGGAAAAGGCAAAATCTAAGGAGAAATGGAATAAGCAGGAGGAGGCCTTCACCCAAAAAGGGATTCCTACAAAGACAAAAATGTTATAAAAAAAAAAAATATGTAAGTTAGGAAACAAAGTTGGCTTATAAATAAATAAATAAAAAATCTCGGCTTTCGGTTGCTGGAAATTATTGGGGTAAGAAAACAAGTAATTTTGAAAGTGTTTGTTAACGTTTTAATAGACATGTAGCTCTATAAGAGCGTTAAAATAAATGAAATTCCAACTGGTACTATTCTTATGGGAAGTCCTTATGTTTTATGTTTTATGAATGTTATCGAAGTGTGAGTTGTGTGGAGTTTCGCTTACGCAGTAATCCTTGAAATGTCGTTCTCCGATATGATAAATCTGTCGGTTGCGACGTAATACTTCATGGTGCCCTCGAACACCGCGCGTCCCGGGTTCATGACGAGCTAAAATCATTTTAAGGCAAACCCTTAAAAATGTTGGGCAAAATATATTTATGTTGGTGGAGACGCGAGTTTGATTTCATCTGCACATCCGCCGATTGATTACCAATTTTGTGGAACCAATTGGAGTTTGAGGCCTTCTAAAAAAAGGTATCTCTGGATAAACTCTGGATAAAATAACTATTATGTTTTCGAGGTGCAGTAAAAGATATGTAACCGACTTTTACGGACATTAAACACCGCGTTGAGCTGTAGATATACCTCCCATATATTGTTACTCCATTTAAAATTTCATTTCCTGCAAGCCTTATTACTAGCGGTTACGTCTTTATTCGTTTTAACTTTACTGCTTACCTTAACTTGATAAAACTCGCTGCTGGGTTGTGCCTGCAATAAAACAACAACATATTATAAACGATACTCTGTAGCGGTCACTCATATCTGAGGATCGTGGACAGCATCAGTGTTACACCTGAAGCTTATGATCTGCTTCCACCTACTTCTGTACATCTATGTACACGCTTACTATAAACAAAAACCTCGAAGAATCTATATGGTAATTCTTAACCAATGTGATTTATATGATATCCAACTAAATCATCTTCCCCACCTTCACCTCCGCGGCGACGTACTTGTGGTGTAACCCGTCACCGTCGCTGCCGTATCTGAAGTTCAGGATGTCGTCGTTGGAGCGCTGCTTCATCACCCACTCGACAGAAGTCATCTTCCTCACCACGCATTGGGGCCTGTGTTTATTGATGCGTATGCGAGTTTGACAGACAATAATAGACTAGAATAGTGACTTGTCTGTCGGTAATTTAAAGATGTTTGTTTGAATACCAACAATTGCGTTAGTGGCGCAGTGGTTAACCGCCTGCTTTGTACACATAGGTCCCAAGGATAGCAAGATAGTTCGTTTTAACCAGGTGGTAGGTCTCTGTTGCCGGAGACCGTCTGGGTACCACCGCAGCTCCTATTGCAACCGACAAATAGTAGTGTGCGAACATTACTGTGTTCCGGTTTGAAGGGCGCTGTAGCTAGTGTAATTACTGGGGTAACGAGACTTAACACAAGCGCAATGTGGTGCAGTGTGTACCATCTTAACTAGCGCCGTATTGTCATGGGCAAGCGTATCACTTACCATCAGGTGAACGTTTTGCTCGTCTCGTTGCATAGTAGTATATAAAAAAAAAGAGATACAAAAATGTGTATAAAGTAAAATTAGTAAAGAATCGTTAACTACAAGCGGCTGAATAAATTACTTTAAGTTATAGCTGAGAATTCTTAAAATCTGTTCTGTCGACTAAAACCGACGATGCATTAGATGAGAAAGATACAAATCATCATCATCATCATCATTTCAACCGATGAACGTCCACTGCTGGACATAGGTCTCTTGTAATGTATTCCACAAAATACGGTCTTGTGCTTTTTGAATCCAGTGACAATACGATACAATTTAATAAGATACAAATGCTTAACATATATCATTCCTGCTTTAAAAAAGAGTTTGGTATCTTTTAGGTTCGTAACCGTTTAGATGAGGTCCGGTCCACTCACCGCACCTCCTCCGTGACGTCGTTGATGAACGTGGCGAGCGCGGTGGCCGCGCGTCCGTACAAATAGTTGGACGACTCCACATTGTACCACTTGGTGCAAACGCACCAGTGAGATAACACAGCCGCATGGCCGCAGGTTCGGTTCTTTGGAATCTAAACACATACAAGATTACTTTTAAGTATAAATAGTCTTGACTCTTCTCTTAAAATTGAAGTCTAGTCCCATTGCAGAAAGAAAAAAGGAGATATTTTTTATTTATATTTATGCTTTTTCCTCGGACTAAAGTCTGAGATCTTATTTGCTATTTATTTATTTATTTATTTGTGTGTGTATATTATATATCTGTAGTTACTCCTAATTACTTCTATTTCTTTTAACAGCATCCTTCGTAACCTTCTCCATAAATTTTAACAATACTTCTTTGTTTTTTGACATCAGTATTTTGCTTAAATTTTGTTCGGATATCTTTTTGTCCAATCTTATTTCTATTTCTACTCTTTCCTTTAGGTACCTAGGACAATCTATAAGAAGATGTATAATGTTTTCTGCAATATTTGGATCGCAAACACAAGACGGTTCGTCTTTTCGTTTGAATTTGTGCAGATACTGGCCAAAGCCCCCGTGTCCTGTTAGGGCCTGGACTATGAGCGGATTTAACGACATATTTTTTAGTAGTGAGTACGCAGTATCAGTATTGGGAAGAAAAATTTTTGTTACCGCCCCTGTATTGCTTTGGTTGTATCTATCACTCCAATTGTTGCGGGTTTGGGATCTAAGTGTGTGTTTTACAAAAGGAGATATTATATGCCTCGCCCCTAATCTTAGTTGAAAAGTATACCAAGTGAAACTTGCCAACAGCAATAAACTTACCGGCTCCAACAGGCTCATCGCTCTGGGTATATTCGAACCTGGCACCACGTAGTCGTTCGCCAGTTCCTTCAACCCCATCGCGTCTACCACGGTCGTGTGTATGTCAAAGGGCGTGGTGAGAACGCGCGAGTTATTCCTCAACGCGTCCAGCGCGCCCGGTCGGCTCCTCTGCAACTTCTCCGGCAGAATGATCGCCATCAGCGGCAGCCTCTCTTCTATCTTACCCTGGTACGTCTCCCGGAGAGGTGAGTATCTGGAAAGTACTTTTGGATGAAATTTTTAGTAACCATTTTATATCTACTTTTGGAGCAACAACAAAAGCTTAAATTATCCGATAGCGATATAATTCTGTTTAACATGGAGATGGCAAAACATTTAGTTTTGCTTTAATAATATTTAAAGCAGTAAAAGGAGAGTGTAAAGTTTTTCTGATAGAAGTGTGGCCCTTATTTCAATATACAACATCTGACCTAGACCCATGGTCACCCATGACGATTAACAAATGGTTTTCCAGCTTTCCCGATTGCTTCATGTGTTCTAAGAATGCAACGACATCGTTGTCCGACGTGGATATCATGTTGAAGTCCTCGTGTGTGATGTCGGCGATGAATGTGAAGCAGAAATGTTTATCCTCCAACCCTGTAAACTGGATATTTTGTTTTAAACACAGATGTTATGCAGAAATAACAATCATTTCATATTACTAGTATTGTACTGAGTAAATTACTATCATGGGCATTACGGCCAATCGGTCAATAACTATAACGGAAAAAATCTAGCGTTGAACTTACCTGCTTACTCAAGTTTAACAAGAAGCCATACTGTGGCACAGAACCAACACAATGTCTCTTATTAATACCGTTCCACCATTTCGCCCCGTATCTAGACTCTTCGAGAAAGAAGGCCCTCAAATAGTGATCAGCTGGGAAGGCTTTAAATCCATTGTAGCGATACTGGAAGGTTCCGATCCAAGGCATGTCTTCAAAGTAAGCCGTGTGATATCTGGGATTTAGAAGAATAAACAGTAAGACAGTATAAGTCTTCTTTTTATCGCAAATGACTTACCGAGAACAATACTTAGGAAACCTTTGCCTTTCATGGAAGTTGACTAAAAGGATCTTCGACTACGCGGGCTCTAAAGGTTAGGATTCTTATCGACCATTAATCAAGTCCAGTGTAGAGATAATGGTGCTGGGTACAACGGCGAAGAACCAGGATGTATAAGCTTTATAAAGTTTAATACATGGGACTTCACAGATTCTTTCATAGACCTTTGGCCCTTTCGCAGTGCTCTGAGGATGCACTGAGAGTGTTTTTATATCATCATCGTAATGTAAAAGTTATTACGTAATAGCCTATTCTATTTGATACACGCTCTTTGTACCTAAAGACCTAAACGTTATTTCGTCCAGAGGTCCCACGTCGTCAACTCACCCATACTTCTTCAGGATCTTAAAAATGAAATTCTCCGGGTCAACAAGTTTGTTTCTTGCAAACTTTATTCTTGCATCTGGTAGTTCCAGTTCGGTTTTGCCCGAAAGCAGAGGTATGATGGCTGCTGGTGTGCCATCACCAATTATATTATAACTGGAATAAATTTAACTCACATTGCCTGAACCAATTAGACTGATTGGTTTCCTGATATTATTTGTAAATCGCAACAGAACTTTTTCGTGTCTACAACAGAGTTGCTGTGGAGGAAAACGTCGCGAGGAAACATTTTAAGACAAAGTTTATTGCTTTTTCATCAGAATCTATAAATGTATATTGAAGAGAATACTATTACTAATTAATAATAAACATGGCAATTTTGAAACAGAAAAATAAACGTGTTAAGGATAGTTTCGCTGTCAAAAGTAGTTGTTTGATCTGCAAACGGGAAAATTGTCTTAAAACTGGTTTGAATTATTGATGTGACGCATGTTGATATATTAATAAAATATTAATTAAAAACCAATGCGGTTTTTCCGCATTTCGTTTTAATCTAATATAGACTAATAGTCTTTGATGACAGGGCTTGCGTGGTTTATAAGTCAGACCATCCCACAATATGAAGGCTACCAAATAGAATAACTCCGAGATCATATGTATATCTCTTGTAACCTTTATCAAATACATTGCGTTCATCAACCTGTATGAATGCCAAGGTTGGTGACAACGGCGATTTGTAAAAAAATTGACGAGATCCAGTCATAAATAATGATCAAGAAGCTTCGGTATAAAATTATGTTTACCCATGTAATATGGTGGCCCCCATCTGTTCCAAAGCCTTGTAACTATGGGGCATGCGCCTTTTGAAACCGTTATGCGATGTAGAATCAAAGCACAAGATCATCACATTGATGCCATCACCCTTGGTCACGTTAACCAACTCCACTGGACGCAGACCAGCCTTGTAACCAAACCAACGCGACGCCATGATACCTAACCTAGAAATGTATCCATTAATTTGACATACTAGTCTAAATATGATCTAGATTATATATTTTATATAGTAGCGGAAGAGATTTGCTAGTTTTTGTATATTATTGGCGTACTGCAGAGGGTTTGGATTTCCAGATACCCAATAACGAAATATTAATACATGTATTCAATCAATTAAACTTTAAAATCAAAAATTTATAAAAGTTCATTTGCAAATATAATCAGAGATTATTTAACCAGCTGCCATGCTAGATGGTAACCAGGATTACAGCAAACAGAACACAAACCCGTTCAGTGCATTTCCAGTGCAGGAAACCTTCACGTGGTCGCTGACGTTCAAAGAGTAACTCTCATCGCCGTACACTTTGACTGGTTCACCAATCCTGTATTTGTGATCTTGCTCGTATATTATATCCTTGTAAATGCAGACGACGTCGCGGGTCTCCTTCAGTATGCTTTCGATGACGTAGCATTGTGACTTCTGTAATTATTTTCATTTATATAACAAGCGACAAAACAAGCAGAATCTTTATAAGAGAATATCCTTATCCTGGGAGTTTATCCTGATCTTTCATCTTCATCCCCAGATATAATGTTGGTTTACGATACTAACATTGCACTCGACCCAATCCACCCCCTCGCATTTGATCTTTGGCACATCTCTGTTGAATCCCCTCACTTCGTCCGAGTAGGGGTCCAGCTGGGGAAACTGACAGCCGAGCTCTGTCTCTTCTTGAATACTCTGTTGCAATTTCATTTGTACTTGTCTGAAAACGTAATTTCGAAATCGGATACTTGGTATTAATTACTATTAATTCATTATTTATTATATGTGTAAACCATCTTGTTTTACCAAAGGTAGAACAAAGAAATAACCACTGATACGAAGATCACAGAAGTATTTATATTCTCGAATGTACTGATTATTTCCATCGTAAGTTATTCTGCGAGTGGTAGCTTACTGTTTACAATAATGTTTTTGTTTTAATAATCCTAGGTATTCACTGCAAATCCGTTCTATAAACACTTAAACATGTGTACTAGATATAGGTAATATTTATGGTAAGACTACTACTTTCTAGTTAAGTGGTAAACTAACGCTGACTTTACGGTTTAATATTTTCTGTTAAATAAAGATCCATTGTCATTGTATCAGATGTACTTTCTACTACTTACTGGTGAGACATGTGGCGGTCGGGGTAGGTCTTTGGCGGTTCGTTGTACACCAATATCAGGTAAATGGATGTCACAGAGAACGCGGCCAGGAACAGAACCGCATACAGTTGGTGCTTATTACGAAACCTTAATCTAAGAAACATCTCAATAAACTGAAACACAACGATTACATTAACATTTTAATTTATCCGATGTACATGAACGATACTTAAAATACAACAAATCCAAAAACGATTTTCATAAAAGAGACTAGAAACGGTTCAATGGCAAAGGTTTGCGGTTAATTTTTCCTGCTGGATGCGGAATTTGTTAATACTTTGGAGGAAGTGCGGTCATGATATTTTCTTAATGATGCTCTAAGTAAAAAACAATTCTATCTAAATTGCCTTTCTATACAATCTACTTAAATTCAACAAATATCTTTGAAATTTAATGATGATATGTTTAGTTTCTAACAAATATACATTTTATCATGTTTCATTATACATGTATATTTAAATATGTGTATATTTTATAAATACCTTACGCATCATAACGTTTATTATTAGATGAAACAGATTGATTTTTTTTCTTTAACTTCCTTGCTTTAAATCTTCTTCTGAATGAATATCGATAAATGTCAATTTTATTCGTCACGCAGTTATTTTCGGCCAGTAAGTATTATGTAAAACCTTCATGGTTTTTAAACAAGTAACTTATTTAAAAAAAACTTTATGTACGTACATATTTATAAAAAAATGTTATGTTAAGTAAAATATGATATTAGAAGCGTGAACTATTGATGTTGAAGATTACTAACGTCTTATATGACCTATCCAATAATTGTATGCTTTAGTTTATTAATGTATAGTAATGAGGTGTGATTAAAAAAGTGCTCCAGGTGAGGCTCGAACTCACAACCCCGGCATTGCTCGGACACTGTCGTATAAGTACCGTGCGCTAACCAATTGCGCCACTGGAGCGATGGTTGGAAGAGCTAAACTGCACTCTTCATCTGTCCCACAGCTGGGCATGTCTATTGTTAAATTTTTAACCTAATAAACATTTTAGTTGCTATACAAATTATTGATGACAAAATTTGTGTTAAAAGTTTCGATTTTTATTTATCTATTACGAAGATTTGAGAACTTAGGTAGGAAGGTTTGTGACTAGTTATCTTATTGTTTTTTGTTTTATCAACTTCATTCTAAAAATTAAAAACATATCGTGAAGTAGCTCACTTCAAAACCATAGTTATTTTCATGGACCTTTAATGTCAGTCTGTAAGAGATAGAGAATACATCATCACAAGAGTTAGATATACTAGACATAGCCCCAGTGGCGCAATTGGTTAACGCACGGTACTTATACGACAGTGTCCGAGCAATGCCGGGGTTGTGAGTTCGAACCTCACCTGGAGCAGACCAATTTTTGATAAATACATACGAGACGAAATAACGCTACTTCTATGATCATAATTCAATACCAAACAATCTACTCAAAAGGTATGTTTACGTAAGTAATATATATTAAAACAAATTGCTTACATTCGATGTAAATGATAACATCGTAAACGTATCCTGTTTCTTTTTTACTGTGAAGAGATATACTCGACGTTCTCCAGATGTTGAGTATGAGGTTCTATTCTTAACAGTAGTTATTTGTTTATTTTTAGAAACAACGAGTGGTTACATCAAATATACATTGATACGAAATAACATAAAGTTAGATTGAAACACAAATTTTATTTAATCAATCACAACTTGCACATGAACAGTCAGGCGATGTAGTCATATATATAATATAACATTGTTCCAAGGCTACATGTGATCCAATTTGGGTGTGTTGTAGTGTTTCTATTATGTTAGCTACCATCGTCACATTGTAAATCTGCCCCCATAACATCATCGCTGTGTTCTGACTGTTGACATAGGACAGTCGGTTTATTCTTGAACAGCACGCTTGATCATTTTGTCTTATTGCTAATTATCATCATGTGGAGTTGCAGTGAAGGGTTACATCGTTGACAAACAAAAGAAATAGGATCATCACGATATTTGCCTGCATCACATGACGTATATTGTCATGTTTATCGTAGTCTTTTAGATTCACAAGCTATAGTTCCGTAATCCGGAAAACGGTTGTGTAACATATGAATGATTTAAAAAAAGGTCAAGACTTTTGCCCCAAACTGTCAAACAACAGATGTATTGATGTTTTCACTTTAGTATAAGTTTGATTGTACTTCAAGAGATAAGAGAATGAAAAAAAACTCCATTAAGGTCAAGAAAAATTTCGTATAATGTATTTGTTTGATACTCATAGAGATATTATTATTAATTTAAGACAAGTGTTTGATCACGATCGTACCTAGTTTTTAGTGATGATCATTAAGATTTTTTAAACTATTACTCTTTAATCGGGTTAGAGTTATATTCATTTCTCAAATCATACAAAACATAACAAAAAAAATTATATATTTTGTTCGGACGTTCATAATTATTGTACTCGTAATGTTATAACTTTAGGTATATTCAAAACTTATTATTACTTATAGTGCAAATAGTTTTAATATCTCTTATACTTTATATCTATGTGAGTTGATCATTGCTGAGGGTCGTGACTCCTTAATTATAACCATGATTTTTAGGTTACGCAACTCTTACTGTCCGCCGGTTAGGTGGCGCTGTTGTTTACGTCTGTAAGTTGCAACCTTTTCAATCTCTTCTTGTCGTTGCCGGGTTGTGCTAAAAATCAGCCACGTCGAATGCTGGCAGTGATAAATAACGCTCATGACCTGTTCTCCTTTTGGACGATCAGAAGCGGCATTCAGTGGCTGAGAGAAATCTAAAATACTTACAGAAAAGGATATGTCACATCCTTCCCATCGTACCCAAGTAAATGATATTAAATGCTGTAATAATGCTTACATCAATATGTTTAAGCCATACTGTGACTAAACTTTTACAAAAGTATAGTTTTTCATAAGTACATTTGATAACATAATTGTTTCATAAGTATTATTATAAACTAAAAAGATTGTAGGTAATAATAACATTGCTAAGTTTCCTGTCAAAGGTATTGGCAACGCCAAACAATAGTTGAAGGTTGGATTAGGAACCGTGACACTACATTCAAAAATTTTGCGATAGGCTGTTAAATTGTGAATATAACTTAGTAGGCGCTAAGTACAATAAATGTTAATCTTCGAAACAAGGTATTGGACTCTCGCTCAGTTTGATGATCAGATCATTGACGGCGTAAACCGGTTCATTGGCTCTGTTAAACGTTAAACCTTTCAGATGTTTCATGTCGGCGACTTTGTCCAGTGCAAACTTGTACTTATTGTATATATAAACTCCGTTTTTAGCGCACACATATGCTCTCGTGTGCACGTCAGTTGTAACAACGTCAACATCAATTTTCTCGTGAATGTTAACGGCTCTTGTACCCAGTTTGATTCTGAACAACGTACTGTTGTTAACAAAAAAAATGTTATTATCATTATCGACGATCATGTCGTCGACTTTGTTACCTCGCAATTCCTTAACGATCACTCCGAAGCCGTCTTCAAACACGTAAGCTTCGCCATTACTATTTATGTAATACAATACGTCTTTGTAGTGCAAACTTCTTATGTCGTCTTGTATAGGCAACCTTTCAGCTTGTTTCATATCGTTTATTTTGTACAGACCATACCGACTTCCAACGTAGACTCTATTAAACTTCTGATCTATCGCAATTGACGTAGCATTTAAAATACCATCGATTACTTTAGTCTCTTTAGTGTCCATATTCAAATAACCAACAAGCCTGTTGGGAGTGGCGGCTATGTCATCAAATGTGAAGTATAACAAATCGTCATTTCTATTAAGTATCAAGTTGTCTATTCGATTGACTCCCTCCTTTATGAAATGTAAATTGTAATACTTGTCGTTGAAATAGATGCCGTGGCATCTCCTGTCAGCTGATACAGACGCTACGACGAGGCAGATTGCCAACGTGAATTTGAATATGATCATCTGGAAAGTAAAATGAAAGTATGTATTAATCTAGTATATAAGAATCACAATTTCATTTCATAACTATCACAACCTTTGACACATGAAGTAATTGTTTTAAAAGAAAACTAAAATATTTACCTTTATAAAGATTACACAAGTTAAAAAAAATGTTAAGTAGGTAATTAAAACACGAGCGGCATTGAACTTAAGCAAAACTATGAAACATAAAATTGATAACCTTATCAAGACATGCATGTTGCTGCAATCTATTAACATGAAAATATTCCCTTAAAGCTTTCACGATTTTAAATACTTGCAAAAATCGAAATAAAACTAAATAATTATTCTACAGATAATTTAAAATGTAAGATACCGTAATTAGTCTCCTTGTTCTATTATAAACAATTGTCGTGATGAATAGAGCATAATTTCGCAATAAAGAGCAAATTTATATCTTTAAATATACTGACCGTTTGAGTCTTGCGTAAATTATAAAATTTCAAACCTTTACAACTTTTTGTGGCCTTTATTAAGCAGCGAATCTGATTCCTTTAACATTAGTACTTAAGGCTTTCAAAAATGACTTAGGCGAGGCCCTTCAGGCTATGAGACGCAGTTGCGTTGCAAAGTGAGGGTAACGGAAAGTTTTGTCATAACCATATGCTTAAGCGCAATGCTTATCAGCATTGAAAAGATTCTTCGTAATGTTTTGTTAGATAACAACACACATAACCCCCAACAAGAAGAAAGAAGGAGATAAAACTTTATTTTCTCTGAATATTTCATGAATTTTGTCGAACTTACGCGAATCTACGTTTTATATTTAAACATTGTTTTTAATTACAGCGATCGATATAAATTACTAATGACCTACTCGTGTATGGTTACGGAAAAGGTAAGAAAGGAATAAACAATATTTTTTTATCATTGAACTTTGATAATGAGGTTAGTGTGAATGATCGTGGGCGACACCCACCTATCTACCTACCAAACAACATTGTGGAAGTTTATTGCAAATAAAATATAAGCAGTCCCTCGTTATGACGCACAGTTTAGAAAACAATATCCCACCATGCAATTTTATTGCAGATAATGTTAATTAATCGAAGCAATTTATATTTATGGTTGTTCAAATACATTAACTAAAATATTACTTATTCACTCTGTGGCGATCTGTCACTGTCAATATAGCTGTACAAACAAATCCCGAGTAATCACACAATTAAAAAAAAACTGTTTGCCAAAAGTAACTCAAGGCCGAAATCAACTAACAATGTTTACTAGTTAATAAATGTGTCAGTAATTACTTTGTTTTTGCTGAATAAAGCAAAATAAATTATAATATATAGGTTATTATTAAATATTTACCGTGGTAAAGCTCCATGGTACGCAGTCACCCATTGTCAGCACATAATTCGTGCAATCAGCACAAAGGCACAAACACGTATGTCCGTATGTTCTGTTTAGTCGTGTTTGTAGGGCGCGGGGTCAATAGTTAATCGAATGGCGAGATCGTTACATAAACGGTACATCTGTTACGGTGTACGTTCACGAATATATTGTCAGTCAACGGCAATTGAATATACCAAAGTAAGTTTATGATATGTTCATATTGAAATCAAAAGGTAATATTAAATAAAAATCTTCATCTTTCGTAATGTCGAAAACAGCTTAAAAATGATGACTCCTAGCTAGCTAGCAAAATATATTATTTGTTACTTGTTTGTTAATAATAAACGGCTTAATTGAGGAATGGTCACTTTTAAGCTGCGAGATTTTCTCTAAAATTTTTCTATCCTTGGCGACTAAGGACCAAACTGGAATAATATCCCTCCGCTAAGTAACTCTCGGCGTATCATAAATGGCGAAGGACGTGTTACATCCATTGAATTAAATGAAAGAAACTGAAATTTCAACGCCAAATGTCGCTACAAAACTTGTGAGTTATCATTAGAACCTATTTCCGGTCTATACCACTCGGCTAATTCATAATTTACCTACTACCTATTTGTAATTTTTACTTACACGGTTGCATGAATTTTATGAGTAGTAAAATCATTCATAAAAGTGTAGATTGTAACTATTAATTTTAAATTAGCAAAATTTTATAGCTCCATTTTCCCCATGTTTTTAAATGAAAGAGACATAGGACTATATCGACACGTATATTTAACTACTTTGTTGATTGAAACTGTAATAACGAATTTTGATGTACCATTACTTAGCTTTAAATTATTTTAGCCTCCTCAGTAAAGCCTTTCCAAATAGTACACCAAAACCTGACCAGACCAGCAGGACGTCAATTGTTACCGTAACAATTTGGCGCTCATTAGATGTTTAAATCTGTATTGCTCTTGTCCGCATGAGATTTGCATGTCTCGCTATCTCGGAAATATCACAAGCTGTCAAACCGGAAGACAGTAATATTTGCATACCACCTGTTGCAGGAGAAAAATCTATGCGAGGTCTAAAACGAATAGTTATTTTTAATTTAAAAACATCTCCTTGTGACTGTACATGTTTAATAGGCTGAAAGTATCATGAACTCTTAACCTACGATATCTTACGTTTGATGTATCTCGTCAAGTTTATAGGAAGTGTTCAAGGTTACTTAATTCGAACAATAACAAAAAAGGAATGTTACTAGAATAATGATAAATATGCATATGGATGGAAAGACCAAAGAAGAGGTAAAAGAATAGTGTAAATGTTGAATTTCTCACTTAAACGCGTACGTCGTAAGTTTGCTTTTTCCTTTTATAATATTAAATTTAGTATATTGAATAATTTTCTAAGGATTTTATTCTGATTTTCCTTAATATTATTATTCTGAGGTATTTCCTAGGAAACAACAAAAATAATTAAGTGTTTACCGAAAAGCTTTTTTCAATAAATCAATCAACAGCATGCGACAGTCCACTGTTGGATATAGGCCTTTCCTAAGAAAAGCCACTTAGCCTAAACTTCGGATATACGCATCCAGTTGCTACCAGCTGCCTTGCGCAGATCATCGTTCCATCTGGTGGATAAGCATCCCGTGCCAATTTTGCCTAAACGCGGTCTCAACCCTAAGTCACGTTTACTCCAACGGTGGTCACTTTTACGACAGACGTGACCAACCCATTGCCACTTTAGTTTGCACACTCGGAACGCTATGTCGGAGATCTTGGTCCTTTAGCTGATTACTTCATTTTTAATCTTATTCATCAGCGAAACGCCAAGCATAGCTCTTTTCAACGCTCTCTAACCGACTCTGTACTTACGGAGTTGTCGGATAATCAGTGTCCACGTTTCAGCAAAGTACGTGAGCACAGGTAATACGCACGTGTTGAATTTACGTCATCAGGCTTTGGGGTATGGGCAACGAGAAGACTCAAGAAAACTTACGAAAGGCAACACAACCCAATTGAATGAAGTTTCCCGAAATAAGAGTAGTCATGTACAACTTCGAGAATCTCTCCATCAAAGGTGATTGGTTCTTGTATGACGTAACTGTTAAACATGACCTTCATCTTACTTCAATTCTTACTCGGGCCAACACAACGGTAGGACTCATTTAGGCTGGTGAGCATTTCCTGTAAGTTATGCAGTGATTCTGCCCTGACAACGAAAAAGTTTTTTTGTCGTATATTGTTATTGATCTTGTTTATTTAATATATTTAACTTATTTGGTATGAAGATATAAAACTCCGTACGTAGTACAAAAGAACTATTGTTTATGTCGTGTAGTAAGTATTATGTCAAGATGATTTGTAAAGTATATCAAAGTTTTATTATATACATATAAATTCATACACATATAATATATATATATATCTAATATATAAAATTCTCTGGTCACAATGTTCGTTCCCATACTCCTCCGAAACGGCTTTACCGATTCTTATGAAATTTTTTGTGCATATTCAGTAGGTCTGAGAATCGGTTACTATCTATTTTTCAAACCTCTAAGTGATCAGGGTTGCCCACACCAAAAAATTATTTTTTATTTTTTGGGATTTTTTTTTCTATTTTATTTTATTATTGTGTGGCATCAAAAACTACATACAACCCTAAATTTTCACTTTTCTATCACCAACCCCTGCTTTTTAATAGACATTTTAATATTTTTGTCTCGCTCGATATCATCAATTATACATGGCCACGTATCAAACCGCGTGGCTGTAAACTCCAAAAAAAAATATTATCACTTGGTAAGTGATCCCCTCCACGTGTGTAACCGGCGTCACCTCTCACCAGTACACAGCACGGAGTGGGGATGACAACGAATTTTTTATCTCTCAAACATTATGCCTTTTGTCACTCCCTCTACATATAAATATATTCTCAAGCAACTTTATTATTTATTATTAATAACTAATGTCATTGAATATAATTTATTATTAATCTATAATACAAATATGTGTCGGTAAGCGCATCACTCTACAACGACGCCAGGACCAATTTGGCCAATTTGAGAAAATTCGAATAATCGCGGGAAGCCCCTAAAAACAGCGCTTTTCTTTTTCCCATACAAACGTTCTCTAACTAAAATGTAGGGTCAATTTAAACTTTATTGCTATTACATAAAGTTCATATTAAATTACAAGCTTTCACTGCTGTCCTAAGCAATGTAGGTGCGTTCGTAACGCTAAAGAGTCAATTTTAACTTTATTACAGCTGCTCAAAGTTCAAATTAGATCATTCTTTCAAAAGTGTGCGTATGCGCGTCGGAGGATCAAACGCCGCGTGCCGAAATTAAAACGAATGAAATAATAACATAAATAGTCACAAAATGTAAGAGCTAAAGATCATTACTGCTGATTTTCAATTAGGTCGGCTTCGCGGTATTATTTTTTTTGTTTTAGTTTCTTTTTCACGACATCACATCAGTCCAGCACAAACCGCGTTTACCGTCTGGCGGACCTAACAGACTTCATTCCGTCAAAAAGATTTGGAATGAGGCAGTTATTGGAAAATGGAACATGGAAAATGGAAAATGAAAATGGAAAATGGAAAATGGAAAATGGAAAATGGAAAATGGAAAATGGAAAATGGAAAATGGAAAAAGGAAAATGGATTATTGGAATATTGGAATGTTGGAATGTTGGAATGTTGGAATGTTGGAATGTTGGAATGTTGGAATGTTGGAATGTTGGAATGTTGGAATGTTGGAATGTTGGAATGTTGGAATGTTGGAATGTTGGAATGTTGGAATGTTGGCATGTTGGCCTGTTGGCCTGTTGGCCTGTTGGCCTGTTGGCCTGTTGGCCTGTTGGCCTGTTGGCCTGTTGGCCTGTTGGCCTGTTGGCCTGTTGGCCTGTTGGCCTGTTGGCCTGTTGGCCTGTTGGCCTGTTGGCCTGTTGGCCTGTTGGCCTGTTGGCCTGTTGGCCTGTTGGCCTGTTGGCCTGTTGGCCTGTTGGCCTGTTGGCCTGTTGGCCTGTTGGCCTGTTGGCCTGTTGGCCTGTTGGCCTGTTGGCCTGTTGGCCTGTTGGCCTGTTGGCCTGTTGGCCTGTTGGCCTGTTGGCCTGTTGGCCTGTTGGCCTGTTGGCCTGTTGGCCTGTTGGCCTGTTGGCCTGTTGGCCTGTTGGCCTGTTGGCCTGTTGGCCTGTTGGCCTGTTGGCCTGTTGGCCTGTTGGCCTGTTGGCCTGTTGGCCTGTTGGCCTGTTGGCCTGTTGGCCTGTTGGCCTGTTGGCCTGTTGGCCTGTTGGCCTGTTGGCCTGTTGGCCTGTTGGCCTGTTGGCCTGTTGGCCTGTTGGCCTGTTGGCCTGTTGGCCTGTTGGCCTGTTGGCCTGTTGGCCTGTTGGCCTGTTGGCCTGTTGGCCTGTTGGCCTGTTGGCCTGTTGGCCTGTTGGCCTGTTGGCCTGTTGGCCTGTTGGCCTGTTGGCCTGTTGGCCTGTTGGCCTGTTGGCCTGTTGGCCTGTTGGCCTGTTGGCCTGTTGGCCTGTTGGCCTGTTGGCCTGTTGGCCTGTTGGCCTGTTGGCCTGTTGGCCTGTTGGCCTGTTGGCCTGTTGGCCTGTTGGCCTGTTGGCCTGTTGGCCTGTTGGCCTGTTGGCCTGTTGGCCTGTTGGCCTGTTGGCCTGTTGGCCTGTTGGCCTGTTGGCCTGTTGGCCTGTTGGCCTGTTGGCCTGTTGGCCTGTTGGCCTGTTGGCCTGTTGGCCTGTTGGCCTGTTGGCCTGTTGGCCTGTTGGCCTGTTGGCCTGTTGGCCTGTTGGCCTGTTGGCCTGTTGGCCTGTTGGCCTGTTGGCCTGTTGGCCTGTTGGCCTGTTGGCCTGTTGGCCTGTTGGCCTGTTGGCCTGTTGGCCTGTTGGCCTGTTGGCCTGTTGGCCTGTTGGCCTGTTGGCCTGTTGGCCTGTTGGCCTGTTGGCCTGTTGGCCTGTTGGCCTGTTGGCCTGTTGGCCTGTTGGCCTGTTGGCCTGTTGGCCTGTTGGCCTGTTGGCCTGTTGGCCTGTTGGCCTGTTGGCCTGTTGGCCTGTTGGCCTGTTGGCCTGTTGGCCTGTTGGCCTGTTGGCCTGTTGGCCTGTTGGCCTGTTGGCCTGTTGGCCTGTTGGCCTGTTGGCCTGTTGGCCTGTTGGCCTGTTGGCCTGTTGGCCTGTTGGCCTGTTGGCCTGTTGGCCTGTTGGCCTGTTGGCCTGTTGGCCTGTTGGCCTGTTGGCCTGTTGGCCTGTTGGCCTGTTGGCCTGTTGGCCTGTTGGCCTGTTGGCCTGTTGGCCTGTTGGCCTGTTGGCCTGTTGGCCTGTTGGCCTGTTGGCCTGTTGGCCTGTTGGCCTGTTGGCCTGTTGGCCTGTTGGCCTGTTGGCCTGTTGGCCTGTTGGCCTGTTGGCCTGTTGGCCTGTTGGCCTGTTGGCCTGTTGGCCTGTTGGCCTGTTGGCCTGTTGGCCTGTTGGCCTGTTGGCCTGTTGGCCTGTTGGCCTGTTGGCCTGTTGGCCTGTTGGCCTGTTGGCCTGTTGGCCTGTTGGCCTGTTGGCCTGTTGGCCTGTTGGCCTGTTGGCCTGTTGGCCTGTTGGCCTGTTGGCCTGTTGGCCTGTTGGCCTGTTGGCCTGTTGGCCTGTTGGCCTGTTGGCCTGTTGGCCTGTTGGCCTGTTGGCCTGTTGGCCTGTTGGCCTGTTGGCCTGTTGGCCTGTTGGCCTGTTGGCCTGTTGGCCTGTTGGCCTGTTGGCCTGTTGGCCTGTTGGCCTGTTGGCCTGTTGGCCTGTTGGCCTGTTGGCCTGTTGGCCTGTTGGCCTGTTGGCCTGTTGGCCTGTTGGCCTGTTGGCCTGTTGGCCTGTTGGCCTGTTGGCCTGTTGGCCTGTTGGCCTGTTGGCCTGTTGGCCTGTTGGCCTGTTGGCCTGTTGGCCTGTTGGCCTGTTGGCCTGTTGGCCTGTTGGCCTGTTGGCCTGTTGGCCTGTTGGCCTGTTGGCCTGTTGGCCTGTTGGCCTGTTGGCCTGTTGGCCTGTTGGCCTGTTGGCCTGTTGGCCTGTTGGCCTGTTGGCCTGTTGGCCTGTTGGCCTGTTGGCCTGTTGGCCTGTTGGCCTGTTGGCCTGTTGGCCTGTTGGCCTGTTGGCCTGTTGGCCTGTTGGCCTGTTGGCCTGTTGGCCTGTTGGCCTGTTGGCCTGTTGGCCTGTTGGCCTGTTGGCCTGTTGGCCTGTTGGCCTGTTGGCCTGTTGGCCTGTTGGCCTGTTGGCCTGTTGGCCTGTTGGCCTGTTGGCCTGTTGGCCTGTTGGCCTGTTGGCCTGTTGGCCTGTTGGCCCCTGGCCCCTGCCCTGTAAACGTGCGTGAACCCAGTAAACCAGTAAACCAGTAAACCAGTAAACCAGTAAACCAGTAAACCAGTAAACCAGTAAACCAGTAAACCAGTAAACCAGTAAACCAGTAAACCAGTAAACCAGTACACCAGTACACCAGTACACCAGTACACCAGTACACCAGTACACCAGTACACCAGTACACCAGTACACCAGTACACCAGTAAACCAGTAAACCAGTAAACCAGTAAACCAGTAACCAGTAAACCAGAAACCAGAAACCAGAAACCAGAAACCAGAAACCAGAAACCAGAAACCAGAAACCAGAAACCAGAAACCAGAACCAGAAACCAGAAAACCAGTAAACCAGTAAACCATAAACCATAAACCATAAACCAGTAAACAGTAAACCAGTAACCAGTAAACCATTAAACCAGTAAACAGTAAACCAGTAAACAGTAAACCAGTAAACAGTAAACCAGTAACCAGTAAACCATAAACCAGTAAACCATTAAACCAGTAAACCATTAAACCAGTAAACAGTAAACCAGTAAACCATTAAACCAGTAAACCATTAAACCAGTAAACAGTAAACCAGTAAACCAGAAACCAGAAACCAGAAACCAGAACCAGAAACCAGAAACCAGAACCAGAAAACCAGTAACCAGTAAACCATAAACCAGTAAACAGTAAACCAGTAAACCAGTAAACCATAAACCAGTAAACCATTAAACCAGTAAACCATTAAACCAGTAAACCATAAACCAGTAAACCATTAAACCAGTAAACCATTAAACCAGTAAACCATTAAACCAGTAAACCAGTAAACAGTAAACCAGTAAACCATTAAACCAGTAAACCATTAAACCAGTAAACCAGTAAACCAGTAAACCATAAACCATAAACCAGTAAACCATAAACCAGTAAACCAGTAACCAGTAAACCATAAACCAGTAAACCATTAAACCAGTAAACCAGTAAACCATTAAACCAGTAAACCATAAACCATAAACCATAAACCATAAACCAGTAAACCATAAACCATAAACCATAAACCAGTAAACCATTAAACCAGTAAACAGTAAACCAGTAAACCATTAAACCAGTAAACCATTAAACCAGTAAACCATTAAACCAGTAAACAGTAAACCAGTAACCAGTAAACCATAAACCATAAACCAGTAAACCAGTAAACCAGTAAACCAGTAAACAGTAAACCAGTAACCAGTAAACCATTAAACCAGTAAACCATAAACCATAAACCAGTAAACAGTAAACCAGTAAACAGTAAACCAGTAAACCATTAAACCAGTAAACCAGAAACCAGAACCAGAAAACCAGTAACCAGTAAACCAGTAAACCATTAAACCAGTAAACCAGTAAACCATTAAACCAGTAAACAGTAAACCAGTAAACCATTAAACCAGTAAACCATTAAACCAGTAAACCATTAAACCAGTAAACCAGTAACCAGTAAACCATTAAACCAGTAAACCATTAAACCAGTAAACAGTAAACCAGTAAACCAGTAAACCATTAAACCAGTAAACAGTAAACCAGTAAACCAGTAAACCATAAACCATAAACCAGTAAACCATAAACCATAAACCATAAACCATAAACCAGTAAACCATTAAACCAGTAAACCATTAAACCAGTAAACCATTAAACCAGTAAACCAGTAAACCATTAAACCAGTAAACCATTAAACCAGTAAACCATTAAACCAGTAAACAGTAAACCAGTAACCAGTAAACCAGTAAACCATAAACCAGTAAACAGTAAACCAGTAAACCATAAACCATAAACCATAAACCAGTAAACCATTAAACCAGTAAACCATTAAACCAGTAAACCAGTAACCAGTAAACCATTAAACCAGTAAACCATTAAACCAGTAAACCAGTAAACCAGTAAACCATTAAACCAGTAAACCATTAAACCAGTAAACAGTAAACCAGTAACCAGTAAACCATAAACCATAAACCAGTAAACCATTAAACCAGTAAACCATTAAACCAGTAAACCATTAAACCAGTAAACAGTAAACCAGTAAACCATTAAACCAGTAAACCAGTAAACCATTAAACCAGTAAACCATTAAACCAGTAAACCATTAAACCAGTAAACCATTAAACCAGTAAACCAGTAAACCATTAAACCAGTAAACCATTAAACCAGTAAACCAGAAACCAGAACCAGAAAACCAGTAACCAGTAAACCAGTAAACCAGTAAACCATTAAACCAGTAAACCATTAAACCAGTAAACCATAAACCATAAACCAGTAAACCATTAAACCAGTAAACCAGTAAACCATTAAACCAGTAAACCATTAAACCAGTAAACAGTAAACCAGTAAACAGTAAACCAGTAACCAGTAAACCATTAAACCAGTAAACCATAAACCATAAACCAGTAAACAGTAAACCAGTAAACCATTAAACCAGTAAACCAGTAAACCAGTAAACCATTAAACCAGTAAACCATTAAACCAGTAAACCATTAAACCAGTAAACCATAAACCAGTAAACCATTAAACCAGTAACCAGTAAACCATTAAACCAGTAAACCATTAAACCAGTAAACCATTAAACCAGTAAACCAGTAACCAGTAAACCATTAAACCAGTATTTAAATATTAGTTATTAGATGAACATATATAGAGCTGAACCCCACCACCTCCCTATCACCAGAGTGACGGTTCAGTCCAGATTTTTTTGCGCTGGCTATAAAATAGGTAAGAACAAAAAACTGCCACATTCCAATTTTTTTGACAGAACGAAGTCTGTCGGGTCAGCTAGTTTATATATATATACTTACAACAAAGTTATTTATTTTAATAAATCTTTGTATTCAAATAAGCGTAACAATTTATTTGTAATTATAAGTAAAAGTAGTAAAAATAGTTCATTAACTAAAAAAAAATCTTCATTTTACAATAATTTTGTAATGAATATATACAAATAAAAACTAATCAAAATTTTTTATTATAAGTATTTAAAAGGTGTTCTGGAGTGTTTATTTATTTCCGTGCATTTGTAATCTGTGGTACTAGTTTATGGCTTAATTATGAACGCAACATTCGTTTGAACATAAAAACAATACTGCCATTTTTTATAAATGCAACTTCAGTTTTATTTCTGTTCTTGAGTAGAAAACGTTTATTTAGTGTTTTGCCAAAAATAATTCGCACGTTGATTATAAGAATTTTCTAACAGGATTCCTATTAATTTATAAGTGTTAATTGTGAAACAGTGGGTTTGGTAGGAAATATTATATTATCATGTAAGTTATTTTACCTTTATTACAAAATAAAATTAAGTCAATGTTTTAACTGAGAAATCGCCGGAAAGCAGTCACATTATAAAAGCTAACATTTATTTAAAAAACTATATAGTATAACAGGGATATTTGGAACATGTTGAATATTATTAATCTGAAACATAATAAGGTGGGCGGTTTTCTTTTATCACCAGTAAATATAACGAGAGTTAAGTAAATATAATATTAATAAAAAAAATCGTTTGTTATTTTTATGCTTAATGCCTGAATTCATATCAATGTTATAAATAATCTAGATTAAACGTTTAAAATTTTCTCTGTTATTTTGAAAAAGGTCGATTTACCTGGTATTAGTTAAAAAAAGTCGATCCATGATTTCACCTATAGCTTACTAATTGATAATTGGTATGTATGATTTAAAAATTCTCAAAGAAATATATACTTTTTATGAAATCAGAAAATACTTTTAATTCTATGATATTATTGTTATAAATATTTAAAATACAAATTTATTTTCCAAAATTTTTGTTTTTAGTAACATAAAAAAATTGTTTTTAGTAAAGTATCTTCAGTTATCATTCTGTTTTGGTCAAATACAATATTTTTCCGTTAAGTGTTTTTACATTCTGAATAATTTATTTACAAATTTATTAAGTTTCAATATTGCAGTTTTACTCTTGAGACAAAATTTTTTATACTTTACCACAGTATCAAAGTGTTTATGCCATTTTATATATTTATTTTTTACTGAAATCTTCATAACATTTGGTATTATATCTTTAAGTACGCTATGAATTATTATTATAACATTTATTTATTATATAACATCTATTAAATAATTTAATTCAATAAAGTCCTTCTTCAACTATGTAGGTAAACTTAATTTAGTCAAATAATTCTTTCATAATTTTCTAATCAAACAAGTTATGGAGTTGACAAGATTGCCCAACAAAACAATACAAAAAAAACTTATTTTAATCAGCACAAATCTTCTGGGTTGCTTATTTATATGTTTAAAGGATTTTGTATCCTTAATCTGTTGAAGAGCATCAAGTGTCTTATTGTATTGTCAACCATAGCAAATTGTGACGAGGTATTGTATTTATGATGAACTGTATAGACTTATTGTATTGCATACCGAATGTTGTACCATAATCATTTTCAATACTCTAAAATTTGTAAAAAGTTAAAGATTTTTCACATAATTCTGTGCTGACTTGAATCAGTTTCAGCCTTAATTTCTCAGCTATTTAGTATGAAACTTAATTTTTTGGTTAATAATTACAAATGCAGAGGATCAAAAGTACTACAAATGAATTTGTGTTTTTTACCAAACCGTAAAACTTAATGACCACCATTCAAAGATCTAAACTTTAATTGTAAGTGTTTGATAAAATGTTTATATTTAACTTATTTATATACATGTGTTCAAAAGATATTACTGTTTTTCTATTACAAAAATTACCTTCGGGTATGGTGACAATTAAAGATATTGTACCAGTCATAAAGCAAATTTTACATTAATTTATTTCAAGATAAAAAACCAATGTACAAACATTGTTAAAATTTGTAGCTTTATGTACACCAAAGACAATACATAAAAGACAAAGATGGTACCCGACAGTTGCGATTGTTAACGCTCAGTTAGTTTTCTTTGTTTTTTTTATCAATGATCCAATGAGGTTAAACGCTACTGGTATACGGTTCATTGGATTCAGGTTTTGGAGCTAAAAGATTTAAACAAAACTAGACTTTTGACCAAAAATTCGCAAATTTGCGTGACGGACCAGTTGCAACTCTGTTAATGCAGTGGATGATAAAGCAGGCCAGTGTTACTTCATCTGGTCTATGGGTTTTGTAAGCTGCCACAGAAACTATTGCTCACTGATTTATTCTTTATATTATCTTTTAATTATCATCATTAGCCGATAGAAATCCTTTTCTGAACATAGATCTCCTCCCCAAAGATCTACACACAGATCAGTCCTGCGTATAATCTATCTCATCTGGTAAAATTCTTAGACCGTCATAAGGTAACTATAAAGAATTAAACGAAGAATGAAATGATAAAAACATACGGCCTGTGTAAATGAATGTAAACTTCTGAATGGGATTTCAAGTTTATAAAATAATTCTGCTGTAAGAAGTAGCGTTCGTGGACAAGTGATATCTGTCTTAATTTTGGGAATATATTGGTTTCCTCACAATTTTTTTATTCATCAGAGTCCGCTGTCATACGTGGCGAATATATACGCGATGTACAAACGAGTATACGGCAAAATGTGTTTGTGTAAGCATTAGGGAAGATTGTCTTACCTTGAGAGACGAGACGGTATCGCTAAGCAAATATTATGGTTTAATGGTCGCCTCGTGTCCCAAGGTGACAATTGCACTGTGAAACACTACACATAAATACTGAGCGCCGCATTACTATGACCAGTCTCTACGACCACATACATAAAATTTTATTATTTTTGAAAACAAAAATTTAACAAACAAGTATTTGAGCTGCTATTTCTATACAAACTAGAGAACTCATAAATGTCTTATTTTATTTTAACAATTATTTAAGTGTACCTCTTCAATGTCACTATGTTGTTATATACACTCCCGGACACATCTATCGGCCCGCCTAGTGTTTAAAAGTTTTAACGGTGTCTAGCTAAAAATAAATGTTAGGTGGAGCAATAAGTTTTAATGCAGTTTTGGAGCTGATTTATTGGTGAACCTTTATGTATGTTTTTTTTTTGTATTTTGAATTCAGGATTATGAAAAAAAAAACGAAAATTCGAGTCTGTTCATTGTTTTCAACGACCCAGGAATGGGGAAAACTTTTTTATTCCGCACAAGTTGGATTTTTTTTTTGATGTGTCCGATTATTGGTTCCATAAAAAGGCAAATCTAAACTTAGAGTCAGTTTTAACCAAAAATATGGATACTCTGCCTGAAATTGTCGCCGAAGCTGTAAAACTTCTGCCGGCCAAATCAATTCGAAATTACAAAAAAAATAAAAGAAAACATACACAAGGGTTGACCAATAAATCTGCTTCAAAACTGCATTAAAACTTATTGCTGCACCTAACGTTTATTTTTAACTAGACACCGTCGAAACTTTAAACACTGGGTAGATAGATGTGTCCGGGAGTATAAGTACCAAAAAAATTAAATTTCTCGTTAATGACTAATAAATGTCAATTTCTTTTTCAGATGTCAGCGGCGATGCCGAAAAGATGGTACCGTTCCAGGAAGTATCAGATCGTCATCATCTTCATCCTTATATTCTGCATCTTCTATTACATCTCGCTGAGCGACAACCTGCATAGAGAGCCCAACTTAGACTTGACTCGGCGGTGAGTGGCTATACCAATATTTACTTCAGTATTAAGCTTCTTAAGCACATTTGATTGGCTGGATTCATGCTTTGGAACGCAAGAGTTACTTTAAAGTATTTCTTTTTTAACTTCATCATCACGATGGTGCTATTTTCAAAGTCTGTAATCATTTTTTTTTTATACTACTTTGCGACGAGACGAGCAAGACGTTCACCTGATGGTAAGTGATACGCTTGCCCATGACAACGTGCTTCTAGTTAAGATGGTACGCACTGCACCACATTGCGCTCGTCGCCTGAGACATAAGGTGTTAAGTCTCGTTACCCCAGTAATTACACTAGCTACAGCGCCCTTCAAACCGGAACACAGTAATGTTCGCACACTACTATTTGGCGGTTGCAATAGAAGCTGCGGTGGTACCCATCCAGACGGTCTCCGGCAACAGAGACCTACCACCTGGTCATTTATATCATTTATATCATATGCTGATGTACCAGGTGCACGTTTTCCGGGAATATTGTCCTTTCGAATAAACTTTGGGTTGCGTCATAAAGAATCATTACTTTTTAAGCAACAGCGATTGTTTGACTTAATTTTTTTCAATTAAAGTATCGTCATTATTTACAAATGTAGTTTGTATGTTACACGGTCAGGTTTAACTCTGCTGCGCGTTGATTGATTGCTTTTGCGCATGCGCATTAAAGAGATCAGATTTGTTGCAAAGTGATAAATTTTTCACTGAACCTCATTTAAGATATAACATGATCAGAAAATAATATAATGCGTATAGTTATTTCGTTTTGATTTTACTTAATCTTCAACTTCCGCTGATCCGTCTACCTGATGGTATGCTATAATAATGTGGCCAGTTAGGTTGATGTGCATCCCAACATATTGTGCTCATGGAACATAAGATGTTAAGTCATTACCCCAGTAATATCACCAGCATCTTTTTATATTTGAATACAGTAAAATTTTCACAATACCGCATTGCAGAAATATGTGTAGACGGTCTCCGGGAACAGAGACCAGTAATAACTTATTAAGACCCCGCACTCAAGTTTTATTACCTCTGATTATATGTCGTGAACGAGTAAGGTCACACAATAAAGATGAACTCATTACTCGTCTGTTTGTTCGTTGAACGAGTTTTTTCTTGTCTTCTCTATATTTCACTGAAACTAACAGAGCTCATATTACAGAATATATCCAATAGCATTTGACATTTATTGTTATTTATATCAGCTGTTAATAGTTGATAATTGTTATCTATGAATGTGTTTTTTTATTGTTTCTATGCTTTATTTAATGTTTCAACAGACAAGTTATCAGGTAGTAATGTTTTTTATTTGACTTAATCGATTGGGACATTTACCTCGTACTTATTGATACGCTTACTCATAACAAATGTGACGCTGGAATGTTTACACTGCATCACATCGTGTTTGTCTTCTGGAATTATAAGATTATAGGTCTTGTTACTTTGGTAATTTTATTAGTTACAACTCCGTACAAACTTGAATACAGTAGACACTTCTGCTTGTAGGAAGAAATAGATGTATCCGTGTCTACCTAGATATCTCCGGTAACTGAGACTTAACTGCAGTAAATGATTATTATAGTTAGGTTTTTCAAAGTTATTAACTTGAATATAAATTATGAGGTTAAATTGTAATGTTACGATTAAATACAATTAAACTTAATTTTTGTTGTTTTTAAAATTCTGTTTAACAATGTTTTAAACTTTACATCCGGTTTCCAATATTTTACTAAGGTTATGTATTATTAGTAAACTATGTTTTTAATACCGTCCAAGTGAACAAATAATACAAATCAGAAATACATAAAAACTATTGGAGGGCTATTGTATCCTAGTGAGCCTAGTTTTTAAAAGTTTCTTGTCCTCTTAAACGATGTTAACAAACCTCTCACTTAACCTTTACCAGGTGGTAGGTCTCTGTTGCCGGAGACCGTCTGGGTACCACCGCAGCTCCTATTGCAACCGACAAATAGTAGTGTGCGAACATTACTGTGTTCCGGTTTGAAGGGCGCTGTAGCTAGTGTAATTACTGGGGTAACGAGACTTAACACCTTATGTCTTACGACGAGCGCAATGTGGTGCAGTGTGTACCATCTTAACTAGCGTCATGGGCAAGCGTATCACTTACCATCAGGTGAACGTCCTGCTCGTCTCGTCGCATAGTAGTTAAATAAAAAAAAAATAACCGCTATGCACACGGTAACAAGTTGCGAGGTTCGCGAGCCGTTATCTGGTCAAGTTGTTATTAACATTCGTACCTCGATGATAAGTGAACACGCCTGTCCGTATTTACACGTGAATTCTTCATAGTGATTACGGACACTCAGTAAGTTTAATGATACTTTATACTACAACAAGCAACACGTTCATTTTATTATAAATACGTTTTTTTATGGAGAAGTGGACTTCTGAGTTATGTAAAGTTTCCACCCACTGAAATCCACCACGGTGTTCAAAGCAACAATGCTTTTTTTTTTTTTTTGATGCTAGTTTAGCTTACGCTTATTTACGCAGACTAAATCTAGCAAAGGTTTAAAGCCCCGCTAATGGATACAGGGCTATCCGACCTGTCGGTCTTAGACAGGCTTTGAGGTCTACTGAGTCCGAGAATTAATAATCTAAGTAGGTATTAGAATTGGGAGATTTTGTAGACCTTGGTGAAAAAGGGATAAATTGTTTGATTAAGGTAAGTTTGTGTAGATGTAACATATAGTGGTTTGGATAAGGTTACTTGTATAGAGGCACGGAAAGCAACAATGCTAGCATATTGCAATGTGACGGTGGTGAAGATGTTTACACAATATCGTTCTGCTCTCGTCGCCTTTTTTTTTTAAGTAATATTGTGCAATCCCAGGTTCGATCCCAGGTGTTGATTATCTTAAAAAAAAATTTACAGTTTGATTCCATTTTATGTTTAGTTACATATATTTAACTAAGGCATGTATGTGATGCAATTTATTATTTCTTATAACTCGCTTATCATGATTAATTCGTTTCATTATCTTGCTTTACATTCTTATTATCGTGAAGTTCTCGTATTTATTTGTATCGAAGTGATGTTCATATAAAACATTTGCAAACTTTCCTTATGAGTAGTTTGCCTGCAGGGTCCGGTTGTTAGCATGTAAGAGAGTATATTGATTTTAGACGTTGTATGATTTTATTATAACCAAACTGTAACCTGTTTATACTGACAAGTCTTCTTCTTAGTAGTATTTCCTCATGACTGAGGGTCGTGGTCATCTTGTGTCATGAAACACACGACGACTTCTTTGGCAGTTATAATGGAGTGGTTTGTCTTTGCCTTCTCCATTTCACATACTAGTGCGATCACGGATGCTCATGACATAGATATGCAGGTTTCCTCACGATGTTTTCCTTCACCGTCAAAGCGCGTGATATTAGTTGGTGTTTTATGCTAACTGCACATAAATTGAAAAATTGGTGCAGGCCGGATTCGAACCCAGTACCTTCGCATTGGAAGGCCGGCGTTCAAACAACTAGGCTATCACGGCTCTATTCTGTCAAGTAACAGTGGGTAAATATTAGTTTGAGAATTTACTGCGATAACGAGACTTAACATGTTATGTCATAACTGAAATGTGGTTCAGATACATCGTTACTAGTAATGCATTGTTTTTAGCGAATAATCCACTGCCCGTCTAAACTACATGGTTAAAAAAATTTAACTTATTTTTGTTGTTTTTTTTTTTTTTTTTTAAGTAATATTGTGCAATCCCAGGTTCGATCCCAGGTGTTGATTATCTTAAAAAAAAATGCACAGTTTGATTCCATTTTATGTTTAGTTTCATATATTTAACTAAGGCTTGTATGTGATGCAATTTATTATTTCATATAACTCGCTTATCATGATTAATTCGTTTCATTATCTTGCTTACATTCTTATTATCGTGAAGTTCTCGTATTTATTTTATTATATATTAATTATAAACTTAACTGCGAAACAGTTTTTTATAATCGAATAATTTTAAATTTGCTCGTGTATAGTCTTGCCGGGATATATTCAATCAATATCACTGTTTCTGTTTATTCATAACTTGTCTGATGGTATCTTTACATATAACTGAAAGTAAAATAAATAATAAGTGGAGATTTTAGACATAAAGTTCACACACAAAATTCTATTAACTAAAAACTTTAAGGACATTAATGATATAAAATTTCTTCAGACTAAATCACATATCAAATGCTCTACGACCTTTTGTATAGATGACAACGGAAGTCCTTGATGATATGAAATTGATACCTAGAAATTTATTCCTCCTTCATCATCAATTACTCATGTAGCGATGATAGTATTTGAGGATACAGCACCAGTCCAGTAAACTGTTCTATCTCTAAATGAACTATATCTTATCATGTACGCTACATTTCAATCGGGGATATAGTAATTGGAAAAGTTTCATCAATCGTGTGTACCGGCGAATAATTAATAATTTAATTAACAAATGCTAATAATCTTGATATAAGTTACAATTGGCGAACTTAATGGTAACAAGCGTTTTCTAGCTGCCAACATGTGATGGTGAGAACTTTAGATATAAGCCGTTTGAATAAAATAAAAGTAAGAGACACACTTAAAAATATAAATTATGAAGATCTACTAATATGTACTTAAACATACGTATACATAATATGTTAGATATATGTAATATTACTATGCAGCCTTTAAATAATATTCTATTATTAATTATGTATGTATTTATTTATGTATATTTATGTTTATGTATATATTAGTATATAACAAAATTTTATATTTTGTAGTAAAATCTAAAGTTTTTTTTTACTAATTAGTTAATTGCTTTAACTCACTAATTTCAAAACTACGAAACAAATTGTGCAGATGCAATGTTCATATATTTTTTAAAATACAGCCTATGTATTAATTATAAACTTAACTGTGAAACAGTTTTTTATAATCGAATAATTTTAAATTTGCTCGTGTATAGTCTTGCCGGGATATATTCAATCAATATCACTGTTTCTGACTTATTCATAACTTGTATAATTGTATCTTTACATATAACTGAAAAATAAAATAAATAATTGCGTTCGTTTGCGTTAATCTTGATTATGGAAATGTATTATATAAACACAAAAATTTCAGGATAAACTATTCCCTTATGTATTATCGTACATGAATGCGAACTTATTTATATTAACATTAAGTTTTTTAAGGTTTTACTTGGATACAGAACAGTAATTCTTATGTATGTTATGTATATATTAATTATGTATGTATTTATTTATGTATATTTATGTTTATGTATATGTGTATATATATAAGTATTCATACTTTATGTATGTATTTATATGTATGTGTATGTATGTATATATTAGTAAATATCTTTTTTTATTTAATTTTCTTTTTTTAAAAACATAACGTCTCTTCTACCCTCACCTCCCACTGCATTTCCCCACTGCCGAGGTTGACAGGGAGAGAATGCCCTATGGCATTAAGCCGCCTTTTTGTACATTATTTATTTGTGTGCAAACGAAGTTTTAAATAAATAAATAATTAGTGGAGATTTTAGACATAAAGATCACATACAAAATTCTATTAACTGAAAACTTTAAGGACATTAATGATATAAAATTTCTTCAGACTAAATCACATATCAAATGCTCTACGACCATTTGTATAGATGACAACGGAAGTCCTTAATGATATGAAATTGATACGTAGAAATTAATTCCTCCTTCATCATTTACTCATGTAGCGATGATAGTATTTGAGGATACAGCACCAGTCCAGTTAACTGTTCTATCTCTAAATGAATTATATCTTATCATGTACGCTACATTTCAATCGGGGATATAGTAATTGGAAAAGTTTAATCAATCGTGTGTACCGGTGAATAATTAATAACTTAGTTAACAAACGCTAATAATGTTGATATAAGTTACAATTGGCGAACTTAATGCTAACAAGCGTTTTCTAGCTGCCAACATGTGATGGTGAGAATTTTAGATATAAGCAGTTTGAATAAAATAAAAGTAAGAGACACACTTAAATATATAAATTATGAAATATCTACTAATATGTACTTAAACATACGTATACATAATATGTTAGATATATGTAATATTACTATGCAGCCTTTAGATAATATTCTATTATTAGTTATTTGAATGTCACTTTGTAAGGTGATACATTTTATTTGTTTGTAACTGAATAATAAATAGATAGGTTTGTTCGTATTTATTTTATTTAATCAATGCAATATATATTTTTTTCGTATATTAAACTTCATTTGCATGTATTTTTTCATTAAGCTACAAGTCGTTTACACAAGTACTTTTTAATAATCTTCAGTTCTATTATGTTAACGTGCGTGGTGCGTTGGCTTGGCCGCTCGTAACACAGAACACTGGTTAGATTCTAAGATCATATAACTTAAGTCTACATGGTACATTAACCCACATGTACTAGCTTCGACCTTCATTTTTAGGAAAATTATCAACAGAAACACGTAGGAGGCAATCGCTATATTCTCTGGAAGGAGATGAGTGCCGAAATATACTGGGAAGGGCAAATCACCGTCTTTTGACTCATTGTTATTTATGACCATGTGAAATAGCGTCCATTTTAAAAAACCTTATATGTATATATAAGAAGTATAAACTTATATAGATAGTATTGTTATTATTTAATTATTTTGACTGTCATAGCTTTGCAGTAACCGTAGAAATTTCTAGATCACGATAGGATGCTGTCGTAGCCTAAGGAGCAACGTAGCTTTTTTACTTACTTTAGATAGTTCAGCCGTAAATTGGAAAAGGACACCACTAATATTTTCTTACATAATGTATGTTAAGAATATAAAAGGAATCTTTTAGGCATTATAAACTTTTCTTATTTTGTTCTTATGATGGCAAAGTACATTTATGTTGATAAAAATATCTGGCTTGTTGATTATTTAGTGGTTTAGTTATCAATAGATCGTAAAGCATGTATTGTATCTAATTACATATTACTATTTGTTTTTTCAGAAATTCAGTGATTGAGTAAGTAGATTTTGAGATTTTTTCTGCATTGCTTTAGCTTCGAGCATGCGCTTTGCTAGCGATCCTTCTAGAGATTAATATTCTGCTTTAAAATCATCGTCCTGTAAATATAGGTTAGAAATTTATGGTTTGTTTTCATAGATACATTGAGAAGAGATTGCAGGAAGCTTTGAAAGAGGACAAGGGAACGGGGTGTGAGATTCCGCAATTGGATCCTTTTGCGAAAGAAGTCACGCAGTTCGATAAGGAGCTGCCGAAGATCGTGTGCCAGGGGAAGGACTGGGTGAAATGTTATGTAAGTAGGAAATATTTGATCATTCAAGAGGCAACCGACAAGTTTTCACTAATGGTCTGTTGCCGGAGACCGTCTAAGTGCCACCGCAATACCTATTTCTGCCGCTAACCTGTTGTGTACACATTACTATATTTAAATTTAAAGCGACCTGTATGCAATGAAATAATTAAAGTTATTAAACTTCATACTTTTTAAAGCGAGGAGAACAAGCAAGTGTTGTGTAAACACTTAACAGAACATTGTTACGAACAGGCGTATCGCTACCCGACAGGTGTATGTTGTGCGCTGTATAGATTATTAATAACTCCACTTAAGGCGTGGTTCAAACTGATTTTTTGTAAGGCTAGTATTGAGGAAAAAACAGAAAAAAGGCAGCAGCACAATACTGCACAAGCCAACCCGCACACTGATGACGGATACATCAAATACTTTCTTTCGCGGAAGCTAATGTTCAGCAGCAGACACCAATACGCTGAAATAGAAAGAATTCTATTACTAATATACAAATGTTATTACTACTTACAGCATTCTGAATGCAGGGTGGTAGACGAGATCCTCGAAACTACTACGGACATAGAGTGTATATACAACGACATCATATATCTGAATGACGCTCAGTACGAGATCGGCCCGGATAAGACAGTAAAGGGAGACGGCGCGTACATTCTCACCAAGAGCGACCACGTCAAAGTGAGGTGTAGCGGGAATCACGTGAACAGGTAATAAATAATTAAGCAATGACTACAAAAAGGTGGGCGCTGTAAATTTAGAGGCTGTTCCATTTATTGAATCGTCAGGGGTGTTATTAAAAATAGGTTCAGCACGTGTAGTTCTTAATCTCAATATTTTTTTTTAATTGGGTACAACCGCTTAATGTTAAATCATAGCACGTACTTTGCTTATAACCACTTAGTGGAATGTATGTTACAATGTAATAAAGAAGTCTGCTTAATGTACCCAATGCAGGGACTTTCTTTTCTCTTACAAGGAGAGAGTAAAGGCGGTTTACAAACCACGCCGGCGTATATATAACTGTTAATTCAATTTGTCATTAATAATATTTCATGTAAAATAGTGATAAATTTAACTTACATTCACAGCATACTCCCATCAAGATGGAAGGGTCATAGCCTTGGCTTCCGCTCCACTGTTCACCCCCAACACCCACCACCAGGCAGGAAGAACACACTCAACGTTTTGATATTAGGATTCGACTCCACCTCTCACAACGGCTTCGTGAGACGCATGCCAAATAGCTACCGGGTGTTACAAGATGAGTTCCAAGCGACTATATTGAAAGGGTAATTTTAACATTCATTATTGACGTATAGCTACATATTTTTAATTACATAATTCAAAGAGAAATGCAAGACCTGATGACAGAGAATTTCCTAGAGTATTAGTTAAGCGGAGTGGGGATGGTACGGTGGGGGAGGCGTTTATACAATAAAGTTCATGTTATTTTATCAAAAATCACAATTTTTTTATCATATATTTTTTATTACATTCACTATTTACTTTTGTATATTCGTGACAAGATTTGTTCGATTTACATATATGTCGGCTATTTATATGATGTTGTATTTAAACACACAGATATACGAGCCATATTTAAACAGCCTTGGTTTTCAGCTTGGGCAGCAGAAGTTGTATTTTAGCATTACACGTATTGTTAATAATAGAATATACAACAATTGACGCCCGAGTCGGGGTTGTACGATTGTTATCGACTTTTTTACTATTTGGTTTTCAGCTTGGGCAGCAGAAGTTGTATTTTAGCATTACACGTATTGTTGATAATAGAATACACAACAATTGTACGATTGTTATCTACTTTTTTACTATTTTCACAACTTTCAGTTACAATATTGTGGGTGATGGCACACCAGCTGCTCTGTTCCCGATACTGACCGGGAAAACAGAGCTCGAGTTACCTGATGTTAGGAAGAAAATGAGGAACAACGGAACTCTGGACTCGATGCCTTTCATCTTCTACAAGCTGAAAGAGGACGGGTGAGTAATGCCTAACAATTAGAATTGGCATCGCATTCAGACTTGTCAAGAATATAAAAATACCAATAGGCCGTTAATTCGTTGTGATGGTCTTGAAACAGATAGCGTTGTACATTGTTTAATTTTTACAATATTTCTCAATGTTTCAAACCGATATTAGTGGCTGATAAAATTAAAACTTATAACAATTATTTATTTGCAAATCTTTGTATTAGTTTTTTGATCTAAAATAATTAGCAGTTAAGATTAATTTTTAAATCGTGTATATGGTAATAGTATATACCTATATTAACTTCGTGACGAATGATAGGATCTATGGCTGTGTCACACTAACATCGGCTGAATGGTCGGAATGAGATAACATTTACAATCAGTGTTTTACATTAACAGATCTGAACAGTGTAAATATTGCATATTTAATTGTGTTTGTAATTTTTTTGAGATACATAGATTATGTCTTACAGTTATCGCACAGCGTACTTCGAGGATATGCCGTGGATTGGTACCTTCCAGTACCGCTTCAACGGCTTTCAGCACCAACCCGCAGACCATTACTTGCGCTCATTCTATCTGGAGGAGTCCAATAGCGGCAAGAAATGGTGGAACGTTGGCTCCGGTAACAAATACTGCGTTGGTGACACACCGCAGTACAAACTAATGCTAAATATCACCGATCAGGTGAGTGGTCAATGTAGGACCTCATTGCGAAATATGGCTCACGGCTAATAAAGCAGTAAATAGAACATTTTTTCTCTTTCAAGTTCTTGAAGCTGAACGGGAAACGATTTTGTTTCACCTTCATCGCTGACATAACCCACGACGACTTCAACATGATCTCAAGCGCCGATGATGACTTGGTGGACTTCCTGCATGGCTTTCGGAGTGCTGGACACACAGAGGATACCCTGTTGATGGTGATGGGGGACCATGGACCTAGGTGAGAAGTTTAATCGTCATTTACAGCAAAGCGGCAACGACCAAAACTTAGTTCGAGGTGTGTTATGCTCCTCTCTGTGTTGTGCCCGTAAGTGAGGCGCTAGTTGAGATGTTTACACAGCCCTGTATTAAACCCATGATCTTGAGTATAAGGCGGCGATGAAAAATTGTAGTTGATTTATAATATTTTACAACAGATACGCGAACGTCAGAGACACACTACAAGGTAAGCTGGAGGAGAGACTACCATTAATGGCGATCGTTTTGCCGGAGTCTTTGAAGCGGCAACGGCCCGGCGTCGAGGAAGTGCTGCGCGGTAACACTGACGCGCTGACCACGCCGCATGACATTTACGCGACGCTGATGGATGTTATGAACACGAGACGCTACTGGAATCCGTACAAGGTGACCGGCGCGGACTTGACACGGGGTCTGACTCTCCTCGAGCCGGTAAACATAGACTTTAATTACGAACAATTATTCCTTATTATGTTAACAAGAAACTTAGTTCGCGGCACTGAAGATGCCGCGTTCTTGATCGTAATCTCTAATTGGTCTGCGCCAGACTTGGCCGCCAACAGTGATGATGCCCTAAGGGCCTATACTGATTAGTCTGAGCTGCGAGCATCCAGAGGATTTCTGGGATCTTTACCAAATCATCCGTCTATCTTATGGGCGTCTGCCCACACTGCAGTGCGAAGGTCCTTGAAGTAGGCTTGGGCTCCGCAGTGGGCGTCTTCCGGCTGATGACGCTCAACTCCCACTTGCGTACTCTTAATAAGCTATTATATTAGCATATAAAAGCCAGGGTATTCACATTATTACTTAAGATCAGGTGAAATTATAGCTGAAATAAGATTGCTGTACACTTGCAAATCAATAGTTTTAAAAAATATTCAGGTACCCAGAAACAGATCGTGTAGCGAGGCTGGAATTGAGCCTCACTGGTGTGCTTGTCTCGCCTGGAGGAACGTTTCCGTAGACGACTCTCTGTACCAGAAGACTGCAAACGCGCTCGTCAAGTACATCAACTCTCTAACAGAGGAGAAGAGGTGAGTAGGTACTGGTGATAGCCACTTCCCAATCTCCGCAGCATAGGTAGCCTTAGAGTCCACCCAAAGATGTTCCTGTCCCATCAGCCGTCCGATATTCGCGCTCCTTGACTTTTCAGCTTATTAACTCGCTGGCCATGTCAGCGTTCTTCGTTGTTCTATGTAATACAAGTTCATTCAACTTGCATTTGCTACTCTCCTCTACTTACTCAGACATGGTATTTATTCTCGTTGTTAGAGAAGACTCGCGAGTCCTTCTAGTAGAAAATTTAGAAGATGTGTGTTTTTTTTTAAATCGAAAATAAAAAATCTGTGACGTGATTGTGTGAATGTTCCAGAGATAAATGCGCGATCCGCACGCTAAGCGTCATCTCGTGGGTGATGCGGCGGCGTGCTAACAGTCGCATGCTCTCGTTCGTGTCGGCGCGCGACGCGGACGGATACGTCGGCAAGTTCGGCGCGACCGTGCGTGTCAGCCGCGAGGATTACCAGCTTAAGGTAGACGCGCCACGTTGTACAGTTGTGTGACGAAAAAACACTAGTGAGGTGAACTGATAGGGAAGAAGACAGAGAGATTTTCTGCGGTTCAAATATTATATTGAAAACATTTCTGTATTACAATTTGTATGGCTAGAGACATCCTGTCTGAAAGCGTCGACCATAACGTGGTACCTTGTACATCAGCCATACTAGAGCCACAATGTTGTGGGTTGCCGTATTATTTATCATCACGCCGGCGTATCACAGCATTTCGTTGAGTAAATAGAAAAAAATCCGTTTCAGATAATCGTTGGGCCGAGTAGGGGCGTGTACGAAGCCTCTATGACGTACATAGCACAGGAGGATAGGTTCGAGATTGACAGCCGGGATATATCCAGAACCAATGCGTAAGTTTTAGACCTTTAAGTATAATCTGAACTTTACATGACATTAAAGTACGTGTAAAAAATCAGTCGTAAGTTTCAAGGCTTGAGAGAATATATCTTGTGCCTTTTTTGATGGCTGACAACGCCGCTGTGTTACCACAGCAGTCGACTGTGGTTACTTACCAACACTTGGTTTGCTTAGTATTTACCCCGTCTTCTGACGTAGATAACTAGGAGTGGGGAGGTGGGGATTGCAGCGAGGACTAGGGCGTATTCTTTGAGTAACAGCAATGTCAACACGGCTATCTAATAATTTAATGATATTTACTACCGCAATTCGTTATGCGATTATACAAAATGCTTAATATTCCTCAGGTACAACAATGAGCCGAGTTGCATCAGTGATACCCACCCGCATCTCAACATGTACTGTTACTGCAACGATTAACCCAGAACATCGCAAGCCTGTCACGACAAGTTGCGGCATGTTGTAATTATCGGGTTATCTAATGTTAGATAACGAGGTATGAAAAGATGATATGCGATATACAAAAGCCCGCCATTAATTAATACAATTCAGAGAAAATTTAATGTTAAGGTACAGAATGGGTTAATCACTTGTAAGGAAGATTAATGTTTTTTTGATTACAAGCTATATTTTCGTCATGCTTTTGTATATCGTAACATTATGTATAATTATTAAATTTGTATAAATCTGTGTTAAAATGGGGCGACACCGTCACAAAGTACATTTATGTATATATAGTACTAATACAACCGTTTAACGTTATCCGACTCCTCGTCTGGATTTTGTAAATGTGCAAGATTTGTAGTATAACAGCAACTAGCGGTTAAAGTTGCACTCCGACAGAAACCAACCTTGTCCGACACAATGACAGATGTGATAACTATTAACTTTTATTTAAATTTATAGAACTTATACTCGTGAAAAATATATTTAAATAGTTAGAATATACGAAGTTAAATTTAGGTGAGTTTGAGGCGCATTGGTTAAGAATTTGTCTCCAATATGGAAGTCTCTGGTTTGATTCTAAGGCACATATTATAGAGTTTAGGTTTACCATCTTTCTTTGTTCTTCTTAGCTTATTTTAGATAAGAAAATTATGTACATATATTTTGTATAGTTTAACATTAATATGCCTTTGTAGTATATAAACTTATGCTATGTCACACAGAAGCTACTTTGTAGCTATATACAAATGCATATTTAACTTAACAGCACAAACATTGCATAGGCGTCGGAAGTATAAACAAAAAATACCATAAGTTTTCTTATAAAGTAGGGGTTTAATTACCAAAAGAGATATACTATAAATGTATAACCCCAAAACTTTAAATTTTTGTATTAAGTTAGGTCTAATTAACAGATTTACTTAAAACAGTTACTTAAGGAACAAAAAATCAAGTCAGGAAACACAGAACTATTTTGTATTATCATTTGAACAGTGCATTTATTTTTTTATTGTTTCTCACTTTGTAAAAATAACTAATGCCAAGGTACTGATTAAAGTAACTTAATAACTTAAACCCATTATCGTGTACCTAGGCGATGTTGAAAGCCTTTGTTAGTATTTAAGATTAATTGTTCGCGATTGATGCAAATTATATTGAAACGCTTCGTAACGGAAACGTTTGGGAGAAAGCTTTATGATAGTATTGCAATGTGTATAATGTATTATTTTGTTTATATATTTTCTGGATTTTGATTTACATCAATGTGTCAACCATGTACAAAGTACAAGCATCTAAACCTACAAACACACAGTTTAACCGACAGAAATGCAACCATTTTTAACTTTACTATCACCCATAGAAATATTATATAAGATTTTTTTATTTTTGTTGTGGTGCTTTTGGTTGAGAATGACGATGATTACTTTGGACGGTTTTGGTACGTTGATGTGAATTATGTTCCAGTATTATTTACGTATTATTATTATCAGTATCACTATTTAAAAAAAAGGTAGAGTGTGAAAGAGACAACAGATATTATTTATCAAATGATGATTAACGGTTATCCCATAGAAGTCTGGATATTACGAGTTATAATGTAATTGGATAGTCTTTCAACCATTGTTACATTAAAATGGGTGTATGAGCCTGGTAATGAACGGATTTAGTTCGAAATATAGACTTTTTTGTAATTATTTCATATAAAACTTGAGATTTTTGTTTATATTACAATTATGTGAACCTGACATACGTACTGAAACACATTGATGGGAAATGGGGACGGGGGTAGGAGAGGAGCTTGTTTGTGTATTTCCGGCCTTTAAGCATCTTTGTTAACATGTCATTTCTATATGTGTTAATAACCAATTTTTATTAAATAATTTGATTTTACACATCCATTGTATATTCACTCAAAGTCCTCGTAACATAACGGCTAACCGGTTGTATGTAATTTCTTGCTGCAGTTCCGAGGCGTTAAGCAGAGTTTGAATGGTGACAGGATTTTTGAATCTAGCTTACTAGTATTGTTGTTTCACCATCTTCGATCTCAATCACTTAATATTATTGAAGTAAAATTTAAGATCATTGTCGGTAGATCAAAAAGTTGTTTATGCATTTTGTTATGAATGCAGTCCGTAAGTTCAAACTAGAGATCGTTTTGTCCGGAGACCGCAATGCCTAGTTTTGTATTATATAAAAAAATGCTGAAGACTACGGGTACGCAAAATAACACGCGCGTATTATGGTCGAACACTTTAATGTACGCAGATGAACAAAAAAGACAGTAGGTTTCAAAGTGCGTAAAAATACAACAAAACGTGTGTTCGGCAGTGCGCTGTGACCGGACTGACCTCGTCAACGCGTTCTCTCACAATTACCGACTAACAATATTTATTAAAAACTAACAATTAACTTAAATTACCTACATACTATGTTATTGCGTCGCCAACAAAGACGATAGCGCAAAGTTACTGTACTATTTTAATAATATAACTTAAGTTATTCAGTAAGTAATTATAAGTTGATCAACAATGATTATGCAATAAAAAATTATGATGGAATGAAATGAGAATAAGGCGGTAGATTTTAATGTGTTCATTAAGAATACTCCGTCTCTCATGTCGACAGTAGCAACATAGCGATTCATTCATGGCAACATATTTGCAACATGGTGATGCTAGATCTTACTACCGCCGATCGAATTCCTCAAACGTGTGCCGATTCCTGATTAGGGAACCTATATTTACAACGCAAGAGGTTAACCACTACGCCACGGAGGTAGTCAACATTTTCCATCTAAATTGTGAGTATACTTGTTTGCAAACAGGTAAAAATTAACTTAGGAAAGTAGAATTTAAAATGCAATTTACAGTGACAACTGCGGCACAGATTAAATAAAACTGCTTCTGAATTGAATTGAAACTTTTATTGATATAATCTATATTAATATTATAAATCGACAAACGTAATTAAAAAAAGATACTGACCATAATAAATCCAGTTACATTTACTTAAAGGTACAAGTGTATTTACAGATTAAAAAAACATTACAAACACAGCTAGTAATATTTTACTAGTTATTTAATTTAGTTGATAACTAATTTTGCAAAATTCACACTAGATTAGCCTCTTTACAACGTTCAAAGTCCATTTCGGTAGCCGTTAGTCGTTATTAAATAAATATTTTAGATGGCAACATATATACACAAGATATTAATGGCGACATTTGCACATTCAATGTTTATTAATATGGTCCTTGTGCAGGATAGCCATCAGAGTGGTCCTGGTTAACTCTACCATACCCACCGTTTCTCAGCCCAGTATCCTGGTACGAGATCCTAGGTTTGTATCCATCTTGATCCGCTTCATATTCTACGATCTACAAACAAATTATAAGTCTGTTATAATTTATAACAATAATATTTTTTCTATACCAATCAATGTAACGGAATATATTTAATGTTTTTTTATACATTTCCTGATGTGTGATTAAAGTAAAAAAAATTGCACAAGATCTATATCACGATTTCATAATTTTATCCTTACATCATATCTAAGGTACTTATAAATGATGAAACTTTATGTGGTGTTAGGATAATATACACTGCATTACACTGCTCGTGGTATTAAAACATAAGATATCAAGTCTCGTTACTTTAATTTCACTAGCTACAGCGACCTTTGAACTACAACGCAGTAATGATTGCACACTAGTCTTTGGCGGCAGAAATAGAAGCTAATGGATCTTACGTAGACCGACAGCAACAGAGTTCAGCAGAGGCCTTACTAGTTTCTCCTATCCTTTTTTAGGTTCATTAAAGATATTTTACCTGCTTTCTACCATCGGGCAGCAGAACGTAGTAGAGTCCTTCGGCTCTGTCGCCTTGCCGCGCCTCGCGGTGCCCGTAGTCGTTACCGGAGGCGTCGTCCTGCACCGCGTACTCGAAGCTGTAGTTGGCAGGCTCCTGATACATCAAGAACAATGAGAACTGTACGAGGCTTAGGAATATTTATATTCATATGTATTAGTCCTTTTCCATCAGGATTAAATTGAAGATGATGAACATATTTGATGAATGATGTTCTTGCTTTGGGTCACCTTTAAGACCGTCAACAAGGCTACATCGGACCCTGGGCTCGCCGATCCGGCATCCGCGAGCTGACGTTATAAATAAATACATAAATATGTACATAGAAATACTATAAAGAGGAGAGGAGATAGGTAAGGAAGTATTGGACGGAGTAGGGTTGAAGAGCAGGGCAGTTTCATAAGGGGGATGAGAAGAGGAACGATAGTGAAATAAATACACAGATATGTAGAGTAAGGTGCCCTAAGTGCGCACGGTACGCGCCTGATTTTGGCAGATGATGAACAAATATCGCTTGTTAGATGAACAATCTAATCGGTACTTACGCCGTTGCTGCCGTCATCATCCGAGTACCCTGTCCTGCCGGGAGGCAGATACTGTCTGGTCTGTGCACCCTCGTAAGCACCGGGTAAACCAGATCCGATACCGCTGTCTGAAATTAAAAAGTTATACTCAGTGGGTGGTGGCTGTAAGACGTGTTTTCATCAGGCAACACTTCACAGGACATTTAGTAATGTGTTTCGTGACTGATGATTTTATATTATAAAAAAAAATCGTCCTTGACGAGGCTTGTGCGCTTCTTGTGAATGACCGGCAATGTTGATCATTCATTCTTTCTATCAATTTTTCATGCACCTACTCGTTCATTATTAAATTCAATCACCGAACCATAAAATTATTCATCCAATCGAACTATTTGTTAACTTACTGGTGGTAGGTCTCTGTTGCCGGAGACCGTCTGGATGGGTACCACCGCAGCTCCTATTGCAACCGACAAATAGTAGTGTGCGAACATTACTGTGTTCCGGTTTGAAGGGCGCTGTAGCTAGTGTAATTACTGGGGTAACGAGACTTAACACCTTATGTCTCAAGGCGACGAGCGCAATGTGGTGCAGTGTGTACCATCTTAACTAGCACCACGTTGTCATGGGCATGCGTATCACTTACCATCAGGTGAGCGTCTTGCTCGCCTCATCGCTTAGTAGTATAAAAAATAAACTTATTTGTTCATTCACTCTTTCATTCTTGCATTTATCTGTCGATTATACGACCAATCGTTCATTCATTGCTTTAAAGTGACTGTATTGGCTGGTTACGAATTATCTTGTTCCTGATTAGATCAATGGGTACTTACCACCTTCTAATCCCGGCGCGCCGAATTGTTGAGAAGGTGAGGATGGGGGACCGTATTGTGTTGACGGTAACTGCACTCCCGCACCACTCGGAGAAGACCTGGGGGCACCGTACTGTTGCGAGGGGGCGTTGTTTTGGTTTGAGGGTACCAGGTATTGGTTTGACGGGCGCGGCTGATTCGAGCGTTGGTTAAACGGGGTACCGTAGGTAGACGATGGTCGTGATCTAGAAAAATGGTTGTTGTAATAAAGATCGAGGATTAGGACCGAGAAATGAGAAGTAAAGACTAAATAGTACGACAACGTTAAAGTAAGATCGCAAGTTTTATTTTTTAATTTACTTTTACCAGGTGGTAGGTCTCTGTTGCCGGAGACCGTCTGGGTACCACCGCAGCTCCTTTTTTTTTTTTTTTTCGAAGAGGAAATCTTCATAAAGATACCCTGTCTTCTAGGGGGAAGACAGGGTTATGTGGAGATTTTTACCCACTAAAACCCCCTCGGTGGTCGTCCTCAACGTTTGGAGAGGTGACAGGAACTCCGTTCAGAACACAACTGACACCTCCCTAACGCTATGCTGAGATAGCCCGCCCCGGGGACTGATTTATGTAGCCCCCAACATCCTCACGCTATTACGATAGCTGGAGACCACGTCCAGCCATCATCCTCCTCGGAACCACCGCAGCTCCTATTTCAACCGCGAAATAGTAGTGTGCGAACGTTACTGTGTTCCGGTTTGAAGGGCGCTGTAGCTAGTGTAATTACTGGGGTAACGAGACTTAACACCTTATGTCTCAGCGACGAGCGCAATGTGGTGCAGTGTGTACCATCTTAACTAGCACCACGTTGTTATACAAGCGTATCACTTACCATCAGGTGAACGTCTTGCTCGTCTCGTCGCACAGTAGTATAAAAAAAAAAACTTACCTGAATATTGCGTCCGTTTGTTGCCTGCTTCCGGAACCAGAACCGGGTGCACCATATGTCTGTATAGGTGTTCCAGCAAACCTAGACGCTTGCTGTGGCGGTAGGTACCTGAACAGAGAAAGTGTTCCTTCATTTATTGATATATTAATTACTGCAATACATACAGAATATAAAGACATAAATCCTGAAACAGAATAAAAAGTATTACCCCAGCGTCAATTTAAGCAGCCAAGCAGTAGTTAGCAAACATTACTGTGTTCCATTTAATGTTATGTGAAGAGTGCAATGTTATGTGTAATTTATTTATTTATTTATTTTAAACTTGCCGTACATATTTAGTACAGAGGGCGGACTTAATGCCAAGTAGCATTCTCTGCCAGTCAACCCTGGGAGACTAGAAAAATGCGAAGGCAGGTGTACAAAAACATATAATAAATATAATACATACATTAAAAATACGATAATATATATAAAATTTGTAAAACGGGAAATATGTCAGGTTGATTGTGTCTTTAAGTAGTGGAGACGAAGCATCCTCTTAAATACAACTTTATTGGGTGCACGTTTGACGTCATTAGGCAAGGCGTTCCAAAGGAGAACATCTTAAGTAACTAGATTGTTGCATATTGTCGCTTTATTGACTAAAAAGTATTCAATGTACAGAATAAACAACAGTCTTTGCTTATCTGAATTAGGAAAGATCTAAAATTCAACAACTTTAAGGAGACCTATGTCCAGCAGTGGACAGCGACAGGCTAAAATGATAAAAATAGCGCTTACCGGTTATCTACAGGCGGCTCTGCAAATGTTGCGGCGAAGAGAAACACTAAAGTTGTGATGTACTGAAAAAAAAAGAGATTTAAATGAACGTCAGTTTTATTCAGGGAAAATTTAATCTGTATACACAAAGATATCACTATAAATGCTACACCATTGGCCTTGTAACATGGGGGTTCCTGGTTAGATTCCGGTGTTCCACTTATGAGTGAAGTTAGTTGGTGCTTCTAACGCTTCGATGACACTAAGTTAAGTTTATTTTAATTTACTTTGCCAACAATATAACATATATACACTGTGGTGTTATGGCCGATTAATATGCAAAAAATATAGTTTAAAAAATGTCTCATAAATAATCTGCTTACCTTCATTTTGATATTCTATAATCTCTTGACTTTATCTCGTGATCTGGAACAATAAAAATGTGAAAATTTGCGACAATATTCTTAGATAACGATAGTGTTGCCATCATTATTCCTCGTTAACTGGTGGTTTGTCTCCTCGTTAACTAAGAAGTTTGTAACGTTCTCACACTACTGTAAGTTATGATATAAAGCTTCGAGCGCAATCCGTTGTTATATAAACATCGTAACTAACATAGGCAATTATTAAAACTAAATTTTACGGATTTTATCGCGTTTATTACTTCGTTTGTTTATTCCCGACGTTTCGACCGCTTTGCAGCAGTCATGGTCACGGGAGGACTGAGATGACCGACGTCCAAATGTCACAGCTATCACGTGGTACCCACAACTTTTTAATTATTATTAATGGTCCAATCTACACAGAAGAGCTCACTGTATCTTGAAGTCTTCTAGTGGTTCGCCTGGGATTTGGTTTAATTTTATTGATAATAGGATCCCAGGCAGGTGGTATTACCCAACCATCTTCTCTATTAAAATTAGGATGTTTTTTAATTTCAATAGCCTCGCGAATCATCCTTGGCAGGAATCGGTGTTCTTTGGCGAGGATTTGAGGTTCATCGAATCTGATGTAATGGTTGGGATGGTCCATAACATGGTCACAGATTGCAGACTTCTTAGTGTATAACATAGGCAAGTTTTAAAATTAATATCAAAAGTTGCAACGCGGTAGTTTAAGGTCTTATAACGAAATGATAATGAAATTATTGTTTCCAGATCGTAACCGCACATCAAATAGAATATCAACTATTTCTAGTTGCAAATAACTAAGTGGTAACTTTAGTTATCTTTTCTTTTTTTTTTTTTCTTTTTAGACATTAATTACAATCACAAGAAAATTAGCTTGATACTACCTGGAAACCAGTACGGTTTATCTAGGTGGTACAAACTCTGGGAAACGTAGTTAATGCTTTTGTTTAAATGAATAATACCTGTTGGTAGAGTTCCTGTCTCCGAACCGTTGGATGCGAGTGGAATGATTTTCGCACGCTGTACTATTGCCTTATATATCTGTTGGAGTGATCAGCTCCGGGCCCAAAGTACACGTTTCGGCGCATCTCCAGCCCCGTGTGTCTGTGTGCGCGTTACCATCGATTGTAATGTTGCTCTACTTATTTATAAACAGTAAAAATATTAATTTCATTGTGACACAGTATAAACAATTGGAAAAATCTGTAAAGTAGACGTTCGCGTGAGTAAAACGAACACTAAGAAGGTTGCTGATGTTCAGATACTCTATATCTACTTGTAGTTTACTTATGAGGATGTGTCCGCATAAGTTTAGTCATCTATATACAAGGTTATGTTATAATTACTACACTAAGCAGGATTGTTGGTGAACGCACATCTACGTACCAATGCGGCTGCTCCCTCGCAAATGTCTTGCCCAATGTCTATACAAAATATCACCATAAAAATTCTTTCACTGAAAATAGACATGACAGGTTTTCAGAACCCTGCAAAGGTCTCGCAAATTATGTTGTAAATAGTTTACAAATAAAGCAGTTAAGTTCTGTATGCTTAATACTAACAGTAAAGGAGAGGAAGAATCGTCAGCTTTACCATTGAAAGACATTTGTCTTTTCTATTAATTCCATCATTATAAGATTTATAAGCAACTGCTGAATTTTTGTATACATCCAGCGGTATCCAAGCTTCCGATAGCCGGTCTTCGTTTAATAATAATAGCGATGTAGGGTTTAAGAAGAAGTCTCAAAAAGAATACAATAACTCACTTATATGAGAATATAACAATGTGCATTTGCAAAACGTACATGCTGACATTAGTTATAATCAACACAAAAAACACAAATGTTAATTCACAAGTACCGTCAATCGGACGCGAGCATTGATGGCTAATAGTCTAAATAGATAGATAGATAAATTCTTTATTGCACACATAACAAAACAAGGAAAATTTACTAAAACTAGGCTTAAGATATATATATATATGTGGGCAAGGGCGGCCTTATCGCTATGAGCGATCTCTACCAGGCAACCCTGTAGGACAGGACAATACAGCGACATATACTTCGGCGTTGTTAGATGAGGCGATAATTTAATAAAGGAATTGTTAGTTTAAAATTTGAATAAGCAAACTAATTAGATGTGTAAGCGAAAAGAAATGTAGAAGTTTTAATATTATTAATATGTAGAGCAGCCGCACCAGCGCGCTAATCGAAGAGCCGCGACTATTCGGCGGCGTGCTCCACATACAGCGGAGGCTGCGCTCGGCGGACATCTGATCGTTTGATGCGGACACTAGCCGCGCCCGCGGCTTCACCTGCCTACAGTTCAATACACTTTTTCACTGGTGGTAGGTCTCTGTTGCTGGAGACCGTCTAGGTACCACCGCAGCTCCTATTTCAACCGCCAAATAGTAGTGCGCGAACATTACTGTGTTCCGGTTTGAAGCGCGCTGTAGCTAGTGTAATTACTGGGGTAACGAGACAACACCTTATGTCTTAACGACGAGCGAATGTGGTGCAGTGTGTACCATCTTAACTAGCAGCACGTTGTTATCAAGCGTATCACTTACCATCGGGTGAACGTCTTGCTCGTCTCGTCGTAAAGTAGCATAAAAAAAAAATATTGTAAAGGTTATTATTATTGTATTATCTGTTAAAGTTCGACATGTATTATCTGTGACGAATTTATATCAAAACGTATCAACTGCCTTCGTTTTAAAACCGCTGCGTTTGCCTTGTAACAATGAAGTTTCTATCCCTAAGTACAACAATTATTATTCATACAACATTCATTTAAATCTCTATCATCTCATTGCATTTAAAATAGACTGATGTGCTGTCTTAAATACACCGTAACGCTTGTAACTTATAAACCGGAACAGTTACATGGATACTTTTTTTTATACTACTATGCGACGAGACGAGCAAGACGTTCACCTGATAGTAAGTGATACGCTTGATAACAACTTGGTGCTAGTTAAGATGGTACACACTGCACCACATTGCGCGCATCGTTAAGACATAAGGTGTTAAGTCTCGTTACCCCAGTAATTACACTAGCTACAGCGCGCTTCAAACCGGAACACAGTAATGTTCGCACACTACTATTTGTCGGTTGCAATAGGAGCTGCGGTGGTATACCACCAGTAGCCTCTCATACTCTTACAGGATATTGAAGTACAGGATAAGGAGACGAGTGATCCGAAATAAAAAGTATATAGCTTTCGGATTAAGGAGATTTGTAAGAACAAAGTTGACACTGTTTAAGGAGGAGAAAATAATATTATTATATAAAAATTCCTTTGTGTTCAGCATGAAAATTAACCGCTAGACTATTCCGGCACATTCTAACCTTATAAGGTCTTTCTATATCTGTAGTCTATATATCCTCCATCAAAGATCTATCTTTATATAAAAATTTAACTGAATCAGTTCGTCGTTGTGAATGCAACAGACATAAACTACCACATTTGTAATATGTACGTAAGTGTAGATTAAGTAAGCATCTATCTTCACGACTATAACTCGTTTCGCAGTAAGCAGAAGCGTGAACTGCTAATTGGAATATTGGCGCTGCAGAACATTAATATCAATGATCTTTTTTTACTGACATGACGAGTATACACGTCACCGCGTATGTGTTATAATTATGTAGAAGAGATTTCTTTCATACCTACCCTAGACTAGAACGAGTTGCATCATTGTTATGGAGTGATGTGAAGAAGAAGGTAAGAGATAGGAATTTCAAGCTCATTTGTAATATGATTGACGGTGAAAGTAACTTAGATTATAATCTCAGACTAGACCCGCCATCTAGAAAAAGTATGACCTGAAATAGATTTTTTATATTAACTGAAAAAGAGTACTTCAGCTCTTTTAAAAGATTTAAGCTTATTTAAATATTCTTTCTAGATATTTAAGTTACTTTTGTGGTTGCTTGTTATATTAAATCGATAGATAATTCATTTTAAAGTTAGAGAGAATAAAAAGAATTTTAAGTTTAAGTACTTTAACGATATAAAGATCTAGTTCTTTCTAATAATATTTAAATATTCTTTCTGGATATTTAAGTTACTTTTGAGGTGGCTTGTTATATTTAATCGATAGATAATTCATGTTAAAGTTAGAGAGAATAAAAAGAATTTTAAGTTTAAGTACTTTAACGATATAAAGATCTAGTTCTTTCTAATAATATTTAAATATTCTTTCTGGATATTTAAGTTACTTTTGAGGTGGCTTGTTATATTTAATCGATAGATAATTCATGTTAAAGTTAGAGGGAATAAAAAGAATTTAAAGTTTATGTACTTTAACAATATAAAGATCTAGTTCTTTCTAATAATATTTAAAAAATTTAAATTTTCAAATTATCCTTCAGCAATTAGTGCAGCACTTTACTGATGATTTCATTTACCTTTCGTTTTTAACCGATCACCAAAAAAAGACGTAAGACTCTGAATAACAAGTCTACAAGAAAAAAGAAGTGTCATTGTACTGAATTATAATAGTTATTATTAATTACTTAATAACTATAAACAGTTTGCCTAATATTCCAACTGCTGGGACTCGGGGCCTTCGCTCACAAGTTAATAAAGGTTATTATTAACAAAGCTAACGAATTACAAGTTAGTTGATGTCATATATAAAAGAAAGATGTTTTATATACATGTCGGTCTTTACCGGTAGCTCAAGTTCAACGGGAATCGAACCTGAGCATCGGCGAAACGTACGTTTTCGGCCTCCGCTTACATTACTAAGCTATCAGTTTCTTAAAGCTTCGGTTCATTATTCGTATCGCGGCATCGTAACTTATTTTACGTAAAGTTACGTATAAAGTAACGCAAGGGAATCGTGAGAGCTTCAGCCGCAGCGAAGTTGATAACTTAAAGATATAATGATTTACTTTACACACATTAATGCTCACTTTGCTAATGAAAAGAAAGTTTTGTTTGTTTATTACCAAATATATTATTAATATTATTTACACTCCCGGACACATCTATCGGCCCACCTAGTGTTTAAAAGTTTTAACGGTGCCTAGCTAAAAATAAATGTTAGGTGGAGCAATAAGTTTTAATGCAGTTTTAAAGCAGATTTATTGGTCAACCTTTGTGTATGTTTTTTTTTAATTTTTTTTTTTTTTTTTTTTTTGTTATTTAAAAGATATATTATGTAAAATAAATCAATCTGTAATACTTAACAATGGCATCTATTAGTACAAATAATTATAAAAAAAAATGTTAACGATTAAAAATGCTACGTATATTTTAAACATAATAGACATACACAATAAATAAAATGTTATTGCTAATTATTTTTACAAATTTCGCATATCTTGGTTTATACATTTATGCATAAAGGTTTTTGTGAAAGAATTGTTTGAGCTTATGCTATCGCTAGTTGGCATCGGTGGGGGCGGCGGCGGCGGTAGACCTTTCGGGTTTTCATTATTAATATTAACATTTGACACAGGAACTACATTCTGTTTATTTATTAAACTGTACTTAGGTATATAGCTTCCATAGATAGATATTGGTTGGCAAACGTTATACCCTAATTTTGAATAAAAGTTTTCTTGTCCCTTTGTTGATAAATGCACCATGTCTAAATGCAATACATTCTTACAATATTCCTCGACTTCATTCATCAAAAAGGTACCAAGTTTTTTTCCGCGCATACATTTTGTTATAACTACAGTCTCTATGAAACAACTTTTAGGGATACTTGGAATTTTAGATAATTTACAATGTCCTAATAATGTTTTATCGTCAGAAACAAGTATTAAGCTTGTAGGTAATGAGTCGCACGACGCCTGTAACGACATCATCCTTGCTGTTTCACTACGAGGCCATTCTTCATTAATCATTTCACAACAAGCTTGTAAATATTCAGGATGTTTGTGTAAACTTATTACACGAAGAGTCGTAAAATCCATTTTAAAATTCTGAAAAAAAAAGGTATAAATGTTATCTAAATCACATATACTTTAAGGGCTAAGTTATCGAACCTCTTTTATGCATATGTTATTATTAATTCATAAATTAAGGTGATTTTTGTTAAGTATTATATGACGGTTTTTAAAGTATTTTTTTTAATAAGAATTTGTAATAAATATAAATCAATGCCTAAAATACACAGAGCCATGTTAGAGGTAACAACTTTTTTTGAATTCAGGATTATGAAAAAAAAACGAAAATTCGAGTCTGTTCATTGTTTTCAACGACCCAGGAATGGAGAAAACTTTTTTATTTCGCACAAGTTGGTTTTTTTTTTTATGTGTCCGATTATTGGTTCCATAAAAAGGCAAATCTAAACTTAGAGCCAGTTTTGACCAAAAAATATGGATACTCTGCCTGAAATTGTCGCCCAAGCTGTAAAACTTCTGCCGGCCAAATCAATTCGAAATTACAAAAAAAAAAAAAAAAAAAAACGTACATAAGGGTTGACCAATAAATCTGCTTCAAAACTGCATTAAAACTTATTGCTCCACCTAACATTTATTTTTAACTAGACACCGTCGAAACTTTGAACACTGGGTGGTGGGCCGATAGATGTGTCCGGGAGTATATATTCCTTACAATTAATAATTATTGTTTCCTCTCATAAATTACTATAAGTTATTCCTTTTCAGTCAAGTCCAGCAGTAGACCTCAATGCCTTGAAGTGATGATGATGATTTCATTTTCAAGTAATAATCTCTACCAAAAGAATCCAGTCATTCTAAGATTCAATTTAGGTCCATATTAAGATTCATTGTATTTTTTTAGTGTTTCTAGTTACACGTGACCTGCAAACTTTCATATTGTTCGGCCATGCGATTTTGAAATGTATATTAGGTCAATTTAACATCATCAGCAGTATGTCTTGATCTAATTTTAATCACAACCAGTAGATATTTAATCACCATGATAAATTTTCTTACTTTCAAGTATAAGTATAACTTATTTCGGAATATGTATCAAGTTAAGGAATATTTATTTCAAGAGGTACTTTTCAAGAGGTTACTTTGTGAACATCGCAATGAATTGTCGAGCAATAGACAACACAGCTTAATGATATACATAGACGATAAAAAAGATATAACCTTTTCATTATATATATCATTGATTTTGTATCTGTATTCCCATTTATTACAGGTTCCAAATTTTGTTAATTTTAAACTGTCTATTGTTTAATAACGTCGCTATCTGTTAATGACGAACTTAAAGACTTAATCAGGATGATTCCAAACACTTTCACCATGAAGGTTCTTTTGTACAGATTTCAGGGTTCGCATCAATTTTAGGACCTTTGTTTTCAAAGTTTTAAAAAAGTCAAAGTGACTTTATTTGTAAACATAGGTATATACATTAAAGTGATGGACAAATAATATATTTTCGTCTCACTATGTTTTACCAATCGGCGTACAAAATCAAAGGATTTAATTTAAAGCTATTAATTATAAAGTCAGTATCACAATAAAATCTATGCCAATGAACATCGTGTATCTTGCAAGTAATATAAGTCAGTTAATAATTTGTAAAAGACAAAACAATAACTAAAATAAATTCAATGTTAACAAAAGTAGAAGAAACGATACTTATCGATAACATCATAAAATGAGTAATAACATTTATTTATAAAAAAATCCATTAATTTACCTTCGAACAAATCGGTTTTATTATTTTTTATACCATGCAGGATTTTGTTATATATTTTACTAGCTAGACATAGTATACTTTTATGCATGATCGCTTATGGTATATCTTATACACATTAATAATTTACACGGATTAGGTCTCAAAGGTGACGTCATATCATAAGTTGATACCAGACTTTTTATTTTGGCCACGCAATAAATACTGTAATCTCCAACACAAAATTACCATTACCTATTAAATATAAATACATAAAAAAACAAACTACGTTATATTTAGAGTTGAAAACAAAAATAGTTTATTAGTTTATAAGTTAACATTGAAACAGATATTTTTTTTTATTTTGGATAGAATAGTGCTTGACTACGATCCCATCTGATGGTACGCGATGTAATCTAGGTGGTAAAGAGCACTAGTCTAAAAGAAGCCTGTTCACTATTTTTGAAGACCCCCACATCATACCTGGACGGAAACACTGACGCCGGCAGACTGTTCCACTCCCTCGCTGTACGCATTATGAAGGACGAAGCGAAACGCTTAGTCCCAATGCGCGGGAGATCGACAACGAAGGGATGGATGCCTGCGGTGTGTCTGTACGTCCGGTGATAAAAGGGCGAAGGCGGTATTAGATCAAAAATTAAATATCTCGGCCTGTTAGAAAGATTTTTTTTTTATACTACTCTGCGGCGAGACGTGCAAGACGTTCACCTGGTGGTAAGTGATACGCTTGTATAACAACGTGGTGCTAGTTAAGATGGTACACACTGCACCACATTGCGCTCGTCTTGGAACATAAGTGTTAAGTCTCGTTACCCCAGTAACTACACTAGCTACAGCGCGCTTCAAACCGGAACACAGTAATGTTCGCACACTACTATTGGGCGGTTGAAATAGGAGCTGCGGTGGTACCTAGACGGTCTCCGACAACAGAGACCTACCACCTGGTAAATTTGTTTAATTTAATTTGTTATCATTTCATCTTTTGTGTGGTCGGACCACGAATAACCCGGTCGCCGCTGATGCTGCAATATTAATTTATCGGTTTGCGCTTTCCGAAGCTCGTGCGCGGTTCTCTCGTTGATGCGCGAGTTCGTGCGCAGGCGCCGCGTCCGCGCGGACCTCGCTCCACATCCGTCCGTCGGTTGCGACGCACCGATCATATATTGATTGTCATAAGTTTAATGATGTGCGAATATAGCCGATATTGCGCGGTCGCGTTATAAAATAATTTCATTGTTAAAATTACATAAATGTGACTTCCACGATACGCGCAGCTGGATATCACAATAAATAAATTGAAATAATATATAGTGTGCCTGTGCTCGCTGTCGGCGACTGCTTCCGGGTACCCCAATCAAAATCAAAAGTCAAAGTCAAAATTTTTATTCAACATGGGAACAATAGTTCACTTATTGAACGTCAAAATCTACCAGCCACTCGCAAAACAAATACCACGGACCTGAGGAGAATGGGCAAGAAACTCAGCGGGCTGTATATATATACATTTTTTTTGTCTTTTTCATTTTTAAAAGTCTTACACGTACGACAAATACTGCTCGAGAATCAGCGCCATTTATTTCCACACATCTTTATCATTTAAATAATCGTTAACACTATAATATGATTTACTTATCAAAACATTTTTAATTTATGAAGTGGCAAATCTAAAACAGATTGTGGAACCTTATTATACATTCGGATACCGAGCCCCACAAAGCTTCCATTAATTTTGTGCAGACGAAAGTAAAGCACCCGCAAGTAAGGAATCCGCTTCACACTGCACTTTGTGTATGTGTTGTGTTGTGTATAATATGTAATAACTTCCGATATCCAACTCGTTAGATATATTTTATTTGTAACAGTTTTAAATAAAACTCTCTTTAAAAGAAGTTCATGTCCAGCAGTGGACACCAACGAACAGAAACGCTGATGTTTTTTTATGATAATTAAATATATTACTATACTTAGTAATTTATTTTCTGATTTAGTCATATTCTCGATACATCACAAACAAAAATATCACGTTGATTTTTATTCCTAACATGCTTCGGCTCATGTATACTTAAATATGTATCTGAAGTTGTATTAAGTTGACAAGTTAGCATACGCTTCCGGTATTTCCTCACCAGGTGTGCAGAAACGGCTCTTCAATAATGCATTCACTGACATCACCGCTTTGAATTAATAAATCATGTTTGAAATTGGTGATAACTCAAGTTGTTTCTTTTTTTATTCGATGAGGGAATTCATCTGATGGTAAGTGATACGCTTCGCAGTCTGTTACCGGTGATTACTTAAACAGTAGTGTGTGAATATTACTGTTATCCGGCTCGAAGGACCATCAGCTTAATAGAAGCCAAGGGAGAAATTAGTTATAACATGTTGTCTTTGCGACGAACGCAATGTGATGCAGTGTATATCATCCTAAATAGCGTCTCATTGCTATCGACGTATTACCACTAGACGAACTTCTTGTTGCTGTCATCGATTCTCAAAAAATAATAATATATCGATATAATGATAATCGATATTATTTAAACATCGTACGTCACTGCTTTGTACTGGCCTGGTATGATTACGCGGATAATTCTTTAACCTTATCAGGTTAATTAAATGATATGGCGGTTAAAGCGAGACGTTGCGAAACTGAGAGATAGTACACGACGCCGAGTGCTCCGATGGCTTAGTGGTTAGAAATATATCAGGATACTCCCCAGCTGAGACTCTTTCCATCACAATAGTTGTCTTAGGATATTCGTACACCAACACAAACTCTTCCAGAGCTTTCAAATGATCACAATAAACTATATTAAAAATACATATATTATTAACATAGTGTTATGGTCTCAATACGTCACAAAACAAAAATGTAGGCAAACTTCTCTTAGTAAAGGCGCGTACACACTCGCCCATAACACGCAGAGATTAATAAAATCTGTCAACTTCGCTCGTCTTAAGGTTAGGCTTTCTGTTTGTGGGAGAAGGTTGTGAGTCCCAGCAGTGGGGACAATAAGATAGAACTGCAGTTTCGATGACCCGCCGCCATTATAAAAACGTTTAATTCGGACAATTTTCTTTTAATGATTTTGATAAAATTTAAGTACACAATTATCACCGACGAATTAAGATAAATTCAATAATTATCATTTGCATTAAAATAATTTGAAATTAAATGTAGTTTTGGTGCTGTGTAGCGCCCCCCAGCGATTGCGGACTTAAACTATTACAGGAACATTCATGTTAAGTAGACTCCATCGCTTCTTACTCCGCCTGAAACAAAATAAATTGCGATGTGTAAAAATTATATGAATAAAAATGTAGTGCGATTACTAATATATAGATGGCGCTTCAATTTTATTCAATCATACATATGAGACAGACCACGTCGTCAACTATCCGCAGATGATATTATTTGATGGCATATACATTTAAAATAGTAATAATAATCTACTGTCTCTCCTATGACTGTCTTGATGTTGGCAGAATTTTTCTAAGAGAGGCCATTATGCATAAAGAAGAAGAAGAAGTATTTGATGGCCTATCTATTTTTTTTCTTTTTTTTTTTTTTTTTTTTTTTTTTTTTTTTTTTTTTTTTTTTTTTTTTTTTTTTTTTTTTTTTTTTTTTTTTTTTTTTTTTTTTTTTTTTTTTTTTTTTTTTTTTTTTTTTTTTTTTTTTTTTTTTTTTTTTTTTTTTTTTTTTTTTTTTTTTTTTTTTTTTTTTTTTTTTTTTTTTTTTTTTTTTTTTTTTTTTTTTTTTTTTTTTTTTTTTTTTTTTTTTTTTTTTTTTTTTTTTTTTTTTTTTTTTTTTTTTTTTTTTTTTTTTTTTTTTTTTTTTTTTTTTTTTTTTTTTTTTTTTTTTTTTTTTTTTTTTTTTTTTTTTTTTTTTTTTTTTTTTTTTTTTTTTTTTTTTTTTTTTTTTTTTTTTTTTTTTTTTTTTTTTTTTTTTTTTTTTTTTTTTTTTTTTTTTTTTTTTTTTTTTTTTTTTTTTTTTTTTTTTTTTTTTTTTTTTTTTTTTTTTTTTTTTTTTTTTTTTTTTTTTTTTTTTTTTTTTTTTTTTTTTTTTTATGGTAGAAGTATATTTCACCATCAGTTGATTATGCGTCTCTACGTCGTTGGAATAATCGATGATCTGCAAGGCACAATATCACAGACAAAATTTAAATATTTTTATTTTATATTGTGAGAATGTTGAGAGGTACCTTCATCCTGGGGTCCCTGTCGATGAGCCGGCCCCCGTTGTCCCGCCAGACGACCTTCGGACGCGGGTGTCCCTTCACCCTGCAGGGCAGCACCACGTTGCTGCCGATGCTGTCCGCGAACACTTTGTACGTGACCAGTATCCGGGGCGCGAGGGGGACGAGCTTAGATCTTTCAGTTAACTCGTTAACGCCATCTGTTGACGAGCGGGCGGAACTTATTTTACACCAGTTTTAATCGAAATTTTATAAAATGCTTAATCTGTTATGTCGAACTAGACGATCACGTATAACACGATTTTCTTTGTGCTGATAAATTAAAAATGTATATCTCGCTACCAATAACTTGACCAAATAAAGCGCCCTACGAACATCTTCTACTCCTTCGGCTTGATGGTCTCAGACATGTGAGAATTTCCAACTAGTGTTCTATTAAAAGTTGCTTACTTGTGCTGTACACTACAGTGGTAGCGCGCGTGGTGTTGGAGCCCGCCACCACCAGACATGTATATTCATCTTTGCCCTTCGCCCGCGGCACCAGCAGTGTGGAAGCGACCCTCGCGAGCGACGTCGGGTTTGTATCTATCACCTCGTTGGACTCTAAGTCGTACTAAAACAAACAAAAATATTATATGAACTATTTTACTAACTGAACTACACTCTAGTTCCACTGACGTGTATACACGACATGCAGAATCGATGACATATAACTATCAAGAAAAATTGTATAATTACTATTGAATTGTTTATAGGCGAACTGTAGTTCGTACGTTCAGATTTTGACGGGCATACACGTCCTCACTTAATTGTTAACTATGGTTATTATTTAAAAATTTTATGTATGCACAACGCAACTTCGACATCCCGGTGTCCTTCAATCCAGTATAATGAAATGACTGAGCGAAAGTTTTTATGATAATTATTTAGATGGCGCAGTGTATAAACCTCACCTCGTAGACCGGCGCGTCGTTCTTGAACCAGTGCACGGAAGGAGCCGGCGCGCCCACCGCCTCGCAGGTGAGCTCCAATGGACCATTGCCAAGGTGCACTGTTACCGGCTCAGGCTTCTTAATCAGCGAGAGCATTCTTTTAGGCACTTGCCTCGATTGAACTGTAAAGACGAACAAACGCGATCACAATGCGATACAGCTTCGAGATTCAGTAGCTTCCTTATCATATGATGCTAACAAGATTCCTTTTTTTTAATTCAATATAGCCCACGAAGGTGGTAAGCTCTTTACAAATAAGACGGCATATTTACCGAGTCGTAGGCAAGGCGGAATCGGAAAATCTCTACAACCAACAAAATTCAATCCCCCGGGAATTGAACCTTAGACCACCGTATTACATGACTATTTAAATTTAGCAATGTCTATTTTTTACCGTTAACGTTCACGGTGTTATCAACTTCCAGCAGCTTCATGTGGCGGTTCACGTTGGAGGAGCGGCAGCTGCCGCACAGCAGCGCTGCGGCGGTGAGTAGCAGCACCGCGTTGAACATTCTTATAAACTTTTGTACTAAAAGAGATTCAAGGTTGTTTACGTCTGAAACAAATGAAAGGGAATGAATTAAAAACTAAGAAACAAAAGAGACCCTCTTTAAATGTTGACAGTTGATACGAACAAACTGACATTAGAACTGCGAATACAACGAATGCAACATTATATCGGAATACCTCGCACGGTTAAAGTTTGTAAATTAACTAATTCACATTGCCTGTTTACCGACAAAAGTATACTATTACACTGAAAATTGGATATATGAGTACTGTACGCTTGAGTTCATTCTGTTTGTATGTAGTATCCACTTTTACACTAAACACATTTTCAGTGGTACCAATAAATTTTCAATCTATGAAACATTTCTTTGTTCATAAACGCAGTATAATAAATCAATAGACTTAACTGCGTTACACGAAGGTCCCTAGTTCGACTCCGAGAGCGCTACTTGATAGTTTTTTGATGGAGGCAGGCTATTTTCCAATCCGCTTAACTAACTAGCACCCTGACATTGTAAGTCTACCGCCATAACATAGTCAATCTTTTTTATCTGTCAGTATATGAGAGACGGCCACCTTTTAATATCTACGGCTTTATTCTCACTTAAATGAAACTGTAGTCTATAATTTACTTGTATTCAATACAAATAATAGTTACGAAAATGTTATTATAACTATGATGATAATTGCTTAATGTTCAGGAAATAATGCTACAAACCGTTTTTAACAACCATAATTTTTTTTATTTAATTATTGTTTACAGCAATTACTGACGCTATTGATTCATAACACAAAAATGCAACGATGTGCTTTATCTCCTTTAAATTTACACTTAACAATGAATAGTTGCTTTTAATCGTGCCGCTTACATTTTTTATCTGTGCTCACGCGTTTACAATAATTTTGCACTATTTTGTTGTTACATAAAAAAATTAATCGCGCTAAAAATATTATAAAAGTTTACTCGATTAGAATGATTTTGAAAAAAAAAATTGATTTACTCACCGATGAAAAATAAAACAACGTTATTATATCACAGTGAAATGTTTAACACTTAAACAATAATAGAAGCGGACACCGAAAACGCGCTATCGAAGGGGATGGGGAAAACGTTAGTTGTCAATTTATAAAATGGCCGCCACGTAGACGCGCACGCCCGATAGAGTCCTGAACTAAATGGACGTGCGATGTATTAAACCACCCTCTTTATATCTCGTACGGGAATGGTTCAATTTTGAATTTTAATAGATGCGCACGCGCAAGCGGAAAATACGACGCAGAAAGAAAACTCCAGACTTTCGGGCGGGATAATACTTTCTTTAATTCACATCGAACGAGTTCTTTGAACAGAAATTGTTAACTATAACGCTTCTTCATTAGAAAAAAGGTTTTATCATTTTTTTTTATTTCAATATAGCCCACGAAGGTGGTAAGCTCTTTACAAATAAGACGGCATATTTACCGAGTCGTAGGCAAGGCGGAATCGGAAAACCTCTACAACCAACAAACTTCAATCCCCCGGGAATTGAACCTTAGACCACCGCATTACATGACTATTTAAATTTAGCAATGTTTATTTTTTACCGTTAACGTTCACGGTGTTATCAACTTCCAGCAGCTTCATGTGGCGGTTCACGTTGGAGGAGCGGCAGCTGCCGCACAGCAGCGCTGCGGCGGTGAGTAGCAGCACCGCGTTGAACATTCTTATAAACTTTTGTACTAAAAGAGATTCAAGGTTGTTTACGTCTGAAACAAATGAAAGGGAATGAATTAAAAACTAAGAAACAAAAGAGACCCTCTTTAAATGTTGACAGTTGATACGAACAAACTGACATTAGAACTGCGAATACAACGAACGCAACATTATATCGGAATACCTCGCACGGTTAAAGTTTGTAAATTAACTAATTCACATTGCCTGTTTACCGACAAAAGTATACTATTACACTGAAAATTGGATATATGTGTACTGTACGTTTGAGTTCATTTTGTTTGTATGTAGTATCCACTTTTACACTAAACACATTTTCAGTGGTACCAATCATTTTTCAATCTTTGAAACATTTCTTCGTTCATAAACGCAGTATAATAAATCAATAGACTTAACTGCGTTACACGAAGGTCCCTAGTTCGACTCCGAGAGCGCTACTTGATAGTTTTTTGATGGAGGCAGGCTATTTTCCAATCCGCTTAACTAACTAGCACCCTGACATTGTAAGTCTACCGCCATAACACAGTCACTGTTTTTTGTCTGTCAGTATATGAGAGGCGGCCACCTTTTAATATCTACGGCTTTATTCTCACTTAAATGAAACTGTAGTCTAGAATCTTGTATTCAATACAAATAATAGTTACGAAAATGTTATTATAACTATGATGATAATTGCTTAATGCCCAGGAAATAATGCTATAAACCGTTTTTAACAACCATAATTTTTTTTTATTTAATTATTGTTTACAGCAATTACTGACGCTATTGATTCATAACACAAAAATGCAACGATGTGCTTTATCTCCTTTAAATTTACACTTAACAATGAATAGTTGCTTTTAATCGTGCCGCTTACATTTTTTATCTGTGCTCACGCGTTTACAATAATTTTGCACTATTTTGTTGTTACATAAAAAAATATATCGCGCTAAAAATATTATAAAAGTTTCTTCGATTAGAATGGTTATGAAAAAAAAAATTGATTTACTCACCGATGAAAAATAAAACAACGTTATTATATCACAGTGAAATGTTTAACACTAAAACAATAATAGAAGCGGACACCGAAAACGCGCTTTCGAAGGGGATGGGGAAACGTTAGTTGTCAATTTATAAAAATGGCCGCCACGTAGACGCGCACGCCCGATAGAGTCCTGAACTAAATGGACGTGCGATGTATTAACCCGCTTTATATACTCGTTGCGGGATGGATTCAATTTTGAATTTTAATAGATGCGCACGCGCAAGCGGAAAATACGACGCAGAAAGAAAACTCCAGACTTTCGGCGGGATAATACTTTCTTTAATTTCACATCGAACGAGTTCTTTGAACAGAAATTGTTAACTATAACGCTTCTTCATTAGAAAAAAGGTTTTATCATTTTTTTTATTCATCAGATTTACCAACGCTTGTATACATCAATACTTCGACTAAATAATCGCAAACACATAAATCATAATGTAACAAAACACTTACAGGTAAATACAGCATGCATCTATAAACTATTATATTAGCAATTATAACATATAGAACCTTTTTCGAAATTAAAAGATGTCTACATATTTAGTTCAATTAATCAGACTAAATTTCTATGTAGACATTGATCATCAACCGATAAATGTCACATAACGCGTTCCGTAGCAATCTCCACAAGTTATAACTTAACGATATCCTGTTTTAACGTGAGGGAAAAACTACATATTACGTAATAAAATTAAACAGTTTCCCTTCAAATTTAAATATCTAAAGTTAAACTTATAAATAACCTATGTGGAGAAAGATTAAAATTAGTTTTGCACTGGTTGAATGAAAAAACAAATCTGAAACGTCGCGTACAGAAGCTTCTAGAATTTATCTGCTGCCACATCTAAAGGAAAAGTGTTTTTTTAACTTGAAACTTTTTAGATATTTATTAAAGAAAAGTCTTATGTATAACTAATGGAAGTTGTCCGAATACTTAAACGGTTAAGTAACGCCTTTTTTTTTCAACAATGACGTAAGCAGGCATGACTTGGAAAAACTAAGCGCAGTAATATTAATCGAGAAATACTCAAAACGATCACGTTTAGGACCTCGGGGTATGAAATTGCTTCTCGTCTTTTTAATAGTTGCAAGATCTATGTTCAGCAGTGGGCATTGATCGGTTGGGACTTGAACGATTTCTGGTGACAATGACGAAAATGTTAGTTATTCATTATCGAAAAATTATTATTTTTTAGTTAAATAGATCATTGATCGTAGTCATCTTTCATTTAGAATTCGATGTGCTGAAAAGGTTTTTTTCTGCATACACGAAAACTTCGTACACTTAAGATAATTTAGGTTAATAAAAATTAAAACCTTATTAAGCTAAATATAAAATACGTAAGAGAAGATGAGAAGCAAAGAAAAATGTAACGGAAACTACACAGAGTTACGTAAATACAACAGTTTTTGGGGGATGCCCCCTATTTATTTCTATGTTCAATGGCGGGACAGGATTCGGCAGGTAAAATGATACAGCTTCTTTATGTTGCAATGTGACATGTACTGAATAATTAAGTGTTACAAAGAATTACAGAGTGCAACCGATTTACGACGCGTCAGGGGAAGACGCCAGAGCGAATTGTCAAAATCACCTTTGACAGCTTGCCCCTCTAAAGCAGGCAACTAGTGTTGCCACAAGTTCAATTCATTTGAACTAAATTATAAATTAATAAGTTAGGATGTATCTGTTGATACAACTTGAGATCTTGGTGATACATTATCATAATAAACATTTTAAATTTTTATAGTGTAAAATTAATATTTTTTCTTTCTTTTTTATTTAACTCGTTAATCAAATAAATATTTAGTGACAACTGTCAACAGATGGCGGTAGAAGTTAAGTATACACAGTGTAGAAACCAAGCGTTATTACAAAGTACATGATAATGATTGTATACATATATATAATAGGTTTTTCTCTTAATATTTACTACTTAATATTTACTATTTGTTGCTCATTAATTTGAAAATGTTTACATAATTGATATCTTCTTACTCGTAGCTACTTAATAAACCAACTTAAGATCCTCGCTTATCCGGTATCTGGGAGCCTGGTGTAAAATGGGCCAAGCACCATATTAAAAGTGTCATCTAACCATCGAAGAAATATCCGCTCTTTCTGTAGGGAAATTCTAAATAGTCGACCTCTTTGCCTTTCATTTCTCTACAAAACCGTTTAATGCTTTACCATCACCATGTTTACAATATTGCAAGGAAGGACTATTTCAAGAGACCTATGTCCAGCAGTGGACGTCCATCGGTTGAAATGATGATAATGGTGGTGATGAAGGAAGGACTTCTAAACCGTTATGTTCTCATCGAAAAATACACTTGAAAAAAATAGCAATGGGAATAGACATCTGAAATTCAGGAGTGAACTAAATGGAAGACTGAGAACTTCACGTAGATTCTATCCAACCATTATGCTGACGCTTGGGACGAGTTCATCCAAAATTTTTTCGTTATTTCATTTGCTATAGTAAGTTAATATTCATTTTAAAGTTTTAGTTATGAAAATTGAATAAAAACAGATTTTGATGTTCCTCTTTGGTTGGTGTGGGCCAAGGATTCGTTTACAACTTTACTTCTTATCTTTCATTCTATTCACTTCTATCACTCCAGTTCTTGTACTCTTTCTTTTCGTATTTTAATCCTAATTAACACGACATTGTTCATCACTTAAATTCTAAAGTAAATTTAAGAAAGTCTAAGTCCATTATTGAGCCGTGATAGCCTAGTGGTTTGTACGCCGGCCTTCCAATGCGAAGGTGCCGGGTTCGAATCCGGCCTGTACCAATGAATTTTTCAATTTATGTGCAGTTAATAACACCAACTAATATCACGTGCTTTGACGGTGAAGGAAAACATCGTGAGGAAACCTACATATCTATGCCATGACCATCCGTGGTCAGACTAGTATGTGAAATGGAGAAGGCAATGGCAACACCACTGCATTATAACTGACAAGTAAGTCGTCGTGTGTTTCAATAAAAACATGATGACCACGACCCTCAGTCATGAGGAAATACGACTTAGAAGAAAGTCCATTTAAGTAAGAAACTCCTCCAATATTTTCAAAACCCGCCTGTATAGCTACCATGTTATAAGTTTGTGTTTATAAAATTATCTTTGTGCTCTTGTCAACATCTGAGGAGTCGGAGTATTCTGGACGAGTACGCTTCACCACGAACTTCATTGTCACTTAACACCACGTGAAACTATGGTAATGTATACCCGTTGTAAATCAAAACGTGTCCGGCATTTCAGTTTACAAAAGATGTATTATATCGCGACTGAGCTCATTGCCTTTCAGCGTTTCAAGGAGAATGTGTGTTGTAGTGTGCGAATTGTCGGAGGCCCACCGATTTCCAAATATCTGATAGAATTTCAATGAATGTTAATCGCTTTGTTATTCAGATGTGGGGCTGGCGGGTGTTCGCGGCCGCAAACGCGGAGACATCGAGACGCAAGATCTGTATTAAACTATTTCAGGACACAAAGAAACTGTAAGAGCTTATCTTTCCTTTGTTGAAAGACTACAATTATCTAGATCATAACTTACTTTACTGAATATAAACTACATTACTATAGTTTAATAAAAATTAATATTACCGTTGGTTATATAAAAATTTTCGTAATTAGCCTATTTTAAGGAGTTATAAACCAAACTTCAAAAAGGAGAAGAGATGAAGATCAAAGTAACGGCGTAATTTTTATATACACTTAATATTTATGCCAGAAAATCTATTTCTTTTTACTTATTACATCTTTGAAACAGTTGAATAGATTTTGTAGCGACTTTCACCGAAATATAGATTATGTTGTAGAATATAATTGATATATTTACCAGGTAGGTCTCTGTTGCCGGAGACCGTCTGGGTACCACCGCAGCTCCTATTGCAACCGACAAATAGTAGTGTGCGAACATTACTGTGTTCCGGTTTGAAGGGCGCTGTAGCTAGTGTAATTACTGGGGTAACGAGACTTAACACCTTATGTCTCAAGGCGACGAGCGCAATATGTTGCAGTGTCTACCATCTTAACTAGCGCCACGTTGTTATGGACAAGCGTATCACTTACCATCAGGTGAACGTCATGCTCGTCTCGTCGCAAAGTAGTATATAAAAAAAAAGATAATCTGTTATGTTATCTGTTTGCTACTAAGCTTCATAGCCATAAAGGACAAAAAGAAAATATATCTCCGTGAATATTTTAAATTATCTCCTTTTATTATAATTCTCCACTAGATGGCGGTACAGTATATTAAATTCTACATATAAACGAATAGCGTCGACGTTATTGTTACGAGATACAAATTATATTTTTCTACTCTTTCTTATCCGTAAATTTGTATTAGTTTTTTTTATTTTAACCAGAACTTGCTACAAGTTCTATTCCACGAAGTAAAAAAAGCAAAAAGAACCGAAAAGTTATTCGTCGAATCAACTTCTCCCGTGCCGATTAGTAAACTGCACAAATGCTTAAACAATCGCTGCGATTCCTTGTTCTAGAAATTTCACAATATCGCGATCCCGTTTCTAGAAGCTACAGAGACCGTTTCTAGAGTCTTCAGGAATGTGTAAAGAAAAGGTGATCAGTTGAATTAATCATAAAGACTAGTGAATGACCGCGCCGCTGAAAAGAAAGTCAGCCGCAACTCGTGAGCGGGAAACGTTTCCGAAATGATCATTTTGAATTACAAAATACAGCTTCACGTTCAGATTACAAATTTGCAATCTTTTTTTTTAAGTCATACGTTCACTTGATAATAAGTAATACACTCATAATAATATGGCGCTAGTTAATATTCACTACACCTCATTATGCTTATCGTTTTGACGCAGATTGTTAAGTCTCTTTACCTCAGTAAATTCATTAGCTACCACTACCAACACAGTAAAGTTCATATTACTGCTTGGCGGTTGATTTATCACTGTTTTATCCGAGTAAATGCCTTTGCATCCGTATCCAAGAAAGAAGTTATTCTGGTTTAAGAAATTCCTAAATTTATTCTGTTTTCGTCAGCTAACGATTATTATTATCATCAGCAGCTTATGTTCACTGCTATTATACATAGACCAACTCTGATGATCTATCACAGATTTATACGATCATCTTCCACCCCTGTGATATTGATGGTATAATGGTATCATATCGTGTAAACATTCTCGCTAACGCCTCCCGTCGGTCTTCTATAACTCGTTTTTCCTCATGACTGAGGGTCGTGATCATCATGTGTAAATGAAACACACGAGGACTTCCTTGACAGTTATAATGGAGTAGTTTACCATTGCCTTCTCCATGCTGCTGTCGGTACATAATCTTTAAAGTAAACTCTCTCTTTATTTATTTATGTATTTATTTAAATGAATCTCGCGCTAGCAAAATTTATTCTTTAATCCTAATAGTAGAGAATAGATTTGTAATCATGAATGTGTTGACCCAGCATCAACTCTTTGTTCTTTATTCCGGTTCCAAGTGTGGAATAGTTACAATGCTCTGACCTTTGCTTTTTATACCAGATATTTATCTAATTTTTTTACGTGTTCCACAAGCGAGATCTTTCCTTGATGGTAAGGGCCGAACTGTAACACCACATTATACTCGTCGCAAGATATAATTAAAAGTAACAGTACTTCAAAAGTAACAGTAATGTTTACAAAACATTCTATCACCAATTTATATTTTGTTTGCTTTATTGTTTACTGAATTTTGAGTATATCCTTAAATAATTTAATTAATGAATTACTTCTTTTTCTTTTACTAAAAAAAGTTACAGTTAAACAAGGATAATATAATTTTGTGGTTAGATATTAGATACCATAAATTTATCTTTTACAGTATATTATTGTTTATAGCGTAATGAAAATTATAAATAAATAATCGGGAAGTTTAATGTCAAACGATGTTATACAAATTCAAAATGGCGGACGCGCAAATGTCATAGTCGTTGTATGTACAAATACAGTTTGCAATTCAAATAAGATTAACAACAGGATATAGAAAAAGACAAATGAAAATTGCGAGCTTCTCTGAAAGCTAGTTGAAAGTAAAAATAATGATAATTTAGCTTGAGATTATAATTTAAAAGTTAATATCACGTTTTGCTTTGACAGCTGGTTCAGTGATCACGTTACACTCGTACGGGTCACGTGTTAGTTTATCGCTGCTCCCTTAATGTTCCCACTGTTGGGACTAGGAATTTCAAGAAGAATAAGGAGATAGACATAAAGTGTGTAATATTAGTTAGAAACAGTTTAATGCCTGTGATCTTAGTGGTAAGTAATTAGATTTTGGATCTCGAAAACAATTTGAGGTTATGTTGTCATAAATTTGTATTAGTCGTTATAAAATTAGACAAAATCCTGGACCCGTACCCGATCTAGGTTTAATTGTAAAGACATTGTTCTAGAATGTTCGATTTGTTTCAGCTACGAACAATTCTTCTGAAGAAGATGTCACCGGATATAACAACTATATTCATCTCGATTAAAACTTCATATTCTGACGTGTTCAATAACTGACGATACTTGATGGAGATGTGGTTAAATTTCTATAGCAGAATCTGAATCGAATATGCGACCTTTCAATAGCATGTCATATGTTAAACTATTACGCTATCGCCGCTTATATTGACCGTATGTAATAATTGTAACGAACTAATTGGATTTTCCCATTTTCGTATAACTTGTAATAACTAAACATACTTTTAACATAACTGTAAAATAATACAGAGTCGAGTTAAAAATGTTTCTGGTACACGAAGTATAGTTCTTTATTCATAGTTATGAGGTAGAGGTATACCGCCACCAAAACTGTACTGAATGTGGTTCCGGAATAGAATCTGACTTTACAGAGGTAGGTATCAACCGTTGTGCCATGGCGTTTGAATATTACGAATTGAAAAGTACTCGATTTAATGCTTCATATGAATTATATATCGAATTACTTTTTTCATGCGGTGATATAATCAGTTGTGTAAGCATTACAACACACCGCTCAGGTCAAGGCTGTGTTTGGAAAAGAGCTCCTCGTTTACACGGGACAAATTTAAATTATTATTTCTATAATTTATTTATCTCTAGATACAAAAGCGTACTCCATTAGAAGAGAAGAAATTGTATTGAATATGAAGTCTATAAAGTTTTTATTTAAAGAATTCGATGGAATCTTTCCAAGTGTAATTTTTGAGGAAAATCTGTGTCTTAAAGTGAAAAACTTCTTCTTCAGATTCCCGCCGGTTCCACGCCGGCTTTCATTATCTGTTTCATTTATGTAATATATTTGTCTTTTCCTCTTTCGTTCTATCCTTCTATATAGGATGCTGCTAATAAAGTACTCTCATCGTCAGGTCTCCTAATTTCCCCGAAATTCTTAACGGTTTCTATTATCCATCTATTTAAATCCTCGTAACATGTATAAAACCTTTTTGTTATTCGTATGTGGCTATAAAATTAGTCTTACTGCACTCCATTCGCTACTTATTTTAATAATTCAACATTTGATTGTTACGTAAGTAAAATGTATGAAATCTGTCTCTATGTGTATCCGGTCGGACCCCGCGTTATGTAACGCGACCTATTGAAATTGTAAACTACCCGCACTTACTTATACATTGATTACATTGTCCATTATCTATTGTTTTTGGAATTTTTGAAAGGATAAAATATAGATTGGTTATACATAAAATGTTTTAACAAGCATTGAATCTTGTTAAAAGTGATTTGTAGTTTGACCATCAGACTGTCTGTTGTGATATTATCATTAAACAATTGTTTTAGAAATATTTTAGTCAAATCTCCTCTGAATTATGATAAACTCACTTAACGCAATGTTCCTGAAAAGACAAAAATAATTTTTAGAGCGAAAGATTACTATGGAGAACTTCTAATTTTATTATATTCTCGCTTTTATTAAGCAAAAACTTAATTTAAATTTAACATGAACTTGTTCGTCTAAATGTTAAATTAGTAAAAGTACATTTTTAACTATTTCGTAATAATAATATTTCACTATGATAGTGTTTGGGACCAACACATTCAACTCATTGTTTCGAGTGTTGAAATAGTCTCGTCAATCCAATAATTTAATTACTTACAGTGCTCTTTAAATACGAAGATAATAAGATTTACACAGTACTTAGCAGTAAAAATAGAACCTACAGTACCTAAATAAACTCTAGTAAGAGACCTATCACTGGAAAATCATAACTTGCATTGAAATTATAATTTTCTTTACCAAGTATTAGACGTCACTGTTGAGATCTATCTAGCTAAGTCTGTACTCGTTTTGTTATGATTTTTATTGAGAAAAAAGAAAAAAACGTTAGAAAAAAACTGCTCGAGCTTGCATCGACATGTTTCAGTGCATTTAGACAGCAATTCGTTTCATATTTCAGTTAATTAGACGTCAGCGAGTCACCCGCGTGCAGTATGACGCAATACGTAAATCAACAGCCGCAATGATGTTACATCGGGCGTTGCTTTTAAACAAAGAGATATATACTAAGAAATAGTTGTTCGAGCTTTTAATTATACATTAATAGAACCTTCAACTTATACTGATGAGTAAAGTCATTGGTAGAAGATGTGTTGTTTGTAAGAAAAAAACGTAGCTGCATATCATCAGAGAGTGGGCCTAGATTGAAACCGGATGAGCCTTAGTGATATATAATAAGCCAGTCGTCAACTTCCGCTAGTCAAAGAGATACCATATGAAGAAGAATAAACCATAACATATTATATAAAAAAATTGTTCAAAAATTTGTCCTTGTACTTAAAATTTCTTTAAAAATAGATCGTGTGTATATACCAGTTAATTTTGCAAGTTAATCTCAAAACTCATTAAAGACCGAGTTAAATAATGTAAAAGAATACAATCATAGAGTTTTAAATTGGACTGATATGTGGGGGAATGGTTCAAAATACTTATTAACGAGCTTATCATTCCAAAGTAAAAAATGGCAAGGTCGAGTATTTAAAAGAGTAAGATTAAAAAAAAATGTGCCAAATTTCGCACAAATTATAGAGAAATAGCTAATGTCTATTTGAATGTTGTGTTTGTGAAATCTTTCAGCGGCGTGTGCTTATTTTCCGCTGAATAATCTAAACAGTTCGCTCTTAAATTTACTGATTTTATTTATTTACCGATTCAAAATGTACGAAGCGCACTGAAAGATCTGCGAACAGTCTTTATTGCATCGTCGGTTTATGTTTGCACTTCCAACTACGAAATTGTGGAGTTAAAATAGAGAGTTTGAACTCAAAACTGTACGAAAGCGGAATTGGGTAGTTCTAAATTCGCTTGTTTATTCCCGCTAAAGAGAAATATTAAAATAATATTATTTATTTATTTTTTAACTTCGGGAAGGGATGAGGTGAACTTCTAACAAAGTAACCGTAATCCTCCCCAGTAACCGCGCTGTATGTCGCGACAGGCAGGACTTGTCTTAGTCCTTTTCTTACTAGCCCAAGACTAAGGGCAAAGGCAACAGATATATATCACCTTTTTTTACCAGGTGGTAGGTCTCTGTTGCCGGAGACCGTCTGGATGGGTACCACCGCAGCTCCTATTGCAACCGACAAATAGTACTGTGCGAACATTACTGTGTTCCGGTTTGAAGAGCGCTGTAGCTAGTGTAATTACTGGGGTAACGAGACAACACCTTATGTCTCAACGACAAGCGCAATGTGGTGCAGTGTGTACCATCTTAACTAGCAGCACGTTGTTATGCAAGCGTATCACTTACCATCAGTTAAACGTCTTGCTCGTCTCGTCGCAAAGCAGTATAAAATAAAAACCTTTAAACAAATGAGATAAAAGGTTTCCCATAGACAATTAATTTTTAGTATTTTGACAGATGACAAGTTTTGGCGGGAAACGTAAACATTAATTCCTTTAAATGCTGTTTTAACCTAAAAATAATATATTGTACAGTTTTATTGAAAATTAAACTATATACAATACTGTTAAGAGTCTTCATACATCGTCGTCGGCCACACTTGTGTTCGGCTACGTATAAGGCGGGTAGTTAGAAATAGCGGGTACTTGTAAATGCAGGGCCGCTGCAACCGACTATTAAAGGAGGGTGCTCGGAAGCAGCAAAAACAATTGATCGTCAGAGCTCGTAGTGTACGGACATCGTGTTATATCCAGTGCTGGTCGTTAAGGTCACGTAAGCCATTTTGATATTCCTAATGTTCTTTATTTATCGCATTGTGCAATATTTAAATTTTTCTTCATCTAAAATTCTATTTCCGATGCTAAAAATGCTTCTAATTGGTCGGTACATCGATACAAAAGTATCTTTTTAAAGATTATTTTAAATTTCTTTCTCAATTTTAAAAGCAATTGATTCCAAAGCACTATATTACGTAAACGTCAATAAAGATATGGCGTTACAAGATGGCGGCTAATGTCAAAAGGAGTTTCATATTAATTTCGCGATAAAGGAGAGATATAAATACGTTAGTTTTACGGTATTGATTTTTAAAAGGAAAAGATATTATAATCGCTTAAATCGATTTCATTAAAACAATCAATGAATTTGTGGATTTAAATAGTATTGTTCATTGTCGGGATTTTTGTTGGGAACGAAGGAATACATAAGTACTGTATTCCTTCGTGGCCAACCTTTTAAAAAGTTATTACTAGCAAAAGTAATATTATTCAAAACTATAAAAAACATTGTCATCCACTAAAAACTAGTTTTTGTTCGAAGTTAAATGTTGGGTCTGCTAGTGAACTTTGATTCAGATCAACAACAATGATGTTTACCTTTCAACTAGTCCAAAGGAATTCTTAATCTGTTCTGTACTTTTATTGTACATATAATGTTGGATTCCTATCAAGTAAATAATAAATATAAACCTCGAAACACATTAAAGATTAAGAGCGGCACATTGTAACTGCATCAAAGCATTTTTTTAACTTTGCATCGCGAACAAACCTAACACCATTTACAAATATAGAAACGGAACGCACAAACGGAATGTAATCGCTCTAAATTCACGATTGTTTTCAAAATACCCGCATACCTCCTCACTTTCTCGGTTCTGTAAGCAATACTCTGGATTCCTTATGAGCTAATCATGAGCTATATAAAAAAAATCCAGTGGTAATTTATACGAATTGATATTCAAACTCCATTATCATAATACCATTGACTATTTTAGTATTACATCTCAACATAGCCGGTCGCAGTTCTTTTCTTTATAATATTGTAATTTTACAGTTAATATTACTATCAACAATCATATATCAGTAATCAGTATAAAACAAATTATTGATATGACTTTAAACCTTTCCGAAATCAACATCACATTTAATAATGTTACGAAATTACGCCGCAAGGAAATTACTTCCTTTTATTTGTTATCTGTGAAATAAAACGTTAAAGTAATTTGCGTCGATACTGAACCCCGAAGTCCGGCGTAGCAACAGGGCGAAAGATTTTTTTTATGGTGACCATTTAAACAATAAACCGTAACAACTCCGGGATTGAGACGTTAAAGGAAAAAAAAAACTACTTTGGCCCCGATACGTGCACAGGCGCGTTTCCACGGCGCCAAATACTTTTTTTTTTTGTGAAAATGCTTAATGTATCTTTTTTTACTACAAATAAAACAGATTATAATATATTGTGTAGAATAATATTAAAAAAGTATAAATATTATCACTATTCACGTGCAAATTAAAGTTATACATGCAAAACCAGAGATAATTATCAAGGAATTTCTTTTTGAAGAAATACTTACCACGTTATAAAGGAAAACGTCGTGTAATATTTACGTAACTATATTTCCTTATTGTTATGTGATAACGAGAAATATTACTGCGTAATATTTTTATTCAGATTCGTATAAATTAATATAATTTAAACTGTGTTGTTGTATTCATATATAAAACTTCATTACATTGAAATTTCAGAAATGTTTTCGGAAGAGTATCCTAATTTCAATAGGATTTCATTATTGTTAAATCAAATCGAACATACTAAAATACGAGATGATCACGCGTGATGATTATCACGCTTAATATATGAAATAGATTTTATCGTTATGTCTACGGCATTGGAAACTATCACAGCGTGTTAGCTACGTGACACTCCGCACGGAGGACGGTGAGGCTACATTGTAACGGCCATAACAAAATGGCGGCAGGATAACATACATCATGTGGTCACTTCCATGAGACGAGATATTAAATCTCGTTATACCAGTAACAGTACAGCTTAAATAACGATGCACTATGTAATAGATGAGATACTTAACTATGACGTCACATCGCGTTGGTACAAAAAATGGTCGCCACTGGTCCATTGAGTCGTCGAAGTGTAAGCCGCTTTTTTATGCCGGCTAACGTTGTACAGAACCGTTAGGTTCGTGTCCAGGGACTCCACGTGTTTCCGATGCGTTAAGATGTTTTTTTTTTTTTTTAATACTAATATGCGACGAGACGAGCAAGACGTTCACCTGATGGTAAGTGATACGCTTGCCGATGACAACGTGGTGCTAGTTAAGATGGTACACACTGCACCACATTGCGCTCGTCGCCCTGAGACATAAGGTGTTGAGTCTCGTTACCCCAGTAATTACACTAGCTACAGCGCCCTTCAAACCGGAACACAGTAATGTTCGCACACTACTATTTGGCGGTTGCAATAGGAGCTGCGGTGGTACCCACCCAGACGGTCTCCGGCAACAGAGACCTACCACCTTTTTTATTGCACGGAAGCCTACAAATTTATGTTACATTCACCATCAGTCTCTAACGATCCACATTAAGTGGTTTACTTGAATTAGATCAGTCTCAGTCGACTATTACAACACGTTATAGATAGAGTGGTGCAGTATTGATTGATGAGTAAGTTCACTTAAGCTCATGCAGACCGAGCCCGCTTTGAACTTATAGATTTGTTACTTAACTTATTTCTAAGTTACTAACGCCTTATTGAAATTTTTCTTATCAATAATTACTTATCACTTACTCGATTCTTTGTGATATTAAGTGAGAGGGTATCGACTGTGCTCGCGAATATTCTAGTTGTCGTATAAGTGTAACTTAAGTTGTATTGCATATGAACTGGTAGCTTTAACCCAGGGCTTTATCTCATGAGCTGGCTCTTGGTGACCAGGTCATGGAAGAGTATTCACATCCTCCTCCGTAAGATACATATGAAGCTCAAACTTACTCTAGTTTTATGTGTGAACGAAAATCGTCGTCAGTCAGCTCCCGCCGAAATGATTATCACGAATACGTGATCAGATGATGGATAACATTAATATCAGCCAATTTGGAACAAGGTAAGTGTTCTCACTATCTATTGAGTGTCGTCTGCCGCGCAGGCGTGAGGCCCTCGGTGTGCGAGCGATAAGATTACCAGTTATCGTAATCATTACAAAAACTCTTCCTCATTGCAGCGATCATCTGATATAATTGATCTTCTTTAGATCTTTAACTATTTAATTTAAAAGTTCACTACAATTTATTTACTTTAACTTATCCGTTAATGTTAATTGCACGAGGGTTGGAGATCTGGTGACCTGTAACGGGTTTATTACCTATCGCAGATACCAGCGATCCATATCATGATCTAATACTTAAGATTTATACTTGATTTTATTTGTAATGGTTTTTGGTGACAAACAAAAAAGTTAGCACATTTTTTCTAGATTCCATTCTTTTCGTTTTAATGCTAACTTATAACTTTTTACTTTTGAAAGACATAATTGTGCGGAGTAACAGACGACGGGGACTCGACTTTTCGATTAAGTTTTACTACACGTAAGTAATATATCTCCTCCAGTTTACTATTTACTGACAGCACGAGCTGGTGGCGTGATACTGCTCGTCTGTTAAGACTGGCACGTGGCTATCATCAGCCAATTAAACCTCGCGCTGATAAGCACTAACTTACCCATTGTCTAGTATACGATAAAACTATTAAATTGAAACATTTGCGAGACGAATGATAAAGGATAACAATATGTCGCATGACCCGCCGCTGCCTAATATCTAGATAATCAAGTGTCTAGATTATAATACCGACTCGCTCGTGTAACCTAATTCTTCTACTTCTAATCATGGTGTAATGATCTTGGAATGAACGCTCTAGAAACTTCTGGGTTTATTTTTTTTATTGTACTAAGCGACGAGACGAGCGAAACGTTCACCTGATGGTAAGTTATACACTTACCTACTAACTTATAGCTGCTAAAGAACTATTAAGCACCGATAAAGAACTACATGCAGCGCTAAGTTAAAATTCACTTTTTCAATTACATTTTTCTAGATTAGAAAAGTCTTTGTTGATAACGTCTAAGACTTGTGTGCAAATTTTTAAAGTTTAAAATTTTTAATTAAGTTCACTATTTTTTAAACAATTTTGAATGGCGCTGTAGTTAGTATACTTATGTGCTATTTAATACAATTTGATGAATATTATTTATCACGTGGAAATCTGTAGTCTTCTATTATAATATAAGAGTTAAGATTAAGCAGACTAAGTGATTGACTGATGTAGTAAGAACTTAGAAGTTGTTGAAATATTCCTAGATTAAGGTCAGTGAGAATCGAACCCGCGCCTCATCGAGTAATCCTTTCAATGGCAAAACTATAATGTTCACCATGAGTCGTTAGTCAGATAATAACAAAGCAACATTATTAACTACAACGCCCTTCAAACTGGAAAACAGTTAAATATTTTTAGCAGGAGTGAAAATAGAGCCTGGGTTAGACCTAGGTTATCTGCCAGTAATAAATTCGTTAAATAATATTGTTCCTCTGGTTTCTATACACTGTGCCGCACCATTCATAAACTGGTACTGAGCGTGGTGATTCTAAGAACGGTTCCGATGGACACTTCATCCGAAGATAAGATAGGCGACGCTCAAAAAAAAAACTACAGTCGACTTCCTCAAACATTCCTCGCGTTATCTATACTATAAACGGCTCTCACTTTTTTTTTTCCAACAATTCAACCTTTTTTTATGACGTCAAAAATTTTACGAGGAAAATGGTTATGAAACCTTTGCGCTGTGATGTAATATACTGAGCATGGGTTTAGTGATGTTTGTTAGGAGAGATTCCCAGCAGTGGGCTGATGATTATGATCTTGAATTATACTTTATATTATGAATAATCAATGAATCACTAGATCGATCAGGTAATTCTCCGCAGCGCCGCTAAGAATCTGCATCGTGTTGAAGGCCGCTGTAGCTATTCTAGTTAGTGTAAGTAGAGAACAGTCTTTCGAATTCATTTGCTATGTAGAGCTACTTAAGATATATACATACAATAGTCTTGAGATGTAAGATGTCGCGTTACCCCAGTAATCACCAAACTGAAGTTTGGTAGTCACATTGAGAAAACTATTCCGGCCTACAGCTGTTCTATCTTCTTCTGGCTACACGGAGAACGTTTTATGGAAATTTTGATCACGAGAAACAATCTTAGGAATTAATAAAGGTATTAGCTACGCCAAACTTCAGTTTGAAGAAGGCACTACATGATGATAATTAGCTACTTCTTCTTCTTCTTAAAGTGCCTCTCCATTACTGGAGGATGGCCGTCAGTTCTGCGAATTTCTGCCTATTTTGTGCCACCCGGAACAGTTGCTCCACGTAATTAGCTACAGCGGCCTTCAAACCGGAAGAAAGTAATAAAACAATGCTTTTTGATAGGAATTAGCATTGTGATGGTCCTGATCGGCCGTATCTGATCTACGCCCACGATTCTTCAAGACTATGGATTAACGTCTTCTATTAATCTATTATATGGAACAAGTTTTTTATCTATGGGATGGGGTGTTGCGATAGCTGTGGCAGTTATCAGCGAAGTCAAGGGCATAAACCGGCGAGCACCCGATCTAACGTGACCTCGGAGCACGTGCAATGGGCACTAGAGGTCAAGTGATGTTGCATTTTGCGTAAATGTACACAGATAAGGAATGGGTTCAATAAACCCATTCCTCTGCTCATTCACCACATCTATGATTTATGCTGATGGTTTTCTTTTATCTGTGACACGACGTAGAACGGCTACATTGTTGATAGTCGACTCGATAAGCCGTTCACTACAATGTTAAGTTGTGTAATATTATTTCTATGCAGTTAACGGATTTTTTAGTAAGTTCCATGTCCAGCTGTGGGCATCTATAGACAGATAGACAAAGATTAGTAGATAAAAAAAATTAAATTGACTGTTTCTGGTGCTTAGACGGTCTGACAGTATATAGACAGTGTTTTATTTTTATATTTTTTTTTTTTTTTTATACTACTATGCGACGAGACGAGCAAGACGTTCACCTGATGGTAAGTGATACGCTTGCCCATGACAACGTGGTGCTAGTTAAGATGGTACACACTGCACCACATTGCGCTCGTCGCCGGAGACATAAGATGTTAAGTCTCGTTACTCCAGTAATTACACTAGCTACAGCGCCCTTCAGACCGGAACACAGTAATGTTTGCACACTACTATTAAGTAGTGTTAAGTAAACAATTAAGTAATTCTATAAAGTTCTACTGTTTTCTCCGAAATTAAGTGTTAACTTAAAAATAAGGCTGCCTATACACTTGTCTGGAAAAAAAAAATTATGTGACAGTTTATAGTTGGACTAAAGACACATGATACTTATTAAAAAGTATCAAGATTAATTTTTTTTATTCGACAAGCAAGACCTAGGCTAGTTATAACTTAATGATAACCAACCAGTTATCATGATGTACACAACATAGAACTAAGGACATACGAGGCAAGTGCTTAACTCACTAAACATATAAGTTATAGAATAAATTTCACTTTCAATATTAAACTGGTGTAATATCTAATGCAATAAAGATTAGTCTAGATTTTGTATTACCTAACTCTTAAATATTTTATATGCACACAATAATACCGCGAAGCTTAATGCTTTCATGTCGGGCGAGGTTTGTGACGTATGGACAAGGAAAAGATCTAGGTCATCGATTAGACTTAGACGCAACGACAATTGCCTGGTACGCATCGGAGATGTTACTGCGTTAGGATAGCCAGCTCAATTCTTATCCAGAAGCAACGATATGCATGACCTTCAACTGATGGTAAGTGACAACTAGCTACAGCGCCCTTCAAACTGGAACGTTAATTTATAAGTAGAAAAAATGAAAGAAAAAAAACTTAAGATATATACGATAGATGCCCACAGCTGGATATAGGTTAACATCAAATTCCGCTACACACCTCGCTCTGAACGAAAGCTCACGTTCTTGGAATCTTTTCTAATGTTTTCTATCAAATCTTGTATGTTGTAATGTATTTATTATTTGTTTTCAGTCGACTATTTGCTTCTTTTTTTTTTTTCGTTTTTTCACCTACTTTCCATCTTTACTTCTTCCCCTGGGTTGACTGGCAGAAAATGCCTCACGGCATTAAGTCCGCCCTTGTACCCTTAGCTTAAGGTGTTACGAAAAGCTTAAATAAATAAATAAAAATCTTAAGCACAGCAGGAATAGAACCCGCAACACTTCAAGTTATATAAACCCTTATAAACTAAGCCATCACAGCTTTAGATTAACAAACATTTCTAATAACTTAAACTTACCCTTTTCAACAGCATGTGGAAAAGGCAGCAGTACGGGAATTCAATTGGTTAACCAAAAAATACGAACACTAATGAAATGTTTATATCTATTATTCACACAGTGGTAATAGAAGCGATGTTCGCGTTGAAGCGATTGTGTGCCGTGTGGTGATGTAATAAGAGCGATATTCGTATACGACGCGCGTGCGGTGCAGCGGTGTACACTGAGCGCGGGATTAGAGCACCGCATTACTTTTATACAAACGGACGCGAAACGTGTGTCAGTCACGCGGCGTTATTTTTTATTTATAACTGGTTATTATAACGTTACAAGTTATATACTGATACGTGATGCAAATAGTCGACTTTTAGCTTCCCACTTATTACTATACAAAATTTTTATCGTGTAAATAAATAAGTTACCGACGAAGCGTTTTTTGAGAAACAAAATAGGAAAGGAATTAAAGATTGGACTCGACGATATAGTATCAGAAGGAAAAGAGATCGACAGAGAAAATAGTAGCCAGCTTATAGAGTTGGTTCAACCATTTTAGTTAAGATTGTTTAAATATAAGCAAGCATTGGACGTAAAGGTCTTTTGTAGTCATGGTTTTTTTTTTTAAACCAAATTGATTTCATCAAAAGTCCAAATATTTTCATAATAATTTAACGATGACAGACCTTCAATGATATCTTACATTTTTACCAATTTATTGTTTATAAACATAAAATCAACTAAAGGAGAATAATACAAGGATTTTATAATTTTCAGTTGCCAATACAACCAGCAGAGGATGTCTATCTGTTGATGATGTAGACAGTATTCTAATCGATTAAAATGAAACGCTTATAACTTGAGCGGATGCTGCTGATGTACCACTCGTAAGCGGATTTGATTAAAGATCCTCGCTCGGGAGAAAATGACGTTTAATTGGAGATCAATCAAGGCGTCTTGATCTTTGCACGGATAATCATAACGTTGCCTGCGTCTGTGATGGAGTAATGGAAATGTTGGATACTGCTCCCGGTATCGCGACTATGTTTACTGGTAAGCAGTACGCAAACATTACTGTGTTTAAAAGGCGAGTATAACGGATTGAGCAATATGGTACAGCGTAAATATTCTTACTAGCACTACATTCTAGTAACAGTCTCTCCGCTTACCTTTTCTAAGGAACAGCGATCTTTGTAATCCTGATCAAAGATATCTGAAAATAGTTTTTCACATGTATTCAATGTTATGATGAGGTTTCTGCTATATGTATCACATTAAGACAAGTCCCAACTGTTAAAGTACGTCTCAAGATCCATTTCGTCCAGATAACTTATGGATCTTGCAGTGCTTTATAAATCCTATCTCCATCTTTTAAATACTAACTTTAATTATGGATAAATCTGTTAACTAATCTATATAATAACTAAAAAATCGTATCTAATAAAACCACACAACAGAGCCCAAGTTTTGTCTTACTGTTTGGAAAAAGCTGTACCGTCCTGATCGAACGGAACTGTAGATGGTGAGGATTCTGAAAGGCAAACCCTTTCAAGGATGCAGGATATTACATCCTAATAGATAAAACCGGATTGCGTTTTTCTTTGAAAGGGTCCCATCCTTCGCAAAACCCGCCTGGAGACCCGTCAGTTCGACCTTGGCCTGATCCGGCGTTGTGCACGTTAAATATAAAACTTTAACCTTATTTATAGTAACCAGCGAACGGGTTCCACCGGTTTAAGTCACTGTTACAAACACTGCGACATTCCCGATCGCGATTTCCGTAAACAGGAGATCCTTTTTTTTTATCTGTTCCCATGACATACAAAAGTGTTTACATTTATTAAACACGTTATTACGATTAAGAAGACAATTGCAGCTATTTAATACTTCTTTGCATCAAGCTAAAATATTTCGTAATTTCTAGTAACTTTGCCACCTTTCCTCTTTTCTTTTCCTTCTTGTTGTTTGTCATCAGCCCCATGTCCATTAGACTCTTTCAGGGTTTTTCATCATTCGACGATGTTATCTAATGCCGTCCTCTAAATTTTACGTTTCTCGACAATTGGAACTTCGGCCTTTACACTTTACAACGTTGTTCCCCGTGGTACTACCTCTGGGTCATGTAATACTTTGGGTATATAAGAGAAAGTCTTAGCTTCTTCAATCACTTGATGTCGTACTCCTTAACATTGGATGATCAGTGAAGATCCTCTCCTCCGTTGGAAACGTTTCTATGTAAATTCTTGCCTCACAAACTGAACTCACGATGTTCATATAAACTTCTATAAATCTATTAATTGAATGATTTGATTTGTCTAAATCGATAGGAATAAAAAAATTATAGATTTTAGATTACTATAAATCTGAACGATTTGGATATCTGAATAACGGAAGTAAACGGATGTTCCACTGGACTAAATTTCTGATGAAAAAAGTAATTTCATTTATAATACATTACGTACGAGTGATAATGTTTACGAAATTAATTAAAATATAACTGTTAACTTGTGAGAAATTTTAATGAACTAGATTTGTAGTGATTTCACACAACTACAATATTCTAAACATCTTAAATGTAGTTCATGGATTAAGTTATCAGTGTTGTGCTGGTGATAGTCACTGTCGGAGACCGTCTAGGCACCACCGCAGCTCACTTCTACTGTTGAACAGTAGTGTGCAAACATTACTGTGTTCCAGGTTACTAGTGTAACGAGAGTTAACATCTCATACCATCGTAACTCTCGCCACGTTGTTATGGGTTTTTTATCAGACGTCTTGCTAATCGCTTTGTCGAATATACAAGCCTAAGTCGACGCTTGTGTAGATATTATCCGTGTTTCTATTACTTTATAAGATGAGAGAGCTAATTTTCATGCTGGACACAGGGCATGAGTTCAATTCTTAATGATTTTTTTCTTTTTAGCTTTTTCCCTTATACCACAGTCTTAACTTTAACCTTCCACATCTCCTTAACCGGAATAGCTATAGACTTTTTACTTCTGATTCCTCGTCTCCTTATCTCGTACTTCAATATACTGAAAGTATATCCATGCAGCTGTTCCGGTTTAAGTGACAGGCGTTACGGAGTATTAAGTCGGCGCATCAGTCTCTTTTCTGATGCGAGGTGATAGAGACTATAAAGATCATATAAAAGTACATTTACTAATCGAACCTGAAACCTGTAGGTGTGTATATAACCGATGAGTAAATGCGGTTACATAATTTATCATTTATCATTGATCGTACGATCTGCTCCGGTGCATCACGCGGCGGGCCATGCGCCTCGTCTAAATGGATCGATGTTGTGTATGTGTTAGTATGAGTTTGTGTGCGTCGCAAACGAATTGTCCTTACGCAAGCAAATTGACAAGCCGCCATCTTTTTTACAAGAAATAAGTTTTAGTACAAGAATAGACATGTGTTATTAGGTCTCGTTACCCCAGTAATTTCATTAACTATAATAGCCTTTAAACTGGAACTCGGTAACATTTAAACAGTACTGTCTAGCGGTGGAAATAAATGTGATGGTATTTATCCAGACGGTGTCCGATTTTCGTATGTTGATATCCGAAGCACACCAACAAAACTTCACAACACGTACTCTGAGAATCGAACTAGCAACATCTTATAACGTAATTTTGAACTAAAAAAAAACATTGTCTATGGCAACTTTTGTTTTTTAATACCATATCAAACCGCGAGACTATCATTAAAATAATAAAAATCTATCTTATATACACGTGGGGTTATTTACGACCTTATTCTAATCGGGCAATTTGATTCATGTGCTGTAGGTAGTAAGATCTATTTCAGATCGACCCTGCTAGTAAGCAGTTACCGCAAGTTACCTCAATTTGAGTAATAACGTTCAGCATTAGGCACTGAAAGTAAAATTCAATCCGCCTTGTGATTATACCGGCGATAAATATAAAGTTTAGTGATTGACGCTGAATTAGTAACATTTATCGATAGAACTAAAAAAATCTTATTTATTAATCAAGAAGGAAGACTTTCTTCAAGGATAGTCCAACAGGGAGTAAGAAGAAGATCAAGACAACGCAGAATGAAGAAGCAATGCTAGAATGAAAGAGGCAGTTGTCTGTCTGAAGAACTAAAAAGAGAAGAGAGTGGGTACAGGGGTTTAGACCCGTAGTTCACACATGTTCACTGTATGACATAAAATATTAATTTATATATACGACTTTGAGGAATTAAGTAAAGGTTACGGATCATAGTTAACGACTAGCCCATCCCGTACTCGGTTAAACAAGTGATAAAAAAAATACAGGTGAACATCGAGAAGTTGCACAACACTAAAAGCCAAACATGTCCGTTGCTGGGCAATTACAGAAATTATTCTCTCAGTGCTGAAGCTCAATCGTAAATCAAAGTTATTAGAAGCCAATTCGTAAAATTTAAACCATTTTAATAATATCGTTAGGTTAAATCACAACAAAGTAACCGACCGGCCGAGTCGGTTAACTTCAATTTTATGACTGTATTTAATTTAATTTTTACCTTCCGCTAACCGTATCTATAATTTAATGAGGTTTTCTTATTTGAAATTAGTATAACTGCATTAGTAGTTTGTGTAAATAGGAAATAAATATATTAAATCAATCCGAAGCCTGCTTAAATAACCAAAAGACAAAAAAAAAGTAATTTGAAGCACTACCGAAATACTCATGACGTCATCATGCTTAAGAATTAAAAAAAAAAATAACAAAAACCAACTCCAATCGTTGGCTTTACACACTTGATTTACTTTGTCTTCAACGTTGAGTGGCAACAAAAAAAAAAAAAAACAATGACACTTCACTCCGAGCTGTCAAATCGTCCCGCGCTCGCCGATTGCGTCATACGCTACTAGAGAGTGATGTCAGTAGTACAGATTTTTTTTAATTGCTAATTAAGATATTATTAAGATTATTATATTAATATGAATTTTTATACAATCAGAGGATTGGAAAGCGAGTTTCTAAAATATTACCATACTATGATATTACATACCAAAACACTCTACCCGCCATTTTTTTGTTAGACTACCACGTAAACTTATTCGAAGATATAATTTAAAATAGTAAAGCTATAAATAGCATATTCACACTTGTCCTAAAAACATGCCCGACATATTTACTGGCATACTAATTCAGATCTCTTATTGAACAGCTATTTCTGCTGTTGATTATAATAGTACTAGTGAGTATGATAATCACTACACCACGTGTTCATCATCTTGAGACCTAAGATGTTAAATCTCGTCACCCCTACAATTGATATTTAGAAAGTGAATTACAGCGACCTTCAAACTTGAACACAGTAACATTTACACCTTACTACTTGGACGGAGTAATTAAAAAAGAATCAAAACGTAACATCACTACTAAGAAAGTATTAGCCTTGTGCATGACTCACGACCGGAAAAAAAATGGCGGGCAAACAAAAAAGAGCGGGAAAAAAACGAATGAGCAGGTGCGCGGTGCGAAGGACGAACTTTGATGAAAGTCGATGCGACGCACCAAAAAACTAGAGATACTTAATAATTACAGATTGTAATATAATATATAACTAGCTCGGCTGAACCGATTCAGATTATGGAATTATTGAAAACTTATACAAAAGACCTCTCCGCTTCTCATTTGGTGTGCGGTTTAATTAAAACCTGGAATTTCTTCTTATCGTTTATAAGGAAGGTATGATGATGGAGATGATCTAACCCTTCCATCACCAAGGTTATTATATTGCTTTATAAAAAACTATGTACGGGACCCTTCAAACGTTCGTCAAAGCTTGCCACAACAATGTTTAGATTCTAAATTACGTACACCGCACACCGATCAGCTCTCAACTTCACCACCATCACCGTTAGATTCGTTTTCGCGTGTCACCAACACAGATAGCAACAAGTCGAGTGTATAAAAAAGAAAAGTAAAAAGCTCTTTTTCTTTCGCTCGTGTTTCGTTACGAGCAAAAGTTTTTTGTGGTGGATAAAAAAAAGTTGCGTGTGGTAATATGACGTAATGGTGCCGACCGGTTGAGGGGTGACCTCAGCGATATATATTACATTAAAAAAAACGTTACTCTATCACAATACATCATCGATTTATTACTACGTGAGGAGTTTTGTGTTCATTAACTACAGAATAGTTAATATCGGAACACAGTAAAGTTCGCATACTACTGTGTAGCGACGGAAGTAAACACTGTGGTGGTACCCAGAGATTCTCCAACTAGAATCACGAGAATCCGTAATCAAAACTGGAAGCTGTGTTATAAGGTATACTATTAACCCCTGTTCCATAGAGACGTTTCATTCATATCCTTCGTCCACTAGATGGCGTTAACGGCGTCCAAAGTGATTCTCCATCGCGTTCGGTCCTTAGCTTCATCTTTTATCTCATTCCAAGTCTTCCCATTTTAATACCAATAAACAAACAGAAACATTTTCTTTTGATAAAAATATTACTAATCTAGTACTCTAAGTACACTAATATAAGTACTAATATAATTAGCACAAATATAATAAAATTGAGTCCCAGTTTTTTTGTCAACTTTTATTGCTGGTAGGTCTCTGTTGCTACATACTGTCTAGGTAGTTACCACCACAGTGACTATTTCTACCGCCGAACAGTAGTGTGATAACATTACTGTGTTCCGGTTTAAAGGGCGTTATAAGCTAGTGAAATTACTGGGGTAACGAGATTCAACATAGGTCTATATAGCGTATCACTTATCATCAGATGAACGTCTTATTCGTCTATTCGGTTTGTGAAATAACAAAAAAAATTTGGGGGAAGGTGTAGTCCCAGCTGTGGGCTGTGTTAGCGGGGCAAGGTGTTGGCAGTGCGCGCGCACGCCGCCGCGGTCACGTACGCTGGCGGGACTTACGTCACTTAGTACCAGTGCGAGCGGCGACGTGACATCATACCGTCTCACTCACTCACAGGTATACTGCACTTGAACTTCCCGAAACTGTTCACTAACACCGACTAAAAAAAAATAGAACTTTCACACACTAAAATTAGTGCTTTAATCTCATCAGTCTAAATACCATTTCAGTCTAATTTTACTGTACAATTTATAACCTTTTTTTATTTTAAGGGCGTAGCTAGTAAACTTACTGGTTTAACGAGATTTATTATCTTATCCAAGGTATATATAATCCTAACTTACAGCTTACGCTTACTATCGCGTAAATATGTTAGTACCTGATCAATAGTTTGACTAAACTTTGAGTATCGTTTCACCTAGTAATATTACCAATGATAAAACTTACTGTGATTAATTTAGCAAAGTGATATTGTGTAAATACACTAAGTTATGAATAAGTGTATTAATAATATAACTATTTTCTTCTTAATGCAGGAGCGAATACACTAAATTATGGAAAAATGTATCTGCTTGTGATGGAGCTTCTTCATCCATAACACACAAGCTCTCATGTTCGCAGGTGGAACAACGGTGCTGTTATGGCGTCAGGTCTAGAAGGTGGTAGTCGTGATGAAAAAAGCCCACCACCATCCAAACCATATTATTGCGTTAATGTAAAATGTTATTCTTCTTCTTCTTCTAAGTCGTATTTTCTCATGACTGAGGGTCGTGGTCATCATGTTTTTATTGAAACACACGACGACTTACTTGTCAGTTATAATGGAGTGGTGTTGCCATTGCCTTCTCCATTTCACATACTAGTCTGACCACTGATGGTCATGGCATAGATATGCAGGTTTCCTCACGATGTTATCCTTCACCGTCAAAGCACGTGATATTAGTTTGTGTTTCATGCTAACTGCACATAAATGGAAAAATTCATTGGTGCAGGCCGGATTCGAACCCGGTACCTTCGCATTGGAAGGCCGGCGTTCAAACCACTAGGCTATCACGGCTCAATCTAAAATGTTATATGAACATAAAAATTTCAAATGAGAAAACGGCTCCAGCAAACATGGGACACGGTTTTTAAATTACACAATGAACATGTAACGATGATGGAGCGGTCTGGGGGAGGATGACGAGGTATTAACTACGTAACGGTTATCCAAGGAGACGGCCAGCAGCCGTCGGAAGCTGTTCCCCCAAACGGGATATCATTAAAGTGGCTAAGTGTGGGGGGAAAGTGGACACCGCTCCCGTCCTCCATTTGCGCATGCGAGGGATATCTTCAAGGTCTCGAAGACATCTTTATGACCTGAATTGATTTGTGATAGATCTGTAAGGTCCTGGAGGAGCAGCTTCATATCGGCATGATGCCGGAAGATCTTTAAAATGAAATACAAAGCTAATGAGAGCAGAGTACCGACGGCAACTATTAACTGATAATGATCAGAATTATTATTTTAAAAACCTAGATTTTACGTATCGACTAGAAATAGGTTTTTAGCAGATATAAAAGTATAAGTCAACAGATCGATAATATCATTCGACTTCAAATACAGATCCATTTTACAGGTAAAAGAGCTAGGTCGCCTGGATCCAGGCAGGTAGATGTAGGTCACATGATTACTGTATGTGGTTAGTGTTTTGCATTTACGTCAAACAAATATTTTAAGTTACGACCGCAACACTTTGAACTTAAATACTAAACAGTTCATAATTTTGAAGTGGACATATTTTGATTTGAGATGTAAGTTAAGTCTCGTTACCGCAGTAATTTAACTGGTTTACAACGCCCTTCAAACCGGAACGCAGTAATGTTTACTAATGTTTGGCGGTAGATAGCTGCGGTGACCTACCCTCATACTGGGAGTGTATTTGAATATCAGCCACAATCGAACTACCTAATGATGATGATGAAGTGACAAAGAACTAACAAAACCAATTCAACAAAATCCGCGTATAGAACGAGATGGATATACTGCGGAGATGTGGAACAGAGAGAGATAAATTGATTATTCATTAATTGAAAAAATGTTAAACGCTTTTTCGTTAATCGAATCTTCAAACCGCAAAAGAAGTTTAACTTCAAGAAGTTGTAGTTAGTACTTTAGCACTTATCAAAGGACCTGCGGAATTGAACTGGCGTCCCCCACCAGTTGGGGTTGAAGTCCCAAGTCGTCGTGTACGCGAGTATCTCCTTAACACACTTTAAAGGGTCCGTTACAAGATACCGAGATGACGGCAGCAGCGCTACATATTCATCAGCGTTCACGCACGTCACTTGGAACTGCGCGAGGTTAACTATAAGATTAAATATTATTAAAGTTTATTATGATTAAGACTAAAAGCCGTGATAGCCAAACGGTTTGAACGCTGGCTTTCCACTCCGAAGGAACCGGGTTCGAATCCGGCCTGCGCCAATGAATTTTTCAATTTACGTACAGTTAGTAATACACCAACAAAAATTTTACTGGTGGTAGGTCTCTGTTGCCGGAGACCGTCTGGATGGGTACCACCGCAGCTCCTATTGCAACCGACAAATAGTAGTGTGCGAACATTACTGTGTTCCGGTTTGAAGCGCGCTGTAGCTAGTGAAATTACTGGGGTAACGAGACTTAACACCTTATGTCTTAACGACGAGCGCAATGTGGTGCAGTGTGTACCATCTTAACTAGCGCCGCGTTGTCATGGGCAAGCGTATCACTTACCATCAGGTGAACGTCTTGCTCGTCTCGTCGCAAAGTAGTATAAAAAAAGAAACACCAACTAATATCGCTTTGGCGGTGAAGGCAAACATCGTGGAGAAACCTGCATATCTAAGAAATAGTAGTGAAATATGTGAAGAAGTATGTGAAATGGAGAAGGCAATGGCAACACCACTCCATTATAACTGACAAAGAAGTCGTCGTGTTTCATCACACATGATGACCACGACCCTCAGCCATGAGGAAATACGACTTAGAAGAAGAATCAAATATTAGATTTAATAAGCATCGCAGTCCCACAGCTGGGACTCTAAGCAAATCATCAGCGAAAACTTCCCATCAAGAACAGTTGGGATCGAACCCGCGACTTCGCAACGTGTACTACTGATTAAGCTATCACCGACGAAAATTTTTTACATATTAGTAACTAGAACTAGATAATAAATATTTTAGGTCTTTAATCGCTGTCTTATTAATTTAGACCACAAGACCAAATCTAGGCTTTTAGTATACAAGATCTAGAAGTTAATCGTTAACGGTTATCGATTGTTGAGTGGAGCGAGTTGCGGCATCTTACGCGCAGTACAGGGTTCAGTTCTGTGTTTTTTTTTTATACTACTTTGCGACGAGACGACCAAGACGCTCACCTGATGGTAAGTGATACGCTTGCCCATAACAACGCGGTGCTAGTTAAGATGGTACACACTGCACCACATTGCGCTCGTCGTTAAGACATAAGGTGTTAAGTCTCGTTACCCCAGTAATTACACTAGCTACAGCGCGCTTCAAACCGGAACACAGTAATGTTCGCACACTACTATTTGTCGGTTGCAATAGGAGCTGCGGTGGTACCCACCCAGACGGTCTCCGGCAACAGAGACCTACCACCTGGTGAAGTTCTAGAAAAGTCTGTTATTATGCAACTGTAAATACTGTATCACATCATTAAGTGATGTCTAAGTGTTATGGAGACAGGTTATTACTTCCGGTGAAGTGAGGAAAGCGACATGTTCTAAGAACAGCTTCAACTTTGTACGAATAAATATCATTTATATTCCCTAAAATTAAGTGGAATGTTTAAGACAGATTAGACAAGTTTATTTATATTTATATTGTTATTTGTAATTTTATTTTATAGGATCTGTACTTAAACGTTGTTATTAGTTTTAGATAGATTTTCCACATTACCTTGCAATTATAATTAATAAATTAAAATTTTCTTTCTGCGCTTTCCAACATACTTAATTAATGTACAATGAAACCTCATTTAGCCTTACATATTGTAATCAATTAGAATATAATATAAATTGTTAACGCTATTGGTTTCAATAAATAAATAAAGTAGACTGTTCGTCCGTTACATATATTTTTAACCGCTTGTGTCTAAAGTGGAATGCTATAAGTTTACCATTCAAGTCTCTATCACGCGATTGCATCAGCGGAACAGATACTGATGCGCCGACTTAAAAACTCCGTAACGCAACTTTTAAACCTGAACAGCTACATGGATACTCTTTCAGGATATTGAAGTACAGGATAAGGAGACGAGGAATCAGAAATAAAAAGTCCAGATATTCCGGTTAAGGAGGTATGAAAGGACAAAGTAAGCAATGTGGAAGAGGGAAAAGCAAAAAATAAATTCACTGAGAATCGAACCCATGACGTTTGTGTCCCTCGTGAAAGTTAACCGCTAGACCATTCAGACACATACTTTAACCTTATAAGGTAATAGAGACCCGGATTGTTTGTTAGTCACTGAACCATCGTGTCTTCGAAACTATAGTCTCTGGTTCGATTCCCAGACCGCATATGATAAAGTATGTTTTCATAGGTTTAAATAATTGATTAAACCTTTTAAGACTTAAACCAAAATGATTACAGTTAACGCTTAGTAGTTAAACTAACACGATCTAGATCTTTAAAGGGCGGAGATATTAATGTAGGAACACGATCGCGGTCTTAAAGACTTTACGCAAATGGATTCGAAAGCCTACTTTACGGAGGCCTAAGTTATTCATTAGTTAAATCTATATATACAAAACTATTGAAACCGATAGAAGTTTTATTGAAATTTATGTAAACTCAATCTGAATTTGTTAATAACCTTAATCGGTTTTTATCTTCAGAGTTTTCTTTAGTATTTTATTTATTTTATTCGCATAAGTAGTTTATTATACAACCACACAACGGTTATATTGCTTCACCAACATTACAAATTGCAATACCTAATACAATAATAAAGGCACATAGTAATATCGTCTCCTCTCACAATCTTAGTGTTTAACTCATTCAGAAACAAGACTAAGAAATCAAAATGAATGTTTCACAAATATCAAACGTATAGCTTATATCACTCTTTAATGTTTCAGTTGTCCACCATTGAAAGTGTTGTCAAGGTCGATTCATCTTTCCCAGATATTACCAGTAACAAACAGACGGCACGGTAATGAGTGAATTTCGATAGAGAAAACTTTAAACTGTTAAGAATGATAAGTAAGTGTTTAGAATGATACGTAAGCAATGTTATAAATATTTAATTTACAATGTTACTATTAATCATGCCGCGATGGTTTAGTAAGGTAGTTCTAGACACAGGTTCGATGCCTATGGTGTTTCAAATTAATCAACTCACGCTTGGCCGGAGAATCCCAATAGTGGGAACATTAAAAAGGTTGTATTATTATTATTTTATGTCTGTTTAAAACGTTTCAACTGCCTCCGTTGTACAGTCGCAGCGTTTGCCTTGTAACAATGAAGTACCCGGTTCGATTCCGGTGTCACAGTTCATGGAGTTTATCTGTTGATACTTAAAACAGTCGTTTTAAAAGTTTTTTTTTATTCAATTAGGCGAAGAGACGAGATGTTTACCTGATGGTAATACGCCTGTCCATAACACGACGCTAGTTATGACGGCATACACTGTATAACATTGCGCTTTTGACATTAGTTGTTAAGTCTCGTTACTGTAGTAATTTCACCAGCTTACAGCGCCCCTCGAACTGGAACACAGGAATGTTTGCACACTACTGTTTAGTGGTAGAAATAGTCATTGCGGTGTTATATATACGGTCTGTGGCAACAGAGACATGCCAGCAGTAATAGTCGCATTGTAAATTTGCCGCCGTAACATGTGAGGAGCTCTATCTTCAATAACACCGTGCGAAAAAAGAGTATGAGCTTGTTGCCAAGTGCGACGAGCTAGCGGCGCCAATTGCTCGAGTCATATGATGCATTACGACCCTGATGCAACGCGGCAAAGTCCAAGATGCGATCGATGCGTCTCCAAGCGACGCCGAGCAGTCTGTGGTGATTAATTGACTCCTGGCTGCGCAGAGCCGCGCGCCCGCAGAGACGGCGGAACCATTCCCTGGTTTCAATTTTATATTGAAGAGTGTTTCGGCCTATAAGAGCGACCGATCAAGGAGTATTTAATGTTAAGACAAAGGAGGTTATTTCTTCTTCTTCTTCCCAATTGATGGTATGAGCACGGTTTGTGCGTGAGCCAATGTCTTGTGTAGATTTACAAAATAAATGAATACAAATCCATTAAAAATTGTCTGCGTGGTCAATCGTTCATGTTCTCATCTTTTCATCTTCGCAATTGATAGCGAGAGCTAATCTATATAATAAAAATGAATTGCTGTTCGTTAGTCTCGCTAAAACTCGAGAACGGCTGGACCGATTTGGCTAAATGTGGTCTTGAATTATTCGTGGAAGTCCAGGGAAGGTTAATAAGGTGAGAAAATATGGAAAAAGTGCCTGGAATATGGTAAAAACAACAATTTCTCTTTTTCATTGAGGTGGCCAGATTTTAGATAGGCAAAGCGGGACAACTCTGAAGGAATAATAATATCGTAATTTTTTTTTAGTTTAACATAAGTACAATTTATAAATACAAAAATGTATAATATTTTATTCTTTGACATATTTCTATCTAAATTTCTTTTAGGGGTAAGCTCGGTGACATACTTTTTGTCAATAATATAAAATTTTAAGATTACAAGTATTTTAAGCTTAGCTTAAGAAAATTTATGTATATATGAAGTATACCTTAATTTTCTATAGCAAGAAGCAGAACACGAAGTGTATCATCTGAGAGACAATACAATGTAAGGGTAGGCAAAAGCAACGTCTTACGCAAAACAATGATTTTCGTAAATATAAAATTTAACTTAATTCTAAAAGTCAGGACTTTTGAAAAACGTTGCGTGACGCGGAATTAATTGAGAAAAAGCGAAACGTCTGGTCACCTTACTTTAGATATATAAACGTCAAACATTTGAAGTTTGTCCGTCATTTAGAAACCAAATACAATTTAAAAGAATATTTTTGATTTTGACATTTGATATTGACAACTAACAATTACTGATTGCAACTATAACATTTTACGAGAAAAGGGAGGAACATGGCGATCGAATTGACCTCGCAGACAATTTTTTAAGGATTTTTATTCTTTAATTTATTCGTCTACACGTGTCACTGGCTCACGCACAAACCGTGCTCATGCCATCAATTGGGAAGAAGAAGAATATTTTACGAACTTTAGCGGGAATCTGGGCGTGAAGGTCACGTTGTCTCGGTTCATTTTTATTTTTTTGTGCATAATGCGGTTGAATGTACGATGTGAGTGTATCATGCAGTAAATTAGTGTGTTCGTGTGCAGCGATTGTAGAATTCTAGCAGGAACACCACTGTCCTCAGTTCAGATTGGTTCAAAATAGTAGTTACGTCTTAACTTTACTTTTTTAATCTTTTGTGATAGTGACACTAACTGAAATCTAAAAACTGTAAACTGTAAACTGTAAACTGGAAATTGAAAACTGAAATCTGAAAACTGTAAACTGTAAACTGGAAATTGAAAATTGAAAACTGAAATCTGTAAACTGTAAACTGGAAATTGAAAATTGTAAACTGAAATCTGAAAACTGTAAACTGGAAATTAAAAATTGAAAACTGAAATCTGAAAACTGTAAACCGTAAACTGGTAATGGAAAATTGAAAACTGAAATCTGAAAACTGTAAACTGGAAATTGAAAATTGTAACTGAAATCTGAAAACTGTAAACTGTAAACTGGAAATTGAAAATTGTAAACTGAAATCTGAAAACTGTAAACTGGAAATTAAAAATTGAAAACTGAAATCTGAAAACTGTAAACCGTAAACTGGTAATGGAAAATTGAAAACTGAAATCGGGAAACTGTAAACCGTAAATTGAAAATTGAAAATTGAAAATTGAAAATTGAGAATTGAGAATTGAGAATTGAGTATTGAGAATTGGGAATTGCAAATTGGTTATTGGGAATTCGGAATTGAGAATTAGAAATTGGGGATTGGAAATTGGAAATTGGTAAATGGAAAATGGAAAATAGAAACCAGAAACTAGAAACCAGAAACCAGAAACTTGAAACCAGAAACCAGAAACCAGAAACCAGAAACCAGTAACCAGAAAACAGAAACCAGTAACCAGTAACCAGAAACCAGAAACCAATAACCAGAAAAATGAAATTAGAAACCAGAAACCAGAAACCAATAACCAGAAAAGAGAAACTAGAAACCAGAAACCAGAAACCAGAAACTAGAAACCAGAAACCAGAAACCAGTAACCAGAAAACAGAAACCAGAAACTAGAAACCAGAAACCAGAAACTAGAAACCAGAAACCAGAAACTAGAAACCAGAAACTAGAAACCAGAAACCAGAAACCAGAAACTAGAAACCATAAACAAAACAAACAAAAGTTCATATTAAATTACAAGCTTTCACTGCTGTCTAAGCAATGTAGGCGCGTTCGTGACGCTAAAGAGTCAATTTGCACTTTATTACAGCCGCACAAAGTTCAAATTCAATTATTCTATCAAAACAGTGTGCGTATGCGCGTTGTAGGATCTAACGCCGCGTGCCGAAATTAAAACGTATGAAATAATACATAAATAGTCACAAAATGTAAGAGCTAAAGATCCACCATACTGATTTTCAATTTGGTCGGCTTCGCGATATTATTTCTTTTGTTTTAGTTTCGGCGCGCGACGTAACATGCATTCGTTTTCACGTCAATACATCAGTCGAGACCAAACCGCGTTACCATCTGGCGGACCTGACAGACTACATTCTCTCAAAAAGATTTGGAATGTGATAGTTATTTGTTCCTAAAAAAATATTATAGTAAATATAACTTATGTACTTTAATTATGGCTTTGGCCACTGTTCTGGACCCCCCTATAATATTTAAATATTAGTTATTAGATGAATATATATAGTGCTGAACCCCACAAACCACTCATAACCAGGGTTTTTGCCCCGGCTATAAAATAGGCAGGAACAAAGAACATTCCAATTTTTGGGACAGAACGGAGTCTGTCGGGTCAGCTAGTGTTATATATAGACGTATAAAATAAAAGGATGTAAATTCTTAAAAAATTGTCTGCGTGGTCAATTCGTGTGCCGTGTTTCAAGTCCAAAACAAAAGTCCGGAGGTTATTTCATTGTTACCGTTAAATGATTTTAGAAGGTATTTTAAATTTGACACATTATGACATGACTCGATAAAAATAAGTGGATAAACAGTTTGTAAAAAGTAAAACTAAAATTGGGTTTTATTAAAACACTAGCTGACCCGACAGACTTCGTTCTGTCAAAAATGGAATGTTCTTTGTTCCTGCCTATTTTATAGCCGGGGCAAAAAAATCTCTTGAACAGAACCGTCACCCTGGTTATGGGCGGTGTGTGGGGTTCAGCACTATACATATATTCATCTAATAACTAATATTTAAATATTAGTGGGTTGCAGAAGAGTGGCCAAAGTTGTAACTAAAGTACATAAGTTATATTTACTACAAGCTTTATTATATACATATATATAGCCTATGACCATTTCTAGGTTATCATCTATCACCATACCAAATTTCATCAAAATCCGTTCAGCCGTTTAGGCGTGAAAGAGGAACAGACAGACAGACAGACAGAGTTACTTTCGCATTTTTAATATTAGTATGGATAAAGCCACATTATGTACGCTGATACAAACAGCTTACTTTAGTAGATCATATTATTAACTTGGACCGGAGAACAGAGATTACACTTATAATTTACATTAAATAACCAAAATAAACACAACATCGCAGCAGTAGTCGGCGCGGCCAAACGAAAGTGAGAGCCACGTAAAGGCGTCGTACTAAGACAGTGCAATATGCTGGAATACGAGGAAAGTACTCCATCGACAAGCTCATCATCATCAGCTAATAGAACTCTGCAGTTGGACATAGGTATGCTGGAGTGGTACTCTTAAATTATATCTCTCTCTCGGTGGTAACCGGTTGCTTTATACCACGAAGGTCTTTAGTTCGAATCAAAAATCTATTCAGGTTTGTGTTGCGATGGAAGTAGCGATTCGATTTACGCGTGGCCAGCGTGGTGGCCTCGAGTCCCAGTAGTGGGAATATTAAGTTAACCGTTTACGAAGTAGTGGATCGGTGTTTTTGTGAGACCTGCGCCACCGTAGTGTCGCCAATAATAAAAAATACAATACATTTTTTTTTGTGGTAACACTAACACGATGGTAATTCATCATTGGATATGGACGACAACAATACCTTGAAGATTCAAGATCCAACATTGGACAAAGAAGTAATGGAACTGACAAGCAGCTGGCGACAACTAAACTTTTTTTTTTATACTACTTATCGACGAGACGAGCAAGACGTTCACCTGATGGTAAGTGATACGCTTGCCCATGACAACGCGGCGCTAGTTAAGATGATACACACTGCACCACATTGCGCTCGTCGTTAAGACATGCGGTGTTAAGTCTCGTTACCCCAGTAATTACACTAGCTACAGCGCACTTCAAACCGGAACACAGTAATGTTCGCACACTACTATTTGGCGATTGAAGTAGGAGCTGCGGTAGTACCCATCCAGACGGTCTCCGGCAACAGAGACCTACCACCTGGTGAACTTTGTGGGTTCCTTTCGAAAATTTCAATGGAACAGTCTAGAAGATGCTAATGTATTGATGCTGTGACGTATTTCAAACAATATGAAGTCCCCAAACGAATAAGTGGATTATTAGTGACACTGACCCTTTAAGCTCCGAGTTCCAGCTGTGGGAATAAGTGGACTGTTCACGCCGTGTTTGTCACCCACTTTTTTATCACCATTTACATCATCTTTTTATTTACGAATAGAAGCTACAGTTCTTCAAAATCATATTTATTGGCTTACAATTAGTGTACTATTTTGGGTGGTAAGCTATTTTTTTCAAAATCCTTTTAACTTACTTAAATTTTTTTGTTGGATTAGAAACTGTATTAGATTTAGTCGACTATATTTAATCAATTGTGATGTCGCGTTTTGGTCAAGTTAATTTTGAGTGTTATTAAAGTGTGCAGCGTCTGCAGCGTGAGTACACTGCGCCGGGTGCCCGATTGGCCCCAACTGGTTCGCGCGGGCGGTCCCACCACTAACGACCACAAATTGTCGTTATTGATTGCTCGTTCAGTGCAAGCACCAGCCTTTCCTTTCTCCAACCGACCTGACCGCCGCAATAGGGTCAAATGGATGAATTGGCACTTTGGTTGCTGGGCGGAAAGCCGGTGGAGCTCACCGACTAGTTCTACAACCGTCGACGCAAAAGTATAGTGCAGTGAGTTTATCGCCTCCAACTGATATCAGATCTTGCCGTTCTTATTTCATCCGCACCGCAGTAGTGTGCAAACATTACTGTGTTCCAGTTCTTCGAGACGATTATACCAGGTGGTAAGTCTCTGTTGCCGGAGACCGTCTGGGTGGGTACCACCGCAGCTCCTTTTTCAACCGCCAAGTAGTAGTGTGCAAACATTACTGTGTTCCGGTTTGAAGGGCGCTGTAGCTAGTGTAATTACTGGGGTAACGAGACTTAACACCTTATGTCTCAGGCGACGAGCGCAATGTGGTGCAGTGTGTACCATCTTAACCAGCACCACGTTGTTATCAAGCGTATCACTTACCATCAGGTGAACGTCTTGCTCGTCTCGACGCAAAGTAGTATAAAAAAAAAAAAAAACGAGCGAATGTTCACCTGATGGTAAACGATACGCTCGCCCATAACGTGCCGCTAGTTAAGATAGTATACACTGCATTACTTTGTACTCGCCTTAAGACATATGTTAAGTCTCGTTACCCCAGTAATTTCACTAGCTACAGCACCCTTCATTTACAGTAATATTATCACACTACTGTTTGTCGGTTGAAATAGGAGCTGCGGTGGTACCTAGACGGCCTGTAACAGAGACCTACCTTTCGCACTGGAGTACATTAGTGTTTACTAATAGTCTTTTACTAATTTATGATTAACTAATCAAAGTAGTTAACTGAATAAGGAGCGATCTCACAGAATCTAGAAGTTTATTTCGTTATCTAACCACATGAGCATTGCCGCGTCAGTTAATTCATTAGTTAAGCGTCACCACTGCGCAGTTAAGTAATGACAACGCGCAAGTTGAAACTTATCATTTGTATAATTAAATATTCACGCGCCATTTGCGGGGGCCAACCCCAACCAACCCGCTTCCGATAAACTCCGTATAAAAGTAGGTTACTTTTGAACGTACAACTTACTGATAATTCCGTTTTACACAAACGGACGGTGAGACTATTTACTACTGCTTTAACAAGATACAACTTAACAACGTATGCTTTAAATTTTGTATATAGATTTTGTGATTTATTATATTTACTGCGCGTAGATCTGCTGCAACTAGTAACTAACACCGCAGTGACTATTCCGTCCAGAAAACAATAGTATGCATTACTGTATTACAGTATGAAGGGTAGTTACTGAAGTAACGAGTCCCGAGATGTATCAAAGCAACAATCTGGTGTTGTATATCATGTGTAAACGTATCACTAATCACAATGTCAAGAAACTGGTACGTCTCTTGCCGGAGACGGTCTAGGTAACCACCGCAACTCTTATTTCTACCGCCAAACAGTAACATAACATTACTGTGATGTTTGAATAGTATTGTAAGCTAGTGAAATCACTGGGGTAACGAGATTTAACATCACATATCTCCAACGAGTGCAATGCGGTGTATACCATCTTAACTATCGCCGTGTTATGCAAGCGTATCACTTACCATCAGTTGAACGTCTTGCTCGTCTCGTCGCAAAGTAGTATAAAAAAAAAAAACGAGCGAATGTTCACCTGATGGTAAACAATACGCTTGCCTATAACGTGCCACTAGTTAAGATAGTATACACTGCACCACTTTGTTCTCGCCTTGAGACATATGTTAAGTCTCGTTACCCCAGTAATTTGACTAGCTACAGCACCATTCATTTACAGTAATATTATCACACTACTGTTTGTCGGTTGAAATAGGAGCTGCGGTGGTACCTAGACGGTCTGTAACAGAGACCTACCTTTCGCACTGGAATACATTAGTGTTTACTAATAGTCTTTTACTAATTTATGATTAACTAATCAAAGTAGTTAACTGAATAAGGAGCGATCTCACAGAATCTAGAAGTTTATTTCGTTATCTAACCACATGAGCATTGCCGCGTCAGTTAATTCATTAGTTAAGCGTCACCACTGCGCAGTTAAGTAATGACAACGCGCAAGTTGAAACTTATCATTTGTATAATTAAATATACACGCGCCATTTGCGGGGGCCAACCCCAACCAACCCGCTTCCGATAAACTCCGTATAAAAGTAGGTTACTTTTGAACGTACAACTTACTGATAATTCCGTTTTACACAAACGGACGGTGAGACTATTTACTACTGCTTTAACAAGATACAACTTAACAACGTATGCTTTAAATTTTGTATATAGATTTTGTGATTTATTATATTTACTGCGCGTAGCTCTCTGTTGCAACTAGTAACTAACACCGCAGTGACTATTCCGTCCAACAGACAATAGTTTGCATTACTGTATTACAGTATGAAAGGTAGTTACTGTAGTAACGAGTCCCGAGATGTATCAAAGCAACAATCTGGTGCTGTAAATCATGTGTAGACATATCACTTATCACAATGTCAAGAAACTGGTACGTCCCTTGCCGGAGAGCGTCTAGGTAACCACCGTAACTCTTATTTCTACCGCCAAACAGTAACATAACATTACTGTGTTCCAGTTCTTCGAGACGATTATACCAGGTGGTAGGTCTCTGTTGCCGGAGACCGTCTGGGTGGGTACCACCGCAGCTCCTTTTTCAACCGCCAAGTAGTAGTGTGCAAACATTACTGTGATGTTTGAAAAGTATTGTAAGCTATAAAATCACTGCGGTAACGAGATTTAACACCCATATTCTCCAACGAGTGCGATGCGGTAATAATGCCATCTTAACTATCGCCGTGTTATGCAAGCGTATCACTTACCATCAGTTGAACTTAATACCCTCGTCGCTTATTGTAATAAAAAAAAACTTAGAAAATTATAAAATATTATACGTATCCATTTCTTGTGTTACTCATTGTTACTATATCTATAAAATGATTAATGTCGCAATTAAAATTTCCGAGATATTCCATAAAGCAATCAAGCCGTGAGTCAGTCGGTTCGAATCCCCAGTTATTAAAGTCGGTATCAACTGGATAGAACGAGATATGCTTACAAATGAAACGGGAAAGTTTCGCTGGTCTAATTTAGGATAGGTTACAATGAAAGGAGACGCGGGTTCGATTCCCACTGAACTTCAGTATACGGCATGCACCAAGATCAGCCAAATCACACTTAGTCAGCCGTGGGAACATTACCATACTTTTTTATAGATAAAATTACCGAAAATGTAATAATTAAGCTGTTAACTGTTAAGAAATTTACTTAATGATGTAAATGAAATAAATCCATCTCAATAAACTAAGTACTTTGTCGTTTCAATTGAAGTTTCTTCTGTTCGTCTCTATAGCTGGAAAGAGGATACTTTCATATAGATAATAACTGTAACACAGTAACTTTCCTATTGATGGAGGCTGCATCTACGCGATGAGCACCACGTTACGCAGTGTAAACAATCTAACCAAAATCATTGATATTGACAGTGTTAAAAGAAGGTCGTAGTAGCTTTAAAGTAGTTTATTTAGTTTATTTAGTTTATTTATTTATTGAAACCAACAGCGTTAACAATTTATATTAAATTCTAATTGATTACAGTATGTAAGGCTAAATGAAGTTTCATTGTACATTAATTGAGTAAGTTGGAAAGCGCAGAAAGAAATTTTTTAATTTATTAACTATAAATGTAAGAAAATGTGGAAAATTTATCTAAAACTAATAACGACATAACTCTAATAAGTACAGATCCTATAAAATAAAATTAAAAATAACAATATAAATATAAAAATTAACAATATCTTGTGCCGAAAATGTGGTAGATTTTTGTTTTAAATATTATTTATTTTAGTTTTTTTTTTTTTTTTTGTATTTTTAACTAATTTCTTACATAGTTACTTATTATTTATTTTTACACTTAATAGTTAGTGTTTAGTGATATATACAGACCCAGAACATTATTAAATCTTATTTAGTATAAGCTTGGTAATGTGCTTCTTGAGCGCAAGTTTATTTTTATGGTAGAATAAATCTACATCGGCAAATTCGGTGTTATATGCTCGTGGCATTCTTATTAGCGGTGAGTTAGAAGCAAAGTTTGTGGACCGAGCTGGTACGTGTAACAAAGGCGTGTGCCGAGTGCGGCGCGAGGGCGTACAGAACGCCAGCCCCGCCACTAGCTCCTCGCAGTCCAACTCACCATTTATGATGTCATAAAGAAAACACATGTCCAAGATCTTACGTCTATCCTCTAAAGTTACAATGCCAAATCGGCGACAGTCCTCCACATACGAATCTGTGGGTGTGCGTAACCGGTAGTTTAGGTGTTTAATAAACTTCTTTTGTAGATGTTCGATTCGATCTATGTATATTGAGTATTGAGGCGACCAAACTTGACTAACATACTCTAAAACACTTCGTACATATGAGTAGTAAATGGTTTTTAGCGCAACGACATCTTTAAAAGGTTTACAGATTCTTAAAACAAATCCTAGATTTCTGAACGCTTTTGCAGTTATATTGTCTATATGACTATTAAATAACATTTTGCTATCGAAGTACACTCCTAGATCTCGAACTACATTAATTCTTTCAATAACAACACCATCAATGTTATAATTATACAAAATTGGATTCTTTTTACGTGTAAAGCTAATACATTGACATTTTTTCACGTTAACTGTTATTTGATTGTCTGCATAATATTTACCTAAGTTTATTAAATCGTTTTGTAAGTTGTTGCAATCTGATAGAGTGTTAATTTTACAAAATATTTTTTTATCGTCTGCGTACATAAGATGTCGAGTATTATTTATATGGCTAGATATGTCGAAAAGGTAAGCATTATATAGCAAAGGACCTAAATGAGATCCCTGTGGGACTCCGGTGGGAACTTTAATAAAATTCGATCGATATCCACCAACCACAACAGCTTGGGATCGATTCGAGAGATAAGATGCTAACCATCTTAACAGGTCACCGTGAATTCCTAATTCGTATAATTTTCTTAATAAGATACTATGATCCACACGGTCAAAAGCTTTTTCGAAGTCCGTGTAGACCACATCTATCTGTCCCCCACCACACATATTCGTCAATACAAATTCCGAGAAAATTACTAAGTTAGTTGCCGTTGACCGATTTTTCAAAAATCCGTGCTGGTAAATGCTGATACCTTTAGTTATTACAGGATAAATAGAGTTGTAAATGACCTTTTCAAATACTTTACCTATCGTATTTAAAATTGAGATACCTCTATAGTTCTCAATATTTGATTTAGACCCCTTTTTGTGAATAGGTATTATGTTTGCTTTTTTCCATAATGATGGAAATATACCACTGTTTAATGATTTATTGAAGATATAGGCAACAGGTGATGACAACGAGTCAGCACATGAAAACCAAAACAAGGGCGGAATATTATCACAGCCAGGACCTTTATTGATGTCCAAGGACTTTAATATTTTTTTTACTTGTGTTTCTGTGACATGTAAGTTAGAGACACTCTCGTTACTATGCATGATATCAGAGGGGACAAATCTAGAAGTCGATGATGGCTTTCCAAACACGCTTTGAAAGAAAATATTAAAAGCTTCGCATATTTGTTTGCCATCAGTGTATTTGGAGTTGCCGGAAACGAAAACTTTTGGATAATTAGAGCCGCCACGCGATTTTTTTATAAAAGACCAAAAACATTTGGGATTATTTTTTATGTTATTTTGAATGTTAGTAGTGTATTTTTTGTAGCAGATGGCTTGGACAGTTCGTTGTCTCTTGCGTAATAGAGCAAATTCATCATAGTGACGTCTGTTACCGCTTGTCTTCCATTGTTTGTGAACTTTCCTCTTTTCTTTTATTATTTTAATGAGAGCTTGACTGTACCATATCGGATATGAGGAGTTACATTTATAAGACATAGGGATGTATTTATCTATAGCATCATAAATAATTTTGTAAAGGATCGCAACCATATCCTCTATGTTTTCAAGACTTAGTATAGAATGCCAATTAACATTGTGAAAATATTCATTTAATGCTACGTAGTCTCCTCTTCGGTAATTTTTCCTAGGAAGAGTATGCTCTTTTAATGGAGAAAGCGAAAGGTCACAAATGTCAATAGTAAAAGGAGGGTGAGCAGGATCTTGTCTTACTAGAGGAAAACAAGATGCAGTAATGTAAAGTGGCAGGTTACAAAACGCGAGATCTAAGGTATTCCCCGCATGATTTCTTAAGGTATTATGTTGAATTAAACCCAAAAGACTTAATTCCTGTACTAGTTTTACACCAGTACTTTGAAGGTCAGTGGATCCATATTTAATATGACACGGCCCTTCCGTTGTCCAAGATATGCAAGGTAAATTGAAATCACCAACTAATAAATAGTACTGTAGTGGATTGCGTTGGTTAATTATAGTTTCAATTTCGTTGATTATAAGGCTAATCTCAGTGTGCAAGTTCACAGAGTTAACATACACACCACTCAAAAGTAAATCCGCGCAATTAACTCTGTGTTGAGAGGAAAGCGTACGCGCCGGAATAGATACAATCAACATTTCTATATATGGGGTTGCATTACATTCCACGCGCACCGCACAAAATTCGCGACGTGTTAATATCATTACACCTCCTCCGGACATTTTATTACTAATTGTTAAATCACGATCTTGACGAAAGACGTCATATCTGTCGTCACATAATTCCCGGTCGAAAAATCCGTCGTGTAACCACGTCTCGGTAATAATAATTACATCGTAGTCGCAATTCAAAACCGATTGTTTAAAATCAGAAGTTTTTGTTCTCAGGCCGCGAACATTTTGATAAAAGATATTTATGTTAGGCTTAGCCATTAGAGAAACTTAACAGAAAAACAGGCCATAAACTATTCAAATATAAATGATTATATATAATAGAAACATACGTACCATGCCCGAGAATTGTTGTTACTATTATAGAGGTATAGTCCGGGTAATCACTTGCAAAACTAATAATATCCTTTCTAATATACAGTATGATAACATAATGTTTCATTATTATATTTACTATAGTAAATATCAGTGTTTTGATTGTACACGCGAAGCAAAAAAATATAATCCATTTACGCGGGTACGACATTTTAAAATACCGACATTTTAATACCTTATTGGATATGAATGCAATTGAGTTAGATAAACTAGAAGTGACATTTGATTGTTTTCCTATTTCCACATTTACTTCACAACAATGTTGGAAAAACATAAAATATAACTTTGAGACAATTAGAAGTAACAGTTTTTTTGATAAATTAGTATAAGTTAAACAACTTTGATTTTTAAGTCCATTTCGTCCGATATATGAATCATTGGAGAGGTGTCGCACTTTCTCATATAGATTCTTCCGTTTTTTGACCACACGTATTGATATTCTTTAGCTTTGGCCACTTCTTTGGATTTTTTGAGCAGCTGCTTGTTGTATGGTGTTAAATTATCATTAACGAAGATTGGTTTTATTTCACCTGCTATGTCTAAATCTTTGGTAGTTAAACGTTGTTTCCGTGCCCCAGAAATAATGTTGTCCTTAAGAAGGCGCGATGATAGTTTCGCAATTATTATTCTCGGACGACCTTGCGATTTATTTCTTGGTGTAATTCTATTTGCATAGACTATTTGAACTGGATCGATGACGATGTTAGCGTGTTCGGCAATTTTCAGAACAATGTCAATGGGGTTCTCGTTGGTTTTTTCAGGGATGCCGATAATTTCAAGATTCATTAACCTATCCCTTTGATCATTCATGTTCATTTGGAGTGTAAGCAATCTGTTTTGGGTTTGCACTTCAGTTAATTTAGATTCTAGGGATTTGATTTTCTTAACGTCTTCGGACACTAACTTCATCTTTTCATTAAATTCATCATTTTTTTCTGATTGAAATTGCACCGATATTTTGAGAGAATCTAAATCCGTATTGATTTTATTGTGTTCACTTATTATTTTCTGAGTTAAATTTTTCATTTCCAAATAATTGTTTCTAATGCCGTTAAATTCCGTTTTGAGTTCGTGAGATGCCTCTTTAAGTTTCAGGAGATCGTCTTTCATACTAGTTAAGTTAGTTGTTATCTTGGAGACCTCGTCCGAAACTTCGGATTTCCATGCGGCTAGTTTAGCTGTAATGTTTTCAGTAAACTCTGTAAAAAGTTTGTGAAATTCATAGCCGTGTTTTCGTTTTCTTTGCGAAACATGCATATCGCTCAAGTTCGGGTCTGAATCGGATCTTCCAGGTGGTGAGCGCATCATTCTGTCTTTTCCGTTGATCTATAGATCTTTGTCGTTAAGAGGCGCCGAATGTGCTTGTGCGCAAATGACAGCAGGAAAGACAGAAATGAGTATATGAAACTGCAGTAAGTACTTACTACGTGTGTGAGCGGGACGTCCGGGTAAGAGCGCGGGCGACTGCAATACTTTACGGCAAGTTTTGCTGTTTAACCTTCTCAGTCAATCTTGAACACTTTGCTCTTTATTTTATGAGCGATATTCGAACAAAAATATTAAGTCTAATACAAAAATAATTTTAAATTACTGCGCTGACCAACAACACGTCCGTGTGCGACGGGCGTACCGCGTTAAGGAGTAATTACAAATCAATCAAAACTTATTATTATTATAATCAGTAAGAGATAAGAGAAATCGATATAACAAGATCTTCATATACCATGACGATTAATATGAAAAATTGGAGCAGACGTATCTCAATCTTAGGAAATCCTGCTGTGCCACCGGCGCTTAACCATTGCATCCAATAACAGTTAAACAAAATGGCTGCCGTAAGTGCTGCGTCAGACTGTTGCGGTGAGTGCAGATTCTCAGCAACTCTCTACAGAATCGCTTGTGATGGTTTTGCACGCAAAAGCTGTTAAGAGGAAGCGCTGCCGTCTGTCCTCACCTTAAATATTATTTTGTTTAACCTAAAGCCGGAATTGCAATCGCAATGACTAATAAGACAATGGACTGATAATTTGCTGGTGTAAAACTGGAGCTGGAGACAAGTCGTATCTGACGATCAGTCTACAAGCTTATCCATAGCTTGACGTTGCTATAATCCGTGAGAGCTTCGCTTTAAGAGTATAGAGGCGTGAGACGGGAGCGGACGTCGCGTGACGTCGCGACACGTCGTCATCAGCGGCAGCGCAGCCGTCTAACAACTGGTTCAATTCTCTCAACTTACACTCGTCTAGACCACCGTCATTCAAACTTTACTAATTCATAATTTTTCCACAGTATTTTACACACTCCCGGACACATCTATCGGCCCACCCAGTGTTTAAAGTTTTAACGGTGCCTAGCTAAAAATAAATGTTAGGTGGAGCAATAAGTTTTAATGCAGTTTTAAAGCTGATTTTTTGGTCAACCTTTATGTATGTTTTTTTTTTAATTTTGAATTCAGGATTATGAAAAAAAACTAAAATTCGTGCCTGTTCATTGTTTTCAACGACCCAGGAATGGAGAAAACTTTTTTTATTTCGCACAAGTTGGATTTTTTTATTGAGGTTTCCGATTATTGGTTCCATAAAAAGGCAAATCTAAACTTAGAGCCAGTTTTGACCAAAAAATATGGATACTCGGCCTAAAATTGTCACCCAAACTTGGAGGACTTCTGCAGGCCAAATCAATTCGAAATTACAAAAAAAAACATACATAGGGATTGACCAATAAATCAGATTCAAAACTGCATTAAAACTTATTGCTCCACCTAACATTTATTTTTAGCTAGACACCGTCGAAACTTTAAACACTGGGTGGTGGGCCGATAGATGTGTCCGGGAGTATATATACCTTTTCATATAAATATATAGTTAAATAATTAACAACAGATGATACAGAGAAATATTTCAAGAAAGAAACTACTTTGTATATAAACATCTGAAGAAAAAAAAAGAATATCAAAATAGAAAGACTAAAAAAACGCAAAAGATTACCTTTTGATTAATAATCTATTTATTAAAGATGGTTCAGGTCTTCATTAATAAATATAATCTAGATAAATTGACATTTGAGCTTAATTGATGTAATATTTAGAACTTGGATGGTGAAGCAGTTGCGGTAAAGTTACAACATGATGATGATAACCAGTCAGGAAGCCTAACCTAACCAACACCAAATTTGGACTTATCGCCCCGAAAAAGAAGTGGTGATCTTCGAATCTACAGCCTAACGGATAGCTAATATACAGATGCAGTTATTGATGTTACTGGATTGACGAGATTTAATATTTTGCGTATTACCTGCGCTGCTCACATCCAGCGGCTTCCCGACCCCTTGAAGGCCCATGTCCAGGAGTGGGTGTCTTTCAGTTGATGATGTGTCCCAAAGTTATCAGATCTCTTTTATAGTTATAAATGACACAGCAAAGTTTGAGAACCGCTCGCACTAATACCGAGTTGTTAATGTCCGCGCCGCTGCAACTGCAAAACAACTTCCGACCTCGCTTCTTTACTTTCACATTGTCCCAAACTGTGCAGTAGTAACTATATATAGTTAGATTATTGGTAGTAAGATGTGTGAAAAGAAGCTGCTTTTGCATCATTAAATACTTTGATTTTCATTTATTACCAAAGTCACTTCAAAACGCGCTGTTCCGAGCACTCAGGAACTGAATACGTCATGCATTATGATGCTGTGTGAATATTTTGACTACCAGCTTATAGTTATGAGCGAATTTCATTTCTTCTAGTTTATAATATTAGAAGTATTATGAACATTATTAACTTTTGTATTGGATCTGGTGAAGACGTCAAAATTCGATGCAGGAAGAGCAAGAGCGTTCAGTTTAGAGATCTATATAAACATCGATGATGATAAACTATGAATCACTACACTTTTTTTTTACTGAAATCTTAAAAAAAAACTGTTACTATTGGTTGTAAGTTTTCGTGGAAAATTCTGTCGCAAATTTTTAAATATTCAAAGCTGCGTTTCATGTTTAATCAGAGCAATTTATTTTAGTTGTTCACCGTGAACTGTTAATTTAATTCATTTCGGCTGTCACCGTGACATTATCACGCGGAACCATTTTGAATTGCATCTGACAGACATTATGGCGGGAAGTTCAATAATTATTTATTCTCTTTATTACGAAAAATAAAATATATTCCTACCTTTTTAACATTATTCATTTACAAAATAAAGTCATAAATATTTCTCGATATTAAAGTGAAATCGTGATTTACAAATGATTTAGTTTAACGGAATTCATAAAATAATTTTTTAATGTCGGTATTTAAATGACGGATGCAAAAAACATATTTCTTTAATTTATTAAAGTTGTAACAGCAAATATGAATAATAAAAATACGCTTAAAATATCTCATGCTGTGCTACTTTCTTTACATAAGTGCGAAATAGAAGTTTAGTGATATTAGTAAGTCTGTTCTTTCTTTAATCTAGACACCATTAAAAAATTTAACCGCCCAAAATTCTTGCTTTAAAAAAGATTTAATTTTGTGTACGAAAATGTAAAAAAGATAACTACACGCCTAACAATAAAAATTATCTGCGTCTCGTAAAAACTTTATTATCCAATTTTTTATAATGGAAGAACAAAAGAAATTTATCCATCCAACCTTGGTTACTTATTAAATTTGATGAACGTACATTTTTATGTGCGTTTCAAAAGTATAATTGTTTAAATGCAATAATTTTACATAATTACACGAACTAACAAATATTTTTTTCAATAACAACCCAAGACTTATAAAAACAAACATTAAAAACATTAATGATTTTTTTTTTATAAAAATGGAACTCGTCGAGTCGTGAAGGTGGCAACACTGACCTTGAACTGATTCCGCGCGTCAAACGTCCGATGACTCCACGAGTTTAAATTGCATTCGAACATGGCCGACCTTGCTAAATGAACTACAGCTGGTAAATAAAATGGCCTATACCGAAATTATAATGGTGATTTAAACCGTAACATTAACCATAATTAGTAATGATTTAATCGTCTACGGAAGACAGTGTTTCGTGGAATACTTTACAAGAGAGCTACGTCCAGCGGTGGACGCCGATGAAGATGAAAAAGTACCGTAATAAACAGCAATCATAATATCCTCACTGCCGTTACAACCTTCTTCATAACGAAGAGAATGCGGGTTGATATAATATTAAATAATGTGATAACTAAAAATGGCGGCATGTCGTAACTGTTTTCTGAAAGACAAAGGTCGCGTGACACACAACCAATACCACACCATAATTACAGTAATTATTTTTATCAATACCATTCTCTTGTTAAGTTGTTAATAAAAGCAACTTCCACGTTTTATTTCAACATTAACAGCGGGACCTTGCAGCCGTGAAATATGCGTCCAACCGAACAACTACATGATGCAATAGAAAGACGAACATCGTCATTTGAAATCGGCTCGGAGCGCGTAACAGTTAGGCGGGTTCCATTTTTAAATTACTGTTACACTTTCATAGACATATACATCCTCGTTTTACATCAGCGGCCAGTGTTTAATATTAAAATCGATTATTTTCTATTTCTAACCTAATTGTTTTATACTCGTATTAATCATGTTTTCTGATATCAATAAAAATAAAATTGTTTAACAATATAACAAATACTAAAGTTTTCGCTTACTACAAATTTATGGTCTATTAAGTAGTAATCGGTATTTAAGATATCGGTTCGATTCTCACCAAGCTGGAGTTTTCAGTGATAGAAATATAGTGAGGAAATGGAAGAACTACAACCTTCGTGAACATATTACATCAATCACCTACTTTACAACATTACCTTAGTAAAACTACTATAATTTTCTCAAGCCGTACCGAACAATATATTTTCATAATCATTCTCAATATTATCCGATAATGCGAACCTTATTCTGGTTTATCAATACATTTCTACTAGGGCTTTAATGTATAAATACTAAAAGAACTAACAAAATTGGATTCGATGTGATACATTCGTGTTGTAGGTGTTATTGATACTACTAATGGATATCATCGACAGGTGTCAGAAATAATAACGCGCCGTCTTACTGTAATCTGATACGAAAATACACTTATTGATTGGTGACATCATTTAGGGGCAGACCTCTGCTGAGGTCATTTGCAGGTGATGAAGAGAAAACTTCTCTCACGGACAGAGCTCTATCTTTAAGACAATAACAAAAGCCGAGTAAATGGATAAAGAATTTCAGGCTGAAAAGCGTCGCCTTCATTCATCACTTAGAAAATCTTTAAGTATTGTTAGTTAGAGGTTAAGATAAATACTGAGAGGTTCTTCGTGATGTCTTCTTTTCGGATATGGGCTATGACCAGCTAGCCTATACAGTATCTGATCATGATGATGAAAACTTGAACTTCGGATTATGGTAATGATTATTTAAAATTAGCGTCTATGTTAGTAGAAATAAGAAACTACCATCAGCTAAATCTTACAAGTTTCGATTTGAATCAAGGGACTCCTTATTAGCAGTTCTTATGCCTAACTCTGACTTACCGATATAATTAAAACTCCCTCATTAATGGAGAAGGTAAAATGTTACCATCAATTTAAAGTCGAAAAAATTTTTTTTATACTTTTATGACTGTCAGTTCACCGTCGTCTATAGCTCGCCTGTAATACTTAAAACAAATCGATCCCTATCAAGATCATTTTGATGAACCCCATACTGTATCTATCTGAATCGGGATAATTCATTATTATCGTAATACCGACATTTGTGAAATGGTATAAACACAAGAATACCAAAGTTATGTTAATGGTATGCAGAATTATTAAACATCGTATAAAATCGCGTCATTCGTAGTTTTTGTAAGTTCCGGATAAGGTTTCAAAAACTTGTTTTAATTTAACTGAACAATTTAAAATACTACTGCGAGGAAAAAATTCTTAGGCATATATTTAAAGTATGTGCATACGATTTTCTTTTCTATACAAATATAAATAAAGTTCATTTTCTTTAGTTTAGTCGACATTATGATTGAATAATGCATAAAAAATTTAGAGAAGAATTCTCAGAAAGTACCGTTATGGAAGGTAGTCGGGATTATGTGAATTACTTACTATAACTACTACACTAGAAAGAGCGAGACTATTTTTAGAAAGTTTCTCTGGATTCCAAAATATAGAAATAAAATAACTCACCTTATATCAACGTGTAATACTGCAGCTGTTAATGTAATTTCACTTTTCTTTTCTCGTTGCAGTCTTGGCAGACTGGTGCTGGTCGAGTGGTTGTGCTGCAGACCCCTCCGTTTCCTCCTAACTACACTTCAGTTAAGTAAAAAAATCAAACTCAGTTTATTTTATAGAGAAGTCGAGTAAGTTTTTTTTCCGGCGGGCATTTAACATCTTGTTAAATTCGAATTTGGAATGAATCGCGCCGCTCAACACGTGGCCAGTGCGGTGCTCGGGCGCGTTCGAATTGCGAATAGAAAACACCGAATCGATTACACAAAAAAAAATTAAAATTAATAAATAACGATTATCCCGAAAACGTTCGTAATCGAATGGGATGCACTCGGCTCGGCGGTGATAGTGAGGTGCGATCGATTTTCTTGCTTTATCGATAAAACCCGAGCGGCGTGTTGGAGCGGGGAACGCGACGACTCGAATGGCGGCCGCCGTCGTCGAAGGTACTTTTATCAGCTACGTCGTAACTCAACTTTAACGTTATATCAACATGTCCGATGTCGATTAGTGCTGCGCGCGCACATCCATTTACAACGATCAAGCGTTTTCACATATAGATCTCACGCGAATAATGTCGCATATTTACGATGATCTAGGTTACTGTGTATAGATCTTTAGTGAACGCTCCGTGTCAGCAATTGTGTTCAGTTAGATTTTAACCTAAATATTTTGCTTAATGAACATATTAGTTGTTTGTTTCAACGTAACAGTAACTTAACCCGGTTTGTGTTACACTTTTTGTTTAGTTGAATAATAAGCAAAAACTTATGTTAAGTAAATAATAGTAATTAGTATGGAAATATGTGTTAATTCATTAATTAAATTTGTAGTCAATGAAAAACAATTATCGAAACAGTTTTTATGCTCTACATCTTATAGCTCAATTATTTGTATGACCACATTGTCTATGCCCACAACAATTATCACACATTACTACTGTCTTTTACATTGTATTAATTAAAAAAAAAAGACATTCACAGGCATATTTTTTACTACAGAATTTAGTACTTGATATAATATATATAACAATAATTTAGTCCTGAACAAATTCCGTAGAGTTCTAGCAAAAAAGTTTAAACATTTACCATTACTTTTCCATCCGATTCCGCCATCTTTAATGTTACAATTAAGCACAGATTTATGTAACATCTTCATGATTAAAATGAGAGGTGAGGTTCGAACCCGGACCACTTTATCAGACGTCCGCAAGAGAAGAGACTTTGAGCGATTACTCAAATTGTTGCGAGTAAAAAGTTTGCAGACGGTGCTGATTGCATTATAATGACTAAAGTCACAGATAAAAAAAGACTCGAACCAACCAAGAGTTTAGTTGCTAAGTTATTTCCTCTGTACAATATAACTTAACACTGCTATTGTTCACATAACCACTTTGATTGACTATTAAAAATGATTGTGCAAATACATTTTTCGTTTATAAAGGTCTGTTTTAAGTTGTAGTTTGATAAGCGGTTTTCTTACTATACTTCTCCAGGAGGTGCGGTTTCGATTCCCAATGAAAAGCTTCTGGAGGAAACCGACTTCCACGACCAGCTTCATGTCATTCTTCTTCTTCTCCTTAGCATTTTTCCCGTATATTGACGGGGTCTGCTTTCTTACTTCTTGCCCTCCACTTCGCTCTGAGCCATCGTAACTTCGGTCTTCCTTTTTGCCGTTTGCCGGGTATGCTGAAGCCAAGTGCTTTATTGCCTATGTAATCAGGTGGTCTTCTTTTGACATGCCCATACCAGCTTCATGTCATTCACCAGACAAATGGTGATGGATAAACCACCACGACTCTCTCATAAGTGAAGGTTTCTATTCCCAGCAGTGGGAGTATTGTAATGAGTTATTTATTTTGTTTGAAAATCAATACATCGACGATCACCTATTTCTAAGTGACACCGCGACAAGCATAAGAAAAACCATAAAAATGATGTTTTTTTTTCATCAGCAAACGTCTCATTGGAGATTAGTAACAGACAGACATCCGTTTTGATATAGAATTAGTTTTTTTTAAAACACCTACCTTAAGTTGGAGAACAAAATTACCCTAATCAAGTTACCATTGTTATAGTCTCCATATAACAGCGATCAGACAGAAAAGCAAATATTTGTTAAATGCATTTATAACTAGTAAGGCAGTAAGAACGCGATAGTAAACTTTACAACTGTGAGTATAGATCTGAATTTTTGATTTTAATAAATCTATGCAAAAGGAAATGGTAAGTTCCTTTTAGTTTAACATCTCTTTACTAACGTAAACGTTATTATTTCCATCTGTTTGTTGGTTACAAGTAATTTTGAAAACGGTTGAACCGATTTCGAAAAGACTTATATGAGATGTTGCTGGTATTGTAGGCTGTAATTTAAGGTGATTTTGTATAATAAAAAAAACTAATTCTATATCAAAATGGATGTCTGTCTGTTACTAATCTCCAATGTGATGTTTGTTGATGAAAAAAAACTTATCATTTTCATGGTTTTTCGTATTCGCATAATTGCATACAGAGGCTGTAATTTTTATTCTGTTCCATCTAGAAGTAAGATAGAATATTCTAGATTTTGATATCAAGAGTTTTAGCCTTCAAGTTCTTTTAAACAATTCTATAAAAAGTAGTCCAACTATTTACATACTAACAAACTATGCTCGACAACTAAACAAACTTAAACGTTAAGAGCAAGTATATAAATTGAGAAACCCCATGTCCAGCAGTGGGGATCTAAAGACTGAAAAGAATAATTGTCTTAAGACACAAGGTAAAATAATTGTGTGTAAACATTACTTTATAATCGAAAGACGGTGCTAGTGATATTACTAGGGTAACGATTAAGATAATTTCTCAAAGCGATAGACACAATGTGATGCAGTGTATATCATCCTAACTAGTGTGACTTTATTATATACACTTTGTACCATCTTTGTCAAAACAACTGGGTTCATTAACTGGTTTCCAACACGTGGACAAACAGACGAATATTCGCATTACCGTTGGTTGTATATACAAATGAAATAGTAATTAAATATGTACATAGGAGTTATACAAGCTAGACACATTGTGTATATATAGGAGTTAGTTTTAATTATTATATACACGCGAAATGACTACAAAATTCGCATAACTTTGTAAGGAATGTCAAGTTATTTTTAGTGTGTCCTAACCGATTTGTAAATATTTGTAGTGCTTTAAACATCGAAAAACTTTAAGTGTAGTTTAAGTAAAAATGTGATGGTCGTGGTGAAGGTATCGGCTGATGATGATGAAAGGATCGAGCATATAATAATGTTATCTCATTGCAAAGAACTGAAGAAATTTAAATTCTCTAGCGTAGAAATTTCACTTGTTACAGCGCCTTTTAAACTGGAACGTAATAATGTTTAACTACTGTAAGGTAGATGTGAAAACTGGTGTTCGATACATAAAGAGATTACGATGAAAAGAAATCACATACACGAAATATGTTAAAGAAGGATGTAGAAAGTTATTTTATACGGAATCCCAATTTTCTGGTCGCAAAAAAAGTCGACTAAGGCGGTAACAACTTCCTGCCGTAGCATGAGGAGATCTATGTCCAGATTGAACATGAATAGCTTGAAATGGTGATGATGTTAAGCAATATACATCACTAGCGCCGCCGTGGGTGTGTCAATGTGCACTCCAAGTTATCAGTCCGATAACGGACAGCATACGGAAGTGATAAGCAGAATCTCCCCGTAAGTAGTCTAGAAGGTTTTATCTAAAAATAAAAAATTAAAGTTAACGTATTCCACAACTTATTTCATTACTAAATACAACGATAAACCTTCGCCTGATGGTAAGTGATACTCCTGATAACAGATGGCGCTAGTTAGTATGGAATACACTACACGTACTCGTAACCTTGTAATACACGTTAAATTTCGTTATTCCAGTAATTTCACTACCTAATAACTTAAAAAATTATATAGTAATTCGTGTTGTCTTTTATATATAATCATTTTGTATATATTATATTAGGAAAAAGATTGTTATTCATACATTTATACTAATGAAGGAAATGATTTTTCTTAGTGAGGGTAGATTTTTAAGCTTTTCGTTTATTCCCATAAAAAGTTATAATAACTTAACTATATAAAAAAAAGGATTGTTTACCATAAAATAAGGAAACGATTTGTCTATTATAAATTACTATTGAAACAGTAATATTTTATCTATCATCTCTTCTTTAACTAACTCTTTACTGCATATTATTTCAGCTAACATTAATCAACAAAGAAAAGCGTCGGCTAAGTAGAATCTATCGCAAGATAATCGAGCATGGAAACAGTCAACTTAGTCAAGTATAGGCACTACTTAGAGGCGGTGGCCCGTTACCTTGGCTGATTAGTTACCGAGCGCGTTGCCTAGCAACCGGACACAATAGAAGCTTACCTAGAACCGTGATCTCAGGTGACTGAAGTTAAACGCTATTATTAGAAGCACGGAGGTACTCATCTTAACCGCTCTTCTAGAAACTTGACGGAAACTTAATTTTAATAGAAGTTAACACTTGAACTTAACTTAGCAGGATGTTAAGCAGCAATAAGAACATACAGAATACCCTGGATTGTTTATAAAAAGTTTACAGCTAGATATTTAAGAAATTCATATCACCAACCAAAATACTTCATCACCATCACTACTTTAACTTATCGCTGATCAACGAATGAACTACTTATGAACATTTAATCTAACTTAACAAGGAAAAGTACACAGCTTTAATCTACTACATATAAAGGTATGTTTTTTTTAAATATTGTGAAGGTTACTGCTTTACCACTAATGGTGATAAATGGTCTGTGATGGTGAAACTAGATCCACAAACTTTGACCATTCTCTTTATTATTCTACATATTTTTTTTACATTCATCTTTTCTGTTCTTTACATAAATATGAAGAGTTTACATCATATTCCCACTGCTGGGACTACAGACCTCTAATAAGGATACAGTCTAGATTATTTACCCACCGAGCGAAGTGCGAGTCGTCGAATTTCACATGTAAAAATAATCTGTTGATGTTCCTGTTTTCTTTCAGGCGGGTCCAAGCTCAGTCGGAATCGAACCCGCACTCAATCGTTTCTCTACAATTGAGCCATGACCGCTTCAGTTATATAATGATTTAAATACTTCCACGTGTAATAGATAATCCGGCGGAGTCTGTTATATACGAAGGTAAAGTTACCGTTTAATTTAATTGACCTTTAGATCTCGTTGTGGGCGTAAAATACGGATTACACTGGAACCGGTTATAATTAAACATCAGGTATCGGTTGCTATGGAGATACACCACCAGGTGATCATCAATCACAATTGTTTACCATCCCAGAAACCTTAAAAACACAAATTAAACACAAACTTTTATACACTTTTGTAATAGTTTTCTTATGAAGAGTTGATTCGTTATTATTCCAGTGTTCTGTTGCCCACTGCTGAACTGAAACCCCACGATGTAATAGTTAGGTATGTGAAGTATCACACTGTTAACACGCATTCGATATAATTAATTGTATCGCCGTCCGCCCAGCGGGAAACCATATAACGGTGGGCATCAATTGACGAGCAGCGACCGCAACAATTATGAGCGAGCATTTTCCTATTAAATGTTCAGCGGCTGATTGATTTCGTACTGTTAAATATCATCGCGAACGACGGGATTCGAATCCCAGACATATACAGGGGTTAATAACCTTTACAATTTAAATAAGTTCATCCTTACTCAATCGATATGAAGCCAGTGTTTAAGTGACGGTGTAAAAAAGTGACGTCTGATGGTAACTACCTTACTTGTTTAAGTAAAGACTTCATATCTATGACTAACCGCTTTCTAACACTCCTAACCTCTGCTCCAATCTCCTCTATTTCCTTTTTAACTTTTCGTCTTGCTTCGTATGGGCAAAGGATTATTAAACATAAAATTTTCAGTCAATATTTCTTCCCATTTCCTTATCCCATTCCAATTCTTTCAATCCCCTGTTCACTAAGTGTGGAGTATAATTGTAATATAAAACTTTAATTAATACATTAAAATTTTATCCTAAAGAATAAAGATATCAAACTATAATGTCATATATATTTCTTTCAGCGAAAAATCATGTAATGCACACACACGAGCGAATAAATTACGGGCACTGTATTAAAATTTTAAATGTGTCTATCGAAACGTTTCCAGATTTAGTCGGAACTGACGCGACCTTCTCAGAAGGCCGGCGATTTAAAATTTTCCGAAGATATCACGAGGAAAAACAGACAGAGTGTAACTAACGTTTTACTAGATGCTAGTAGATTTTTACTTGTTCATTATTACATCATATTTTCATCACTAATTTTATTCTTGTTGGCATCGCGACGTTTTAACTACACAACCCTTCAAACAATGTCTACACTACACATATTGACTACAACTACAAAGTAGACGCTGTAGTTAGTGATAATGGTCTTCATGAGAGAAAAGACAATGAATGTATTAAGGGGAAAGAGATGACGAAATTTTGGAATTACCTCGCACCGTATTAATAAAAAACTATACTAAACCTATTAATTTATTAAAATGTAATTAAAAACTATGACTAACTATTAAGCATGTATAAGTTTTAAAGCTTAGAATTTGAACTCAAAAATCTATCAAGTGATTTTACACAAAAATTAAAAGTAATAGTCATACAACTACATATGTATCTTATGATGACATACTTCGTAGTACGCATCCGGATTCCCTTAGCGCTGGTGCTGGCTGGAGCTGGTTGAACTGGAACTGGTTCCTGGCGGCGTCGTGCTGATCAATTACCGGGCATTGAGTCACATCATTACCTAGTTAAGAATATAGAGACCTTTGTACAATTTATATCCGGTCGCGGTGGGAATTAATTTGGAAAGATCATGTTCAGTAATGGGCAAGAAGAAATTGATATGATAATAAATAAATAAACAGCCCACTCAATGTTCCCACTGCTGGGATTCATAGCATTCTTCATAAAAGATTTAAGGATCACCAAATGCGAGCGGGCGGAAGCCACGTGTCTATGAAATATACATCACAGTAAATATATTGACATCGCCATCTAGTGGTGAGTAAAGGTAATAAAGATAACCTCTATAAAAATATAAATTACTGTAGCAAATTTTTAGACGATGACTTTAAATTACTGTGGTACTAGACTATTGATATAAATAAGATCCTATTCATCGCTTCATCAACATCAATCAGTGATATATCATGATGATGTACTTACTGAACTTGTTATATAAAAATCGATAACTGCAAGGGGCCCTTGACAAAGTCAATCAGGTGAACTTCCGGCGAGGGGTGTCGGGTTCAGGGACAATAATTTACAAATCAAGTTTATCCGACCCATTTGTTGGGAGAGTAGCTCGTGAAGACTTTCATCTGATGAACAAGAAATCTGCTTCTCTATATCATTACCTCTATACTACATCAAACTTAATTTTAACTTAGATTACAAAACATAGGAGCTGTTAACTCATGTATGGAGTCTTCGCTATGACAGTTCACTTGATACTTTGCTAGTTAGGATGGTACACACTATTCTATATCTCATTTCTAGAAAGCACTATGGTACCGTTAACTTCTAATCGATACGTAAGTCAGATTAGAAGTTTACTGTTTACTTTTACTTATCACCGCTATTAAAGACCGTTCAGTTACCACCGAAGCACTTATTGATAGTAGTGTGCAAATATTACTGTATAAAAAAAAATAGAGCTTATTAATTTACTGATGGTAAGTTCCTTGTGATAACATTACTATGTTGGTAAGGGCGTTATAAGCTAGTGAAATTACTGGGGTAACGAGACTTAACTTATATCTTATGGCGAGTACAATTCGGTGCGGTGTATATCTTAACTAGCAACACATTGTTGTAAACGTATTATTTACTATTAGGTGAACGTCTCGTAGATTAAAAAAAACTTGGCCTCCACCAGGTCCTCGTGGCACGCGTCCCGCCGCGTCCTTGACTTACCGCCTGTCGCCTGTCGCCTGTCGCGCTCCCATCCATCACTCGAAACGAGACGCATGTATGCTAAGCAGCCGCCGCAGCATCACACCACACGAGGTGATTTCTCCCCTCATCATTTTTAATTTTGATACAAAATGTATAATCGGTCAAATCTGTTCTCCACGTCCACCGCTGGACATAGATATAAGGTATCCCACAAAGCTTGTTGCATATTATTCTACTACCAATAAGCTTTCCGTTGTATTCTCTGAAGACAGAGATGATGAACTGTTTATAATAGGAAAGGTCAAAGATCACTGGTTCGTATCCAGGGACCCCGGAAAGGTTATGTTCAATATTCTAACTTCCCTCAGACAAGCTGGAAACGGATTTTAGTCAACTAACTGATGGCCAGTAAAGCAAGACATTGATAAAGCACAAGAAATAGAAGATATAATTTATATTCATTTACCTGTTCTTCCATTGCCGCAGTCTTCTTTAAATTTCGACGACAGATTCATGACAACAACGACATGAGAATCGAACTGGGGACAAGAGCAACTTAGTTAGTATACCACGAAGTTTTTAAGTTGAATTACTTAAAAAGGATTGATTAGATGATAATAAAGAAGGCACATTGCCAGAAAGACTAACGGCTGATGGAGAAGAAAGATCCTCGAAGCCAGCGCCCAGCAGTGTGTATCATGATGATATAATCCCAAAACATTACAATATCAAATACCAATAACTTAAAATCGTGCTTTGATTTTATATAACATAACCTAAAAATAATTTAAAAACACTAATAAACTTGTGGTTATTTAACAATAACGAAACCCACAGTTAGTGCACTAATTACAAGGCGTACGAAATCACCAGCCTCCCGATCCGTTGTAATTGGCTATCGATTAATTACAGGAACCCGATGTGTCCCGCTCTGTAATTACATGGATATTTAATACACAAACGGATATAATTTACAGAATGAAAAATCTTCTAGAATATTCTAGAAGTTACGGAGCTTCATTAAAAAGAATTATGTGGAAACTTAACGGTATTAGATTAAATCTTATGAAGATGTTGATTAAGGAGTTTGAAGTATTTAGGAATGTAGGACACCGGTGCGTGACCTAGGATATAAAGTCTAAAGCAAAGCACTAGGACTTACTACTGATGATGTTTTAATTGATATAATCATTGGATATTGTATATTCTCTCATCGAAGTTATATTCTCAAAGGATATTGATGTATCTTCATCATGAGTATTCTTCATTATTTGTTAGATGTTTGAAGTCTGAAGAGTTTATGTAAATTTTTTTAGTTTCCTAAAATCTTGAAGTAAGGAGTTGATTAAACTAGATCAGCGGAGATTTCTAGATATTCTAGAAAAGGATTGTTTAAGCTTGTAGGTATAAATGATTTGGACGATGGTGATGATGAAACTAGTGATCTTTGAACAGGTAAAATGTTTATGGTGTAATTAAGAATTTATTATAAATCGATGGAGGTTATGTAGGCGAGAAAATAGTCGAATTAGAGAAAGTCGTTTAAATATTTTAGAATTTCGTGTTAGTTCTATTACTATCAGAAACCTTGTAAAGCATTTTCATTTGCTGCTGGAGACTGGCTAGCAGTAGTAAGCTGGTGAAATTACTGGGGTAACAAGACTTAATTTACGTATCAAAGCGACGAGCGCAATGTGGTGCAGTGTATACCATCATAACTAGCGTCTTATTATTGGTAAACGAATTACTTACCATCAGGTGAGCCTTACTCGTCTCGTAGTATAAAAAATGTATCAAAAAATGGTTTCGAAATCTATTTTCCTTGTAATTTTGTTGCGAGTGAAGAACCGGTCCCGGCTGTCGGTGAGGCGGTTCATTCATACGTGCGGCGGATATAGTGCGGTGACACACCCGCCGGCTCGACGCGTCAAGGTGTTTCCGCTAAGACGCACGTGACACACCACATCGAAATAACCAAGCGGAGAGCTTCTTAAATGTGTCGTTGTGTAAACGTCCTAACTGTTGCGAGCGCTCCGTCGGCGGAATTAGAAAAAGTTTTAAAAATGAAACGACTTCCCGGAAGTGTTGAGGTTGGACGAAATAATTGGCGGACCGGCCAAAAACTATTTATGAATGTGAAATAGTTTTTATTTCATCATCATCACCAGCTCACTGAAAATAAGTTTTTTCAGTGAGCTGGTGATGGATGCGGGTTGTTTTGTTGACAGTTTTTGTCGTTTTATATTGCAAGTTTTAACATTAAAGTATATTTTAAATCGAAACACTTGTTCCTGTAGGCACAATGTTAGCACTAAACTGTCACGAATTGTAATAACGAGCAACGCCATCTAGTGGGCGAAAGTTGAAACAATTAATACATTTCTTTTATAACAAAGAAAAAAATATTATATTTTTTCTTTCTTCTTGCACCTCTCTCAATACTCATTTCTCTTTTATTCATCTTTTCTTTTCTTTCTTTCGTTCTTTTATTTTCTTTCTTTCACTGATCTCATTTAAAAGCGCGTATAACTGACGGCGCGCCACCCGGCCGGTGCGGCGCCGTCCCGCGCATTCCATTCATACGTACGCCGCAGCGGCCGAGATTCCTGTCGTAGACAGCAACACGTGGACACCTTTAACCGCACAGTTAACTGCACCGTAACCAAATGAACTCAAACTCCACAACAATAGAGTTCAACTTGAAGCAAACTTAAAGCAAAACTAATTTTGTTTTTATTGGACACTTGACGAAATGATTTCTCAGGACCGTACGTCACAAGGTTTGATACGAGACGACCGGTTAAAGCTAATGGTAACTCTGCGCCATTGGTTTAGAGTCCAAAATCGTATGATGACGATAATAGTAAAATTAGCTGATTCATCATTCGGAATTCCGCGTTAAAAAGGTGTAAAGATGATGAAATCTACCAGCAATTACAACTGTTAATAGAGACTGTAATATCATAGTTTACTGCCAAGCAGTTGACCGCAGTAAGGAATTGTGCAAACCTAAAATAATTCTTTTTATTATTGTTATAATAATTAGTTCTTTATGTACCTTAAGCACAACTTTTGAGAAGGAAACATCCCGTGCTTGCTTTGTCTCTATCTACTGCTTTCTCCATCTATTTAAATCGAATATATATATATTGATACTATTAATCGATAATAACTTAATATAAATACTATTTTTGTATGAACTATATTTCTATAGATAACTTAAGCAATTATTTATATAAAAATAACCTTAAATCATTACTTAATTACCACTTAAACAAATAAATGAAAACGTGTAAGATTATAAACGTTTTTCATAGTGAAATAAAATAGAACAGATTATCATCTTTTTTCTGATACAAGCATACTCTTGAAAATCTCAACGATCTTTTGTTATCGGACTATTGGATTGAAATAAAAATTTTTTTAATTATAATTATCTTTTCATATTAACGTTAAATACCAAAAAGAGAAGTAACGATGTCATATAACAGTATATATGTTAATCTTTAATTGTATATATATATATATATGTATTTTTTTTGGTTTTATTATTAATATATATAATATATTTCTCTGCTCAACCCTATGGTATTTTTTTTTTGTAAATGTGAACCAACCCTATGGTAGACTGGTAGAGAATGCCTTATGGCATTAAGCCGCCTTTTTGTACAATTTTTTTTTTAAGTGTGCAAATAAAGTTTTAAATAAACAAATTATTATTGTTTGTTCATATTTTTTTTTTTTAGTCAAATGTCGGTGGAGGTTGGACATTCTATAACAAGCATTGTGTGCTCAAAAGAATGTCGCAGCAACTGCAAACTATGTATGGCTTTGAAATTAATAAACTTTTTTTTATTTTTTTTTTATATGTAGAATAAGTATATAATAATAGTTAGTACAACAGCGGGTAAGCTAATCGCTGAAAGATGAGATGCTTTCAGTCAATTAACATCGCACAGCCTCCGCGGCGCGGCGACGCGGCACGCGCACGCCACCCCGCGGCGCGCGTATATAAGGGTTGCCGGGGACTCCGAGACAGCACTCCAGAGGCAACCACCCAGCTGCCAACAGCTTGGACCCCAGCACACCTCCAACTGCCCCACTACCAGACCAGTGCCGCCCCAGCCGCCGGCGAGGTGAGTCCACACCTGACATGAACTAAACAGATCATTTCATATCAACTTACTAAGCATCTCCATTTACTTAATTCTTTCTCTTCATTTCGTTTATTATTTGTTTCATATCACTTTTATAATTTTTGTATGGTTTTGAAGTAAATTTCAATTGAATTTAAGCGTTAAAACATCCAAAAATTAAAAAAAAAAATTATTACTTCCAAGATATTGTTTTACTTTTGTTTATTAAACTTAAGCAACGGTTTCTTATTAATATAATTTGTTATATTTTTATTTATTTTTTTTCGAATTATTTCAGTTTGGTTTAAATTCGAAATATTTTGATAGAAACTTTTTCTATTCTTCCAGTATCATATTACTACCTAAAACTAGATATAACCTGAATAAGTTCACAAACACTACACAAGTAACACAACTTCTTATACAATTTTATTTATTTTTCTTTTTTTATTAGTTTTTTTTCTAACTTTCCTAACTTTTGTAACTAAAATTTATTTTTTCTGTTTTTCTCTCGTTAATCATATATTATAAAGCATTTTGATTTTTTATAAAAAAAAAAATCTGTGGACTTATGATATATAGATCCTTTGCGCTAATAATTTAACAGAAAACCTTTTACTTAACCTACTTATCTGTACTATTTCCATGAAAACATGGAAAGTTATTAAAAGACAAAAAGTTGTTTGTTCTCGAAAGATGCTCCTTTAATGTTTAATCAAAAATAGTGAGTTATTGTAGTCCCAACGCTGGAACGAGGGATTTTCCCACATAGAATGTCAAGGCCATTTATCAACCACGCCGGCCAAGTGCGGGTTGGTGGAGTGACCGTCACAGAGACGTGCAAAGATAGTTAACTTAAATCCGGACATTTCACTTTAACAAACTTGTTTTATTGCTCTTTGATGCAATAACAATGTGTTAACCGACCTTTGCTTGATCTATAACTTGATTTCTTTAATTAATAAGTAAAAAACTATGTAGCAGGATTAATATCAAAAGATTCTGTTGTTTGTGGGTGCTTGTTCTTTTATTTTTTTAATGAATGTATTGTTTTGTAAAATTTTAATATTTTTTTTGTACATGTACACTTAAAACTTAAACGTCAGCTGAATTAATAATAAACTTCACAACCTTTACTTGATCAATGTGTTAAATAAATGGTCATGGCTCTTTTCATAGTAATATTTTTACTACTACTACATTACAAGCCCTCTGATCGCAGTAATATTTTTTAAACTGCACGAATCTTGTTACAGATTACCAGCGACATCTAGTATCAACTAGCGAACATGATGAATTTAGTTCTGCTGCTAGCCGCTGCGGCGCTAGTGTTGCTGCAGTGCTCCGAAGTCGGCGCACAATTAGACAACACCAAGATCGATCTAGATAATAACTTACATTCTAACGGTGAGTTTATAGAATATTTTTTTTTATATTTAAATGTAACAATACGATAACGTATTTGTCATACAATTGCTTAATTATATGTTTCATTAGAAATAATATTGAATAAAATTTGACGGGGTTATCACTAACTCACAGATAAATCGTAAACGGATTGAAATTATTTATATCGATAATCTTATTTTACGATGGAAATCAATTATAATCAAATTCGATCCAATAACTTTATAATATGTCGTATAAAATATCGATAGTTTAGTATGTGGATATCTATCACTTAATTATCAATAATTATCTTCGGAAATTGAGAGAGTTCACTCTTCGACTCGTTAGATTCTTTTCATATCTCTCCATCTGATAGAAGTCTAACACTTCCCAATGCTGGGACCTGAACTCGCCAGATTCCATTACTAATACTTTTCGCCTTAGCAACGAGTGAATAAAAGAAATCGGCGACTTTAAATCCGTTTGAAAAATGATCAAATGCTCTAATATACAATTTAGGCACAAGGAAAAAATTCTTAATACACTTTTTAGTCAGCTGTTTCTATAACACGCGAAAGTGTATCTTAAGCAGTTTACATAAGAGCGATAATCGTTCGCAGGTCTGAAGTCTGCGAATACTGAGGTCTCGACTGCATAAGCAATGAGACTGCACAACTGTGTCGCGCTAATACATTTTTCTTGAGAATATTTAAATTATTCATCAAACTATTCAATATATGATATAACTGAATAATAGAAATACATTAAAAGTAATGTTTTAGACTTGAAATTTTAAGTCTCGCGTCGACTCTCTCATATATGTTAGATATTGAGAAAAATAATTGTGATTACCGACATTTTGTTAGTAAAATAGTGGGTTGATATTAAAAGATTGAAAGTGAAAAAGGGAGGGGATGCCGTAACGTCGTTTCGCTATAAATAGCGGATGACTGTGATTCTCGACACATTCGTGTTTGGGCAGTGTGCGAGGTGTGAGCTCTGACTGGTGACGTGTGAATGTGAGAGATATTGCAGATTTAATTTATATTTGAATTGATGTGTTTCTAATATATATAAACTTTGTAGAAGTATAAAAAAAAACTTAGTAGAAATTATTTATTACGAATAAGTATTCGTGTAACTGTTAACCTCTTTCTTATCATCGGTTAGTTATAATCTGTGACTCATCCGCTCGATGGATGCTGAGCTCGAGCGAATCGTATATAAGCCGCTTAAATATTGACTTGCAAAGCGCGCTCGTAACGCGACAGATTACAAAGTGTAATATGGACAGATGTGACAGCGAAAAAAAACGCGATACCATCCGGTCGCGCCTCCTTGCCACTCCAGCACTGACCTTCTGTATTTAGTATTGCCAGATAAAAAGGAAATAAACGATTTGTAAAAAAAATCGTAAGTTATAATCACATCTTGGATGTTATAATGATGATTGCGATGTTACACTGTCGTAAAGACTCATATCACTTACAATCATGTGAAGTCTTAGTAGATGTCGTTTGTTCCGTTTCGATCAGTTTTAAGTTACTAAGTTTAAGATTAAAGTGAGTCTTGTCAGAGTAAGAAAAAGGGTCTCCGGGTTCGCGGGCCTTAATGATGAAGGCCTTGTTGCTCAATAAGCGAGCCCAAAGAGGGCCGAGTAATAAGAGATCGTTTCCTATTTGTAGAATAACGGAAGTACTAAGGAGTCTTACGTTTACTTAGGTGCCAAGCAAAAGTTCACCATTTAAAAGTGCAACAATTAAAAGTGCACCAATTCAATAGTGCACTAAATAAAAAGTGCAAAGGTGCAGTAATTAGTAGTGCACCAGTTAAATAATGCACCAATTGAAAATGCCAAAATGCATCAATTTAAAATCGCGAATTGAAGTGCACCAATAAAAAATTGCTCCAATGAAAGTGCACTTAAAAGTGCAGCAATAAAAAATTGCACCAATTAAAGTACACCGATAAAAAAGTGCACCAATTAAAAACTGAACCAATTAAAAAATGGACCAATAAAAAGTGCACCAATAAAAAATTGCACTGATTAAATTGCACTAATTAAAGTGCTCAAATTAAAAATTGCACCAACAAAAAATTATCCCAATTAAAGTGCACCAATAAAAAATTGCACCAATTAAAGTGCACCAATAAAAAATTGCACCAATTAAAGTGCACCAATAAAAAAGTGCACCAATTAAAAACTGAACCAATTAAAGTGCACCAATAAAAAATTGCACCAATTAAAGTGCACCAATAAAAAATTGCACCAATTAAAGTGCACCAATAAAAAATTGCACCAATTAAAGTGCACCAATATGAAAGTGCTCAAATTAAAAATTGCACCAACAAAAAATTACCCCAATTAAAGTGCACCAATAAAAAATTGCACCAATTAAAGTGCACCAATAAAAAATTGCACCAATTAAAGTGCACCAATAAAAAATTGCACCAATTAAAGTGCACCAATAAAAAATTGCACCAATTAAAGTGCACCAATAAAAAATTGCACCAATTAAAGTGCACCAATAAAAAATTGCACCAATTAAAGTGCACCAATAAAAAATTGCACCAATTAAAGTGCACCAATAAAAAATTGCACCAATTAAAGTGCACCAATAAAAAATTGCACCAATTAAAGTGCACCAATAAAAAATTGCACCAATTAAAGTGCACCAATAAAAAATTGCACCAATTAAAGTGCACCAATAAAAAAGTGCACCAATAAAAAATTGCACCAATTAAAGTGCACCAATAAAAAATTGCACCAATTAAAGTGCACCAATAAAAAATTGCACCATAAAGTGCACCAATTAAAGTGCACCAATTAAAGTGCACCAATTAAAGTGCACCAATTAAAGTGCACCAATTAAAGTGCACCAATTAAAGTGCACCAATTAAAGTGCACCAATTAAAGTGCACCAATTAAAGTGCACCAATTAAAGTGCACCAATTAAAGTGCACCAATTAAAGTGCACCAATTAAAGTGCACCAATTAAAGTGCACCAATTAAAGTGCACCAATTAAAGTGCACCAATTAAAGTGCACCAATTAAAGTGCACCAATTAAAGTGCACCAATTAAAGTGCACCAATTAAAGTGCACCAATTAAAGTGCACCAATTAAAGTGCACCAATTAAAGTGCACCAATTAAAGTGCACCAATTAAAGTGCACCAATTAAAGTGCACCAATTAAAGTGCACCAATTAAAGTGCACCAATTAAAGTGCACCAATTAAAGTGCACCAATTAAAGTGCACCAATTAAAGTGCACCAATTAAAGTGCACCAATTAAAGTGCACCAATTAAAGTGCACCAATTAAAGTGCACCAATTAAAGTGCACCAATTAAAGTGCACCAATTAAAGTGCACCAATTAAAGTGCACCAATTAAAGTGCACCAATTAAAGTGCACCAATTAAAGTGCACCAATTAAAGTGCACCAATTAAAGTGCACCAATTAAAGTGCACCAATTAAAGTGCACCAATTAAAGTGCACCAATTAAAGTGCACCAATTAAAGTGCACCAATTAAAGTGCACCAATTAAAGTGCACCAATTAAAGTGCACCAATTAAAGTGCACCAATTAAAGTGCACCAATTAAAGTGCACCAATTAAAGTGCACCAATTAAAGTGCACCAATTAAAGTGCACCAATTAAAGTGCACCAATTAAAGTGCACCAATTAAAGTGCACCAATTAAAGTGCACCAATTAAAGTGCACCAATTAAAGTGCACCAATTAAAGTGCACCAATTAAAGTGCACCAATTAAAGTGCACCAATTAAAGTGCACCAATTAAAGTGCACCAATTAAAGTGCACCAATTAAAGTGCACCAATTAAAGTGCACCAATTAAAGTGCACCAATTAAAGTGCACCAATTAAAGTGCACCAATTAAAGTGCACCAATTAAAGTGCACCAATTAAAGTGCACCAATTAAAGTGCACCAATTAAAGTGCACCAATTAAAGTGCACCAATTAAAGTGCACCAATTAAAGTGCACCAATTAAAGTGCACCAATTAAAGTGCACCAATTAAAGTGCACCAATTAAAGTGCACCAATTAAAGTGCACCAATTAAAGTGCACCAATTAAAGTGCACCAATTAAAGTGCACCAATTAAAGTGCACCAATTAAAGTGCACCAATTAAAGTGCACCAATTAAAGTGCACCAATTAAAGTGCACCAATTAAAGTGCACCAATTAAAGTGCACCAATTAAAGTGCACCAATTAAAGTGCACCAATTAAAGTGCACCAATTAAAGTGCACCAATTAAAGTGCACCAATTAAAGTGCACCAATTAAAGTGCACCAATTAAAGTGCACCAATTAAAGTGCACCAATTAAAGTGCACCAATTAAAGTGCACCAATTAAAGTGCACCAATTAAAGTGCACCAATTAAAGTGCACCAATTAAAGTGCACCAATTAAAGTGCACCAATTAAAGTGCACCAATTAAAGTGCACCAATTAAAGTGCACCAATTAAAGTGCACCAATTAAAGTGCACCAATTAAAGTGCACCAATTAAAGTGCACCAATTAAAGTGCACCAATTAAAGTGCACCAATTAAAGTGCACCAATTAAAGTGCACCAATTAAAGTGCACCAATTAAAGTGCACCAATTAAAGTGCACCAATTAAAGTGCACCAATTAAAGTGCACCAATTAAAGTGCACCAATTAAAGTGCACCAATTAAAGTGCACCAATTAAAGTGCACCAATTAAAGTGCACCAATTAAAGTGCACCAATTAAAGTGCACCAATTAAAGTGCACCAATTAAAGTGCACCAATTAAAGTGCACCAATTAAAGTGCACCAATTAAAGTGCACCAATTAAAGTGCACCAATTAAAGTGCACCAATTAAAGTGCACCAATTAAAGTGCACCAATTAAAGTGCACCAATTAAAGTGCACCAATTAAAGTGCACCAATTAAAGTGCACCAATTAAAGTGCACCAATTAAAGTGCACCAATTAAAGTGCACCAATTAAAGTGCACCAATTAAAGTGCACCAATTAAAGTGCACCAATTAAAGTGCACCAATTAAAGTGCACCAATTAAAGTGCACCAATTAAAGTGCACCAATTAAAGTGCACCAATTAAAGTGCACCAATTAAAGTGCACCAATTAAAGTGCACCAATTAAAGTGCACCAATTAAAGTGCACCAATTAAAGTGCACCAATTAAAGTGCACCAATTAAAGTGCACCAATTAAAGTGCACCAATTAAAGTGCACCAATTAAAGTGCACCAATTAAAGTGCACCAATTAAAGTGCACCAATTAAAGTGCACCAATTAAAGTGCACCAATTAAAGTGCACCAATTAAAGTGCACCAATTAAAGTGCACCAATTAAAGTGCACCAATTAACATCCTTTCACTATAAAAGACAGATGAGTGTAAGTTTCGACACACTCTAGTTTGGGCAGTGTGCGAGGTGTGAGCTCTGCGACTGACATGTGAATGTGAGAAGTATGGCAGATTTAATATATTTTTTTTTTTTATACTATTTTGCGACGGGACGAGCAAGACGTTCACTTGATGGTAAGTGATACGCTTGCCCATGACAACGCGGCGCTAGTTAAGATGGTACAAACTGCACCACATTGCGCTCGTCGCCTTGAGACATAAGGTGTTAAGTCTCGTTACCCCAGTAATTACACTAGCTACAGCGCGCTTCAAACCGGAACACAGTAATATTTGCACACTACTATTTGGCGGTTGAAATAGGAGCTGCGGTAATATTTTATTATTTGAATTGATGTTTATAATATACTGTTTGACGGTAGGAATAGTTAATCAGTACCAAGACGGTCTGTAGCTACAGAGACCTACCAGCAGTGAGTATAGTGGCTATGGATCTCTACTCACTGCTGAAACAGCAAGTTATAACAGATTAACACAATATTGATAATCAGATCCTCATATATACTCCACAAGTTATGAGACTTTAGTTTACCAGGTGGTAGGTCTCTGTTGCCGGAGACCGTCTGGATGGATACCACCGCAGTGACTATTGCAACCGCCGAATAGTAGTGTGCGAACATTACTGTGTTCCGGTTTGAAGGGCGCTGTAGCTAGTGTAATTACTGGAGTAACGAGACTTAACACCTTATGTCTCAGGCGACGAGCGCAATGTGGTGCAGTGTGTACCATCTTAACTAGCACCACGTTGTTGTCAAGCGTATCACTTACCATCAGGTGAACGTCTTGCTCGCCTCGTCGCATAGTAGTATAAAAAAAAAACCTCCGTTAACAAATCCGTTGGTTAATTTGTTAACTACCTCGTCGCGTTTCAGTTGCCAAGTTTTCTTTTTATACTAATAAGGTGGCAAACAAGCATACGGCCTGATGGTAAGCAGTTACCGTAGCCTATTAACGCCTGCAGTACCAGAAGTATCACTGGCGCGTTTCCGACCCCGTAAATACCTAATCACGCCCTTTTTAAATAACCCCATTCTGTAGCTTCTTGGGAAAACCACGGCAGGGAGTTCATTCCATAACTTGGTGTTACTTGGGAGCCAGTTCCTCTGAAACCGGACTGTACGCGACCATTGCGGTTCTAAGGTATAAGGATGAATTCCCTACCGGTAGCGGACTGTACGATGATGAAATGTGGCTGTGGGCATCAAGTCGAAAAGTTCTTCAGAACACATCCTGATATATAAATAATTAAAAGTTCTTTAAACTGACAGTATGAAGACGAAGCCAACGAGATCCCCACCCACCACCCGACCAGCATCGCGAGCCTGACCAGCAGGCTGGTGGTCACCGACGCGGAGGACGGCGACGTGTTCACCTGCGTCGCCGCGGCCGGCATCAAAGAGGACTCGGCCTCCACCACCGTGTACACAGAAGGTACACTTGGTGCTTAATTAACTGACGTATTGTTTAAAATTTATTTAAAAAAAGCAGCAAAATTCAAAGAATCGATCATCGGATGAAATAAAAAAGTGAGGTTATAATAAAAAGGCAAACCAGTTAAGAAACAAACTTTGCTAATAACATAAGTTGTATAAGAGTCAACTCAAAAAAAACTGATGTAAAGTTTATCTCTGTACTATTCTTTTAACCGGTGTTAAATAGGCAGTTCTTAATTCCACGCAAGTGTTTGTGTTTCTTCAGTATTTTGTAAATTTGTTTTCTTAAAAAAAGGATAACCCAAAGCGCCTGTAAAATTACACATACATCGATTCAATTCGTAATCTTTGCCGCAATTATTTTTACAGGCGCACTTATAAATTAATAACTGCTACTAGCATCGTTATTAAACTATTAGTTACTCAATGACATAATTATGAGAATTTTTATTAATATTTCAGTTAATGTAACTAAACTGTTATAGTGGAAGAAGTACAATTTTATTTTCCATCAAACTAACTCCGTAACATGAAGCTCTGGAATCGAACTAACTCCGTTTTAACCACTATGCCATTAAAGCAATCGTAAATTATTCAATAAGTATATAACAAGAAGTTATTTTTAACCTTTTAACTCTCTGTCTTGTCATCAGGCGGAGAATCACAAAAACTGCTGACGTTGGAGAAGCTGTTCAGCGTGCCGTCAAAGCCCGTCATCACTACGTTCTACAACAACGTGTTCCAAGACATCGGCACCTCCCTCATCATGCCCTGCCGCGTCCACAGCTTCACCGAACACCAAGTGTTCTGGCAGGACAACAAGGGCGACGTAGTTTACAGCAACTCCAGGATAAGGGTACACTTCTCTTCTACAGTTGTAAACTTTAAAACTGACTTCCTAGCACAGTTGCTATTTATATACACAGAGGTCCCTGATGCGATAACTTGACCCTGGTTTTTACTGAGCTACGTTCATTTGGTAACAGGTGCTGCCATCTGGCGACCTCCTGTTCGTGGGCTTACGCTGGTCGGACATGGGGGAGTGGTCGTGCATAGCCAAGAACATGTACGGGAAGGATTCAACGGCAACCTTCCTCTACCCGATGAAGCCCAGGCAACAGGTACCAACAGCCAGCATTTTTATGAAATCAGATAATTTCTTCACAAAACGTTAACCATATCGATTTAGAAATTAAAAAAAATCAATCTGTTCTCAACATAAATAAAAAAATCTACTCAGCTGTCTCAATTCATTAATTTTCTAATTTTCTAGTTATTTTGGAATTCCGATGTAGTGAAGATATTTGCTGTTAAAAATAACTATACAATAAATATTGTAAGCTTATTCTCTGTTGCAGTGAAACTACTCGTGGAATATTTAAAGTGGACCGAAAAAGTTACCCGCCGATATCTAAGAAAATTACTATGTTCCTAAACTAAGTAGGGTAAGATTATTGTACGAAAAAAACTATTTAATTTATTACTAGCTTTAGTTACAGTATTTATGTATACTATTATATTAGTATTGAAACCTATTTGTTATGGACATAATAATAAGTTTCCCTTTTTTTACCTGTGCCAAAAGTAGAATAAGTTTTTGAATTGGTCACTTAATTTGCATTTATGTGGATTTAAATTTGTTCCGCCAAATAGTTTCTCAAAAAATTTATTAATTATAAATTAGTTTTCAAAAAAGCTAATAATTACGTTCTGTTTATATCAAATAAACTAAACAGCAAAATTGATATTTAAATATTTGCTCTTTGTCGCAACAGATTACATAAAACAATTTGATGCATAGCAATGTCAATAGATGGCGCTAATATTTGTACCTAATAGTTTACATATTATTTAACACAATTTAATACACTACTGTATCAAATTGTGTTAAATAATTTGTGTTTAATATTATTTTGTTATTTTTAGAGATTAGTTATTAATTTATATTTCCATAATAAGTTTTAAGAGTTTATTTTGTAATAAACAGATAATAAAATGTACTTATTTAGATGTTAATTGACTTTTTTAATATTTATAATTATTGATTTAAATGTAATAAATTATTAGTAAATTTAAATCATTAATATTAATTTTGGACTTATACGATTGTTTTTAAATTTTTTGAGGTTAGGTGAAATGTCTTCCTAATTTACTTTTTATACAATCAAAGATTTATCCCGATGTAACAAATTATTAGATTTAGCTTGTAAGCATCGCCTACATTTTTGTTTTAAAACTATAATCAGCTTAAAAATTCAGCAGGTAACTAAACCGAAAAAACAAATGTCTAGTTTATAAATTTTACTACATGTATTATTATATAACCGCCTATTAAGTTTTTAATTTAAAGGATATTAAATCTAAATATCTGATGGAACTGTACAAGAACTTGTAAAAGGTATTTAATATTTACGTCACTTTGCTTAAATGTTTTGTTAGTTTTATTTATTTTTTTATAAAAAGTTTATACATAATATATTTCTCTGTGATTATAAATAAATCGTAAATGTTTTAGTGAACTATTTAACAGGATTTCAATTTGCATTACCTTTTTCGTTATTTTTTAAGATTACTTTCAACAGTTGAAGATCGGATCATCAGAAGTTAAGAGGAAGACGTTATCATAATTAACAATTCAGGTGACTTCCCGCGACCCGCAATCAATTGAATATTTATAACTAAACATTGATAATTTATAACCGGCGCCGATATATTTACGGTTAAATTAAACAGTCAAGAGTTAACTTTGTATATAACTTAATAGCAAGTAACTATCAACATTTACATGTTTGCTTTTTACATTTGCATTAAAGCTACTATACACTACATGTAACTACAAGTTAAGATGATGTACACTACACTGTGCTAGTCGTTTGTAAACAAGCTATACTTTTTCTGCTAACTTATGTTATACACTAAGTATATTTATACTATAATTTATTTTTTGTCCATACACATGTTAAATTTTTCACTATCTCAAGTTTTGTCTGATCATAATTACGATTAAATTCAACATTCGTAACTCAAAAAATGCATATTAATCAAGTTTAGATTAAGATTAAGTTAAAAGAATTTTCAACTTAGGACTTTTTAACCACTGATCAGAAAAATGCGTGTGTTTTACTATTCTCTAAGTCTCTAAAATATTATCTTTATTTAATTAGCTCAAAAAGGTCAGAAACTATTTCAATTAAGTATTTTTAAAGCGTAGCACTTGATCGTAAGTGATAGTGAATCAAATTGATTATCGCCTTTAGGCATAAGAACTCGTTATTTTAGTAATAACACTAGTTTTTTAATCTCTAATTTTTATATTTTATGTATGGTAGTATTGAGCAACTTCCATTTTTATTGCAAAAAAAATCTGTAACATGAATTTAATCATGTTTGTGATTAAATAGAAAATATACACTACTACTAAGAAATATAAAACTAAATTTAATATATTTTATAGTATCAAGTGTGATATAAGTAAAGTTTGTTACAAGCGAACAGGCACGCTTTCAGTCTGACGTTGAGCAGTCCCAACTTCAGTAACAAGTTGATTATAAGTAACAGGCTAGTTAAAGTTTTATCACAGTTACGGTGTGGTATCGCTTATATGTAACCGCACGGTTAAACTTAACCTTTGTCAAATGTTACGCGGTCAGGCGCGAGCAGCGTTGTCTAAGCACAGCGGCGATACAGTCGCTTACACTTAAATATAACTTACTATTATCTAACTTCTTTTCTTTTATTCTTCAGTTCTTCTTTAATAAATTTAAAGAATGAATCATATATGTGTGGGATTTAGGCGTCGTGATCTAAACCAGCAATCCACGCAATCACCACCACGCTTTTCTATATCCTCTCGTTCCCGTTGTCCCTCTGACAAAAGTCAAAGTCAAAGTCAAAATTTTTATTCAGCATGGGAACAATAGTTCACTTATTGAACGTCAAAATCTACCAGCCACTCGCAAAACAAATGCCACGGACCTGAGAAGAATGGGCAAGACACTCAGCAGGCTGTATATATATAAATTTTTTTTTGTCTTCTTCATTTTTAAATGTCTTACACGTACTGACACATACTGCTTGAGAATCAGCGCCATTTATTTCCACACATCTTTATCATTTAAATAATCGTTAACACTATAATATGATTTACTTATTAAAACATTTTTAATTTATGGAGTGGCAAATCTAAAACAGATTGTGGAACCTTATTATACATTCGGATACCGAGCCCCACAAAGCTTCCATTAATTTTGTGCAGACGAAAGTAAGGCACCGCGAGCTTATTTTTATTTCTTGTATTTCTACCGTGTATGTCACTGTGTTTATTATACATATTGATACTCCGTCCTTCCATTGTTTTTCCCTTTACTTTTTAATTCCCTTCATTCCTTTTTGCTTCACGCTATCTCCTTACAACCTGCTTACATTCCATTCCTATATATGCGAACACAATTTAATGCTTACTTTAATGATACAGTAAATAGTGAATGGCCGAAGTAAGGAGATTATCATTTCTTTATTTTGGTAACTTAATTTCATCTAGTAATCTATATCTAAGTTAAGATGTTCACATGACGTTATATTGTTCTTTTCTAATCGGTACGGCGGTGGACAAGCGATCATATGGGTAAAGTTTTAATAGTAATCACGACTCCACTGAGGTAGCTGTTCAATATCCGTAGCATTAGATAGAATGTGAACGTCACCTTGAACGCCGCGGTCTCTGGGCGCACCTTTCTTCAGATCACAGGCCTGAAGATAATTACTTCGGAGCCCCCGCACCGGGTCGCGAACCAGACGCCCTTACGCAAATGAGAATAAATCTAGCAGAAGAAGAAGACAAAGAATGATAACCGTGTATAAGAAAAAGAAAGTCTTAAGTGTCTATCTGATCAGTGGGTTCCTCTCCCTTTAGTCTTTTATACATCATACTATCTTCTTAACTATTAAAACAAGCGTCGCTCTTCTACGGATCCTCACGATCATTCTCCTAATGATGATCAGTCTTCTCCAGACCTTCCTCAACTAATTTCAATATTGTTACAAGATTGTAAGGCAAAGTTACAAGCTACGCAACGAATGGCGGATTCAAACAATCTAAACTTGGCAGCTCATAAAACTACAATCGCTTTTAAAGACACGCAAACACATTCCCAACTTGAAAGTTGCCCCATAATGCCACCGATCACTTAATAAACGTTACTAATTTAAGACACGTCACTCTGTCATCTACCAGTAGCTGACGAGCCGGGGTCAGGCTTCTGACACGCGTCAGATTCTGTTATGAATTGTTCGACAATACTTATCACCGTAACCGACATCCAACTATACCATTTAATTTATTAAAACTTACCACCAGTTGGTTTTGCATTAACGGTTAGTAAGCTACAAACTGTTAGGATATTAACGCAAATACATTCTCATTTCGAGTCCAAGGTTTTCACAAATTTCAATATAAAAGGCAACTAAAAGCGAAGAGTTCAAGTAAAACGGCGGCAGTTTTTTCTGCGATCTACAACGAATGAAATTACGAACACGAGCACTGAACTTATCCTAAAATTAAACACATATTTCATCTATGAAGATCAGTAGGCTGAAATAATTATATAAATAAATCAAAAGACATAGTAATAAATAGTTTTCCGTGTGTACTCTGAACAGTGTAAAGCCCCAGCGAACTTTTCTGGACTTCCCAGCCCCAGCGTGATGGGTCACATCGCAGATATATCTAGACGTTATATAATTCGTGATTTCCTGTTTACAATGAACTTATAGGAATCCGGATTACATACCGCAACTGTTTCATGTGATCAAAAGCCCCATGACATCTAAGTTTTAAATATTGAAGACATCTAAATCCAGAAAAACCGATAAGTTTAATTATTATATAATCTGTGAATTTATGATAAATAATATTGAAATTAATATTATTTCCAGAAGTTAACCAGAAGAAACATTATTTTTCAAATCTTATTCAGTACCAGTTACCAGTTATCTTATTCAGTTCTTTCTTGTTCCGGGTGGCACAAAATAGGCAGAAATTCGCAGAACTGACGGCCAACCTCCAGTAATGGAGAGGCACTTTAAGAGAAGATTCAGTACACAGAAGGTTTTCATTAAAATAATTAAGACAAAAAAGTTTACGCAGTAGGTAATCATTTATTTTCAATTCCAACCCAAAGATAGTCCCAATGTTGCAAGAATTAAAAAAAAAAATTAAAACCTCCTCAGCGGGAGTCGTATGTTCAAAAGTGTGCATCAGTTGACTTAAGTAAAATTTGTTTTAAATCATCGATAAAATTTGTAAACAATTGCTTTAATTCTGTATGAATTAACGAGTTGACAATTTCTTTTTTTAGTAGTTTAATTCACAGGCCTTTAGTAAATTACAATAAGTGTAAGTTATAGTGGTATTTGTTTAAGAATATAATGTAAAAAAATAAACAACAATAAATTTAATAACTAATATTTTACTCACACCCCGCCACGCCATTTTGAATAAATTGACATGTGTCAAAGTTGCGTTCCGTTACGCGCGGCGGCCATGTTGTGACGTCACGTGGCGTTGTTCCCGCGAATCGTTCCGAAAAGAGATGTACTTGAAACGTGTAGATTATTTAAGATTAACTCGCAATACAATACATATAATATAATCAACTGCATGATAAGTAACGACTCTGAAAAGATTTATTTATATACATAAGTCTCTGTAGCCAAAATTGTAATTTCCAATATATGTTGTTAAGGCTTCTGAATCGAATGAGAGTTCAAGGTAAGCTGTTAACCGTGGAGGCAGTAACAACGCATTTAACTGTCGCGCGTTACTGTTAAGTGGTTAACCTGATCTAAATTTGACAAATCAACGCGCCCCAAGGCCTGGCCTATCACGAAATGCGTGGAGTGCGCAACCCTTGTTACCAATCACGATACCATCAGCCGACGACGTATCCACGTTTTTTTTATCTTAAAAAATACAAGGTTATATGAGATCGTTACGAAAATCATTGGATATATCAATACAAGGATTGACTTTTGAAGCAAACTCTAATGTAACACGTTGCTCAAAGAGTAGAATAATGGATCTCATGTTGTGGAGTTTGGATGGTGGTATTTTTCTAACTGAAGACTGGTACAGAAAGTCTTCTGATTATTGATCATCGGTTGCTAATATGCAAATTTCCAAATAAATCGGTTACCTTTAAATTGTTTAAATGGTTAGTAGTAGTAGTAGTTAGATAAATAAAATATTGTAATGTAATTAAATATTCAATCTAGAGAGAGAGAGAGGGGGAGAGTGAGAGATTGAAGAGAAGAATTTTGAGTTTATAATTGAAAAACCAATCGTCTTGTCCTCTTTACACAAGAAATAGATAATTCAGAGCGGAAACGAGAAAATTTAGACGAAACATTTCACGGCCTCAAACCGACAAATTATACAGCGGACGGCAATTATTCAGAATAATAACGCGTAATGATGTTAGAGAAGGTCGGTGGATTACTTTTAACGGGTTCGAACCCGTGATTATGCCGCAATCGTTACCACACGAAAAAATCGTGTAATAGTATAATAGTACTTTCGGGGAAGGATTATCAGCACCAATGTTGATCACCGACTGGGTTTCTAGTTCGAATACTCTCTCATATTGAAAAGTGGAAAACAGTTATGGAGGTAGATTTACCTACGAAGGTGGTAGCTGTACAGGTTACGAAAACACCCTACCATCATTAAACAAAATTATTAAATATTATAGATTAGTTTTCAAGCCGAACCTTCATTCTGTAATCATCAGACTTGTCAAATTACAGATCTGAGTCCTTGATACTGCATGTAGCAGTTCGGATCCTTTCGACGCCATGTTTCATTCCGCGGTTCAATTTATACTGGTCGTGGATCATTAGAGTATAGAACGTTTGGACGCTGCCAATATAAATACAACCAGTTTATCTTGATCCGCCTGATCAAGACCTTTCATTTATAGTTGATCTCTATATACAACAAGTTAAGGTTGAGTTTTGAATAAACATTGAGTCGTGAGAGAGGTCTTCGTTTAATGGAATATAGCTAATTAAAGATGGTTTAATGTAACAGTACTTACGTAACAAAATGTCGGCCAAGCGAACCGCTCTGTAAATGTAGAGACACATCTACTACTACCCTTCCCAAAATGTATTGTGTAAATGCCTCCGTGACGCAGTGACTAACTAATTTACTAGTAACACGGAGGTGACAGGTTCAATTCTAAAGCTTGATGTGGAGTTTGTTTGATAGTAGTATTTTTAAATGTGTTGCTGTGTTCCGTCTATCAACATATGAGAGTCACAAGTTTTATTGTCACTTCATCTTCTTAAAGTGCCTCTCCATTACGTTGTGTTAGGTTGACCGTCAGATTTGCGAATTTATACCTATCATGAGCCACACTTGTCACTTAGGATTATGCTAAATTTAGATTAATTGTTAGGTCATTGTAGACAAAGAAAATAACTTAAAAAATTTATGCCTCTGTTAGAAATAAGGTGAGTCGTATTAAGTTAAAGTCTTGTAGTAATGAATGGGACACAAAATCTCCAAAAATCTGCTGATGGAATAGTAACTCCTTCCGACTTGAAGATCACAAGGAAACAATTGATGTGACATCCAACCGGTCGTTTTGGAAATCGACTTTGATCCCAATGCTCATCATTCATCTCTAGAATAACACATATCTTTAAAATCCTAAAACAAGGATTTCGTTATTCAAGCTGTTACCACTTTCCTACTGGTGTGTCTCCACACAACGGGACACTTATCCAGTACCATTAACATCTGCTTCCACCTGCACAGCGTACAATCACTACAAACACACAGACGTCCTATTCGTCCATCAATCCTTTTCACAAAGGTTAAGTGGAACTCCGGAAAGAAACGAGAATATTCAACTGATTCATAATACACCACAGATTATAGAAAAAACAAGATCCAACATTAAAATGATACGGAATGATTATGATGATGCTTTAAGAAAAATGATAATACTTACAACACTTGTAATTTTAATCGGTATGACACAATTCTTAGCGGGAGACGATTAAATTTGCCGACTAATAACAAGGATTAGAAATGTAATAGATCTATCTAAACAGTAATTGAAGTTGGACAAAAGAAAGAACATAATTTTTACGGAAAGACTTTTGTTCAGCAGATGACATCAAAACGAGGATGTCGAGAGGAAACGGCGGTGACTCACCTGTTTCCCAATCAGTAAACCTTTTTAATTCCACGGATTTAGTCAACTGCGGTAATATCTAGATTAGTAAAACAAACGGATCGTTAGCTGAGAGCAATCCTCCGCGTCCATTGTCTGAAATGAACGGATTTCGTCAGCACCACCAGCGTTACCCTTTCTCCGAAGACCTTGACTCGGAGCTTTTTGTTAATTTATTATACTTATATGGATCGAGTGCGGTTTTGTTTCGTACATCGCGATTTCTATTGCCATCGATTATTCTTTCAGCTCTAATATATTTCCATAACACAGTCAAGTAAGAAAACAAAACAATTAATCATGAAAACAATCTGAATTACTCTTCACTAACAATAGCAATCACATTTATTCTTATACAAGATGGAATATGGATATTTATTATTATTAAGACCTTTTTTAAATTTCCGCGAAATTCTGTAAACATAACAAGCTTTCTGTTTCTGGAAGGAAGAGAGAAGTAATATTAGGAACTGCACCTTCTTCACTAAAAGATTTTACTCTATAGGTAATATAGCATCTGCTGTTAAGCAATAGTGTGTTTCTTACTGAAATCACTAGACGATAACTATAAAATACAATGTTTGCAGGATTGTTTATAAAACATCGATTGATGCTTATCATAACTCTGAAATATCAAGTCTCGTTATACCAGCGTCACTTTCTATATCGTTCTTAAAACCAGATCATTCTAGTGTTTGTTTACTATCGTTAAGCAGTTCAGATAAACACTAAGGTGATAATAGATTCATATAATATAAAGATTTAAGCTTATTAAAGTAATTATCTAACTGTATCACAATTTTCAGGATTTTTAGAATTCTTGTCATAAAAGTATTAATTGCCGCCTTACTCAAGAAGTTACGGCAAAGTGATATCTTCGATATATATTATTTTTTTCTTTTCTTCCGTTGTATACTTTCCGTAGCATGGTATGCTTAGGAGTTTTTATCTGAACTGACTCTGAACAATGAAATAGAAAAAGCATTATATGTAAATAGACTTATTAACAGAATGCTTAATATGTGGTAGCTCAAGAAAAGAAGTTGATATTCAAATTAAAGAAATGACTATATGCTATTTTACTGCAAAGATATAGCGAGTGAGGTGATTATCATAAATAAATAAAAGTATATGTTTGAAATAGTTAAAATAATTTTGATTCTTTACATTTAAATTTTTCCTACATTGTTGCTGAACTTCGTTGGCACTAGCCTAACTGGGCTTCGCTAAAAACCAGTCGTGGTAATCCTCACACAGCATAATCCGAATCGTCATCCATTTAGTCATCACATCCTCATAGTTTTTGTTTTAACTTTCAATGTTCAACCCATTTTTATTCTATTCATCTGTTGAGTGTTGCCTAATAAATGTATGTAATGTCTATTAGTATAGTTTTGGTTCTTAACACTCAGAAAGAGTCTAACAACTGGCAACCGACCATTATCTAAGTTTTTATACTTCGAATGTGACAGATAGTGTTTCTTCCCATTTTTTTCTTTTATGTAATCTCTGATTGATGTAATGCTTTGTTATATTGTAATTGTGGTGTGAATAAAGACTTTATTATTATTATTTATTTGAGTGTAAAGGCTATGTTTATTGCACATTTCAGTGGTGTAAAATTTGAATTAGAATAAAAGAGAATCTCTATGATTGGTAATAAGTGAGTCGTCATTACGAAACGGCGTGATTGTGGGCCGCGAACATCGCCGCGCGCATGACCTACGGCCCGCCGCCGCGCCGACGTCCTATGCTCCAATTAATATCATCTCATTGTTGGGAAACCGGTGCAGCATCGGTATATTACCTGTACCACTGCCATTGTTGTGTGGAAACATTATTTCGTACGCTAAGATCTGATACGTCAACAGTTTAAAGTCTTTGTTTAAGTAATCTACACGGAGAACGCAAAAACAAACTAAGCGAAGAGGTATTAATTTCTTTTTTGCTGATCGTAGGTCTCTGTTGCTACAGACCGTCTAGTGACTATTTTATTGGCCAAACAGTAGTGTGAAAACATTACTTTTTTGAAGGGCACTGTAGCTAGTGTAATTACTGGGGTAACGAGACTTAACACCTTATGTCTCAAGGCGACGAGCGCAACGTGGTGCAGTGTGTACCATCTTAACTAGCACCACGTTGTTATCAAGCGTATCACTTACCATCAGGTGAACGTTTTGCACGTCTCGTCGCATAGTAGTATAAAAAAAAATTACCAGTAATTTCACTACTTACTCCAGAGTAACGAGAATTAACACCTTATGTCTCAAGGCGACGAGCGCAATACAGTGCGGTGTATACCATCTTAACTAGCGGCACTTACCATCGCTTCGAAGAATTAAAAAAATGACCACGTTAGGCTTCTCGCAATAGTGTGAAAAAGTTAGTGTTCCAGTTTGAAGGGTAGCTAGTCAAATAACTGGCGTAACGAGACTCAAGACTTTGTTTATTTTTTTTTATACTACAATGCGACGAGACGAGCAAGACGTTCACCTGATGGTAAGTGATACGCTTGCCCATGACAACGCGGCGTTAGTTAAGATGGTACACACTGCACCACATTGCGCTCGTCGCCAATAAAAAAAAATTATGAACTCTACAAAATCGGTATTATTAAATAACTTAATTGGTGACATCGCCATTCTCATCGTTTACTTCATGTGACTGCTTGTAGTGACAAGTAACCCTGATACGTACCTGAACCTTAACATAAAACCCCTCCCGTAACCTCGTGTGGTTAATCTCACGCATTTAGCGATGGTTTATCATAATGGAGTGCGACGTTCAGATCTTATCGATTACCAAACAGTAAAATAAGCGAGTGCTGTAAAAATGAGTTTAAAAAAAATTAACGACTCATTGTTTAATTTACAACAATGCGACCTTTCGCTGAGAATTATTCATTTAACGTGTCAGTTCAGACTATTAGTGTGATAATAAAAAATATTACTACAACGCAGCACATAATCTGTAGGAAAACTACGCACAGAAGATCATGTGAAGAGACAGAAACTGCAATGGTTAAAAATTGTCAGCGATATGAAGATCTAGATGACTGTATCCAGGATGAAGTGGAAATTGAAAAGGAAAGCAGGACACGATCACAAGATTTGACCAACGCGAAGAAGATAGTTCATAACTTTTTTGCAATAACTAAAAAAGAAGGTACTAAAAATATCCAGTTTCTTTTGAACCTATGTAAAGGTTACCATTTTTTTTATTAACATTGATTAATTTATAGTTTTTATATCTTCTTTTAATCTTTACTTATCTTAGTCTCTTCATATTAAGTCCACTTTATCTCTTTTATTTTTTATTAACATATACTCATGTAATATATTATCACGTTCATCTGCCAAATCGAATCAGGGTTCTCAATGTTATAATTCAAAAGGTTAAAATAAAAAAAACCACAGATGTAAAACGAAAGATGAAAAAGGTTATATATCAACGATGTGTATTAAAAATTTAAATAAGCATATGAACCAAATTGGTACCTGAAATTTTAGCAGAGACTTACCTTTTAGCTATGTATTAAAAATGAAAGCATTTGACGGTATACTATTTTCTGGTGATGAATCAAACCGACAAAGAATCACGAAGAACTCAAAGGTGTCCTGTGTATTTTAGTATTTCTCATAAGCAGGGCAATAAGCAATCAAATCGCAACCGAGTCCATCGGCAGGATAATTAATGGTTAATTTAAACCTAACACTGGTTGCAACACGGTTAAGACGTTAACCTATAAAATAACCCAAAAGGTCGTCCGTTACTGGTTAGTATAACAGTTTGTACTTAACTGTCACTTCATTCAGTTTAATGTACTCGATTGGTAGTTTATTTACAGCTTTAACTACATAAGTAACCTTTTGTAAGTAATATTTCAAAAATTCAATTAATTACTATAGTTAGTAAATTTTAGTGAGAACTTTGTTTTTGTAATTTTTTTTTTAAACAGAAATAAATTTATGATGAACTATATTAGACTTAAAAAGTATTAGTTTTTGAAATCTCTGGAAGCATCGTGAAATCGGAAAGAGCCTAAAATCGGTTAAGTCGTTTTATAGGTAAAGGTATTAGAGAAATCTCTCGATTTTTGTCCTTTTGTTTGGAGGGGGCAGAGAGGGGTTAGAAGCTCAGGATCAAATCCGCAGTATAGAACTAAAATACTTGTGTTGCCAATTGATTAAACTTTAGCTCTTTTGGAACACCGTCGACGGATTCTTAACAGGAGGATAAAAGAACTAGTGGTATAAACATCCAAGAGGAAATTATTAGGAATACCTACCCTGAGAGCCAGCCCTGGCGTTGTCGGAGCAGGTCCGACAAAACCTGCACGATCAATCTTACATCTAAATACCTAAAATCTAAAATCCTAAAAATCTAAATACTTTACAATCCTCTCTTACCGCATTACCTAAAAAATCAATTTGAATTTATGTCCGACTCCCATAGCCTTACCCTTCGCTCATCAATCAATCTCTCTCTACGTGTTCCCGTGCACTCCTCGTCTTTCTTTCATAACTCCTTCAACACTACGGCGATTCGTTTGTGGAACAACCTACCTGTCCACATTCGAACTGCCAAATCATTATTTTCCTTCAAAAGAGCGTTAACAGAATACTATCTTAAAATCTAACCTGTATCTTCCTCTTGCTGTTGCCTATTCTCAAATGTTTTTTATTAATATAATGCACCACTGTCTTCTCTTTTTTCTCTTACTATTTATCTCCTATTTTCCAGTGGGTTGTCTGGAAGAGATTGCTTTAAAGCAATAAGGCCGCCCATTGTACATTGTCATTTTATAAATTTGTATGTTTATTACTTAACTTTGTGTGCAATAAAGAGTATTTATCTTATCTAAGTAAACGCGCTTTTCAAATACCGCGGTGCGGGTAATCGCGTATTATAGAGACCGTTACTTCAAAGTATCGTTTTATGAACACAAAACGATGTATTAACTTAATGCTAATGTCAGGGATCGACCCGTAAGTTATTCGGTATTGTATCATTCAGTTTAACTACAATAGCCGTGGAGTTCATTTTCACAGAGACTGTCCTTATTTTACAATATTTAACATCAACTGTATTTTTAAAGCAAAATTCTGTATATTGTTGTAATAAGCGTTAATATAATATACACAAATTGTATTTAATATCCGCAATATGGCAACATTAAAATAAGATTTGTTTGTTAACTTGGACCGGAGGACAGAGATTAAACTCTTCTTTTCTTTATGGTTAATGGCCTCTCTTAAAAGAATTTTGCCAACATCAAGTCAGTCATGGGAGGGACAGGAGAGATTAAACTCACACTTTACATTAAATATCCTTCAAAATATAACATCGCCAACGAAGTGTTGCCAATAATATAAAATATACTTTACAATTTTTTATGATAACACTAACAGATGTTAAATAATTCGATTAAATGACTATGAAATAGTGAGTTAAAAATGATAACCGTAATATTATTTGTGTAGATAAAATTGATAACCAGTTAATAAATCATGTAGTAAATAATATTACTTAATCTTAGAGAGTAATATTAGATAGATAGATAGATAAATTCTTTATTGCACACATAAAAAAATAAGGAAAATTGACTAAAACTAGGCTTAAGTACTAAATGTAGGCAAGGGCGGCCTTATCGCTATGAGCGATCTCTACCAGGCAACCCTGCAGGACAGGAGAGAAAAAATATATAAATAAATAGTAGTGTAATGTGAAAAGTCAGAATAAATAATTATGAGTAAGAAATGTATATACTAAAGATAAGATTATTGGACAGAAGTCTCAATAATATTAGTTATGTATTGGCAACTAAAATAGAAACTGCTTATGTAGGCATCACTTGAAATAGATGGCAGCACTGTTTTACCAGTGTTATTCCTGTGTCACGGCAGTCTTTTGCTAACTGTCGAAAAGAGCACAGCTCATGTATTGAATACTGAAGTGGTGTACGACTGTATAAAATAACTCGTATAAGTATTAACCTTATTATTACCTATTACAATAACAGTATAAATATCGACGTGATACTGTAAATATTCTAAAATATCAGATATTATATTATAAAAAGAGCATTTTAAGTTTCTTATCGCATTCTTCTCATGGGATTCTAAGTTAGCGAAACGGCTGTAAGATGTAAACGTTTTTACGAACTGTGTAGTTTTCGCGCTTATTCCTAATCTTAGGAATGTCGTTTACAAAATAACAGAAGCGATATTAATAGGGAAGTCTTCTAGAAGAATCAAAAATGGCTACATTAGTCATTATGAACATTATTACCAGCAATTGAGCTGGATACAAACGTGATGAAGTCGTGTCAGTTATAGCACCTAAGTAGTCTATTACGGGACCAATTTGTCATCGGTGAAGGTTTAAGGACTTATGTTTTTGTTAGGGACACTAAACTACCTGAGCGGCTAACGGAAGTTCCTGATACTTTTTTGGGACAAAATGTAGTGGGGTTTTGTGATATTAATTTAACTTTATATAATATAACCAACGGACTTACTGTCGTAGATAAAAAAAGTAATATTGAACCGACTATATATACTTTTAATAGATAAAGGATAAATGATCGTTATTCGTTGAAAGAGAAGGTACCAGTAGTGGGAATAGTTATTAGACTCTTACTTAACATTAAAAATTTTAAACTAACAACCCTAACTAGTGGTAGTTAGATGGTACTAATTTGTAGCTGTTGATAATTGTCACAGAAATCTTTATACAGACCTAAAATTGTCTAGAAGTTTTACTTTATACAAAGATCAAAGTTAACTACTTGGTTACTTTTTACGTTCTCAGGCTCAGAAGTTCTAAATCGTAGTTCAATTGCGTGCCCTGCGACTGAATTACTGGTAATAACATCGCATGGCCGTATGCGATGGAGACATACGTTCAAATCTTGCGAAACTACACAACAGTCACCTTAACGATCCGCATTAGAATGTGAAGAGACAATACTGTGTTTTTTATTGGATTATTAGATATCATCATCAGACCGCGGCAGTTCAATGTTGTATGTAGGTATTCCCCAAGGTACAGAACTTAGCCCGATTCATTATTAAATATGATTTCATTAATTATCCACAATTTAGTACGATGTTGGTACATTTAAACTGGTGGTAAAATTCTATCAAAGACAGAGATTCTTCTAGGTAAGTCTTGTCTTAAATCTTTTTCTTTTAATTACCAAAATTACTTATTAAATATCAATTTGTTTTACTACTACACAGTGATGATCTTTGTCATTACACTCTTGGCCAGTCCAGTCGTGTGCCTTTAACCTTTCCTTCCACCATCATGTATCTTCTCAACGTGAGATATATTAATGGCTATGTAAACATAAACTCATGCATATTCATATTTGCACGTATAAATCAATGATCACACTACTCCATATTGATGTTTACCACACAACAGTCGGTCACGAAGCGGAAGTGTCATTTGTTTTAACATTACCATCAATGTAAATTAATTCCCATAAATATATCGCTTGTAAACATGTTCTTTCAACATGCATTCCTTATTGTTTTCTCAGCGTGAACGAATTAAGAATGAAGCGGTATACAGAACTAAGGTCAGTTACATACACCTAAAGATTGAGTTCTAATAACTATAGGTTGGGCACGTAATCGTGAAGATTAGAAGGCCGTTGGATCAAAAAGATTCTTCCAACCTGAAAATCGTAGGGAACTGGAGTATGCAGTTTGTATAAAATCGATCGCGGTGGAAATCAATTGAGGAGGCTGACGTGTTATGGACGATAAAAAGCTAATGATGATGATGAGAAGAGAGAGGGAACTGGACGTGAGGAGGAAATACATAAAGGATTAGACACAAATAAGAAAATAAGGAAAATGTTAAAAGAATTTTTGGCCCACACCAACCAAACGGGAACGTGTAAAATAAAAAGATAAAAAATTGATGAAGATGAACTTGCCTGCATCATTGTAACCGCAGTAGATTCCGCAGTATCCAAAAGAGAATATCTGCTAGAAAATATCTATATTTTAATAATACCCTGATTATATCATGAATATCTCCATATTATTATACGCTTGGAAAAAAACTTACCATAAGTTTAACATCATGTCAGTTATAAAAAAACCAGGTCCTTATTGAATACATCCACCTAAATTTAGCTTGACTATATTACAAATTTAGCGGAATCACTAATTGAGTTGTAATATGATGACAAAATTGCGGTTCGAACAATTTAAAATGCATTTCGGAAATCACATTCTTGGTAAATTATACATCCAGCATCTCAAATGTGCAATAATGTTATGCGCTTAAACATACACATACATATTACATTTTGATAAAGTTATATCTGCATTAAAGAGCCTTCAAAGGTTCAATTTAACTATAGTTAAATTATATATCTTAGAAGTGTGTTAAAACTACCAAAAATGTAATCTTCGCACAGTTAATATACTCTTGATTATAGTAAAAACATAGGATGGCGTCATCTTTAAAAAAAGTCTATTAAAGCTTATGATCAAACCAGAGACTTTCGAGCTAGAAGACAAGGCAAGGTATCTTCTTCTTGTCATCATGTGTAATGAAACACGACGACTTTCTTGTCAGTTATAATGGAGTGGTGTTGCCATTGCCTTCTCCATTTCACATACTAGTGCGAGCACGGATGCTCATCACATAGATATGCAGGTTTCACGGCTATCATATCAATTCCCATAGCAAAGTGATAGCAATGATTTTGATGTTTGTGAAATAATGCTTTAAGTCCTAGTATTAGGAATTTATTAAAAAAAATAATTGGGAAATTGAAATAAGGAATTTCATAATTATATTTGTCGCGTTATATGGCAACATTGAATAATTATAACACGCAAAGTCAGAAGTGTACGACATAGTCGATATAATGGTGTGTGTACCTTTAGAACAGGTTTGTGAAGAAACTAATGAAGTATTCCGATGATTAATCAAGTCTAATGCAACGAAGGTACTGCAACATTGTCGAGAGTGAATTTACAATGAGCCGACTCCTAAGCTTTAAGGCTTTAGAGCCCATAGATCCAAGGTCCGAGATCAGGAAATATAACATTTAAGAATTTTAAGACCTATTTCCATAATTTTACTTCTCCATCAAATTCTAAAACTTTCCTGATGCAAAACTGTTTTACTGGTGGTAAATACATCATCACTTTGGAGAGGTCCTGACTGTTCCTGAAGTTAATAGCCAATCTTCAATGATGAAGTGGAACCACAAGGAGACGGTTCCCTCATTCGAGAACCTTATATATATATATTGCAACGTCTATTTCAATAGTAAGCACATATTACTACGTTGCGGTTAAACGTGCCAAATTACAATTAGAATATACAAGACGTTATACGAAAGTAATATAATCAAATATAACAGTAACCTTGCTAGCTACACAGGCTTTGGTGGAGACCTAAATACATGTTAAGGTCATCCAGCACATCATCCGGTGCACCTGATCTCAAATCTGTTTTATTGTCTCGTGTACATTTTCAAGTTACTAATAAGCAATTACTGTTTTTTCCGCGTTCCATAACGGCCAATTTGTTTGTACATAAACATGAGAACAAATAGGTTTTTTATTAAATGAAAATTGCAGTAAGGGATGTTAACTGTTCTTCCTGGACGTTACTGATTTTACTGATAATGAAATCTCCACAGTATTTTCTTTATTATTGTTTAAAGAAGCGGTGAGACGTTCACTTAATATTAAGTGATATTATTGCCAATAACAATGCATTACTAGTAAGGATACTAGACACTACACCAAATTGTGCTCGTCGCGATGACGCTAGACATCGGTTACATCTGTCTTATACCAATGTGGTAATCAACCAGCTTCATGATGCTCAGATGTTACTAATGATCAAAAGCCGTGATAACCTACTGGTTTGAACGCGGGCCTTCCAATCCGATGATACCGAATTCGAATCCGGCCTGCACCAATGAACTTTTCAATTTACGTGCAGTTAGTATAACACCAACTAATATCACGCGCTTTGACGGTGAAGGAAAACATCGTGAGGAAACCTGCTTATCTATGTGATGACCATCCGTGCTCGCACTAGTATGTGAAATGTAGAAGGCAATGGCAACACCACTCCATTATAACTGCCAAAGTCGTCGTGTGTTTCATTACACGTGACGACCGTGATTCTCAGTCATGAGGAAATAGGACTTAGAAGAAGAAGTTACCATTAATTTAAAATGGAAAGCCACTTGATGCAGGCTACTGAGGATGGGTCGGCGAAACCCTTGGAAGCCACATTCATCAACTGATGAAAATAGCACATCACCTTCTACCTTGTTATCCTTTAACATCACATAGAAATGAGGTCAAATATAATATTGTAGTTGAAATAATAATGAATTCAATTACAGAGTAACCTTGCGAAACGGATTGTAATAAAACATTTCAGTAACAGACGTACAGACAAATCATTACAACGGCCTCAAGTTAACGCCTACTATGTAATCATCAATACGCCGAGTCATCGAATAAACTAACAATGGAAACATTTTATTATCGACCTCTCCAGTCGACTTCCGAACATCATTAATAAACATTTCGGAAGTTGCCAAGTGACTTACATTGATGGAAGCAACGGGTTCCGTATTATTAAAAATATTACTTCTCTAAATGTTTGTAAAATGGAAATTTTCTAAAACAGTTTCTACTTATTTCATCTTAACCAGAAATAAATTCTGTATCAGCTAACTTCCGTGATAGAAGAGTTCAGTTTTGAATACCTTCATAATCTGTATCTTCCATAACAATTTCTGAATGTAGATATGCCTCATTCTCTTTCACTAAATGCGATCTTCTACTAATGTTCCTTGTTCTTTTACTGTACCTGATAGATGTAAATGGATTTTGATCTTAATGAAACGCCGAACGTAGTATGTAGTACAAGAAGTAGTACGTCTGGCTGCTGGTTCAAAGGTTAAAGCCACGTTTCAATTTAACACAAATTCATCAAACAACGAATCTTTTGTTTCTCATTCTTTCACCCGCGCCTTAAATAGATCTTATAAAGGTTTCTTTTTATCTAAATTGAATGCCTTTTAATGTAAATACAGATAATTAGAAATCCGAATAAGACTATATAAAAAGTTTTTATTTCATTGATCATAAAAAACTTATCCTTCTTACAGACCCCTACAAATGTGTTGAGTACACAAAACCAATAATGTATCAACACTGCAACAATAGAAATCAACACAATTATATTAATTAAAAGTATTAACAGTGAAGCTGAAATTATGATGATGATTAACAAAGAATACAACTCAATGTTGGAGAGGAAACGTATGTTGTACAACAAAGGGTCATGTACCCCATTGATTTGGAGAGGTAACTAATAAACACACGTTTTGGCTTGTCTTATAACATGAACTGTCCCTCATTCGATTCCAGAATCACATTTTGTGGAGTTTGACTTGTGGTGGACAATCATTTTGATTGTTTTGATTTTTAAACATTTACAACTTTTGTTAACTTTATCATAACTTTAGCTTTTTAACAACTACATTGCTTTAGATTTTTACAATTGTTAAACACAGTAACCTTCTCTTGTACCTAAATAGATTACAGAAGGTCATAATGTGTTCATCGTTACCACCGCACTTGAGCAATCATCTTCAAAGCACTTGATTTTCAACGGTAGCTTTATATAAAAAAATCGCAACATACAATTAAAAAGGCCCAACTCGAAAATTGATCAAATCAACGCCACGAATGAAAGCAAATGGTTTATAAATGAGTTATATGAACATACAACCTTAATGACCCGTGTTCATTACTATCGCAATATTCAACTCAAATTCGTCTCGAAGCTGATGACCCGAATAGTATTTTTTTTTTACATCTAATAATTTTGTAACGTTTTATTAGAGGTCTATTCGCAGAAGAGACGACACAAAGCAGTGCAAAAAGTTAGCCAACGACTGAATGCAATTATTCGTATGAGAACGATTCAATGCAACTTGGTTTACTTAATTAACATTAACGACGACTTCGTAACTTATTACTTAGTAATTTACCGCTCAGTTTTAAATTCGATTCATGAGTTTGTGAACATTTGATAAATTCAAAGAAACAATCTAGTTTCAATTATCATTTACTAGTGTATGTTGAAAAATATAGTTAAGAAAGAAAGAGAATATGATCAATAATTACTAAAGAATCAAAGTAATTAAAAACTACTGATATAATTAAGATATAATGAATGTTGAGGCTTCAGTTCTGTTGATTTTTCAGTTAGTCAACATCATAATTTCTTCCTAATTATGTCCATTGCTGCACATCAGGTTCAACTCCGTCCTTACGATCTTCACCAGTTTATTAGTCGCGGCACTTATTCCAATAAGCTTCTAGTCTAGATTTATAGATTAGATGTATAATGGCCATGATATACTAGACCTTGCCTCCTCAGCTTCGATTCTCGAATAAATGTTCCATTAAATAAATAGAAGACCTTCGCTTAACGTCAGCAGCATGACATAGTCTTCCAAGTAATCTGTCTTCTGAATTACTTACACTTTCCAAGTCGAACATGATCACTGATCGATGTGGAGATCTTCGGAAGAAGTCTGGTAATGAGAGTCAATCGGAAAATATGAGAAATCTATAACAAATTCAATGTCTTTCTAATAATTAACAAAAGGTGTAACAGTTGAAATGAGATCTTTAAAGATGACATCGATTTCATCATCGTCATCATCAGCAGATGGGTGCTTACTTTTGGGCGTAGGTTCCTCGGTGTCCACAACATTTAGTCCTTCGCTGCTGACTTAATCTTTTATATTCAGTTAAGCATCTCCGCAGATTAGGCAGACTTGAGAAGAATGAATTCTATTATCTGATTATATCTTCTTTCCACCATATCTAGTAAAGATGATGATGATTGTTATTCTTCTTATTAATCTTCGTTGTAAAAGCTGTTAATATACTTAATACGAATGGAGCCGTTGCCCAGCTGTGGGATTATTAAATGTTCTAGATATATTTCTATCTTTACTTATCCATTTGAAACCTTAATTGGAATATTCAATAGGTTTCAATCATTCCACTTTTGAGACTCTATCTACTTTCATAAGATTCAAAGTTGATCCAAGTGCGAATGTTACTGTAGATTTAAAATCTGCGAGCATTCTTTATAATTCAACTCCGATTGCCATCTCACCCGAGATACGAACCCACGACCCGCTGTATATTCTAAATGAATCAGTTGTGAACACTTTTTCATATAAAAAGAATGGACCTGATGATGTCGGCGCTAATGATAGATTCTGACAAATAGCATTCAATCGACACCGTACAATGGCTGCAGCGGTTTAGAAGCGATTGATTGACGTGTTAAGGTCGCGGGTTCGTTCCCAGACGTTCTCCGCGCGCCGATAGCCGACATACAGACGGTTGAAGGATTTTTCTTTTTTAAGATCAACTCGAATACTTAAAAGAGAACATAAGTAAGAACATGTTGAAAGTGATATCACAGCGAGTTAGAATGTTCACTCTTTAGATGAAATTAGCTTTAATGGTGCAGTGGTTACGAGACGAGTAAGACGTTCACCTGATGGTAAGTGATACGATCGCTTATTGTTAGTTAAGATGGTATTTACCTGGTGGTAGGTCTCTGTTGCCGGAGACCGTCTGGATGGGTACCACTGCAGCTCCTATTTCAACCGCCAAATAGTAAGCAAACATTACTGTGTTCCGGTTTGAAGCGCGCTGTAGCTAGTGTAATTACTGGGGTAACGAGACTTAACACCTTATGTCTTAACGACGAGCGCAATGTGGTGCAGTGTGTACCATCTTAACTAGCACCACGTTGTTATCAAGCGTATCACTTACCATCAGGTGAACGTCTTGTTCGTCTCGTCGCAAAGTAGTATAAAAAAAAAAAGCTAATGAGTTTACCAGGTGGTAGGTCTCTGCACCAGGTGGTAGGTCTCTGTTGCCAGAGACCGTCTGGATGGGTACCACTGCAGCTCCTATTTCAACCGCCAAATAGTAGTGTGCAAACATTACTGTGTTCCGGTTTGAAGCGCGCTGTAGCTAGTGTAATTACTGGGGTAACGAGACTTAACACCTTATGTCTTAACGACGAGCGCAATGTGGTGCAGTGTGTACCATCTTAACTAGCACCACGTTGTTATCAAGCGCATCACTTACCATCAGGTGAACGTCTTGCTCGTCTCGTCGCATAGTAGTATAAAAAAAACAAATATACACTACTCTCTCGTTGTCTCGTTGCCCCAGTAATTTCACTGGCTTAAAACTGGAACACAGTAACGTTACCAATGTTTATCATAAGGAATAGGAGCTGCGGTGGTAGCTAGACGGTCTTGCGGAAAAAACTACCAGCAGTGATGGATCAGAGTCTTTACCAGGGAGTCCTGGGAGGAGTACCCTGGGCGAGTGAGCTCTGTCACTCACCAGCACGTGACGCGCCGCAATACTATGTCACCTTCGAGCGGCGCAGTAATCAGCGCGAATGACATTATGCAATAGCCGCTTGACAAATCGTTATTTAATATTATATAACTTGCAAATGCATTGTTAGGATGACGTTATGCGCGATGTGAGCAAGAGTTTTTTTGTTATTATAATATTTACCACAATCCCACGCGATGGTGATGGTGAAAATACTTATAGGGTATTCATTAATTTTATACAACTGCGACTATGTGAATTTTCGGATTTGGTTTCGCGAGCCTTGAGCTTGAGCGAGCTGATGCCCTCATAATTCCATAAGGCATACGCAGGAGTACAGCATAAAAAAACAGTGGAAGATGTTCTTTTATTTGGGAAGTAGTTAGACGGAGTACAGCGGTAGGTTCCGTAAAAGATCATGGAGCCCCTCCTACCGCACTGAGGAATACCACCGAACGTGTTTCAGTGAGTACAAATTCCACGTAACCCTGACTTCCCCCCCAAAAAAAGAGTATCTCAAAAAGATTTTCCATTCGTAAAAAGAAAAAGGTACACCAAATGCGTTTAAAAAAAACAGTGACAAACAAAGACTTTGAAAGTCTTTTTGCGCTCGTAAAATAAAAAAAATCCGCTGGTGTTTAAATAATAAATAATAATAAATCTTTATTTCACAGGAAGGTTACACAACTAATATTTGTAATCCCCGACTTCTGTGCTAGGATTTTTTTTTTTTTCCTACTTTGCGACGAGACGAGCAAGACGTTCACCTGATGGTAAGTGATACGCTTGATAACAACGCGGTGCTAGTTAAGATGGTACACACTGCACCACATTGAGCTCGTCGTTAAGACATAAGGTGTTGAGTCTCGTTACCCCAGTAATTACACTAGCTACAGCGCCCTTCAAACCGGAACACAGTAATGTCTGCACACTACTATTTGTCGGTTGCAATAGGAGCTGCGGTGGTACCCATCCAGACGGTCTCCGGCAACAGAGACCTACCACCTGGTTGATGGTAGGATGGTACCTGTGTTACAGAAGTTAGTAGCCTCTCCCTGAATTTAACATATTAATATATGATATAATGGAAAGCATGCGTTGACAAATGGAGTTCCACCAAACGTTACAGGAAATGCGCTTATACAGACATTAAATTGCATATAAAAATGAACTAAATCAATAACCTTTCAGTTCCATCATAATTAGTTAATTGAATACTGATTAGTTAATCCGATGATTGTTACTTTACATATTTTCCATCCAAAGGTTGTCTGGAAGAAATCGCTCACAGTGATAAGACCGCCCGCGGCATTTGTCATATAACAAGAAATGTGATCTGTTAATTTTCTGTATCTTTTAGTGTGCAATAAAGTATTTTCTATTCTATTCTATTCTAAAGCCGAAGGTACCGGGTTCGAATCCGGCCTGCACCAACGAATTTTTCAATTTATGTGCAGTTAGTATAACACCAACTAATATCACGCGCTTTGACGGTGAAGGAAAACATCGTGAGGAAACCTGCATATCTATGTGATGACCATCAGTGGTCAGACTAGTATGTGAAATGGAGAAGGCAATGGCAACACCACTCCATTATAACTGATAAGAGAGTCGTCGTGTGTTTCAATAAAAACATGATGACCACGACCCTCAGTCATGAGGAAATACGACTTAGTAGTAGTATTCTATTCTATTCTATTGTGTTCCGTCTCGCATAGCGCAGTCCGCGGCATCCGTAGCAAGTGAGCCGGCGCGTCCTCGACCCCGCGCTCTCACAAAAACCTTAACCACCTTAGATTGGCTCAGCCGGCTGCGATCACGACTGCGAACTGTCTAGCCACCACCGCAGCAGAACAGTGCTGTGCAAACATTACCGTGTTTAATGAACGGTGCTGACAAATAAGACAGAGCAACAAGGCTGTAGCTATAAGTAAAGAGACCGATATCTATACAACGAAATAAAATCGGAGTGTCTGTTCGTAACATCTTTCTTTCCAGGTGGTAGGTCTCTGTTGTCTGATACCGTCTGGGTAGGTACCACCGCAGCTCCTATTGCAACCGACAAATAGTAGTGTGCGAACATTACTGTGTTTAATGAACGGTACTGACAAATAAGACAGAGCAATAAGGCTGGAGCTATAAGTAAAGAGACCGATATCTATACAACGAAATAAAATCGGAGTGTCTGTTCGTAACATCTTTCTTTCCAGGTGGTAGGTCTCTGTTGCCGGAGACCGTCTGGGTGGGTACCACCGCAGCTCCTATTGCAACCGACAAATAGTAGTGTGCGAACATTACTGTGTTCCGGTTTGAAGCGCGCTGTAGCTAGTGTAATTACTGGGGTAACGAGACAACACCTTATGTCTTAACGATGAGCGCAATATGGTGCAGTGTGTACCATCTTAACTAGCACCACGTTGTTATCAAGCGTATCACTTACCATCAGGTGAACGTCTTGCTCGTCTCGTCTCGTAGTAGTTTAAAGAAAAATAGTTAAATTAAAAAAATATTATTTTTTAAGTGCATTTCGATGTATAATACGATACATATACCGAAACCATATTTTTTTAAAATTTTGTCTGTTTGTTTGTTCTGAGTAATCTCTAAAACGGCTGAACCGATTTTGACGGGAATTTCACTGGCAGATAGCTGATATAACGGAGAGTATCTTAGGCTACTTGTTTTTGAAGAAAGTTATAGGATCTGGCGGAAAAATATTAAAATCTATAATATTCGATTCATATAGGGAAGTTGTAACAATAACTGTTTTGTATACCACGCAGACGAGGTCACGGCAACAGCTAGTACTAAAAAAGAAAAGAGTTGGAAAAATGCTAAGGCTATAGAGTATAGAGGAATGATATATCTAATAGAGTAAGGAAAAAAGAAGGGAATTGTTATAAAATTATGTAAAGTTTTTTAGTGTTTTCAGCGTTACATGATATGTTTCTCAGGTTTATTACCGAGGACAAGGCAAAATTGTAAGACGACGACACACAGCGGGAAGTATGAGAGACAGAAATAAGAGGACTGAAAGGTAGCTAAACGGAATAAGAGCGAGAACTGGAACGAATGAATTAAGCCCTGACCCAAAACAAGCAGATTATAAAAAAGAGTGTTGTAGCTAAAGTAATTACTGCGGTAAAGTGACAACTTATACTTAAAGAGTTGTGTATATCATTCTTACTAGCACCAATGTTCCGTTAATTCATCAATCGTTACATGCTTACAAGCAAGCTTAAGTGAAGCAACCAAACGGCCAAGTTACGCTTAATGCAACCGTTAACAGGGCCGCTAACGTTACAACTTACAATTACCAACAAATTACAGGTAATTACAATAGTAATTTAAAGTTTCCTATGCAAATTTAAATATGTTGAATGTTTTATGAGATGCGCACTATTCACCTGATAACCTCATAACCTAATTATGCCATTTTCTTTTATAAACACGGAAAACAATAATATATTTAATATTGTATATAACATATTTAATAATGTTGTCTGTACACGTTAAAATAATAAGATTTTAACACTAAACCAGAAATACAACATCAAAGTGAACCATTGTCCATTTGTTTCGAGTAAACTCAAAAACGGCTTAACCGATTTTAAAGGCTCTTTCGTTAAAAAAACGGAGAAGATAGGAGTCACAACTTTGGGCATATTTAAAAAAATTAAATTAGGGTTCCTCACAAAAAAAACTCACGCCAACAAATTACGATTCTGCTCATGACAGCTCTTTACAGAAACATTGATACTAATGTTAGTAATGTTAATAAGTATATACTAATACTTATTAACATAAAAAAAATTGTTAATATAAATTAGTTAATACATATAAAAAGGTTATATATAAAAAAGAAGTAAATTACTTTTTTCGTCAAACGAACTCCTCTAAAATATTACTCTAATATCTTGATAGACGGAAAACAGCGATACTGTCATGGCGGAAGATTTACAATATACTACCAAGCAAATTACACGATATGTAGCCTCCATTGAGATTGTACCATAGACCTCTGTAGACCTGGGTTAGCAACTGCACCGTGGATGCAGTTAGAATCGCCTTCACACCGCATTGCGAAGATCCGTGAATCACTGTGCGAATGTTCAATCGTAAAGCTTTATTGCTTGCTTCCAGACAATACTGCATACGTCATAACTTAGTTATCTCGACCATCGAGCCGAGCAAGTAAGAGATTAAGTTGCCAACTGCCGTACATAAATAAAATAGTAGTTTACAAATACGAAAAAAATATAATTATTCTCAATATAAAGAACACATGTTGAATTGTAAAAGTGTTTGAACCCGATTTTAACATGCAAACATTTATATTTTTTATGACCGTAATGTATTGCAATTATTGCTTTTTGTTATATGAATTCAAATTCAAATTCAAATTCAAATTCAAATTCAAATTCAAATTCAAATTCAAATTCAAATTCAAATTCAAATTCAAATTCAAATTCAAATTCAAAATATTTATTCACCATAAATACATTTTACATAAACAGTGGAGTCCCTGCTCTCTGCTTTAGCTTTCGCTGTGTTGCAGAAGGCAGTGTCTTCGCTATTATGATCAAATTAAAAAGATACATATGCACAAATAAAAAGAAATCATAACCTCAAAAAAGAAAACAATATAAATATACAAAACAAAATATTTTACGTAAATTTTAATTATCTTATAAAAACAGATTAAACAAAGAAAAAATAAATATACAGTGCAGCTCGTGTCGTTGGTTATTTTCTAATCTATAGATTAATTTTCAAATTTAATATTAAAATTTTATGAGAAATGATGTTGCTATGAATAAAAAAGAAATAAATTACTTTTTTCGTCAAACGAACTCCTCTAAAATATTACTCTAATATCTTGATAGACGGAAAACAGCGATACTGTCATGGCGGCAGATTTACAATATACTACCAAACAAATTCCACGATATATAGCGTCCATTGAGATTGTACCATAGACCTCTGTAGACCTGGGTTAGCAACTGCACCGTGGCTGCAGTTAGAATCGCCTTCACACCGCATTGCGAAGATCTGTGAATCACTGCGAATGTTCAATCGTAAAGCTTTATTGCTTGGTTCCAGACAATACTGCATACGTCATAACTTAGTTATCTCGACCATCGAGCCGAGCAAGTAAGAGATTAAGTTGCCAACTGCCGTACATAAATAAAATAGTAGTTTACAAATACGAAAAAATATAATTATTCTCAATATAAAGAATACATGTTGAATTGTAAAAGTGTTTGAACCCGATTTTAACATGCAAACATTTATATTTTTTATGACCGTATTGTATTGCAATTATTGCTTTTTGTTATATGAATTCAAATTCAAATTCAAAATATTTATTCACCATAAATACATTTTACATAAACAGTGGAGTGCCTGCTCTCTGCTTTAGCTTTCGCTGTGTTGCAGAAGGCAGTGTCTGCCCTATAATGATCAAATTAAAAAGATACATATGCACAAATAAAAAGAAATCATAACCTCAAAAAAGAAAACAATATATATATACAAAACAAAATATTTTACGTAAATTTTTATTATCTTATAAAAACAGATTAAACAAAGAAAAAATAAATATACAGTGCAGCTCGTGTCGTTGGTTATTTTCTAATCTATAGTTTAATTTTCAAATTGAATATTAAAATTTTGTGAGAATTATGTTGCTATAAATAAAAGAAAAAAACATTATGCTCTCTGACCGCTTTGAACACAGAAAAAGGCTGCATTTTAAATGTAGATAAAATTAATAGATTAGATGCTGGCTTTGAATCATCATCATCTGATAGACGTTCAGCTAAATATAGGCCACACCCAAAGGTAATAAGAAAAATCATGCACTGTAATATCATTCTTGACATTTAACAATTTCCTTTATGTGTTCTATTAACCGAATACGGGCAATAATTATAATATAATTTCTACATTATGTATTACAATAAACTACACCTGCCTTGGTAAAGAAAACTGATAATTAAAAAAATTACTTCTAACTTCTTTGTCCGTTATGTAGCCGACAATTTATTACAAAGCGGACTGGTGTTTCGAAAGATGAAACATAAAAATTAACTAAAGCTTAAAAAAAATAGTTTGAAACTGTTAATTTTCGTTGAAAATCTGTATCCTTTTATTCTCTTAAATCATCACCATTGACATTAGTTAGAAGTTGATTTGCATAGTCAGTAACAAGTACAGTGGAAGTTTTATTTCTGAGATCATAGATGTCGCTAGTAGCACTTAATAAGCTCTAGGAAAGCTGATGCATTTCATATTTTTTGTATATCTAAATAGTACTAAGTATTATTAGTAAATGTATAGTTAGGGAGAGAATGTGATATTAGTAGTAAGAATAATATAAGTAAGTAGGAAACAGATAAGAAAATGTAATACTGACACAAGAAAAATAGAAGGAAGATAGAAGAAAAAATGTATGATCTCTTTCAGCAATGCAAAAAGTATTCTCTCATCTCTACCATGTGTAGGTCTCTGTTGCCGGAGACCGTCTGGATGGGTACCACCGCAGCTCCTGTTTCAACCGCCAAATAGTAGTGTGCGAACATTACTGTGTTCCGGTTTGAAGCGCGCTGTAGCTAGTGTAATTACTGGGGTAACGAGACTTAACACCTTATGTCTCAAGGCGACGAGCGCAATGTGGTGCAGTGTGTACCATTATAACTAGCGCCACGTTGTCATGGGCAAGCGTATCACTTACCACCAGGTGAACGTCTTGCTCGTCTCGCCACATAGTAGAATAAAAAAAAAAAAAATTCTCCACAGGGCTGTCCCGGACGCAGGAACTGTAAATGGATGACGGAGTCTTCACTCCAGAGCGCGAGGTATGAAAGAAGGAAGAAAATTAGCGGAATGACTGTAAGCAAAACAGAATAGAAGCGAGAACTGGAATGAGTGAACTAGACCCTGACCCAAACACGCGAGGGGACAATAAAAAAAAAACATACCACCAGTTAGTGACCTACCACCAGCAAGTTTATTAGCTTTCTACCCTTCAAACTGGAATACAGTAAAGTTATCACACTACTGTTTGGCGGTAGAAATAATCACTGCGGTGGTACCTAGACGGTCTCCGGCAACACACCTATCAGCAGCAAAATTTGTCTTGTTTCTATAACACGAGCATAGATTAAGAACTAGATAACCAATAAGAGATCTAGACTTGCGATAAGTTTTTTAAAGTCCAGTGATAATATAACGAAGGATCAAGTTATCGTGTTACGTTCACACGTAAGCAGCATATCGCAACTTAAAGGTATCCGAGACATTTTCTAAGTAAGAAGGTGCGTTCTGTTCTCATCATTAGTACATCCTGTCTACATTTAATAATAAATCATGATCGGATCATTAATATTAATACTGAATGATGAAGAGAAATTATAAACTATGAATAACTTATTGGATAACTTAACGGCGGCGTAACGAGCACTCGATGGACTGTAACTTTTTTTTTTGAGGCCTAAAGCCACGCTATTTGATACGTGGCTGTAGACTGTAACGTTGAAGCCGTTGCCTTTTTTTTTTTCATTAATTTGTTTAAAAAAGAAAATACAATTTCTAACAATTCTTCGGTTTCTTAAACCTTAAACAGTTTATGTGAACTGCGCATTCTCTTTTGATAACAAACAGAAGGTACATTTTACAAACTTATGGGTCATCATCATCAGCCTATAGACGCCCATTGCTGGACAAAGGCCTCCCCCAACGTTCTCCACTCCAAACGGTTTGCGCTATCCGCATCCAGCGGCTTCCCGCGACCTTCACCAGATCGTCAGTCCACCTTGTGGGAGGCCTTCCAGGACCTTGCTGCCCCATCGGCCGTCAGTCCTTCGAGCAATGTGCCCTGCCCATTGCCACTTCAGACTGGCAATTCTAAGAGCTATGTCGGTGACCTTGGTTCTTCTGCGGATCTCCTCGTTTCTGATTCGATCGCGCAGAGAAATTCCGAGCACAGCCCTCTCCATTGCCCTTTGGGTGACTTCGAGCCTCTTTATAAGGCCCATTGTAAGTGGCCACGTCTCGGTTCCGTATGTCATCACTGGCAACACGCACGAATTAAAGACTTTTGCCTTACGGTTACTAACTTATGGGTGGAATTAATGAATCTTTGTTAATGATGTACCTACTAAATAAAAGTTGTGTACAGTCAATGCGAAAGTGTTGTTAATTTTTATTAATTGTTTACTGAACTGCGCTCCGTTATTATCTTCTTCTAAGTCGTATTTCCTCATGACTGAGGGTCGTGGTCATCATGTTTTTATTGAAACACACGCCGACTCTCTTGTCAGTTATAACGGAGTGGTGTTGCCATTGCCTTCTCCATTTCACATACTAGTCTGACCACTGATGGTCATGACATAGATATGCAGGTTTCCTCACGATGTTTTCCTTCACCGTCAAAGCACGTGATGTTAGTTGGTGTTATGCTAACTGCACATAAATTGAAAAATTCATTGGTGCAGGCCGGATTCGAACCCGGTACCTTCGCATTGGAAGGCCGGCGTTCAAACCACTAGGCTATCACGGCTCCCATTATTATAAAAGTTACCTAATTTGAGTGGTGTCTCATTGAGTGTTATTGTAAAATGAATAAAGTTTTGATTTTAGATTTTTCTCATTTATACCTTCTATAATATTTTGTGGAATTTCGTTAATTAATGTGGGAACTAAGTATTGGGAAGTGCGTTTATCGTAAAAATTACTAAATCTTGGAGTAGGTAGTTTTTTCATAGTAGAATTTCTTGTGTTAAATTTGTGGTTCAAATGTTCTTGCACATCTTTGTTGAAATAGTATTGTTGTGTTGTGCTGTAGCTAGTGTAATTACTGGGGTAACGAGACTTAACACCTTATGTCTCAGGCGACAAGCGCAATGTGGTGCAGTGTGTACCATCTTAACTAACACCACGTTGTCATGGGCAAGCGTGTCACTTACCATCAGGTGAACGTCTTGCTCGTCTCGTCGCAAAGTATTATAAAAAAAAAATAGTTTTCGACAAGGAAAAGATACTTAACTTTTTCATGTATTGGCATGATTTGACAGGATTTGAACAATGCAGAACTATCTTCGGATAACTGTTGTTTTCAATATTAGGCATAATGATTTTTAAAATTCTAATTTGTAAGTTTAGTATGCGATCTAGGTAACTTTTAAATGTACGTCCGTAATTTGTAATTCCATATGTGATTATTGATAATTCTGTATGGGATTTTATATTTTAACATGCTCTTTTACGTTAAAAAAAATATCAGAAACAGATTACTATCCTTGTTATTCCCACTGTTGGGAAATAAACTATTACTTTTGATTAATGTCGGTTACCTCGCGATGTTTTTTAACCGGAAGCTTAGTTGAAATCGAACCCGTGTTTCGTTACACGCATACGTTTATCTGAATATTAAAAAACAAATACAATGATGATAAATTTGTTAGAATTTATAATCTAGGTACTTATAAATAAATATACTAAGACTTTCGTGTCTTGTATATTTGATAACATACATTGCTTGTTAATAATAGTTTTTGGTGTCTCCTTTTAGGCATTACAAAGCCTGTGCCAGGAGACACCACCCTTACATATCGTACATAAATTAAGTTTGTTGTCATTATGAAAACTTAGTAAATTACTTGTAAATTACAATACTTGTTTATAATCTAGATTGTAATATATACAATACAGTGTTTTAAGGTCGCGGAGAAGCGCGGGTTTGAATCCCGCTGTATTTATGTATATTAAATATTTAGACTAGTGCGCTTTACCACCTAGATTACATCGCCGCTTACCATCAGGTGGGATCGTAGTCAAGCACTAGTCTATCCTAAATAAAAAAAAAAAAAAAAAACCTACTCAAGAAATGGATAGGTATCAAAAGTAACAGCGATCGGTCTTGTACATAATCAGCGCGATATATAACCTTCACTCTTTTCACAGCAGAAGACCAGTCCCAGTAATCCCTGTTTCGATCAATGTTACTGGTAGTAAGGCAACTAAAGATCCAGTACATTTTTTTTCCTTCTCCTCCCATGACTCCCTGGTAAAGACTCTGATCCGCCATTTACTGCTGGTGGTTTTTTTCCGGAGACCGTCTAGCTAACCCCGCAGCTCCTTTTTCTTATGACAAACAGTGATAACGTTACTGTGTTCCAGTTTGAAGGGTGGTAAGCCAGTGAAATTACTGGGGCAACGAGACTTAACTTATGCGTATGTAGTGTATATTTGTTTTTTTTACACTACTATGCGACGAGACGAGCAAGACGTTCACCTGATGGTAAGTGATACGCTTGCCCATGACAACGCGGCGCTAGTTAAGATGGTACACACTGCACCACATTGCGCTCGTCGTTAAGACATAAAGTGTTAAGTCTCGTTACCCCAGTAATTACACTAGCTACAGCGCCCTTCAAACCGGAACACAGTAATGTTTGCTTACTATTTGGCGGTTGAAATAGGAGCTGCGGTGGTACCTAGACGGTCTCCGGCAACAGAGACGACCTGGAGAGATATATAATCGTAGCTGCATTACGATCAGGTGAACGGGCCATGGTTTGCGGTGTAAGTTGATGTGAAGTGTGCGTTATCACTTGGTCTACCTGGAGCCTTCACTCCTGGGCGCTGGGGGGTGGGGGCGGGCCGGAGCACCCGGAAGCATCCCCACTGCACATCCCACACTTGCACAATGCCTCTTAGAAATACGATCAACTATAAAACGGCGAGGTGCGCGTCTGGCGTTCAGTTGGCATTTAAGCGGACGTGCGGCCGCATGTGTTCGAGTTTGTGCTGTGCACTGAAACTGTGTTGTGTTGTGCGAAGGAGTTCAATAGAAACGTGAGACATTTCATTTACTTATTCCCTCAGCGGGAGAGGCAAAGGACTTGAGCACACACAGCCCAGTCCTCGCCTTTCTTATCGCTTAAAGCAAAAAAAAGTAAAACAACATTCACTAAACAAAACATTAATTTAAATTATTAAAAATCATATATTTTGTTTTCGTGTTGCTTTTATAAGTTTTCTTTTAACATTTCCCGCGTTCTTTTTCCCGCCAAACGGCCTTGACGTTTGCGAAACGGCCAAAGGTATTTGCAATAAATTGTCAATGCTCCCGCATATTGTTTAGCTTAATGCAATTGACAGACAGCTTTTGTTTTTAAACGTACTTGCGTTACTAGGCAAAGGTGCATATAGTGTACAGCATAATCACATTAAATATAATATTATCGTTATTATAGCGATTTGTTTATGCTATTTAAATATCAGAAATGTTTAAAGTGCATTCCGCAATAAATAATAATGTTGAACAACTTTATAGCGTATAAATTAAAAACGATTATAATTTTATTATAGCTACGTTTATAATAAAATTAATCTTCAATGAAAGATTAAAAATAACTTATATTATTATTTTTTAATAAAAATTCTTCTTCTTCATCAAGTCAGTCATGGGAGGGACAGTAGATTTTTACACTTTTAAATATTTATTTTTTCTTAAAAAAGGAAGAAAATCCTTGAGTGATACGAGATATATTAAAATTCTTTTAAAAACTACAAAACATTTAATGCTTTTGTTTCAAGTTCAATTCCCGTTTAGTTCATTCAACTATTATAATGCATAAGAAACAAATAATCAAGAGAAGAGTGAATAGAAACGTTTTAACACTTCACTACTTAACATGGAGTTACCTAACTTAAATGTCATAAAAAGCTACAAAACCTTTTTGCTAATGATATAATTTTTACCGTTGTTCTAGAAATTTCCGTTTGAATTAAATTAGTGTGGTATTTTATTGTTGTAATAGAGAAAAATGATAACCACCAATTACCATCACCTTTAACCGACTAACCAATAACACGAGAAAATATGGTATTCACGATCTTGACATATAAGCGGTGAAGAGTAAATTGCGGTCTATGATATATGTGAATGAAGGACATTTCGTCCGTGCGGTGAATACTGGTTGTACCAGGCAGACGTACCACCAGTGTGCAATCATATAATTTATATTGATATTGGTACAAATTATAATGATGAGTAAATATCATCATCAGTTCAATTTCTGTAAACGTTCGCAGTTTTTTTTTTTTAAATTGGCATCTCGCAGTTGTCTTTAACCTTTTCCTTTGCCTTTAACCGTGAAAGTGTTTTCGTAATCAGTTCAACAGTTCCTAATGTTAACTCTAACATACAGAGACAAACGAAAATTAAAAAAAAATGTTTAAGTATTGCAACTAACCAGTGCTTAGCTTGGTGAACAAATAAGATTAAAAACTACTAGTGATGGAAGGTCGCGAGTCCCAGCTGTGGGAAAGATGTGTGGGCAGATACTTTCAAAGCTGAACCAGGTGGACTGAGTATGTAGATGTTAGATAGCCACGTCCAGCAGTTGGAGATTTTAGCTGATGCTGCAAAGCGACGCGGTGGTAAGTACGTTCACCTGGTGGTAACACAGCTGCTTATAAGCACTCGGCGTCTTTAAAGAGCTATTTAATTAGAGGAGCTTCAGCCTTGAGGAAGAACTCAAGAAATTTATAAATACAGGTGTTAGGTCACTTACTGGTGATAGGTCACCTACTGGTGGTAAGTCTCTTACTGGTGGTAGTCCTCTTACTGGTGGCAAGTCTCTTACTGGTGGCAAGTCCTCCTACTGGTGGTAAGTCTCTTACTGGTGGTAAGTCACTGGTGGTAGGTCACCTACTGGTGGTAAGTCTCTTACTGGTGGCAAGTCTCTTACTGGTGGTAAATCTCTTACTGGTAGTAGGTCTCTTACTGGCTGTAGGTCACTTACTGGTAGTAAGTCTCTTACTAGTGCTGAGTCTCTTACTGGTAGCAAGTCTCTTACTGGTGGTAAGTCACTTACTGGTGGTAGGTCACCTACTGGTGGTAAGTCTCTTACTGGTGGTAAGTCTCTTACTGGTGGTAGGTCACTTACTGGTGGCTAGTCTCTTACTGGTGGTAAGTCTCTTACTAGTGGTAGGTCACTTACTGATGGCAAGTCTCTTACTGGTGGTAAGTCTCTCACTGGTGGTAGGTCACTTACTGGTGGTAAGTCTCTTACTGGTGGTAAGTCACTTACTGGTGGTAAGTCTCTTACTGGTGGTAAGTCACTTACTGGTGGTAAGTCTCTTACTGGCGGTAGGTCACTTACTGGTGGTAAGTCTCTTACTGGTGGTAGGTCACTTACTGGTGGCTAGTCTCTTACTGGTGGTAAGTCTCTTACTAGTGGTAGGTCACTTACTGATGGCAAGTCTCTTACGGTGGTAAGTCTCTTACTGGTGGTAAGTCTCTTACTGGTGGTAAGTCTCTTACTGGTGGTAAGTCTCTTACTGGCGGTAGGTCACTTACTGGTGGTAAGTCTCTTACTGGCGGTAGGTCACTTACTGGTGGTAAGTCTCTTACTGGTGGTAGGTCACTTACTGGTGGCTAGTCTCTTACTGGTGGTAAGTCTCTTACTGGTGGTAAGTCTCTTACTAGTGTGAGTCTCTTACTGGTGGTAGGTCACTTACTGGTGGCTAGTCTCTTACTGGTGGTAAGTCTCTTACTGGTGGTAGGTCACTTACTGATGGCAAGTCTCTTACTGGTGGTAAGTCTCTCACTGGTGGTAGGTCACCTACTGGTGGTAAGTCACTTACTGGTGGTAGGTCGCCTACTGGTGGTAAGTCACTTACTGGTAGTAGGTCACTTATGGTGGTAAGTCGCCTTTTGGTGGTAAGTCACTTACTGGTGGTAACTTACTGGTGGTAGGTCACTTATTGATGGTAAGTCTCCGTTGCTGAAGACGGTTTAGGTAGGTACAACCGCTACGCCATTTCAGCCGACAAACAGTAGTGTGCAAATATTACTGTGTTCCGGTTTGAAGAGTAGTAAGCTAGTGTAAATTACTGGGGTAACGAGACTTAACATATGTCTCAATCGACAAGCGCAATATGCAGTGTGTACTATCGTAACAACCCTCTATTTATTGGTAAACGTGTCACTTACCATCAGGCTAACGTCTCATAGTATTTATTCTGAACGCATCTTTTTTCTAGTAAAACTAAACAACGGGGTCATTACTAAATTAAAAAAAAATCTACCGTCAACGGCACAGGCGACGGTGACCGTTGAACGGCGATAAACAACGACCGTAAAACGTTTTACGTCCAAAAGCAATTTTAATCTGTACTACGTTGATTATATTAAGCTCATGCTAAACCTATTAATTTAAATGCTAAGTTTTAACATTAAATAATATTACTGATTAACGATAACATTAACTGTTACTGCGGGCCATTTGCCAAAAAAAAAATTGGTTCTGTTCTATCTTTTTTTAATAAAGTCAAGGTTATATGGATTTTCAGCCACTAAAAACTCCTTTCATAATTATATACTTTATGGATTCCTAGCCACTAAAAATAAAACTCCTTCTATTAATATAAGACTTTTTATGTCTCAGAGTATCTCTACACTTATATATATACTATGTTGTAATTATTGGAGATGGGATCCAACAATCGTCTACCTCAGCTTCTTTATGAGGATATAGACCTTTTTTATAACCTCAAATGACCCCAAAGACCATATAAAAGGAACAAAATACATTCAAGAGCCAGTGTTCATTTTATCCTAATTCATAAATTGATGTTTAATATCAATAATAAATATGAAGTTGATACACTACCTCGCCGTTTAATGTATTACTTAAATACTACTATTTATTTATTTAATAATATTATAAAAACTTTCAAAGTGTAAAAATTATTAATTTTGAGGTTATAAACAATTTTTTTTTAATTTCGTGATTCTTATGATTCTTGTTAAGTCTTACTGCAATTATTTATATAGTAACGTTTGGTTTCGAACTGTTTGTCCTGAATTTTTTTTATAACCCCTTTTTTATTTATTTTTTATAAACAAATGATTTAAAAATGATTGTCGTGTAATAGCGTTTTATCAAAAATCTCCACGTTCCGTTTGGACGGACCATAGCTGCTAATATTAAATATATAAACAATTGTATACATTTTAATATACAACTAAACTCATAATAAACATTGTAAAACTTTAACACACAAAAATAGAGAGGTTTTCTTTAATTTAACAAAGTGAAATATAAACTAGAGAACACTTAAAACAAATTCTCTGATCTATGTATAAGAGAAAAGATTTTTCAATTTTTATTATTAATATGTTATTACTAGCTGACCCGACAGACTTCGTTCTGTCAAAAAAATTGGAATGTTCTTTGTTCCTGCCTATTTTATAGCCGGGGCAAAAAAATCTCTTGAACAGAACCGTCACCCTGGTTATGGGCGGTGTGTGGGGTTCTGCACTATACATATATTCATCTAATAACTAATATTTAAATATTAGTGGGTTGCAGAAGAGTGGCCAAAGTTATAACTAAAGTACATAAGTTATATTTACTACAAGCTTTATTATATACATATATATAGCCTATGACCATTTCTAGGTTATCATCTATCACCATACCAAATTTCATCAAAATCCGTTCAGCCGTTTAGGCGTGAAAGAGGAACAGACAGACAGACAGACAGACAGAGTTACTTTCGCATTTATAATATTAGTATGGATTTTATTTATTTTTTAGTAATATTGCTTTTTATTAATTTCAGGTATCTAATAATATCAGTATGGTATATTCAATGAAAAAGGTACGTTGAAATTTTTGAAGCTTATAGATTATAAAATATATAGTAAATAGTTTAAGTTGAATAGTAAATAAATTAACTGGTAAGTAAACCTTTAATGATATACATTAACTATAACACCGTTTGATCACACAGTAATGTTTGCTTACTGTTTAGCGATATTTACAACCAGAAAAAATTATCGCTGTGTTAACCTGCGCTATAATTAATATTCAATAGGCTAAAAGACACAGAATAGAAAATAGCTCATATAATCGCGCATTGTTTAGCCAGTAGACCAGTAGTCGCGTAGCGCACGCCATTACTCTGTGACACAAACAATGGCGCGGAGACATTACATCAACAGAGAAACTAATTACTGCAATGTTTACTAACAGTAATGTTGTAGTTACATTAAACTTAATAGGAATATGGATTATCTAGGTATTAGTTTATGTTTTTTATGGTACTTTATCCTATATATACATAATGCATAAGTTTATAGAAGTTATCTATGTGACTTATTGTTACAATTGTCAAACAAAGTTGTTGTGTTCGGTGTCGCCGTTATTTGGATGGGTGACCATTAGTTTAGTTATATTATAATCTTTAAAATTAAAAAAGCGAAGTTTATGCTTCTAGTATTATAATAATAGATTTTAACTATAGCATTACTTATATCAAATAAATAAACTAACGAAAAAAGTCAGTTTCGGATCATGTATAAACTTAAAGGAAAAACTGAGAAGAAACTCTTTCAGACATTAATATTATGAAGCATAACTTACACTACTTATAGATGCAAATTATATTTTACATATATATAAAAACTTACGATTTAAACTATATGAAATCACCAATTTCCGTAATTATTAAATCTACGACTATTAAAATAGAGACGTCTGTTTTTTGTTATAATGTTTATACAACTACTTCACTTGTTGCAACTCGACACCAGATGGCGATGGAGTTCATCATCATCTATATTTGAACCATATATATCATTCATATATAAATATACAAAACTTACGTAGTAAAGAAATGTCTTTTATAGAAAAGGAGTAAAGTTTCCAGAATTGTTTCCATCCTTCCTTCATCCGGCTTTAAGTAATACACTTGAGGATATTTCTTTTAAAAACAACAATGTACATACCGGAAATCCCATGAAAGGCGTATCCTGACTTCCTTTAGTAAAGGAAATCGTAACGTTTCCTTAAACTATGCTAAAGAATGTTCCTTCGCTACAAACAAAAAAAAAGCGGAAGTTGATTTATTTATATGGTACGGTTAGTTGTAGTTTTTATATAATTCTTTATGATAATGTAGTCGTAGCAGATCCAACTATGGATCTTTTACTGAATGCTAACTACCAAAAAAGGAAGCTAATAACAAATCCCTTTTTAAGTAGCGAAGGGAATAGAGTAATATTCAAAAGATGCTTCCGGTTAAAAGAGTCTACTAGTCACTAGTTCCTTTCATCACTATATTGTATAGCTTCAAAAAACACAAGACTTTTTTCTTTCGGACTAAATGCAAATACACTTTTAGTCGCCTTTCTCGACAACTATACACTCCCGGACACATCTATCGGCCTACTTAGTGTTTAAAAGTTTTAACAATGCCTAGCTAAAAATAAATGTTAGGTGGAGCAATAAGTTTTAATGCAGTTTTAAACTTGATTTTTTGGTCAACCTTTATGTGTGTTTTTTTTTTTAATTTTGAATTCAGGATTATGAAAAAAAAAAACGAAAATTCGAGTCTTTTCATTGTTTTCAACGACCCAGGAATGGAGAAAACTTTTTGATTTCGCTAAAGTTGTGTCCGATTATTGGTTCCATAAAAAGGCAAATCTAAACTTAGAGCCAGTTTTGACCAAAAAAATATTGATACTCTGCCTGAAATTGTCGCCCAAGTTGTAAAACTTCTGCCGGCTCAATCAATTCGAAATTACAAAAAAAATAAAAAAAAAACATACCTAGCGGTTGATCAATAAATCTGCTTCAAAACTGCATTAAAACTTATTGCTGCACCTAACATTTATTTTTAACTAGACACCGTCGAAACTTTAAACACTGGGTGGTGGGCCGATAGATGTGTCCGGGAGTATATATTACCTAAATCCTACTCTTAATGTTGTATATAAATAAATTAGTAAATGTATATACAAACACAAATACAACAAAGAAACAAAAGATGAGTTCGATCCGAAAGTAGATTCAACGTTATTGTTAGTACTTTAGTATTACGACTTAGCGACACTAAAATGTTAGTCATCGAGTGATTAATAAAGCTTTCTAAAGTCGTTGGCACGTTGGTAAACATTTTCACTAGTTACAGCCACCTCTGAACTACAACACAGTTATCTCTTAAAATTACTACGTTGTAATAAAAATAGCTAATCCAAAATCTTTTGTATTGGTATCCTTGCCTTGGCAATCTTTCCTATAATAACTATCGTCGCTTTATACAATCAAGGAGTAGTGTTCTAATATTACTGTGTTACAGTTTGAAGGCGTTGTAGCTTTACTGGGGTAAAGAGACAGATTCAAAACGACAGTGTTTCTCCGAACTAACACCTCGTTGTTGAATACTTCGTTACGTCGACTTCTTTCCCTTAAAGTAATCGAATCTCATTTCATTTGGTTAAATGCCTTTTTAAGGCGTCGCAGCTTTTTAAGCTCCACTTAAGTTTAATTAAACGAGATTGAGCTTTTATGTGCCGTTAAAATATTATTGAGCTTTTTTTTCAAGTGAACCCAATTTCTCGCCGGAAACTTACGGAAACGAAATTGTATTATTGAGGACGGTTTTATAACTAAAAAGTACAATTATGATTCTTTATTAATTGTTGCAAATTATCTCGAAGTGAGGTTAAGCACTTTGCGTTCTTAACTTATGATATAACTTGACAATCTTAACTGATTTATAATTTCATATTATATTAACTTTAATTGTGTTAAAATTTGGCATTTTCTTTTGGATTCTCGCTTGCCGCAGTGTTTATTTTACATTTATACGATGATACATAATATATGTTGTTTTACGCATTATTAGAGAACCGTTGATTAACCAATGAACGACAATGTATGAAATGATGATGAACATGATGATAATATCGCTCACCGTACAACAAACACGCTGCACCTCTGATCATATAAAAAAGTAGAAGTGCCCTAAAATTTATAGTGACGTTAATTTATATCGGACTTATTTCACAGGTTTTGTAACGAATGATGATATTGAAGCGTTATTCCTATTTTTTTCAATAAATTCGCAACATATAGTAAGACCAATATCAAATGCTGTGGAAAGCAATAGACTGATAGTTGTTATGATACTTATATATCCAGTTTTCCATCTTCAATAAATTACAACGTCAGTTTACTACGTATGAGTAAATTTCTAGAGCACCAAATGTTTTACTATAATAATTATTGTTAAGTTACCTTTTAAAGTTAATGGGTTTTGGTGGTGGGGACCTAAAACCTACTAAGCAGGCCAAGAAAGAAAATCAGACAGAGTACTCTCCCATTTGCTAAGATAATTTCAGTTCAAGTACAGTTTCTCGTAAAACACTGAGCGTTAAATATAGAAACCCTATAAAAACCTTGACTTCATCATCAGAATGAAAGGTTATCTTTAGAAAATTTCGCCCTGATACTTAAAAAATACGTCACCAAAGCGTACCCTTTCACTTGCGCCGTAAAGTGTCCGAATCAGATGCGGAGTTTCACTTAAATATTACGAGTTTGTCGGTAAAATTATCATCGATGTGAGCTGAAGAGTGCGTTAACTTTCCGAGCGAGGGTCGAAGGTCCCATAAACGGTTGGAGGAGGAATGTGGATGTGTATTGATCCGCCGATAGCCGATAAGAGAATGAATTCGCGACAAACGATTTATTTTATTGCGTCCGAACGCGGAAACAATGGCGTCGCTCGGTTTTAATATACGTATAAATAAGGTAATCGGTTATAAATGAATTTCTCTTTTCATTCAATATATTTTATGTGGAATACGACAAAGTAACGAAAAGAGCTGGACTGAGTACCGACGATTAACGAGAAGTACGCCGCGAACACTTTTATGAATGACGAATAGCTCATGCAGCTCACAGATTTAACTTTGATTTTATTCTAAGAAGTATATACACTCCCGGACACATCTATCGGCCCACCACCCAGTGTTTAAAGTTTCGACGGTGTCTAGTTAAAAATAAATGTTAGGTGGAGCAATAAGTTTTAATGCAGTTTTGTAGCTGATTTATTGTTAAACCTTTATGAATGTTTTTTTTTAATATTTTTTTTGGAATTTCGAATTGATTTGGCCGGCAGAAGTTTTACAACTTGGGCGACAATTCCAGGCAGAGTATCCATATTTTTTGGTCAAAACTGGCTCTAAGTTTAGTTTTGCCTTTTTATGGAACCAATAATCGGAAACATCAAAAAAAAATCCAACTTGTGCGAAATAAAAAAGTTTTCTCCATTCCTGGGACGTTGAAAACAATGAACAGACTCGAATTTACGTTTTTTTTTTTCATAATCCTGAATTCAAAATTAAAAAAAAAACATACATAAAGGTTGACCAGAAAATCAGCTTTAAAACTGCATTAAAACTTATTGCTCCACTTAACATTTATTTTTAGCTAGATACCGTTAAAACTTTTAAACACTAGGTGGGCCGATAGATGTGTCCGGGAGTGTATATTCATCAGTGTAAAAATAATAAAAAGACTAATAACCCTGGTGATGTTTACTTGCGGTGGTCTATGGGTACAATGCGATATTAATTTACAATAATTCTTCTTAAAAAAATTTGAACTTTCTTTAAAGCAAAGCATAATGAAGAAATCGACAAGTTCCGAGGAGGTGTACTTCCACCCCATAATTATTATGTCCTTGAGAAAAGACAAGAAGAAAAAATGTGGGATGTTTATCGTCAACCTCAAGAGGAGAACGTTGAACTGATCTTTCAATCAAAGTCATGTTTGGTTGTCTATAGATTATAGAATGTAGTATAGCTATCCGCTGTATGACAGATATTAAAGGGCTCGTCTCTATCAAAAAGAATATCAAGACAATTGAGTACACAAATAACCTTTTTATAGATAATAGCTATTCAAAAAAGTCTATAAAGTTTTCGGCTTGTAAATTTTTTTAATGTATATATAAAGAAGTTTGTAGAAGCAATTTTTGTTATCTTCCACTTACAGTTTAGTTTTTATTATTACATTAACCGTTTCACTCTTTCTATTTCTATATAGATACAGTTCACTTAGTTTCCTATTCCTCGTACATATTTTGCTGCTTATTATGATTTATATCCCCTAATTAGTGTACCGCAATTGGGAAACTCATAGAAAACATTAATTTCACGTGTAACTTTCATGCCATTATTTAGTTCAGTTTCTATACAATGCATAACAGTAAAAAAATCTAAACATTATTGCGAGTTTAAATGTACTTGAACTAATGCATTAGGTTTAACAAGAAGGTTGCCTTCGCTCGGAGTATCACGACTTCTATCCATTTACAGACGATGTTATCTTAGTATTCAATACCGGTAATCATTGCTGACATGAACTCCATAACTCAGTGTAGTGTTAAAAAATGGACCGCATTTTTTAAAAGGTCAAGTTTTAAATATTTTTGAACTTAAGAGCAAGACGTTTATCTGATAGTAAGTGATATACGCTTGCCCATAACAATATATGTTATAGCCTTCGGTGCGGCGGTAATTTTACTATTTATACAATTCTTCTGTCTCTATCTATAACAGCCCTATTGTGTCCGCCTTCGGACATAGGCCTCCTCTCCTTTGTCCACGCCTGCTGATCCTTTGCCATCTGCATTCATCCTCCACCCGCTAGCTGACAGATGTCATCTTTCCACCTTTTGGGTGGTCTTCCTTTTCCGCGGGTGTTTGCACGGGGTCTCCACTCCAAAACGCTTCTCACCCAACGACTGTGATTCAATCGAGCAACATGTCCAGCCCATCTCCACTTCTTCCTTTCAATTTCTTCAACCACGTCTCGTACTTTGGTAATCCTTCGGATCCATTCGTTCTTTCTATTGTCCATTATTGTTATACCAATTATTAGTCTCTCCATTGCTCTCTGTATACAATTCTTACTAACGTGAAAAAAAGAATTTAAATTTACAAACTAATGTTAAAATTTACCTAACAAACAAAACTTCTGTAGCGAATGCTTCATGAAAAATGTAAATTTACTTGAATATAAAATTAAAAACAACATTCTCAAAGAACCATAGACAAAGCCGAGGCAAAGGTCAATTAGTCAAAAAGGCCTTTTATTATCTATGTTATTTACCGTGAGAGTTTCGCGCCGCGCCAATCTAAGAAAAAGTAATGTTGATTTAATTACAGGCTGCCAGCACGTCTTGCGCTTAACGACCGCCATTTTAAAAGAGCAAGTGTCAAAATTAAATTATTACTTAAATATTTATGCAAATAATAATTAAAGCTAAGTATGACGTTAAAGTATTTTTTTTTTAAATAAATCAAAATTCAAACCAGCGTAAATTGTTAAGGCTCCCAAGACTCGCGGCTTTTGTCAATTCGCTCTTCGAGGAAACTTATTCAGCAATAGACTTAAATGATGATGATGACGAAAAGTACTATTTGAAAAATATACATGTGAAAATTTAAAAATTAATACGTTGATTATAAAACAAAATAAGTTTAGTCAACGATCTGGTGAAGGTCGCAGCAAACCAATGGATATAAACACAGCAGCAGCGTTCGGTGCAAAAATGGCGGAGGCCTACGTCCAGCGGTGGACGTCCATCGGCTAATGATGATAATGAGATAAAAAATGTACACGTAACATAACAATTTTCTCATCTGAGTAACGTCTAAGTTACACAGTGTTACGTACGCAGTTTAGACAATTTTCTTGTCAAAACGAACGAGTTTTAGCAATACGAGATGATTTATCTGTTGCTTAAGAGCACTGCGTTTTTATACACTGCGGAGTCAGGGTTAGCAGCTGAAAGAATTTGACAGAAGAGTATAATTTACTTCTAATCGACCACTGTTTTATTCTGTTCCTTGTCATGCTCTACATGTTTGAAGGTTAGCTCTTAAAATTAGTCGTGTGTCTTGTGCAGGTTAGAAAAGTTCTTTAATGGATTTAATGACAGTCAAATCCCGTTTGCTAAACAATTCTTCAGTCTTTCTTAAATCAAATTCTAACTTAAATACTACATAATATGGCTAATCGATATTTTCCAGCGGTGTTTATTACGATGGATATATAAAAAACTATGAAATCAATTTGAATGTTAAGGATATCCGCAATCTGGTTGGGATTTTGACATTCTATAACCCTATGAACGGTTAATGTAAAACAACGCAATGGGCATGACGTTGTGTAATCTAATGATATAATGTTTAAAATAATACGTAATTGAGATTAAACCGCAATTTCGCGTCACGTAATTGCTGATGAAGAATTGATGATAACGACATAGGAATCGCCGTGTTTGTAATACGACATATTTAACTAAAACACGAGTGTGGAAAGCTCGGCGGGTTCGTAAATCTTACTTCCAAACGAACTTTGCAACTTGAAATCTGAGCAGCGACCTTCGCGTACATAAGACATACATAGTAGCTGTGTATGTTCTGGACATTTGCAATATTGTAAGCAGTAAGAAAGACCAACAAGATAAAAGGACAGTCGATTCAGCGAAATGTAACAACGATATTCACACGATAGACAATGGCTACTGCAATCGGGTCGGAGTATTTGTTTTGCAACCTTGCTTACTAGGTTCATAAAATCTGGTTTCACCAATCCTTTTATCTAGAGAATATTTCCAAGTGGTTCTAGTTACAGATTTTCCTATCCTACACCTTAAACAATCCACAACTGTTGAACTTGTTGAACCGTCTAATTAGGTACGACCATAGCGTCTATTTATAACACGAAACAGTAAAATAAAATCATATTAGTCTTATTCTCAATAGCTGGGTACTACAGATGGTTAAAGATGGCTAGAAGCAGAAAAGTCTGCATTGTTAAACTTGATAGAAAAGTTATTTTAAACGCAACCATTATTACGTATCTAGCGTTTAAAATCATCATCATCATCATCATTTCAACCGATGGACGTCCACTGCTGGACACAGGTCTCTTGTAATGTATTCCACAAAATACGGTCTTGTGCTTTTTGAATCCAGTGACTCCCGGCGATTCTTTTAATGTCGTCTGTATATGTCTGGCGTTTAATATACGATACATAAAGTCAAAGTCAAAATTTTTATTCAACATGGGAACAATAGTTCACTTATTGAACGTCAAAATCTACCAGCCATTCGCAAAACAAATGCCACGGACCTGAGAACAATGTGCAAGAAACACAGCGGGCTGTATATATATACAGTCTTCTTAATTTTTAAATGTCTTACACGTACCGACACATACTGCACGAGAATCAGCGCCATTTATTTCCACACATCTTTATCATTTAAATAATCGTCAACACTATATGATTTTCTTAATTATATATATTTAATTTTGTTTTTAAATCTATGAAGCTGCAAATCTAAAAGGGTTTGTGGAACGTTATTGAAGATTCGGATACCGAGCCCCACAAGGGTTCCATTATTTTTGTGCAGACGAAAATAATGCATAAAACTAAATATACTCCCGGACACATCTATCGGCCCACCACCCAGTGTTTAATGTTTCGACGGTGTCTAGTTAAAAATAAATGTTAGGTGCAGCAATAAGTTTTAATGCAGTTTTAAAGTAGATTTATTGGTCAACCTTTATGTAGGTTTTTTTTTTGTAATTTAGAATTGATTTGGCCGGCAGAAGCTTTACAGCTTGGGCGACAATTTCAGGCAGAGTATCCATATTTTTTGGTCAAAACTGGCTCTAAGTTTAGATTTGTCTTTTTATGGAACCAATAATCGGACACATCAAAAAAAAATCCAACTTGTGCGAAATAAAAAAGTTTTCTCCACTCCTGGGTCGTTGAAAACAATGAACAGACTCGAATTTTCGTTTTTTTTCATAATCCTGAATACAAAATTAAAAAAAACATACATAAAGGTTAACCAAAATATTAGCTTTAAAACTGCATTAAAACTTATTGCTCCACCTAACATTTATTTTTAGTTAGGCACCGTTAAAATTTTTAAACACTAGGTGGGCCGATAGATGTGTCCGGGAGTGTATAAAACTCACCAAAGAGGTCTAAAGTCACTACATTTTTTTTTATCATTAAATCCGTGCAATGTTCATGTAAAGTTCACGTCGTCGCATTAGCGTTGGCAACACTGGATTAATAACAAATGTCAGTGCGTGTACAGTGCGGCGTGTACGGGCGGCGACGAGCGCGCTGCACACGCGCACCGCGCCGCGCAGTAAGCGACGCGCAACTTGTAGGCGGGGCTGCACACGAGCGTGCTCTATTAAACCTCTAATGGCCCGCGGACCTTTAATGCGTTGTTTTTTAACCGCAGATTGAATTTTGTAAGCGCCGTCTCTTAGATTGATGGATACGTTTTTGTGTAAACCGTGCACTTTCGCAAGCTCATTTAAACTATACTCCCGGACACATCTATCAGCCCACCTAGTATTTAAAGTTTTGTCGGTGGATAGCTAAAAATAAATGTTAGGCGGAGCAATAAGTTTTAATGCAGTTCTAAAGCTGATTTTTTGGTCAACCTTTATGTATGTTTTCTTTAATTTTGAATTCAGGATTATGAAAAAAAAAAACGAAAATTCGTGTCTGTTCATTATTTTAAACGACCCAGGAATGGAGAAAACTTTATTTATTTCGCAAAATTTTGGATTTTTTTATTGATGTTTCCGATTATTGGTTCCATAAAAAGGCAAATCTAAACTTTGTGCCAGTTTTGACCAAAAATATGTATACTCTGACTGAAATTGTCGCCCAAGCTGTAAAACTTCTACCGTCCAAATCAATTCGAAATTACAAAAAAAATAAAAAAAAACATACATAAAGGTTGACCAATAAATCAGCTTCAAAACTGCATTAAAACTTATTGCTCCACCTAACATTTATTTTTAACTAGACACCGTCGAAACTTTAAACACTGGGCGGTGGGCCGATAGATGTGTCCGGGAGTATATATAGCACACTGACATTACCACTCGATGTTTTTTAGTCAGCGTAATAATTATTATTTAATTTAAAGCCTCAAATTTGTTAATAATATATTTAAAAAAAAACACTATGTCATATACGAAAAAATATAACGTAATAATTATTTCAATGAGCAAAAGTTCCTATTTGTCAATATATGAGATACTAGCCGAGTACACTTCACCATGAGCCGTGATAACCTAGTGGTTTGAAAGCCGGCCTTCCACTCCGTAGGTACCGGGTTCGAATCCGGCCTGCACCAATCAATTTTTCAATTTATACAGATAGTATAATTCCAACTAATATCACGCTTTAATAGTGAAGGAAAACAGCGTGAGGAATTCATATCTATGTGATGAGCATCCGTGCTCGCACTAGTATGTGGAATGGAGAAGGCAATGGCAACACCACTCCATTATAACTGACAAGTAAGCCGTCGTGTTTCATCACACATGATGACCACGACCCTCAGTCATGAGGAAATACGACTTAAAAGAAGAAGAAATTAATAGCAGGATATCAATGCTGTCATAACAGCTGATTCACCATCAGATCAAACCAGGAACTTCATGTGACCGACTAAAATTAGTCCAACAAGAATGGATTTAGAACTTAGCTATAGACTTTTCCTTTAACATTTGACCACTATAATGTTTTTTTAACTTATTTACACAGACACAACATTGATATATGGGGAATAGTCTTCAAGTACACTTCACCATGACCGTGAAGGCTAGTCTTTAACGCCCACCTTCCACTCCAAATGTACCGGGTTCGAATCCGGCCTGCACTAATCAATTTTTCAATTTATACAGATAGTATAATTCCAACTAATATCACGCTTTGTCGGTGAAGGAAAACATCGTGAGGAATTCATATCAATGTGCTGAACATCCGCGCTCGCACTAGTATGTGGAATGGAGAAGGCAATGGCAACACCACTCCATTATAACTGACAAGTAAGCCGTCGTGTTTCATCACACATGATGACCACGACCCTCAGTCATGAGGAAATACGACTTAAAAGAAGAAGAAATTAATAGCTGGATAGCAATGCTGTCATAACAGCTGATTCACCATCAGATCAAACTTGGAACCTTCATGTGACCGACTGGAATTAGTCCAACAAGAATGGATTCAGACCTTAGCTATAGACTTTTCCTTTATCATTTGAACACTATAATGTTTTTTATTATAACTTATTATTTACACAGACACAACATTGATAATATGGTGAAGAGTCTTCTAGACACTTCACCATATTCGGTCCCATTCCGACTTAACATCGTATGACATTGAGTTCTTTAAACTGAATGTAGATAAAAAAACACAGATGTGACATCTATAAAATATGTAAGTATGTATGTATATGTAAGTTTATGTATATAAATATATATAGACAGATAGATAATAAGTTTATTGAAGGCCAAAACAGAACACACACACAAAACACATGATACTTAAAAAACGACAAACAAAAATTTATTCCGTGCACAATTCGGGCACGGGTGTATGTGTGCTGCAATGGTACAATAGACCATAGCTCAGCCTTTTTTCACCTACTGGAAGCGAAAAGCTGATTTTCAGCTACCGCCCGCAGTAGTATATATGTATTTATCTATATGTATGTATACACATTTCTTTCTTTTTATTTCCATACCATAATTTTATGCTAGATTGCCACCTACTACAACATGTCACCTCACCAAAGGTTGGCTGGTAGAGAATGCCTTCAGGCATTAAGCCCGCCTTTTGTATTCCTAATGTGGTACAATAAAGAATAAATAAATAAATAAATAGATGTGTTATTCGCCGTGTAACAGTGTAACAAAATGACGGATTTCATTGAATAAATTTTGAAGTTTAACAATCTAGTATTGCTGTAAGGAATTCACACACCGACATTTCCGCAACGCGGCGGCGAGACAATGGCGTGTACCCGCACCCCTCATTAACACTCAAGTGCTCACTACACGCCGCGATCCTTATCTCTTTCCCAACAGTGGACTCGGCCATTGGGAAACGTAACCTAAACAATTAGAAGTCTCGCGACTTGCACGCTACAAGTAATATTAACATAAACAACTCTAATAACGTTCCCATTGCTCTTCTTTTACAAGCTTCTCTGATGATGTTCAATGCTGTTATTCATTGATATACCACTTATAGAATACTGATGAAGACAGTAAAAAGCATTTATCCCACCAAAAATCGTTAAGTGCGAGTTGGCACATAACCAAAAGAGTTATCAAAACTTATCATGTCTTTTTCATAAATTTTTCTTCTTCTTAACAAACAAAAAGTTTTTCCTAAAGCATTAACATGTTCACTGCCACCCCGCTTTTGACGATGTCTTCCCAGAAGCCGCCATACATTGGGTGTCGGACACAACGTTTGTGTCGCCGGCACTGGAGAAAAATTTTGGTGGACACAACAGTTGTGTCACCGGCACTGAACGTGTTAATATATAGACTCTGTGGTAACAATACTGCGATGAGAACAAAAAAAAAAGGATCCCACGGTAAGGAGTTAAATGATATTAATAGCTTGAAATACGTTTTAATTAATTGCATGTCCCAATACAATACTTGTTTACATAGAATACATGAATATAAGAGATGTATTCCCAGCGTTGGGGTCGCGTTCCACTGAAGCTGTGCGATGCTATAAATATATAGAAAATGGTGAAGTGTGATCACTGAACATGCTGTAATACTTCTTTTTTGATATACGGTAGACTTTTTTTTTATACTTGTTCCTCTGTAAAGGTGGGCAGGGCTTTGTCATTTCTTTCTTTTACTTTCTTTCTTATTTTATATTATTTTCTTTTCCCTAACATTTATACATATTATCTTTCTTTTTATTCTTCACTCTTTCTTTCTTTCACCAGTTTTTATCATTTCTATTTCTTCTTTCAGGCATCACCTCTCAGACTGCCGCCGCATATTCTACTTATTCTACCTACATTTCCTTTTCCTTTTCCTTTACTTTTAATTTTATTTCTTTTATTTCCACTTACTTTTACATTTCTTTCTTAATCGAATACGATATTAGTTATTTTAACACTGAACTTTATTGTACCCGTCGCTATGAGGCTGACGTTGGCATATAGTTAAATGATTGTTATAATCAAGTAGTAATACTTGAAGTAATGAAAACCATAACTTGGATAGCTTAGCCGTGGAAGTATGCGCATAGTTTAACTTAACTTCGTATAAGTAACAATGGCGCATGTCGCAACGCAGCCGCTACACGTACGAACGTTTTGGCAAATTCTCCAGTGGCTGTAATTTGTCAGCTCACGTTGGCCAACCGCTGGCAATGAATACAAGCAATCAGAACACTGCTTTGGCTATTGTTGTACAATATTAGAATACTTACACTACATCACTGGTAGTCTGAATCATGTTATCTTTACAGTGATATAAGTAGTTAGAATTCACCGTTCCAGCGATCGAGCCAGTTCTTAAAAAATTGGCAACAAATTTTCTAAAAAAAAAAAAAAAAAAAAAAAAAAAAAAAAAAAAAAAAAAAAAAGGTTTTGGGGGTCGCCCGATCGATCTATCGTATTCCCGCTCTCTATCTAGTGCCGTTTCAGAGATAGATCTCAACGTACCACTTCTCCAGTAACACCCTCTTATCACCTCCTCATTTCTTATTGTTCCCTAATTACATCATTAGCGAAAATGTATCAAACAATCTTTGAAATATGCTAATGACCTCATTACCTATATCTACAACGTATAACATGACACCCGTCCAAGGAGAAAAAACAAATACAACATTCTTTATATTTTTAAACTTTATTCAGTACAAAAGTTGGATCTAAGAAATAAAACCTTTCTGTACAATTCATCGTTACATATTGTAAACTCTCCAAATAATTTCACAAAGTCATTCATTGTCTTGCCATTAAACTTGTAGTACAATACATTAAGCAGTACTCTCCACATAAAGAGGTCCAATCGTTTTGTAACCTACTTGTGTTGAAGTTCCATTGGCGTGAATTCCTCTTCAAAAAGTCGCGATGACTTCCTGCGGTGGTCTACCATAGGAATCGAAATACTGACCAATATTGTTTTTATCTATATGTATAGCTACCCAGTGGGACCCCGACTTTGGTCTGGATCTAAATGCATATATGTATGACGGCCGGTCAACATTTATTGGTAATCGATTAGCAGCGTACACGTTATGTTGTAAGCTTGGATGAATTTCGCTTAGGTGTTCCCCAATCTCAATATTATCCATATTTGGCAAGCGTTACCACCACCGCACAGTTCAAAAGATAACCGTACGAGTGGAGAGTGGAGTATGTTAACTCAGTATTTCTAGTTGTAATAATTTATAGGAAAATTTGAAATATGTGGTAAATAAAACGGAGTACATGAGTGTAATTATTTTTATTATTACAATAAAATCACCACAATTACTTAAGAATAGTAACATACATTTTAACTACTATAATCTACGGTTACATTACGATTTTATCTATCTCAATAACGTTATCAAACTCGGCGAAACGATACAAGTAATATTTGCGCAAGAGTTGATTCAAATCGAACTTCTAATCTTACACTACATGTCTGACGAGGTTCCAGTGACTTGAGTTAGCGGACAAATCGGGGGTGAGATCGAACGCTAATAGACAATAGCCTTTAGAATAATCTTTCCTAGATATACCATTCCCTTCGTTAAGAAAATGAATACAGTTCCTGAGAATAACGTATGATAGGCTGCTAAAAACATTATTCTCAAACGATGGTTGTAACGCGCCTTTTGATGGTATTTGTTGACCATCAATATATAAACTAAATGTATTCAATTATAATTTTCGAAATTAAATGGATTTTAGTGAGGTTTCCATTGAAAGCTGCGTTATTAACGAACCCAACGATACACCTCTTAGGTACTTGTCCCAGAATATATTATCCAGGCTTTTACCCTGAACCCCTGATGGTATTGTTAAAACTTTTACTTCTGCTCGAGTCAATAGGATATTTAGCTGTGGTAGAGACTAAAACTTTTTGATGTGCAAGCAAAACTGTTGGATTAATGCGCGCCCTACGAACAATAAGAGTTGCATCTGTGATACAAACTTCACACTTTTGTAATATAAGTATTACCACAACAAACTATAGTCCTTGTTGATTCTCTAGTATCTAATGCTGTTGTAAACAAAACGTAGAAATTTTTAAAGAATTTTGTATATTCACTGTAACACAATTGTTGTGTAATGAAACGATAAGATAACATTTTAATTTGAAAGCAGTTAAGCAAATATTTGTGGTTTTTTTCTCTCTAGTCCATATAAGGATGTTAACCTTGGTTGCGGTAGATAATCAACACAAATTCTTTTGTCTTTGTACGTCAGTAGTTGTCGACAGTCAACTTGTGTAGCAAGTTTTCGTGACAGTGAAGTGTTAAATTCAGGAATACTATGGAGGTAAGACTGAATAATTATTTCTTTAAAAACCATTCTTTTAATTAATTCGTTTCATGAATATCCATTTTTCTTTTCGATTACTATATTTATGTTCATTGTTGCAGAAATCATATGATTTTGAAGAAAATACTTTCAAAAATTATTATTATCCGTTATCAGAAGAAGGCACTGAGAACTCACTCTCAGAAATCCAAAAAATGAAAAGAAAGAGAGAACCTTTTCATCTAATGAAAATTTGGATAAACTTTTTGATTTTCCAAAAAATCAAAAAAATAAAAAGATCTGTTCATCAGTTTCGAGAGCTCACGGAGACGGCTGTGTAGCATATTTAAGTACAAACACAGATGATGGAAAAAATGCTACACATTTATTAAAATTGAATTATTCGATTTAAAAAGTTAACTAAAATCCCTGCCAAAGAACTTGGAGCACCTCTCCGCAATACGTGGAAAATATTACACAAACGAAAAAAGTCCCAACCTAGAAAACACAAACAAAATTATATACAATTACAAAAGAATTTTAAAAGTGTCAATTTTAAAAATATACTATGTTTACTAACTAAACCAATAAATATTTTATACTTAAAAAGCATTATTTTTATTAAAAAACCAGATTATTAGAACAGTACAACGTAACAAATATAATGTGAGTACGCACACGTTAAGTAATTGGTAAAACCTCATTAAGTACATTTTTAAACAATATCTTTTGTTTGGATAATTGTATAAATAGTAATAGTAGTTCAGTGGGACATCACTTGTAAAATTATCGTGTTACTGGTGTATACTCTCGATTAAAAAAAGGGCATGGCATCAATGCGGTGACATCATAACTTCCCTGAAACAGATCCCGCAGAAGATATAGAACTGATTAACTTTGCGAAAAAATAGAAACCTGAAGATTTAAACAATTCGTTCCACGTTCAGTCGATTGCACAATATGGACACAATTGTTGAAAATCATGCAAGTCACTTCTCCGAAACAGACCCCGCAGAAGATTTGGAACTATACAGACTTTTGTGAACAAATAGAAACTGACGATTTACATAATTCCTTCTACGATCAGCAGTGGTCTGATATTTGTGTTGAGGTAGAAAAAATATTAGTAAGTATTATACGTATTCCAACCGTTAATTGTGAAAATTAAGTAATACCTTGGATACATGTATTAAACTTTAATTTTTTTTTTTACAGTCAGCAGTTGCAAAAATGGAGGACAATCTGAAAAGAGAACTTACAGTAGTGAAAGCAGTAATGAACACAATCCTAAAAGACTGTGTGAAGAAGAGCCATCGACTTCATCAGGTACAACTTCAGCACATAATAAGGTAAATTGTAGTGTTTGTCAAATTCTTGTAAGTAAAAGGTATTTCACTAATCATTTAAAAAGTAACCTTCACAAAAACAACTGTCTAAAATTACATAGCTCTTTAAAAAAATGTATCTGTTGTTGAATCTGCTTTGGTAAAAGAATAATTACTTATAGAATTAATAGTAACTCAGATCAATCATCTGAACAGGGGTTTGTAACACCAGAAATGTTTTTAAATTCGATAAGAGATGATATATTGTTTTTGATTGACGAATCTATAACACAACATAGAATTTTCAAAGTAAATTTTATATTCCATGCTGATTTTATACAACAAAGTAAAGATTTACTAAATTCCTTCGACTTCCAAACTGATAACTACATAATTTGTCTAGGAGACGACTTAAACATTTCTTTTCATCATTGTGTGATACTATCACAAGTAAAATTAGTAATTTTGAGAAAAAAGATAGCGGTTGGAGTCTTAAACAATTAAGTGTTTAGACATGAACGTCAACAAATTTAATCCCTTACGTGGTTCTTCATACATTGTTTTACCCGTTGATATCATATCAAAAGCTGTTGAGTAACGTTTTTGTTGTTTTAAATTCGATCAGCTATGTTTTAAATGGGCACTCCTCTCCGCTTTATACCCGCCAGTAAAAACTTAAATCGGGTGTCATCGTACAAATCACATTCCCATAAACTTAAATTTAATGGTGTATCATTCCCCGTCAAAATGACTGATATACCTAAAGTAGAAAAATTAAATAATATAAGTATAAATGTTTTCGGTTTAGAATTTAACAAGTAACCAAAAAACATAATATAGTTGGACCGCTATATTTCACAAAACATCGTACAACTCGCCATGTTAATTTGTTACATATATCTAATGGTACAAATACTCATTTTGTTTCTTAAAAACTTATCTCGTCTAGTAAGCAGCCAACTTTCTCCAAACACGCGGTGTACATATGTGACGGGTGTTTACTTCATTTTCCTACTGCAGAGATTAAGTAACCACCAGCAACACGACTGTTCACATATAGTCCAGGAACTCCAATAGTAATAACACTTACAAAATTGGTTAATGACCGGTATCAATGATAAATTAAAATTCGATAAATTTCAAAAAAAATTAAAAATCCTTTTGTTGTATACGCGGATTTTGAAGCCTTTTTGAATCCTATACAACATCAAGAATGATCCATCTAAGTCATATACAAATAATGTTAGCAAACCATGAAGTTTACAGTTTTGGATATTATATTAAATGTTTCTATGATATAGTTTATCAAAGTAGAAACATACAGCGGTGTGAATTGCACTGAAGTCTTTATGAATCGTTTGTACAACGATTTGAAAAAAATAATAAACATTAATAATTGTACGAAATGTCCCGAATCACTTTCTACAAAGAAAACAATCTAAAAAATGCTGGATACTGTCATATTTGCGATACCGATTTAAACGGCCAAACTTTTTAGATTCAATATCAATACTGGTAAATTTAGAGGAGTTGCTCATGAAATCTGTGCAAAAAAATTTCAGATCCCCCAATACATCCCTATAATTTTTCATAATCTTAGTCACTATGATGCACATTTTATTGTACGCGCTTTAAATTTTGTGAAGGTGAAATTGATATTATCCTCAAAACAAGGAAAATATATTTCATTTTCCAACCGACTGCACTGAAAGTAGCAATAAATTTTTAGATTAAGGTTTATAGATTCTTTAAAATTTTTACCGGTAGTCTGATCAATTAGCGAAAATCTAAATCTAATGAATTTCATACATTAAAAAAAATCTATCCCGTAGACGAGATTCAATTCAATCGCCTTCGAAGAAAAGGTGTGTATCCATATGAATTTATGACATCTTATGATTGTTTAAATTTAACATCGCTACCTAGCAAAGAATATTTTTTCAATTCTATGTCTGATTCTGATATATCTACAGATGAATATAAACATGCAGAAGACATTTGGAACATTTCAAGTGTCGCAATATGTTGGATTATTCTAATCTATACTTAAAAACAGATGTATTACTTTTAACGGATGTATTTGAAACTTAGAAACCTTTGTTTATCAACATATGATTTAGATCCTACCATTATTTATACGGCACCAGGTCTCAGTTGGGATTCCATGTTAAAATTCACAAATTGAACTTTGAATTATTACAGATATTGAAATAAATTTCATTTATTAAGGCGGGTATAAGAGGGGGTATATCTCAATGTAGTAATAGATACGCCAAGGCCAACAACCAATATTTAGATGATTATGATCACAATAAACAAAAATCATATTTAGCATATTTCGATGCAAAACAATCTGTATGGTTGGGCTATGTCTCAATACCTCCCCACAGAGGTTTTGAATGGGTAAGTCCAAACACAGATTTTCAAGTACTTGATACGTTTGAATATGGGTACATTTTAGAAGGATTTGCACTACCCCGACACACTTCACAATTTGCATTCAGATTTAAACCACTGTTTGCAGAAAATTTATGTGTCGGAAATTCTAATGAAGTTAAACTAATACCCAACCTAAACGATAAAATTAAATATAAATTCATTACAGGAATCTTAAGCAGTGTCTCGATTGGGCATGCAAGTAACCAAAATCCATAGAATTTTACAATTTAAACAAAGTGCCTTGGCTTCAGAAATATATAGATTTAAATACACAATTAAGAACAAAAGCTGAATCTGATTTTGAAAAAGATTTTTATAAATTAAGAATAATTCAGTGTTTGGTAAAACTATGGAAAATATTGAAAAACGTGTTAATGTAAAGTTGTTAACACGTTGGTAAATCGAGGTAAAAGTCTAGGGGTACAAGATTTAATTGCAAAACCAGAATTCCATAGCTTATCAGTTTTTTCAGAAGACTTAGTTGCTGTGCAATTACGTAAGACAAAATTATTCTATAATAAACCCATATATTTAGGGTTTTGTATTTTGGATATTTCTAAAACACTTATGTATGAATTTCATTATAAATACATGTTAAATAAGTTTGGTCAATTTAAAACTTTTATATACCGACACAGACAGTTTAATTTACCAAATTTTTACAAACAATTTCTATGAAGACATTAAACCTGATCTTGCAACCCGATTTGATACATCTGATTATCCTTCCAACAATACATTCAACTTCCCAAAACTTAATAAAAAGAAATTAGGTTTACTTTACGATGAAAGAATAATGGGAAAATTTTTAGGGAATTTGTTGGATTACGATCGAAAATGTATGCACTTGATGTTGAAAATAATTTTACAGCAAAAGCAAAAGGAGTTAATAAATGTGTTACTAACAAAATGAAAATGATGAATTATAAGTTCATGTCTCTTCGATAAAAAAGTACAACTTTGTTAGTATGTATAGATTCAAATCAATTAAACATACAATATTCACTCAGCAGATAAACAAAATTTGTTTGTCATATAATGATTCCAAACGACATATTTTACCAAATGGTGTTGACACATTAAGCTGGGTCATTACAAATTAAGATAAGCACCTAATATTTGTGTACCTAAATTATGTGTATTACTAAAATAATGTATAATGTTTAAGTTAGAAATAGATATTCGTATTTCCTGATTTGTAATAGGTTAGTTATATCAAAAATATTTTATTATTGTAAATGGTATTGTTATTACCAATTGTGAAATAAATATATAACACATTTTTCCAAAAATATGTCTTATTCATTTTCCTAACCTCATAATATTCACACGTATATCAAAATGTTTCACTTTGTACACCCTTTTACTGCTATATTGCAGGTCCTAGTGGGTGCGGAAAATCAAATTTTGTTACCAACTTTATCAAATATATTAAAGAAGTATGTAGTAGGGATTTTATTCAAATTACCTGGTGTTTTGATGAATGCACAACCTTTTACAACTATCAAATTCCGTTTCATCAAGGGCTACCGGAATCTCACATGTTTGATGGGAAGGATGCAAACCTTGTAATTATAGATGATCTCATGAGAGAATCTGACGGGCGTATTGTTGATATATTCACTAAAGGTAGTCACCATAGAAACTTGAGTGTATTTTAACATATCACAAAACTTATTTCACCAAGGTAAAGGACAGAGGGATATGTCCTGATGCAAGTTATATCATATACTTCAAAAATCCCCGAGATAAAACACAAATTCGTTATTTAGCGCGCCAAGTATTCCCCGATAATACAAAATTTATTGAAGATGCCTACAGAGACGCAACTAAAGATGCACACGGATATCTAATGATAGATCTTAAACAAGCTACCAAAGATGTATGTCGTGTTAAATCAAAAATATTTCCATCTGATGGATATTGCATAGTCTATGTACCCACAAAGAGTTTAAATACGCAAAGATCTAAGCATTCCTGTCATTTATTAATGATGGTGCAACACTCAAGGACGCATAAAGATTTGTTGAATGCTTGTGTACTCTTAAACCAAGTATCAAAAGGCTCTATTAAAATCGTGTGATGAAGAAGAAATAAATTGTATTTGTGAATGTTCATACATTCTTCAAGGTAAAATAGAAATTAAGCAGCCAAAAGAAAAGAAAAATTAAAAACATATAAACTGTACTCCGATCGTTGTTACGCAAATGTAAATAAAGTAAGGAAAAACATAATTATTAAAACTGAGGAGCATTCTCCTGCCTCATATATTGGGGTCGATTTTGAGTGGATTAGTCAGTGGTCTTGTCTAGAATGGAACATGCAAAGAAAATGGTGCTCATTGAGCCAAGCATTTTTGATAAATTAAATCAACAAAACCAAGCCGACAAACCTTCTTCAGATTAGACATTGAAATGCAAAATATTTTAAAGAGTAACATGGATGATAGAAAGAAATGTATCTTGTACTTGCAAATTTTGCATAGGATTTCATTTACCGAAAAGATCGCCAACCTTTTGAACTCCCAATAATAAGTAAAAACATAGACTCAAATTTAAAAAATACATATTTTCATAAAAGTAATGAACCCGATGACAAGTCTCTAGTTGTTAGTGAATCATCGAACAACGAAGAGTTAAAACAAGAAAGTATCTTATCCCGTCAAGATTCTTTTTACACCAAAAAAAGTATTCTTGGTTTAATACCAAAACATACGTTAAAGCAGAGTTACTTCTAGATACATTATCTTCAATAAGGATAAAATTTACTGGACTGATGACGGAACTGTTATTATAGATAATACAAAAATTCCAGAAAGTAATATTGTAGACTTAGTAAATGATTCACTTAGACCCGCTTATAAAGAGTGATCCGATTGGTTGGGAAAAGTTTGCTAAAGCACTAAAAGATATTAAAATTCCTTTGACTTACATTGGAAATCCAAACGAAGTGAGTATATAAATCAATTACAATTAAAAGATCGTGAAGTACATTTGGGGGAGAAGAAGTGTTCGTTACACCACCATCAGATAAGCACGTAAATAAACTACGAAAAAAATTGATTGGGAAAAATGGACCCCCTATTAGAAATTAACAAATTTATTACGATGTATCACATCCTGCTGGTTATAGTAGTATTGAAAAATTAACAAGAGCTTTGAGAGGTAAAATGTCCAGAGAAGATGTTAAAAAATGGCTGCAGTCGCAAGAAGCATATACATTTCATAGACCGGTCCATAGAAAATTTTCTCGTAATAAATACATTGTATCAAATCTAAATGAACTTTGGCAGGTTGATTTAAGTGATATGAGGACCTATTCTAAATATAATGATGGTTTTTAAATACATATTGTGTGTTTATTGATGTGTTTTCCAAATTTGCTTTCGCTAGATGTATAAAACAAAAAGACTCGAAAAGTATTAAAAAATGTTTTGAAAGTATTTTTAACGAAGCCAAAACAACTCCAAGACATATACAATCTGATAAAGGGACCGAGTTTATTGCAAAACTGTGACAAACCTTTTGTAAGAGTAAAAGCATTAATTATTACACCAAAATAACCCTGATATTAAAGCCAGCATTGTAGAAAGATTTCAACGAACGCTAAAAATGAAAATGTGGCGTTATTTTACTCATAAATACGTTCAGACGTTAGATATTTTACAAGATATTTTATATAGCTACAATCATACTTTTCATTCTAGTATTAAGATGTGTCCGTGTGATGTTAATTCAAAGAACATCATGACTGTGTGGAATAACTTATATGATAGGAAAACGAACGGAACATAGATGTACCTCCACCAAAATTCCACATCGGTGACTACGTAAGAATTACTAAATACAAACACATTTTTTCAAAAAGGTTATGAATCTAATTGGAGTGATGAAGTTTTATTATAACTTCTGTAATAGTACGTTCACCATGGGTAGTATACACTTTAAAAGATTTGCAAAATGAAGTTATAAAAGGAACATTTTATGAAAAGAAATACAAAAAGTTTCTTACAACCCCCCTCCATGGGGTTTTTTTTTTTTTTTTTTTTTTTTTCTTTTGAAAATCGATAAATAATTAAGTCCGTGAATCTGTAACAGAAAGCAAGTGTTGGTGAAGTGGAAAGGATATCCCAATAAATTCAATAGCTGGATTTTAGCTTCTAATTTGAAAGAAATTGATCAAAGAAAATTTTTATCTAACTCTTCCGAGTAACAGTTCCATGGCATACTTTCAGAAAACAAGACAACTCTCTTTTCAACAAATTACCAAATCCCATAGTATTAGACGGGTTGTGGACCGTCGGTATCGTTGATTTCAATACCGTGTACATTTCTCTGTAGAAGACCTGAAAATTTATTGACATTGAAAAAGAAATTTTGATGATGCCAAACGATACAGAAATTTCGCTGGTTTACTACAGGATTCGTATACCGGCCACGAACTATGACAGCATTAATGACATTGTAAACAAAACTAATAACATTAAAGAAAAAGTAAATTTCAATACAATGAGATTACGAAATTTGTGACAGTTTCTGTAACCGATAAATCAATTAAAAATGTAACCTGTCACCAAAGTTGTGTATACAACTTGGATTTGAACCAAAAACAAATATGGTCATAAGTAACATGGAAAATGTACAGCAAATTTAAATTTAGGGTTACCATCCGCAATTATTCGTTTATTGTGATATAATCGAACCTCAAATTGTCGGTGATGTAATGACCCCTTTGCTAAGAATTATACCATTAGATCCATCAAGTTATATTTTACGTTGGCGCAAATAAAATGCATGTTTTTGCACCACCTCACTATTTTCTGTTATGCGTAAGAATTTGGGAAAAAAAAAACCCACAATGAAATAGATAAAATCAAACACTGGGGTCACAAACATACCATTCCAGTTCGGAACAGTGTGTGTTAAACTAATTTAAAAAATTATAAATTATTCGCAACATAACTTGTCCTTATGAACATTATTATTCACATCAAGCAGGATCTGGAATAGGAGTTATATACAGAGGGGCACCATTTCAACGTGGTCATGGAATTGGTAGTTTCTTGGGAGGGTTATTTCGATCTGTCCTACCTTTATCTCTTCTCTAGTGGTGCTAGAGGTCATTGGCAATAAGCTTAAAATTGCGGTGGTTGGATCTATTAAACAGATATGGTTAGTGCAAGACCTATGGAAGAGTCAGTTAAAGCTAGGTTAAAGAGGCAAGTTCAAATTTAAAACGAAAAGCTGATAATAAATTGATCGCATAAATATGGCTGGTCAGGGTATATAACAAAGAAGAAACGTTTATCTTCATTCATTCCACCACTGACAGCTAAAGTGAAAGCTAATCAAAAAATCAAAGCTGACACCAAGTAAAATTAGAGATATATTTTCATAAAATAATTTAATTATGTCTTTTCCACATAATAATTCTTGCGAGTGTATTAAGTCAGGCTAGATATTTTTGCTTTACCATCCACACAAACAAGTATAGAAAGCGGCATTTGGGTTCACTAACAAACCTATTTCATCACTTGCTGATGATGGACCCATCGAATTTCAAGTTCAGGAACTGGGCTGGATACATCGATTTGTCTCACCTTGTACATTAAAAGCGAAGATATTGAATCAAGATAACACGAATTTAAGTTCATCAGTAGTAGTGGCTCCAATAAATAATTGGCTACATTCACTCTTCAATCAACTAGATGTCTATTTAAATCAAAAACTTGTATCACGCATCAAACCACCAAATAATACATATGCCTATCGTGCTTACATGGAAACGTTACTAAATTATGCACCAGCTGCTAAGAAATCTCACCTAACTTGTGGTCTTTGGTATGAAGATACAGCTGGCTACATGAATGAAACTGATGAGAAGAACTTAGGTTTGTTAAAAGACAACAAATTAGTGCTGAAAGCAAAGAAATGAAATGATTGGACATTTACATGGTGATCTTTTTAACCAAGAAAAGTTTTTAATTAAATGGTGTTGAAATGTCGGTTAAGCTGGTTCGCTCTAGGGAATCTTTCAACTTGATGGCTGCTTCGAATGATGTAAAGTTTAAAGTTTGTATCACAGATGCAACTCTTATTGTTCGTAGGGCCCATTAATCCCACAGTTGTTGCACATCAAAAAGTGTTAATCTCTAACCACAGCTAAATATCCTATTACTCGAGCAGAAGTAAAAGTTTTAACAATACCATCAGGGGTTCAGGGTAAAACTGGATATATATTCCTGGACAAGTCCCTAATGGTGTAATCGTTGGTTCGTTAATAACGCAGCTTTCAATGGAACCTCACTAAAAATCCATTTAATTTCGAAAATTATAATATGAATACATTTAGTTTATATATTGATGTCAACAAATACCAGCAAGGCGTTTACAACCCCAAAAACCATCGTTTTGGATAATTTTTTACTGCAGCTATCATACGTTATTCTCAGGAACTGGTATTCATTTTCTAACGAAGGGAATGGTATATCTAGGAAAGATTATTCTAAGGCTATTGTCTATTAGCGTTCCGATCTCACCCCCGATTTTGTCCGCTAACTCAAGTCACTGGAACCTCGTCAGACATGGTAGTGTAAGATTAGAAGTTCGATTTGAATCAACTCTTCGCAAACTATTAATTGTATCGTTTATGCCGAGTTTGATAACGTTATTGAGATAGATAAAAATCGTAATGTAACCGTAGATTATAGTAGTAAATGTATTGTACTATTCTTAAGTAATTGTGGTGATTTTATTGTAATAATAAAAATAATTACACTCATGTACTCCGTTTTATTTACCACATATTTTCAAATTTTCCTATAAATTATTACAACTAGAAATACTGAGTTAACATACTCCACTCTCTCCACTCGACGGTTATCTTTTGAACTGTGCGGTGGTGTTAACGCTTGCCAAATATGGATAATATGAGATTGTGGACACCTAGCGAAATCATCCAGCTTACAACCATAACGTGTACGCTGCTAATCGATTACCAATAAATGTTGACCGGCCGTCATACATAATATGCAATTTAGATCCAAGACTCAAAGTCGGGGTCCACTGTGTCACTATACATATAGATAAAAACAATATTGGTCAGTATTTCGATTCCTATGGTAGACCACCGTCAGGAAAGTCATCGCGACTTTTTGAAGAGGAATTCACGCCAATGGAACTTCAACACAAGTAGGTTACAAAACGATTGGACCTCTTTATGTGGAGAGTACTGCTTAATGTATTTTGACTAACAGTTTAATGCAAGACAATGAATGACTTTGTGAAATTATTTGGAGAGTTTACAATATGTAACGATGTATTGCTACACCGAATTGTTAAATCAACTTTTGTACTGAATAAAGTTTAAAAATATAAAGAATGTTGTATTTGTTTTTTTTTTTTTTTATTAGTTTTCTTAACAAAGTCTTTTTTTTATAAAGAAGTTAACGTGGAGAGAAGGAGGTAATGAAGGCTTTGATGAACAACGTTGTTAATAAATTTATTAATGTATATGTGTTTTAAAATGTATAAGTTTGATATCTACTTAACGCTCACCTTTATAACACTGACATCACTCTATTGTATTTTTAAACAGGATTAGCATTAAAAATGGCAGTTTTTTTTTTATTTTTTTTTTTTTTTTTTTTTTTTTTTTTTTTTTTTTTTGTTTTTTTTTTTTTTTTTTTTTTTTTATTAGTTTTCTTAACAAAGTCTTTTTTTTATTAAAGAAGTTAACGTGGAGAGAAGGAGGTAGTGAAGGCTTTAGTGAACAACGTTGTTAATAAATTTATTAATGTATATGTGTTTTAAAATGTATAAGTTTGATATCTACTTAACGCTCACCTTTATAACACTGACATCACTCTATTGTATTTTTAAACAGGATTAGCATTAAAAATGGCAGTTTTTTTTTTATTAAAGAAGTTAACGTGGAGAGAAGGAGGTAGTGAAGGCTTTAGTGAACAACGTTGTTAATAAATTTATTAATGTATATGTGTTTTAAAATGTATAAGTTTGATATCTACTTAACGCTCACCTTTATAACACTGACATCACTCTATTGTATTTTTAAACAGGATTAACATTAAAAACGGCAGTTTTTTTTTATTAGTTTTCTTAACAAAGTCTTTTTTTTATTATAAATTATTTCGGTGCATCCTGATAATCGAGTATTTGTTGAATTTGTTCATAATACAAATCATATTATTTACGAGCCATTTGTTATACCGTAAAAGGCGATACTTGAACGAATACCATTTCGTCCGGATTCGGATTTGTTAAATTATTCCTAATTAGTAAGAATGGTGATGAAAATTATCGTGAAAACGATAGTTTTTTCCATGACCACTTAGAAAGTTTTTTATGTTATACCAACTGTTACTGCGATCACAATATTGCTAGATGGCTTAACATCAGAGAGACGAGGATTAGGTGCTGATTATAAATAGGTTAGGTTAGGTTATCACTTACCATCAGGTGAACATTTACCGTTAATGGGAAGGGTACATTAAAATTCCAAACAAACGGAGACGGCTCCACACGTCATCAGCTCGCTGGCGAACGGCGCGACCTTGCTCTATAGATCGGCTGCATTGTGCTTCGTAACGAGTAATGAAGCAAAACTGCACGTCTACTCATTACACGCGGGTTTACGTGTTTACTACATATTATATATAGTATATATACAATAATACTTATAGCTAATTGCTTTATACATTTCTAGCTTTAATTTTGAACTTAGATTATGTACCCAATATATAAAATAAACCTATTTATTTTTAATACAAGCATTAGATATTTCAGTTCAATGTTGTATTTTTAAAGAAGCAGAGTTTACTCTAGCTCTCTAATACACGACTGTCTAAGTCGTGATATTTATCCTGTTTGGCGTTAAAATGTCCTGTATGTCCTGTAAATTTCCTGTATGTATGTACTTGTTCCGTAATAAATGGTTTCTTTCTTTCTTACTAAAATTGCTTCAAACAGAAATATACGAGAATACTGTAAAATGTACTTAAAAATTTAAACGATATAAAAAATATATTTCCGCTTCTATGTGAACTGGTTCTACAACTTTATTCTTTTAGAGAAGAATTCAACGGATTCGTATGAAACCTCTTTAGTTGTTGATCCGAGATTTTTTTTCTAAACGTTCACGTACGAGTGTAGCATTTTGTTAAATATTTATGAATTCTTGATGACTATGATATTTTTGGGTCAAATAAATATTTTTTAGGTTTAAAAAAACCTTTAAGTTGATGTAAAAGACTAGATAATAAAGATTTTAATAAAATAAATGAAACAGGAAACTTACTCATTATTGTTTATAAAGCCAAGTTTCTTCATCATCGCACCCTTCATGCTGGGGATTAAGATGTGTAGTAGTCTGTTCAAGATCCAACCCAAAGCTTAGTTGGAGGAAAACTTTGGTTTTTTTTTTTTTTTATACTACTTAGCGACGAGACAAGCAAGACGTTCACCTGATGGTAAGTAATACGCTTGCCCATGACAACGCGGCGCTAGTTAAGATGGTACACACTGCACCACATTGCGCTCGTCGCCTGAGACATAAGGTGTTAAGTCCTCTTTAAACCGACCCCGAGCCCCACCCCACCCCATTAATTACAACAGCTACAGCGCCCTTCAAACCGGAACACAGTAATGTTGCACACTACTATTTGTCGGTTGCAATAGGAGCTGCGGTGGTACCCACCCAGACGGTCTCCGGCGACAGAGACCTACCACCTGGTGCTTTTTAGTTTCTGTTAATATTTCATGTGTACATTTTATAGTTAAGACGTAATGATTCTTCGGAGCCTTTCCCTCAGAAGTAATTAAATACACCCGCTCTTCCAGATGTGGTTATCGTGCCTCGTGACGTCATCGCTGCTCAGCGCAGCAGCGTCCGCCGGAAATGAGTACCTGCCCCCGAGCCAAGGATACAGCTACAACCCACCGTCCATACCATTCACAATACCGACGGTAAGTAAAGACAACATAACATAGCATGAGTATAACATAAACGGACTAGATTCCGCAGCTTGGCGTTGATGGCAATTTTCACGAGTCTTCGGTTTGATTTCGAATATAAATGTTAAAGTTTGGATGGCGATAGTTTCTTAAAACCCTCCTAATCTGTTATGTAAAAGATCCAGAATATACTGAACTAGCATACTTCCTACCTTCGACCTCATTTTCTCACTTATCTTCACGGTTTACTATCTCCTTTCTGGCTACTTCCCGATTTATTTGGGATTTGATTTTCTAGTGGATTTCAGCTACAGTTCACTACACTGGATAGAGTCAATGTTTTAAAATTATTTATATTAGATCTCCGCATCTTCCCTCTTTAATGTTTAACTCTTTTTGTTATATGAACATCGTCAAGGTAACGACACTCTCTCTCCCTCTCTCGTGCGTCTTCATCTTTCTCCTGGCTTTGTCCCCAATTATTTTGAGGTCTAATCTCCTAGAAGCTTTGTGTCACAGTTCCCTGTACTACTTAAAAGTAAACAATTGCAGTGTTTGTTTTATTAAATAGTTTCTAAAAGATCGCATCCAAGTCTTACTTCGTCCACAGCGTCACCTTTCTCATCTACGTCCTACCTTCTCATCATTATGTAATCAGCTCTCTCTCGCTTTGCTGTATAAGATTAATATCGCTTACTGAACTACAGGTAGCTTATCGAATCACACCGCCATTATATAATCGTCGACCCTGAACTGCAGTCAGAATCCGCGCTTATAAAGTTGCATTGTAACACATTCATTGCCTCCAACGTAATGGATGGAGAGGTCCGACATTGGCCGTGTCGTGGCACATCATTGCCATTTGCTGATTTGGACTCGGTGCCATTGTGTTTTTAATTCATTCTCGTTTATCATAGAAATTTTGAAGACGCGTACATATATAAAGAGCGAGCAATTTGCTGCAGATGTTTACAAACCATTTAGTCTCGACGACTTCGGGGAACTATAAAAGAAAACAACTCGGACATTTGTGATGTTGTAAATAATCTCCGTGGTGGTACATTATTAAATGGTCTTTACTAACAATGAACTACCACCAGTAAAACTATCACTTGGATAACTATGAAAAATTTGAAAAAACAAACTAATATTTTCAGACTTTTCACCAGCAAACTTATCCAACTTCTAATAAAATGATATTTAATATTAGATGATGAACAGCATGGTCTATGTTCCCACCGTTGGACTTACGACCTTCTCTAATAAATGTCGCACGACTTCAAGGTTATGTTCATCGAACATGTAGGTTTCCCCGCGATCCCACGCATCTTTGAGGCGTACCTCTTGTAATTGAACTATCACCGCTTCAAGGTAATGTTTATGGGACTATTGTATCACCAAAACAATGGGTGACCATGACATGCGAACTTTCAGATTTCGTTCATTTTCTAATGTTAATAAACCCCCGGTACGTGGAGAATCTTATCTTGACACTTACAGTGGTATATGGTCTATTGTTTCAACGTCATGTTTTGATGATGAAATTAATGGAACTGGACATCGAACATCTTGAAGAAATCACCAAGTTCCTGTTGCTAGTTTTTACACAGGGATGATGGACTCCAGTTCCACTCAAAGCTGCACTACCATTAAAGCCTCTCTCTATCGGTATTATGGTTGTGTGCCCAAGAGTTTCTGTTGTTCCAACACAAAGCTGACACATGAGTTCTTATTACATAGTGTTTAGAGACAATAAGGCTGTGTATGATAATATATGCTAGCCCAGAATAGTCTGGTTCTCATATGTTGACACCCGGGGCAACTGTTATCCCCGAATCGAACCGTATCTTGATCGATTTTGTATTACAAAACCTAGTCACTGAGCTATGGAGGCTGTTAGTATTAAGAATTATATAGCGCCATCTATTATTCAATAGCTGATAATTCAAATGTGTACGAGCCTACTTTTTTCCTATTTTCCAGAGACGTCCACAGCCACCAGTGACATTACCAACGCAAAAGCCGAACCAGTACCTGCCTCCCGTCACCACGTCGCGGCCGTTCGTCACCAAGCCGGTGCCGACACCAATACCTCATAACGTAAGTGCTCCAATAATATTTTATTTATCTACTCATCTGGTGTTTAGCCTGTGGTAAAAGAAAAAGGCTACTCGCAGACAGTAAAATGGATCAACATTTGAGAACCTTTCGGAATTTCTTATGTTGCTTTTGTCATAATTATTTAAGTTATAAAACGATATCTTTGATGATTATTTTCAAGCAAATCTCAAGACCAAAGGATAAGAGCATTTATGAAAATCTCGATCGTATGACCTGCCTTCACCGGTTCATGTCAAGCGTGGTTCTTGCGATCGTGTAAAATTAGGTGGAAGACGAGTCTTTCACTTGATCGTCCACTTTGTTGGTAAACAACGGCACGATCTTTACTTAATACTTAATTACTTAAAGTGTTTCAAAACTTTCGCCACCTCTGCGCACAGCTAACATGTTAATCTTAGCAAATTTAAAATTACAGAAATGGCGGCAGATAATATAAACCAATTGCCGTAGATTAAAAAAAAACTAGGTATAATAATGGGCGTTAAGAAAACAACTTTGATTATTAACTTAATCATCATCTATATAATGATCGGGATTTTTAGATTTCGGCGGCGGTACGTACAAGTTCTTTGTGACGCCACCTGAAATATGAGAATGATTTAGTTACACTTTATAGTTAGTGCTTTCATAACAAAAAATGTCGAGACTTCCTGTTCCTAGACCTATTCTAAATGGTCTTGAAGTTACGGTAAAATAAATCACTAAAAATTCTTACCTTCTGTAACGTTATCTCGATCAGTTATGTTTGTTTCATTACTTGGTTTGCGATCTGAAAAAACACAGTCAGAGCTCTTTTAGTTTGACAACGCCATCTTCTACTATCAAACAGTAATATGCAAATATTACTGTGTTCCAGTTCGAGGGATATAGCTAGAGAAATTAATGAGGTAACGAGATTTAAGATCTTATGTGAGATGTTAAGTGCAATGTGATGTTGTTTATATCGTCGAAACTAGCGCCACATTTATAGCGGGCGAATTAGATACTATCAATAAAATAATTATTTTAAAATAGTTAAGTTATAAATACTAACCTTCATTGCTACCTGTAGTAAAAGATTATTAGATAAATATTTTTTTTAATTACTTACTATAATAATACTAGTTTATTTCGGTATAATAAATTTATATAAATAAAAAAATGTTTCATGAACTCACTGGGCATGTAGTTCGGCTCCACTGAAAGTTTGAACATAAATTAATTTCAAGTTGTCTCATGAAACTGGAATTATATATAAATATCAACGTTATTGTTGTAATTATTTAAATTACTTGTTACTTAATACACTAAGTTAATATGTAATGTGTAATAAAGAAAGGATGACACATGTATGAGAATAAACTGTAGTGTGTATCTGTAGCTATTACTATACGAAATGGCTACCAGCGGTAAGTTGGGAAACAATCTAAATTTCACCTGAATTCAAGTTACAAGGACGCAATAGGTTATTGGTTGTTGGATATGCCTCTCCCGGAGACCATATCACTAAAAAACTCCAATGTCTTTTTTAATCTAAGCTATAAACGCATTGTGGTACTGAATATCCTAACTCGCGTCTGTTGTTCAAGCGTATTACTTAATTTTAAGTAAATGTCATAAATAATCGTACCGTATAAAAATCGTATCGTATAAAAAATAGGATCGTGCAAACTTCGTATAGTATTAAGAATGGTATTATAATAAATAATCGTGTAGTATAAAAAAATGAATAGTATAAAAAATCGAATAGTATAAAAATCGAATAGTACAAAAATGGAAAAGTACAAAAATTCAAATAGTATAATATAAAAAATCGAATAGTATAAAAATCGAATAGTAAAAAAAATGGAATAGTATAAAAAATCGAATAGTATAAAAAAACGAATAGTATAAAAAATTAATAGTATAAAAAATCGAAAAGTTTAAAAAATCGAATAGTATAAAATATCGAATAGTATAAAAAATCGAATAGTATAAAAAATCGAATAGTAAAAAAAATCGAATAGTATAAAAAATCGAATAGTATAAAAAAACGAATAGTATAAAAAATCTAATAGTATAAAAAATCGAATAGTATAAAATATCGAATAGTATAAAAAATTTAATAGTATAAAAAATCGAATAGTATAAAAAATCGAATAGTATAAAAAATCGAATAGTATAAAAAATCGAATAGTATAAAAAATCGAAAAGTTTAAAAAATCGAATAGTATAAAAAATCGAATAGTATAAAAAATCGAATAGTATAAAAAATCGAATAGTATAAAAAATCGAATAGTATAAAAAATCGAATAGTATAAAAAATCGAATAGTATAAAAAATCGAATAGTATAAAAAATCGAATAGTATAAAAAATCGAATAGTATAAAAAATCGAATAGTATAAAAAATCGAATAGTATAAAAAATCGAATAGTATAAAAAATCGAATAGTATAAAAAATCGAATAGTATAAAAAATCGAATAGTATAAAAAATCGAATAGTATAAAAAATCGAATAGTATAAAAAATCGAATAGTATAAAAAATCGAATAGTATAAAAAATCGAATAGTATAAAAAATCGAATAGTATAAAAAATCGAATAGTATAAAAAATCGAATAGTATAAAAAATCGAATAGTATAAAAAATCGAATAGTATAAAAAATCGAATAGTATAAAAAATCGAATAGTATAAAAAATCGAATAGTATAAAAAATCGAATAGTATAAAAAATCGAATAGTATAAAAAATCGAATAGTATAAAAAATCGAATAGTATAAAAAATCGAATAGTATAAAAAATCGAATAGTATAAAAAATCGAATAGTATAAAAAATCGAATAGTATAAAAAATCGAATAGTATAAAAAATCGAATAGTATAAAAAATCGAATAGTATAAAAAATCGAATAGTATAAAAAATCGAATAGTATAAAAAATCGAATAGTATAAAAAATCGAATAGTATAAAAAATCGAATAGTATAAAAAATCGAATAGTATAAAAAATCGAATAGTATAAAAAATCGAATAGTATAAAAAATCGAATAGTATAAAAAATCGAATAGTATAAAAAATCGAATAGTATAAAAAATCGAATAGTATAAAAAATCGAATAGTATAAAAAATCGAATAGTATAAAAAATCGAATAGTATAAAAAATCGAATAGTATAAAAAATCGAATAGTATAAAAAATCGAATAGTATAAAAAATCGAATAGTATAAAAAATCGAATAGTATAAAAAATCGAATAGTATAAAAAATCGAATAGTATAAAAAATCGAATAGTATAAAAAATCGAATAGTATAAAAAATCGAATAGTATAAAAAATCGAATAGTATAAAAAATCGAATAGTATAAAAAATCGAATAGTATAAAAAATCGAATAGTATAAAAAATCGAATAGTATAAAAAATCGAATAGTATAAAAAATCGAATAGTATAAAAAATCGAATAGTATAAAAAATCGAATAGTATAAAAAATCGAATAGTATAAAAAATCGAATAGTATAAAAAATCGAATAGTATAAAAAATCGAATAGTATAAAAAATCGAATAGTATAAAAAATCGAATAGTATAAAAAATCGAATAGTATAAAAAATCGAATAGTATAAAAAATCGAATAGTATAAAAAATCGAATAGTATAAAAAATCGAATAGTATAAAAAATCGAATAGTATAAAAAATCGAATAGTATAAAAAATCGAATAGTATAAAAAATCGAATAGTATAAAAAATCGAATAGTATAAAAAATCGAATAGTATAAAAAATCGAATAGTATAAAAAATCGAATAGTATAAAAAATCGAATAGTATAAAAAATCGAATAGTATAAAAAATCGAATAGTATAAAAAATCGAATAGTATAAAAAATCGAATAGTATAAAAAATCGAATAGTATAAAAAATCGAATAGTATAAAAAATCGAATAGTATAAAAAATCGAATAGTATAAAAAATCGAATAGTATAAAAAATCGAATAGTATAAAAAATCGAATAGTATAAAAAATCGAATAGTATAAAAAATCGAATAGTATAAAAAATCGAATAGTATAAAAAATCGAATAGTATAAAAAATCGAATAGTATAAAAAATCGAATAGTATAAAAAATCGAATAGTATAAAAAATCGAATAGTATAAAAAATCGAATAGTATAAAAAATCGAATAGTATAAAAAATCGAATAGTATAAAAAATCGAATAGTATAAAAAATCGAATAGTATAAAAAATCGAATAGTATAAAAAATCGAATAGTATAAAAAATCGAATAGTATAAAAAATCGAATAGTATAAAAAATCGAATAGTATAAAAAATCGAATAGTATAAAAAATCGAATAGTATAAAAAATCGAATAGTATAAAAAATCGAATAGTATAAAAAATCGAATAGTATAAAAAATCGAATAGTATAAAAAATCGAATAGTATAAAAAATCGAATAGTATAAAAAATCGAATAGTATAAAAAATCGAATAGTATAAAAAATCGAATAGTATAAAAAATCGAATAGTATAAAAAATCGAATAGTATAAAAAATCGAATAGTATAAAAAATCGAATAGTATAAAAAATCGAATAGTATAAAAAATCGAATAGTATAAAAAATCGAATAGTATAAAAAATCGAATAGTATAAAAAATCGAATAGTATAAAAAATCGAATAGTATAAAAAATCGAATAGTATAAAAAATCGAATAGTATAAAAAATCGAATAGTATAAAAAATCGAATAGTATAAAAAATCGAATAGTATAAAAAATCGAATAGTATAAAAAATCGAATAGTATAAAAAATCGAATAGTATAAAAAATCGAATAGTATAAAAAATCGAATAGTATAAAAAATCGAATAGTATAAAAAATCGAATAGTATAAAAAATCGAATAGTATAAAAAATCGAATAGTATAAAAAATCGAATAGTATAAAAAATCGAATAGTATAAAAAATCGAATAGTATAAAAAATCGAATAGTATAAAAAATCGAATAGTATAAAAATCGAATAGTATAAAAATCTAATAGTAAAAATATCGAATAGTATAAAAAATCGAATAGTATAAAAATCGAACAGTATAAAAAATCGAATAGTATAAAAATCTAATAGTAAAAATATCGAATAGTATAAAAAATCGAATAGTATAAAAATCGAATAGCATAAAAAATCGAATAGTATTAAAAAATCGAATCATTTTAGTACAGAGTGAGTTGTGATCTATATATTGTCTATCATTTTAGTACAGAGTTGAGTTGTGATCTATATATTTGTCTATCATTTTAGTACAGAGTTGAGTTGTGATCTATATATTTGTCAATCATTTTAGTACAGAGTTGAGTTGTGATCTATATATTTGTCAATCATTTTAGTACAGAGTTGAGTTGTGATCTATATATTTGTCAATCATTTTAGTACAGAGTTGAGTTGTGATCTATATATTTGTCAATCATTTTAGTACAGAGTTGAGTTGTGATCTATATATTTGTCTATCATTTTAGTACAGAGTTGAGTTGTGATCTATATATTTGTCAATCATTTTAGTACAGAGTTGAGTTGTGATCTATATATTTGTCTATCATTTTAGTACAGAGTGAGTTGTGATCTATATATTGTCTATCATTTTAGTACAGAGTTGAGTTGTGATCTATATATTTGTCTATCATTTTAGTACAGAGTTGAGTTGTGATCTATATATTTGTCTATCATTTTAGTACAGAGTTGAGTTGTGATCTATATATTTGTCTATCATTTTAGTACAGAGTTGAGTTGTGATCTATATATTTGTCTATCATTTTAGTACAGAGTTGAGTTGTGATCTATATATTTGTCAATCATTTTAGTACAGAGTTGAGTTGTGATCTATATATTTGTCTATCATTTTAGTACAGAGTTGAGTTGTGATCTATATATTGTCTATCATTTTAGTACAGAGTTGAGTTGTGATCTATATATTTGTCAATCATTTTAGTACAGAGTTGAGTTGTGATCTATATATTTGTCAATCATTTTAGTACAGAGTTGAGTTGTGATCTATATATTTGTCTATCATTTTAGTACAGAGTTGAGTTGTGATCTATATATTTGTCAATCATTTTAGTACAGAGTTGAGTTGTGATCTATATATTTGTCTATCATTTTAGTACAGAGTTGAGTTGTGATCTATATATTTGTCTATCATTTTAGTACAGAGTTGAGTTGTGATCTATATATTTGTCTATCATTTTAGTACAGAGTTGAGTTGTGATCTATATATTTGTCTATCATTTTAGTACAGAGTTGAGTTGTGATCTATATATTTGTCAATCATTTTAGTACAGAGTTGAGTTGTGATCTATATATTTGTCAATCATTTTAGTACAGAGTTGAGTTGTGATCTATATATTTGTCTATCATTTTAGTACAGAGTTGAGTTGTGATCTATATATTTGTCAATCATTTTAGTACAGAGTTGAGTTGTGATCTATATATTTGTCAATCATTTTAGTACAGAGTTGAGTTGTGATCTATATATTTGTCTATCATTTTAGTACAGAGTTGAGTTGTGATCTATATATTTGTCAATCATTTTAGTACAGAGTTGAGTTGTGATCTATATATTTGTCAATCATTTTAGTACAGAGTTGAGTTGTGATCTATATATTTGTCTATCATTTTAGTACAGAGTTGAGTTGTGATCTATATATTTGTCAATCATTTTAGTACAGAGTTGAGTTGTGATCTATATATTTGTCTATCATTTTAGTACAGAGTTGAGTTGTGATCTATATATTTGTCTATCATTTTAGTACAGAGTTGAGTTGTGATCTATATATTTGTCAATCATTTTAGTACAGAGTTGAGTTGTGATCTATATATTTGTCTATCATTTTAGTACAGAGTTGAGTTGTGATCTATATATTTGTCTATCATTTTAGTACAGAGTTGAGTTGTGATCTATATATTTGTCTATCATTTTAGTACAGAGTTGAGTTGTGATCTATATATTTGTCTATCATTTTAGTACAGAGTTGAGTTGTGATCTATATATTTGTCAATCATTTTAGTACAGAGTTGAGTTGTGATCTATATATTTGTCTATCATTTTAGTACAGAGTTGAGTTGTGATCTATATATTTGTCAATCATTTTAGTACAGAGTTGAGTTGTGATCTATATATTTGTCAATCATTTTAGTACAGAGTTGAGTTGTGATCTATATATTTGTCTATCATTTTAGTACAGAGTTGAGTTGTGATCTATATATTTGTCAATCATTTTAGTACAGAGTTGAGTTGTGATCTATATATTTGTCTATCATTTTAGTACAGAGTTGAGTTGTGATCTATATATTTGTCTATCATTTTAGTACAGAGTTGAGTTGTGATCTATATATTTGTCTATCATTTTAGTACAGAGTTGAGTTGTGATCTATATATTTGTCTATCATTTTAGTACAGAGTTGAGTTGTGATCTATATATTTGTCAATCATTTTAGTACAGAGTTGAGTTGTGATCTATATATTTGTCAATCATTTTAGTACAGAGTTGAGTTGTGATCTATATATTTGTCAATCATTTTAGTACAGAGTTGAGTTGTGATCTATATATTTGTCTATCATTTTAGTACAGAGTTGAGTTGTGATCTATATATTTGTCAATTATTTATTTATTTTGTAGTTTTCAGTGCACATAAAGAAAACCGTTTAACTTAAAAGTTTTTTTACCGATTTTTATTTTCTTGTTTTTAGTATTTAGTGAAATTGTCTACCGAATATTCTGACATATATTATATATATTCATAATGACAGTATTCTGCTAGTGTAGTCCTATTATTTGATACCCATATTGTGGTGGTTGTGGAAAAATGTGTACCTAGTCCGCCATATTGGACGGCGTCCATCTTTATATATATTAAAAGTTCCATATTTTTAAGGTTTAACACCTCGTTACTGATTATATACATTAAAAAAATATTTCCGCAACCGCATATCAACTTTTTAATCAATGATTTTTTTTTTATTGTTTGGAGTGGAATTCGTTGGGGAATGCCTTTGTGCAACAGTGTGCGTCTACAGACTGATGATAAAAAAAATTGAAACCGATTCATAACAGTTTGGGGTATTGAATTTGTTTTGCCAAGCATTACTTTATATATTAAAAGTTCCATATTTTTAAGGTTTAACACCTCGTTACTGATTATATACATTAAAAATATATTTCCGCAACCGCATATCAACTTTTTAATTAATGATTTTTTTTTTGTTTGGAGTGGAATTCGTTTGGGGATGCCTTTGTGCAACAGTGTGCGTCTACAGACTGATGATAAAAAAAATTGAAACCGATTCATAACAGTTTGGGGTATTGAATTTGTTTTGCCAAGCATTACTTTATATATTAAAAGTTCCATATTTTTAAGGTTTAACACCTCGTTACTGATTATATACATTAAAAAAATATTTCCGCAACCGCATATCAAATATTTTATCAATGTTTTATTTTTTATTTTTGTTATTAATATTTATTAATGACTGATAAAAAAAATTTAAACCGATTCATAACAGTTTGGGGTATTGAATTTGTTTTGCCAAGCATTACTTTATATATTAAAAGTTCCATATTTTTAAGGTTTAACACCTCGTTACTGATTATATACATTAAAAATATATTTCCGCAACCGCATATCAAATTTTTTATCAATGTTTTATTTTTTATTGTTTGGAGTGGAATTCGTTCGGGGATGCCTTTGTCCAACAGTGTGCGTCTACAGACTGATTAAACTTTTATTATATTTTTATTTTTATTATTAAAATTTATTAATGACTGATAAAAAAAATTGAAACCGATTCATAACAGTTTGGGGTATTGAATTTGTTTTGCCAAGCATTACTTTATATATTAAAAGTTCCATATTTTTAAGGTTTAACACCTCGTTACTGATTATATACATTAAAAAAATATTTCCGCAACCGCATATCAACTTTTTAATCAATGATTTTTTTTTTATTGTTTGGAGTGGAATTCGTTTGGGGATGCCTTTGTCCAACAGTGTGCGTCTACAGACTGATGATATTAAAAAAAATTTGAAACCGGTTCATAACAGTTTGGGATATTGAATTTGTTTTGCCAAGCATTACTTTATATATTAAAAGTTACATATTTTTAAGATTTAATACCTCATTACTGATTATATACATTAAAAATATATTTCCGGAGCCGCAAATCAAATATTTTTTAAGGTTTAATACCTCATTACTGATTATATACATTAAAAATATATTTCCGCAACCGCATATCAACTTTTTAATCAATGATTTATTTTTTATTGTTTGGAGTGGAATTCGTTCGGGGATGCCTTTGTCTAACAGTGGGCGTGTACAGACTGATGATAAAAAAATTTGAAACCGATTCATAACAGTTTGGGGTATTGAATTTGTTTTGCCAAGCATTACTTTATATATTAAAAGTTCCATATTTTTAAGGTTTAACACCTCGTTACTGATTATATACATTAAAAAAATATTTCCGCAACCGCATATCAACTTTTTAATCAATGATTTTTTTTTTATTGTTTGGAGTGGAATTCGTTGGGGAATGCCTTTGTGCAACAGTGTGCGTCTACAGACTGATGATAAAAAAAATTGAAACCGATTCATAACAGTTTGGGATATTGAATTTGTTTTGCCAAGCATTACTTTATATATTAAAAGTTACATATTTTTAAGATTTAATACCTCATTACTGATTATATACATTAAAAATATATTTCCGGAGCCGCAAATCAACTTTTTAATTAATGATTTTTTTTTTGTTTGGAGTGGAATTCGTTGGGGGATGCCTTTGTCCAACAGTAGGCGTGTACAGACTGATGATAAAAAAAATTGAAACCGATTCCTAACAGTTTGGGGTATTGAATTTGTTTTGCCAAGCATTACTTTATATATTAAAAGTTCCATATTTTTAAGGTTTAACACCTCGTTACTGATTATATACATTAAAAAAATATTTCCGCAACCGCATATCAACTTTTTAATCAATGATTTTTTTTTTATTGTTTGGAGTGGAATTCGTTGGGGAATGCCTTTGTGCAACAGTGTGCGTCTACAGACTGATTAAACTTTTATTATTATATTTTTATTTTTTATTTTTGTTATTAAAATTTATTAATGACTGATAAAAAAAATTGAAACCGATTCATAACAGTTTGGGGTATTGAATTTGTTTTGCCAAGCATCACTTTATATATTATCAATATGCTTCCTTTAACTTTGTTACTTCGTCATATCTTATGTTCAATGAAGAAGATAAAACTGCAATAATATATGTAAGTGGTCAACTATGTCGTATGCATATGTCCAACAGTGGACGTCTATCACACGGTGATAAATAATCCATTCACATAAATGTTTCCCTTACCACCACCATTTATATATATTAAAAGTTCCATATTTTTAAGGTTTAACACCTCGTTACTGATTATATACATTAAAAAAATATTTCCGCAACCGCATATCAACTTTTTTATCAATGTTTTATTTTTTATTATTAATATTTATTAATGACTGATAAAAAAAATTTAAACCGATTCATAACAGTTTGGGGTATTGAATTTGTTTTGCCAAGCATCACTTTATATATTAAAAGTTCCATATTTTTAAGATTTAACACATTACTGATTATATACATTAAAAATATATTTCCGCAACCGCATATCAACTTTTTAATCAATGATTTATTTTTTATTGTTTGGAGTGGAATTCGTTGGCGGATACCTTTGTCCAACAATGGGCGTCTACAGACTGATGATAAAAAAAATTTAAACCGATTCATAACAGTTTGGGATATTGAATTTGTTTTGCCAAGCATTACTTTATATATTAAAAGTTCCATATTTTTAAGGTTTAACACCTCGTTACTGATTATATACATTAAAAAAATATTTCCGCAACCGCATATCAAATATTTTATCAATGTTTTTTTATATATCAATAACTACATTAGCAATACTATAAAATTTTTATGCTCTCTCTAAATTTAGTTATCTCGTTAAAAAGCGATGAAATTAATCGATTTATATAATTTTTCAATTATATTTTAACTCAATTTGCATGGTGTTAAGTAATGACTTAAGGTATGAGGTCGAATACTCCGGTTAAAGACATGTGGACTTGAGTAGACACTCACCAAAATCCCACAAGTGGTCATCGAATTGCATCAGGGAGCTGTTACAAGCCAAACAGTGAGCCACGGCACCATGGAGGCAGCCATATTAATATATTTTTGTTTGCTTATCTTCCTCTGATCATCAATATTAATTCTATCCATGCCGAGGCTTCACCAATCAAACGAAAATGTTTACCATCATCTTGACTTCTATTATCACCATATTATTCATCGGGCAGCTCGTAGTAAGGCTTCCTTTAAGCGAATGTTGTGGCAACACTACTTGTCACTATGATATATGCGGGCTCAAAAGGACTCGTATCCAGAGCGGTAAAAATATTTACAAAAAAAAAAAAAAATACTATGATATTATATATGCTCTTCTCCTTTTCTGTACTTATACCAGCCACCATTTATATGTGTATGCTTCAACCAATGTATAACACTAACCTTTCCTATAACATATGTACCAATCATAGTTGTGTCCACCACTATTATTGTGTTTTATATTGTACTACATGTAATTATACTCAACTACAAAAATAATGCACCCTTATTTATCTTCTCTGCTCAACCTATGGTAGACTGGGAGAGAATGCCCTATGGCATTAAGTCCGCCCTTTTGTACATTTTTCTTTGTGTGCAAATAAAGTTTTTAAATATAATAAAATAAATATTTTTTTAAAAATCATTTTAAAGTGAATCTTGATTTTGTACAGCGCGAATTGGATTTAATGAAAAGAAAAAGAGACGACCATAAATATTTTTATATTGTTCAGACCAGAGAGAATGAAACAAAACGCGTTTTTATGGTTTCCTCCATTTTATCTTTGTGGTACGGTCCGCAGCGTGCTCACTACTACCGCCGTATGCGTTACTCATACCATAGACACGAGATTTTACACCTCTTTTGTTATTTTCTGCTTCAATAAATAAAACAATTGTCGATCAAACGCTTTGTCTATTTAGCAAATCAATACGCCATGGATTTGTTAAATAGAAAATTCAAAAGAAAAAAAAAAAAAAAAAAAAAAAAAAAAAAAAAAAAAAAAAAAAAAAAAAAAAAAAAAAAAAAAAAAAAAAAAAAAAAAAAAAAAAAAAAAAAAAAAAAAAAAAAAAAAAAAAAAAAAAAAAAAAAAAAAAAAAAAAAAAAAAAAAAAAAAAAAAAAAAAAAAAAAAAAAAAAAAAAAAAAAAAAAAAAAAAAAAAAAAAAAAAAAAATCTAACTTTTAATTCTGTGCAAGATATTAATGTTTTACTTCCGTTCTCAGGGCGATCATCATCATGAGCATCACGACCACCATGATCACCACGATCACCACGACCACCATGACCACCACGATCACCACGATCACCACGATCACCACGACCACCACGATCACCACGATCACCACGACCACCACGATCACCACGATCACCACGATCACCACGATCACCACGATCACCACGACCACCACGACCACCACGATCACCACGATCACCACGATCACCACGATCACCACGATCACCACGATCACCACGATCACCACGACCACCACGACCACCACGATCACCACGATCACCACGATCACCACGATCACCACGATCACCACGACCACCACGACCACCACGACCACCACGACCACCATGATCACCACGATCACCACGACCACCATGACCACCATCACCACGAGCCGGGCATGCCGTTCGACTTCGCGTACGCGGTCAACGAGGACGGCAACGACTACCAGCACAACGCTGTCTCCGACGGTGATATAACTCGGGGTGAATACAGAGTCGCGCTGCCAGACGGACGCGTCCAGATCGTGAAGTACACCGCCGACTGGAAGAACGGTTTCAATGCTGACGTAAGTTGAATTCTGAACTTCCGCAAACGGATACCGAAAATAACATACTTTTAGCATCGGAAGTAGAAAATTTAAATACTGCACACTTCGATAAATAAAGAACATTAGGAATATCAGAATGGCTTACGTGACCTCAATAACGACCAGCACTGGATATCACAAGACGGCCGTACACTACGAGCTCTGACGACCAATTATTTTTGCTTTTTCTGAGCACCCTTTTATAATCTATCGCAGGGGCTCCGCCTTTATAAGTACCCGCCAATTAACCGGTCGCTATTTCGCAGTACCCGCAGATCGCAGGTGTGGCTGACGACGATCTATGGAGACTCCTTATAATACTTTACAAAATATTATTTTAACTGCCACGGAATTGAACCAGAGGCTGCTGTATTATGTATATTATTAAAACGTATTACCATAAAAATATTAACAAATACTTTTCTTTTCAGAGCGACATTTAAAAAAACTAAAATAAATCGTATGCTCTATTTCATTTGTGTTTAAATTCTAAATGTAATTTTTTTTTTATTTCCAGGTGTCATACGAAGGCGAAGCCCGATATCCGGAACCTAACACGAACTCTATCAGCACACCTAACCAAGCAGGCCAACAATACTTACCAGCAAACCAAGGGGGTGGTTACAAATACTAATACAAAAAGTTACTATACCTTGTAACCACGAAGTTTGAAACCCCAATATACCATAATTAATCTGTGGTTGCCGTTGTATTAAAAAAATAATAACAATATTATTGTAGTTACCACAATGTTACCATTATCTGTTAAGTAATTTAAAAAAACCTACATTGGTTGTGTTGATATTATTATTGTTCTACATTTCTATTATTTCAAATGATTCAGTGTTAAATTCTATTTTTACAATATGTAATAAGATTTGTTACACTACATTACATTAATTATAGATTCGCTATTTATATTTACATAAAACCATAGAGTATAGATTTTCAAGATTATTTGTATTTTACAAAAATTTAGGTTATAAATTTGTTACTCTATACACGTATATACAACCTCTTTTACAAATTAAATACTCATTTTGCTCATAAATCATTCTACAGTATTAAACTTGTACAATTTTTGGAGAAATCTGTGAAACAATGTCCTTTTGTACCTTATTTTTTAATAAAATTTAATTTGCTCTACAACCTCTTTATATTTATTTTTTGCACAATTTCTTTAAGTTTATAGATTAACTATTAATAATTTTTCAACCAACACTGGACCTTCATTTCACATGGTGTAGTGATAATCAGGCTGTTGATGGTGAAAAATTATGTGAAGGACTACACAACTGGTAAATCTGGAATCAAATCAGGAACCCACATGCATTCACATAGTAATCAGTTAACCACAATCCAATAATTATATTTTTCAAATCTCATCCACACATAGATTTTTCATTATAGTATGTACTTTGAACAACAATTTCTTTTTTTATGCAACATAACAAAAGAAGATACAGGATCTTACTGCAAACTGCTGAAAGTCACTGCAAGGCAGGTGAAATAAATGAACAGACAATAACTATGTAGAAAATTTCTGGTAATAGAGGACCTACCACATGGACAAATAATTTATAATAACTACAAAGAAACTAATGTTACCAGCTTTACACTTATAATTTTATTTTATTATAATGTATTAGATAAGTGGCAACACTAAGGAATCAACAAATTTAGTATTTGATATATTATGTTCAACACCATTTGTCATTTTTGACGGATCTCCAGAGTGACATTTCTTCATATGCCTGTTCAATTCTTTCCTCAAACTGAACTTCTTGTCACAGTACAAACAACATTCACTCTTCTCCATATGGGTTCTCTTCACATGATCCGATCTTCTACCCGAAGTCACAAATTTTTTACCACACACATTGCATTCATATGGTTTGGAACCCGTATGAAGTCTTAGGTGCTCTGTCAAAGTTTTATCATTGACAAAGTGATCTCCGCATATTTCACAAGTTTTATTTTTTATCTGTGTGTGTGTGTTGTAATGTTCTGTTAAATTACTTTTTTTATAAAACCCCTTGCAACATACTTCACATACATAAGGCCTAATTTGCAAATGAAGCTTATTGATATGTGCCTCAAGTGTTTTCTTATTGAGTGTCTTATATTCACAGCAGTTACATTGGAAATATATACGGTTCGGTTTCCTCTTCACTTTTATATGATGATTTTTTAAATGTACATTGAAGTGTGAATGAGTTTTTAAGACTTTGAGACAATATGGGCATTCCTTTTCTTTATGGCAGTTTGTGTGTGCCTTTAATGAGTTTGAATTTTTAAATGTTTGCCCACATACATCACATACAGTTGATTTATAAGAATTTTTGTGTAAAGTTTTCTTGTGTTTTTGAATCATACCTTTTGAACTGAATTTCATATCACATTTGTCACAACCAAAGAGCTTAGCGCTGATGTTATCAGAAAATTTAGATTTTGGTTTTCTTAGTAACTCTGTTTTTGTTTTATTCAGTCTAATAAATACTCTGTCCACATTCATTAGATTTATCTCTTGAAGCTGTTTATTGAAATTATTAATGAGTTTATCGAACATCATTAGATTACACTGATGTTTATGTAATGCTATAAACATCTTTAAAATAAGATTTGAGCATTCTTCACAAGCTTGCTTAAATAAAATTTCCTGAAATTAAAATATTTTTAATTACATTGTACTAATGATGAGCTTACATTTATTTAATTAATAGTTATTAAAATTAACTACTAAAATTTATTAATGCTTTTTTTTTTACTTAGTATGGATATAAGCATGTTGATCATTAGTGTCTTGACATCATACTAAGGTAATTAGGATGTTTATACTGCACTACAATTTTCTTGTCCCCTTGAGGCATAAGATGTAAAGTCTTGTTGTTTATAATTTTATAGCATTGCACTAGTTAACTAATGCCGTTTAAAAAGAACATACGAGTATTTTGCGGCTGTAATAGGTAACTAGACCTTTTTTGGCAATAGAATTAGAAACCTACTACCAGTTTAATTATGCAGCCAAACTTGTTAACAACTTTGTTGCAAAAATTCTTCGCTATATTTAGTTTGCAAATATCCTTGCTTGATCATACCACAGTGACTTGAAAACAGCATTGATAGCTCTAACTTAAGTTCTAATCCCCGGAAGATAATTGTAGTGCCTAAAATTTAGTACTTACATGTAATGGTAAAATCTTTTTAAACATCTCTGCCAAAGAAAGGTTAATGTTGAAACAATCTCCGGATATTTCAAGGTTTGAATAAATACTAAAGGTTTCATTTTTACTCTTCAAGCATAGAAAACAAATCGTAGTACAATTTTTGTAGTCCAAAATTAGGTTAAACATTTCCAATGCGTTATATATTCCCATTTTTTTTTTTGCTTAAGCAATGAATATCAACGTAATTTATAACTTTTCAGTTTAACAGCTCTCTTTAACATAAATTCACTAACAAAAATATGCACATAAATTTAAATATACAAGTTGACATTGACATTGTCAATTCTATAATTTTGTCTACGGATAGCATATTTTCGCGACCAGGGTTTTGTCTGCAAGTACGGGAACCATACCGAGAAAATAAATGAAGTATTCAAAACTATGTTTTTTATATATAAAAGGCTCGAATATTTGAAAAACATTTTAATAAATATGCCTATTAATTTTTCAATGAACGTAGTACTTTACGTATGTCTACTGTCAAACAAAACTTTTCATTTATAAGTACCCCCTCCGATGCTAATTCCATACCTTCTCATAAAAATGTGTGTCGTTTATCTTAAAGTCTGTATGTTATTAATCTTAACTTCTAGCATCTTATTAAATTAATTATAAGGTTCATATACATTTTAAATTTTATATAAATTGTTTTTCTTGTGCGTTTCGGCGAATACCAATATAATTTTCCACATACCCGCAATGGAACGTTATGTACACTGCGGGTACGTGTACTACAGATTAGTAAACAATTCTAGTCTTGATATTTAGTTTTGTAAGTAAGAGTCATAGATATAAATATAATTTGTTTTTTTACACAACTCTGGTACCAGACGTGCGGCACGCCTGATGTGGAGGGATCAACGCAGTCTATAAACTCAAGATTAGAGCTCTTAGAGAAAACTTCAGAAGAAACCTACTCATGTTCTCGGTAGAAAAAAAAAACATCTAAGTACATTTCTGGATTACTTTGAATTATTTTAAGGACTATGAAATACAAAAGTATCTACCATGTGAAAAAAAAATAAAAATAATGTCATTTTTATTATTTAACTTTATTACCAAAATATTTATCCTACATATTATTATTTAAATATATAATATCTCCATAATTATCTTATAACAATAAACTATCTTAAAAAAAATAAGAAATTAAGCCTAATTAACAAAAGGGAAGAATGAACCATTGCGATGGAAAACTTAAACTAAACAGAATTATTTTAAGGTAACAGCAGTCCTCCCTATACACATACGTAGTAGAGAATATCTGTCCATACGGTTTTGTCTCGATTTAATAATTTTGCAATAAAATATTCAAAATTTGTTAACATATTTTTTACATGTCCCTTAACCTATTACTCTCTAATATGTGGTCAATGTTAACAATATACCAGGAAATAAAATAAAAAAAAAATTGTATGATACTATGGTAAATGTTGTATAAAAGATATTTTTCTATATACTGATTTTTTTTTTAATTTTTAGATTCAGTACCAAGTATTATATTAATATTTTGCTTTAAATATACAGTCGTTGTTTTGTGTCGACAATGGCTGTATGTTCAGTATTGCCATATTAAAAAACCGAAGTAATTGAATAACCGCCGAATTCTTTTTTAATTTCCAACATAACCAGAATTTAAAATTAATTACTACAAAAAATATAGAATAGTTAATGCAAGGCGTTTTATTATAACTATTAATATAATTCCGTAAGTATATAGACTTCTATATTGCCAAACAGATAACAATTCGAATACTGAGTTATTTTAAAACACAAAAATTATCCGTTTTTTTAATTATTAAATTCAAGGCCTCCGTCAACACATTGTGTTTATCTATATCTAATATAATTTTTAATTAATTTATATTAGTTATTATCTATATGTACAATGTTTAGGTGTGTACACTTCTCCTAGATGTATTGCACCGATGATCGTTGTTAAAGTACAACATAGTTAACATTTCACTGATATATTTAACTACCCCTAATTTAAAGTTAAAAAAAAATCTCTTCGTGCTGTATTAACTAATGTCTTTGTGCTGTATTAATTATATATAAAAAAAATGTATAAACCAAAGGTTCATAAGAGTTGCTTGATATTTTTTTTATTCGATGAAGAGATGAGCTCGCACATAACAATATAGTGCTAATTAGATATACATTGTACATTGCGCGCGTAGTTTTAATACTTAAGGTGTTAAGTTTCGATACCTAAGTAATTTTACTAGCGACAACACCTTTCAATACACATAATAATATTTGCCACACTACTGTCTGGTGCTAGATACGCACTCTGTGGTGAGGACCTATAGTCTCCGGCAAGAGACTTCACACAAGTAAAAATACTATACGTAATATAACATACATTTTTATATATTATGAAATAACCTTAACTTTTTTTAAGGCATTATATTATGCGATAAAGCTTTGGATGACGCTGCACACATTGATATATGTTATGAATAATGTGTATGTACACTATATACTCACTCACTAAACACTCACTACCGCAGGTCATAGTCACCAACACTCAGGAGTTTATGTTGTAACCAACGGGTTAGTTTACTGCTATATGGCGTTATGAGCTACATTTACATGAGCTTTGAGGTCGACCTTGGTGTTAAACATCGTCTTGCAGAGCCTGCAGCAAAACCTACCACCGTGGACCTTCCTCATGTGTTTACTCAGACTCATCTCCGAGTAAAATGACTGTCTGCAGACATGACAGTGATGGGGTTTTGAACCGATATGCTTCCTTACGTGAACCACCAAGTCCCTCCTGCAATTGAAGGTTTTGTCGCAGAACTCACAGTTTTCCTTTGAGTAAAACGTGTGCACCCTCTTATGGCTGCTCAGGTTGTACTCCGTGTAGAACTGTTTATCGCACATGTCGCAGCAGTAGGGCTTTATTTGTAAATGAGACTTGTTAACGTGGAGGGACAGTTCGTTTTCGTTAGTTGCCTCCTTCTCGCAGAAGCTGCACGTCTGCAGCTTTTTGTTTCTACGCACTTTGAACTTGAGTTCGTGGCGTTGGAAGTGACAATCGAAGCGCTTCTGATTGGAGAACATCTTGTCACACAGCGGGCACTCTACGTTCCTGTGTGCCTTTTTGTGTGATAAAAACTTTTTGGTGTCGGCGAAACCCCTGCCGCAAGTTTTGCACGCATAATAATGTTCGCCGGCGGCCGAATGGGCCATTTTCTTGTGTTCGAACAGGTGGAACTTCGATGTGAATTGTTCAAAGCAAATGTCGCATTTGATTTTCACATTGATGTGCTTCAATATGTGTTTCTTTACAAAGTAATCGGAGATGAAGTGTTTCCTGCAAAACGGACATGTGTACTTTGGATTGCGCCGCTTTGAACACTTTGGTTTCTTTTTAAACGTTAGAAATTCACTACAAACGTCGCTGACGGGCGTTTTGTTTAAAGTTACTGTAGACTGATATCCATTAACTAGTTTATTAACATTTGCCTTATTGTTATCAGTCTCAGGTTCCTTTGTTTCAACATTCACCGGGTACAGAGTTTTCTTCAGATCATCAAATACTTTTCTTTTAAAGTCGTTAATGGTTATGTCATCAGAGTTTATGCTTTCAACTTCTGAACTCTCCGTTGACAGTCTAAATTCGTCTTCTAATACTTCGACTCTCAGTTTGGACTCATCAATGAAGTCATTATCATGGTCCAGATCATTGTCTACCGCACTCTCTGTTAAAGGCAATATAGTATCAATAGCAATTTCCACCATCATATTGTTCTCCGGTTTTTCAACTCGATCCAGTGTCTCCAGCATGAGGCTAATACAAGTCTGTAGTCTATTTCTTACATATCTAATCTTATTTATAAATATGTATGATGTTAATGCATGATTTAGGCATGGTTTGCATATTTTTTTCCCGGTGTAGTTATGAACTGAGTTAATCTGCAACAAAAAAAAATTAAAATGTTGAAATAAATAATGAAGAAGCAATCACAGCCAAATGAGTTTTTGTTTACACTACTTAAAGTATAACATGTGGACGTAATTTAATTTGGTCTTTAGTCACAGTACTTTTGTGTAGAAATGTGATTGTCATCATTGTGAAGCCAGAGAAATTTTGTATTACAGGAACATGAAAAATGGTGTTGATTAATGTACACGAGGAAGTTTCAAAGTTTATTTATATTGATGAATATTATACATTTGGTGATTAATGAATATACTACCTACTAGTGATGGTGAGGTGTGTTGGTTGTAAATGGACAATATTAATTATCTTGTTACGAGCGGGAGTATAAGTTACTAGCAGTTAAACATTCCATTGCCATCATAATTAAAAAAGTATGGATGAAATCCAAACATTTTACAAACAAATGATTTAAGAATGCCTAGTGCAGCGTTAAGTACAAATCATTGGATTATCACTCATTTACGTTTTGTTTTTTTATTTATTTATTTTACTTTCCATTTTTCTTAAATCAATTTTATTATAAATGTTTACAATTATATCTAGACCATAAATTTTAAATTTATCTCCTACACATCACAAACTCCAATTATTCCTTATTACAACCATTATAAGAATTAACATTTTTCATATTAGTGAAATCATGATCAGTATTAGCATGTGAAAAATCTACTTCTACAACATCAAATTTAATTTTTTTAATATCACCACGCCATTTTGACGTCGCATTAACGTTGGCTGTTGAGGCATGAAAGTTTCGTTTAGTACAAACAATCCTTTTCTCTTCTACACTTTTATCTTCTACTTCTATGAATTGGGATTTATATCCAAATCTATCTTGCACTCTTTCCGCATATTCTTGAAAATCTTTTTGGCAGTTATTACATTTCCCAAGTTTGGTAAATAGCCAGCACATACTGCAATTTTTTGTTTTTGTGCTTTCCTTATCTCTGTTTTTCAATTGTAATTCCGAATTAATTATATTTGTATTGAACATACATTTTTTGCATTGCGCCTTTTTAAAAATCCAGCAAATGTTACACGGTTTCTCCACTCCCACTAGTTGAGAATCCAATATTTTAACATTCAGAATACTCATTTTGTCTGACTCTCTATTTTCGACTTGTTTTAGTGATGTTTTAGATTGATCATATTTAAATTCATGATCGGACTTATAACTCTTTTCATTGTCCAAATGTAAATTCTCAAAATCCATCAGTGGTTTAAAATTTAATAAAATTTTGCCTTTGTTTAATCCAAAATCACATTTTGCCATCATTGGACAAGTAGGTACATAAAATTTTATTGCTTTTTGTGTTATGTTTTGTTCTGTAGTATTTTTTTCTAAACTTGTTAATGCTCTCAATAATTTGTTTGTAATCTTGTTTATGTTCGCTTCTTTAGCCGAGTGCAATTCCTTATATTTGTATGATTTCTAGAAAAAGATTACGTTATTTTCGTATAACGTGATTGTTAGGTACAAATGATTCACATAAAACTTTTCTCGTTGATCGAATATCAAGAAATAATCTACGTTATGAACGAAATGTGTAAGCTTTATTAACGCACTAACAAAGAACATTTTAAATCAAAAATTAAAACAATGAAACAATGTACAAAAGTACACAAAATTAATTATGAAATGTATTAATCATTATAAATTTTACAGTACAGAAATATAATGTGGGAAATCTGCGTGTTGTGTCAGGGAATAGCCATGTTATATAAAGAACTAAAATAGCGTAATATGAAAACATGTTTATAAGAGTACCATGTCATAGGGGGGATTACTATGTATATAAAAAGCGACTGAATAAATTTATTATGATTCTGTAATACAAAAGAATTACTATGGTTCCAAATTTTCATATAATATTAAATTACTGGTTATTTTTAAAAACAATCTGGAGTAAATAAGGTAATGAGGAGCAAAAGAAATGCGGATTCAAATATCCCCCATTTATTGGCCTTGTTTGTCCATCATTATTAAATATCCATTAAGTTCTGTATATTTAAATAAATTTAGTGTATTGAAAATGTAAGAAATATAAAGATAAAATGAACTAGCAAAATTTAATTTTGCGGGAACAATTAAATAACTTTAAGTTTTTAAATAAAAATGTATTCCATACCTCAGGAATGGTAGCAGTTAAAACTGTAGCTAATGTCTTCTCTCCGGTTAACTCCGGATAACCTCCATGTAAATGAAATGTTTCATTCAACCCAACCATTTGAGGTCCTTTGTCCATGCAAACTCCACACAATTCATCCATTTTCCTCTCTACAAGATGCTCTAGAATATTCTTAAACTTATGCTTCTCCATGTGCTGCATGTGTACATCATGTTCTTGTGTTACAGATCCACACTTATTACATTTGAAATTTGTATCAGTAATTATTTCAGATTCATTGCCAGTAATCTGACATTGTTTCAAATGCTTTTTGTATTGCGAGTGCTTCACAAATGATTTGCCGCACATTTTGCAGTTATACCACATAGACTTTGGATGAATTTTATCATGGTTCAAGAGTGATTCTAAATCTGGCAATGCTTGCCAGCACTTTGGGCATTCAAATTTGCTAATTTCTACATCATCACCGCTGCCTACCGATGCACCAATATTAACTAGTTTTATTATTGGCTCCGCATAACTCATAACTTTTTTGTAATCCACATATAAAATATTGTGATTTGGGTTCAACTTCTGTCTTCCTCGTCTCTTAACTCTTTCTATGGGGTCCAATTTATCAAACTTTTCATTGATATCTTCAAAACAATTACGTAATGCCCTCTCAGATCTCTCACACTGTTGTGTGAACAAATATGAGTTGATTGTTTTATCTAAACATTTAGTGCAGATCTTGTTGGGAAAATTGGGATCATCAACCACCTGTAATTATAAAAAGGCATATTTTCATTTACATTCATCATTTTCATTAACAATATATAGAAATCTGTACTGTATTTAGACATCAGAAAATTATTTATTTAAGAATATCGAGGCAAGAATATTATTTACTATCAGGTGAATAAATTGCAGTGAATTGCTCTTAGTAGAAAATAAATTACCTGGAAAGGGTAGAAACTGGCCAACATATCCCGTATGCTGACCTGAAATACTGCACCTGAACTACCAACTTCTAAAATTTCATCCAATTCTGATAAAGACGTCGTGGATGTTAAGCAGAAACGACAAACCCTCCATTTTAAAGACCCTTGTAATAAAAACTTTATCGCATCTTTTGTAGTTAATGGTTCAGTCTTGATCTCCGTATTCAATACAGTAACTGATTTCGGTAATTTACGGCGCGAGTAAGTTTTTAAGCCCTTCGTGTTTGTCAATTTTGGCTCCATTTTTGTATAACACAAATTTCACTCGTAAACTGCACTTTTAAGTACAAGTGATGATTATATTGAAATATTAAATGATATTTAATGTTTTTCATTAATATAAATAGCGTGGATATCTACTCTTTAAGACGAAAATTACGAAAAATTAATATAAATAGCGTGGTTATCTACTCTTTAAGACGAAAATTACGAAAAATTAAATAGAAATGACACAACGTCAAACCTCGTACGTCGGAAAGCCATCATGGCGCCACTGACGCAACATTCACAGAACGCATTATATTTAAATTTATGCCACATACAATCTTAACAAAACAGTTAAAACTTGATAATGAACATTCTAAATATTTTTTGTTATTCTTATAAAGTATGAGTCACTAACATGTAGAAGTATTTTTAATAAATATTTTGCTTCAAAAACTATAAAAACGTGTAGATGGTCCGTCGAGCAGCGTGTTGTGCTTGACGGCCTCTAACGATGTTTCTGAAGAATTGCAGCTTGTAGGAGATCTTGAGTTGGAGAGATGTAGCTTAGTCGACGTTTGTAGTGTAACTCTTTGATTTGTATAAAGTATGCTCTATTTATACAAAAAGTATCCATAAACATTAGAGATCGTTAGAGCGCGTTAGCCTCTTGCCAGGTATGTGGTGCGGCAAAATATGGCCGCCAGATGTGCGGCCGAGGCGTCCGAGCGGCGCCGAACAAAAGCGCGGCGGCGTTCTTTGTCGGCGTGCATACAATGGCGCTCGATGCAAGGCGCGTTCGTTAGGTGCGCGGCATTGTGCAGCGAGTATTGTCTACGAGCGCTGCGCAGTATCGAGACGATATAATAACGTCTCTTGTTTCTATACCAAACGTCTCGTTGGTAAATGAGTAAATAATGCGATAAATATATATAGGTAGCAAGCAGCTACAGTAGTCCCTCCCTAGCGAAAGCGTACCGGCAGTTGAATGCGACGTCCTAGCCGAGTTGTCTTCATTAGCGATGACGGAGCTTGGCTGGATGTTGTTGAGCTTGCGGTGTGTGCATGTTGATTTATCGCTGGTGGGATGCTATTCGATGAGATACTCTTATCCTGTTTCTGTTCTGCGGACGTAGGCTCGTCTTCTGTAGTATCTTCGTTCATGGTGTAGGCGGGTTTCAATCGGTCGATTGATATAACAGCTGATCTCCTGTCTGGTAGTAATAGTTTAAAACATTTGCTGTCCCTTTCTATTACCTTGTAAGGCCCTTCGTAGGTAGGTTGCAGCGGTTTCTTTATAGCATCTGTGCGTATGAATACTTGCTCGCACGTTTGTAAGTCTTTATGCACGAAAATAGGTTTCTTGTTTCCGTGTATCGATGCGTTTTGACTGGGAGTTATGGAGCTGATTGTATCGCGTAATCGGCTGAAGTAATCGAAATCCATGTCGTTTCCAGTTGTAGATGATGTTGTAAAGAAATCGCACGGTAAACGTAAGTTATTACCGTAGGTAAGTTGCGCAGGTGACACTCCAGTGTCAGAATGTGGTGCGGCGCGTATGCCCATGCGTGAGCGGTGCCAGCGTTCTATCCTGCTGTTGGATTGTGGATGAAACGTAGTTGCACGAATTTTCTGCATGGACTTTGCCTTGTTGATGCTGCGAATTGTTGGTATAGTTGTTGCCTGGACAAAACATTGCGTTGATAACTTTGTCTTCGAGTCGATTAACTTCTGTTGCTTGAGATCAACTAACAATCCATGGAATCGTAGAAAATCAGCACCGAGTATAGGTTTGCTGACTTTAGCAATAACGAAATTCCATCTGAATGGGCGTCGAAGGTTTAAGTCCAGTTCCATAGTTTTTTACCGTACGTTGGAATTATCGTATTGTTAGCGGCGTACAGTTCAAAGTTGAGTAGCTTCTTCCTTTGTTCTCTGAAAGTTGGCGGTAAAACTGATATGTTCGCTCCTGTGTCGACCAAAAATGTTAGTTTGGTTTTTTTATCAGTGATGAAAAGGCGGTAAGATTGCTCAGATACGCTAGATTCTGCCGCGTCTAGCGTCATGTTTGGTTTTTTCGAATTTGAAATTGAATGTTGACTATTGTTATTATATGAACAAGGCAACATGCATTTCTTCGCGTTGGTGCCAAATGTTCGGTGATAATAACAATAGAGCGACGCAGATGGTTCCTGCGGCGTATACAAAGGATTGTAAGCGCACGCCGGCGCATTGTTGTTTTTGTTTCGACTTGTAGACGGCGATCGGTTTCGCAGTAAATACTTTGTTCTGAGTTTATTGTTGTAGTTATTGCGATTATGATGATTGTTTGTGCGTTGAGTCCATCTTTGATTTTTGAGAGCAGCGACTTCCATTGATAATTTTTTAATTTCTTCGACTAAGTACTGCGTGTCGGCGTTGCGTGATGAAGTAGGTTCGATGGAGGAGATGTTCGCGGAGTTGCACGAAGTAGTCTCCAGCATCTTGTCTGCTAGCAGTGCGAGTTCGTCGAGTGCGGTTTTTGTGCTGAATGATTCGATGACAGCTATCAATGATCGGAGGTGAGGTGGAAGGTGATTGGTCCACATTAGACGTAGTGTAGAGTCTGGAACCTTATCCCTTGCTAGATCTCTCATGCGTCGAAGTAATTGTGACGGCTTTTGGTCTCGTAATTCGACTTCTGAAAGCAACTTTTGTAGTTGGCGTTCGTCGGACTCTTCATATACGGAGATGAGACGGTTCTTGATTGCTGCGTAATACTGATCATCGGCGGGAGGATTGTAGAGCAGGTCAGCGATTTGCTCAATATCTCGCCGTTCGAGTTGAGCGATGACCATGTGTGCCAACTGGGTTTGGCTTTTGTGCAGGTCGCTAGTAGCTGCTTCAAACTGACAGAACCATAATCGTGCTCGTTCTCTCCAAAATGCTGGTATGCGCATTGACAGCGCTATTCCGGCGATCTCAGGCTGTGATGGTTGTGCTGGTACTAGTGATGATGTAGCTTCGTTGTGCGACATCTTTGTTCTTCAGCGGTTGAATGTTCGTTGCGGGTCACCGATGTAAATGATGATGACTGAGCAGTGGTGTTCTTCAGAAGTTGCGTTGTTTGTCGGGTCACCAATGTGGATGGTGATGACCGTGCAAAATCACGTCGGATTGATCACGTCGGGGTCACCAATGTAGATGGTCCGTCGAGCAGCGTGTTGTGCTTGACGGCCTCTAACGATGTTTTCTGAAGAATTGCAGCTTGTAGGAGATCTTGAGTTGGAGAGATGTAGCTTAGTCGACGTTTGTAGTGTAACTCTTTGATTTGTATAAAGTATGCTCTATTTATACAAAAAGTATCCATAAACATTAGAGATCGTTAGAGCGCGTTAGCCTCTTGCCAGGTATGTGGTGCGGCAAAATATGGCCGCCAGATGTGCGGCCGAGGCGTCCGAGCGGCGCCGAACAAAAGCGCGGCGGCGTTCTTTGTCGGCGTGCATACAATGGCGCTCGATGCAAGGCGCGTTCGTTAGGTGCGCGGCATTGTGCAGCGAGTATTGTCTACGAGCGCTGCGCAGTATCGAGACGATATAATAACGTCTCTTGTTTCTATAGCAAACGTCTCGTTGGTAAATGAGTAAATAATGCGATAAATATATATAGGTAGCAAGCAGCTACAAACGCATTAAAAAAATCAATAGCTTGTTGACGTATTTTAGTAAATAAGTTTACCTTTACATAGTACTAACGTCACACAATTCTTAATAAACGACAATTAACGCGAAACCTTGAAATGTGCAGAGCATTAAATAAATGTCAGTTTGTTTTGCCAACTGGACAAGTCCTGTCAAGAGAAAAATGTTATTTATTTACTGTTTACATTGCTTTCATCATAACAATATTCCAGTGAAGCCTTCCGTGTAAAACCGTGTTTTATGTGATCCCAAAGTTTAGTATACAAAATGTCGTGGCTTAATTTGAATCAAAGTTTTAACAGTATAAAAGGACAGATCACAAATTTCGCTTCGGAAGTGTTATCTGAAAATTCTACGCAGGATATCGATGCAGGAGATCCAGGAACAAGCTCTTCGACCAAAGAACTTGAAGACAAATGTTATAGACAGCAGCTAGAGGTCAGTAAATAAGATATATTCATAATTGTTGTACTTTTGACAGTTGTTGTTTAGGTTATGTTTTCGTAATTACAAGGTCTATTTGTAATCTCTTCTTTTTATTGTTGACGTAACGACTAAAACTGCATTCACTTGAAAATTGTTGCACTTATCAAGTATTTAATGATCATATCATTGTGATTATTTCAAACATTCTTGCTGATTCTATCAAAAGCATACCATGTATTAACATCATAAACATATAATACTTTTATAATTTTTTAAAACAGGATTTGAATCAAGTTATTATAACTGTAATGCAATGTGCAGATGAAGAGATAAAAATGAAATAAATGGTTACACAATATTGCAAAGTAGACTACCCAAACAAAGTCTTATTAGTTACAAATACTTTGCACTAGATAAAAGATTAGCTAAGATTGAAAAGTATAATAACTTTTTAATATTCAGAAAATGAAAATTTAAAAAAAAAATGTGCTTATAAATGATGTATTAGATTTTTACAAAATTTTGTTAGTTCAAACTAACTGCCTGCCTTGTTACACAGAGGTCCAATATTTGATCTTTAAATTCTATAAATGGTAAATGATTGTCAGTCCATACTCTTGCTCATTCAGAATACATCAGCTCTAATCTCTTTGGAGAGGTGGAGTATTCTGAGTGAGCATGCTTAACCATCTCCTGCTTTAATTGTATTTAATATCATGTGAAAATAAACTAGTGTTTGTTTGTTGCAAATAATACAAATGTTATGAGTTTTATATCATCAGATATTGTTTCATTGTCTGTAAAGCATTCTAAATGAACCTGCCTTTGTTTACTCTGCTTAAATGTTAAAGTAGGCGTTTTGTTATTGCTGTTGTTTTTTTAATGTCAGAAAGAGGTTTCTTATAAGTTCAATGTATACTCTTGTTTCCATAAATAGGTTATACTTATTTATAACATTGGAGGTTCTTAATACCAAACTAAATTTTTATGAAATTTTATAGTTCTTGAAAGCAGACTTTTGTCAGTGTTTTTAATAATTCTCAGTATGCGTCTCAGAAAAAGAATTACACAATGATTCTAAATTGTTATATAAATATTATATGTAATATCAAATGTATAGACTCTAGATTATATGTTTATGATATAAAAATATGTATATAATGAGGGATAGTATCCCTCGAGCCCCATTAAGTATGTGTGATAGTTCAAAATATTGATTTTAAAAACCACATATTGTTGTATTATCACTTGCTTATAACAGCGACATCTGTGTTAAAACAAGTGCTATTAATTTTGTAACAAGATGCAGCCTATTTAAAACACAGACCGCTAGATGGCGATTTAGTCAAAGATTAGTTAGAAGGAATTTTAAAAATTAAAAAGTATTTAACAGTGATCAGATTATGTTGCAATGTCTTCTTAAATTAGTTAATATTTCTTGCTACAAAGCAACGTTTTTTTTCAGTGCAAATGGAAATAAATATCTCCCACGCCCACGTTTGGGTTTCGTATTTTATTTTAACCAAATTGAAATTGTTTATCTCTTTTCTCTATATCGAACTCGACCTCTTTGTTTTTTTTAAAACAATCTTATTGTTTCATAGAAATTTGATCACACTGTTATGCCTACACACAAAAGAATACACGCAGCATGTACACACAATAGTAAACCATTGTCCGATTCCTAATCGTAATAATAGCGTCAAAGTTTTAATAAAGCGAGTCCCACCAACTTTAATACCTTAAACCAGTATACTGCAGGTCTCCGGCCTAAAGAGTTATCAGATATGCTGAGCAAACACAGATAGCGTATCTACCCTCAAACCAACGGCCGGTCCGCGGCTCAAATAAAGCTGAACGTACACTAAACCATAGTTCAATAGAATCAACAATAAACCACACTAAATATACGTTCGTTATAGAAAGTTCTAGAAGCGTATCAATTAACCATCATATCTTTGCGTAGTTAGTTCAGCTTATTTCATTTTTTTCTTTTTTTTTTTTATATAACTTTGCGACGAGACGAGTGAGACGTTCACCTGATGGTGTGTTACTGCCCATAAGACGCTAGTTAAGATGGTATACACTGCACCACATTGCGCTCGTCGCCTTCAAACATATATTAAGTCTCGTTACCTCAGTAATTTTACTAGCTTACAACGGCTTTCGATACACAGTAATTTCACACTACTGTTCGACGGTAGAAATACGAAAACAGAGACTTACCAGCATTAAAATTAGTAAAAGTAATGTCTTAAGACTTGATTCGTATACCATATTAACTAATTATCCAGAAAAAAAAATGAAATAGCTCAATAACAACAAAGATTACATAACATATCAAAAGATGAAGATAAAATAAAATCAATTTACCGTTAAACGTTACGTCGGTATTGTTCAATATAAAACGATTCTAATGTATTAATGAATGTGGAACTTACGCTCAAATCGGCGTCCGGTGAATTTATTTGGCAAATTCATATTGTATACATTAGCATGGGAACAATGAAATCAAGCAGTCCCATTATACAGGGACCTCCGCTTCGGCTCTAATGCGGCAGCATCGCAAAAAAACGACCACCGCCACCGTCCGGTGAACTAATCGACCTGTCAATCCCGATCTATCCGATCTGCGATTATAATCCCGACGACCTATATACCATAATGTTCACCGCTCGCAGCTCGAATAATCTGCGCGCAGTCTTCCACCTCGGAGATGAGGATGATTTCGAAATAGTAGTGTGCGAACATTACTGTGTTCCGGTTTGAAGCGCGCTGTAGCTAGTGTAATTACTGGGGTAACGAGACTTAACATCTACTATTCTTCTCTGCATCTGTTAATTGTTAATAATATTGTAAGTATTTTACTGATAATTTGAGGTTAGATTTTTTTAACGCTTCTTATTGTTCACGGCCTTTTTTATTTATTTTTTTACTTTGCTAGGCGACGAGACGAGTGAGACGTTCACCTGATGGTGAGATATGTGAGCGCATAAGACGCTAGTTAAGATGGTATACACTGCACCACATTGCCACCACATTTTACCAGGTGGTAGGTCTCTGTTGTGGAGACCGTCTGGGTGGGTACCACCGCAGCTCCTATTGCAACCGACAAATAGTAGTGTGCAAACATTACTGTGTTCCGGTTTGAAGGGCGCTGTAGCTAGTGTAATTACTGGGGTAACGAGACAACACCTGATGTCTTAACGATAAGCGCAATGTGGTGCAGTGTGTACCATCTTAACTATCACCACGTTGTCATGGGCAAGCGTAACACTTACTATTACGTGAACTTCTTGCTCGACTAGTCGCATAGTAGTATAAAAAAAATTATATACACTCAATTCTGTATTTACATGCAACATACTTTCCAGTTAAAATCGTGTAAAAAACGTATGAACTTATATAGCAAAAAAGGGCAAATTAAACAACTGCTATGAAAATGCATTGGAAAGGGGAATTCTCCTAATAAATTTCTAAACAACCACAGTTAATAAAAATAGTTTTTTTTTTTTAATTTAAATCAACCCGCTTTTTTTAATCGCGTTAAATCGAAAGAAATCGTTAAAAAATGGATTTTTCTTTTTTTTAAGTCTCTTTGAAATCAAAATCGTGTGAATAAAGCCTTCAAGTACATAGATATAAAAAGGGAACACCTAAACAAATTATTAAAATTTGAACTTAAACTGTTATGGAAATAAATTGTATAGGGGAATTCCCTTTCTAAATTTCTAAAGTATTACATTTAATGAAAAAAAAATTATTAAAATTTAAATCAACCCGCATTTTTTTGGACTACTTAAGTCAACGCATCAGTCTCTTTTACGAGGCGATCAAGTGATAGACTTAAAGTAATATAAAAAACGGAACAGTCACACGTAAGCTGTAGCAGAAGATGTCAATCAGTTGATCATGTAACTTAAAAAATGTACAAATCGAATAATGTACCCCTTCTTTGTTGTCGGTTAAAAGTTCACTGAAATTGTTAAAATTTTGTGCGTAGTATAAAAACAGTAAATCATTCAAATGCATTAATAATTCATATTAGATGAATGTCAATAGTATGGAATTCTATTTGACTATTTGTTACCGGACGTTGACTTATTGCCTTAAATGAGATGAGCGTTGTATATTTTTTAAATGGATACAGGTGACGAAACGTTACGACTGATAAACTGTGCAAACTTTCCGGTTGAACCGGAGAATTACCGTTTTATGACTACATCCCATATATCTTTACAACGCAAAGCGTTTAGACAGAATATCGGCGCTTTTAATCTCTATCACCTGATTTCATATAAAATACACTGATGCTCCGACGTAAATACTCCGTAACGCTTGTAACTTAAACCGGAACAGCTATATGGATGCTCTTTCAGGATATCGAAGTACAGGATAAGGAGACGAGGAATCCGAAATAAAAAGTATACAGCTATCCCGGTTAAGGAGATATGAAAGGTCAAAGTTAGCACTGAAGAGGAGGGAAAAGCCAAAAAAATTTTACTGAGAATCGAACTCATAACCTTTGTGTCCAGCGTCAAAATTACCCGCTAGACTATTTCGGTACATTCTAATCTTATAAGGTAATAAATACTCGGATAATAAGACGAAGCTGGACATCCCACGCACACAAATTTTGAGTAGATTAATTATAAATTCATTGCACTCGCAAAATTTCTACTTCTTGTTCAGTATGTTGATACTAAATAAATATATTCGTCTGTATATATATTAATTCATTAGCTGCAGCACCTTTTAAATAGCTTGGCCGAACAATATCAAAGATTATTAATTCAATAATAAGAATCTAAAAAAACCTACAAAATATGAAATTAACTTCATAACCTCACCGCTGGATGAAAATCGTAAACATGTTTTCAACCGTTTGTCGTCTTATTTAAGGCAGAGGCTGAAAAACACATCGTCATCTGCCTGTCGAGTGAAAAAAAAAAACAACGCAGCGAACGCACGGGAAATGAATAATTGCCGCGAACCATTGAATTTCAAATCGTGTCGCGATTTAAATGCGAGCGCCAATGGGTCAAAGTGATATGTATTCGCATTGTAAGTTGTTGTTTAGGGTCACCATGCGATCAAAACCCAACTTGGGACATCACCAGCGGTAACAAAATGGTGATGTAACAATTAAATGGTCATAAAACGCAACACTGCTATTTATTCGCATTGCACAAATATAGATTATAGTCGGACCTGTTTTGGTTCGGACTTAGGCCATATCACCAAATCCCGAGTCTACCCACATAGCACATGAAGATGACCAACGAGACGAGTGGGTACAAATCCCCCATAACCCTGAGTTCCCCAGAAGCAGAGTACCATCTTAAGTTTTCCTTTTCGTGAAAAGAAAAGGCTAGTTATCACCAGATCGTAGGTGTCTCCACATAGCACATGAAGATGACCAACGAGACGAGTGGGTACAAATCCCACATAACCCTGAGTTCCCCAGAAGCAGAGTATCATCTTAAGATTTCCTTTTTGTGAAAAGAAAAGGCTAGTTATCACCAGATCGTAGGTGTCCCCACATAGCACATGAAGATGACCAACGAGACGAGTGCGTACAAATCCCACATAACCCTGAGTTCCCCAGAAGCAGAGTACCATCTTAAGTTTTCCTTTTCGTGAAAAGAAAAGGCTAGTTATCACCAGATCGTAGGTGTCCCCACATAGCACATGAAGATGACCAACGAGACGAGTGCGTACAAATCCCACATAACCCTGAGTTCCCCAGAAGCAGAGTACCATCTTAAGATTTCCTTTTCGTGAAAAGAAAAGGCTAGTTATCACCAGATCGTAGGTGTCCCCACATAGCACATGAAGATGACCAACGAGACGAGTGCGTACAAATCCCACATAACCCTGAGTTCCCCAGAAGCAGAGTACCATCTTAAGATTTCCTTTTCGTGAAAAGAAAAGGCTAGTTATCACCAGATCGTAGGTGTCCCCACATAGCACATGAAGATGACCAACGAGACGAGTGCGTACAAATCCCACATAACCCTGAGTTCCCCAGAAGCAGAGTACCATCTTAAGATTTCCTTTTCGTGAAAAGAAAAGGCTAGTTATCACCAGATCGTAGGTGTCCCCACATAGCACATGAAGATGACCAACGAGACGAGTGCGTACAAATCCCACATAACCCTGAGTTCCCCAGAAGCAGAGTACCATCTTAAGATTTCCTTTTCGTGAAAAGAAAAGGCTAGTTATCACCAGATCGTAGGTGTCCCCACATAGCACATGAAGATGACCAACGAGACGAGTGCGTACAAATCCCACATAACCCTGAGTTCCCCAGAAGCAGAGTACCATCTTAAGTTTTCCTTTTCGTGAAAAGAAAAGGCTAGTTATCACCAGATCGTAGGTGTCCCCACATAGCACATGAAGATGACCAACGAGACGAGTGCGTACAAATCCCACATAACCCTGAGTTCCCCAGAAGCAGAGTACCATCTTAAGATTTCCTTTTCGTGAAAAGAAAAGGCTAGTTATCACCAGATCGTAGGTGTCCCCACATAGCACATGAAGATGACCAACGAGACGAGTGCGTACAAATCCCACATAACCCTGAGTTCCCCAGAAGCAGAGTACCATCTTAAGATTTCCTTTTCGTGAAAAGAAAAGGCTAGTTATCACCAGATCGTAGGTGTCCCCACATAGCACATGAAGATGACCAACGAGACGAGTGCGTACAAATCCCACATAACCCTGAGTTCCCCAGAAGCAGAGTACCATCTTAAGATTTCCTTTTCGTGTAAAAGAAAAGGCTAGTTATCACCAGATCGTAGGTGTCCCCACATAGCACATGAAGATGACCAACGAGACGAGTGGGTACAAATCCCACATAACCCTGAGTTCCCCAGAAGCAGAGTATCATCTTAAGATTTCCTTTTTGTGAAAATAAAAGGCTAGTTATCACCAGATCGTAGGTGTCCCCACATAGCACATGAAGATGACCAACGAGACGAGTGCGTACAAATCCCACATAACCCTGAGTTCCCCAGAAGCAGAGTACCATCTTAAGTTTTCCTTTTCGTGAAAAGAAAAGGCTAGTTATCACCAGATCGTAGGTGTCCCCACATAGCACATGAAGATGACCAACGAGACGAGTGCGTACAAATCCCACATAACCCTGAGTTCCCCAGAAGCAGAGTACCATCTTAAGATTTCCTTTTCGTGTAAAAGAAAAGGCTAGTTATCACCAGATCGTAGGTGTCCCCACATAGCACATGAAGATGACCAACGAGACGAGTGGGTACAAATCCCACATAACCCTGAGTTCCTCAGAAGCAGAGTATCATCTCAAGATTTCCTTTTTGTGAAAATAAAAGGCTAGTTATCACCAGATCGTAGGTGTCCCCACATAGCACATGAAGATGACCAACGAGACGAGTGGGTACAAATCCCACATAACCCTGAGTTCCCCAGAAGCAGAGTATCATCTTAAGATTTCCTTTTTGTGAAAATAAAAGGCTAGTTATCACCAGATCGTAGGTGTCCCCACATAGCACATGAAGATGACCAACGAGACGAGTGCGTACAAATCCCACATAACCCTGAGTTCCCCAGAAGCAGAGTACCATCTTAAGATTTCCTTTTCGTGAAAAGAAAAGGCTAGTTATCACCAGATCGTAGGTGTCCCCACATAGCACATGAAGATGACCAACGAGACGAGTGCGTACAAATCCCACATAACCCTGAGTTCCCCAGAAGCAGAGTACCATCTTAAGATTTCCTTTTCGTGAAAAGAAAAGGCTAGTTATCACCAGATCGTAGGTGTCCCCACATAGCACATGAAGATGACCAACGAGACGAGTGCGTACAAATCCCACATAACCCTGAGTTCCCCAGAAGCAGAGTACCATCTTAAGTTTTCCTTTTCGTGAAAAGAAAAGGCTAGTTATCACCAGATCGTAGGTGTCCCCACATAGCACATGAAGATGACCAACGAGACGAGTGCGTACAAATCCCACATAACCCTGAGTTCCCCAGAAGCAGAGTACCATCTTAAGATTTCCTTTTCGTGAAAAGAAAAGGCTAGTTATCACCAGATCGTAGGTGTCCCCACATAGCACATGAAGATGACCAACGAGACGAGTGCGTACAAATCCCACATAACCCTGAGTTCCCCAGAAGCAGAGTATCATCTTAAGATTTCCTTTTCGTGAAAAGAAAAGGCTAGTTATCACCAGATCGTAGGTGTCTCCACATAGCACATGAAGATGACCAACGAGACGAGTGGGTACAAATCCCACATAACCCTGAGTTCCCCAGAAGCAGAGTATCATCTTAAGATTTCCTTTTTGTGAAAATAAAAGGCTAGTTATCACCAGATCGTAGGTGTCCCCACATAGCACATGAAGATGACCAACGAGACGAGTGGGTACAAATCCCACATAACCCTGAGTTCCCCAGAAGCAGAGTATCATCTTAAGATTTCCTTTTTGTGAAAATAAAAGGCTAGTTATGACCAGATCGTAGGTGTCCCCACATAGCACATGAAGATGACCAACGAGACGAGTGGGTACAAATCCCACATAACCCTGAGTTCCCCAGAAGCAGAGTATCATCTTAAGATTTCCTTTTCGTGAAAAGAAAAGGCTAGTTATCACCAGATCGTAGGTGTCCCCACATAGCACATGAAGATGACCAACGAGACGAGTGGGTACAAATCCCACATAACCCTGAGTTCCCCAGAAGCAGAGTATCATCTTAAGATTTCCTTTTTGTGAAAATAAAAGGCTAGTTATCACCAGATCGTAGGTGTCCCCACATAGCACATGAAGATGACCAACGAGACGAGTGCGTACAAATCCCACATAACCCTGAGTTCCCCAGAAGCAGAGTACCATCTTAAGATTTCCTTTTCGTGTAAAAGAAAAGGCTAGTTATCACCAGATCGTAGGTGTCCCCACATAGCACATGAAGATGACCAACGAGACGAGTGGGTACAAATCCCACATAACCCTGAGTTCCTCAGAAGCAGAGTATCATCTCAAGATTTCCTTTTCGTGAAAAGAAAAGGCTAGTTATCACCAGATCGTAGGTGTCCCCACATAGCACATGAAGATGACCAACGAGACGAGTGCGTACAAATCCCACATAACCCTGAGTTCCCCAGAAGCAGAGTATCATCTTAAGATTTCCTTTTCGTGAAAATAAAAGGCTAGTTATCACCAGATCGTAGGTGTCCCCACATAGCACATGAAGATGACCAACGAGACGAGTGGGTACAAATCCCACATAACCCTGAGTTCCCCAGAAGCAGAGTACCATCTTAAGATTTCCTTTTCGTGAAAAGAAAAGGCTAGTTATCACCAGATCGTAGGTGTCCCCACATAGCACATGAAGATGACCAACGAGACGAGTGGGTACAAATCCCACATAACCCTGAGTTCCCCAGAAGCAGAGTATCATCTTAAGATTTCCTTTTCGTGAAAAGAAAAGGCTAGTTATCACCAGATCGTAGGTGTCCCCACATAGCACATGAAGATGACCAACGAGACGAGTGGGTACAAATCCCACATAACCCTGCGTCAACGTCCACTTCTCTTTCGTCTTCCTCTGCTCTTACGCTTATGTCTATTTATCATTCTAGTAACATGGTACTCTATCTTTTAATTTTTCACTTGATAGTAACGCGGTGTTAGTTAAGATGGTACACACTGCACCACATTGCGCTCGTCGCCTTGTGGCATGAGATTAAGTCTCGTTACCGCAGTAATTTCACTAACTCAGAGCGTCCTTCATTAAACACTACTGGTTGGTGGTGTCTACCAGCAATGACACCTCGGACTTTCTCACCCTGACGTGTGGTGTACGTATCGTTGCGACTCTACCAGAAAGCCGTCGTCGTTTCATATTTATCAATTCCCTCCTCCTCTTGACACCCCCCGGAGGACGATATCCGGTCGCGTTGTGCTTTTGTTTCGTATAGGTTTATTTTTAATACACGTTACGTAATATGTGTACGTGAACTTCGTACAATATATAACATTAGATAGGTTGTAGACTAGACAAAGGATTGATGCATTCGAGATGCGGTGCTGGAGACGTATGCTAAGGATACCTTGGACTATGAAACGCACTAATGCATCAATCCTGACTCAACTACGTGTTAAGACTCGTTTGTCCACCATATGCCAACAACGCATTCTTTCGTATTTCGGCCACACAATGCGCAGAGGCGACGACAGTTTGGAGAAACTGATTGTGGTTGGTAACACCGAAGGCAAAAGATCGCGCGGTCGTTCACCAACAAGATGGACTGATCAAGTAAAAGACTCGTCGTCCTCTAAATTTTACACGGTGGTGAGAGATGCGCTGGACAGGAACCGGTGGAGGCAGATCGTCCGCTCCAGACGGCAACCCTGATGCTGACCACGATCCTCAAATATGAGGGAACGACTTCAGAGAGAGGTTGTAGTGTAAATATATCCATGAAAAAAAGAAGCGTAAGAGACAGATGCGCCGACTTAAATACTCCGTAACGCTTGTAACTTAAACCGGAACAGGTACATGGATACTCTTTCAGGATTTTGAAGTACAGGATAAGGAGACGAGGGTTACGAAATAAAAAGTCTATAGCTCTTCCGGTTAAGGAGGTATGAAAAGTCAAAGTTAGGTTAGGTGAGAAAAAAGCAAAGAAATTCACTGAGAATCGAACTTTGTGTTCAGCGTCAAAATTAGTCCTTAAACTATTCTGGTACATTCTAATATTATAAGGTAATAGAGACCCGGATAATATGAACGCGATTATGAAAAATGTAACTGAAAATAAAATAAAATAAAATAAAAAGCCTTTATTTCAACCACAACTTAATCTTAACACAAAAAAAGTAAAACACATTCTAAAAATTTTTTGTTGCGGATGTTGCCTCTGCGGCGTAGGCCTCCCCTACCTCTCTCCATTGCTCTCTGTCTCTAGCCTTGGTCATCCAATCCGGTCCATATATTTCTGTAAATAAGTCTCTCCACCTTTTTTTCTGTCTTCCTTCTTTTGTTCCCTCTAGGTATCCATTCGGTTACTTTTTTTGTCCACCTATTGTTTAGTCTGCAGACGTGGCCTGCCCAGTTACATTTCAGCAGACGCGTTTTTTCAGTTACGTCGGGAAGTTTTGTTTTCTTTCTTATGATAGAGTTGTTAATCCTCTCTGCGATCTTTATTCCCAGCATACTTCTTTCCATCTTTCGTTTTGAGATTGCTAGTGTTTCTTCATCTCTTTTACGTAGGGACCATGTTTGGTAGCCATAAATCAAGCTCGGGAGTATTGATGTCTCGTATGCTTTCCTCTTTACACTAGTTCCCATCTCATTATTTTTGTTCTAAATAAACTATTTTTTTTACTGCGTTCCCCTACGTGTTACGGTCAGAGACTTTCTTTTCTTTCCTTTTATCTTTCCTTTCTCAATCGTTGTTCCAATTCTTACCCTACTTTTCACCTTTCACGCTTCCTAATATCTTTAATTATTTTCTGATGTTTACCAATTTCTATTATCATCTTTCGGGCATTCAGACATATATACGTTTTGCCACAATTTTCTTAATGCTTAATTACATCTTATGTTTTCTTTCTCTTTTTACATTGTCCTAAATTTTATGTAGAGCCGTGATAGCCTAGTGGTTTGAGGGCCGGCCTTCCGACCCGGAGGTGCCGGGTTCGAATCCGGCCTGCACCAATGAATTTTTCAATTTACGTGCAGTTAGTATAACACCAACTAATATCAAGTGCTTTGACGGTGAAGGAAAACGTGAGGAATTCATATCTATGTGATGAGCATCAGTGCTCGCACTAGTATGTGAAATGGAGAAGGCAATGGCAACACCACTCCATTATAACTGACAAGTAAGTCGTTGTGTTTTTCATTACACATGATGACGACAACGACCATCTTCTTCTAAGTCGTATTTCCTCATGACTGAGGGTCGTGGTCATGTGTAATGAAACACACGACGACTTACTTGTCAGTTATAATGGAGTGGTGTTGCCATTGCCTTCTCCATTTCACATACTAGTGCGAGCACAGACGGTCAATGACGTAGATATGCAGGTTTCCTCGCGATGTTTTCCTTCACCGTCAAGCCACGACCCTCAGTCATGAGCAAATACGACTTAGAAGAAGAAATCCGGCAACAGAGACCTACCAGGTGGTAGGTCTCTGTTGCCGGAGACCGTCTGGGTACCACCGCAGCTCCTATTGCAACCGACAAATAGTAGTGTGCGAACATTACTGTGTTCCGGTTTGAAGGGCGCTGTAGCTAGTGTAATTACTGGGGTAACGAGACTTAACACCTTATGTCTTAACGACGAGCGCAATGTGGTGCAGTGTGTACCATCTTAACTAGCGCCGCGTTGTCATGGGCAAGCGTATCACTTACCATCAGGTGAACGTCTTGCTCGTCGCAAAGTATTATAAAAAAAAAAAAGAAATTTTTTCGTCTTATTCGTTTTACATTTAATCTCTCTTTTCAATATTTTTAAAAAGTTTACATCCTCATACTATTTATATAATAATTTTGTATAATAAAAATGGATGATTGTTGCAGATCGACGAGCTGCAGAGGGTGAACGAGGAGTTGCAGGCCGCTTTACAATCTGAGGTGAGTAATTAGTGTCCAAATCTACTGAAGAATAGTGAACAGGCTTTTTCTAGACCAGCGCGCTTTATCACCAACATTATGTGGTCGTTTACCATCAGGTTGAATAAAAAAGAATGAACAGAATCTTAATAAAAAAAACAATTAATCTCAACGTAAATACGTTTGGACTGATCTTTGGGTTAGGCCTTTGTCCAGCAGTGGGCGTCTATATGCTGATGATGTCACCACTTAACGTGTTCGGATCATGGCCAAGCATTAACCTTTTCGATTAAAGAAAAATAAAAAAATGGACGTTCAATTTATTAAGATGTTTACACAACATCATTATTCAAACGCTTATTATATCAATTAATCAATTTTAGTGAACCTAGTGCTGTAAGCTAGTGAAGTTACTAGGGTAACGAGATTTTTTTTTTTTTTATATACTACTAAGCGACGAGACGAGCAAGAGGTTGACCTGATGGTAAGTGATACGCTTGCCCATGACAACGCGGCGCTAGTTAAGATGGTACACACTGCACCACATTGCGCTCGTCGCTGAGACAAAAGGTGTTAAGTCTCGTTACCCCAGTAATTACACTAGCTACAGCGCGCTTCAAACCGGAACACAGTAATGTTCGCACACTACTATTTGTCGGTTGCAATAGGAGCTGCGGTGGTACCCATCCAGACGGTCTCCGGCAACAGAGACCTACCACCTGGTAAAGACTACATATGTATTAAGGAGAGTAGGAAGTGGTGCAGTGTATACCATCTTAACTAGCGGCAAGTTATATGCAAGCGTATCACTTACCATCAGGTGAACGTCTGACTCGTCTCATCGCATAGTAGCATAAAAAAAAAAAAAAAAAAAAAAAAAAAAAAAAAAAAAAAAAAAAAAAAAAAAAAAAAAAAAAAAAAAAAAAAAAAAAAAAAAAAAAAAAAAAAAAAAAAAAAAAAAAAAAAAAAAAAAAAAAAAAAAAGAAATTTTTTGTCTTGTTCGTTTTACATTTAATCTTTCTTTTCAATATTTTAGAAAAGTTTACATCCTCATACTATTTTTATGTTATTATTGTATAACTTATTAGAAATGGATGATTGTTGCAGATCGACGAGCTGCAGAGGGTGAACGAGGAGTTGCAGGCCGCTTTACAATCTGAGGTGAGTAATTAGTGTCCAAATCTACTGAAGAATAGTGAACAGGCTTTTTCTAGACCAGCGTGCTTTATCACCAAGATTATGTGGTCGTTTACCATCAGGTGAACGTCTTGCTCGTCTCATCGCATAGTAGCATAAAAAAAAAAAAAAAAAAAAAAAAAAAAAAAAAAAAAAAAAAAAAAAAGAAATTTTTTGTCTTATTCGTTTTACATTTAATCTTTCTTATCAATATTTTTAAAAAGTTTACATCCTCATACTATTTTTATATAAGTTATTGATTACATTTCTTCGTAAATATACACGAGAATGAACTCATCAAAAGCCCACTCAATATCCCCACTGCTGGGACTTAAATACCTCCCACACGACACCAGGTGGTAGGTCTCTGGAGACCATCTGGATGGACCACTGCAGTTCCTATTGCAACCGCCAAATAGTAGTGTGCGAACATTACTGTGTTCCGGTTTGAAGCGCGCTGTAGCTAGTGTAATTACTGGGGTAACGAGACAACACCTTATGTCTTAACGACGAGCGCAATGTGGTGCAGTGTGTACCATCTTAACTAGCACCGCGTTGTTATCAAGCGTATCACTTACCATCAGGTGAACGTCTTGCTCGTCTCATCGCATAGTAGCATAAAAAAAAACACCAGGAAAGAGTAAGACTGTTTGTTCACAGCTCTAACCAAATGCATGAAAGTTGACGTTTTTGAAGTTTTACAATTTTACTTCACCTGAAATTGGAGATCAGTGAGGATCGAACCCGCAACTTTGAAACCTATAAGACGCTTCAGTGTGTTTGTAAAAACATATTGATACCGGTGGTAGTTAAGACCGTCTAGGTAACTGCAGTTGATTATTCTACCACTAAATAGTAGTCTGAAATATTACTGCTACAGTTAGGACGCTGTAGCTACTGAAATTATCATCATGATAACCGTATTATAAGTAAGGATATAACTTAAGTATTGAAAGCAATAAACTCATCTTTTTGAATAGTTCAAATGTTCCGAGTCGTTTTAACTTTCGTAATATATTTTAATTTTAACCAAGAGGTCACATCCGGTAGTTCATTACAGCCTATGCTAATCGAATATATGCTCTTCGTATTATTTGACCTCCGGGTTAAACCCTTTTACATGTAAAAAGGTTCAAGTTTAATAGATAAACGCATCCGATGAATAACTTACTTACTTTTGAGTTGTTATAAATTAAAGTTTATATATTTCTGAGAATACATACAAATGTTTATACGAAACTTTTCAATGATAATTATATAATACTTTTATAGTTTAATTTTTGTTAAGTTAAAGTTGAAAGTATTGTCGTAGCATGTCTACGAATAAATAAAATTAAAGGGTACGTGAGCAACGCCGTAGCATATACACTCCCGGACACATCTATCGGCCCACCTAGTGTTTAAAAGTTTTAACGGTGCCTAGCTAAAAATAAATGTTAGGTGGAGCAATAAGTTTTAATGCAGTTTTAAAGCTGATTTTTTGGTAAACCTTTATGTATTTTTTTTTTTTTTAACGCAAAATCAGGATTATGAAAAAAAAGAGAAAATTCGAGTCTGATCATTGTCTTCAACGACCCAGGAATGGAAAAAACTTTTTTTATTTCGCACAAGTTGGATTTATTTTTTGATGTTTCCGATTATTGGTTCCATGAAAAGGCAAATCTAAACTTAGAGCCAGTTTTGACCAAAAAATATGGATACTCGGCCTGAAATTGTCGCCCATACTGTAGCACTTCTGCCGGCCAAATCAATTCGAAATTACAAAAAAAAAATAAAAAAAAACATACGTAAGGGTTGATCAATAAATCAGCTTCAAAACTGCATTAAAACTTATTGCTGCACCTAACATTTATTTTTAGCTAGACACCGTCGAAACTTTAAACACTGGGTGGTGGGCCGATAGATGTGTCCGCAAGTATATTTCTTTAACGATAAGATATGAATCTCACAAATCTATCTGTTAGTAATCGATGATGAAACTAATCGTTGACCATAGTTTAGATGGATCAGCTGGACATTTCTTAAGATCTAATCTTATATCGATCTCTTTCAGTATCCTACACCAATCATCAGTTGATTTTCTTAAGGGCACCAACTTTTTGTACCAACTGATGTTCTTACTGCCTCATTACCGTCATTCGTAAACCTACCCAATTAATATACTCCCGGACACATCTATCATCGATTACTAACAGATAGATTTGTTTAATACTGTATTCCGGTTTGAAGGGTGCTGTAGCTAGTGTAATTACTGGGGTAACGAGACTTAACACCTTATGTCTCAAGGCGACGAGCGCAATGTAGTGCAGTGTGTACCATCTTAACTAGCGCCGCGTTGTCATGGGCAAGCGTATCACTTACCATCAGGTGAACGTCTTGCTCGTCCCGTCGCTTAGTAGCATAAAAAAAAGACCAAAAATCTGCATTAAAACTTATTGCTCCACCTAACATTTATTTTTAGCTATACACCGTCGAAACTTTAAACACTAGGCGGCCGATAGTGTCCGGGAGTGTATACCAGTAAACTTTTTAAAAATGACAAACGGTGGTTATTTAAAAATTCATTCAATTATGAAACTAATGGAGCGTCACATTGTAATCGAATAAAGTAAATAATTAAAATGCAAACGCACGTATATATTTAAAAGGCGCAACGCACACGCGCGCGTTTCAATAAAGCACGCACACAGCGACGCAAAAAACCCCCCCCCCACTTCCCCGCACTGCCCCCCCGTCAACCCGCCATCACCCCCCTCCACCTCTCAATCCCCCTTTCACCCCTCTCGCCTCCCTCTCTCCCGCATCACACCACCATCTCCCCCTCTCTATCCTTCCCCCTTTCACCCCCCCTCCCCCATCCCGCAATCCCCACCTCCCCCCCACCGCCCCTCGTTCCCCAACCGCCTCCCCCCACCGCGCGAAGGCGTGTAACTTCCATCTGCGCAGGCGCCGCCTCGCCATTCAGTTGCTCCCCTGCGACGGTACACCGCGGTCGCCTCCACTCCGGAAGTGCGCGCGACCGCCCCGCACACACGAGTGACGGTGGATTTCGAAAAAAGAATCCGTGTTTATAGGATATCCGCTTTAGGTGAGTTTTTTTTTTTTTTTAATTTTCAATTAGCTGAGGTCTTTTTTTTTTTCAGGCGCTAACTGACATCGTGTTAGACGCTTCCTACAATGGAACTTAAGTAATATTAGTCAATGGGCTTAGCCTGGTAATGGTTTCGGAGCGGTTCTACGTATGTCTCCTCGCGCGACTATCGCATCTACTCCTATACATATAAAGCTTATAATTGTACCGTGTCAATAGAAACATTTTTGCTGGTTGATAGCATAGGTGTACATTACAAAACAAACTCGAATGAATCATTTTAACATGTTAGCATTAAGGAATTTCTGTTAGGCGGTATACGCTTTAATATAAATTCCCGCCATTTTTGTTACTAATACGCAGGAATTCTATCCGATTAGACTGACGTGGAAGAATTTCTCTTAATCATTACAATCCTGAGTTACATATTAAGAATACGACTAGAGTAACCTCTGGTTGTTATAAAAGGCGACTAAAATCGACGACTAATTTAGACAGAATTAAGGCATATTGGTCTCGCATAGCATAACGTTGCATTTCATAGAAGATCCTGAAACCTATAGCAAGTAAAGATCCCATAAAATTCTGAATTCAGAATATCAGTATCTTTCATAGCTTTCAGCACTAGCTTTCAAATAGCTGAAAAAGGACGTGTCTTAAAGAGTACGAACTCCTAACAGTCTGAGGGTCCAATTAGTTACTTAAGAAAAAAGTTTCATCACAGACCTTTACATAAATCTTACTAGTAAGCAGTGATAGGAAACGAGAAGTAAAACGTAATCGTTATATTAAAATATTTGTACTGCCTATGGTAAAGTGGGTAGTTGCCTTTTTAATACGAAAGTCCCAAGTTCGATTTTGTAACCTTATGTTATTAAATTCTTATAAGTTTGATTGACTAATTCAACTTATCGCGTTGTCACAGATAAAAAATTTAAACTAATTATCTCGATATCGATTTCGAAAAGTTTCCAGTGATGCACGTGTAAAATTTAACCGGGAGGTTAACCTAAACCCGTCGGTTAATAAAAAGGTTACGGGCGTCGCGTTACAAATTACTTAGTTTCAATAAACATTTTAAAATGGAGCGATAACGCCGGTCAAATATAAATTAACTTAATTAACATATTAAACGCTTCGCGATATGGTAATTTTGACTTTCGTGTTCAACATTAATTTTGAATTACTATCAGTTGGTATTTAATTCGTAAGCGACGCTATTGCGGTTAAATTTAAGACCTTCACCTGGCTTTTTTTTTATACTACTATGCGACGAGACGAGCAAGACGTTCACCTGATGGTAAGTGATACGCTTGCCCATGACAACGCGGCGCTAGTTAAGATGGTACACACTACACCGTATTCCGTTCGTCGTCTTGTGACATGGAGGTATCAAGTCTCGTTACCCCAGTAATTACACTAGCTACAGCGCGCTTCAAACCGGAACACAGTAATGTTCGCACACTACTATTTGTCGGTTGCAATAGGAGCTGCGGTGGTACTCATCCATAGTTAAGATGGTATACACTACACCGTATTCCGTTCGTCGTCTTGTGACATGGAGGTATCAAGTCTCGTTACCCCAGTAATTACACTAGCTACAGCGCGCTTCAAACCGGAACACAGTAATGTTCGCACACTACTATTCGTCGGTTGCAATAGGAGCTGCGGTGGTACCCATCCATAGTTAAGATGGTACACACTACACCGTATTCGGTTCGTCGTCTTGTGACATGGAGGTATCAAGTCTCGTTACCCCAGTAATTACACTAGCTACAGCGCGCTTCAAACCGGAACACAGTAATGTTCGCACACTACTATTTGGCGGTTGCAATAGGAGCTGCGGTGGTACCCATCCATAGTTAAGATGGTACACACTACACCGTATTCGGTTCGTCGTCTTGTGACATGGAGGTATCAAGTCTCGTTACCCCAGTAATTACACTAGCTACAGCGCGCTTCAAACCGGAACACAGTAATGTTCGCACACTACTATTTGGCGGTTGCAATAGGAGCTGCGGTGGTACCCATCCATAGTTAAGATGGTACACACTACACCGTATTCGGTTCGTCGTCTTGTGACATGGAGGTATCAAGTCTCGTTACCCCAGTAATTACACTAGCTACAGCGCGCTTCAAACCGGAACACAGTAATGTTCGCACACTACTATTTGGCGGTTGCAATAGGAGCTGCGGTGGTACCCATCCATAGTTAAGATGGTACACACTACACCGTATTCGGTTCGTCGTCTTGTGACATGGAGGTATCAAGTCTCGTTACCCCAGTAATTACACTAGCTACAGCGCGCTTCAAACCGGAACACAGTAATGTTCGCACACTACTATTTGGCGGTTGCAATAGGAGCTGCGGTGGTACCCATCCATAGTTAAGATGGTACACACTACACCGTATTCGGTTCGTCGTCTTGTGACATGGAGGTATCAAGTCTCGTTACCCCAGTAATTACACTAGCTACAGCGCGCTTCAAACCGGAACACAGTAATGTTCGCACACTACTATTTGGCGGTTGCAATAGGAGCTGCGGTGGTACCCATCCATAGTTAAGATGGTACACACTACACCGTATTCGGTTCGTCGTCTTGTGACATGGAGGTATCAAGTCTCGTTACCCCAGTAATTACACTAGCTACAGCGCGCTTCAAACCGGAACACAGTAATGTTCGCACACTACTATTTGGCGGTTGCAATAGGAGCTGCGGTGGTACCCATCCATAGTTAAGATGGTACACACTACACCGTATTCGGTTCGTCGTCTTGTGACATGGAGGTATCAAGTCTCGTTACCCCAGTAATTACACTAGCTACAGCGCGCTTCAAACCGGAACACAGTAATGTTCGCACACTACTATTTGGCGGTTGCAATAGGAGCTGCGGTGGTACCCATCCATAGTTAAGATGGTACACACTACACCGTATTCCGTTCGTCGTCTTGTGACATGGAGGTATCAAGTCTCGTTACCCCAGTAATTACACTAGCTACAGCGCCCTTCAAACCGGAACACAGTAATGTTTGCTTACTATTTGGCGGTTGCAATAGGAGCTGCGGTGGTACCCATCCATAGTTAAGATGGTACACACTACACCGTATTCGGTTCATCGTCTTGTGACATGGAGGTATCAAGTCTCGTTACCCCAGTAATTACACTAGCTACAGCGCGCTTCAAACCGGAACACAGTAATGTTCGCACACTACTATTTGGCGGTTGCAATAGGAGCTGCGGTGGTACCCATCCATAGTTAAGATGGTACACACTACACCGTATTCGGTTCGTCGTCTTGTGACATGGAGGTATCAAGTCTCGTTACCCCAGTAATTACACTAGCTACAGCGCGCTTCAAACCGGAACACAGTAATGTTCGCACACTACTATTTGGCGGTTGCAATAGGAGCTGCGGTGGTACCCATCCATAGTTAAGATGGTACACACTACACCGTATTCGGTTCGTCGTCTTGTGACATGGAGGTATCAAGTCTCGTTACCCCAGTAATTACACTAGCTACAGCGCCCTTCAAACCGGAACACAGTAATGTTCGCACACTACTATTTGGCGGTTGCAATAGGAGCTGCGGTGGTACCCATCCATAGTTAAGATGGTACACACTACACCGTATTCGGTTCGTCGTCTTGTGACATGGAGGTATCAAGTCTCGTTACCCCAGTAATTACACTAGCTACAGCGCGCTTCAAACCGGAACACAGTAATGTTCGCACACTACTATTTGGCGGTTGCAATAGGAGCTGCGGTGGTACCCATCCATAGTTAAGATGGTATATACTACACCGTATTCGGTTCGTCGTCTTGTGACATGGAGGTATCAAGTCTCGTTACCCCAGTAATTACACTAGCTACAGCGCGCTTCAAACCGGAACACAGTAATGTTCGCACACTACTATTTGGCGGTTGCAATAGGAGCTGCGGTGGTACCCATCCATAGTTAAGATGGTACACACTACACCGTATTCGGTTCGTCGTCTTGTGACATGGAGGTATCAAGTCTCGTTACCCCAGTAATTACACTAGCTACAGCGCGCTTCAAACCGGAACACAGTAATGTTCGCACACTACTATTTGGCGGTTGCAATAGGAGCTGCGGTGGTACCCATCCATAGTTAAGATGGTACACACTACACCGTATTCGGTTCGTCGTCTTGTGACATGGAGGTATCAAGTCTCGTTACCCCAGTAATTACACTAGCTACAGCGCGCTTCAAACCGGAACACAGTAATGTTCGCACACTACTATTTGGCGGTTGCAATAGGAGCTGCGGTGGTACCCATCCATAGTTAAGATGGTACATACTACACCGTATTCCGTTCGTCGTCTTGTGACATGGAGGTATCAAGTCTCGTTACAACAGTAATTACACTAGCTACAGCGCGCTTCAAACCGGAACACAGTAATGTTCGCACACTACTATTTGTCGGTTGCAATAGGAGCTGCGGTGGTACTCATCCATAGTTAAGATGGTATACACTAACAAATTCGTCTTTTCGAAGATTTAACAAAAAAAAATTCTCGTTTTTGATTAAATATCGGATTCGAACTTTGAACCTTGACGTAATCTGCATCACTGAAGTTGCTTATATAATTTTGGAAAGACACTACACTAATGTAACTAGCAACACTTTTAATTATATGACGTTGAGTAAGGGTCTGTAATGTAGGCGGCTGATAATTAATCACGTAGATAGGAGACGTATCTAAAAAAAATTCGGACCCACGCTCGACCTCTATTTATCCAATGAGTAGACTGGCTTAGTATACGAAATGTCCCGGGTTCGTTCCCAGGGCGATTTTTATCAAATTATATGGCAGACGGGATTAGGAAATAATTCCAGATAGAAAGCAACTTTATGAGCTTTAGGAAGGGACCCTTCGAATGAAGAGGAACCTTTGAAATGAAGGCAGTCCACCAGTGGACTGAAGGTTGGAATTATGAAAAAGATTGTAAATAACTAAACGAAATGGGAAACTAGAAAGGGCGGCCATTTTGTACCAGCTGTTGTGACGTCACACATTCCTTGCTACAGGCTTTTTGTTGACGTGGACCTTTACATCATATTCTGATGATGATTTTCAAATTTTGAAAATTATAACCAATTTTTTTTTTTTTAATTTTATGTATGTTAAAGGCAAACGTATCAGTTACCACCAGGTAATTGCTCGTCTCATCGACGCGTAAAAATAATTTAGATATAATCTTAATTTCTTTTCTTACTCTTTGTAATGGTATAATAATTTTAGTCCACTTCATTGTTACTTAAGTAATTTATTTATTTATTTACTTAAGGAGAACCTCCAACGAGGCATACACGACATGTAACAAGTTTAATCGTAACAAATAATAGTTTCACTTTGCGACGTGCTACTTAATTATAGGAGACCACAGCATGCAAATTTAAACAAAATAATAACAAAGAATTATGTTGAACATAATTGAGTACCGTATAGTTCACAATTTATTGGTGACTAACAGTTGCAGAACCCGTTTCCTGTACCTTGAAATGTCCGTGATGTCTAGATCATGAGTTTTTGCCAAAGAGTTATACTGCCTACAGAGCCTTGGCACAGCAGCGAAATGACCCAGGTTGGTTCTAGATAATATGATGATAATTGATATATAGTATATAGTTACTTTTTACTATTAACACGGCTGGTGGTATACTCTATTACCGGTGACAGTTTAAGTACCACCGCAGCTCGTATACTGACAAACGGTAGTATGTTAACATTACTGTGGTGAGGCGCTGTACCTAGTGAAATTACTGAGGTAACGAGACTTAACACCATATGTCGGCGACGACGTGTATACCATCTTAACTAGCGGCAACTTACCATCAGGTGAACGTGTCGCTCGTTTCTTCGCTTATATAGAATTAAAAAAAACACGAGCATTTCACTTATTATCAAGTGATTGCTCGCGTCGCGTCCTATTAAAAATCCGTCTTCAGTCTATTTAAAACTACTTTATAGGTAGTTTCAAATAACGCAAGGTATTATTAAAGTCTTAACAATTAAAACAATACCTCGCTCGCTCCGGCTTCGGGGGGTCAAACCTGTTACAATTCTTAAGCAAATATAGCTCTTATTACCTACGCGATAACGTTCACAATACGTTCAACGGTAACTGGTAGTTTAATCAGCTGCTTTCGCTAATGTAAATGATGATGGGTTACCATCTGTAATAATATTTCAACGCCTTTAGCGTTATCGACGGTAGAGATTCTTTAAATCGTTTTAAATTCGTAAAATAAAGAAATTTGATCACATATTAAGTCTAGATTTTTTTAGATTTGAAATGATAAGTCCTGATGGTGAATAGGTTTATCCGACCTGCACCCCGGGATGAGCTATCCCAGTATAACTTTAAAGAGCTCCAAAGCGATGACGACCACCGAGGGTTTTAGTAGGTAAAAATCTCCATAAAACCCTGGTGTCTTTCCCCCAGAAGACGGTATCTTCACGTCAGTCAAAAAAGATAGTTATTCGAACCATTAGATATAGTAAGAACTAATAGATGCGAAACCAGTCGAGCTATGGTCTATCAGCTGATGATGATTATGAATAGAATACCACCTCTTTGAAGTGCCTCATAGTGTACTTTAGGAAACCTAATGGTAGTTCAGTCATTGACTGGTCTGATAGTGTCATCATTATTACATAACTAAATATAAACGTATATAAGTTTAATGGAGATGGCAATGGCAAACTACTCCATTATAACTGTCAAGTAAGTCGTCGTGTGTTTCATTACACATGATGACCACGATCCTCAGTTATGAGGAAATGCGTGGTTGGTCAGGGCCTAGTTCTCTCATTCCAGTTCTCGCTTCCATTCAGTTTTGCTATCAATCATTCCGCTAATTTACATCCTTCTCTCATACATCGCGCTTTTTGGAGTGAAGATTCCGTCGTCTACATCATTTTGCGGTGTTCCAGGAGAGACCTGTGGATCATTCCATTCATTTTTGCCTGTAAAAAGCATTCACTTAAAATCAAATTTTTCCTAATTTTCCTTTACAATTATTTCCTACCTAATATCACAGTTTGTTGTCTCTCCTTATTCTACATTTAATTTCTTACAATATAGCCTTATCCTAATATCACATTTATTCTTAATCTTTATTTCTTTTGACTACATCGGCTATAGCTAACCTACAAAATTTTAAAAACCTTGGACGACTAGCGTCTTCACTCATCAAGCCTTACATATTGTAATCAATTAGAATATAACATAAATAGTTAACGCTGTTGGTTTCAATAAATACACTCCCGGACACATCTATCGGCCCACCTAGTGTCTAAAAGTTTTAACGGTGCCTAGCTAAAAATAAATGTTAGGTGCAGCAATAAGTTTTAATGCAGTTTTAAAGCTGATTTTTTGGTCAACCTATATGTAAGTTTTTTTTTTTTTATTTTGAATTCAGGATTATGAAAAAAAAACGAAAATTCGATTCTGGTCTTTATTTTCAACGACCCAGGAATGGAGAAAACTTTATTTATTTCGCAAAAGTTGGATATTTTTATTGATTTTTCCGATTATTGGTTCCATAAAAAGGCAAATCTAAACTAAGAGCCAGTTTTGACCGAAAAATATGGATACTCTGCCTGAAATTGTCGCCTAAGTTGTAAACTTCTGCCGGCCAAATCAATTCAAAGTTACAAAAAAAATAAAAAAAAAACATACATAAAGGTTGACCAATAAATCTGCTTCAAAACTGCATTAAAACTTATTGCTTCACCTAACATTTATTTTTAACTAGACACCGTCGAAACTTTAAACACTGGGTGGTGGGCCGAGAGATGTGTCCGGGAGTATATAACTAAACACTAACTTATGAAATGTAAAAATAAATAATAAGTAATTAAGTAAGAAATTAGTTAAAATAAAAAAAAAGCATCCACATTTCTGGCATAAGAATGTATGTTGTTGATTTTTATGTTTATAATGTTATTGTTATTAGTTTTAGATAGATTTTCCACATTTTCTTTACAATAGTTACAATTAATTAATTAAAAATTCTTTCAACGCTTTCCAACGTACTTTCTAAATGTACAATGAAACCTCATTTAGCCTTACATATTGTAATCAATTAGAATATAACATAAAGAGTTAACGCTGTTGGTTTCAACAAATAAAATAAACATGTAATGTGATTAGGATATCATTTTTCTTTTCTATAGTTTTTTAACTATCATTTTACATGGTGTTAGGTCAAAATGTGGTCGTGGAGCTGATTTAACAATGTGATGGTGGGAAACCAGGGCTTCGGTGGTTAACGGAACGCAAATAGAGCACAGCCCCGGTCGGCAGATAAGGAGAACGTGACAGTAAAAATGGCGGGGAAACGGTGACCGTTACGCGCCGTTTATCGGTTTTCATTTTTTTTTTATTTTATTATCTGTGTAACATCGGCGGGGCGTTACCGGCGCTGTAATTTCCGATAGTTTTACGTCTGTTCGTTTACGACGCGCCGCACACGAGCGCGCGGGTCGTGCTTTCGTGTTGATAATGTGTAAGTGCTATTTTATGTTTTTTTCTTTTTCCATTTTTATTTTTTTTAATTGTCGTAACGAGGCCAAGGTTTCGATTGCGCGGTCCGCGTTCACAATTATGAGCGGGCGTCACAAATGAACAATTATCTATTACGTATCAATGGCGTTAGTGAATTATTATTTATTGTGAATATTATGTTTACTTGATAGACGAAGACCGTCTTTATCCGCAGCTCCTATTTTTACCACTAAACATATATGCGAACATTACTGTGTTTCAGTATGAAAGGCGCGAAATTACTGGAATAACAAGACTTAACATCTTCTAGCTGGTCTCATCAATTCGTAAAAAAAGAAAATTATAAATTGTGATACGCTCATAATAATATTGCGTTAGTTAGGATGATATACACTGCACCATATTGCGGTCATAATTATAAAATGTGATAATTTCATCAATGTTTCCAGTTGCAATAAAATTGGCAGTGATATTTAAAATTTGAAGAACCTGCCACAAAACATCGTATGTTGAGCAACAACGTCCGCCCACATAACATTGTAATTATTAAACCAAACATTTAAGACCTTCGTGATTTGCGCTAAACAGAACGGACCTTAGGAAATTATTGATCGTTTACATATATTTATATGCATATAGCTTACTGATTTTTTATTCGAGTAAGACATTCTGATGATAGCCTACGTAATAAATTATTTATTTTTAAATAACAAATAAACTTAAACTCGGTATAAAATATTATACGTCTTCATGTTGTATTACGTAAAGGCTGCATGTTCGTAATGCAGTTGCCTCTTATTGAAAATATGAATCAATTCTTTATTCGTCACGATTAGCGCCCATTGAAAACAATACGGCCGCCATTTTGGAATTTCATTTCAGACTACATTATAACATGAAAATTTATTTGAAAACGAAGTAATAGTGTAGAAATAATTTCACCGGATACTATACTAGCTACAATATAAATTCTTATATCGATATTTATATTAATGCACAGTTTTCAATATTACTAACATACAAGTAAAGTTTACTGGTGACATGTCACTAATCTTCTCAGTTAAAATAATAAAACTTTCCACCAACGTCGCGCAACGGTTAAGCACTTGTAACATGGTAGTCCCAGTTTCGGTTCTGAGGATTTTATCAAAAACAAATCTGTCGCCTGAAAAAGCATTGCTGTTTACGTGCGGTCCCCATCGTAACTTGAACATGAAATTAAGACTAAGCGCTGCTGTTGTATACAGTTAACTTAGTAGGTCTCTGTTGCCGGAGACCGTCTGGGTGGATACCACCGCAGTTCCTATTTCAACCGCCAAATAGTAGTGTGCAAACATTACTGTGTTCCGGTTTGATGCGCGCTGTAGCTAGTGTAATTACTGGGGTAACGAGACTTAACACCTTATGTCTTAACGACGAGCGCAATGTGGTGCAGTGTGTACCATCTTAACTAGCGCCGCGTTGTCATGGGCAAGCGTATCACTTACCATCAGGTGAACGTCTTGCTCGTCTCGTCGCATAGTAGTATAAAAAAAAGTAGTAAACAGTGTAGACTATTGAGAATAGTCAAGGATTAAGTTGTGCTAACAAGTCGCATTGCGATGTGTCGTTCCCGGAATCGAATGCGGGTCCCTTAACAAGCCGACCGGTGCTGAGTGCGCTCGGTGTCGTGTTTACGTCTGATTCTCACGCGTCTAGTTTATTTTACTTATTTTGCAATAAGTTGATATTATAGTTTAGGTAAAGAGTAGTGTATGTTATATGTTAACTCTTGGGATACTTAATGTTATGTCTTTTTATTTATACTAGACTTTGTCAATTAATTTTACAAAGATACAAGTTTTTTAATCTGTATCACCTGATAGAATCAGCGTAAGAGACTGATGCGTTGACTTAAATACACCGTAACGCTTGTAACTTTTAAACCTGAATAGCTTCATGGATACTCCTTCAGGATATTGAAGTATAGGATAAGGCGACGAGGATTTCGAATTAAAAAGCGTATATCCCTTCCGGTTAAGGAGATGTGAAAGGTCAAAGTTAACACTATGGGAGAGGTGGAAAGCAAAAAAGAATTTCACAATTTCTCAATTTGCATGCTGTGGTCTCCTATAATTGAGGAGCACGTCGCAAAGTGAAACTATTATTTGTTATTATTAAACTTGTTACATGTCGTGTATGCCTCGTTGGAGGTCCTTAAGTAAATAAATAAAAAAATAAAATAAATTCACTGACAATCGAACTCATAGCCTTTGTGTTCAACATGAAAATTAGCCGCTAGACCATTCCGGTACATTCTAATCTTATAAGTCGTCGTCTTGTTTTTTAAATTAATTGAAAGTGCACTTAGATATCATTCTTCACATGTTCAATTAGATTATCTAACTCTTCTCCATTTACTAGATTTTCTACTTATGTAATATATTAATGAAGGATATTATAAAATCTTATACTTATACCCCCCTTTTCAAATTTTGGTTTGATGGTACGTTCTGTAATAGTATTTTCCACACTTTATCATCACGGAGTTCATCATCAATAGGAGGTTCATCCTTACACACTCGAACCGAAGTGATCCCATACAGCACTGCTCCAGAAATGCTTTCTACCTAGAATACTCTAGTTTTTGAATAACTGCTAAGGTTTTCTTCTTTATAAATTTTCCAAAAGGCAGTGAAAAGATTTTGTCAGAGTCAGCATTATGAATTGATAATTCGATTGCTGGCGTTTATGAGTGCCTGTTACATTTGTTGCATACGAAAAAAATTAATCCAGACCCGCGGGGTCAATAAACGGTGCAATCTGACCCGTATTATATGTTAATATTAATACGTTCGCGGTGTGATTGATTACAATTACAAAGCGGTCGCGGCGGCCATTACGAATTTGAAATCGCGTCCGTTTTGTCGATGCGTTGACCGGCTCATTTTCGTTCCGCCATATTGTAACCGAATATTTAATATAACTAGCTTGAGTTACTTGAAAATACTAGTATTAGTAAAGATTAATCCCTCTTTGTGATATACTGAAACAGAGCGATACCGATGTGCGAAGTGATCCTATCATTGGACTAGCCTTACGAAAATTCTGCATAACCTCGGATTTTCGTCTGCACAAAATTAATGGAAGCTTTGTGGGGCTCGGTATCCGAATGTATAATAAGGTTCCACAATCTGTTTTAGATTTGTCACTTCATAAATTAAAAATGTTTTGATTAGTAAATCATATTATAGTGTTAACGATTATTTAAATGATAAAGATGTGGTGGAAATAAATGGCGCTGATTCTCAAGCAGTGTGTCAGTACGTGTAAGACATTTAAAAATGAAAAAGACAAAAAAAAAGTATATATATATAGCCCGCTGAGTTTCTTGCACATTCTTCTCAGGTCCGTGGCATTTGTTTTGCGAATGGCTGGTAGATTTTGACGTTCAATAAGTGAACTATTGTTCCCATGCAGAATAAAATTTTGACTTTGACTTTGATTCCTTCTAATTCTTTTTAGATCTCTACCTTTTTCGAAATTAAAAAAGTAAGTAATAATCTATGTAAAGGCAACACGAATTAATCTAGTTGTTATTATAGCTTTAATTCATTAGTTATGTAGGAGGTAACTGCCAATTATTTTAATAGATAGAAATCTCACGTGGAGCAGTTTTCCAAAAAAGGGACATAGCTTTAAGATTTGATCATCGGAACAGAAAACAGAAAAATAAAGCACCTATGATTCCGTTTAACGTAAAAGCGTTGTTAAATATAGTTTAGATAGCAAACGAAAGAGTTTCAGAGACGTTAAACGAAATTACCATTAATGTATTAAATGAAACTTATCTGTGACGTCGGGTGTATATCGGGCAGTCGTTGCCCCGCTTGTGTCAACACCAACTGTGTAAATAGTGGAGGTGGAGTGGTGAGGCACCACCGGCGGAACAGCTACGAACCGCTTAAATCGCTTGTTTGCCCGCTCGCTTTTTAGGGCAGACGCGTTAGTTGCGCAAGCGTCGGAAACTAGGCAAAAATTTAAACATGTCCATTTTAGTCACACATGGCTTTTTTACACAAACCAATTTCATCCCAATCAGTTTCTTGTCAGTTATTTATAATGATGAAATAAAGTGATGGTAAATTCCAATATTAATTAATTAAGACATTTTGAGTGCCATGTTTTTTTTTTATTTAGGATAGACTAGTGCTTGACTACGATCTCACCTGATGGTAAGCGGCGATGTAATCTAGGTGGTAAAGCGCACTAGTCTAGAAGAAGCCTGTTCACTCTTTTTTTGAAGACCCCCACATCATACCTGGACGAAAATACTAACGCCGGCAGACTGACAGGCCAGGTCTCGGTTTGGGTTCGTGGACTTTGGCTATGGGCATCCTCTTCTTCTACTGACCAAGACGGGGTGAACGTCAAACAAGCTGTGGTTACATAGTAGAAAATCCGTCCTTGTTTACCCACTTAAAAGCAGCATATCTTTGATTTCTAAAGGACAAAAGGAGTTTAGTCTGAACTTTGAGATCAGCATCGCTTTACCAATGTCTCGGATACTCAGTCACTGATCATAATAACCTTTTAAGAGCTAATTGTCCAAAACCTTTAAATACAGTTTCATCAATTGTATCAAGCTTACCTTTTTTTTTTTATTTAGGATAGACTAGTGCTTGACTACGATCCCACCTGATGGTAAGCGGCGATGTAATCTAGGTGGTAAAGCGCACTAGTCTAGAAGAAGCCTGTTCACTCTTTTTTTGAAGACCCCCACATCATACCTGGACGGAAACACTGATGCCGGCAGACTGTTCCACTCCCTCGCTGTACGCATTATGAAGGACGAAGCGAAACGCTTAGTCCTAATGCGCGGGAGATCGACAACGAAGGGATGGATGCCTGCGGTGTGTCTGTACGTCCGATGATAAAAGGGCGAAGGCGGTATTAGATCATGCAGTTCTTGAGCACACTCTCCAAAGTGCATTCGATAGAAAACCGAGAGACTAGCTACTCTACGACGGTTACCCTAGCTATCGAGTTTTGCACACACCTACATTCCGCTTATAGAGTATAAATAAAGTACCTGTCATATTCCTTTACGGTTGAGGGTTCCGGGAAAATCATGATGCGGACCGGTTTCGGCATCAGCAGACACGCTGAAGAGCATTATCGGTATATGGCATTGTTTCGAAGTACAGTAGCGACCTAGTGAGGTGCGCGTGACGGTACTCGTACCCATTTAAAAAATACATCGTTTTTTTTTCTATAGCAGGGATCAATAAACCCAATGACCTGCGGGTCACAGGGTGACATAATTGATTAATTCAAGTGACGCATTTCAGTTTCAACAATAATATTGTTTATAAAATATCTGTCCCAAAATCTATGGTTTGTCGTAGGATATGTTTAGGACTTGGTCTGGAGAGCGGGTGAACGGTGCTTTGGTGACTTTTAGTAGGTACAAGTCCCACATAATCTATTGATGATTTGATTCTTGACTCATATTGGCCTTTGATGATTCTCTTCATCTTCCCGCTCGTCGAACATTTGAAAACAACGGAGTCTGGTCTCCGCACGTTAATTTAAAGGTCGAGGATTTGGTTATGGTATAATAGTTTGTACTATCTATGGTATACCTAAAAAACAGACAAATACATAACATAATGTAAGTTATTGTATATTGTGATTTAATATTCTTGATATCTTTGAGGTAGTCTCAAAAAGTTTCATCAATATGTTCTTCATATTGTGCTATTACCATAGAAGTTTTGCATCCGTTCAGGCGATTTGAACTCGTGGAACATTTTTTGCCAAACAATCAGCGCAAGTTCTTACGACCATCCAATTCTGCGGTCAGGTCTTCTACCTGCCACTATGTCTTATTTATAAAGTTATGTTCTTGCTTCAGTAATATCGTGTCGGGATTTTGTGCTTATATGACCAGCTTGTAACTCCCCCATCTCAACCTGAGCATTAGTATTCAATTTGCGTTTACGCTCGGTAGAAATTTGTAATCTAGGATCTAAACAGCCGCCCGCACCAGTCCTCGCCCGCATCACGTTTAGTGATGTGACACTAACGGGTTTTTGGTGCACCTGGTTCTTACGTACCCATAACACTAGTTTATGTTAATCACTATTTATTAGTAATCGCTTGTGGACTGGCTATTTTCTAGACTAACTAGATGTCTTTGCAGCGGTAGCACTGTATTGATACCTAGATTATATTTCTTCCGCCAAACAATAGTGTGCGAAAATAACTGCGTGAAAGTTAAAGCTAATGAAATTAGTAAGTTAAACAGATTTAACATTTTGTCTCCTAAGGAAACGAATACGGTGAAGTGTTTATCATCCTAACAAGTACTATATTATCATAAGGAAGGTTGAATTATAAACCCTTACTTCTTACTATTCTTTGTATTTGTTATATATTCATGTTTGGTCTCCTTTGTATTTTGTATTTATGTATATAGTAGTATTTCCTATGCTTCTCTCTTCTTGAATTCATGTTTCCTCTTATTGTATACACCTACCTGCTTTATACTTTTCATTGATTTCCTTTCTTCACAGGTCTGCTGGAAGAGAACTCTTTTAGGGTTAAGCTCACCTTTGTACTTTTATCTTATCTATGTACTTATATTTTGTCCTTTTTGTGTGTACAATAAATAAATAAATACTATCGGTTGTAAAACAGAACTATTTAAACGTCAAGTCATCTCCACTCCACATTACTGTTGTAAAGTCTAGCTCCAAAGCAACACATAAATTCTAACATTCAAGGTGTCCCGGGTTCCGCTCCGTCGAGTTTTGTGAAAGATAATGAAATGTATCAGTCGCACACAAACGAACCGGTTCCTTATGAATGTTTAATTGAAAACAAAAACCAACCTTTACCCCTCTCCACGTCAATAGCCGCACAGGAGCACCTTCATTTATATCAATACGTATAAATTAAGCTATCGGAATTTTCGTAACAATTAATTGATTATTTGTTACGATGGTTACATTAGAAACAACATAATGAATTTGGAGTGTAAAAAGAAGTCTAGTTTAAAGAGAAGGTGGAAAAATCCAAAGTGCTTTTAATAGAAAACCGAAATTGAGATTTACTAATGTAATTGAGAAATAGCTGGAAAGATAATTAAAGTTACCTATTTCTGCGATTGGTGTTAGGTTTCTTGCCGTCGACCGTCTGAGTAGTTCTGCAGCTTAACTTTACTGTGTTTCAGTAGTCTAACAGCAATGAGTACAATATATCATCAGTTGATAATACTTCGTTAACTAACACACCAGTTGCTAGTTTGTTTTTCCTTCTCCTCCACTTGTTGCAGTCTAACTTGGCATTTGCTTAACTTCTGCTCTGTGCTCACGAGTGTTAATTTCTACTTGTAGTTCTTTTCCGTCTCCATCAAGTGTTTCCGCAATCGCTTCACATCTCGAAATTTCTGGGATAACGACACTTAATATCTTATGTATCCAGACTAGGAATATAAGAGCGGTTGTGTATATCATTATTACAAGCGCCATATTGTTATGCGTATGGATATCACTTACCATCAGGTGAACTTCTTGCTCGTTTGGTTGCTTTAATGAAAAAACTACATTATACCTAAACAGCCTTTTGGCAAATGTAACCCACCATCAGTGAGACCATCTCAAAATGATAATTAACGCCAGTTCCTTTGTGTATTTTTAACTTATTGTTATGTAAGTCGATTGTCACTTCGGCTTTAGTATCATGTAAATTATTTATGACTTGCGTAGTTGGTTCGTGTCACTTTTGTATATTATAATAAAGTATTTTTAACACAATCATACGGTGTCATCGGGGTTGCATGTTAGGTCCTCTATTATATACAATTTCTATACGACAATTTCCGCCGGATTTCAACTGTTTGAAAGGAGCTATTCAGTTGAAGAATACATAACAAGCATTATATGGTTTCGTCTCAAAACTTTTTTTTTGGTGTGGCAATAGTAGGCTAGAATTAGGTAGCCTTTCGGGCTGTTCTATTCCTAGCTCCCTTCTTTTGGGTTATAGAAATAGTTTATATATGTGGTATGGTCTATGTATTCTAATCCGATTGTACATAAGATTGAGAAGATTGGCAGTATACATAATTAAAAAAGAAACTTGACAATAATGTCAGGCGAAAGCATTTCAAGTAAAGCGAGCGGTCTGTACCCAATTGGTGTTTGTATGAGTAATGGGCAAATTCGACGCGGACAAAACCGTTGTCAGTTGCTAGATCATCCGCAATACATCACCATCACACATCGGAACGCGCGCTGAACATCTGCGAGCTGAACAATGGCCAGCGGGGACGGTAATGAGAGCGATGGCGGAGAAGTGACTTCTTCAGTATGCTAAATAATTTACAACTGTAACTTCAATGAATATTCGTATTCAATATTTTATATTAACGTTAGTATGTGGGTAAAGTGATTAAGCACGGAATTATACCAAGGAGAGGACAGCGGCTTTCTCTAATGCCATCAGTATTGTTCGGTCTCCAACTTGCTCCAAGCGTAGCTATGACAGCAAATAAACTTTTTTTTTAGCAAAATCTTAAAACTAGATTTAAACCCGACAGATGTCAATAGTATGAAATGGTGATGATGCTTAAACCAACCATATCGTATTTCACCAGGTGGTAGGTCTCTTTTGCCGGAGACCGTCTGGGTACCACCGCATCTCCTATTTCAACCGCCAAATAGTAGTGTGCAAACATTACTGTGTTCCGGTTTGAAGGGCGCTGTAGCTAGTGTAATTACTGGGGTAACGAGACAACACCTTATGTCTTAACAACAAGCGCAATGTGGTGCAGTGTGTACCATCTTAACTAGCAGCACGTTGTCATGGGCAAGCGTATCACTTACCATCAGGTGAACGTCTTGCTCGTCTCCTCGCATAGTAGTATAAAAAAAATCGTGTTGCCAAATAGTATTTCAAGTATTTTTTAATTATTTTACTTCCAGTTATAACCTCTTTGGTGGTAGTTTTTTCTCTAGTGATTTCAAATTGTACCTTTTAAAAATTGACCTACCGCAAGTTCTGGTTCCATTTATACCGAGCAGTAGTATCTTTAAAGATGTCTCTCGAGATGCACAACAAAAGACGCCTCTCGTGTTGCATCACTCGCCCATAGAGGTATACGGTCCATCCTTGCGACAGCGCTTCACGTACACGTAAAATTTAAATTTATTTGAATTACAATGTAACCCGCGCGTATTTACTTGGTAATGTTGCCTCATTGTGGTTGAGAGGTTACGCGGGGTTAGCTGACGAAATGTTTTTAGTCTGTGGCGCGGAGAAAGCGCGCGCGTTACATTTGTCTTAACGAAAAATGTCGCAAATGGACGCCGTTTGGGCGGGAAAAGTTTTCTGACAAATTACCATTGTTTCTAATTCTTAATTTATGTTATATAAAAAAATATTTTAGTAGATATAGATAATGAATGTTCTAATATTTAAATACTTTTTTATAGACATACCAACAAAATTATCGTATTAACCTATTTTTAATAATTTTGTTCAAGAGACTTGAATCTCGAAAAGTCATTAATGTTGCTTTGCCGTACTAACCAATTTTCTTTCTGTAAAATCTGTAATTTAAATTCACTTCTATAATTACAGAAAAAAAATTATAATTTTACTACAGATGCAATTTAAATAGTAAATTGACAAATTTAATTTTATATTAAAATTCGTAACACGTCGGATGTATGACGCGGAGTCCTTTGTCCTGTGCTAACAAAAAATAAAAAAGCGGAGCCCACCCGCAAGCTCTTTCCGCACCTCGGAGTTATTCGAAGAGCAAACATCACGCCCTCGCGAAACGTTTACCGCTATTTAGTTTAAAACATATATACATATACATATATATATGAATGGGCACCTGCTGATTGTTTGATGATGCCATCGGCTGCTTTGTGGCCCATTCTCTAATGGTCAACGCAAATTTTATTAGACAAACAACAAAACTTTCAGGATGTTCATGTTCACCAAGAAGGTCTCTGTTGCCGGGGACTGTTTTGAAGAAACCATTTTGATCGCAGTGTAAACATACTAAGCGTTATTGTCGGCATGTGTTTTATAAAGTCTGGTCTTTTAATCTTCAAGACGAGGAACAACCTCTAAAAGAAAATATAAAATGATTTATTTTTTTTGGAAAAGACCAGCAATAGAAGAAACTTCTGTTAGTAAAGCTGTCATGAATAAAAACTTAAAATATACTTTTGATACGGAAAGACGTTACAAGTTTACTGCTACAGCTACAACAAAAGCTGCTACCCTGATACTGCTGTAAAGGGGAGGTCAGGGACCTCTTTTTTACGGTAACCGACCTTCGCGCACCCATTCACGATCCTCGCCGCTTAATTAAGCGACTCCACCGCGATCTTACACCTAACACAAATATCGTCCACGTCGAACGTTCCACAGGTTCAATTTCTATTATGTGATACCATTACCCCCGGAAATGTGCGAAACAATAGCACGGGTTCAATCCCTGGTCAGTAATAACAATCGCTAAATCAATAGGGAAGCGATAAATGTTTTATTGGCATTTGCCTTACGTGGCCCGTTTTCTCTGAACGTTGCTCTTTTGTGCGGCCGTTTCGCTCTAACACGCCCCCTCTCGCTCTATTGACGTGTGTCGGTTAAAAGCTGTTTGAGGTGGAAGCTGGAGGTAGTTACAGCTTTTTGTCCAGCTCGTGTAATGATACGCGACGTGCGGTTGCGAGTGGCGGCGGTATCAAATTTTGAGGTTGCCGCTGTCCCATCAGTGGGTGGCGCTGTGCTCGGCCCCTGTCAGCCTGGTGAAGGCTGGCGATGGGCATAGCTCAGACCTAGCGGTTGGGCTGGCTGAAAATAATACCTGTACCTCAAAACTTTTCTTAAAAAGTTTCATGCACATTGCACCAGGTGGTAGGTCTCTGTTGCCGGAGACCGTCTAGGTACCACCGCAGCTCCTATTGCAACCGACAAATAGTAGTGTGCAGACATTACTGTGTTCCGGTTTGAAGGGCGCTGTAGCTAGTGTAATTACTGGGGTAACGAGACTTAACACCTTATGTCTTAACGACGAGCGCAATGCGGTGCAGTGTGTACCATCTTAACTAGCACCACGTTGTCATGGGCAAGCGTATCACTTACCATCAGGTGAACGTCTTGCTCTTCTCGTCGCAAAGTAGTATAAAAAAAAATCAGACAGTAGTAAACATTATGTTGTGACGCGATGTAAACTAGTGAAATTATTTTGGTAACGAGATATAACATGTCTCATGCCGACCAGCGCAATGCGGTGCAGTGTATACCAACTAGCACCACGTTGTTATGCAAGCGTATCACTTACCATCAGGTGAACACCTTGCTCTCCTCGTCGAATAAAAAAAAGTCGCACGACGACGAGCGTTATGTGGTGCAGTGTATACTATCTTAACTAGCGGCATGTTATGTGCAAGCGTATCACTTACCATCAGGTGAACACCTTGCTCGCCTCGTCGAATAAAAAAATTGTCGCACGACGACGAGCGTTATGTGGTGCAGTGTATACTATCTTAACTAGCGGCATGTTATGTGCAAGCGTATCACTTACCATCAGGTGAACACCTTGCTCGCCTCGTCGAATAAAAAAAATTTGTCGCACGACGACGAGCGTTATGTGGTGCAGTGTATACCATCTCAACTAGCACCACGTTGTTATGCAAGCGTATTACTTACCATCAGGTGAACACCTTGCTCTCGTCGAATAAAAAAAAAGTCGCACGACGACGAGCGTTATGTGGTGCAGTGTACACCATCTTAACCGTGGAATCAAAGAAAATTTAAATCAAATTCATCTTACCATCATCATCATCGAGTGCCGTCTACCTAGAATTTACCCCAAGTGTTATCTCTCAACTTTAAGTTACCAGTATACACGGTAATGTAGCTGGTTACTTTACTGCACTACCAGCTGTCGTATTTTTTTTTTTTTATTCTACTAAGCGACGAGACGAGCAAGACGTTCACCTGATGGTAAGTGATACGCTTGCCCATGACAACGTGCTGCTAGTTAAGATGGTACACACTGCACCACATTGCGCTCGTCGCCTTGAGACATAAGGTGTTAAGTCTCGTTACCCCAGTAATTACACTAGCTACAGCGCCCTTCAAACCGGAACACAGTAATGTTCGCACACTACTATTTGTCGGTTGCAATAGGAGCTGCGGTGGTACCCACCCAGACGGTCTCCGGCAACAGAAACCTACCACCTGTATTTCTCGTACGTTAATGGCGAGCTTTATTTGCAAGACCGTAAGCGCACCTCACCTACGAATAATTGTCAATAAAACTGCCCAGTTAACGCTTGGCAACTGGCACAAGGCCGCGAAGGCCCACCGGCTTGACCCTAACCAGAAAACCTTTACGCAGCACCGTCGCCCTTACTGCACTGTGATAAAGTTGATTATCCTATTCAACACAAACATGTCTGCGTTTTAATGGATTGGAAAATAGGCCGCGTTGTACCAGTGATCGTTGCTTGAGGTATTGTTATATATATCTTTAATTATTACAAATATGTTTGAATTTTATTAATGGTGCGATTAGTTGACTGTCTGACCACCATCATACCACCACCAGACTAGATTTTGTCGTCTGGTAATTGTGTGCGAACACTTAGTTTCATGATGACTGTAGAGCGTCAGAATGTAATATACTAACGTATAACTTTATACTAGGCGTATGTTTGGCTTCTCTCGTCAATTGAGTAAAAGAAGTTTTAAATCTATATCTATACATATATAAAATTCTTAAGTTATCTATATTTTATTTTAATAATCTATATATACTCCCGGACACATCTATCGGCCCAACCAGTGTTTAAAGTTTTGACGGTGCCTAGCTAAAAATAAATGTTAGGTGCAGCAATAAGTTTTAATGCAGTTTTGAAGCAGATTTATTGGTCAACCCTTATGTATGTTTTTTTTTTTGTAATTTCGAATTGATTTGGCCGGCAGAAATTTTACAGCTTGGGCGACAATTTCAGGCAGAGTATCCATATTTTTTGGTCAAAACTGGCTCTAAGTTTAGATTTGCCTTTTTATGGAACCAATAATCGGAAACATCAAAAAAAAAACCAACTTGTGCGAAATAAAAAAGTTTTCTCCATTCCCGGGTCGTTGTAAACAATGAACAGACTCGAATTATCGTTTTTTTTTCATAATCCTGAATTCAAAATTGAAAAAAAAAAAACATACATAAAGGTTGACCAAAAAATCAGCTTTAAAACTGCATTAAAACTTATTGCTCCGCCTAACATTTATTTTTAGCTAGGCACCGTTAAAACTTTTAAACACTGGGTGGGCCGATAGATGTGTCCGGGGGTGTATATAAGTCCGTGATAGCCTAGTAGTTTGAATGCTCGCTTTCCATTCCGGAGGGGTACCGGGTTCGAATCCGGCCTGCACCAATGAATTTTTCAATTTATGTGCAGTTAATAAAACACCAACTAATATCATGTTCTTTGACGGTGAAGGAGAACATCGTGAGGAAACCTGCATATCTATGTGATGAGCATCCGTGCTCGCACTAGTATGTGAAATGGAGAAGGCAATGGCAACACCACTCCATTATAACTGTAAGTCGTTGTGTGTTTCATCACACATGATGACCACGACGTTCAATCATGAGGAAATACGACTTAGGATATATATTCTCGTGTCAGTGTCTGTAACCAAACTCACCTGAAACGATTTTTATGATATATTTTATTTATATTTGTTAAATCTGAGAATAGGTCGTAGACTAAATTTTAAACCCTAAGCCATAAGGGTGGCTCAATACCTTTTTTTATGATTAGGCATTCAAAATACATATAACTCTTAATCTTCTCCCTTCTACCACCAACCTCATTTCAATATCGACATTAGCACTGCGACAATGTTCAGCTTTCAGTTATCAGTAGATCGGTTCTCGTTAACTTAGTTACTTATGTAAACCAACAGCACTCAGCCCCGCCGACAGCTAATAAACTGAACTGAACTTAAAAACTTAACGGCAGGTGTTTTGTTATTTGTATTTACCGCTATAGATTCCATTGCTGTTGCAGTCATAGACCACATCCCACACTCACAATAACTTATTATTCATTTAACATACAAAATATTCACTTGAAATTATTTATATGATAAAACGATTGCCGGGTCGGCTGGTAATGTTATAATAATGTCATCACGTCGCTGCACGCAACTGTAAGTTGGCTGCAGCGTTTGCTGCACATCCCTGACCGACTTCCGCAGCCATGGGCACCATGAACGCACTTTACAACATACGAGATGACAATAACTTTTTTTTTTTATACTATTTGCGACGAGACGAGCAAGACGTTCACCTGATGGTAAGTGATACGCTTGATAACAAAGTGGTGCTAGTTAAGATGGTACACACTGCACCACATTGCGCTCGTCGCCTTGAGACATAAGGTGTTAAGTCTCGTTACCCCAGTAATTACACTAGCTACAGCGCCCTTCAAACCGGAACAGCAACTAGTAGCGTGCAAACATTACTGTGTTCCGGTTTAAAGGGCGCTGTAGCTAGTGTAATTACTGGGGTAACGAGACAACACCTTATGTCTTAACGACGAGCGCAATGTGGTGCAGTGTGTACCATCTTAACTAGCACCACGTTGTCATGGGCAAGCGTATCACTTACCATCAGGTGAACGTCTTGCTCGTCTCTTCGAACAGTAGCGTAAAAAAAAAAAAATAAAAAAAAAACACAGTAATGTTTGCTTACTATTTGGCGGTTGCAACAGGAGCTGCGGTGGTACCCACCCAGACGGTCTCCGGCAACAGAGACCTACCACCTGGTAAAACAGAGACCTACCACCTGGTAAAACAGAGACCTACACCTGGTAAAACAGAGACCTACCACCTGGTAAAACAGAGACCTACCACTACTAACTTCAAAATTGTATAATAGAAACTGCTTTATATAAAAAACGTAATCTAAGTTACTGTCTATAACATTAACTGTCCTAGTCTCATTATCGGTTAAGCCGTTTTTTATAATCGATTATCTATACATTTATATTACATACAATATTTTAATATAATAAATTTAATTTTGAAATTATTTTCGGATCCGTAAACTGGTATTGAATTATAGTTATACTAGTATATCATTATCCAATAGACGTCAACTGGAAGATATTGGTCTCTACAAATCTCCGTATCGGTCGTACCTTTCCAGTGGCTACTGGTGACCTTAGGAGAGCCTTCAAACACTATCTAGGATGTATACAGTACTTTCAATTACTTTCTATAAGCCTTTATACACTTCACAAATGACAGTCAGACGGAGCGCCGACATTGGCCCGACTGCAGTTTCGTAACACAACTAGCATGTTATCTAACACCACTCGCACAAAGCAATATAAATCGTAAAACGTTCACAATAAGCAATAATTTGCTATTTACTCGACCGCAGTTAAGTCCTAACGTACCTTCAAAGTTTTTACTTATTTCTATTACAATGAGAAAATTTGTCGTCTGCGAGCGACCTCCATTTACCTGCACACAATCGGCTACGTCCCACAACGCCATTCGTATCTCGACTCTAATGCTATAAGTTACGGTTGAAAATCGCCGCGCATGTGCAATTAAAAGCCGTCATCGGAAATTGAACTTTGTGTCTCTAGTAATAAAATAAGTAATTGTTTGCATTTGATTCGTCACGCCACTGCATTCGCGAAGGACTCACGGTCATGTGGAATCGACTCGTGTCGATTATGAAGTGATGGGCTGCAGAATTGAAGGTTGTGTATTTTATCCGGGTTGTGTTTGTTCATTTCTATACACAGTCACGAGGTTTGAAGCGTATGATGTAAGTTGAGTGAGCTTCTCACGTGATGGTAAGTCCTCGTACAGCAGTATAAGTCCAGTAGCTCCTAGTGATTCTTTTAATCACCATACCAGGATAATGAATCTCTAAGTTCCATCAGTTTAAGACGTCAGATCCATCTTCTTCTTCTTCTAATTCTTCTAATTTGAAGGTTTCTTACACCGACTTATATCAACCTGCGACCACCAGACTTCTGGTTGATGTTTTAATTCAAAACATTTTGAGTTTCTCTTTAAAAGATTTATTAAAACGTTATAGTTTAAACAAATTTGAAAAAATCATTAGATTTTTTCTTTCGGATTGCCACATGGCTAATGTTAGTTTTTGGCGTATACCAGTGACTTAATCTAATCCTATACCAACAGTTTAGGTATTATATTAGTGCTCACATTCCATAATTCCTGTTCAGGAGTTATTATTAAAAGAAATTCACTTACTTAAAATAAAAACATCGATAAGATCAAATGAAATATGAATATTTAAGTGTAATTTGCTTATGCTTATTAAATGTGAGAAAGTCTCCGAGTCACGGGGTCCGGACAACAATGAGCTTTTTTTTTTTTTAATTTATGCTGCAAAGTTTTTTTTTTTTTTTTTATAATATGCGACGAGACGAGCAAGACGTTCACCTGATGGTAAGTGATACGCTTGATAACAACGTGGTGCTAGTTAAGATGGTACACACTGCACCACATTGCGCTCGTCGCTGAGACATCAGGTGTTAAGTCTCGTTACCCCAGTAATTACACTAGCTACAGCGCGCTTCAAACCGGAACACAGTAATGTTCGCACACTACTATTTGGCGATTGAAATAAGAGCTGCGGTGGTACCTAGACGGTCTCAGACAACAGAGACCTACCACCTGGTAAATTATATTTTCTTGCGACGAGACGAGCGAATTGTTCACTTGATGGTAAGTGACACACGTGCTGCGGTGGTAACTATCTATACAGTAATTGATAAGAAAACTGGTGGTAGGTCTCTGTTGCCGGAGACCATCTGGATGGACCACTGCAGCTCCTATTTCAACCGACAAATAGTAAGCAAACATTACTGTGTTCCGGTTTGAAGCGCGCTGTAGCTAGTGTAATTACTGGGGTAACGAGACTTAACACCTTATGTCTCAGCGACGAGCGCAATGTGCTGCAGTGTGTACCATCTTAACTAGCACCACGTTGTTATCAAGCGTATCACTTACCATCAGGTGAACGTCTTGCTCGTCTCGTCGCATAGTAGTATATAAAAAAAAATCCTACCAGCTATTTGTTGGAAGGTGGACTGGCGATCTGGTGAAGAAACCGCTGTATGCTGATGAGAGTGAGGATCTCTGGTAGAGGCTTTCATCTGATGGCGATCCGTTGGAATAATTCAAAAGGTTACAACGTAGAACGCAGCAAATCAATTTATATAATTACCAAACGAAAACATTGCCATTCAATGTGCATCCTTAGTCATAACACGGCCGATTACTGGCAACACCTGCCGCATGTTTTGAAAACCCAACCAGCTAGGTGACGGCGGCGGAGGCATTGCGGCTGCATTGTTCGCTGCGCGCGCAGCCAATCTTTTTATTGCGAACAAATTACATTTGAATTTCGAACAGTTTTCCCGCCGCAAGCGTATTTGACGTGCGCGTATAATCTGTGGTATTCTTTCCGCTCGCGGTGACGTTTCGGTGTTTTATTTAATCTGTGACGTTGTGATGTTTTGTGAAAAAGTGAATGAGTGCTATAAAATTTTAAACTGTTACTAAATACAAACCGAAACACTGAAAGTAATTTAACTGATTTAAATTCCATTACTCATGCGAGGTTTGAGTCCCAGCTGTGGGATTGTTATGGTTGTTTAAATTTCAAGCGTTTTTTTTCTAATAACTGTATTGTTTTTGTCTAACTTCATATACGTTAAATGAGAATTTTTAGTTCCAAACAACAGTTTAGGATTTACGGTTTGGTGTCTGTGTTACCAGTATAACAAAAGATTTATTATATTACTTTTACGTAACGAGCAATATAATTGGCGAATGTTTTCAATATACTGTCGAGTCCATTCAGAATCAAATAGCGTGCACAGCAGGTATCCAGAGCGTAATAATGACCACTGTCGATGTTTAGATCTGTACATGAAGTTAGCTTATTTTAATGATATACACATCGATTACACAAATGTGTAGTTATTTAATAATGTATTCTTCTTCTAAGTCGTATTTCCTCATGACTGAGGGTCGTGGTCATCATGTTTTTATTGAAACACACGACGACTTACTTGTCAGTTATAATGGAGTGGTGTTGCCATTGCCTTCTCCATTTCACATACTAGTCTGACCACTGATGGTCATGACATAGATATGCAGGTTTCCTCACGATGTTTTCCTTCACCGTCAAAGCGCGTGATATTAGTTGGTGTTATACTAACTGCACATAAATTGAAAAATTCATTGGTGCAGGCCGGATTCGAACCCGGTACCTTCGCATTGGAAGGCCGGCGTTCAAACCACTAGGCTATCACGGCTAATAATGTATATATATATACAATATACAACGATTGAAAACTCATAAGGAGGGTACCCTTAAAAAGTTTGATATAAAATTTCAAACTTAACCGTAGACGAAAATGTAGATCAGTTTTGTAACTTAATTTTTTTAAGTTGCTTTCGAATATTATGATTTGCGATTAGTGAAAATTAATTAGCTAAGTTTCGATGCTTAAATCATCAGTTGTCATATAAACGTAGTTTGTTTTCGTTTTCATCAAGTTGTTGCATTGTGAGCGGCGACGTGAAATCATTTCACGCCGATGAAAAGATGTCGTAATTAGTGACGTAATACACTGAACGAGACCTAATGAGTCCTAAACATATTACTATCAGTCGATTGTATTAACTGCCTGTGTAGCGGAGTAAGTAGTCTGCAGTTCGAATCCGGGGTTAACGTGGACTTTGATTGGTTTTTTTTTTACGAAATGAGCGAGACGTTCACCTGATGGTAAGTGATACGCTTGCCCATAACAAAACGCTAGTTAAGATGGTATACACTGCACCACATTGGGCTCGTCGCCTTAAGACATATGTTAAGTCTCGTTACCCCAGTAAATTTTATATATATAAAATATATCCTGTAATTGAGGAGCACGTCGCAAATTGAAACAATTATTTTTTACGTTTAAACTTGTTACATGTCGTGTATGCCTCGTTGGAGGTCCTTAAGTAAATAAATAAATTCACTAGCTAAACAACCTTCAAACTGGAACACAGTAATGTTATCACACTACTGTTGGTCGGTAGAAATAGTCACTGCATACCTAGACGGTCTAGCAACAGAGACCTACCATATTGGTCTACCATAAGCATCGCTGTCTAATTTCAAGAGTTGGAGTATGCTAAATAAGCATACACGACATCATTATCCTAAAACCATATTTAATCTAGTTATTACTTTATTGCGGTAGGTAGATAAAAAAAAGTTCCGTCATAACAAATTTTAAATCGATCACTTTCCCGCCAAAACGCCTCCACGCGTTCACGTTCGAAATTGAAATTTGAATAAATTGTTAATTTTTTTTTGCCGACCGTCAAAACAGTTTTTCGCGCGCTTTTCTTGCGGGAACTACCTTTTCTAACAATATGTAAGGTATATGAAATTCAAAAATGGCTTGAATGGACCTAGTAGTTAATAATATCATTTTGTGGACAATTTAACCGTTTCGCTGTGATAATACATATGAAAAGCGGGAAACGGAAGTTGAACGAAGAAACTGAGGGAAAATGATGCTCGCTTTGGCGACAGTTTTGCAACTGATACGTTTAGCGGGCGCGTCACTTCCGCTTACAGATGATAAAGAGGTAATGTGTTTCATGTGTAATCCATTTCACGTAAATGTAACTTATCGCGCTACACTTTTATAAGCTAATTGTATAACATCAGCACAATGTATAATAGTGTATAACCTTATTAACAAAATTCTCTTTCACTTAAATTTAACTTAGCAATTTGTTTTTCAACGAAACGATGAAACGAGCGAGACGTTCACCTGATGGTAAGTGATACGCTTGCACATAACGCGCCGCTAGTTAAGGTTGTATACACTGCACCGCATTGCGCTCGTCGTGGCACTTGTTAAGTTTCGTTACCTCAGTAATTTCACTAGCACCGCATTGCGCTCGTCGTGGCACTTGTTAAGTTTCGTTACCTCAGTAATTTCACTAGCTTACTACCCATCAAACTGGAATACAGTAATGTTTACACACTGCCGTTTGTTGGCTGAAATAGTCACTGCTGTAGTACCTAGACGGTCTCCGGCAACAGAGACCTAAAGACCTAACCTGTATTTACCTACTAGCTATTTCTCTATCTATCCTAGTCCTCGAAACATTCTTGTTAATTAAAAATTGTTAAGTTATAACAGTTAAAGTTTTAAACCTGAACAGTTTGAATGTAGTTAACTATTTGCGAATGGAACGGGTTCGCTTATATTTGTTTGTATGCAGTTGGCTAGTTGATACTTCGACTTGTATACGTAGGTTATAACATAACGCAACACTGGTTAACATAACGTTTACATACAGAGAGAGAGAGGGAGAGGGAAGCGACAACAATAGCCGCAATTGTATCATTAAACAATTATTGCGTTGTCTGTCTGTAGTTTGTATATACATGTTATGATACAGTAAACTTGAGAGTGTAGTTTGTATATCGATTTAGTTGTTACTTAGTCTCATCTTGAAGACCAATAGTAAATAAGTTAAAACGATCAGGTCTTCTATTTAGCGAGTTCTGACTACAAATGAGAAGTGGTCTAGTGTAGTGCGAGTATGTTAAGATAGGGTTAACAGAGATTAAAATTATCAGTGTGATTTAGTGGTATGTAAATATCCTAGGTGGACGGGCGATCAGGTGCTACCGAAGACAGCGTAAAATCGATTGACAAAGACTTCTTTTAAATGTTTTTTTTTATGTACTACTTTGCAACGAGACGAGCCTGACGTTCACCTGATGGTAAGTGATACGCTTGTATAACAACGTGGTGTTAGTTAAGATGGTACACACTACACCACATTGCGCTCGTCGTTAAGACGTAAGGTGTTGTCTCGTTACCGCAGTAATTACACTAGCTACAGCGCGCTTCAAACCGGAACACAGTAATGTTTGCACACTACTATTTGGCGGTTGCAATAGGAGCTGCGGTGGTACCCATCCAGACGGTCTCCGGCAACAGAGACCTACCACCTGGTATACGTATATACATGTCTTCATCAAATAAATCTATTGGCTGAGGCTCGGTAAGAGTATAACCCATATAGACAGCTTCTCTAATAATGATGATTTTGAATATTTAAAAAACAAAAATTCTAACCATACTCATTAGATGATGAACAGTTTTCATAGCTGCGGAACTAATTCGCGGTAATGAGGCGTTGGAATAGAAAAAGTAGGTAATCTTTAAGGCAAATACTCCATGTACTGGTAATTAACAATAGCTAGCGCGTTTACTGGCGACCGTGTTAGGGTGTTTACACACTAAGCGGTTTTGAGAACGCGTGCGGACTTTTTTTTTAATCTCTTTTTTAACTATAGTATATTGGGTATATATATATATATGATAAACTATTAATTCTTCTTCTAAGTCGTATTTCCTCATGACTTAGGGTCGTGGTCATCATGTATAATGAAACACACACAACGACAGTCTTGTGAGTTATAATGGAGTGGTGTTGCCATTGCCTTCTCCATTTCACATACTAGTGCGAGCACGGATGCTCATCACATAGATATGCAGGTTTCTTCACGATGTTTTCCTTCACCGTCAAAGCACGTGATGTTAGTTGGTGTTATACTAACTGAACGTAAATTGAAAAAAATCATGGGTGTAGTCCGGATTCGAACCCGGTACTTCCGGACTACAAGGCCGGTGTTCAAACCACTAGGCTATCACTTTAAAATAATTGTAAAGGAAAAAGTACCCAAATTTTTATGTATTTATTTATGTATCACCAACCCCAAATTTTTGGTGACTTCCAATTATTTCTTTTTATATTAGTTCTTTCAATAATGATAAATATCGCTTCTGTTGAATGTCTGTCATGAAATTATTTAGATTATTTATAATAAAAAAATATCCTATATAAAATAACTTATATGCTTTAAAATTACATGTATGTTACTTTTGAAATTATTAATTCCTGGCATATAACTTAAGAGCGGAACAACTAACTAGCATATCTAATGCTAGTATATAACTCCCCTCTCTCCTCCCTCCCCCCTCTCCCTAGCTACTGTCATTATTACTATGAGTTTAAAAGTAGTCGCACGGAAGACGGTCAAGGTCCGACAACCGATGGTAACGCCGCTTGTTACTCCGTTCAGTTTGTTACTTAGGTAAGATATCAATTAAACTTAGAATTCCTAGGACTTGTTAAATACTGACTACCTAATGAAGATGATTGCCGAAATCGAATCAATTTACTTTCGTTCGTTGATGAACTTAGAGGGTTGTAAGTTATTTTTGGTTGGGTTTGTTTTTTTTATAATTTTGTTATGTTATTAAAGATCTAATTAATGTTAAAAGAATATCATTATGAATATGAGGCTGTTTTTTTTTATACTTTTGTGCGGCGAGACGAGCAAGACGTTCACCTGATGGTAAGCGATACGCTTGCCCATGACAACGCGGCGCTAGTTAAGATGGTACACACTGCACCACATTGCGCTCGTCGTCTGAGACATAAGGTGTTGTCTCGTTACCCCAGTAATTACACTAGCTACTCTTCTTCTTCTTCTAAGTCGTATTTCCTCATGACTGAGGGTCGTAGTCATCATGTTTTTATTGAAACACACGACGACTCTCTTGGCAGTTATAATGGAGTGGTGTTGCCATTGCCTTCTCCATTTCACATACTAGTCTGACCACTGATGGTCATGGCATAGATATGCAGGTTTCCTCACGATGTTTTCCTTCATCGTCAAAGCACGTGTGATATTAGTTGGTGTTTTTATGCTAACTGCACATAAATTGAAAAATTCATTGGTGCAGGCCGGATTTGAACCCGGTACGCATTGGAAGGCCAGCGTTCAAACCACTAGGCTATCACGGCACTAGGCACACTAGCTACAGCGCCCTTCAAACCGGAACACAGTAATGTTTGCACACTACTTTTGTTTAGATGAAGTGTGGTGGAGCTCAGGTTTGTTTTTATTTTTTTTTACAAGATATATTAAAAGAAAATATTGTAAGCAAAGTTACAGTATAATATGGAGGTAGAAAGATTGTCGCTTCATATAAATCTTTTCTCCTCAATAAGTATGGTAGGTAGTCGAAAAAAGCAACCACCAAATTTTATCGTATACAGGTACCTCTGTTTTAAAATTTGCCAATGCGCCGCGGGGACAGGTGTGTAATTTAACTATGAACGTAATGCGTCCAGGTAAACAAGCGAAGCCTAGATCTAGGCGCATACGCCTAGGGCCTCACTTTACGAACCATTGTGCGGGCACGTTCGCGCACGTACTCGATTTATCGGCGGCCCGTTTGATGCACAACACTACCTACACAACTTACCTCCCCCCTCTCTATTCCTCTCTCTCTCCCCCTCTCCCTCCCTTCTCCCCCCTCCCCGTATACACTTTTGTTGTGCAGTACGACCTGTTTCGCTTCCTGTTCAATACGTAGTGATGTTCAAATAGTTTCTAGCTAATAGATATTTTTTTCCAATTAAATTAAGCGAGCAATTGTAATTTTGATATTGAAACAAAGAACACTTTATTAAACATACATATACAACAGTTGCAATTAGACATATAGGTTTTGTATATAAAATCTATATACAACTTAATAAAGCTGGATTGTCTGTTTGTTATACTAGAATTGCCGCTTTTTACTAAGTGCATTTGAATGTACACGGTAGATGTACCAAAACAACACTTTTACAATTACTGTCTGTTTGTTCCGGCTAATCACTGAAATGGCTGGACCAATTTAGACGGAACTTTCAGTGGCAGATAGCTGAAGAAACAAGGTGTAACTTAGGCTACTTTATTTTAGAAAGAAATAGGATATCACGATAAATTTTAAGCTAAAGAAAAATGTTATAATATTCGATTCATATATACATGCATTGTATTTTACAAACTTTTTCTGTTACTTTTATTTATTTAAACTATGTTTCTTCTATTTAAGCACGCGGATGAAGTCACAAGTAACAGCTGATAATTAAATAATAATAACGTTGTATCTGTTAATAACCGAGTCCACGTTCTTGAATGTTCATGTAACCTAGAGTTCCTCAAACTTTTTTGTGTCGAAGACCCCTTACCATGTTTTTCCGTGATTGGTAGACCCCCTACTTACAATTTACATAATTTTATACACATACATAATAATTTTTTGTACTTCATTGGTACTTTTATAAATAATGTATATGTTTTGATATTATATGATAGTATGATGTAAGTAAATAGGTACTATCAGTGTATGTGTTGAGATCTACTATCGTGGACCCCCATTTTCATTTCATGGACCCCCAAATATTTTTTTTGCTGACGTAGACCCTTAGGGGTCGATACAGACCACTTTGGGAATCACTGATGCAACCAAACATAATCGTAACCGCGAACGCTGTCGCGTATGCGGCGCAGTCGTTTTGTGTGTTTGCCCGCGAGTGCGGGGATTTAGATACGTTATCAGTCGCGGTTATCAGGCGTTACCGGGCCCGGGGTGACCGGGGCGGGCTTAGAGGTGTAGCAATGCCATACTCACATTTACACCGCCCTGCTGGAACGGTAAAACACTCAATTGACAAAAACCGTATGAGATGGACTGATATTTGAATGACGATCACACGCAGTCTTGACAACCTGGTAAAGAACGCATGGAAAGAATAAAGCTGACATAGGACTGGACGTATGAAAATGTATTGGGAAAGTCAATAGGATATTTTTATTCGACGATACAAGCGAGATGTTCACCTGATGGTAAGTGATACGTTTACATAACATGCCGCTAGTTAAGATGGTATACACTGCACCACACTGCGCACGTCGCCTTCAAACATATGTTGTTTCGTTACCCCAGTAGTTCCACTAGCTTACAGCGCCCTTCTGTAAACGCAGTAAAAATTGCACACTACTGTTTGGCAGTACAAATAGTACCTAGACGATCACCGTCAACTGTGACTTACCAGCAGTAAAATGAGACGGATGCAATGATGATTTAAAAGCTTTGGTACAAATCCAATTTACAAAGGAATCTTGAGTACACGGGTTTGAGTTCTAAAAAAAATCAATTAGATATTTCTATACCTTCTTCTTCTAAGTCGTATTTCCTCATGACTGAGGGTCGTGGTCATCATGTTTTTACTGAAACACACGACGACTCTCTTGGCAGTTATAATGGAGTGGTTTGCCATTGCCTTCTCCATTCTATACCTACAACCTGTATAAATATAGTCGAAACAATTACCGGCACTGTTGGTAATATTGACGGCAACGTTTCAATGTTCCTTAAAATATGTCTCTCTGTACGTTCGCTGTAGATATAAGCGACGGGTTTTGTATTAACAACTCTTATCGCTTCTTACGCTTCACTTAACAAAAGGGAAACGCACGGAAAACAAGTTCGGCCGGTACAGCGTGTGCAAGTTTAAATTCCTAATTAGGTGTGGTAAGTCATTAAGATAGGCGGGCCCGGTGTTGTTACCATGTCTAGTGAGCTAGATAATTTAACTGTTACACTTACAACAGTTGAAGTATCACCGTGCAAACCGAATAGCTTCGCTGCGTCCAACAAAAGCAATGAACTAAACATATCGTTAATTGTAACAATTTCTTGGGACTTCATCAAAGCAAAGGTTGGGAGAATCATCTTCATCAGTCTATATTAAACCATTACTGGATATATCAACTCTTATTTCTTCCACTAAACACAGTCCTCTGTTTTTCGCATTCACTTATTTCCGGATGTTGTCGGAAATCGGCACTCCATAAGTAGGTAAGGCAACTTCCACAATTTTTTAAATTTTCCCATGTAGATTTGTTTTAAGTTATTAAAGTTATCATGATGATCATTAAATTACCGAAAAATTATCCAATACAACAAATTCAACAAACGAGGATATTACTAAATTAACATAAGTAACGGATTTAAACTCTAAAAGAATAGTTAACCACAAATTTCCAAATTCTGCTTAACCTCATTATCATTAAAAAGCCTCATCGTCCTTTAAATGTTATCATGTTATTCACTGCTGGTAGGTCTCTGTTGCTACAGACCGAGTAGGTACCACCGCAGCTCCTATTTCAACCGGAAAACAGTAGTGTGCAAACAGCTAGTGTAATTACTGGGGCAACGAGACTCAACGCCTCATGTCTCAAGGAGACGAGCGCAATGTGGTGCAGTGTGTACCATCTTAACTAGCGCCACGTTATGTAAACGTATCACTTACCACCAGGCGAACGTCCCGCTCGTCTCGTCGCTTCGTAGAATAAAATAATATATTACAGTATCTGTCTACTCCTTTATTGTAAAAGTCGTGATGATGCTGTAAAAAGTTGTCGTGATGATTGTCGCATGCACCTACGTCGCATCGCGTGGACGGCGACGCTATTTGCATCGGCGACCTTGCGCCGGCTCGCTCTTGGTCTTCGTCGCTCACCGGAACGAACCTACCTACCGTCTAGTGCAATCTCTCAACGTTGTCAATAACATGATCATTTTTTTTATACTACTTTGCGACGAGACGAGCAAGGCGTTCACCTGATGGTAAGTGATACGCTTGATAACAACGTGGTGCTAGTTAAGATGGTACACACTGCACCACATTGCGCTCGTCGTGGGACATAAGGTGTTAAGTCTCGTTACCCCAGTAATTACACTAGCTACAGCGCGCTTCAAACCGGAACACAGTAATGTTCGCACACTACTATTTGTCGGTTGCAATAGGAGCTGCGGTGGTACCCAGACGGTCTACAACAGAGACCTACCACCTGGCAAAATCATATGAGTGGGAACACTGCCAAAGTATTAAAGTTCAGAGAAGGTTATTTAATTACGCAATACCTATATCAAGTAAGGCCTTTCCGTTTGTAGCATCTGTACAAAATATTTAAATGAAACTAATAGATGATAAAGAATAATCTAATAATAGAAAAGCAGGTAAAGACGTTATTGGACAATCTAGTATAGGAAGTGTGAGAAAAGTTAAGAGCGGTATAACGACGGTGGATAAAATTTGGAAACTTATAGTTTTTACCATACTATAAGAAAGTAATCACTTAAAACTCTTAGTCTTCTAACTTAGAACATTTAAATACAATGATAACTTTTAGTTAAGACTGATAACCATACAAAGAAAGTGACCTTATTCGCAAATTGATTATTGTGGGAAATGAGCAAAAGTTACCAACATTGTAATTTGCGCATTTCTCTTACATTTAATATCCTTTTTTTCAAAAGATATTTTATTACAAAACCTATTCGCTTTGTTTTTACACATTAGACAAACTTGCCAGCAAATGAGAACCTTTCGTCTATTGAAATGGTTAATTATGACGGTATTATTATTTGTGCATCTCACACATTTGGGCATTCGTATTGGTCGCGGCCCCATCGTTGATAACATTCAATTCCCACGTTTGGGACATCGGACGATGTTAAGTTGCGTGTAATATACAACTGTTCATTACAGAAAGAAGTTACGAACTTAAAAAAAAATTAAAGATGGATATACTGTGTCTTTCTTTAATATATTATTGCAGTATCTATTTTTAGTTTCGTATATATTTTTAACGTGAACTTCCAAATTTTGTAAAAGTTAAAATGATTGTTCTGGTACCTTTATTGCGAATATTAAATTTTTTCGCATTTGAGCCCAGAGCATGTTTTGTCTGCAACTTTACTAGACAGCTTTCATCCGGACGGTATTTCACAGGAGATCTTTCAGTAACATTAAGACCTTTCAGTTATGTAAGTTAGCTCCAGAACTATGCAGTTTTGCATTCTATTTAAAGAATGAAAGATGTATAATACCATAATTCTATTCAACAGTCGCAGTTACCTACACGCCGTGACTCAGCCGTTGAGCCATTAAAAAGCCAGCTGATAACGTATCGTGTTTGTACAGACAATCACACGCGCCGATGAACACCACACCGCACAGCTAGTACCACTATATCACACCGAAAATGTTACAGCTCAGTGTAACTTGTTAGGTCCACCGTATAAGACCCTTACAGCCAAATAATACCGACAAGATTCTTAAGGTTTCGTCGTATTTGCTTAATAAATGATTGCATTAGTGGCTGAAGATAAACCCGCTGTGGCGGGACAAGAAATTGCAACATCGGAACTTGAGTAAAGAGTTTTCCATTAAAAAAATTCATTATCGGCTTTCCGTTGCGTTACTTCCTCGTGTAAATAACAGGTTAAGATAACATAAACAATTAATGTGTTAATTTAGATATTTACAATTATAAAATATAGCTATTGTCACAACGGAGTGTAGTATCAATCAATCAAGTATAACGCCAATAAAATATGGCCAATGCAATACTTTTATCAGTAATATCTCAAGTGTTTTATATTTAATATCAAATTTAAACGAAATGATATGATTATAAGTCCGTAATGGTTGCGTGATATGTCACTACTTTATTTGTAGATAGTTTCCTCTAATATATTTTTCTCCTTCTTTACAGAAACTCTCCAAAAAGAATGGCGTCAGGGAAGAGGAATCTAGCTGGTACTGGGACCCACCAACGCAAACAACGAAAGCCATCGACCAAGACGTCGAGAAACAGTACAAAATACATATACGAGCGTTACAAGAGGAACTATCCTCCATAAAAGAACGTAGTGAGAGAAGTCCGCAAGCAAACGAAGAAATGACGCGCTTAAGAGAAGAAAACGCTAATCTTATTACCAATCTAGAGGATTTGGACAATCAACACCGGTTAGCTATGGAGAAATTGCTGACATTGAAAACAGATCTACAAAATAACTTCGAAGTTCTTAAACAAGAACACGGAGACTTAAAAATTACGAACGACGAATATGCTAACGAAGTCCAAAATTTAGTAGAGAAATTGAATGAACGCGACAAAGAGATTGCGCGACTGAAACCGTTTTGTTCCGATTATGACACGCTCGCACATAAATACCAAAACTTAGAAAGAATCCATACTTTATTAAGAGAAAACGCAGAGAAATTCCAAGAAGAAAACCAAGATTTGCACGAAGAAATTTTCAAATTACAAGAGCAAGTAACGAAATTGGAACATGATTTAGAACTCGCCATAAAGCAGTTAGAAGTATCGAGTACCGTACCGAGAGAAAAATATGACGAACTATTTAGAGAGTTCCAGAGTTTAAAAGAAAGAAAATGTTCTAGCCATTCAGCCCTAGATGAAATTAATGTGGATGACAATGCTAAGGTTGTAATCGAGACTTTGAAACGGGAAATTAGTGATTTAAAACATAAACTATCCCAGTTGGAAAATAATAACCACGATAAGACCGACAATAAAATTATTAAAGCTGATAAAATCATACACCTCTATAATAAATACATAAACTTTGATTTACCTGTTGATTATGTAGGCGAAATACCTTCATCAAACGATAATGTCGTTCTATTTAAACTTGAAAGTGTATTTAAAACAATAAATTCATTTAAAAAAGAAATCGACTCGTTCGAACATAAATTATCTGAAAAAAATCTTAACATTAGCCATTTGCAAACACAAATAGACGATATTACTACAGAAAATGATTTCTTAACTACAGATATTCAGCATTTCGAAAGGGAATTAGATGAAATGAAGAAAAATAACGATTTTCTTATATCAGAAATAGCAGCTCTAAAGAATACATCTAAGTTAGAACCTATTAACGAAACGCATGAGGATAATTACACAAAACTTGAATCAGAATTAGCAGATTGTAATAGAATAAATATGTCTTTTGAGTCTGAAATAAAGAGAATAGAAAAAGAATTAGCAGATGTCAATTCAGAAAAAAGTGCATTACAGGAAAGTTTGCACGATTTAAAACAAAAATATACGTCTATGCTAAGTGAATTAGAGTTATGTAAGACGCAGACTAAAAATATAATTGAATTAGAAAGTAATTCTGATATCGAAAATAACGAAAAGCTACAAAAGGCGGTTTACGAAAATGATCAATTGAAGAAAAATATGAATGAACTTAATGCGAAAAATGAACAATTAGCAATTGATATCCACATAATAGAAAATGACAGAGTATTGCTAAGGAATGAAATAGATGATCTAAAAAATATTATCAAAACAAAATTAGATGAATATAAGAATTTAGAGTTGGAGAACGTTAATTTAAAATCTAGTATTAAAGACCTGGAGAAAAAGCTTGAAGAAAATCAAAAAATTACTGAAATAAATCAAGAAAATCTTGAAAAAAGAGTAGCTTTTCCAGAGAATTCAACCGGAAAAACAGACGATAGAAAGAATTCTGAAAGTAGTGTAGCTACAGAAAAGTTTAAGCATACCTTATTAGAAAATTCTACTCTGAAACATAAAATTGATGAGTTGAATAATGCAATAATTAGTTTGAAGAATAGTTTTACAGAACTATCAACTGAAAACCAAACGCTAAAAAATGAAGTTTCAGCTCTTATTCAAAAAATTGTTTTACTCGAAAAAACAATAGAAAATAACAAAGACAAAGTGACTCAATTCGAAATTATAAATAAAGATTTCGCCGCCGTCAAGGAAGAAAATAAGAGGCTATTACACACAAAGGATAAGTTAGAAAGTGAGCTATTTTCTAGTAACAACAAAATTATAAATCTTGAAGAAGAATTAGTAAAATTAGTATCAGATCTTAATGATAAGGATACTACAATCGATAAAATACATGAAAATAATTTAACTTTAGAAAAATTACAAAAGAAACTCGAGTTAAAGCATCAAGAACTAGAAGTTTTAAACGAAAAATATGAAAAAGTGTCTGAAGATTTTAACAAAACCAGCGACATATTAAACAGAAGCCAGGACGAGCTAAGTACAATACACGTCAAAAAAGAAGAAATTGATAAACAATTGTACGTATTGAATGACGAATTAAATAACAAGAACGCAGCTATAGCGACATTGACAGACCGTCTAGTAAAATTAGAAAAATCAAATGAAGACTATAAATCTTTATTAGAAAATAAGGACAAGGAGATTAAAGAGCTTAATCAATCATTTGTTGAGCTAACGGATAAAATGAAAACAAACAATTCACACCAGAACGACGAATATGGCAAATTAGTTGAAGAAGTGTCATCTATTGGTAAAATAAGTTTTGATTTAAATAGTCAACTTGAAATAAAACAGAAGGAAATTATGGATTTAGAACAAAAGATAGAACAGTTTGAGAAAGCATACATAGAGTATCAAAATATTATTGAACAGTCCCAAATTGAAAAAGCCAGCCTGATTAACCTGGTCAATTTAAAGCATAATGAGAGTTTACAATATCATAACGAAATTCAAAGATTAAACCACGTTATACTAGAGCAAACAGAAGAATACAAAAAAAATATTGAAGAGAGGGATTTGCTTTTACAGAACAAATCGAATACCTGTTTAAATTGTGATAGTATAAAAGCAGCTATTAAAGAAAAGGATGAGATTATTGGCGATTTAAATGAAAAAAATATTGACTATGATAGACTTAAAGTAGATCTTAACAGCGCCGGAGAGACTATCAAAAACTTGACTAAAAGATGCGAAGATTTGGACAAGAGCTTGAGGATCCAACTTGAAACTGTTAAAAAACTGAATGCGGAAAATGTTCAGGTAAACGTTTACATATAGTTGTTTCAATAAAATTATGAAATTTGTTTAAAATTCAACATATTCAAAGTTATATATAAAATAACTGGTGATGGGACGATCAAGGGAGAGATGTTCTAAGTACCACTGCAGTGTCTATTTCTAACTTTATGCACGTCTAGTAGCTTTCACAAATACATTTATATGAATTTTGATTTATTCATGTTTTTGACAGTTGGCAGAACAAGAACAAAACTCATCACGGGAATTGGAGCGATTGCGGAAACACTTGATGGAGACGGAAGAGAACTACACGCAGGAATTGATGAGCTCGGAGCAGAAGCTAAGCGAGTGTCAAGTTAGACTGCACCAAGTGGAGGAGAAGGCGAAACAAACTAGTACCGTTTACACTAGCAACTGGTATGTTGGTCAACGAAGTATACTTACCTTATTTTTCTATAAAGTTTTGTACCTGCTTCATAGTTTATTATGTTAATTCTTAAAATAGACTAGTTTAAGGTTTTTCTTGATAGAAACGGCATGCTCTGGATAGGCACAATTATTACGATAGTTAACGTTTGATCTTTTAACTACCTCCGTGGTGCAGTATTCCTTCGATTTCGGTTCTAGTTTGTGATCAATTTTTTTCAACGTTAAAGGACAGAACTATTCTAGGTGAGCACACTTTAATTTATATAACATCAGCATTTAATACCATGTGAAAATTAGGGACAAGTGTTGTCCTAATGTCCCAATGCGGCAAATATTTTAACTGATAACTGGCTTCGTTTTGTGACATATATTTAAGTCATCGTTTAAGTTTAGCTAATACTTATTTTTTTCAGCATACGAGCTAATCAAGAAGTGGAGACACTCCGTAATCAAATAAAATTGCTAGAAAAACAAAGAGAAGACGTTCAAGCGCGTTTGAGCGAAGCTGAGGACTTCAAGAGTAAAAGTGAGGCCTCCCTCACCAACCTCCAGATTGTACTGGAACAGTTCCAATTAGGTATTCATCTCTTTTTCTTAAATTGTTTTATTGGAAATATCCCGTATAATTATTTATGTAAAATGTCTATTCTTCTTTTATTTTCTGATCCTTTAGACAAAATTACTGAACTCTTTTAAATGTGTCACCTTTAAACTCCGAAATGATGATTTTAAAAGAAATATTGAAGCGTCTTTTGGTTTTGTATTACCTTAATTTCTCTATTGTATATCGCAGTATCTTAATTGTTGAATCCGAAATAGCAACAATGTATTAAACTTTCAGAGAAAGAAAGAGACATCGCCGCTGCCACAGAGAAGGTCAGAAACAAATTACAAGAAATCAAAAACCAAAATTCAAAATTAAAAGATGAAATAACGAGATTAAACTCAAAGTTGGAAGAGGCACTAGCTGGACTGCAAGCGGCTTCGAGATTAGGCGATCAAGTAGAAACGAAATCTGCACAAATAAATGATTTGAAAGAGCAAGGTTAGATAGAAATTAATGATTATCTTTGTAGATATAGATTTACTTTAGAATTTTTGTTTTTTTTTAATGTAGAATGCTCTGTTGTATATAAATAGTACGCAACCATTTTAAAACATTACAAATGTTTATATAGGACAATACATCGATTAAATTTTTTTTAGTCTCGGAAGGGAAATCTTTATGAAATAGATGTCTCTGGGAAGATAGTTTAATGTGGGATTTTCTACTTAATCAAACCAGAGAACCAAACCCAGGGTAGTTTACGAATGTTTCCCTGCAATACACTTGAACATAGCATTTAGAGCTTATTCACAAATTGTAGACTACACAACTTTCATTGAAAATCTAAGTTAGATTTAGTAAGACAAAATATTTATTTTCTTGTTACCTTCTGATTTATCCGACAATTTTGTTAGTTTTTTTCTAATAGTTGATAGTCCTGATGAATAGGCAAATCCGGCCTCTGACTAAATATCAGCTGGTAATTCTGGGGTTGTTACACCCAGGCTACCCGTTGGTATACAGTTGGACGCCGAATCACTTCAACATTAGCAACTATTTAGACACACGTAAGTTATCTAGACATCGATTTGCATACTTGCCTAGATTTTGTTATCGTCTAGTGTTTCTGTAGTTCGCTTTTACGTGTGTCTTGTTTGTTAAATTGTAGTGATTGTTTTTTTTTTTTATTTTCAGTTAAAATGCTTTTTGTTGTTGTATACACTTAAAAACAAACTATTACAAATTTAAAACTGATTTCATTAAATTTAAAAATCTGAATTTAAATTGAATGTTGCAAAAACATTAGACAATTTAAACTATTGTTTTGTGAGATATGCGTCAACTGGTTTTTCTGAAGTTAGACAAAACTGTTTATACACTAACACTGCTTGGCGTTTAGGCATATCATCATATATCTAGTGAATTTATTTCTGTTACCCACCAACTATGTGTGAGCAATATGTTTCATTACCATTATCATCAACCGATAGACTTCCACCAAGATCCACACCACCCGACATTTTGTTTAGACCAGATAATTAGACATTTAAATCAAATTATGGTCCTTAGGGACTGATATAAAAATTATCGCCAAGATATCTATGTAACACCAAAAATGGTTCATAATATAACAGTATACTTAACTTGGATAAAAACAAATCGATCCTGTATATGTAATTAAGCCTGAATCTTTAATTGTTAAACTAATAGTTAAAAATTAATAACTAATATTTTTTTTATATGTTCAATCTCAAGAAACAGCTTTCGCCCGCTTCGGTCTAATCTCATTTGGTAACTGTGAGGTTTTTATCACGCCGTGGCCGCTTCTGTCAGTCTTGACGGTGGGTTGATGTTGGTGCTCCGTCATCAGGCGGTTTACCATCACCACCAATGTTAGCATCATCGGCTCTCAGCCTGTGATCGTTTGGAGCGCTATCATTGTCAAGTTGGCAGACGGTACTGGCACGGTTCACTCAGATTACCATATGGGGTTTGACCGCAGTGATTGGCTGCACGTCGTGACGTCCTGTGTTTTTTTTTTCTATTATAATTTGCTTACATTATTATTTTTGTTATGTCTTGTTACCGTTCAATATTTTTGCATTTAGATTTAACGAAGTACTAAAAATCTGTTGCCATTTACATGAATACTTCCCATTAAAGAATTTGGACTTTTCGAAACAGTTATTAGAGGAAGTAGCTAGATTTAAAGAATGTTGTAAGCGAAAGCTTTTTTTTTATACCAAACTCGATGCAAAAAAAAATAGTTTCAAGAAATAGTAAAAAACAGTTTGATTAGTACATATATGCAAAAATATCGATCACGATTGCATCATCACCCAGCACCTGTGAGTCTTGCTGCACACATTTGATTGATTTCAATTATTTGTGTGGTTACTGTGAAAAGTTGACTTGAAACACGATCATGAAAAAGAAATATAAAACAGCATCAAGTTTTCACAGTAGCTGTTAAATGTTTATTTATTCCCCAGTAGTAATGTAGATGTAGCAGAAGCCTTCGATAAAGCGTCATCGCCTCTGAGTATTACTTCAGGTACTGGTGAAATTGTTAAACGGAAACGAAGGTCGTGTTCACTCGCGTATTTACAATGATTTTGTGGATCATAATCAGGTTGGTGTGTTAACGTTGGTCTTATTGGTCTCCTTGAGTTAGTCTAAACTCAGTTTTATCTACGAGGAGAGTAATCTCGCACAAGTAAAAATTCTAGTGACCAAAAGATATTTGCATAAAGACTTATCTTTTTTTGATGATCGGCTCTAAGATTCTTTTGTGGTATAAATGGGAATCCTTTGACCAGTATTGAGCAATGTTAATGAACAACTGCCTTTCGGGTGGTACAGCCGGTGATAACGGCCTCGCTTCCCCACCCAGTGGCTGAATAATACTTTGAGGTTGTGTTCGCGTTCTCATCGCCCTATGTGAGTGAGCATCGACGCCGTTGTTGTGTGCGCATGGTAAGAGTAGATTGTAGATCAATTAGATTTTTGTTTTTAATTTAAAAATGTGTGCATTGTATCATTATAATTTTGTTATTTAAAAAAATTGTTACTTTCAATACGTTTGATTCAACTCAATAATTTAAACAGTTTCTCAGTTATTTCGGCTGTGAAGTACACTCCCGGACACATATATCAGCCCACCTAGTGTTTAAAAGTTTTAACGGTGCCTAGCTAAAAATAAATGTTAGGTGCAGCAATAAGTTTTAATGCAGTTTTAAAGCTGATTTTTTGGTCAACCTTTATGTATGTTTTTTTTTTAATTTTGAATTCAGGATTATGAAAAAAAAACGAAAATTCGAGTCTGTTCATTGTTTTCAACGACCCAGGAATGGAGAAAACTTTTTTATTTCGCACAAGTTGGACTTTTTTTTTATGTGTCCGATTATTGGTTCCATAAAAAGGCAAATCTAAACTTAGAGCCAGTTTTGACCAAAAAATATGGATACTCTGCCTGAAATTGTCGCCCAAGTTGTAGCACTTCTGCCGGCCAAATCAATTCGAAATTACAAAAAAAAAAAAAAAAAACATACATAAAGGTTGACCAATAAATCTGCTACAAAACTGCATTAAAACTTATTGCTCCACCTAACATTTATTTTTAACTAGACACCGTCGAAACTTTAAACACTGGGTGGTGGGCCGGTAGATGTGTCCGGGAGTATATTTTATCTAAACAACAGCGAAATTATGTTGTGTATATGTTATAATGGATTTAGTTTAGAAAAATACATAAATGTCAACTTTTTTATAAATTATTTCCAATGACCAAAAAACAAAATTCTTTGATAATCCTAATAACAATGTGGTACTTATAATGATTGCTCTATATTGTCGTCATCGCCAAGACTACTGTTTGAAGCTGGCTGCTCTAGTCTTAGTTCTTTATGTAACACTGCCACTGCTGATTGTTTACTGACTAAATGTACAACACCCGCAGTGCGAACGCTGCAGACATCAGTAGCGGCGGCCGAGGAGCGCTACTACAACGCGATATCCAACCAACAGGACAAAGTCGACAAGAACTTGGTGAAGAACCTCCTCATCAACTACGTAGTCACCGGCGCACAAAGCGTTATGAACAAGTGAGTTTAATACAACTTAAGCAGTACACTTAATTTCTCTTTTTTTTTTTTTTTTATACTACTTTGCGACGAGACGAGCAAGACGTTCACCTGATGGTAAGTGATACACACTAAGTTACAACACTACGTTAAGATGGTACACACTGCACCACATTGCGCTCGTCGCTGAGACATAAGGTGTTAAGTCTCGTTACCCCAGTAATTACACTAGCTACAGCACCCTTCAAACTACAACACAGTAATGTTCGCACACTACTATTTGTCGGTTGCAATAGGAGCTGCGGTGGTACCCATCCAGACGGTCTCCGGCAACAGAGACCTACCACCTGGCTTACTACTGTTTCTACTGCTGGGATTATCCTCTGCACTGTCTGAGTTAGCAACAAGCTAAACAGTCTTCAGAATCAGAGCCTTACCATCAGTTTTCACCATTCGAATCCATGGGACAGACACTGCACTTATTTTTGTTTTTGAAAAGTTTATTTTTTTGTACTAGTATGCGACGAGACGAGCAAGACGTTCACCTGATGGTAAGTGATACACACTAAGTTACAACACTACGTTAAGATGGTACACACTGCACCGCATTGCGCTCGTCGTTAAGACATAAGGTGTTAAGTCTCGTTACCCCAGTAATTACACTAGCTACAGCGCGCTTCAAACCGGGACACAGTAATGTTTGCACACTACTATTTGGCGGCTGAAATAGGAGAGGAAAGTTTCTCATGAGTACTTCCTCATCTGATCTCCATAACTAAATATAGACTTATCTAAAAGAAGGATATGTTTCAAACGTTTCACTATTTATTCTGATAATATATTTTACCTTGCAGAACTCAAGTTCTTCGCATTCTCTCGACAGTCCTGGACTTCAATCAGCAGGAATGCGAAAAGTTAGGTCTGGTGAGGTCGACGACCACCACTGACAGTCTAGCAGCTGAATTCGTCAAGTTCCTACAGAACGAATCGAAACCGAGACCTCCTCCAGTGCAGAATGTGGTCGCGCTGGGACAATCCAGAAGCACCACACCATCATCTAGAAGGAGCTCGACAATGGGTGAGTTTTGGGAAGAGCTGGAAGTTTACCTAATTATTTTATTTATTTTATTTTATTTAAAAACTTTGTACAAACAAACAAACTAACAACAATGGTTACACGGAAATGGAATGGTACAGGCGAGCTTAACTCAAAATGAGTTTTCTACCAGCTAACCTTAGCGAAAAAGAAAAGTTGTATAGTTGTAGTTAATGTACAATAAAGAGTTTAAATATACTATATTTAATATACATGTGTACTCGCACACATACACAAGAAACAAAATACATACAAGTACATATAAATATACATATATATACATATAAAGAAAAAAATAAAAATAATTATCATTTACTAAGTTAAATACGATGCTATGATCCATAAATAGATATATAAATAGATGGTCAATAAATTATCAGTTATAACAATGTGTAATTCGAATGTTTACACTACATCGTAATGTTTAAGATATTTTTGAGCACATTGAGATCATCGTAAATTTCAAAAATACAATTTTTTTTTATCCCCAGGACCGAATCCAGTTTTGGAACCGGGACACAGGCGCAACCCGTCCACCGGCTCGAACAACGTCCTTTTCCAAAACCTGGACGGCGACGCGGCGTCGCAGATGTCCACGGAGTCGGAGCCGAGGGTCATCGCGCTGAGCCACATGGAGACAGGGGTCACGCAGACCAGGAACAACGAGAGCGCGATATTGAAACACGTGCTCAAGGACATGTGATATCATTCACCGCTTAACTTTTGATCTTATTCGAAAAATGTGGGTACTTTGTTGCTGTGACGTCATCGAGTTACTTTCACAAGGCAGTCGAAAAAAAATTATCACAAAATACATTCCTCCCCCCCCCTACCCCTCTTCTCTACCCCTTTTGAATAATACCTAAAAATTGGTCACCGCTAATCTTTTGACCACCTTCTCGTGTTTTAGACGATCACAAAAAAATTCATCTTCGTACTCATCTGGATACAACTAAAAGAATTTAGTAGACGTGCCTAAGAAAAACTTTAAAAGGAGAAAGTAAACAGCCCACTTAATGTTCCCACTGCTGGGACTCGAGCCTCTCATAACGAGAGCCAAAGCCATTCTTCAACTACGCGGAACTAGTGCGGGTTGGTGTGTAACTATGAACATTTTTTAAATTCATTCTTCTTTCTTCCCTTAAATAGACAGGCAATGGAAAAATTTATACAGCCAGCTCTACAAGCTTCTCCATCTTTTCTATCTGCAAGCTTCGGAAAATTCTACGTTTTAAACTTAAACTATGTATCGGTGATTTGCATCTGTAGTGTGAGCACTCTTGCAATATTTACACAACATGTAATACGGTATTATTAAATATATAATTCATATTAATGTGATAAAATTTTTAATTGTTTTTAAAAAAAAACATCACTTTTTTTCTATATTAATCGCTATTTACATTATTTTAAAATTTAATCTGTTTTTTTTTTTTTAATTGTGAGTAAATTACGTTTCGCTCTTAGACATTTATATTTTATGTATACTACTTACATATCTTTATATTATTTCTCACATTCATTAACCTGGCAACACACTGTAAAGTTCCGTTCGAGTTAGTTTTAGTATTTAGTTATATTATTATAAATAAGCTGTGTATATATATTTGTTTGTGCCTTATTCATAATAATTTTAATGTGCATTTAATTATTATTTTTTTCAACAATTTCATGTAAATTTTATTTTTAACAAATTCAATGTGTTATTTTTTCATGTACAATGTTTACTGGTGGTAACTTTCCAAGTAGAGAACATGGCAACACCGTCAAACTGCGAATTGAGGTTCGATTTATATAGGTGTTGTAGCTAATGAAGTTACTAGGGTAACGAGACTTAATATCTTATGTCTTGATGAGCACAACATAGTGCAGTGTACACGTCCTAACTAGCATTATATTGTTATATGTTATTGATACAATAACGTTTCACGCAATATTTCTTAGTAGTTCTTTTCTTCACGTAAAAGGTAAATATAATTGTGATAAACGCGCATCGTTTTATATGGCTGTAGTATTTAGAGTTGTAATTATTTTTATTGATTTTATAAATTCATTTATGATCTGTGAAATTTTCATGATTCTACAATCTGTGGTTATTTATGACATTTTAATATTTTTAATCTGTATTGGAAGCTGAAAATTCCTGTCAAATCAATTTACACATGTATAATGAATTGGTTGTATCATAATGTAATATTGTTGTAAATTTTTATTTTTTAACAAATCGTTCATTTTAATTAATAAATAAATAATGCTACAACAATGCGTGTGTTCTCTGTTATTATTTCCATTATAAAAAATATCATTCATCATCATTGTTCGGGAGGAAGATAATATATTATTATTTACTCGCTAAAAATACTTTCCGTTTTTCGTTCACCTCTCTTATATCAACAACTTCGATTTTTGATCCTATTTACTGTTACAACGCAAACTCCTTGTTCGTGATCCAGAACTAATCGGTCTTATTAAGAAATAGATATGTAATTTTTATATTAATAGGCATTACGATGAAAAATTATATTCAAAATAAAAATCGGTCTGCTCCAGGTGAGGCTCGAACTCACAACCCCGGCATTGCTCGGACACTGTCGTATAAGTACCGTGCGCTAACCAATTGCGCCACTGGAGCGATGAGGAGTGTATTTAACTTTTATGATATATAAGTTGAACATAATTTACATTTAATCATCCAACTATACCTCTTTTATTGTTTTTAAAAGGGTAGGGTAAAAAATTATACCAGGTGGTAGGTCTCTGTTGCCGGAGACCGTCTGGGTGGGTACCACCGCAGATCCTATTGCAACCGACAAATAGTAGTGTGCAAATATTACTGTGTTCCGGTTTGAAGGGCGCTGTAGCTAGTGTAATTACTGGGGTAACGAGACTTAACACCTAATGTCTCAAGGCGACGAGCGCAATGTGGTGCAGTGTGTACCATCTTAACAAAGTGGTATAAAAAAAAAAGACGAATTATAACAAAAATAATACGCCAACTCGCACTGGATAAATGGCTTTAACACTCTCATTGAGAAGGCTTCTAGCCCCAGCAGAGGAATTTTTTTTTTTTACTACTATGCGACGAGACGAGCAAGACGTTCACCTGATGGTAAGTGATACGCTTGCCCATGACAACGCGGTGCTAGTTAAGATGGTACACACTGCACCACATTGCGTTCGTCGCCTTAAGACATAAAGTGTTGCCTCGTTACCCCAGTAATTACACTAGCTACAGCGCCCTTCAAACCGGAACACAGTAATGTTCGCACACTACTATTTGCCGGTTGCAATAGGAGCTGCGGTGGTACCCATCCAGACGGTCTCCGGCAACAGAGACCTACCACCTGGTAAATAAAAATATTAAGAAACCGTTTCCGTTTTGTTAAAGATCATCACAGCAGTTTATACAAGAGAAAATAGTAGAAGGCACTCATACCGCTTAAAAATGTCTAGTATATCTTTTCCTATTTAAGCGATTCGCAGAAAATACTTTACATCTCAAGTGTGTTATGATGATGAACTTAATTTTGTACTGACGATAAAGGATACACTATTGCGACGGTCAATTATTACACTGATATCAATAACACAAATTTCTTATAGCAGAGAATTTCGAAATAAATGTGACTCTTCAATACGTCAAGACTAATTAGTAATCCCTTTTATTAAAACTACAACCTATCCGCCAAAAAGTATTCTCGGTAAAAAGTTTTTTTTAAATGTTTTATGTTCAATAAAATTTAATTAATCAATGTACGTCAAAGCAAAATACTTGACCGTATGTATTCTGGACCTTTGTCTTAGTGAAGACATAAAAGTTTATACGACTGATCGAAATGGCGGGTAAAAAAATTAAATTTTTGCAAGAGTTACGTAACCACAACAAAGAATAAGTGTACCTTAAGTACTGTACACTTAGCGATAACATTCATTCTGTAACATAAAGCCCTTATTGTTTTTCATAGTGTATTTAAGAAATAAGTTACATGTAAAGTTTAATCCGCTTGCCAGTGTACTACAGAGCGGTTGTCTGCCTGTAGAATAAAGTATTATTTTATAAAAAGCTTCTTTATTGGTTGCACAACATAACTAGTTCTCTCTACACCATTACATGGGACAGTAGTCCCAGAGTTTTATTTACAAAAACTCATCCGCCCGATCGCCCAACATAACTCAAGTAAGATGTGAAATATAATCAAATAATCTGTGATAAATATCAGTGTTTAGTTTAATAAACAATGTCTCTATTATTGAATAGTAATATATTATTGATTAAAAATGTAAAATATTGTTTTTTAGAGTAATTATAAGCTTATTGATTTTTTTCGTCTGTGGAGCATTGGCTGCTTTGGAACAGAGGTCTCCGGTTCAATCCCGGAGCCACGAATTATGAAATTGCGTTGGTGGTAAGATTTTAACGAACTCGACTAGCTAACTATGACATTGTATACCGGCGCCATAATAACATCGCTGCGTTCTCGCTGTTAACATATAAGAGTCGGATTCTGAACGACCGCGCTTCACCATCGGCTCATTGTTACTTAATATCATTCGAAACGGAGATCATATTGTTCATGGATAAAAAAACAAACATAATTAATTCAACAATAGTTTTATTTACAATAATATAAAACAAACATATCCGAAGGCGATCCGAAAAATTGGCGCTGGTGATGTCGGCAACGAAAAGTGAGTTCGCATCCGCCTGTAACAATACGAACGTATTTATAAATACATATTAAAGTTTTTATGTGATTTATTTATTTGAGAAGATTTCACCAGGTGGTAGGTCTCTGTTGCCGGAGACCGTCTGGGTGGGTACCACCGCAGCTCCTATTGCAACCGACAAATAGTAGTGTGCGAACATTACTGTGTTCCGGTTTGAAGCGCGCTGTAGCTAGTGTAATTACTGGGGTAACGAGACTTAACACCTTATGTCTTAACGACGAGCGCAATGTGGTGCAGTGTGTACCATCTTAACTAGCACCACGTTGTTATCAAGCGTATCACTTACCATCAGGTGAACGTCTTGCTCGACTCGTAGCATAGTAGTATAAAAAAAAAGAAGATAAGCAGAACGTTCACCTGAAAGTAAGTGATACATCCGTCTATAGCTATGTACGCAAGTTAGTATAACACAGCTTAAGTCTCTTGGCCCCAGTAGTTTAACTAGCTACAACACTCTTCAGTTCGCTTATGGAACTCATTACCCATCCATATTAGATTGTCCAAAACACAATCTTCATTTAAAAGACAATTAACTGATTACTATCATAATGGCTAAACCCTTTCTTCTGTTATACTGTACTGTTGCTTGTTATATTTATCATCAAAATCGTCCATAATTATCTTTATTTATTTATTTATTTATTTATTTATTTATTTATTTATTTATTTATTTGAGAAGATTTCACCAGGTGGTAGGTCTCTGTTGCCGGAGACCGTCTGGATGGGTACCACCGCAGCTCCTATTTCAACCGACAAATAGTAGCGTGCGAACATTACTGTGTTCCGGTTTGAAGCGCGCTGTAGCTAGTGTAATTACTGGGGTAACGAGACTTGACACCTTATGTCTTACGACTAGCGCAATGTGGTGCAGTGTGTACCATTTTAACTAGCACCACATTGTTATCAAGCGTATCACTTACCATCAGGTGAAAGTCTTGCTCGTCTCGTCGCATAGTAGTATAAAAAAAAAGAAGATAAGCAGAACGCACACCTGATGGTAAGTGATACATCCGCCTATAGCTATGTAGGCAAGTAGTATAAAAAAAAAAAATACATATCAATGTTTTTATGTGATTTATTTATTTGAGAAGATTTCACCAGGTGGTAGGTCTCTGTTGCCGGAGACCGTCTGGATGGGTACCACCGCAGCTCCTATTTCAACCGACAAATAGTAGTGTGCGAACATTACTGTGTTCCGGTTTGAAGCGCGCTGTAGCTAGTGTAATTACTGGGGTAACGAGACTTAACACCTTATGTCTTACGACGAGCGCAATGTGGTGCAGTGTGTACCATCTTAACTAGCGCCGCGTTGTTATCAAGCGTATCACTTACCATCAGGTGAACGTCTTGCTCGTCTCGTAGCATAGTAGTATAAAAAAAAGAAGATAAGCAGAACGTTCACCTGATAGTAAGTGATACATCCGTCTATAGCTATGTAGGCAAGTTAGTATAACGCAGCTTAAAAGTCTCTTGGTCCCAGTAGTTTTACTAGCTACAACACTCTTCAGTTCGCTTATGGAACTCATTACCCATCCATATTAGATTGTCCAAAACACAATCTTCATTTAAAAGACAATTAACTGATTACTATCATGATGGCTAAACCCTTTCTTCTGTTATAATGTACTGTTGCTTGTTATATTTATCATCAAAATCGTCCATAATTATCTTTATTTATTTATTTATTTTTATTTATTTATTTATGCACACAGAAATCACAAATTAAAAATTAAATGTACAGACATATTAAGTGCAAAGGCACTACTTATTCCAATGTGAAATTTCTTCCAGTAGGCCTTTTGTTGGAAAATTTCAAAAAAAAAATTCTGGGTTATATGTGCAGGGCACTTATGTATTTTAACGTGACAACGTCTATTAATTATATCACAAAAAATTTTGATAATAAATTTTATTATTCTTGTTTGACATGTTTATCGGGTTACAAATCAAGTTATACTAACTCTCAATTATATTTGTTAGGGATTTTATTTCTAATTATTATTGAGCAATAGAATACATCTTTTACTTTCAACCAATTCGGACAAACGCATACCGACTTAGCGGTCGGCGTAAGCCACGCCCACTTATGTGCGGGACATTTCTCAGCACGCGCGTCCTATCTTATACCAATTTAATAGACGTTGTCACGTCAAAAAATCCTTTAGTGCACCGCTACTTACCTTTGCTTACTTTTTATTTATATCTTTTTTTCCAGTGGGTTGTCTGGAAGAGATTGCTGCCTGAGCAATAAGACCGCCCATTGTACATTTTTGTTTTGACTTATGTATTTCTTTCTTTTGTTAAATTTGTTACTGGTGTACAGTAAAGAATATTTATCTTATCTTATCTCTTCTCGCTGGAATACAGTAATGTTAGCGTACTACTATTTGGCAGCTAAAATAAATGGTCCCACCGGATTAATTTTGATTTTGCCGAGTTTGTTATCTATGATCTGTCATTTGTCATCTGTGATCTATGAACTATAACGATTTCTTATATTTCCGCGAATGTTACACATTTATTAAAACTCAATTTTACATCCATCTCAGTCCTCCCGTGACCATGACTGCTGCAAAGCGGTCGAAACGTCGGGAATAAACAAACTAAATAATAAACGCGATAAAATCAGTAAAATTGAGTTTTAATAAATCTATGAACTACTTTCTGTTATTGTGTTCGCAGTGTGAATAACTTTTCATAATAAAATAATTTAATTACATAATTAAACTTATAATAAATAAAATGGTGTACACTGAAGATTGTCCAAGGACGTTCTCAATTTTATTAAATAAAATTGTTATGCCCACTCGTGAATGGTGGCTGGTCACTGTTTGGGGCAGACGACGCCGCGGCACTCGTCGCCGTAGTCCTCGCACGGCCGGTCCGAAGGCTTCAGGGGCTCCGCCTTCGCGCAGAACTGTATCACGCTGTAACATTGAAAAAGAACATACTTTAGTGGCAGGAGTACGTTTGAACCTCCACCGCCGAACAGTAAGATAGGTGTGTAGCTAGTGATATTACTGAGTCAACGAGACTTAATATCTTTCATAGAATAATATTGTAATATTGTTGAAAATAATGTTTTACTTGGATATAGAACAGTAATTCTTATGTATGTTATGTATATATTATGTATGTATTTATATGTATGTGTATGTATGTATATATTAGTATATATCTTCCTTTTTAGGTGGTAGGTTTCTGGTGCCGGAGACCTTCTGGATGGGTACCACCGCAGCTCCTATTTCAACCGCCAAATAGTAGTGTGCGAACATTACTGTGTTCCGGTTTGAAGCGCGCTGTAGCTAGTGTAATTACTGGGGTAACGAGACTTAACACCTTATGTCTTAACGACGAGCGCAATGCGGTGCAGTGTGTACCATCTTAACTAGCACCGCTTTGTTATCAAGCGTATCACTTACCATCAGGTGAACGTCTTGCTAAACTCGTCGCATGGTAGTATAAAAAAAAAATATATTTTTTTTAAAACAATACTTCTGTTTTACCCTCACCTACCACTGCATTTCCCCACTGCCGAGGTTGACTGGGAGAGAATGCCCTGTGGCATTAAGTCCGCCTTTTTGTACAATATTTATTTATGTGTGCAAACGAAGTTTTAAATAAATAAATATTGTGCCATGTATATCATCCTAACTAACTCTTCACTATCGTCGCATGTTCGCTCAAACTATTATTATTTCTACAGAAATAATAGTTTTCACATGATGTTCTTTCAGGTGCCGAGTGGAGTTTCCACCGCGGAGTAGCAGGTACTGAGAAACAAACATCCAGGTGGTAGGTCTCTGTTGCCGGAGAGCGTCTGGATGGTTACCACCGCAGCTCCTATTGCAACCGACAAATAGTAGTGTGCGAACATTACTGTGTTCCGGTTTGAAGGGCGCTGTAGCTAGTGTAATTACTGGGGTAACGAGACTTAACACCTTCAAAGTCAAAGTCAAAATTTTTATTCAACATGGGAACAATAGTTCACTTATTAAACGCCAAAATCTACCAGCCACTCGCTAAACAAATGCCACGGACCTGAGAAGAATGGGCAAGAAACTCAGCGGGCTATATATATATATATATATACATTTTCTTTGTCTTCTTCATTTTTAAATGTCTTACACGTACTGACACATACTGCTTGAGAATCAGCGCCATTTATATCCACACATCTTTATCAATTAAATAATCGTTAACACTATAATATGATTTACTTAACAAAACATTTTTAATTTTATTTTTTAATTTATGAAGTGGCAAATCTAAAACAGATTGTGGAACCTTATTATACATTCGGACCTTATGTCTTAACGACGTGCGCAATGTGGTGCAGTGTGTACCATCTTAACTATCACCGCGTTGTTATCAAGCGTATCACTTACCATCAGGTGAACGTCTTGCTCGTCTCGTCGCATATAGTATAAAAAAAAATTCACCCGTAGTCCCCCTTCTCCATCCACTTCTCGTCGATCTTGTTCAGCTGCTCGAACTTGCCCTTCCCGAGTCCGCAGATGAGGTCCGCCTTCACCGTGCGCACGGCTATTATCGGCGCCGGGATGAAACCTGACGGAAAAGCACACGTAAGTATAACTTTATGTTTTATTCTTTTTTTTTTATTACTTTATTTAAAAAAAAAATTCTTTTTTTAATATTGTTCTACTCATTATTTTGTTCATGAACGTCGCGGGCACTTGACAAACTGGGCTCCGCTGAAAACCAGCGCTGCGCAACAGTCCTTGCACAGCATATGCTGAGTCGGCGTCCATTTAGCATCAAAACACTCACCTAGTTTTAGCTTTAAGTCATTATATTCTACCTTTTTTGATTTTATTTATATGTTGAATGTGTGTTGTCTGAAAAATAAATGTCTATGTTTATGTCTAACACACACACTCTTTACTCATACATAAATACTATATCTTCTAAATCGTATTTCCTCATAAATGAGAGTCGTGGTCATCATGTGTAATGAAACGCCAAAATCTACCAGCCACTCGCTAAACAAATGCCACGGACCTGAGAAGAATGGGCAAGAAACTCAGCGGGCTATATATATATATATATATATATATATATATATATATATATATATATATATATATATATATATATATATATATATATATATATATATATATATATATATATATATATATATATATATATATATATATATATATATATATATATATATATATATATATATATATATATATATATATATATATATATATATATATATATATATATATATATATATATATATATATATATATATATATATATATATATATATATATATATATATATATATATATATATATATATATATATATATATATATATATATATATATATATATATATATATATATATATATATATATATATATATATATATATATATATATATATATATATATATATATATATATATATATATATATATATATATATATATATATATATATATATATATATATATATATATATATATATATATATATATATATATATATATATATATATATATATATATATATATATATATATATATATATATATATATATATATATATATATATATATATATATATATATATATATATATATATATATATATATATATATATATATATATATATATATATATATATATATATATATATATATATATATATATATATATATATATATATATATATATATATATATATATATATATATATATATATATATATATATATATATATATATATATATATATATATATATATATATATATATATATATATATATATATATATATATATATATATATATATATATATATATATATATATATATATATATATATATATATATATATATATATATATATATATATATATATATATATATATATATATATATATATATATATATATATATATATATATATATATATATATATATATATATATATATATATATATATATATATATATATATATATATATATATATATATATATATATATATATATATATATATATATATATATATATATATATATATATATATATATATATATATATATATATATATATATATATATATATATATATATATATATATATATATATATATATATATATATATATATATATATATATATATATATATATATATATATATATATATATATATATATATATATATATATATATATATATATATATATATATATATATATATATATATATATATATATATATATATATATATATATATATATATATATATATATATATATATATATATATATATATATATATATATATATATATATATATATATATATATATATATATATATATATATATATATATATATATATATATATATATATATATATATATATATATATATATATATATATATATATATATATATATATATATATATATATATATATATATATATATATATATATATATATATATATATATATATATATATATATATATATATATATATATATATATATATATATATATATATATATATATATATATATATATATATATATATATATATATATATATATATATATATATATATATATATATATATATATATATATATATATATATATATATATATATATATATATATATATATATATATATATATATATATATATATATATATATATATATATATATATATATATATATATATATATATATATATATATATATATATATATATATATATATATATATATATATATATATATATATATATATATATATATATATATATATATATATATATATATATATATATATATATATATATATATATATATATATATATATATATATATATATATATATATATATATATATATATATATATATATATATATATATATATATATATATATATATATATATATATATATATATATATATATATATATATATATATATATATATATATATATATATATATATATATATATATATATATATATATATATATATATATATATATATATATATATATATATAATGGAGTGTGTTGCCATTGCCTTCTCCATTTCACATACTAGTGCGAGCACGGATGCTCATCACATAGATATGAAGGTTTCCTCACGATGTTCTTCTTCACCGTTAAATAACATGATATTAGTTGGTGTTATACTAACTGCACGTAAATTGAAATATTCATTGGTGCAAGCCGGATTCGAACCCGGTACCTCCGGAATGGAATGCCGGCGCTCAAACCACTGGGCTATCACAAATACTATATCACATAAGTGAAAACTGTGGATATGGAATTGAAGCAGGAACCTTCATGCACCAGGTAAACCACTGCGCATTGGTGGCAATTTGTGTTACAAGTTATAGAACATCACTTTTTTTTTATACTACTTTGCGACGAGACGAGCAAGACGTTCACCTGATGGTAAGTGATACGCTTGATAACAACGCGGTGCTAGTTAAGATGGTACACACTGCACCACATTGCGCTCGTCGCCTTGAGACATAAGGTGTTGTCTCGTTGCCCCAGTAATTACACTAGCTACAGCGCCCTTCAAACGGAACACAGTAATGTTCGCAACACTACTATTTGTCGGTTGCAATAGGAGCTGCGGTGGTACCCATCAATAGTTAAGATGGTATAACACTGCACCACATGCGCTCGTCGCTTGAGACATAAGGTGTTGTCTCGTTGCCCCAGTAATTACACTAGCTACAGCGCCCTTCAAACCGGAACACAGTAATGTTCGCACACTACTATTTGTCGGTTGCAATAGGAGCTGCGGTGGTACCCATCATAGTTAAGATGGTATACACTGCAACCACATTGCGCTCGTCGCCTTGAGACATAAGGTGTTGTCTCGTTGCCCCAGTAATTACACTAGCTACAGCGCCCTTCAAACCGGAACACAGTAATGTTCGCACACTACTATTGTCGGTTGCAATAGGAGCTGCGGTGGTACCCATCAATAGTTAAGATGGTATACACTGCACCACATTGCGCTCGTCGCCTTGAGACATAAGGTGTTGTCTCGTTGCCCCAGTAATTACACTAGCTACAGCGCCCTTCAAACCGGAACACAGTAATGTTCGCCACACTACTATTTGTCGGTTGCAATAGGAGCTGCGGTGGTACCCATCATAGTTAAGATGGTATACACTGCACCACATTGCGCTCGTCGCCTTGAGACATAAGGTGTTGTCTCGTTGCCCCAGTAATTACACTAGCTACAGCGCACTTCAAACCGGAACACAGTAATGTTCGCACACTACTATTTGTCGGTTGCAATAGGAGCTGCGGTGGTACCCATCAATAGTTAAGATGGTATACACTGCACCACATTGCGCTCGTCGCCTTGAGACATAGGTGTTGTCTCGTTGCCCCAGTAATTACACTAGCTACAGCGCGCTTCAAACCGGAACACAGTAATGTTCGCACACTACTATTTGTCGGTTGCAATAGGAGCTGCGGTGGTACCCATCAATAGTTAGATGGTATACACTGCACCACATTGCGCTCGTCGCCTTGAGACATAAGGTGTTGTCTCGTTGCCCCAGTAATTACACTAGCTACAGCGCCCTTCAAACCGGAACACAGTAATGTTTGCACACTACTATTTGGCGGTTGAAATAGGAGCTGCGGTGGTACCCATCAATAGTTAAGATGGTACACACTGCACCACATTGCCCTCGTCGCCTTCAGACATAAGGTGTGAAGTCTCGTTACCCCAGTAATTACACTAGCTACAGCGCCCTTCAAACCGGAACACAGTAATGTTCGCACACTACTATTGTCGGTTGCAATAGGAGCTGCGGTGGTACCCATCATAGTTAAGATGGTATACACTGCACCACATGCGCTCGTCGCCTTGAGACATAAGGTGTTGTCTCGTTGCCCCAGTAATTACACTAGCTACAGCGCCCTTCAAACCGGAACACAGTAATGTTCGCACACTACTATTTGGCGGTTGAAATAGGAGCTGCGGTGGTACCCATCAATAGTTAAGATGGTACACACTGCACCACATTGCCCTCGTCGCCTTCAGACATAAGGTGTTGTCTCGTTGCCCCAGTAATTACACTAGCTACAGCGCACTTCAAACCGGAACACAGTAATGTTCGCCACACTACTATTTGTCGGTTGCAATAGGAGCTGCGGTGGTACCCATCAATAGTTAGATGGTATACACTGCACCACATTGCGCTCGTCGCCTTGAGACATAAGGTGTTGTCTCGTTGCCCCAGTAATTACACTAGCTACAGCGCCCTTCAAACCGGAACACAGTAATGTTCGCACACTACTATTGTCGGTTGCAATAGGAGCTGCGGTGGTACCCATCAATAGTTAAGATGGTATACACTGCACCACATGCGCTCGTCGCCTGAGACATAAGGTGTTGTCTCGTTGCCCCAGTATTACACTAGCTACAGCGCACTTCAAACCGGAACACAGTATGTTCGCACACTACTATTTGTCGGTTGCAATAGGAGCTGCGGTGGTACCATCAATAGTTAAGATGGTATACACTGCACCACATTGCGCTCGTCGCCTTGAGACATAAGGTGTTGTCTCGTGCCCCAGTAATTACACTAGCTACAGCGCGCTTCAAACCGGAACACAGTAATGTTCGCACACTACTATTGTCGGTTGCAATAGGAGCTGCGGTGGTACCATCAATAGTTAAGATGGTATACACTGCACCACATTGCGCTCGTCGCCTGAGACATAAGGTGTTGTCTCGTTGCCCCAGTAATTACACTAGCTACAGCGCACTTCAAACCGGAACACAGTAATGTTCGCACACTACTATTTGTCGGTTGCAATAGGAGCTGCGGTGGTACCATCAATAGTTAAGATGGTATACACTGCACCACATGCGCTCGTCGCCTGAGACATAAGGTGTTGTCTCGTTGCCCCAGTAATTACACTAGCTACAGCGCACTTCAAACCGGAACACAGTAATGTTCGCACACTACTATTTGTCGGTTGCAATAGGAGCTGCGGTGGTACCATCAATAGTTAAGATGGTATACACTGCACCACATGCGCTCGTCGCCTTGAGACATAGGTGTTGTCTCGTGCCCCAGTAATTACACTAGCTACAGCGCGCTTCAAACCGGAACACAGTAATGTTCGCACACTACTATTTGTCGGTTGCAATAGGAGCTGCGGTGGTACCCATCAATAGTTAAGATGGTATACACTGCACCACATTGCGCTCGTCGCCTTGAGACATAAGGTGTTGTCTCGTTGCCCCAGTAATTACACTAGCTACAGCGCACTTCAAACCGGAACACAGTAATGTTCGCACACTACTATTTGTCGGTTGCAATAGGAGCTGCGGTGGTACCCATCAATAGTTAAGATGGTATACACTGCACCGGCCGGCAGAAGTTTTACAGCTTGGGCGACAATTTCAGGCAGAGTATCCATATTTTTTGGTCAAAACTGGCTCTAAGTTTAGATTTGCCTTTTTATGGAACCAATAATTGGACACATCAAAAAAAATCCAACTTGTGCGAAATAAAAAAGTTTTCTCCATTCCTGGGTCGTTGAAAACAATGAACAGACTCGAATTTTCGTTTTTTTTTTATTTCATAATCATGAATTCAAAATTAAAAAAAAAACATACATAAAGGTTGACCAAAAAATCAGCTTTAAAACTGCATTAAAACTTATTGCTCCACCTAACATTTATTTTTAGCTAGGCACCGTTGAAACTTAAAACACTAGGTGGGCCGATAGATGTGTCCGGGAGTGTATATTAACACATTTTCATATTCGTAATATGCTATTACTACTAGTTTACTATTATATTTTACTGCTGGTAGGTCTCTGCCGGAGACCGTCTAGGCACCACCGCAGTTCCTATTTCTACCGCCAAGTAGTAATGTGCAAGCATTACTGTTTACTGAATGGCGCTGTAAACTAGTGAAATTACTGCGGTAACGAGACTTAACATATGTATAAAAGCGACCAGCGTAATGTGGTGCAGTGTACACCGTCAACAAACACTACATTTACTATTTGAATGTAGTGTTCATTATACTACTGTTATGAAGTGGTTTCATCACTCACCAAGACGACGAAGGTGCCGTCCTGGTAGTACTGCTGCCAGACCTGGCCCAGCTGGCGCACGTTCTGCGAGTTGATCTGTATAGGCGGCGGCGGGGGCGGCGGCTCTTCCCCTTCAGCAACTTCTGCTGTATCGTGACAACATTTATAAACAGGATAGAGCCCATTTGATTTCCCCAGTGCTGGGATACAGAAAAAGCCGAGGTTTACTTCAGACAGGTCCTCGCTTCGATTCTAATCATATAAATGGTGAAGTTTGAATAGTGGCGACGCACCACAGCCTCGTCGCGTTAACTTGAAACCATATTGAAGTATGTAATTATCACATTTGATACAAAAGAGTTATATGAAAACTTGAAATCAAAATCGGTTCAACCGGTTAAGGTGACTAAAAAGCAAATTATAAAAAACACTCACCCGGGTTTGCTTCCTGAGGTACCTCCTTACTGAACTCTGCGGCGCAGCACGCGTCCAAAGTCTTCCTACAATAAGAATACGTATGCGTCGAGACGAGCAAGACGTTCACCTGATGGTAAGTGATACGCTTGATAACAACGTGGCGCTAGTTAAGATGGTACACACTGCACCACATTGCGCTCGTCGCTGAGACATAAGGTGTTAAGTCTCGTTACCACAGTAATTACACTAGCTACAGCGCGCTTCAAACCGGAACACAGTAATGTTCGCACACTACTATTTGTCGGTTGCAATAGGAGCTGCGGTGGTACCCATCCAGACGGTCTCCGGCAACAGAGACCTACCACCAGTCACCAGTAGTCAATAAGAATACTGTTTAATCATTTTACATCGTCATAGAAATTATAAAAATCGTAATCACGTTCATAAAAAAAATGCGTGAAAGCGAGACAACATTATTATTGAGTGGCGCTTTACTCACTTGAAGTCCTCCGGCGTGACGTCCGATACGAACCAGGGGATTTTCTTCACGTGGAATCGAACCTGGGAATTAAGAATTAACTCTAAATGAATTACAGTATATAAACCGCTTTCAACCAATATTAATCTATACTTTTTTAGTATAGATAAAACGTTCCAATGGAGACGCGCCCTCTTGCGGCCGCCGGAGTTTCATAGCAAGATTAGAGAAAAAGAGAGAGAATACATTTTTAATTAATAATAGATAATAGAATGTTATATATAATAAGGGAGCGTTAGAATTTATTTTGTAAAGGCGGCGGTAGTTCATAAAAGATTGTGAACACAGTCAAGACCAGAGTTCCCCAAACTTTTTTGTGTCGTAGACCCCTTGCCATGTTTTTCCGTGTTGGGTAGACCCCCTACTTACAACTTACACAATTTTATAAACATATATAATAATTTTTTTACTTCATAGGTACTTTTATAAATAATGTATATGTTTTGATATTATAAGATAGTATGATGTAAGTAAATAGGTACTATCAGTGTATGTGTTGAGATCCACTATCGTGGACCCCCATTTTCATTTCATGGACCCCCAAATTTTTTTTTCGCTGACGTAGACCCCTTGCAGGTTGTCATAGACCCCTAGGGGTCGATATAGACCACTTTGGGAATCACTGGTCTGGACAATAAACATAACAGTTCTTGCGATTACTCGAAACAGACACGCGGACAAGGTTTTTTTTTACTGGTAATTTTAATAGGTAACAATTTCCATTCATTTCTATATAAAAGACTTTTTGTCTGTTTGTTCAGAGTAATCTGCGGAACGGCTTAACCGTTTTTGACGAACCTCTCACTTGCATATAGCTAATGATATAACGTATAACGTAAACTACTTTTATAAACAAAATTGATTTCAGTTAGAAGTTGACAAATATAAATTGGTTTTTTTTTAATTCCAAATTTTTTGTAACACTTTCTACTTAACAGTAAAAAAATAACATGAGCAATACGTCCATCAAGAACGGTTTGCATAGTTAAAGAGATGTAGTGTAAATATTCCCTCACCCTTTGTACGAGCTCCTGCGAGACCAGGAAGTGAGCGATGCACAGGTCAGAGAACAGCTCGTAACCGGCATTGTCGCACACTATGTCTGAGAGAGAGAGATAGAGATATTTAGAAAACAATTTAGCGCTAATATGATACTGATGTAACTTCACTAGCTACAACACCCTTTGAACTGGAACACAGTAATGTTTACTAATGTTGACAATAAAAATTAATTGTGTAACGGGACGTTTTCCTGCGGCGTCGATAGATGGCGCTACTGGTAGGAAGGAGCGCGCTATAGTATATATGAACGCGATTCAATATAAGCGCGCGCCCATTTTTGGTCGTCGAGTCCAAGCAGTAGCTGGATCTCCACAGTCGAGGCTCGAGCAATAGCTGAGTAGACGAGAGAAACCGCCACCACGGTACTCTTGGCTCTCCGCACTATTAACTGGATCTCACAAGTCAAGGCTCAAGCAGTAGACGAGAGAAACCGCCACCACGGTACTCTTGGCTCTCCGCACTATTAACTGGATCTCCACAAGTCAAGGCTCGAGCAGTAGCTGAGTAGACGAGAGAAACCGCCACCACAGTATTCTTGGCTCTCCGCACTATTAACTGGATCTCTACAAGTTCAGGCTCAAGCAGTAGCTGAGTAGATGAGAGAAACCGCCACCACGGTACTCTTGGCTCTCCGCACTATTAACTGGATCTCCACAAGTTCAGGCTCAAGCAGTAGATGAGTAGACGAGAGGAACCGCCACCACGGTATTCTTGGCTCTCCGCACTATAACTGGATCTCCACAAGTTCAGGCTCAAGCAGTAGATGAGTAGACGAGAGAAACCGCCACCACGGTATTCTTGGCTCTCCGCACTATAACTGGATCTCCACAAGTTCAGGCTCAAGCAGTAGATGAGTAGACGAGGAGAAACCGCCACCACGGTATTCTTGGCTCTTTGCACTATTAACTGATCTCCACAAGTTCAGGCTCAAGCAGTAGATGAGTAGACGAGAGGAACCGCCACCACGGTATTCCTTGGCTCTCCGCACTATTAACTGATCTCCACAAGTTCAGGCCTCAAGCAGTAGATGAGTAGACGAGAGAAACGCCACCACGGTATTCTTGGCTCTCCGCACTATTAACTGATCTCCACAAGTTCAGGCTCGAGCAGTAGCTGAGTAGACGAGAGAAACCGCCACCACAGTATTCTTGGCTCTCCGCACTATTAACTGGATCTCGACAAGTTAAGGCTCAAGCAGTAGCTGAGTAGACGAGAGAAACCGCCACCACGGTACTCTCGGCTCTCTCACTCTCGCTCACGCAACGCCTCACTCGAGAACCCACGCCCACGCCCTACGTGAGCCCACAGCAAGACATCTATTACAATTGTATATTACATTGTAAGCGGGAACACGCCGGCGAATTTTAAAATAATCATAGGGTAATTTACCAAACGTAACCATTTCCGGTATGGTCATTTTCGCTGGACAGGGTATTTTAGGCAGCTCCTCCTCCTCCGCCGCTTCGCCTTCCGCGGGTTTCTCCTTCGGCTTCTCTTTTTCCTGTTAAATTATACTTCAACATGAATCCATATCGCGTCACAACCTTCGATCGTTAATACTACTTTATACTACACTTTCTCTTAAATACAAAATTAAATCAAATAAACAAACTTCAAAATAAAATTTTTTCAGCTATTAATTTCATGTTTTCAGCAGTTAATTCTAGTTATCTATAAACATTTATAAAACATCTTCCTTTTAGTACTAATGACATCATTAGAACTAAAACCAAGATGTTTTTCGCGACGTAACAAAAATATTTGTTTTAAGTAAAGTTGACTACACTTTAGCGATTAAGAGTAAATTAATGTGATCTTTATAGCAACACTTTTTTATCTACATAGCTACAAGATGTTCACCTGATGAGTTATAAGCTTGCTCATACCAACGCGCTGCTAGTTAACATGGTATATACTGCACCGCATTGCGCTCGTCGCCTTGACACATGTAAAGTCTCGTTACCCCAGTAGTTTCACTAGATTACAGCACCTTACTAACCGGAACACAGTAATGTTTCCACACTTCTGAAATAGTCATTGCGGTGGTACCTAGACAGTCTCCGGCAACAGAGACCTACCAACATTAACTCTTTATAATGAGCAATGTTTAAAAATCTACATTTATGGTTACATCAGCCTAATTTATATTACCATATCATTAGACAATATATATTTAAAGATTATCGCTAAATCATTAAGCGGTGATTCGGACACTACACTATACCTATTGGCATAACAACTAGCTACGTGGAAAAAAAGAGAAATGTAGAGTACAGATAGGTAGGAAAAATATGGGATGATTTGTTACAGGAACAAAAAAGGTATGCTCCACAGGTTTCTCTGGAAGCAGACAATGTAAAGACGACGGAGTCTTCACTGCACAGAGCGCGAGGTATGGAAAGAAGAAAATTAGCGTTATGAATGTTAGTAGAACTGAATGGAAGCGAGAAATGAGTATGAAAGAACTAGGCCCTGACCCAACCACGCAGGGGGATGAGCTTTTAAAAAAAAAAGTACAACTAGCTACGCTATAACATTGTAGCTACTTTAGTTAGTTTAGTCAATGATATTTTACTTTAACCAATTGTTTTTAATATGATCAATAAAGTATGCATCTACCCACATTATACACTAACACACACCCACGTTAAAACGACTTTAAAACCACAATACGTTTTTCCGACTAATAATTTTTTTAGCTATTTTCTAATTATTAATAAAACTAATTTTTATACGCAATCTGTATATATTTATGCTATAAATTCTATATATATTAAACTATTCTACAAACGTTTATCTATCAACTACTAATGCAACTGTAACAGCGTGAAAGAAAACCTCCTCCGCGCACTTCGGTACACCGAACTGTGTTGCCAGCCTGTGACAGCTGCATTTGAACTTAAACGTTGTGTTCTGCAAAACGACGGTTATGAAATAATTTTTATATCTTAATCGAACTTATTTCCAAAAGCATGTTGTTACTGTTTACATTTTTTGAAAAACACACTAACAAAATATTTTAGTACGATAATGCAGTTGAACATAGAAAACCCTCAAAATCATGTGATGACTCAAACGGAAATAGTTCACGATCTTTGCGTGAAATTAAGTCTACTAGACAGCAGTTAGATCTGCAATTACATACGATTAATAACGCTGGGTTACCAACAACTGCAACTTTAATACACTTCACACCACGGGAACGCAGTTTAGCGGGATTTATCTATTTGCTTAAAATAAGTAAAGTAACCGAAAGCATTAAATTCACTTGTTGATGTCAAATTTAAGACGATGCGAACACGTTCTTAGACCAAAAGACCGTATCATCAAAACCTTAGAAAAAGATCTGAGAATCGGAATTGAAAATCTAGACCAGTGGTTCCCAACGAGGATCCCAGGACCCACAGGAGGCATTTCGGTTGTAAGGGGTAGGGGGGGAGGGGGATTCAAAAAATGGTCTCGACACGAAAAAAGCTAATTTTTAAATACTCATAAATACAACCTATTATTTAAGTTTCTTCAGTGAACAATAAAAATTTTTACTATTAAAAATTATGTAACTTGAATAGGGGTGGGGGGCCGGCGGCATAAGAATTTAAGAAAGGCCAGGGTGGGCCATGACAAAGTTAGGGAAGCACTGATTTAGATAATCTTAAAGATTCAACAAGTCTCTCCGTTAATAGAGCTACTTGGAGACTTAGTACAAGGAATACCAGAGTCCAAATAACTTGTGATGAAAAAGAGTAATAATAGTAGTAAAGTTACATTATAATATATATACAATTATTCTTATATTTCTGAAAGAGTTAACGGCAGTAAACTAAAGTTCATATCTATTGATACTAACCGCTTCTATCGCCTTCTTAATCGCATCAGTTTTCGCGACCAGCTGATCGCATATTTTTCCCGTATCGTCAACTAATAGCTGAAAACAAAAAGCTTAATTAATATTCAACATTTCACCGATTAATTAGTGATAAACACAAGATTGTATGTAACCTAGTTAGTTACTACCAAACAGTAGAGTGTTCCTTTTTTTATTCTACAAAGCGAAGAGACGAGTAAGACGTTCACTTAATGGTAAGTGATACGCTTGTTAACACGCCGCTAGTTAAGATGGTGTACACTGCAACACATTGCGCTCGTCGCCTTGAGACATATGTTAAGTCTCGTTACCACAGTAATTTCACGAGCTTACTACACCCTTCAAACCGGAACACAGTAATGTTTGCACACTACTGTTTGGCTAGACTGTCTCCGGCAACAGAGACTTACCACCAGTATGTTCATTGAAGGGAGCTGTAGCTAGTGAAATTACTAGCACTAAACATCAATGTCTCAAACTGACGAGCACAATATGGCGCAGTGTATAACATCCTAATTAGAGCCACATTTTTACACGTGCAGACGTCTCTTTTACTAGCAGAAACGTCACGAAACAGAACTAAAAAGAATCCTAGAATAACATAAGAAAAATACACAACACACAAAGACGAAGAGACGCGGGTTCGATTCCCATTGAAAGAAAACATCGCGAGGAAACTGACATGTCCCAACAATGTGATATCACACCAAGTCGCACTTAGCCATCGTGCTAGTTAAATAGACTTCGCTCTTTCCTTATGAAAGATGGCCCGAGTCCCAGCCGTGGGAACAACAATATGGCTATTTATTTTATTATACAGATCACTAACCTTATCCTTTAAATCTATAATAATTTGAAACGGATCAATCAACTTGGGCGCTGCTCCCGTCGCGTTCGCGTCGCCGGACTTCAGCGACACTTGCTCGCCCATAGACAACGAGAGGTCGCATTTGTTCGCCCATAGACAAACCTGTAAAATGAAGCGAGCGGATATGATACAATAATTCTTTTGTGCGATGTTGAGTGTTTTAAACGTATTGAGATTTTGGTTCCACATCCAGTATTATACGTATGTCAGTTGATGATCATGATGAAGAGTATCAGATGCGACTTTATAACAGAAGTTAGAGGATTGCTTAGATGAAAGAGAAAGGCGTCGTACTAATAAGACAAAGAGCCAGAGCTCATCATCATCAGTTAATAGACCTCTGCAGTTGGACATAGGTAAGCTAGAATGGTACTCTTATATATATCACATACTTTATTATTAACCACCTCGGTGGGTAACCACTTGCTTTCGCCGAAGGTCTCTAGTTCGAATCCAAAATCTATTCAGATTTGTGTTGTTATGGAAGTAGTGATCTGATTTACGCTTGGCCAGCGGGGGGCCCTAGAGTCCCAGTAGTGGGAATATTAAATTAACCGATTACGAAGTAGTGGATCCGTGTCTTTGAAGTGTATAGTATGTTACCTTTAACAGTGTGGTCAAGTCGGCCTTCCTCTTGTCCTTGTCGCTCGGCGGGAGCATGGTGACCAGCTGGTCAGCAACCACGCACATCGGCTCCAAGCTGTCTTTAAACGCCTTGTCCTTTTGCTCGTCGAACGGATCGAATTTTGTTAAACCTTTACTGGAATAGAAAAATACCAGACAATTTTCGCGCGACGTACTTTCGAAACAGACGCAGGTTCGATCCCTACTTACATTGAGCTTCCGTAGCAATACTTCACAAAAGTTTGTTAAGTGAAACCGAAACGTTAAAAGAACGATAGTTCTGGAGAAGTCTACTTACCCACACATGGCAGCGTGGTGAATAAATGCGTTTGTATTATTTAAGAGATTAAACACAGAGTCCCGGTAGTGGGAATATTTTTTTTTTATCATTATTAATATAATGTAATAGGGTTACAAAAGGCGGACTTAATGCCTACAGGCTCTCTCTGCCAGTCATCTTGGGAAATGGAGAGATGAATGCTGTAGGCGACGAGATTTTTTTTTTTATACTACTTTGCGACGAGACGAGCAAGACGTTCACCTGATGGTAAGTGATACGCTTGATAACAACGTGGTGCTATTTAAGATGGTACACACTGCACCACATTGCGCTCGTCGTTAAGACATAAGGTGTTAAGTCTCGTTACCCCAGTAATTACACTAGCTACAGCGCGCTTCAAACCGGAACACAGTAATGTTTGCACACTACTATTTGGCGGTTGAAATAGGAGCTGCGGTGGTACCCAGACGGTCTCCGGCAACAGAGACCACCAGTAACTTGGTATATAGATAACAGTTACCTCAGTTCGCAGCCTTCCCTCAGCCTCCTGTAAACGTAGCACTCGGTGAACACCCACACGTTGGTGAAGTAGTGCTGGTTGTCCGCATTCTGGATCCACAAGTTCCACTTCTTCGCCTCCGGAGTATCCACCGTCAGCAGGTCGTAGGTCTTGTTGGTGACCAGGTCGTTTTTTAACTTCGTTATATATCTTATGTAGCCCTGGATGTCTTCATCGTTCTGTAATCATTTGTTAAATTCATATTAAATTATGGCGTAGCGTTACTACTTTGTAACACGAGGGTCCCAGGTTCGTTTCCGGAGTTTGGTTGGTGATAAGATCTCACTGTAAACCATCACCATTATTATAATAGACAGCTGGAGTGTGAGTATGATGATCTTGGACCTCATTACTTAAGCAAAATCAGATAAATTTGTAGCTAATTGCAGATTGTGATTAAACAGATTAACATTACAAGAGACCTATGTCCAGCAGTGGACGTCCATCGGTTGAAATGATGATGATGATGATGATTAAACATTCAATGACGTCTAAACTAAATAAAGATTAGTCAGTTGAGTGCTCACCGCGCTGTTGGCTGTTTTGATTTTGGCTCCCTCCCTTGATAAATAATCGATGACCTTCGTCAGTATAATCGGGAGACGCTCCTTCAATGAGTAATACGCGAAGCTCCTGTAGCGTACAGAAAATAAAATGATTAAACAACATCATTATCATCGTCATCATCATCATCGTAATCGTCGTCATCGCTGTCTTCGTCATCGCCATCATCGCAGTCGTCGTCATCGCTGTCTTCGTCATCGTCATCATCATCATCATCGTCATCAACATCATCGTCGTCATCATTATAATCGTCGTCATCATCATCATCATCGTAATCGTCGTCATCATCATCGTCGTCGTCGTTATCATCGTTGTCGTCGTCATCGTCATCATCATCGTCATCATTATTATCGTCGTCATCGTCATCATCATTATCGTCGCCATCATCGTCATCAACATCATCGTCGTCATCATCATCATCATCATCATCATCATCGTAATCGTCGTCGTCGTCATCGTCATCACCGTCATTATCATCATCGCCGTAGTCGTCGTCGTCATCATCGTCATCATCACCGTCGTCGTTGTCATAATCGTCATCGTCATCGTAATCATCATCCTCATCATTATCACAGTATTACGGAATATTACCACGACTGTCACTTACAAATAATCCCGACGAAAAGATATGATACAGACAGACAGCTGAGACCTAATAAATAAACTTTTGAAGTATTTAAGAAAAAACTTCCTTTTCACGAGTTACCGCTTTTCAGTACTTTAAGTTTGATTTTTTATTTAATTATTTTGCAAAAGTTTTTTAATACATCGGGCGAATGGCAATTTTTTAAATCGAATATTAGAATAATTAATAATTTTTAGCTAGCCGAAAATTAAACAAATAATAATAATTTAATTATTAACTAAATTAAAAAATTTTATTTTGTCTTTCATATACTCTTTAATATGAATTGTTACGATTGACGCAAAGTAAACGTGTATCAAAAAAAGTTATAATAAGAATTAAAAAAAATTAAAATAGTAAAAACAATAAAAAAATACTTAGAAATAAATAAAAAAAGAAAAAACTACAAAAAGTTTGTCCGCCCGAACAGGGACTTGAACCCTGGACCCTTGGATTAAAAGTCCAATGCTCTACCGACTGAGCTATCCGGGCTGTACGATATATGTTGAAAATATGAAATATAAACTTTTTAGCCATAATTTTTTTAAACGCAACGCACCTATGAAACCTTTTTTAAATTTGATAATTTAATAATCATTAATGATATTAGAATTACAACACACATTTTTTTCTTTAATAATTCTCCTACAAATTAATTTTCTCATTAAATTCTGTTTACTGGAAAGAATTTATTTAAATTATCATTAATAGAAAAGTCTTTAAAATACTAAACAATATTTTTTTTTCAACAATCTTAAATAAATTCACTAAAAACACAGGTTCGCTACAAATTTAAAAATTGTACAAAATAAAATATTTATAAAAAAGTACAAATTTTTTTAAGTTATTTGCCTAATATTTTAAATCGTCTTCCATATCTGAGGTTATAAGTTTAGTTACATCTTTCATCATCCACATCATGAACATTTGTCAAATAAAGGTCTCCCCAATCATATTTCCGACGCAACTGGTTTCAATGTTGTATAATCATCAATATATTTTTACATTATATATGTGTTGAATCTTCAGAGATATGATTAACATATCTCTTATGTAAATTCCATACGGTTGACTTTATTAACTCATTATTGCTTTACTGATAAAGATTTGTGATAAAGAACATATAATTAATAGTAGAACATAATTCATTATATTGCATATGGGAAAGAGATGATTTTTTGTTAGAATTTACATATTTAGAAGAAATTTGCTAATACATAAAAATAAAATTCAAGTATCTGTTCGTAAAACAATCCAGCTTTTGACTTAATTCATATAAATATTTGTAAAAAAACTTTTCAAAAATCTGCTTTGCTAGTGCACATGTTGTAAATACTTAATTTATGAATAAAAATAATAAATAAAGTATTCACTAGGAATACATTATGTGCCAAATTTCAACTGGTACTAAAACTAATTTATGTATTATTGTTATATTGTTATTTAAATCAAATTTGATATATACATACTTTTTAAAAGTCCCTTGAAGCTGTATATTTATTGGTGTGGCAGTATTTATAAATGGACTTGGTTTTTCCATTTTTATAAAGGGTCCACCGTATATAAATTCAGGCTTCGTACTTTCATCAACATCAACATCATCGGCTTCATTTGGAGGCTGTACGTTTTGCGGACTCACTTTTGATTTACTCATTTTTTTTTAATCTTTAATGCGCCATAAATATTGTTATGAAAATTTTGTGATAATTTTGAATTGACTTTTGCGCTGACAATTAATACAAAATAGAAAATGAAATTGACACTACGTTTCAGTTTACGAAGCACCTTTGTTGTTTCGATATAATAACACGTAGTTAACGTTAATAAAATATATTTAGCAACAAATTATTTTTATAATAACTTATTTACGTGTCCATAAATTTTCTATTTAAATAAAAGATACAGATAACTCTATAATTTATATTACTTTTTGCAAATGGATTATGAGAGGATTCGTAAACGGAGTGGCCATATTTGCAAAAGCATCAAGAATATAACATATTCCTTATGAATTATAACTTGGTATATTGAGATACCGTTTCAGCGCCCATGTACACAAATTAAGGAAAAGAAAACTTGAAATTAGCACTCACATTCCATATATACCGCACATAACAACATTGCGAGGCGTGACAATACGCATCACAGGTAAATTTTCCGTGTCTATAGGCCAATCATATGCCGGCATGATTATCACGATAACGTTTCAGTATATTACTGTTAATACGTTTATTAGTTAATTTAACACTTAACTTTTAACACACGAAAACGTATAACAGCAATGAATTAATATTTTGATCTGACCCTGGTTTAAAACTAAAAATAGACAAATGCGTAACTTCTATTTTCGAACTATTGGAACAAAGTATTAAAAACTTGACTTCAATTATCTACCTGGGGTTAAAATGATCTAATCTATTTTACTTCATTTTAATTACCACATGATCACGACTTATTTACTTACAATTTACTATATAAGAAGGCGCGAAGTCTTTAAATACTAAAACGAAACAAGGATATTTAAATTGGCTTATAACGTGCTAGTCTTTTGAGCTTTTCTATAAACTATTTAAAAAAATGCATAAGTTGTGTGCATTGTAATTAGTAGAGTATAATCAATGTGGTTTCCATGTGGTCGGCCACAGCCATAACGGTTACTTTTCTGATTACGTATTATATGTTATTTTCCATCAGAACTTGCAATAGGACAGCATGAGCAGGAGTCTATGCATCACCGCAACGCTTTTTGGGTCTAGAAGTGTACAAACATTAATATATAGATTTGGATTTAAGAAAGGCCAAGCTGAAGCATAGCTAAAAAAGGTTGGGAAACACTGGTCTGTACAATCTAGTAGGTTCATTAGTAATATTTAAATTGATGCCTTCAACTTTTCACTATTTAACTTGTGGATTCCAATTCACGAGCCCGATGAACATGTAAAAGTCGTCAATGCGACCAAATCCCCAACAACTTATTAAAAAATATTAACATTTACCATTAAAATATACCAATAATGAAGAAAATTAAAATAACGTTTTATTTCAAAATGAATATATTAAAATATCAAAAACACGAACTTCCTGCAAGAAGTATACAAAATATATATAAAATGTACTCAATGTACTGTTTTACAAATATAAAATTTTAATCAACATACACATGTACAGAACATGTATATACAGTAACTAAGGAAATCAACATGTCATTAAAAAAATCAAACTTGTCATTTTCACGAAACCAAATCATCAATATTCAAGTTCATTAACTAAATCAACCAAGAAATTTCATAAAGCTATGTTTTTCTTTCACAAATGAAATACTAGTTGCAAAAAAATATAAGCAAGAATGGAACGAGACAAGGCGATCACATAAAGGTAAGTGACACGACTGCCCATAGCAATGTGACGCTGGTTAGGATGATATACACTGCACCACATTGCGCTCGTCGCCTTGAGACGCAAAATGTGAAGTCTCGTTTCCCCAGTGATTTAAGTAACTGCATCGCCCTTCAAACTGGAACACAGTAATGTTTGACAGCAGAAATAGGCGCTGCGGTAGTTACCTAGCTTGATTTCACAGACAATAAAATCATCGAATATCACTAAAATTGTCAAATACAGATTATAAATTTTTTGGACCATAGACTAAAAACAAAAATCAAATAATTATTCTTCTTAACACTTAGAAGAATTGTTTGACACCATTTTTATGATATTTAATACAGATATGCAAATAGTTACAACATAGTAAAATAAATGTTCTCTTAATTTATATAGAGTTCTCTTATTCTAACATTCTTTACTATTATAGTCAAATTGACCTTTACTTTTGACTCATTCTTAACTTGCAGTCTTTTTTGACAATAATTTCAATAGTTGTAGAGTATAACTAAAAACAACTTTCCTTTTTATATGTACTTGTTCATGAAATAGTTAAGGAATTAGAACTATGGTACTAGATTAGAAAAACATTAATGTTACTCTAGTACTTTGACTAATGTATCTGATGTTAATGTACCTAGTTAGTGACAATAAAATTGTTTAAAAATTGTGGTTATTTAATTAGAAAATCCATGATTAATCCAATTACTATGAAATATTGTTTTCATGAAACTATTCTAAAATTTTTAATTTCTTACTAAATAAATCAAATTTCTACTATGAAAATAAAATCAACATTTTTTTCTTTAAAACACTTACATACTACATTTATAAAATATTCGAAAAAAAAAAACATAAAACAATTAAAAAAAAAACAATTAAAATGTGACATAGACAAACAATCAACCTTAAATTTAGTGTTTAAAAAAATATAAAATTTAGTTTACAGAATTAAAAATTGAGATCATCCACATTTACAGACTAAATACTAAAATACTTTCACATCATAGAAGTAATAACATCAAGTATTGAACTTTTTTAATACCCTATATACCTAGGTTACATCTCCACTTTCCATCAGGTGGGATAGTCAAACACTAGTCTAAACAAATTAAAAGAAAAAAAAATAATTTTCATGCACAATAGAATGTAATAATAAAGTCAACATTTCTAATTCTCTAATAGTAAAGGTTAAGGACTAAAGTCCATACCGCCACATCTTAAACATTTATGTCAATATTCATAAAATTGTCATTTTTAAAAGAACTTAAAATAATGAGAGGCAAAAGCAACACAGAATTATAATTTTCATTATATTTTTTTCAAATATCAAGAGGCACACGTAAGGCAGTGTATAATTTTGTATTTCTTTCTAAAAATAGCTTAAAATTGTAGTTTTAAAGTCAAATTAAATTTGGTATTTACAAAATAAAATAATCACTCATGATTTAAACTTTAGGTCAAAAAGGCTAATTTCAATGTTTGGTCGTCATTTTTATACACGTCTACTAATATAGGTTCGAAAGAGGTTGTATGTATGATTGAAATGATTTATTTTTCGTCAAAATAAACAGCAAGCAATATAATAAAGTAGTTCAATTGGACTCTCTCTCAATTTTACTTTCTTTAAAATCTTTTTATTTGCGTTAGTTACAAGTACTCTAAATAGCAGGTCTTTTATTGATTCCCTTGTCAATATTTTTCATACGTAAAAAGTTGCCAGTATATGTATAAATTGAACTATTATCATGCAAATGTTTAATACTATAAACGTGATTGTTACTAGTCAAGATTTCGTCAAATTATTAAAAAAATAAAATCAGTCAAAAAAACCTTTTGTAAAATCTACGCTATTTAAAAAATGAGATCATAAAAATTTAAAACTGTCATAATTGTAAAGCCATTATAAATTAAGATATTTTTGTATAATATTTATTATTCAAATAATTTGGTTTATATCATAATTATTCAAATATATCTGAAAGCATATAAGCACAGTATCTCTTTTCCTAGATAATAGTTATCTAGCAGACTCAACTACATGATTATTTATTATTCGTTGGACGACAGTAAAAAAAAATCTAAGGCTAAAGATTTGTTTCATTGGCATTTATAAAAAACCCTGTAGGTTTCAAAATATATAGAGACCATGTGTTTGTTCTATTTAACAAACATTTTAAAACTAAACCTAAAAACTAACACAGGTTAAAAATAATAGTAACATTATCATTTGTTAAGTAATAAACTATCAATGCTTATAACCTGGTAACACAAAAACTGGCTTGCTTAATATTCCCGCTGTTGGGATTTAGGATCTACTCTCATAAGTAAAAAATCTAGCGTATGATGAAAAATCCCATTCCTTAAACATGAGATCTAAGTTTTACTAAACTTTGATATGTACCCTTAAATTTAAAAAAAAAATCAGAATTCTTAGGCCTATAAGTTCAAAAATATAGATATAAGTAATAGGTTTACACCTAATCAATATGTAAACAGAGTATGGCAACACAAGCATTGTAAATATGAAAGAACTCATACCTTCTTTGAAAAAACTGCATAAGTTAAATTAGATCTTTTTTAACTACTCATTATTATGTGTAATTGTACTAGAGTAGCTTTGAATTATAACTAAACACATTAGACTTAAAAAACACTACAATGTTTTTTTTTAATTGACAACACTTAGGTTCAATTATTTGCAACCCGAATCCACATAACTTTTTGGAATGTTGACAACACATAGTTTTTATAATAAGAAATAATTATTGCATCACAAAAATATACTCATGTTGATTAAACGTTTCTTACTAGATAAAATTACTGGCTGTAATTTTTTAAGTGTTTTTCAGTTTTTTTAGTCACTGGCATAGCCATTAAAGGTTTTAGGCCCTTTACATTTTTTAATCATTATTATTAGCTGTCTGTATAAAAACCAGGGGGTATTTATAAAAATAATAAATACTTGCATGTACTGAGAGGTTTTAGAGCAACTCTAGTACCGACGTCTTCCATTGCTCTTAATTCTTGTATTCTTAAGGGAGATGGTTGTAGATTCAGGACGTTTCCCTCGATTGAAACTGCGTAACACAGGGCAGTAAGTGCTGAAAAAAAATATACCAATTCATAACCATATACATGTGGGTAACACTTTAACATGGTGTTAAGTGATTAAACTGTGATACATGCTCATTAGGAATATTCCAGTTCTCATGTTACTACTAATACTGTTAAAGTTGGGAATTTACAATATGAGGGTAGTTAGTAGACAATGTTGAAATAACGTTGCCACCAACCAAACATGTGGCTCCAGAAACGAATCCAGTATTTCCATGTTATAAGGTGCTAGAGGGTGCAAGTGGAAAAAGTCAAAAGTAGACAAAACCCGCAGGTGACTAAAATCCCGCCTAAACATCTCTACCAGAATGAGCCCCACTGTTTCCCAACATCATCATAAATGAAAGAAATAAACTTAATAGTTAAAGTCACTTTATAAATCGACAGACACCATAACCGATGAACATGCATCACATCTTTTGTGATTGGAGAAAGACAATATTTTACTAATGGTTACTTACATCGTATGAGCATTGTCTCCGCTCGCACTGCAAGTTGGACACACATGTGACCTTAATATTGGGCATGTAACAATATTCTGTGATCCAATTTTCTCCTTCAATGCATGTGCCATATACACCATAGGAGTCTCTCCATTCTTGCGACAGAAACAACACATTTTTGCTGAAGCGATCACATCGGTCTTCGAAGAACTCGCACCAGAGAAACTAGGAGGTGAGAAACTTGCTGTTTGTGATGGTGTTTTATATCTTTCCATAAATGTAGGCGCATTCATAGAGTGAGACGAGTTTGAAAATCCTGATAAAGTAGAGAATGTTGGTGAAGAAATATTAGAAGCAACAGGTGATTGACTTGTAAATGTGGGTTGAGAAGGTATTTGTAAACCATATGACTTTTCTGCTGGGAATAACTCGTAAGCACGAGGCACTTTCTTTTCTTCATTTCTATTGGGTGAGCTACATAATAAATCATCGACCCATGTAGTCCATGGTGATGGATCACATTCAGCATTATTCGCTTCTGATGATTTAGAGTCAGAACTGTACAAAATCTTTCTTCCCACTATTGCCCTTTTTCTCGTTATAAATGGATTGGTGAAATTTTGTACGGGGGTTTCTTGTGTTAGTTGATTGCTCTGTTCAGAATGCAGTTTTGGAAACAGTGCGAAAATATCTGGATGTGACTCTGGTGATGTGGAATCTGCAGAACTTGATGACTGGTTAGCAAATGTAGAGTAAATTGGAGATTGTGAATAAATGCTGCTAAATGAATTCCCTGCTTGTAGTAACTCTGAAAAAAGATAACAGACTTTGTTTTATTTAATGAAAAAAAGATTATTAATAAATTGCAACTCGGACCAAGGTATTACTTGCATCAAACAATAGTTTTAAAATTACTGTGTTTCATACAGAGGTATTTACAGACTTTAGATTTCTATCTCTTTTTCCATGAAGAAAGGAATCTCTTTTTGCACATCATTATAATTTTTTAACACGAGTATATGTATCAAGAACATGTTCAAGGGAAAGACAAAAACATAGAAAACTAATCCCACTACAATTTTATATTTAATACATTATAACTTTATTATTCCCATGTAAGTGTAAAGAAACAGACCATTTTTGGAGGTAAATTTTTTTCTGATACAAAGTATGAACAAAGATAATAATTGATTGTGTTTGATTATTTTTTATATTGAATAAAGTGTAGTCAATGAAATTACAAGAGACCCATCTATCATACACTTTCTATACTAACAAACAAAATTATTTAATAATTTTGAAATAAGGAAGTGAACATATACTATACTATACTATATATTTACCACATGATTATGTACTCAAAATAACTTGGACCTATCAGTGTAAATACTTAGCAAGTATATAGTTGGCATGTATGATGTGTGAAGATGTTTTAATTAAAAAACAATAATATTTTTAACTTCATTTTAATTGTATATAAAAATGGCATTAATTAATTTATAAGTTATGTTATCATAAAGAATTTATTTTAATTAAAAAAATTGTAAGTAATTTATTAAACATTTAGTAAAACAGGAATTTGAATACATTTTAACAAATAGAATTCAAAATCTATTAAGAGCAATATTCTAAATTTAAAAAAATATAGACAGTAATATTTCGTTTTTACTTTATTTAACGATACAGAATCCTTTTTTAAAACACAAAAAAACCTTTTTGTTAAAATTTAACCGCTAGGAGTTATGTTAAATATTTTAAAAGTAAATCTAAAAACAAAACTCACCATTTTGACATGTTTTCGGAATAAGTAAATTCCTTCCATCGATATTAATATCAAAAATATCCTTGTCGGAGAACATTTTCACCTGAAATATCACAAAGTCATTATCAAATAGAGTTCAATCATGATTTACCACAATAATCAATATTTAAACATTTCAATATTTTAAAATTACTGTGTTTCATACAGAGGTATTTACAGACTTTAGATTTCTATCTCTTTTTCCATGAAGAAAGGAATCTCTTTTTGCACATCATTATAATTTTTTAACAGGAGTATATGTATCAAGAACATGTTCAAGGGAAAGACAAAAACATAGAAAACTAATCTCACTACAATTTTATATTTAATACATTATAACTTTATTATTCCCATGTAAGTGTAAAGAAACAGACCATTTTTGGAGGTAAATTTTTTTCTGATACAAAGATAAAAATTGATTTTGTTTGATAATTTTTTATATTGAATAAACTGTAGTCAATGAAATTACAAGAGACCCATCTATCATACACTTTCAATACTAACAAACAAAATTATTTAATAATTTTGAAATAAGGAAGTGAACACTTCTATATATTCACCACATGATTATGTACTCAAAATAACTTGGACCTATCAGTGTATTACAAAAATAAATACTTAGCAAGTATATAGTTGGCATGTATGATGTGTGAATATGTTTTTATTAAAAAACAATAAAATTTTTAACTTTATTTTAATTGTATATAAAAATGGCATTAATTAATTTATAAGTTATGTTATCATAAAGAATTTATTTATAGTCAAAACATTAAAATTACTTTTTAATTGAAAACTTTATATAATTATGCGAAAATATCTGGATGTGACTCTGGTGATGTGGAATCTGCAGAACTTGATGACTGGTTCGCAAATGTAGAGTAAATTGGTGATTGTGAATAAATGCTGCTAAATGAATTACCCGCTTGTAGTAACTCTGAAAAAAGATAACAGACTTTGTTTTATTTAATGAAAAAAGGATTATTAATAAATTGCAACTCGGAATAAAGTTATTTCTTCCATCAAACAATATTTTAAAAGTAAATCTAAAAACAGAACTCACCATTTTGACATGTTTTCGGAATAAGTAAATTCCTTCCATCGATATTAATATCAAAAATATCCTTGTCGGAGAACATTTTCACCTGAAATATCACAAAGTCATTATCAAATAGAGTTCAATCATGATTTACCACAATAATCAATATTTAAACATTTCAATAATTTATAGTAATTTTTTCAGCCATCTTATACGTTGTCATAATAAAGGAATTTATTTATAGTCAAAACATTAAAATTACTTTTTAATTGTAAACTTTATACTACTATGCGAAAACTTTCCCGGCGTACTTTTTAAAAAAATTATAAATTTTAAAGCATAATTTGTTAATTACTGCGAAATTAATAATTTCAAATTAACTTATAACTATCTACAGAAACGCAATATTAAAATTATATTTTTTTGGTATCGGTTTAAAATAAACACTATAATATTAATTATTTAAACGTTGTTTAAATTTTCTTGCGAATAAATATATAAGCGTTATATGCTTTTCAATTTAAATAGATAATAAATAAAATACTTTATTGCGGACTCAATAAAACAAACACATGCATACAGTAACTTACAATATTAATTAGGAATAAAAAAAATAGATGAACTATGCGAAAAAATTTATGAAGAAATTTGTGATTACACATATTGAAATTTAAATGATATAAAGTAAACGTCGCTGTTATATATGTGGATTTAAATATCTCCTAGTTTGTTACAATAAAACACAGATTTTTAAGTTTACTTACCAGATAATCTCGAATATTTAAATAACTGCCGACGACTTTAACCCGAAGAAGTAATGTGCAGAATGAACACGTCTGCCGGCCGGCGGCTGCGTTTGTAAAACATCAAAGGGCACCGCCTAACGGTTATTGTTTAGTTGTTATTGTATTCTATTACTTTCAGTTCGTTTTTGTCACAAATTGAACTTATTTAATTTTCGTATTAATGCATTGAAATTACTTCATTCTTTAGTGTTGTTTCATTTAGTATTCAAAGGAGTTTAGTCCTACAATGATAAATGAAACAGTATCAAAGGCAATATACGATATGTGGTGAATGAATAGAATAACATTAACTTTATAAATTTAATTATTGCTTTTAATAAATTTTAGGAAAATATATAAGCGTTAATATCTACAGTCAACTAATTAAGTTAGTTACCATCCTAATGTACTTACGTTTATTAGAATATAACATAATTAAATAAATTTCATTTAATTAAGAATTTTTTTTTGGGACTAGTAAAAGTGAAGCTACTTTTAGATCAAAGGAAAGCCGCCTTTGTTTGTACTCCGCCGCCAGTGTACCGCCGGCGCGTGTTATTGTATATATATATATATTTGTAACTATCCTTGTATTACTTGATTATATATACATGTACTAATCTTCATGTTCATATTAAATATCTCCTCCACGCTAAGGTTTCCTGGAAGAAAACTCTTAGAGTTAAGCTCGCCTTTCTATATACATTTTAAGATCGTCATGTTTTGCCATATTGTGTATACAAAATAAATAAATAGGTGTATTTATAACGCTGTAAGGTACACGATTATGCTACACTAAAGAGAATGTCACAGAATCGAAAAAGTTCCCCAACTGACCGCGAAACTTCACTTAGAAGATGGCACTGTATGATGATGAAGGTACAGCGTAGCCATTTTATATATCAAGTTTTGGTTGGCAATTAATCACTTTTTTTCATTTTCATCATCATCAGCCGATTGTCATACGTAGATCTCCACCAACTACTTCCACAGCAATTAGTCCAATTTCCCACGACCATACCTAGGATGTCAGTCGACTATCTTCTCTTCCACTATTATTGCGTTTTTTTAATGCGCATAATAAATCACTTTTTCAACCATTTTAAAAATAAGTCGGGTTATTTTTAGAACAAAGGGATGCCGCCTTTGTATATTCTTATGCCGACAGGAAAAATCCTTACACGTGTAACATTTACCGGTCCGTTTAGGTAACGACAAATCATATTACAATCAATATGGTTTTTAATTATTTTATACAAGGAAATTGTAGGAGTAACTCCATATGTCCCATAGCATTGTGCTCCGGATTTTGTAATTTAGATATTTCAAAAATAGATTTTGTATTTTACTGGTATATTCGTAATCAACTCCATAGTCTCGTGCTAGTTCTTCTCGTTTACTACTGGTAGGACTCTAGGTACCATCGCAGCTCTTAGTTCTGCCGCCAAACAGTAGTTTACAAACATTACTGTGTTCCGGTTTGAATTTGTTGTAGTCGAGACTTAACATCTTATGTACTACGACGAGCATAGTATGGTGCAGTGTATTCCATCTTAACTAACGCCACGTTGTTATTTATAAGCGTATCACTTACCATCAGGTGAATGTCCCGCTCGTTTCGTCACTAAGTAGAATAAAAATTAGAATAGGACTAAGGTAATCCCTGCCTGTCATGAGCTACTGAAAAGGTCTTCGGATTCACTGGATTTTAAAATGAGGGTCTTTATATAAGTGAGCTCATGGTGGAAGACAAATATGAGGAGGTCTCGTGTTTGTAGTAGTTGTGCTGGGGTGGGTTACAGCCCTCCCTAGGAAGTACTAAGGTGTTATTTAGGGAGGATGACCCGAGGAGGTTTTAGTGGTTACAAATCCCACATCCTTAAAGAAGCAGAGTATCTTTCCAAGATATTCCTTTAACATATAATTTACCTTAAGCAATTAAACAAAACTGCCGTTAAACTAGATTTTTATTTTTTGAATCTAATTATTTTCGCTACTCTATACTAGATGGCGGTTAAAATTATAGAACTGGAGTTATTTTTGTGGCAATTTTTGTGAAAGTTTATTTTAGTTTGTTTTTAGAAAACAAAAATGAACTCACAGCTGTTTTAAAACCTCCTTTCGTTGTCTTTTATAACAAATATTTTTAACTCTCGCAATTATACTTAAATGACTTAACTGTTTTATTGCTTTAGTAACAGATGTTATAGTTCCAGCTGCATGTCTTTTACTTAGTATGGGCTTATATTTTATATACAAACTAATGTTTATCTTTATTTATATGTATTTTTTAGATTGATTAACTTATTTTATAATTTATACTCTGTTAGCTCGTGTATACTATCTCTTTTTGTTCTTACCTTTTGTAGGTTAATTTTATTTAGACAATTATTGTAAACAAAACTTTACCTACAATTTTTTCATATATATAACTAATTTCATGACTTCATTTCTTTACTCTATAAATATACTAGCTACTAATAAATAATATGATCTTTTCTTTCTCTTCTAAGTAAGAAAAACTAGAATTTTATTTTTAATACCAAAATACGAGGTACTCAGTCCAAATTTCTATTTAAAAAACGGGTCCGAGAGCACGTAGCTCAGTTACCGACATTATAATATTTATATACTTCTATTTACTTATATATTATAATGCATGTATGTATGTATGTGTGTATATATTTATATATATATATATATATATATATATATATATATATATATATATATATATATATATATATATATATATATATATATATATATATATATATATATATATATATATATATATATATATATATATATATATATATATATATATATATATATATATATATATATATATATATATATATATATATATATATATATATATATATATATATATATATATATATATATATATATATATATATATATATATATATATATATATATATATATATATATATATATATATATATATATATATATATATATATATATATATATATATATATATATATATATATATATATATATATATATATATATATATATATATATATATATATATATATATATATATATATATATATATATATATATATATATATATATATATATATATATATATATATATATATATATATATATATATATATATATATATATATATATATATATATATATATATATATATATATATATATATATATATATATATATATATATATATATATATATATATATATATATATATATATATATATATATATATATATATATATATATATATATATATATATATATATATATATATATATATATATATATATATATATATATATATATATATATATATATATATATATATATATATATATATATATATATATATATATATATATATATATATATATATATATATATATATATATATATATATATATATATATATATATATATATATATATATATATATATATATATATATATATATATATATATATATATATATATATATATATATATATATATATATATATATATATATATATATATATATATATATATATATATATATATATATATATATATATATATATATATATATATATATATATATATATATATATATATATATATATATATATATATATATATATATATATATATATATATATATATATATATATATATATATATATATATATATATATATATATATATATATATATATATATATATATATATATATATATATATATATATATATATATATATATATATATATATATATATATATATATATATATATATATATATATATATATATATATATATACAAAAAAATCTCCTGAACAGAACCGTCACCCTGGTTATGGGCGGTGTGTGGGGTTCAGCACTATATATATTCATCTAATAACTAATATTTAAATATTAGTGGGTTCCAGAAGAGTGGCCAAAGCCATAATTAAAGTACATAAGTTATATTGACTATAATAATTTTTTAGGAACAAATAACTATCACATTCCAAATCTTTTTGAGAGAATGTAGTCTGTCAGGTCCGCCACGTGGTAACGCGGTTTGTGCTCGACTGATGTATTGACGTGAAAACGAATGCATTTTATGTCGCGCGCCGAAACTAAAACAAAATAAATAATACCGCGAAGCCGACCAAATTGAAAATCAGTATGGTGGATCTTTAGCTCTTACATTTTGTGACTATTTATGTTATTATTTCATTCGTTTTAATTTCGGCACGCGGCGTTAGATCCTCCGACGCACACTGTTTTGATAGAATAATTGTATTTGAACTTTGGCAGGTGTAATAAAGTGCAAATTGACTCTTTAGCGTTACAAACGCACCTACATTGCTTAGACAGCAGTGAAAAATTGTAATTTAAAATGAACTTTTGTTTGTTTGTTTCTGGTTTTTGGTTACTGGTTTCTGGTTTCTGGTTTCTAGTTTCTGGTTGCTGGTTTCTGGTTTCTGGTTGCTGGTTACTGGTTACTGGTTTACTGGTTTATGGTTTACTGGTTTAGTGGTTTAGTGGTTTAGTGGTTTAGTGGTTTAGTGGTTTACTGGTTTACTGGTTTACACTGGTTTACTGGTTTACTGGTTTACTGGTTTACTGGTTTACTGGTTACTGGTTTACGGTTTACTGGTTTCTGGTTACTGGTTTACTGGTTTACTGGTTTACTGGTTTACTGGTTTAACTGGTTTACTGTTTACTGGTTTACTGTTTACTGGTTTACTGTTTACTGGTTTACTGGTTACTGGTTTACTGGTTTACTGGTTTACTGGTTTACTGGTTTACTGGTTTACTGTTTACTGGTTTACTGTTTTACTGTTTACTGGTTACTGGTTTAACTGGTTTACTGTTTACTGGTTTACTGGTTTACTGTTTTACTGTTTACTGGTTTACCTGGTTTACTGGTTTACTGGCTTACTGGCTTACTGGTTTACTGGTTTACTGGTTTACCTGGTTTACTGGTTTCTGGTTTCTAGATTTCAGATGTCAGATTTAAATTTTTCATTTTCCATTTTCCATTTTCCATTTTCCATTTTCCATTTTCCATTTTCCATTTTCCATTTTCCATTTTCCATTTCAATATTCAATATTTAATATTCCAACATTCCAACATCCAACATTCCAACATTCCAACATTCCAACATTCCAACATTCCAACATTCAACATTCCAACATCCAACATTCCAACATTCCAACATTCCACATTCCAACATTCAACATTCCAACATCCAACATTCCAACATTCAACATTCCAACATTCCAACATTCCACATTCCAACATTCCAACATCCAACATTCCAACATCCAACATTCCAATATTCCAATATTCCAATATTCCAATATTCCAATATTCCAATATTCCAATATTCCAATATTCCAATATTCCAATATTCCAATATTCCAATATTCCAATATTCCAATATTCCAATATTCCAATATTCCAATATTCCAATATTCCAATATTCCAATATTCCAATATTCCAATATTCCAATATTCCAATATTCCAATATTCCAATATTCCAATATTCCAATATTCCAATATTCCAATATTCCAATATTCCAATATTCCAATATTCCAATATTCCAATATTCCAATATTCCAATATTCCAATATTCCAATATTCCAATATTCCAATATTCCAATATTCCAATATTCCAATATTCCAATATTCCAATATTCCAATATTCCAATATTCCAATATTCCAATATTCCAATATTCCAATATTCCAATATTCCAATATTCCAATATTCCAATATTCCAATATTCCAATATTCCAATATTCCAATATTCCAATATTCCAATATTCCAATATTCCAATATTCCAATATTCCAATATTCCAATATTCCAATATTCCAATATTCCAATATTCCAATATTCCAATATTCCAATATTCCAATATTCCAATATTCCAATATTCCAATATTCCAATATTCCAATATTCCAATATTCCAATATTCCAATATTCCAATATTCCAATATTCCAATATTCCAATATTCCAATATTCCAATATTCCAATATTCCAATATTCCAATATTCCAATATTCCAATATTCCAATATTCCAATATTCCAATATTCCAATATTCCAATATTCCAATATTCCAATATTCCAATATTCCAATATTCCAATATTCCAATATTCCAATATTCCAATATTCCAATATTCCAATATTCCAATATTCCAATATTCCAATATTCCAATATTCCAATATTCCAATATTCCAATATTCCAATATTCCAATATTCCAATATTCCAATATTCCAATATTCCAATATTCCAATATTCCAATATTCCAATATTCCAATATTCCAATATTCCAATATTCCAATATTCCAATATTCCAATATTCCAATATTCCAATATTCCAATATTCCAATATTCCAATATTCCAATATTCCAATATTCCAATATTCCAATATTCCAATATTCCAATATTCCAATATTCCAATATTCCAATATTCCAATATTCCAATATTCCAATATTCCAATATTCCAATATTCCAATATTCCAATATTCCAATATTCCAATATTCCAATATTCCAATATTCCAATATTCCAATATTCCAATATTCCAATATTCCAATATTCCAATATTCCAATATTCCAATATTCCAATATTCCAATATTCCAATATTCCAATATTCCAATATTCCAATATTCCAATATTCCAATATTCCAATATTCCAATATTCCAATATTCCAATATTCCAATATTCCAATATTCCAATATTCCAATATTCCAATATTCCAATATTCCAATATTCCAATATTCCAATATTCCAATATTCCAATATTCCAATATTCCAATATTCCAATATTCCAATATTCCAATATTCCAATATTCCAATATTCCAATATTCCAATATTCCAATATTCCAATATTCCAATATTCCAATATTCCAATATTCCAATATTCCAATATTCCAATATTCCAATATTCCAATATTCCAATATTCCAATATTCCAATATTCCAATATTCCAATATTCCAATATTCCAATATTCCAATATTCCAATATTCCAATATTCCAATATTCCAATATTCCAATATTCCAATATTCCAATATTCCAATATTCCAATATTCCAATATTCCAATATTCCAATATTCCAATATTCCAATATTCCAATATATATATATATATATATATATATATATATATATATATATATATATATATATATATATATATATATATATATATATATATATATATATATATATATATATATATATATATATATATATATATATATATATATATATATATATATATATATATATATATATATATATATATATATATATATATATATATATATATATATATATATATATATATATATATATATATATATATATATATATATATATATATATATATATATATATATATATATATATATATATATATATATATATATATATATATATATATATATATATATATATATATATATATATATATATATATATATATATATATATATATATATATATATATATATATATATATATATATATATATATATATATATATATATATATATATATATATATATATATATATATATATATATATATATATATATATATATATATATATATATATATATATATATATATATATATATATATATATATATATATATATATATATATATATATATATATATATATATATATATATATATATATATATATATATATATATATATATATATATATATATATATATATATATATATATATATATATATATATATATATATATATATATATATATATATATATATATATATATATATATATATATATATATATATATATATATATATATATATATATATATATATATATATATATATATATATATATATATATATATATATATATATATAAGCAACACATAGCGCTCGTCGTCTTAAGACATGAGATGTTGTCTCGTTACCGAAGTAATTTAAATGTTCGCATATTACTGTTTGTTGCCAGAAATAATAACTGAGGTTATACCTAGATGGTTTCTAGTAACATAGACTTACAACCAGTGAAGTGTTGTAGTTTTATCTGAACATCTTCATCGGCTGATGAGTTGTTGAAAAAATGACGTAAAGTTTGGAACTAGTTCCATAGAAAACAATAGACTTTAAATGTATTGAACATGTCTGTGATGTAACTGATCTTTTAGAAAGAAAAAAACAGTACCCGGGTACGGGACCGGGATGTGGAGCAAGGCCGCCGGCTGTTATGAGCTGATCGTATCCGGACATCTTATGGGTACGAACGAGGGGATGAAGCGGTTTTACGAGCGGAGCGGGTTAAAAAAAAAATTTTTTTTTCTACTAGACGAGCAAGACGTTCACCTGATGGTAAGTTGCTTACCAACGCGGCGTTAGTTAGGATGGTATACACTGCACCGCATTGCTCTCGTCCCCTTGAGATGTATGTTAAGTCTCGTTACCCCAGTAATTTCACTAGCTTACATCGCCCTTCAGTAAACAGTAATATTTACACATTACTGTTTGGTAATGAGACGATTAAAGGCTGCAAGGTCTGTCGTCTAGGTAACCGCCACATCAGCTCCTATTTCTGCTGCTTAAAATAACTGTGCTAACATTACTGTTTTAATTTTGGAGGGCTGTAACCTGTAACCTAGTGAAATTACAGGAGGAGGGGGTGGGTGTATGTCTCAAGGGGAACATAATGTGGTGTAATATATGTGGGATTCTTGAAACGTGAAAGAAGTACTAAAATCTTTATTATTCTTTATATCTATTCTTCGTTACATCTTCCGTCTTAATCTTGTTTTTCGTCTCTCTGACAACTGGAATGTTCTCTGTCAAACTTTGCTTCTCTTTATTGTTTAGTGGCAAAAATAATAAAACCTTGAACTCTTCCTATATATATGTGGGAAGAGGTTAAGGTTTTGCTATTTGTCTATACTATAAAAGAATAAATTAAACGTCAATGATGACAGAGAACATTTGAGTTGAGAGAGTGGAAAAAGATGATTAAGATGAAAAGATGATTTGACCACGCAGACAATTTTTAATGGATTTGTATTCTTTTATTTTGTACGTCTACACATGACATTAGCTCTCGCACAAACCGTGCTTATGCCATCAATTGGGAAGAAGAAGAAGATGAAAGATGTAACGAAGAATAGTTGTAAAGAATAATAAAGATTTTACTGCTTAACCTGCTTCTTTCACACTTCAACGATCCCACATATATATCATCAATAGTTTATCATAACATCTTTCAAGTATGTTATGATACTCTGCCAGTTTAAAGACTGCTGTCTCCATGATCAGATGCTGCTGCCATTTGAAGAGTTCATGGCAAGCGAGTAACTTGTCATGTATCTGGAAGACTGGAACTGGGACCATATACATGGTGGAGCTTGAATTGAAGAGCTAGTGTATTCCGTATGTTTCATCACCTCTTGTTGTGTAGTTATATGAAGTTTTGATCGTATGTCTTTGTTATTACATACTTTTTTTTATTGTAAATATGGCGGTATATTAAAAGAATGAGTTTCCGGTTTATATGTTTGGGCCGCGGTTTATTTAGTTTATTGTCTTTGTCCATATACGTTTGGCGATATCGCGGTGATCGGATGTTGTATTGTAATTATTCTCAGCGCCGAAAGAAAGCAAGGTCGCGGCGTCGCAACAATTTCATATTTCGCTACATCTACTATTTGATCCGATTTTTGACGTAATGCGGCTTTGTTGTTTTTAACCTACGACCCGAAAAAGGGGTTTAGTTCATTTGATATATGTATTGTATATTGGTTTGTCTGAAACTGTTAGCTAATTGAGTTACTAGCAAGATGCAAACTTTACTGTATTTAGTGATGTTACCGGGGATGATTGTATAATGTGGTGATATATAAATAATCTAGCCATCACCATCTACTTGCAGGTGAGATACCATCGTTTAACCTACATTCTAAGAGTATAATGATTTCATGATGATGAACAATCAAATAGTGAATAGGCTTCTTCTAGACTAGTGCGCTTTACCACCTAGATTACATCGCCGCTTACCATCAGGCGGGATCGTAGAACTAGTCTATCCTAAATAAAAAAAAAAAAAGAACATCAAGATATGTTATGATACGTATGAGAGAGATGGTACGAAGTTTACTTTCACCGATTCCATGGGGATCGAACCCGCTTCTTTTCTAACTTAGCTGAACGTAACAGTAGATATGCCTGTGAGCCGTGATAGCCTAGTGGTTTGAACGCCGGCCTTCCAATGCGAAGGTACCGGGTTCGAATCCGGCCTGCACCAATGAATTTTTCAATTTATGTGCAATTAGCATAAAAACACCAACTAATATCACGTGCTTTGACGGTGAAGGAAAACATCGTGAGGAAACCTGCATATCTATGTCATGACCATCAGTGGTCAGACTAGTATGTGAAATGGAGAAGGCAATGGCAACACCACTCCATTGTAACTGCCAAGAGAGTCGTCATGTGTTTCAATAATAACATGATGACCACGACCCTCAGTCATGAGGAAATACGACTTAGAAGAAGAAGAAGAGAGATTACACGAAGTTTACTTTCACCGATTCCATGGGGATCGAACCCGCGTCTTTTATAACTTAGCTGAACGTAACAGTAGATATATTTAAGTTGTATTATTGTTTCACCAAATCTCATGTTAATGTTATAATTTGAAACTTAGAGTTTGTCATCATCATCACCATCAAAAACGTAACTACTCCTTTCAATTGAATCAGTGTATTTACTCCCACGTAGTAAACACGATGAGGTTTTTACGTAAGAATTATATTTAAATACTATCTACAGTGTTGTAAGCGCAGAACCTTATTCTCCTTTCAAGTGCAATCTTTATTAGGCATCGGTGTTGCCATGTTCCGCTGGGTTGCGGCTGAGGGTGGCCTTATGCGGTCAGATTATATTACTGGAGTAAATCTTCTACGGAGTTATACTATACAAATCTAACCTTTTGTTGTAATTAAACTATTGTCATAAAATGTATATATTGTAAACATTTTAAATTTGTTAACTTTCCGCCATTAAATATGTAGCGCATGCCGCCATTTTGAAATAATTGCCATAACTATTTAAAATAAATAAAGATTTCTTTTAAATAATTCATATGAGAATATTGTTAAAATCTATCTAATTTTTAACTGATTTAAAACATAGGTGCAAACTAATAATAATTCAAAATTTAATACATGTTATAGGAATCGAATACAGTTTGTATATAACCTAAAAAGTTTACAGAATTTTTCATTTAATCATAGCAATTACGTGGTTGTAGATGTTATAACAAGCGTAGTAGTTAAACAGATTACATATATGTTAATCAGTGTGGGTGTTTACGTCTGTTTATATGCGTAAAGTTAACCAACAAAACGAATAGACTATTTTCGAAATGTACCATTAAGTCTTTAGGGATCGGTAACAAATTTTAAATAACAAATTGCAAAGATCTTTTTTATATAATTTATTTTATATGTCATAACTTTGCTGTGCTAAAATTCTCACCGTCTTTGACTTGTCACTTAAAATCGTGTGAAATTATTTATTTATTTTATTTATTTATTTATACTATTATGCGACGAGACGAGCAAGACGTTCACCTGATGGTAAGTGATACGCTTGCCCATGACAACGTGGTGCTAGTTAGGATGGTACACACTGCACCACATTGCGCTCGTCGCCTTGAGACATAAGGTGTTAAGTCTCGTTACCCCAGTAATTACACTAGCTACAGCGCCCTTCAAACCGGAACACAGTAATGTTCGCACACTACTATTTGGCGGTTGAAATAGAAGCTGCGGTGGTACCCACCCAGACGGTCTCCGGCAACAGAGACCTACCACCTGGTAAAAATTAAAGTCAATCATTAGTTTATTGTACATAAAATAATTTAAACCGAGTCTTAGCTTAAAATATTAACAAGTCGATAATAACAAAATTTCTAACAAAGCAGATATATAATTATATTTTTAATACATATAAAAACAAACTTACAATTAATTCAAATCTTTTTAATAATGACGTAATGACTTTGCCTTTTTTTGTTTAATTCGTCTCAAAAAAAACAGACAAAGACTTTTGATCATACAGCCTTGCTGCTTTTTTTAAAAATTAGATTAACAATTCGATTAATTGTTTCGGCTGCAAAGTGCGGCTTCACGAAAAGGAGATGGCGTTTGCGATATAGACCTTCCACAAGGATCTGGCCTGCCATCACAGCAATTACCGAAACGTAGCGTCTATTCAAAGACCATTAGCCTTCAGCTCTTCGTTTATGGTATTAAAACGACAAGATCTCTGATCTAAATCTGAACTTCAGAATTACCTTCAATTCTCAGAAGCGCGTGAGGATCATGGAAATAAACTATAACAGAGGCATTGTACTTATAATACTGGTGACCCGTTGTCTTTGTTTATCATGGGATCTATCATGTAACATAAAAACATATGATATATTCAAACGTTCATTCATTTTTATATAAGTCCACTTCCGAATACGGACTTGTAGATAAAGGCAATTTATACAACGCGCTGGCCAAGTGAGGGTTGGTAAATGCCACATGTACATGAAAGCTCTCGTTTCTGAAACATGTCTGCTCATGATGTTTTTCTTCATTGGATGATCAAGGTCAATCAGGATCAAAACCTAACAAAGTTAGACATCACAATTTCTTATATTACGTTTACTTGACTATTTTTACTACATTTATCTACCAAGCCAAGTGCGAGTAACAATATTTATATTTTAATAAATAATTATGTATATATTTAATAAACAAACTTTCTTAATAAGTATAAGATTTTATTATATTTATAACAATTCATTGTTTGAATACAAACTCGGTGTCATGCGAATAGGATATTAATTAAAATATTGGAAATATTGTCTGTGGTCTACTCTAATAAATTATCGTTATAAAATCTGGATGCTGATTACACAAGGCAAGTCCTAACAGACCTCATTGTATACGCTATTGCCCACCATAACGGTGGTGTATAAAAACAAAACATTTTGTATCTATAGCGCAGTTCAGCGCGCAAACTAAAACGGCGCGGTGTTATTATTGACGACATTTTCGCGCGCAAATCTTTTGACAGAAGTGACAAATTTTTTATTTTAAGGTGAGGCAAAGGAAATCAACAGGTTGACTTTTATTATTTTTACAATTGACTAATACTTGATCCCAATTTCGAATGATGTTAAGTGACTATGTAAGCGAAGATGGTGAAGAGTGATCGGTCAGAATACAATAGCTTCCTGGTTGATAGTTTACAATGTTGGTGGTAGCTAAACGGTTGGTTTCTAAAAACTACCACCAACCGCTTCATGTGGACACGGAATCAAACCTGGGACCATTTTAACCATTGCTCCGCGGAGTCGGTTACATTACGAATTTTTAATACATAGTTTTTAAAATTAAAAAAAAAATCGTAAAATTTATCAATCTTTTTCACTATTATCTATTGCTTTGGTAATTTCGAAGTTTTTTATTTTATTTTATTAGTAATCTTGCGTTTGATTATAAGCGAAGTGTTCGTGACACCGAATTAGACATAGTCAGATAGTAAACCACTGAATAAAAAAAGCGATGACCTGGTTTAACAGTTTTAATATCAATGTTATTGGTTACTTGGTAACTAAAATTTGTGGCAATGGCCTAAAGATTACTAATGTTCTTATTTTTTATAAATACCAAACATACTATTACTAAAAGTCTGAAATGGATTTAAAATAACTGTAAGGATTTATATGTCTTCTCTCTATAGGCTGTAGAAAAAAATACTTATCTTCTTCATCAATTTCTTTTGTCTTTTCCGTTCTTTTATATCTGTACATATCTTTAATAAGTTATTAAAGATATATTTGCCAGTCGTAGTTATTGTTGCTAATTAAAAGTTAAAAAAAAAAATCGTAAAATTTATCAATCTTTTTCACTATTATCTATTGCTTTGGTAATTTCGAAGTTTTTTATTTTATTTTATTAGTAATCTTGCGTTTGATTATAAGCGAAGTGTTCGTGACACCGAATTAGACATAGTCAGATAGTAAACCACTGAATAAAAAAAGCGATGACCTGGTTTAACAGTTTTAATATCAATGTTATTGGTTACTTGGTAACTAAAATTTGTGGCAATGGCCTAAAGATTACTAATGTTCTTATTTTTTATAAATACCAAACATACTATTACTAAAAATCTGAATTGAATTTAAAATTAAAATAACTGTAAGAATTTGTATGTCCTCTCTCTATAGGGTCTAGAAGAAAATACTTATCTTTTTCATCAATTTCTTTTGTCTTTTCCGTTCTTTTATATCTCTATATATCTTTAATAATGTATTTAAGATATAAATGTGTCGTAATTATTGTTGTTAATTAAAAGTTTAAATTTTCCATAAAATCATATTATTTATATAATCTTCTTCTTGTTCTTCTTCGTTTCTTTCTTTCTTTTTTCGTTTTACATTCCGTAATATTGGCAATAACGTAATACCTTATTGATATCCGCCATTTTGTGTATCTTTTTCTATTTGCTTTACTGTTTATTCTTTAAAAAATAATCAAATAGATAATGAGTAGACTGTAGTATATGTTTTAACAAATTTATTCTAGAATAATATATTATTTACATTTTATTTACTTTAAACTAAAGAACGAAGATGCCATTGAACAGAAGTTGAGATTAGTATTGAAAATGTGCAGTAATATTTGATCACGATGATGTGTTTTTTGATCTAGACCATCGTACTCTCTTTTTTAAGTATTGTTATATGACATGATATATATGACAAGTTTACTTATTTTATTATAAGATCATGAATATTTGAATGTTATCTTCACTTAAAACAATGCACCAATTTATCCGCCGCTCTCAGCGCCATATTCTCACGGAAGAAAATGGTGAATACCAATCTGCGGAACGATCTCGACTCTCCGTTATAATCAACGTTTTATCTAATTTATGTTTGGATTTACTGACAGCGGTAGCGTTTCTAAAGTGAAAGATAGTTCTTTCTAAACAATACCCCCACCGGTATCACTATCCTCGTAATTGGTGATTAAGAGGGAACAACTCTTGGAAGAGAGCAGACAATTTTTTTTGACTTACTAACATCTGAGTTCGTTTATATGTACGTTCAGCTGTGGACAGATATATTAAAAAAGTATTTTTTGTGCTTTCAGATTTGAATCTGAAAGTTTGAACTTCAACATGTTAATTAAGGTAAATATATATTTTTTTGAGAGATATTTTAATTACTACCTCTCGATTGTAGTTAGTATTCAACGACGTACTATCTAATAGGTAATCTCTATTTAGCTTCTCTCTATTTAGCTTCTCTCTCTTTCTTCCCAGTTATACATATATCTTATCTGCTTCTCGATTTGAAACTATATTTAGATATAGTAATGGTATATGGAATCATTTGACCATACATTAGTCTCATTAGTATGCAACAAACAGACCGACTGTTACACTTATATAACAACAGAAAGGCTTGTTAAGTGGTGATCGTACGCTCTGTTTACCATGTGAGACACCATAATGATGGTATACCGTGAAAGAAGCAACGTAACTCTGCTCTATATACACTCCGGGACACATCTATCGGCCCACCACCCAGTGTTTAAAGTTTCAACGGTGTCAAGCTAAAAATAAATGTTAGGTGGAGCAATAAGTTTTAATGCAGTTTTGAAGCAGATTTATTGGTCAACCCCTATGTATGTTTTTTTTTTATTTTTTTTGTAATTTCGTATTGATTTTGCCGGCAGAAGTTTTACAACTTGGGCGACAATTTCAGGCAGAGTATCAGTATTTTTTATTCAAAACTGGCTCTAAGTTTAGATTTGCCTTTTTATGGAACCAATAATCGGAAACATCAAAAAAAATCCAACTTGTGCGAAATAAAAAAGTTTTCTCCATTCCTGGGTCGTTGAAAACAATGAACAGACTCGAATTTTCGTTTTTTTTTCATAATCCTGAATTCGAAATTAAAAAAAAACATACATAAAGGTTGACCAAAAAATCAGCTTTAAAACTGCATTAAAACTTATTGCTCCACCTAACATTTATTTTTAGCTAGGCACCGTTAAAACTTTTAAACACTAGGTGGGCCGATAGATGTGTCCGGGAGTGTATATGCCTTTATTCAAGTGAAGAGTCGAGGAGTTCACCTGGACATGTGATATATTAACTGCTAAGAACTTTTAGTTAGTGAAACTATTGATAGTTGGAGATTTGTGTTTTAGATGTTTTTTTATCAATAAATAGACTGGCAAGATGTTCACCATCAGCTAAGTGATACTCCTGCTAATAGTAATGAGGTATTTATGCATGTGGAGCTGATGCAGTGAGTTCTATGATATATCTACCGGCGGTGGTAAAGTTTTGACAATGATGATAATATTAAAATAATTCTACTCAACTCTGTCATTGACTGTGAAGTGATAATCTTACTCATTACTAGTACCATCTAATCTAAATTGAGACTTCTGTCCAATAATCTTATCTTTAGTAAATACATTTCTTACTCATAATTATTTATTCTGACTTTTCACATTACACTACTATTTATTTATATATTTTTTCTCTCCTGTCCTGCAGGGTTGCCTGGTAGAGATCGCTCATAGCGATAAGGCCGCCCTTGCCTACATTTAGATCTTAAGCCTAGTTTTAGTAAATTTTCCTTATTGTGTTATGTGTGCAATAAAGAATTTATCTATCTATCTATCTACCAGGTCGTCACACTATTACTCCTCGCGGCTTCTCTCATCAGTGAGCCACCAGTTCACGGGTACAGCTACGCAACGCCCGCCTACCCAGTCAACAGTTACCTACCACCAGGTGAGAAGTTTCTATCAATTACTGTTCTTACATTATTAAAAAAAAATCCTACTGGTGGGTAGCTTATCCTAGCTGGAGTTATTACCCGTGGGTACAGCATAAGAGCTGATTAACAAATGATACAACAATGACTCGTGAAGAGTAGTAATGAACTACACACATCGATGAGTGCTGGATGATTGTACATCACACAAATGATACGAACAAGTCGAAAAGTCATTAGTAAAGGGATATTGTAATTGAACAGAAAAAAATAATAATAATTATATATATATAAGGAATGTATTGTAAAAAGAGGAAAGGTAAAGACACGGAGGAAACTGTAAAATTATAAAATATAAGGACTACGTAAAAAGAGAAAGGAGAGAACAGTTTAGTAAAGTTAAGGGAAAAATTGCGATAAAATTTGTGTATATAAATGTGTGACGAGTTTGGTTGAGGCGATGCCTGAAAGAGACAAGAAGTTTGTTAAGATTTGGACAGGAGTGAAAGATATTATATTAGTTATACGACAAGATAGGAAAATATTAAAAAGCGGATGAATAAAAATAAAGAACCTGATCCTAACACGCAGGAGAACGCTGGATATAAAAAAAGAACATCATACATCATCTAAAGATGATACTCAGTAAATTTACTAGGTCCTGTCGTGAAATACATTAATGATTTATTTATTCATTTATTTTATTTATTTATAAAGTCTCCAAAAATAATTATACAAACAAGAGATTATAGGAAACGTGCATTTTAAGTCTAAAGAGACACAGCTTGCATTACTTATATATATGTACATAAAAAAAAACAATTAATATACAGCAAATCAGTGGACAAATCAATAAAAATTAGATATTAAATTAAATTGCATAATATAACAAAACATTTTTTATACAAAGAGAATATAATAGAATGAAAGCTAAAATAAAAAATTAAATTTTCAGATATACCATGCAACATTAAGAATTTGATACTTTCTTTTTATGATCAGACACTTGAATTTTAATAGAGAAATATTGAAGATTTCAATATCTGATAACACGGCTAATAGATTCGGTAAATATATGTACGTATATAGATATTATAAGAGTTAGATATACTAGACATCGCTCCAGTGGCGCAATTGGTTAGCGCACGGTACTTATACGACAGTGTCCGAGCAATGCCGGGGTTGTGAGTTCGAGCCTCACCTGGAGCAGACCGATTTTTGGTCCTAAAATCACTTCAAACAACACTTAAACGTATATAACTATGTACGCAGTAATAAAAATACTTAAGATCGCAAATCATATTATACAGGAACACACTTTTTAAGTATCGTGTGTGTCATGTTGGCAAATGTCTTTTTGACAACCACTCTCGATTCGAACTCCTTGCTCGATATCTCCTTACATCTTCCTTCTTAATAGAACAAAAGCTGAGCTTTACAACGTCATATCAAGAGAGATATGAAGAATTTATGCCTCTCGACGGTGACGTTAATCTTAATTTTAAAATGATCGTCAAGTATTTGTAAAACAGCTTCCACCGTCTTGCATTTTGAAAACTTCTCTTCGTTCTGGTCTAATATCTCTCGACACTGGTCTCCTAAAACGTGCAAAATTATATTTATTTGAACGCTCACATCTTTGTTATCTCACACGCCTTGGCATAAATGTCATAACTTTTCTTCCATTTTAATCATTTTGCACTCAAGCTTCCATATTCAGTATCCCCGTCGAAATAAAAGGATTTGGGTGGTGACAAAACTCCTTCCATTTTCACTACAATCAGCTACGCAGTACTCTTTATAAATTATCTTCTTCTTTAATTACTAAATCCTACCGACTGCGCCATGTCATGTTGGCAAATGTCTTTTTGACAACCACTCTCGATTCGAACTCCTTGCTCGATATCTCCTTACAGTGAGTACTGGAATACTTTTAGAGGAGTCAAGGTTGTGATAGCTATTCTCCGAAACTCCATTGATTTTCATTCTTTCTTTAGTATATGTTTTAGGTTACTAATTCTAGTAATTATCTTAATGAAATCAACCTAATTATTAACATATCTGGTAGTAGGTCTCTTGGAGATCGTCTAAGTATTACTTCATTCTATTTCCGTTATCGAATAGTAGTGAGTATTGTAGTAAATACCAATTAGGTGAAGGTTGTACTAGTCTTGATACTTCGTTGAATAATAAAGTATCCGAGTGAATATACCGGTATTGCTGTTTCAGTCTATTCCACGCCCGATAATGGCTACTTACCGAGTTCCCATGGTGCGGTCTCCAGTCCGGACTACGGAGGCCACGATCACGACCACGAAGTGGTAAGTTGATACTAGTTTATTTCAATACTAGTTCTAATACTTTAGACTTTACAACATAAGTTTGAAGTTTACATATTTACATGGAGTTTGTTCGTCAATATTTAATGCTACAAAATGTAAAACAAAAGCTACTTCCTGTTTAGTTTAAATATAATCAGCGGCGTGGCTACATTTATATCACGAATACATTTCTTCATCGAGAAGTCTTCGTTCACAGTTATAGTACTAATACCTGATTTTAAATACCAGCACTTGGAAAATACTAATACTATGTAAATATTTACACAAGTACAAAAACACTAGTAGTAGTTTTACATAAATAACAATACTAAAAATACGAAAATATCTGTAGTAGTAGTACTGTGTAAATATTAATACTACAAGTACGAAATATTTACAGTAATAGTACTGTGTAAATATTAATACTAAAAATGTGAAAATATTTGTAGTAGTAGTACTGCGTAAATATTAATACTACAAGTACGAAATACTTACAGTAATAGCACTGTGTAAATATTAATACTAAAAATGTGAAAATATTTGTAGTAGTAGTACTGCGTAAATATTAATACTACAAGTACGAAATACTTACAGTAATAGTACTGTGTAAATATTTACACAAGTACAAAAATACTGGTTGTAATATTACATAAATAACAATACTAAAAATGTGAAAATATTTGTAGTAGTAGTACTGCGTAAATATTAATACTACAAGTACGAAAATATTTGTAGTAATAGTACTGCGTAAATATTAATACTAAAAATACGAAAATATTTGTAGTAATAGTACTGCGTAAATATTAATACTAAAAATGCGAAAATATCTGTAGTAGTAGTACTGCGTAAATATTAATACTAAAAATACGAAAATCTCTGTAGTAGTAGTACTGCGTAAATATTAATACTAAAAATACGAAAATCTCTGTAGTAGTAGTACTGCGTAAATATTAATACTAAAAATACGAAAATCTCTGTAGTAGTAGTACTGCGTAAATATTAATACTAAAAATACGAAAATATTTGTAGTAGTAGTACTGCGTAAATATTAATACTACAAATACGAAAATATTTATAGTAATAGTACTGTGTAAATATTAATACTAAAAATACGAAAATCTCTGTAGTAGTAGTACTGCGTAAATATTAATACTACAAATACGAAAATCTCTGTAGTAGTAGTACTGCGTAAATATTAATACTAAAAATACGAAAATCTCTGTAGTAGTAGTACTGCGTAAATATTAATACTAAAAATACGAAAATCTCTGTAGTAGTAGTACTGCGTAAATATTAATACTAAAAATACGAAAATCTCTGTAGTAGTAGTACTGCGTAAATATTAATACTAAAAATACGAAAATCTCTGTAGTAGTAGTACTGCGTAAATATTAATACTAAAAATACGAAAATCTCTGTAGTAGTAGTACTGCGTAAATATTAATACTAAAAATACGAAAATCTCTGTAGTAGTAGTACTGCGTAAATATTAATACTAAAAATACGAAAATCTCTGTAGTAGTAGTACTGCGTAAATATTAATACTAAAAATACGAAAATCTCTGTAGTAGTAGTACTGCGTAAATATTAATACTAAAAATGCGAAAATATTTGTAGTAGTAGTACTGCGTAAATATTAATACTAAAAATACGAAAATCTCTGTAGTAGTAGTACTGCGTAAATATTAATACTAAAAATACGAAAATATTTGTAGTAGTAGTACTGCGTAAATATTAATACTAAAAATACGAAAATCTCTGTAGTAGTAGTACTGCGTAAATATTAATACTACAAATACGAAAATCTCTGTAGTAGTAGTACTGCGTAAATATTAATACTACAAGTACGAAAATCTCTGTAGTAGTAGTACTGCGTAAATATTAATACTAAAAATGCGAAAATATTTGTAGTAGTAGTACTGCGTAAATATTAATACTAAAAATACGAAAATCTCTGTAGTAGTAGTACTGCGTAAATATTAATACTAAAAATACGAAAATCTCTGTAGTAGTAGTACTGCGTAAATATTAATACTACAAATACGAAAATCTCTGTAGTAGTAGTACTGCGTAAATATTAATACTAAAAATACGAAAATCTCTGTAGTAGTAGTACTGCGTAAATATTAATACTAAAAATACGAAAATCTCTGTAGTAGTAGTACTGCGTAAATATTAATACTAAAAATACGAAAATCTCTGTAGTAGTAGTACTGCGTAAATATTAATACTAAAAATACGAAAATCTCTGTAGTAGTAGTACTGCGTAAATATTAATACTAAAAATACGAAAATCTCTGTAGTAGTAGTACTGCGTAAATATTAATACTAAAAATACGAAAATCTCTGTAGTAGTAGTACTGCGTAAATATTAATACTAAAAATACGAAAATCTCTGTAGTAGTAGTACTGCGTAAATATTAATACTAAAAATACGAAAATCTCTGTAGTAGTAGTACTGCGTAAATATTAATACTAAAAATACGAAAATCTCTGTAGTAGTAGTACTGCGTAAATATTAATACTACAAGTACGAAAATCTCTGTAGTAGTAGTACTGCGTAAATATTAATACTAAAAATACGAAAATCTCTGTAGTAGTAGTACTGCGTAAATATTAATACTAAAAATACGAAAATCTCTGTAGTAGTAGTACTGCGTAAATATTAATACTAAAAATACGAAAATCTCTGTAGTAGTAGTACTGCGTAAATATTAATACTAAAAATACGAAAATCTCTGTAGTAGTAGTACTGCGTAAATATTAATACTAAAAATACGAAAATCTCTGTAGTAGTAGTACTGCGTAAATATTAATACTAAAAATACGAAAATCTCTGTAGTAGTAGTACTGCGTAAATATTAATACTAAAATACGAAAATCTCTGTAGTAGTAGTACTGCGTAAATAGTGCACGTTGTTGTTACCGTCTATATCGAAATCGATCACCGTTTGCACGTTACCAAATTTGGTGACACCGCGTCCCTGATTAACCTTGTACATCATGTGATTGTTCGCGTCTATTATATACATCTGGTTGTCTCTTATAACAATTTTGTGTATATTCACATTGTACAAACCTATATTGTTCGCTGTGTTTGTGATTGGGTCGTATTTATAGAGTCCGTCGTCTGAACCGAAATATATATCGCCTGTATCCGAATCGACGGCGGTTGCTTTGTTTCTTGAAATCCCGTCGATTTTTTTTGTCTCTTTCGTTATCACGTTGATGTAAGCCCGGCCAGAATTCTGCAGGATATCGTCCATGTACATGAAGAACAGGTTCCTGGACGACGAATCGTATGCGAGCTCCCTCGGATCTTTGTATTCGTTTGTTAGTAGTTCCTTCTTGTATATCCTCGGTCCTATCTTCTGTATCGGTCCATCGGTCAGTAATATGATTAATTTCGTTTCAATATTCATTAACGCTTGCAGTATTGCGTATATTATCATTGAACTTTTCATATTTGTGAAGCGTGTCACATTTTCCGTTGTAATATAACAACTGGTCCGCTCCGCGATCCGTTATCACTCTGCCGTCGTTGCCACTCCTCGTTTGCGTTTGTATCGTATAACTTAACTGGAACTTAGACCTTATCGTAGTTAATATAATGTTTTAGATTATTTTTTAATTGATCATTTTAACGTGGTAAATTGGTCAAGTTCATTTGTTGATAATACTATAGAGGTTACTAGTAGCATCAATGAAATGGAAATTATAATTACTGATGCTTCTATAACATATATTTGTCTTATATCAATATAATATTAGTTAGATTTATCTATTTTAAAAACTATATTGTTTTACATTAAAAATAGAAACTAACCTCATCCATTTTTGTATACACATCTTCTCAAATTTCCAAATCTTTTATATTACATTAGATCATTTTCTTAAAAATCGTTTTAAATTTTCGTAAACTCATTAAAATCGTATCTCCGTGTGATTTTCATTAATTATTCTTCATGTGTGTGTTACCTTCACGGATATTTATTTATCAATTGGATTGAGGTGAAATTAAACTATACTCGCAAATCTAGAAATTATTTATTACATAATCAACATTTCTTATTCTTATTGGGTTTAAGATGTATCACAGAAGTCGCGTTAGAGTAAACAATGTTGTTGTTGACATCAAAGGCAACGCCGAAAGCGTCTTCGATACTAACCACCAGCTCCAGCGTGCCGGTTGCCGTCTTGATTCTGTATATACCGTCATCGAAACAAGCGTAAACATCGCCTTTAACATCATTCGCTAACCCTCTTACTTTCTCTCCGTTCTCCAACTCCATGTACAGGTAGGCGTCTCTCGAACCCTCAGGTTGGCTGTACAGTCCCGTACCGTTAGTGTATATCATGACATTACCATTGTCAATAGCGAAGTGTATTATCTTTATGTTCTCCAAGTCCTCCAGGCGCGTCGCCTCGCCGTCTTTCACCACGTAGAGGAACTGCGAGGGGAAATCGGAGTAATACAGGAAGTCTCTGAAGTAAATGTCCCAGATGTCGGAGGTTGTGACGCCGATGCCGCGGGCCTTCTTGGTGGCGTAGTCGTATTTGTAGATGCCGTGCGATGTGCCGACGTAAGTCTCGTGGTTGTTCTGGTCGACGGTCTGCACGAAGCCGTTCGGCACTTCGTCCGTCTCCGAGTACTCCTTCGTGTACAGATTGATTTTTGAGCTCTGGAAATAGTCGTCCTTCTCGCTCAAGCTGTAACTGAAGTACAGTATATTCGTGCTGAAGTCTACCGCTAACGAGTAAGGCCGGTCGAGGCCCGTCTTCAAGACTACCCGGTCGTGGTAAACGCCGTTAATCATCGCACCATCGCATTCTTCCTCTTCTTTACTTACCGCAGCACCGCGGACAGCTGCGATCGCGCAAACAAGTATTATCAGCTTCATTTTAACCTGAGAAGTGTTAAATGCTGTTCATAAATCCTCACTTAGTTGCTTACTACATAGTAGTAGATTTTATAAGATCTCCTATTTGAGTAAACAAACATTGAATTATTATAAACTTATGTTAGTTTTGGCGGTAAATCAAAGGAGGTTTTATGGTTTTAAATGTTTCTAAGCCAAAGTTAGTTGCTTTATAAAAATGTTACTTAAAAGTAGTTAACTTATTAATTTTATCATATTTTACTGCCTTTTTAAATAAATAAAGCAAAACCTAAAACTTATTAGAAGATAATGGAGTACAGACGAAATAGACTTACATAGAATGTTCTAACAGTTTTAGTGAAAGACTAAGTCTAGTCTTTAAGTTAGTTAAAGTTAAACTTTAAATAAGTTAAACTGTAACTTTAAGTTAGTCTTTAACTTAGTTTTAATCGATATTTACAAGTATATAGAAAAAAAGTAGGAAAACATTGCACATATGTTACTTAAAACATTTATATGTCATTTATGTTAAAATAACATGCAGTAAGAAATTTTAACAATTTTTCCTTAACGAATAGACTTTAATGTTCAACGAACACGTTCCGCATTACTTAACATAAAAAATACATTCTACATACAACATATAGTAACACGATGATATATCACAGAAGTGTGATAACAATTGTTGCTTGAGATCGAATTAATAACACCGTCACGTGTTCTTAAGGCGACGTACTTCGTTTAACTTCCGCTGGTTTGTTCCGTTCACCACCACATGACCACTGACCACCAGAGCGTCCGCACCGTCCGACTGTTGCGGGTTTGTATGTTTTAAAACAAATATTACAAGTCTTACCGTCCGCGTGTTGTTTTGTAATGATCACTGTTAAACCTGTTCGCGATATCCTCGTGACCGTCATGAGAATGTTACGGAAAGTATTGGAGTGGTGTTCGCGCTGTATTTTTTTAATCTTTATTATTAATGGCGACGGCGGAAGGGAACGAGTTCGCTGAAAGTCCAACTGCTTTATTTATTTTTGATGATTATTATTGCTTAATGCTAATAAGACATGGTGGAAAAATGTATTGACAAGAGACATGCGAGTGCCAAGTGAGTGACGACGATGTCGCGGACAGAGCGATATGGAGAAGAAAAGTAAAGAAAGCTTACCCACCACCATATGGGATAATAACTAGGAAGAGAGAGAGATTATTGCTAAATGCTGCACTATTTGGTGGTAGTGATTAGTCTGATGGTTTCTAAATAATTAACACAATCCAAACTCCATTTCTGTTCTGTAATTGAAGCATGTTATAAGGCAAAGATAAGAGAAAGTGGCGATGGGCCGGTCACCTTGCAAGATGTACGGATAAGAGATGGACAAAACTGGTGACGCTGTGGGAAGGACCAAAAAGAAATAGAAGAAGAGGACGCCCAAGGAAAAGATGAGTAAGCGATAGCTGGAACTGATTGGATAGAAAAGGCGAAAGGTAGTGATAAATGAATTAAGCTGGAGGAGGCCTTCACCCAAAAAGGGATTCCTACGTATACAAAAATGTTATAAAAAAATGTTAATAAAAAACTATGTGAGTTAGGAAATAAATTTGGCTTATAAATAAATAAGGCAAAGGTTTAACAACTCTCTCATCGGTTCCACTGCTGGGACTTTTGGTCTTACAGGACCGACGTAATTCAGTTTTGAAATTGGAATGAAATATTAAAACTCGAGCGATAAGGACCATTTCTAAATGTACAATATTTATAGTGCAGTCGCTAAACGTCTTGTAGCACGGAGGTCTTCAGTTCAATTCCGGTGTCACAGTTTCTTAGGTTTTGTCCGTGGTAATCAAATCACATCAAATTATTTATTTGCAAGAATGTGGTAACAAAATACGATGGTTTATAATTAATGAATGAAATTCTACTTAATAATAAGCATGCAAATCTTTATAATTATTATAATGTAATATTTAATATACACACAGGAAAGACAATTAAATACATACAACAAATTACATAAAACAAATTTAGTATAGATTAGGATCATTTAAAAAATCTAATGTTTTAAATTCTTTGGGTAAACTGTTATAAAGTGTAATGGCCATGACATAGGCATTGCGCCTGAACATTTCTAATGAACACTCCGAATAAAAAATTTTTGGGTATCGAGATGGTTTCGTATGGATATTTTTTTACAAATAGACTTATCTCTCTAATGTACAATGTAATTTGTTTTTCGCCTGGTTAGCTAACCACCGCATTGTAAATCTGTCACTATAATAACACCAGGTGGTAGGTCTCTGTTGCCGGAGACCGTCTGGGTGGGTACCACCGCAGCTCCTATTGCAACCGCCAAATAGTAGTGTGCGAACATTACTGTGTTCCGGTTTGAAGCGCGCTGTAGCTAGTGTAATTACTGGGGTCACGAGACTTAACACCTTATGTCTTAACGACGAGCGCAATGTGGTGCAGTGTGTACCATCTTAACTAGCACCGCGTTGTCATGGGCAAGCGTATCAATTACCATCAGGTGAACGTCTTGCTCGTCGCGTCGTATAGTAGTATATATAAAAAAAAAAAAACACCGCTGAATATTCTGTGGGAACACGCTATACCATTCTTAGCCTCATTGTCACTTATCACCATATCAAATTCAGCTAAAAGTTCAAAGTCCAAGTTTAGCTAAAAAATTTACATAAAATAATTAGTTGTAATAATCTTTTGATGTCTCCATTACGTTCTATGTTATTTAACCGGCGGCGTTCAGGGTTTATCTGCACAGATTATATTTGATTAAATGTCACATATAATTGTTTATGTTAACGTTATATAGCCAATGGCGTGTTGTGTGATGAATTATAACAAATTCATACAAATGATTGAGGAAATTAACTATGTTTGGGAAATACGGAACACACCATTTCTTCCTCGAGGATAAAGAAACTAGAAGTGTCCTCGCAGAAGCAACGCTTTCGAGCCTTTGTCCTTTAGTGGCCTTTTAAAATTGTTTTTTATTTACATATTTTTTTTATCTATAATTATCCCTTTCCGTTGGTAATAACGTTTAAATTTAATAAAAAATTAAATATTGACATTTTTCAATATACTTTTCAATCCTATTAAGAAAACAAATAATAATATAATAAAAAGAAGAAATATTATGAAAAATAATAAAAAAATTAAATAAGAATTATACATAATAAGAATATATATACATATATCTTTGTTATTCTTCTTTTTTTATGATATATGTGTATCAAATCGTTTAAAAATTTTCTCTTGTATTTTTATTTATGTAAGATTAAGGCACTGTAAAACGCCTATGACGTCACATTGAATATTTTACTTCTGTAATACATTTTAAAACCATTTACTTAACGCAAATTATTTATTTAAAAAAAAGTCTTCTATTGACGTCTGTATATATAACTACTTAAGGTTACAGTGTTGAAGCAACCTTCGTGTTACAAAGCAAGCAGGCAATCCGCAGAGCTTCAAGAGTAACTATTTTTTTTACTTATTACTCTGTATAGGTACCCACCTACCAGGGCTTTGGTTTATTTTTTTCTTTCTGTCTTTTTCAATTTTTTCTATTTATTTTCCCTGACTTATACAATTGAACTTTCCACTATTATACTTAACACACTACCAGGTGGTAGGTCTCTGTTGCCGGAGACCGTCTGGATGGGTACCACCGCAGCTCCTATTGCAACCGACAAATAGTAGTGTGCGAACATTACTGTGTTCCGGTTTGAAGCGCGCTGTAGCTAGTGTAATTACTGGGGTAACGAGACTTAACACCTTATGTCTTAACGACGAGCGCAATGTGGCGCAGTGTGTACCATCTTAAATAGCACCGCTTTGTTATCAAGCGTATCACTTACTATCAGGTGAATTTCTTGCTCGTCTCATCGCATAGTAGCATAAAAAAAAAACACCAGGAAAGAGTAAGACTGTTTGTTCACAGCTCTAACCAAATGCGTGAAAGTAGACGTTTTTGAAGTAGTCTATTTACAATTTTACTTCACCTGAAATTGGAGATCAGTGAGGATCGAACCCGCAACTTTGACACCTATAAGACGCTTCAGTGTGTTTGTAAAAAAAATCTCGTTCATTAACAGTTTTTCTTTTTACATTTTCCTTTCTCCCCTTTCATGCTTCGGGAGTAACTTTACAGCATTTTTTTTTATACTAATGAGGTGGCTAACAAGCATACGGCCCGCCTGATGGTAAGCAGTCACCGTAGCCTATTGACGCCTGCAGTACCAGAAGTATCACTGGCGCGTTGCCGACCCCGTAAAGCAGTGTAGCTGCGCGCTACCAATATATATTTATCGCCGTATCTACGCATTTACTATATAGAAACAAGAGACGTTTGGTTTAGAAACAAGAGACGTTATAATATCGTCTCGCTACTGCGCAGCGCTCGTAGACAATACTCGCTGCACAATAACGCGCACCTAGTGAACGCGCCTCGCACCGAGCGCCATTGTAACACGCCGACAAAAGACGCCGCCGCGCTTATGTTCAGCGCCGCTCGGACGCCTCGGCCGCACATCTGGCGGCCACATTTCGCCGCAACACATACCTGGCGAAAGGCTAACGCGCTATAACACTCTCAAATGTTCCAACTGTTTGGTAACAATTTTTTTTTGATTTTTGAATTCACACAAACGTCTGACGTAGCACTTTCACTAAAATTTCACACTAAGTGCTCAATAACAAAGACAGTAATGACATATATGCGTAATCGCTTGTACGACTACTTTGCTAAATATAAGGTTGTCAAATATCTCCCTTCCGCTTTTTTGCTCTTTATTCAATGCTTTATAAACAGTGTTACAGTGATCGGATTTAGTTCAAATATGCGCCGTTTTGTTCGATAATCTGTTTCCATCTAGACGGCAACTTCATAATACCTCCCTTGTAGAAGCCCCCCTCCTCCTTATTTGCGAAGAACTTGGACAGCCACTTTTCACAAGCCTCTTTTGAGTTCAACTTTACACCACCAAGGGCGTTCACCATGGACAGGAACAGGTGGTATTGACTTGGCGCTATGTCCGGGCTATATGGTGGATGCGATAAAACCTCCCATCCGAGCTCCCGTAGCTTCTGACGAGTCATCAACGAAGTGTGTGGTCGGGCGTTGTCGTGGTGGAACACGACACCCTTCCTGTTGGCCAATTCTGGACGCTTCTGGTCGATCGCCTGCTTCAAGCGGTCCAGTTGTTCGCAGTAGATGATAGAATTAAGTGTCTGGCCATATGGGAGCAGCTCATAGTGGATGATTCCCTTCCAATCCCACCAAACACACAGCAAAACCTTCCTGGCCGTCAATCCCGGCTTGGCCACTGTTTGGGACGATTCACCGGCCTTCGACCACGACCGTTTTCGCTTGATATTGTCGTATGTGATCCATTTTTCGTCGCCAGTCACCATCCGCTTCAAGAATGGGTCGAGTTCGTTCCGTTTCAGCAGCATATCGCAGGCGTTGATTCGGTCCAGAAGGTTTTTTTGCGTCAAATCATGCGGCACCCAAACATCAAGCTTTTTTTGTATCCAGCCTTCTGTAGATGGTCTTAAATGGTTTGGTGACTAACTCCCATCTCCTGGGCGATGTCACGAGATGCCACATGCCGGTCTAACTCGATGTAGTCCATGATTTGATCGGTATTTGTCGTCACAGGTCTTCCGCCGGCTGGCTTATCCATGGTGTCGTTTTCACCGGCTCTGAATCGTCGAAACCATTCCTCCGCGGTTCGAAGTGATAGAGTACCATCCCCCAAAACACCATTAATCTCACGGAACGTTTCTCTAGCGGATTTGCCTTTAACGAAGGAAAACTTTAAAATAGCGCGAATTTCGGCGTTAGTGAACTCTATGTTTACACGTATATAACTGTTGAACGCAATATCCAAACTAATTATGCATAGCGTCGTTTTGTAGGTTATGTCAAGACCTTTCAAATTATGTATAGTATTGCTAGATACGAGCTCTGTAGCGCTTTGTACATAGCCGCGAAATTCAAAAGACAAAAAGGCGGAAGGGAGATATTTGACAACCTAATATCTTAGGTATCTGCAAAGATGTAAGAGTTGTCACTATTAGTCATTTTATAGCTTTTAAGAAGGTTAAAAATCGGTGTTCCGCATATGGCATTGGGTGCCTTGTAGGGTTAATTGATGTTTTTGTATAAATAGAGCTTAATTTATACAAATAAAGGAGTTCCACTACAAGCGTCGACTAAGTTACTTCTCTCCAACTCAAGATCTCCTACAAGCTGCAATTCTTCAGAAACATCGTCAGAGGCTGTCAAGCACAACACGCTGCTCGACGGACCATCTACAGCGGCTTGTAAAATTGTAACTTTTCTCGTTTAAGCCGAAGTCGTACGAGTTCGGTTATTCGGTGAGGGACTCGCGCTCCGGCAACGACTACGGGCGGCGGGAGAGGGCGGACGGGCGCGGGGTGCGCGGCGAGTACCGCGTGCGGCTGCCCGACGGGCGCACCCAGATCGGTGAGTACCACTGCCGGCACCCACCAGACGCAGAGCTGGTGACTACCACAGCATTAGCTGTACACATCGCCGAGGTGACACTCAACCGTCTTGTCTCAAATCGACAATGTATTTTTTTTTCAAAACGCCGCGTATTTCTTCAAGATTTATTTAGTTATTTGGTCTGTCTACAAAAATACATGTATCAGTTATATCGTATACATTTCTTAACTCAGGCAATAAGCGACATGTACTCTCAATTACAGACAAACACTGCGTACATTGAGTATGAATGTATGCATGAGTCGACGGACTGAGGGCTACTGCGTGCGTGCGTAGGCATAGGCACACCTAATTTAGCCTTAAGGCTTAAGGATCGGTGAGCATGTTTCACTGAGTGATAGGCCCGGGTAATGGGGATGAACCCCGAGGCCCGAACATTCTCACAGGCCAGAGCATGGCTTCGGCAAGCCTTGCGATTGACTCGTAACTAACTAAAACATTGAGTATGGGTGCATAAACCGTATCAAGACAGGTGCTATAAACTTATATACATAGAAGAATGCTAGATGTCTGCGTCTGTGGGGGGATTTAATACCTTGAAAATTTTTGATTTAAACACTGGCAATCTATCGAGAAATATAACAAGAGTGTTGTCTTTTTTTATAAAATAGTTAAATAGCCTGCACATTCTAGGGATCAGCGAATGGTGACCCAAATTCGATTTGTACGTTCTATGTGTGAGGAGAGACTTTAGGTGGCGTGGTATACAAGTAAGATGCTATAATAAATCTTTTACTGTGCAGGCAGTTGAACTTTGGAACTCGCTTCCTCATGATATACGCGCTAGTCCAACACTTACCATTTTTCGGATGAAATTTAAAAATTATTTCCTTTCATCACCTATATAAAAGGTGTCATGTTTGGTCTCCTTCGTTTCTTACTTTTTGTATTTGTGTATTCTTTAATTTATATGTATTTATCAGAAACGTTCTTTGATATGCTTTTTCATTGTTATATAATCTATATTTGTAAGTAATATATTATGCAGTAGTATTTCTCTATGCTTCTCTCTTCTTCAAATCATGTTTCCTCTTATGTATACACCTACCTGCTTTATACTTTTCATTGATTTACTTTCTTCACAGGTCTGCTGGAAGAAAACTCTTTTAGGGTTAAGCTCACCTATGTACTTTTGTCTTACCTATGTACTTATTTTTTGTCTTTTTGTGTGTACAATAAATAAATATACTATTTGGTGGTTGAAATAGAAGCTGCGGTGGTACCCATGCAGACGGTCTCCGGCAACAGAGACCTACCACTAGTAAATGTGATGGAGTTAATCATTCCAACGCCACATTTTTTTCGGGACTACCGAATGTCGAGAGACAGAACGAGTATCAAATGAACATATCAATGACGAGCAAAACACATCTCGCGGTGTCCGAAAATAATCGTAATTGCTGCGACCTTAACTCAAAGAGATATTGGACTAAATATTAAATTAAATCTATTAAACAGTGAAGAAAAATTTAACAAAAATAGTTTTTGCTAGTATTTGGGTGTTTTTAGAAACATATTCTTAAAATTGGTTTGTTTAAATGTCAGCTATTTCAAAACATATTATAACATATTTTTTAATAAGTAATAATAAAATATCTGTTTCTGTTTTATCAATTACCATCAACTGACCGTTCTGTTCCTTCTGTCGCTTCGATGAATATTATTAAAAACCAGATGATTTCTGCAAGATCTCACCGGAACTTTGTTAGTTGAACGGTTTTACAGATTCAAACTATCGCGTGTAATAATGAGTTTTCTGCAGTGACATACCACGCGGACTGGCAGACCGGTTTCCACGCGGACGTGAGGTATGAGGGCCAGGCGAGGTACCCGGAGCCCGCCCACACCAGCCACGGTGAGATTAACCTTCGTATACACAAAAGTTCTACGAGATGGAGCTTAGGAGGTTGGATTTTTACCAACTTCATGACACTAATACGCCGTGATAGCTCAGTTTCGAAGGCGGTAGTAAACGAGACATTACGTCTTGATGAGGCGTGGGCATGAATCCCACAGAGCTTTAAGGACACCATGTTCAGCTAGCTTTAATTAGCATGATGGATAAATGGACTTGATCAGGGGTGAGCAAACTTTTTGGAAATTAAAAAAAATATTGCCGCGGGTTGGATGGTCAAGAAAAAACATTGGTGCGGGCCGGTCGATATAAAGCATTCAGGCCAAGTCTACCAAGCTAAAAGCTTTTAAACATTGTTTATACGAAATTAATTTTTTTTGTACTTTGATACTTTTTCGCATTTAAAAATGTAACCTCAGCAGCATTATCTAAACAAGAACGAGATTTTTATGTTTTAAGTGCATATAATTTTTTTTAAGCTTATAAAACATAATACAAAATTTTAAATATTTAATTTTTTCTCAAAAACGCTCTGCGGGCCGGATTAACACCTCATACGGGCCGTAGTATGCCCATCCCTGGACTTGATTATGCTTTTGTGAGGTATCAACTCATTGCAGTGGGATTAAAAGTATTGCTAATCATTTATTTCATGTATCTGTCGTGTAGTAATATTTTGTTGCGCTACAGGATACGACTACAACGCTCCGACCGAGTTCACCGGCTCCCTCACCGGGTTCCACAACAACGCCCACAAGCCGGCGCCCGCCTACGGCCCGCCTTACCATTGACAACAGACACTTACCGCCGCCATCTTGTATCATCTGTCACTTACGAAAATTGTAACGCAAATTGAATATGTCCGTTTGTGTATTCCCAATTATTTACATTTTTGATGATTTCAAACGCGATTTGTAAATCTACCGCAATAAGAATATCGCTGTCATCTCATCGAGTACACTTCAAACTTACTGCTTTATAGTAATACACCGGGTTGTGCATTCTTAAAATATCTGATAGCAAATGGAGAGAAGTAAAAATTGAATATTTTCGTAACAACAGTAAACCGTCAGTATTAGTACAGTTGATATAGTTTATAAAAATAGAATAGGATAATAATTGTATATCGACCTCATTTGGGAATCTCATCTATATTATACATAGGAAAATAGAGTTAAAAATTTAAAACTGAATATCTATCATAAAGCTAGGTTATTACGATAAACTATTTGGTTTAAGGAGGAATTAAAATAATATGTTATTGATATAAATATACACAAAAACATTCAATCATATTTTCGAATATACTTTAATTACAGCACTAAATCGTTTTCAGTATTATAATGTTAGATTTCTTTCTGTATTGTTTTATAGGTAATTAATAAAAAAATAAAAAATATCTTTGTTTTATTATTAACATTATAAAAAAACATTAAAAGGTTGAAGAAAATAAAAAAAATGAATTGTGATTTACATGTTTATTTTCATAAGATAACTAATTCTCACGTCCGTCTATAAAAAACAACGTTAAGAGCTATTTACAATTATATACAAACCAAATTACAACCGCGCGAAGAAGTAAAATCTCCAATAATACAATTCATGAGCAAATTGTAATAATACAATATATACAAAACTTAAAATACATTTCGCTCTTTTCGTTATATACCGGTACGTTTGTCTGCTGACGTCTGTGCACTTAAGTGTTGCACAACACAAGTGCAGTGTTGTTTACCAGGTGGTAGGTCTCTGTTGCCGGAGACCGTCTGGGTACCACCGCAGCTCCTATTGCAACCGCCAAATAGTAGTGTGCGAACATTACTGTGTTCCGGTTTGAAGCGCGCTGTAGCTAGTGTAATTACTGGGGTAACGAGACTTAACACCTTATGTCTTAACGACGAGCGCAATGTGGTGCAGTGTGTACCATCTTAACTAGCAGCACGTTGTCATGGGCAAGCGTATCACTTACCATCAGGTGAACGTTTTGCTCGTCTGGACGTAATAATGTGGCGCTAGTTAGGATGACATACACTGCGCCATATTGTGCTCGTCAGTTTGAGACATTGATGTTTAATGCTAGTAATTTCACTAGCTACAGCTCCCTTCAAAGAACATACAGGTGGTAAGTCTCTGTTGCCGGAGACCGTCTGGATGGGCACCACCGCAGCTCCTATTGCAACCGACAAATAGTAGTGTGCGAACATTACTGTGTTCCGGTTTGAAGGGCGCTGTAGCTAGTGTAATTACTGGGGTAACGAGACTTAACACCTTATGTCTTAACGACGTGCGCAATGTGGTGCAGTGTGTACCATCTTAATTAGCACCACGTTGTTATCAAGCGTATAACTTACCATCATGTGAAAGTCTTGCTCGTCTCGTCGCATAGTAGTATAAAAAAATGAAAGTGAGACAGCGATACATGGCAGGCGCGGTGCTGGTTGCGCGTGCGCAGCGCCGACTAGTCGACTGCAAGCCAACCGCTGCGGCCGTCGGGCAGCTGCACCTGCACCAGCCGCAGCAGCCCGGCGCCCTCCGCCGCGCTGTTTGCAATCTGCTGAATATTTCACACAGTGTGTATATATCTTATGGAATAGGTTGGAATACAGTTGTTAGGAATCGAAATATCAACGAACCTCAACTTCGGGCGGTTCATCGAGTCCAAAGCGAAAATAGCCGCGAGGAAACTCGGAATCCTTGCCAGAGTGCGGCGGTACTTTACACCGGGACAGCTTCTCGGTGGAGAGGCGTGCTATGAGAATAGTCGGTGACCAAGAGCTTCTGGATGCAAAACTCGATAGCTTGGGTCACCGTCGTAGAGTAGCTAGTCTCTCGGGTGTTCTATCGAATGCACTTTGGAGAGTGTGCTCAAGAACTGCATGATCTAATACCGCCTTCGCCCTTTTATCACCGGACGTACAGACACACCGCAGGCATTCATCCCTTGGTTATCGATCTCCCGCGCATTAGGACTAAGCGTTTCGCTTCGTCCTTCATAACGCGTACAGCGAGGGAGTGGAACAGTCTGCCGGCGTCAGTGTTTCCGTCCAGGTATGATGTGGGGGTCTTCAAAAAAAGAGTGAACAGGCTTCTTCTAGACTAGTGCGCTTTACCACCTAGATTACATCGCCGCTTACCATCAGGTGGGATCGTAGTCAAGCACTAGTCTATCCTAAATAAAAAAAAAAATAAGAATAACAGCTCGCAAACGGCTAAACCGATTACTGTACGCTTTTGTTCTACGGTACGAGCAGGACCTTCGCTGGGTTAGTTTTTTTTTCAGGCTAAAGCACGCCATTAGGTACGTGGCCGTTCGCTGGGTTAGTTAGGGTCAGCCCTGTAGTCCCGGGCTAAGGTAAGCCCTGCCTGTCGTAGACGGTGACGAAAAGAGTCCCCAAAGCTCGACTAATGAGCCGCAGGAGGACGGCAAATGCAAGGTGGTCTCGGATTTGCCGTAATATATGGAAAGGTGGAGGGTTTTACCCCTCTGGGGAGAGAAGAAATAAGAGTGCAGGGGGGCACCGGTGCGTTCCATAAGATATCACGGAGCCTCTCCCAATGCACTGGGAAAGACCAACGAGGGGACTTTAGTGGGTAAAAATCCCACATAACCTCAGGGTTCACTTTCAGGAAAGATCAGATCTTTCCCCCAGAAGCAGGGTATCTTAAGAAGATTTCCTCTCGAAAAAAAAAAGGTTACTTAGGATATACACTGCACCAGATTTTTTCTTGTTACCTCTGTAACTTTGTTAGTAACAAAACGAACACAGTAGTTTGGCAGCTGATACCTGTTCACAAGGTCTCCGGAGACATAACCATGAAATAAAATATTAGTGCTACTATAATTTCGGTTCAGCCGTTATGAGGTTCAATATTGTCTCCTCAAGAATTTTTTGTTCGTCGCCTATTTAAAATTTTGCGATATAAATTTAAAACGGACAGATCTATCTGATAACATATTGTTCTGAGACCACTTCACTGAACCAATGAGATATTGGCATTTGATATACGTTCATATACATGATAATTAAAAAGGACTTTATAAAGTACATAATTTTTAAAATATCTAGACTTACCTGCGCATCGTTCACCAGCTGCTCCGCACTGACCGCGTCCAACATGGACGCGTCTTTCACATTCTCTATGTTATCTGTGGAGTGTAGCATTTTATTATTCACTTAGTGTTAAGTGACAATCAAGTTATACTTCGTGTTCTCTCAGAACACCTCGTCACTCACGTGATGATAGCGAGCTTTCGAGCAAACCCACTAACACCAACAATCATTTCATTATTCGCTTATGATAGCTGTTCAGCGTATCGTAAAAGGCGACTAAATACAAAATGATTTCAGTAAAGTGATCGGAAGTTATCTTGTGACCTTCGCATGTCAAAGCGTAAGGGGTATAAAGAAAGCATCAAGTCTGTAAGATTTGTGTTCAGCAGTAGACACCAAGACAGAAATGATGACGTCATACTTTTTAATATACTGACGATTACTTTAGCAAAGAAGTGAGTTTGTTTACGCTAAAAGACTTTATTGAATGTTCCTATACAATAAATTATATTAACGATCGAATTCTGTATCTGTGATTTAGCATAAAAACGGCTGAACCGTTTTTGTACTGATTATGTTATTATACACGTTTCGCTCGAAAGTATTTAACTACAATTATGTAAACATATAAACACATGTCTATTACAACGGCTGAACCAGTTGAACCACTTACTCAGAGCGATAATCAAAATCAAATGGTTAAGCCAAAATAATTACTTTGCACGAACAAAGCGAAAAGCCAATGGTAACTTACGTAAAGTTATTAAAGGGGTCTCCTCGCCGCCCTCCACCAGATTTATTGTTGATTTACCTGCGGAACCGGGTAACAGATAAAAATACGGTACTAATGGTAAATGTAACACTCGATAATAAGTGATTACTTTTATGATACTTTTATACACAATTACCTAACACTTGATTTATATTTCACATGACGTACAACACGAGCGCTGAATATGGTAGAGTGTGCTCGAACAGAATACGCTGGTCGAGTTCAGATAAGATTTTTTAAGAATCCGCCACTCTAGAATATATTTGAAGTGAAGATTAAGTTAGCAATGTGTTATAGCTTTTTTTTAATTTGTTTAAGAGTTAAGACCACCTGCAGATTCCGGTGTCTTTTCGTTTACTACAGATTATAAATAACTATCTCAACTAACTGGACTAACCTTCTTCTATAATAATCTTCTTGTCGTCCGTAATAAATAGTTTCGCTGCGCTGCAGTCCGCGCCCCCATCTGAAAAAAAGAAATAAAAAATATTTTTTAAACGAAAAATTATAATATTTTTATAATAAACTCTTACTATATAATTATTAAATAAATATTTAAAGCGACTAGCATAATGTGTGCAGTGTATCATCCTAATTGGCAACAAATGAGCAGATAATGTATTCCGCATAAGCGCACTTCACCATCAACAGTCTCATTATCATGTGAAGTTGAGGTTATGGACCTACCAGCCAGTGGTAAGAAATATAATCAGTAAGAATAACGATATTTATTTGTCTAAAAACAACTTAAAGCTATATACATTAAATTAGATAGATTCAAAGTTTTGTAGATTAGACAAAAAGGTCCAAGACTCCATACATCGGCATGTGATGCCAACTCCTGATAATCTGCCCTGACTTGACATTGTATAGAAATGTAATTGATGGAACACTAACTTATTTTATTTATATGTAAATTAGTTGCGTTAAAAAAAAAGGTAAAAGTACTCACCGGCAGGCTTCTCTGTGGACTCCATTGTTAGGGTCTCGGTCGTGTCGAAAATCTGAAAATAGCAATATGGATTGAAACAAAGCTCTACATGTAAAGTGTGATTTAATAACTTAATAAATAAATAGAACACTCACGGAGTCTGTAAGGTTGGTGGAGTTCCCGTCAAGCTGGTCCAGGACTAGAGAGGCCGATGACGTCACAACCTGTAACGTTACAGCAGTACGATAAATGGCCTCGAGGTGGAGAAGGAAAATAAAAAAAAATTGTACAGTAAATAATTGGATTAGATATTATCTGTGTACAAATTACTTCATAGATAAGTTACGGTTAAAATATGACTTGAAATCTAATGTTATCTTTCACGCGTACAAACAAACGTATGAGCATACCTATACGTGTATAAATAAACGCATATTTGTTATACTCACATCTGGAACCTTCGTTATTCTGGGTTGATTCACAATTATCGATTCAGCCAAATGACCCTGAAACGTGAAATATTCATTAATAACTATTAAATAAAAAAAAATCATAAAACTTGTTATTAATGTATACACGACTAAACAGATATAGTTTAGTTACAACTAAGAACAAAGCGGGTGGGAGCAGAGTAAACAAAAAAAAAGAGTCTATGCAATATGATATTACTAAATAGACGTGTCATTATTGTTAGCCTATGTTCGTCCACTGCTGACCATGGACCTCGCCCAAAGAAGTTTATACCGATCAGTCCTGCGCTGACCATCATCAAATCGACGGTCCACTTGTGGGTCTGTCAGCACTGTATGTAATGTGTATGTCCGGTACTCACGGTGGTGTTCATGTGGTGGTAGAGCAGCTGCTTGCGCATGTAGCCCGCGCCGCACACCATGCACTCGTACGGCTTCTTGTCGCTGTGCACGTAGCGGTGCGTGTTCAGATTGTCGCGCGTGTTGAACGGCCGCCCGCACACCTGCAGCAACCACCACCACCATTACGTACAGACTGCTTATTTCGTAGTCACCAACACATATTTTCCTTAAAGGCTGTATTTTCAAATCGTTATTAATTTGATAAGATATTTCATATTTCTAACGGTCTTGGGAATGTTTGTACGATGTCATAGTACTTGTTCTAAGTGTATGTGTCGCGGTGCGCGTGCGTGCCTACCTCGCACACGTACGGCTTCTCCCCGCTGTGTATGCGCACGTGCTTCTTGTAGTGCTCGGGGTACACGAAGGTCGCGCGACACACCTCGCACTGCAACGGCCGCTCGCCGGTGTGCGACGCCTTCACGTGGTAGTCCAGCAGCCTGGAGGCAGACGATACGGTTGCGGTCATGAGTACGGTTCGCAGGATAGGTCACGAATTTGATATTTAACCACAAGATGGCGCTAGCTGTGGGTTCTTTATTGGCAATAAGAATAAATGACGTCATCCTAGCAAGCGTTTGCAAAATTTCATAAAAGAATAACTTCTGGTTAGCGGTATAACTTGATTGATGTCTCCCTGTTTTAGCTTAATTTTTAATGTTCCAATAAAGTTTTTAAATAAAAAAAGATACTGGATCCCGGCAGGGGGAACAAATAACTTTGTACTTAAAATTGTATTAGAAACTTTATGGCATTTAAGTACAAAGTTTAATGATGAAGAAGTAAAGGTTAGCTAAGAAGGCAAAGTTAGTTCGAATGAATGACCGCTCCGCGGCTACACACCTGCGTCGCTTGAAGCGCTTGGGGCAGAGCTGGCACTTGTAGCGCTTGTCGTCGAGGTGCGTCGCACGCCGGTGCGAGTGCAGGTTCGAGCGCTGGGTGAACCTCGCGCCGCAGATCTCGCATGAGAACGGCCGCTCGCCTGCGCACGCGTATACGCCGATAGAAACATTAATTAATTTATTTATTTATTTATTTTTACACACTCAGAGTGTAAGGGTTGACTTAATGCCTTTGGCATTATCTGCCAGTCTACCTTGGGTTGTGCAGAGAACATACGAGGTAGGTGCTAAAAAAAAGTAAAAAAAAAGAAACGAAATAATAAATACAATACAAATATTATGAATACATATAATATATTATAAATAATACACGTACACAATATTTTTTATATATACATATTTATACATATATTGATTTTATTTGATATTAATCACATATCAAATATATAGAACTTTGTATATCACTAGATGCACTGCTAATGTCTATTTCTGTTGTTACATATTCATAGTACTTTTTTTTTATTTATCTTGAAAGACCATGCGAAGGACCGCATACGTATTCAAAGAGTGGGACAAGGCGAGTTCGAAATTATTTTTTCTTCACTCATCAGTATCGCTTGATATCTGTGTAATTTTTATTATAGTTTGTTTTCCTTCATATCATTCATCACAATAATTCCAAATTTTATTTTTCGTTTACTATTTTAACAATCCACTTCCATGCCTAAAACTTTTGATGAAGGCCAGGTTTGTAACCTCGCTTTCATCGCCTATTCTGACAACAACATGTAGCCCTGATCTATTATATCTGACTTTTCCATTTTATTTATTAAAAAGGCTAGTGCTTGACCACGGACCCGCTTGGGGCTGAGTAATGATGTGGTAAGGCACTACCTTAGTAGCAAGCTACTCACTCTGTATCTTAAAAACAGCTGCCAGTTTCTTATTCGCTACTTTTATATTTTTTTATGTACACTATTTCCAAATCTCATCATTTATTTTGCGCATCATTCCTAACACACATCCATCCTTCCTTTATTTTTTTTTTCTTTTAAATAAATATTGTAAAATAACCGTGTCACTTACCGGTGTGTATCCTCATGTGGTCGCGCACCTCAGCGCGGCGCGCGAAAGCCTTCCCGCACACGCCGCACACGAACGGCCGGCTGCCCGAGTGCACTACGCCGTGCACCTCCAGGTTGTGCTGCGTGCCGAACGCCTTTCCTGCAATGCATGCACCACCGTCACCCCAATCGCCAATCACTAGCTTTCACTATGCTTCGTCAGTCAGTTACTACTATATAGCCAAAATATAATATGTGAGAACGCAAAAACCAAAGCATAGTATTTGGGAGAAGGTATTGGGGAACGTCTACATCCAGCAGTGGACACAAAAGATGGTGATTATGGTCGGGTCAATGCCTCAGTCATCTCATTGTTTCAATTGGACACGCCTTTCCCACTACCTCACTACCCTGGTGGAACGCATCCCACAGTCGGGCGCGAGCACTCACCGCACACTTTACAGATGAACTCTTTCACGCCGGAGTGTGTCTTCTGATGCTGAGTGAGATTCTGCTGTGTGAGGAACGACTTGCCGCATTGACTGCACTTGAACGGTCGCGGTCTGTCCTGCGAGTAGGCAAAAGTATATATAGGGGACATTCACCATTGTTCGGTGGAAAGTGAAACGCATTAATTGCAATGAGACATGACGTCTGCAATTTCAAACTTAAACACAGTAATGTTTTAATACTACGATATAGTGAAAAAAAAGGTGTGATGAGACGAGCGGGACGTTCGGAAGATTGGTGGTTAGGATACACTGCTTGTGTTCGTACCCTCTTAGTCGGTGTTCAGATAGAACAAACCTTCTGTAAACGTTTGTAAATTAGATTTAAAAAGTGTAGGTATCTCACCAGGTGCGTCTTGAGGTGTGATTGATGCGTGTACTTGGATGCGAAGGTCTTCCCGCAGACAGCGCAGTGGTACGGCCGCTCGCCGCTGTGCACGTTCATATGCTCCAAGAGCAGCTGTCGCGAGCTGGAAAAGTTCAAATTTTTTTGGTCTAATACTTGACTATAATTTCACATGGTATTTAGAGTCAATGGTATTGTGGTCGTGTACGCTATACCATCAAATGTCTTATTATCACCTAAGACAGAGCGAATTCAATCGTAAACCCACAGTAGGTAAAAAATGTTGTAAATTTAATAGTTTTCATCACAGCTTACTTGTACTTTTTACGGCATATCGTGCACTCGTGGCTTTTGCTCTTATCAGTATGTATCTTATTGTTGTGCTTATCTGAAACGAAAAAAATACATTCATTTGTGGTACGACTCCGTTCTCACTCCCGTTATGGAAGATAGCGCCGCAAAAACTTTTAGAAATAGTTTAAGTTTTGTAGTTAGTGAATATACCATGAGATTAAAGTCGATTAGAGTAACATGGTGGTGTACGTAGTAATTTGAAACGATTTCATCGCCTGGTATCAATTTGTGAATAGAGAGCTAAATACAACTGTTTATATTCACTTTTTTATTTCACTGCGCTACAAGAAAGGTGTTCTCCTGATGGTAAGTAGTACACTTCTACCCATAACAATGTGGCAATAATATGATATATATTGCACCAAGCTGAACTTGTCTCCTTGATGCACAAGTCTCGTAACTGTAACATTTACTTCATTAGCTACACACTAATAGTGGTTGCACATTACTACTTGGCGGCAGAAACAGGCGCTGCGGTGGTACCTACTTAGACGGTCACCGGCAACAGAGACCTACCACCAGTAAAAACGCACGCGTACCCAGGTGCGCGATGTAGTCTGCTTTCTTGCGCATCAGTTCGCCGCACAGCGCGCAGTAGTGCAGGCGCGCGTCGTGAGCAGCGCGCGCGTGCTGCGCAGCTCCCGCCGCGTCCGCGTACAGCGTGCCCTCTGCGTGAACACGGAGAACAACAAGGTATTGACTGTTCATAACTAAATAAAATTAATTGTTCAATCAGAGACTTAAAAGCTTGTGTATCAAAGCGACGAGCACGAAATAGTACGAAGCGTAAATATTCCTAAGTTCTGTCATATTGTCATAGGCATATATCAAAGAATGATGCGCTAGCACTCGCTCTTCCCCGCGGCCGTACCGAAGTAAACAGTTCTTCGAGTTTACTGGTTGTAGTGGCTGACCCCTTAAGGCCTCTGGCAACTGATTGATATGATTTAGTAGTATTCCTCGCCCAAGTGAGGTTTAAGAGCAAGGTAGTAAGGTGCGTAGTATTTTCGAGTGCGCCTTACCAGATAACAGATTTACTAGGGTTGGGAGGTTGCCAATCACTTTTCATTTGACACAACACAATGTTATAAACAAATATAACTCACTCATCTCCCCGTTCTTCTCGCATATTAAACACTTGTACTGCCCGTCCACCCTGGCAACAATCTGCAACTGGAAATGATTTTTTTTAATGTTTAAAATGCATTGGCTGAAGTTCAAACTTTCTTCAATGTAATAATTTTATTTTTACCTTCTACATACTGCTTTAATAAGAAATACTTTAAAACATTGTGAAATCAATAGATTAATAATTACTAAAAAAATACGTTAATGCGTATTGTTATTTTTTGGATTTGCACTGCAAGAGAGGAAGTTAACCGCTGAACTAGTAATATATTATGTAATCAGTCTCACCACATCAGCGTCCATTTTGGACTCCGCTTCACTTTCCAACTTGCTATGTATGGACTTCACTTGGAACATCTCGCCCGACTCCACTTTTATGAACGCACCGCCTGCAGGTCGTTTAGTTTACATGTTACATGACGGTGCGGAATAACTTGTTAAGGATCACGCGGACGTGCAATGTGACGTCGTCGTAATGGGTACACAAATAAAATAGTTTGAAAATATATGGACCAACAAAAAATTATGAATTCACTTTAACCTTCCCGCAGTGGACAAGCGCATGTCTTGTAACACGCATGTCCCTGGTTCGATTCCGGAATCACATGTTATGGAAGTATTTTTTCGGGCGCCTGTTATGATATTTCCAGTATATCATAAATATGTCGCTTTAACAGCATTGCTGTGTTCCAGTTATCAAAAAAGAGTGCCAGAGTATTCTGGGCGAGCACGCCCCATCATCTAGGGCACCGTTGTCACATAAATGAATATGAGATCCAGCCTAGGCCCATTATGTATTAAAAAATGTCATGCTTCTGCCTACCCTGTTCCTGCGCCGCCGCAATGATCGCATTCGCAGTCTCCTCGTCGCCCGACATCTGCAGCTCTATCTGGGTATCATCGTTGGAATCTATAAACAAAGTGAGTAAAATACATGTTTAATTGTTTTTCAAGTGTTGTGGATGGAGAGAGATGAGAGTAGAAAGGGCCTTCCTCCTCTTCACAGAAAAGAATGAAATTAGTGTTGTGACCTTCAACCCCATTGTCATCATTATCAGCCAGAAGACGGCCACTGCTGAGCATGAGTTTCACCCAAGGACTTTTACACCAGTCACCCTCATTGTCATTTGTGTAAAGTTGAGCTATGCGTAGCCATTGAAGGGCACTCTGGCTAGCCTAGCGAAATTACTGGGATACTGAGACCTATATTCTTGTCTTAAAGCGACGAGCACAATATGGTACAAAATATATCATATTAAACAGCGTCACATTGGCGGGCACTTAACATTAAGTGAACGTTCGACTGATCTCGTTAATTTGTTAAATAAAAAAAAATATTCAGCGCTCTTCTTTTGTCTGAGATAAATAATTTTGAGTTTTTGTTTAAGCTATCATGCGCGTGCGACTATCAAGTAACGTACCCTGGCTGTCGCCGTTCTCGCAGTCGCCGTCGCCGTCACCATCGCCGGGCACCATCAGAGAGATCTCGCTGTCGCCATACAGCAGCTTCTTCCCGGCGACCACGCGTATAATGGAACCGTTCTCGCCGTCCATTAGTATCGTGTCTGAAAACAATATATTCTAACGATTACGCACACGGGCAACGTGACGCCTCAGATTATTTTTATAACGTAAACAAACTACGCACGTTCGTCATCGTGGTCGTCATCCAGAATTTCAAGTTTGCCGAGTATGTACTTCTTCTCCAGCTCTTCGGCACCGCCATCTGGGCACGACAGAAGGCTCACATCGAAGTAGTCGTCCGACTGCGTCTTATCGCCGTCCACGTCCAACTGTAACATGCAGGGTAAATGTCATTTGATGGTAAATGGGCCGGGGACGGAGAATTTACCTCGTTCTTTTCTTAGCGAGATTTGACCACATTGTTACGGCCAGACGTACCTTTTACCATCAGGTAAGATCGCGAACGTTCCGCTCATCTGATCGCTTAGGCGAATAAACAAATTTAATATTAAATTATTACCTTGGTGGTTGTTTCGTTGAACCTTTTCGTGTCCTCTTCAGATGCTGTTATGACTGCTAAGGAACAATCTGTAAAATTCAACATGCATTTCATTATTTCAGCCTACAGATGTTCACAGCTGGACGTAGATCTCCATGAAAGAGTGACTGCTGAACGCTTTACGTTTTGTATGGAATAGAGAAAACAGTATGATTTAAACGGTTAGAAAAACAGCTCAGCTTTTTCCGGAACTGATCCCTCTTAGTCGCCTTTCACGATACAACGAGGATTACTTTATCATGTACCACATGAAGTAAATACTTGTATATAATTAGATAATTTAAACAGACCCATCAAACGGCTACACAGTTATACACCACTATTTTGGGCGAAGAAACCAACAAGCATTTTGATGTTAGCTACTTATCATCGGTAAAAATATTTCAACTAAATAGTCTCTGCTCTCACCTTCTTCAATCTCCATGGATTGCTCCTCGTTGCCAGCATCATTGCTGCCTTGGCTGAAGCCTTCTAGATCAGACGCCCTTCCCAAGACTTTCGCTAGGATAGCTGACGTGAGGTTATTCTTCTGAAGATCCTTTACGTTGATGCTTAGCACCGAGTTTGACATCTTCGTGCTTGCTGCCGACATCACTGATGACGTCATAGATGGCGTGGTCGCCGCAATCATCACGGATGATGAAGTGATGGAGATCGTCTGCGGTGCTGAGTTGTGGCTGGTGGTTCTTTGCGTCTTGCCGGTCAATGAGCTGGACGTCTTGATGCTCTGGGTGAGTACCGACGAACCGACGGTGACCTTAAGGTTCAACGTCGACGGCGTCAGGATCTTGATTTCCTGCTGGAGTGATACAGATGATAATTTAAATTCTTTTTTTACAACATCGTCTAAGTCCATTTTTACAGACACGTTACAAATAAATATATCTAGATCCTTTTGCTATGTAAAAAAAGTGTCTGTTGGGATTTCCATCATCATTTACATGTAAGAAAAAAACTCAAACTGTAATAGTCTAATATTTTCCCTTTATTTTATATGTGCGAAGACGTGGCTCGTTCAGAATACACCGACTCTGATACGTTGTCATCCGGCTCCTAATCCCAGTAGAAGACGTAACTTAAACTTAGATATAAATATATTTGGCTTACGTTGTTGAGTTTGGATGCAAGGGTGGCGGGTCGCGCGGGCTGCCAATTGCCCGCCCTGAGCAGGTAGTCCGGCGGCAGGGGCTGCAGCTTCGAAGCCGGCAACACGATCCTCTTGCCCTCGAACTTCTTCTCGGCGCATGTGGCGACATCTTTCAATACGACCTCCTTGCTTTCAGTATGGTAACTCAAGTTATGACTCTGCAGCGTCTTTTTAAACTGGCTCAGCATGGATGTTTGTATAACTTTCAATCTGAAATTATTATTTTAACTTTTACTCTTCGAGTCCGCGCTGTAGCTAGTGTAATTACTGGGGTAACGAGACTTAACACCGCATGTCTCAATGCGGCGAGCGCAATGTGGTGCAGTGTGTACCATCTTAACTAGCACCGCGTTGTCATGGGCAAGCGTATCACTTACCATCAGGTGAACGTCTTGTTCGTCTCGTCGCAAAGTAGTATAAAAAAAAAAGTCGGTTTACATAGTGTATTCTAGTTAGAAAGGCATTGTAGGTGCATAATATGATGCACTGTATATAAAACAAACTATCATGACATCGTTATGGGCGGATATATTTATTACCATCAGATGAACATTGTGCTTCTCTTGTCGCTTCGTTGTATATAAGAGAAATGGAGATCAAAGTTAGTCATTGTGTTAAGGACCTCACCTGACTTGTATAGAATCGTATTCCGTGCATGTTTTGTAGCATTTTTTGCAGAGGATCTTTGAGTGTACATCGACCTCCTTCACCGGCCTCTCGACGATTTCGTTCAGTACGTCAGCCAACCTCTTCCCGGACTGCAGTGGTGTCTACAACAATCATCCTAATTAAATTGTAATACTAATTATAATAGAAGGTCTATTGCGAACCATGATTGTAAATATTATCGAGTTTTGGAAAAATATATCTGAAAAACAGTAGTGTAGCATTGTTCTCCAGTTTAGGCGATGTTGTTATTAAAATATTGTTGCAACTAAACTTAGTATTTTAAGTATCATTGTTGTAGTGTAAACATCTCAACTAGTGCCTGATTGTTATAAGCAGACTTTGCTTACCCGCAGACATGCATTGTTTATAGTAAAATATTGTCGATTTAAGGTGTATAGCTATAGAAACATTCAGGAAACGTATTGTAGTCAAGAACAGATAGTATCACTTATCATTGAATGTTCGTGATAGTTTTACGGAATAGACTTTAATAGAGTTTCCAGGTGATAGGTCTCTGTTGCCGGAGACCGTCTGGATGGGTACCACCGCAGCTCCTATTGCAACCGACAAATAGTAGTGTGCGAACATTACTGTGTTCCGGTTTGAAGGGCGCTGTAGCTAGTGTAATTACTGGGGTAACGAGACTTAACACCTTATGTCTCAAGGCGACGAGCGTAATGTGGTGCAGTGTGTACCATCTTAACTAGCACCGCGTTGTCATGGGCAAGCGTATCACTTACCATCAGGTGAACGTCTTGCTCGTCTCGTCGCATACTAGTATAAAAAAAAATAGACAACTTTTTAATTATTTCATCACTGAACAAATGAAGTATGGTTTCTGTGTATCACTTACCGAATCACCGAATATGTTTACACCATTCCTTAGTGATACACCGGCTCTGCTATTGCACACAAAGCAATTCATACTGAAATTTAATTAAACAAAATTTAAAATGCATTGCAATGTGAAAGAACACAAAGGTTGTACTCAACAAATTCACCAATAGACAGCTAATGTAATATTAAAGAAAATATAAACGTACGTTGAATTTAAAACAGAACGTAATAAATATTTACTCAAAATAATAATTTTATTTTTTTATAGCAAGTTTCATCATCATTGTTATTAGCTAAGCTATTCCCACTGTTGGACATCTACTCCCTTCAATTCAGTTCATACAAGTACCAATGAAATTTTATTTTTAATCTCACGTCCTTTACGTTTCAATAACGTTGTTTCTTTTGTTTCAGTATCTTCTATACATCTTCTTTTTGCTTTCTATAGCTATAGTCTAAAATGTTATTTCTATCGCTAATTATTCAATCAGTTTACAACAAATATTCTACGGTTTTTGTTGTTATAAATATGTCATAACATAACAGCTATAAAAGTAAAATCTAAAGTATACTTAAAACTTAGATAATATTATAGACTAATACGTAAATACGTTTTATGTTATGATAAAGTCGAATAAGACTTTCACTAGTTGGAATTTTATAAGGATTTGTTAAAAAGTTTTCTCGTACTTAATATCATTGTACAAATCAATAACATTTCAACGAAAGTTTTATTTTTAAACGTATAGTATATAAAGCATTTTGTGTCAAATGTGTGTACAGTAAGTGAAACTAATTATTTGTTCAATATAGTTACATACAGAGAAAAGTATTTTCTATTTTCGGAATGTATCCACAAAAATTATTTAGATATAAACTTGAATTTCAATAAAGACTGCGGAATATAGTGTATAATTAGTATTTAATTACGAACATGAATAATTCAACTAAGAAGCTAATTATTGCAATATAACATAGATATTCAATTCTAATGTTAGTTTATATCTTGTTATATTTAAACATTACATACAAAAGATTGGACAATAGGAATTATGTAATGTTTAATACAAGCTGTGTCGTCGGCTGTGATGTTATTTTGTTTACTTCCTTATCATTATCAGTTAGCTCAAATTTAAATCTATTGCCACCATACACAAATAAATTTCAGATATACGTAAAAGAAATTTGTCAGTCATAATGTCTTCAGTATTACAGTAATACGGCAGCCATTTTGCCACATATCTCGTTTTGCGATCTATAACTTGAAGCAAAAATCGCGATTTTAATTATAAAACACAAAATTACCTGTAAAAACCATTAAGATCTGTAGATATTTATTCGTTCCTGAAGGTTTTCAGAAAGGTTTTTTATATAAGTTGTCAGCAATGATTCACAAGCACGAGCAGCCACCATTACGCTTTGATTTGAAGTACTTCATAATGTTGCCACTGTGGGGTGCTCTTTAATGCATTAAATAGAATATAATAAAAAAATTAGGAACATTAATGCTTTTAAAAATTCCAATATCTTTATATTATTATTTAATTACTAAAAATATTTTTTTTAAAATTACAGGATTCTTTGTTTTTTTTAAGAAATCGAGTTTGTCTGTGGTTTAAATTTTGGCGGCAAATACGATTACCTCGATTCGATATCATTTTTAACAGCGATATACTTTTAAAATAATGTTTTATTGTGGGTTTGAGTCAAATGAAAATTGATTTATCATTTTTAAATTAATTTAATTAAAATAAAATAAAAACCATTCAATCGAAACATTGTTTATTTCTATAAAATTTACATTTCTCTTCGCGCGAATGTAGCTCTGTAAGGTATACTTTAAAATTTTATTACACAAATTTTTACATGAGAAATCAGAAAAAAATAAGAAACAGTTTAAATATAATATTTACATATTGACATAGACTTTAACCTTTTATTTAATCTATACAAATATTTTTATTATTAGCTTACTTTCATGAATTCTTCGAGTAAACTTGTGCAGCACCTTTCTCCAATTAAAAACGTTCTACTTACAGAAGTAGTAAGTCAATTTTTATATAGATTTTAAGTTTAATATGAAATGGTAAAATATCTTTCAGCCATATACATTTTTCTTGTTAATTAAATAAAAATATATTCTGACGAATATAAACAAACCTTTTTTGTACTGAAGGGTAGAAAGTAAATATCGAAATTTTGCTACTTAAAAAATAACCTCTTGGTGTATAACACCACAAATTCTTTTCAATGTACTTAAATTAAATACTAAAACACAAAGAATGTGCTGTATTCGTTCACTTCTCCATTTTCTCCTCAATTACAAGAAATTAAAGCTTTGATAATTTGCATATTAAAACTCTTTGGTAATTTATGTTAATTTGATTGAAAAGGTAAGAAAGAAATAAATGTGGGAGGATATCATGTGCATGTAGTTGTTTGGTTTGTGTTTGATTATTCTTGAACATGCAAAAATATTATTTGGTCTTTTAGAAATGTTGTTCAATTAGAGATTTGAGATCTTCATGCATGATGTTATTTATTTATTATCGTACAATACGTTGACCGTGGAAAGAAATATATTTATTGACGATTCCTTTTTTTTAACATAGTATGTGTCTTCTATTGATTGTTTCGTGATTGATCATGCTTCTGGTTCTGAATGGGAATTGGTTGTGGATTGTCACGAAGCATGGCTTCTAATTGTTCTGCATCTGTCTTGAGTTTTATGCGGAGTGGTAGTGTATAAATGAAAGATTGTTGTGTTGACATGTATTTAATGTTTACCATGTAACTACAATACCTAAATCCCAATGAATGTTCTAGAAATAATAGAATAGAACTAAAATTAATGTTGTTATACATAAGCTTAAAAGTATAAATAATGCCGGGGTGCAGTTTTGTTTTAATTCCATCGGGCATAGTTTCGCGTCTTGACCATGTGAACAACTGATGTGTACTTCTCGCTTCGACATGTGTCTGTTTGGTATGTGATTGAGTGGTTACATCAAGCTTCTACCTTAAACTATTGTATAATAGTTAGATTGTAACTGCCCTCAAGCATTCATCTGTTTATGTTTGTAAAATATTTATGAAATCCTTGACGGCAGTTACAATGATCATTCGCATTCATCTATCAGTAAGGCCTGCCTAGTTCAGTACTGTGGTACAACATGTATTTAATTAAACCTCTCACAATGAACCGAAACAATAATAGTAACTGTCTGTATGTACAATGAAACACAAAAAACGGACAAAAAAAGCTATCACGACATCAATGTCCTAACGCTAAACATTAAATTTTTTTTTTATATTAATTTTCCTTCGAAAATATTCCTAGAGAAAAAGATATGCATCTAATTACCTGATAATAATGGTTTCATACTCAGCTATTTTAATGACTACACCGTTTTATATATTCTCACTATAACAATGTTTACAGCGGACTAAAATAAGGACAATTTGAGTTTAATAGATTTCCACTGAACATTACTTAGCTTTAAGGATTAGTTGTTTCTTTTAGATGCTATGGTAACAAAAGGATATATAAAGAAGATACAAATCTATATAATTTACACAATTACTATAAAATTCCAGGTTAGGTTAGTGAATATCAGATGTTATTGGTTTTTGTGCAACGTTATAAACAGTAGTATAGACAAGCTACCACAAATTCACATCATACAAACATCTATAATTAGACAAGATATGGAAAACAAAATACCATTCTCCATGATTTCAAACGTTTTGCAGACTAGTTCTAGGTAATCCTAGTGCTGGTAGTGGATACACATTAAAACACCAACGGTCACCACACTCATCAAGTGTTTCGTTATTTTTAGGATTTTTTTTTTAAATAGAAAGTCTGTTTGTTGTAACTTTCCACTAATAGAATATAATTGACTTTGCGACTACTAGCCTAAAGAGTGCTAAACTATTTCTTACATGTAGACATTTTGCGGTTATTAAAAAATGTTAGATGTTTGTAAAAGGCGAACGCACGCCGGTGCGGACACGGAACCCATGCAGAGGTAACGCAACATGCACACTCCAAGCGTTTTAAAATCTAAAAATATATATATAAAAAAATGAAACTCGCATGTATTTCTAGATTACAGCACTTTTACTTTATTTGAAGTATTAGTTTACAACTGTAAAGTTTTCGATGGCCCCGCGCTCGCGCAAACGACGGCTGAAACTCTACATGTCGTCCACTTGCGACTAAAGGGTTCGGCGAACGGAAACTCTCTACTTTCACAAACGCGAAAACAAACTCACATACTAATAAACCACTAGTACAGTAATCACTAAAACTCGGGTAAAGCAAGTACCATCCTCAAAACTCGAAACGTTTCGGTCTACTACGACAGACGAATACTAAAAACAAAAATCAATCGCAGAGTGTTTGAAAATGGCACCGTCATCGACACAAAACTAAACTCTAACAATACACAAAGAATAATGGGATTAATGCTTAAATCATAACTAAGCCGCTAATATATTAAACGAAACAAAGAAAAAACTAAAAACTCAAATGCGTACACGCAGACGGGAGTTGCAGCTCCGGAGAAACATATATAAAAAAAATAATAATTAATAAAGAAAAAAAAAAACAATAATGGAAATGTAATAAATGTGTTAAACATGAAAACTCTTGTTACTGTGTCTAAGTTATATTAAAAAAAAAATACTAACTGTTAATGTCTTTATAGGAGTGATCTCGATCACAAAAATGTAATTATATAAAGGGATAATTACGATGTTGCCATTGACAAAAAAAAATTATTACACCCCCTCCCCAACTTGTCGAAATATTTCGTTACTGGTAACTAAATTATTCTACATGGTCAAATTGTACGTTATATGCCAATTAAATAGAGCCAACGAACGGATACGGAATGAAATAAGAAAATTGAATGTTTCAAAATTTTGTTAAAATTAACTCGTAAAACTTCTTAACACAAGGTTCTGTTAAAAAAGCAAATCAAAGTTATTTGTATTATTTAACTTCATGATGAGACATCAAATCTTATGGCAAAAGGCGACGAGCTCAATGCAACGCTGTTTATAACATACTAACCAGCGCAGTCCATAGAATAAAAAAATAATAATTAATAAAGAAAAAAAAAACAATAATGGAAATGTAATAAATGTGTTAAACATGAAAACTCTTGTTACTGTGTCTAAGTTATATTAAAAAAAATACTAACTGTTAATGTCTTTATAGGAGTGATCTCGATCACAAAAATGTAATTATATAAAGGGATAATTACGATGTTGCCATTGACAAAAAAAAAATTATTACACCCCCTCCCCAACTTGTCGAAATATCTCGTTACTGGTAACTAAATTATTCTACATGGTCAAATTGTACGTTATATGCCAATTAAATAGAGCCAACGAACGGATACGGAATGGAATATGAAAATTGAATGTTTCAAAATTTTGTTAAAATAAACTTCTTTTCACAAGTCCTGTTTAAAAAGTAAATCAAAGTTATTTGTATTATTTAACTTCATAATGAGACATCAAATCTTATGGCAAAAGGCGACGAGCTCAATGCAACGCTGTTTATAACATACTAACCAGCGCAGTCCATAGAATAAAAAAAAAATAATTTCATTATTAACATTTTCTCGTCTCCGCAGGATTATTGAGTTGCGAAGCGATTTATTTAATAATAAAGATCCAGTATCCTTGACTCCATTTAAATAGTATATATTGTCTACAAACTAAAATGTCGGAATTTTTGCAATGGCAAAACAAATCCCTTCTCATACCGCCCCATCCCCACCCCTGCCCCACCCCCACCCCCGGAAATGAACCCACACCCGTAGTGTGGCTGTGTGTGTCTGTGTGTTGCCGTCCGTCTTGATATGTGTGTGTGTGTTTGCGCCGCTGCTTCGCCGTTAGCTAGAAAAGCAAATACGTTCAAAATGTGAGTCTTGGCATGTAATGGACGGCTGCGGCGTAATGCGAACAAATGCTTTTTACTTTACTTTTTATTATCTACATTATGCTCTCTTCCCACCTCTCTCTCTCTCTCTCTCTGGCAACTTGACCTCAAGTTCACATGTTTTTAAGTGACAACAAGCCCGTAGATAGTGAAGCGCGCTCGCCCAGAATACTAACAGTCGGAACACAGCGAGTATGTTATGACCACTGATTTACAATATGTGGGTTGTAGTTAGCGGGTTCAAAAAACCAAACCACTAACAACCAAATTCGGCAACATGTATCCCCGGAATCGAATCGGGGACCACCAGGTAAGCGCTTAGCTAAGGAGCCACGGAGGCGGTAAATTAATTAAAAAATTTCTTTAATCCCATTAAAAATCTATAACCGCACTTCTTCGCTTACGCCGCATCCGATGTAATTAATTTGTAAGTAATCAAAATAAAAAGTTTGATCATAGATTGAAAAAAATGAAAAAGAAATCCGCATTGATAACTCAGAAACGTGGAAAGAGGAAACAAAAAAAAGAAATTTAACAAAAATTTTAAACATTAGCGGAGGGAAGAGTTGAAGCTTTCGTTTACATACACATTTAAGTATCGTCACCCTTCGTTATATTTACACTAGTTATTTGTCATTCTGATATGTAGACTTCTATGTGAAGCGAATAATCGACGTCTTAAACAATTTTAGAGTTAAAATTGACTTAGTATAGACAGGACAAGCACACCGCGTCAAGCTTATCAAGCGTTACGACGACCTCTCAACATACATACACAACATACATATATATTTATATATCTACAAATCTATACGCCATTACAAATTGACACCATCGCACAATTATATACTCGATCACAAAGATATGTGTCCATTCTAAAATCGGGTAGCGCCATTCGGTGATTCGGACTTCCGGCGATTCGACCGAATGGCGCGGAAATACATCGCGTCGCGGCATAACACCGCATATAAACACTATAATAGCCTTTGCTTATATAATCTGTAACACGTTAGCCCCAAAATAAAACCTTTACACATCCAGTTTATTTACAATTAAAAACTCCTTTTTTACACAACACGTATGCTATACTTTAGAAACTTTGGCTTATCATTTGGCATAGACAAGACGAAAGGATAATCCATAAATAAACCGTTACCACAGAGAGGCGGGTTGTACGCGTTCTATATTCAAATGCTCAACTGTCAAATAATTTACAATTGGAACGTACAAACTTATCAGGCGTGTATATAGATACTATACATTAAGAATACCTACGTTTTATATAAAAAAAAGAAATAATTACATATATAATAATAATAATAAACGGCCACTTTAATGTTCCCACTGATGGAACTCGGGGCCCTCTCCCACAAGGAGAGAGAGTCAAGGCCATTTATCCACCGCGCTGGCCAAATGCGGATTAAGTGAATGTCACGTGAAATTTGTCGATCTTGGAGCATGCTGGTTTCCTCACAATGTTTTCCTTCACCGGAAGCTCAAGCTCAGATGGGATCGAACCCGCGCCTCTTCGAGACGTACAGCTTTAAGAACTAAGCTATCACGGCTTCATATATTATATAAAACGGTTTCATCTTTATGTTTGTTTCGCAAACTTCGTGCGGAGGTGAAGTTCAAAAAATCATCATCATATTATTTAATACGTGTGTATAGTGATGTATCAAACTTGATCATTATTTTATTGTTGATACCGGAAATGATAGAATACATCGCAAACAGAAACCGAAAGCAAAAATAAAGATGAAAGTCGTTATCTATGGTCCCTACTATAAACGGTTTAAAATATAGTTAATCTTTATTCCAACAATCGGTCAAGTCCGTAAAGCTGTCGATAGTAAATCAGTCGAAAATTTTGCATAACTACATACATACAAAATATACAGGAGTTTCCGGTAACATATACAAGATATAGAAAAGTTATTATATCTCCTCCTTTCTACACCAACAATCGAACGGACTTTAGGCGTGTGTAACTCCTAAACGTTTCTTTTTAAAAATGTCATTACGAACTACAACATATAAATGTAGCTAACAAATACATAGTGTCGCAAAATTTAATAAGTCATACATTAACATAATACAACAAGTCATACATTTTAACTATAAATAATTTAAATAGGTCAATAAATTTCTATTATTTCAATGTTAAACAATACAATAAAATATCTCAAGGAATAAACAAATCAGTAGATTTTCCATTTCATTATTCATCATCGTTTATATTGTAATGATGATTTGATTATTCAATGGACGTTTACAATCGATAAGTGTCAATAAATCGGAACAATTTAATACATGACAATATAGGCCGCGCGTTCGACTGCTGAACTATAAAAAAAAAAAACTTTAAAATACACTACAACACTAATATAATACAAATCGCACCACTCTTTTGTGCGGGAAATGGGTATCACCGTAATAAAACACTACCAGTATTACATAACACTCGATGAAAAAAAAAATAATAAGCTGGTAACACCGCCGGCCGCCGTCGCTGGCAACACTGCGCTCACGTCAAAGTGACAGCTGACAGCGGCGACGGAGACTTAGCACTTGGTCCGATCCCTAAACACAATATCATGTCTTTTAAAACACTCCGCCATGTTTCCTCGTGACGTTTAAATATTTCCTCTTACAAAACTAATCTGACTGCTGTCTGCCCTTACTAGTATTCCTCCTCCGCGTCGTTGTTCTGCTCCTGGATCAGCGGCCGGCTCCTGTGCTGCTGCTGGACCTTGTTCTGGCCGATCTGTCGCGACGACGAGAAGCACAGCTTCATCACGAACGGGAATTTCGCACCTGTAATCATTGATGACAGTGGCAGTGAATATCTATTGGCTGATGGTAATGATGAACAGTTATTAGTACATTTTGTACACCAGGGATTTTTGTAACATGTTACGAAGAATATATAGATGTAGGAATGGCACTGTACGGAATGTAAGCAGGTTGTAAGGAGATAGTGTGAAGCAAGAAGGATGGAAGGGAATTAAAAAGCAAAGGGAAAAACAATAGAATTACAGAGTGTCAGAGCGACAACGCGAACGGGAGGATATAGAAAAGCGTGGTGGTGATTGCGTAGATTGCTGGTTTAGATCACGACGCCTAAATCTCACATAATTTTGGGGGCTCGTCCGGGATTTGAACCCGGGACCTCTCTTACAGTGCCATTCCTACATAGATGATAATAATATATGATTCTGATGAATCCGTGTTCGTCAAGGAATGGAGCTTCACCACCTTGTAAGCGCTTTAAGTCTACTGGGGAATGGTACAGGACCAAACTCAGGCTTATAGCAGACACGATCGCATTACAAATTCAGCTACCAGAAGCCAGAAGTTTATGTATTCACCTGGATGCTGGATGGTGGCGTGGTTGCACGCCATTATCGCCATAACCGACTGCGATATGTTCGTGAACTCCATCAGGCCAGACGATGATCTGGAAATTAAATCGGATATTTTTTGACAAAATTTAACATACTAGCGTTTAAATGAAAAAATCGAGCGTCAATTCAGAAGGCAGGTATACTATATATAACATACAAGATCTCCAGCAGCAGAATCCTACTTACCACCTGTAAAGGCTTACTTAGATGGATTCCAACAAATAATCTGTCCACTGATACAGCTTGTAATGAATGAGTTTACCTCTCGCTCTTCAACGGGAACTTAGATATGGTGTGCGGCGGCGCTACGCCGTAGTCCTTGAACACCTGGAGCAGCTGGTCATCGGACACGTCCGGCGGCGTGTTGAAGAAATGCAGCACCTGGAGGCGGAGTGAATACTTTATATTATTACCATACAAATGAAGCAACGAAAATACGAAAAAAAATCAAATATCTAAACTGAATCAATAAGGTAACAGCTCACGAAATCGCTGTGAAAAGAAAAAGCATTTCGTTTCGTTCTTTATAATATAGAAAGCAAGGCAGTGAACTCCTGGCTTCAATGAACTTTTAAGAGAAAAGTAAATAGGCTACTTTTAAGTTACTGCGCTTAACCATCGAACACTAAACTGCTGTTTACCAACAGGTAGTATCATGGTAAGCAAGTCTATATCATAAACCAAAGTACCGAAAGTAAGTTCTTTCCTTCCCTTTTTAGTGCTTCTGTTAAAAGTAACATCATTTAATATATTCTTTTTATAATTCTTTTTTCGCCACTCACTTTGGACGGCGGCTGTATCCTGTTCTTGTGTATGGAGGCCGGCGTCAGGAATCTATTGTTCTTGTTGCCGACGTAGTCCTTGAAGGAGGGGCTCTTGTCGGGCAGCGGGTAGGGGTTCATCACCTCGGCCAGGTACGCCTGCTTGGAGAACCTGCGGAACATTTACAGATAACGATTAATAAACATTCATCACGAAAACAACGAAGATACATGCACCGAAGGATGACCATCACTTATCATCATCAGGCGAAGGTTTTGCTAATGTTAAAAAAAAATTTTTTTCAAGACATTACAAAAAAGAATTTAAATGTGCTTTCTACCATCAGGATACCGTCACTGCTGGTAGGTTTCTATTGCAGGAGACCGTCTAGGTACTGTAATGTATGTAATCTGTGCATGTTTTTATGCATCCCCCGCCCTTGTGCAATTAGTGGTACCCGGCGCACGCGCTGGGTACATCAATAAACGCGTCAGTCGCAAGACACGCCTAACCGTGATCACGTCTTTTATTCCGCTAACCCGTTAACCTGGTACATACTAACTGGCGACGAGGATGGGTGTTGACTATTTTTAACAAACAGAAGTGTGATAATATTATTTATTTAAAACTTTGTTTGCACACAAATAAATATTGTACAAAAAGGCGGACTTAATGCCACAGGGCATTCTCTCCCAGTCATCCTCGGCAGTGGGCAAATGCAGTGGTAGGTGAGGGTAAAAGAGAAGTATTGTTTAGAAAAAAAATATATATAAAAAAAGGAAGATATATACTAATATATACATACATACACATACATATAAATACATACATAATTAATATATACATAACATACATATTACTGTGTTCCAGTTTGAACGGCGCTGTAAGCTAGAGAAATTACTGGGGTAACGAGACTTAACAACTTAAGTCTAAACGACGAGCGCAATGCGGTGCAGTGTATACCATCTTAACTAGCGCCGCGTTGTCATGCATTCGTATCACTTACCAACAGGTGAACGTCTCGCTCGTCTCATTTTCTATTCGAATAAAAAAATCAGACGGTGCCGTGAACAGTTGAGGAGTTACAAGAAAAAGTTTACTCACGCCAACGACAGTGTGTAGTCCCCGACGGTGACGTTGTTCAGGTTCTGAACGCACCTCTCCACGGAGACGCCGTCGCCCATCTGCACCATGGCCGTGCCCTCTTTCGTCTTCAGGAACTTTATCTGTGATTACAGAGTGCCATACACTAACCACCGAACCATAGAGATAGTAGATCGTATGCCATCAAGTCTTCCTGATATACGAACACTTGGACTTCTTCGTAGTATATTTCTTTTATCTTTAACAAGCTAACACACAATGTCACATGATATTAAGTGACAATTATATTTAAGATGTTCTCTTCTCCATCTAACTTTCATCTGACCCTGGAATTGATCTATAAGCCTTCTATAAAGCTGGCTGTTTTGCGCTGCACATTGGCAGTTACCAACATAAGTAAACATTGACCTCATAAAGGTTAAAGGTAAACTGATGGTAGTCTCTTAATATAAGGTAAAGGTTAAAAGCAATGAAGTAGTTGATGGTGAAAGTGGATATTACATATCGTAGGACTCACTCGAATAACGTTGCCGTACAGACAGCACAAGTTGAAGAGGCGGTCGGCGTTGGCCGTCTGCGGGTCCAGGCCGTATACCATCATAACAGACCCTTGCTGCGGCGGACCACCCTGAAATGAGATAATAAACCAACTTAAACAATCACATACTGTGAACAGTACCTATATGAGGATTCACGTCAAAATTTCATCATGGATGATGACAAGATTTTAGAGGATCTGCCTGGTTAGGTACCACCTTCATAATGCAATACAGCTGTTATATTATATTCCAATTCATCGTATACAGCCTCGTTGTCATTTAACGTACGAAATTTGGATCAATTTAGAATAACTGCATCACGTAGAAACGATTTTCGATATATTTTTTAATTCCAGTAATTTGTGGTTAGTTTCTTGTAAGTTAACGCGTCCTATTACAGGACCCCTGGTATTCCCTATCTTCCTGTATGGAGTGGAAACGTGGACTATCCCAGCCAGAGAGAGACAAAGGATTGATGCATTCGAGATGTGGTGCTGGAGACGTATGCTAAGGATACCTTGGACTATGAAACGCACTAATGCATCAATCCTGACTCAACTACGTGTTAAGACTCGTTTGTCCACCATATGCCAACAACGCATTCTTTCGTATTTCGGCCACACAATGCGCAGAGGTGACGACAGTTTGGAGAAACTGATTGTAGTTGGTAACACTGAAGGCAAAAGATCGCGCAGTCGTTCACCAACAAGATGGACTGATCAAGTAAAAGACTCGTCGTCCTCTAAATTTTACACGGTGGTGAGAGATGCGCTGGACAGGAACCGGTGGAGGCGGATCGTCCGCTCCAGACGGCAACCCTGATGCTGACCACGATCCTCAAATATGAGGGAACGACTTCAGAGAGAGAGATTACAGGACCTAGAAATTTGTTCGCATCTGTGGAAGGTCCTGTCACAGGACTCGCCACAGGTGCGATCACCTTGTTCAGTTTTGAGCATATTTTAACATTCTTTACTTTGTTACGATTTCGCACAGATGAAAAATCGTATTAGAATAAACCGACTGTCGCGCTTTATTCTGGTGACCAGTTCTCATCTAAATTATAAAACTAACCGTAGTTTTACAAAATCCCAACCAGATAGAGGAAAGTTCTAGTTTTTCCGAAACTATGTCACAAAAATTTGCGCTCAAACCCATATCTGTGGAAAGCCCTGTGATGGGATCCACAGATGCGCTTGAATTGTCATTTAGACAGTTAACGTACGAGATGCTAAGTTAGGTTATGAAATAAGGTTAAAAATACAATTACCGTTTTATCTCACTGTAAAAATAGTTATGAAGAAACGAAAATCTTTAGATAATATAAATATGATTTTACCAGGTGGTAGGTCTCTGTTGCCGGAGACCGTCTGGGTGGGTACCACCGCAGCTCCTATTGCAACCGCCAAATAGTGGTGTGCAAACATTACTGTGTTCCGGTTTGAAGGGCGCTGTAGCTAGTGTAATTACTGGGGTAACGAGACTTAACACCTTATGTCTCAAGCGACGAGCGCAATGTGTTGCAGTGTGTACCATCTTAACTAGCACTACGTTGTCATGGGCAAGAGTAACACTTAACATCAGGTGAACGTCTTGCTCGTCTCGTCGCAAAGCAGAATAAAAAAAAAAAATATGATACCTGGTTTTGTGCTGCCATCGGATGGTGCATCGGCGGCGGTGGTACGAAGCCTTCCCCGCCATAACCCTCGGGGCCGTAACCTCGTCCGTCGCGCTGTTACCAGAAAACATAGAAGATAAAAAATATATTATAGAAGACCTATGTCCAAGTAGAGGACGTCTTTGTTTTCTAATTAAACAATTTCTTACCGGATGGTGCGGCGGTGGTAGCCCGTGTCTCTCCTTCATCATGCCGGGCGGTGGAGGACCGCCGCTGCCGTATTCCACATCTATAACAGATTGATACAACGTTAAGTAAAGAAATTTCATATTTGTAATTAGCTGGTAGTATCTAGATTAAATTGTGCGGTTTTTACATTACAATCTTTGAAGGTAATCCCATGATGGATCCAGGAGATAAAGGAGCAACGCACTGAGTGGTATGGTTATATTAAATAGAAATCCTACTTAACCCTGTGCTATCGCCCCACCTCCGATATCATTTATATCATTTATACAAAAATCTATATAGACAGTTACTTGATTATCTGGTGTTGTGTACCTTCAATCCAGAAGTCTTTGCAGGACCGATTGTGCCTTCATAAAATTAAACACTACATAGGTTTTTATGAAGGAAAATATAACGCTAACGTCTCGAATCTAACACTAGGTGAATGACCTATTAAGTTATATTAAACTACTACATATTATAATCATAACTATCTAGTCTATATATTATTGGCTTGTGAGTTATTGGATAATACGACAAAAATGTTACTTTCATTAATGAGTTATATTTTACAAGTTCACAATTAAGCTCTAGTCTAATGGAGAGGGATGAGCTTGGTGACGTGATCGAGCTCAGCATGGCTAGCTACTGTCCTTATCATCAACCTGAAGTCATAACAGCAACGCTGTGTTCCGGCAGACGTAAAAACCTTATTAGAGAACCTTCTAGACTAACAGAAAGTTAGCCTGATATAATAAGCCCGTCCGTAACGAGTGATGCCAGTAAGGATGAGACATAAGAAGCTAAAACTTCCTGACCCTGGAATTCTACTAGACACGACACCATTTACAGCAGCAACAGTTGTGTTGAAAGTTTCCTATCTCTTGCTTATATCCCACAAAATCCCAATAAATTACAGCGAGCAATCGCGCCTCGAATTATCATGTAATTTTCGTACGAAATTAAAATTTCATTACAACTTAACCGTGCTGCGTAATTACAAGTTAAATTAACCAAATCATCAACAACCGGTTGGTTAATAATGTAGGGTTTTCTTATACAGTAATCAAATTTTAATCAGAGCAGTCTCTTCCGACGGCGGGGATGTAGATGAGACGTGCTCTGTTGTCACTCAAATACGAGGGCTGATAAATCTTCAGCTTGATTTACGGTTTCATGTTGATACAATGTTTGATCAAATTTGACGTTACAGCGGTGAGATGCAAAAACAATATTTGTACTCACACATGAGGTCTCACCTAAATAAATTTATTCAAAGCTTAAATACAGCGAATTTTCGTGTATAAATTATGGGATGGTTTCAAGTTACTTTTATATAGAGGAATCTTTAAGAATTTTATAATAAATTATAATTTTCCATCCTTTTGTAGAAGCTATTTTAAAAACTCTCAAAAAGTTGCTCACACAGTGGTTTATCAATATAGTCGACTTTGTGGACACAGGCAAACGACGCTTCAGTTGACATTAAATTTTAACTACTATGTATTCGAATATCTTACTCTCTATTTATAATATTATGATCATTATCTGCAACAGTCCACAGCTGGACGAAAGCTGCCCACAACGAACATCATTTAGAATTTTGGATCTATTTATAGTTAGAAATCGTTACGTTTTACGTTAGCCTAAAAACATTTGTAACGAGAGTTTTTATTCTTGCTTTCAGTGTGATCACCGTCTACTAGTACCAGCACTGGTTACAGTACGATGGTAGCGATCACAGAGACAGTTTCTGTTCTCTCTTTATAAATCACCTTTTACGAGTAGTCATGGAAAGAGTGATAAAGAAGATACTCCAATCTCAACTATACGATGCACTCTTGAAAACAACACTGCTAACGACGACATGAAATATCTATCACATAAATTTCAGTACATCTCTTTAAAAATATCTTCTTCTTCTAAGTCGTATTTCCTCATGACTGAGGGTCGTGGTCATCATGTTTTTATTGAAACACACGACGACTCTCTTGTCAGTTATAATGGAGTGGTGTTGCCATTGCCTTCTCCATTTCACATACTAGTCTGACCACTGATGATCATGACATAGATATGCAGGATTCCTCACGATGTTTTCCTTCACCGTCAAAGCGCGTGATATTAGTTGGTGTTTTATGCTAACTGCACATAAATTGAAAAATTCATTGGTGCAGGCCGGATTCGAACCCGGTACCTTCGCATTGGAAGGCCGGCGTTCAAACCACTAGGCTATCACGGCTCTAAAAATATACAGATCTAAAAATCTTACTTTATCAAATAAAAGACTAGTTAATAACAGTGTAAACGTTTTAGAGTTTACGGCTAGAAAATATAAAATTTCTAATTAACATTTAGAGTAGTAAATTATCATCGTGGTTAATATTAATATAAAAAAAATATATAATTCTAAAACAACACTGAATATACACAAGAGTAACAATAACACAAGGATACATTTCAGCGTACGAGGACAAAGTTTCAGTAAACAACGTGCGTTCAGTATAATCACCTAGATGACCTAGACAAGTCGGTTCTAGACTCATGCATAGAAATAGACAGGAAGTGTATCGGAAATGAAAGTCTGTATTTTGTTTAATGATTTATTGTTATGTACATGTCATTTATACATCAGCTCAAAATGTATCTATGGTACCTAGGTAATTGTATAAAGTAGTTAAGATATTACTGAATTGTAGTAATTTGATAATGGTATAGTTGTTAACAGAATTTGCTAAAGGATGTCCGATGGTATGTCCATAACATTGAGGTGCCAGTTAGTATCACCAGTCATGGCCTGGAGACTCGACATGTGAAGTCTCGTCATCCCAGTAATGAAAATATAACTACTTGCCTAGGACTACCTTTTCTTAGATTATTTTTTAATTTATTGGGATCGGATTTATTAAAACTAAATTTTACGGATTTTATCGCGTTTATTACTTCGTTTGTTTATTCCCGACGTTTGCAGACTTTAATCTGTGACCATGTTTTGGATCATCCCAACCATTACATCAGATTCGATGAACCCCAAATCCTCGCCAAAGAACACCGATTCCTGCCAAGGATGATTCGCGAGGCTATTGAAATTAAAAAACATCCTAATTTTAATAGAGAAGATGGTTGGGTAATACCACTTGCTTGGGATCCTATTATCAATAAAATTAAACCAAATCCCAGGCGAACCACTAGAAGACTTCAAGATACAGTGAGCTCTTTCTGCGTAGATCGGACCATTAATAATAATTAAAATGTTGTGGGTACCACGTGATAGCTGTGACATTCGGACGTCTGTCATCTCAGTCCTCCCGTGACCATGACTGCTGCAAAGCGGTCGAAACGTCGGGAATAAACAAACGAAGTAATAAACGCGATAAAATCCGTAAAATTTAGTTTTAATTAATGTGTAACATTCGCGGAAACATAAGAAATCATTATTGGGATCGGATTGAAAATATTTTTAAACGGCGGATAAAAACTTTAGCGGTTAAGCATTGGAATTGCGTTTATAAAACTTTGTACTGTAACTTTTCAAGTAACTTTCTATGGTAGTATTTTAGATATGAAAATAACCGAAACATCCAATTGGGTAATAAATCAAAATCGTATTGGAGCTGAGAAATATTCAGAATTAACTTTTTCTAATGAAACTTCATAAGAATGTGTAAATATTTAAGACAAATAAAGTAATGAATATGTGTCGCAAGCCCACAAAACTCAACTAGCTACAGAGCCCTTCAAATTCTACATACGAGTGGTTCATGTGTTGCAAATATTTGTATTGATGTTTGTTTCAGGCTTGATGTGGGTAAATATTTATTTGCTCGTGCTGAAATAAAATAAACTGTTAGTATTTCTATATCAGATATACTACAAGCCAAGGATAAAGTAGAGCAATCTAATATAATCTATATATAAGCTAGATACATTTGAAATTTCAATCAAGTCATAAGCAATAGTTTAATGATTGTGATGGATGAATTAAAGTTTAGGAAAAAGGTTTAGTAAAATATTTTCATCTACTTTATCCTCACCTGAATGCTTACTATTATCATTTCGAGCACACCAAGCTACAGGCAGTTGTTATGATACATTAGAAGCACAGGCTCGGAAGGTCGGAGTACACGCACTCACACAACACAAACGTTATTCCATACAAACCGTTCTGTGAATGTTCACATGAGTGCTGGCTGCAGGAGTCTTCGCTGCAGGACCTTGCCGTCGACAGGGTTGTGCAACTTGTTGGATCTGTCGATCATTACTCCGATGAATCGGTAATACACGAAAACTTAAAACCGTGTCCTCGCGATTATCTCGCATTACTGTCTTCAATGTTTTTACTGTCCAGTAGTCTGTGCGTGAATGTTGTGTTCTCGTTCAAAATTTTCTCTTTCGATTACTGTTCATATGTTGAGTAATATATATGTGTTCTATAATCGTTTTAACAAACACCGTTTCGTCGGTTTATTCTCTTGTATTGTTGTGTTCCTTTGTAAAAATTTAATAGTGTTTTCAGACCTCTCTGTGTCGCTGACGCGTTATTGAATAATTCAAACGTGTAACGCACTCGGCGACCGTTTCGTTTGGCGGACAATAAAAATCAACAACAACCTGAACGCGAATATACGTAGATAAAACGAACAAAACCGGTGACGGCGGTTGTATTTTAAGCGCTGAATCCATTACGGGGACCGACAACAGCCGTGCCGGACTAACGGCTAATTGTTTGAAAGCATGCGTGCCCCGCTCCGATAGCTTTCAAAGCTGTTTCAGGTTTACAACTGTAAAATATGAAGCCGACTTATTGAAATTTTGCAATGAAAATCTCCTTCATTTTGATCGAAACATTGTGATGAACGAGAGACTGTAATTATATCATCATTTTTCATACACTAACTTCTTTATAACACGGTTATAATTGTTTTCTACATACTGCTAAGACCCCCGATAACTTCTGCAGAATATAGTACCAGTATATTTTACCCGGTGGTAGGTCTCTGTTGCCGGAGACCGTCTGGGTGGGTACCACCGCAGCTCCAATGCAATCGCCAAATAGTAAGCAAACATTACTGTGTTCCGGTTTGAAGGGCGCAGTAGCTAGTGTAATTACTGGGGTAACGAGACTTAAAACCTTATGTGGTGCAGCACCAATGTGGTGCAGTGTGTACCATCTTAACTAGCACCACGTTGTCATGGGCAAGCGTATCACTTACCATCAGGTGAACGTCTTGCGCGTCTCGTCGCATATTAGTATAAAAAAAAAACCCTGTAGTCAAGTAAGGGGGGACTGAACTTCTCCTTACCCTGTACTATAACAAACATGAGACCACTGTGTATGTGTCATCCAGTCCAGACTTAGTGCGCAACGAGGGCCCAACTTCAATGCCTCTATAGTTTAAGAAGATTTTAAAATAGACAATAAGGGGAGACAAGCTGTGACATTAGGATTAAGTATAGAAATAAGTATAAAATGTAAAGTATAATTAAGTGGAATGATTTTATTTCAGAGAAATGTTTATGGGATGCTCCACAGGTCTCTCCAGATAAAAAATACAGCAAAATTGTATGACGGCGGAGTCTTCACTCCAGAGCGCGATGTATGGAAGAAAAACGAAAATTAGCGGAATGATAGCAAGCGAAACAGAATAGAAGCGAGAACTGGTATGCTAGAACTAGGCCCTGACCCAACCACACAGGGGGATAGTTGTATAAAAAAAAAACTTCAATGCCTACGGACGCAGTCTATTTTAGTCGCCTTTTATATGCCAGGATTACCTTAATCATAAACTATATGAATGATTACATCTAACTCTGAAAGAGCTTCAATAAAATAATAGTAGACTGTTATACTATTAATACGATATATGTAGTATCTTAATGATGGATTTTACTGATGCTTAGTAACATTCATTTGGATCATTTTCATCGAAAAAAAATATCTGAGAGTTTTCGCAGTAAGCTGTACTGTAACAGCGCAGCGGTTACCAGTTGACTTTACAACTGAGTTCACGCCGCGAATGAAAACAAACGGCTTCGGTCGAAAAGCGGAGCGTAACTTTGAATGTCCGCCGTTACATCAACTTTTATTAAGCTTGAGTAAGTGAGGAAGCGCTATTATCGTTTTTACTGCGGTTCAGTTAATTATGGCAAGTTTGAAATGTAATAAATAAATCGATGATGATATAGAGCAAGTTGACTAGATGTTAAGATACGTTTGAAAATATCACGCTGGTTAGGATTGTAAACATTGCACCATTGTTCATCGCTTTGACAGATAGAATATAAAGTCTCGTTACTACAGTAATATCAATAGCTACTTCTTCTAAGTCGTATTTCCTCATGACTGAGGGTCGTGGTGATCATGTGTAATGAAACACACGACAACTTTGTCAGTTATAATGGAGTGGTGTTGCCATTGCCTTCTCCATTCCACATACTAGTGCGAGCACGGATGCTCATGCCATCGATGTGCAGGTTTCCTCACGATGTTCTTCACCGTCACAGCGCGTGATATTAGTTGGTGTTATACTAACTGCACGTAAATTGAAATATTCATTGGTGCAGGCCGGATTCGAACCCGGTACCTTCGGAGTGAAAGGCCGGTGTACAAACCATTAGGCTATCACGGCTTTTATAAATAGCTACAGCGCCTTTCAGAACCCTAATTTATTCCAATTGAGGAAAATTCGCTTTTTCTTCTTCGAGAATAGAAGAATATCGCAGCAAAGAACTTGCTTAATTTCTACAGCGATATCGAAAGTGCAGATTGCTTAATGGTCATGTCATTATGAAGATTGAGAAGAAGACTTCTATGATACACAGCGTAGCGACGAAGATGTTATAACCCATCTCAAAAAAAAAGACTAATTATTTGAACCAAAAACTTGGTGTTTTTTTTATAATTAAATACAACTTGTTAAAGATAAAGTTGTATTGTATGAATGTTAATTCGTTTTATTTTCACATTAAAGAGCAATTGAAAGAGAAGCAAGATACTAAAGTCTGGAAAGCGGAAATGAGAGTGGAATTTTTAAAACGACCTTCCTCAAAATATTTTCACAAAGGAACCACAAAACCAAAAACAAAAATCATTATGACCGGGACAATGTACGGAAATGTTAATACTACTGTTTAAAGTTTTTTTTTAAGTGTTTACGTTGTAAATTTTAATTTTGAAAAATTTACAAATGCACTGAAAACTATTATATTATATATTATTATTTTTGTTAATAACAAATACTGTAATTCGTTTACAAAAATACTGAATTTTTTTTTTACACAAATTATGATTTTTTTACACAAATTCTTTTTTTTTTTACATAAACACTGAAACATTTGTTAAGCTCTAATGTTCTTATGTTCTAATGTTCTAATGTTCTCTTAAGTTCTAATGCTCTAATTGTGAACGTAAAGTTCGAAAGCGTCGCTGCGTCGTTAAAACACACACATAATTAAGTGATTAACCGACAAAAAATAATTGTTAAAAATGTTTAGTGATATTCACCGCGTACAAAACGGTTCAATGTAGCGCTGAACGTTTTAAGTTACGAGTCGCGAGCGCAGCGGCTTTTATTGCCCTCCGCTCCGACACGCTCCTCCTCCTCCTCTATCCCTCTCCCCACTCCTCTCGAGCTGGTGCAGAGGGTGGCGGGGACGAGGAGGAAAGGGGGTGAGGAGACATAAAAAGCGGACAACGCACAAAACGCTGAACGCAGAACTCGCACCCGGCGCTCGCAAATATTTCAAAATTTTACACCCCATATCCACTGACAAAAGAAGGGTGAGTTTAACGCGCAGTAATATTTGAAGAGGAACAAGTTCAGAGAGCTTCAGGTTCATGTTCAATGAACTTGTGGATATAAAACGTCCATCCATCGCGCGGATTAACGGGTTTGGTTCTTTCCTTGCGAAGGTCTCGAGTCCCAGCAGTGGGAACATGAAGATGATTATTTGCATGCGATATTGCGCGGCAATACCCTCAGTTTGAATGGGACTGATTTCATACCAGATTTCTACTTCTAGACCTTGAAGTAGGCAACAAAGAATATATGTTACGATTCCTCTTTCTTTTTCAATCATATTCATCACGCCTGATGGTTGTGATCACCATCCATCACTGCTGTCACCTTACAATGTTACACCATCTCCTTACTCTAAATATTTAGTTTTTTTTATTCGACTAGTCGACTAGACGAACGTGACGTACACTTGAATGTAAGTGATGGTAAGTGATACGCTTGCTTATAACATGCCGTTACTTAAGATGGTATACATTACACCGCATTGCGCTCGTCGTCTTGTGACATTGAGGTATCAAGTCTCGTTACCCCAGTAATTTTACAACCGGTTTAATCTCGTTACTCCAGTAATTTCACAACCGGTTTAATCTCGTTATTCCAGTAATTTCACAAGCTGTTAAGTCTCGTTACCCCAGTAATTTCACTAACTTACAGCGCCCTTCAATACACACAGTAATATTTAAACACTACTGTTTGTCAGAAACAGCAGCAGTAATCATAATGGAGGTGTGTTAATTTTAATAGTGAATAATATATATCTAATTTTCAGATAGTGAAGCAGTCGATCAATTTTCAGTTATTCATCACGTAAACGCGAAGGATATTTTTTTTAATTTCAGCGGCCGCGCCTGAATATTTCATCACTCGTAACACCTCGTGCAACAAATGGCTGCGCGTCATTTCATTTGCCGTCTCATACATATTATATGAAGCGCGCATTTTATTCAGACTGTGTTGCAGTACGATTGTGTTTTAATTTATAAATCCGATTTATATCATTACCGATATCACTTGATATTAAGTGAACGGTAAAGTTACCTGAAATATTAATGTAGCAGGTTTAAAATATAATTGGTAACTAGTCGAGTGGTTCAGGCAGTTAAAGAATTTTCAGCTGTTTCCTTCAGTGTCTCGATATAATAAAAATACGTATTAAAATATGAAAGTATAGTGATGAAGTTTAGTGACAGAGGGACTGTCTAATTTCTTGACCATCTCTTCGAGTAAACTTTCGCTTGTTACCACTGTAATGACAGTTCATAAATGATAGTGACAGTTTCTGTCAACGCTACAAAATGGATTATACTCTTCGTTTTTCTCTCTTATTCCTTTTTTTCATGTTTTTTTTATTTAATTAATAAGTTTTTTTTAAATGTCAATTTTTTTAATAACCGTTTTTTTAAATGTCTATTTATTTAATAACCGTTTTTTAAATGTCTATTTATTTAATAAATGTGTTTTTAAATGTCTATTTATTTAATAACTGTTTTTTTAAATGTCTATTTATTTAATAAATGTCTTTTTAAATGTCTACTTATTTAATAACTGTTTTTTTAAATGTCTATTTATTTAATAACTATTTCTTTAAATGTCTATTTATTTAATAACTTTTGTCATGCGGTAAGTCGTGTGGGTTTGCCGTAAGTATATTGTATTATAATAAACAATTATTTATTATTATAATCTATATGATATATATTACGTTAGTTAAATATATTAATTTCAATAAAATATATAGTTTTCATCGCCGTCTTAAAATTACTTTCCTAATACACAACAGCCTTAAACATTTTTGACGGATCTTCAAAAAATCAAAAAGGCATCAAAATTTGCGAGAATTTCAAAATTATTCACAACTTTATGAACATCGCTGTAAACTTGTTCTACGGAAGTACGCAGCATGTATTATGCATTCAGTACCCACTACAGGGTTTACGTCGGGAACTCGGCCAGGGGACTTTGAAATTTAATATACAGCTAATGGCGGACATTTACATGTCCGTATCAGCGGCGGGGAGGTTGAGGTCATTTTGATGTCTAATGCGATACGACGTATACAATGCAGGATATGAAGCGGTTTACATGGAGACAGGGATCTGGCTTCTTAATGAGAGATGGAGAAACATACACTTGGAGGCAAAGATATAAGATTGAATTGATTGAGAATTGGACAAGCTAAAACTGCTTTTAACAGAATGTCCAAAGTATTATGCGACCCCAAAATACCGTTTTCCATTCGATATCGCGTTCTAAAATGTTGTGTTTGGTCGGTTCTTGTATATGGTTGTGAAACGTGGGTTTTAAAGAAGGAATGTTGTCGTCGTATACAAGCATTTGAGATGTGGGGACTCCGTCGTATGTTCAAGATCACGTGGAAGCAGTTTGTCTCTAATGCTCAAGTTCTTGAGAAAGCTAACTGCGAACGTAAGCTGATGACAACCGTCATGCAGAGAAAGGTTGCATTTTTCGAACACTTGCAAAGAGGATCCCTTCATGAGTTCCCAAGGTTGATCCTGGAGGGCAAAATTCCCGGAAAACGTGCTCCTGGTAGACCACGTAAGAAATGGTTCGACGATATGAAAGAATGGACTGGGCTTAAATACCACCAATTAAAAAGAATAGCCCAAGATCGGAAAAGTTTTCTCAATCTGACCGCCAAACTTCAGTTTGAAGAAGGCACCTTATGATGATGACATAAGATTAATAACTTTTTTTTATGGAATTGTTTGTTTGTTATATTTTTTTTTGTAATTTTTATGTTACTCATTATGTTGTGTATATTATATTTTGAATGTTGTGTGTGTTTGTTACATGTTAGAATTAGTTAGGCATAAGATATTTTTTTTTCATTAATACGTAATAAATCAATAAATACATAAAGCTATTAATAATGGGTTTTTAAACATTATTATAATAAGCGTTAAAGTAGACATGGAAAGTTTCTGATACGAACCAAATCATTGAACTACAAATATTTACATTTAATAGTATTCCTATAATAACTGCTGGTAGGTCTCCGTAGTCGATGTCAGTGACTATTTTTACCGACAAACAGTAGTGTGATAACATTACTGTGTTCCAGATTGAAGGTATAGCTAGTGAAATTACTGAAGTAACGAGATAGAACATATGTCTCAAGCAATGTGGTGCAGTGTATACCATCTTAACCAACGGCATGTTATGGGCAAGCGTATCACTTACCATCAGGTGAACGTCTTACTAGTCTTGTAGAAAAAGTTTTTTTTTAAAGAAACTCAAGATAAAGGAGTCGCAATTAAATTTTAGTCTAATAAGAATATAGATATTGTTATAGAAAATAATGCAAGAGAACTTAAAATAGAGAGAAAAATCTAGAGCAAAAGTAATAGCCTGAACGTCTCATAGTAAACGTTAACAGTTAGGATCCGCTCGTATTCATTCAACTGGGAGAGGAACCCGCTTATTTGCCTTTTTATACCGCCGTGAATATATTTTATGAGTTAAAGCAAAAAAAAAACTTCACCTCCGCCCGGGTGATCCTTTAATTCTGTAATTTAGAGGACGTTCATGAGCTACGGAGACTGTAATTTCCTGAACGACGCGCTTCAGCGAGCTCCTCCGCGATTGTTTATTACTTTCAAAATAATTCCTTCCGTAAACTGAGCTTCGTGAAGATTAAAAAGTATACACTGTTATTAGAAATTAATATTTTATCATACTTCTTCTTCTAAGTCGTATTTCCTCATGACTGAGGGTCGTGGTCATCATGTTTTTAATGAAACACACGACGACTCTCCTGGCAGTTATTATGGAGTGGTTTGCCATTGCCTTCTCCATTTGACATACTAGTCCGACCACGGATGGTCAATGACGTAGATATGCAGGTTTTCTCACGATGTTTTCCTTCACCGTCAAAGCACGTGATATTAGTCGGTATTATACTAACTGCAAATAAATTGAAAAATTCATTGGTGCAGGCCGGATTCGAACCCGGTACCTCCGGAGTGGAAGGCGGGCGTTGAAACCACTAGGCTATCACGGCTTATTTTATCATACATGTATATAGAATTCTATATTCTTGTATACAGAAGAGAAAGAACTGTACAAAAGTACCCATGGTATTATATTATCATTTAGTTTTCACAACACATGATGAATGTGTTTGTAGTCGTCTTCTTCGAAAACTAATAGTAAAATTCGCGTGTATACAAAGTGAAAATTGCCTTCGTTAAGCCACAAGATTTTTTAATTTTTTACCTGATGGTAAGCGGTGTAATCTAGGTGGTAAAGAGCACTAGTCTAGACAAAGCCTGTTCAGTCTTGAACAACAATAATAATCGAATTCAACAATTGAGAGAAGAGAGAATTATATTTCGTTTTCAAATATACTCTACAAAGTTTCAGCGTCGCTTAGGACAATAGAATTATTCAGAATGTATTGTCCAATGCAAAAAGTGTAAACGCTCAAGCAGAGAGCGTTTCCCTCCGCCAGTTCTCGAAAACAACAATTGAGAGGGGGAGATTAATTAAGGCTCATGTTGGAGAATGGCCGCCGGGTCCGAGACCTTAGTGATGTGTGATCAATATCAAAAAAGTGAAATTATTAAGCTTTACATCACATCACATTATTAATCGTAAGACGACGATAGTTAATCATAGGCTTAGCCGCACCGTTCAACTGTTACCGGATCATCGCTCTACCTTTTATACAATTAAGTTTAAATTAAACAAATTCTAATTATTAAAATAAATTAATAACTTTTTTTTTATACTACTTTGCGACGAGACGAGCAAGACGTTCACCTGATGGTAAGTGATACGCTTGATAACAACGTGGTGCTAGTTAAGATGGTACACACTGCACCACATTGCGCTCGTCGTTAAGACATAAGGTGTTAAGTCTCGTTACTCCAGTAATTACACTAGCTTACATCTCTCTTCAAACTACAACACAGTAATGTTTGCACACTACTATTTGTCGGTTGCAATAGGAGCTGCGGTGGTACCCGGACGGTCTCCGGCAACAGAGACCTACCAAAAACTAAAAATAACTATTATCATTTTCATTGAAAACTAGTTCACTCAAATAGTATATATATTAGGTGCGCAACTAAGTTCTCGCTGTTTGTCAGTAAATGGCTCTAGCAGTAAGAGCTGGTCGATTTTGACATATCCAAAACGTCATGAACCAAGCTTAGACATATGGTAAACAAACCGTTGCGACACATGAGTGATTTTGTTTTCGCATTATATACTTCTGGTCAAGTGAAAATGTCGAATTTCGTGCCAAACAATCGACATTTGCGGGAAGTGTTGATTTTCTTTTTTCATTCGAAAAAAACGGTAATATATAACCAATTATGTATTTCACTATCATGAGGTACAGTTAGACATAACCTTGTATGTAGTACCTAAATCCTACCTTTGACTATGCACCATCAAGTGATGGTAAGTCTCTACCGTCTAAGGACCACCCCAGTGACTATTTCTAACAAACAGTAGTGTGTTAACATTACTGTTTATTGAAGGGTGTTTAATCTAGTGAAATTACTAGGGTAACGAAACTTAACATATCATAGACCGAGCGCAATGTGGTGTGAGCGTATGTATCACTTACCATTAGGTGAACGTCTCACTCGAAAAATAAAAAGTTTCTACCATCATCATTAAGTAAACCGACGCATTCAATTTCAGCTTCAAGCTTCAAATTTTAATGAATAGCTTTATGTTTAGGTAAAGTAAATGTTTCGGTAGTGTATATGCTTCAATATCCGTGTGAATAGTTACAAATTATTTTTTATAATTCCGCTTTTCTTCTTCTTGTCTGATGGTACGTATTTAGTTTATAATCAATGTAAAGTGACGCTTTGTTCATTTCGTTAATACATCGGCAGAGGGCGCACATCACTATGAGCGATCGCAAACTTCCTGATTACGATTGTCGACTTAATCCTCACTCGGAACAACTTCGCCGCGAACTCCATTAACAAAATACCACGGTTAGTGTTGCAGTAACATTACAGAACAATCTAGAACGCTCGCTGAACATTCCTGAACGTTGCTTATGGTATAGAACGGAGAGTCGCGGTCGGAGCAGGTTGTTAAGTTTGCGAATGACCGTAGCTTTATGCAACGCAAGTTATTATGTTAAAAGTTCCAGCGTCTGCATTCCAGACGGACAAAACTTAATATTCAGTTTTAGTCATGAATAGTCCATGATCTTTTAGAACTAAATATTCTTTAATTTTGATTTGAACCTTACAAATTATAGTCAAGACCATATTATATTGGAAAATTGTCAGTAAGTTAAAAAAACATAGTGTTCTAATGAAAAAGGAAATGGCAATAGCTAAGTTCTAAATCTATTTTTTTTATACTACTATGCGACGAGACGAGCAAGACGTTCACCTGATGGTAAGTGATACGCTTGCCTATGACAACGTGGTGTTAGTTAAGATGGTACACACTGCACCACATTGCGCTCGTCGCCTTGAGACATAAGGTGTTAAGTCTCGTTACCCCAGTAATTACACTAGCTACAGCGCGCTTCAAACCGGAACACAGTAATGTTCGCACACTACTATTTGTCGGTTGCAATAGGAGCTGCGGTGGTACCCATCCAGACGGTCTCCGGCAACAGAGACCTACCACCTGGTAAATTGGATTCATTCTAGTTGGACTAATTCTATTTGGTCACTTGAAGGTTCCTGGTTTTATCTGATGGTGAATCAGCTGTTATGACGACATTGCTATCCTGCTATTAATTTCTTCTTCTTCTAAGTCGTATTTCCTCATGACTGAGGGTCGTGGTCATCATGTGTAATGAAACACGACGACTTCATTGTCAGTTATAATGGAGTGGTGTTGCCATTGCCTTCTCCATTTCACATACGAGTGCGTGCACGGATGCTCATCACATAGATATGCAGGTTTCCTCACGATGTTTTCCTTCACCGTCAAAGCACGAGATATTAGTTGGAGTCATACTAACTGCATATTGAAAAATTCATTGGTGCAGGCCGGATTCGAACCCGGTACTTCCGGAGTGAAAGGCCGGCGTTCAAACCACTAGGCTATCACGGCTATTAATTTACAAGACCCGAAATAATCGCGGAGAAAACGAACACCATGTATAAGAGTCTATGTTGATTTTGAGTAAATTTGATAAAATGATTTTTTGACCTTAAATTTAATACTTTGTATATTTCTATGGAAACTAAATATTTTTCCAGTTTCTAATTGATATTGTTTCAATGAAGCATACAATAGCAGTATACAAATGCGATATAGATGAAAGTATTACTAAGATATAATAAGTACAGTAATACATAGTAAGTTCACTAAACACAAACATGTCTAAGCACTAAATCCACCATTTCTCAATGAACGCCAAAAAAACAATTTTTGTTGTTAGACCTCGTCAGTTATAACATTGATCAAACAGTTTATTAATCGTATTATTTCAATACATTTGTACGTACCGTCCGCGAAATGGTCACTGTCATACAATTCCACCATTTTTCTAAAATTACCTTTAACAAATGTTGAAAATATTTAGATATGTCATTTGATGAAAACATTTATACATATATATATGCCAGCCGACCCGGCAATCGTTTTATCATATAAATAACTTCAAGTGAATATTTTGTATGTTAAATGAATAATAACTAAGTTATTGTGAGTGTGGGATGTGGTCTATGACTGCAAGAGCAATGGAAACTATAGCGGTATATACAAATAACAAAACACCTGCCGTTAAGTTTTTAAGTTCAGTTCACTTTATTAACTGTCGGCGGGGCTGAGTACTGTTGGTTAACATAAGTAACTAAGTTAACGAGAACCGATCGATTGATAACTGAAACCTGAACATTGTTGCAGTGCTAATGTCGATATTGAAATGAGGTTGGTGGTAGAAGAGTGAAGATTAAGAGTTACATGTATTTTTAATGCCTGATCATAAAGAAAAGTATTGAGCCACCCTTATGGCTTAGGGTTTAAAAATTAGTCTACGACCTATTCTCAGACCTAACAAATATACATAAAAAAGTTTATAAAAATCGGTGGAGCCGTTTCAGAGGAGTGGTTACAAATACTGCGACACATGAATTTTATATATTTTTTTTTGATCTACTTTGCGACGAGACGAGCAAGACGTTCACCTGATGGTAAGTGAAACGCTTGCCCATGACAACGTGGTGCTAGTTAAGATGGTACACACTGCACCACATTGCGCTCGTCGCCTGAGACATAAGGTGTTAAGTCTCGTTACCCCAGTAATTACACTAACTACAGCGCAGATAGATGATAGATCTATAGATGTAGATGTATGATACTTGATGAATTGAAATCATTTTGTTATTATTACATCATTCTAAATTTTACACGTGAAGTGTTGTGTCTGAAACATTTAGCGATAGAAAGATCTCCTGGAGCAGTTTTCTTTATGTAATAAATAAGTGTTGTAAACATTGTAGTAACCTCTATTCAAATATTCGTAGAGTGTGACAAGGACCGAGGATAAATTTCTGCAACCTGTTCCCTTCTTTACATAGGATGTGTATGTTATTGTGAATACGGATATTGGAGTGTATTTATCAATGAGTATATCTTACTGTATGGTTGCGGCCGACCGCCGGTGTACTGTGGTGACTGGAGAAGCGGCGCGCTGCGCTGTGCGGGCTGGACATCCTCTGGGACTGTAGACAATCGAAACAGTTCTATTAATATACAGCTCCATATTTTCGAATCGATGCCCTCACAATCGCTGGTGGTATACAACCGGATGAGTATCACCGCAGGTTACCTTTCAGGCGAGAAGAGCATTGCTCTGTTTCAATTTGAAGAGGCACTGCCATTTATTTATAACAAGGAGTTGTGCAGTGAAAATATCCTTACTAGTAGTAACTTAATCTTATATCCGTTATATTTTAAAATCTACAAACTTATTACTTAATTATAGTTGAGTGATGGTTTAGATTTTTCTATGAAAGAACGTAAGTTACGATGCTAACATTGCGAAATAAACCCTAACCTTTAAACTAAGCTTTTTCGATTGAGTTAAAGCAAAGTTTATGAAAATATTCATGAGCTCGTTAGTAAATGATCCCTGAATAAAGTGAAACACGCAGCGTCTAGATCATTATCATCAGCCTATGTACGCCCACTGCTGGACATAGTCTTCATCTAAAGTCACATTATACATGTGCTATCCCATGCTACTTTTAATACTTAATTTTATAAGTACATTTAACTTTAACATTAAAACATTCGAAGCAAACAAAACTATACTAATTTAACTATCATTACTTTATTTAAGAATATTTAAGCAGAAGAATAGAATTATGAATTACTGTTTAGATTTCAGAAACTCGTGTAAACTTGAATGAAGTAATAGATATTTACCGATAAAGAATTCTGTTTGAAATTCTGATCCAAAGCTACCATTTGTACGGACGTTAATAAAATTAATGTATCAAAAATCAAAACACGAAATGAAATCGATTCGAGTTAATGCTCGGTTTGAGGCAATCGCGGTTCAACCGTTATAAATATTACTCAACCGACGAATTGGAGATCATTATGCTGAAGATAAATCACTAAGGGAGAGATGAAACCGCGGCTGATATTGCTTCGGCGATAAAAACGATACATTAATTTTAATCTAAACATTTGAGTTATTACAAACGTTTCATGATATCACAGTAAAGTATCGAGTAAAATTATCACACGCAATTTATGTATTGGTCACGAATCCAATGCATTTGGATTCATAAATACAACGAAACGGTTGTCCGATGTAAATGTGCGAGAGTACAAAGTCATAAAAACCGTACATCGACTGAGGTTGGACTAAAATTTTCTTAAATCTAGTGAAATATAATACTTTTCATATTTTATGCGTAACTAATGCGGTAGAAGTGAAAGTTTAGATTCTGATTAATTTTTTTTTATACTACTATGCGACGAGACGAGCAAGACGTTCACCTGATGGTAAGTGATACGCTTGCCCATGACAACGTGCTGCTAGTTAAGATGGTACACACTGCACCACATTGCGCTCGTCGCGTTGATACATAAGATGTTAAGTCTCGTTACCCCAGTAATTACACTAACTACAGCGCAGATAGATGATAGATCTATAGATGTAGATGTATGATACTTGATGAATTGAAATCATTTTGTGATTATTACATTATTGTAAATTTTACACGTGAAGTGTTGTGACTGAAACATTCAGCGATAGAAAGATCTCCTGTAGCAGTTTTCTTTATGTAATAAATAAGTGTTGTAAACATTATAGTAACCTCTATTCAAATATTCGTAGAGTGTGACAAGGACCGAGGATAAATTTCTGCAACCTGTTCCCTTCTTTACATAGGATGTGTATGTTATTGTGAATACGGATATTGGAGTGTATTTATCAATGAGTATATCTTACTGTATGGCTGCGGCCGACCGCCGGTGTACTGTGGTGACTGGAGTAGCGGCGCGCTGCGCTGTGCGGGCTGTACATCCTCTGGGACTGTAGACAATCGAAACAGTTCTATTAATATACAGCTCCATATTTTCGAATCGATGCCCACACAATCGCTGGTGGTATACAACCGGATGAGTATCACCGCAGGTTACCTTTCAGCCGAGAAGAGCATTGCTCTGTTTCAATTTGAAGAGGCATTGCCATTTATTTATAACAAGGAGATTAGTTGTGCAGTGAAAATATCCTTACTAGTAGTAACTTAATCTTATATCCGTTACATTTTAAAAACTACAAACTTATTACTTAATTATAGTTGAGTGATGGTTTAGATTTTTCTATGAAAGAACGTAAGTTACGATGCTAACATTGCGAAATAAACCCTAACCTTTAAACTGAGCTATTTCGATTGAGTTAAAGCATAGTTTATGAAAATATTCAAGGGCTCGTTAGTAATTGATCTCTGAATAAAGTAAAACACGCAGCGCCTAAATCATTCTCATCAGCCTATGTACGTCCACTGCTGGACATAGTCTTAAGTCACAGTATACATGTGCTATCCAATGCTACTTTTGATACTAAATTTTATAAGAACATTTAACTTTAACATTAAAAAAAACTCGTGTAAACTTGAATGAAGTAATAGATATTTACCGATAAAGAATTCTGTTTGAAATTCTGATCCAAAGCTACCATTTGTACGGACGTTAATAAAATTAATGTATCAAAAATCAAAACACGAAATGAAATCGATTCGAGTTAATGCTCGGTTTGAGGCAATCGCGGTTCAACCGTTATAAATATTACTCAACCGACGAATTGGAGATCATTATGCTGAAGATAAATCACTAAGGGAGAGATGAAACCGCGGCTGATATTGCTTCGGCGATAAAAACGATACATTAATTTTAATATAAACATTTGAATTATTACAAACGTTTCATGATATCACAGTAAAGAATCGAGTGAAATTATCACACGCAATTTATGTATTGGTCACCAATCCAATGCATTTGGATTCATAAATACAACGAAACGGTTGTCCGATGTAAATGTGCGAGAGTACAAAGTCATAAAAACCGTACATCGACTGAGGCTGAACTAAAATTTTCTTAAATCTAGTGAAAATATCCTTACTAGTAGTAACTTAATCTTATATCCGTTACATTTTAAAATCTACAAACTTATTACTTAATTATAGTTGAGTGATGGTTTAGATTTTTCTATGAAAGAACGTAAGTTACGATGCTAACATTGCGAAATAAACCCTAACCTTTAAACTGAGCTTTTTCGATTGAGTTAAAGCATAGTTTATGAAAATATTCAAGAGCTCGTTAGTAATTGATCCCTGAATAAAGTAAAACACGCAGCGTCTAGATCATTATCATCAGCCTATATACGCCCACTGCTGGACATAGTCTTCATCTAAAGTCACATTATACATGTGCTATCCCATGCTACTTTTAATACTTAATTTTATAAGTACATTTAACTTTAACATTAAAACATTCGAAGCAAACAAAACTATACTAATTTAACTATCATTACTTTATTTAAGAATATTTTAGTAGAAGAAAATTATGAATTACTTATTTACATTTAAGAAACTCGTGTAAACTTGAATGAAGTAATAGATATTTACCGATAAAGAATTCTGTTAATATTTCTGTTTGAAATTCTGATCCAAAGCTAACATTTGTACAGACGTTAAGAAAATTAATGTATCTAAAATCAAAACACGAAATGAAATCGATTCGAGTTAATGCTCGGTTTGAGGCAATCGCGGTTCAACCGTTATAAATATTACTCAACCGACGAATTGGAGATCATTATGCTGAAGATAAATCACTGAGGGAGAGATGAAACCGCGGCTGATATTGCTTCGGCGATAAAAACGATACATTAATTTTAATCTAAACATTTGAGTTATTACAAACGTTTCATGATATCACAGTAAAGTATCGAGTAAAATTATCACACGCAATTTATGTATTGGTCACGAATCCAATGCATTTGGATTCATAAATACAACGAAACGGTTGTCCGATGTAAATGTGCGAGAGTACAAAGTCATAAAAACCGTACATCGACTGAGGCTGAACTAACATTTTCTTAAATTTAGTGAATATAATACTTTTCATATTTTATGCATAACTAATGCGGTAGAAGTGAAAGTTTAGATTCTGATTAATTAATTTTTTTTTATATACTACTATGTGACGAGACGAGCAAGACTTTCACCTGATGGTAAGTGATACGCTTGTACATGACAACGTGCTGCTAGTTAAGATGGTACACACTGCACCACATTGCGCTCGTCGTTAAGACATAAGGTGTTAAGTCTCGTTACCCCAGTAATTACACTAGCTACAGCGCCCTTCAAACCGGAACACAGTAATGTTCGCACACTACTATTTGTCGGTTGCAATAGGAGCTGCGGTGGTACCCACCCAGACGGTCTCCGGCAACAGAGACCTACCACCTGGTGCAGAGACCTACCACCTGGTGCGGAGACCTACCACCTGGTGCGGAGACCTACCACCTGGTGCGGAGACCTACCACCTGGTACAGAGACCTACCACCTGGTAAATGGTACTGGATACCTGGTAATTAATTTGTAAGAGAATGAGATGAATATATTGAGGCGATGGTAAACGGAAAGACAAATGTTGGAAACAACGAAAGAAAGAGAACAGTGAAACAGTGTTCTATTGATATCAAAGCTTCTTCTCTTGTTAAACTATTACTTCTTATATTCAGAGTATATAGTATGGAGACTAGATGGTATATAGAGCTCGTAGCGGTAGAGTAGTGGGAATGGCAAGGTCCATAGCAAAAAAGGACCAACGATAGGAAAACAATACAAAAACGCGTCTCATCTCATTCTCTCACAGTCCCCTATGAATACATACTCCCGGACACATCTATCGGCCCACCGCCCAGTGTTTAAAGTTTCGACGGTGTCTAGTTAAAAATAAATGTTAGGTGGAGCAATAAGTTTTAATGCAGTTTTGAAGCAGATTTATTGGTCAACCTTTATGTAGGTTTTTTTTTTTTGTAATTTCGAATTGATTGGGCCGGCAGAAATTTTACAACTAGGGCGACAATTTCAAGCAGAGTATCCATATTTTTTGTTCAAAACTGGCTCTAAGTTTAGATTTGCCTTTTTAAGGAACCAATAATCGGACACATCAAAAAAAAAACCAACTTGTGCGAAATAAAAAAGTTTTCTCCATTCCTGGGTCGTTGAAAACAATGAACAGACTCGAATTTTCGTTTTTTTTTTTTCAAAATCCGGAATTCAAAATTAAAAAAAAACATACATAAAGGTTGACCAAAAAATCAGCTTTAAAACTGCATTAAAACTTATTGCTCCACCTAACATTTATTTTTAGCTAGGCACCGTTAAAACTTTTAAACACTAGGTGGGCCGATAGATGTGTCCGGGAGTGTATTTACAGTTGTCTCTCTTTTCGTTACACTTAACCGTTTCATAAAATCTAATTCACATCCAAAAGAATTTCCATTTCATATGCTACTGATTGAATTGTATTTAATTTAGAAACAGACTAACCAATAAAAAACTATATATGTTTACTAATAAAATCGATGTTAAAGTAATAATCTTGGGGGTCAACATCGCAAAAGACCATTTAGGTACAATCGCAGCGACTATTTCTGCTCTCAAACTGCTGTTATTACCGTGTACTTAGTTAATAGCTGTATCTAATGAAACTATTGACCAAATGGGACTAACTTACTTGTAGATCTTAACTAGCGTCACATTGTTAAGTAAAATCGTTTTTACTAACAGGTCAAGGTCTCTAACGTCTCATCGCTTCATTCAATCATGAATAAATACATCCGTTTGATATATATAGATTATACATCAATGTCTTCGAAAAATAATGAGAAAATATCTTATGATATGATGTCCTCATAATTCCTTCGTTCGTATAAAGAATTTCAGATGTAACATCGCTTTATTTATTATCGGATATATCATGCGATATTGTTAAATGTACGAAGGATGCCCCCGTAGCGAACGTACGAAGTGAACATTCAGGTCAATCTGATTTATTATACAAACACAAATGGATACCGTCGACGATATTACGAATGTATCGCGAACGATTACATATTTACAAATGAAACGATACGACTTACATTTGATATCGTATGAGAAGTAGAGAGTTGAGATTTACGAATACTTACGAGTATTTATACAATGCGAATATCTAGCACAGGTAGAGAAAAGAACAGCAACAAGTGAGCAAATATTTCAAAAGGTAACATTTTTAGTTAGCGATGAAACGAGAACTTTTAAAGATATTTACTAGTAAGGATATTTACTCTGCACCACATTATTCTCAGTCGTTTTTTATTAGACGATTTGTCTAAAGCCTTTTCAACAAATCGAAACAGTGCATTGGTTTTCTCGTATTAATGATATCGAGGATATAGAAGCTTCGATCTAGTTTGATTAATGAAATACATTCACATGTTTTTTTTTAATTTTCATAATGTTTTTGGAAGGTCCTTAAATCGTAATGAGAATACATTTGTTGACCTTTCACTTCAGAAAGAGACAAAAGGAAAATATGAACAGAGAAATCAGTATTAATGTAATTATATTTTAAAACAAATCATTGATCAGCCAGAACTAAATCGCACAAAGTACCGATACAAAAATATATTTTCACATCGAACTGAAAACCAAAAGAGTTTTCAATGAATCGATTTGATAATATTAATTTTTAGTAATATTTAAAGTAACAAAGATTAAAGATTTTCTTACATTTATGCATGTGGAGGATACGAGGGTACTTTGCCGGAGCCGGTCCTGGCTGTAACGGGCCACTTACCGTTCTCAAACCTTGACTTCCGTCCGCGTATCGGCGTGAAGCCACCGTCACTTCCCTGCACATATAAAAGGCGAACACACTCTTTTAATCCGTTTTCCAACTAGCTCTCATCATCTATATCAATTTCCACCACGCATAGCGCCAACGGTACATGCCGATTCATTGACAGTCATAGAATAGAAAAAAAAATAGCTACAAATAATATATTAAAACAACCAAAGAAAATATAATCCCGCCTCTCCATATGCGTCTGAGGGTATGCGTGTTCGCTCTGAGACATTATTTTTTTTGTGTCTGTGTTTCTTGTCGGGGTACTGGTACTGTAATGCTGTTCTGTGCATTCGCTGGACACATTCCAATGTTAGCCGACTGTTTCGCAGCCTCATTATTAATGTCTTCTACTAAACCATATAAGAGTGTGTTTGTCTTTAGTTATATATGTGCATGGAAGATTACTAATTATAACAAATATAATGCTATGCTTACTATTTAACTGTGCAGTCAAGGAAAATTTATCTGAATCGATGAAGCAAATAGCTAATATTGAATTGATGAATATGAATTATAAATAAGATTTAAAATTTTCCTTGATTGTACAAAAGTATGTTAATAGTCAATACGCTGTAGTGGATGCAGATAACAGCTATGTTGTACTATCCAATAGTAATATTGTAGTATCTATAACAATAGTATTAATAAAAGATTCACAGTGCCAATGTTTTGATTATCAAATTAATTGGCATTCGCTGAATGCGTCAATTTTGATAAAGTTAAAATTAGTATGGTCGATATCAAAACGTTGACACGTAGATGTAAGTCACAGTAAGCGATACGTACCGGGGCCGTGTCCAAAGCAAAAGCCTTTGTAAGTCTTGCGAGGTACCTGTGTTACGACTGTGTGGTGCTGCGGTGACCAGCTCGCCGGTATGGCAAGCTAACACACCATTATCGCCTTCACCAGCATTGTATCTCAGTAACGCAAATAAATCCAAACGAATACAATTTTGAAGACGATAATCGTGTTCAAGTCGGTATTGTTTCGAGTTTACGTCGTTCAGTGTGATGCGGTGTGGATGGTGGGTAGGTGGGGGTTTGTATTTTAAAAACATAATTGAAACAAAAGTTGAAGCAATAACAGATAATCATCGCATGCAATGCAAAATTTCAAGAAACAGATGTAATAAGAAAAAGATACTAGAAATTATAAATGAATAAAACGTAACAAGTCTTATTAAATATGAAAACTTAGTAACATTCCCAATCACTTTAATTTTTGAAATCTAGTTATTTCACTAATTACAGCGATCCGGATAGCTTTTGACTCAGTATTGATGATGATCTTAAAATGTTTTCTACTTTTTGATTTATCATTAGAACACAGTGCTGGAATTCGTTATCGTTAACAATTAACTGATAAAATCGTTGAATATACTATAAATAATCCCACAACTGGGACTCGGCAACTTCTCTCAAAAAGAAGACAGAAGAAAGTTAAAGCGCAAGAGTATTCGGAGGCTGTTGTTCTTGGGACATATCATTATATTTTCCTTTATCGGAATCTCAAGCTTCGGGGGTAAGTGAACCTCTTCGAGGAGTATATATAATATAATATTGAAGAGTATTCTTTTATATACAGTATATATTCTATTATACAGTATAATGTTCGATCCCTCCGGAGCTTGACTTTCAAATACAGATCAATATCATTTCAGTCAGATCAGTTACATGAATAACAGCTACACACCCCTAGTGGGAACATTTTTTTTTTATACTACCGCGACGAGACAAGCAAGACGTTCACCTGATGGTAAGTGATGCGCTTGCCCATGACAACGTGGCGCTAGTTAAGGTGGTACACACTGGACCAAATTGCGCTCGTCGCCTTGAGAAATATGGTGTTAAGTCTCGTTACCCCAGTAATTACACTAGCTACAGCGCGCTTCAAACCGGAACACAATAATGTTTGCACACTACTATTTGGCCTATTACTATTTTACCAGGTGGTAGGTCTCTGTTGCCGGAGACCGTCTGGATGGGTACCACCGCAGCTCCTATTGCAACCGACAAATAGTAGTGTGCGAACATTACTGTGTTCCGGTTTGAAGGTCGCTGTAGCTAGTGTAGTTACTGGGGTAACGAGACTTAACACCTTATGTCTCAAGGCGATGAGCGCAATGTGGTGCAGTGTGTACCATCTTAACTAGCGCCGCGTTGTCATGGGCAAGCGTATCACTTACCATCAGGTGAACGTCTTGCTCGTCTCGTCGCATAGTAGTATAAAAAAAAATATTTGTCGGTTGCAATAGGAGCTGCGGTGGTACCCATCCAGACGGTCTCCGGCAACAGAGACCTACCACCTAGTGATAACATCACAGTAACCGATTAAAGAAATATTAAATTTAAACAGAGTTTTAACACTCGCGATAAACATTTGATATTTCGAAAAAAAAAATCAACTAATCCGCTTTCATAACGCTCATGAAACATGAAATTAAATGGCGATTAAAGCGAGCCGCTCGTAAATGAACGTGAAATATACCACCCATTAGAGTGGCAGTTAAGCCGCATTATACAATAATTACACTGAAGCTTAGTTAATTAGATAAAAGCTACAAAGCTAGTGAAAAAAACCTGGAAACTATTTCGTTAAGTTAATTAGTAAAACGTTCTATACGCTATTTGTTTTATAAAAGTTTTCATATTATTTTTTCAGTCACTAGAGAGTTAAATCTACTTTTCACTTATTATCTAGATTTAATAAAACTACTAAAAGTTTACTCTTTGAAAGTGAAGTAAAATTTATGTAATGTTTTTTCAATACGTAGGATTCAGTTTCAAGTTCTATATACGAGAGCTAGATTTTAGGTCCATCTTCAACTTAATTGCGTCTTAACATTATGAAAAATTGTTAACTGGTTATAAACGTTAGAGCAAAAAATTACAAACAACTTATTATTAGATATACAAAATTGCTTGGACAGGTAAAAAAAAAACGTGGAAACAGAGAGCATTTGATAAGTAATGTAACATACCCCGAAGTTGATTAGGACGTTGCTTATATAAATAAAAAAAAAAATTACTGAAGACTAGTAAAGTAACGCGTCAAAGTGAAAGATGTATCGGCCGCGGAAGATTGATGACGGTCAAGACCTCCAACCCGGAGCTTCACAACGAAATGAATAAACGTCGGACCCGCAAACGAATTTCGTTTACGCAATTTATTGATTTTACACTACGAAAGCGATTTCCGCAATAATAACGCACCAATAAATATTTACAGTTTTACACAATAAATCGACACTACATTTCCAGTATATACTCCCGGACACATCTATCGGCCCACCACCCAGTGTTTAAAGTTTCGACGGTGTCTAGTTAAAAATAAATGTTAGGTGCAGCAATAAGTTTTAATGCAGATTTATTGGTCAACCCCTATGTATCTTTTTTTTTAATTTTTTTTTGTAATTTCGAATTGATTTGGCCGGCAGAAGTTTTACAGCTTGGGCGACAATTTCAGGCCGAGTTCCATATTTTTTGGTCAAAACTGGCTCTAAGTTTAGATTTGCCTTTTGAAGGAACCAATAATCGGACACATCAAAAAAAAAAAATACTGAAGACTAGTAAAGTAACGCGTCAAAGTGAAAGATGTATCGGCCGCGGAAGATTGATGACGGTCAAGCCCTCCAACCCGGAGCTTCACAACGAAATGAATAAACGTCGGACCCGCAAACGAATTTCGTTTTTTTTTTTCATAATCCTGAATTCAAAATTAAAATTAAAAACATACATAAAGGTTGACCAAAAAATCAGCTTCAAAACTGCATTAAAACTTATTGCTCCACCTAACTATTTATTTTTAGCTAGGCACCGTTAAAACTTTTAAACACTGGGTGGGCCGATAGATGTGTCCGGGAGTGTATTTCACTGGTAAGAGTATAGTTTTTTTTGGTATACAACACCGGCACGCGTTTAATACTAAAATAAAAACAAACACAATCGTTTCAGCAAACATTCACAGGCACTGCTGTTAGGTCTCTGTTGTCGGAGACTACTTGCATACAAAAATAGATAAAATTTCGTACTTACTCCTAATCTACCTCAGAGTTGAGCAGAGAATGAGTAGTGTGCAGTACACGATAAGCATATATATTCATTGATACTACTGGTAGGTCTCTGTTGGTACAGACCGTATAGGTAGACACCACCGCAGCTACTATTTCAACCGCCAAACTAGTTTGCGAATATAACTGTGTTCCAGTTAGAAGTGCGCTGTAAAGTAGTGAAATTACTGGGGTAACGAGACTTAAACTTTGTCTCAAGTTGACGAGCGCAATGTAGTGCAGTGTATACCATCTTAACTAGCCCACATTATGGGCAAGCGTATCACTTACCATCAGGTGAACGTCTTGCTTATTTCGTCGCTTCGTAGAATAAAAAAAATCATTTTTATACAAATTGAAAGTGAAAATAAGGAAACGACCGTTTAGAAAATAAAAATGTAAAATTATGTAACACATAACTTATCATTCAAAAAACGTAAACCAGTATTATTACCGGTAACTGTGCTTTAACTAAAACATATAGCGGTGTGTAACTGTCTTCGGATTTGAAGAGAGCTGATGATGTCATTTACTAGAATAACGAGAGCGTTTATGCAATGAACGATATTATGTAAGTATCCTTACTGACTCATTATTTTCTAAGCACGAGTTTAGATTGCAATATGAATATCATCATTATTAATCGCTTCAAAGTACACGTCTCGTGAGAACAGTCTGCTTAAGAATACTGCATGTTGGTAAATCAATTTAAATCATTACTGTGGTGCAGTGTACATTGGAGAGGATTAGGTTGTTGAGTTGACTAGGAAAGAGCGAGTCGCCGTCGCCTCCAGCAGAATTCCGATGAAGAGCCTCCATGCATACTAAACAGGACTTTTAGTCTCTAGAAGTAATAACGCGAATGGCCTCTACGTTACTAGTAACATTTTGAAAATTAATATGGAAATGTGGAATTTGAGGATGCATGAGTTAATTAGCTATTGCCTACTGTCTAACAGTAGTGTTTTTTTTTTAATTTAGTATAGGCTAACGCTTGACTGCGATCCCACCTGATGGTAAGTGGTGATGTAATCTTTGATGGTAAAGCGCGCTAGTCTAGAAAAAGCCTATTCATTCTTCTCTTTAAAACTCCCACATCGTAACTGGACGGAAACACTGACGCCGGCAGACTATTCCAGTCCTTCGTTGTTCGCACTATGAAGGACGAAGCGAAACGCTTCATCCTAATGCGCGGAATGTCGACAGCGAAGGGATGAATATCTGCGGTGTGTCTAAACGTCCGATGGTGAAAGGGCGATGGTGGTATCAGGACATGCAGTTCCTGAGCACAGTCTCCGAAATGCAACCGATAGAAAACCGAAAGGCTCGCTACCCTACGTCGGTGACTCAGGCTATCAAGTTTACTACCAGTCAGCTCAGGGTCACCCACTAACCTTGTGGCTCGCCTCTCCACCGAGTCCAAAGCAGCCAGTGTATAAACATTACTGTTAGACAGTTTGTAGGATGCAGTTGGTATTGAAATTATTAGATTAACGAGACTCAACCTGTTACACCTCTGCGCTACTAACACTGGTGTGTAGTATACACATCCTAAGTATTAGAAACAATCAATTCAAATGTAAATTAAATCTGCCATACCTCTCACATTCACACGTCAACAGTCAGAGCTCACACCTCGCACACTGCCCATACACGAATGTTTCGAGACCTACACTCATCTGTCTTTTATACCGAAACGATGTTATGTCATACCCTCCCTTTTTTCATTTTAGTCTTTTAAAATCAATACACCTACTATTTTACTAACAAAATGTCGGTAATCACAATTATATACCTATCTAACATAAGTTACACAACATATTTTACGATCGCTTCACTTGCTAAGTTAAAAGAAGAAAATTTTCAAAAAAATATTTTTGATTCCGTTCTGTAGTTAAATGGAAATAGATTAGGATAACGTTTATGCATACATCGTAACTTAAATATTAGACAGAGTTAAGTATCAGCAGCTTACTGTTCATAAACATAAGTAGTTCTAGAAAACTGAACAGTTAATGTGCTATAATTGCGTCTGACAGCTCCATTCGCACTTGAAAGGAGGCGATGAAGAAAAGAAGCCTTTTAATGAAGGATCTCACCCGGGCCCCCGACGCGGCCTCTTCACTTACTTCTTTTCGCAACTTAATAAGCAGGGACACCTCATTAAAACTTTTAACGAAACAAAAACTTCGCGAAACAAAGTCGCGCTGGAGTGGAGGTTTGGTTTTAAAATATTTACTTCGTCTACTGTAGGTCAGTATCCACTCTGTTACAATTTTCAAACTTAAACTTTTAATGCCACAACGTTTAATGATGACGGACCCTTCATGAAATTAAGATAAATTATACTGTTCACACAGTTTCTATGAATCAGTTAAACTTACTAATAACCTATTATATAAAACTGATAACCTATTATATTATATGATAACCTATATATTTAACCAGGTGGCAGGTCTCTGTTGCCGGAGACCGTCTGGATGTGTACCACCGCAGCTCCTATTGCAACCGACAAATAGTAGTGTGCGAACATTACTGTGTTCCGGTTTGAAGCGCGCTGTAGCTAGTGTAATTACTGGGGTAACGAGACTTAACACCTTATGTCTCAAGGCGACGAGCGCAGTGTATACCATCTTAACTAGCGCCGCGTTGTCATGGGCAAGCGTATCACTTACCATCAGGTGAATGTCTTGCTCGTCTCGTCGCATAGTAGTATAAAAAAAACCTATTTGAAAATTAGTAGCAACTGATTGCACAGTGGTATAGCTCCGTGGGCTGTGTGTATCTCGGAGGTATTTGGTTCGAATCCGGTGTCACATGTTGTGGATGGTGTTGGTGATATAGTTGTAGAATCTATCTACCACCATCGTAAATCTGAATCGGAGAATTCTAGACTATACAGTTATCATCGTAACGAAAGAACGTAATTTTTTTATATGAAAGTGTAAACTGAACCTATCAACATATTCTAGATCACCTGCATTTTTTTATCTAGGCTTAGCTCCAGGTCCTAGCTCATTCACTGCTGATAGGTATCTGTTGTGTGTGTGCCGGAGACCGTCTAGGTACCACCGCAGTGACTATTTTAACCGTCAAACAGTAGTGTGCAAACATTACTGTGTTCCGGTCTGAAGCGCGCTGTAGCTAGTGTAATTACTGGGATAAAGAGACTTAACACCTTATGTCTCAAGGCGACGAGCGCAATGTGGTGCAGTGTGTACCATCTTAACTAGCGCCGCGTTGTCATGGGCAAGCGTATCACTTACCATCAGGTGAACGTCTTGCTCGTCTCGTCGCATAGTAGATTAAAAAAAAAATGTGCAGACATTACTGTGTTCCAGTTTCAATGGCGCTGTAACCTAGTGAAATTATTGGAGTAACGAGAATTAACATATGTCTCACGACGAGCTCAATGTCGTGCAGTGTATACCATCTTAACTAGCGCCGGTTTAGGGGTAAGCGTATCACTTACCATCAGATAAACGTCTCTCACGTCTCGTCGCCTAGTAGCTTAAAAAAAATCAGAGGTAACCTCTAAAGCTCATACAAATATCTATTATATTTGTAGAAACTACATTCAAGCAATTAAAGTAAGGCCGAGAGGATTTGATCTCAAACATCTTAATTTAAAATTTAATTTCAGTTGTTTTCAGCGACTCGCGAAGTTCGTACGAGATACTATTTCCGTGTCAGGAAATGCTTTATCGCGTTAAATTTTAAATGATCTTTTTCAGTCAAAAACAGCGTCTAGTTTCAGTAAACATGAGAGAGTTTCTATTTTCACTTTTCTGCAGAACTGTGTAATAAAGATAGCAGCTGATAATTTATTTTTAATTCGACCTCCTCCTGATGATTAGTGACAAAGATGAAAACGTGCTAATTAGGATGGTATACACTGCACAACATTGCGCTCGTCGCGTTTATATACATGTTAAGTCTCGTTACCCCAGTAATTTCACAAGCTTACACCACCTTCCAAACTACAACACAGTAACGTTATCACACTACTATTTGGCGACTGAAATATGAGCTGCGGTGGTGACAAGACGGTTTCCGGCATTAGAAATACGTTATGAGTAATTGAGTATTGAAGAAAATTGCTATCTTTTTTTTAATTTTTCCCATACAGTTGAGTGAGGGACGGAAGCGTGAGGGTAAGCGGTGCGAGGGGAGGAAATTACACTCCGCCAGGTTGTGCCGGCGCTCACCTGACCTCTTTATTGTATGGAAATTGCCATCGCAGTCACGCCGCAGCGCTGGCGATGGAACTGCTCCCACAGCCGTTATAGAATAACGCTGGTAGCATTTGTTTAAAGCTATAACTAGTTTGAGCAGTTAAATGTAACGTTATAGCTATATAGTAATTAATTACATGAACACTAGGCATCTTTATTAGGAAGAGTATTCAAAAATACTAGAAATAATTGATGTAGTCTCCTTCTTAGTGCGAACAGCGAGAGACTGGAATAGTCTGCCGGCGTCTGTGTTTCCGTCCAGTTACGATGTGGGAGTCTTTAAGAGAAGAGTGAATAGGCTTCTTCTAGACTAGCGCGCTTTACCATCAAAGACTACATCGCCACTTACCATCAGGTGGGATTGTAGTCAAGCTATAGTCTTTATTATTAGATTTTTATTTAGATGATCAGGTGATCACAGTCTCGAATTTTCTCGTCAAGACCGTAGTCATTGTTTTTTCTCCAAAAATTTGACTTCTGTCCTATTTTTACAACAAATGAAAATCATGAAAATAATCTAATCTACAATTCTCACTATATACATGTTTGTCTGTAAGGTGATGCTACTCACTTTTGTTTCAGTTCTTTGTTAAAAACAAATTACCGGAGATTTAATCACTTTAATCAAAATTATATCTTCAACCGACTAATACAATATAAATTTATAAAGCCGGTAAATTTCTCGCTAGAACGGAGAGTAGTCATTAAAGTAACTGGAAGATTGAGATTTCTCTTCGGTACTCCGACCGCATTTCGGTCACACAAAATCAGTACAAACAGATCGCCCTTAAACCAATAGAGATGCACCGCCGCGAGCGCTGCGCAAATATTTCGCCGGAAATCCGCGCCCGTATTTACTACACTCCTATCTAAAGGAAAACCAACTGGTATTTTTTTCTACAGCTTTAAAAACCATCGAAACGCTTTTCTTATTTCACCAAGATTTACATTTTAAAGCTGCAAAATCGTTAAAATCAAGAATATAAAAATCTATAGACATTATCCGAATTTAAAATTTTTTTTTCATACTACTTAGCGACGAGACGAGCAAGACGTTCACCTGATGGTAAGTGATACGCTTGCCCATGACAACGCGGCGCTAGTTAAGATGGTACACACTGCATCACATTGCGCTCGTCGCCTTGAGACATAAGGTGTTAAGTCTCGTTACCCCAGTAATTACACAAGCTACAGCGCCCTTCAGACCGGAACACAGTAATGTTCGCACACTACTATTTGTCGGTTGCAATAGGAGCTGCGGTGGTACCCACCCAGACGGTCTCCGGCAACAGAGACCTACCACCTGGTAAAAATTTACTAAAAGAACGAAAAGTTTGTTAGTTCTAAACTGAGATGTTGAAAATTTCGTCATCACTCATCATCATTTTGACCTCAATACTAAAACAGAATACTGTAATCTTAAATTCAAGAAATCAAGAATCTCATCATGTCAATCATCATCAAGTGAGATAGTAAAAAGTTTTCCATAACATGTTGGGTTAAAGCTCCGCCTTCCGACGAGCGCAGCTTGTCACTGGTCTTTCTCAATCCCATATTACGTCGAAACCGAACTCAACTGACTGAATGTTGGTTTAACGATAATAAACAATTTGAGTTAAAACATTTGCGAACTTGGTGTACGTTATCAACTAAGCTATAAATAACGTTTCCAAAATATCTACTTCAAATATTTCATACTTTTGTAAAGTAAATAATACCTCTCTTAAATTAATTTTTAAGTAAAATGAGATCGGCGACTTTGGGTCTAACGTATTGGTAATCGGTACACTGCGATGCTTTTGTCTTGGCCTGGTGATAGCTCACCAGGCGAATTAGAAGAAACCTCGCTACCATCGAAACTGTGCAACACTTGACTCAGGAATCGAACCAGAATCTTCAGTGGTGAAAGGCATGTAACGAATAATTAATGAAAACTTGAAAGTTTTTAAAATTTGAACATGTAAAAAAGCTTTCCCCATTCCCATCGACTAGATTTGCCAAACATTGTGCGAAGGAAGTGAACTCGGCGATTTCGCTACGTGGCTCTTTATCAAATATGTTTAAAACGTCTCAAATCCTCCAAATCCCGGAAGTTACGACACGGGACGAGATTGCCGGGAACAACGCCTCGTTAGATCGTTGCCGCTGGAAGCTTTCCAAGGAGACGTACTCCCCGGCACTCGCGAGCCGAATGAGGGTAGTTTGAAAGTAACACTTGGCAGCTATTAAAATCCAAGTTAAACAACGGCTCCGAAACCAAAACTATAATGTCACTACAGTTAAAGTCAAAAATCGCAAAGTGGGCCCAAAGTAGTAGTCATAGAAAAAAAATGAGCATAGCGTTAATTAAAATCGATACAGCACCATCTATGGTCTAAAATTTATATTTAATTTCAACGTATGAAACTTTATAAGAGATAACTTTGACAATTGTATTTTTTCAAAACATCCATCACAGTAAATCCATTGACCATACCGTCCTTCAAACTGGAAGACAGTAACGTTTGCACGGTAATGTGTGGCGGCTGAACTAGGCGCTGCGTTTCTAGACTTGTTTACCAAAACACCGACATGCTGGTAGTAAATATAAATTGAACTTTAATAGGGTGGTTTATTGCCGTTCGCTCAATATGAAGTCAAAAATTGCTTCATTCAATTTAAATGAGGCCTCGCGTACGAACAGTACGGGGGTGGAACACAACGTATTAATATTTGATATGAACACGTGTAGCGGCATCGAATGTTACTTACGTAGAATCAAGTGAATCTAATATGCTTAGACACAACAAAAAATATTTAGAGTATTAGGTAGGCGAATTTTAATAGTAAGCAAAGAACTTTTTTTAGTCTTAGAAATAATTTAATTTATAAAATTCACTGTGGGTCTCTATTACCGGATTGTCTATGTGACACCGCAGCTCCTACTCCTTCCGACAAACAGTAGTGTGATAAAATTACCGTATTCTAGTTTTACGAGTGTTGTAGCTAGTGAAATTACTGGGGTAAGGAGACTTAATATCTTACGTCTCAAAGCGATGAGTGTAGTATAAGTGATGTGTGCATAATCTTAACAAGCGCCACGTTGTTTCGCTCATGTAGTCACCATGATGATTAACAATAAAGAGAAAACGCAATTTGAATGTTTTCATAACAAATATGAAAGCAAAAAAAAAAGTTTCTTAAAACAAACACAGACGCGGTCATCATATACAAATAGAAACGATATTCAACAACCGGCTCAAACACAGACGAATGTGAATAATCTAACTGTACAGCGAGATTAATGCCCTTCAGGAGCCGGGAATATCCAGCTCCGCTCCACACAGTTTCCACTGGCCTTATTTAAATGTGAAAGCGGACAGGTAAATCACCGGAGGCAGTTAACTTGAAGTGGGTTTTATTGAAATAGAACTTAGCTCCGAGTTGCGAATGGGACCGACGGCCGGCCGCCTCGAATAGTTATGAAAACGCGAACGGACCTCCTGTTTTAATATCTAGTTTAAAAATAGTTTTGAAAAGCTGTGCAAATTATTAATTTATAAGAGAGGTCAAATGTAGCTAATTTTTGCTGCGTCTGAATATTCATTTTATTTCCAAACCTTCAGTATATAAGTTTTAGGGATAAAACAAATCAAAGCAAAGATTTTTTTATAACAAAATTATTCCGTTGTTGATAAAACTAGTTTTATGCGAATTTTATTGCGTTTTTCAACTATTTATTACGTGAAGTTTCACACTCTCTACATGGTCACAGGAAAACAAAGCTATAAACTGAAAATAACAAATCAATTAAAATCTACAATTTAATTCCTGGAAGGAAGAAATATCTAAGATCTTAAAAATAACAAACGCACAACAACGTTTGTAATGAAATAGACGTTCAACTGGATAACAATGTAGGAGAGCGGAAACGACAACAGAAACGGGCATCCGGATGAATTTGTACAACAGTAGGTCGATACAAAAATTCCGAGCACAATCAGACAACAAAGAGCCGCAACAACAGAGCTTAACCTGCTCCCGCCAGTACAACAGAACTCGATTAAGCGATTAACCCAGTTCTTCTGTCACGGAGAGCGGACGATGAATTCGCAATTGGGTGTAATTTGCAACCGATTTCCGATGCGGCCGGACTACGTTGATGAGCTATAATTTTAGGAAACAATGACATGTTTTAAAGTAATAACTAGTAATAGAAATAAATCCTTATTTAAATAGGATTGATGAAGTGGGGATTTCCTGATAGAATAAACTTCATCGTCATCAACATTTCAGCTCAATGTCTTCAGATATATTACTTTTAGATTCCAATAAGCAACTTTACAACAGTTTTTATATGTTTAATAAACGAGACCACGCGCAAAATGATCTACAGATTTGTTTATGAAAATTCTAACTAAATATGTGCAATAGATAACTATATATCCTATAGCAATAGCTAGCAATAGATCCTGAAGCATTTTTAAAACATGATGTCGGCATTGAGGGTACCACCAACATTTTAAGAATTGCCCATTGTACAATGAAAAGTAAATTTGCAAAATCTTACGGCGCAACGACATCTTAACACGTCCGGACACACTGACGGTCGGAACGCGACTGTTTTTATAACGCCAGCGCGTTTCTTTTTGTACCCGCACAAGAATTACAAAAACATGAGTCATGTCAAAATTAAAAATAACGAAATTTTAACAAACATATAATTATACGACACGAACGCGCCGACAAATGTATGTATTACAATTTCTAGTTGTTACAAAACACTTTTTGAACGCGACAAAAAGGTACAATTTTTTTTTCTAAATAATACATCTGTAGAGGTTAGACATTCAGCCGCATCGAGATACGAGGAGCGGTCGCTTTTGAAACTTCAACCGCTTTTCTTGGAAGCGCTCGCTCAAAATGAGAAAAAAGCAACACGCATACAAACATACCTGTTCGTTTGGCTTTATTATTATGGATCTATATTCTAAATTTAGAGTTTAAATTTACAATTCCTATCACACACATATATGTTAGATATTGAGGATAAATAATTGTGGTTATAAACATTTTGTTAGAAAAATAGTAATTGTATTGACTGTTAATGAATCCAAAATGAATTACTGCATATTGTACTATTATATTTCATACTAATAGTTATGTAATAATTGTATTTATATTTCTTATAGTGTAATTGAAATATTGGGAATATTATTAATCCATGACTTTTATAAAATTGATAATAATTAAATAGTTGTATTGATTATTGTAAAGATGGCGCCGCTGTCATTTTTGTATAAATGGCGGACAACTGTGGATCTCGAGCTCATTACTGTTTGGACAGCGTAAGAAGTGTGAACTCAGTGACTTGTGAATTGTATATATAAAAACGTGTAAATTAGATATATATGTTGAAAAGAGAAGTGTCTATTATATATAAGATTTGGAGTCCGTCGTGTAAGGTCTGCCGCGCAAGTTCCGCGTCCCCGGCTAGATGCCCCTCGTGCAAAAAATCCCGGCTAAGTGCCGAATGTTGGTGCACTCAGCATAAATTTGCACTTTTTAAAGCGAAGCGCCGCGTATAAATCGATTATTGCGCACCAGCACCACTTTGGATACGCGAGTGCTCCATTTAATAGACCTTAATCATGCATTTTTATTATTAATATAATAAAGCGATTTACATTCATGAATACCTTACGAAAGATATAGCGAGAATATGAATAACATTTACAATTTCATTGGGAAAATACGTGTGAGGATTGTCATATACAAGTTACTTATTTACTTTAATAATTTTTATATAGAAATAAAGCAAATTTTTACATGATAATTGAGTAAAGACGAGTTTAACTCACCTTAAGTTTACTATCAGCTAACCTATATAGAGTAACAAAGAACAAATACAAACATAGAAAAGAAAACTTAGAATTGTCGAAGTTAAGTTTAATGTTTATTCAAAATGATGGGTGACCGAAAGTACCGGAGGAGGAACGAAATGTTTCTCCGTTTGAAATTTTTGATGATAATTGAGTAAAGACGAGTTTAACTCACCTTAAGTTTACTATCAGCTAACCTATATAGAGTAACAAAGAACAAATACAAACATAGAAAAGAAAACTTAGAATTGTCGAAGTTAAGTTTAATGTTTATTCAAAATGATGGGTGACCGAAAGTACCGGAGGAGGAACGAAATGTTTCTCCGTTTGAAATTTTTGATGATAATTGAGTAAAGACGAGTTTAACTCACCTTAAGTTTACTATCAGATAACTTATATAGAGTAACAAAGAACAAATAGAAACATAGAAAAGAATACTAAGAATTGCCGAAGTTAACTTAAATGTTTATTCAAAATGATGGGTGACCGAAAGTACCGGAGAAGGAACGATATGTTTCTCCGTTTGAAATTTTTGATGATAATTGAGTAAAGACGAGTTTAACTCACCTTAAGTTTACTATCAGCTAACCTATATAGAGTAACAAAGAACAAATAGAAACATAGAAAAGAATACTTAGAATTGCCGAAGTTAACTTAAATGTTTATTCAAAATGATGGGTGACCGAAAGTACCGGAGGAGGAACGATATGTTTCTCCGTTTGAAATTTTTGATGATAATTGAGTAAAGACGAGTTTAACTCACCTTAAGTTTACTATCAGCTAACCTATATAGAGTAACAAAGAACAAATAGAAACATAGAAAAGAATACTTAGAATTGCCGAAGTTAACTTAAATGTTTATTCAAAATGATGGGTGACCGAAAGTACCGGAGGAGGAACGATATGTTTCTCCGTTTGAAATTTTTGATGATAATTGAGTAAAGACGAGTTTAACTCACCTTAAGTTTACTATCAGATAACCTATATAGAGTAACAAAGAACAAATAGAAACATAGAAAAGAAAACTTAGAATTGCCGAAGTTAAGTTTAATGTTTATTCAAAATGATGGGTGACCGAAAGTACTGCAGAAGGAACGATAGGTTTCTCCGTTTGAAATTTTTGATGATAATTGAGTAAAGACGAGTTTAACTCACCTTAAGTTTACTATCAGATAACTTATATAGAGTAACAAAGAACAAATAGAAACATAGAAAAGAATACTAAGAATTGCCGAAGTTAACTTAAATGTTTATTCAAAATGATGGGTGACCGAAAGTACCGGAGAAGGAACGATATGTTTCTCCGTTTGAAATTTTTGATGATAATTGAGTAAAGACGAGTTTAACTCACCTTAAGTTTACTATCAGCTAACCTATATAGAGTAACAAAGAACAAATAGAAACATAGAAAAGAAAACTTAGAATTGCCTAAGTTAAGTTTAATGTTTATTCAAAATGATGGGTGACCGAAAGTACTGCAGAAGGAACGATAAGTTTCTCCGTTAGAAATTTTTGATGATAAATGAGTAAAGACGAGTTTAACTCACCTTAAGTTTACTATCAGATAACCTATATAGAGTAACAAAGAACAAATAGAAACATAGAAAAGAAAACTTAGAATTGCCGAAGTTAAGTTTAATGTTTATTCAAAATGATGGGTGACCGAAAGTACCGGAGGAGGAACGAAATGTTTCTCCGTTTGAAATTTTTGATGATAATTGAGTAAAGACGAGTTTAACTCACCTTAAGTTTACTATCAGCTAACCTATATAGAGTAACAAAGAACAAATAGAAACATAGAAAAGAAAACTTAGAATTGCCTAAGTTAAGTTTAATGTTTATTCAAAATGATGGGTGACCGCAAGTACCGGAGGCGGAACGAAATGTTTCTCCGTTAGAAATTTTTGATGATAAATGAGTAAAGACGAGTTTAACTCACCTTAAGTTTACTATCAGCTAACCTATATAGAGTAACAAAGAACAAATAGAAACATAGAAAAGAATACTTAGAATTGCCGAAGTTAACTTAAATGTTTATTCAAAATGATGGGTGACCGAAAGTACCGGAGGAGGAACGATATGTTTCTCCGTTTGAAATTTTTGATGATAATTGAGTAAAGACGAGTTTAACTCACCTTAAGTTTACTATCAGCTAACCTATATAGAGTAACAAAGAACAAATAGAAACATAGAAAAGAATACTTAGAATTGCCGAAGTTAACTTAAATGTTTATTCAAAATGATGGGTGACCGAAAGTACCGGAGGAGGAACGATATGTTTCTCCGTTTGAAATTTTTGATGATAATTGAGTAAAGACGAGTTTAACTCACCTTAAGTTTACTATCAGATAACCTATATAGAGTAACAAAGAACAAATAGAAACAGTAAAGAAAACTTAGAATTGTCGAAGTTAAGTTTAATGTTTATTCAAAATGATGGGTGACCGAAAGTACCGGAGAAGGAACGATGTGTTTCTCCGTTTGAAATTTTTGATGATAATTGAGTAAAGACGAGTTTAACTCACCTTAAGTTTACTATCAGATAACTTATATAGAGTAACAAAGAACAAATAGAAACAGAAAAAACTATATATTTTTAATAGTTACATTTAACTTAGTTATAGCTCCGCTTGTATAAATTGATGATCTAAGTTATGATGGTGAAGTACACCATGCTAAAAGTAAAAGCATTTATATTTCAGTTTCATAAGAGTTTTCATTATAAATTAAATTCTTAAACATTTCAAAGCCGCGCTGCCTTCACATTGCACGTTCTAGATATTATTTGGAACTGACGAGCTTCACAAAGCGCGTCCATCCAGCGCAACTTATGTTAACTTAACGGATTGCCTTCTTAAGAGTTAAAATTTCAATCTCATCCCAGCGGATTTCAAAAGGAGCCGGCTACGTTTTAGATGTATTCGAGACGCGGCAGATTTAAACCGGACGCGTTCAGCCGGATGACGCTGAAATTTCCGAAGCAACTTTTAATATTTCTCCACATTTTACAAATAACTTTGTTTTTGAATTCTCAAAGAATATAAAACAAGAAAGGTTCAACCTTTCTGTTGCACATTGAAGAACCCCATCACTGAAACCCACGAACCGTTCTGAAGAGTAATATAAAGAAAAATCATTTCGTAGTTATATAAACACAAGTTAATGAAGGTTATTAAAAAAAATATTTAATTATTAAACAAAACTACACAAAAACTTAGAATTGAGATAGTCATAAGTTGGAGTATGTGATGAGGGTAGGTGTGGAACAAGTGGTGATACGTAGTAGTTGTGTACATTGACTGAAACGTACATGACATGCAAGTAATATACTGTAAACTAAACTAACATGCAGTACGAATTCATAATTAGTTATAGTCATACCATCATTCAAGTACACAATAAGCATGAGTGACATAATAAATGTATTAATAATATATTTGTTATAATCATTATATATATTTGGTAAGTATATAATATATAAAGTCGTCGCTCACTACAACAAAAAATAACTTTTTTTTTATACTACTATGCGACGAGTCGAGCAAGACGTTCACCTGATGGTAAGTGATACGCTTGATAACAACGTGGTGCTAGTTAAGATGGTACACACTGCACCACATTGCGCTCGTCGTTAAGACATAAGGTGCTGTCTCGTTACCCCAGTAATTACACTAGCTACAGCGCCCTTCAAACCGGAACACAGTAATGTTCGCACACTACTATTTGTCGGTTGAAACAGGAGCTGCGGTGGTACCTAGACGGTCTCAGACAACAGAGACCTACCACCTGGTAAGAATAAGATAACTTCACACTACTAATAGTTTAAAGCAGTTATCGCATTTAAATAGCCTTCGTTATCGCATCGCGTGCGCGTGAGTTTAATATTTAACGGCGTTTTTATATAGTCACGCGCATAGCTCAGAGGTTAGAGTTATTACATAACACTATTCCGTATATGGATTCAAGTCTCAAAACAGTTTTTTATACTACTTTGCGACGAGACGAGCAAGACGTTCACCTGATGGTAAGTGATACGCTTGCCCATGACAACATGTTGCTAGTTAAGATGGTGCATACTGCATCGCATTGCGCTCGTCGCCTTGAGACATAAGGTGTTAAGTCTCGTTACCCCAGTAATTACACTAGCTACAGCAAAATGTAAATATAACTATAATAATAGCTGTAATATAACTATTCAAAGTTTTGTGTATACATCAATGTCTATTCTTCTTCTTCTTCTAAGTCGTATTTCCTCATGACTGAGGGTCGTGGTCATCATGTTTTTATTGAAACACACGACGACTCTCTTGGCAGTTATAATGGAGTGGTGTTGCCATTGCCTTCTCCATTTCACATACTAGTCTGACCACTGATGGTCATGGCATAGATATGCAGGTTTCCTCACGATGTTTTCCTTCACCGTCAAAGCACGTGATATTAGTTGGTGTTTTATGCTAACTGCACATAAATTGAAAAATTCATTGGTGCAGGCCGGATTCGAACGCGGTACCTTCGCATTGGAAGGCCGGCGTTCAAACCACTACGCTATCACGGCTCTTTAGATGTTTATTAGATATGTGATAATCGTGTCAGTTATTACACAACAAAAAATTACTGTATATTAGTAATAAATATTTCATTTATTATCACATGAACATTGTTCTTCTATTATAGATAGGGTTTCATCTACAAATCACCGTTTCGGTTCCAGCAGGTAAAGATCTCTGACAAAATAAAATAGTCTACCTTCAGAGGAAGGTCATGGCTTTTGACTTAGATAATTAAGTATAAGATCTCTCCTGATACTATTATTAAAATCGAAGACTGAAGCTAGTATACCTATGAGATGAAATTGGTACGGGATGTCTTAAAACAACACAATAGATCTCGAGTGTTAGTCATTAGCATTTAACATATGTTAATTGCGTTCGCGATAAGGTCGATGATAAGATATAAAGAATAAAAAAAAAATAACAGTTTCAGTTAATACCAAAAGCACGATATGATATAAAAACTAAAACGAACGAAAATGTATTTATGTTAAGTTTTTACAATTGGCTGAAGACCAATATCCCTAAACTGGTATGTCGGTTCAAGTTTAAGGGATTAAGTTAACAGCTTCATATACCAACAGTTCAACGACGTGGTGATTGTTAAATATTGAAAAATAATAGATAATGTAATGATATCTTCATCGAGAATATCTTTATGAATAATGTATAAAAAAAACTGTGATGTTTTTGTATGAGAGGATGTAACGGTTTCTTTCGGCGAACGTACCATCGCTCCAGTGGCGCAATTGGTTAGCGCACGGTACTTATACGACAGTGTCCGAGCAATGCCGGGGTTGTGAGTTCGAGCCTCACCTGGAGCAGACCGATTTTTTGTACATTTTATTCTAATAAAAAAATCTATCATTTATTTATACGAGAAGTATCATTTAAATGAGACTCAATATAACTGTTATAAATCATACATGAAATTTCGTCGGTTAAATAATAAGTGTTATAAGTAAACAAATTACAAAATTTTCAGTCTCTCTTCTAAAGGTTGCAATTTTAATTATCGTTTAAGATATTAAACATATTTTAAAATATACTCCCGGACACATCTATCGGCCCACCACCCAGTGTTTAAAGTTTCGACGGTGTCTAGTTAAAAATAAATGTTAGGTGCAGCAATAAGTTTTAATGCAGTTTTGAAGCTGATTTGTTGGTCAACTCTTATGTATGTTTTTTTTTTTGTAATTTCAAATTGATTTGGCTGGCAGAAGTGTTACAGCTTGGGCGACAATTTCAGGCAGAGTATCCATATTTTTTGGTCAAAACTGGCTCTAAGTTTAGATTTGCCTTTTCATGGAACCAATAATCGGAAACATCAAAAAAACAAATCCAACTTTTGCGAAATAAAAAAAGTTTTCTCTATTCCTGGGTCGTTGAAAACAATGAACAGACTCGAATTTTCGTTTTTTTTTCATAATCCTGAATTAAAAATTTAAAAAAAAAACCATACCTAAAGGTTGACCAAAAAACAATTCTGGGTTATATGTGCAGGGCACTCTGTATTTTAACGTGACAACGTCTATTAATTATATCACCAAGGAGGAATATTAATTGATGTAAATTCAACTTATTAAACTCTGTAACGGTCGGCGTAAGCCACGCCCACTTATGTGCGGGACATTTATCAGCACGCGCGTCCTATCTTATACCAATTAATAGACGTTGTCACGTCAAAATCAGCTTTAAACTTATTGCTCCACCTAACATTTATTTTTAGCTAGACACCGTTAAAACTTTAAACACTAGGTGGGCCGATAGATGTGTCCGGGAGTGTATTTTTGGTATATGTCACTTTTTCATTTAACTGACGATATGTGTAATTTTGAGTTGTGATATGTTTTACTGTGTGCAAAATTTCTGCGCTTTATATAAACTAATATCTATACGAAAACAATTTCATATATCTAATATAGACGATTACTGTAATAATGATTGTAATGTAGTGAGGGACGACTTTAAAGCCAGCCATACACGAATAACCTTCACACGATGTAGACTATATAATTAAGTTATCATTTCGTAGTCTCGTGTATGGCTGCAATTACACCTACATTACAAAAACGACAGTGAGTACTCACATGTGTAGTCCCAGCTGTCCTGGTCGTTTTTGAACACGTTCAATCTTTCAGGCTGAAACAAAAAACAGTTACAACAACATTAATAACAACAAGAGTATACAGTAACAATAAAAATTTTAGTTAAAAATTATTAATAGTATCAAATTTTTTATTCAACGTATAAGAGCTTGGCGTTCCTTGGGAGAGGCCTATGTCCAGCAGTGGACTGCCGCGGGCTGTTGATGATGATGATGATAAGAGCTTAAAGTTCACTTGATGTTAAGTGATACTTCACTTCAACGTGGTGTAACTTATTTGTCTATTAATATAAAATAGGTAATTTTCAAACAATGCTGTTTCTTAAGGGTAAATAGATTTTCATAAGATTTATAGACATTAGCGAGACCGATGTGCGCGAAGATCTTTGGGGAAAGTCTATGTCCAGCAGTGGGAATATATCAACTGATGATGATATAAAACAAGAGTACCTTAAATCTATTTTAAACTTCATCTATTTGTTCATTTTAGACGTCGATTATTTACTAGAAGTTTTTTCTCACTTTACCATATCTTAAAAGTTACAATCATTAGTCAAGTTTAATTTAAGTATTTTTTTAAAGATTCCAGTTTTATATAAGTTCTTTAAAGTCCTGTATTTCTTCAGGTACTAATAGGAATTCTTAACGACTTACTTTAAGAAACACTAACACAGTTACTTATGACACTTACTTAATTCATATTTAATGCATAATATTTCACTTGAGCGTAAATATGAAGCAAAACCGAATAATATTATGAGCGAAGTTATTTAATCAGCGAATTTCGCTTTCCGGATGAAGCGGCCCCGATTTCTATACAAACCAGATACAATCTGTACGGATAACCGGAAATGTTCGACTCGGGGTCCGGACATTTTCCGGTGCGGGTTTACAACTGGTCTCCCTATACACGTGGCTAGAGCTCGTGGGAATGAATTTAGCACACCACCCATAAATTAATTCATCAGATGATATAAAGAAAAGCACAGATTCAATAACGCGTCTAAAGCCTTTTTATTCTTTTTTTTTTATAATACTTTGCGACGAGACAAGACGTTCACCTGATGGTAAGTGATACGCTTGCCCATGACAACGTGGCGCTAGTTAAGATGGTACACACTGCACCACATTGCGCTCGTCGTTAAGACATAAGGTGTTAAGTCTCATTACCCAGTAATTACACTAGCTACAGCGCGCTTCAAACCGGAACAGTAATGTTCGCACACTACTATTTGTCGGTTGCAATAGGAGCTGCAGTGGTACCCATCCAGACGGTCTCCGGCAACAGAGACCTACCACCTGGTAGGTAGCCTCCATGATACTGGCGAAGTAAAAGATAATAATTAGATACGAATAAAGCTATCTATTTCTGGTTCTATCTAAATGTTTCTGTCAAGAGACCACAAAAAAAATTGAGTAGTTATGTAGTCATAATGCCAATCCCATTGAACTGAAATATGAAAAACTACACAATAATCAAGGATAATATAATAGACAACTCTCTCTCTCTGAAGTCGTTCCCTCATATTTGAGGATCGTGGTCAGCATCAGGGTTGCCGTCTGGAGCGGACGATCTGCCTCCACCGGTTCCTGTCCAGCGCAGCTCTCACCACCGTGTAAAATTTAGACGACGACGAGTCTTTTACTTGATCAGTCCATCTTGTTGGTGAACGACCGCGCGATCTTTTGCCTTCGGTGTTACCAACCACAATCAGTTTCTCCAAACTGTCGTCACCTCTACGCATAATAGACAACACTATTACAGTGTTATAAATAACAAAAAAATATCTATCCAAATGAGTAGTATCGGAAGTCCTCGGTTCGATTCCGATCACACATGTTTTATTAGTGGTATAATTTTTCCGAACCTTCTCGCTTAATTACCTTCCCTTTTATCTGCCACCATTCCAACACTTACGTTGCACACTTGATTTTCACTTAACAACCATGTAAGTTTAGGTATAATGTATGCCGATAAGAACTTATATGTATTAAACAATAAGCTGTCGGTAAATTAGTTATGTTTCCGCGTATAGACACTACTTAGTCTGTTGGTAGTAAAGTTCTGTGCAATAGCTTATTCTATCTCATTAATTTAACGAGGGAGCGAGGGCGCAATACATTCCGTGCCGAGACCGCCAGCAAGCTATCGCAGCCTGATATTTGCATAATTCAGCTGCTACAACGCTACAACGCGAATGTTTGCGGAGATATTCAAATGCATACACATAAAGATGCATTTCATTGCGAGCTGTTTCTTCGAATGCTACACGAGGTCGTTTCGTTCTCATTATGATGGTCATTGACCATTGAAGCGATCAAGACTTTCGGATACCGCAGCCCTGACAATCTTATGGGTGCTCGTTCCAAACCCTGTGTGTGATGCGCCGACTTAAATACTCCGTATCGCTTGTAACTTTTAAACCTGAACAGCTACACGGATACTCTTTCAGGATATTGAAGTACAGGATAAAGAGACGAGGGATCCGGAATAAAAACTCTACAGCTCTGCCGGTTAGGGAGATGTGAAAGATCAAAGTTAGCACTGCGAAAGTGGTGGAAAAAACAAAAAAGGAAAATTTCAATGACAATCGAACTCATGACCTTTGTGTCCACCGTGAAAATTAGCCGCTAGACAATTCCGCCACACTGTAATTTAATAAGGTAATAGAGACCCGGATAATTTTGACGTCAATTTCATGCTTTCTAAAAAAAAAACCTGTGGTGAAGAGTACTCGACTAGCATACTCCGGCTCTCATATGTTGATAATTAAAACAAAGCGACACTAAAAGACGCAATAACAAATTCTACTACTCATGGCTGAGGGTCGTAGTCATCATGTGTGATGAAACACACGACGACTTGCTTGTCAGTTATAATGGAGTGGTGTTGCCATTGCCTTCTTCATTTCGCATACTAGTGCGACCACGGATGGTCATCACATAGATATGCAGTTTCCTCACGATGTTTTCCTTCATCGTCACAGCGCGTGATATTAGTCAGTGTTATACTAACTGCACAAAAATTGAAAAATTCATTGGTGCAGGCCGGATTCGAGCTCTATACTACTATCACAGATATAACGAAATAAATAATTTCATTAACGCTCAGTTAAATGACATCAAGATGCCGTGGACTGAATTTCAAAACGGCTTATCCTTTCAGCGACGTCTTAATCTGCGGTAGATCGCCGGCAGCTGGAGTGAGCAGTTCCCGCACACGCTCGACACCGAGCACTCGGTGTTGAGTGCAGCACTTCACTCGCGCTCGTAGTGACAAGTAGTGGTGAGAGTACCAGCTTCACGATGGTACTACGATTCGTTTTACAGTTCAATGCTACCGAAATGCTCCTACAATTAATCAGTTAACGATTAACTATGTTGTTTTTTTTTTTTTATACTACTAAGCGACGTGACGAGCAAGACGTTCACCTGATGGTAAGTGATACACTCGCCCATGACAACGCGGCGCTAGTTAAGATGGTACACACTGCACCACATTGCGCTCGTCGCCTAGAGACATAAGGTGTTAAGTCTCGTTACCCCAGTAATTACACTAGCTACAGCGCGCTTCAAACCGGAACACAGTAATGTTCGCACACTACTATTTGTCGGTTGCAATAGGAGCTGCGGTGGTACCCATCCGGACGGTCTCCGGCAACAGAGACCTACCACCTGGTGAAACTATAATTATAAACTATAAACGTTAATAGTAATATTGTGATACTATATTACTATTAACAAATTTTTTATGTTTTTACTATGCAGTGCTGGCAGGGCTCCTACAAGATGGACTGACGATCTGGCAAGGGTCGCGGGTAACCACTGGATGCGAGTAGCGCAGGACCGATCGGCGTGGAGATCCTTGAGGGAGGCCTATGCCCAGCAGTGGGCGTTATCCGGCTGATAATGAATGTTTTAAACTATCTCACAAACCAGTCGGGAAGACGACGCATGTGTTGTCGTATTATCCGGGTCTCTACCTTATGAGATTAGAATGTACTGGAACGGTCTAGTAGTTAATATTCAGGCTGAACACAAAGGTCATGGGTTCGATTCTCAGTGATTTTTTTTTTTTTATACTACTAAGCGACGAGACGAGCAAGACGTTCACCTGATGGTAAGTGATACGCTTGCCCATGACAACGCGGCGCTAGTTAAGATGGTACACACTGCACCACATTGCGCTCGTCGCTGAGACATAAGGTGTTAAGTCTCGTTACCCCAGTAATTACACTAGCTACAGCGCCCTTCAAACCGGAACACAGTAATGTTTGCACACTACTATTTGGCGGTTGAAATAGGAGCTGCGGTGGTACCCAGACGGTCTCCGGCAACAGAGACCTACCACCTGGTAAAACTATAATTATAAACTATAAACGTTAATAGTAATATTGTGATACTATATTACTATTAACTGTTTTATGTCTTTACTATGCAGTGCTGGCAGGGCTCCTACAAGATGGACTGACGATCTGGTGAGGGTCGCGGGTAACCACTGGATGCGAGTAGCGCAGGACCGATCGGCGTGGAGATCCTTGAGGGAGGCCTACGCCCAGCAGTGGGCGTTATCCGGCTGATAATGAATGTTTTAAACTATCTCACAAACCAGTAGGAAAGACGACGCATGTGTTGTCGTATTATCCGGGTCTCTATTACCTTATGAGATTAGAATGTACTGGAACGGTCCAGCGGTTAATTTTCTTGCTGAACACAAAGGTCATGGGTTCGATTCTCATTGAAATTTTTCATTTTGCTTTACACTTTGACCTTACACATCTACTTAACCGGAAGAGTTGCAGACTACTGCAATATCCTGAAAGAGTATCCTTGTAGCTGTTTCGATTTATAAGTTACAAGCGTTACAGAGTATTTAATTCAGCGCATCAGTCTTGATGCAATTAGGTGATAGAGACTGAAAAGAAAATTTTAAAAATACCTATCTGTAATTAGATTACCTAAAATTAGTAAAGTTCAGTCGTGAAGAACTAATGCCATAGACAAAATTGCTTAAATTCTAGATCTAATACTAAAATAAGATTAAACCTGTCTAAGTTAAGACGTGTAACGAGAATTTCGTTGTTGAGGTTAAACAAAACAGTTCTCGGGAGAATCGTAATGTTCTTACACTACATTATACCGATCGCAATAAAAACGTAGTGTATGTTTACACCGCGACGTGCAGCGGGGGGATCTAACAAATAGATTTCCCCGGGGAGACCAGATTTTTACCCTAATACCTAGAATTTCACGAAGATATACACAACATCTTCTTTTTATTAAATTAGACGCGCAGAAACTTTTCATGGTATATGATACGATGTAACGCTAGTTAGGTAGTTTACACTGCATCGTGTACTAATCATCTTGAGAACTATATATAATTTTATTTTTGATGGTAAGTTTGTACTGATGACGTTTACATAAATTACTGCTGATATATCATATATTACTGTGTTCCAGTAAAAAGGGCGCTGTAGCTATTGAAATTACTGTGATAACGTAACTTATGATATGTCTTAATCATTCTCACTAACGCTGCGTTCTCATGTCTATATATTTTGTTTTTTTTTTTATTTTTTTCTACTTTTCCTTGATATTCTTATCCAGGGGTTTTTTATCCTATTTACGTAATTTGCTACTAATAATATTTTGTATATCATTACGAAAATCGTATTTACTTATCCTTATTCCTATTGTTAACTATTATACATATATTTATACAGAATTTGAAAAATTTATCTCTAACTTATTTTTTACCAACTCGCATAAACCTACTTTATCTATTAAACATATAATTTGTTTCATCGCTTTGTTGAAATATTTCTAACTACTCGGGTCATTGACCTGCGATGGTTTAACAAAATTCGCTACATACTGAACAGGTTATTTGGTTACATTAATAAATCTTAGAGCATTAAATAGCACTCGCCGACAAACGACGCGCTCCGTGCACAATAACCTCAATAGAAGCGGACGTCGGGAGGGTCTCGGGTTCGATGCTGAAAAATTATAAACGCGATACAAAGTGAAACAGGTGGGGCCGCTCCCGCGCTCCGTGAAAAGGTCACCCTTGCTAATGATGCTGATGGTGCTGGATTTTTTTCATCTCAAAAGACTCCTTTAATAAACATTTATATAAATAGATTACAACGATAGCTTTATACGAATTCATTCATCGCTTTACCAAGTAATTAATTTAAACAAAATATTTTTATCCACTTTTGGTGTATTTTTTTTTATACTACTATGCGACGAGACGAGCAAGATGTTCACCTGATGGTAAGTGATACGCTTGCCCATGACAACGCGGCGCTAGTTAAGATGGTACACACTGCACCACATTGCGCACGTCGTTAAGACATAAGGTGTTAAGTCTCGTTACCCCAGTAATTACACTAGCTACAGCGCCCTTCAAACCGGAACACAGTAATGTTCGCACACTACTATTTGTCGGTTGCAATAGAAGCTGCGGTGGTACCCACCCAGACGGTCTCCGGCAACAGAGACCTGGTATATAATTTAAACATTAAGGGAATTGGTCGACAATAATTAATATTTATTTGTGTGTCGTTCAGCATTAGCGGTCTGTATCCATCGATACCCTGCCATCATCGCCAGGACATCTGTCCGACGCAGCGTTTGTCCTACCTGCTCTACTCAAGCAATTTCCTGTTCATCAGCTGTTCGATTACTGCTTATTTATGTAAAGTTGTTTTACCAGGTGGTAGGTCTCTGTTGCCGGAGACCGTCTGGGTGGGTACCACCGCAGCTCCTATTGCAACCGCCAAATAGTAGTGTGCGAACATTACTGTGTTCCGGTTTGAAGGGCGCTGTAGCTAGTGTAATTACTGGGGTAACGAGACTTAACACCTTATGTCTTAACGACGTGCGCAATGTGGTGCAGTGTGTACCATCTTAACTAGCACCACGTTGTCATGGGCAAGCGTATCACTTACTATCAGGTGAACGTCTTGCTCGTCTCGTCAGCAAATAGCTTTGCCAAAAACTTACACTTTCCCATAAACAGCGATTATGAAATTACGTAATAAAGTTATTTAAGTTAACAGCGACAATTGTTCGGTTGTCGCTATCGCCAGTCAAAAGCAACAACACAGTAACTTCGTACATTTCGCATATCAGGAATAACGCCGCCGTTTGTCCGGACAGCGGAGACACTTGTAAATTCTGCTTTAGTCTCTTTTTCATGCTGCGGCTTCGCTTTATCGTCATTTTTTTTTAATCTGTCCATTGCGGTTTTAACGTCGTGGTTAAATAGCTACTATTAACGGGAAGCTGGCAGCGTTTGGGGACTTTTGTATTTCCAGTTGGGACATTATGACAATTCCTCATACCTTTTTGTATTACTTTTTTAGTTGGATAACGTGAACGAGCTTCCATTAGCCAAAACTCCAAATTTAGATTTTCGATTTTATGTAAAATATTGCGAGGGTACTATTTAAGTCTTCAGGAGATAGGCTTAATTGTATAAACATTCTATATAGTGTCATTTTGTAATGTGTGAAACACAAATGTACTTGTGTCATAGAGATGTACAAAAACATATTTTAAACAAATATTTAGATATAATATATTCTAAGACTACTCGATTCATTTTCTATGTAAATATGTATAATTTACACAAAACCTAAATAGGTTTGTTCGTTTAAGAAATAAAGTCAGACGCTAGTATATAAACATACATAAATATTTACTCTATATATAATCTGTTGGTGTTTTAAAAAGTTTGTATCGTGAACCGCTGAACGCGTCACATTACAAAACTGAAAACGTATAAAAATTTCCGAACGCTTCAGCGGAACGAAAAACTTTTTCGTTATCGACAAATTAAACTCGACCTTTCCCAGTCGCCGGGAAACGAAACGAAACAAAACAAAACTGAACCTTTTAACCGAACGCATTCCGGTTAAAAAGTAATTACGGACAACATTTACCGATTTAAATAATAAAATCGAGTTTCGGGTGTCAAAAAAAATCGTAATCGCTCGTGAAAACCGAAAGCCGACTTAAAAGAAATAACTGGATTTTTCAGATTATACTTTGCATTAGTTATAAGCTAAACTATTTAATTTACTAATTCATTTATAATGACTAAATAGCAAGGGAAGTTGTGTTAGCTCAGTTTGTGGTATACACTATATATTTCGGAGGCGCGGGTTCGATTCCCAACGAGCTCGTGCTTCTGGTAAAGGACAACGTCGCAAAGAAACCGACACGTTAGAAAAGCACTAAATAACATGGCAAGCTACGATAGTTCAGTTTGTGTACACTGGACATTACGGAGTCGCGGGTTCGATTCCCAACGAGATTGAGCTTCCAATAAAGAAAACCATCATGTTTGAAAAGCTACAGCTTGACTACAGCGCGGTGAACTAATAGCCATGTCTGACTCTTTATCCATCACTCCTAATCTAACTTTTATTTCTTTCGTCGTATAAGTTTTGTTGTAGCCGTAGCTAAAGAAGTTACCGGTATAACATATTAGTATCTATGAGCACGCGCTACGTCTCTTGGGTTTGTAGTAACCTTACCTTTCCTAAGATGAATGGGGGTGGGTGGGAGGGAGTGGTGGTCCGATGAGGGAATATTCGCTGTAGCTGAAACCAGCGCGTCGGGGAACTTGACGCCGTACAAACTGAGTAGTGTAGCACTTAGCCGCCCGCGTCGCCTTACAGACGGATTTGTTTATATTTGTACAATGCAAGCGGTGGTGACGGTATCCGAAACAGTAGTGAGATGATGGTGACGGTCACTCGATAGACCCTTTTTTTTTCGACGAAACGAGCAAGACTTTCACCTGATGGTAAGTGATACGTTTACCGATAAAAAGACGGTAATTAAGATGGTATACACTTTTTTTATATACTATTATGCATCAAGACGAGCAAGACGTTCACCTGATGGTAAGTGATACGCTTGCCCATGACAACGTGGTGTTAGTTGAGATGGTACACACTGCACCACATTGCGCTTGTCGCCTTGAGACATAAGGTGTTAAGTCTAGTAATTACACTAGCTACAGCGCGCTTCAAACCGGAACACAGTAATATTTGCACACTACTGTTCGACGGTTGCAATAGGAGCTGCGGTGGTACCCACCCAGACGGTCTCCGGCAACAGAGACCTACCACCTGGTATAGAGACCTACCACCACACTGCACCACATTGCACTCGCCGCCTCGAGATATGTTAAGACTCGTTATCCCAGTAATTTCAATAGCTTTACTACCTGTTTACTACTGTTAAGCGGTAACATTTTAGACGATCTCCAGCATCGGATACCTTCATCGATAACCTGCAGCCGTTAACCGCGTTATATGCAATAAACAGCTTACGTGAGCGTTATCCGGAGCGAATAAACTCGTTGCAGTAGCATTATTACAACGTTAAAGCTAAATAGTGAAACAATCTCGCTATAACAATACTTGAGACGATCCAATGTACTATGGTAAGCCAATGTAGTAATCATATCTTATATAATATGCAGTAAAAATATACTTTTTATTCTAAAGTATTCAAACTCTCGTGATTTTAACTGGCAATGAGGCTGATAATAACATATGGAGCTTGCAAAAATAAATAGCAGACAAAAAACACTTTTTTTTGCAGGGTTGCCTCCCTTAATTACGGAGTTCCTATGGCCGCCTTCCAGATCCATTCATCAGACTGGTTACCGTATAGTATTAAAGTATTCGTCAAGAGGGATCAGATGAGCTCAAACTCGATGGGTTGCGTCGTATAATTACGGAGTTCCTTTAACCACCTTCCAGCTCCATCATCAGACTGGTTACCGTATAGTATTAAAGTATTCGTCAAGAGGGATCAGATGAGCTCAAACTCGATGGGTTGCGTCGTATAATTACGGAGTTCCTTTAACCACCTTCCAGCTCCATCATCAGACTGGTTACCGTATAGTATTAAAGTGTTCGTCAAGGGGGATCAGATGAGCTCAAACTCGATGGGTTGCGTCGTATAATTACGGAGTTCCTTTAACCACCTTCCAGCTCCATCATCAGACTGGTTACCGTATAGTATTAAAGTGTTCGTCAAGAGGGATCAGATGAGCTCAAACTCGATGGGGTTGCGTCATTTAATTACGGAGTTCCTTTAACCACCTTCCATCTCCATCATCAGACTGGTTACCGTATAGTATTAAAGTATTCGTCAAGAGGGATCAGATGAGCTCAAACTCGATGGGTTGCGTCGTATAATTACGGAGTTCCTTTAACCACCTTCCAGCTCCATCATCAGACTCCGGTTACCATATAGTATCAGAGAATACGTCAAGAGGAATCAGATGAGCTCAAACTCGATGGGGTTGCGTCATTTAATTACGGAGTTCCTTTAACCACCTTCCAGCTCCATCATCAGACTCCGGTTACCATATAGTATCAGAGAATACGTCAAGAGGAATCAGATGAGCTCAAACTCGATGGGGTTGCGTCATTTAATTACGGAGTTCCTTTAACCACCTTCCATCTCCATCATCAGACTGGTTACCGTATAGTATTAAAGTATTCGTCAAGAGGGATCAGATGAGCTCAAACTCGATGGGGTTGCGTTGTTTAATTACGAAGTTCCTATGGCCACCTACCAGTTCCATCACCAGACTCTGGTTACCATGTAGTATCAGAGAATTTGTCAAGAAGAATCAAATGAGCCCAAACTCTATGGGGTTGCGTCGTTTAATTACGGAGTTCCTTTAACCACCTTCCAGCTCCATCATCAGACTGGTTACCGTTATAGTATTAAAGTATTCGTCAAGAGGGATCAGATGAGCCCAAACTCTATGGGGTTGCGTCGTTTAATTACGGAGTTCATGTGTCCACCTTCCAGCTTCATCATCAGATCTCTGTCTGATCTGTCACCATCCAAACATCACATTTTTCTCCGGAGTCGAACCACGAACTTCTGAATAACCAGACAAACTGTTATACGGGATACTTGAGATTGGTTTTTAAAAAAAGATTTATTACACGAACTGGAACTTTTAATTAACACACAATATTACAAGAGAAAATAAAGGACAAGTACCCCGGATGAAGGATTGAGTCGGACTGCGGTGGGCTGTGCCACCGCTGTTATATACCGATAATAAGGTGCTGATGCTGCACCTTGGTCATGCTCATCCCATACACAGAGGAGATATAACAACCCCCACGTTAAGAAGGAAACTTATGGGAAAAAGAAAAGTTTCCGTTAAGACTAATCGATTCTTAAGCGAGGTCCAATCGATATTACTTCTGGATCGCTACTAGTTGTTGGTTTTCCGGCTTTTCTGAATAACTTTCCCAGGTACTGGTCCTTTTTACAGAAATACAATAGAATTAAGCTTAGACATAGAGTACAGGAAAATACACTTAAAATTGGAAAGCTTACATGACTATTCCAATTACTTGGAGATTGAACAGACTCCAAATTCTTTAAGATCTGATTGGATACAAAGTCAAAATCTTTCAAGTTGTCTAGATTAGCGTTTTGAAGCTTTGAAATGGGTAAGGTTAGTTTTTTTATGTTATTAATACTACAACATGTGTCGTTGAGGATGTTAAATGTTGGAATTAAAACAGGAATAGAAATAGATGGCGAACTTTTCTTAACAAATCTATAATTCTTATGATAAGCTATACAATTCGTTGGAATGTTCAGTACACCTGTACCGGATATAATGTGTTCTGTGACGTCATTGTTGTCACATTCAATAGAGAGTTTGACGGGTTTTGATTGTACAAATATCCACTTTTCGTTATGTAGTTTATGCCAAATATCTACTTCTCCAAAGAAGATTTTATATTCACAACTTACAGGTAAGGTTGTTACGGCTTTCATCATGATGTCTATTTCACAAGAAGGGTTTCTAGATACAGTATATATGTCGGATAGTTCACAAAGGTAAGTTTAGTACAATAATATGCGTGAATGAATCTAAACTTTTGATATAGGTAAAAGTGGATTTATCTTTGCTTATAGCTATATAATTTTCTGTTGGTAAAATGGTTATAAAAGAATTAGTAGTATCGTTTACTTGAGGAGTTGGTAAAGGTGTACTTTTATATATGTTGTATTCTAAGGCATCAACTAAAGGTATTTTAATTACAAAAATAAGTTTTCCGTTGATGTAGTAACATATTAAATCAGCTATATTGAGTAAAACATGAATATTGTTTAATTTAAATTAATTGGAAAATCCTTATACTTAGGGATCACTTTGAGGTTACTAACTATATCTTCGTATAAATGCTTCGGAGTTAATACCGATGGATGTAATATATTAGCCTTAACGAATAAAATAGAGTTTAAGATATCTTCGATTTCAAATGAAAGAGTTAATAAATTAGATTGTAGTACATTTAGGATAGAATTTAAATGTGCTTGAAAATTATTTATTTGTATTACATTAGTAATATTGTTTACTACTGTATATATTCTTTCGAATGCATCATTTAATTTATTTTGATTCTCATTTAATAGTTGCAAGGATTGGTTCATATTTGAAATCGCGACTCGAGAGATTATAATGTTTTCTCTTATCGAGTTTGTAAGGACCTTTTCGTTATCATATAGTGTTTGAATTGCCTCATTATAATGTTTAGCGTCATCTTCATCCATAGTGCCAAATATGTGTTTGAATACGGTGCCTACTCCGGCAAACCAGGCTGACCGTTTGGAAACGCTATTAGATATTATATGTGATATAGAATTGAAGTCACGCAGAATGTCGTTATGTAAGGAATACAACGGTTGTAGCATATTGTAACATTTGGTATTGCTTATACCTGTATTCTTTTGGCACTGGGACTGAATAGAGTCCAAAGTGATACGAATGTCTTTTATGTATTTGTCGTAAGTTGAGACATCAATAGGAATTACTACATGAAATTGATCATTAGCCGCTTTTAAGGTGCCGACAGGGTCGAAGAGCAAACCAGGACTCTTGGTGATGAATTCTACAAATCGTTTGGCGTCGGTGGTAGGTACGGGGCTACAGAGAACAGCGAGGATTCTGTAATATAATTTAAACTTACTTACTTATGTACTTTTAATCATCGAGGAAAAGATGACGAGAGAAAAGAAAATAATGATAATATAATACAAATTAAATGTATAAAAATGTGTAAGAAGTAATTGTAAAATAAAAAAAAATAATAATATAATACAAATAGGTTTTCGCTAAAATTATTGGTTTTCATTGCCGCGTGTTTTACTTCATCAAAGTGATGAGTGACATGGCGTCGATTTATAAGAAGACTAAGAGTATTGTTGTTGTTGACTCTTACAATTTTATAAGGACCTTTCCAGAGAGGGGATAGAGCTTTACGAAGTCTGAGATGATTTTTTAAATATACGTAATCTCCTACTCTATACTGTATTGAGCGACTATGTCTGTCGTAGTAGGTTTTTGCTCTTTCTTTAGATAGCTGGATGTTTTGTAGCGCCTTTTCCCTGGATATTTTAAGGCGGTGATGGAGCATTCTTACATATTCGGGATATGTGATATCGGAGCGGAATTCGAAGATAGAGTCGGGTATAAAAGGTTTATGGGCAAAAATAAGTTCGTAAGGTGTGAATCTAGTTGTGGTATGAATAGAACTGTTGTAGGTTAACATGGCAGTATAAACGAATTTATGCCAATCAGTTTGGTTTTCATTGACATATGATTTCAAATATTCCTTAAGGGTCGAATGGCTTCTCTCAAGTGCACCTTGTGTTTGTGGGTGGTAGGGAGAAGACCAGATTTGTCTAATTTTGAGGAACTCACATGTCTTTTTGAATAGTTCAGCTGTAAAATTTGTTCCCTGGTCAGTAAGTATGGATTTGGGGATACCGAATACGGAGATAAAGTGGACTAAACATTCGCAGGATTCTTCTGCTGTTGCGTTAGATATGGGATAGGCAAGGGAGAATTTCGTTAGGTCGTCTTGAAGAGTGAGGATGTATTTTAATTTCTGGATGCCAGCTTCGGGTAGAGGTCCGACAATGTCCAGGCTGACTCTTTCGAATGGACGCGTCGAGGTAGTAGTGATTTGCATCGGAGCCTTGTGAATTTTGCGAAGAGCTTTATTGGACTGACATAATTTGCAATTTTTTACGTAATCTTCTATTTCTGTGCGCATATTCTTCCATTGGTAGCGCTCTTTAATCCTGTCGTACATTCTATTTGACCCGAGATGACCGGCGATAGGGATGTCGTGATTTTCCTTAAGGATCTTTTGTATCTCTGTCGGGACAGGATAGATGATTGTGTTGTGATAGACATTGATATTTATGTTAGTGTTGTTAAATAAATATACAAGCATGTTGTATATCTTGGTGTATGAATTTTGCTCGAAGGGATTTTTGAAATCTGTTATGGCGATTTCATTGATATTGCCCGTCAGGAGGATGTCGTCCCTGACTGATTTCAGGGATTTGAATATGTCAGGATAAGGGCACGTGTCGAAATAGTAAACTTTCGTGAACATGAAATAAAATGTCTTATCGTTTATGGTGTATTTGTTGAAAGAGTGGAGTTCACGTTCGCCCTCTTGGATGGAATTTTCAGGCGTAAGAAGGATATCCTGGATGTAGGGATTTGCATCGTCGAGGTCAATAGACGTTGGGATCAATATTGTGTTGTACTTACTCCTAAGAATGCTCTCGTTGTGTTCTTTTAAGTATGTGTTGTAAATTTCCCTTTGTTGAAAGATTTTAAAAATTCCGAGTAATCCTTTTGAGAGTTCGTGGATGTTCCATCTGTTGGAGTTGGAGCATCTGGAAGTGGATCTGGACTTAGTGTGTTCGGATTCGGTGGATCTGGGATTGGATCTGGTGGTTCAAGAGTAGGATCCGGAGGTTCAAGAGTTGGATCCGGAGGTTCAAGAGTTGGATCCGGTGGTTCAAGAGTTGGATCCGGAGGTTCAAGAGTTGGATCCGGAGGTTCAAGAGTTGGATCCGGAGGTTCAAGAGTTGGATCCGGAGGTTCAAGAGTTGGATCCGGAGGTTCAAGAGTTGGATCCGGAGGTTCAAGAGTTGGATCCGGAGGTTCAAGAGTTGGATCCGGAGGTTCAAGAGTTGGATCCGGAGGTTCAAGAGTTGGATCCGGAGGTTCAAGAGTTGGATCCGGAGGTTCAAGAGTTGGATCCGGAGGTTCAAGAGTTGGATCCGGAGGTTCAAGAGTTGGATCCGGAGGTTCAAGAGTTGGATCCGGAGGTTCAAGAGTTGGATCCGGAGGTTCAAGAGTTGGATCCGGAGGTTCAAGAGTTGGATCCGGAGGTTCAAGAGTTGGATCCGGAGGTTCAAGAGTTGGATCCGGAGGTTCAAGAGTTGGATCCGGAGGTTCAAGAGTTGGATCCGGAGGTTCAAGAGTTGGATCCGGAGGTTCAAGAGTTGGATCCGGAGGTTCAAGAGTTGGATCCGGAGGTTCAAGAGTTGGATCCGGAGGTTCAAGAGTTGGATCCGGAGGTTCAAGAGTTGGATCCGGAGGTTCAAGAGTTGGATCCGGAGGTTCAAGAGTTGGATCCGGAGGTTCAAGAGTTGGATCCGGAGGTTCAAGAGTTGGATCCGGAGGTTCAAGAGTTGGATCCGGAGGTTCAAGAGTTGGATCCGGAGGTTCAAGAGTTGGATCCGGAGGTTCAAGAGTTGGATCCGGAGGTTCAAGAGTTGGATCCGGAGGTTCAAGAGTTGGATCCGGAGGTTCAAGAGTTGGATCCGGAGGTTCAAGAGTTGGATCCGGAGGTTCAAGAGTTGGATCCGGAGGTTCAAGAGTTGGATCCGGAGGTTCAAGAGTTGGATCCGGAGGTTCAAGAGTTGGATCCGGAGGTTCAAGAGTTGGATCCGGAGGTTCAAGAGTTGGATCCGGAGGTTCAAGAGTTGGATCCGGAGGTTCAAGAGTTGGATCCGGAGGTTCAAGAGTTGGATCCGGAGGTTCAAGAGTTGGATCCGGAGGTTCAAGAGTTGGATCCGGAGGTTCAAGAGTTGGATCCGGAGGTTCAAGAGTTGGATCCGGAGGTTCAAGAGTTGGATCCGGAGGTTCAAGAGTTGGATCCGGAGGTTCAAGAGTTGGATCCGGAGGTTCAAGAGTTGGATCCGGAGGTTCAAGAGTTGGATCCGGAGGTTCAAGAGTTGGATCCGGAGGTTCAAGAGTTGGATCCGGAGGTTCAAGAGTTGGATCCGGAGGTTCAAGAGTTGGATCCGGAGGTTCAAGAGTTGGATCCGGAGGTTCAAGAGTTGGATCCGGAGGTTCAAGAGTTGGATCCGGAGGTTCAAGAGTTGGATCCGGAGGTTCAAGAGTTGGATCCGGAGGTTCAAGAGTTGGATCCGGAGGTTCAAGAGTTGGATCCGGAGGTTCAAGAGTTGGATCCGGAGGTTCAAGAGTTGGATCCGGAGGTTCAAGAGTTGGATCCGGAGGTTCAAGAGTTGGATCCGGAGGTTCAAGAGTTGGATCCGGAGGTTCAAGAGTTGGATCCGGAGGTTCAAGAGTTGGATCCGGAGGTTCAAGAGTTGGATCCGGAGGTTCAAGAGTTGGATCCGGAGGTTCAAGAGTTGGATCCGGAGGTTCAAGAGTTGGATCCGGAGGTTCAAGAGTTGGATCCGGAGGTTCAAGAGTTGGATCCGGAGGTTCAAGAGTTGGATCCGGAGGTTCAAGAGTTGGATCCGGAGGTTCAAGAGTTGGATCCGGAGGTTCAAGAGTTGGATCCGGAGGTTCAAGAGTTGGATCCGGAGGTTCAAGAGTTGGATCCGGAGGTTCAAGAGTTGGATCCGGAGGTTCAAGAGTTGGATCCGGAGGTTCAAGAGTTGGATCCGGAGGTTCAAGAGTTGGATCCGGAGGTTCAAGAGTTGGATCCGGAGGTTCAAGAGTTGGATCCGGAGGTTCAAGAGTTGGATCCGGAGGTTCAAGAGTTGGATCCGGAGGTTCAAGAGTTGTGAGGGTTTAGCGACTTTGGATAGATTAGGGATAAAACGGCGATAATATGATACCAGTCCTAGGAACGATTTTATGTCCTTAGGACACTTAGGAATAGGAAATTTTTCTACGGCATTAGTTTTTTCTGGGTTAGGTTTGACACCCTGATCCGTGATGATGTGTCCCAGGTAGGAAACTTCTTTGCGGAGAAACTCACACTTGTCGGGTTGCAGTTTGAGATTAAATGTACGGAGTCTATCGAAAACGTTGGAAAGGTTTTTCATGTGAATGTCGAGGTCATAAGAATAGATTACAATGTCATCTAAGTAGACGAAACACTGTATACCTTGGAGGCCCGACAGTGCAGAGTTCATTAGCCTCTGAAAGGTAGCGGGGGCATTCTTAAGCCCGAAGCTCATACGTGTGAATTCAAAATGTCCTTCAGGTACGGAAAAAGCGGATTTAGGGGCATCTTGTTCTGAAAGTTTGATTTGGTGGAACCCTGACGCTAGGTCTAAGGTACTGAAGTACTTACACTTACCGAGTTGGTCTAGGATTTCGGAGATATTGGGTATTGGATAGGAATCTCCGATAGTGATATCATTTAGTTTGCGGTAGTCTATTACTACCCGCCATTTGCGTTGGCCCGACGCGTCGGTTTTTTTTGGAACGATCCAGATCGGGGAAGACCATGGAGATGTAGAATGTTTTATGATTCCTTCGTTAAGCATTTTATTAATCTGAGATTGTACCTCTTGTTTGTGGACTTCAGGGAATCTATAGGATTTCGTGTTTATGGGAACTGAAGAGGAAGTAGTAATGTCATGCTGGATAGCTTCCGTGCATGTTAATTTGTCATGAGGGAGATGAAAGATGTCAGAGTAAATGGAACAGAGATTATATAAGGCATCGGTCTCTTCAGAGTTTAGATGAGAGACTCTTAATAAGTTTATCACTTCTTCGGTTCGAGATAAAGCATTATTATTGGCAGGAGAGTCATGATAAAATGTGTGTAGAATTTCTCGATGTTCAATTTTCGTTATAGGTGAAATTTTGAATTTTGTTTTGGAATCTATATATATAGGAGACTCGGATGTATTCACTACTGAGATATTACCCTGCGGTTTGGTTTACTTTAACCGCACAGTTTGCTATTAAGAGTGAGTCGATTGGGTTTTGGTCAAGGATAAGTCCTTCTTTAATGTCTGGATTTAGTACACAACATTCGATTATCTGTTCGGTCCGAGGGGGAATGGAAAAGGTTGGGTCAGTAAACTCTACGTTGAACTTCAAATTGTAGACAGTCAGTGTATTTTCAGAGTAGTCGATTTTACAATTGTACTTCGAAAGAAAGTCGTTACCGATTATACCGTCGTAGGGAAAGTCAAGGAACGACATGGAAATGATTATTTAATGTTTCGAAAGCTATAGATGTATGTCCCAGTGAGAGCATTGGATTGTTAGTTACTCCACTAAAACTGACAATGTGGTTAACAATTTCAGGCATCCTTTCGATGGAACCTTTTTTTATAAGACTAATAGATGCACCACTGTCAACTAAAAACTTTAAGTTTTTTGAAGAAACTGAAGTTTGTATTGTGATAAAGGGTAAATGTTTTTTTGTAGGGTTGGTTGCGATGTTATATGTTTTTAATACGTTACTTAGTGATTTAGGTGCCGTGCATGAGGGGCAGTTTATAGGAAAAATACCGTTGTGGTTGGAGTCCGTGTTCGATTCATCTGGTTGGTCACCGAGTTTATGGGTGAACTTAGATGCAGTGGGTGGAGAGTCACTTCTAAATTGGGGCTGGTTACCGAGGTTGCAAGTGCTCTTCGAAACAGAGATACGACCACCTTTAAATTGGGGCTGGTTACCGAGGTTGCAAGTGCTCTTCGAAACAGAGATGGGTGGAGAGTCACTTCTAAATTGGGGCTGGTTACCGAGGTTGCAAGTGCTCTTTGAAACAGAGATGTGACCACCTTTATGTTGGGGCTGGTTACCCTGGTTGTAGGTTGGCCTGGATACAGTGGGTGGAGAGTCACTTCTAAATTGGGGCTGGTTACCGAGATTGCAAGTGCTCTTTGAAACAGAGATACGACCACCTTTAAATTGGGGCTGGTTACCCTGGTTGTAGGTTGGCCTGGATACAGTGGAATTCAGCGTGTACTTAGGTCTAGCAGAGTTCGTGGGGTTTGCAAGGGTCTGATTGTTTAGTGTATCGTTTTCCCTATTTAATCTTCCCGCACGATACCTGACGGGAAGGTTTGGTCGTTTAAATTAGGCGTATTCTCGTATTCTATTGGATTGATGACATTGATTTGTTGGTTACGGCGATTATAATTTGGAACTTGAGGGGATCGATTCATGTTCTGTGCGTAATTAAATTTCCGGTTATTGTACTCTCGCTTCCTGCAGTACTCTATTGAATGACCTACTGTCTTACAATACCTACAAAATGGATCATTATTATTATTGTTAATTTTTGGCCTAGGGTTTTGGTTACTGAAGTTAGATGTTGGCCTTGAGAATGCTGTATTTTGACGACGCTGTTCGGTATTTGCAAAGTTTAGAGGATTCGATTGACCTGCATACCTGGTACTTATCCCGACGATTTTTTCTTCTGCCGTGGCGAGATTGATAGCCTCGTTTAACGTGCTAGGGTCCCTACACCTAATTATCATAGATAGGTGTGGATGCAAACCTATCGTAAATACGTTAAGAGCGAGATCTTGCATGGCGGCCACACGACCGGCTAATTCATCTTTTTTCCTAGTTGGTATTGAAATGTTTATCTCCGTCAGAAGTTTTGCCAGGCAAGATTCAACTCTAAGGCTATACTGACTCACGGTTTCATTTCGACCCTGTTTGCACTCCTGTAGGTCGGAAAGTAAATATGCGTAATGTTTGACATCACCGAATTGTGTCTTTAGGAAGTCTTCTAGTTGGTTCCATTTCGAGAACTCTTTTACTGCACACGCGGTTTCGGCTTTGCCTTCGAGGCGGCTTAATATATATTTGAGGAGTATATCCGTCTGGGAAGATGACGCTAAATTTATTGCGTTGCGGCAGTTATTAATAAATGGAGTTAATTTTTCGCGAGACCCGTCAAATGTGCCGATAAATTTAATTAGGATGTTTAGGTCAATGTCTGACATTTTAACTGTTTTTTGTTCTTCGTCTTTGGCTTTGATCATGCGGAAATATTTATTATGTTAAAGAAAGCTTTATTACTATGTGAGGTTACAAGACAAGGTGATAACAAGTAGGGTTTAAACAGTGCATAAAAATGATGTAAGTCTTCGACTGCGACGGCTCCTTATCTCTTCCTAGTAAAGCGCCAGTGATGCGTGTGTGGGCAGGAGATAACTGACGGCGACGTTGCGGACAACTGTCTTTAGTCGAATGTGATTCGAATGTTGACTTTATATAAGTAAGTTAACTTACAGGACGAACAGGAACATGCTGCTTTAAGGCTTGCGGGATACGGTATGCTGGAGATGCGTGGTGATGATGATACTGATGCTCAGCAATGAGGGTGTTGTTTTCTACGAGAAGTTTGCAGGTTCGGGCTTGGCGACGATGGATTTCTTTCACGGTTTTCACTTCACTATATCACTATCACTGTGAGATTGTGCTGGTTTGAGTCCAAGGATTTTTTAAAATCCCTTTGCGCTGCCACCATTTGTTATACGGGATACTTGAGATTGGTTTTTAAAAAAAGATTTATTACACGAACTGGAACTTTTAATTAACACACAATATTACAAGAGAAAATAAAGGACAAGTACCCCGGATGAAGGATTGAGTCGGACTGCGGTGGGCTGTGCCACCGCTGTTATATACTGATAATAAGGTGCTGATGCTGCACCTTGGTCATGCTCATCCCATACACAGAGGAGATATAACAAAACGACAAGCCGCTCCGCAAGACAGTTAAAGCTAGACCTTTTTACTTAGACATTATCTAAATATTTTTTACAAAAATATTATTACTGAAGAGTATTACTTTTATCTGAATTGTATCTGAATTCCCGATTCTTTGTCTATTCGTATATAGATATATAAATTTTATATTTAATTTTCAGCGAACATCCGATAAAATCTCATTCTTACTGCATAGTTAAGCTCCAATATTTTTCATAATTAACTTTTGCTTCACAATCCTTTTTAATTAACTGGTAATCTTCTTACATTTTGTTAAGAAGTTATCGCTGCTCCGTTATAATAAGCTTGTAAAAGTAGATCCTTCAGACCGGCCTTTAGAGGGGCTGCTTTGTAATGAAAAGGATTTTGTTAGCTTTAACGGAACGCACTTGACCGATTTCTTCTCAAGATTTTGTATTAAGAGAACATAGTTTTTACGGCAGCAAATTACTTTATAAATGCTTTCTCTTCTTCGAAGTCGTATTTGCTCATGACTGAGGGTCGTGGTCATCATGTGTGATGAAACACACGACGACTTCCTTGTCAGTTATAATGGAGAGGTGTTGCCATTGCCTTCTCTATTTCACATACTAGTGCGAGCACGGATTCTCATCACATAGATATGCAGGTTTCCTCACGATGTTTTCCTTCATCATCAGAGCGCGTGATATTAGTTGGTGTTATACTAACTGCACGCAAATTGAAAAATTCATTGGTGCAGGCCGGATTCGAACCCGGTACCTTCGGATTTGAAGGCCGGCGATCAAAACGCAGGCCAAAACAAAAATTTCAGAATATTAATCACTAGTTACTAGATCTCTGATAGCGTAGACTGATTTCATGACTTCAGTATTTTACATGAAAATATTTTTACCATTTCTACCTACCGATGTCTACCGCTGATTATAGGCTTCCACAGTTTACTGTATAACAGTTACACTTATCATACTTCACATGTGAGCTGGTGAGGCCAGTGTGTTGGTGGTTTGATGACGTCAGTTTCAGCGAAGATTTTCTGACTGACAGAACTTATGTAATTGTTTTGAATTAATATAAAAATGATTATATTTAGTATCATAACAAAGATCATTGATTAACGTTATGATGATCTTGACCACACTTAAAATTATACAAGTAACAAATCGCTTAGCCGTTGCTATGCCTATATGAAAATACTAAGACACTTCGATTTAAAGTAGATATAAAATAACTTCACTCACCTTCGCGAATTCGATTTTGAGTGTGCAGCATCCGGAGTATATGTCGCATCCGTTCAGCGCCTCCTTCACCCGGGTGGCGGCTTCGATACTTTCAAACTTGTAGCCATTGAGTTAAGGTACACATTGCAATAGCAAGATTCGAACACAATACACAATCAAGATACACAGCAGCTCCGCGACGGCGCAGCCATTGACGACACTCGAAATAATATTGGAGAAATATCAATTTATAAGCAGGAGATAAATGTTGCAATGAAATCTCATATCTCGCAGAAAGTTCTAGACTTCTAGACTAACGACATCAGCAAGGTTTTCATTTGAAAAAATCTATAATAGTCATTAGAACAGAAGATCTAATAAAATTGTTCAGTATCGAAATTGAATAGCTTTTAATAGCTTATTTATAAATAACAGAGATGTTTAGATGGTAAGGAAATCTTTTACATAACATTATAAAAAAAAATACTTGTATAATTACAATTACAGACTGAATATCTTCACAAATTTGAATGAAACTCGTCACCATGAAAATCGATAAAGGAAAATGATGGTGAGTGATATAACGATATACACTACATCGTGCTCGTCGCCTCGAGACGCAGGATATTAAGTTATTTATTATTATATTAAGCATTTATTGATGAGAATAAGCTGTAAATAATATAGTCTTTGTATGTATATGTAATGTGTTATTATTATTATATTTATTGTATTATAGTTAGTTATAGATATACCTATATGTTAAAATGTATTGTTAAGTGAGTGCATTAACGTATCGCCGACAAACTGCTTGTCAGTTTGTTGAAATGTTTTTATTTATGTATTTATTTATTTATAAGGTGTATTTACAGTGTACAATGGTAATAGAGAAAAATATATATATCTTATGACTAACTAATTCTAGCATGCACACCTATGACAAATACACTCAACATTCAAAATAAAATACGCAATAAATCAAAACTAGAAACATAACATAACATAATAAAATGTATGTGTGTTTAATAAAATAATTAATAAAAAAAAGTCTCGTTACCTTAGTAATTATATAGACACTAGTAAACTTACAATTGAAGAACGTTTTAAAAAAATTGTAAGCTACAATCAAAGAGCACAAACAAACACATTGAAACACGAATTTAAACTTGAGATAACACTTTTCTGCGTCGGTGGTGTTATAGTAGGTCGAGGTTTAAATAAAATTGTTAGGAAAACAGCTGTAAAACTGAGAGTTGAATCAATCGGTGTGATTACAAGTTCGTTTGTTACTGCAGAGGTGCAGAGGTGACCTGAGACATTATCAGACGAGCAGCGCCCGAACGACGCCGGCTGAACATAAAATTGACCATTACGCGGTCAATTGCGGGTACAATGTGAAATCTTTATTTTTACTCCGTCAACTTCGAACGAGTGCGGCTCGCGTTTTATCGGTTCGTTGCCGCGATATCGGAAAGCGTGGGTAGAGGTAGATAGCGTACTCGTAGCCGGGGTATTACTCTCTACAAATAGCTCGTAGGTGCTGAGGATTTTTAAACCACGTTTTCTTATTTAAACAAATTAACTAATAACTCGTAAGAACAAAATTTTTTGATGATACTATCACTGTAGGTTACGCACCAATGTAATTTTATAAACAATTTGTAACCATTTTCTTTAATGAACCTAACCCGCTAAATTTTATGTTCCCAACTTGGAAAATAACTATTGCGAAGTACAGTGATGTCGTGAACACTCATTTATTCCATCCAGTTCCAATTTTGTAGATATATGATATAGCGTTATAAATTATATGTTAAATGAACTTTGAAGTGGAATAATGTAACGAGGAATACGGACTGTAATTTCTGTAATTAAGCACTGAACAGTACAGAAGGCCGCCCGGTGATTTCCTATTGAATAATATATAAAGCGATACAAATAAACAATGAAGGCGAATCGGAATCGGAGCAGATACTTTAGTGAAATCGTTATATTGCGAACAAATCTTAATAGAATCGGGATGTACTTGTCCTTTATGTATAAATATTTACGATACCAGATAATCTATTACGATTACATTGATCAATAATATTTAGAAAAGCATAGTTTCTTTCTACCTCCATCATCATGACGTAGTTTCTTTGAATCTGGCTAGCTGTCTAGTCTGATGAAGCATTATCTTGTCATTTAATATCACGTGAAATTGAAGTCAAATTTTTGTTCGAAAACATTACATTTGAACCTATTAATACATTTTTTAATATTTCAAAAAGGTGACCATTTGAATCATGACAAGTTAGATTACTTTGATGTCCATCATCGGAAAGATCGCGACTAAAAGCCAAAGCGATTCCGCTAATTTCTGTAAAGATCTTTTTACTAAAGAATATAAAAGAATTAAATTAAAAAGTCCGAAGTTCTAGGCGATTGTTACTTTAGATGAAAATTCCGAAAATATTTACTCGCAACTTGCTTCATTCGAAGGATTATGATTTTCTTTGGAAACTGCCTTTACACTTCTCCACGACATCTTTCAACAAAACTTGTGAAATCTTTTCAGAGTGACTAAAATAGACAAATGTTTTGATACTAAAAGAAATAATTTCATTGATCTGTCTGTCGCGAAGGTCAGAGGAACCTAGCACTAGCACTAGAAACAAAGAGAGCAGTCTTTATTTTATTTATTGATAAGATTGCTTATATATATCACTTACTAATTTAAGACATTAAATAGATGTAATTTAGTCGTTTCTTTACTTTGAATCCCTTTCGATCTGAATAATCGCAACACTGGGTCTTGTCAACCAAACACCTGGAACAAGATGACGGATAGAAGCAAAAGTGCAGCGATACAATTCGTCCGAAAGCGAGTGTTTTCTTATAACAATATCGACGAACTTATGAGACGAATGTAAGGAAATCTAGACTAAAATATTGCGAGCAGCTCTCCAATTAAACACTTAGTCATTGATTCGGAGCTGGATTTATTGGACGGCAATTTGTCAGCAGCGGGGGGAGCTCCGCGGCTTCGGTTGACGTTAATTGGAATTTATCGCTGCATTTCGTCGGTAGCGTCGTCTTGCGGCACTCCGAGCAAACATACAGACATAGTAAGCGTTACAACAAACGAACACGAGGTAGTATACGACGGAGAACATCTCTGTAACACAGTAAAGAACAGAAAATACAGAATAGGCTATAATGTAAGTGTATATATAAGTATACATATTATATGTGTGTATTTATATATTTGTATGTATGAAAATATTAGTACATTTCTAATTTTTTTTTATAAAACTTACTAGCTGACCCGACAGACTTCGTTCTGTCAAAAAAATTGGAATGTGGCAGTTTTTTGTTCTTACCTATTTTATAGCCAGCGCAAAAAAATCTGGACTGAACCGTCACTCTGGTGATAGGGCGGTGTGTGGGGTTCAGCTCTATATATGTTCATCTAATAACTAATATTTAAATATTAGTGGGTTCCAGAAGAGTGGCCAAAGTTATAATTATAGTACATAAATTATATTTACTATTATTATTTTATTAGGAACAAATAACTGTCACATTCCAAATCTTTTTGACAGAATGTAGTCTATCAAGTCCGCCAGATGGTAACGCGGATTGTGCTCGACTGATGTAATGTCGTGAAAACGAATGCATTTTATGTCGCGCGCCGAAACTAAAACAAAAGAAATAATACCGCGAAGCCGACCAAATTGAAAATCAGTAAGAATGATCTTTAGCTATTACATTTTGTGACTATTTATGTTATTATTTCATTCGTTTTAATTTCGGCTCGCGGCGATCTTCCGACGCGCATACGCACACCATTTTGATAAAATAATTGAATTTGAACTTTGTGCAGCTGTAATAAAGTGCAAATTGACTCTTTAGCGTTACGAACGCACCTACATAGCTTAGACAGCAGTGAAAGCTTGTTATTTAATATGAACTTTTGTTTGTTTGTTTCTGGTTACTGGTTACTGGTTTACGGTTTACTGGTTTCTGGTTTCTAGTTTCTGGTTTCTAGTTTACTGGTTTAATGGTGTACTGGTGTACTGGTGTAACTGGTGTACTGGTTTACTGGTTGTACTGGTTTACGGTTTACTGGTTTACTGGTTTACTGGTTTACTGGTTTACTGGTTACTGGTTTACTGGTTACTGGTTTACTGGTTACTGGTTTTACTGTTTACTGGTTTACTGGTTACTGGTTTACTGGTTACTGTTTACTGGTGTACTGGTGTACTGTGTACTGGTGTACTGGTGTACTGTGTACTGGTGTACTGTGTACTGGTGTACTGGTGTACTGGTTACTGGTGTACTGGTGTACGGTGTACTGGTGTACTGTGTACTGGTGTACTGGTGTATGGTGTACTGGTTACTGGTGTACTGGTGTACTGGTGTAACTGGTGTACTGGTGTAACTGGTGTACTGGTTTACGGTTTACTGGTTACTGGTTTACTGGTTACTGGTTTACTGGTTACTGTTTACTGGTTTACTGGTTAACTGGTTTTACTGTTTACTGGTTTACTGGTGTACTGGTGTCTGGTGTACTGGTTTCTGGTTTACTGGTTTCTGGTTTCTAGTTTACTGGTTTACAGGTTTACTGGTTTCTGGTTTACTGGTGTACTGGTTTACTGGTGTACTGTTTACTGGTTACTGGTTTACTGGTTTACTGGTGTACGGTGTACTGGTTTACTGGTTTACTGGTTTCTGGTTTCTGGTTTCTAGTTTACTGGTTTACTGGTGTACTGGTTTTACTGTTACTGGTTTTACTGTTACTGGTTTACTGGTGTACTGTGTACTGGTTTACTGGTTTACGGTTTACTGGTTTACTGGTTTACTGGTTTTACTGGTTTACTGGTGTCTGGTGTACTGGTGTAACTGGTTTACTGGTGTACTGGTTTACTGGTTTACTGGTTTCTGGTTTACTGGTTTACTGGTTACTGGTTTACTGGTGTACTGGTGTACTGTGTACTGGTTTAACTGGTTTTACTGTTACTGGTTTACTGGTTAACTGGTTTACTGGTTTACTGGTGTAACTGGTGTACTGGTGTACTGGGTACTGGTTTACTGGTGTACTGTTTACTGGTTTACTGGTTTCCTGGTTTACTGGTGTACTGGTTGTACTGGTTTTACTGTTTACTGGTTTACCTGGTTTACTGGTTACTGTTTTACTGTTTACTGGTGTAACTGGTGTACTGGTGTACTGGTTTACTGGTGTACTGGTTTCTGGTTTCTAGTTTACTGGTTTTACTGTTACTGGTTTACTGGTGTACTGGTTTACTGGTTTCCTGGTTTACTGGTGTACTGGTGTACTGGTGTACTGGTGTTACTGGTTTACTGGTTGACTGGTTTACTGGTTTACTGGTTTTACTGTTTACTGGTTACTGTTTTACTGTTTACTGGTGTACTGGTTTCTGGTTTACTGGTTACTGTTTACTGGTTTCTGGTTTACTGGTTTACTGGTGTACTGGTTTACTGGTTTACTGGTTGTACTGGTTTACGGTTTACTGGTGTTACTGGTGTACTGGTGTACTGGTGTAATGGTGTACTGGTGTACTGGTTTATGGTGTACTGGTTTACTGGTTACTGGTTACTGGTGTACTGGTGTACTGTGTACTGGTTTACTGGTTACTGGTTTACTGGTTAACTGGTTTACTGGTTTACTGGTGTATGGTGTACTGGTGTACTGGTTTACTGGTGTACTGGTTTTACTGTTTACTGGTTTACTGGTTTACTGGTTACTGGTTACTGGTGTACTGGGTACTGGTGTACTGTGTACTGGTTTAACTGGTTTACTGGTTTACGGTTTACTGGTTTACTGGTGTACTGGTTTCTGGTTTCTGGTTTCTAGTTTACTGGTTTACTGGTTTACTGGTTTACTGGTTTTACTGTTTACTGGTGTACTGTGTACTGGTTTTACTGTTTACTGGTTTACTGGTTTACTGGTGTACTGGTTTTACTGTTTACTGGTTTACTGGTGTACTGTGTACTGGTGTAACTGGTGTACTGGTGTACTGGTTTAACTGGTTTACTGGTTACTGGTGTACTGGTGTGTACTGGTTTACTGGTGTACTGGTTTACGGTTTACTGGTTTACTGGTTTACTGGTTTACTGGTTTACTGGTGTACTGGTGTACTGGTGTATGGTGTACTGGTGTATGGTTTACTGGTTTAATGGTTTACTGGTGTGTACTGGTTTAACTGGTGTACTGGTTTACTGGTTTACTGGTGTATGGTTTACTGGTTTCTGGTTTACTGGTTTACTGGTTTAATGGTTTACTGGTGTACTGGTGTACTGGTTTACTGGTTAACTGGTTTTACTGTTTACTGGTTTTACTGTTTACTGGTGTACTGTGTACTGGTGTATGGTGTACTGGTTTACTGGTGTTACTGGTTTACTGGTTTACTGGTGTACTGGTTACTGGTGTACTGGTGTCTGGTTTACTGGTTTACTGGTTTATGGTTTACTGGTGTACTGGTTTATGGTTTACTGGTTTACTGTTTACTGGTGTATGGTTTACTGGTGTACTGTTTACTGGTTACTGGTTACTGGTTTACTGGTGTACTGGTTTACTGGTTTACTGGTTACTGGTGTACTGGTTTACGGTTTACTGGTGTAATGGTTTACTGGTTGTACTGGTTTACTGGTTATGGTTTACTGGTGTACTGGTGTACTGGTTGTACTGGTGTACTGTGTACTGGTGTACTGTGTACTGGTGTACTGTGTACTGGTTTACTGGTTACTGGTTTACTGGTTTAACTGGTGTACTGGTGTACTGGTGTATGGTTTACTGGTGTATGGTTTACTGGTTTCTGGTTTACTGGTTATGGTTTACTGGTTACTGGTTTACTGGGTACTGGTTTACTGTTTACTGGTTTACTGGTTTACTGGTTGTACTGGTTTACTGGTTAACTGGTTTACTGGTTCTGGTTTCTGGTTTCTAGTTTACTGGTTTACTGGTTACTGGTGTATGGTGTACTGGTTTACTGGTTTAATGGTTTACTGGTTTTACTGGTTTACCTGGTTTACTGGTTTACTGGTTTCCTGGTTTACTGGTTGTACTGGTTTACTGTGTACTGGTGTACTGTGTACTGGTTTACTTGGTTTACTGGTTATGGTTTACTGGTTTAATGGTTTACTGGTTACTGTTTACTGGTTTACTGGTTTACTGGTTTACCTGGTTTACTGGTTACTGGTTACTGGTTTACTGGTGTATGGTTTACTGGTTTACGGTTTACTGGTGTACTGGTTACTGGTTTATGGTTTACTGGTTACTGGTTACTGGTTTACTGGTTTACTGGTTTACTGGTTTACTGGTTTACTGGTTTCTGGTTTCTGGTTTCTGGTTTCTAGATTTCAGATGTCAGATTTCAATTTTTCATTTTCCATTTTCCCTTTTCCCTTTTCCCTTTTCCCTTTTCCCTTTTCCCTTTTCCCTTTTCCATTTTCCATTTTCCATTTTCATTTTCAATATTCAATATTCCAACATTCCAACATTCCAACATTCCAACATTCCAACATTCCAACATTCCAACATTCCAACATTCCAATATTCCAATATTCCAATATTCCAATATTCCAATATTCCAATATTCCAATATTCCAATATTCCAATATTCCAATATTCCAATATTCCAATATTCCAATATTCCAATATTCCAATATTCCAATATTCCAATATTCCAATATTCCAATATTCCAATATTCCAATATTCCAATATTCCAATATTCCAATATTCCAATATTCCAATATTCCAATATTCCAATATTCCAATATTCCAATATTCCAATATTCCAATATTCCAATATTCCAATATTCCAATATTCCAATACTCCAATATTCCATTTTCCATTTTCCATTTTCCATTTTCCGTCTGCCTCATTCCAAATCTTTTTGACGGAATGAAGTCTGTTAGGTCCGCCAGACGGTAACGCGGTTTGTGCTGGACTGATGTGATGTCGTGAAAAAGAAACTAAAACAAAATAAATAATACCGCGAAGCCGACCTAATTGAAAATCAGCAGTAATGATCTTTAGCTCTTACATTTTGTGACTATTTATGTTATTATTTCATTCGTTTTAATTTCGGCACGCGGCGTTAGATCCTCCGACGCGCATACGCACACTTTTGAAAGAATGATCTAATTTGAACTTTTGGCAGCTGTAATAAAGTTAAAATTGACTCTTTAGCGTTAGGAACACACCTACATTGCTTAGACAGCAGTGAAAGCTTGTAATTTAATATGAACTTTATGATATAGCAATAAAGTTTAAATTGACCCTACATTTTAGTTAGAGAACGTTTGTATAGGAAAAAGAAAAGCGCTGTTTTTAGGGGCTTCCCGGCGATTATTCGAATTTTTCTCAAATTGGCCAAATTGGTCCTGGCGTTGTAGAGTGATGCGCTTACCGACACATATTTGTATTATAGATTAATAATAAATTATATTCAATGACATTAGTTATTATTAATAAATAATAAAGTTGCTTGAGAATATATTTATATGTAGAGGTAGTGACAAAAGGCATAATGTTTGAGAGATAAAGAATTCGTTGTCATCCCCACTCCGTGCTGTGTACTGGTGAGAGGTGACACCGGTACACACGTGGAGGGGATCACTTACCAAGTGATAATATTTTTTTTTTGGAGTTTACAGCCACGCGGTTTGATACGTGGCCATGTACAATTGATGATATCGAGCGAGACAAAAATATTAAAATGTCTATTAAAAAGCAGGGGTTGGTGATAGAAAAGTGAAAATTTAGGGTTGTATGTAGTTTTTGATGCCACACAATAATAAAATAAAATAGAAAAAAAAATCCCAAAAAATAAAAAAAAATTTTTTGGTGTGGGCAACCCTGATCACTTAGAGGTTTGAAAAATAGATAGTAACCGATTCTCAGACCTACTGAATATGCACAAAAAATTTCATAAGAATCAGTAAAGCCGTTTCGGAGGAGTATGGGAACGAACATTGTGACAAGAGAATTTTATATATTAGATAATGTATCCTCACCTAACACTGAATTTCCCCACTGCCGAGGTCGAATGGAAAGAATGCCCTACTGCATTAAATCCGCCTTTTTGTACATTTTTTATTTTATGTATGCAAACAAACTTTTAAATAAATAAATAAATAAATAAATAAATAAATAAATAAATAAATAAATAAATAAATAAATAAATAAATAAATAAATAAATAAATAAATAAATAAATAAATAAATAAATAAATAAATAAATAAATAAATAAATAAATAAATAAATAAATAAATAAATAAATAAATAAATAAATAAATAAATAAATAAATAAATAAATAAATAAATAAATAAATAAATAAATAAATAAATAAATAAATAAATAAATAAATAAATAAATAAATAAATAAATAAATAAATAAATAAATAAATAAATAAATAAATAAATAAATAAATAAATAAATAAATAAATAAATAAATAAATAAATAAATAAATAAATAAATAAATAAATAAATAAATAAATAAATAAATAAATAAATAAATAAATAAATAAATAAATAAATAAATAAATAAATAAATAAATAAATAAATAAATAAATAAATAAATAAATAAATAAATAAATAAATAAATAAATAAATAAATAAATAAATAAATAAATAAATAAATAAATAAATAAATAAATAAATAAATAAATAAATAAATAAATAAATAAATAAATAAATAAATAAATAAATAAATAAATAAATAAATAAATAAATAAATAAATAAATAAATAAATAAATAAATAAATAAATAAATAAATAAATAAATAAATAAATAAATAAATAAATAAATAAATAAATAAATAAATAAATAAATAAATAAATAAATAAATAAATAAATAAATAAATAAATAAATAAATAAATAAATAAATAAATAAATAAATAAATAAATAAATAAATAAATAAATAAATAAATAAATAAATAAATAAATAAATAAATAAATAAATAAATAAATAAATAAATAAATAAATAAATAAATAAATAAATAAATAAATAAATAAATAAATAAATAAATAAATAAATAAATAAATAAATAAATAAATAAATAAATAAATAAATAAATAAATAAATAAATAAATAAATAAATAAATAAATAAATAAATAAATAAATAAATAAATAAATAAATAAATAAATAAATAAATAAATAAATAAATAAATAAATAAATAAATAAATAAATAAATAAATAAATAAATAAATAAATAAATAAATAAATAAATAAATAAATAAATAAATAAATAAATAAATAAATAAATAAATAAATAAATAAATAAATAAATAAATAAATAAATAAATAAATAAATAAATAAATAAATAAATAAATAAATAAATAAATAAATAAATAAATAAATAAATAAATAAATAAATAAATAAATAAATAAATAAATAAATAAATAAATAAATAAATAAATAAATAAATAAATAAATAAATAAATAAATAAATAAATAAATAAATAAATAAATAAATAAATAAATAAATAAATAAATAAATAAATAAATAAATAAATAAATAAATAAATAAATAAATAAATAAATAAATAAATAAATAAATAAATAAATAAATAAATAAATAAATAAATAAATAAATAAATAAATAAATAAATAAATAAATAAATAAATAAATAAATAAATAAATAAATAAATAAATAAATAAATAAATAAATAAATAAATAAATAAATAAATAAATAAATAAATAAATAAATAAATAAATAAATAAATAAATAAATAAATAAATAAATAAATAAATAAATAAATAAATAAATAAATAAATAAATAAATAAATAAATAAATAAATAAATAAATAAATAAATAAATAAATAAATAAATAAATAAATAAATAAATAAATAAATAAATAAATAAATAAATAAATAAATAAATAAATAAATAAATAAATAAATAAATAAATAAATAAATAAATAAATAAATAAATAAATAAATAAATAAATAAATAAATAAATAAATAAATAAATAAATAAATAAATAAATAAATAAATAAATAAATAAATAAATAAATAAATAAATAAATAAATAAATAAATAAATAAATAAATAAATAAATAAATAAATAAATAAATAAATAAATAAATAAATAAATAAATAAATAAATAAATAAATAAATAAATAAATAAATAAATAAATAAATAAATAAATAAATAAATAAATAAATAAATAAATAAATAAATAAATAAATAAATAAATAAATAAATAAATAAATAAATAAATAAATAAATAAATAAATAAATAAATAAATAAATAAATAAATAAATAAATAAATAAATAAATAAATAAATAAATAAATAAATAAATAAATAAATAAATAAATAAATAAATAAATAAATAAATAAATAAATAAATAAATAAATAAATAAATAAATAAATAAATAAATAAATAAATAAATAAATAAATAAATAAATAAATAAATAAATAAATAAATAAATAAATAAATATAATAACATATGTATTTATTTATGTAAGTATGTTTATTTATACATTAGTACATCTACATTAAACATTTATTATTATGTATGTTATCATACTAAACTTTGTTTTTATATAAAAAAAATCCAATACACCTCACCTACCGCTGCATCTCACTACGTCCTGGGTTGACTGGTAGAAATTGCTCACAGGCATTAAGTCCGCCTTTTGTAACCTTAATTCAGGTGTTTAATATAGATTTTAAACATATAAATATTAATTACATTACAAGCGGTAACTCATCGCGGCGGTTGTTTTTAAACACAGCAGACAGTTCATAATACAGTCCCGCAAGCGGCGTTTGTTTGAGCGATGTGCGTCTGCACATCATCAGCCCGCTCTAGTAAACGTTCACCAGACATCTGAACACACGTGGACTATCCAAACTATAATTATAATTCTTTTCTTTATTCGAGATCTACTACCATTAGATACTGTTAGAGATCACGTGACTAGCGGTTTCCGACCGCCATCCTGACAGCCGGCGCATCAGCGTCCTCTTACGTTCTTTTTCTTTTTAGTCACTTCACATTCAACCATTGTTCACGTTAACGTTTTTCATTTTCTAATTTTGTATATTTGAGTTCAATAAATCGGTTTTGTAATATTTAGACGAGTGTTTCGTTTCCATTTGTAAATAACCTCCAACAGATACCTACTACCTTCGCCATCAGTAAATCCAAATACAGCAATAAATGCGAAAATCTATTTGTTAATATCAATGATTGATTTTATTGTGGTTCGGTTTAAATGTTATATAAACGAATATAAGTAAATAAAGATATGGTAATAAAAAATCTTAATGTTATTACTGAAGATTTTTCTCAAAAGGATAGAGTCTATCTCTTACAGGTAGTGCATAAATAACTCAATTCGTGTAGTTGTAGTTACACATCAACAAAAGCTATTGCTGTTGTGCAAAACACGTCTCCTACAAATCGCTCCGTCTAATTTTTAACCGGCGTAAGAGTAGAGGGTATTGAATTATTTTTTATGTAATTGCAGGTATAATTCTTTTAAAATACTTATATATTGATCGATTCTAAAGATGGTCCACAAGAATAATAAAAAAAACACGAGGATGTTAGTTAATTTCTGATAAAACTTATTTTCAGTCTAATTATCGCCCATTACTTTATAACAAAGAATAATACTTTTACAGATTTTAATCATCATTTTCATTCGATGACTGAATGTTGAAAACTACTATTTTTATTAAACTAAGCGACGAGATCAGCGAGACGTTCACCTGATGGTATATATATAGATGATACGCTTGCCTGGTTAAAATGGTATACACTGTAAAAATGGCATACGCTTTAAAACATAAGGTGTCAAGTCTCGTTACCGTAGTAATATCACTAGCTTACAGCGCCCTTCTAACCGGAACACAGTAATGTTATCACACTACTGTTTGCCAGAAGGAATGATTACTGCATTGGTAGCTAGACGGTCACCGGCAACAGAGACCTACCAGTCCAAGTTTTAAGTAAATAAATTAAATGATACGTATCAGTTAAGTATATTGTATAAGTTGTAAGTTAATGCGCTATGTAATGTAACAATTTGATTGCATCAATAAACAACTTTGATTTTAACGGGCACTCTCCCCGTTAAGCGGATGCGGCGACCATTTTATGCGCCATTAAAAATCCCGATATAATCGACACAGACTAGATGTTAGTAAGTGTAGTAAATACTTTGCATGCATTGATCACATTGTTAATATAAAGTAATACAGAATATTATGATATATGTAAGAGCAATAGCTCCTGAAATACACTCCCGGACACATCTATCGGCCCACCTAGTGTTTAAAAGTTTTAACGGTGCCTAGCTAAAAATAAATGTTAGGTGGAGCAATAAGATTTAATGCAGTTTTAAAGCTGATTTGTTGGTCAATCTGTATGTATGTTTTTTTGTAATTTTGAATTCAGGATTATGAAAAAAAAAAACGAAAATTCGAGTCTGTTCATTGTTTTCAACGACCCAGGAATGGAGAAAACTTTTTTATTTCGCACAAGTTGGATTTTTTTTGATGTTTCCGATTATTGGTTCCATAAAAAGGCAAATCTAAACTTAGAGCCTGTTTTGAACAAAAAAATATGGATACTCTGCCTGAAATTGTCGCCCAAGCTGTAAAACTTCTGCCGGCCAAATCAATTCGAAATTACAAAAAAAATAAAAAAAAAAACCTACATAGGGGTTGACCAATAAATCTGCTTCAAAACTGCATTAAAACTTATTGCTCCACCTAACATTTATTTTTAACTAGACACCGTCGAAACTTTAAACACTGGGTGGTGGGCCGATAGATGTGTCCGGGAGTATATTTTTAAAACATGATGGTCAGCGTTGGGGGTAGCAAACATCAATGTGATGATTGCCCATTGTTCGATAAAACGTAAATTTGCAGAATCTTACATTTATCTGACTAATAATTTTTAAGAACCATGAAACTTATACCAAAGACAACAGTTACAGATTAAAATAACAATAAGGCTGTTGATGTCTGATGATAGGGAGACAGGAATAGCTTTTTTATTATACTACTATGCGACGAGACGAGCAGGACGTTCACCTGATGGTAAGTGATACGCTTGATAACAACGTGGTGCTAGTTAAGATGGTACACACTGCACCACATTGCGCTCGTCGCCTTGAGACCTAAGGTGTTAAGTCTCGTTACCCCAGTAATTACACTAGCTACAGCGCCCTTCAAACCGGAACACAGTAATGTTTGCTTACTATTTGGCGGTAGAAATAGTCACTGCGGTGGTACCTAGACGGTCTTCGGCAACAGAGACCTACCACCAGTAATAGCTATAGCTATAATGGCGGTAGACTTATAACACGAGGTAGTCAGTCAGGCGGCTTTGAGAAACGCACGTTGCACAGGAATCGAACAAGGGACCAACGTAAAACCACTTCACAAACCTAGTTTACATGATATATTCGCTAGCCCGAAACTCATCACAACATTTTCTCTTCACATCTAAAAAGTGATAAATGATACTTCATTATGCCTATTCTAACTTAACCTAATTTCAAATTAAGGTCAAGTCCGTCAAAAAAAAATGTGACCACTTAAACATTTGGTATTTCATTACGCAACCTCGTCATAACATAATCGCAACGTTATACGTGTATATATACGCGTATACTCGTATTTATGGACCCTTTATATTAAAATAGAGAGCGGTAGTCTTCGCATGTATATGAGCTGTATTATTACTTCTTTGTTACTCTGTCATTTACTATAAACATTGTTTCTTTTACACACTACTGTGCTCTAGTAAACAGAAGGTAAGAATTTTATCATTATCAGTCATATAACAACCTATTACAATCTAGTAAAGCATATTGCTTTGCTGCTTACAAAAAGCACACGGAAAATTAAGTGAGCTGTATATTCATTCTTAAGTTCACTTCATAATAAGTGAACCCTATGAAAACGTAGTACAATTATATACTGTTTTTTTTTACCAATGAAAATCTGTATTTATTAAAACCTACAATTTCAGCGGCAGATTTTCAATATGGGCATGGGTAAACAAGAATAGAACACGAGACCGATGTATCACAGGACAAGCGGTTAACCGCAGCGCCATGGGGATATATCTAGACGACAACAAAAGTTAGTGACTTTGAATAATACAGTGCTCACTCGAATATAGGTGAACGTGTATATAAATAGAAGCGAATATTAAACGAAGTGGGCCGCGACCGCTCACCACCACACCACCACACTACCATTTATTAACAGTGTTTATTTATATTTAGTTTTCACTGTTAATGGTACGCCCGTGACGCGCGCTGCGAGCGGAGGCGACTCGCTCCCCTGTACTTAACTTGGTAAGTAACCTTATGGGTAAGTACCACCGCTACTTCTTCCACCAGACAGTAGTCTACAAACATTACTATTAATAGATAATTAACTTCAATATATTTAAACTTCCACAGTTATATATCCACACTAAACAACTTGATCACTCCGCGCAAACCTTTTATAGCGAAGCGTTGTTATCTACCATCCCCTTTCTTTTTCCACATTCCGCCCAATAAAAAGTCTAAGTAAAATTAGTAGTGTACAAAGTAAAATTTTATTACTTTGATTAATGACTTTGTAAACATGAATTTACTTACAACACTTGAAATTTAAATACGATTACTTCAGAGTATGTAGCATATTGATTCTATTATCACCTTACTTTCTTAACAAGTCAATATTATTACCATTTTCTAACAAAAATGTCTTTTAACATAATAATTTTTCATCAATATGTGCTGTAGTAAAACTAACTGAAGGTTCTTAAAGCTACGAGTAGATCACTGCAGTGTATATCATCATAACAATCGTCATATTGTTATTGCTAAATTGGTAGTGCACTTACTGGTCGCGGTCATTTACTATTACACGAATTGCTTATCCGTTTATCTGTTTCGTATAGAAAATATATACAACGACACCGCTTGTTAATATCCGCTGCCGCTTACACCAGGTAACCGGCACCTAGCGGAGCCGTTGAAAAATACACACCTTTAGTTTAACGCGGCGCCCTATTTCCGGCGAGAGGTTTACACTATTAACAGCTCAAGTATCTAGGTTGCGCGGCGGAGAAAAATTCCGCGCGTACATAATTATTTATTAAACGGAAACTCTTCGCGAACAACATTTACCGGTAATTGGTAATCTTACTGCTGGTAGGTCTAGGTAACACCGCAGCTCCCATTACAACCGCCAAACAGTAACGTGCAAACATTGTGTTATGAAGGGCGCTGTCATCATCATCATCATTTCAACCGATGGACGTCCACTGCTGGACATAGGTCTCTTGCAATTTGTTCCACAAAATACGGTCTTGTGCGGTTTGAGTCCAGTGACAGGGCGATGTAAGCTAGTGAAATTACTGGGGTAACGAGACTTTAACATATATCTTATGCGACGAGCGCAATTTGCTGCAGTGTATACCATCTCAACTAGTGTCGCGTTATATGCAAACGTATCACTTACAATCAGGTGAACGTCTTACTTGTCTCATTTCGTAGAAAAAAACATTGGTTACCGTACTTCATATTCATACCTCCTAATAGTAGTTAACTAGCATTACCGCTCTCCAGTAGATTATCTAGAGTTGGATATCTCGAGGCCGCTTCTTTAGGAAACAATTAAGGATATTTTAATAAGTAATCCCATATAACTTTAACCCATCATCACCAGGTGGTAGGTCTCTGTTACCAGAGACAGTCTGGATGGGTACCACCGCAGCTCCTATTGCAACCGCCAAATAGTAAGCAAACATTACTGTGTTCCGGTTTGAAGGGCGCTGTAGCTAGTGTAATTACTGCGGTAACGAGACTTAACACCTTATGTCTTACGACGAGCGCAATGTGGTGCAGTGTGTACCATCTTAACTAGCATCGCGTTGTCATGGGCAAGCGTATCACTTACCACCAGGTGAACGTCTTGCTCGTCTCGTCGCCTACTAGTATAAAAAAAAAAAGTTCATACCTCCTAATAGTAGTTTACTAGCATTACCGCTCTCTAGTAGATTATCTAGAGTTGGATATCTCGAGGCCGCTCCTTTAGGAACCCACTAAGGATATTTTAATAAATAATCCCATATAACTTTAACCCATCATCACCAAACACATAAATAGTAACGAGACATGACAAAACCTTAGAGTCGAAGACAATAAGTTCATAACCAGCATCACACTTTATAAGGTATACAGCATCAAACACTAACATTTAGACCATACAAACAATCCAGTCCATAATTGTAATTAATTAATTACTATTTAACTTAAGAATTGTACAAAGTATATATATTAATTAATGCAGATTTCCTTACCATCCATAATTTTTTTTATTTATTTATTATTATATACACTCCCTTAAAATTATAGTACATGATATCCTTTGGGTCCTGAACTAAGCAGAGCTTGTATCTCAGGACCCTGACATATGTATATATATAGTACTCATATAACAAAGATTTTTTATATATATTTATGTTTGTAACGTTCTTAAGTGTATTTGTATGTATGTGGGTGTGTGCGTATTGTGTGTTCGCTGGGTACCCGTCTAACTAATCAGTCCTTTAGTTTCATCATATGAGAGGTTGTAGAGCAGGTTTTTAACAAAATTTTGCACTTTTTTACTGAGTATTTGAATGATTAAATAAAAATGGTATATATATATTCAAAAAGGATATTCAACCATCGCCTGGACCCCGTTCTTCTTGAACACGACGATCCTGTGCACGTTGCCGTGCGGAGCGCTGATTGTGTGTATCACGTCCTGTAACAATGAACACACAGAACATTAGGCGATGAAAGAAAACACATCTCATACTTAGGAATAATACACTAATGCTGTGCACATTACTATCGCTAAGCAGTAATGTGAACGTACTACGGATTTAAGAACGTTATAATGCGGACACGAGATTTACTACCGCGTTATAAAATTATTCATCCAGTTATTTTTATATTTTAGTCCTTACTAATGACTAAGCTGTCCTTACTAATTTGGTGACAATAATGTTACTACTAACGTTTTTTTTCTTTTTTTTTTATACTACTTTGCGACGAGACGAGCAAGACATTCACCTGATGGTAAGTGATACGCTTGCCCATGACAACGCGGCGCTAGTTAAGATGGTACACACTGCACCACATTGCGCTCGTCGTTAAGACATAAGGTGTTAAGTCTCGTTACCCCAGTAATTACACTAGCTACAGCGCCCTTCAAACCGGAACACAGTAATGTTCGCACACTACTATTTGTCGGTTGCAATAGGAGCTGCGGTGGTACCCAGACGGTCTCCGGCAACAGAGACCTACCACCTGGTAGAGGTACTACTAATGTATTCAATATTAAGGATATCATAGCATGCAGCAATAACATAAAAAATATGACAGATACGTGTCGTTGTGTTAACATCACAACATTAAGTTATATAGCACGAGTATATTCTAGTAATTATGGTCTTAAATCTTATCATAAATAAACTAGTAATAAAGAGATTTCGGTAGAATAATACCACTGCCATTTAACCTGTGGTAAAAGACGAGTAAAGACAAAACCATTTTAGTTAATAACTAAATCCTTTTATGCTGATTGTAACCATGAGCCTTAGTAGACCTCAATAGTGTGGAATAGATGATAAATATACTCTACAACTAAACTTCTATTTTATTTTATAATGAATCGACTGTAAATTTTCAGCATTTTCAGCTTTATTTAAGCAAACATTTTTTTTTTTTATTTAGGATAGACTAGTGCTTGACTACGATCCCACCTGATGGTAAGCGGCGATGTAATCTAGGTGGTAAAGCGCACTAGTCTAGAAGAAGCCTGTTCACTCTTTCTCAACATCAATTCCCATTTAAGAAAAAACCCAATCTAACTTTACTCGCACAAATCTTTAAATAACAACGCTAAGTATGAACTAATCCAAGTTCAATCTGAACTAATCAAGAGTTTCGAGACAATTTTAAAATAGCGCAGACTAACCGTCCAGTTTAAATCTGAACTCGACGCACAAAGGGCCGTTAGATCGCACGGTTAAATTTTCATCTTGTGTCAGACTAATTAAACTTTGCACCGGGCCGCCTGCTCCTCTGTAACCGGTTTAAGAGTAAGGAGCAAGTTGTTATTAATGTAAAATATGGTTCAGTTCGCCTCTTGGAGGACATTAACTTTATGACTTAGCATACCTTAGAAGAAGCTTCTGCTGTAGTTATAATTTATTTAATTTTTTATTTATTTATTATAAACACTTGCTTAAAATTATATTTAATGATATCATTTGGATCCTGAGCTAAGCACAGCTTGTATCTCTATTATAATCTCAGTAAATTACTTACTGTTCGGCAGCTATACATAACGTGTATAGTATTAAAAACACATAAAAAATTTAATTTTTCAAAAGATTTTGAGAAAAACAAAAGAAGAAAATACATTGTACCAATCCCCTACACTAAGACTAAGATTGCTTCAATACAATTCGTTTACCGTTCTGCTTTACTTTATAATAAAATTAATAAAGACCTTATTATGTACAAGATGAATAGTTTTACATGCAAACAAACCTTATTTAAGTGGATAAGTAAACTTACATACGAAGAAACGGAAAATTTATTAGAAAATAACTGACGCTACTAGATAAATGATTTTTCACACTTTGCAAACACAAAACCCAAAATCGCTCAAACATACCTAACTTACATGTACAATATACACTTACTCACACACACGCACACACAAATACACACACATACACAAACACACATGCATACATAAACACACAAACATGCTACATATGACAGGATCAAAAAGCCTAAATATATAAAATAAAAGTAGAAAAAAATCCATAAAGGTTATAGTAATAGTTAAGGAAGAGCGGGGTCTCCTGGCACAAACATCTATTGGCTTAATAGGAGGCTCCAATCCAATGTAATAGAATAATATAGTTTTAAGTGGAAGTAAATAGAAAGTTATTTATATATATATAGTACTCATAAAATTACCAAAATTTTGTTTTTGTATATACTTAGTGTATAAAGTATATATAATAACTTAGTAAAATATATTTATAACAAACTATCTCACATATATACTTTTCCTGTTCGCAAGTGTACTTCGCGGGGATGCGGAGCAATAACGGACAAGCCACTTGTTGGAATTGAACACCTCCCTCCCTCCACTCCCCCTCTTTTCCCAGTTGTCCCTCCTCTCTCCCCCTAGTAGCCCGCTCCTCCGATAACATTAGCATTCCGGGTTAGTAAGTTTTTAATAAAATTTTACTGCCGCCCCGCTCCTGCTACTTTATAAAGCTCGCTCTTACATTCTCTTTTGAAGACAGTTATTTTATTTCCCCTCTCGCGGTCCACATCGAAAGTCATTCCGTTTTTTTTCTGAACAAATTAATAAGATTGTAGCGTCAGTTAGTAATGTAGAAATATCAACTTCTTGTTCAATTCGTGAAATAACGAAAAAGAAAGACCGACGCAAGAAAAAATCTAAAATTGTTAAATATATAAATTCTCATTCACTTGATCACCTTTACACAAACATCCCTTAACACTCTCACGGATGAGACTTAAAGCCTTCGCTCATTAGTTCTTAAGGGTTTGAGGGACATCATATGTCTTCCGATAGCTTTTTATGGAGCAAGTCGTTTACATCGAGATACTTTGCATCGTCCGATGTCCATTCTCAATGGGATTCAGTTAGTATACAAATAAAGCGAGACATACAAGTCCATATCTATTTATATCAACTAGTTTCCATTTTAACTCTCTCTCTCTCTCTCTCTCTCTGGAAGTCGATACCTCAATGCTGAGGGTCGTGACTCCTTATAGATAACCTGCTTTTAATTATATTCCGCCAGTTCCCTCGGTTATCCACTCTGTGTATAGCGTCGTATACAGGTGCGTCATTGGCCTCCTTCACCTGGTCGGTCCAACGTCTTGGACTTCGTCCACGCGGCCTTCTATTAAAGTGCAATATTCTGTTATAGTGGCAATCTAATAAAGTGGACAATGAATGAAGCTAATAGATAATAATGATAATTTATTTATAATTCTGTTATAAAATTATCGATTTACATATACAAAAGTAAACTTCTTTCTTCTAAGTCGTATTTCCTCATGACTGAGGGTCGTGGTCATCATGGTTTTTATTGAAACACACGCCGACTCTCTTGGCAGTTATAATGGAGTGGTGTTGCCATTGCCTTCTCCATTTCACATACTAGTCTGACCACTGATGGTCATCACATAGATATACAGGTTTCCTCACCATGTTTTCCTTCACCGTCAAAGCACTTGATATTAGTTGGTGTTTTATGCTAACTGCACATAAATTGAAAAATTCATTGGTGCAGGCCGGATTCGAATCCGGTACCTTCGCATTGGAAGGCCGGCGTTCAAACCACTAGGCTATCACGGCTTGCAAAAGTAAACAGGTACACATAAATTAATTATACTCTACTTTTTAAATTTGGTTGAAAATAATTTCAGCCCATCTAAATTAAAAAAAACCTTGATAAGTGCACAGTTTACGGAATGAGTAGCATTGTGTCGGGCCTCGCACTCCGCGCCGCGAGTGGGTCTCACTGAAAATTCAGCTGAAATTTCGCTGAGTTGGATGCCCACTTACGTGCCAGTTCTGTTCGTTTAATTATTTTTTATGTAAGTTATATTTTTTCTATTAACATTTGTCTTACAATTGACCTCAATTCTATGACATGTGCTAATCCGTAACAGTTTTACTCTCATATGTTCACAGTCGAAATAGCAATACCATAATGGCAGCAGATTGGAATCGAACCGGGGATTTCCATATCGTAAGGCTAATGGTTTCAATCATGTATTTTTTTGTTTTTAAATTTATCGCAATCTTTATACAATTCTGACGTTGTTTAACAAATATTTGTTTGTTACAAATTTACAATTACAAATTTATTTAATTTAGAGAGAACAGATCTAAAAAAAGAATTTCGCAAAGCTTTTTTTGTGATTTATATAATACCAAAGTAGTGATTCCGCCAACTTAAACACATAGTGTTACTGTAAATACTATTCCTTCAATATCTTTATGTCCATCATCAGACACAGATCACATCACAACTTAACATTAGGTGGGATCGCGGTCAAGCAACCTTTCTTCTATAAAAGACAACAGTATAAAAATTTAACAGTAAAGTACATAGTGAGGTAATAGTAAAATAAACAAATTTAAATTTACGCCAGCTTTATAAAAGACAGTCGGTACAATCTCCGCGCACCGGGCCCGCTCGCTGCGCCCGGCCAAATTGAATCTTAAACTTCTGTCCGTGAGACGCGATATTTCTCAATTCTCGCAGACAACGAAACTGTTTGAGCGCATTCGGCGGCAAGCTGCCGTGAAATGCTTTCGGGAATACACATCACAAGTAGAATAGTATTTAAGATTTAAAAGTTCCACAATAGTTGACACGTTAAAGTGCCTATAAACTGCAGCAAGTTTGATTAATATAAATGTAAAACGTAATGGACATCCTTAGAAATGTGGCGTAGAATAGAATTTTACCAGGTGGTAGGTCTCTGTTGCCGGAGACCGTCTGGGTGGGTACCACCGCAGCTCCTATTGCAACCGCCAAATAGTAGTGTGCGAACATTACTGTGTTCCGGTTTGAAGCGCGCTGTAGCTAGTGTAATTACTGGGGTAATGAGACTTAACACCTTATGTCTCAAGTCGACGAGCGCAATGTGGTGCAGTGTGCACCATCTTAACTAGCACCACGTTGTCATGGGCAAGCGTATCACTTACCATCAGGTGAATGTCTTGCTCGTCTCGTCGCATAGTAGTATAAAAAAAAAAAAGAATAGAAAATACTTTATTGCACACTAAAAGATACAGAAATTAACAGATCACATTGCTTGTTATATGATAAATGCAGCGGGCGGTCTGATCGCTATGAGCAATTTCTTCCAGACAACCTTTGGATGAAAAATATGTAAAGTAATAAGTAAATTTGGTGCAGGTTTTTATTAGGAAATATAATAAATAAGACTAACCTAAGATTCACCAGGTGGTAGGTCTCTGTTGCCGGAGACCGTCTGGGTACCACCGCAGCTCCTATTGCAACCGCCAAATAGTAGTGTGCGAACATTACTGTGTTCCGGTTTGAAGCGCGCTGTAGCTAGTGTAATTACTGGGGTAATGAGACTTAACACCTTATGTCTCAAGTCGACGAGCGCAATGTGGTGCAGTGTGTACCATCTTAACTAGCACCACGTTGTCATGGGCAAGCGTATCACTTACCATCAGGTGAATGTCTTGCTCGTCTCGTCGCATAGTAGCATAAAAAAAAAAAAGAATAGAAAATACTTTATAGCACACCAAAAGATACAGAAATTAACAGATCACATTGCTTGTTATATGATGGGCGCTCCTATCACTATGAGCGATTTCTTCCAGACAACCTTTGGATGGAAAATATGTAAAGTAACAAGTAAATTTGGTACAGGTTTTTATTAGGAAATATAATAAATAAGACTAACCTAAGATTCACCAGGTGGTAGGTCTCTGTTGCCAGACACCGTCTGGGTGGGTACCACCGCATCTCTTATTGCAACCGACATATAGTAGTGTGCGAACATTACTGTGTTCCGGTTTGAAGGGCGCTGTAGCTAGTGTAATTACTGGGGTAATGAGACTTAACACCTTATGTCTCAAGTCGACGAGCGCAATGTGGTGCAGTGTGTACCATCTTAACTAGCACCACGTTGTCATGGGCAAGCGTATCACTTACCATCAGGTGAACGTCTTGCTCGTCTCGTCGCATAGTAGTATAAAAAAAAAATAGATGTAACATATACTTATATACACATACATGAATAGTCAAAGTAATTTATTATTACATTTATAATGAAAGATAGAATTTACTGACAAGTTGCTAGTGAAACCTTTAAAAATGTTGTTTTCAGTTCCTTCAAGTTATGGTTAGAACGTTATACAATTAATTGATTTCTTATATTTAAACAAATATTAACGATTGTTATAGAGGACAGAGCTGATAGATGATCAGACCTCAAAGTCTTCATCACAGTCTCCAGCTATTGAATTATGGTTTTCAATCCGATCTCTACAGGATGAGCTATGCTTGGTGTTTGATCTGATATTATTATTGGAATCCCAAGCTGATGGTAAAACCAAAAACATCACAAATTCAATAAAGAATACGTACTAAGCGCTCCCGTTACCATGGCCGCTGCAAAACACTTGAAACGATTAAGTAATCATTTTTATTTATTTATAAACATATACATTAGTTAAATTAATGATATGTAATGTTTGGGGACCCTTAGTAGGTTTCACACATTACGAATACATTGACATACATACATATTAAGATTATCGTTGATATACTTCTTTAGCCGTGATAGTCTAGTGGTTTGACCGCCCGCCTTCCACTCCGGAGGTACCGGGTTCGAATCCGGCCTGCACCAATGAATTTTTCAATATGCAGTTAGTATAACACCAACTAATATCACGCGCTCTGACGGTGAAGGAAAACATCGTGAGGAATTCATATCTATGTGATGAGCATCCGTGCTCGCACTAGTATGTGAAACGGAGAAGGCAATGGCAACACCACTCCATTATAACTGACAAGTACGTCGTCGTGTGCTTCATCACACATGATTACCACGACCCTCAGTCATGGGGAAATACGACTAAGAAGAAGATACACTTCTTAATTTTAACCTACCCCCGAATTTGTTCTGACCATCTGAAAAAATGCGCGACAGGTCAGTCACTAAGAACCGGTTCCGTGCGAGCGGGCAGACAGCTACAAGTGCGCATATAAAGGATGCTCAATATATGTGAAGAAATATTATTTATAATAATCAAATAAAATACGTAAAGTTTCATTGAACACATACAACACAATGTGACCTCTTTCTTGTAGCCGCTCAGAAAGTACGTCGCGTACGCGTTAACGAGTACTCTAAATTCACAACTAAACTTTACTAGTTAGATTTAGAGCGGCGAAGTTTCCGCGAAAACGTTTCAGCGAGCTCTACTCAGAAGCGTTTCATTCGCGATACGAGCGGTTTTCGGGAACTGACCTTCTTGGCGTGGTCTGCAGGTTAAATGCAGGTAGTTACCATGGTAACTAACGCGTGTTACACACGAGACGGATCCGAACGGCATCTCACTGTTCGGATATTATCAATTGTAATTAGTTACTAGTTAAAATAAAAAATTTGCTGATTGTTAATTTATTATAGTGCTACCTGTCCATATTCGAACTGCCAAATAATTATTTTCCTTCAAAAGAGCGTTAACAGAATACTATCTTAAAATCTAACCTGTATCTTCCTCTTGCTGTTGCCTATTCTCAAATATTTTTTATTAATATAATGCACCACTGTCTTCTCTTTTTTCTCTTACTATTTATCTCCTATTTTCCAGTGGGTTGTCTGGAAGAGATTGCTTTAAAGCATTGAGGCCGCCCATTGTACATTGTCATTTTTTTATAAATTTGTATGTTTATTACTTAACTTTGTGTGCAATAAAGAGTATTTACTATTATAGTGCTAAGCGTTTATACTATTGATTTCTAATTTCTATAAGAACCTGATTAATTATAAGTTCATCGTTATCATCATCAGCCGATAGACGTTCACAGTTGGATAAAGATCCACATCCTATAAGTTTACTTAAGTATATTTTCGGAGACTACTTCTACGCTTAATTAGATTCTCTCAATCTTACTTAGATCAAGTAAATAAACACTTAGTATTTAATGTGGTTTTCTAAGAGATCATGCTTTATTACAAGACCTGCCAGTGCAGGAGACAGGGTAGAAAATTTCCACTATTACTTACCTTTCGGGGTATCATAAAAGGGTACGTTTTTTTTTTAAACTACTAAGCGACGAGACGAGCAAGACGTTCACCTGATGGTAAGTGATACGCTTGCCCATGACAACGTGGCGCTCGTTAAGATGGTACACACTGCACCACATTGCGCTCGTCGTTAAGACATAAGGTGTTAAGTCTCGTTACCCCAGTAATTACACTAGCTACAGCGCGCTTCAAACCGGAACACAGTAATGTTCGCACACTACTATTTGTCGGTTGCAATAGGAGCTGCGGTGGTACCCACCCAGACGGTCTCCGGCAACAGAGACCTACCACCTGGTAAGAAAAGGTACTAAGAGCGAATGACTTTAAGTGGAAGGGCAGGTCATTTTCTCATCAGCTTTATTAACATTCTAATTCAAGCGTCATAGAAAGAGACAGAGCATTATTTTCAGCAGTTGCCTTGAATAGACTGAAATAATGACCGAGTTCTGTCGTCGAGACTATCCGTTTGTTAAACTACAATTATTTGTTACTGTAGTCAGGTAGTTCCGGCTCTACAATTGGCTCGCTAATTGATTGCCACAGGGGCGGTGCAAATGAAGCACAAGTTGCGAGACACTTGCGCAACTGGCCACCTAACCAGACCAGTCAGTTAGCGCCCGCATTAGCAGTCTAGAACTCAGCCTAAGTGACTAACTTCACCTCCTCCGTGCTAGTCGGCCGATATTCCATTCGTTATATGGACATGGAAGTTTTAATAGGTCACAGACGCTCAGACAATACTGACTACACTCCCGGACACATCTACCGGCCCACCTAGTGTTTTAAGTTTTAACGGTGTCTAGCTAAAAATAAATGTTAGGTGGAGCAATAAGTTTTAATGCAGTTTTCAAGCTGATTTTTTGTTCAATCCTTATGTATGTTTTTTTTTTAATTTCGAATTCAGGATTATGAAAAAAAAAGCGAAAATTCGAGTCTGTTCATTGTTTTCAACGACCCAGGAATGGAGAAAACTTTATTTATTTCGCAAAAGTTGGATTTTTTATTGATTATTTCCGGTTATTGGTTCTATAAAAAGGCAAAAATAAACTTTGAGCCAGTTTTGATCAAAAATATGGATACCCGGCCTGAAATTGCCGCCCAAGTTGTAGCACTTCTGCGGGCCAAATTATTTCGAAATGAAAAAAAAACATACATAAGGGTTGACCAATAAATCTGCTTCAAAACTGCATTAAAACTTATTGCTCCACCTAACATTTATTTTTAACTAGACACCGTCGAAACTTTAAACACTGGGTGGTGGGCCGATAGATGTGTCCGGGAGTATATAAGGACGCAAAGGAACTAAGTAACTCCTCAACAGAAATAAAATTTTTCACTAAAGTTTAGTTATATAAATTATTAAATTCTTATTAAAAAAATGTAAAATAAAAGTTGTGAACTCTTTTAATATTAACGTTCCCACTACTGGGACTCGGGGTTTTCTCTCATAAGCAGAGAGTGAGTTTATCCACGGACGCCGTTCCTGTTGTCCAATTATAAAACATACAGGTTACATTGTCAGAGATTAGTTCATGTATGTTTAAAAAGCATTACCACCTAATCCAATAGCCGATTCCAAGCGATTCTCTGTCTCCGTCGCACCTGCGGCCGGTGAACTGACAGCCGCACCGCTCGCACTCGCCAGTTACCGGTGACAAATTGCCGCGAGGGCCTAATGAGATTGGCTTTATCAAACTTTATAGCTAACGCGAAAGCGAATGTGCGCTTCCGTAGTATTAACGGTGAACATTTTGCATATCCGCTCCCTCCTAAGTTTAACTAAGTTAACGATAGTATTTTATATAAGCAAGAGACTGAACTGTAATGAAAAACCAGTCAATAACCATAAAGCGTTAGTAAAGTAACTTGCTGCTTGTCGAAAGAAGTAGTTCCTGTTTTTTTTTTTTTAATACTAATATGCGACGAGACGAGCAAGACGTTCACCTGATGGTAAGTGATACGCTTGCCCATGACAACGTGGTGCTTTTTATAAAATAAGTATTTTTTTTTTATGGGAAATAAGTTAATGCTTGACCGCGATCCCAACTGATGTTAAGTGGTGATGCGATCTGTGGTGGTAAAGCGCATTAACTTTGTATTAGCCTATTCACTCTTCTTTTGAAGACACCCACGTCGTAATTGGACGGGAACACTGACGCCGGCAAATTGTTCCACTCTGTTGATGTTCTTATTAAAAAAGAGGAGCTAAACCTCTTTGTTCGTAAATTGGGGATGTTTACAACATGAGGATGGTGCCTTGTCGTGCGTCTGGTCGTCCGGTAGTGGAAAGGGGATGGGGGAATCATTACGTGTAATTCCAGCGCACACCCTCCGAAATATATCCTGTAGAAGACCGCGAGGCTGGCCACTCGGCGCCTGTGTTCAGGCTGTCAAGTCTAACTATGACAAGTTTCCTGATCACCAATAAGCCTCATAGCCCCCCTCTCCACTCAGTCTAGTGCTGAAAGATGGGTTTTTTTGCAGCACCTGGCCCAATATGCAACTGTAAACAAAACCACACCCCGAACCGGACCTGCTTTGCTTTATATAAGGTTCCAAGCTGCCCCGTGAGCATACGGACTCTCCCTCATTTGTCAAGGATCCCCAGTTTCTTGCAGCAACTTAGCTTTGGACTCTATTTAACTCCCAAGTTTTTTCAGTTCAAACTATACTACGTCTACTATAAAATCATGATAACTAGCCTTTATGATTATAGAGCCAGACGGTAATATAGAGTAGGAACGGAGGTAGATTTAAAGCAGCACAGTGGTAGTTAAGAGGACCTGAAAAAATTTACCACCCTTTAAACTTCAACACTTACTCGTTGAACTATCACGGACCTCCGTGTTAATATAAAACTATTTATTAAATACAAGAAACTTCCCCCACTCCCACGCCTGCTGTAAACACACGAATGTATTATTTACGACCACACGGTGAAGGTTTTCAAATTGGGGCACAGCAAGTGGTTTATCAATAATTCAACGCATAATTTTGTGTACCGGCCGCCGCGTATCGACCGCGGCTTCGAACCCGCGTGTGCCTTTTAAAAAGGTTAATTAACACGTGTCGGACAATCGTCGGTACGGAGCATACTCGACATATACAACTGGTACTGGGTTTTTTAACCGACATCAGTATTGTTACGATAAATTAATTTCTTCATCCAACAAACCGATAACAGGACAACTTTTGCTGTGATATAAATTTAGATTGTTTACACAACACAATCACAAATTTAATTAGCTACAATATCTGTCAAATGAGAACTCTTTAAGATCTAGATGAAGATATTTATAGTACAGTAATAGAGAAGGAACAACCGGCAAAGATCAAAGCAGATTTTTTTTTATACTACTACGCGACGAGACGAGCAAGACGTTCACCTGATGGTAAGTGATACGCTTGATAACAACGTGGTGCTAGTTAAGATGTTACACACTGCACCACATTGCGCTCGTCGTTAAGACATAAGGTGCTGTCTCGTTACCCCAGTAATTACACTAGCTACAGCGCCCTTCAAACCGGAACACAGTAATGTTCGCACACTACTATTTGGCGGTTGCAATAGGACTGCGGTGGTACCTAGACGGTCTCAGCCAACAGAGACCTACCACCTGTTAAGTTATTTGTATAAAACAAAAGCTTTCATATATTTAAAGAATACAATTTATGAGGTTGTATTGTAGCGGTAAAAATATGTTGTGAGGGAACAAAAAAATCAGTTCCCTTTCGAAATTCTCGAAAGAACCCCAATTGATATTATGGGTGCGTTTCGTACGTTTCCATGTCGCCGGAGCCGAAATACGTACGGATGGAAATAAATACAATTTACCGCGGCGGGAGAGAGGAGGCGCTTGTGCCGTAAACTGAACAATTTATTGTCACCGCGGCGGCGTGGCGTGGTGGTGGTTATTGGCAGAAATGGGCTGCAGATGGCAACACGCTGAGCGAGTCTCAGATGAAATACAAAAAAAAAATCAGGCAAAATAAATAAGGGAATTTGGAACGTTTCTTATGAAGCTATAGCTTAACTCTTATTCATCAATTCTGAGTCATATTTCCTCATGACTGAGGGTCGTGGTCATGTGTAATGAAACACAAGACGACTTCCTTGTCCGTTACAATGGAAGGGTGTTGCCATTGCCTTCTCCATTTCACATACTAGTCTAACCATAGATGGTCATGACATAGATATGCAGGTTTCTTCACGATGTTTTGCTTCACCGTCAAAGCACGTGATATTAGTTATACTAACTTCACATAAATTGAAAAATTCATTGATGCAGGCAGGATTCGAATCCGACACCTCCGGAGTGAGAGGCGGGCGTTCAAACCACTATGCTATCACGGCCTCACTAGCAAGTGCAAGTTGATATTAAAATATATATGCATGTTGAATTGAAACTCTCCTTCTTGCTAAAAGGTTATCGATAAAATATCAGTAAAAATATTAGTCCAATATAGTTCATATCTCTCAATAATATATAATAGTAATAGATTTAAATTGAATCCTAGCTGGGGCGCGGGCGGGCCCCGCACTGGGAATACACGGAATCAAACCACTGGGATGAAGTACATTTGTAAAGAGCTCTTTGATGCGAATGTTATATGTTACGATACAAACTCAACAAACTTTCGACTGTCGAAAATGAAATATGGAAATTTTCTATGATGTTAGTATTATATTATATTTATTTGAAACTTTACTTGCATACCGAAATAAATTAAATATTAATATTACTTCTAATCTACTTTAGAATTGAGCAGAGAATGAGTAGTGTGCTAAGCTACGACATATACATATATATTAATTGATACTGCTGATAAGTATCTGCCGGTGACCGTTTAGACTACCGTAGTAACTACTTCTACCGCCAAACAGTAGTGTGCAAACATTACTATAGTTACTGAAGGACGCTGTAATCTAGTGAAATTACTGGGGTAAAGAGACTTAACACTTTGTTTTTTTTTTATGCTACTATGCGACGAGACGAGCAAGACGTTCACCTGATGGTAAGTGATACGCTTGCCCATGACAACGTGGTGCTAGTTAAGATGGTACACACTGCACCACATTGCGCTCGTCGCCTGAGACATAAGGTGTTGTCTCGTTACCCCAGTAATTACACTAGCTACAGCGCGCTTCAAACCGGAACACAGTAATGTTCGCACACTACTATTTGCCGGTTGCAATAGGAGCTGCGGTGGTCGAGGGGGTTTTATTGGGTAAAAATCTCCATATAACTCTGTCTTCCCCCCAGAAGACAGTGTATCTTCAAGAAGATTTCCCCCTCAAAAAAAAAAGGAGCTGCGGTGGTACCCACCCAGACGGTCTCCGTCAACAGAGACCTACCACCTGGTAAAGCAGCAGCAAGTGGTGCAGTGTATACCATCTTAACTAGCGCTGCGTTATAGGCAAGCGTATCACTTACCATCAGGTGAACGTCTAGTGGAATAAATCTACATTGACGATTATGATGAAGTATTTAAGACGAAGAGCCGGTCAACTCTTCAATGCTTCAGTAATAGAAGCTGTGATGAACTGCTCACAACAATACACGACGTCCTCAACTAATCAGGTAAAGCGACTCGTGCTTGATCTTACACTCGCTTTCACCGCAATTCTTCAGTGAGTGATTAATACTGATAGCCCCTATTTCAGCGAGTGATAATACCTGAGTATCAATATCCCGGGGTAGCCGCCGCTATCGACAGACAATGGCAAGAGCTGTCGGACAATTCATCAAGACGTGTCGCATTGTCGCCGGGTAATGCCGGCGGACCCTCACCACCATCCCGTTGACTGTGTCACTGTTCCGTTGTAGATTTATGATAAATGTTGCAAGACATCGATGGATATGTAATTTTTACCGGCTACAAACAATGTATTCTGAATATAACGTGTAAGTTTCTATTCTTCTTCTTAGTCGTATTTCCTTATGACTTAGGGTCGTGGTCATCATGTGTCGTGAAACACACGACGACTCTCTTGGCAGTTATAATGGAGTGGTGTTGCCATTGCCTTCTCCATTTCACATACTAGTCTGACCATAGATGGTCACGACATAGATATGCAGGTTTCCTCACGATGTTTTCCTTCACCGTCAAAGCGCGTGATATTAGTTGGTGTTTTATGCTAACTGCACATAAATTGAAAAATTCATTGGTGCAGGCCGGATTCGAACCCGGTACCATCGCATGGAAGGCCGGCGTTCAAACCACTAGGCTATCACGGCTCTCAAGTTTCTATAGTTACATATAATATTACAGATTGCATCCGGAACATATCGATTGATGATATGCAATTTCAATTGAATACAGATACTTTTTTTTCTTTGGGTTATTTAAACAATAACTTTTTTACATATTGAAGGTATATATGTGCATATTTAATAAAGTACATTTAAACACTTTTGTTCGTTGACCTTTTTTTTTTTTTTTTCGAGGGGGAAATCTTCTAAAGATACCCTGCTTTTGGGGGAAGGTCAGGGTTATGTGGGATTTGTACCCACTAAAACACTAAAACCCCCTCGGTGGTCTTTCCCAGTGCATTAGGAGAGGCTCCGTGATCTCGTGTTCGTTGACCTACCTACATCGATATTTTTCTTTTTCACTAATGTTAACTGGTAGAAAACTATACATAGACTGTAGAGTTTAAATCATGAGATTGGTTGGCTAACTACTACCGTTATTTGGATAACGTGTCTCAATAACAGCATCGCCGTATTCTGAATGATAATATATGAGAGCCGGAATATTCTGGACGAGCATACATTACAAATTATAACATGTAATTGACGACAAGTGTTACCACATTAAAATCTATAAAGAGATTTACTGTAAGTTATTTTTTTAACCGACAAAACGTCCAGACCATCGAAACGTTCACCTGATGGTAAGTGATACTCTTACATATTACTCACAACAAGTTAAGATGATGGACATTGGTCGCTTTGAGACATATGTTAAGTCTCGTTACCGCAGTAATTTCTCTATAAAGACATAACCTAAACGATTTGTTTATGAAAAAAGTGCAGTGTAAAAAGTAATTGTAGTTAAACGAAGCTCCGTGTGTATGTAGACTTATTTTTTAATGTCTAAACTTAGGCGTGAAAAAAGGTCCGTTAAGAGCGGGTCATGAGGCCATGAGGAGCATTAACGACTTGTTCACAGTCATTTTAAACGCTAATAGCCCCTACACACCCGTCGACGACTTTTTTAACATTATTAAACTCTTAAACGGAAATAAGTAGCTGAGTTGTTTAAGTATAGACCAAGTAAATGAGTTTGAGAAATAAATCTAAACTTTTTTTTTTATACTACTATGCGACGAGACGAGCAAGACGTTCACCTGATGGTAAGTGATACGCTTGCCCATGACAACGTGCTGCTAGTTAAGATGGTACACACTGCACCACATTGCGCTCGTCGCCTTGAGACATGTGTTAAGTCTCGTTACCCCAGTAATTACACTAGCTACAGCGCGCTTCAAACCGGAACACAGTAATGTTCGCACACTACTATTTGGCGGTTGCAATAGGAGCTGCGGTGTTACCCATCCAGACGGTCCCCGGCAACAGAGACCTACCATCTGGTATACCTACCTTAGTAATTTAAACTAGCTGTCATAAAATAAATCTGTCATTAAACTGTAACACAGTAATGATTATACACGACTGCTTCGTCATCGTCATAATCACTACTGTTGTATGCTTAACCTTACCGTCGCTGTTATAAGCAATGGGTCAAGTGATTCATTATAAAGTTTTATGTAATATCATCATCATCTTAAGATATAGGCGTGTGGATGTTTAGATCACAAGAGAACTATGTTCAGAAGTGTCTAGGTCTCTTGGAATTAATTCCATAAAGCATGGTCTAGTTTAGTCCAGAATCTGTCTAGTGATACAGATCAACATATTCATTTTCGCGCTTTCTTACCGAACACTAGATATGTAATAAAAAAATACTATTCTAGACCTGAACTATGGAATCCAGGTTTATGTTCAATTGTGCGATGGTAAGAGCAGGACTTTCCATATCCAACGCGGGAGCTGGGATGATATGCTCTGAACTTGAGTTCGGTTAATTTACACGTCAGAAGTTAAATCTCATTACCCCAGTAATAATATAATATAGATGTCATATAATATAATTTAGATATCCAGTGCGTTGTTCACTCCGTAGCAACATTTGCACTGAGCTACGGCCTTTTTGCACCATTGCAGTACTTACAGCAAAATTTTTTTTGTAAATATAGCTATGTTAATGTGCTTTCGTTTATACACCCTATATAAAAATTGTATCTGTTTGTTTCTGTATTTTTGTACTGCATGGCCAAATAAACCATTTTATCTATCTATCTATATAATATACCTCAACCCGATCAGCTCTAAACTAAACTATACAACCGGAACTAAATTATAGAACAAAGTAATTGTTTGTTGCGAGCGAAATCCTTTTAACCGCAAAGAAAGAACAACAAAGGCTCAGAGAATAAAGTAAAGGCATAATTAAGGCTTTTTCTCCTTTGAAAATTTTATTTTCAGCGTGCCGCGGTTTTGTTGCGGAATGAGTTCATATTATCCGCACTTAATTATACGAACATTGCAACGGGGGTAATGTAAAGTACATTATGAAGAGGCGCGGGTTCGATCCCCACTGTCCTTACCTTCCAGAGAAGGCAACCGACAATATAAAAGCTGGTAATACTTGTAGTGTTTCTTAAGTTCAACATCACCTTAGATGTAATTTAAAGAAAATCAATACATTTTCAAATTTGACTCCCGGACACATCTATCGGCCCACCTAGTGTTTTAAAGTTTTAACGGTGCCTAGCTAAAAATAAATGTTAGGTGCAGCAATAAGTTTTAATGCAGTTTTAAAGCTGATTTTTTGGTCAACCTTTATGTATGTTTTTTTTTTAATTTTGAATTCAGGATTATGAAAAAAAAAACGAAAATTCGAGTCTATTCATTGTTTTCAACGACTGAGGAATAGAGAAAACTTTTTTATTTCGCACAAGTTGGATTTTTTTTTTTGATATTTCCGATTATTGGTTCCATAAAAAGGCAAATCTAAACTTAGAGCCAGTTTTGACCAAAAAATGTCGATACTCTGCCTGAAATTGTCGCCCAAGCTGTAAAACTTCTGCCGGCCAAATCAATTCGAAATTACAAAAAAAAAAAAAACATATGTAAGGGTTGCCCAATAAATCTGCTTCAAAACTGCATTAAAACTTATTGCTCCACCTAACATTATTTTTAGCTAGACACCGTCGAAACTTACTAAACACTGGGTGGTGGGCCGATAGATGTGTCCGGAAGTATATATTGATTTTCTTTAAATTACATCTAAGTCATGTCATTCTGTCATAAGAAATCTTATGAAGTATCATAAGATTTCTAAACATAAAAAGGAATTAAAAATGAATGAAGAAAAAAAAAACGTAATCTATTTCGCGCGGAAACGATCAGATATAACAAATCCGCACAATACCCGGATTGCGATCTGCTTAATCCGCGGCTACCCGCTACTCCCGTGACTACCCGCACGCCATTGCTGCATGGTCACCATGGTTACTGCTGACCATTAACAGTACTGTAACTAGCAACAACTAAAGCTTAACATTTGTAAAGCATATTCGAACCCACTACCACTATTATGTAGATACTCCAAAGCCTTAGTCCGCCGCTCTGCGATGTTCACCGAAACAGAGAGGATTATGACGTCACAGGCGGAGTCGCTTTGAACCTAACGTCTCACGGTTTTAATCCCTCAACTTGAAGCGATCGAACCGGCCCTTGTTCCCCCAATCCGGACCTTTGTGAATTTTTAGGGAAATTACAAGTGATCTTTGTGATCCACACTACCAGCCCCCCTCCTCTTACACCCTATTCTTTCTTCTCACCCTTCTAGCTGACAAAATCGCGAGCACTGAATCTAATAAAGCAGTAAAAGTCGTAATGAAGATTCGCAGACAGATGTGATTCAGATAAAACTTCATTTTCATATTTATTTCGTACATTGTATAAAAACTTTCATTACCTTTCTTTATTTATCTACATCTATACTTATCAAAAGCCTAAGCTGTGATAGCACAGTGGTTTTAACGCCGGCCTTCCAATCCGAAGGTACCGGGTTCGAATCTGGCCTGCACCAATAAATTTTTCAATTTACGTGTAGTTAGTATAACAGCAACTAATATCACGCGCTCTGACGGTGAAGGAAAACATCGTGAGGAGTTCAGATCTATGTGATGAGCATCCGTGCTCGCACTAGTATGTGAAATGGAGAAGGCAATGGCAACACCACTCCATTATAACTCCAAGAAAGTCGTGTGTTTCATTACAAATGATAACCACGCCCCTTAGCCATGAGGAAATACGACTTAGAAGAAGAAGAATACTTATCAATTTGAAATATTACTTGAAATATATAAACAAATCCATTAGTTTTATACACGAGTATATTACCGTCGGTGTAGTTTTGTCAGTGGACATATTTAAATCACGACAAATTCAGGCAACAAATGAGCATAGTTACCCGCAACATTCACTAACCGCAGTTTCCGCCGTCCGAGCTCACTTGAAACCTTTACAGACCCTTAATTAACATTAACTACAGACCTGTTAAATTTTGACACTCAACAGTTAAATCCGTATCAATTAGTAAAACTAATCCTATTTTAAGATGATTCACTATATTAAAGTATTATAAACATAAATAATAAATAGACGGCGTCTAGGAAGAGACCGACCACCAGTTAAGTTAGAAAGAAAGAGTTAAAAAGCTAATCAAATGAAGTTAGTTTTTCTTTTAAACCTTTATTATTCTCCTTTTTTTTATATACAAGTATGCGACGAGACGAGCAAGACGTTCACCTGATGCTAAGTGATACGCTTGCCCATGACCATGTGGTGTTAGTTAAGATGGTACACACTGCACCACATTGCGCTCGTCGCCTGAGACATAAGGTGTTAAGTCTCGTTACCGCAGTAATTACACTAGCTACAGCGCCCTTCAAACCGGAACACAGTAATGTTCGCACACTACTATTTGGCGGTTGCAATAGGAGCTGCGGTGGTACCCAGACGGTCTCCGGCAACAGAGACCTGCCACCTGGTAAACCTCCTTATTATATAATGATAACAAACAACAAACAAAAGATTCCTAACTTTAAATATCAATGGTAATGAAAGGATCTAAACGCCGCCGACGATGCGATGTACAGTCGGCATTGCAGCGGATTAAAGTTTAAACACAACCGGGCACGGGACGGGGGCATAGGGGGGGTAAGCAATCCCCGTTTCCGAAACAGCCAGGGTTGAGGAGGGTGAGGAGTGAGGTGGTATCGGTTAAATTCTTAATGCGCCCACGGTCGGACTTCCCGGAACGGCGATCGCTAAATAAACCTCCAGCAATTCAGCAGTTGGAGATGAAACTTCAGCGTTGCACCATTACACACCTACCGCCGCTACCTTTGTTACGAGTAAATCTGATTTCTAATTAAGTATATTAGTTAGTACAGTTTTTATTTAATTCTAATAAGCGAGGAGACGTGCGCGATATTCACTTGATGGTAAGTGACACGCTTGCCCATAACGTGCCGCTAGTTAAGATGGTGTATACCGCACCACATTGCGCTCGTCGCCTTGAGACATAAGTCTCGTTACCGCAGTAATTTCACTAGCTTAGTGCCCTCCAGTAAACAGTAATGTTATCACACTACTGTTTGACGGTAGAAATATTCAATGCGGTTGTACCTAGACAGTCTCCAGCAACAGAGTGGTGGGTACCAGATGGTAGGTCTCTGTTGCCGGAGACCGTCTGGGTGGGTACCGCCGCAGCTCCTATTGCAACCGACAAATAGTAGTGTGCGAACATTACTGTGTTCCGGTTTGAAGCGCGCTGTAGCTAGTGTAATTACTGGGGTAACGAGGCTTAACACATTATGTCTCAAGGCGACGAGCGCAATGTGGTGCAGTGTGTACCATCTTAACTAGCGCCGCGTTGTCATGGGCAAGCGTATCACTTACCATCAGGTGAACGTCTTGCTCGTCTCGTCGCATAGTAGCATAAAAAAAAAAGACTCTAAGGTTATTAACAATCATCGAACCTTACATGTCTAGCAGTGATCGTCTATTAAACTATCTTTATGATATATTTCAGCGCAATCTATCGGCAAATTACATCAAATTATATAATGCATAAGTAATGTAAAAAAAAAAAAAAAGCCCTGATCTTGATTAAGCTGCAAAAGTTCTTAGAAACTTAACTATATTAACTTTATCCGAAAAATAAAAAGGGCTATAAGATGTTAAGTTTATACAGAGTGGTTAAACCCGAGCAGTTAAAATTATCAACTATTTAACTAAGGACCGTTTTGTATACACCGTCCGGTACAGCGCGGTCGGTTAATAATAAATGGTGACCGGTCACCGTTCAGCTCCGTCCGGTCAACCGCGAAACCGAGGAGCGGCTCCGCGATATGTTAATCATGAGGGCAATTAAGTTTACCGGATTTTAACAAGTCATGCGAAGTAAAAGGTAAAGTGGACGAAGAGCAAAGTTACGAGTGGAATGAGTGCGGGAAATATTACTAGTGTATAGCATGTAATTACCGCGATGATGGATTGTACGTATGAATATAATTCTTACTGCTGGTAGGTCTCTTTCGCCAGTGACCGTCTAAGACCGCAGAGACTATTTCTACCACCAACAAATAGCGTGCAAACATTACTGTGTTCCGGTCTGAAGTAAACACAGCAATTTTTGCACATTAGACACCTACCAGCAGCCACTAGTGTTAAAAAAGGACTCAAAGTTTTCTTTAGAAATGGCAACAATGCTTTAAGCAATGTAAATTGTATCAACGACTTAGATTTCCGTTTTTATTAATATGTCGAAGTTTTGTGATACAGCATCACGTTACTAACAGTACAATTCCTCTAAAGATTCCCCAAGCGCGGTGGCCTAACAATAACGAAATGCATCGTTATAAAAAATTAGAAATGTTAATTGTGAAATGGACATTAGTAGATCACAATTTAAAGAATGTAACGGTTACTTTTTAGGTTTAAGAATCGCCCTAATAACATTACGGTAAACGAGCGCGCGTCCCCGCTGCGCATAAAGATACAATTTTCTTAATTTTATTTCCCTCGGCGCTCCCCGAGAATTTTTATCCAGCGGCTAAAGAAATAAAACGACATTACAATCGATTAGAAAGCCTATTGTATCTATTACAGTTTAAAAAGTTTTTACTCTAATAAAAAGTGTTGCCTGCATAAATATATCTCCGAAAGCGAATTGAGGCGTTTGAAATATGGGCATATCGCCGCATGCTCAAAATCAGCTGGGGACATAAACAATGAGGAAGTTCTGCGGCGAGTGAAAGAGAAACGAGAGCTTTTCATAACCATCGAAAAGCGGAAGACAGCATATCGAGGACATATAGCCCGTAATGCCAAATACAGTCTTCAGCAGATAGGAATAATAGGGAAAGTAGCAAAGAGAAAGATCGGTCGCAGAAAGAAATCATTGCTAGACCAACATCTGGAGTGCTGCGCAGCTGATCCACTTATCGCGCAATAGGAATATATACGCAAATCTCCTCTAGTTGGAGAGGCACGTGAAGAAGAAGACATAAATGTAAACAAAAATATTACTGTTTCATCATCACGAAGATTATCGTCAAATTGAAGATTGGCGGTCAGACATGATAAACTATCCCCAGTCCTCATCGTTTCTTTTTAACTATTATAATTGAAGCTGTTTCCTTTCCTTTATACTGTTTAGTTATTTCTTCCGCTGTTTACCAGGAGCTCTGTTTCCAGGATTTCTCTTGCTTTGGTACCTTCGGGGGAACTGTTCAGTGTTTGATGTTTGTGTTTGCATTTGGTTCACTCAAGAGCGTTTGACACAAACCGCTTTATGTTCCGTTTTGATTATTGCGAGATTTTTTTTCTTAGCAATACATAAATAATTTTTTGAGATAACACAAAGTTTACAGACTAACATTTTAGACCATTTGGAATCTTTTATATCAAGTTAATTTTCATTACGGCGGTATATGATAATTTAATTTCAATCTATTCCAAAGAATAAATTAAGTAACTTGTAAAAGGCATAAGTAAAGTAAACTATTAACGGCCGGTTTCATGCAAATTAAACGATTTACATAATTTCTATACGGGAAAACTTTAATTGAGGAAACAAGAAACATTCACGCTTCTGTAAGAGCTTGCAGCGTTTCATTAAGAGCGAGCACTGCCCTCACTTGCATAATGTAATGTTCCAAGAAAACTTACCCACGATATTTACGATTAGAGAAAACATTAAATAATCATTTAACTTTAAAACAATTATGACAATGATTGTTAAATCTCGAACAGTAAATCAGTAGTGTCCATTACTGTCTTCTAATTTGAACGGAGCTGAAGTAAGTGAAATTGTAGACGCAACATTTTAACTAAAACTTTGTTATGTATAGGTGTATTACTTAGTCAGAAGATCGTACATAAAAGAAAAAAAAAACATTTTTATATACACTCCCGGACACATCTATCGGCCCACCTAGTGTTTAAAAGTTTAACGGTGGCTAGCTAAAAATAAATGTTAGGTGCAGCAATAAGTTTTAATGAAGTTTTAAAGCTGATTTTTTGGCCAACCTTTATGTAAGTTTTTTTTTTTTAATTTTGAATTCAGGATTATGAAAAAAAACGAAAATTTGAGTCTGTTCATTGTTTTTAACGACCCAGGAATGGAGAAAACTTTTTTATTTCGCACAAGTTGGATTTTTTTTGATGTGCCCGATTATTGGTTCAATAAAAGGGCAAATCTAAACTTAGAGCCAATTTTGATCAAAAAATATGGATACTCTGCCTGAAATTGTCGCCCAAGTTGTAAAACTTCTGCCGGCCAAATCAATTCGAAATTACAAAAAAAAATAAAAAAAAAAAACATACATAAGGGTTGACCAATAAATCTACTTTAAAACTGCATTAAAACTTATTGCTCCACCTAACATTTACTTTTAACTAGACTCCGTCGAAACTTTAAACACTGGGTGGTGGGCTGATAAATGTGTCCGGAAGTATACATGCACAATAAGAAATATACATAATGTGAAAAATTGTTTGCAGGCAAAATAAGCGGAAATTTATTTGTTTTTTGAGTTGTTCATCACCCAAACAATAAACCTTTTAACTTGTCGAAAGACATCATAAAAATATATTAAAAAAAAAACATAAAACCGTTTTAAAAGATAACTCTATTGTTACGCCCACAAAGGTTACATTAAAGGCAAAGAGAATTTTATAATGGGGAAGAGTTGATAGAATCGGCGCTATTCGTAAATAAACAAGTGACCGGAAATGATTCGCGTCAAGTGCAGATAAAGGGGGAGGTAAAAATGTAGTTACGAGGGAAACTAAGCCGAGCCGGGGCCGGCTTAAAGCGGCTTATTAACTCGTTACAGATTAATCCTATCAGTTACTTCGGAGCAGATTAGCTTGTCCCTCGCAGGCGCCTCGGATGAACGGAATCAAAAAATATGGCTTTACAAAGTTTACCTAAACAAGGGGAGAGATGAAAGAGTAATTTATCGAAAGGATTATTTTCATTAAATTTTCATGCTTCTAAGTCGTATTTCCTCATGACTGAGGGTCGTGGTCATCATGTTTTTATTGAAACACACGACGACTCTCTTGGCAGTTATAATGGAGTGGTTTACCATTGCCTTCTCCATTTCACATACTAGTCCGACCACTGATGGTCATCACATAGATATGCAGGATTCCTCACGATGTTTTCCTTCACCGTCAAAGCACGTGATATTAGTTGGTGTTTTATGCTAACTGCACATAAATTGAAAAATTCATTGGTGCAGGCCGGATTCAAACCCGGTACCTTCGCATTGGAAGGCCGGCGTTCAAACCACTAGGCTATCACGGCTCATGTCATATCAAATTTTCATGCTAGCGCTGTTTAAATCACCACCACCTTATTGACGTCTATTATAGAACAAGTCTGTCAACATATGGGAGCTAACTTTCAGACTGATTGTCACTTAACATCATATGAAATCTACGCCAAGAGATATTCAAATGTTGATAAAAAAATATTGTTTAATTTGGACATCATAAATAGAATTATAAAAAATAGTTTAGATCATGTAATCTAGAACTCTATTCGTAATGCTCTATACTCGGATAGTTAAAATAAACCATTCATACACTAACAGTAACGATAACCAAAACTTTGGTATACACGCAAGTGCTTACTTTGCATGCATAAGCAATCTCAGCACTTGAAGTGATTCCAACTTTATTCATACCCGAGCTTAATATTTACAAGTAAATATATTGAAATGAGGATTTTGTTAAAGCAGACCTTGAATCTCGTTGCTTAGATATTCTGTACTGTTTTGGAAAAGACCGTTTTACCCGTCTAGAAATATCTACGTTTTTAAAAAGTGATCATAGCGAAAGGTTAACATGAATACTTAAGCAGCTTTAGTTATAATATTTTACAACCTTGCATTTAAGAAAGAAAGAAGAATTTAAGAAGTTAACACTTTTGTATTTTATTGTAGACAATTTAGGTGAACTTTTGCTATAAAGCAGTTCTAGATTAAAGAATGCTTTAATTAGAAAATTTATTGTGCTGATGAGGAACATGTGATATCTCACGACAATGCGATCAGACATACATTCTGCTCGTTTCTACACCGTTAAGAATAAAGAAAGAACTTCACCAAACATGTCTTACTACAATCAAAGTTAATCTCATAAATTTGCAGTCTTTTATTTCCAAGTTTAATAATAGGCTAAAAAAGTTTATGATGATAACTTATAAATTCTTAATTTCATTTCAATAGCGATGTTACTTCTGCTGAAAGGGGGCAGGCAGGGTCAGGAGGAACCCGCCGGGGAGCAGCTCATTAAATGCGGTTTTATTTCTGCTTTCGAATCGCACTTTTCGTTTTCGACAATGGCGCTGCTCGGGGCTTTAATATTCATAAGCGCAGCTCCCGCGGGTCTGTATCGCCCGCAGCGCAACGTTTCATGAACCTACGTGATTTCAATTTTAAAAGGAACGCTCGACCGTTGGCCCTTCATAGCGGCGAAAGGTCCCCAGTATTGTTTTAGAGATATAAAGGACCTTATATAACAACAGATTCCTTTAGGAGAAACCTGTATGATATGGAAGGTAGTGCGGGGAACCAATATTTTTAATTTCTAAGTCGTATTTCCTCATGACTGGGGGTCGTGATCATCATGTGTAATGAAACACACGACGACTGTCTTGTCAGTTATAATGGAGTGGTGTTGCCATTGCCTTCTCCATTCCATACACTAGTGCGAGCACGGATGGTCATCACATAGATATGCAGGTTTCCTCACGATGTTTTCCTTCACCGTCAAAGCGCGTGATGATTAATATGTGTTATACTAACTGCACATAAATTGAAAAATTCATTGGTGCAGGCCGGATTCGAACCCGGCACCTTCGGATTGAAAGGCCGACGTTTAAACCACTAGGCTACCACGGATCATCATATTTTTAACAGAAATATTAAAAACCCAGTTTCATTTCTATCCTTATTAAAATTAATATATTTATGCTAAAGTTTAGAAAGTTATTTAAGTTATAAGGTAATAGGATTGTAGAATTACTGGTAATAAATAAACATCAATGTAAATATTCACTTTCAAGAGGACGTAGAAAACGTTGGACTTTAATGTATGTGAAAAATTTTAAGTTGTTTATTTAGAAAAAAAAAGTAAGAAGTTTGTCTGTTATGTTCAAGTTCTTCACAAAGTAACTGCAAACGTTGTCTGATGAAAACCTTCATATGAAGAAAGGTTACATTTTTCGGATGATTGCGAAGAGGATCTCTTTGCTGGGCTTTCAATGTTGAACCGAGAAGACAAATTTTGAGGAAAACATGATCCAAGCAGACAGCAGAAACGATTTGACGATATAAAGGAAAGTTAAGATTTAATTTGTACCAGATGAAAAGAAAAATTAAAGATTGCAATAGTTTTCTTAATCTGATCGCGAGATTTTATCTCTTTAGATTAAAGTAGCTTACTTTTAGTTACTTGGAAGGGAACATTACGATGATGATGAAAATGCGATACAATCGCATATTAATTACAAAAACGGCGTTTTGCAAAATAGCGACATTAGAAGCGAACCTTTGACCAGCCGCCGTGTTAATTAATTAAACGCTTATCCGCGGCATCGGGCCCCGGCTTATGGGCCTTATCAACAACTCTCACTGATTAGGGTCAATCCTTTCGTTTAAAACTTATTATGAACTCATTCAATGGTTCACAACGACAAATAACTGTAGTAGCTTTACATAACAACGTATTGACTACATTTTCCAATGTAAAATTTAAATTAAGTGATGGTAGTTTATTTTTTTTACTTATACAATAATCTATTGCTGTATACTATTGACTGTGTCTGTTTTTATATGAAGTAACAGAGATATTGAGATGTGCCAGTTTATATGTGAATCCGAATGTGTCGTCGTGTAATCATCTTTTTTTTTTTTAACGTTCTCCTGATGGTAAGTGATACGCTTGCCCATAACAATGTGGTGCTAGTTAAGATGGTACACACTGCACCACATTGCGCTCATCGCCTTGAGACATAAGTTGTTAAGTCTCGTTCCCCAGTAATTACACTAGCTACAGCACTAAATCTTAACTGGCTTCTTAAACTCTTTTGTATAACTTTTTTTTATTCTACTACGCGACTATACGAGCGAGACGTTCACCTGATGGTAAGTGATACGCTTGCAACAAGACGCTAGTTAAGATGGTACACACTGCACCACATTGTACTCGACTTAAGACATAAGATGTTAAGTATCGTTACCGCAGTAACTTCACTAGCTTACAGCGCCCTTCAAACCGGAACACAGTAATATTCGCAAACTACTTTTTATCAGCTGAAATAGTCATTGCGGTGGTACCTAGACGATCTGCGGCAAGAGAGACCTACCAGCAGTAAAACTGTTAAGTGTTTTCACATAAGACTGCGGTACCTCCGCGTGCGCTACGCGACGTATTACTCAATCACTGAAACAAACTACAGCCAGTGAAACTTAATGAAAACAGAGCCTTGCTACGCGATGCTACGGAACGAAATACGAAGCTACGAACAGCCTACGACGCTACGAAAACTGCTGAACCAGAATTTAAGCTTACTGCCTTCTTATAAACAGCAACAGCAGTTATCACCGCAGCTGCTATTTCTACCGAAAAACAGTAATATGCTAATATTACTGTATTACAGTTTAAATGGCGTTGTAGTTAGTGAAGTTACTGGGGTAACGATACTTAACTACACAAAGCGATGGTAACAGTTTGGTGCATACCATCTTAACTAGCGTCTTGTAATATGCAAGCGTATCACTTACCATAAAGTGAACTTCTCGCTCGTTTCGTCGACTAGTCGAATAAAGAAAAGTGGGTGAAGTTATTACATATCCGATAATGTATCAATAATTATGATTTTGTAGTGTAATATACATCACAAAAAAAAATCTACAAACATCATCATCATCGAGTGCCATTTTCAAGTTGAAGTTAGATGTTTCACACAGAGAAAACTTTTACGATCACATTCTAATTATTTTAAGTTGTAGTAATTAACACCGTATCTATAGTCTTAGTACTTTTGTCAGTTTAATAAACATTAAACAAAATTACATCAAATTTCGTAATTTCGTATACAATTGTGTAAAGAATAATTTGTGTTTTATCTATCTCGAGCAATCATTGAAATACTCAACAATATGTTTGATGAAACTACATTTAAGTGTCTCTAAGTTTAATCACTTATAACAATTTCCAATGTTAGTTTTCGTATGTTTGTATTTACTCGCTACAGGCAAACCGTTTTGATTGTGCAAACAAACCATCTCAGGGGGGCGATAACACAAATGTTAAGGTTTTCTCATTTCAAAGCATTCATTAATTTTAACATCGGTATAGTATCTTAATAATTAAAATCTTTAATTATGTATATCGCAACTTCTTTTATATACAATTTATAACAAACGAAGTGTTGTATCTAATAAAAGGTTAAAAATTATTGCCTCAAGTAGTTTCCATGTCTATCTTTTTTTTTTTATACTACTTTGCGATAAGACGAGCAAGACGTTCACCTGATGGTAAGTGATACGCTTGCCCATGACAACGCGGTGCTAGTTAAGATGGTACACACTGCACCACATTGCGCTCGCCGCCTCGAGACATAAGGTGTTAAGTCTCGTTACCCCAGTAATTACACTAGCTACAGCGCGCTTCAAACCGGAACACAGTAATGTTCGCACACTACTATTTGTCGGTTGAAATAGGAGCTGCGGTGGTACCTAGACGGTCTCCGGCAACAAAGACCTACCATCAGTAAAATCTAGTCTCATTTCTCTTAGTCTTAATTCTCTAAACACCTATTTGTTTCCCGCTCCGTTACACGCAATGTAACCGCACCTTTACAATGTATTATTCGTGTTCACAATACAACGGAGCGTGCTGCGGACCGGGGAAGGTATTCTCTCAATTATTAACAAGTAATCCACAGCCTGCAGTATTCTGGAGCCAACAGGATCCGATGCGGTAACACAGAAGTAGAGACCAAAGTGAAAGTAGTACAGGTTCGAACTTAGAATCAAATCGGAAGTCAAAAGCGACGTTCTCTTTACAAAAGTATCATCAAAATAAACGATTATTGTTTATACAGAAAAAATCTGAAAATTAAATTTAAAAGATCGTAGATCATCAGATATAGTAAATAATCATGACTTCTACTATTTTCTATTCAACTAATATCCATTGCTATATGCAGGCGTGGTTAGGATGTTTACACTACATTGAGCTCAACGACTTGAAACAAAAAATGTTAAAAGGGGAACGACACTGCTTTTTTTTATTTCTTTTTTTTAAGTACTACTACTATGCGACGAGACGAGCAAGACGTTCACCTGATAGTAAGTGATACGCTTGATAACAACGTGGTGCTAATTAAGATGGTACACACTGCACCACATTGCGCTCGTCGTTAAGACATAAGGTGTTAAGTCTCGTTACCCCAGTAATTACACTAGCTACAGCGCCCTTCAAACCGGAACACAGTAATGTTCGCACACTACTATTTGGCGGCTGAAATAGGAGCTGCGGTGGTACCCATCCAGACGATCTCCGGCAACAGAGACCTACCACCTGGTACTTTTTACTACAAACAAAATATAATTCTTCAAAAAATTGTTCAAATATAGTTGGTTTGAATATTAAACAACTAGCAACACTGAACAATAACAGTATTAACGCGATTTATAAATGACTAAACTTCTATCAAACATTTAGCTCTGTTGTCATAAAATTGTTACGAGAAAATTTTTATAAAAAAAAAACTTAATACGCGAACACTTCCCGCACCTGACTTCGCATCGAGCACCGTCAGGACCCACAACAGACAATGAGGTGACGTAATCCCTCTGAAGAGGCCGAAGCGATCCTGAGCTGATGACTGTTCAAACAGACTACTGGATATACCACAACGGCTGATTATCTTACGTGTGAAATGATATTTAAGGCTCTTATAAGACACAAGTATCGTCATCTACCATCACTAGCAACAACAGCCTTCTATAGCTAGCCATCTACTGCTGGTAGGTCTCTGTTGCTGGAGACCGTCTAGGTAGCTACCACCGCAGTGACTATTTCTACCACTAAACAGTAGTTTGCAAACATTACTGTGTTTACTGGGAATAATGAAATTAGTGAGTTAGCATATATCTCAAAGCGTCGAGCGCAATGCGATGCAGTGTATACCATCTTAACTAGTGACATATCATGGGCGAGCGTATCACTTACCATCAGGTGAACGTCTTACTCGTCGAATAATAAAAACGTAGTAACAACAAATCAATCCAACGTCAGTTAATAATGGTAGCGGTAGTAATTGGATCAACTTTAGTGGTGCGTACATTGTTAACTAAAAATACATCCAGCACCCGGAAGAGTTCAGAAGCTGATCGATCCTTGGCACCGCCCCGGCCGGCCGACCGTTTGTCTAGCGAGGAATTCGATTAGCGGCTGCCGTAATTCAAGAGATCGTAGATCATCAGATATAGTAAATAATCATGACTTCTACTATTTTCTATTCAACTAATATCCATTGCTATATGCAGGCGTGGTTAGGATGTTTACACTACATTGAGCTCAACGACTTGAAACAAAAAATGTTAAAAGGGGAACGACACTGCTTTTTTTTATTTCTTTTTTTTAAGTACTACTACTATGCGACGAGACGAGCAAGACGTTCACCTGATAGTAAGTGATACGCTTGATAACAACGTGGTGCTAATTAAGATGGTACACACTGCACCACATTGCGCTCGTCGTTAAGACATAAGGTGTTAAGTCTCGTTACCCCAGTAATTACACTAGCTACAGCGCCCTTCAAACCGGAACACAGTAATGTTTGCACACTACTATTTGTCGGTTGCAATAGGAGCTGCGGTGGTACCCAGACGGTCTCCGGCAACAGAGACCTACCACCTGGTACTTTTTACTACAAACAAAATATAATTCTATAAAAAATTGTTCAAATATAGTTGGTTTGAATATTAAACAACTAGCAACACTGAACAATAACAGTATTAACGCGATTTATAAATGACTAAACTTCTATCAAACATTTAGCTCTGTTGTCATAAAATTGTTACGAGAAAATTTTTATAAAAAAAAAACTTAATACGCGAACACTTCCCACACCTGACTTCGCATCGAGCACCGTCAGGACCCACAACAGACAATGAGGTGACGTATCCCTCTGAAGAGGCCGAAGCGATCCTGAGCTGATGACTGTTCAAACAAACGACCGGATATACTGCAACGACTGATTATCTCACGTGCGAAATTATATTTAAGGCTCCTATAAGATAGAAGAAAAGTCATCTACCATCACCAGCAACAACAGCCTTTAATAGCTACTCGCAGCCTACCATCCACTGCTGGTAGGTCTCTGTGGCCGGAGACCGTCTAGATAGCTACCACCGCAGTGATTATTTCTACCACTAAACAGTAGTGTGCAAACATTACTGTTTTTACTGGGAATAATGAAATTAGTGAGTTAGCATATATCTCAAAGCGTCGAGCGCAATGCGATGCAGTGTATACCATCTTAACTAGTGACATATCATGGGCGAGCGTATCACTTACCATCAGGTGAACGTCTTACTCGTCGAATAATAAAAACGTAGTAACAACAAATCAATCCAACGTCAGTTAATAATGGTAGCGGTAGTAATTGGATCAACTTTAGTGGTGCGTACATTGTTAACTAAAAATACATCCAGCACCCGGAAGAGTTCAGAAGCTGATCGATCCTTGGCACCGCCCCGGCCGGCCGACCGTTTGTCTAGCGAGGAATTCGATTAGCGGCTGCCGTAATTCAAGAGATCGTAGATCATCAGATATAGTAAATATTCATGACTTCTAGTATTTTTTATTCAACTAATATCCATTGCTATATGCAGGCGTGGTTAGGATGTTTACACTACATTGAGCTCAACGACTTGAAACAAAAAATGTTAAAAGGAGAACGACACTGCTTTTTTTTATTTCTTTTTTTTAAGTACTACTACTATGCGACGAGACGAGCAAGACGTTCACCTGATAGTAAGTGATACGCTTGATAACAACGTGGTGCTAATTAAGATGGTACACACTGCACCACATTGCGCTCGTCGTTAAGACATAAGGTGTTAAGTCTCGTTACCCCAGTAATTACACTAGCTACAGCGCCCTTCAAACCGGAACACAGTAATGTTCGCACACTACTATTTGGCGGCTGAAATAGGAGCTGCGGTGGTACCCATCCAGACGATCTCCGGCAACAGAGACCTACCACCTGGTACTTTTTACTACAAACAAAATATAATTCTTCAAAAAATTGTTCAAATATAGTTGATTTGAATATTAAACAACTAGCAACACTGAACAATAACAGTATTAATGCGATTTATAAACGAATAAACCTCTATCAAACTTCTTGCATACATTTAGCTCTGCTGTCATAAAATTGTTACAGAAAAATTAAAAAAAAAAATCTTAATACGCGAACACTTCCCGCACCTGTCTTCGCATCGAGCACCGTCAGGTCTCACAGCAGACAATGAGGTGACGTAATCCCTCTGAAGAGGCCGAAGCGATCCTGAGCTGATGACTGTTCAAACAAACGACCGGATATACTGCAACGACTGATTATCTCACGTGCGAAATTATATTTAAGGCTCCTATAAGATAGAAGAAAAGTCATCTACCATCACCAGCAACAACAGCCTTTAATAGCTACTCGCAGCCTACCATCCACTGCTGGTAGGTCTCTGTGGCCGGAGACCGTCTAGATAGCTACCACCGCAGTGATTATTTCTACCACTAAACAGTAGTGTGCAAACATTACTGTTTTTACTGGGAATAATGAAATTAGTGAGTTAGCATATATCTCAAAGCGACGAGCGCAATGCGATGCAGTGTATACCATCTTAACTAGTGACATGTTATAGGTAAGGGTATCACTTACCATCAGGTGAAAGTCTTGCTCGTCGAATAATAAAAACGTAGTAACAACAAATCAATCCAACGTCAGTTAATAATGGTAGCGGTAGTAATTGGATCAACTTTAGTGGTGCGTACATTGTTAACTAAAAATACATCCAGCACCGGAAGAGTTCAGAAGCTGATCGATCCTTGGCACCGCCCCGGCCGGCCGACCGTTTGTCTAGCGAGGAATTCGATTAGCGGCTGCCGTAATTCAAGAGATCGTAGATCATCAGATATAGTAAATATTCATGACTTCTAGTATTTTTTATTCAAAAAAACTTAATACGCGAACACTTCCCACACCTGACTTCGCATCGAGCACCGTCAGGACCCACAACAGACAATGAGGTGACGTAATCCCTCTGAGAGTCCGAAGCGATCCTGAGCTGATGACTGTTCAAACAGACGACCGGATATACCACAACGACTGATTATCTCATTTGCGAAGTGATATTTAAGGCTCTTATAAGATAGAAGAAAAGTCATCTACCATCACCAGCAACAACAGCCTTTAATAGCTACTCGCAGCCTACCATCCACTGCTGGTAGGTCTCTGTGGCCGGAGACCGTCTAGATAGCTACCACCGCAGTGATTATTTCTACCACTAAACAGTAGTGTGCAAACATTACTGTTTTTACTGGGAATAATGAAATTAGTGAGTTAGCATATATCTCAAAGCGTCGAGCGCAATGCGATGCAGTGTATACCATCTTAACTAGTGACATATCATGGGCGAGCGTATCACTTACCATCAGGTGAACGTCTTACTCGTCGAATAATAAAAACGTAGTAACAACAAATCAATCCAACGTCAGTTAATAATGGTAGCGGTAGTAATTGGATCAACTTTAGTGGTGCGTACATTGTTAACTAAAAATACATCCAGCACCCGGAAGAGTTCAGAAGCTGATCGATCCTTGGCACCGCCCCGGCCGGCCGACCGTTTGTCTAGCGAGGAATTCGATTAGCGGCTGCCGTAATTCAAGAGATTTAGTGTACTTACTACTCATCAATAACATTACTGCTATACATGAAGATCAGGCAAAGATATATTTTTTATATACTACTATGCGACGAGACGAGCAAGACGTTCACCTGATGGTAAGTGATACGCTTGATAACAACGTGGTGCTAGTTAAGATGGTACACACTGCACCACATTGCGCTCGTCGTTAAGACATAAAGTGTTAAGTCTCGTTACCCCAGTAACTACACTAGCTACAGCGCGCTTCAAACCGGAACACAGTAATGTTCGCACACTACTATTTGTCGGTTGCAATAGGAGCTGCGGTGGTACCCATCCAGACGGTCTCCGGCAACAGAGACTTACCACCTGGTAAAAGATATAACTATAACATCTAGTGCTCGCTGCCGATTATTACATTTGTATTAAACTGTTATTTACTATTAATGTGCAGTCTTATTGAAATATAAGCATCACAAATCCACGCTCAAGTTGTTATGGTAGACGACTAATAAGGGAACATTACCAGTAACAGTCTTTACAAGTTTACTGCATTTAACTATTTGAATTCCAAGCGAGGCGAGTAAGAAAATTCTAATTAGTGTCTAGTAACTGATGATCTATATAATAATCAGATAATGAAGATAGTATACGTACTAATCCAATCGCGATGAATCTTTCAACAGTTTAATGAGACATTAAAAAAAAAAAAAAAAAAAAAAAAAAAGTCACATAGTACGTTTAGCGTAGGTATAAATATACTATACTGTGGATGTTTGATAAATTACCCTCAAATTTTAATATATATGTCGTCTATGGAATGCCTTACCATTAACAATTAGACAGGCACCATTTACCAGGTGGTAGGTCTCTGTTGCCGGAGACCGTCTGGGTGTGTACCACCGCAGCTCCTATTGCAACCGCCAAATAGTAGTGTGCGAACATTACTGTGTTCCGGTTTGAAGCGCGCTGTAGCTAGTGTAATTACTGGGGTAACGAGACTTAACACCTGATGTCTCAGCGACGAGCGCAATGTGGTGCAGTGTGTACCATCTTAACTAGCACCACGTTGTTATCAAGCGTATCACTTACCATCAGGTGAACGTCTTGCTCGTCTCGTCGCAAAAATAGTATAAAAAAAAAAAAATCATATAGTACGTTTAGCGTAACTATAAATATACTATACTGTGGATGTTTGATAAATTACCCTCAAATTTTAATATATATGTCGTCTATGGAATGCCTTACCATTAACAATTAGACAGGCACCATTTACCAGGTGGTAGGTCTCTGTTGCCGGAGACTGTCTGGATGGGTACCACCGCAGCTCCTATTGCAACCGACAAATAGTAGTGTGCGAACATTACTGTGTTCCGGTTTGAAGCGCGCTGTAGCTAGTGTAATTACTGGGGCAACGAGACTTAACACCTTATGTCTCAGCGACGAGCGCAATGTGGTGCAGTGTGTACCATCTTAACTAGCACCACGTTGTTATCAAGCGTATCACTTACCATCAGGTGAACGTCTTACTCGTCTCGTCGCAAAAATAGTATAAAAAAAAATCATGTAGTACGTTAGCGTAACTATAAATATACTATACTGTGGATGTTTGATAAATTACCCTCAAATTTTAATATATATGTCGTCTATGGAATGCCTTACCATTAACAATTAGACAGGCACCATTTACCAGGTGGTAGGTCTCTGTTGCCGGAGACCGTCTGGGTGTGTACCACCGCAGCTCCTATTGCAACCGCCAAATAGTAGTGTGCGAACATTACTGTGTTCCGGTTTGAAGGGCGCTGTAGCTAGTGTAATTACTGGGGTAATGAGACTTAACACGTTATGTCTCAAGGCGACGAGCGCAATGTGGTGCAGTGTGTACTATCTTAACTATCACCACGTTGTTATGGGCAATCATATCACTTACCATCAGGTGAACGTCTTGCTCGTCTCGTCGTAAAATAGTATAAAAATAAAGGCACAGTCACTGCAAGCTTTTAAGAACCTTGTCAGTAAATTCTATCTTTCATTATAAATGTAATAATAAATAACTTTAAGTATTCATGTATGTGTATATAAGTATATGTTACTATATGTATTCTTATTTATTATATTTCGTAAAAAAAACCTGCACCAAATTTACTTATTACTTTACATATTTTCCATCCAAAGGTTGTCTGGAAGAAATCGCTCATAGTGATAAGACCGCCCGCTGCATTTATCATATAACAAGCAATGTGATTAGTAATTTCTGTATCTTTTGGTGTGCAATAAAGAGTTTTCTATTCTATTCCATTCTATATGTTGTGCAAAATTTGTCTATATGTATGTTGTGATTTACGTATTGCATTACAAAATTATATTCTTTTAAGTGATTTTTTTTTCAGATAATAGAGTCTCTTAACTTCAGAATATTTTCTGAAACTATTAATTTCTTAAGATACAATTAAATGTAGGATTAAATCAAAAGTTTATATAACATAGTTTTAAAACAAAAGTTTTTGTTATTGAAGATCATAAATAAGCTTAGAATTACAGTCAACTTTTGAAAGCGCAGTAAAGCTTTACAGTTAACTACTAAATTAATAAACTCAATTATTACATGTTACTTTTCAGCAGATAACAGATAACTGAAAATATAACAGATAGATATAAAAAGGTTATTCTACCTGTCGATATACATATTTTTCATTCGATTATTTTCAAAACGTTCTACTATTTTAGTAGTAGCAACAACAAAATGACTAATACTAAATTAGCAATGACATAACTCTAGGACTCAGGCACCAGTAAAACCTAGAAAATCTTAATACAAATCCGATATTGATCATTATCGGATCCAGGTGAATCACTAAATTGATATCGTGTTTCATAACCAAATAACTTTTGAGGCAGATATCAATGAAAGTAGAGAAATAAATATTCCAGACGAGCATTAACAATAGAAGGGTTCAATTGCCACAGAGTCTAATAATAGAGGAAAAACTGGCGCTGTTCTATAAATCAATACGCACAACGCATCACACAAACGCGCAGGGCGTTGTTTAGACGTCCGCCTCGAGATGTACGACATTACAAAGGTTTTATTTTTGAAACACTTTGAAACTAACGTAATAATAATAATTCGTAGACCATTATCATATATCATTACACAAACGGAGACGCAACATCAATAACAGTTATAAAATAATTTAAACAGAATTGAAATATATTGAGGATAGCAAACTGAAATGTTTTGTTAATGAAATATAGGAATTGTGTAAAGTGCGATATTGCGCTAGTCGATAAATACACGGCGCGCATTCCGCAATTCGTCTCCGGCGTCGCCGATATCATTTTTCAAACGCTGAAATATTTCCCACCCCGCTTTCATCTTAATCGTGATTCATTTTGATACAGCGCCGACGTCTCTAATCACAATATTTATGTAGCGCTTGATTTATACGCGCGCGTGCGCAAGTGCTGTCGTCGCGACTAAAAGAAATTAAATCGTTTGTAATGTAAAAATTATGCTAATCCAGTAGCGACTATTTCTTCCTTCTTCAATCGTATTTTCTCACGACTGAGAGTCGTGGTCATCACTACCTTGGCATTTATAATGGAGTGGTATTGCCATTGCCTTCTCCATTTCACATACTAGTTTGACCAAGGATGGCGTCATGACTTAGATAAGCAGGTTTCCTCACGATGTTCTCCTTCACCGTCAGAGCGAGTGATATTAGTTAGTGTTATACTAACTGCACATAAATTGAAAAATTCATGCCGTATTCGAGCCCGGTACCTCCGGAGAGGAAGGCGGGTTTTCAAACCACTAGGTTATCACGGCCTAATTTCTTCCTCTCAAACAGTAATTTTTTTATATAAAATGTGCTAATTTCAAATGGTTTTAAGTGATAATAAGGCCGTGGAACGCGCTCTCATATATAGACAATGGGTACTGTTATGGGGTGGGAAGTAAAACCTTTTTTAAAAAAGGAACTTTAAATGTTTTATGAGAAAAATGCAATTAATTAATATATAGTGTCCACATCGAAGTCTGAGTCCGAACTGTCTTTTTGGTTTCTACAAAATATGTGTAATGGATCGAATCAACCGTTGCAGGAATGTAACCTGAGAATTCTGTTATTGTGTTTAAATCACACGGAAACGTTCCGATGTGAAATAAACAACTAAACAGTTTATTTTGTATTGAATACGGGGAATTATATATTATAACAGTACACAGCAGCAGATTTACTAAGTTCGCTAGCCGGATGAAATCTAAAAAAAAAACAGTCAAAACTCAAACTTCATAACACACGGAATCGAACTAGAGAACTCGGAAGCTAGAGAACAAGAGAAATCAAACTATGATCACTGAAAATCAAAAAAAATATGAAACCTAAACTAAAACGATCGAAAGATTCAAACAACACATCTGCGGAATTCATTATGGTATATTTAACATGGTTAGATTCAAACCTACGTAACCGCTTAACACTAACCGCTGGACTATAAAGCAGACTTAACAACATTAACTGACAATATATTCAACAATATAACGATACACTTGCGAAATTTGTCCGCTGCATCGACAAATGCGATTATATTATGCAGATTAATTGAATTTCCGGCGCGAACACACCGCATCGATTGGATTATACTTCACACACACACAAAGTGAGAATTGCAAACAAGTTATATACATATTTAATTAGCCATTAAACAGTCCATTTAGTGAGAATTTTTATATTCACAATACTACAATATACTGCTGGAAGGTCACTGCCGGAGATTGTCCATCCCAGCTACTATCTCTGACAAACGGTACTAGCTAGTGAAATTACTGGAGTAACGATACATAACTAATGTCTTTATGCGACGAGCGCAATGCGGTGCAGTGTATACCATCTTAACTAATGGCATGTTATAAGCATAAATATCACTTACCATCAGGTGAACGTCTCGCTCATCTCGAATAAAAAAAAACTACGAAAGAAGAGACGTTCACATAATATGTGATTGTAACATTGTGCTTGATGTATACCTTAGTATTTGAAAAAAAAAAATTACACAGTTCTTCAAATCTGAATTATGAATTCACTGTTTAGATGAAAAATTACATCCCACTGTTGGGATTTGAGGCCTTCTCCCATAGATAGTGAAGGTCACTTATCCCCCGCCACGTAAAAGCTGGTGAATGCCAGATGGTATTATTTTCTTCAAGCTCAATAAGGATCGAAGCCATGTTCATCAATTCAAGACAAAAGCTTAGCTTGGAAATTGTTATTAATATGATATCTAGTATTAGCTGATTGTTGTTAAGAACTTAACATACACTCCCGGACACATCTATCGGCCCACCTAGTGTTTAAAAGTTTTAAAGGTGTCTAGCTAGAAATAAATGTTAGGTGGAGCAATAAGATTTAATGCAGTTTTAAAGCTGATTTTTTGGTCAACCTTTATGTATGTTTTTTTTTTTTATTTTGAATTTAGGATTATGAAAAAAAAAACGAAAATTCGAGTCTGTTCATTGTTTTCAACGACCCAGGAATGGAGAAAACTTTTTTTATTTCGCACAAGTTGGATTTTTTTTGATGTTTCCGATTATTGGGTTCCATAAAAAGGCAAATCTAACTTAGAGGCAGTTTTGACCAAAAAATATGGATAGTCTGCCTGAAATTGTCGCCCAAGCTGTAAAACCTCTGCCGGCCAAATCAATTAGAAATTACAAAAAAACATACATAGGAGTTGACCAATAAATCTGCTTCAAAACTGCATTAAAACTTATTGCTCCACCTAACATTTATTTTTAACTAGACACCGTCGAAACTTTAAACACTGGGTGGTGGGCCGATAGATGTGTCCGGGAGTATATATTGGACGGTGCTGAGTTAAAATAAAGCTGCACAAGCTGAATGTTAAAGCACAGCAGTGCATAGGACATCGGAGCACGGCGGCTCACGTTTGGGCAGCTGGATTGACACAGCGACTTAGTGCGCGCCTGATGGAGAGCTTACCGGCGGTACAAGGTAAAGGAGACGAGCGGAGGCAAGTTTATTCTTACTTAGAGGTTTAAAGCTTCACCACGATATCAACTGATAAAGCCAGTGGTAAAGATAAGACAATTTCTCAAATAAATTAGTTTAATATTTTAAACTTACCGCGATAGCATCTTGAAAACTTACTTCATTATACAAACATTATATTACACTTAACAATTAAAGAGGTCTAAACACGCAGAGCCGTGATAGACTAGAGGTTTGAACGCCCGATTTCCACTCCAGAGGTACCGGGTCCGAATCCGGCCTGCACTAATGAATTTTTCAATTTATGTGCAGTTATAACACCAACTAACATCACGCGGTTTGACGGTGAAGGAATACATCGTGAGGAAACCTACATATCTATGTCAAGACCATCCTTGGTCGGACTAATATGTGAAATGGAGAAGGCAATGGCAAATCACTCCATTATAACTGACAAGTAAGTCGTCGCGTGTTTCATCACACATGATGACCACGACCCTCAGTCATGAGGAAATACAAGTTAGACGAAGAAACATGCAGGATGGTGAGCGCTGCATATTAGTACAGCAAACCAAATCCTAACTAGATTAATCCTCTCTGTCCCCTTTAACTAAAGATATATTATAACATATCTCGTTAAATATACAATACATATATATATATATATGTAATAATATTAAAAATGTTAACGTATTTATAGCAGTTAACCTCCCGTCCCTCCGCCGCCGCCGGAGACCTCAGCGACCTCCCCCAGCCTCGCGGAGCTGGAGCGGGTATTGTTAGAATCGCATGGAATCTTCTAGAGCATTCGCTCTGCGTAGTATTCATGTATACGGAACCCAAATCTGTGTTTTTATCGGATCCTACGGCTAGGGAGCGGCTCTGACACGAAGTTCCGGAAGCAAAGCCGCCGGATGTGACATTACAATTGTAAAATGGATTTTGAAATGTACTGGGGGGTAGAGTCGTAAAAATTTTAGCTTATCCGTGCTTAGTAAGGTAAAACAAATATTCAGTAAATCATATTCTGATAATTTATCTTTTCATTTAGTTACTAGATATACCTGAATATTTGGATGCGGGTGCGAATAGTCAAGTTTTACCAGGTGGTAGGTCTCTGTTGCCGGAGACCGTGTCGTGTGCAAACATTACTGTGTTCCGGTTTGAAGGGCGCTGTAGTTAGTGTAATTACTGGGGTAACGAGACTTAACACCTTATGTCTTAACGACGAGCGCAATGTGGTGCAGTGTGTACCATCTTAACTAGCGCCACGTTGTCATGGGCATGCGTATCACTTACCATCAGGTGAACGTTTTGCTCGTCTAGTCGCAAAGTAGTAAAAAAAAAAAAGTCAAGACTATTATTAAAACAATGATTATTACATAGTATATCAACTATCCTAAGAAATGTTTTTTTACAATGAACATCGCTGTGTTGCGGAGCTACCTCCCTGGAGATAACGTCACCGGGGGCAACACGTGGCCGGGCCTTTTTTATTACACCTGCATCGCGGCTGAAGTCGTAATGGTCGTTATTACTACCTAACTCGATGTGAAAGAGATTACTTGGTATTTTATAGATCTGCATAGAAGTATTTTTTTACGAGTTTCAAGTTTAAACGTCGCTGAAGTTATTGAACTCAGAATTCACCAGGCGGTAGGTCTCTGTTGCCGGAAACCGTCTAGGTACCACCGCAGCTCCTATTGCAACCGACAAATAGTAGTGTGCAAACATTACTGTGTTCCGGTTTGAAGGGCGCTGTAGCTAGTGTAGTTACTGGGGTAACGAGACTTAACACCTTATGTCTCAAGGCGACGAGCGCAATGTGGTGCAGTGTGTACAATCTTAACTAGCACCACTTTGTCATTGGCAAGCGTATCACTTACCATCAGGTGAACGTGTTACTCGTCTCGTCGCATATTAGTATAAAAAAAAAAAAGTCATGACTAATATTAAAACAATGATTATTACATAGTATATCAACTATCCTAAGAAATGTTTTTTTACAATGAACATCGCTGTGTTGCGGAGCTACCTCCCTGGAGATAACGTCACCGGGGGCAACACGTGGCCGGGCCTTTTTTATTACACCTGCATCGCGGCTGAAGTCGTAATGGTCGTTATTACTACCTAACTCGATGTGAAAGAGATTACTTGGTATTTTATAGATCTGCATAGAAGTATTTTTTTACGAGTTTCAAGTTTAAACGTCGCTGAAGTTATTGAACTCAGAATTCACCAGGCGGTAGGTCTCTGTTGCCGGAAACCGTCTAGGTACCACCGCAGCTCCTATTGCAACCGACAAATAGTAGTGTGCGAACATTACTGTGTTCCGGTTTGAAGGGCGCTGTAGCTAGTGTAATTACTGGGGTAACGAGACTTAACACCTTATGCCTAAACGCGACAAGCTCAATGTGGTGCAGTGTGTACCATCTTAACTAGCAGCACGTTGTCATTGGCAAGCGTATCACTTACCATCAGGTGAACGTCGTGCTCGTCTCGTCGCATAGTAGTATAAAAAAAAATCATCATTCAATATGTGCAAATTGCTCGTCTCGTGGCAGATGTATAAAGTAAAACTTAGAAGTGGATTGTCTGGTTATTCAGTGATCGAATTAGATAGCCTACGAAGGGTTTCTAGTGTCACGAGTCCTAGGTATTACATGAAAATACTACCATCGCATGACAGACGACAGATAATAATTTGTTTGTCGTCGTCATTGCATTCATTAGCACAAAGCATTTCTTTTCATGCGATGCAAATATTAAAAGGAAGTCTTAAAACGAAATGTTTTATATATTTCCGCTTACCGTGGTATAGTGTATATGCTTCAATATGTACGACTGTATAAAAGGAAACCATCAATAGCTAACATTCATTAAGACGTAGATCGTCCAACATCGAACACGTCGCTGGTACAATAAGGTGGAAATAAGTCTTCCGCCGGAGCTGAACGGGAATGGTTCCTAATGACACAATCAGGCTGAACCGGGCGCCGGCCATTGATTGATGAGGGCGGGCGGTTGCTCCACATCCTCACACACCCTGCTCCGATTGCATCCAGAGCGGCACGGTTGTTATCGTTATGATATATCACCTCACTGTGACATTCAATACCCGACGTCGAAGCTGAAATGGAATCGAATCGACGTACCGATACATTATACCAGTGAAAGTTGATGCGATTTTATTTTCTTTATAACAAACGGTACGTTATTGAATATAATAATGCCTATACCACCTTTATATATATATTTTTTTATACTATTATGCGTAAAGACGAGCAAGACGTTCACCTGATGGTAAGTGATACGCTAGCCAATGACAACGCGGCGCTAGTTAAGATGGTACACACTTCACCACATTGCGCTCGTCGCCTTGAGACATAAGGTGTTAAGTCTCGTTACCCCAGTAATTACACTAGCTACAGCGCCCTTCAAACCGTAACACAGTAATGTTCGCACACCACTATTTGTCGGTTGCAATAGGAGCTGCGGTGGTACCCATCCAGACGGTCTCCGGCAACAGAGACCTACCACCTGGTAGAGACCTACCACCTGGTAATATATAGAGAAATCCGCAGCGCTTATTTCTACCAACAAGCAGTAAGATAGAAATGTTCTGCATATAAAGGGTTCATTACCTATTGTATAAATTACTTTCAAGTTAGCAAATTTTTTTGCGGGTCTTTAAATACAGTTTTCATCAATATATGAACTAATCACGACGTTTATGTAATCATCGCCAACGGTTAACAGCCTTAAAATCTATACAACGGCTGTAATGTTCTCATTCGGGCCAATTGCAATAATTTTGAATAAATAATCACTAGTTAAGTTAACGATACAAGTAATAAGTTTAAACTTTAAATTCGACCGTCACGAGTTCAAACTACAATTAGTGAGGCCGAACTCGCGCGCCGTTTAAAACAATCTGTTGCGTCGGGGGGCCGCCGGTTAAATTGGCAAGTTTAATTTAAATGCGAACCCCCCTCCCCGGCAGTTGCCGCTGCTACGGTTAACGGGGTAAGCGAGCGCTGTTATAGTTTTTAACTGAAATCACGGATATTATTTGTAACGGTGTTCCGTTCTTTTGAGAGCCGTGATAGCCTAGTGGTTTGAATATGCCGGGTTGAAACCACTTAGTATAACACCTATTAATATCACGCGGTTTGATGGTGAAGCAAAACATCGTGAGGAAACCTGCATATCTATGTGATGAGCATCCGTGCTCGCACTAGTATGTGAAATGGAGAAGGCAATGGCAACACCACTACATTATAACTGACAAGTACGTCGTCGTGTGTTTCAAATAACTTGCCCACAGAAATTAAAAATAAGATTACTCGAACAAATATTAAAAATATACTTAAAACACATCTATTAAACAATTAATAAAAATTTAAATAATAAAAAAAATTAGAATCAAAGACGTTCACTTAAATTGGAGCTTACTTTATGTGCTGCACCGGTAGCCGGTCGTGACTACATGACCTGGGGATAGATTAACATTAATAAGTATAGGTATAAGTTAATGATAATCTTAGTACGTACGTAAAATTATTTTTTGTATGTAAATGTATTTCTAATATGTAAGAGAACGTAATGTCTTGACAAACCTACTAAGGGTTTCAAGACATTATCTGTCATTAATATAACTAATGTATATGTTCATAAATAAATAAAAAAAAAAAATTACACGTGATGACCACGACCCTCAGTCATGAGGAAATACGACTAAGAAGATCCGTTCCGTTAGGTGCCGGAATATTATAACGATGTGAAGCATTTCGCAACGCGCTGAAAATAATCACAACACTGGTTTCAGTGGGCACAAACCTCACATAACAAGGGTACCTTTTCAAGATTGCAGGTAACAAAAAAGTATTACATTAAACGCGTTGTGAATTCATAGCAATAGTACAAAGACTGTATACAATTAGTATTATCAAAAACAAACAAACCTCACCACTGTTTCGACTTTAAGTTATCCACTACTGAACATAAGTTTATATATTGGTTACATATTTTTTATAAATTTAACTAACTACCGTGTCATACAAATTTAAAAATTTAAAGTTTGTGATTTTTATAAACAAATTGTATAATTCCGTTTTTTTTTTCAGTACAGTGTAAGCAAAGAAAAAAGAGTTTTCAAGCCTTTACCTTAATAATAAAACACTAACCAAACTAATGCATCATCAGGCAGGACGTACCAAATATCATCAAGCTGTGGAACACCTACATAATAAATCTAAATCTAAGTTTTATGATTTAAATATTTAACTTATTACTAAGCTATTGTAGCAATTAAGATTTATAAACCTAAAACGTGCATATTTTTCCAAAGACATTCAGCTTGGTGGTAATGCTACTGCCGGCGAGGCAACAGCTGCACGTAATATAGTTTAAAACTGTAAATTAATTTATCAAGTTTATAGGCAAAACTATGGTAGTTAGTCATTTATCTAAACACTGAAATTACAGGCATAATAACATAAACTCGCATTTATCAACCGTCCCGCTCTGACTATTAAATTTACCGATAAGCGTGAAGAGGATGGGAGAGCGACGTCACCCCTGAGGCTCAGCTCGGAGCTGAAACAGTGAACTAATAATTGCAATCCAGTTTCATTGTTGACTTAACTAATAATTACTTTCAGTTCGCCGCCATTTATAAATGGCCCGATGCTTCAGTTTCGAGGCGGAGGTTATACAGCTTAGTTGAATTAACACATTTGATCTCTTGAACGTTTCCATTGCAAAATTTCCTTGACATCCGCCAAACAAACAGGATTTAATGTAAATATCTTAATAAACAGCAGACAGCTCAATTTAAATATGAAAGAATACGTGCTATGAGAATCGCACAGATGTGGGGTTCGATTACTAACTTGAACTGAAGAGAAATATGATGTAGAAATCAATGTTCCAAGAACTACAATTTGACCAGCGTTGACAACAAACGGTCTTGACTGTCTACTCATAAAGAAAAACACGGAGTCCTAGTAAAGAGAAAGATTTACTTCACATAAATCATGTGGTGCCCCTTCTTCAAACTGAAGTTTCAAGAGATAACTAATACATACTATTTATTTAAAAATTCTCTGTACTTTCAACTATGTAATATATTAACTAAAACATTGTTCAGTTTAACAAATAGATGATTATACAGTCAAAGGAACGTTCGCAGGGGTCGCCATCATCGCACTCCGACACTTGACAAAGGATCCAATTAAAAATCTAATAAAAACGTATAATCCCAATTCAGATTATATCCGTCCGATTGTCGTGGATAAATCGCTTTTAATCCGGGAGATGGATGCGATCGCGGCTGTAATGAGACTGGATGACTCCTCACGAGACAGCCTCCGGAGGGAGAGGTGCGGAGGTGTAATGCAACCCTGTGGGGGTGGTGAGACGGATTAACGAAGTGTGGGGGGAGGGGGTAGGACCGAACTAAATTTATTGGTGCAATCAAATAATGCGTTTAATGAAGATGCTACTTTCAGTTTGAAAAATTAATCAACTTCAACATAAAATTTGTACACAACTCAAGATCAGTTGACAAGTTAATGACAAAGTGACCATTCGAGAGGGTAAGTATCACCTGATTATTAGTGACGAGCCCGACCACAACACTTATCGATAAGTGATGTTTGTACACAGCCTCGCACATTAGCACGATTTAAGAATGGGTAAATATTATGTATTAATAATATATTTTAGTATATCATTACGTAGAAATATATATATTCAGAATCATGTTAACGTTGTTAGTCTTTTTTCATCGGACTCAGAGCACGGGCTATAGTATAAACACATGTTTCTATATCATCAGCCGATAGTTGACCACAGCTGGACATAAGTCCAAACACCCCAATCCGACCAACAGACAGTAAAATTAAATGATGCGCTGACTTAAATACTCCGTAACGCTTGTAACTTTTAAACCGGAACAGCTACATGGATACTCTTTCAGGATATCGAAGTACAGGATAAGGAGACGAGGAATCAGAAATAAAAAGTCTACAGCCCTTCCGGTTAAAGAGATGTGAAAGATTAAATTTCGCACCGCGAAAGTGGTATAGATACAAAAAAGAAAAATTTCACTGAGAACCGAACTCGTGACCTTTGTGTACAGCGTGAAAATTAGCCGCTAGACCACTACAGCACATTCTATCTTATAAGATAATAGAAATTCGGATAATAACTACGCATGCGTCGTCTTTTCGGCTTGTTTATTAAACTTGAAACGAGTTTCCTAAATGTAATAAGTACGTATCATCATCATCATTATCAGCCGGATAACGCCCACTGCTGGGCATAGGCATCCCTCAAGGATCTCCACGCCGATCGGTCCTGCGCTACTCGCACCCAGTGGTTACCCGCGACTCTTACCAGATCGTCAGTCCATCTTGTAGGAGGCCTGCCAGCACTGCGTTTACCGTTTGCCAGTACTTATATACCGTATTATAAACACTAGGCATTAATCTAGACTTTTATATTTCCTACGTCTTCTTCTATGTACTCCATCTGTGCGGAGATTACATCTCGCTAACTGCGCGACAGCGGCTACGGTCGCCGGCACGTATCCTATACGCTACGTGACGTGACGTGACGCCGCGTGACGTCACCGCCACGATCACCTCCTGCCGTCCCGTGACGTGGAGATCAGATTAAAAGACACGCCAGCTTCTTTCCTACCCATACCAAATCAATTTATTCATAACTTTTTTTTATTCTACTAGGCGACGAGGTAAGATCACCTGATGGTAAGTGATACGCTTGCACATAACAACATTGCGCTCGTCGCATAGAGACATGCGGTGTTAAGTCCCGTTACCCCTATAATATCACTAGCTTACATAGCCTTTCAATACTCAGAAATTGCACACTATTGTTATGTGGTAGAAATAGTCACTGCGGTGACCTCGACCAACCTAGACAGTCAATCACTTCTGTAACGAGACTTAACACCTTATGTCTCAAGGCGACGAGCGCAATGTGGTGCAGTGTGTACTATCTTAACTAGCGCCGCGTTGTTATTGGCAAGCGTATCACTTACCATCAGGTGAACGTCTTACTCGTCTCGTCGCAAAGTAGTATAAAAAAAAACCACCAGAGACCTACCACCAGAGCGAACAAAGATATCAGACTCACAATCGAAATGATTAACTAGCACAATAATATTTCTAATAATCAAATTTAGGTATAACTAGTCGTATTTCCTCATGACTGAGGGTCGTGGTCATCATGTGTCATGAAACACACGACGACTTTCTTAGCAGTTATAATGGAGTGGTGTTGCCATTGCCTTCTCCATTTCTCATTCTAATACGAGCACGGATGTTCATGACCTAGATATGCAGGTTTCCTCACGATGTTTTCCTTCACCGTCAGAGGGCGTGATATTAGTTAGTGTTATACTGACTTTTTTTTTATATTACTTTGCGACGAGACGAGCAAAACGTTCACCTGATGGTAAGTGATACGCTTGCCCATGACCACGTGGTGCTAGTTAAGATGGTACACACTGCACCACATTGCGCTCGTCGCATAGAGACATGCGGTGTTAAGTCTCGTTACCCCAGTAATTACACTAGCTACAGCGCGCTTCAAACCGGAACACAGTAAATTGAAAAATTCATTGGTGCAGGCCGGATTAGAACCCGGTACCTCCGGAGTGGAAGGCCGGCGTTTACACCACTAGGCTATCAAAGCTCACATAAAACATCCTAACCAGTATCATATTACCAACGCCTTTCAATACACAGTAATTGCACACTATTGTTATGTGGTAGAAATAGTCACTGCGGTGACCTCGACCAACCTAGACAGTCAAGGACTTCTGTAACGAGACTTAACACCTTATGTCTCAGGCGACGAGCGCAATGTGGTGCAGTGTGTACCATCTTAACTACGTTGTCATGGACAAGCGTATCACTTACCATCAGGTGAACGTCTTGCACGTCTCGTCGCTTAGTAGTAAAAAAAAAAAAAAATTGGAAGGCCGGCGTTTACACCACTAGGCTATCAAAGCTCACATAAAACATCCTAACCAGTATCACATTATTGGTGAACATACTTGATCGCTTGAATTAAAAAAAAATATTATTAAGTTAGAAAACCTAAAAAAAAAGAAGAGTGCCATGTATTAATATGAACATGGACAGCTAGAAATATCGAGATCACTAATCTGTACTTTATTAAGGCAGCACGCGGCGCCGGCGACCCAATTACAAAACGGGAAACGGAATAGGAGCCCGCTGACGCAGATTATTACAATATACCCACCATAACATACCATATACCATACCATACCATACCACTCATACATATAATAACATAAAACTTTACATAGGAACGTCACGTGTTCATTATGCGTTTGCTTTGTAACGCTTATTTTTGATAGACATTTATTTTTTCATATAAGCGCTTATCTTTCTCTATCTGATCTCAGAGTATATTATCTTAAAATTTAACTCAGTAATTTTCACATATGTATATGTGAAGAGAATTCATTTATAGTTGTTTTTATGTATACAAGTAACATCTAGATAGATCTACACACAGCAGTTAGTCTACCGCTTAAAAAGTATTGTGTGAACATTACTGAAGGGCGCTGTAAGCTAGTGAATTTACTGGGGTAACGAGACTTAACACCTTACGTCTCAAGGCGATGAGCGCAATGTGGTGCAGTGTATACCATCTTAACTAGCAGCACGTTCTCATGGGCAAGCGTATCACTTACCATCAGGTGAACGTCTTGCACGACTCGTCCCTTAGTAGTAAAAAAAAAAAAATTGGAAGGCCGGCGTTTACACCACTAGGCTATCAAAGCTCACATAAAACATCCTAACCAGTATCACATTATTGGTGAACATACTTGATCGCTTGGATTTAAAAAAAAAACATATCATTAAGTTAGAACTCTTAAAAAAAAAGAAGAGTGCCATGTATTAATATGAACATGGACAGCTAGAAATATCGAGATCACTATCTGTACTTTATTAAGGCAGCACGCGGTGCCGGCGACCCAATTACAAACGGGAAACGGAATAGGAGCCCGCTGACGCAGATTATTACAATATACCCACCATAACATACCATATACCATACCATACCATACCACTCATACATATAATAACATAAAACTTTACATAGGAACGTCACGTGTTCATTATGCGTTTGCTTTGTAACGCTTATTTTTGATAGACATTTATTTTTTCATATAAGCGCTTATCTTTCTCTATCTGATCTCAGAGTATATTATCTTAAAATTTAACTCAGTAATTTTCACATATGTATATGTGAAGAGAATTCATTTATAGTTGTTTTTATGTATACAAGTAACACCTAGATAGATCTACAAACAGCAGTTACGTCTACCGCTAAAAAGTATTGTATGAACATTACTGAAGGGCGCTGTAAGCTAGTGTAATTACTGGGGTAACGAGACTTAACATATGTATCAAAGCGCAATGTGGTGCAGTGTATACCATCTTAACTTCTTCTCTTTCCTTATCTCTCTTTCTTTATCTTTGCTGTAGCTAGTGTAATTACTGGGGTAACGAGACTTAACATATGTATCAAAGCGCAATGTGGTGCAGTGTATACCATCTTAACTAGCAGCACGTTCTCATGGGCAAGCGTATCACTTACCATCAGGTGAACGTCTTGCACGACTCGTCCCTTAGTAGTAAAAAAAAAAAAATTGGAAGGCCGGCGTTTACACCACTAGGCTATCAAAGCTCACATAAAACATCCTAACCAGTATCACATTATTGGTGAACATACTTGATCGCTTGGATTTAAAAAAAAAACATATCATTAAGTTAGAACTCTTTAAAAAAAAGAAGAGTGCCATGTATTAATATGAACATGGACAGCTAGAAATATCGAGATCACTATCTGTACTTTATTAAGGCAGCACGCGGTGCCGGCGACCCAATTACAAACGGGAAACGGAATAGGAGCCCGCTGACGCAGATTATTACAATATACCCACCATAACATACCATATACCATACCATACCATACCACTCATACATATAATAACATAAAACTTTACATGGGAACGTCACGTGTTCATTATTCGTTTGCTTTGTAACGCTTATTTTTGTTAGACATTTATTTTTTCATGTAAGCGCTTATTCTAGATTTTTCTATATAATCTCAGAGTATATTATCTTAAAATTAACCTCAGTAATTTTCACATATGTATATGTAAAGAGAATTCATTTATAGTTGTTTTTTATGTATACAAGTAACACCTAGATAGATCTACAAACAGCAGTTACGTCTACCGCTAAAAAGTATTGTATGAACATTACTGAAGGGCGCTGTAAGCTAGTGTAATTACTGGGGTAACGAGACTTAACATATGTATCAAGGCGCAATGTGGTGCAGTGTATACCATCTTAACTTCTTCTCTTTCCATATCTCTCTTTCTTTATCTTTGCTGTAGCTAGTGTAATTACTGGGGTAACGAGACTTAACACCTTATGTCTTACGACGAGCGCAATGTGGTGCAGTGTGTACCATCTTAACTAGCAGCACGTTGTCATGGGCAAGCGTATCACTTACCATCAGGTGAACGTCTTGCTCGTCTCGTCGCATAGAAGTATAAAAAAAAAACTAGCGTCATGTTATGGGCGAGCGTATCACTTACCATCAGTTCGCGTTGTAGATTAATAAAAAAAAATATAGGCGTGGTAGTTATCGGGTGATCATTTTCAGTTAGGCTTATGTGGTGAACTTATCATACTAAAATCCGTTTGATGGTCGTCACCTGCGTTTGGAGACGTCATAAGATTTAACACAACCTGCAAAAGGAAACTGCCTTACTTACCCTATGCTTTTATAACCTTCTTCTTCTTAAACTGCCTCTCCATTACTGGAGGTTGGCCGTCAGTTCTGCGAATTTCTGCCTATTTTGAGCCACACGGAATAGTTGCTCCACGTTGGTAATACCAGTCCACTCCCTTATGTTTTATAACCTATCCCGGTATAAAGCAGTACTTAATCGTATAATCCTTATTTTAACCGGATTTTTATTTTCTGATGAATTCACCATCACGGAATGAAGACGATATAAAAAAGATCGAAATAAGTAATAACATGAAATTTAGCCGGAGATTCGAATTCGATACCCGGACCGGTCGCAGTCGTGTCAATGGGATCGCTTAATGCGACCCATTCACGTCCGAGGCGCCCCCTATTCAATAGTTTGATTGAAACTCCGAGATTGTAATATAAATCGACTCGTAGATTTCCCTATTCTTATACACGGATACGAAGATGAATGGACGCACTACATAATAATACTTCTATGATATTATAGAGCTTGTAATTAAAAATATTCTAATGACAAGAAATTATCTTAATAAAGTAGTAGTTAAAGTTACTCTAATAACTTAAATATAAATCCCACTGGAACGTTGTATTCACTTGGATACTAATATGCAACAAAGCTAAGAGATGAGCTTGATCGTAAAGCATCCAGTTAGGATATTTACACAACATCAGATTATGCTTAACATATTCCAGTAACACTATTCCTAAAAAGTGATTTCACAACTTTGGTACCGAACGGCAATAAGTTACTTGAGCGACTTATATTAGGTTGTTCGAAAACTAATTTATCTACTTATTTATTTCTTAATGTATACAAAATACAGATTAAAATAAAAATAAATTAAATTCTAAATGTATGGAATAGAGACAAGCTTAATCCTAAAAAGAGTTTTCTTCCAGCAAACACCGACAAAGCAAAAACAGTTATTATAATAATGTGTGCATGGAATAGTAACAACAAATATAAAACGAACAATCAACCAAAAATATTATAATAATTTGCAATATTTATATAGTAATCGCAAGTTCCGGGATTCGAGATTGATGCCGGGCCTTTGGAATGGTTATAAACAATTAAATTCGTTGAATTTAACGCGTATTGCATCAACTAATGCCTTTATCAGCCATAAACCGGCCTTCCAGAATGTGATGCATCGTCGACATCAAAATTACCGACATGATATAAAATTTTGGAGACAAGTTCTGGCAATGGCTTAGTGTCAACATATCCTTTTCCATACACATTGTTTAACTTCAGTCTAACTTAAACACTATTTAACCTTTTCTGTATTAAAAAGGTAAAATATGATTAAAACGCTGCTTATTGCTTTCGTTACTTAAAAGGGTACCAACCAAAAAACTACTGCGCAGATTCAATTTAAATTTTTCACACACAAGCCCCGCTGTTTCAGCTTTCGGAATATATAATGATTGTGCGGCTAAGTGTCAAGTTTGAAAAAAACTAAATTACTTAACGAACAATCCAATACATTAACTTAATTTAACAATTACGGTTAAATACAACTGACGTGAAATAATTAATTATCTAAACATGGGTTCCCGTTTTATAAATTCAAATTAGAAAATTACAGTTGCTTTTTCCCTCCGTTTGCCCTTCAGTGAAATAAATATTTGAACGAGTGCGGGAGGGAGCGGGAGGGAGAGGGACGGGCGCGTTTCATTAATACTTGAGCGCGTTACTCACTCGAGGGTATTATTGTTTTGATATCGCCGGCCGTGGAGGGGCGGAGTGTTACACGTGTGGTGATACGAATGCCGCTGAATTCAGACGCTGAAAAACGTAACCGTTCACAGTTGTCCCCGCAAACGCTGTCAGGTTAAGTTAATTGCGATTATAACGCATGTACATATTATGTACATGTACTTTAAAGTTTTTAATCACTGTCATCATTATTAACAAAAAAAATCTACCAGGTGGTAGGTCTCTGTTGCCGGAGACCGTCTGGGTGGGTACCACCGCAGCTCCTATTGCAACCGACAAATAGTAGTGTGCGAACATTACTGTGTTCCGGTTTGAAGCGCGCTGTAGCTAATGTACTTACTGTGGTAACGAGACTTAACACCTTATGTCTCAAGGCGACGAGCGCAATGTGGTGCAGTGTGTACCATCTTAACTAGCACCACGTTATCATGGGCAAGCGTATCACTTACCATCAGGTGAACGTCTTGCTCGTGTCGTCGCTTAGTAGTATAAAAAAAAAAACCTTTTTTCATAAGAAATGCGAAGTTCGCTGACGGAATATGAGCACAGCGAAGTCTAAATGCTAATTTTAGGATATTCCTTGGCAGGTTACACTTCTCAAACCAGGGCACTCGGTAAGGCACAGATCGTATGGTCCTATACCAAATGCCTTTCTCTTGACATACATTAACAAAATATTTTGTCTAAGTTTCATAACAGACATTACTACGAATAAATTAAAGAGAAATTCATTGCTGACATTACACAATATTAACATCAGGGATGTTGGCGTGGTGCAAACCGCGCTGGCAGACCCAACATCCAAATTCGCCAAAGACCTGAAGTCCTTGGCGAATCTGAATGATATTAGCTCTTAAGTGATTTAGTCTGTAGTTTAGAATGTTGATATAGTCTTAAGATATAAAGAGTACGATGGGATTGATATGCTCCTTCGGGGCAAAAATCCCCTAAACAAATTAAATAAAAAAATAAATAAACAAAACTAATTGTTAGCTTGTACATTTTATGACCAAACTTTTAATAAAATTTCGATGATGCCAAAACTGTATATTTTAAGCTAAGTTCTAGCTAAACTTTAACGGTTATTATGTTTTTGATTAAAAATCTACTCCATATAATATTAATTTCACAAGGCCTGCCGCTACTTTAACTCATTTTCGATGACACCATTTCCAAGTTATTAATATTTTATCTAACATATAGATATATAAAAAAATCATAAGTATACAACATATAAAGTAACATAGAAACCAATAAACTTTGTAACAAAAAAGGTTACATTGAAACACGCAAAAAATTTCGCAATCTTTTAGGCGTATGGGGGTCAATAAAAAAACAAACTATACGACGGGAAATAGCTCGTTAACGCGTTATAACATAAATAGCATCGACATAAAAATAAGCGGGCTCGGCGCGATCGCAGCGAGGAAGCCTATTTTATGCTTAACTTTACGATTGCGGTTGGAAAGAAAAAATAGCTGCGCGAATCGTTCAGAACTACTTAGGTGCTACGAAATTCAAGAATAAGGCTCTATTTAAAACCGTCGACAGTTTCAGTGGACGACCGACATAAGCATAACGTTTCATTATTCTCTCGTTCAAATATTAACAGGACAGTGCATTTGATGATTATATCATATAAGTATAAAGACAGCTCCATCATGCTACAGTGTGGAAGGTCTCTGTTGCTCTAGACCGCCTAGGTACCACCGCAGTGACTATTACAACAGCTAAATACTAGTGTGATACTAATGCAAACATTACTTTATTCCGGTTTGAAGGGCACTGTAAAGTAATGAAATTACTGGGGTAACGATACTTAATATCATATGCCTCAATGCGAAGAGCGCAATGTGGTGCAGTGTATACCATCTTAACTAGCGGCGCGTTATGTGCAAGCGAATCACTTACCATCAGGAAAGCCTCGCTCGTCTAGTTGCTTCGTCGATTAAAAAAACTGTTAGAGTATAAAGAAATACATAGACAATATAATAATTAGATAGATAAATCCTTTTTTTACTTACTTTTAAGACAATTTACCTAAAACTATGCTTAATATCTAAATGTTAATTAGATATATTAAAACTCCTTTCACGAATCATACCAGGGCAAAAATTACTAAAGTGAAAAAAAAAAATCATAATTTTGATTGTAATGATTTTTTTAAAAAAAAAATGCTAATTAACATAAAATATTAGAGATATTTTATTAATACCGTCACGTATATACGAGTATGTTTGTATGTAACAAACTCAAGTTGCAATGATTTATTACATAAAAATAAATATCGAAACGTTTTTTTTTATACTAGTATGAGACGAGACGAGCAGGACGTTCACCTGATGGTAAGTGATGCGCTTGCCCATGACAACGTGCTGCTAGTTAAGATGGTACACACTGCACCACATTGCGCTCCTCGCCTTGAGACATAAGGTGTTAAGTCTCGTTACCCCAGTAATTACACTAGCTACAGCGCGCTTCAAACCAGAACACAGTAATGTTCGCACACTACTATTTGTCGGTTGCAATAGGAGCTGCGGTGGTACCCACCCAGACGGTCTCCGGCAACAGAGATCTACCACCTGGTAAAGTTGACACGTGACAGCTTGTAAACACAGTACATCCAACTTAACAGCACGAAGATTTTCACCCAAGCTAAATTACTTGTTATTAAGTAGCAAAGTAAAAATGTAATCTCCATCGGGACGTAGCGATGTAGTCAGAACGAATAACGAATACAGTTTTCTGCCGAATGATGCGAGGGGGCACGTTATGGGTGAGAGAGGGAGTGGGGGAGATGGGGAGGGAGTTTCATAAGCGAATGACACTAGGGATTTATTTCAATCAGCTGTTAACTATAAAGCGAAACTTATTCATGCGCGGTCCGCTTCAGATGAAAAAGAAACCTCATAATGAAAAGCGTTTCCGTACAACATGAAATATATGAATACATACATAAACGTACTTTAGTTTGTTTACAGCGTTGTTGTGTTCCCGCGGTCCGTGCATAAGTAACTTAACATAATTTGAAAAAGTCAAGTGATAGTCAATTACAGATTGAAGAAAAAAACGCAGGTAAAGTTAAACTTTTCAATAGTTGTATTACTGCTTAGCATCGATTATACAACAGTTAATAATGTTAAGTTATCCAGTAAATATATACAAAACTACAATAATGTCCGATAAATGATGATAAACTTATTCTTCTTCTAAGACGTATTTCCCCATGACTGAGGGTCGTGGTCATCATGTGTGATGAAACACACGACGACTTACTTGTCAGTTATAATGGAGTGGTGTTGCCATTGCCTTCTCCATTTCACATACTAGTGCGAGCACGGATGCTCATGACATAGATATGCAGGTTTCCTCACGATGTTCTTCACCGTCAGAGCGCGTGATATTAGTTACTGAGAGTGATAATTGATCGTCTAGTAACAGCTTCGATTCCGGAGCCACAAGCGAACTCTGTTCTGAATTTCTTTTTTCTAATCTGACTGTCTAGCTATCCTAATACTATAAATATAACGCCAGTAAGCGTTGTTATATATATATATACACTCCCGGACACATCTATCGGCCCACCTAGTGTTTAAAAGTTTTAACGGTGTCTAGCTAAAAATAAATGTTAGGTGGAGCAATAAGTTTTAATGCAGTTTTGAAGCTGATTTTTTGGTCAACCTTTATATACCTTTTTTTTTTATTTTGAATTCAGAATTATGAAAAAAAAAAAAACGGAAATTAGAGTCTGTTCATTGTTTTTAACGACCCAGGAATGGAGAAAACTTTTTTATTTCGCACAAGTTGGTTTTTTTTTTGTTGATGTGTCCGATTATTGGTTCCATAAAAAGGCAAATCTAAACTTAGAGCCAGTTTTGACAAAAAAATATGGATACTGTGCCTGAAATTGTCGCCCAAGTTGTAAAACTTCTGCCGGCCAAATCAATTCGAAATTACAAAAAAAAAATAAAAAACAACATACATAAAGATTGACCAATAAATCTGCTTCAAAACTGCATAAAAAGTTATTGCTCCACCTAACATTTATTTTTAACTAGAGACCGTCGAAACTTTAAACACTGGGTGGTGGGCCGATAGATGTGTCCGGGAGTATATATTCTAGGTGAACACTCTTCACTATCTACAGACCTTATTGACTAACACCATGTGAAATTTAGTTCAAGTTTTATCTATCGCAGAAAAAGAAACTATTACGATCTTTTACTGCGCCGTTACAAAATGACGACTCGTCATTCCTTAGTCAAGATTATATGTTTTTTATGTAGCCCCGTCTAATCCTGACAATACAAGGGTATACATACCACACCCCACCCTCTAAACCCTGTGCAGCATCATCCTGCTATATTATAGGTGCAGGGTGAGCCGTAGTAATCCGCGTCCGATGCCCGGACCCGGACTACGGTGACCATATTTTAGACATTAATACATATATATTTTCTTAATCTATACTTAAACATTAATTACAATCACAAGTAAATTAGCTCGATACTACCTGGAAACCAGTACGCTTTATATAAGTAGTACAGTCGTCGTGATTATATTTTAAATAAACATACATCTAGGCTGGTTTTCTATGTAGGTAAACAGTTTATTATATTTAAAAAAAATACTAAAGTTTTGTAACTAGCAAATAACTGGAGCGGTTAAGAGTTTGTAGGTGCAGAAAATTTAGGAAAAAATTAGTAAAAGAATCGTTAGATGCAAGATGGCATACATTTGGAGTCGCACTGGAAATGGAATGGCGAAGCCTGTCTTCAATAATGAATAATAACATACTGATGGTGATGATGATGTGAGTTGGTACACAATTTTTTTTTTTTTTTATACCGCTATGCGACGAGACGAGCAAGACCTTCATCTGATGGTAAGCGATACGCTGGCCCATGACAACGTGGTGCTAGTTAAGATGGTACACACTGCACCACATTGCGCTCGTCGCCTGAGACATAAGGTGCTAAGTCTCGTTACCCCAGTAATTACACTAGCTACAGCGCCCTTCAAACCGGAACACAGTAATGTTCGCACACTACTATTTGCCGGTTGCAATAGGAGCTGCGGTGGTACACATCCAGACGGTCTCCGGCAAGAGAGACCTACCACCAGTAAATGGGGTAATTTAAGTAAGTAATTTATGTAGAAGAATCACAGCAGTAGAAAATAAAGAATATAATGCGACGATCCGTTACTATAATTAGTTTATTAATTGAAGATGTATCATGCAGTTAGACCCAAACGATTGAACCAATAATCATGATTGAATCTCGTCTCAATAAAGTATATTGTTGATCCATTTAAAAATATATGACAATGGATATTGAGACTATACTTTTGGAATAGAAGTCATGGTAGCAGGGACTAGTGCATGCGGCCATTCGTTTTCATTTGGCCACTCCGCAGCTGGGATTTGTTGCAAATATTATCGACACAGCGGATTTAGCGTTACTTCCCTTCCAGAAAATTCATGGACTTTAAATTTATCATCTATTATGCGGACGACGAAAACCAGCAAAGAAAGACAGAGAAGACGATGGGGGTTATATATATAGCTCAGCAAGCCCAGAAAATTCCAATCTCCATTAGTTGAGAGAGGCACGTCAAGAAGAAGAAGCCCAGAAAGAATTTTGAAAGCTAGGCCAAAAGACTACAGACTATATATTAGAATTGAAACATATATAACATTAGAAACAATTCCTATTATTTTAATGAAGACTGCAAATAATTGCTATCAATAGAAAAGATCTGAAGCGAAGAGTACTAAAGAACAGTTACTTTTAATTCGAACTAACATGATCATTGATAGTTAAATTAAAAAAAAACACTGCTCCGTCACGAGCTCGATATAGCAACATATTCTTTAGGCTCTATAAGCACATCAAGTACATCAAGTTTACAACAAAGCGAGGTTATTACGATTGCGATAAGCCAAATGAACGGAAGCGATGCGGCCCCGGACGACGGCTCCATGCAAATTTAATTACGAACTTTGCAGATAGCGCGCCGGTATCTTCACTTGGATTACACCCATAACTAAAGTTGCATGCGAGATGCTGCTTTCTAAACAATGAAAGTATCCCCTTAATCCTTTAAATATCAAATAATTATTATAAAAATCTAAGTGAATTACTCGCGTGTAGTCTAAACTGTAGTCTGAACCTATTAAAAACATAACTAAAGCATCTCAGTTTTGTTTTTGTGAATCGAAGCTCGCAGTATTTTAGTATTCAAAACACAGCATTTATATTTTTTAAAGTTAAATAAGTAATATATTATTTAGATTATATTATTTTAAACATAACACAGAAGTTGTATTTTTCGTGAGCAAAGACGCATACATACCGCTGGACGGACTTCAACTCGAGGAGAGTAAAATGAGCGATGTCAAATATTTAACTTACCTGAAACAAATAAAAAGCTTACATTAGCCTTAATAATAACAAGTTATAGTTTTACATCTTAAAACTAAATTGAATTAGAAATATGGAACATTATTAGATAATTTACAATCAAATAAATACTTTACAATCCTCTCTTACCGCATTACCTAAAAAATCTATTTAAATTTATGTCCGACTCCCATAGCCTTACCCTTCGCTCGTTAATAAATCTCTCTCTACGTGTTCCCGTGTTAAAGGAGTTATGAAAGAAAGACGAGGAGTGCCTCGTCTTTCTTTCATAACTTCTTTAACACTACGGCGATTCGTTTGTGGAACAACCTACCTGTCCACATTCGAACTGCCAAATCATTATTTTCCTTTAAAGGAGCGTTAACAGAATACTATCTTAAAATCTAACCTGCATCTTCCTCTTGCTGTTGCCTATTCTCAAATGTTTTTATTAATCTAATGCACCACTGTCTCCTCTTTTTTCTCTTACTATTTATCTCCTATTTTCCAGTGGGTTGTCTGGAAGAGATTGCTTTAAAGCATTGAGGCCGCCCATTGTACATTGTCATTTTATAAATTTGTATGTTTATTACTTTACTTTGTGTGCAATAAAGAGTATTTATCTTTTAATTGTTGTGAATGAAAACGTTTGAATATATTTGCAGTGGAATATACCGAAATGAACATTTTCAACTTAACATTTCAGGAGTAAGTTACTGTAACGGTGCAGGGTGGTTGTGAGTGCGGTGCAGTGTGCAGTGTCAGCGACACTCCGAGCGGTGGATCCTCTCGTGCAAATAGTAACAACAGATCCGATTACCTCTACGCGAGAGAAGGTAACGCTCCGCTCGCTGCACGTGCGCAGTTAAGTACGATAATTGAATTGCGAAATACTCTTACTGCAGTAATAAACGTTTCAACTCTAATTAAAGCATTCATAGTATATTTTTAACGTTAGTAACCTGATATAGTATATATAGCCGTGATAGCCTAGTGGTTTGAACGCCCGCCTCGCATTTGGGAAGTACCGGGTACGAATCCGGCCTGCATCAATGAATTTTTCAATTTACGTGCAGTTAGTATAACACCAACTAATATCACGTGCTTTGACGTGAAGGAAAACATCGTGAGGAAACCTGCATATCTATGTCATGACCATCCATACTCGGACTAATATGTGAAATGAAGAAGGCAATGGCAACACCACTCCATTATAACTGACAAGAGAGTCGTCGTGTGTTTCATCCACGCATGATGACCACGACTCTCAGTCATGAGGAAATACGACTTAGAAAAGAAGAAACCTGATATACTACAACAATAAGGTACTAGTTAGAATGGTATACACTGCACCACATTTCGTTTGTCGCTACAAGATATGAGGTGTTCAGTCTCGTTACCCCGGTAATTTCACAAGCTTACAGCTCCCTTCAAACTGAAACACAGTAATATTATGGTTCAGGATACTATTGGTAATTACTGTTTGGTGCAATATCTAGATATATAAGAGAGCAATATCTCCTGAAGTGTTTTTAAAACATGTTGGCGGCGTTGATGGTACCACCAACACCATTTTGAGTATTGCTCATTGTTCAATAAAACGTAAATTTGCAGAATCTTACATTTATCCGACAGAGTAACGACTTCTTAACACGTCTGCACATACCGGCGGATAGAACGCAACTGTTTTTATAACCCCGGCCCGTTCCTTTTCATACCCGCACAATATTTACAAAACCGAGTCATCTCCAAATTAAACTTAAAATCATAAATAATGAAATTTTAACAAACAAATAATTTTACAACACGATCGCGCCGACATATAGTTTTTGGGAAAAATAAAAAAATTTTTTTTTTCGAAAAACTCAGACTCGTGTAAAATTATTACCAGCTAAGATCTACTTAGGTGAAAGCCTATGCATAATGTGGGTCCCTGCAATATCCGGACCTTCCCCCCAACCACCCCCCGTCACCCGGTTCCATTCAACACGGCGTGTAATAGAGTTCACGCGATGCAATAAATCTTGCATCTTTTAATTGAATTTTACATCGCATTTACAACGTATGAACTTTCCGATGGCTGGCTTCGTGTCGGGCTGCGCTGCGAAAAATTTACAAATTTATGAGAGACGATCACCAACACCGTCACCACCGAAACGTGAACCGCCGACCATAGAGAACAGATAAACTCATTCTTTGTTCCCTTTCGCGAATTACGAATACAAATCTGTACAAACAAAATTATCTATGCGGTTGTTTTAACTGACAAGCTCTCGTAATATTATTGTACATGTGCAATTATTATATTGTAAAAATAAAAACTGACTACAGACTACAAAATAGGCAGAACTGACGGCCAACCTCCAGTAATGGAGAGGCACTTTAAGAAGAAGAAAAGTAAAAACAAACTTTTTAAGATCATTATTATAATATATGTTGTTTCGCCATTTTATAAGTTGTCAAAGTTTTGAAAGCGAGAATAGATTAAATCTTTGTAACCGGTAAGGACAGACTCGTCGAAATTGAATTGTTTTGTCTTTAGATAACATTGGCCAAAATTACCACAAAAAAAGTGGTAATCTGTTCGATCAAGGTCCGAAGAGTGTCCTGTGTGTCGGAGATTTAATTTAACGCTCGTCCGTTATAAAGTATTAGGTCTAGTATCGTTTATGAGCCAACAGACGGTTTGACTAACTAACTATTACCGATTGTTTTAACTTTTCCATCACGGTTTAAAATTGTCCATCATGTTGTGGCAACAAAAGGGTAATGTCTGGTTATAAACCCACGGCATCACTATCGGTACGGAGCTGATGAATCAATATTTACAAAAAACCCACATTGCTCACTTACCGTCCAAAGTGCTTAGAGAAGAAATTTAATTACGCGTTACCACAGTAATTTCGCTACATTCCCAGTGAACAACAGCACAGTAATGTTATCACTGTTCAGCGGCAAAAATAATCGATGCAGTACGCTGTAATTTACAATACAAAAAAAGTTATATAGTGAAGCAATTAAATCGCTTGCTACAGTAAAATGATGAGATTAAAACTGCGTCGAATTCAATTATCGGTGAATCGACGGCACTCAATATAAATTCAATACTGCACACATTACTATATTCAAAATCGAATAAAACAGATGAGTCCGATGCAATTTTTTTTTATATTTACATCACAGTAACGCCATGGTGAAGTGGATGGCGAAGCGTTCTTGTTCAGAATACTCTACCCCTGTTATGTTACCAGTGATGCTGTTACGGCGGCAGATTTACTATGTGACGGTGGTTGGTAATTATCCATTGAAACTTAACATCATGCGTCCCCGGATTCGAACCAAGGACCTCCGTGTAAATCCTAGTAAATACTAGTAGTATACGTTAAAGCGCCGCGAGGATGGGAATTAAATATTCCATACATTTGCTTGTCGAATGCCGAATGCCCATATTGTACCCTCGCCTCTTACGGTTGGAGGCTCTACATTGGAAGTTGTCGACGAATACGTTTACCTGGGACAAATAGTCCAACTTGGTTAGTCCAACTTCGAAAAAGAGGTCAACCGACGAATCCAACTCGGCTGGGCAGCGTTCGGGAGGCTACGCAGCATCTTCTTGTCCCAACTACCGCAGTGTCTAAAGACAAAAGTCTTCAATTCGTGCGTGTTGCCAGTGATAACTTACGGAACTGAGACGTGGCCACTTACAATAGGCCTCATAAAAAGGCTCAAAGTCACCCAAATGGCAATGGAGAGGGCTATGCTCGGAGTTTCTCTGCGCGATCGAATCAGAAACGAGGAGATCCGCAGAAGAACCAAGATCACCGACATAGCCCTAAGAATTGCTAGACTTAAGTGGCAATGGGCAGGGCACATTGCTCGAAGGACTGACGGCCGATGGGGCAGTAAGGTCCTGGAGTGGCGGCCGCGTACCGGTAGACGCAATGCTGGAAGGCCCCCCACAAGGTGGACTGACGATCTGGTGAAGGTCGCGGGAAACCGCTGGATGCGGACAGCGCAAAGCCGATTGGAGTGGAGATCTTTGGGGGAGGCCTTTGTCCAGCAGTGTGCGTCTGTAGGCTGATGATTGATACATTTGCTTGAGATATTTTGGTCGATGTTTAAGTTGAAGTAATTAAAAATAATAATGAGTATTTCTTTAGTGACATACGTCAATAATAACGAGTAGAGTATACGGAAATGTGTTTGAATATACACAAGTTATTGTCGGATAGAATTTCTTAATGTATTGTCTCAAACTTCAAACGTTATGCGATGTGATCTCAACTAATGGCGTACATACGATCGCTCTACGAACAGACGCACAGACAGACGGACGGACAGTAATGCTTTGTACAACACGATATTATAATTGAATGTGTGCATTAGAGATGCGTGTTGAAGCGACGGCCGGGGACCCGAACCGGTGACCCACATTCCTGCAGCGTGCGTCTCTAGGCGTGCGCGGAACAATCATATGCAATTATGTAATAATCCTCATACTTCGATTTCATAGTTTTATTAAAATCTAATATTTTATGTACCACTTTCACTGGTATTTATATTTAAAAGTAGTAGTTTCGTTATATACAATCTAGCAACTAATATAATCACGTGCACATGCTTTTGATATATTTCCTTTTGTAAATTTACGAAATAAATGAAAACGTAATAGTTTTTTTTTTTCAATAGTTTAAAATTAACTTATTCACTCGTCTCTTCATTTAAATAAGTTGAGAATCATTTGCTATTTCTAACACAACAACGGAGAAACTTCTAGCTTAATACATTTATCTATACAGAGGAAACTATTGCTTCTTCCAAAAAAAATGTTATAACGGTTTTTTTTTGAATTGGAATTAAGTTCACATTAGAGTATAAACTTCACCGAGCACAATGTAGCTTAGCGCTTACACTTTTAGCGGAGCTTTTTGTATGACAGTCGCGAGTAGTTAGTGGTTTATGTAAGGACTCGCGGCGACCTCTTTTGAATGGAGCACAGCTTTTTGTTAACTAAACTTAAATAACATGCGAAAGGTTAGAAGTCAAGGTCAATATTAGGCTTAAGGTACGTATAGTTTAATTTAAGCAGGTTTGGCATATTAACACATGAAAATAAAGTTAGTAACATAAGCTTGGTGAACAAGATAAGAACACTAGATACAAATTCACATAAATAACGTTTTTTTTTTCTTTTTTTGCATTATCCCTCTGCGTGGTTGGGTCAGGGTCTAGTTCTACCATACCAGTTCTCGCTTTCATTCCGTTTTGCTATCTTTTATTCCTCTAATTTTCGTCCTTTTCTCATACATCGCGCTCTGGAGTGAGACTCCGCCGTCATACAATTTTGCTGCATTTATTGTCTGGTGAGACCTGTGGAGCATCCCATAAATATTTCTCTGAAATAAAAGCATTTCACTTAATTCTACTTTACATTGTTTCATTTTTACCTATTTATACACTTACTCTTAATACCACAGCTTGTCTCTCCTTATTATCTATTCTAAAATCTTCTTAAACTATAGCCTTATCCAAATATCACAAATATACTTTTTCATTTTAGTCTTAATCTTTATTAGTCTTAATAACGTCGGCTATAGAGAGCTCGCAAAATTTTAAAAATATTGAACGACTAGCGTCTTCACTCATCAGAGAGGCGACGCTACCAGCGCATATCTTCTTTTTCAACTCGATCTCACAGTTAATGCGCTCTCTGCCGTATAAGGGACAGGAAGTAATCACATGCACCACGGTCTGGTCCTCCGCAGGGTCACAAAAGCACGAGGGACTCTCCCTGAGTTTAAACCGAGCCAGGTACTCGCCGAACATAAATAACGTTTCTATTGAAGCGGAACATTGCCGGTTAAATTTAACCGGTCTGTAATCAAAACAAAGAGTCGTCCGAATTCCTCTACACCCGGGTGGTGACCGCGCGGCCGCGGACCGTACATTAGGTTCACTAAATCACAGCACCCTTTCCCGGGCGCCGGCGTCTGGAATCCGATTATCCGGGCGCCGATACGTACCCCGGTCAAGAGTGCACGGCCACAAATCCCACGGATAAGTGCAAATAAATAAAGCCGGCTGCAATTAGACCTCCGACCGGGGTAAAATCGGAACAGGGACAGCGATGAAACTGTATTGCTTTGAGGCTTGTAATAATATTTTGTTTAACTAGCTTTTCTACTTTAGATATCGAGTTCTACTTTTTTATTTGTAATTTAAATACCAACCTCACTCAAACGGAGTTATCACTTTTAAGTAACGTTAGGTGACAATTAAGTTGATGAAACGTTATCGCTTAGAACACTCAGACTCTTATATGTAAACTGCGATACTATGACGGCAGAAATAGTTTATTTAATAATTACTAGAAAAGAATTGAAGGAAAAAGACATGTTGGACGCCGAAAAAAATCCTGGCTAAGGAATATAAGGGAGTGGACTGGTATCACGTCTGGTCATATGGTGTGGCTCAAAATAGGCAGAAATTCGCAGAACTGACGACCAACCTCCAGTAATGGAGAGGCACTTTAAGAAGAAGAAAAGAATTGTATAAACTATTCCTAGTAAACTACACAACAACCGTATGCTATCACAACGTTCATTTGATACAGCAAAGTTTAGCTTAAGCCAAAGCCGCGGCTGCCGGCCAAGTTGCACGAGTGCGGGTGTTTATTGAACTTTACCGTGTAGTAAGAGACTAAATGAAAAAGTTCGTCACATAAAACCGATATCACGTCTCTATTCACATCGGCGATAGATACCAAACATATTCCATATCTACGAATATTTAGTTTATACACTTATCAATTTTCGCAATGATAGAAACTGTTTTACATACAAAATAGTAATAGTAAAATTAACTTAGTCTATGCGAAACTTATTAACACTTCTACAATTTGTTAATTAGTAATATTTATTAACAGAGATTAGAAGATCTGTTAAGTTCAGATCAGGACTGTTACAAACCACTAGAAACGTTGGAATAACAAAATAGTTAAACCGGCGACCGAATAACAATATAACTTTTTTCGTTGTTCAACGTATGTTTATCGTCTACGACAGCACTATCACTTAAAAACATGTGAAATTTACGATTAAACGTTAGTGAATAAGTTAAAGATGGGACCATAACAATTAACGCCATATTTTTTCTAAGTCAGCAAAGTAATAGCAGAAGGACCGAGAAGAAGGCAGCGAGAAAAATAATAACAGGAACATTAAAGGATATATACAATCGCAACGATAGTAATATCAATTTGGCGAGGGCTTAATTAAAACAAATCTCAAGTTACAAAAGGGACAATCGACGCTGTATACTGTATATATTATATATACAGGGAGACATCAGCAGTTGCTGCCCACAGAGGACTACGTCCTCAAGGCGAGGCGGTGGTGGAGTGGAGGGGAGAGAGAGAGAGGTCCGTGGAGGGGGTGCGGGGTTGTTACAATGAGACGCCGATTGTATCGAGAACAATAACTTTTTGTTTCAAATATATCACAATGTTCTGAATTAGTCACAGAGGGGGGGTGAGGGAGGAGATGGGCGGGGGGTGCTAAGAGGAAATTTTTAATTTATCAAAATAACGTTCAATTTGTGTTCAGTCCTCTGTAATTCAGTCGCAGGAATAATTTTGTGAAACAGAGCGAGTAAAGAGATAGAAGGACAGGAAATGAATTTTTAATTGAATGTTATTAAACTACGATGGTATTTTGAGTGAGGTCTACGTCCAGCAGTGGACTGTTCGTGATGACGATAAAAGCAATATTTATTTTGATCACTAACAGAATGCTTTTACCAAGCCCCCATGCCACATCAATAGGAAGGAGGAATTTACTGCTGGTAGGTCTCTGTTGCCGGTGACCGTCTAGGTACCACTGCAATGACTATTTCTACCGCCAAACAGTAGTGTGAGAACATTACTTATTTATTTATTTTTTTTACAATGTTACAAAATACATTGCAATATAACTAACACGTAAGTGACAATACATATAAGTGACTCCAGCATAGTTGATAACTTTTTTTTTGTTATTTTTGACTTTGTGCAGTGTCTGCCAGTATATTATTACTGTGTTTCGGTTTGAAGGGCGTTGTATGCTAGTGAAATTACTGGGGTAAGCTAACTATAACTAAAACTCTCTTTGAACAACAGCGGAATAGTTAAAGTTGAACTCAATAAGTTCACGTTGCCGGCTAAACCATAAATCAAGTATTGACAACATAAATAACTCAATGCGAATTTTCATTTGGATCCGCGCACGCTCCGCTAATGCCGGCGATCCATCATCGGGTAGTGGAGCCGTAACCCTTTCAGGTTAGGGATTCATGAAAAAAACAATATTTTAACATAGGAAGTTATAATTCTGATTAATTGTAGAACAGATATAGAAAGGAATTTGGAATATATTGTCATCATCGTTTCATCATATATTTTTTTCTCCGAAACGAGCGTGACGTTCACCTGATGGTAAGTGATACAGCCCATAACGCGGCGCTAGTTAAGATGGTATACACTGCACCACATTGCGCTCATCGACATAAATTAAGTCTCGTTACCCCAGTCATTTCACTAGCTACAGCGCCCTTCAAACCGGAACACAGTAATGTTTGCACACTACTATTTGTCGGTTGCAATAGGAGCTGCGGTGGTACCCATCCAGACGGTCTCCGGCAACAGAGACCTAACACCAGTAAACACAGAGCTTAACACTAAAAGAGTTTTCTTCCAGCACACCTGTGAAACTAGTCTGTTTAGTTAGTGAATGTTGCAGCTCTCAACATATAAAAGTCAGTCGGTGCGAGGTACATACCAAAAGTTCAAGTTCAAGTTCGCTTGATGGTAACTGCCACTCGAGACCATAGCAGCCGGGGTGCAATGTAATGGTAACATACATATTCGAGTGCATTACCCTCCGTTTTTATAACTACCGCGAGTTCAAAGTTGAACCATCAGTCACAGTTAGGTGTTAACTCGAGCAGCAGACTGCGAGTGCGGAAACTGTACGAGTTTGTATTAAAAACAAACAAGTTGAGAGCGGTTTGCGAGCGTTAATGTGTTATTATGAAGCATTCGTTACGTTCTATCGCGATACTTTGAAAATCGCTACAATTTTCAAAGTTAAAGAGCGAACTAACAAAACGAGAATAAACGTACAACTGTATGAAATGAAATATTGTTTATAATATATACTCCCGGACACATCTAACGGCCCACCACCCAGTGTTTAAAGTTTCGACGGTGTCTAACTAAAAATAAATGTTAGGTGGAGCAATAAGTTTTAATGCAGTTGTGAAGCAGATTTATTGGTCAACCCCTATGTTTTTTTTTTTTAATTTAGAATTGATTTGGCCGGCAGAAGTTTTACAACTTGGGCGACAATTTCAGGCAGAGTATCCATATATTTTGGTCAAAACTGGCTCTAAGTTTAGATTTGCCTTTTTATGGAATCAATAATCGGACACATCAAAAAAAATCCAACTTGTGCGAAATAAAAAGTTTTCTCCATTCGTAGGTCGTTGAAAACAATGAACAGACTCAAATTTTCGTTTTTTTTTCATAATCCTTAATTCAAAATAAAAAAAAAAACATACATAAAGGTTGACCAAAAAATCAGCTTTAAAACTGCATTAAAACTTATTGCTCCACCTAACATTTATTTCTAGCTAGGCACCGTTAAAACTTTTAAACACTAGGGGGGCCGGTAGATGTGTCCGGGATTGTACTTAGAAACTGATCAAACAAAACGCTTGAAATTAACTTTAACATTACATTCAATCAGGGAAACAAGGCTGTAGTTTCAGCAGTATGATGACTACACAATTACAGTTAGCTACAACGATCTCCATCAAAATAATCAAGCAACAATCTATTCGTAGCTTTATCTGAAACATTGTTTACGATCTTCGGATCAGCATCAAATCTCACCTTACAGCTGTTCCCGGGCAATGAATATTCAATAGGTTTTGTAATAGCGACATCATCTAGACTTTGTAGCACCCTGAACAGGGTGCTCACGTTTGACATTGACTAAGGGTCGTATGTATGCGAATGTATATTTATGAACTGCTAAACACCGGGGGAAGATATTCATTCGACTGCCAAACGAACTATTTTCATATACACGATTTATATTTACAAGACTACTAGCCTAGCCTAGCCATAACTTGTTATGGCTTTTTTTTCTATGTTTAATCTATGTGATTAACTCTGTTTAGGTATAAGCTGTAAGTTTTCTTGTATGCAAATAAATAAATAAGAACTTTGATAATATTTAATTAAACCATTTTTTCTAATAAACTACTAATACTAATGTAATAAAATCATCATTTACTATTTTACACATTCAAGTCATCATACCAGATCCCGTATATCTAGATACTAAGTTAGGATGATCTTCACTGGACTATAGTATGCTCATCGCTATATGCAAGATAATAATTCTCGTTACCTCGTTAATAAGATATATTTATATAATATTTTACTGTATAACCGATGTATTAGTAGAGTATAGCATAGTTATTACTGTGTAATGAAATAATATAGTGCTAACAGACATGCGGGAGTGTAAAGCAAAGTGAAGGAGGAAATCAAAAAAACCTGACCTGTACTACATGAGATAAAATCTAGAAAGAGAGGAGTATTTTGCCGTAATTTATATGTGGACTATTGTCGAAATAAATATTTACCAAGAAATATATCATACATGTACAAGTCCAACAAGACAAACAGTTATAAAACATCATTATCGTGATCTGTTGATCAGTTGGATAGTTTAAGCTTACACTTAACCGTTAAGTAAGCAGGTCGCTATGCCCGTGCGGAGGTATCAAGTCTACATTACCACCTGCTCCGCGTTAACATTATCCGTCCATCAGCGCCGGACGCGGGGGCGCTGCGGTCGACCCCGTGCCCGCATAAATTCACCCTAATGTGTTCCGCCCTAATAAGGACGGTGGACACACTTGAGAGCATACCCTCAAATGCATATGAGACACCAATGCAATATACTCCTAAAACTCAACTTACAAATATACACTCCCGGACACATCTATCGGCCCACCTAGTGTTTACAAGTTTTAACGGTGCCTAGCTAAAAATAAATGTTAGGTGCAGCAATAAGTTTTAATGCAGTTTTAAAGCTGATTTTTGGTCAACCTTTATGTATGTTTTTTTTTGCTCCACCTAACATTTATTTTTAACTAGACACCGTCGAAACTTTGTACACTGGGTGGTGGGCCGATAGATGTGTCCGGGAGTATACTTCATCTTGAAATGAATTCTTCAAACTGAAGTTTAACGCTCAAGTAGAGAAAATTTTAACGTATTACTGTAGAGAAAACAATCAATCAGCCTATAAACGCCCACTACTGGACATAGACCTCCCCTATAGATCTCCACTCTAAATGGTCCAGTCGGATTATGTATATTACACATTTTTAGTTTGATTTCATTTTTTTTAAATTTTCAGTTTTCTATTCTTTACAATTTAGAGAAAACGTATAACTTAAGATAACTTACATTATTTTTTAAATAGTAATATTCTTTATTGGATGGAAATTACAAATAAAAAAAATCTTTCATTCATCTCAAAGATTTTTTTTAACATTCACTAGGCGCAAAGTTTTCCAATACTACAGATATCTAAGTTAAGATTAACTACTGAAATTTTTATGATGACGTAATAACAGCAATCATATTTAATCATTAATGCTTCCCTCTTCTATGGTACAACGTGGACACGACCTATGGCCATCACTTGGTAACTCCGGATATCCGGCAACGTGCGGTGATTTACCGGCGTGTTAATATGCTTAGCGCTGCGAATGTGTCCGCAGATTTGTGACGACCGCGCAGCGACTAATGTCCTACGTATGCACATAGCTATGTATACTTATATGTACATATCTATGTAATATATACTTATTAAATCCAATTACATAATGTAGCGATTTCAGTCAACTATAATTATATATAAATCATTCCATGCAAATCTACACTACACTGCAAGTAGGTCTTCGTTACCGGAGACTGTCTAGGTACCACCGCAGTGACTATTTCAACCTACAAACAGTAGTGTGCAAACATTACTGTGATGCAATTTGAGAAGAGCTTTAAGCTAGTGAGATTACTGGGGTAACGATACTTAACACTGTCTCAATGCGACGAGCGCAATGCGGTGCAGTGTATACCATCTTATAATGATTTCTTATATTTCCGCGAATGTTACACATTTATTAAAACTCAATTTTACGGATTTTATCGCGTTTATTATTTAGTTTGTTTATTCCCGACGTTTCGACCGCTTTGCAGCAGTCTTTCTGCGTAGGTCGGACCTTTGATAATAATTAAAAAGTTGTGGGTACCACGTGATAGCTGTGACATTTGGACGTCTGTCATCTCAGTCCTCCCGTGACCATGACTGCTGCAAAGCGGTCGAAACGTCGCGAATAAACAAACTAAATAATAAACGCGATAAAATCCGTAAAATTGAGTTTTAATATACCATAATAAAATAAATATACCATCTTAATGAACACCACGTTGTTATGCAAGCGTATCACTTACCATCAGGTAAACGTCTCGCCGCCTTATATAATTAAAAAAAAACGATATGTGATTGAATAAGTTTTTGACTTGACATTAGTAATATTATTTAAATGTAGCCAAACAGTTTAAAAGAGAAAAAAAAACCTTAATGATTATATAGTAATTATAATGATACGTAACGTACATTTTCAATTTAACTTTACGAGCGAGTACGTAAACATGAAGGGTAAGCTTTTTAAGTTGTGCTCCGAACAGGGGGGAAAGGGAACGTGCGGTCACCCATCCGCGCAATTTCATTTACAGAAATCCCAGTACTGTTACAATACGAATTTCTATGAAATCTCTGAGACCACATCATGTTTCTGTTCAGACACGCACCCGCCCTCATTGTGGACTATGATACAATGTGCTACAATATAACTATGAAGCTTTCATGGAAACGTATTTATGTGGAATTAAAATTTAAACCGAACATGTATATGTATAATTCACAAAGTATTTCATCCTTTATATTTGTTCCAAGAATTCTTCAATTGATACTTTTTACTAAGTATAACGTATACTATAAATAATATATGTACTTAGCATAAGTATTTTTATGAGGTCAGCAAATCAATTAAACATATTCCAATTGCTAACGTCAGTCACAGATATAACTTTTTAGTATTGTATGAAATATGTGGGAAAAGGTTAATTTTTTAGATATTTGTGTCAATGAGAAATAAAAATGAAGAATTGAAAAAATAGAGAAGTACTTTTTAAGAATTATTAATTATCGTTGTCACCATTCACATGCCTCCTACAAAGACCTTCTTACGAAATATCGTTTACTTTCTTTGGAAGATCGCCACGTATTCTTGACTTAATTACTTTATATAAATTACTTAATAATAAAATCGATTCTCCAGTTTTACTCTCTAAAATAAATTTTATTTCTAAAGTTCGACTCCCCGTCCGTTCCTCTCGCATGATTAACATGTTCTCTCCACCAATCTTTCACAAGAACTACACATTTAATAATTTCTTTACTCGATGTGTTACTAAATACAATAAAAGATTTTATCAAATTGATCTGTTTAATAACTCTTTGAATGCTTTCAAAACCAAAATCTTACTTTTGATATCTCAATCTGAACCGCTGTAATAGTTAATAATTAATTCTAATTTTCTTTTATTCATTTTTTCCTTCTCAAGTGTTGCGTTTTTTGTCTGTCAGGTTTGTGTTATTGTAGTAATGTTGGGCACTACTTGTCCTCTAATTTAGTTAATACTTTTTTTAATATATGTTATTATATGAAATGACTGTTTGTGCCAAAATAAAGAAAAAAAAAAATAAAACGTCATGTTTGACATATATTTGATTGTCACTCAGAAAACGACATTAAGATGTTATATACGTAATGTAAAATTGAAGTAAAGACTAATAAAAATTTCATGAAAAAACCGCTTCTTTCGCATTTAAACGTTCCCACATACTCGTATATATAATAAATAGAAACTGTTTAACAGTTATGTTAACTGATATCACTTAGTCATGAATCATTTTATATTTGCACAACTTTGACAGATCTTTTCGTAACTTTCATTCGTACAAATTAAATACAAATGTTCTTTAACAACAAAAAAAAAATAGCAACTGCAGTAGACTGGTCGTATACATTAATTAGTTATAGTAATTCTCGTCTCTCGTCTACTAGCCGCCGGTGAAAAATAAATAACAGGGTATTTAACGTAAATAACCCTCCGATTGCGATATTATAAAGTAACCCCATAAAATGAAAGGCTTTTGAAGCCGAACCCGCGCCGGGGGCCGTCATCGCAACCGGAAAAGTAATTTACTTGGTCGCTTTGATGAATCCAAATGTACGGCTTCATGAGTTAACCAATACACCTTGCAATTGTGAAATTCGTAATTACCAACTTAAGTAATAAATACTTGTATATACATCTGTCTATAGTATTGTAGCCGACGATTGTAGCGATAGATCAAGTTTTTAAAAATCGGAGGTAATCTTTAATAGATATCCGGTGTACTGAATATTCATAGTTTTTTGCCTCAAGCAGTACACATACGAAAAAAGTTAGTAGTAAATAGATCTTGGCACCATCGTGTTGTACTTGTACCACTCTAAGTCGTTAGTGACAGTAATTACATCACGATGTATACCACGGTTAAGTAATATCGGTGTCCGCCGCTGACACTAACTCAGCTGACCCGTTTAATTGTTCGCCACACATCGCGACGTTTACACCGGAATTACAGTGTGTGTAATCAACTTAGCAACCACTCGGCTTCGAACCCCGGGCTTCACCACCATACACCGGGTAAACCCTTCAAAATTATGACTAAAGCCATCTCTGTGGATGTATACACTGATGCTTGCTAATTTTCTTTAAATCGTCAGTCCATCCTGTGGACTTGTCAAAGTCTTACCAATGCTGCTACTACTTCTTCTAAGTCGTATTTCCTCATGACTGAGGGTCGTAGTCATTGTTTTTTTACTGAAACACACGACGACTCTCTTGGCAGTTATAATGGAGTGGTGTTGCCATTGCCTTCTCCATTTCACATACTAGTCTGACCACTGATGGTCAGGGCATAGATATGCAGGTTTCCTCACGATGTTTTCCTTCACCGTCAAAGCGCATGATATTAGTTGGTGTTTTATGCTAACTGCACATAAATTGAAAAATTCATTGGTGCAGGCCGGATTCGAACCCGGTACCTTCGCATTGGAATGCCGGCGTTCAAACCACTAGGCTATGACGGCTCTGCTACTACTACCACGTTGCAAATCGAGAACTTTACCGCGACATCGGCTATTTTCAAATGATATATCCTGCTACTTAAAGATTCCTTAGTAGTCTCTGTTCACTATATCAACATACTAAGTTTACAAATAAAAAATCCCTGAGAAGTGTCTATAGTTTTTTTTAAACGAAAACTTTGAATCTAAAATTTAACCGACAAGAAATTGATGAAAACCGAAGTTTCCACAGAAAACTTTTGAAATTATCAAAAGCAGAATCTTTTTATATTAATTCTCCAATACAAAAATACTCGAAATCTGATCACTTTACTAGGGTGTATGTACACATTTACTACGCGATATCGCTTAGAAGTAACAGCCCCTACGGATGCGTAAACACGGCCACATAACAGTCGATCGACTTACGCCGGGTTCAAAGCCCGTCCCCATTTAACTGCCAGTTCACGAGCAATTACATTTCGGGTTTACGATTTTGTGAATATTTATCAGGAAGTAATTTCATGGGAGCAGCGGCGGGGCCTACGGTATCATCTCCCCCTCGTTTTCTCTGTACTTAATACGGACGGTAGGAGGCGGTAGTTGTAGCTTATTTAGGGAAATTGCAGTACACAACATTTAATTAAAAAAAACTTGTAAATGTAAGTCTCTGCTATAACTGAACAAGCAAAAATTTTATTAAAATGATCCATACTATATATTTCAGATCTATGAATTGCGTTTGATTAAAATGATTTTTTTGGAATGAATATTGTAATAATAAATCATATACGAAATGAATCATTACACTGTCCATCAAAAACTAACAAAACCATTAATATTTATCGAAACGGCAGATTAGATGTTACGATTATTTTTTTGTTCAGTCATAAGGATCATTTTAAGCCGGAGAACTAGACATAAACTATTCCTTAATATCTCAAACTGGATAGGTCTCACAGCCTTTACTGTATCGTCGAAAAGAATATGCTTTAAAAAAATTGCAAATACATCATAAAAATGATTTCCGTATGAAAAAATTAAAAGAAAAAAAGAGTTTATGTAAAATTAAAAATGCGTTCACAAGCGCCGCTACAAAGCGAACGCACTCCGCTCAGTTCAGATTTAACAAAGCAATACGCAGACAATAGAGTCCTCGGAAATTTACACGACAAAGCGATTAAGAGCTATAAGCTTTTTTTTATATCGATCATTATAATTCAGTTCGCGGCTTGAAATAAGAAAAAAATGTGAAGCAATCAAAAGGTAGGCAAGTGGAGGCGCTCACCACCACCAACACTCAGAGAAAACTGTGCTGATATAAAAAAAAATGATAAACAATTTATATAAGTAAACATAGTAAAAAGATGAATGTTTACTTAACTTTTAAGAGAACAGAAAATATTTTTTAGAAACATAAAAATTCTTTATATGTATGAAAACTATTTCGATAACAGAATTGCGTTATAAACTTCATAAACGTATAACAAAGAAGTCATTTCATTTACATCTATAAGAACTTTAACTGAAACTGAACTTTCTATTACTAAGTTAAATAAATTACTTTATATTTGTATCGAATGCGATACAATTACATGAATTAACATTATTAGATGAGATCATATGAAACAACTACATTGATACCAATGTCGGAAGCATATAACTTTGTTTCAAAGTACAACAACTAAAAATCTAAAGTCCATAGACCAAGTTCTTCGAACCCCCGCGTCCGTTCCAACTTACTTTTCACTTCAGAAAATCCCTTATCGCGCTCGACTTACAATATAGTTACTCCATGCTAATGTCTAACACTGAATATAAAGTGACGATTGAAAGCATTAGAACATAAACACGGATTCAACTCTTAAACTCTTAACTTTAACAGTCTCTTACTTATTTGTTTAGTTTATTTTTTGCGACAAACAGAAAAAAAACTATAAACATTTATCATATAATTAAATCGCTGTTACAACCTTCCCACGGCTGGGGTTTAAGGCCTGCTCTCATAAGAAGGCTCAAGGCCATTGATTACATGTATACAAAAGCACTTACAGAATATATCTGTATCCATGCGATGTTCTCATTTTTTTTTATTTTGAATAGTCTAGTGCTTGACTACGATCCCACCTGATGGTAAGCGGCGATGTAATCTAGGTGGTAAAGAGCACTAGTCTAAAAGAAGCCTGTTCACTATTTTTGAAGACCCCCACATCATATCTGGACGGAAACACTGACGCCGGCAGACTGTTCCACTCCCTCGCTGTACGCATTATGAAGGACGAAGCGAAACGCTTAGTCCTAATGCGCGGGAGATCGACAACGAAGAGATGGATGCCTGCGGTGTGTCTGTACGTCCGATGATAAAAGGGCGAAGGCGGTATTAGATCATGCAGTTCTTGAGCACACTCTCCAAACTGCATTCGATAGAACACTGAGAGACTAGCTACTCTACGGCGGTACCCAAGCTATCGAGTTTTGCATCCAGAAGCCCTTGGTCACCGACTATTCTCATAGCACGCCTCTCCACCGAGTCCAGGACTGCTACCAACTGGTAATTGGCAGCAGTACTCCACACACGGACCTGGGCTTTATACAGAGTCAGAAGCTGTCCCGGTGTAAAGTACCGCCGCACTCTGGCAAGGATTCCGAGTTTCCTCGCGGCTATTTTCGCTTTGGACTCGATTTCATTTAACGATAACTCAAGGGAATCGAACCCGCACCTCTTAGAAACTTGGGAACTCTTACAAATATGCGTTGAATGTTACACCCTCTATATATTAATTACGCAACGTTATTACGGAGAATGTAATTTCGTGATAATCACTCCAACTTACCTTTCCTTTTGACGACATCATCAGATTACGCGAAGTGGTAATCAACGAAGCGTCGGCCGAAAGGGGACGGGAATGAGTGATGATCACGCTAAAAGGTCACATGATAGTGACAAACTGATCCGACGGTGGTATGTGAAAATAACTAGCTGCTAAACCTATTCCAGTTTCTAACGGGAATATTTTATAATTCTAATATTAATTTCATCTAACAATACGCAAGTTGAAATCCTCAACTAACTTACTAATTAACCGCGCACTTAAAATAAGTTCTGTTTATTTTCGTACCATTGAAATGTAATTAAAGATATAACATTTTTGTGTAATGAGTAGTGGCAATTAAATATTTGTTTCAGAGTTTCAGCGGAATTGTGTATAATTAAAAATATTAACCCAGTTTGAGCAAGTTAAGCTAATGATAGAAAATATTCACTAAGTTTCATTCGCAAGTTAATTATTTCTTTTACCGTTCTCGTGGTAAGTTGGTTAAACTTTATAATAATTAAATGTTATTTATAACTGGACTTTATCTGCTTCGCTCATTATATGTTACATAACTTTAATGAATGATATTAACATACATTTTTTGGTGAAAATGAATAGATCTGTTAGTAAGTTTTATTTGTGTTTATTTTATGCGTCCTTTTTGTACAAAAGTTAAGTTGTATACATTATGCAATCATTAAATATTTACTGGATGATCATTTGAGCGGGTTAAGGATATGATGAAGGCCACGGGGACCCGCTGGCGGTTAACAGCGCAGCTGTGGTGTTTGTTTTAAGTCGTGTTTCCTTCCTCATGACTGAGGGTCGTGGTCATCATGTGTGATGAAACACACGACGACTTACTTGTCAGTTATAATGGAGTGGTGTTGCCATTGCCTTCTCCATTTCACATACCAGTGCGAGCACGGATGCTCATCACATAGATATGCAGGTTTCCTCGCGATGTTTTCCTTCACCGTCAAAACGCGTGATATTAGTTGGTGTCATACTAACTGCACATTGAAAAATTCATTGGTGCAGGTCGGATTCGAACACGGTACCTACGGATTCGAAGGCGGGTGTTCAAACCACTAGACTATCACTCTAGGTTCTAAGGCTGGTAAGCGTAGTTACATATCTCTCTGAAGTCGTTCCCTCATATTCGAGGATCGTGGTCAGCATCAGGGTTGCCGTCTGGAGCGGACGATCTGCCTCCACCGGTTCCTGTCCAGCGCATCTCTCACCCCCGTGTAAAATTTAGAGGACGACGAGTCTTTTACTTGATCAGTCCATCTTGTTGGTGAACGAGCGCGCGATCTTTTGCCTTCGGTGTTACCAACCACAATCAGTTTCTCCAAACTGTCGTCGCCTCTGCGCATTGTGTGGCCGAAATACGAAAAAATGCGTTGTTGGCATATGGGTAGTTACATATATATTAGTCAAAATTAATAATTGTTGTATTTTACACATTTTCATGCGGTAATAGACATCATAATATAATTTTTCACGTGAGAGGTAGCGATTCGTCCGACAGTTCGATAAATCAACATTCCCCCCCACACCCCACCACCACCACCACGTCCCTGATGCCGGTGGAACCGCGACACAAAAACTGTGACGTCAGACAGCGCCGTGATACATTGCGGCTTTGGACCCTGTGACCCACTGATAACTAATACAAACACGACGGATTCTCATCGATTTTATTTAGACTGACAATATTGACAAACAAACTGACCTCCATTGGTATATGCAGCAATTTTTTTTTATATTCAACGAGCCGAGCGAGACGTTATAGGTAGTTAAGATGGTGTACACTGCACCACATTGCGCTCGTCGCATAGAGACATAAGGTGTTAAGTACCGTAGTATGCACACATATGTACATTCAGAACACAACGACCACTTTGATAAGGAGACGCCGCGACTTACATGTTTAGTACTTAGTTTTCAAAAGCAGATGAGTGACCTACATTAGCCGCTTGCCTAGTAACATGGGAGTCCGACACACTCTTTAGGCGGGATGTATGGAAGAAGGAAATGGGATGCTACACTAAGAGTAAATGAGGAAGAATGACAAAGAGAACTGGTATGAGAGAAGGAAATGAAATTAATGAATGAAGGACACAAAGCAGAATTAAGAGATATTGTAAAACAAATCCACGGCCCAAAATTACTAACACGGAACGAGCTAAAAACCCTCATTCGAATAGGTCACATTTTATCGATTATTAGACCCCTGTTTTTGTAACACCATCGCTGTTCCACCTGCCAACATTTGAAGGTATCTTGAGCGAGCATGCTTCACAAACCATGGCTTTATTATCACACAAGATCATGTATAATTAAGATCACATTAGCATATTGATATATAACAGCCGTGATAGCCTATTGGTTTGAACGCCGGCCTTCCACTGCGTATGTACCGGGTTCGAATCCGGCCTGCACCAATGAATTTTTCAATTTACATGCAGTTAGTATAACACCAACTAATATCACGCGCTTTGACGGTGAAGGAAAATGTTGTGAGGAATTCATATATATGTGATGAGCATCCGTGCTCGCACTAGTATGTGAAATAGAGAAGGCAATGGCAACACCACTCCATTATAACTGACAAGCAAGTCGTAGTGTGTTTCATCACACATGATGACGAAGAAGAAGCCTATTGTAAACAAAAAACCTTAAACAAAAATCTTATAATAACAAATAAAATCCGATCGCAGCGAATACATATCACCAGTCCCGGTAATAAATTATACAAAAACACATACAAAAGCTGGCAACACAACCGCCATTAATATTATTCCTCTCCAACAACGGCCGACTGAAACGCGCGGGAAATAAGACGTTTCGTTTTTAAAAATCGCGCGGTAGAGTTTTTAATTTCGCGGGAGAACAATACTGTCGGTGTGACGCGGCCGTCCCTGTCCGGCGTGACGCAGCAACACGCTGCTGTACCGAGTTGCTGTGTTACGTCCTTTTTTATACTACGAAGCGACGACACGAGTAAGATATTTCACCTAGATCCCTAGGTCCACCTAGACTCTCGGTCATAAAGTACCGCTAGTAAGGAACATTGCTCGAAGGGCTGACGGCCGATGGGGCAGCAAAGTCCTAAAGTGGCAGCCGCGCTCCGGCAGACGCAATCCTGGAAGGTCTCCCACAAGGTGGACTGACGATCTGGTGATGGTCGCGGGAAGCCGCTGGATGCGGACAGCGCAGAACAGTTTGGAGTGGAGAACGTTGGTGGAGGCCTTTGTCTAACAGTGGGCGTCTATAGGCTGATGATGATGATGAGAAAGGATGACGCACTATTCCACTGTGCTCGGTGTTATAGTAACTTAACTAGCCATAACGCCATTCATACTACAACATAGTAATGTTAGATTACTATTCTACCTTTGCATGGTATATTGTATCAAAATATTTAATTTGTATCAAATCTTGGGAGATGACAATGACTTATGTAACACAGGGAATCACCCAGCACACAAGTGTTCAAATATAAATTTTTTGTAACCTTGTCAGTCAATTAAGATTTTATTTAGTATTACTACTCAAATCTACCACTAATTAGCCGACTACGACAATTATGGATAACGATTTCGTGTTCCCATTGTTACTTATCAGATTGTTATAAGACAACAAAAAATACGTAATATCAATACAATTAATGAAGTGATTGTCAGTAAAATTATTACCAGAATTATTATCGATGTAGATCTTACTTTTGTTATCAGAAGGCATACGAATAAATACTGAATCGTGGTATCTAATGCTGATGACGACAATAAAATAATTTCCCATAAGTTAACACGTTTTTTTTTATGCTACTATGCGACGAGACGAGCAAGACGTTCACCTGATGGTAAGTGATACGCTTGCCCTTGACGTAGCGCTAGTTAAGATGGTACACACTGCACCACATTGCGCTCGTCGTTAAGACATAAGGTGTTAAGTCTCGTTACCCCAGTAATTACACTAGCTACAGCGCCCTTCAAACCGGAACACAGTAATGTTCGCACACTACTATTTGTCGGTTGAAATAAGAGCTGTGGTGGTACCCACCCAGACGGTCTCCGGCAACAGAGACCTGCCACCTGGTCAAAAGTTGTTTAAACACCTGTTAAAACGTAAAGCTGTTTAAAGATTAACGTGATATAATGAGCCAAATAAATTTGACACAGATAACTAATTAATTTAAGGGTAAACACTAGGCGAACTAATTAAAAGCCTCCCCCCCATCGCAATCAATAATCAGCTGAACACGCACCGGCAGAGTCGACAGGGGAATACCGCACCTCCACTTTATATACAGCATGCTCAATGTTGTCACATAAAAAAAATAATAATTAGTTTCATCACAACCTACCGCGGTACCACTAAACAAACCCAACAATAATTTTTTTATTGATGCGAGACGAGCAAGACGTTCACCTGATGGTAAGTGATACGCTTGCCCATGACAACGTGGTGCTAGTTAAGATGGTATACACTGCACCACATTGTACCCGCCTTGAGATATATGATACTAAGTCTCGTTACCCCAGTAATTTCACTAGCTTACCACATCAAACACACACAGTAATGTTCACATACTACTGTTTGACGGTTGAAATAGTTACTGCGGTATACTTTACACGGTCTCCGACAACAGAGACCTACAACCAGTAAAATAACTACAAAAGAATGGAGGAGAAGACCACTTTCCACGACGAAGACAGTTCCAATTTATTCTGATGTAATTATCCTTAAATTAGATGTTTCTTAAATGAACATGGCATAGGACGTAGAGGATTATTATGACAATGTTGTTTTACAATTTGTTTATCACAATTTGGGATAGTATCACATAGACACTGCGCTCTTCACACTGGAAAACGCCGGTTTTTATATTATTGCTTGGTGAGGAGTTTCACCTGATACTAAGTGCTGCCCATCACAATGGTCATTTAACTATATAGTTTGAAGTTGAAGACTTCAAGTTACCTCCAGACGGAACGGAGTCTGAGTGATATAAATAATACACTCCCGGACACATCTATCGGCCCACCTAGTGTTCAAAAGTTTTAACAGTGTCTAGCTAAAAATAAATGTTAGGTGGAGCAATAAGTTTTAATGCAGTTTTGAAGCAGATTTTTTGGTCAACTTTTATGTGTTTTTTTTAAATTTTGAATTCAGGATTATGAAAAAAAAACGAAAATTTAAGTCTGTTCATTGTTTTCAACGACCCAGGAATGGAGAAAACTTTTTTATTTCGCACAAGTTGGATTTTTTTTGATGTGTCCGATTACTGGTTCCATAAAAAGGCAAATCAAAACTTAGAGCCAGTTTTGACCAAATTTATGGATACTCTGCCTGAAATTGTCGCCCAAGTTGTAAAACTTCTGCCGTCCAAATCAATTCGAAATTACAAAAAAAATAAATAAAAAAACCTACATAGGGGTCGACCAATAAATCTGCTTCAAAACTGCATTAAAACTTATTGCTCCGCCTAACATTTATTTTTAACTAGACACCGTCGAAATTTTAAACACTGGGTGGTGGGCCGATAGATGTGTCCGGGAGTATATATTTAACTTCATGGGTAATATTGATGTACGAAGAGCATCGGAACAATGGATGTGCATCGAAATAAAAGCGAAACGGAAACGGATCGTAAACAGGTCAAAAGTGTGACGCGACGGGGGGAGATGCGCTCGTCCATTGTTCGCTCGCGATGTGCCACGCTCGCGCGGATCCCGCAATCTGCCCGGGTGCGGATACAGCGCACATCGCTAGCAGATAATGCGGCACGCAATTGAAAAACACAGCCTTTGTCTCGTACACAATTAGCGAAAAACTTTTAACCATTACCATATTGAAAGAAGAAATGAACATGTTAAGTTTTAACGACAAAATGCATTTATTAGCTCCAAATATTGATCTTTTGATTTTTTTTTATGCTACTATGGGACGAGACGAGCAAGACGTTCAACTGATGGTAAGTGATACGCTTGCCCATGACCATGCGGCGCTAGTTAAGATGGTATACACTGCACCACATTGCGCTCGTCGCCTTGAGACATAAGGTGCTAAGTCTCGTTACCCCAGTAATTACACTAGCTACAGCGCGCTTCAAATCGGAACACAGTAATGTTCGCACACTACTATTTGTCGGTTGCAATAGGAGCTGCGGTGGTACCCATCCAGACGGTCGACCTGGTAGGTTGATGAAATATTCGTCTTTGATTCATTCTTTATATCTATCTATATTGGATGTGCTAAAATGACAGTCTCTAGAAATGTATTACACTAATCAGTCGTCTAGTTATCGTAAAGATATAACAGACCGTCTACTTTCAAACAGCGTTATCAAATTAATCTAAAGTAAATCAACAAAACAAATTCAAGTCGCCGCACTAATGATAAGTCAGTGTTGATGGAAACTCTACTGATAATATACGTGTGATAGATAATTAAGAATTGAAGGAGATCAATCAAAAATATTGATAGACTAAGACAGCACATTCATTAGCCAACGACAAAGCAAGATTGATTGTGTTTGGAAGAGACGAATCGCAACTGGAAAGCACAGCAATATCATTATCACCGCTAAAAAGGATTGAGCCAGTCGTATACTGGTAGACCTGACTCGTTCTGGATGTTGCGAAACTGTTGTTAAAAAACACTTTGAAAGTTTAAGTAAAGATACATGAGAAAATTCAAGCTATAACCAATATTTGAGCGGTCGTAAAATTTATTGCAATCAATTTGCAAGTCTCCTGTTACCTCTTTATTTAGACAAACCTAACTTGGTGAAGATGAAAAGGAACTAAGATAAGTGAACGTAGACTCCTTGGTATCCAACAGAACATGACCATGAATTAATAAATCTAATACTATTTTGCATCATCTAACTTAGCAAGCAGCGGTAAGCTCGTGAAGGCGTGAGTATCAATTTTATCAATACAAAACGATAGACAAATTTTACCTCTCGTGTATACAATTACACTAAAATCGCCTGGAAAACTCATAAAGTCTTTATAGTAGCCATTGACTTCATTTCGAATAAGAACAGTTCAAACAATAAACTTGGAAGTGGAGAGATATTTAAACTCTAGTCACAAAATACAATGTATATGGTTTAATGATATATTTATTAGTAAAAAAAAATGATAACTAATAAAAATATATCAATTAAGACAAGGAAATAAAAAATTGATAAACTCTAGTGTAGATAACGTGCGATTAAATAAACATGCATGCAGTGATAAAACGTTAAAATAAACTTAACCGACACGCGGTTCTGGAAAACAGTCTCCACAACAAATTGATAAGAGAGACATCGCAAAAATATATAATCAAAGTCCCACATTTCGGTGTCCAATATAAGACTTATCATATCAATAAAAGTAAACATGAATTTAGACTTTGAAAATAAAGTGATAATTGTGACCGGAGCGAGTTCCGGAATCGGAGCTGAAACTGCAAAGATTTTTGCACAGAAAAAGGGCGACTGTGTCTTATAGGAAGAAATGAAATGAGACTGCACAACGTTGCCCGACAATGCGAGGAGATGAGCGGACACGAGCCGGTGTGTATCCTGTGCGATCTGACTCATCCGGGGAGTTGCGAGAAGGTTGTACGGGAAACGGTGGACAAATTTAGTAGAATCGACGTTTTGATCAACTGCGCCGGTAAGATTAAAATGGCTTCAATGTATGATCACAATATGGAAATCTTCGATGAGCTGATTGCCATCAATCTAAGAGTGCCATATTGTTTGACCCAGCTAGCCCTGCCGCACCTGATCAGGACCAAGGGGAACGTCGTCAACGTTGGATCGTCGTATTTGAATAGGTACACGCCCGGTTTCCTTCCATTCATGGTGTCCAAGTGCGCGTTGGAGAAGTTCTCCGAGTACGCGTCGATGGAGGTCGTGACGGACGGCGTGAGGGTCAACGTGGTGAGCCCGGCAGTGACGCGAACCAATTTCCTCAGAGATTTAAACATCGACGAGAGTTCATTAGGTTACGCGTATGAAGAAATAGCTTCAAATTTGACGACGAAGAAAATATTAGAGCCGCGAGAGGTAGCAAAGGCTATATACTTAGCAGCGAGCGATTCGATGCCGAATATGACGGGTGCTAACTTAAGGATCGACGCGGTAGCGGCAACGACTGATTAAAATGCTTTAAAAGCTGCTTCTTCTTCTTCTTAAAGTGCCTCTCCATTACTGGAGGTTGGCCGTCAGTTCTGCGAATTTCTGTCTATTTTGTGCCACCCGAAACAGTTGCTCCACGTTGGTGATACCAGTCCACTCCCTTATGTTCCGTAGCCAGGATTTTTTTCGGCGTCCAACACGTCTCTTTCCTTCTACTTTGCCCATCGTTACAAGTTGAAGCGGGTGATATCTATCGTGCCGAAACACGTGGCCAAGATATTTAAAAGCTTAACAACTTTTAAATTCGCAAACAATGTTGTAGCAAAAGAATTTTTTTATTCTACAAAACACAAATTTGTTAACAAAACTGACTTTCGTATATAATCAATGTTGATATAAATAAATTTCGCTTTTATTGTATTTGGACAGCGTTCCGCTCGTTTTTTATTTTAATGCCCTAATTAAATATAACTGCAGTTCAATATTAATTAGTTTGTACGCTCGTTAAAATTACGCGAAATGGACCATTTAAATTCACTTACATGCTGTTTTAATATCCGAAATATTTTCAATACAGCAAATATAATATTAAATGATTAATTCATAATCATGGACTTTGTTAATTAAGTAACAGCGAATAACATAACTAATTATAAACGTGATGTAGGTAAGCGCTGGATGTAAGTTGCAGGACCGACCCTGGTGGATATCTTTGGGGGAGACATATGTCCAGCAGTGGCCTTGTATTTAATAATGATTATTTATAAAGTTATTTTAGGAATGATAGGATGTAAAAATCCTTACAAATCAACGAGACTTCGTATAACAAAAATTATTACCATTTGAATTGTTTATATACCAGATTACTGGTGCCAGGCCTGTGTTGCTGAAGACCGTTTAGGTAGGTAACATTAATACATTGGTAATAGTAACAATGTTACTGTGTTTCAGTACGTAGTAGTTAAAGTCTTGTTTATAAGGTATCGAACGTGACATGCTTTTGTGTAAAAATCTTAACCAGCTCCACATTTATATAGGCAGACGTCATTCATTTTAATGTGAATATCCCATTCATCTCGTCGCGACCCGCACACACAAAACTATAAACATGCTTAAAACGGTACTAATAAATATGAACCTAGAATCATTTGCGCACAGTAAATAATACGGCAGTCGGAGCAATCACACATAACGAGCTCCATTTACGTCTCCGCGCGAAATCTAGATTTAGATGTGTGCAGCAATTAATTTCACATAAGGGAGACGTTTAGTGCGGTGAGAGCGAAAGCAGGCGCATTAAGTTATAATTATGACTAGATTAAAATGGAAAAAGAATAGAATGACAAAGCGTATGTGTTGCATCTGATTTAGACGTTAGAGTAAAATAACGGAGAAGTTTTTTCATCAGCGTAAGACTGATGCGCTGACTTAAAACCTCCGTAATGCTTGTAGCTTTTAAACTGGAACAGCTACATGGATATTCTTATAACATATTGAAGTACAGGATAAGGAGACGAGGTATCCGAAATATAAAGTCTATAGCTCATGCGGTTACGGAGATATGAAAAGTCAAAGTTTAAAAAAGAAATTCAATGAGAATCGAACTCATGACCTTTAAGACATTCTAATCTTATAAAGTTTTACCAGGTGGTAGGTCTCTGTTGCCGGAGACCGTCTGGGTGGGTACCACCGCAGCTCCTATTGCAACCGCCAAATAGTAGTGTGCAAACATTACTATGTTCCGGTCTGAAGGGCGCTGTAGCTAGTGTAATTACTGGGGTAACGAGACTTAACATCTTATGTCTCCGACGACGAGCGCAATGTGGTGCAGTGTGTACCATCTTAACTAGCACCACGTTGTCATGGGCAAGCGTATCACTTACCATCAGGTGAACGCCTTGCTCGTCTCGTCGCTTAGTAGTATAAAAAAAAAAAAAAAAGTAACACATGTAACTTTTCAGACTTGTTTCGATAATGTTCATAACATTGTAAACTAAGCTACACAATAAGAGAAATCAATTTCGTTACAATTATACATTTAGCATGAGCTGTTAGTTACGTTGTATGTTAAAGTATTTCTGCACTACGCCGAGATTCGAACCCCAAATATGTAAGTTATTGTTCGATCGGTCGAGGAGGCTAGTCCGAACGAACGAATGAACAGACGGATGGAGAGTGGAAAATACTTTATCAACTTAATCGATTTCAGAATGCCCATCGCGATGAATGGATCATCGAGTAGATTGATAGTTTCCGATTCGACAGTGGATTAGCGGGGTAACGTTGGAACTTATTAATGTCGGCTGAAGGGTAACGTCTGTATGAATCTAACTCGCACTGCAGAAGTTTTACGAAAATATATTCATTTTAGCATAAACCTAAAAATGTAGATCTAAAACTTTCTTCTTCTAAGTCGTATTTCCTCATGACTGAGGGTCGTGTCACGTGTGATGAAACACACGACGACTTGCTTGTCAGTTATAATGGAGTGGTGTTGCCATTGCCTTCTCCATTTTACATACTAGTGCGACCACGGATGCTCATCACATAGATATGAATTCCTCACGTTTTCCTTCACCGTAACAGCGCATGATATTAGTTGGTGTTATACTAGCACGTAAATTGAAAAATTCATTGGTGCAGGCCGGATTCGAACCCGGTACCTTGGCAGTGGAAGGCCGGCGTTCAAACCACTTGGCTATCACAGCTATATAAACTTATAAATTAGTATGGTGTGATATGGTCAGTGATAGTATTTGTTATAAAATTAACAAGCGCCATTTGGTGTTGAGTTATAACAGGATTAACAGTCCTAATTTAAAAGATTAGTCACATGCCAATATGTATGTTGATCGATCCAATGGATTTGGTTTAGCCTTCTCTAACAATTCGTAACCGCCACTTTTATTTGTATACATTAGTTACATGAATAGATTACCGGGTTGATTGATGGGTTTGGGTTCGACAGTGGATTATAAGTATCATTTGTAGGTTGCAGGAAAACCTGTAAGTTTTAGTATAACTAAACATTTTCAATAATAAATTTGCCTCAATACGTTTACAATTACTTAATTATAACTTCAATTGTATATTACCAGGTGGTAGGTCTCTGTTGCCGGAGACCGTCTGGGTGGGTACCACCGCAGCTCCTATTGCAACCGACAAATAGTAGTGTGCGAACATTACTGTGTTCCGGTTTGAAGGGCGCTGTAGCTAGTGTAATTACTGGGGTAACGAGGCTTAACACCTTATGTCTCAGGCGACGAGCGCAATGTGGTGCAGTGTATGCCATCTTAACTAGCACCACGTTGTCATGGGCAAGCGTAATCACTTACCATCAGGTGAACGTCTTGTTCGTCTCGTCGCAAAGTAGTATAAAAAAAAAATCTATAGCAAATTTGCCCTAGTACCTTTACAATTACTTAATTATAACTTCACTTACACATTTTAACACAACTTGCTAATATGGCTTCGGAATTCACTAAGCACAATACCTTATGACAAACGTCCGTTCTCCTTCGCATCCCGGCGGCTAATACCCTCTTCCATTTTTTTCAATATAAAAACTACTCGCTTACCACCACTCTGGCCGCTATTTCGTTGCCTGTGTTGCCAGTAACACTCGCTATTTAAATTAACAATTATAACAAACTAGTAACGGTTCAGTGGAGTTTTATAAAAATGATTGTATATTTTATTTGTATTGTTAGATTCCATTTTTGTTTACCTTTAAATTGAAGTCGTGGAAACAATTACAGAAAACTTCTTCTGGGTACTTTGACAATTTATTTTTATCCTCATGTACTGATCTCGCTTGAGGGAAAGTGACCAGTTCCTTAACATCGTAATAGATACTTCTCTTTAAATATATACATAATCTGTCAGTGTCTACATCCACACTCCTCTATTCACCGAGTTTACACTATTTACATTAGTCCGCCTTCAATACCAAAATGACAGCTGTTAACCTATGTTTACAATAATCATTCAACTACTTCATAATCATCGATTTTGTAAAACTTATGTATGAATAATGTTCTACTTGAATAAAAATAGATATAATTATTAAATAGATATCAGTCTGAAATGGTAATAGTACAATACATAGGATTTAATGCAGACACCGAGCGTCTGTATTATTTAAGTGGACAGATATCTAATTCATAGATTCTAGATCTTAGATATAACGGCTGAATGTTAGTTTGCACTACCCACAGATCTTACAGTTTATTTTCAGTTCAAGAGTATAGTATGGTTTATTTATACTCTTGGCTGTGTCTCAACTAGATATGTGACTAGTCATCATCATCATCATCATTTCAACCGACGGACGTCCACTGCTGGACATAGGTCTCTTGTAATGTATTCCACAAAATACGGTCTTGTGCTTTTTGAATCCAGTGACTCCCTGCGATTCTTTTAATGTCGTCTGTCCACCTAGTGGGAGGTCTGCCAACGCTACGCTTTCCTGTGACTAGTGATAAGTCATATTTAAGTAAATGACTATGAAAAAATATTTCATCAACCTGAAAGGTTATCGGAATTGTTGTATTATTTTTCTTGTCAATTCACTTTGCAAAAAAATTTTAAACAAACAAACAATGTTTAATGCAAGTTGAAGCTGTATATAAGTTACACGTGATGTTGAGTGATAATGTGGCTAAAGACTGTGAAATTTTCAAGGAGAATTCAGGATGTTCCGGCATCAATAGCCGCGAGCGAAGTAAACCAAATGCAAGTGATATTCTTCGAAATCGATTCATGAGCTTCCGTATTGTAAGTAAAGCTTTAGTTACTGCGCCGTGGGGATGTCTTAAACTTATCATGACGTTATACGAGTAAGTTATGAATAATAACCTAATAGATTTTAAACGATAAAAATTTGTAAGCCGAAACGAAAATTTCAATTGTAAGCAGCGTTCATAGCGGAGTAGGAAAGGAAACTAATTAAAACGGCGAAATTAATTTAACGTTACAGTCCTCGGCAACTTTGCGGAATTGAGTTATTTTGCGCTTGAATTAATTTCAAGTTTAACTTGGGTGATTTTATGAAGATAAGATTTCTAGATGAAGTTTTATGCAAGTGACCTGACGAACTACTATATAACATTTTGGTTAGTGATAATCCTAAACACTTAAACGTTGGTTACGATATTTATATTTATGTCTCTGTTGCCACCGCAGATCCTATCTCTATTTACAAACAGTAGTCTGCAAAATTTACTGTGTTCAAGTTTGAAATGTAGTTACCTATCGAACGTACTGGGGTAACGTGAATATGTCCTAATATTATAAACTACAATTACATAATTTATTCGAGTTTGTATGTTTCATTTGATTATTGCTATAACTGTAGTAAGCGAACACATAAAATAACCTAATTTCATATATATGATACTTAACCATTGTGTTCTCAGCTGTGTCAACGATTAATAAACCATATTAACTATCTGTGTCCGTTTGTTTGTTATTAATACGAACATATGGATAAAGTTTATGACCACATCTCCCATTTCTTAACTGTCGCCTATAAAACAAAATCATTTATAGATACATGTGTAAGTTTATAGCTTTGTTAAGTATTATAAATAATAAAACAAGTTTGCTTAAGTAAGATCTGGTAGGTCTCTTTACCAGGTGGTAGGTCTCTGTTGCCGGAGACCGTCTGGGTGGGTACCACCGCAGCTCCTATTGCAACCGACAAATAGTAGTGTGCGAACATTACTGTGTTCCGGTTTGAAGCGCGCTGTAGCTAGTGTAATTACTGGGGTAACGAGACTTAACACCTTATGTCTCATGGCGACGAGCGCAATGTGGTGCAGTGTGTACCATCTTAACTAGCGCCGCGTTGTCATGGGCAAGCGTATCACTTACCATCAGGTGAACGTTTTGCTCGCCTCGTCGCACAGTAGTATAAAAAAAAAAAAAGTAAAATGCTTTTACCACCAAACAATAGGTATAGTAGTAATGTAAATAATTACTATGAACTAGTTAAAACGGCACTTTAAGTAGTAAAGTAACAGTACTTAATACATAAAGAGGATATGTAGTCAATCTTAATTACGCTTTCTTGTTATGATCCGATTCTTTTAATGGAGGTGTTGTTTAAATAATATTCTGACCAAGAGGCGTTGAGCTTAGTCGCTTTAAATATTATCAGTTAACTTAATTTTCCTATAAGCAAACGAGCATGAGAGTACTTGCAGCTGCATTACGAACCTTTGATTAGAAGAATGCTATTTTCTTGAAGCTCTTCAAGATACCTTTAGTAAATTATGTGTAAACTAATATCCTTATTAAAGCGAAACCTTGAAATATACTCATTAGTATTCCCAACACTAATATTAAGTTAAAAGCCATACATAACGATGACGCCACGCGCACATAATTAATAAAGCATTATGTATCAGTGTTAATGAATTAGCGAGTGCGATACTATCCGTACGTATAGATTATATCATAATAAGGATTAATTATACCGTATTATATGTGTATGCGAACTTCAATGACCTATTTCGCTGGTGTCTTATATATCAATCAATGGATGAAAACCTGTCAAATGTAAGCCATAAACTTATTAGAATTCTTTTGATATAAATATCTACTATTAAGAAACCGGAAGAGATAATATCTTTTAGAAATAATCTACTATTGGAGGGGAAGACACTCCTCAAAGGTTAGCTGGTAGTTAACAGGCATTAAATCAATCTTTTGTTAATAAGATCGTACACAAACACAACAAAAACAAACAGACCTTATCCTATTTTAATAATATGTACTATAATTCTTATATAATATACATATCGACCAAGTAAGATTTGTCGTTCTTCTAAATTCACTGGGTTTTAATAGTCGCGCTGGACAAAAACCATTTGAAAAAGACCGTCTGCTCCAGACAAGAAGCCTTACACTGCCCACGATGTTCAGGACATTAGGGAACGACCTTAGTTTAATATATAAAAGACAGTCAAACCCAACATATAGTTTATAGCAGAGTAAGGATTTAGTGAGTTTGTAACGAGTATAACAAGTTATATCAATATTGGTTTGCACGTCGCTGAGTTTTGCTTACAAAAAGGCTTCACACGTGATGTGCAGTGATCAAGTGAACTGAAGTATATATACTTCCAGATACATCTATCGGCCCATCACCCAATCTTTAAAGTTTCGACGGTGTTTAGTTAAAAATAAATGTTAGGTGGAGCAATAAGTTTTAATGCAGTTTTGAAGCAGATTTATTGATGAACCCCTATGTAGGTATTTTTTTTATTTTTTTTTTGTAATTTCGAATTGATTTGGCCGGCAGAAGTTTTACAGCTTGGGCGACAAATTCAGGCAGAGTATCCATATTTTTTGGTCAAAACTGGCTCTAAGTTCAGATTTGCCTTTTTATGGAACCAATAATCGGACACATCGAAAAAAAAAATCCAACTTGTGCGAAATAAAAAAGTTTTCTCCATTCCTGGGTCGTTGAAAACAATGAACAGACTGGAATTTTCGTTTTTTTTTCATAATCCAAAATTCAAAATTAAAAAAAAAACATACGTAAAGGTTGACCAAAAAATTAGCTTTAAAACTGCATTAAAACTTATTGCTCCACCTAACATTTATTTTTAGCTAGGCACCGTTAAAACTTTTAAACACTAGGTGGGCCGATAGATGTGTCCGGGAGTGTAAACCAGAGCCCGGCCAACTCGAAACGGAAGACATATAGCCGTGGATACGCGTTTGTCACTCACCGTCATCGCCACCACAAAGAACAATACGAGTTTTATTTAGTGACGGTATTTAGTCGCTGCCAACATTTTGCTATAGATTTGCCAATTGAAATAAATCTGCGAATGTTGTACGTAATTTTTTTATAATATACAATTATCTATTAATAAGACGATAATATTTTGTCTACTTAACTAATATGCCAAAGTGTCACAAGTTATGCCAAAGACAAGCCTCAAAATTTATCATTATTATATCATATATAAAATTAGGTGACAATTATATTATGATTGTGAAAAGTGTAAATAGGTTTGTATGAAACTAGTTTTACTACCTAGACTACATCTTTGCTTACCAATACGTTATATAGTCAAGAACTAGTTTAAATTATTAAAAAAACAAAATGCATAAATCATTGAACTAAAACACACAAAAAAAAAATATCAGAAACTGTAATGTTGTAATATTAAAACTGTTAACAAATGTTTTTACAAAAAATACGATTATTCAACACGTCAGTACTCTAATCCGCTATGAAATCCAACCAACATTTGGACAAACGTTTGCCCAGAACAAATGTATGGAGACAGTTTAATACCGATTCATTAATTATTCTATTCACTAAAATATTTTTAATGAACAAAACATTTACCGACAATTAACAACATTTTAAAGAGAACATGCGACGTCATACTACACGACGAGACAGTTACAAAGTATGATGACGGTGAGCTGTTTAAACCTCTGAAGATATACATAACACTGTTTTATATATAGAAATATGATTAGTACCGTGTACTTTTCATATAATAATGAAATCATCATCGTCAGCTAATAGGCAGTAGGCCACAAAGATCTCCACACAGATCTGTTCTGCGGTGTGCACATTGTTGGTACCCATAAAAAAACTTGTTTATACCTTGTTATATACTTGTTTGTACCAGGTGCTAGGTCTCTGTTGCCGGAGACCGTCTAGGTACCACCGCAGCTCCTATTTCAACCGACAAATAGTAGTGTGCAAACATTACTGTGTTCCGGTTTTAAAGGCGCTGTAGCTAGTGTAATTACTGGGGTAACGAGACAACACCTTATGTCTCAGGCGACGAGCGCAATGTGGTGCAGTGTGTACCATCTTAACTAGCGCCGCGTTGTCATGGGCAAGCGTATCACTTACCATCAGGTGAACGTCTTGCTCGTCTCGTCGCATAGTATAAAATAAAAAACATTTTACATGAAAATATACTAAACTTTCCTTATTGAACGTTTAAGTAAACACAGTTCGTATGTTACCACTAATGGAGTATTTAATTTCAATTAAGATAAGCGATATAAACGGCGGTGTTGGAAAAGAAAAATATATTTCCGGCATTAGAGCGTCGACTGCCGCTGCGAGCGGACGCGTTTCGTGCTGCGGAAATTAAATCGATTTAATACTTAGATGATATTGTTGCGATAAGTACGACTGGTTGAAGCTATACAATTTAAAAAATTGTTCAGCCGAATAATGTGCACCGTCATCTTAATTGATGGAGATCCACATAGCATGACCTTGCCACTATTCAAATCTAAAATTTCCCAGGAAATATATAATTATTTATTCTTCTATCAAACTGCTGATCCTTTATGAATTATACCTTAACTAGAACTCTTTTCGAATATCAATCAAACTTGGTGCTAAAGCTAGTTCAATTCCTTTACCAAGGAGTTAACGAAGAATGTGTAGCCAATTTATATTCAATAACGCAGTTTGAAATTTAGCACTTAGACAATATTGCCGCAGAACCCGTGGGGATTCCCTGACCGTATTTCAATTTGAATTCGATGGTCAATTTCGAAACATGTCTACGGTGCAGGGGAACGTCCATTTGTTGGACGTGTATGACGGCTTGCGGTGAACATCCGACACCCGCCGGCGTCGCCGCTGCACCCCGCTGGATGGGCGACGGCCATTTACAAAATGAACATCACTATTAAATGATTCGTTTCCATTGTTGTGATTGATATCTTATCAACACTTTCACTTTGATTAATCTTTGATTTTAATGTTTACATTAAAACATTGGCATTTGTTTTGCGAATGGCTGGTGGATTTTGACGTTCAAGTGAACTATTGTTCCCATGTTGAATAAAAATTTTGACTTTGACTTTGACATTATCATTTTTATCAGTACTAAGCGCACATTTATTTTGTTATAAATTAAGTTTTCACTAAAATTGTGTTTTTTTTTTTTATAGATATTTTTTAACTATCAAAATGTATATTTATTCAATTCTATACCATTTTCTTGTGAATAAGGTTTTTTATTTATTTATTAAAAACTTTATTTGCACACAAATAAATATTGTACAAAAAGGCGGCTTAATGCCATAGGGCATTCTCTCCCAGTCAACCTCGGCAGTGGGGAAATGCAGTGGTAGGAGAGGGTAAAAGAGAAGTATTATTTAAAAAATTAATTAAAAAATATATATAAAAAAGGAAGATATATACTAATATATACATACATACACATACATAAAATATGAATACTTATATATAAGTATTATTATTACCAAATCTATTATATTTTATATATTATTACCAAAAAAAAAACTCTATTTATAGATAATTTTAAAGTGTTACCTATAAGATGGTTTTAAAGTTTCAGTCTCTCAAAATTTCGTACAGATTGTTTTGTAATGATATACAAAGATCATTTAAAAATAACGTCCCTGCGAATGTGAAGATACAATGACGCAACGATACCTGAGCGAGTGAGTCACAAATTTCACTCGATTAGATTAGACAAATATATTTGACATCAAAGAGATACAGCCGGCGACATATAAAATAATAATTGGCATGCAATTGGCAAATAAACGTAGTCAGCTAAAGATTTACAGCTAAATTATTTATCGCGCCCCGACGTCTTCACTGCGAGATGAAATGTGATGAATAATTTAAATTTCAGTACCGAAGCTACTTAGAAAAGCATTTGATTATTATATTGGACAATTGGAAAATATTGATAGCTTTTGATGTTAATATAAAACAATAATGTTATATGAAAAAAGTCTTTTACTCATCGACCACAGCTAGTGAAATTACTGGGGTAACGAGACTAGACATGTATCTTGAAGCTATAAGCGCAATGTGAATCAGTGTATATAATCTTAACTATCACCAAATTATCATGAGCGAGCGTATCAACTATCAGCTGAACGTCCTGCTCATTTCATCGTTACATTGAATAATGAAAACTTTTGGAGAAAATTTCAAAAAAGATGAAATGTTAGTTTTGTAGATTATTAAGTTTAGAGTTAACAAATGTATTTATAATTTAAAGTCTAATCAATCGCCAAGGTGAAGTAGTTTGTAGAATAAGAGAGAGATATATAACTTTGCTATTACTTTAGAAAGATTATCAGCTGCAGTCTTGCAGAGACGCGGAGCCGAGAACATCGGATAGATGAACACACTGTACTTGAAGAGAAATTTCATCAAAGGAACATTGCATTATATCAATGTACATCTAATATATAAAATTCTCTTGTCACAATGTTCGTTCCCTAACTCCTCCCAAACGGCTTTCCCGATTCTTATGAATTTTTTTATGCATATTCAGTAGGTCTGAGAATCGGTTACTATCTATTTTTCAAACCCTTAAGTGATCAGGGTTGCCCACACCAAAAATTTTTTTTTATTTTTTCGGATTTTTTTTTCGATTTTATTTTATTATTATGTGGCATCAAAAAATACATACAACCCTAAATTTTCACTTTTCTATCACCAACTCCTGCTTTTTATTGGCATTTTAATATTTTTGTCTCGCTCGACATCATCAATTATACATGGCCACGTATCAAACCGCGTGGCTGTAAACTCCAAAAAAATAAATATTATCAGTTGGTAAGTGATCCCCTCCACGTGTGTACCGGTGTCTCCTCTCACCAGTACACAGCACGGAGTGGGGATGACAACGAATTCTATTTCTCTTAAACATTATGCCCTCTGTCACTCCCTCTACATATAAATATATTCTCAAGCAACTTTATTATTTATTTATTAATAACTAATATTATTTAATTTAATTTATTATTAATCTATCTATATATATATAATAATTAATTGCTGTTCGTTAGTCTCGCTAAACTCGAGAACGGCTGGACCGATTTGGCTAAATGTGGTCTTGAATTATTCGTGGAAGTCCAGGGAAAGTTTAAAAGGTGAGAAAATATGGAAAAAGTGAACTGTACTGAAGGAGTAATAATATCGTAATAATTTTTTTCTTTTAACATAAGTACAATTTATGAATATAAAAAAATGTATAATATTTTATTCCGTGACATATTTTTTATTTGTGTGAATTTGTTTCAGTAGATTTTTGTCATATTTAAAATATTGTAAAAATCTTCACAAGAATTTGTCAAATTAGTTTGATTGACTTGAAATATTTGTAAAATTTTATGAAAATTGAAAATTGAAAATTAAAAACTGAAATCTGAAAACTGTAAACCGTAAACTGGAAATGGAAAATTGAAAACTGAAATCGGGAAACTGTAAACCGTAAATTAAAAATTGAAAATTGAAAGCTGGAAATTAAAAATCGAAAACTGAAATCTAAAAACTGTAAACCGTAAATTGGAAATGGAAAATTGAAAACTGAAATCGGGAAACTGTAAACCGTAAATTAAAAATGGAAAATCTGAAATCATCTGACATCTGACATCTGAAATCTAGAAACCAGAAACCAGAAACCAGAAACCAGACACCAGACACCAGACACCAGAAACCAGAAACCAGTAAACAGTAACCGGAAACCGGAAACCAGAAAGCAGAAACCAGAAACCAGAAACCAGAACCAGAAACCAGTAAACAGTAACCAGAAACCAGAAACCAGAAACCAGAAACCAGAAACCAGAAACCAGAAACCAGAAACCAGAAACCAGAAACCAGTAACCAGAAACTAGAAACCAGAAATCAGAAACCAGTAACTAGAAACCAGAAACCAGAAACTAGAAATCAGAAACCAGAAACCAGAAACCAGTAACTAGAAACTAGAAACCAGGAACCAGAAACCAGAAACCAGAATCAGAAACCAGAAACCAGAAACAAAAGTTCATATTAAATTACAAGCTTTCACTGCTGTCTAAGCAATGTAGGTGCGTTCGTAACGCTAAAGAGTCAATTTGCACTTTATTGCAGCTGCATAAAGTACAAATTCAATCATTCTATCAAAACAGTGTGCGTATGCGCGTCGGAGGATCTAACGCCGCGTGTCGAAATTAAAACGAATGAAATAATAACATAAATAGTAACAAAATGTATGAGCTAAAGATCCACCATACTGATTTTGAATTTGGTCGGCTTCGCGATCTTATTTCTTTTGTTTTAGTTTCGGCGCGCGACATGAAATGCATTCGTTTTCACGTCAATACATCAGTCGAGCACAAACCGCGTTACCATCTAGCAGACCTGACAGACTACATTCTGACAAAAAGATTTGGAATGTGGCAGTTATTTGTTCTTAAAAAAATATTATAGTAAATATAACTTATGTACTATAATTATCTTTGGCCACTCTTCTGGAACCCACTAATATTTAAATATTAGTTATTAGATGAATATATATAGTGCTGAACCCCACACACCGCCCATAACCAGGGTGACGGTTCTGTTCAGGAGATTTTTTTGCCTCGGCTACAAAATAGGCAGGAACAAAGAACATTCCAATTTTGTTTGACAGAACGAAGTCTGTCGGGTCAGCTAGTATTATATATGATTTATATACATTCACGTATACCGAAGTGGTACTTCGCAAATGTAATGTCTCTGTGCATAAACAATGAAGCGACCGCCTCGCGCAGCAAACGGGCGATTGCGATTCATATCGATTCCGTTCTATTTCCGTATCCCTCTATTTGTAATATGCATGGAAACGGTTCACCGTGCACAGTTCAGAGAGCTGGACAAATTAAAAATTCATTAAAGATATTTCTAGACATAATTTTTGCTAGTTATATATCAGGTGTTAAAACTGTCTTAACTCCTTTTGGGCATTATACTCTAATTTGACTTCAACGTAAAGATTATGAGAGTTAATTATCTAATCCCTCGGATTTGAAAAAAACTTACCACCCAACCGCTGTCTCTATGCTGTCTCAACGTCCCTCCTCTATTACAGGACGTTTAAACGTGCACCTCCGACTGATTCCTACCCGTTCGGCACTCCAGCCTGCCTCCGATCGTACCTGCAGAACGGTCTGTCCACTGGGAGCTGGAGAGTTATGACAGGAATTCCAGGCAAGACGCTTAATGGAGTAATAACGGCGCCTAATTGAGAGCACTAATGACCACCGCTACAGTTACATACTAATTGTAATTGCAGCCGATACAGGACATCGCCATTATACAGACCGTTACTAACCACTGAACCGTTGCGGTATTTTAAATCTATTGAATTAGATGTCTAATCTTTCTATTCAAAGATGATTAATTTTTAATCTGTAAATCGTTAATTCACCATATCTACAACCAAATAATTAATAGCGTATTCTTCTTTACTACAACAAACTACCAAACGATATTAAATTTCTTACAAAAGTAATTCTAAGTAAACAAACATGATATTATTTAGATTATTAAACCTGATAACTTTTGGAAATTAATTCCTTTTGAATACGAACACAAAATTTTAGTTATCAGTTCCTCACAGAGAAAGGCGCTTTTAATAAACGATTACATATTAATAGACCAAACAGTCTCCGAGAAGTTTCAAGTAATAACGATAATCTTCAATGAGATTTGTAAGAATATTAGTTTTCAGATCGAGCTGACAGTAAGGTGCTAGGGGATGGGTGTAGCCTGTGCTACGTGGGGTCTAAAACCGCAACGGAATTGCCCACGGTTCGCAGCTCCGACATTGACAGACAGCCCGACACCGCGCCGGCACCCGGCGGCGCCTGATTAACGGCACACGTCGATCAGCGAAGCTCAATCACCAATTACACTTCACCACCGGCAACAACACTGCTTCAAGATTAAATCACTTCACCTGTAACTACAATCTTAAGCAGTTACAATACATCAGGTAGGATACAGAAGGTTTAATGAAATTCCGAACTCTTGGCCAAATGGTCTAACCTAACCGCATATCGAATTGTTTTGATAACGACTCAACTAGCAACTCATTGTTGTGTTCTTATAGCTCAGTTGATTCATAAAAAAAAGCACAAAATTTACATTAAAATGTAGTACATTTATTAAAACTTAATTTTACGGATTTTATCGCGTTTATTATTTAGTTTGTTTATTCCCGACGTTTCGACCGCTTTGCAGCAGTCATGGTCACGGGAGGACTGAGATGACCGACGTCCAAATGTCACAGCTATCACGTGGTACCCACAACTTTTTTAATTATTATTAATGGTCCGATCTACGCAGAAAGAGCTCACTGTATCTTGAAGTCTTCTAGTGGTTTGCTTGGGATTTGGTTTAATTTTATTAATAATAGGATCCCAAGCCGGTGGTATTACCCAACCATCTTCTCTATTAAAATTAGGATGTTTTTTAATTTCAATAGCCTCGCGGATCATCCTTGGCAGGAATCGGTGTTCTTTGGCGAGGATTTGAGGTTTATCAAATCGGATGTAATGGTTGGGATGATCCATAACATGGTCACAGATTGCAGACTAATAAACTCGATAAAATCCGTAAAATTGAGTTTTAATAAATGTGTAACATTCGCGGAAATATAAGAAATCATTATATTAAAATGTAGTAATTTTTGAAAATTACAATGTATTACCTAAACAAAAAATATAAGAAGTTATTTTACTAATAACCGCATAGAATCGAATAAGATCGAACTACTGAAGTATACATATTTTTTTTAGTGAATAGTAGTATTACTACTTTCATAGGTATTCATTTAATGTAATGCTCGGTGGGTGCAAGCGCTCGCAGCGCTGCAACACTAAAGCTATTTATGGTCGGTGTGCGGCAATAATGGAGTCGGCTTATCTTTTCCCCTCCATTAGCCGATTGAGCAGACATGAGACTTTTGTATGGAGCGCTGTCTGTGCAGCATTGTGCAGCATTGTACAGCACTGTGCAGCAGCGACGCAACAACTCGCAAGAGGCGGCGCTGCGTTATAAACTTATGGCAGCTTTTAAATTGTAACAATATTCAACTAAACCTTGGACACATCTCACATATTTAACTAAAACAAAAAAAAAAAAACAATTGTTTTTCATACGATAACAAAAATATATTAGATTTCAGTTCAATATACGGTAATGTCTAACTTTACTTACACTAATATTAACTGGCCTGTCGTATCTGTTTAATGAAACTATAACAAGTCTCAAATCAGACAATGTTACAACTCTAATCGTTTGTGAAAGAGTTCCAAAGCGTTCGTTTCCGATTCATAAAAACATTACTGTGTTCCAGTTTGAAGTGCGCTGTAGTCGGGAAATTACTAGACTAATGAAGCTTTTATTATTGTCTCGACTCACACAACTGCAGCTGACATAATAATGAGCAGAGCGGATTGATCACCATGTCATGGTGGTAACGTTGCTTTGGAGAATAGTTTCAAATTAACTGCTGGTAAGTCTCTGTTGCCAGAGACCATCTAGGTACCATCGCAGCTTCTATTTCTGCCGTCAAACAGCGTGCAAACATTATAGTGTTCCGGTTTGAACAGCGCTATAACTAGAGAAATTACTTGGGTAAAGAGAATTAACATATGTCTCATAGCGATGAGCGCAATGTGGTGCAGTGTATACCATCTTAACTAGCGCCGCGTTATGGGCTTAGTATAACAAAAAGTTTTAATGATATCTAATAAAGTTCCATAATTATCCGCTACCGCTTATAAATTGCAGCCGCAACACGGAATAGGAACAGCTATAAAGAAGACAATGTGTTCCGCTGATTCCCATTGTAAGTTTCAGCGCATTCCGATGAGCGCTAATTGGTGCAATGCACAACCACAGCGCCGTTGAAAGTTTTCGGCGACCGATGTGGAAATGGGTTGCGGCATGAATTCCTCGAATTCTCGCCCCCTTTTATTTCTACTATTCTTAGTGAAAAATGCGAGAGTACTGAAAGTAGGCTAAGGGTCTACCGTAACCACGCTATAATAGTGAAGAAGTTTTCTATATATGTAAGAGAGCAATAACTGAAGTATAACATGATATCGGCGTTGATGGTACCACCAAACATCATTTTGAGAATTGTCCATTGTTCAATAAAACGTAAATTTATTGAATTTTACATTTATCCGTCAGCGTAACGACTTATTAACACGTCCGCACACTCCGGCGGACGGAGCGCGACTGTTTTTATAACGCCGGCGCGTTTCTTTTCATACCCGCGCAAGATTTACAAAAAAATGTGTCATCTCTAAATTGAAGTTAAAATCATATTTAATAAAATTTTAACGAAAAGACGATTTAAAAACGTATTTCCGTTGATATTTAACTAATTTTAAAAATAAAATGATTTCACAACGTGATCTTGCCCACATGTATTAATTTTTTGATAATGTGTCTGTTTTATATTATTTTTATTCATTTTTTTTTATACTAGTATGCGACGAGATGAGCAAGACGTTCACCTGATGGTAAGTGATACGCTTGCCCATGACAACGTGGTGCTAGTTAAGATGGTACACACTGCACCACATTGCGCTCGTCGCTTGAGACATAAGGTGTTAAGTCTCGTTACCCCAGTAATTACACTAGTAATCATTATGTATTTATACCGGTCGGACCGATCGGCGTGGAGATCCTTGAGGGAGGCCTATGCCCAGCAGTGGGCGTTATCCGGCTGATAATGATGATGATGTATTTATATAAAATGTTATAAGAAATATTTTAGTTCATAATTTTTAAATTTTTTGGACAATTGTTAGTACAAGTAACTACTTCTAGTTACCATACTCTACGAGTACTTTACAGTTACCCACTTGTCGTAGGCTGGTCTTGTAGAGTTCAGAGTATCTTACAGCTCGTGTTATTAATAAATGTTTCGGTGGGGATGACGGTGGTACAAATTACCGCGGGGTGGGCTGCTGTCAACAGGACCGTCGGTGTAATCCCTCAGCCGTCATCTGAACCGGCTGAGATAAGGTGAGGTTATTAATAAGGTGCAAAACGGGAAGCGCGCGGATATTGAATTATTCGCTAAAACAAATGTGTTCGCATCTATCACACTTGTTTAATTCTGAAAGAAGCTGTAATTAACTAACCAGAGCGTTTAGTCTTTGGATACATGGATAAAAATATAAGGACGTGAACTTCGCAAGAGCATTCTCTCTGCTCATGTATACGTATTACCTTAAGGTACTTTTGACGTGACAACGTCTATTAAATTGGTATAAGATAGGACGCGCGTGCTGAGAAATGTCCCGCACATAAGTGGGCGTGGCTTACGCCGACCGCTAAGTCGGTATGCGTTTGCCCGAATTGGTTGAAAGTAAAAGATGTATTCTATTGCTCAATAATAATTAGAAATAAAATCCCTAACAAATATAATTGAGAGTTAGTATAACTTGATTTGTAACCCGATAAACATGTCAAACAAGAATAATAAAATTTATTATCAAAATTTTTTGTGATGTAATTAATAGACGTTGTCACGTTAAAATACATAAGTGCCCTGCACATATAACCCAGAATTTTTTTAAATACTATTCATAACTGTTCTAAAAGTATACTTTTCTTTCAAAATACCTCTTTTGAGTATGTAAATTATAAATGGAAAAAAACGGAAAAGTATAGGAATAAGCGAAATAATCCCGTATGCAAGTTAACTGGAACTGGTTTTATGGAAATTGGAAAGAGACTAAACATGTAAAAGGTAACCGCTGCGAGTTTCAACAAATTGGATCATTGCACCACTGCTGGGTGCAGGATAAAAAGCTAGACGCTTTTTTATTCGATGAAGCAACTGGATGAGCTGGACGTTCACCTGATGGTAATACACGCTCGACTATGATGAAGTGTCGCCAGTCAGGATGATATACACTGCACCGCATTGCGCTCGCCGAGTCGAGACTTTACTTGTTAAATCTCGTTACCCCAGTAACTTCGCTTGCTTACAGCGCTCCTCAGTAAACACAGAAATGTTATCATACTACTGTTTGGCAGCAGAAATAGTCACTGAGGTGGTACCTAGACGGCCTGCGGCAACAGAGACCTATCAGCACGACTGATATCTCAACCAGCTACCACCAAGCGAAAAAAAATATATATTTATAGTAAAATCATCCAATACTAACCACATGCAAGTCAATTAGTAGTTATCAAAACCATTCTCACCAATCGTTTGTTACGTAAACGTTGTACGTACACGCACTTTATTTTTACCCGACAACGATAAGAGTTAAACTCGAACGAGAATCGAATTAACTTTGTAACTTAGTAAACATGAGTTTGTGTTATAACGATTGTGCTGCTCAGAAGAAAAGAGCTCAATTTGTTAAAGCAAAAGTAGACTTTGCGTAAGTAATGAAATACGTGGAAATAGGTGGTAGGTGAAAGTTTTCGCGGTGCGGTGGTAAAACCGCGGGAATAATGTGTGGTACAATTCAACGGCTATTCGTAAGCGAATTAACTGAAAGTGACTGAGAGTTAACACAAGGCACTGTAAAATATCAGCAGCATCATCAATAACCATGTTCACTTTTTATTATACACCTCTCCATCAAAACAGCGTCATCATTAATTTATGTACAAAGAAACCATATTTATAAGTAGTAAAGTAGATAGTATAATGATCAAGAACCTGATGAGAAGATCGAAGAGGAAAGTGTGTGAGATGAAACGGCGACCAGCTCTAGTGAACTTATTAACTGCTCATAACACAGGAATAACTGGATGCGAGTAAAATCGGAAGATCAATAAGTGTAAGTATAAAAACACTGATACTTTGAATCGGATAAAACACGAGACAGCATTACAAGTAATAGATAAGTAAGAAATACCGTTCTAATTCTGTTTGTGATTACATTAAGCATTTATTGCTGATGATCATACATATTCAATATCTATGAATGTGGTCATCGACACAAAAATAATGTTTATAACATCACACTCAATATTATATTTACTTCTTTTCTTCTTCTAAGTCGTATTTCCTCCTGACTGAGGGTCATGGTCATCATGTTTTTATTGAAAACACACAACGACTCTCTTGGCAGTTATAATATTTACTTATTTCCTCTGAATGTATAAATGAATGTAATATATTACATATTCTGTACTTATTAATGAATGTGATGTATTTTTAATTTCTATTAACATATTGGTACTGTAACAGGAAATTGGAAAGAAGTCTCTACGTTTCATTGTTGAATTTTTAAAAAGTTTAAACACTAAATAAAAAATAAATAGATTTAGTAATGCAACATTATTAATATTTCGTTAAGCCTGAAATTTAATGCTGGTAGGTCTCTGTTGGCAGTGACCGTCTAGGTACCACCGCAGTGACTATTTCAAACAAACAGTGGTGTGTGAACATTACTGTGTTTGCTGAAGGCGCTGTAAGCTAGTGAAATTACTGAGGTAACGAGACTTAACATATGTCTCATGGCGACGAGTACAATGTGGTGCAGTGTATACAATTTTAACTAGTACCATGTTGTTATGGGCGTATCACTTACCATCGAGTGAACGTCTTGCTCATCTCGTCGCCACGTAGTATCAAAATATTAGTAACGGCAAGTGATTTAGTTAGGGTATGTATTGTTATAACTAAAACTTTAAATGATGTATTAAATAGTTTAATTTGCAACGCTACCGTTCATCACTTGAAACGTGGTGCGATTGAATTGTTTCTCTCGTTGCGTGCGCGCATCGCACCGCGTACGTAACTACGGAACGGTTCGACTGCAATCGATAGAAAAACTGATTACATGAAGTTACCACACGCGAGCGGATGGAATCGTTCTCCGTTATACCCTACATTGTTTGTAGTTGCCGGTTTTTTATACAACGAACCGACGAGACGAGTTAAACGTTTACCTGATGGTAAGTGATACGCTTGCCCATAACGCGGCGCTAGTTAAAATGTTATACACTGCACCACATTGTACTCGTCTTGAGACATAAGTTGTTGTCTCGTTACCCCAGTAATATCACTAGCTTACATCATCCTTCAGTAAACACAGTAATGTTCACACACTACTGTTTGGCGGTAGAAATAGTAACTGCGGTGGTAGCTAGACGGTCTCCGACAACAGAGACCTACCAGCAGTGCCGTTCTTCATAAACCAATGAACTATTGAAATTGGTTATAAAACTATAATTTGATGGTATCATAAATTAAGAATCAGTTAACTACACTCCCGGACACATGTATCGGCCCACCTAGTGTTTAAAAGTTTTAACGGTGCCTAGCTAAAAATAAATGTTAAGTGGAGCAATAAGTTTTAATGCAGTTTTGAAGCTGATTTTTTGGACAACCTTTATGTATGTTTTTTTTTTTTAATTTTGGATTGAGGATTATGAAATAAAAACGAAAATTCGAATCTGCTCATTGTTTTCGACGACCCAGGAATGGAAAAAACTTTTTTATTTCGCACAAGTTGGATTTTTTTTTGATGTGTCCGATTATTGGTTCTATAAAAAGGCAAATCTAAACTTATAGCCAGTTTTGACCAAGAAATATGGATACTCTGCCTGAAATTGTCGCCCAAGCTGTAAAACTTCTGCCGACCAAATCAATTCGAAATTACAAAAAAAAAAATTAAACCTACATAGGGGTTGACCAATAAATCTGCTTCAAAACTGCATTAAAACTTATTGCTCCACCTAACATTTATTTTTAACTAGACACCGTCGAAACTTTAAACACCGGGTGGTGGGCCGATACATGTGTCCGGGAGTATGTATAAAGTAGAACTAACGTCACCTAAACAACTTAAAGATTGTTATACTTAAATGACAATGGGTACGTTAGTATATATCGCTCGATGGAATAATGGCTGAGGAGTATTTAGGTCCTCGAATGGCAGCATGACGCAGTGCTGGCAGTCCTGACGATGACGTGTAGTGGAACTGGATGTCGGTTGTACAGGACCAATATTTAAGATAATCATCAATCAGTGGAAGTCTACCGACTCACAGTTACATAATCGAATGGTAGTGTTTAATTATATTCGCTCACTAAACTCTTCAGAAGCTGTTATTCCATGATTGTGATGTAAAGAGGCACCTTCTCATTAATCTGCTGTGGTTATGTTTAGTGAATTCGGCTCTGTGTAAATAATGTTAAGTGTTTTAATCTTCATCACTCCTGTGAGGAATACTCTCAACGCGAAACGGATGTTAGGATTAGTCGGATCGTGTTTACTTTAGCATCTAGATTTTATATTCAGCGTTTCATCACTTGCAGACTGCGATTTGTTTGAAACGTTTCCGTCGATCCGATTGATATAACAAGTTCAGATATAAATTCATGAGGTACATTGTGTTTAGATTTCACGGAACTATAAAAACACTGAAGTTTTGATCTACACTTTAGCGATGTAAACATATTGTCATACAATGTCGGTGTCTTCCTGTTTCGTTATTTTATAACAAACAAAAAATTGTTTACTTTTCTTAATTCTCCGAAAAATCCTAACCTAATGTAAATCCCTGTGTTAAAACAATGAACTATTTTTTAAAAGATTTAAAAGATCCTGATAAAAAGAAAGTTATTAACAAATTTCCTTTTATCTGACGTCGTAGGAAACAACATTATATAAGTGGGTAGAAAACTAGATAACTTTTTAATTTAAAAGACGTCGCGTGGGCGGAAGGTAAGGTGAGTAGAAAATTTAATGAAATTATTTGAGACAGCGTGATACAATTTTTTTCTTCGATCTTAACTAATGAAGTCAAATAAATAAATTTTTAACAATACAACCTTTTAAATTCATCAATACATTATGAACGTATTAATCGTGATAGGATTAATCTAGTCTACTATAACTAACGCAAAACCTCTATCCTAAAGATAGATGATTTCTGAACATATCATCATGACTTTCTTCTAAGTAGTATTTTCTCATGACTGAGGATCGTGGTCATCATGTGTAATGAAACACACGACGACTTTCTTAGCAGTTATAATGGAGTGGTGATGCCATTGCCTTCTCCATTTCACATACTAGTGCGAGCACGGATGGTCATGATGTTTTCCTTCACCGCCAAAGCACGTTACAATTAGACAAAAGTTTGATTACTTAGTTGGTTTTATTTAATATCTAAATTATGATAATTAATTACACGCAAAGTAATTATTTTATTCCAAAATTCTACTTCTGATTCCTAAACGTTGTAATTGTGCATTGAATAATTTAAGACCCAATGTGCGTTTAGTTATATTTTATGTGAAATTAAATTATTCAGCGTGTGTGTACAGACGTCTGTAAAGTTCTGAATACGACTAAATTTGTTAAATTAAACCTTCCACACTGCCACAACCTCGGTGAGCACATTAACCAGTCGGTTGACTAGCAGAGGAACTTCCTCAGATTGCCGTTTGCATCGCTGGGTCCCTTGCGCATTACCGATGTGTTCGTTGGAGCCTAACCGCACCATCTCGACCGGATACGATTGATAATTTTTTACTCTTCACCAGGTGGTAGGTCTCTGTTGCCGGAGACCGTCTGGATGGGTACCACCGCAGCTCCTATTGCAACCGCCAAATAGTAGTGTGCGAACATTACTGTGTTCCGGTTTGAAGGGCGCTGTAGCTAGTGTAATTACTGGGGTAACGAGACTTAACACCTTATGTCTCAAGGCGACGAGCGCAATGTGGTGCAGTGTGTACCATCTTAACTAGCGCCACGTTGTCATGGGCAAGCGTATCACTTACCATCAGGTGAACGTCTTGCTCGTCTCGTCGCAAAGTAGTATAAAAAAAAAAAACTCTTTCTAGATCCTTGATACTGTAGATAAGCAGGTATATTGATTAGAGCAATTACATTCACTCTTGCAAATTACACTAATGATAATAATACTGGTTGAGACTCTGAGCTCACGAAAATCGAATAGTCGGGACATGTTTAGTGGATACCATCTAGGTATTAATGAAGCACATATTACTGTCTTCCAGTTTGAAGGACGGTGTAGATAGTGAAATTACTGGGGTAATGAGACTTGTAATATGTCTGAAAACGACAAGCGCAATGTAGTGCAATGTTAATACCCTGACTAGCACTAAATTGTTATAAGCGATATTTCTCGATTAGTATTTTCATTGAATGAAAAAATAGCAAGTGATATGTCTTTAATAAGTTAGTTTAGTTTATGCAGCGCCAAAAATCTGTTAACTTGTTTTTAGTTGTGATTAAATCATTCTCCCTGGAGACAATCTGTGGTAGCATAATTACTATATTCTAATCTAAAAGGCTTTCTATTATTACGATCCCATCTGATGGTAAGCTGCAATATAATCCAGGTAGTTACTATATTTACTGTTATTACCACATAATCAGGAGGCTCTACTATACTTTAAGATATCAATTTGTTTTCATAATAACACAACAACTTAATGAAACGCTTACTGTAACTAGAGCAGAAAATTTTTGAATTTCAAGTTTCATTAACTGAATTGAGAGTCCAATACACGCCTGAACACAACGAAAAAAAAATATGTATTTCATTTCCTTGTACACGAGCAAGTTTTCCGTAACAGCGCGTTGACCGCGGGCGAGGGCGCGGGTGTTCCGGTCGGCGGTCGAATATTCGATCGCAAATATGTACAGTGATAACAATACCGCGCGAGAGAACTCGCAGCTTCGTTATTGAATTCTTTTCCGGGGTTCCCGTGTTAATAATACGAAAGGCTGTTGCACAATAAATAGCATTGCTAACCCATTTAAATGAACGTACGTTTAACCCATAAAGATTTTCTACTTTAAGCTTATCTGGTGGAAAATTCAATCAGAGTTAATTATTGTTTCTAGTCTACTTGTATTTAAAAAGTATTAAAAAAAATCAAGTTAAGTGTTTTATACTTTGAAAGGGATGATGAAAACGTACGAGTATGATTAATAAAGAAGATTTTTTTTGTTGTACACACAAAAAGACAAAATACGAGTAAATAGGTAAAAGTAACGTACATAGGCGAGCTTAACCCTAAAATAGTTTTCTTCCAGCAGACCTGTGATGAAAGTAAATTAATGAAAGTATAAAGCAGGTAGGTGTATACATCAAATATTTGTTGTTTAAACTTTAAAGAGCCGCCACTAGCATTATGTTTAAACAGTCAACATATTAGAACCCAAGATTATCCATCATCTTCGGCATCATTTACGCTCTCCATCAAACGGAAGAGAGTTAAAATTTTTGCAATCGCTGATAAAAAAAAATTGTCCGTATAATAGTTAGCGGACTTAGCTCGAAGAGTTATATTTTCATTAAATTAAAAATGTTAAGTTAAACTTATTTTTAATATAACTCTCTGTGCATGTTAATTAGGAGCCACTTTCAATCACACTTTGATCAGAAAAATCTATTGAGCCGATGACAAAGGAAACACCAAAAAGCAATCTCCCCTCACTATGTACGTTTGTACCGCTCACGAGCTGACGCCTCCGGCTGCAGACGAACCCTCACCGCTGATAGCGGAAGTGGCCGCTGAACAAAGACATATTGGGGACGCTGTTTGCTAAGCCAAAGGTTATGTTACGTTATCGCATACATAACTTTGATGATCAAACTGCGCAAACTGAATACTTTTACATAACAACAAAACTGATATGCAGTTATTGTTGCATGTGCGTTAATTTTACTTCATTAACACTTGATTGTTTTTTTATATTTTCATAGATCGAGAAGTTTACTTTCTTTGTTCAGAGTTTTAATTTTTTCAGTGAAAATCGTATCGATCAAATTAAATAAAGAAAACAAGTTAATTCGAATCAATCTTAATTATTATATGTTAAAAATTTACGTTTAGTGGAAAAGCCGCGGTCCGTTTTCAGGTTTGCAATTAAGGTTTTAATAATGAAAATAATTTGAAGGAAATTTTAGGTATCATCAGATGGAAATTTTCTTTTATTCTTAAATACTATTTCCTCATACGTTCCCCGGACACGCTCCGATCATGCCCACAGGCATGTCGGCAACGGAAGTGGCCGTTAAACGTAACATCCGGATGGTGATTTACGACTTGCAAACTATGCGGTCGTTCGGTTCGAATGTTACGCGAAATGTATCGCCGCCCTCATATAATATTAACATCGATTAAATAAATCGGGTAACTTGATCATTGCAGTCACTGATCATAATACATGCGACCGTGAATTATTTTATCATGAAAACCCATACTTAACGTACGGGTATTCGAGCGCAATATAAATATTTATAAGATATTGTTAAATTATCTCCTTCATAATCGCCTTTTACAACATACTGTGAAGTCAAGTCTTGATTGAAACGAAGTAGAAAGTTAGAAGGTATTTCAATAATTAATCTTAATGATTTGTGTTATAACGTTTTGTTAACAAATTACAATTTACTTGTGAATAACACAAAACTGTTATATCAAATATCTTAGAAATATAAATTTTAAATATGTATATAAAATGAATTCTGAAAGGTATTAACCATTACTTCCTTACAAACATACGAAGTAATTAAAACATTTGATTCTCGAATAAGGAATTTAAGCATCTCTTATATTCGTAATAGGTTAAGACCTCAAAACGATAGAGCTTTAAAATAAAATATCTCCTAGTACTTAAAGCTAATCTTTCTAATTGTGTAGTAAAAGTTCGATTCGTCTAACGAAGATAAATCGCATCGAACGAATGCAATCGCTGACCTGGAGCAGGACTTTATTTTCAGACGTCTCTCCTTACTGATGGCTCGTTCACTTAGGTATCAAAGCTACCGCAATCCGACTTATTACCATTTAATAAAATACGAAACTGGAAAAAGTTCAGCATACCGATCAGAGAATATATTACCATCAGGTGAACGTACCGATGTGACGATCACTTCGTTGAACGAGTAAATAACATTAAATCACTTGGAATCGGTTGCGAGGGCTGCGTTAGCGCGGAGTTTTCCATTTGCTGAGCGTAATACGAAACCGGCGCGAAATAAGGCGGGAGGGGGTTTGAATTGAATTCAAACAAAAGGAGTCTCGTATCTTGTAAGTATTGTCCTTTGTCTGCTCGCATAAAGCGGCACAATGCCGACGGGGGCCCGTTACAATGCGAATTTGACGAGCTGAAGTACATATAGAGCGGGTAACCGTAAATTATTCGACACGGACACTTTATATCGGAGCGATGAGTGGATCTGTAAATAGATAATAAGATATGTTCTATACATTAAGCAATAGTTTGGAAACATTGCTTGCTTTAATTTTAAAAGACGCTGCAGTTTATCGAGTGAAGCTTAACGTATTATGTCTAAAAGCAACGAGTAACGGGGTATTGCGTAAACATCTTAATTAGCGCTTCGTTTATTAACAACAAGTGAACGTATTGTTGGTTTCTTCGCAACCAGACGGAACTCATAATTTTTTCGCGTTTGCGTGTGGAAGTAATATAAACAGCCTATTACTTATATGGGATTTAGGCTTCGTGATCTAAACCAGCAGTCCACGCAACCACCACCACGCTTTTCTATATCCTATCCTTTCCGTTGTCACTCTCGACACTCTGTCCTTCCATTGTTTTTACCTTTGCTTTTTAATTCTCTTCCATCCTTCTTGGTTCACGCTATCTCCTTACAACCTGCTTACATTCCATACAGTTCCATTCCTACACTTCATTCATACCTTCTACCAGGTGGTAGGTCTCTGTTGCCGGAGACCGTCTGGATGGGTACCACCGCAGCTCCTATTGCAACCGACAAATAGTAGTGTGCAAACATTACTGTGTTCCGGTTTGAAGGGCGCTGTAGCTAGTGTAATTACTGGGGTAACGAGACTTAACACCTTATGTCTCAAGGCGACGAGCGCAATGTGGTGCAGTGTGTACCATCTTAACTAGCGCCACGTTGTCATGGGCAAGCGTATCACTTACCATCAGGTGAACGTCTTGCTCGTCTCGTCGCAAAGTAGTATATAAAAAAAAAACTCTTTCTAGATCCTTGATACTGTAGATAAGCAGGTATATTGATTAGAGCAATTACATTCACTCTTGCAAATTACACTAATGATAATAATACTCGTTGAGACCTTGAGCTCACGAAAATCGAATAGTCGGGACATGTTTAGTGGATACCATCTAGGTATTACTGAAGCACATATTACAGTCTTCCAGTTTGAAGGATGGTGTAGATAGTGAAATTACTGGGGTAACGAGACTTGTAATATGTCTGAAAACGACGAGCGCAATGTAGTGCAGTGTTAAAAGCAGCTCTAAATTGTTAGAAGCGATATTCCTCGATTAGTATTTTCATTGAATGAAAAAATAGCAAGTGATATGTCTTTAATAAGTTAGTTTAGTTTATGCAGCTCCACAATACTGTAAACTTGTTTTTAGTTGTGATTGGATCATTCTCCCTGGAGACAATCTAAGTTAGCATAATTACTATATTCTAATCTAAAAGGCTTTCTATTATTTTCATCCCACCTGATGATAAGATGCAATGTAATCCAGGTAGTTACTATATTTACTGTTATTACCACATAATCAGGAGGCTCTACTACACTTTAAGGTATCAATTTGTTTTCATAATAACACATTACTAATCAGGTGAACGACTTACTAATCTCGAAACTTATTTTTTTTTTATAGTACTAAGCGACGAGACGAGCAAAACGTTCACCTGATGGTAAGTGATACGTTTGCCCATGACAACGCAGTGCTAGTTAAGATGGTACACACTGCACCACATTGCGCTCGTCGCCTTGAGACATAAGGTGTTAAGTCTCGTTACCCCAGTAATTACACTAGCTACAGCGCCCTTCAAACCGGAACACAGTAATGTTCGCACACTACTATTTGGCGGTTGCAATAGGAGCTGCGGTGGTACCCACCCAGACGGTCTCTGGCAACAGAGACCTACCACCTGGTAAATGAATGAAACGCTTACTGTAACTAGAACAGAAAATTTTTGAATTTCAAGTTTCATTAACTGAATTGAGAGTCCAATACACGCTTGAACACAACGAATAAAAAAAATATGTATTTCATTTCCTTGTACACGAGCAAGTTTTCCGTAACAGCGCGTTGACCGCGGGTGCGGGGGCGGGTGTTCCGGTCGGCGGCCGAATATTCGATCGCAAATATGTACAGTGATAACAATACCGCGCGAGAGAACTCGCAGCTTCGTTATTGAATTCTTTTCCGGGGTTCCCGTGTTAATGAAACGAAAGGCTGTTGCACAATAAATAGCATTGCTAACCCATTTAAATTAACGTACGTGTAACCCATAAAGATTTTCTACTTTAAGCTTGACTGGTGGAAAACTCAATCAGAGTTAATTATTGTTTCTAGTCTACTTGTATTTAAAAAGTATTAAAAAAAATCAAGTTAAGTGTTTTATACTTTGAAAGGGATGATGAAAACGTACGAGTATGATTAATAAAGAAGATTTTTTTTGTTATACACACAAAAAAACAAAATATGAGTAAATAGGTAAGAGTAACGTACATAGGCGAGCTTAACCCTAAAATAGTTTTCTTCCAGCAGACCTGTGATGAAAGTGTTTAAACTTTAAAGAGCCGCCACTAGCATTATGTTTAAACAGTCAACATATTAGAACCCAAGATTATCCATCATCTTCGGCATCATTTACGCTCTCCATCAAACGGAAGAGAGTTAAAATTTTTGCAATCGCTGATAAAAAAAAATTGTCCGTATAATAGTTAGCGGACTTAGCTCGAAGAGTTATATTTTCATTAAATTAAAAATGTTAAGTTAAACTTATTTTTAATATAACTCTGTGCATGTTAATTAGGAGCCACTTTCAATCACACTTTGATCAGAAAAATCTATTGAGCCGATGACAAAGGAAACACCAAAAAGCAATCTCCCCTCACTATGTACGTTTGTACCGCTCACGAGCTGACGCCTCCGGCTGCAGACGAACCCTCACCGCTGATAGCGGAAGTGGCCGCTGAACAAAGACATATTGGGGACGCTGTTTGCTTAGCCAAAGGTTATGTTACGTATATCGCATACATAACTTTGATGATCAAACTGCGCAAACTTAATACTTTTACATAACAACAAAACTGATATACAATTATTGTTGCATGTACGTTAATTTTACTTTATTAACACTTGATTGTTTTTTTATATTTTCATAGATCGAGAAGTTTACTTTCTTTGTTCAGAGTTTTAATTTTTTCAGTGAAAATCGTATCGATCAAAATTAAATAAAGAAAACAAGTTAATTCGAATCAATCTTAATTATGATAAAAAAATACGTTTAGTGGAAAAGCCGCGGTCCGTTTTCAGGTTTGCAATTAAGGTTTTAATAATGAAAATAATTTTAAGGAAAATTTAGGTATCATCAGATGGAAATTTTCTTTTATTCTTAAATACTATTTCCTCATACGTTCCCCGGACACGCTCCGATCATGCCCACAGGCATGTCGGCAACGGAAGTGGCCGTTAAACGTAACATCCGGATGGTGATTTACGACTTGCAAACTATGCGGACGTTCGGTTCGAATGTTACGCGAAATGTATCGCCGCCCTCATAATATTAACATCGATTAAATAAATCGGGTAACTTGATCATTGCAGTCACTGATCATAATACATGCGACCGTGAATCATTTTATCGTGGCAACCCTTACTTAACGTTCGGATATTCGAGCGCAATATAAATATTTATAAGATATTGTTAAATTATCTCCTTCATAATCGCCTTTTACAACATACTGTGAAGTCAAGTCTTGATTGAAACGAAGTAGAAAGTTAGAAGGTATTTCAATAATTAATCTTAATGATTTGTGTTATAACGTTTTGAAACTGCTATATCAAATATCTAAGAAATATACATTTCCATATGTATTATATATAAATTGAATTCTGAAAGGTATTAACCATTACTTCCTTACAAACATACGAAGTAATTAAAACATTTGATTCTCGAATAAGGAATTTAAGCATCTCTTATATTCGTAATAGGTTAAGACCTCAAAACGATAGAGCTTTAAAATAAAATATCTCCTAGTACTTAAAGCTAATCTTTCTAATTGTGTAGTAAAAGTTCGATTCGTCTAACGAAGATAAATCGCATCGAACGAATGCAATCGCTGACCTGGAGCAGGACTTTATTGTCAGACGTCTCTCCTTAACTGATGGCTCGTTCACTTAGATATCAAAGCTACCGCAATCCGACTTATTACCATTTAATAAAATACGAAACTGGAAAGAGTTCAGCATACCGATCAGAAAATATATTACCATCAGGTGAACGTACCGATGTGACGATCACTTCGTTGAACGAGTAAATAACATTAAATCACTTGGAATCGGTTGCGAGGGCTGCGTTAGCGCGGAGTTTTCCATTTGCTGAGCGTAATACGAAACCGGCGCGAAATAAGGCGGGAGGGGGTTTGAATTGAATTCAAACAAAAGGAGTCTCGTATCTTGTAAGTATTGTCCTTTGTCTGCTCGCATAAAGCGGCACAATGCCGACGGGGGCCCGTTACAATGCGAATTTGACGAGCTGAAGTAGATATAGAGCGGGTAACCGTAAATTATTCGACACGGACACTTTATATCGGAGCGATGAGTGGATCTGTAAATAGATAATAAGATATGTTCTATACATTAAGCAATAGTTTGGAAACATTGCTTGCTTTAATTTTAAAAGACGCAGCAGTTAATCGAGTGAAGCTTAACGTTTTATGTCTAAAAGCAACGAATGACGGGGTATTGTGTAAACATCTTAATTAGCGCTTCGTTTATTAACAATAAGTGAACGTATTGTAGGTTTCTTCGCATACAGACGGAACTCGTAATTTTTTCACGTTTGCGTGTGGAAGTAATATAAACAATCTATTACTTATATGGGATTTAGGCTTCGTGATCTAAACCAGCAATCCACGCAACCACCACCACGCTTTTCTATATCCTATCCTTTCCGTTGTCACTCTCGACACTCTGTCCTTCCATTGTTTTTACCTTTGCTCTTTAATTCTCTTCCATCCTTCTTGGTTCACGCTATCTCCTTACAACCTGCTTACATTCCATACAGTTCCATTCCTACACTTCATTCATACCTTCTACCAGGTCTCTGTTGCCGGAGACCGTCTGGATGGGTACCACCGCAACTCCTATTGCAACCGACAAATAGTAGTGTGCGAACATTGCTGTGTTCCGGTTTGAAGGGCGCTGTAGCTAGTGTAATTACTGGGGTAACGAGACTTAACACCTTATGTCTCAAGGCGACGAGCGCAATGTGGTGCAGTGTGTACCATCTTAACTAGCACCACGTTGTCTTGGGCAAGCGTATCACTTACCATCAGGTGAACGTCTTGCTCGTCTCGTCGCATATTAGTATAAAAAAAAAAAACTTATTAATCAAGTAAAACATTATAATCGTTTGTAATATAAAGCCTTTGTATTTCAGCAACTCAATGCGCTGGATTGTTGAGTTTGCAATAATTCAACGCATTTGGGAATATTTAAGAGAAAAGATGAAAACGTGAAAAGTCAACATTATAGAAATTTTCCACAATACTTACAGATACTCTGGATAGGAACAGGTGAAGGCAGATCATTCTCACCAGACGGAATCCTAACGCTGTTCATAATCACCAGACATAAGACACCATAAAGGGAGAATGTAATCCATATTACATAAACGATGTCATCGGAGTGAATAATTTAATTAACAGTTTCAAACTGAACACAAACTTCAAAACTAACTATTTAACTAATTGTAACAGATTATATCTGAACACAATACTGCTTGAGGTACCATCAGTTAATATAACGTTCATAACATTGAATACAACACAAGTACAGAGTTCATGGGATCATATCCAAAATTTTTAGTATTTGTAATACTTTAATAAATAAACAAACGGTATTTCTTATAATCTGCATTAACTTTGGTAGATTTTTCCACTTCCATATAATAACATTTGAGAATATACTTATTGTATGTGTAAGATATCGACACCTGAGTTTTTAAAAGCTGTAGCTTTTACTGGCTTGTTATAGCAGTACATACAATGGGACGCAAGTTATATATATGTAAGAACAATAGCTCCTGAAGTATTTTTGAAACATGATGTCAACGTTAAGGGAATCACCGACACCATTTTGAGGATTGCCCAATGTTCAATAAAACGTAAACTAGCAGAATCTTACATTTATTTATTTTGTTTATTTATTTATTTAAAACTTTGTTTGCACACAAATAAAAATTGTACAAAAAGGCGGACTTAATGCCATAGGGCATTCTCCCCAGTCAACCTCGGCAGTGGGGAAATGCAGTGGTAGGTGAGGGTAAAAGAGAAGTATTGTTATAAAAAATATATATAAAAAAAAGGAAGATATATACTAATACATACATACATACACATACAAATACATACATAAAATATGAATACTTATTATATATAAGTATTATTATTGTATATACACATATACATAAATTTATCCGTCAGCGTAACGACTTCTTAACACGTCCGCACACCCCGGCGGTCGAAGCGCGACTGTTTTATAACCCCGGCCCGTTGCTTTTCATACCCGCACAAGAACTACAAAAACGTGAGTCATCTTTAAATTGAACTTAAAATCATAAATAATGAAATTATAACAAACAAATATATACAAATTTACTTTATTAAGCGAAGATATAAAATTTTGAACTATTTTTAAAAAAATCTCCGTTTCCGCAAATTCAGTACACATTTCTGCTGTCGGCGGGACGACATCATTACTATAATACAAAAAAATATTACGCTACCGTAAGTATGTCAAGTGTGTCAATAAAAACAAAAAAATCGTGGAAAATGGTTCATCAAGTTACCCCGGGGCACTCTAATGGCAGCTCTAGAATTTCCCGAACGTCTCGTAACTACGAAATAAACAATATCGGGACGGTAATAACGCGCGGAGACGGCGACACCACCACCGCGATCCAGCGATTAGAGCGGACGGTAAGTGTTTATGAGTTTGACCCGTGTCGCGATTCGTGACCGCGGCAAGTTATATTCTAGTTTCAGTCTAGATAGCTGAAAGCGCTAAAACACAGACTTTGGTCTATTGAGGTTGGGGTATTTGGTCTACAACGGCGATATTTCTTAAGTTAAAATCCAAGCACGTTTATGAAAAGTTTGTACAAAATTTTTGCGGATGGTCACACTCAGTTACGTCTTCTTTGATATAGCATTTAATAACGATTACCTGTAAGTGAATCTACAGTTAAGCTATTTGTCTGTAAGTAATTTAACTGTATGGCGCAGCGGTTAACCGTTGGTCCTCTATTCAAAAGTCGCTGTATCAATTCAGGTGTCGCTTAAGTAATAGTTTTTTTTTTATTATTTACATTTATGCTTTTTCCTCGGATTAAAGTCTGAGATCTTATTTGCTATTTATATATTTGTGTGTATATTATTTATCTGTAGTTACTCCTAATTACTTCTATTTCTTTTAACAGAATCCTTCGTAACCTTCTCCATAAATTTTATCAATACTTCTTTGTTTTTTGACATCAACATTTTGCTTAAATTTTGTTCGGATATCTTTTTCTCCAATCTTATTTCTATTTCTACTCTTTCTTTTAGGTACCTAGGACAATCTATAAGAAGGTTTATAATGCTTTCTGCAATATTCGGATCGCAAACACTCAACACAAGTAATAGTTTGGATGATAGTAGAATTTTCAATCTGGCTATACAACAGTATAAGGTACGAATGAAGTAGACTATTATCTATATGTATAATGGAAAACAATAAAAACAAAACGTTCAAGTATAGTCAACTAAAACAACTTACATACTTATAATCTTATGTTCAAATATACTTTCTCCAACTTACCTGAAACAAAAAAAAATAACATATATTATATAGTTAATAAACAGTCATAGGCGTAGAAATTCTTGGGGGTGGCCTATGCCTAGCAGTGGGCGTTATCCTACTGATAATGACGGTCATCAACTTATCTATACTCTGTTCTTCGCTCCAAGTTATGGTAATTGGTAAATGCAGACTTTACCACCATGCCAATTTATGTAAAATGGTATTCTTCTTCTAAGTCGTATTTCCTCATGACTAAGGGTCGTGGTCATCATGTTTTTATTGAAACACACAGCACGAACTCTCTCTCTTGTTTATTAAAATATAATGGCTGAGTAGGATGTTGGCCTTGCCAAATCTCCTTTCACATATTATTCCGACCACGGATGGTCATCACATAGATATGCAGGTTTCCTCACGATGTTTTCCTTCACCGTCAAAGCGCGTGATATTAGTTGGTGTTTTATGCTAACTGCACATAAATTGAAAAATTCATTGTTGCAGGCCGGATTCGAACCCGGTACCTTCGCATTGGAAGGCCGGCGTTCAAACCACTAGGCTATCACGGCTATTAATGATATTAAATAAAAAATAAATAAATAAATAAATAAATAAATAAATAAATAAATAAATAAATAAATAAATAAATAAATAAATAAATAAATAAATAAATAAATAAATAAATAAATAAATAAATAAATAAATAAATAAATAAATAAATAAATAAATAAATAAATAAATAAATAAATCTAACTATAAGCTGTCAGTTACTGTCGCATGACAAAGTCTCGGTTTTACGATCACCTACGCGGGGTCTCTGGTGAATAACGATACCAGTGCGGCGCTGATACGTATCGCGGACCACGCGATGCGGTGCCTGCCGGTGTTAAGCGGTTATAGGGGGCTGTCACTCAATCGATATCCGTCAACCCGACGACGGTATGGGGGCATTTTCATTTCGATTATATACTCCCGGACACATCTATCGGCCACCACCCAGTGTTTAAAGTTTCGACGGTGTCTAGTTAAAAATAAATGTTAGGTGGAACAATAAGTTTTAATGCAGTTTTGAAGCTGATTTATTGGTCAACCCCTACGTAGGTTTATTTTTTATTTTTTTTGTAATTTCGAATTGATTTGGCCGGCAGAAGTTTTACAGCTTGGGCGACAATTTCGGGCAGAGTATCCATATTTTTTGGTCAAAACTGGCTCTATGTTTAGATTTGCCTTTTTATGGAACCAATAATCGGACACATCAAAAAAAAAATATCCAACTTGGGCGAAATAAAAGAGTTTTCTCCATTCCTGGGTCGTTGAAAACAATGAACAGACACGAATTTTCGTTTTTTTTTTTCATAATCCTAAATTCAAAATTAAAAAAAAAAACATACATAAAGGTTGACCAAAAATTCAGCTTTAAAACTGCATTAAAACTTATTGCTCCACCTAACATTTATTTTTAGCTAAGCACCGTTAAACTTTTAAACATTGGGTGGGCCGATAGATGTGTCGGGAGTGTACATTAACTAACTTCTCAAAGCGTACCTTTACCCAATACAAGAATCAAAGAAACCATTTATTAGGAAATAAGTACATACATACAGGAAATTCACAAAACAAAAAATAAATAAAACAGAATTAGAGCTTAAGGTAAGTACTGCACCCCCTAACAGGGCCCAACTCAGCATAAAGCTGCGGCACTAGTACCCAGTGCCACAGCGCTGGTATTATCACAAGCTTTCATCACAACAATCGCAATATAAAAAATACTGAATTTCATAAACTCATGCATTTTGTAGAAATTCAATTAAAACTTAAATAGAAAACAGTTTCCAGATTTCCGTTCTAGATAATTTGTTTTACGCTTATTAGAAGAATATTAGAAAAATGACAAATGTATTGAAAGTTGTATGTGTATCTTGACAAATCTACTAAGGGTTAAGACATTATTTGTCATTGTTATAAAAAATGTACATGTTTATAAATAAATTAGTATTTGAGGAATGAGTTAAAAATTTTCATATGTACGTCATCTATATTATCAAACTTGGTAGGAGATAATTTAATTAATTTTACTAACACTGATCAGACAGTTAAACACAACGCCAATCGTTAAGCTGTTTTTGTATAAGATTTTTAACAAATAGATAAAAGTAAGTAAGTAAGTTTACCAGGTGGTAGGTCTCTGTTGCCGGAGACTGTCTGGATGGGTACCACCGCAGTGACTATTGCAACCGCCAAATAGTAGTTTGCAAACATTACTGTGTTCCGGTTTGAAGCGCGCTGTAGCTAGTGTAATTACTGGGGTAACGAGACTTAACACCTTATGTCTCAAGGCGACGAGCGCAATGTGGTGCAGTGTGCATCATCTTAACTAGCGTCACGTTGTCATGGGCAAGCGTATCACTTACCATCAGGTCAACGTCTTGCTTGTCTCGTCGCATAGTAGTATAAAAAAAAGCATAGATCATAGCTATACACTTATAGTTTAGATTTATTTAATTTTAGTAGGGCAGAGCATAAAATAAATAGTTCATAAATAAGCACGAAGCTTGGCTAACCTGTCCGGGTCCCAAGGGTCTGAGCAGCGCGGAGTTTGCAGCGACAATTATTTCAAAATAAATCTTATTTTATTATAATAATCGTTTTAAATGAATATCGCCCCGACGGGGAATGAAATGCGAAACAAAATTAACTTCTTTTATAATTAATCCACCGCGAGGATTTTATTTAACTTGCCTTTGAACAAGATAATGAAGATTGTATATATTTAATTAACTTTCCAAATATTTAGCTCTACTTTTATATTTGTTTTTATTCTCCAAAGTTATGAGACTGGTACGACGTTCACCTGATGGTAAGTGATACAGCCCATAACGCGCCGCTAGTTAAGATGGTATACACTGCACCACATTGCGCTCGTCGCATAGAGACATAAGTTGTTAAGTCTCGTTACCGCAGTAATATCACCAGCTACAACGCTCATTAAACCGGAACACAGTATTATTTGCACATTGCCTACATTTATATTAGAAACGATAATATTTTTTGTCATTTGTCATAAAGTGTGTGAAATATTCGTATGAAATCGATATATATTAATATAGGTATAAGAGAAAAATGAGCTTAAACAGCTAAACTAAAAACTATGCTAATTTATTAAGTTAGTTATTATTAACTTCGTTATATAGACTCCAAGTTGGTAAGTCGTCTGTCAATTAACAAGATGGTTCTTGGTTCGATTCCGGGGCAGCACAAAGCTAGTGGTGTGCCGACTATCACATAAGAGTCTGCGTCTCTACCACTGAACATCATGCGAAGTTCGTTGTATATAAAAATAAAGCAATTTACGACAAAAGCAACAGCGACAGACGTAAACTTAAGTTTGAAATTTAATCGGTAAGTTAGCCAGTTAGTAAAGTTTCGGAGTATCAAAGTTAGCGACGGAGCAGAAAACAAACTGTTGGGAGGAGAGTGTTTAGTTCGACTTTTGTCACTTTAATAACGCTTTTCAAACATTTGTGAATTAGGTAACTAATAAGGAAAGTTTTAAGATTTCTTGCACATAAATGAACCGCAATTAATTAATATTGAACTTTATATAACTTTAAATTCACCTTTGCTGAAAAATCTTGGTTAGGACTTGGTCCAGCGTGGTGGATAAATAATGTTGACTCTTTCCTTGCGACAGAACCAAATCCCAACAGTGATAACAACTAAAGGTCTCGTTTCTTATGTTTTATACTTTTTTATATAACTCCCATAAAAAGTTTACTATTGTCATATTGATAATCCTTATAAGATTTCTCGACAAAGAGATGGTGGTTAGGTTTTAAGTAAATCGCGCTCTAGTGCTTTAACACCAATCTTACTCTTCTCACCAATTTACCAGGTGGCAGGTCTCTGTTGCCAGAGACCGTCTGGATGGGTACCACCGCAGCTCCTATTGCAACCGACAAATAGTAGTGTGCGAACATTACTGTGTTCCGGTCTGAAGGGCGCTGTAGCTAGTGTAATTACTGGGGTAACGAGACTTAACACCTTATGTCTCCGGCGACGAGCGCAATGTGGTGCAGTGTGTACCATCTTAACTAGCAGCACGTTGTCATGGGCAAGCGTATCACTTACCATCAGGTGAACGTCTTGCTCGTCTCGTCGCTTAGTAGTATAAAAAAAAAATCTTTGATATAACCTACATCCGATATAATAAAGTTTAAATGTCAATCTTTGAGAAGATACTGTACGTTTTGGGAGAAGTGGTGGTTATGTGAAGATTTCATCAGTGATCGTTCTCAATGTTTGGAGATGTCGTGGGATATCTAACGATGTGTTACAATAGCCAGCAGATATTACCACAATGGCTGTAAACCACGACCAACCATTTACCAAGAAGTCGTGAAGGCAACATGGATCCCAATTCCAACGAGTATATGAAACTTGACTCTAAATTACACATGCAATAGTCGACTCGCTATCGTACTAAAGTTTCAAATGACAATATAATTAGAGCTGTACACTACACGCAACAAAGTAATCACGGCTCGGCGAAGGGGCGAGCTGATGGTGGAACTTGTCGCGGTGGTCGCCCGCGCGGAATCAATTTCGTCTGTCAAGTAACATCAACATTACATCGCATCGCTGTTAGATTGGATCGTGTCGGAACTTTGTTACGATGGGAAAAGTTCTGTGAGTGTAGTGTAACTGTGTCTGTTAGAACAGGAGAGTTTCGGCTTTATCATTGATTACTGTCTATAGTCAAACGGCAATGTAACAATTTCTATTTTGAGACAGATAAACTTGACTTACGTTAACGTAGAAATCTTATATTAGAATCAATGATACAAGTATATTTTGTATCAGAGAAATCATAGTGATATCCCGTTGTAATAAAAAACCAATAAAAAGAAATAACTTCTTAATTATATAAGTCTCCTTCTAAGTCGTATTTCCTCATGACTGACGGTCGTGGTCATCATGTGTAATGAAACACACGACGACTTTCTTAGCAATTATTCTTTCTAGATTTGACATACTATTCCGACCACGGTTGGTCATCACATAGATATGCAGGTTTCCTCACGATGTTTTTATTCACCGTCACAGCGCGTGATATTAGTTGGTGTTATACTAACTGCACATAAATTGAAAAATTCATTAATGCAGGCCGGATTAGAACCCGGTGCCTACTCAATGGAAAGCCGGCGTTCAAACCACTAGGCTATCACGGCTTGATTATATAAGTACCCAAACATAAACGTATCCGTAGTAATAAGCGAGCAACCGCCAAGTGTAAGTTGCAAACTAACATCGGATATGGTAAACGATGCTGCAACATTGTTATTCCGGTTCGGTTGGGTCGGCTGCGCCTCGCTGAGTGCGCGAAACTTTACATTGCAAGTAACAAACATTATGCGGATTTAACTGATGCTATTACCAAACTTTAAAGTAGTTACGATTTCCGCTTTTAGTGCGGTGGTCAACTGATGTTTTTGTAACTTACACAACACACGAGTTACTTAAAGATACAAATTTATATGACTTAACTCAGTTAGATATTAACGTTACAATTAGTAAAAAGTTATTAGCAATTTGAATGTTGAAAATAGTCCCGTGTAGGCAGTAATCCCGTAAGCGGATCCTCCTGACCCTCACATGATCCCATTACGTCGGCAAATGCTTCGGCAACGTGATCTCCTAGCATACGTAACATAGCAAACCTTAATTTGAAAAACGAAACTTCAGTTGAACAGTTGAAACAGATTATTGAAAACAACATCATCCATGACAATGATGGTAAAAGTCTATTATAAGTCGAATGAAGATATATGAAGATGAAGTCTCCACATTCAGACTAAGCAGTTTTTTTTTTTTTTATTGAAAAAAGTTAATACTTGACCGCGATCCCACCTGATGTTAAGTGGTGATGCGATCTGTGGTGGAAAAGCGCATTAACTTTGTATCAGCCTATTCACTCTTCTTTTGAAGACACCCACGTCGTAATTGGACGGGAACACTGACGCCGGCAAATTGTTCCACTCTGTTGCTGTTCTTATTAAAAAAGAGGAGCTAAACCTCTTTGTTCGTAAATTGGGGATTACAACATGAGGATGGTGACTTGTCGTGCGTCTGGTCGTCCGGTAGTGGAAAGGGGATGGGGGAATCATGTCGTGTAATTCCAGCGCACACCCTCCGAAATATATCCTGTAGAAGACCGCGAGGCTGGCCACTCGGCGCCTGTGTTCAAGGCTGTCAAGTCTAACCATGACAAGTTCCTGATCACCAATAAGCCTCATAGCCCGCCTCTCCACCGAGTCTAGTTCTGAAAGATGGGTCTTTGCAGCACCTGCCCAGATATGGCAACAGTACTCCACACACGACCGGACCTGTGCTTTATATAAGGTCAGAAGCTGCCCCGGTGTAAAGTACAAGTTCCACATGAGATGAGCGAAAAGTGATGTTATTCATAAAATAGAACAGATATAAATACAAGGTCTTTCTTATGTTCAAAATTACAAACATCGTGAAAAGACTATATAACATTAAACGTATGATGATATTAATTGATACATCTTTCCACTCGGTTCCAAGACCGTCTCTAACTTGCCTCACTTAGACAAAGCATTTGTAAACTCTACGAGCCGTTATCCTGAACAATTAAAAGTCATGAAAAATTAATTCAGAACAGAGGGACAGATAAGAGCCGACAGCTCATTTAACGCCTGGAAAAATAAAAGATTTCAATCTACCCACAATAATTGTCTATCTTTAAAACGTCTGCATGAAGGTGCTCCCCGCTCCATCCAGACCGGTTATTTATTATTTCCCGCCGAACTCTTTGTACATTCGAATTCTTAAAGCTCAGCGTTTACTAAGCAAGCTGCGGACAATGAGACGCCTTTGAGTGGCGGCGACGCAAACGGCGGGTGCTTAATAAAGCTTTTGAAACAATAACGGAATTTTGTTATGAAAAGCTCCGACGGATTGTAATTGTGAATAAATTAAATTGTTTCGAGCTCTTAGCGACGGCGACATGGCTTTTGTCGCGTAGTATTAAACAATAAACGTCATTTAATGGTGTTGTAGGTGTAACGGAAAAGCGTATCAACTAAACGAATAAGACAAAAAAGTTCAAATGTTCACAGCAGCGAAATACGTGTTCACGTAAAAATAAGTGACAACAGCGTAAGTCGTTAACTTGTTTTTTGATAATAGAAATTTCCGAACACAGATTTACTAGGTGGTAGGTCTCTGTTGCCGGAGACCGTCTGGATGATTACCACCGCAGTGACTATTTCAACCGCCAAATAGCACTGTGCAAACATTACTGTGTTCCGGTTTGAAGGGCGCTGTAGCTAGTGTAATTACTGGGGTAACGAGACTTAGCACCTTATGTCTCAAGCCGACGAGCGCAATGTGGTGCAGTATGTACCATCTTAACTAGCACCGCGTTGTCATGGGCAAGCGTATCACTTACCATCAGGTGAACGTCTTGCTCGTCGCGTCGCATACTAGTATAAAAAAAAAAACATTTTTCTGAACAAAAAAGTCCTCACTTTGGAAGATACCGACTACGGAACTCCGGCTTAAAGTCATTTTAAAAATAAAGCAAAATCGGTTCAACCGATTAGGATTTGGCTAGAAGATACACGAGTTTCTTTTAGATCGTTTAATAACACAAATGATGTTACTTTAGTACAAACAGTCGTATCATCATTTGTCTTAACGAGGGCAAGTTAAAATTAACACTTCATGAATATAGAATACCGGTTTAATCTCAACCTAACGTGCCGTACCTAAACCACGCAACCTGGAACTTCTTAACGGGTCTATTATTAACTTTAATAGCCTGCGTGTAACTAGTTTACATACTAAGTTTTCCAGGCCGTGTCTGTAAACTTTTGATCGTAATTCAAACTTTTTAAATATTGACGGAAGGAAGTAGCTATTCCTTATCACGTATAACGTTTATTTATATTACGACGGCTTACTGTATTGGTTGTACAGAATTTCTAATTACCGTAATAAACAAAAAAAAGAAGGTAAAGGGTTAGTTTAACGCCTGCATCAGAGACAAGAAGAATTTTTTATTTTATTTTATTTTACTACTTTGTACATACAGATAAAAGTAATAATAATTACATGGCAATGTAATGGTATAGACGAGCTTAACTCACAATAAGTTTTCGACCAGCTAACCTTAGTGAAAAGAAAAAAAATCGATATGGGTAGTTAACGTACAAGAAGTGTCAAAATTCTAAATACTCATTCACTAAATTCCTTCTGCTTTTACTTTCGCTGTATTGCAGAAGGCAGTGTCTTCTTTATAATGATCATATTTAAATAGTTATATAAATATAAAAGTGTAAAAAGCAGATCAACTGTAGTGTGCAAAAATCGCTGTGATCAGGTTTGTAGAGTTATAGCTAATCTTTTTTTTATTTTACTGGACGACATGGAGAAGAAAAGTAAAGAAAGCTGATTCCACCACCATATGGGATAATGGCTAGCAAAAGAAAGAGAGAGAGAGATTGTACTGGGCGACGAGACGAGCGAGACGTTCACCTGATGGTAAGTGACACGCTTGCTCATAACTTGCCGCTAGTTAATATGGTATACACTGCACTGCATTGTGTCACCGCCTTGAGACATGTTAAGTCTCATTACCGCAGTAATTTCACTAGCTTACAGCGCCCTTCAAACTGGAATACAGTAATGTTTACACAGTACTGTTCGGCGGTAGAAATAGCCACTGCGGTAACTACTTAGAAGGTCTCCGGCAACAGAGACCTACTTCTTCTTCTTTACAGGAGTAATATTACTAGGGTAATGAACCATCACATCATATCTCAAGACGACAAACATGAGGTGTAGTGTATATCATTCGAAGTAGAGCCACGTCAATATAGGTATCACTTACCACCAGGTGAATGTCCCGCTGTTTGTATCACTTCGTCAAAAATAACTATCGCACTAACAAACATTTAAGCATATTACTATATTATGTATCGAATCTGCCACGTCGTTCTGTTAAACCGCACCGGACACATAACAACGCGATCAGCTGATTACATTCGAAATTTGTTACATTGATGAAAGCATTTAACGCTATTAACATAACAGGACATAACACAGTTCGCGTTTAACACGAACGTAGCAATGTTCTTAACCGACGACTGGGGGGAGGTACGCAATTTTGTACACGTATAATTATGTTATGACATTTTGAGTGTAATATGTATTTCATGATTCTTTTCATCGTATTTTTTTTTTAGATTATAATACACAGGCAATGAAAGAAGTAACTTGAAACACGAAACTTTACTATAACTTTATATGCTTTTCCAACTGAAACGTTATACAACAGTTGATGTTAAGCATCAACGTATACTCTTACCTCCTAACTATATATACCAAGTGGTGGAGGGATCAGTTTTCCTTTTCTTTCCACTACAATCAAAGTTGTTACAGTTCATCGTTAACTTGACATTATAATTTTCAATCTCATAGTTCTAAGTGAGAGGAAATAACTGTATCACTATACGAATAATAAATAGCAGTGAATTTAAAAACTGTACCAGTTTGGGGAAAGTAGACAATGACTAACTGCAGCTATGGCGAATGTCTCCAAAAAGTTATACCAGGTGATAGGCCTCTGTTGCCGGAGACCGTCTGAATGGGTACCACCGCAGTGACTATTGCAACCGACAAATAGTGATGTGCAAAAATTATTGTGTTCCGGTTTGAAGGGCGCTTTAGCTAGTGTAATTACTGGGGTAACGAGACTTAACACCTTATGTCTCAAGGCGACGAGCGCAATGTGGTGCAGTGTGTACCATCTTAACTAGCACCACGTTGTCATGGGCAAGCGTATCACTTACCATCAGGTGAACGTCTTGCTCGTCTCGTCGCCTACTAGTACAAAAAAAAAAAAGTTATAGTGCACACTTCGTCAGTTAAATGGAAAAGTGACATACACTAAAATATTTTGAAATTAAGTTTAATATCTAAAATAATAAATACTTAAAATTACAACCTTTAGAAGAGAGACTGAAAAGTTTTATTTTTTTTTAGTTACGTCACTTTTCTTTTAAACCGACGACTTGTGACATCCACAATACGCGGAGCTGGATATCAAAATAAGTACAACTAGAAATAATAAAAATGTGTAACTGTGGTCACTGCAGGCGAATGCTTTCGGCCGAATCCACTTTACACAGCACTTTGTGTGTGTTTTGTGTAGTGTATAATAAATAATAACTTCCGATATCCAACTCGTTGGAATTATTTGAATTGTAACCGTTTAATTGCGATATGCAGGCACACAGTTGCGCGCGCGCTCCCGATTCTCAAGCATCTGTCATTTTGACACAGATAAAAAATCTACCTATCAAATTGTAGCCTATACTAAACACTTGCTTATTATCACTCTTATTTTATGACATAGTCCATTTTTTTATTTATTTAAAACTTTGCACACGTAAAATAAAAAAATTACAAAAAGGCGGACTTAATGCCATAAGGCATTCTCTCCCAGTCAACCTCGGCAGTGGAGAAATGCAGTGGTAGGTAAGGGTATAAGAGTTTATATAAAAGAAATATACTAATAGTCTAATGGCGGATTGAAATATATAACCCCAAATAATCATTTTCTATAACTGCTGTCTTATGTTTGAGAGTACCGTGAGGTCTATTAGCAAGAGTCACAAACACTTTTAATGCACTTTACTCGTATCGCGCATCGGATGTCGGGATAACATTAGACAAATCGATCCTTGAACTGTCTTCTCGGATGTCAGTGGTACTCGGATGACAGGGAGGGGGAATCAAACAATGGACTCCGAGTGCCCTACACTCACGGATGGCTATCGGTGACGCGCGTTGAGATGACGCGACGTGTAATAAGCGATCACAATCACATCGCGATGTCTAAAACTGAGCGGATATCTGAAAATATCGATGACCTGTTCTGAATAATTTTGAATGAGATTCTTATAGCCTTAGCTAGCTTATATTATATAATATATGAATACACAAAAATGAATATATATATTTTTTTTTTATACTTTGCGACGAGACGAGCAAGACTTTCACCTGATGGTAAGTGATACGCTTGATAACAACGTGCTGCTAGTTAAGATGGTACACACTGCACCACATTGCGCTCGTCGCCTGAGACATAAGGTGTTGAGTCTCGTTACCCCAGTAATTACACTAGCTACAGCGCGCTTCAAACCGGAACACAGTAATGTTCGCACACTACTATTTGTCGGTTGCAATAGGAACTGCGGTGGTACCCACCCAGACGGTCTCCGGCAACAGAGACCTACCACCTGGTGTTATCACTTACAGTGTTTGTGTGAAGGTGTCTCTGAGTGTTAATGTAAAATAAAGTTTCGAATTAAATTTTTTACTCATAACTTCTATAATATTTTATAGAATTTCATTAATTAATGTGAGAACTAAGTATTGCGAAGTGCGTTTACCGTAAAAATTGCTGGACAAATAGATTTTCATAGTAAAATTTCGTGTGCTAACTTTGTTGTTCAAAGATTGTTGCACCCCTTTGTTGTAATACTTTTCAAGAAGGAATAAAGATCGGCGGGATAGAGACAAGGGCGCAATAATAAGATCAGTTAGGATATTTACACAGCATTATTGAGCCATTAAAAGTTAAAGTTTATTTATAATTTCACTAGCTACATCGTCATTATAATCAGAACCTAGTAATGATCACTGTGTTAGTGCTTATTTAACTATACGAACTGAAAACTACAGCTTGTCTTAACAAAGCAAAGATTTGAACTGAAATTAATATATCATAACGTTTTAATAAATTGTGTTAATAGTTAGAGGTCCGGGATATATATTGTACAAAATTAAATATTTGTAGAGATCAAAATCATTTTAACTGTAAACCAAGTTCGTGTTGTAGTAGTACCCACAAGCGATTCTAAGTACACCGGGCCGGTGAGAGGGTACAGCTATGAATCACTTCGCTCTGTAAACAGACTTGGGGATACCTGTAGATAAGGGACTACGAAGTATGTAGTAAAAGGTCTAAGTTGAGATAAGACGTCAGAGCTTCTACTTCATGTTGGAGCGCTTATCTTTAAATTTATGTGCTCCCGCCGTTCCCGATTCTTACGTACTTTACCTTACTTCATCGGTTTTCTAAACTTCAACTTTGCAAAGACGAAAATTTTATATATTTTTTTTATTTAAGCGAAATAAAGAGAGAGGAGCAGACACCGCCAATATACGGGACAAATGTTAAGGAGAAGAAGAAAGAGTGAAAAGTTTTTGACTTAGTGCTATGATTCTTGACGGTGGTGTTTTCGAATTACAAAAGAACTAGGTATAGCAAAGGCATAAAAAAGTAGTTCCACCTTTACTACGTAAAATTACAGAATGTAATATGGATATCATATTAACCAGCGACTCAGTATCATTTATAATTAGGTGAACTTGTGTTCGTTATATAAAAAAACTCTACAAGGACTTGTCCGTAACAAACAATATAATTCATGTACGTAAATTAGAAATGTGTTTCGGAACAGAAACTTATTTCTGTAGATATTTAAAATTTAAATTACTGTTGGTATGTCTCTGCTGGTGACCGTCTAGGTACCACCGCAGCTTCTATTTCTACCGCAAAACAGTAGTATGCAAACATTACTGTCATCCAGTTTGAAGGAGGCGATGTAAGCTAGTGATATTAGTGCGGTAACGACACCTAACATATGTTTTAAGTCAACGAGCGCAATGCGGTGCAGTTTATACCATTTTAATCAGCACCGCGTTATGGGCAAGCGTATCACTTACCATCAGGTGAACATACCGCTCGGTGAATTAAAAAAAAATGCAAACATCGCAGTTCAAGTGTGAAGGAAAGCCGGGCAGACGTCGTGGTGACGTCGCAGCGCTCATTTCACATCGGATTCAAAACTTCGAAAAGCAATTTAAAAGAGTCGTCCCACGCGCAAATTAGAAACAAAAGTCTCAAGCCGGGGGGAGGCGGAGCTGACCCAGATCTCATGCGAGACCCAAGCAAAGGGGGAGTACATGGGGGGGTGTAATCCAGGTCGCGGACGATCCCCGCATTCAACAAGTTAAATGTTGGTAAACAAATATCACGCTTTTAATGCTCACCTCCCGCTTTCTCACCTCGGCTATTTTAAGTTCGGTCCCTTAGTAACTAGGCTGTTGGTGTCTTAAAAAAAAACATTTTAAACATGACCCGGGAGGAGTACACCAACACGAAGTTTAACTTGATGGTTAATGATAACAAGAAATATCAGTTGAACCGCCACTTATTGTAAATAATTTATATAAGTTTTTACTTCTTATAATAAATATTTACAAGGGAAATGTAAACAATGAGTAAGAAGTAGATGTTTTAATGACACACCAATGTTTGTTTAACTTGAGCGTTGAAATTTCAATTCGCCCACGTAAATTAAGATAATTTCTCCTCTTCTCTTTTTCCTGCTCGAGCGGTAATTATTCATTTCCCATTGTCCGTAAGTTCCATTTGTCACTCAACGAACCCGGAGGGGGGGCCCCCCAATAAAAACATTTACAGGGACCGTAATGGGGTCGCTAGGGGCACTTCACCAGGCTAAGTGGCTGTTAAGAGAGCACTTGTTGTCTTGACTTTATTTCGTACTTTGTGTCTTTATGGTATTGTTTCCTTTTTTTCTATAATATTACATTTATTTCAACCGACGTACTAACTGATGTGATATGTCAATCCAGTTAATAATACATCGCACCACAGTTTTTTTAAAGTTAATTATAAGGGATGTCGATCGCAGGAAAACTGTTACCTTCACGTCTGAGATTCGCTGATGTAACTTAAACGTTAAGCAAACTGCATTAATTTATACTAATTCACACAGGTAACTTTTTATAATTTATGACAAATCAACTTACATATAATATCTTAAAGAAAACAGCACGATGGTGTAGAATAAAGTGACGGAGAGACTCGTGGCAACTTATAAGAAACTTAGAACTGTTCAACGAACCCACAATATTTAAAATAATAGCTAGAATATTAATTACATACTTATTATAACCAGTGAAACTGAAAATCATCAGTCCATCGGTTGAAATGATGATGACAGACTGAACTAATGATCTGGTGAGAGTCGTAAAAAAGAGTAAGGTCGTCAAATTCGGGCGGCATATATACATATAATGATGAATATATAAGAATACACCGAATATTTCCAATATGACCGGGTGTTTATTCAGTCAGGCAACAGAATTCACATAAAAAATGTCTAAGCACCTAATATAGCAACGTTTGAATACAATATCGCAGACAATACAATATTTGCGTTACAAATGTTCCAGACGTCGCGCGGCATGAATAACGTATTGGTTACCCACGTAGTATACCGGTATGGACGGCACATTATCCTACAGAGTATCCATAATACTTACAGATTGAACTGTGAAGTATATTTGACAGATAAATTCTACTTCCGCGTTTATTCAGCACAAACTTTCAGGCATAAGAACTTTAAAATTAGTCGGGAGATTTGTATGAGATGTGTGATCAAGTGCCAAAGTCTTAAGTTAGTCTCTTAAAGAAATAGGTTTAACTTGTCGAAGACGTTCTAGTATTATTACCTCAAAGCAACAAACACTGTTTTATTTTAAATGATGATGTAGTTAATGAAATTGTTGTACGACTTTATTGCTGGTAGGTCTCTGTTGCTTGACCGTCTAGGTACCATCGCAGCTTTTATATCAGCCGATAAACGGTAGTGTGCAAACATTACTGTTTACTGAAGGGCGCTATAAGCTTTTTTTATACTAGTATGTGACGAGACGAGCAAGACGTTCACCTGATGGTAAGTGATACGCTTGCCCATAACAACGTGGTGCTAGTTAAAATGGTACACACTGCACCACACTGCGCTCGTCGCCTGGAGACATAAGGTGTTAAGTCTCGTTACCCCAGTAATTGCACTAGCTACAGCGCGCTTCAAACCGGAACACAGTAATGTTTGCACACTACTATTTGTCGGTTGCAATAGGAGCTGCGGTGGTACCCATCCAGGCGGTCTCTGGCAACAGAGACCTACCCCCTGGTAAAGCTAGTGAAATTACTGGCGTAACGACACTTAACGTAACGTCAGTTAAATGGAAAAGTGGCGTATTCCAAAATGTTGAAATTATTTTAATATCTAAAATGCTAAAATATTAAAATTGCAACCTCTAGAAGGGAGACCGAAAATTTTAATTTTTTTTTTGTTGTCGCTTTTCTTTTTAACCGACCCATGTCTCAAAGCGACGAGCGAAATATGGTGCAGTGTATACCATTTCAACAAGAAGCACATTGTTATGGGCAGGCGTATCACTTACCATCAGGTAAGCGTCTCGCTCGTAGAATAAGAAAAACAGGTAATAAAAGAGGAAAGAACAGTTACATATCACGGCCCCGTAACGTAAATTATCGCGTTAACAATAAAGTAATAACAGTGTATCAGCGGTCGGTTTGCGTTAAATCAGGCTTCCTGGGCACTATCCACGCGTACCCCAGAGGCCCGTATGTAAGCTCGCGGTTCAGCCGCATCTAGTTATTGATTACATACCCGTTACCCGTATATTGTACGAATACTGAAGTTTTATGATTTATTCGAACCATGCCAACTTTTCCAAGGAATTTTTGTGTATTTCATATAACGTACACCTTCGGGATTTGCTTAGTAGGAAACAAGACCTTCGTCGACAATGTTGTGCTTAAACTTTGATCGCAACACATCACATTATATTTATATTAATGCATATTTTATTTTATTTATATTATTATATTTATAACTATTTAAGTATTGCATATTTTTATATACATTTTTGTTTATTGTTCGTTTTATATGTATTTGTTGTTACTTTTCTGTAGTACACCTGCACACTTTATTTTAATAATTGTTTTAAGAAAACTCTTTTTAGGGTTAAGCTCGCCATTGTTCCATACATTTAGAATTTTTTTATTTAATTTCTATGTATTTTTCGCGTATGTGTACATCAAGAAATAAATTAATCAACTTCAGAAACATGATCTTACACTTTTCTTAACTTAGTTTTTTATTGAGAAATCCTTCATGGCCCTTCTGAAAGTCTCAAGAGTTATCTTAGACTCCAGCCCTTTCTCTCCTCGAGTTTGAAGTACTAGAATACTTTCAAACACTACCGTAGTCTCATTACAGCTCTGTTTAAAACGGCCAACATCACTTTTACCAATTCAAATTGATACTGTAGTTGATTATGAAGTAATAAAAGTGTATCGAATATGAAATTCATACGAATTAACCCAGTTGTTTAACCGCGAAAACTTCTCAGCAGCACGGCTGAAAGCGCCCAACACTTCAGGTTCGCAATCGTATGCATCAAGCGTCAAAAAACTTTTATACGGACCCGCAGCCAACATTATTCGCATCTCACGGACGAATTGTTGGCAACACTTGCAACCCATCAGCTCGGTGCGCGTCGCAATTTGCATCTTACTGCGTGGTAACAGGGTATCATTTAGCATACGGTATCGCCGAGCAATATTTCGAGGCGGTTTGTTCGGAACTAGTTACAGCGGTTCTCAAACTTGTCTAAGTTTAAAGATTTAGAACTGCAAGGGTGCATGGTTCATTGGAAGCGGGACAAGGCTCGTCCGGCGGAAGTTTTATATGGAGATTAATAATGATGAATTTATTGCCTCGCGTATATACCAAGAGATGTTTACGAAACTCAAACTAAATTTAAGCACAAATTTACTATGATTAAACTAAGTTAAGTAAGCAAACATCGTCTGGATTTTTTTTACTTTAAAACTCATGCTTTGATATTATTTTTTATTCGTCTTTAATTACTGGGATATCTATTTCTTACATGTAATACATAGGTATAACTAGTAAAAAAAAACTTTTTTTTTCATTTCATTTCAGCCTATTGATGTTCATTGATAAATATCTTATTTAAGTAAGGTTCTTTAACATTGTTATATATTTTGTAATTGTATTTATCAAAAATCATTCTATAACACAAGAAACATACTTATGTATATGATTTAATTACTTATTATAGAATTTAGAAAATACGTACCGGAGACATAAAAATAACTATTATTTACCTTATTAAAACTATACAAGACAGTACATAAAAATTATATTACAATAATGTATTTCCATATTATTTACACTTTCACCCTTTCTGCACATAGTTTCCAAGAGTAATATAGAAAACAAGCATCTTTTATAAGTATATCTTTATAATTTAACTAGCAGAATGTACACATAAATATGAATGATATATATAACGTTTATATTAATATTACTACTAGTTTTACTACTTCCACAAACAGTAACAAAGTTGACTTTGCATAATACTTTTTAACGGTGAAATCAGTGACATACTACAAGTGTATTTATATATAATTTACATCCTATATACTATTTTTTTTATATATACTATTTTGCGACGAGACGAGCAAGACCTTCACCTGATGGTAAGTGATACGCTTGCCCATGACAACGTGGCGCTAGTTAAGATGGTACACACTGCACCACATTGCGCTCGTCGCCTTGAGACATAAGGTGTTAAGTCTCGTAACCCCGTAATTACACTAGCTACAGCACCCTTCAATCCGTAACACAGTAATGTTCGCACACTACTATTTGTCGGTTGCAATAGGAGCTGCGGTGGTACCCACCCAGACGGTCTCCGGCAACAGAGACCTACCACCTGGTAAAAGTACAAAACTATGTATACATTCAGGTTACTTTGATAATGACTTTCAATTATAAAACGAAACAATTTACGACGACAGTTAATATGTTAACCGCCGTTCTAGGTGAACAGTAATTCGCTGAAAGTTAACTGAAACGGCGCCATATTTCCAACAGATAAATAACTCGCAACTAATTTAACTGTGGTGCTCCGCAAGCGGTGTCTGTCCTCGCCGTTAACCGTTACCTGCGGTCAAGTTACTTGAGCGAGTAGCCAACAAGTAGCATTAGCTTTACTTACATTTATTTCTTGATGTACACATACACGAAAAATACATAGAAATTAAATAAAAAAAAATCTAAATGTATGGAACTATGCCGAGCTGAACCCTTAAAAAGAGTTTTCTTCCAGCAAACCCTGACAAAGGAAAAACTAATTATTATAATAAAGCGTGCAGGTGTACTACAGAATAGTAACAAGAAATACATATAAAACGAACAATAAACAAAAATGTATATAAAAATATCCAATACTTAAATAGTTATAAATATAATAATACTAGCTGACCCAGCAAACTTCGTTCCGCTTCAAAATCAATAAAAAAAAACGCTTATTGATAATTCGAGACTGTTTCAACTTTAGTAAAGAATGTGATGAAAATTTAACCAGAAAAAAATATTCGTAATCACAAAAAATGCCCGTTATTAATTAGGTTTTTCTATTATATTTAAATGCACATGTTGATTGACATGATAAATTGTAGATAATCAAAGTAGGGAAAGTTCTCGCGCACTCAGCGGTAAATAGTGTCACTATCACAAAAGATCAACAAAGTAAAGTTAAGACTTAACTACTATTTTGAACCAATCTGAACTTAGGAAGTCGTGTTCCTGCTTGAATTCTACGATCGCTGCACACGAACACACTAATTTACTGCATGATACACTCACATTGAACATTCAACTGCATTATGCACTAAAAAAAATTCAACCGAGACAACGCGACCTTTACGCCCAGATTCCCGCTAAAGTTCGTAAAATATTATAGTTGCATCAGAAATTGTTGGTTGTCAATATCAAATGTCAAAATCAAAAATATTCTTTTAAAATTGTATTTGGTGTCTAAATGACGGGACGAACTTCAAATTTTTGACGTTTTATGTATCTAAAGTAAGGAGACCAGACATCTCGCTTTTAGCGGGACAGTCCTGATTTTTTTACTATTAATCCCGCGTCACGCGACGTTTTTTCAAAAGTCCCGACTTTTAAAATTAAGTAAAATTTTTTCCTTATGTTTTGTTTATTTGCTTTTTATTATGTTTCTTGTGTAATTATTATTGTTTTTTAGCTAGTTTTATTACAGTTACTTATTCTTCTTCTTCTTGTCTGTTTTGTTGTTTGTCTGTTTGTTGTCTTGTCTTGTCTGACAACAGACAGTCATGACGTGGATATGCAGGTTCCTCACGATGTTTTCCTTCACCGTTAAAGCGCGTGATATTAGGTGCAAGCCGGATTCGAACCCGGTACCTCCGAGTAGAAGACGGGCGTTCAAACCACTTGGTTGTCACGGCTCTCCTATTTTACTTTTTACTAGTTATAGAAAACAAAAAATCTTTGGCTAAACTGTGATGATTTTGTTGATTTGCTATGGTGGGGGTATTACGTTCCGCCCCTAAATATTGTTTATGTAATTACTTTTGTTAGATTTTTATTGTGTAATATAGCTTAGTACTTATTGGTTTCAATATTACTCAAATATTAGTTTGACACGTTAAAAAATAAAATATTATATGGCTACATTTTCATCCTAGGTCAAGGGGTGTATTCAGGGGGTAAATTTTGAAATTTCTGATTTTGGTTGGTGAATCTTCTAGTTACATTGGAACACATTGACATACAAACAAATCCACCTTGATCGAACATGAAAAAAAATTCCGAGTTATTAGCTAACTTTCTAAAAATTTATTACGAGTGCAAAGGGTTAAATATTTGATGATTTTACAATATCTTTTGATTCAAATGTAAGTTACTTATAATGTATTGATCGTTTTACAAGTTGCGTTTTAATACAAAATATTTGAAATCAAGTTTAACTAATTATTAGAATTATAGACTAAACTCTTATTTCATAAGAGTTGGCAGACACTTCAACTCAGTTTCTTCACTAGTTGATATTGACCTATTCAACACCTCAGCGTCACAAATGAAGAAGAAACGAAATAAACTTTTTTTAATGATGATCACTAGACTAAGGCAACTTTATATTGTATTTTTTTTTCTTTTAGCGTTTCTTATAACTAATTTAACTTTTCTATCTTTATACACACTCCTCTCTACTCTTCTGTCAATGTATACTTATTCTTATCTTAGTTGTGTGGACTTGTAATTGGCCTTCCGTATTATTTATCTTTAATTTTTTCCTGTATTAGCTGTAAGTCCACCGAAAATATTAAAATAAAATAATCTGTGAAGGTAGCATGAAACAGAAAACAAAGTAAATAGATAATGTATGCATCTGAAACTCGTTAAGTGTTCACAAGTTTAGTTCGGTGTGGTTCGAGGGTGGTAGTGGATGTGGAGGTGCACGGAGTGGCTGCCGAGCAATTGTGCGTGAGGCGACGTACTGAATTTTAACCGACGAATATGAAACGATATTAGGATTGTATTACGTTTATACTTTTGATTGTAAAAGACGTACGCGTGATAAAGGCTGTTCAATTTTTTTTTTTTGACGTGACAACGTCTATTAAATTGGTATAAGATAGGACGCGCGTGCTGAGAAATGTCCCGCACATAAGTGGGCGTGGCTTACGCCGACCGCTAAGTCGGTATGCGTTTGCCCGAATTGGTTGAAAGTAAAAGATGTATTCTATTGCTCAATAATAATTAGAAATAAAATCCCTAACAAATATAATTGAGAGTTAGTATAACTATATTTGTAACCCGATAAACATGTCAAACAAGAATAATAAAATTTATTATCAAAATTTTTTGTGATATAATTAATAGACGTTGTCACGTTAAAATACATAAGTGCCCTGCACATATAACCCAGAATTTTTTTTTTAATACTACTTTGCTACGAGACGAGCAAGACGATCACCTGATGGTAAGTGATACGCTTGCCCATAACAACGCGGCGCTAGTTAAGATGGTACACACTGCACCACATTGCGCTTGTCGCCTTGAGACATAAGGTGTTAAGTCTCGTTACCCCAGTAATTACACTAGTTACAGCGCCCTTCAAACCGGAACACAGTAATGTTCGCACACTACTATTTGTCGGTTGCAATAGGAGCTGCGGTGGTACCCACCCAGACGGTCTCCGGCAACAGAGACCTACCACCTGGTTTATATTACACAATGAGAATTTCTGATCGTGATACGTGAGGCGAATAAACGTTCGACGCGAAGACCAACAAAACGACCATCTGGTGAAAATATAAACACATCTAACAGCCATGTAGTCGTCAGCAATATTATGTAATGACGTCACCGCATCACGATTTCCAGTCCGATGACGTCACCGAAATAAATCCTCGTGGCACATAAGCTTCTAGAAGATTCCGAAGTGACGCACTGGAATCGCGCGGCTCCGTCGGTTGTACCCTCGTCACGCGATCAAATTAAATAAGAACCTCGGGATGTGCGCGTGGGAATGGCATATCAATTACCCGTAACATGTATTCGGACGGCCGCGTACGGTATGACGTTTGAACATATCGACACTGTCGCAAATGCGGCGCCTGCGGTTAAATCACTTATAACATCTACTAGCAGATGTATAACCCATAGAGCCGTGATAGCCTAGTGGTTTGAACGCCGGCCTTCCAATGCGAAGGTACCGGGTTCGAATCCAGCCTGCACCGATGAATTTTTCAATTTATGTGCAGTTAGCATAAAACACCAACTAATATCACGTGCTCTGACGGTGAAGGAAAACATCGTGAGGAAACCTGCATATCTATGTCGTGACCATCAGTGGTCTGATTAGTATGTGAAATGGAGAAGGCAATGGCAACACCACTCCATTATAACTGCCAAGAGAGTCGGCATGTGTTTCAATAAAAACATGATGACCACGACCCTCAGTCATGAGGAAATACGACTTAGAAGAAGAAGAAGTATAACCCATAAGATAATAAATAAATTAGCAGTGAATAAGCTCCAAGTACAGTGTTTCTCCAAGTATTCCAGGGACTAGCGGGGGTCCGGCAGGTTCAAGGAAGGCGAAGCCGAGACGCAAACGTTTTAACGCGGTCGACACCTGAGACTGTTCTGCTACGGCGTAACGCATTACAGAAGAACGATTATTTTTAATAACTTCCAAGCTATCATTATACAAAAAAGATTAATTATAAACCTATAAGGAAAGATAGAACCGATCCTGATCTAAAACACGCAGAGGAAACGAGGAAAAAAAACTTATTAAGACTTATTAAATTATAAGTTGTAACTGCCTTAAACGGCTCCAGAGCTAAGTACTTCCCTTTTAACATAAAGCTACTTCTTTGGATTACAAGTAAAGTAAGTTTACCACCATTATATTGTATAACAGTATCGCTGTGTTCCGGATATCAACATATAAGAAGTATTTTAAGTTACAAAAATTATTTGATATCTTTTATTGTAGTTTCGTTTTCGTTTAAACTCGCTACAGCTTATAAGCTGCGCCATCGCGGTAAACACTTTAATTCCAAAGCGCCTCTATTAAAGTAGACGGAGTAATACGAAGTCCTATTTAAGAAATATAACTTAAGCGAACTCTGTACAGATTTATATTTTCTAGTTGTAATTAAAATATTAAGTTTACTTAAACCGATACATAAACGTTTAAGATAAGAATTAAATTGGGATTACGATACGTCAGTCGAATGATACATTAAACTTGAACTTATTCACGAGTTAAAACAACTTATGAAAGGTTTTTTGTTTAAGAGAAATTCAAAGGTGATGAGATGAACAAAATTATTTTTTTATACAGTTTTAAATTATAAGATACTTTAATATATTGAGATAATAAGCTTTCATAGATATTATATCTTTTACGAGCGGTACGTTCACCTGATGGTAAATGACAGAAACCTATTTACCAGTAAAATGGAATTCATAGAACAATACACCTATCATCACACTTTAGTAATTGCGTTGTTATAATTGCTTTGATTAAAGTACTACCACACCGTCCGCTCCCGGCTCATTATCTAAGTTAACAGTACATGCAACATTAAAGATAAATCTGATGCGATGTTACGTTAAAGTAACGCAACTTCTCATTTCATTTTAAGCAGCAGTCTTCAAAGTTTATCTCGTACTTATGTATACAATACATCATAAATGTATTTAGTGGAAAGTAATTAGCGATTATCGAGAGCTTAACGCATTACAGTTAAAGTACAAGTTTATGCAATACCATCTCTTACTCTTAAAAGTTAGACCAAAATAATCTTTGATGACTGATTGAAAAAAAAAATTGTTATTAACAATTTAACGTTTTAATGAATAATCCATATCCCAAATACTTAATATTCCTCTACCAGGTGGTAGGTCTCTGTTGTCGGAGACCGTCTGGGTGGGTACCACCGCAGCTCCTATTTCAACCGGCAAATAGTAGTGTGCGAACATTACTGTGTTCCGGTTTGAAGGGCGCTGTAGCTAGTGTAATTACTGGGGTAACGAGACTTAGCACCTTATGCCTCAAGGCGACGAGCGCAATGTGGTGCAGTGTGTACCATCTTAACTAGCACCGCGTTGTCATGGGCAAGCGTATCACTTACCATCAGGTGAACGTCTTGCTCGTCTCGCCGCAAAGTAGTATAAAAAAAATAAATAAAAAAATTATAAATATAAGTGAAATGTAAAAAAAGTAACAATTGTTTACGATCACCTGAACACCTATTACAAACTTTGCAAAAGTTAAATCCTTACATAAGAAAGATAACTTCGTTTAATATCGAAAAAGTATAATCTGGAGGTAGTCCAAGTATAAACTTCTTATTGGATATTAAAACAAAATCTTATCAACTTTAGGGCAACATTTGTCCAAACATTGTGAAACTTGCAACACTACCGCGAGGTTATTGGAGGCGCTGATTTCAATCGAGCACGCGCGCAAACAGGGACGCGTGACCGGAATGCGCGCCGCGCTCTATATTGCTCCACTTTACACGACAAACGGTGCGCCTGCTTCTTTACTGGCCCGGCGATGTCATGTCGCCGGGGTTAGATGGAAAGCAACTTCTTTTTTCATTCTACGAGGCGACGAGACGAGCGAGACGCTCACCTGACGGTAAGTGATACGCTTGCCCATAATACGCCGCTAGTTAAGATGGTATACACTACACCGCATTGAGCTCGTCGCATGAGATGCCAAGTCTGATTACCCCAGTAATTTCTTATGATTATGATGATGAACAGTATATATACACTCCCGGACACATCTATCGGCCCACCTAGTGTTGAAAAGTTTTAACGGTGCCTAGCTAAAAATAAATGTTAGGTGGAGCAATAAGTTTTAATGCAGTTTTAAAGCTCATTTTTTGGTCAATTTTTATGTATGTTTTTTTTTCATTTTGAATTCAGGATTATGAAAAAAAAACGAAAATACTGGTCTGTTCATTGTTTTCAACGACCCAGGAATGGAGAAAACTTTTTTATTTCGCACAAGTTGGATGTTTTTTTTTTATGTGTCCGATTATTGGTTCCTTAAAAAGGCAAATTTAAACTTAGAGCCAGTTTTGACCAAAAAATATGGATACTCTGCCTGAAATTGTCGCCCAAGCTGTAAAACTTCTGCCGGCCAAATCAATTCGAAATTACAAAAAAAATAAAAAAAACATACCTAAGGGTTGACCAATAAATCAGCTTCAAAACTGCATTAAAACTTATTGCTCCACCTAACATTTATTTTTAACTAGACACCGTCGAAACTTTAAACACTGGGTGGTGGGCCGATAGATGTGTCTGGGAGTATATTATTTATTTACCAAAACTCCGAAACGTTTTCCTGTTAGTAAACTAGATATTAACTCTCGTTACTCCAGTAACTTGTAGCTACATCTCAAAGCATACACGATCAACGTTAAGTCACTACATGGTAAGTGGATACGGAATATGGAGTTGAAGCATTCGCAGATCCGTCTATAAAATTGGCGCCGTAAAATTTATGAGATCAGATGTAAAAATAATATTTGAAGATATTGAATAGCATCCGCGTTCCGCGGGATTCCGGGATATATTGCCCGGAAGGTTCCACCAGCTCTATTTTAAAGGTATGATGTATATATGTACCATATTGATATCAAGCAAATAATATTTTTAATGTACATAGCAAAGTTACCGCTGGGTCCTTCTTTACATATGATATTAAAGAGTAATTCGAAAGTAAATAAAATACATATTTTCATTTCACTTTGCTTCAGCAAGTACAGAAATAATACGTTTAACGTGAACATTGTTAAGTTTTAATCACTTTACGCGCGCGGGGCTGTGTGAAAATTTTTGTATTGTTAAAGTTTATATGGAAAAAGACAAAATTAAAAATTAAAGCTTTTAAAAATATCCCTTGTAGAACATAAAATCAAACATATTTTTTATAACTAGACGAACAGGTTGTTTACGTCAGTGATAAACCGGAATAGTTTTCTCAATGTTACCACCAAAAGAACATCGTTACCACAGTAACTTAATTGTTGTGATCAATCAATATTACTAAATTTATCAAAATGTTACAAAATTGCAAATAATTTAAACAGGTCATTGGAACAAAACCTCACTTCAGTAGAATCTTGTCGACTGCTTCAGCGATTCTCTTATTTCATCGATCTTTTTCAACTTCACCCACTTGCCAGCCGTGTCGTACGAGAATTAAATTAGATCTCTTTAAACTTCAAGTAATAAGTTTTTTATCAGTTTCAAACAACTCCTCGATTTTTAAAAGACGTTCTTAAAGCGATCTGTCCGGGATATTACTCCGTCATATATTTTTTAATCTAATACTTGACCTGGATTTCGTGTGGTCTTACTGAAAGTGACGCTAAAGATGGTGAAGCGCATTCGGTCGGAATACTTCGTCTCTCATATCAACCGAAACATTGTTATGGTACTGGCAACAATTTCCGGTAGCGGTAGGTTCGGCTAGCCAGACGAGTTACACGAAACTTTAACATCAACAAAATTTATACGAAACTAACACATTTAAGTACTTCAGCGGCAAACGCTGTGCTAAATTTGCAGTGAAAGTTGTAAAACAAACCGTATGTAGGCGACAACATGACCTGGGATAAACATGGAAACTTAGTCAAGTTGAAAGTCCTGTTTGTTATCCAACTGAATTAGGACCCTTAGCGTGTAGTAATAAGGCAGTGATTACAATGCGGCGGCGGTACGTGTGTCGGTTTATGGATTAAGGGCAAATTCAACGGCAAGTACTCGAGCGGCGCCGGGAGTGTTTGCACTTCTCCGATTGAAATCTACCCTCCATTTAATAAGCTTCAACGCTGATCTGCAGCCGCGCAAACATCACCCATCTCCATTCACCCGAACGTACCCCTCACGCGTGAGAAGGACGCGACTATGTTTCGTCGAATGCCAACTTCGAGCGGTAATTTTCAATAGGTGTTTATTTTATGAACGTGAGTACAGCGTCTGAAGCGGGATTTAACTCTTTGTAGGGGCAAACTAATCTTAAAGAGAATTTTCAGTTTTCTATTCGCCCACAATAACTTGTACGGGAGTGGACCGGTGTCGCGTCCGACGAGCAACAGTTCCACTTTACGGGAGGAGTCCACGTAATTAATACCTTCAGACTTGAAGAGGGTCGACCAAAATAAGTACATAAAAAATATACGTTCTTTTATATGTCTGTGCGAATCCCGTCATAAGCAGATGACAGCAATAACAAAGCAACACTTATACTTAGCACATTACAAAGTGTTTATCCGTTTCTAGGAGACATGGGTTCAATCTTTCCCGACCTTGAGCTTCCGGCGAATGAAAACAACGTGACGAAACCGACACGATCTAAGAACGATGGCTTTCGAGAACAGGTGACATACCCCAATCATAAATTTAGCACACTCATTGCTGGTAAGTTTTAGCCGGAGACCGTCTGGATGGGTACCACCGCAGCTCCCATTTCAATCGCCAAATAGTAGTGTGCAAACATTACTGTGTTCCGGTTTGAAGGGCGCTGTAAGCTAGTGAAATTACTAGGGTAACGGGACTTAACATATATCTCAAGGCGATAAACGCAATATGGTACAGTGTATACCTCTTTAACTAGCGGCAAGTTATAGGCAAGCGTATCACTTACCATCAGGTGAACGCCTCGCTTGTCTAGTAGCTTAGTAGAATAAAAAAAATGCTATATTAGATAAAGTATTCATATTATATGTATGTATTTATGTTTGTATGTATATATATATTATTAGTACGTTACCTTTTTTTTTAAATAAAACTTATAATGTACCCTCACCTACCAGTGCCGAGGTTGACTGGGAGAGAATGCCCTAGCATTAAGTCCGCCTTTTTGTACATTATTTACTTACGAGTGCAAGCAGTTTTAAATAAATAAATGATCTTGATTCAGTACTTGTGAGGGAAAGAACCCTAGTCTCAGTATAACCAATAAGATGGATATAAAATTTTTTATAATATCATGAATGATATTAATTATGATTAATGATTATACAACATAACACCGCGGCGGCCGCATCCGCGTGACTTTCACCGCGCGCCGGACCGCTGCACCGCGCTCACCACACGCAATTTCCTACCGACACCACCCGCACCAATGGACACCATAATTCATATTTCCAACAAGCTATTCACTGGAGCCGATTTCAGTTAATTAACCTTCAGTTTATGCAATTTCGGAAAATCTAAAACATTGTGCTATGTAACAACCTCTAAAGGATTTAGCTCTTACATTAATCATGACAAATACTTTAAATGTTACACCATATTTTCTTAGAACATTTTTTTTGGGTAATATTGTTAGAACAAACATATTGTATGTAAACAAGTTATTTTTTTTTAACAAAGCGTCGAAGTGAGGTGAGGTTTTACCAGGTGGTAGGTCTCTGTTGCCGGAGACCGTCTGGATAGTTACCACCGCAGCTCCCATTTCAATCGCCAAATAGTGGTGTCCAAACATTACTGTGTTCCGGTTTGAAGGGCGCTGTAGCTAGTGGAATTACTGGGGTAACGAGACTTAACACCTTATGTCTTAACGACGAGCGCAATGTGGTGCAGTGTGTACCATCTTAACTAGCGCCGCGTTGTCATGGACAAGCGTATCACTTACCATCAGGCGAACGTCTTGCTCGTCTCGTCGCAAACTAGTATAAAAAAAAGGTGAACTCTACCCAATGTTTCCTTCAGAGACTTTCAGTAAAAAGTGCACTTCAATGACAAAATTCGAAACGACTACGTACTTTCATTGAAACTAATTATCCGCGACTAGGGTAGGGAGGGTCCGGTGGGTCCTTTAAATGTTAATTCCAATGAAAAGCCGCACACGAACCGATAGATAGCGAGTTTGTTTAATTAGTGAATGGACGGACGAACGGACGGCGCGCTCGTTTATTGAACGAACTGAACGATATGGAATTAAACGTATTGATGGTTAACCGTTTATAGGGATAAAGCCTTATAACAAGCATTATAGATATAGTTCAAACGAATAAGCATAGCTTAGAGGACTTGATTATCATACATACTAATGATAGGTACAGTAACTTAACTGTATTACGGTTTGAAGGGTATTAAGGCTATTATATCATGAACACATTGTACTGCTGTGTATATTAACAAGAGTGTCATTTTTATATTAACCAACTGTATCGATAAGCCGTGATAGTCTAATGGTTTGAACGTCGGCCTTCCACTGCGAAGGTACCGGGTTCGAATCTGGCTTTCACCAATGAATTTTTCAATGTACGTGCAGTTAGTATAACACCAACTAATATCACGCGCTCTGTCGGAGAAGGAGAACATCGTGAGGAAACCTGCATATCTATGTGGTAAGTATCCGTGCTCGCACTAGTATGTGAAATGGGGAAGGCAATGGCAACACCACTCCATTATAACTGACAAGTAAGTCGTCGTGTGTTTCATTACACATGATGACCACGACCCTCAGTCATGAGGAAATACGACTTAGAAGAAGAAGAAGATCGCAATATAGAAAAGTATCTTTTGCTATATCTACAACGTAACAAATATATTTGTCAACAAATTTATTTAAGAATCTCATTATAACTAGTTTCAAAGGTTACAGAATTGGAATTATCAGAATGTTGATGTTGTTTTTAGTTATGTATACACTGACGCTTTACTACGACTTTATTTACTTAATGGTAAATACTGAAATAAACTAATGGTAAACAGCACTACAACTAGCCATCAAGTATAGTTAGTTACCAATTGATCGCAAATGAAATGTATAATGTTATTTAAGATATTTTAAATTATAACCATGACTTAACCAGTCATGTAATAGTAATAGTGTAGAAAAGAACGGATTAAGTCTGTTCCTCGATTTGCCGCGTTTGTTATAAATATAGTAATAAAGAGAAGTATCTAATGCATGAAAAGTAGTGGAAGCCTTTTGAGCGAGAAAGCGCTTCGCTAAGGAAGCGCGACGCAGCACCACAAAAGAGCATTTTTCATACTTTTAATGCAACAATACAAAATCACTTATGGCAGTGGATCCATTATGCAGATGAGACAGGAACCGCTCCTCGGCAGCTCCGCGCCGGAGATTTATGGGTCGGCGTGGACAGGGCCTCACTCCGAGGTTAATTGAAAGGACGATCCCGTTGTGTCATACTAAATTGAACGGAACACGGGCTAATGTAAATATTATTTGTGGGAAAATATGAATTCGTATGAAAATATCAAATATACGAGTCCATTAAGTTTTAAAGTAACAACTTAATCAATATACATTCAAGTTTATAAGGATTTCTCACAAATGGCTTTGACTCTACTTGTGGGACGAGGAAAAGCCCACAAGAGGGAAAAATATGCGCTGTTTATATTATGCTTACTTACTATCGAATTGTATAAAGTATAAAGATATTACATAGAAACTTCAAATTGTTAAAATAATGGTTTTCGTTCAACAATCTTTACGTATTTCCTCATGACTGAGGGTCGTGGTCATCATGTTTTTATTGAAACATACGACGACTCTCTTGGCAGTTATAATGGAGTGGTGTTGCCATTGCCTTCTCCATTTCACATACTAGTCTGACCACTGATGGTCACGACATAGATATGCAGGTTTCCTCACGATGTTTTCCTTCACCGTCAGAGCACGTGATATTAGTTGGTGTTTTTATGCTAACTGCACATAAATTGAAAAATTCATTGGTGCAGGCCGGATTCGAACCCGGTACCTTCGCATTGGAAGGCCGGCGTTCAAACCACTAGGCTATCACGGCTTCAACTTATGATTTATAATATATAAAATTCTCTTGTCACAATGTTCGTTCCCATACTCCTCCGAAACGGCTTTACCGATTCTTATGAAATTTTTTGTGCTTATTCAGTAGGTCTGAGAATCGGTTACTATCTATTTTTTAAACCTCTAAGTGATCAGGGTTGCCCACACCAAAAAACTTTTTTTTATTTTTTTTGATTTTTTTTTCTATTTTATTTTATTATTGTGTGGCATCAAAAACTACATACAACCCTAAATATTCACTTTTCTATCACCAACCCCTGCTTTTAATAGACATTTTTAATATTTTTGTCTCGCTCGATATCATCAATTGTACATGGCCACGTATCAAACCGCGTGGCTGTAAACTCCAAAAAAAAAATATTATCACTTGGTAAGTGATCCCCTTCACGTGTGTACCGGTGTCACCTCTCACCAGTACACAGCACGGAGTGGGGGTGACAACGAAACTATATCTCTCAAACATTATGCTCTCTGTCACTCCACTCTACATATAAATATATTCTCAAGCAACTTTATTATTTATTTATTAATAACTAATGTCATTGAATATAATTTATTATTAATCTATAATGCAAATATGTGTCGGTAAGCGCATCACTCTACAACGCCAGGACCAATTTGGCCAATTTGAGAAAAATTCGAATAATCGCCGGGAAGCCCCTAAAAACAGCGCTTTTCTTTTTCCTATACAAACGTTCTCTAACTAAAATGTAGGGTCAATTTGAACTTTATTGCTATTTCATAAAGTTCATATTAAATTACAAGCTTTCACTGCTGTCTAAGCAATGTAGGTGTGTTCCTAACGTTAAAGAGTTCAATTTTAACTTTATTACAGCTGCTCAAAGTTCGAATTAGATCATTCTTTCAAAAGTGTGCGTATGCGCGTCGGAGGATCTAACGCCGCGTGCCGAAATTAAAACGAATGAAATAATAACATAAATAGTCACAAAATGTAAGAGCTAAAGATCATTACTGCTGATTTTCAATTAGGTCGGCTTCGCGGTATTATTTATTTTGTTTTAGTTTCTTTTTCACGACATCACAATCAGTCCAGCACAAACCGCGTTACCGTCTGGCGGACCTAACAGACTTCATTCCGTCAAAAAAGATTTGGAATGAGGCAGTTATTGGAAAATGGAACATGGAAAACGGAAAACGGAAAACGGAAAACGGAAAAATGGAAAATGGAAAATGAAAATGGAAAATGAAAATGGAAAATGGAAAATGGAAAATGGAAAATGGAAAATGGAAAATGGAAAAGGAAAATGGAAAATGGAAAATGGAAAATGGAAAATGGAAAATGGAAAATGGAAAATGGAAAATGGAAAATGGAAAATGGAAAATGGAAAAGGAAAATGGATTATTGGAATATTGGAATATTGGAATATAGGAATGTTGGAATGTTGGAAGTTGGAATGTTGGAATGTTGGAATGTTGGAAGTTGGAATGTTGGAATGTTGGAATGTTGGAATGTTGGAATGTTGGAATGTTGGAATGTTGGAATGTTGGAATGTGGAATGTTGGAATGTTGGAATGTTGGAATATTGAAAATGGAAAATGGAAAATGGAAAATGGAAAATGGAAAATGGAAAATGGAAAATGGAAAATGGAAAATGGAAAATGGAAAATGGAAAATGGAAAATGGAAAATGGAAAATGGAAAATGGAAAATGAAAATGGAAAATGGAAAATGGAAAATGGAAAATGAAAAATGGAAAATGGAAAATGGAAAATGAAAATGGAAAATGGAAAATGGAAAATGGAAAATGGAAAAGGAAAATGGAAAATGGAAAATGGAAAATGGAAAATGGAAAATGGAAAATGGAAAATGGAAAATGAAAATGGAAAATGAAAAATTGAAATCTGATATCTGAAATCTAGAAACCAGAAACCAGAAACCAGAAACCAGAAACCAGTAAAACCAGAAACCAGAAACCAGTAAACCAGTAAAACCAGGTAAACCAGTAAACAGTAAACCAGTAAACCAGTAAACCAGTAAACAGTAAACCAGTTAAACCAGTAAAACCAGGTAAACCAGTAAACCAGTAAACCAGTAAACCAGTTAAACCAGTTAAACCAGTAAAACCAGGTAAACCAGTAAACCAGTAAACCAGTAAACAGTAAACCAGTTAAACCAGTAAACCAGTTAAACCAGTTAAACCAGTTAAACCAGTAAACCAGTTAAACCAGTAAACCAGTAAACCAGTAAACCAGTAAACCAGTAAACCAGTAAACCAGTAAACCAGTAAACCAGTAAACCAGTAAACCAGTAAACCAGTAAACCAGTAAACCAGTAAACCAGTAAACCAGTAAACCAGTAAACCAGGTAAACCAGTAAACCAGTAAACCAGTGAACCAGTGAACCAGTGAACCAGTGAACCAGTGAACCAGTGAACCAGTGAACCAGTGAACCAGTGAACCAGTGAACCAGTGAACCAGTGAACCAGTGAACCAGTGAACCAGTGAACCAGTGAACCAGTGAACCAGTGAACCAGTGAACCAGTGAACCAGTGAACCAGTGAACCAGTGAACCAGTGAACCAGTGAACCAGTAAACCAGAAACCAGAAACCAGAAACCAGAAACCAGAAACCAGAAACCAGAAACCAGAAACCAGTAAACCAGTAACCAGTAAACCAGTAAACCAGTAAACCAGTTAAACCAGTAAACCAGTAAACCAGTTAAACCAGTAAACCAGTAAACAGTAAACCAGTAAACCAGTTAAACCAGTAAACCAGTTAAACCAGTAAACCAGTTAAACCAGTAAACCAGTTAAACCAGTAAACAGTAAACCAGTAAACCAGTAAAACCAGAAACCAGAAACCAGAAACCAGAAACCAGAAACCAGTAAACCAGTAAACCAGTAAACCATAAACCAGTAAACCATAAACCAGTAAACCATAAACCAGTAAACCAGTAACCAGTAAACCAGTAACCAGTAAACCAGTTAAACCAGTAAACCAGTTAAACCAGTAAACCAGTTAAACCAGTAAACCAGTTAAACCAGTAAACCAGTTAAACCAGTAAACCAGTTAAACCAGTAAAACCAGAAACCAGTAAACCATAAACCAGTAAACCAGTAACCAGTAAACCAGTTAAACCAGTAAAACCAGAAACCAGTAAACCAGTTAAACCAGTAAAACCAGGTAAACCAGTAAACCAGTTAAACCAGTAAACCAGTTAAACCAGTAAACCAGTAAACCAGTTAAACCAGTAAACCAGTAAACCAGTTAAACCAGTAAACCATAAACCAGTAAACCATAAACCAGTAAACAGTAAACCAGTAAACCAGTTAAACCAGTAAACCATAAACCAGTAAACCAGTTAAACCAGTAAAACCAGAAACCAGTAAACCAGTAAACAGTAAACCAGTAAACCAGTTAAACCAGTAAACCATAAACCAGTAAAACCAGAAACCAGAAACCAGAAACCAGTAAACCATAAACCAGTAAACCAGTAAACCAGTTAAACCAGTAAACCAGTAAACCAGTTAAACCAGTAAACCAGTTAAACCAGTAAAACCAGGTAAACCAGTAAACAGTAAACCAGTAAACAGTAAACCAGTAACCAGTAAACCAGTTAAACCAGTAAACAGTAAACCAGTAAACCAGTTAAACCAGTAAAACCAGGTAAACCAGTAAACCAGTAAACCAGTAAACAGTAAACCAGTAAACCAGTAAACCAGTTAAACCAGTAAACAGTAAACCAGTAACCAGTAAACCAGTAAACCATAAACCAGTAAACCAGTTAAACCAGTAAACCAGTTAAACCAGTAAACCAGTTAAACCAGTAAAACCAGAAACCAGTAAACCATAAACCAGTAAACAGTAAACCAGTAACCAGTAAACCAGTAAACCAGTAAACCAGTAAACAGTAAACCAGTAACCAGTAAACCAGTTAAACCAGTAAACCAGTTAAACCAGTAAACCAGTAAACCAGTAAACCAGTTAAACCAGTAAACCAGTTAAACCAGTAAACCAGTAAACCAGTAAACCAGTTAAACCAGTAAACAGTAAACCAGTAAACCATAAACCAGTAAACAGTAAACCAGTAAACCAGTAAACAGTAAACCAGTAACCAGTAAACCAGTTAAACCAGTAAAACCAGGTAAACCAGTAAACCAGTAACCAGTAAACCAGTTAAACCAGTAAACAGTAAACCAGTAACCAGTAAACCATAAACCAGTAAACCAGTAAACCAGTTAAACCAGTAAACCAGTTAAACCAGTAAACCAGTTAAACCAGTAAACCAGTTAAACCAGTAAACCAGTAAAACCAGAAACCAGAAACCAGTAAACCAGTTAAACCAGTAAACCATAAACCAGTAAACCAGTAACCAGTAAACCATAAACCAGTAAACCAGTTAAACCAGTAAAACCAGAAACCAGAAACCAGTAAACCAGTTAAACCAGTAAACCAGTTAAACCAGTAAACCAGTTAAACCAGTAAACCAGTAAACAGTAAACCAGTAAACCAGTAAACCAGTTAAACCAGTAAACCAGTAAACCATTTTGTTTTAGTTTCGGCACGCGACATTAAAATGCATTCGTATTCACGACATTACATCAGTCGAGCACAATCCGCGTTACCATCTGGCGGACTTGATAGACTACATTCTGTCAAAAAGATTTGGAATGTGACAGTTATTTGTTCCTAATAAAATAATAATAGTAAATATAATTTATGTACTATAATTATAACTTTGGCCACTCTTCTGGAACCCACTAATATTAAATATTAGTTATTAGATGAACATATATAGAGCTGAACCCCACACACCGCCCTATCACCAGAGTGACGGTTCAGTCCAGATTTTTTTGCGCTGGCTATAAAATAGGTAAGAACAAAAAAACTGCCACATTCCAATTTTTTTGACAGAACGAAGTCTGTCGGGTCAGCTAGTAATATATAAAATTATTACCACAATTGCTTTTACTAATTTGCAGCGACCCGTAAACTCTGTAATCTATAAGTACGTTAAGCATTACAGTTTAAGTTATAATGAATATCAAACGAATACTCTGTTCACATCATTCCATAACGAGTTAACTGTTCGTGATGAGTATATCGTAAAGTACTATGTTATGATGGTTACACGCGACATAAGTGATAAAGTTACAGTTTATATTTTTATCACAAACAATTACAATGTGTTTGCTTAGTGTGTACATAATTGATGAAATTGTACGATGCAAATTAAATAGTTGCACCAACATTATTGGCACAGGGTGTTACTTATCACCAGGTTAAGTACACAACTCGTCGCTTCTTCAAATAAAAGTATATCGGTAGTTACTGTTTTAGTTACTAGTTACCTTTAACTTAGACTTACTTGGGGCCACTATTCTAAAGAAATACGTATCTCATTTTCAAATATGATGTATACCATACTATAATCTATATATAATAGTTATTTATTTATAAAACATATATCCTTACTACTACTATTACAGGATTCACCTGATGCGGTAGGGAAGGTAAATATACTTCCGGACACATCTATCGGCCCACCACCCAGTGTTTAAAGTTTCGACGGTGTCTAGTTAAAAATAAATGTTAGGTGCAGCAATAAGTTTTAATGCAGTTTTGAAGCTGATTTATTGGTCAACCCTTAAGTATGTTTTTTTTTTGTAATTTTGAATTGATTTGGCCGGCAGAAGTGCTACAGCTTGGGCGGCAATTTCAGGCCGAGTATCCATATTTTTTGGTCAAAACTGGCTCAAAGTTTAGATTTGCCTTTTTATGGAACCAATAATCGGAAATATCAAAAAAAAAAAAAAAAAAAAAAAAAACCAACTCGTGCGAAATAAAAAAGTTTTCTCCATTCCTGGGTCGTTGAAAACAATGAACAGACTCGTATTTTCGTTTATTTTTTTTCATAATCGTGAATTCAAAATTTAAAAAAAACATACATAAAGGTCGACCAAAAAATCAGCTTTAAAACTTTTAAACACTAGGTGGGCCGATAGATGTGTCCGGGAGTGTAGATAATTTTTAGATTAATAACTTAATGTATGCTATATTCATACCCTTTTTAATAAACATAACTATGTTATGATGCATAACAAACTAAAGATTGAACAGCAGGGCACGTGTGACCTTCCTGCAAAGCTTCTAACATAAATTGAGATATAACTTGATGTTGCGCTGGTGCTGTATCATAAATAGATTTTGCGCGTGGGAAGTGAAGGAAAATATCCGGAGTGGGCGGAAAGTTTTATTTCATTAAAGCTTATTTTAGTATGGTATACAGTTTTCCATCAGATATATTACTGGTAGTTATGTTAGGTATTTCAGTTATGATCCCATAAAAAAAAGAAAATAACCATAAAGAGAATAAGAGATGGGTTACAATATCCCACAAACTAACTCTATTATTTTTCTTACTAGTGAGTCTAGAGTATATAACGCGGTTGTTATTACAACAAGCAGTTTTCTTAGGACTTTCAGCAGATAAGAACAAAAGTCGCGTTTCTTCGAAATGTCTCACAAGCCGAGTTCAATTAACAAAATTCGCAATTTCTTTCTTTCCTACTTTTACTAAACAAAAACACGTTAAATTACATTACATAACAACAAATTCACGTGGAAAGTTAACGATTCCTTTGCCGGTACATTTGATGGGATTCAACAGAAGTACCGGGAGAAGTCAGGGGGCCGCCACTTCCAAGAACTATTTCCATTTCTATGCGTTTACATCGGTTCTAGGAGGAAACCCGACGCGAACTCGACCCGTGACCTTACGAGCTTTGAAACTTTAATGAATGCCATTTTGTTTTATTCTTTATAATTTAATGTAGTCCATGCTGTAGGAAAGCGACATTTCTAAAGCAAGTTCAACCTTGTGACGTAAGTGAATAAATAAATTTTTGACGACGAAGCTCCCGGACCAGTTAAATAAGGTACAGTAATTCCGGCACTATTTCTGCTTTACCCTGTCTTCTGTAAGAAGTAGAAGTGTCTTGGAATTCAAAAACGTTAGAGTATAACAAACATGAAGAAGTATTTGGCGTAGCACAAGTACGATTGAGCAAAAATATTCATCCAACATAATCCTGGTTTAACGTATAGAATGAGAATATCTTTTGTAGACTCTCCTAATAAAAATGTATCTGTGTTTCTAAGTGTAAAGTATTAGATATAAAGAATGATATATAATAGAGTTAAAAGAACAGTTGTGTTAAAGCAAAACTTTAAGAAGATTAAGAATAAGAAAAGTTTCCTTAACACCATCGCTAAAGATCGTTAGCGCAAACGATGACATTATAGAATAAAAAGTCCATTTCCGCAACAGCCCGGCCCCGGCTTCTGTAACTTGATGAAAACGTTTTCACGGGACACCGGGGACGTTCTCATTCACCCGGAGCTTTGAAAATAATGATTACATCCGCAAAATCACTTAACACAATCGAGACTTTGTCGACATACAGACAGAGTTTAATTTGACACGAAAAGTTGGTCGCTCCGTCCCAATAAGAATTTATTTTTAAGGCTCGTTACAAAGTTATTGGTTCGGACCGTGTACTGTGGAAATAGATAACGACAAGTGTTTTTTCATCAAACTCTTACATGGACAGAACAATTAACGAAGTCGAAAATGCTCGCTGAAGTTCACTTAACGGGCATTCTAGAGTTTGTTGAGTGAACGCCCGAAAGCGCTGCTCGTCTCGTCACTTAAAGTTATAAAAAATATAATAATGTAAGCACAGCTTACAGAGTTGAAGAAGATCTTTTTAGAAATTGTCACTCTTCAAGGAGCTTACGTTTCAAGGATTTTTTATAACGAAGCGAAGAGACACGACGTTGATCTGGTATTAAGTGATACTCCCGACTAATAATACTTTTTCAAGTTTCATAAATACTTTTTCAAGTTTCATAAATAAACATTCTTCTTTATTATCCAACTGCTAGAACTCGGGCCGTCTCTCACAAGAAGAGTATCACAAGTTAATAGATAAAGTTCTAGATCTCAGGATGTACCTATCATATTTTGCAACAATGACTGGTTACTATTTTAGTCAGTTATCTGCTACATAGAAACTTAAAAAATTAAGCTTCCTAAGTGTTACTTAAGTTGGATAAATAAATGTCCTTTTAATAATTCACAATAAAATTTTGTCTGCACAAAGAAAAACAGTTATTCAGAATTGTGTGTAAGGGTGCTAAGGTCAGATGGGTTGAAGTGTGGCTCTGCTAGAAACCGATGGACCCTCCAATAAACTCGCCGTCCGCTTAACTTAACTGTCAGGGTTGCCACACATTACATTTTAACTCCTGCGAACTATCAAAGCCTTGTGAAGACAGTTTAAGTTTTAGTAATGTTTTTTGATAACTTTCAACTCTTACTCTTGGAACTGTAAATAAGAAAATAAATACTTAAGAAAAGCCACAAAGGTTAGGGTCGTTTTTTTTTTTTATTCTACTAGACCTGATGGTAAGTGATACGCTTGCACATAATGCGGCGCTAGATAGGATGGTATACACTGCACCACATCGCGCTCGTCGCCTCGAGACATATGTTAAGTCTCGTTACCGACAACAGAAACCTATCCACTAGTAACAACAGTTTTCGAGGTGAAGTACAAAAAAGTGTTAAAACTTACATTTTAATCAGAATCCTGTTAATCAGGTGTTAATGTATACTAAAGCATTTATATTAAATTGATTGGCAAACGGCGTTGCCAAGCGGTGTGAGTATCGGCACAGCCCCGGCGCGTGTATAAATTGAACGTACAAGACGGTACAAGGGTCCGGAATGTTTGCACAATTCATTGCGGGCACGGCGGCGATAGTTTTAAAATACTCAATTGGGAAATTTATGTTCGCGAATTTATCTACTGCGAAGCGACGGAAGTGGAATATACGAGTTTATCCCGCGGGGATTGAGCTCTTTCAGCGATAGATTTTATAAATAAAAATTTCAGATAGATTTAAGATATATAAACAACTTTAATGCTCTAAATATTGGGAGGAAGAACCTTTCTTTCACGGGGAGTCATGGGGCTGTTTATTCACCTGGCTAAGTGCGGGTAGGTGGAAGTCATTAAGAGCTCGTATTTCAGCCGTCAATCAGTAGTGTTTAAACATTACTGTGTTCTGGTTTGAAGGGTGTTGTAGCTAGTGAAAATACTGGGGTAACGATACTTAACACATGTCTCAAGGCGACGAGCGCAATGTGGTGCTGTATTTATCATACTTAGTAGGCGAACATTCTGCTCGTCTCATGCCTTCGAGAAGGTAGATTCCGTGTTCGTTAATTGATAGTATATATAATAATAACAGAGATTTTTGTAATTCCTTAACCGCGCCCAAGTGCGTGCTGCTGTCACAGCCGAGATGCCGGAATGTCTTTCGGCACGCGAAATCCAATATAAAAACGACGTCAAAAAAAAAATCACTCGTTTTTTTTAATATCTCTTCTCGGTAATTACTTTCATCAGGTGACAAATATTTACGAGAGTTATACTCAACGTTATTTATCGTCGCTCATAAATACAGACGAACGCTTCACTTCGTCGAACAAAAGGAAACGGAAACCAAAAACAAAAATTTTATTTCTGTCTGTAGATAGCTACCGACCTTATTTCCACATGATGCGTCACTCTCATCAGAATACACTGGCCTCTCATATATTGCTAACAGAACAAAGCGATGCTGTTACGGCGGCAGATTAACAATATGAGAGTGGTAGACAGCCGAACGGTTCAGAAAACCCGTACCACTAAATAAATTGACTAGCATATCATCATTGAATCGAACCAGGGACCTCCGAGTTACAAAGCCAAAAATTGCGCTACATAGACAATTTTTAATGAGATAATTTTCAGAACAAATCAAAGTTCTATCACCATCATGTAATGATCTGTGATGATGCTACTAGAAATCTAGACAAGTCATTATAATAATCGCTTCAGTCAATGACTTCCTAACGCTCTGTGATACTGATTATCAGTTTATATTATTGCTTTTAAATTGATGGAGAGAAGATGTTGATCGAGTCTGTTAGTATTATAAACAATCGTATGAATGACCTGTACGTCTAGTAAATTAAAAAGTGATGCTATAAGTTTTATGTCTGTCCTGTAAAAGATGTATATTACCTGAAATCATCTAGATGGATACCACAAAGGTGTCTCTGTTCATATTAATGTATATAACTACTATATTGCGATGGGTGCTATAACTATCAAAAACAACGAAATAGCAGTTATATTAACGTTTATTGCTATTGTAAATCTTTAATTTTTTTAGATGATATTCAATGTGTTTAATAGGGGGTCAGTGCTAGGATCTTTGCTCTTTCTAATTTATATCAATAGCATAAAAGACTTGGGCCTCTCGGGTGATATAACACTATATGCATATGATACTAGTCTCTTTTACTATGGCCATTCTACAGACGTTATAACGGAAGATGCTCAAATGGACTTAAAAATACTAAATAACTGGTTTTTGAATAATCTTTTGACAATTAATATAAAAAAAACCAACTATGTAATATTTTCCGCTAAAAATAAAAAAAATTAATAATGATATACAGTTGAAAATAAACAACGAAATAATAAACAAAAAAAGCCAAGAAAAATACTTAGGACTTATATTGGATCATCAACTAACGTGGAAACCCCAAATCGAAAAAATCAAATCTAAAATCATATGTCTAACGGGAGCACTACGGCGCATTACCCGATGTTTACCACTCAAGTAAGATATACAATATACAACTGTTTAGCAAAACCCCACATAGACTATTTGATTGAAATTTGGGGCAACTCTGCAAAAAGTAACTTAAATAAACTTAGTATAAACCAAAACAACCTTATAAAAGTTCTTTTTCACTACGATTATTTGACCTCATCCGAAAAGATATATAAAGAAACTAAAATTATGAACATCTCTCAAACATATCTATTTCGCACATGCATTTTGGTACACAAAATATTAAATAAAGAAATTCATAGTAAAATATCCTTTACCAAAAAGGTGGGTTATTATACTTGTCGAAAGAATAGAGCGAATAATTTAAATTTACGTCCCCGCGAACTAACTATGGGAAAAAAAGCTTAGTATATGAAGGCGCTATGTTATATAATAATCTTCCGGATGATATCAAAAACATTAAATCAACTCAAATTTTTAAAAATATATTACGTAAACATATTCTAAAGTAATTAAAAATTAAAGATTAAAGAAAATTATATTACAAAAAGAAAAAAAAAAAAATAAAAGTTGAAAATAAAAACAAAACATAAATAATTGAACACGCGTAACTATGTCCTATCCAGTTTGACGCACTCCGTGTATCCGTCGTCAGTACAGTAACAACTGCCCTCCGATATTTAACTAAATCCCGCCGCCGCGCCGCAGACCTCTTCCGTCTACCTTCCTATGACCGATTGTTGCATTCGCAGTTGCAATATGTTTATTGTATTACGTAACAATTCTGTACGCTCGCAATGTTGGCTCACTTTAATATTATTGTATTTCTCGCCTAAGTGAATTGTAAATATTCTTGTGAGAAAATAAAGATTCTATAACCTCAATATAATGTATTGTATGATATGTCTTAAGGAGAATGTGCGCTATGTTTTAAATAATTTGATTGGCAAGTCGTTTACCGTCGGTTGAACGACCTGATTGTGTCGTTATTTAATTGTGTAAAAAAGAAAAGCTTTCAGTCGGAAGACATCAAAGGTAAACGTCGGGGTTACGCCAATAAGCTATTAGGGCGCCGGTCCGGCCTTCGCCCGTTACACAGTATCATTACCCTCCGCTGACGAGTTTCAGAGTTCACTAGCTCCAGCTCAGATTGCCGTGACGTCGCTGAGAAAAAAAAAACAAGGAAAGTCGGAAACTAAAGTAAGACGTCGAGTTCCGTAGAGATAATTTTTCGTAATACTCTTTCTATTTGATGACTATTATCTTCATCATCACCTCATACGTCCACCGTAATACTCAAGTGTTGTCCAAAACTCGAGACCGGATTACTTGAAAAAATAAATCCATTCCGACGTTTCATATCTAAAGTTATTAGTAATAGCGTTAAATTAAAACACATTTGTAGTGTCATGTTACAGTTTTAGTTTGAAAAGCATCACTATTTTTAAAGTGAAATATTTGAAGTGCAAAAGTCAACTCGAATTGTTTATTTAACGAATCATACATCAATACAGAATCACATTCAGATAAATAATTAATGAATTTTAATATTTATGTTAAAAGATTCAGAAGGACTTCAATGAATATCTTGAATACTTTACAATGACTACTTCAACACTTTTCTCTCTCTCTCTGAAGTCGTTCCCTCATATTTGAGGATCGTGGTCAGCATCAGGGTTGCCGTCTGGAGCGGACGATCTGTCTCCACCGGTTCCTGTCCAGCGCATCTCTCGCCACCGTGTAAAATTTAGAGGACGACGAGTCTTTTACTTGATCAGTCCATCTTGTTGGTGAACGACCGCGCGATCTTTTGCCTTCGGTGTTACCAACCACAATCAGTTTCTCCAAACTGTCGTCGCCTCTGCGCATTGTGTGGCCGAAATACGAAAGAATGCGTTGTTGGCATATGGTGGAAAAAAGAGTCTTAACACGTAGGTGAGTCAGGATTGATGCATTAGTGCGTTTCATAGTCCAAGGTATCCTTAGCATACGTCTCCAGCACCACATCTCGAATGCAACACTTTACTACTTGTTTTTTCGGCGAGATCGTATTGCTTACCGCCGCCGACAATGATGATTAAAAGTGGGTATGAGACAATTATGAACAAACATAACTTATTTGTACGGATACGTCAGTAAAAATATTGTATTTCTTACGGAACCCTTAAAACGTCGCGGCCCGTCACGCCAAAAGACCGCCCGTTGGCAATTTCACACTCATTATATCGCAGCATCACACCGCCGGGATGTGTCCGACACGCAGCCGATGAGTAATAAACATTTTTAAAACACGTTACATATTTCAAAACGAAATGAATTTACATAATTTTCCAATCCGTGAAACTTTTAACAAAGTTAATAATATCACCGTCATACATGTTATTCTTCTAAGTCGTATTTCCTCACGACTGAGGGTCGTGGTCATCATGTGTGATGAAACACGACTTACTTGTCAGTTATAATGGAGTGGTGTTGCCATTGCCTTCTCCATTTCACATACTAGTCTGACCACTGATGGTCATGACATAGATTTCCTCACGATGTTCTCCTGCACCGTCAGAGCACGTGATATTAGTTGGTGTTATAACTGTACGTAAATTGAAAAATTCATTAGTGCAGGCCGGATTCGAACCCGGTACCTTAGGAATGGAAAGCCGGCGTTCAAACCACTTGGCTATCACAACTTCTTCATACATATAGTTTTATTTTAAAATCTTTCTAACGTTTCAGCTGATTATGTTACCAGTTCAAATCGAGTTGCATATGGTCGCACCAATGTCGCTAAATTGGCAAAACTGGCGGCGGAAAGGTCACCCGTACCGAAGCGATAATGTAGTCAACCAAATTAAATTGCCAATAACGCACCACTGATTTGGGTGTTTGGTTTAGAAGCGACGCGCGCAGAATGGTGATCATATAGCTGCTGTAGATTTTTATTACATTTAAGGACATATTGTTATAAGAACAGTAATTAAAAAATTTTATTAGACCGTTTATTAAAAAAAAAATAGTTTCTGTCAAAAAAATATAGTTATCCACAATAAACTAACGCTTTAATTTCACATGATGTTAAATTACAACGAAGTCCAAGATGATGGAGCTCGTTCACCTTAACTTAATGAGACTTAACATCTAATGTCAAGGCGACTAGTGTAATGTGGTGCAGTGTATACCATCTTAACTAGCATCACGTTATGAGCAAGCGTATCACTTACCATCAGGTGAATATACATACGCCTAGCCATCTAAAAAAATCTTAGTATGTTGACAATAAATGCTGTATAAAAGCAGATGAACAATATGATGATGGTAGCTAGCAATGCGGATTTAAATTTATATACATATGGTTCAAAAACTAAACCTTGGACCTTTGTGTTATAAGACCGAGTGCTGTAATTAGTTAATCTATATATTAAGGACCAAGCGGTGTGGAGATTTTTAGAAACATCTATATACAAGGTAGGCCAAAAGAAATCACTTTATTAGAAGCCCAAATTGTGGCGGCGCTATCATCCTCTTAACTTGACCAATAAAATTCTAAAGGTTCAAATAAACATAATCAAAGTTTTTCATTTGGAAAATAAATGAGAGCCAAACAACATCGGATGACTTCTTTTGGCCTTGTACTGCAGTGGAGTTATGAGCTGATGGTATGATACATTAAAACACCGTAAAGTTTCTTTTCTGTTGCTTAACATTTCAGTGACACTGTTTAGTGTTGATGAAGAAATATCCGCGACAAAAATCGTTCAGTGCTCATAAAAAAGAAAAATTTTCAAATATAAAAATAACGAAAACAAAATGGAGCGCATCGCCGCCACTTGGGCGCGTGTACAATTTCTTAAAACACCAGCTCGGGTACGGTTTCCGAACAATGGCTGTGTGGTGGTGGGGTGGTGGGGGGGGTCAGTTTTGACAGGTGTCAGTGTGGTTGACAGATCGCATCCGGACGGCACCCGCCCGGCGTAGTTATTTCGAACGCGACCGTTCCGATTTTATTACGACACATGTTGTATTGTAAATGTCGGTAATCGCTTTATTTCAGCGAAAAGCGAATGAAGCAAACCGCAGTAAATTATTGGACCGCGAGTGGTTGGCTCAGAAAGGTCACTATAGGCAAGAGTTCACCGCTGGTAGGTCTCTGTTAGCACCTTAGGTACCAAACAGTGATTATTTCTGCCGTCCAACAGTACTGTGCAAAAATTTTTTAATTTTTTTATACTACTATGCGACGAGACGAGCAAGACGTTCACCTGATGGTAAGTGATACGCTTGCCCATGACAACGCGGCGCTAGTTAAGATGGTACATACTGCACCACATTGCGCTCGTTGCCTTGAGACATAAGGTGTTAAGTCTCGTTACCCCAGTAATTACACTAGCTACAGCGCGCTTCAAACCGGATGTTGCACCCTATTTGCCGGTTGCAATAGGAGCTGCGGTGGTACCCATCCAGACGGTCTCCGGCAACAGAGACCTACCACCTGGTAAAAGATTAAAAATTAAGATTACTGTATTTCAGTTTGAAGGCGTTATAAGCCAGTGAAATTACTGGGGTAACGAGACTTAACTTCAAGGTGATACAGTGTATACTATCTTAACTAACACGTTGTTATTGGCAAGCGTATCACTTACCACCAGGTGAACATCTCGTTACGTCACTTCGTCAAAAAGTGTCAAAGTATGCAAAAATTTAATGCATAAAATATTACTGGGGTAATTAGTAAATCTTATCTGAACGTCGTGAACACAATTGAATGCTATGCTAAGTTCTCATATCCACAAAGGCTTTATGTGCAATAACTTCATCTATACGAAAGTGGCTAATTCGTGACGTCATTGAACCCCTTCCCACCCACCGCCATTTACCTGCCGGAGCATACCGGAGCGATCACGCTCGTAATTAATAAGCAGCCGTGGATGCAATTAAAATTACACGCCGCTTGCCGCCGCCATCGGTTCACGTTAGCAGCTAATGTGGGATAGATTGGGATAAAATGGGAAATATAGAAAACCCGGCTCGCCTCATATTTATAAAAGAAAGATCATAAATATATGAAGATATTAATAATTAATAGTTTATAACAATCGCTACAGAACTTTTGTTCCACTCTAAATATTATCTTCATTTATCTCATTGTTCAAGAAAAGAATAAACAGTTTTACCAGGTGGTAGATCTCTGTTGCCGGAGACCGTCTAGGTACCACCGCAGCTCCTATTTCTACCACCAAATAGTAGTGTGCGAACATTACTGTGTTCCGGTTTGAAGGACGCTGTAGCTAGTGTAATTACTGGGGTAACGAGACTTAACACCTTATGTCTTAACGACGAGCGCAATGTGGTGCAGTGTGTACCATCTTAACTAGCGCCGCGTTGTCATGGGCAAGCGTATCACTTACCATCAGGTGAACGTCTTGCTCGTCTCGTCGAATATTAGAATAATAAAAAAAAAGTCTTATTCTAGATTACTGCGCTTTACCACCTGGATTACATTATCGCTTACCGTCAGGTGGGATCGTAGTTAAGCACTAGTATATGAAAAATAAAAAAAAACTCTAGCTTCCTCGTAAAAGCATAACTTTTTAAATACCCTCACTTCTCCACAGCTGCAATAAAGTATATCTTAAGTGATAAAAATTAACCAATGCCAGTCTGCCGGGTAATTTTGCCCGGGTAAGAGTAGCGTTGTGTGGGGATGAGTTATGTTCGGTAATAATTAATTTATATCAGGGAACGTAAATTGTAGGTAAGTTTACCAAGCGGTAGGTCTCTGTTGCCGGAGACCGTCCGGATGGGTACCACCGCAGCTCCTATTGTAACCACCAAATAGTAGTGTGCATACATTACTGTGTTCCGGTTTGAAGGGCGCTGTAGCTAGTGTAATTACTGCGGTAACGAGACTTAATACTGTCTCAGGCGACGAGCGCAATGTGGTGCAGTGTGTACCATCTTAACTAGCGCCGCGTTGTCATGGGCAAGCGTATCACTTACCATCAGGTGAACGTCTTGCTCGTCTCGTAGCAAAATAGTATAAAAAAAAAAAGTTTGATATTCATCATCACCGTTTCAATCGATGGACGTCCACCGCTGGACATAGGTCTCTTGTAATGTATCACTGGACTCAAAAAGCACAAGACCGTATTTTGTAAAATAAATTACAAGAGACTTTGATATTAATGGTTCTTTAATATGTTAACGAAGTGAGAAGAAAAGAAACCTGACCCGATGACCACATGGGATATGGGGAAGAGAGAGATCTGCTGTTAAGTTTAAGTAAAGCGGAAGGCTTTTAATTTTAAGATCCAATTCTGACCAGACATTAATGAGTTTGTTATTTTTAACACGTTATCTAAACTATTGCCAGATCACACATTTTTTTTATCCGTTTAAGTAATTATATAATTTTTAAGTTAAATATAGTAAATTTTACAAATGTATTTGCGATGGGTGCCGGTGTAACTGAACACTCGTACTAACTTTACTCTTCAAAGTTTGAAACACTTAATCAGTACATTACCTCACAGTCGGCGTGAGCTTCAACTTATAGCGAACTTACCTGAAAAACAGAAATGAAATATTTTAATGACCACACAAACAGTAAACAATGAAACGTATGATCAAAAGTGATACACCGTTAAGTTTTTTAAAGTTAACCGTTGATAAGGAAGAGGTTCTCAATACGCGATATAGATTTTTATTTAATTTCTAACACTGGCTTAGTTTTAAAAATTTATTTATGTTTTTCGATAGACTATTTAAGATTTATTTAACTTAAAAGATTTAATTTGGAAAAAATATAATTATAAGCAATGATTCGTACAGTCGTTTAATTCGAACCCGTGACCACAGTCTCGAAAACTGCTGTCCGTATCAAAATATTAAAACAGCTGAATGAGATTAAAGTAACACAAACATAAGTTAAGAAAGGAGCTTGCGGGAAATTAATATCTGTTAACTTTAATAGCAAGTTAAATGACGTATTAGCGTTGATGGCGCTATTTAACGAAGTACAAAACGTTAGGGCGGAGCGGTGCGGCCACGAGATCAGCGGTGTTTGAACATGTTCAATTGAAATAGCTTCTCAATATAGCTCTTCGAATTCAGCTGCTTCTTTAACCGTTTTCACTTTCTGAAGAACCTTTCGATGCTGCTCCTGCTACTTCCCTTTGTATACCAGGTGGTAGGTCTCTGTTGCCGGAGACCGTCTGGATGGGTACCACCGCAGCTCCTATTGCAACCGACAAATAGTAGTGTGCGAACATTACTGTGTTCCGGTTTGAAGCGCGCTGTAGCTAGTGTAATTACTGGGGTAACGAGACTTAACAACTTATATCTCAAGGCGACGAGCGCAATGTGGTGCAGTGTGTACCATCTTAACTAGCACCACGTTGTCATGGGCAAGCGCATCACTTACCATCAGGTGAACGTCTTGCTCGTCTCGTCGCAAAGTAGCATAAAAAGTAAGTTTTCCGCCCGCTGTGTCCGTGGTCCGACGCTGAAAACCTTCCTCAGCAGTAAGCGGTGGGTTACATGATAAATAAGCGAATATTAAGCAGCGGCGTAACGTTCAGCGCCGGTGACAGTGTTTCAGCTAAACAACGGCCGCGCTGATTTACAGCCCGCGCGACGCACTCTGCGTGCGTTGACACAATTAATAGCTCAAAACTACCTCAAGTTATTTCATTAACTAATTACTTCGCACGTTATTTATAGTCGCACACAATTTTTTTTTTACATTTAACAGTAAACAACATAAAAAAAAAGTGCAACCGTATTCCAATTATTTTCCTATCGCTTTTTATAAATTTTAATTGGATCGCTGTAAACGAAACTCGACGATGGAATTACTTAACCGTTTAAAAGTATTTAAAACAAACTTACAACTTGAGTAGACGCGAAATTGAAACGTAAAACCAATTCCAAGGTAGGAAAATAAAGGTCCCCCCCCCCCCCTCCAAGGCCCGGGCAAGCCCTAAATCCCCGATCCAGCCATTAAACCGGGCCGGGCTATTGTCTAAGTGGTTACCAGCGCCGCCTGCCGTCAATTAAAGCGCGTGTCCTCGTCTCCTCATTTTCTCTTCCCCCTTCCCCCCCCCCCCCCTTCTCTCGCAGTGTTTCAATCAATCGCACCTGAATATTTCCAACAATTTAATTTGTTGCAAACCGTCTCGGCTATTTGTCGCTCCCCCACTCACCCCCGCCACCGCCTCTAATTGCTTTCTTCCCATTTTGAACCTGGTAATGGTTCGCGTGCGCGGCTCAGGCGAGGTGCGGAAGCGATTACGAAAAAATACAAATAAAACAATGTCACATGTTTAAGTGATATTAAGACCGTAGGCGGTATGGCGTGCGAGCCTAGAATAATCCAGCTCTGATATGTGTTGACGGTAAGCTGCGTCAACAGCATTTTAAAATAGAACATGTTATGAGCTGTTCATCACTCTCAACACTTCTAGAGACTATATTCTGAATATAAGATGAAACTTAGAAAAAGAAATGAAAAAGTTTAATTTTCTTACAACACTATGAATGCATAATGAATTCATTAATTAAATTAAAATCTCTGTTATACTACTCCCACTTATAACACACTCGTATATATAGCAAAATAGAGAAATTCCGAGGCATTTATAATTTAATACATAAAAAAGGATAATTTTTACTGCAGGAGAGCGTGCAGATAGTTACTGCATTATCCGGACAAATCACTTAACGCTGTCTGCTTATTGTTATTAATACACTTCGCACGCAGACGGTGGGAATACGAGGAAAAGGTGCAGCTCCCATTGACATTGGGGAATCTAAGGGAAGCGGTAAACAACGATTCCTGCCGACCACTCTTCCTGGATTTTGCTCTACACGTCGACGAGACGGGTAGGGCGAATGGGTCGACCATAGCTCGACGGTGCACTGAGGGCCCCCCCGCACGCACCTTAACAAATTTAGTAACCTAAGCTTTACAGCTATTTCTCAAAATGGTTATTATAAATGTAAGGTCAGAATATACTGAAAAGACAACATCAGTAGTATCCACAGGTGCATCTGCTAGGAAGGTTGGATAATGCAAAACTCAGGCCAATCCAAACCACCAGCAGATGCGAACAATGAAGAAATAAAAAAAAAAATTAAGGCATGTACTAAACTTCTCACTATACCTTGGTTGCTAGCTAAAAGCTTATTATTAGGCCGCCAATTGTACTTTAATTTACTTATTTTTTAATATAAAAAGAAGTATTTAAAAAAATTCAGCATACCAGGTAGACCGGTGACCTGATGAGGAATAAAGAGTATCGTTGGATGTTTTTTTTAAGAGACGAGCGAGACGTTCCTGATAATAAGTGATACACTTACTCCTAAACCGGCGCTAGTTAAGATGGTATATACTACATCACATTGCGTTCGTCGTCTTTAGACATAGGTATTTATTAAGTCTCATTACCCCAGTGATATCATTAGAACGTTCGCGCTGGAAATTGTATAAGGAGATGATAGTAAGTGACACGATTGTCCATAACGCGGCGCTAGTTAAGATGGTATACAATGCACCGCATTGTGCTCATCGTCTTCAGACATATATTAAGTCTGATTACCCCGGTGATACCATTACAACGATCGCGTTGTAAATTGTTTAAGGAGGCGTATGTTCCGACGTGGACGAAAATAATGATTTTTTTTATGCAATTTAGGCGACAAACAGGCTTGCGACCCGCCTGGTGTTAAGCGGTGACCGCAGCCTATGACGGCTAGTAGCACCAGAGGTATCACTAGCATGTTGCCGACCCTGTAGGAACCTTTTCTCGCCCTTTTTGAATAACTCCATATTGTAGCTCCTAGGGAAAGCCTCGGCAGGTAAGTCATTCCACAACTTCAGTGTTCTCGGGAGAAAGCACCTTTGGAACCGGACTGTACGCGACGATTGCGGTTCGAGGGTGTGAGGATGAATTCCCTGCCGATGGGGAGAGGTGCGATGATGGAATAATATAATCGTCACCCGCTCCCGCTCCCGCTTCCGCCTGTGACACGGGTCGGCCGTCGCGCCGCGAGTTACGGCACAGTATCGGCGGTCTGTTTGTCGCCGGGCCGCAACTTCACAGTAAGGGTTTAATTAAAGGCATTTCTTGGTGCGCGGCGCGATTTTTCTCGCCGCGAGCGCCGCCGCCCGTAAATAATGCGGATGCTTGAATTAATTTTCTAAGCGTCCGTATTTATCACTGCACGTGCGAGGGAGCTACCGCTATATTTACATCGGCATAACAAATTATAAACAATTAATTTTTTTTTTGTTGTTTAAACAAGAAACAACCGGAACTGTAGTCAAGAAGAGCGATACCGAACTGTGTACCAAAGTAGTAGTAGACGCGTACTTATTGATGATATAACTTTATAATATATATAGGCACAGGAGTCTTTTTCTAAAAATTCACAGAATTTTAATGTTAAAAAAAGCTTGTATTTTTCAGGGTTTTTCATACTGTTTGCAAAAGACTCCCGAGTTACAAGCTTTAAAAAACTGTCACAACAAATTAAGCAGCCCATCGGGATCCCCGGAGACCCTTACTTTAACAGTTACATAGAGCGAGGTGACAACTACAAGCCATAGATTAAAAACGCCAGCCCTTTATTTGTGCTGCTTCACTTATTTGAGGGTGGTTCCCCTTTTTTTTCTGCGGGCAAGTAATCCCATTGTTCGCGAAAGCTTTATAACTGGGCATGAATATGCGCGGCCTAATTTCGTTTTTTTATAAAACTTTTCCTTTTCGCTTAAACATTAAAAGCTGAAAAGCACTCGATGTATAAAAAAAATATTGGTGATTTTCTAAATAAACTAGTGATGCTTACTGAAGTCGAAATTCAAGAAAAATTAACTTATGCTAATATTTATAAAACAAAAATCTGTTTCGGTTAAGTTAAAAAAGTTTATTAAAGACGTCAATAACTAAGAAGCATATTGTAGTTATAAAACTGATCCAAGTTTTAAAGTTTTACAATTAAGTTTCTGATTATATATACTTTAGATAATAATAGTATTGTAAGTGTTAAATGGTTACTAACGGGTGTTTTTTTTTCGATGTATAGAACTTTAAGTTGGCATTACTGTTCAAGATGGCGATCGATTTAACAGCTGTCAAGTTATTTATTCTCAGTTTGGTTTGGCAATTCATCATGAATAGACTTACGCCTGAACAACGCTTGCAAATAGTGCAATTTATTTCGAAAATAATGGTTCTGTGCGGAATACTTATCGGACGTACGGATGAAGCGCACTTCTGGTGAATGGCTACGTCAACAACAAAACTGCCGCATTTGGAGTGATGATAATCCTCAAGTGTATGTCGAAACAACAACGTTACATCCAGAAAAACTGACTGTTTGGTGCGCTTTATGGGCTGGTGGAATCATTGGTCCGTACTTCTTCAAAAACAATGATGGCCAGAACGTTACAGCCAATGGTGATCGGTATAGAGCCATGATAACTAACTTATTCATTTCTGAATTGAATAACCATGATGTCCAGGAGATGAGGTTTCAACAAGACGGCGCAACATGGCACACAGCTCGTGCCACAATCTATTTATCGAAAAACACGTTTGGTGACCGCCTGATTTCACGTTTTGGATCTGTGAATTGGCCTCCAAAATCTTGTGATTTAACACCGCTAGACTACTTTCTGTGGGGCTATGTAAAGTCATTGGTCTATGCGGATAAGCCACTAACGCTTGACCATTTGGAAGACATCATTCGCCGTGTTGTAGCCGATATACGGCCACAAATGTTGGAAAAAGTCATCGAAAATTGGACGTCGAAATCATATTGAAAATGTATTGCTACAAGATTATCTTTCGGATAAATAAATATCATGTCAATCGAATAATCCATCGTTGTTTTAATGCAACTTAATGTTCTATACATCGAAAAAAAAACAACCTTTATTTACAAATCATTGGTTTAAAAGAAACCTCGTGCAAAAAATATTAATAGGCATGATGTGAAAGTATTATTATTGGAACATTGTAAAAGATAACAACATTTGAATCAAGGTGAACACGATCCCGCTCGTTTCGTTAAATAGGTTAGGAGAAAATATATTGAATAGATATTTATGAACTCTATTCACAGATCGAACCGAAATACTGAAACCGAAATACATGACTATTTTTAAGATTTTCTCCTTAAGTGATTATCAACCCAGCGTATTGTCTGTTTTTCCATGAACTAGGTCACAAAGTATTCCGTAGTACCCCAGGGCATGTTCCGATGTTATTAAATATCTCATATTAATGATGATCATGGAGATGTTGAAATCGGATAAGCTTAGCGCCATTTAATTACCATTCAATATTGCAAATTAGATCTTACTGCATATAAAGTTCCCTCTCCCCGGGGTCGGTAATTACTTTGTGCACTAAAGAAGTTTCCAGTTAAAAGATAATGTATACATAGATAAAAGTTATTGGTAATGAAATGTAAACGAAACCGTAGCTTAAGAGCTGCATCATTAAAGACTATCAGATTTAACTTTTACATTATATTTCATATAAAACAAAATTAAAATCAAGATCTAGTCTACTTTTTTACTTATTACATTAACAGCTGCTGAAGGTTTGTGTTTAGCTTTATCTAGCTAACAAAGGTGATGATGATGTTGATGATGTAATATTGTACATCTAAAAAACTGAATCAAAATTGGTTGTATATGTCCAACAGGATAAGAATGAAATGATGACTCAGCCGCTGGGATTTGTATACCGTTCGAGGACTACACTATACAAAACTGTAGTTTTGGGTTTATTTAGAAAAAGGCTTACAGTAACTCATAATGGTATAAACTGGCATGCGGTCGTTTTTTATGACGCGTGGTCGCCTAGAACAATGACGACGAACTTATAATATTAAGTGATAAATTAGTTAGAAAAAAAATCCTTCAAAGTGTAGTCTTGGAATCAAACCAGTGACCTCCGTGTTACAATTCGAGCGCTGTTGTAAACTGAATGTAAAGCGAAGTAGAGCTATAACATTTTTATATTATGTTTTATAGAGTAATAAAAAACTTATACCGTTTTCTATAATAGCTGAATAGGTTGGTATAAGCGCCAGTGCCACAGACAACCTTTCCGTACTTTACCAGATAATTTAACGACTCCGTTAACGGATAATTAAAAAATTGGTCCCCGTTAAAGAGCCGACAAGTATTTTCATATAATAAAAGCGCAGACAGCATTCAATACATTTATGCCCTTAGGTTCATTCTGTTCTAATATCTCGTGAACATTTCAAAGAAACCAAGTTTGATGAATTTATTGCTTTTTGTTTTACAATTAAGTTATAACGATGAAGATTATAAAAGGTAAACAAACGGACGAGTTGTATTTTAACCAAAACCCACGGATATTACATTTTTTTTATACTACTTTGCGTCCAAACGAGCGAGACGTTCACCTGATGGTAAGTAATACGCTTTCCCATGACAACGCGGTGCTAGTTAAGATGGTACACACTGCACCACATTGCGCTCGTCGTCTTGAGACGGAACGTCGGAATAATAATATTCAAGTAATAATCCGGATAATGATATGAATTGTACACGAGCGAATCAGCTGCGCAGACAGGCGACACTCGTAAGTATAACTAGTGTTAAACTAGATATTGGCTGATTAACATAAATACCATATTCCAGAAATCATTTAAGATTTATAAAGAAACACATGTAAATAAAGTTTGCTACTTTCTTAGCACAGTTCCACGTCACCGACCTAGTGCACGCCATGACTAATCTCCGATAGTATGCCGTGCTCTCTTCCAGTGTGCTCTTGCCAAATGGACCCTCCTCCCTCCACCCCCTCCCACACCCTCGCTGCCAACTGTCACGTGTTCGTAGTACACTAATTATAATTGATATTTCTGTAGCATTTGACGAGCGTTACCGATTTGGCTTAGGTAATAATAATAAATTTTTATAACATAATGCCCACAAACACATTTGTGTTTTAGTTTCATTCGTTATTTTATAATAGTTCTTTTTTTTTTTAATTCTACTATGCGACGAGACGAGCAAGACGTTCACCTGATGGTAAGTGATACGCTTGCCCATGACAACGTGGTGCTAGTTAAGATGGTACACACTGCACCACATTGCGCTCGTCGCTGAGACATAAGGTGTTAAGTCTCGTTACCCCAGTAATTACACTAGCTACAGCGCCCTTCAAACCGGAACACAGTAATGTTTGCACACTACTATTTGTCGGTTGCAATAGGAGCTGCGGTGGTACCCATCCAGACGGTCTCCGGCAACAGAGACCTAGCACCTGGTAAATAGTTCTCTATGAAACAGTATATATATAGACCAATGTTAAATATGCAAATTGTAACGGACAAACTGAACTTCCGTTGGATATAACACCACTCTCCTCTTCCCCCGGGGTGATGTTTTGATATTTAAATGCCAATACACAAACCGAATTGATGTCGGTCTCGCCCACCGCGCGGAAAACATGTTAACTAAACAACTTTACAAAACGGCACTTGCTTTGTTGCTGGCCTGCGAAGTCTATGGTGCGAATCGCGAATGATATTTACAATCCTTTAATACACCTCATAATTAACAAGCATGATTAAATCGAAGAAACTGGACATGTATAACATGCTAGGATGATGTACACAACAACACTGCTTTCTACAAAAATGAGAGCCAAACTACATCGGATCTCTTCTTTTAGCCCATCTTGTACAATAAAGAGCTGCGATAGCCTGGTGGTTTGAACGCCGGCCTTCCAATGCGAAGGTACCGGGTTCGAATCCAGCCTGCATCAATGATTTTTTCAATTTATGTGCAGTTAGCATAAAACACCCACTAATATCACGCGCTTTGACGGTGAAAGAGAACATCATGAGGAAACCTGCATATTTATGTCATGACCATCAGTGGTCAGACTAGTATGTGAAATGGAGAAGGCAATGGCAACACCACTCCATTATAACTGACAAGTAAGCCGTCGTGTGTTTCATCACACATGATGACCACGACCCTCAGTCATGACTTAGAAGAAGTACAATAACTATTTTAAACATTTAACAACAGACATTGTTATCTGCTGCATAGAAACAACGTTTTCTTTTTCGCCGAACATGTCAATGGCATCGTATTCACTTCAGTCGATGCTGAACGAGGCGCGCTTGGCAACCGCGGCAGACGTCTGGCAAGACTGACACATGTCAAATTTCACGAAATCAACTCGGCCAAGAATTTAGGTTTCAGTTAAAGCTGTTACGAAATTAGTACAGTAGGAGAAAATTGGGAATTTCTAATACGGGATATCCTAGAGTACTTATTGTAATAAAAATTCTGGGTTATATGTGCAGGGCACTTATGTATTTTAACGTGACAACGTCTATTAATTATATCACAAAAAATTTTGATAATAAATTTTATTATTCTTGTTTGACATGTTTATCGGGTTACAAATCAAGTTATACTAACTCTCAATTATATTTGTTAGGGATTTTATTTCTAATTATTATTGAGCAATAGAATACATCTTTTACTTTCAACCAATTCGGGCAAACGCATACCGACTTAGCGGTCGGCGTAAGCCACGCCCACTTATGTGCGGGACATTTCTCAGCACGCGCGTCCTATCTTATACCAATTTAATAGACGTTGTCACGTCAAAAGCTATTACCTTATAATGAAAGAAAGTTACTGTTTTCTTAAAGACTTCTATTTCTGTTTTATCACTAACTACTAACAATAACATTTATAATAACAAGTAAGAAGCGAATAACGCAACTGCTTTTACCTATCATAGACATCACATACACCTAAAAGAGTTAATGAGATCATTTTGAATATCCAATGATGAACTTATCAATGAGAAAACTAATCATCATCAGCGGAACTACATCTACTACTGAATACACCTCATTTATACATCGATCGGACCTTTACCTGATTATCAGTCTAACTTAAGTACGCCATTCCGGCTTTACGTCACAAATCAAATACAAGATAATACTTATTACGAATATTTCAGTTATAAATACTTATGTTTTGAGTAATACAATATAAGTTCACTATTACAGTAAACGTGTCGCTCGACTGCTACACCCACATGTTACTTAACATAAGTATACTTTCCAGTAAATCAAATCCATCAAAGGTATGAGATATTTTTGGACCAATTTGACGTCAAGTTGTTAAGTTGAATCAAATATTCAAAGGACGTCGGACAGGGACAAACTTTAAAGAATTTTTTTAAAGTGTTAAAAGCTTCCAGGTTTTGGATATAACTTCTTATTTGAGAAAAGGATTAATCGATATTTCCAATGAAGTAAATGAAACGTATCTATAATTTGTGATGACTTAGGTCTCTGTTGCCGGAGACCGTCTAGGTACCACCGCAGTGACTATTTCAACGGAAAAACAGTAGTGTGCAAACATTACTGTGTTTACTGAAGGCCGCTGTGAGCTAGTAAAATTACTGGGGTGACGAGACTTAACATATGTCTCAAAGCGACGTGCGCAATACGGTGCAGTATATACCTTCCTAACTAGCGGAGCGTTATGGGCAAGCGTATCACTTACCATAAGGTGAACGTCTTACTCGTCTAGCAGTAAAAAAACGAAACTAGAGGTTATATTTACATGGCTCCCCTCTCTTCGTTTCGCAGCAGGAGAGCCATCAAAGCCAGCGGCCGACCGCTGTTAGCGTTCGTTGCACAACCGATATAAGAATAGAATTATTTGAAGCTCCATAAAACGCACCGCACTTACGAAAGATTTTACAATGACACAAACCTAACACACCAATATACATCGTACTGCGTTGTGATAAGAGATGATTTGAAATGTACTTTAGCAATTGATTTTGTTTCATCTGTGTAGTACCACTCGACGGTGTGGAAATCGTTTCTTTTTGTTGCAAATCACAATTGCTACCGTGCACTCATCAATGGATAAAGATTATGTCAAGGACCAATTAAAGTTGATAAGCTAACCGCTATATGCTTAAGTGTAAGCACCGTAGTTATTTGTACGTAGGGCTATGAATTATTTTCAGAATTGGTCTAAGTTCGCATTGTTTGGTAATGCATCAAATGAGAAGAAGCTTCACCGTCCGGCGAGGCAATGGCATTAGTTTGCTCGGTACTCTTCCAGATGTTATACCAAGTGGTAGGTCTCCGTTGCCGGAGACCGTCTGGATGGGTACCACCGCAGCTCCTATTGCAACTGACAAATAGTAGTGTGCGAACATTACTGTGTTCCGGTTTGAAGGGCGCTGTAGCTAGTGTAATTACTGGGGTAACGAGACTTTACACCTTATGTCTCAAAAAATGTGAGGATGACCTGAGACGTTTTTTCTTTCTTTAGTGTACCTACGTTTTTGTTTAAGATAAGACAAATATTCTAAATTGTACACCTGTAACACAAATTTTACAAAAGAAATACATGAGTCAGAACAAAAATGTACAACGGTGGTCTTATTGCTGTTTTTCTTTGTTATAAGTTACGTTTTTAGTTTGTGTATACAACAAAATTAATAATTAATGTAATACTGTAATTTACAATGTATAGTTGATCTTATGGTAATAATTTGGAAAATAGTATTTTCAAGTAAAACTTAATATAATGGGAATAATTTAGTTCAAACATATTATACACGGTTCTGGTGGTATCGTGTGTTCGTTTGGTGACCATTTCAACATTTTTGTGATAATCAAATATTTGTTCGGGACCATTCAACTTGAGAAAAAATTCAAGCATAGTTTCAACATTACTAACCTCCTAGAACTAAGAACTTAGAAATGCAGGACGTTACTTGATTGTGATATACCCTTGCTATGTAAGTTTGTTTTGATCGTGACCCACTTTTGGTCTTATTCCAACTGCTATGAAATGCAAAAAGATAATTTAAAAGTAAAATTCCGAAAACATTATTTTCCAAGAGAGTATTTCATTCTACTACATAACAATTGTACAACGTTTCGTCTAAAAATTTGTTAGCTACTAAAGAAGTTTCGCCTGCTTTTTGTATTTTGCGATGCAACAGGTTTTTTTAAACAGCACACAAACTGATAGTCCATAAACCATTCGCCGGTGTAAGGAGAGTGCGGAGCGGCGGGTTAACAATGGAAACAAATGTTACAATCGAAACGAGTTCTTGAGTAATATTTTCCTTTAGAAATTCCATTAGAGCCGGCGCTGCCCCTGCTCCCCCTTGCGCAGTACTACACGTAAATAAACAAACGGCCGGAGATTACCTCACGCGGCACTAACAGCCCCACGGGGAAATGATAACAAGCATTTTTTTATTATTAACTTGGAAGGACCCCCGTAACCAATCCCTGTATTGTTAAAAACATAAGTTACTGTTAATAATAATCAGCAAAGAATTTACAAAATTTTTATAAGTCAACGTTGTTATTCGCTTGTTCATAATAAAATATGGAATGATGTCTAAATATTATATACAAATGATATATAATTTAAGTAATTCTCTTTTAGCACTAAATTAATTATACGACTTAAGAATGAATCCAAATCAAAGACAAAATTAATAAAATACTGGTATAGGCAGGCGTTAGGACGTTTACACTGCATCGAATCCGTCTTCTTGTAAGTCGTATTTCCTCAGGACTGAGTGTCGTGGTCATCATGTATCATGAAACACACGACGACTCACTTGTCAGTTATAATGGAGTTGTGTTGCCATTGCTTTCTCCATTCCACATACTAGTGCGAGCACGAATGCTCATGACATAGATATGCAGGTTTCCTCACGATGTTTTCCTTCACCGTCAAAGCACGTGATATTAGTTGGTGTTATACTAACTGCGCATAAATTGAACAATTCATGGGTGCAGGCCAGATTCGAACCCGGCACCTTCCGAGTGGAAGACCGGCGTTCAAACCAATAGGCTATCACGACTTCTCATATCCATCACTTCTCGATATAAGATCTTAAGTGTCGCTACCTCCAGACATGTGAACATTTTCTTAACAAGTCCAATATTATTTTATGAACAAGTTAAGTCGTAGTAAACGAGACACGACCTGTCCAAAACAATTAGACTGCTCGTTACACTCTGCGACATAACATGAACCCCAACAAACCTGTAATGATAGTTACAGTGCCGTAGACCGTTACACGCACATTCAGAAAATTATTAATTTACATTCCAACAAAACAACTAGTAACACAACATAATAAACTTACATATTATGTAAGTACATTTAAGTTATAATTGGACACCGTCTCAACATACACACGCTAGTAATTGTTCAGACGGTTTCTTGGAAGAAAATCTTATATACTAAAGGGTATAAAATATATTCATTCTTATGAAATACATTACAAACTTATTAATTGGTATTTACAATTTTTTATTTAGTATAATTTGAGATTATTAAAAGAACTAGTTCCTCTATTCACTTCTAAAGGGTTAATCTTTTTGGAGTCTCTCTGCAGGTATCTCTTTATGCCGTCCCATAGCATTTTATTCGCCGGCTTTTGTTTCCTAACGTCACTTAAATTCGAGGGAAATAGGTTCCGTGCCGTTACCGAGTGTATGGAGCGTGAGAATCGAATCCCACTACCTAACAGGATTTTTTTCGCGTTATAGATTCTAACGCTTTAACTTAAGACAATACAAATGCAATCATCGTACTTGATACTAAGTAAGCAAGTTAGTGTAGTTAAAAGATTACTGTCGCAATGACGACGACATACATAACTAGTTTTGTGTTTTTTTTTTCTCTTTATTAATTTTGGGATTTTTAATAGAATCATGCCAGTCCCATCATACCATAACATAATTACACACACTCATATACATTACAATCATACAATTTTTAATATACTTTTTAGAATAAACATGAACAGTGCTCTGGCCCTCTCCGAGCCCGGAGAAGACAGAACACTGTGAAATGGACTAAATATTAAATCTATTTATGTTGAGAAGTTCTATTATTTTATTCCTAATTTGTTCGTTCTGGACACATTCCTGTAATATGTGATGAACATCGTCTACCTTTTTACATATCTCACAATAAGGTGAGGGTACCTTTTTCATTAAAAATTTAAATTGATTTAGTGGAATGTGTCCAGAACGGACTCTATGAGCTATCTTAATTGAGCTTCGAGAATATTGAACCTGTTCAAACCATGGTATGTGTGGCGGTTCATTGACTAACGTCTTGTACCACACTCCTTTCTCTTTCGACCTTTCATTGAAATGAGTTTTCCAAGTCTCACGACATTTTTTCCTATATTTATACAGGATCTCATTAATATTTTGTTGCACATAAATTTCCGCTCCGTCAGTACTAGCATTTTTGGCTAAACGGTCCGCCTCTTCATATAACTAGTTTTGTACTTTTCAAAAAGAGCTCTAATACAAAATTAATATCAACCATCAAATACTTAAACTGTCATCATCATCTGGAAGTCGCTCACAAACAAGCGACAGTTTCGCATCTCCACATCGCATCATTAAACTCTATTATTAATATAAGCGTTAAGTACAAAATTAATAACTTAAAACAGTCTGATAATCGTCGAGCTGAAACCGTTGTACAATCCGGCAACAACAGTAAACAACTATTTAGGTAAACTATAAATATTCATAATAGATTGTTCCCTGGTTAATCCGAGCTCGTACCATTAAAACCGTCAAGGTGCCAGCTCAGCCTGCGACCTGGAGATAAGCGGAATAGCCTGTCGTTACCTGGTTATAGGCGCTTCGAGGATCTGTTATCTGATAGTATAATAAAGGTAACGCATATTAAATATTACAATGTCCTTATAGAACGTTTTAACCCGTTACATTTAAGCACATCCTGCGCCATTTTGTATATGTTATATATAGTGGTAAGTTCCATTACCGCGTTGAGTACTAGAAGAGCTTTTACTTTGTCATATAACACAAAGGTCTTTGTTGCAGATGAAAAAGAATTATGATCTATATGTAACAGTAGTACAATTGTGGAAAATATATTTACAATTTATATTAAGTTAATTATAAATTTAAATATACTAGTAGAAAATAATAAATACTAAAGAGAATCAAAAAGAGCAGTTATACCAGTTTCATTTAAGGTACTGTTTTAATAATTTTATTAAAATGTGAAAAGTTGAAATATTTACAAACCAAAAAAATTATACAACTTAATTTTACTTAACTGGTAGTTAGCTGCAAAACTTCCAATATTTCTTTCAAGTTTCTCACATTTTACTTATCTGTTAGTAAAACATTTAATAATGTGGTATACTGATCAAAAACCGAAAAGCATAACTAAAAACTCTTTGGTATAAACTTAGTGTTAAAAACAATTTAATTGATGATGATGTTCATACAAAGTTGCGCCCTCTAGAGTAACACGTTAAGCAAACAATATAACTAATCCGGAAACCTAGAACCACAATATCTGGAAATCGGGCGAACTTTACTCATATCCAGCGGGGCGGCAGTTTCACGTATTTAGACCGCCATCATATTTAATGGGGCACAGATTATCCATTATATCGTTTTGATCGTATCAATTTTAATATAGCGAATGATGATTATTACATTTAATGAAAGTTATAACTTGAAAACGTTAAACTTGATAGGTATCTCAAGGGAAGCCGCGGGGAGAGAGAATGAGGAATATTTTTATAAAAGTAGATGATAGAGACAACGACAGAATATCTTTTGGCCATCACTGGACGTCGGTTTGAAGGGTAAGTGATTTTCCTAAGGGGTTCTCTATCAGACTGTTTGTATATGTAATAAAACATTTCATCATACAACTCCAACATAATAATAACCAACGACACGAGCTGCACTATATATTTATTTTTTCTTTGTTTAATCTGTTTTTATAAGATAATTAAAATTTACGTAAAATATTTTGTTTTGTATATTTATGATTTATTTTTATTTGTGCATATGTATCTTTTTAATTTTGATCATTATAGGGAAGACACTGCCTTCTGCAACACAGCGAAAGCTAAAGCAGAGGGCAGGGACTCCACTGTTTATGTAAAATGTATTTTTGGTGAATAAACATTTTTGAATTTCTTCGTCTATCTAACAAGTAAAGTACAGTATAGATAGCACATTTAAAATAACTTATTCATCGGCACACGTGCAACGTGTAGTAGCAGCGATCACTTGAGTCGCGGATACAAGGGCCGTTGGGAGCGCATCAAGCGCGGCGATACGAGTCCAAGATGGCTCCCAACATGGCCGCTAAGATGGCGGCTAGGAGGCTAATGGCAGATAAGTCGCGCCGCTCGGATATCCGGCGCGGATAAGCGAGCGGCTTGACGGCGCATCGACGGCGCACTTACTTGTAAAACATGCTTTTACTTAACGATACCGGTTAAGTGTGTTTACATTTACTACTTACAAATTTTCGGATGAAAGTTTTCATTATCTATATAAAAGGTTATTCATATAAATTATTTATACGTAAGAGTGATATCCGTGAGAGTATGTACTTATATTTTGTGTACGATAAAGAATAGTAATCATTTCAAGAATTACCACACATATTCATTTATCAAACCACCTACTTTCACAAGATTGTAGTCAAAATGTATAAAAAAACTTAGTTAAAAATAAAAGTAAAGGTGTAGTTAAGTTAGATAGACAATAGGATTAAAAAGAACGTTCAGAAAAGATACAATCACAGACTCAATCATTGTGATATAAATATTTGTATGGCCAAGACTATTCTAGTACCCTTAATAAAATTCAATGCTCTTTATATTCGATAATAATAGAAAACTAATAAGTTGCAATAATTACTATACACGTTAGAAAAAGTTAAAGCGTCGTTACTTCATCTAGACTTAAGTATGATGAGAATTTCATATAAAATCCTCAATCTGTTTGTTTTAAATGTTTTACAATGTAAAGAAAAATCCTTCAGCAACCTCACGTTGGCAATAAATCATAACTTTCCAGTTCGCGAACAATAAAACAACTTTTCAAGTGAAAGATTCCCTCTTGATCTTCACATGTTGTCTACGAACTTGGCCTCCGCTGGCATTACTTCTGGGATATTAAGATTTTCTTATTATAACTAAGAGATAAAGAAGTTTCTATTTAATGAGAAAGCTGGATTCGCATAAAAATGAACTAAAATATAGGATGATTGGTATGTTTAATTCGAATCAAAATTTAAGGTTACAAAAAGACTATAACTTTGTGTTTAGTTTGCTCTTATATATAATTGTTTCTATATATTTGGGATTGTCTTTGGATATACGCTTTTTGATTAACGGAAAATTTAGAAATCAGTATTCATTCGAAACCTCGCAGGTTCTTAAGTCTTTAGACCATAACCAAGGCTGCATCCCTGAATAATAATAATATCAGAGAAAAGCGTGAGTTAAAAAAACCAAGGCTTTAAGTTTTTTTTTTTATTTAGTTACCCCATTACATTTTTACATAACATAATTTTAATTTCTTTTAAAAGTACACCAACTCGCAATCCGAATCGGTCTTGTAGTTTACAAGCAACTTTAAGTTGGTGCGATGGTAAAATCTCGGGTACTACTTTCCTTTTACCTAAGTTTCGAGCGGGTAAAATTTTGTTTCCAGAAACTTTCTTACTGTTGATTAAAGGAATATTGTAAAGGAGAATCCGCGGTGTATTCCAGCTACATTAAAGAACTGCTAACATTAAGATTTTATGTGAGAGGATTGCACAGATTAAATTAACGATACGAGACAGAATTTCTTCAGCGTTATATTAGATATTCTTCTTCTTCTAAGTCGTATTTCCTCATGAGTGAGGGTCGTGGTCATCATGTTTTTTTTTATTGAAACACACGTCGACTCTCTTGGCAGTTATAATGGAGTGGTTTGCCATTGCCTTCTCCATTTCACATAATAGTCTGACGATTGATGGTCATGGCATAGATATGCAGGTTTCCTCACGATGTTTTCCTTCACCGTCAAAGCGCGTGATATTAGTTGGTGTTTTTATGCTAACTGCACATAAATTGAAAAATTCATTGGTGCAGACCGGATTTGAACCCGGCACCTTCGCATTGGAAGGCCGGCGTTCAAACCATTAGGCTATCACGGCTCTATATTAGATATAGTAGAAGCCAAAACAAATTTAATTTTAAGTTTTCTTCTGATGTTTCTCTAACAAGTTTCTTTAAAGCTGGGACGTGATAGTTGAATCTATCAGGTAATGCTTCGAGTATAAAGTATGAGACGATTAGGTAATTTCTCAGCGATGTGCCCACCGAACCTCCACCGCATTCCGTCAACTGGCATAAATCAGTTATTGGCACGAATTCCGCGCATTCTTCGCGTATAATCTTTGGCATCGGGAACGCAATATGTTGCATAACCGGCATTGCGCCGCGGGAGGCGCCGAGAATGCTGCTACACCCTCAATCCATTGTGTCAGTTAAAAGAAGGCGACACAACAGAACTATCATATAACTACTAATTAATGCCAAGTATGAAAGATATATCTCCTATCCATCAACTTTATAAACTTCTTGAAATACATCAAAAAAGAAATTCAAGTAAAGAGAACCCACCGAATCCCAAAAACATAAATATGAACGGAAATGATTATCATTATAAACCGAACTTTACCGCCTTGAAATATAACGTCTAAGTTTCATATTCCGGTTATTACAAAACTCTCACCGAAACACAATTATCTTAACAACCGTGAACAATACAATGTTATTAGATACCTCTGGTAATTATAATGTTAAAAATATAAAAGCAGCAAAATATAATTTTTTAACATACAGTATTTCATTATTTTTTTTTTATTAATTTAGAATAGTCGATGTATTTTTGCTAGTTAATCAGCTTCTCTATAAATTGATAAGAAGCTAAGGGAATACTTTTGGGGTTGTACTTTGTATTATACATACAAAACGTTTAGTGAAAATTCTTTAGGAATATAAAACATTGTACTAATTGCTATAAAAAAGGTTAGGATTCCAACGAATGTTGCTAGTTCATCACTAATACACAAACTAACATCTTTCAATAAATATTGCTGTGTAAATTTTCATAAACATTTAATATAACATATCTCAAAGACTTATTGTTCGTTAGAAACTAATGAAAAACAAAATGGACAAATCGATAGTCATACAACTCGTATTACAATAGTCACATTTAAAGCCTCCAATCACAACGGAGCGTGAGAGTACATCAATAAGTATCCAACTTCAGCAAAGTTCTTCAGAGGATCGACGAACTCTCAACCGTATCGCAGTCGAGTCGCCCACCAATAAAACCCTATCAAGATATGAACGGAGTAATAAAAACTTTAGAGCCGTGATAGCCTAGTGGTTTGTACGCCGGCCTTCCACTCCGAAGGTATCAGGTTCAAATCCGCCCTGCACCAATAATTTTTTCAACATATGTGCAGTTAGTATAACACCAATTAATATCACGCGCTCTGACGGTCAAGCAAAACATCGTGAGGAAACCTGCATATCTATGTGATGAGCATCCGTGCCCGCACTAGTATGTGAAATGGAGAAGGCAATGGCAACACCACTCCATTATAACTGACAAGTAAATCGTCTGTTTCATTACACATGATGACCACGACCCTCAGTCATGATGAAATACGACTTAGAAGAAGAATAAAAACTCGGCAGTCTACTTGAAGATATCCTCACAAATTAAACATTTTTGAATTATTCGCGCGGGTGAGTGTCGGAGGCTTCTGTTCATATCCCGAGTGGAAAATGTAACAAATATCATCACTTTGGAGTTTCTCCCTTTATAAATATGATACATTATTCGTGCTCTTAATAAAAACGGGACGCTCCTGTGCTCTTTCTATTTTTGTCACTGTATCATAAAAAACGGATTTTATGTTCGTCTTCACCATGGATTATGAAAATTCCTTTGGGAATATAAAACTTTGAAAACATTGTACTAATTGCTATAAAAAAGGTTAGGTAGGATTCAAACGAATGTTTCTAGTTCATCACTAATACACAAACTAACATCTTTCAATAAATATTGCTGTGTAAATTTTCATAAACATTTAATATAACATATCTCAAAGACTTATTGTTCGTTAGAAACTAATGAAAAACTAAATGGACAAATCGATAGTCATACAACTCGTATTACAATAGTCACATTTAAAGCCTCCAATCACAACGGAGCGTGAGAGTACATCAATAAGTCTCCAACTTCAGCAAAGTTCTTCAGAGGATCGACGAACTCTCAACCGTATCGCAGTCGAGTCGCCCACCAATAAAACCCTATCAAGATATGAACGGAGTAATAAAAACTTTAGAGCCGTGATAGCCTAGTGGTTTATACACCGATCTTTCACTCCGAAGGTACCGGGTTCGAATCCGGCCTGCACCAATGAATTTTTCAATTTATGCGCAGTTAGTATAACACCAACTAATATCATGCGCTTTGACGATGAAGGAAAACATCGTGAGGAAACCTGCATATCTATGTGATGAGCATCCGTGCTCGCACTAGTATGTGAAATGGAGAAGGCAATGGCAACACCACTCCATTATAACTGACAAGTAAGTCGTCGTGTTTCATTACACATGATGACCACGACCCTCAGTCATGAGGAAATACGACTAAGAAGAAGAATAAAAACTTCAGCAGTCTACTTGAAGATATCCTCACAAATTAAACATTTTTGAGTTATTCGCGCGGGTGGGTGTCGGAGGCTTCTGTTCATAACCCGAGTGGAAAATGTAACAAATATCATCACTTTAACGAGTTTCTCCCTTTATAAATATGATACAATATTCGTGCTCTTAATAAAAACGGGACGCTCCTGTGCTCTTTCTATTTTTGTCACTGTATCATAAAAAACGGATTTTATGTTCGTCTTCACCATGGATTATAAAAATTCATACCGTTTTATTTTCCATAAACTTATAAAGACGTTTTATTGCGGTAGAGTGACGCTTGCGAGAGTTAAATATAACCGATAATTGAGATTATTTATGAATGGAGGAACAGAAGTGGCCTTTGTTAAAAAAACACGTTAACACGTTTTTTTAAAAAGAAACATAAATAGAAATAGAACAAAATTTGTATAGAAATCCATCTAACCTATTTTTCCAGTGTTACGGACGATATTATACTTTTGACTTTGAGATATACTGATCAATAAACTTGAACCATTCTAAAATAAGTTATGTGAAGTCATACATACAAAAGAAACGAACGGAATGCAGAACTTATTTCCCGTCGGTTACCTAGCAGAAATTAGATATTCGCTACTGCACTTTTTTTAATTATTGTAGAAAACTAAAATTCAAATCATATTTCACACAAAGCGTTTATATCTAGAGAGTAATAAATTACATCTATGAATTTATATGATGTATGTACGCAGCTTAAGTAAATCTCCTATCAACACTGAATTCAGCACAAAAAATGTTTACTATTAAGTACGCCATAAATTCAACCGAAACTAACAAAATATGAACATCATACAACACAAGTGATTTATTTCAACGTCATGAAATAAATAAAGAGTAACGCAGAAAGAATAGAAAGGAATAGTTTCACGCAACGTACATTTTTTTTTTATACTACTATGCGACGAGACGAGCAAGACGTTCACCTGATGGTAAGTGATACGCTTGCCCATGACAACGCGGTGCTAGTTAAGATGGTACACACTGCACCACATTGCGCCCGTCGCCTGAGACATAAGGTGTTAAGTCTCGTTACCCCAGTAATTACACTAGCTACAGCGCGCTTCAAACCGGAACACAGTAATGTTCGCACACTACTATTTGTCGGTTGAAATAGGAGCTGCGGTGGTACCCACCCAGACGGTCTCCGGCAACAGAGACCTACCACCTGGTAAATCACCACTAGGGTACTCTGATGTGGCTAAGTTATTACTTGATACATTCACACACTACTGGTAATAAGGTCTCAGTACCAGGAGGTCTGGGTACTACTATTAATTCACGATAACAAGACTTGTATCTAAAGGTATCATACTAAACAGTATAGTTATGGACCACTTACTTACAATCGTGTATACGTTCAGTTCGTCGCGTCAATTTTTCGAATAACATAACGTATGTTTTCGCATCATATAACACTCCGCTTTTTATGATTGGATAAAAATAATTAGAACATCATTTATTAATAACTAGCAGCGCCGGGTTGCGTAACTGATTGTTATACACTTTAATATGTTTCGCTTATGCAACTGAAGTGTACAACGAATTTTCATGATGTCTTTTCACATAAACTATTTTAAAGATATTGTTTCATTACTTAAGATATACAACACGATTTTTTTTTTTATTCGACGAAGTATCAACACGAATAAGACGTTCACCTGATGGTAAGTGATACGTTTGCTTATAACGTGACACTAGTTAGGATGATATACACTGCACATCATGCTCCTCGCTTGGAGACATAAAATATTAAGTCTAGTTACCGCAGTAATTTTACTTGCGAAATATGTTATACTCATATAGTTCATAATATGACAAATGGAGAATGATACTTGATAATTCGGGAGCGCTCTATTAAAACGTCGTTTAGTGATTTTTTAATCAATAATGGTCTAATACCATTAATTATAATAGAAGCAGATTTATAATACGAGGACCGTAGCTATACATGGGCGTGGTGGGGGGGTCCGAATACCATACCACGAAGCGAACTTACCAACTTCCGCGTTACAAGGCAAACTGCTTAACCGCTGCGATACGGAGGTAATTAGAGTTAGGTTTCTCTGATACATGTAACATTCTTTTAATTTAGACCATGACCCAAAAGAAAAATTAACGAATAAACGAGATATATATAAATCCTCATAACCAATGAGCATAGACGTTAGCGGGCTCGCGTACTTATATACGGAGTGACAAATTGTTGGTAACATCCACATGGGACTTGATCGGCAGCTGCGTTCTTCTAAACTTTCCACGTATACATTGTATAATTTATCATTTAACAATACGATAAAAAAAATAAACGAAAACTTAATTTTCTTATGCCTAGAACAAAGGATCACAAGACATCTGTAACAATGCAAACTGAAAAGATCTTTTATCAAAATAATATTTCTCTATTCTTTAACATAATAGGTCTTAAAGGTTTGAAAGCAGCGAATTTCACTGAAAAAAATAAATAAAAGGACGTTTCGTTTTTTTATCTAGATTTTTAAGATGCTTAGCTACTTTTTTCCACTCAAATAAATCATATTTAGACTTTTCGTACACAAAAGCAGAAATATTTTTAAAAAGTCAAGCACAAGACAAACAAGCTTTATGTGATACAAATGTGTTCAGGAACTCGAGCAACAGCTGCCGCCGTTCATTTTTAACACGAATACAGCTTTGTTACGTCACAATACACATATATTTTTAAGTATAATGCGAGAACTTGGGAATAAGTACAATGAGAGCGTGGGGGCTAATGGTATAAGTTAGTGTCACGTTGTCCTGCACATGACACGCGATAACGAGGTATTTTATATAAACGTTGTGCTTATACATTATAGACATAGCACGTTGTTCCCTTAATCCATTGGACCTCAAATATAGTAATATATATAGCCACTATAACGGAAGAAAAGGTTGTATTAACATATACGAGAAATGTTAATAGGATTTTAAATGTACTGTATTAAAACGGATTTTTTTTAATACTACTATGCGACGAGACGAGCAAGACGTTCATCTGATAGTAAGTGATACGCTCGCCCATGTCAACGTGGTGCTAGTTAAGATGGTACACACTGCACCACATTGCGCTCGTCGCCTTGAGACATAAGGTGTTAAGTCTCGTTACCCCAGTAATTACACTAGACAGCGCCCTTCAAACCGGAACACAGTAATGTTCGCACACTACTGTTTGGCGGTTGCAATAGGAGCTGCGGTGGTACCCATCCAGACGCTCTCCGGCAACAGAGACCTACCACCTGGATGGTCGTATGAATTGTAGCAAGGCTTTTCGGAACCTTTTTTTTATTTAACGAGACGAACGAGACTACCTGATGGTAAGTGATACGCTTACCTATAATAACGCGACGTTAGTTAAGATAGTATACACTGCACCACATTGCATTCGCCTTGAGACATATGTTAAGTCTCGTTACCGCAGTAACTTTAATAGCTAAAACACCCTTCAGTAAACACAGTAATGTTATCACACTACTGTTTGGTGGCTGAAATGGAAGCGGCGATGGTAACTAGACGGTCTCCGTAAACTTAGACCTACCAGCAGTAAAGCTTAAGAAGCTGCAGGCTATAGCTACCACACATAATGTAAATTATCATCAGTAATCACCAGCTGCCTTATTATTATTTAACAGTATATAAAGTGTTAGCACATATCATAGAAAAAACTTTTACTTGTCAATTATACCGTAATAACATTTAGTGTGTTAAAAGATAATAATATATTCTATTGCAATGTATGTAGAATCGAATCAACGATTTACGTCTGGCAACTATTTGTTGGCAAGGTTACCTCAACTTGACCTTGAATCTCTGAATACTCTATCTTGTAGTCTTCAATGGGTTGATACCATTAAACGTCATACAAGTTACACGATATTAAAATCGTGTAAAACAAACCACTTGCTACAAAACACAGTTTTAACCTGATTACAATGTAATTAATACCATACCAGTTGGTCAACAAATATTGTGTGAAGAATGTTGCCATAGTAAAAATCATAACGATTAGAAATTTTGTAATTAAACAGTATGTATTCTCATCATCATCATCATTACCAGCCTGTTAACCTCTATCATATTAATTATATATACACTCCCGGAAACATCTATCGGCCCACCTAGTGTCTAAAAGTTTTAACGGTGCCTAGCTAAAAATAAATGTTAGGTGCAGCAATAAGTTTTAATGCAGTTTTAAAGCTGATTTTTTGGTCAATCTTTGTGTATGTTTTTTTTTTTTTAATTTTGAATTTAGGATTATGAAAAATAAACGAAAATTCGAGTCTGTTCATTGTTTTGAACGACCGAGGAATGGAGAAAACTTTTTTATTTCGCACAAGTTGGATTTTTTTTTAAGTGTCCGATTATTGATTCCTTAAAAAGGCAAATCTAAACTTAGAGCCAGTTTTGACCAAAAAATATGGATACTCTGCCTGAAATTGTCGCCCGAGCTGTAAAACTTCTGCCGACCAAATCAATTCGAAATTACAAAAAAAAAAAAAAAAAAAAACATACATAAAGGTTGACCAATAAATCTGCTTCAAAACCGCATTAAAACTTATTGCTCCACCTAACATTTATTTTTAACTAGACACCGTCGAAACTTTTAACACTGGGTGGTGGGCCGATAGATGTGTCCGGGAGTATATTATATTACATTGTATCCTCTGCATATCTTTAATATCATAACTTACATATACATTATTCTCTATAGCCCCGAATGCCATTGATATGTTTTTCATTGCATAAGATAGTATTGTAGTAATTTAAACATCTCTTTGTGATTTTGTGTCTAAACTCATTAACTTCCATATGATCTCTTATTTCAATAAAATATACTGTTACTCAATCCGAGCCGGCAGACGACGCAGATAATCCGCCAAAATTTTCATGCGCTCACTTCAACATTAAACTTCGGGTCGCGCTGAAGAGGGATCGATTTGTATTAAAAGGATCTTATCTGGGATATAGCTTAAGGTGATGATAAGACTTTTAGATACGGTTGTGCGAAAGAGATACTAAATTTATATAAAATATTTATCGTTGAGCGTGAATTGAATTAATTTAAAGATTACAAAGATTTTTTCTAATATAAAACAGAACGTCAATTTGATATGGATGTGGAGTGTTTACCTGATGATACCCGGTTACCCATAAACGCGACACTAGTGAGACTATATACACATCACCATTAAGTTTCGTCATCGCAGTAATATCACAAACTACATCGGTTTTCAATCGGAACACAGTAATGTTTAACAAACTTTTGTTTATCAGAACATCGACAATAGAGCCGTTATTTAAGAACTGTTTTAAAGAACGTTGATGTTTTTTTTTTATTTATTTCCCACTTTTCCCTGATATTATTATTCAGGGGTTTTTATCATATTTACATAATTCACTACTAATACTATCTAATCAATCATTGCGAAAATCGTATTTAATTATCCTTATTCCTATTGTTAACTATTGTATATTTAAACAAAAATTGAAAAACTTTGTTTTAACTAACTTATTTTTTATCAACTCGGATAAACCTATTTTATTTCCATTAGGACAAAGCGTTTCGCTTCGTCCTTCATAATGCGTACAGCGAGGGAGTGGAACAGTCTGCCGGCGTCAGTGTTTCCGTCCAGGTATGATGTGGGGGTCTTCAAAAAAAGAGTGAACAGGCTTCTTCTAGACTAGTGCGCTTTACCACCTAGATTACATCGCCGCTTACCATCAGGTGGGATCGTAGTCAAGCACTAGTCTATCCTAAATAATAAGAGAAAAAAAAATATCTATTTTCAGCCCTGTCTCTTGTTCGAAGTCATACCGTGAGTTCACATGGATGGGACATTCCGTCAGCAAATGAAGCCCGTTGATGTTAAATAAGAATAGCTTTTAGTATTCGTAACACTTTGTTAGCTTGACTTAAAGTGTATAGACATTGTTTAAATGTAGAGGCGGAGGGATCGGGATCCATTGAATAGTTAACGGCGCGTTACAGCGCGGCGGGCAACAGGTCCCCGTCTTATCGCTTTGTTTACAAGCTCGCCCCGCGAACTGCTCGTGCATTGAAGAGTGGCAGCGTTTGGAGGTGCGCCAATTCCGTAAAATTGTATACGATCGAACTTGATGCTAACTGATGCTAGTTTGCGTCGGCGATAGCAATGAAAAGCAAATTTTATTTATTTATACACTACAACTTCAATTCAAGAATTTCATTCTTTATAAACCCATAGAGACAAAGAAGAATCTAGGCTGTATTATAAAACATCAATTTGCATATAAAAAAGTTTATCTCCTCGTTATTGATAAGGACAGCAAAGGAGTGGAACAACTTGCCGGCGTCTGAGTTACCGTTCAAATACGAAAATGTCTTCTAGACTTACTGTGTTAGTTAGTTTTTAAAGAACACATACCACTTAACACCTCATGGAATAGCAGTCAAGCATTAACCTTTTTAATTATAAAGACACATGATGCATAAAAGCAAAGTGAAATAACAGACGGAGGATTCAAAAATAAATTTGAAGTTGATTATGAACTTTCCGGGCACTTTGTGTTTTTCAATCACTTTGAAGTCTAGTACTTTTAAAACTCTTTTTAACTGCTCCAGTCTTTTTAATGAAACAATTGTGAGTAGAACAACAAACATAAAAATTGAGTTTGTTGTCAGTTCCTCTCAGAGGAGAGCTAGTTTCAAGCTTTCTTCTAATAATCATTAAAACTGATTGTATAATACAAATATAGTATAAGAAGATATTTTTAGTTTTAGTTTTACACCAACCATAGTTATATACTTAAATTAGATATATTGAAAAGTTCAAATGATACTGCTCAAGGAAATTTATTTTCATTTGCAGTAAAAAGTAGGTAATTCGCATTGTAATACAAATGCAAATGACTGATTAAGAAACATTGTAAACTTTGCGGGGAGACTTGTAAATTGGAAAAGTCTATAATTTAATGAGTTTTAATATAACTTTGTATAATTTCATATCCTGAATTCGTCCTGTTCTACACTCCCGGACACATCTATCGGCCCACCTAGTGTTTAAAAGTTTTAACGGTGTCTAGCTAAAAATAAATGTTAGGTGGAGCAATAAGTTTTAATGCAGTTTTGAAGCTGATTTTTTGGTCAACCTTTATGTATGTTTCTTTTTTTTTAATTTTGTATTCAGGATTATGAAAAAAAAAAAACGAAAATTCGAGTCTGTTCATTGTTTTCAACGATCCACCCAGGAATGGAGAAAACTTTTTTATTTCGCACAAGTTGGATTTGTTTTTTGATGTGTCCGATTATTGGTTCCATAAAAAGGCAAATCTGAACTTAGAGCCAGTTTTGACCTAAAAATATGGATACTCTGCCTGAAATTGTCGCCCAAGTTGTAAAACTTCAGCCGGCCAAATCGATTCGAAATTACAAAAAAAAAATAAAAAAAAAACATACATAAGGGTTGACCAATAAATCTGCTTCAAAACTGTATTAAAACTTATTGCTCCACCTAACATTTATTTTTAACTAGACACCGTCGAAACTTTAAACACTGGGTGGTGGGCGGATAGATGTTTCCGGGAGTATATTTTGATCTGATAAATAAATATTGCACTTACCACAGTGATGGGGTAGGCGGGGTTGATGATGGTGTAGAGCAAGATGTGGTTGGGTCGCGCGGGCAGCTCCCGCTTCCTGCGGGGCTCCCCCGACATGTAACTGTTGCCATTGCTCTGAAAATAAAGAAAAAACAAATTTAAATAAACGAGAAGTGTTAAGGTTATTTCATTTTATAGATTCGACACAGACACAGACACAGACTCGTTAGTTAGCAGAATGATTCACAAATTTTAAGAATTACGAATAAGTATAGGATCGAATACGTCATACGATTATCGTTAATAATATAAAGCATCCAACAAGCATAAAACTTAGAGATTCATGAGGAACGTTAACTTTTCACACTGTTAATAAAGTGCAAGTGGACTTGCACTTTATGGTTATTAGGTCCAAATCATAGCAATCAGGTGCAAGTAAATTACCAAGGTTACAACTTAGTTTTTTGTTAGGAGCAAAATTATTTTAGATTACTAAGAACACAGTTATTATCAGTCGTAAGTGATTTGAAAACGATCACCAATATAGAGATTAGTACAAAGAAGTACAGCAGGTCAAGAAGCTGGCAGAGCTCTGGAGCTAGTTTTGATATTTGACGACGTAAATATCTCTCCAGAAAAGGATAATTAAATCGACGAAATTAACCTAGACCTTTGTAGAGTTTATCATTCAAAAAATTCATTTAATTAAGAGAAGCGTATAAGCTTGTAAACGATGTTTGAACTCCTGTCATAAGCGAAGCTGCACGCCAAGTTAGTCGCACTGACATAGTTTCATAACTAAATACTTCAGAGTCAAGGGGAAAAACCCTCGAAGTTTCGAAGTAATATATTCGAAAATTTAATAACTTGCATCGTTGAAACAAGAAGCCTTCAGACTACTTTGTAAATAAAATCAAATGAATTTACAAGAGTTAATATCTTATGTATCAAGACGAGAACTACGTGGCGCTGTGTATATCATTTCAACTAATGCTTTATGAATCATCTGGTGAACAAGTATGATATGAGGGCCCTCAAGAAAAGAGTAAACAGGCTTCTTCTAGAATGCGCTTTACCACTTAGATTAAATCGCCGCTTACCATCAGGTGGGATCGTAGTTAAGCGCTAGTCAATGCAAAAATAAATCAAAAAATCTTTCTGGTTTCGCGGCATTGTCGAATATAACAAAACGGTTTAAGTGTCATTAAACGAAATTATTGACAACAGAATCACCATCTACATGAAGCCATACCAATTTTACACAACACCGCGACTATGAATCAAAATTGTCCAATAGCGTTCGCGATTAAACGCTCCTCGAGCGTATGTAACACGTAAATCATACGACGCACGTGCGCAGACGCACCGCGCGACAGAGCGCGTAAATCTAGACCTCGAATCTAGATTTCGATTATTGAGTCGATGATAAAATATCGTATGTAATTCAGGTGATCGAAAATGGCTTTAAGTATAAATAGCTTACATTATTAGGTTTTTTTTTATACTACTAAGCGACGTGACGAGCAAGACGTTCACCTGATGGTAAGTGATACGCATGCCCATGACAACGCGGCGCTAGTTAAGATGGTACACACTGCACCACATTGCGCTCGTCGCCTTGAGACATAAGGTGTTAAGTCTCGTTACCCCAGTAATTACACTAGCTACAGCGCGCTTCAAACCGGAACACAGTAATGTTCGCACACTACTATTTGTCGGTTGCAATAGGAGCTGCGGGGGTACCCATCCAGACGGTCTCCGGCAACAGAGACCTACCACCTGGTAACAATTAAAAAAAAATATATAAAGTCTGTGTTATATTAAAGTTCTTGGAAAAAAAAAAGATCTATGAGTGGAGACAATATACTGGCAAATGTGGAAGAGTAAGACCGCCAGCCATGAGGACCATCATGGTGAAGGTTTTGGGATAGCATTATTAGCAGTAGACAGCGCGATAGAATGAAATGATGAATGATAATGACAAAAGTTTTCTAAAATCTAATCCAATACAGTACAGAGTTGCTGTTATTAGATTTACATTGTACTGCTTGTTACCATCGCAGAGATAATCAATTACCATCAGATGAGATAATGTCCATAACCTGCCATATACAATTTCGAATGTAATTGATTGTTCTGACAGCGCCTGCTCTGGACCGGTTCCTGCTGGTGATACTCCGTGGGTTGTGAGGTGACACTGACATAAGGTGACGTTTAGGGACGATTTTAGAGTGTAACGCACAGTTTCCGTACAATTTATGTCGGCGACAACTGTCCGAGGCCGGCGAAGCGTTTCACACTTTATTTCTAATGCAATACGAACTGATTTGGCGTGAAGCGATCGCAGCGATGTCCCGCACCGATGCGCGCAGGATAATAACGTTTCAGCAAATGTTTTATGGATTACGAATATAGAGCAGCTGGATGTGTCAGCTCAATGAGTTGTGTGATGTTTATATTATATGCTTGATTTTAAAGTCTACATTAACGGTGAAAGTAATTGTTTGGTAGGCTCCGTAACCCCGAGCCCGGTTTACAGGATACGTGAAAATTCGGTTCTTTTCAGCAATTTACTGTATCTTTGTCATTTGACCTCAATTGTGGACATTGAGGTTGTGAACGGTGAAGAGTCCTATATCTATAACCGGATCACGGCATCATCATTTTGATGGCAGTACAATATGAGAGGTAGATAACCAGGCCGGTTCGAAAAAACTCTACCATCAACCAAACTCCACAGAGTTTATATTTAAAACCCTTTTAGATCTCAAAGGTTCTGCCAACATTATTTGAAAGTAAGTTATTAAACAGAATGAGACAACAGACGAACAGTAAACCTTCTATCAATATACCCTCCCCACCTCGCGTTATATCAAGAAGTCAATCCCTATAATATTAACAAACAGTATAATACGATTTCAACTCTTGAACAGCGTCGGCCGACCTCCGGCACGAAATTAATTGCAACAAACAACTCACTATGATCTAAATAAACTTAATAAGGCGTTGCTGTATGAATATTCATCACCACGATCCGACAACGGGGCCCCGGACACCGCCGGGAGCGCCTCAAACTACAGGAGCGAGCTCCGAACTGGGTTTATACTTTAGACAAATAATAGTTTGATTGGAATAACGCTGAGTACTATCAAAATGAATTTTATAGATCTCTCAATAGATGTTATCCCATAAAATCCAACACAACAACCAATAGTTACAGATTATTTACATTTACAATCCTAAGTTAGTATTACTTAGGTAGTACCCCTATGTATGTTTTTTTTTTTAATTTTTTTTGTAATTTCGAATTGATTTGGTCGGCAGAAGTTTTACAGCTTGGGCGACAATTTCAGGCAGAGTATCCAAATTTTTTGGTCAAAACTGACTCTAAGTTTAGATTTGCTTTTTTATGGAACCAATAATCGGACACATAAAAAAAAATCCAACTTGTGCGAAATAAAAAAAGTTTTCTCCATTCCTGGGTCGTTGAAAACAATGAACAGACTCGAATTTTCGTTTTTTTTTTTCATAATCCTGAATTCAAAATTAAAAAAAAAAACATACAAAAGGGTTGACCAATAAATCTGCTTCAAAACTGCATTAAAACTTATTGCTCCACCTAACATTTATTTTTAACTAGACACCGTCAGATCTTTAAACACTGGGTGATGGGCCAATAGATGTGTCCGGGAGTATATTTCAGATATTATTTTACAGACAAACATGTAATCACACATACTCTGCAATTATATACTTTAACCTATAACAACTATCATTGCAATTTCCTTGTTCCTAGGTTGGCTAGTTTATGGTTTTAATTTTTTTTTTAAATAAAAACTCTGCTCTATTTAGGTTGTGACTACCGCGACTGCTTAACCTTCGCACCACCCGTCGCCGAGCAGCAGCGATAAGTTCGACTCGGTACACCGGGATGTTTCTTAGTTCACAATCTAATTTAGTTAAATCTCTAATTTGGTACAGCACGGATCCTGAATTTAAATATGAACGGGTTTTCTCATCGGAAAGCTCGGTGAGGCGGCTGAGGCAAAGCTGGATCATCTCGGGTAATCTCTTTGTGAATACATACTCGGATAGAGTAAGGTTCACCTCACCGCTTATTTTACAGAGACTGAGAATATATTAAAAATATGTCAAACTTATCATCGTACGAACCTCTTGGATAACGTTTTGCGACGAACGCAGGCATATCATGTATATAACATAAGATTAAAACTTTAAAATAAATGCCTTTTATATAACTTTAACGTCATCCGCTCTGATTTTTAATATGAACTCGCTGTGTATATAAAAGTTATTAGTTTAAATGCAATTAAAACAAAACAAATTTTAATTTTCATCAAAACAATTGATGAAGTAATGAAAATTATTAAAAACATATTTGTCTCTTATTTGAATCTTATAACACATACCCTGTTGTAAATATCGAAAACTGTACCGAGATAATGGAAAACTTCTGATTTGGAAAAATTTAAGCGATCTACTCAACCCCTCCAAGAGATCAACTCAACCCCTCGGTGATTGTAAAAAATAAGTAGTCAGCATGTAAACCTTTTGACACAATATGCGCGATGATTCGCAAGAACATGAAATTTGTTACTCGCGTTAAGGGAGAGCTTACGTTAGGGAAAAGAATATTGCTTGGGGAATATAGATTGAATACTTGATGCCGCGATAGCTATACGTCGTAAGATCACGCGATTTCGATACCCAATGAACTTAAATTTCTAGTAGAAGAAAACATGCGTAAACCAACTAAATTTATAAAACAGCTTTTGCAGATATGCGATATCCAACAACTAACAGTTTGACTCGAGTTAGAGAAAGAAACATATACACATACGAGCTTTGAACTCGTAACAACCTTAATTTTAAATCGGGAGCTGAAAATAGGTAGTTCAGAAAATTCGCAGCAAAACCGCGAGCGGGGGGTGAAACGTTACACTTTTTCAATAACACAAAAGACGCCACGAACGCGAAACTCCCCTTTAACAAGCCGTCTCAAAACCGTTTCTTATTTGAATTTCTCGCCCGACTGGCACCTTATGCCAATCTCACACTAGAGCCGTAAACCAACAAAGCGATTACAACTCTATCCCGTACGCCGTAAAACTCATTCTCCTCCATTCGTCCACTTAAGCTTTTATCTCACATTTTTATACCGAAGCTTTTATTCTAAACCGTCCAAACAAGTTCACAGTCTAACAGCTTGAATATAAAGTTTAGTGTCGCGTCCGTTAGACGTAAGGCTAGTTGGGGATTATGACTGAAGAGACGTTATCCCCGGTTTTATTTGACTTTATAGCTAAGACGAGTTATAGAGCCTTGTTTTTAAGCGTCAATTCAAGATCTTATAAAACATCTTTCAGATATTTTGAAAACACGCACGGCTTGTACCGAATAACACAATAAAAATACGATCGGAGATATTTTCAAGCGGTAACGATAACGTAGCTTAGGTTTCCGCTATAAGTTTAACTCACGATGAGTTTGCGATTGTGAAAATCGCTTAGCTTAAGCGAACCTGTCAAAACGATATTATTTTTCATGTTATTCATAATTAAACAAAGGGTACAATCTTTAATAAATTTAGTTTAAAACATTAGTAATATTTTTTTTTATCTATCCCACGGAATAAAGTAATCTTCAGTAGGAATTCTATGTAGACACACATCTCTAGTCGAAATATATAAGCTGAATGTAAAATTTATATGTAATGGGGTACTTTTCTCATACATCTTTGTCAGTTCAGCGTGTATAAAATAAATAAACGTTTATTTCAGACCGACTGGCCCATACAGTGAAGTGGAAAAAAACCATTACAAAAGTTCATTAGACAATGTAGTATAAGAGCATTAGTCCTCACTGAATGCAGATAGATATGCAAAATTCATTAGAAACGTGGTTACTGATTGAGAAAAAAATTATGAGGAAACATTGAATAATTCATACGGCTCTGCCGCAGCGGCGTATGAATAATCCAATATTGTCTTCAACGGAACATGAAGACTTTTAAATCACGGCCATGCTTACACAGATCTGTTGTTAGCAGAATTTTTTTTATTTTTGAAAAATTATTTTTTCTCTTGTTTAATGAGATTATGAAAAGAATTATTAAAAGAACGAATACGAAATATATAAGAGAAGGAACTTGTGTAGAACAAAAGAGAAACATCGGGCGTAACACTTTTTTACTGGTGGGTCCGTAAAGGAAGACCATATAATTCCGGTTTAAAGGGCGCTGTAGCTAGTGTAATTACTGGGGTAACGAGACTTAACACCTTATGTCTCAAGGCGACGAGCGCAATGTGGTGCAGTGTGTACCATCTTAACTAGCGCCACGTTGTCATGGGCAAGCGTATCACTTACCATCAGGTGAACGTCTTGCTCGTCTCGTCGCAAACATTGTAAAAAAAATCTAGGTGTGTCTAATGTGCGAACATTACTGTATTCCGTTTTGAAGGGTGCTGTAAACTAGTGAAATTATTGCGGTAACGAGATCTAATACCTTATGTCTCAAGGCGACGAGCGCAATGTGGTGCAGTGTATACTATCTTAACTAGCGCTGCGTTGTTAAGGGCAGTATCACTTACCATCAGGTGAACGGCTTGCTCGTCTCGTCGCTTAGTCGAATAAAATAAAAGAAAAAATCGTTCTTCTGGACTATTGACTTCTACATATAGACTTCTTTTTTTTCTGAGGGTAGACACATTACCGTCTTGCTTTTGTCTAACGAAAACGTTCGGAACTAAATACCTGCGGGTTAGTAAACAGCGATGAGTGCTTTGTAGAGCGACGGTTAAACGTAATATCGGTGCCAAACGGGGCTCGTGTGCGAGCACAAAGCAGTAATTACTGGCAAACTGATTAGGCAACAAGTTCGCAAGTAGAGCTGCCGTCTCCGCGTCTAAAACCGTTACTCGGCGGCAGAAAGCTTCCGCGATGACAAATTCGCCGGAGCTCTATAACTCGCTATACGAAAATATCTCTGGGGAACGGTTTTAATCAGCTAAGTCATGTTTGCTTAGTTTTAAGTTGAATTGGTGATAATTTCTAGCATTTAAAGAATTTACAGGGCTTTTGACTATTTTAAAAACACGCGAGATAACACACAATAATTAATCTATTACTCTAAACATTTATACATATAAATACTTAGACATTAAGCCTTTTCCTCGACATTCAAAACGACGTTAAAAAGAAAACAAACACAAACTTTCAACGGAAATTACTTTTGAGCATTACTGCTAAAATTTTTGGCAAATGCATTTTTAATGAAATTTTATTTCGACCAATTACAGTTCAAAATTGCTAAATTTTGTCTATAGCCGTTATGTACTTTTCTTTCATTATAATTATAAGTCTGCGCAATCGACTGTTAGACACCACATCATCTATACACCTTAACAAATGTACTAACAACATTGTAAAAAACAATAAAGAACAGCATGTTTTCATTTACAACAGAATTCATAACAAGGAAATCAAACGAACAAAATTTTCGAGTCCCAAATTAACACATTGAAAAAAAAAAAGGTCCACCGCGATCCAAATTCACCGGCCGAGTATTACCGCAACAAGGCTTCGTTAACGATGGAAAAAAAACAATCTAAGCTCAATTCCCGTTTTAATTTAACCCGTTTGCAAATTTAATTTATAAATTTGTCGCCCCCTTACTTCAGTGGACCCTACGGGGAGGCGTACAAACGATGACGATTTTTATGACAAATTGCCGCGAGCAAAATTTCATTTGCTTTTATTTTAAATACCCTGACTTAAAATGTAGTAATACTTACAACTACAACTAAAAATAAATTTTATTCTATTTAAAGTACTTAGTAATACGTTAATTAATTTAAATTGCAAAAAGGAAGGAAACTGTTTCGATCCGGAAATTCGCCTCCATTAACACCGGGACATGAATTCAACAAAGGTGTTGAGTGTAGCGATAAGCGTCTCATCCGTTCTATTTAGTTCGCTAAATAGCCGATTACAATCTCGAGCCATCCGTCTCGCTGTCACCAGATGTATAAACATCACGAAACGTTCAACCTGTGTCGACGTTAGCATTAAATGAAAAACAAACTAACCTTAATAGAAAACAAACATGCGGTTATATTAAATAATGACATTTTTGATGACGACAATTTATTAGACTCACGACATACACTATAAGAATACATTCACTGCCATAGCCAGATTTTTACTTCTTCACCAGGTGGTAGGTTTCTGTTGCCGGAGACCGTCTGGATGGGTACCACCGCAGCTCTTATTTCAACCGCCAATTAGTAGTGTGCAAACATTACTGTGTTCCGGTTTGAAGGGCGCTGTAGCTAGTGTAATTACTGGGGTAACGAGACTTAACACCTTATGTCTCAGGCGACGAGCGCAATGTGGTGCAGTGTGTACCATCTTAACTAACACCACGTTGTAATGGGCAAGCGTATCACGTCTTGCTCGTCTCGTCGCATACTTGTATAAAAAAAAAAAGATTGTCTAGATCCAAAAATGTGTTAATAATATAAATCTTTGTTAGAAGCTTATCGTGAACTAAATCACCATTACTAAATACAACGTTATCAATGCCAATAACAAATACCAACAATTTTCTTCTAATTATGTAGGTACCAAACTAAATTATATAGTTTTTATTATTGTACACACAAATGGATACAAAATAAAAATATAGATAATAGGAAAGTATATAGACGAGTTTAACCCTATAAGAGTTTTGATATTACAAGCTTACATGTTAAAGTAAATTAATGTAAAGTAAAAAGAATTTGTTAGATGTGTTAGGAAAATAGCAGATTCATTATCAGTACAGTTAAGGTTATATTTAATTTCATTAACGTAGAAAACACCGAGTAATAGTTTCGATAGTAATATTTCAATCATCACAGATTGGTAGCGGCGATCTTGTGATGTCGACGGGAATTTCTGAATATTGCGAAAATGTCCAGCCAGCGAGCTGACGATGGAATTACTACTTCGGCTGTATCAAGTCAAACGAGCAAAAGACATAAACAGTCCATTGTGGTGGAGTAACACTTTTTATTTCGTGCACTGTTGGCACTCTCACAATATTTTTGTGGTTCATCAACAAACAAATTTGCAGGCGATTAGATAGATAATTTAGTAGTGGTGACAAATATTTTATAAATTTTTCTTACACTGAAATGAATAGAGATAAATAAAAATCTGACAAAATGCTAATTTATTTCATATGGCAAATTACTAATGACTTATTATTTTCATTGTATTTAAAAATGTTAGATTATTAAATTTATAGAATTAAAACACCAGTAGCTTATTATGAAAGACAACTATAAATCTACTGTATTTTATATCTCAGAACACCGGCTACTAAAGTATTTCTAAAAATATGTTAACAATTGTGCTGTGACCACTAACATCATCTTGAGGATTACTGATTATCTAATAAAACGTAGTTTTAGTAGAATCTTATACTTCGACAGTGTAACGTCTTGTAAGAGGTGATATATTTTTTTTTTTATACTACTATGCGACGAGACGAGCAAGACGTTCACCTGATGGTAAGTGATACGCTTGCCCATGACAACGCGGCGCTAGTTAAGATGGTACACACTGCACCACATTGCGCTCGTCGCCTGAGACATAAGGTGTTAAGTCTCGTTACCCCAGTAATTACACTAGCTACAGCGCGCTTCAAACCGGAACACAGTAATGTTCGCACACTACTATTTGTCGGTTGCAATAGGAGCTGCGGTGGTACCCATCCAGACGGTCTCCGGCAACAGAGACCTACCACCTGGTAAAACATATACAAAAACGTGTATGGATTTAAAAAAAAACATTTGTATATTGAATTTAAAATAATAATTAACGAAATTTTAATAAACAATTGGTTTTGTAACAATGAAATGACTATAACGCGATCGCGCCGATATATGTATATAATAATGTATTTAACTATGTCTACCTTTTATGTACAAACATTTTTTTTTTGTTTATATAAAACAAGGACGTTGAAATAAACCTGAAACGTGAGGTATTAATTATTTACTAATCAACACCAAGTTCCGCGCACCGCTTTGGTAATTAAGACGTTAAGTCACAAAAAGGTGAAGTCGAATAAAGTTAGAAAAACAAACCTAACTAATTATTACAGTAGCGTCTTGTCGGACAAGTAAGCTCCGAGTGCGACAGGCAAGAATCAACCGAAGCCCTTGTAATCCCATTAGTGCTTCCTTAGTCACGGGACAGGCTTGGGATTACAAGACCAGAGCCCCGTCGACTCTGCGGTTGCGGTTCGCATTTGCGACCTCTTCGTGTATTCAAGTTATAACAAACTGAAAATCTTACCTGTACTGATTATTTGAAGAAAACTTAAATCTTTACATAATATAATACTAATCGAGAATCGGCTGAGTGATAATATTTTCACTTGTGAAAATTTCAAATAAAATTGTGAATAGCGAGCAGTAGGTCAGCCTGTTAACATTTTATATTTAAAAATATTTCATATTTTTCAAAATATTCTTTCAATACCATATTATGAGTTATTCTTGCAAAAACGTATTTTTTCTCTATTCATTGGTAGCAATAATCAGGCATCAAAATTATGTACAATTTTGTATTTATAATGTATAACCATAAAAAAGAAATATTTCATAACTATTTCTTATATTTAAGTGAATACACATTTTAAAAGATTTCCAGTACCTTGGACAGCAATGTAATTCTTTTTACATTCTCAAAAAGAATAGAACAAATTTAGTCTAAACTGAACCGTTTTTTATAGATATGTTAAACACTAACTAATACATATATATAAATACTTGAAAAAGAAGGCTACTTATATATCTACAAGCGAAACATTGATCACAAACGTCTCTACCTTAATAAATTCAAAATTTCTTAACGCTAAAGTATTTTAATAGATTTATAACAATATTGTCTTTTACCTTCAAGTATAAACAACTTTCTACCAAAAAAAATACCTCAAATTTCACTTCGACTGAATGTGAAAAAAACTGAGCGCCATTTATAAGCAAAGCTATACAAATGAAGCGCGGGACATTGAACGCGTAAAAAGTTAATTTTCATATTTCACGCCAATTTAATTTGCCTCCCCAAAACAATCACGCGGCAGATTAAAGGCTTGAGAACAAAATGGCCGCCATTATTCTTAGAATCACCCGTGGCTTCTTTATGCGGACGCTGTTCTCGCAACATCTTGTTGACTAACTATATTTTCGTCCTATGTTCACAATAAACATAAACCAGGTGGTAGGTCTCTGTTGACGGAGACCGTCTGGATGGTTACCACCGCAGCTCCTATTGCAACCGACACATAGTAGTGTGCGAACATTACTGTGTTCCGGTATGAAGGGCGCTGTAGCTAGTGTAATTACTGGGGTAACGAGACTTAAAACACCTTATGTCTTAACGACGAGCGCAATGTGGTGCAGTGTGCACCATCTTAACTAGCACCACGTTGTCATGGGCAAGCGTATTACTTACCATCAGGTGAACGTCTTGTTCGGCTCGTCGCAAAGTAGCATAAAAAAAAATGAAACATTTTAACTGCTGGTAGGTCTGTTGCCGGAGACCGTCTAGGTACCACCGCAGTTCTTATTTCAACCACCAAACAGTAGTGTGAGAACATTACTGTCTTACACTTGAAGTGTGTAACCGCCAAATAGTAGTGTGCAAACATTACTGTGTTCCGGTTTGAAGGGCGCTGTAGCTAGTGTAATTACTGGGGTGGGGTAACGAGACTTAACACCTGATGTCTTAACGACGAGCGCAATGTGGTGCAGTGTGTACCATCTTAACTAGCACCACGTTGTCATGGGCAAGCGTATTACTTACCATCAGGTGAACGTCTTGTTCGGCTCGTCGCAAAGTAGCATAAAAAAAATAATAATTATGAAACATTTTAACTGCTGGTAGGTCTCTGTTGCCGGAGACCGTCTAGGTACCACCGCAGTTCTTATTTCAACCACCAAACAGTGTAAGAACATTACTGTGTTACACTTGAAGTGTGCAACCGCCGAATAGTAGGGTGCAAACATTACTGTGTTCCGGTTTGAAGCGCGCTGTAGCTAGTGTAATTACTGGAGTAACGAGACAACACCTTATGTCTTAACGACGAGCGCAATGTGGTGCAGTGTGCACCATCTTAACTAGCACCGCGTTGTCATGGGCAAGCGTATCACTTACCATCAGGTGAACGTCTTGCTCGTCTCGTCGCATAGTAGCATAAAAAAAAATGAAACATTTTAACTGCTGGTAGGTCTCTGTTGCCGGAGACCGTCTGGATGGGTACCACCGCAGCTCCTATTGCAACCGACGAATAGTAGTGTGCAAACATTACTGTGTTCCGGTTTGAAGGGCGCTGTAGCTAGTGTAATTACTGGGGTAACGAGACTTAACACCTTATGTCTTAACGACGAGCGCAATGTGGTGCAGTGTGCACCATCTTAACTAGCACCGCGTTGTCATGGGCAAGCGTATCACTTACCATCAGGTGAACGTCTTGCTCGTCTCGTCGCATAGTAGCATAAAAAAAAATGAAACATTTTAACTGCTGGTAGGTCTCTGTTGCCGGAGACCGTCTAGGTACCACCGCAGCTCCTATTGCAACCGCCAAATAGTAGTGTGCAAACATTACTGTGTTCCGGTTCGAAGGGCGTTGTAGCTAGTGTAATTACTGGGATAACGAGACTTAACACCTTATGTCTCAAGGCGACGAGCGCAATGTGGTGCAGTGTGTACCATCTTAACTAGCACCGCGTTGTCATGGGCAAGCGTATCACTTACCATCAGGCGAACGTCTTGCTCGTCTCGTCGCATAGTAGCATAAAAAAAAATGAAACATTTTAACTGCTGGTAGGTCTCTGTTGCCGGAGACCGTCTGGATGGGTACCACCGCAGCTCCTATTGCAACCGACGAATAGTAGTGTGCAAACATTACTGTGTTCCGGTTTGAAGGGCGCTGTAGCTAGTGTAATTACTGGGGTAACGAGACTTAACACCTTATGTCTTAACGACGAGCGCAATGTGGTGCAGTGTGCACCATCTTAACTAGCACCGCGTTGTCATGGGCAAGCGTATCACTTACCATCAGGTGAACGTCTTGCTCGTCTCGTCGCATAGTAGCATAAAAAAAAATGAAACATTTTAACTGCTGGTAGGTCTCTGTTGCCGGAGACCGTCTGGATGGGTACCACCGCAGCTCCTATTGCAACCGACGAATAGTAGTGTGCAAACATTACTGTGTTCCGGTTTGAAGGGCGCTGTAGCTAGTGTAATTACTGGGGTAACGAGACTTAACACCTTATGTCTTAACGACGAGCGCAATGTGGTGCAGTGTGCACCATCTTAACTAGCACCGCGTTGTCATGGGCAAGCGTATCACTTACCATCAGGTGAACGTCTTGCTCGTCTCGTCGCATAGTAGCATAAAAAAAAATGAAACATTTTAACTGCTGGTAGGTCTCTGTTGCCGGAGACCGTCTGGATGGGTACCACCGCAGCTCCTATTGCAACCGACGAATAGTAGTGTGCAAACATTACTGTGTTCCGGTTTGAAGGGCGCTGTAGCTAGTGTAATTACTGGGGTAACGACACTTAACACCTTATGTCTTTACGACGAGCGCAATGTGGTGCAGTGTGTACCATCTTAACTAGCACCGCGTTGTCATGGGAAAGCGTAACACTTACCTTCAGGTGAACGTCTTGCTCGTCTCGTCGCATAGTAGCATAAAAAAAAATGAAACATTTTAACTGCTGGTAGGTCTCTGTTGCCGGAGACCGTCTGGATGGGTACCACCGCAGTTCTTATTTCAACCACCAAACAGTAGTGTGAGAAACATTATGTCTTAACGACGAGCGCAATGTGGTGCAGTGTGTACCATCTTAACTAGCACCGCGTTGTCATGGGAAAGCGTAACACTTACCTTCAGGTGAACGTCTTGCTCGTCTCGTCGCATAGTAGCATAAAAAAAAATTACCAGTAATGCTATTTTATTATCTATCATTACTAACAAAACTATTATTTATTTGTTCTTATTTACATTGTTTAGTATAGTATATATCTTTAAACAATATATCTAGCCACTCTCAGCGTATGTCTCGCTCAAAGTTATACTTATAAGTTAAAGTATAAAGTGTAATCCTGAAATAATACATAAAAAGTAGACTAGTTTAGAATTTATGATTTTTCTAGTAGAACCAAACCAGTTTTCAGTCACATCCTCTCTTTTGTTTTTAAAGAGAAATGAAGATGGTTAGGTTTCATTATTTCAGAGGCTTCATGCGGTTTCAAATGTCTTACCAAAAAAAAAAAAACAAAGCCTTCGTTGCGTAAAGGTCGAACATCAGTCGTTGAAGCGATAGAAAAACGAACGAGCATTAATAAGAAAAACAATACAAGTTTTGTTTGGCTTCAAAACAATATTTGAACAAAAGCGAATTACCGGTATTGTGTATTTATTGGACTACAGAGGAATTTTAACTATTTCTTTTAATAACCATTGGGTTCATGATGAACTAGCTTAATAGTTAAAATCCGTTTGAAAATTATATGACATTTATAATTTAAAAATTGATTATTAAATCAAATGCGAAAAATACAAAACATCACATAAGTTAATAACGACATTGATATAGTTTTGGTGAAATCAATTAAGGTTTACGAAATAATTGGGAATGTTGTGAGGATTAAAACGGGGGATCAGTTGGCCGGGGGCTCCGCTGGGTGGGAATTGAGTACGTAAATCGATTGGCATTAACCTCACCAGTGGCCGCTGGTGCGGAGCGTTTGGCAGCGGTGTTTAATTAACGTGACGCGGGTGTACGTGGAGCGGGAGGCGTCCGCTTCCGCGACACGTCGCTTATTAACCTCCCGCGAAAGAGGAGCGTACTGGAAGTTTAGTTAGCTTAAGGCGCTTAGTTTTTGGGGACTGCATGAATCAGTCCCCGGGGCGAGCTATCCCAGCATAGCGTTAGAGAGGTGTCAGTTGTCCTATCCTGTCACCGCTCCAAACGTCGAGGACGACCACCGAGGGAGTTTTAGTGGGTAAAAATCTCCACATAACCCTGTCTTCCCCCCAAAAGACAGTGTATCTTTATGAAGATTTCCCCCACGAAAAAAAAAAGAAAAAAGGGCGCTTAATTTCCGAGGAGGACGATGGCTGGACGTGGTCTCCAGCCATTGTAAGAGAACTCACGAGGGTATTGGGGACTGCATGAATCAGTCCCCGGGGCGAGCTATCCCAGCATAGCGTTAGAGAGGTGTCAGTTGTGTTCCGAACAGAGATCCTGTCACCGCTCCAAACGTTGAGGTCGACCACCGAGGGGGTTTTAGTGGGTAAAAAGGGGGCTTAGTTACGCAGGACAGCGAATGTAAGGTGGAGGGTTTCACCCTAAGGAAGTAATAGCAGAGGGGCTCCGGTGTGTTCCATAAGAGATCACGGAGCCCCTCACTAACGCACTAATGACACCACCGAGGAGGGTCTAATGAGTACGGAAAGCCACATAACCCTGACCTTCCCTCCCAGAAGCAGGGTAACCTAAGATTTCCTCCCCAGAACAAAAAAGTGTGCTTAGTTAAGTGTATAAATAATGCCTACTTTTATTACATCATTTTTGTTGAAGTGTATTTGTCGCATCGCCTGAACAACTCAATCTATTTGATTTTATTTTAATAGTTAAAACGTGATTTCATCGAGCTTCAGATATATTTGTAAGAAACCGCTTAACATGTATTTCCTTAGGTTTGTTTATACTACAGTAACTTTTTACCATCAGGCGAATCGCAAGTGTGTTTGCTTTGTTAGAAATGTAAAAAATAATTTATTACATTTATAGAACGTCGACACAAAGTTCGATTTTATTTATTTATTTCACTACTTAGTACATACAGACTACTAGAGGTAGGTCTCTGTTGCCGGAGACCGTCTGGATGGGTACCACCGCAGCTCCTATTGCAACCGACAAATAGTAGTGTGCGAACATTACTGTGTTCCGGTTTGAAGCGCGCTGTAGCTACTGTAATTACTGGGGTAACGAGACTTAACACCTTATGTCTCAAGGCGACGAGCGCAATGTGTACCATCTACACTACATACTACTACGAATAGAAGAGAGCTTAACTCAAGTCAGTTTTCTACAAGCTAACCTTTGGAATAAATAGTCTGTATAAGAGTATTAAAATATGCTGTACCAAATAAACTAAGCAAATAAAAAACGATACTATAATACATAAATGAATAAATACATAATTGGACATTTTATTCTTACTGTTAATGGTATGAACTTACTATCTAGATTACATTGCCGTTTACTATCAGGTGGGATCGTAGTCAAGTACTAGTCTATTAAAAGTGTAAAAAAATTAAACATTCAGTAAGCTTTATTATTTATTAACAAGTAATTGGAGTCTAGGAAAAGGATAAATAGTCTCATTATAGATAAGTGAGAGCGGTCAAGTAAGCATTATATATTTTTAAAGTATTATTTTTTTGTTTTCAATAACTATAAATCAAAGTTAACTTACAACATAACAGATTTGTTTCCAACAAAGAGAAAACACCTCTCTAAAGTCCGTATCTCACAATAGAAACTGAATAATGGAATAATGCTACAATAAATTTCAATCGGACACGGAACAGGATTGTGAAGTGACATTTTCAGGCGGCGGCGGGGCCCGGGCCCGCACATCCCCTGTAATTAGATTAAAATTCAGGCATCACTGCCCTGTGACCATTACTTAATGCGGTTAATGTAACGCTCAACAGGTTGTGCGAAGTTACATCGCGGTTTTTCATGATTATCATAATCAAGTAGAGTTCATCATAATGATGTAAAATTTACAATGATATTTATCTTCCAAAGATTTTTTTAAAATTTTGCGGAACTTTTTTTTTATACTAATAAGGTTTTTTTTTTATATACTACTATGCGACGAGACGAGAAAGACGCTCACCTGATAGTAAGTGCTACGCTTGCCCATGATGACAACGTGGCGCTAGTTAAGATGGTACACACTACACCACATTGCGCTCGTCGCCTTGAGACAGTGTTAAGTCAGTAATTACACTAGCTACAGCGCCCTTCAAACCGGAACACAGTAATGTTCTCACACTACTATTTGTCGGTTGCAATAGGAGCTGCGGTGGTACCCATCCAGACGGTCTCCGGCAACAGAGACCTACCACCAATAAACAAGGATAGGGCCCGCCTGATGGTAAGCAGTTACCGTAGCCTATTGACGCTTGCAGTACCAGAAGTATCACTGGCGCGTTACCGACCCCTGCCGTAACTTGGTGCTAAGTAACCGTACTATTCATTTATTATATTTATAACTATTGCAAATGTAAAAATATTCAATTCTCTCATTAGTCATGAAAAGACAGTTTTTCAATTACTAAAATGATATTTCAGCAGTATCAGCATATTGCAATTCACTCGTACATTAATAAGAATGTTCATGACGGTATGGTGACATATATATCAAAAACCTTTCGTAGAAAGAAGTTTGTTTAGTATTTTCAGATACTGAAAAAACTTGTAATAACTTGAGGGTGTATAATTTTCAATTTAAATATACCGTGTCTTAAAGTTTAATTTGTGAGTAAACTAGAGCAAAAAAAAACATCCAGAGTCTGAACTAGGTAAGTTTAGAATATGTATCCAAACGCCCGGAGGCATTATGCGTCTGCTTATTAATAACCTCAACCGAAAACTTCATAATTAGCATACACCGGAAGCTGAAGCGTACGTACTCCGCGCGGCCATTTCATGAAAACATCTTTCATACACGTTACAGCATTTCAATAGGCCCGCCGCTTCTTATACAAATGAAAAGCAGAGTTTCAATTTTGTTTGACGCACATTGAAATGTTACACAAAATAAAAAGATAAAGTTTTTAAACTACTAAGTGGTACTTGTAAAGAAGTTTTAATTTTCGAGTCGTAGTTTCTTTTTCAAGCAGGAAACTTTTTTAAAAATGTTTTTAATTTAATTAAATACTAATAAGTAGGAAAAGAAAATCCGTTCTAATGGAGTATATGAAGTTATACTTTTTACTGGTGTTAGGTGTCTGTTGTGCAAACATTACTGTGTTCCAGTTTAAAGGCGTTGTATTTAGAGAAATGACTGGGGTAATGAGACTTAAAACATGTCTCAAGGCATGTGGTGCACTGTATACCATCCCAAGTACTTTCAAGTTGTATGGACAGGCGTGTCACTTACAATCAGGTGAACTTCATGCTCGTCTGTCCTTGAATAAGAAAATATTAATGAACCCATGCGTGTAAATCTACATTTATGTGAAGTTTTTGAACATGCTTAATAGGAGGCAAGTATTGAATAAGCATTGCTCAGTACCGCCGCGACGCCTATAAATTCGAGTATTACTATTAATCAGAGCACTGCAGGAACAGTGATAAAACGATTAAGATAATTAAATCGCCTATTTTCAATTAATCGACAATCAATGCGCTAGTGGAAGATGCAAATGATTAGAAAGCTTTTAATAAACCAGGCGTTGTTATTATATAATAAAACTACGGTTGCATTTCATAACTACATAACTATACATCCGTGAATACTTTTGTAAGTAACGCACGAAGGATTGGTGTGGTCAAAGGCCTATGTCTAGCAGTGGACATCTATCAACTAGACAATGAATATTTTAGTACAAATTTTTTTTTTTACGAATAGCGGGTGCATATATATCAAAAACAATATCAACTCTACTACTCTACTCCCGGACACATCGATCGGCCCACCATCCACTGTTTAAAGTTTCGACGGTGTCTAGCTAAAAATAAATGTTAGGTGCAGCAATAAGTTTTAATGCAGTTTTGAAGCAGATTTATTGGTCAACCCTTATGTAAGTTTTTTTTTTTTTTTTGTAATTTCGAATTGATTTGGCCGGCAGAAGTTTTACAGCTTGGGCGACAATTTCAGGCAGAGTATCCATATTTTTTGGTCAAAACTGGCTCTAAGTTTAGATTTGCCTTTTTATGGACCCAATAATTGGAAACATGAAAAAAAAATCCAACTTTGCGAAATAAAAAAGGTTTCTCCATTCCTGGGTCGTTGAAAACAATGAACAGACTCGAATTCTCGTTTTTTTTTTTTCATAATCTAGAATTCAAAATTAAAATAAAAACATACATAAGGGTTGACCAAAAAATCAGCTTTAAAAACTGCATTAAATCTTATTGCTCCACCTAACATTTATTTTTAGCTAGGGACCGTCAAAACTTTTAAACACTAGGTGGGCCGATAGATGTGTCCGCGAGTGTGTATATATATGAGAGAGCAATAGCTTGGTACTACTAGCATAGTTTTTTGATTGCCCATTGTTCAATAAAACGGAGATTTGTTTAAACTGACATTTATCAGACATCGTAAGCAATTTTTAACCGGTCCGTACATTCCGGCGGTCGGAGCTCGACTGTCGTAGCGCTGGCGCGTCCCTATTTCTACCCGCACAAAATTTACAAAAACATGAGTCGAGTCTAAATTGAACTTAAAATCATAAATAACGAAATTTTATCAAACAAATAATTATACTACGCGATTGCACCGATATGCATATCTTCTATTGTCATAAGTAACTACAAGTTCGTAATCGTTCAAAGTCCCAAACTCTTCGGTATAAATAGCGCTGTAACGTATAAAGATCGTGTAGATATGGTAGTACATGATCATTCGTGATACTCTCCATATATTGTAACCGTGATGGTGTCCGGGATAACACGACCGCCCGCACCGTGTAGATGCACGTCCCGCCCGCCGCTAAACTAGCCGGGAGATAAGATGAATGGGTGGGCAACTGCGCAGCGTTTACTGACACGACTTCATATACGATTTCGTATATTTTATATGTACAATTATTTTTGTATACGTCAAATTTTAAATATGATTAACAGTTTTAATAAATGAATATCAGTATCATAATAGACACTGCTCTTTTCAACATACATATTTATTTTACACTTTTTTATATATACAATTCACAAGTCACTGAGTTCACACTTTTTACACTGTCCAAACAGTAATGAGGTCGAGATTTTTTTTTTTTTTTGGATGAATGATGTACTTGCTTTGGGTCACCTTTAAGACCGTCAACAAGGCTACATCGGACCCTGGGCTCGCGGATCCGGCATCCGCGAGCTGACGAGAGGTCGAGATCCACTGTTGTCCGCTATTTATACCAAAATGACAGCGGCGCCATCTTTACAATAATCAATACAACTATTTAATTATTATCAATTTCGTAAAAGTTATGGATTAATAATATTCCCTATATTTCAATTACACTATATGAAATATAAATACAATTATTACATAAATATTAGTATGAAATATAATAGTACAATATGCAGTAATTCATTTTGGATTCATTAACAGTCAATACAATTACTATTTTTCTAACAAAATGTAACCACAATTATTTATCCTCAATATCTAACAATCAAAACTCATGCATGGCTTTCATTAAGACAATTAAATACTAGCCTAATTAACTAACAATAATTTAATTTCATTATACACTACTTTGTGTAAGTACTTACAAAGGAAAATCTGTCAATATTTAGTATTAATACAACAAATCTGAAAATATTTTGTAATTAAATAATGACATCGTATTTAAAAAATATTGTTGCAACAAGAGAAATCTCAATAGCAAAAATAATAATCGTATCGGAATCGTGTCGTGTCATGTGAATGCGATCGGCTTATCAGCAAAGTTTATTCGTGCAATATAAGCAAAGAGCTACTTATTCGAGCTGTAATATAACGCTCATACATTTTATCGCTCATACGAGACGACAGAAAGACAGACATAGTTAAACTGCAGCTACATATAAATAGTCGTATACCACAGTGACAGTTTAAGTATTGTTGTCGATTTCGGAAAGTGTAGTCTGTTTTTAGTTCAACATTGGACTTCAAATAGTTTTCCGTGGCAGGTCAAATGGGAACCACAATCGAATATTGTATAGTTTGTACTCCTATATCATACAAAATATTGTTATACCAGTATATTTACGTTATGAGGTTGGTAGGTAGCACAGTTCGAAATAATTTTACTACCACACAAACTTTAGATAACATCACGGATACTAACCATGGATCTTGATGTTATAACAAGCATTGAGCCACTGGCAAATGGTAACAGTAATGATAATTGTGTAGTATTTTCTAATATTTGCACTTCTAATGGACTACGTGTTAATTTGACACCATTGTAAATAAATGTCTCGAAAGTAAAAATAAAGAAATTGCTGAAAGACACAACGCATTTAAAAATAAGTAGGATGGAGAAATGAACAGGTTTCCTCAGGGCTCCATGCTCAGCGGAACGCCCCGACATATCCCGAAAACATGGTCGAGGAGATGTTTTAAGGATTGCAGTCTACATGTCGAAGTCAGCGGAAAAACAATTTCACCTGATCAGGAATAGCACCGCGTTTTTAAAACGCGAAATAGTGTCGTATAAAAAACCAATTTTTTTATTTGATATTTAAATTTTTCAAATTTAAGACATGGAGAGATTAGTTTGACTAGTTTAATTCATAGCGTTACAATAATAAAATTATTAGGATGCTTACACAACGCTTCATGCATTAAAATCAAGTATTTAAGAATTATGCAAGCATGGTTAAATTTTTTACAGAATATAAGTTAATACTATAAAAATGTTTACCTCCAAAGTTGAATGGGAGAAATGCGTTGCATGTGCACTCGTGCCGGTGTCGCTTACCTGAAAAAGTAATTATATGTTTAAGATAAAACTTGTCATTCAAACTAGTTAATTATGAAAATAAAATGGAACGAACTAAGTAACACTTCACTGAAACGTCGGTTTTATTTAAACAGAAGTTAAATAAATACGATAAAATAAAAAAAATCTGTTTTACTAAATGTACATATAATATTAGCGGAAATATAATATATTGTTAGGAGTCTCCATAAGGCGAGCACGTAAGCCATTTGGATATTCCTAATGTTATTTATTTATCAAAGTATGACGAAATAAAAAATTTATTGATTTAAAATTCTACTTCCGATGTCAAAAATATCATTATGTAAATAGCAGTATATGACCATACTGTTGTATAACGTCAATAACAAAAGAAAACACCTACTATTGTCTGAAAGAAATTTATCATACAAACTTTCATTCAATTTACTAACTAAAATAACGATTACAACTTCTTACCAGACACGCCGACACAAACATATCGTCCAACGACCAACAATCGAATGAAGTCTCTTTTTTGTGATGAAGAATGTTCTTGCTTTGGGTCACCTATAAGACCGTCAACAAGGCTACATCGGACCCTGGGCTCGCGGATCCGGCATCCGCGAGCTGAGAATGAAGTCTCGCGGCGCGCACCGCTATTTATACCGCACTTTTTATTATTATTTGTACCGCCATTTATGGTCATTTTGTAATTATTTTTTTATACTAGAAATAAGTTTCTAGTATATACCCTCGTGTATTTTTATGAGTAAATTATTTAATTTTACATACAATGAAAAAAAACATTCCTTAATCACAATCCATCGTAATTTAGTTTATGATATAGTATATTTGATTTAAATAAACTTATTTACTTTTATATGTCAAACATAAGATACAAATAAAATATGAAACACAATCACCGGAAACACATATTTCTTTTTTTTTTTTTTTATTAATTATTTTATTAAATACACATACATCAAAACAAATATTTCGCACAAACTGGCAGGCAGTTTGTTGGGGATACGTTAATGCACTCACTTAAATAACATATATTAACAAATACGTGAATCTATAACCAACCACAACATAATAGATATAATAATAACAGTAACTAATTAGATACCATACACATAGTACATACAGAAAAACACACATATCATATACATACATACTCTATATACTAGTTTACAATATTTTTAGACGTAAGCTAGTATATGGAATCTTCTTCGAATGTTACATAAATAACACACAATACAACGCATCAGTAAGTTAGGAAATAAGTCGAAAATAAAATGAAATATTCTTCACAGCGGACGTCTTACGTCGCCGATAATGCTCATGATACGCACCGTACCCTCAGGGCGAGGGACGGAGTTCAAATCAGCGTGATTCAGACCCTTTTTATCGGTCGGATGAAAGTATTCCCAGTTGATATACAAACGTACATATAGATCATGCTAACTTAACAAATCATTTTGGATTGTGATAGTATGTATACGGCGGAAATTAAAGTGATTTTTTTTACTCAAAGATATAACGAAACTGTTTTTATGAAACAGATTTTTATGTAGACTGGCAGTGGTGCCTAAGACCAGATACGCTGCAGGCACCTGAGCCGAGAGAGATTGCGCTCTTGACTTCTATGGCATCTGACGATGTACTCGAGGGAACCGACACTTACTTGAGGATAAGAGGCCGGGAGGAATGCGAGTTATTCAGGGCGCTTTAGAAGAAGATGAAAAAGATTAGTCCATTCTCAAAGGTCTATCTGATGCGGTCCTGTTTCGCAGAATGAATTCATAGACGACCGGAAATAAATTTAGAAATAACAAATGTTCAACAAATGCTTTGGTAAGCTGTAAGCGCGTTTTGCAATAACAAACTTAATTTTGAATCCGTGAAGACTGAAATTGCTAACACAACTCTGCAATATGTATAGTTGTATTAAAACCGAAGCGCACTTCCCCCCTGCCTTTAATTAAAAGATGCAACTTCATAGAGCAAATGGAACCGGCAGCCGTAATGTAGATATTGAGAGAAGACAATTGTGATTACAAACATTTTGTATGAAAAATAGTAATTCTATTGATCTTTTAAAACATTGAAATAGAAAAAGGGGGGCATGGCAGATAACGCCGTTTCTATGATATATATTTGTAGAGAAGTGTGTGTTAGTAATATGTATATATAAGTATTAAAGTTTTTTCCAGGTGGTAGGTCTCTGTTGCCGGAGACCGTCTGGGTGGGTACCACCGCAGCTCCTATTGCAACCGACAAATAGTAGTGTGCAAACATTACTGTGTTCCGGTTTGAAGGGCGCTGTAGCTAGTGTAACTACTGGGGTAACGAGACTTAACATAAGTCTCAAGGCGACGAGCGCAGTGTGGTGCAGTGTGTACCATCTTAACTAGCAGCACGTTGTCATGGGCGAGCGTATCACTTACCATCAGGTGAACATCTTGCTCGTCTCGTCGCATAGTAGCATAAAAATAAAATTAAAGAATCGAGCCTTGTCTTTTTCGTTCTTAAAATGGATATACAAATTAAAGCATTCAAATATTAAAAACTATTAATAATTATTGTAGATATATAAAATTTAGCATACCAGGTCGCAATGGAGGTTAGATTTATATATGAAATCAAAAACAGATAATATTTCTTAGAAACTAAAATCCAGCATTATATTTTCATTGCAAATCTTCTAACTTAACAAGCTTTGATATGTCCTTTCAAAATTCTTGCTCAGCATTAAGTCTACGGGCTCATTGTTATCATTATTTATTTTACAAGTATTTGTTTGAAAATTTTTAATTATTCAACGTTATAAAGATGTCATTAGCGACGCATATTTACAATCGTACGAAATCAAACATATGCATGCGGGTCTAAGTTCCACGACTCCGGTAAACGATTCAGATCTTATCCTAATAAGAACTTTGTCGTCAGCGCCGCGGGCGTCTGCAATTAACCCGAGAGCAGTACATACAGAAAGCGATAGTAAAGTTTGTGGTGATTGAGGAGATGATACTGGAAAGAACTAACATTATGTACAATATAAGTTATACGCGACGTTTGAGTTGTACGCGACGGTGTGAAAAACAAAATGGTTTAGTTAACTGTATTAAATATCATAAACTCTTGTTTATAACAAAATAAAATCACACGTTCCAAAAACTTGAAGTACTACGCAAGTAAAACAAATTCGACTAAGTTGAAACCTTTGCGTAACAAATCTAGACGAAAATAAATATCTATATCTGGAAACGTTGCGTGGCTCGTTAACATAATATTCATTAGGCGCGCTTTCCTTAAAACTCATTCGACGCATACATTGTAGGGTAGGTCGTAACGCGAGATGTTTTTAACTTAACGATTTTAATTAGCTGTTAAAGCATAAAAACAAAATCCTCGCTACATATCCAAATGAGCTGTGATAAAAAAAATCTGTGGTAATGTCTGAACCGTAGGTCTCGTGTAACGTATTCCACAAAACACGGTCCTATACTGTTTGATGGCAATGACATATTTATACTTTAAAAATAAATTATAGATTCTATGCAAACAACATTTTATATATATTAAGCTTATGTATGACTTGCTAGTTAAAAAAAAAAAATTAAAATGGAAAAGTACAAGATGTTCTTGTTAGATTTTTTTTTCTACCTCGCTGATTAAGTAACTACATCAAAAAACCTTGATTACATCGGTTTATATTGAGGGTATGCTGCGACAAACATGCACTACTAGACACAAGGATGAAAATTACACATAAGTAGCCATTGAAATAAAAATGTGGCCTTCTCGTTTGTTCAATAGCTCGCGAGGGAGAGCTTCGAGTGCGAGCTCTCTATAACGCTGCAATAATAAAAAAATACACATCACTTGCAGATATTCCACATTGGCACGGGGCAAGAGGGAAAGTTAAGCGGCATCCATGTCAAGAGTTCTCGGGATCGAATCGTGTCGAGCGCTCGTGTTTAATTAGTATCAGTTAACGCTCTAAAAAGTTTACGTATAATATTAGCCTCTTCCGCGTTACGCTCGCTCGGTACTGATAAATACTCGTTATTAAAATAACTCGCGATATTTTCTCTTTTTATCTACCAATGTATATATATATATAGATTGTAAGGTATGTAAACCATTTATTACAATGATGCTATTCTTGTAATTTGCATCAATTGTATGGTAACATCGCGTTTACACAAAACTATAAAAACAAAAAAAAAATTAAAATGGAAAAGTACAAGATGTTCTTGTTAGATTTTTTTTTCTACCTCGCTGATTAAGTAACTACATCAAAAAACCTTGATTACATCGGTTTATATTGAGGGTATGCTGCGACAAACATGCACTACTAGACACAAGGATGAAAATTACACATAAGTAGCCATTGAAATAAAAATGTGGCCTTCCCGTTTGTTCAATAGCTCGCGAGGGAGAGCTTCGAGTGCGAGCTCTCTATAACGCTGCAATAATAAAAAAATACACATCACTTGCAGATATTCCACATTGGCACGGGGCATGAGGGAAAGTTAAGCGGCATCCATGTCAAGAGTTCTCGGGATCGAATCGTGTCGAGCGCTCGTGTTTAATTAGTATCAGTTAACGCTCTAAAAAGTTTACGTATAATATTAGCCTCTTCCGCGTTACGCTCGCTCGGTACTGATAAATACTCGTTATTAAAATAACTCGCGATATTTTCTCTTTTTATCTACCAATGTATATATATATAGATTGTAAGGTATGTAAACCATTTATTACAATGATGCTATTCTTGTAATTTGCATCAATTGTATGGTAACATCGCGTTTACACAAAACTATAAAAACAAAAAAAAATTAAAATGGAAAAGTACAAGATGTTCTTGTTAGATTTTTTTTTCTACCTCGCTGATTAAGTAACTACATCAAAAAACCTTGATTACATCGGTTTATATTGAGGGTATGCTGCGACAAACATGCACTACTAGACACAAGGATGAAAATTACACATAAGTAGCCATTGAAATAAAAATGTGGCCTTCCCGTTTGTTCAATAGCTCGCGAGGGAGAGCTTCGAGTGCGAGCTCTCTATAACGCTGCAATAATAAAAAAATACACATCACTTGCAGATATTCCACATTGGCACGGGGCATGAGGGAAAGTTAAGCGGCATCCATGTCAAGAGTTCTCGGGATCGAATCGTGTCGAGCGCTCGTGTTTAATTAGTATCAGTTAACGCTCTAAAAAGTTTACGTATAATATTAGCCTCTTCCGCGTTACGCTCGCTCGGTACTGATAAATACTCGTTATTAAAATAACTCGCGATATTTTCTCTTTTTATCTACCAATGTATATATATATATAGATTGTAAGGTATGTAAACCATTTATTACAATGATGCTATTCTTGTAATTTGCATCAATTGTATGGTAACATCGCGTTTACACAAAACTATAAAAACACATTCAAAATGTATAAACGTTTTAGTACATTCATCATTATTTCAAGTTCGAGGCAATTGACGATGATCATGATCAGACATTGAAAGACATAGGAGTTTATTGACAGCACTTGATTGCATAACGAGGTACAAGAGCTGAATTTCGTAACTTCATTATCTACACCTTGGTTCAAACTTGAATGAACACAATGTTTTTTTAAAACGAAACTAAGGTTAACAGGTATACGGTCATCGATTTTAGATAGTAGAATACCAGGGACAAACCAGACCTCTAGAATTACCAAGTCTGAAAAATTCATTTCAAACTCTTATTGTTTGCACTTTTTAGGGTTAGGATCAGTAATAGCTATCGCAGCAATACAAGAAGCTGTCTATGAAATGAGATATATGGCACTAACACAAGTTGTTAATAAACTTACACGACTGTAAGTTATTCATAAAATCATACATAAAAGAAACTTTGAAATCTTTTCAATTTATTCAAAGATGCTCTCATATAAAATTCTGTAGTAGTCGACTAAAACATACAATTGCAAATTTCCAACGGTCCAATCAGTGCATAGAAAGATGCCCCACTAATTACAGCGGCTGACAATTAATGCGCTAAGTTAATACTGAAAGGAGCCGCTCGGCGACGCTGCACAGTAATACACAACTGCTGAAAACGCTAGAGAAGCGAAAGAATCCGCAGAGCTCGCTGACAATCGAACGAACTGATTTCGGTGAACCGCGCTTAATTATCTTCATTAAGTTTCAAGTTAAATTTTAAGCGCAACATTTAAACGGGACTACGATGCTACTTTGGGATTCATTTGAAAATCGTCTGCTACCTAATCTTTTTATACTATTACGGTAGCAAAAAATCTTACAGCTTCTGATGGTAAGTGTAAGGTAAGTTTTAACTAATAATCAGTTGACTGTTAATCTTAACACTGAATTGTGTATCACTTCATTCGTCGTCTGTTTATTGGTTGATTTTTTTTCCTAAGGAGGGTATAGTAATTATTTCAATGCTGTTGTTTTATATATAAATTTAAACTAAAGACAGACTGATGATCAAACTGAATTTGAATTTAGTGGCAGTTTTAAGTTTTAGTTATTTTATGCAGAAAAGTATTATTATTTCATCAATCAAACTTTTGATCTTTCCAGAAATCTATAATAAGCCACTAAGCTATTAAATTAAGTGGTTGTTTATAAATTTAGCTGTTAAGGCTAACTAAACTAAAGGCTAAAAAAAAGCCTAAAAATAATCGTACGGAAACTGAACTTAACCGAAGAAGAAGTGCTTGAAAAACTGTTAAATTCGCTATTTAAAAACATTCAAACCTATTTTAGTCTATTTTTAGACTCGGTCAAAGTACCTGGAATATGTTACATGAGCAGGACGTTTATTCGATGGTAGGTTATACGTCTGTCTACAAAAAAATGTTAGGATGATATACACTACACCATATTGTTATTATCACCTTGTGATTTAAATTTTCGCTACTCTAGTATTTTTTTAACTACAACGCCTTTCAAACGACGAAACACAAAGAACAGATAAATGTGACTTTTCTTAAGTTTCCACCAACGGGAATCTACCACCGTTATAGTCTTATAAAGGTAGAAAATTGTCTTTTAGCGCAATTGCTTAAGTTATTTTTAAGAGAGGTACAAAGCAGGTTAAAGAGTAAGCCTGTTGGAGTTGTTTACGTGGAAATTATTTCAGAGAATATACGTCTCCTATACATATATTATATAGATATAAATTATAAACACCACTGACTCACTTTTCTCGGATTTCATTATTATACACGTGGGATGGTATTAGTGCTCGTTCTACAATCATTCCAAGAAACTCTCAACACAATTGGAAAGAAGGTAGGTGGTGCGAGGTCAACAAATTGTATGTCAGACCTTTAAATATACCAATACAAAAACCTTTATTTTTATATGTGTAATGGTAGAAAACAAATTCATAAGTATAATAGATTTTAAACTTTACAGTAAGTACACAAGTCAAGATAAATATTTTATTAGAGAATAATCCCTCCACGACAGAGGGAAGGAAGAAGTTTGCAAAAGTCGATGTACCACCGCACTCATAACATACTCTACGTCCGTTGCAAAGAGGAAACGGCCTTAAATGTAATAAACACAAAATTGAATTTCCTTTGCGATCTATCGCCGATTGAAAAATAAGATTACCGCAGCAAAGAGCTGCGCAACTATTGCGAGAATATCCTTCAGAAATTCATCGCTCCCAGCCACTGTACCTATAAACTAATTTTAATTCTTTACAGAAATATTTTAGTTGAAACCGTCGGAGAACTTAAATTGCTTCGTACCATTTATATCTAACTTGAAATTGTTTTCGCTGAATAGGAGAGGGGTGAGACTTTAATGTATTTATTTGTGAGTAAAGGATAGCAGACTGGCACAGTTTACCGATTAGTAAAATCTCGGACGAACCGAGCGCGAAGTGCACCTGATGGTAAGTGAGACGCTTACCCAAAACACGCCGCTAGTTAAGATGGTATACACTGCACCACATTGCGCTCGTCGCCTTGAGGCATATAAGTCTCGTTACCCCAGTAATTTAACTAGTTTACAGCGCCCTTCAAAGTAGAACACAGTAATGTTTGCACAATACTTTTTTTTTTATACTACTATGCGACGAGACGAGCAATACGTTCACCTGATGGTAAGTGATACGCTTGCCCATGACAACGTGGTGCTAGTTAAGATGGTATACACTGCACCACATTGCGCTCGTCGCCTTGAGACATATAAGTCTCGTTACCCCAGTAATTTAACTAGTTTACAGCGCCCTTCAAATTGGAACACAGTAATGTTTGCACAATACTGTATGTCAGCTGAAACAGCGGTGGTACCTAGACGGTCTCCGGCAACAGAGACCTACCACCAGTAACCACAACGGCTTCTGACACTAAAAACCTTACTAGCATACAAACTTCACCTGAAACTTGCGTTACATGTGGATGTATGAAAATAATAATCCTCCATCCAGCCTTTCGCACAAGCCCGTCACCTCCTCGCTAATGCCTAAAGACGTTAAGAGGAATTACTGTGCAGAGGTTCTTGGGATCTAATTACTTGATTGCTTTTCCTGTCTTTCATCAGCCGTGTTCGCAATCAAGGAAGAAGGCGTATACATAAACATATATATCCTACTAATTAGTATAAAGGATAAAGTTTATCCACGAACCTTTGCACAGTACAGATCTTAATTGAAATTATTACTAAAACTGAAGATTTTGATAATTTCTGTCTTATTCTTTGAAGTAATTAATGTATGTATTTGTTTTACATACACATCGAAAGAGGTCCCGGATTCTATTAGTCTATGTTTATATATATACACAGAAAATATATATTTCTTTTAATAAAACAAAATAGGAGCTAGTTAGATAAAAAAAACTGTCCTTTCTGTTTTATTGGATTATACGTCAAAATCGAAGGTCCGGATAACGTAAAAACTATTTATAATACATACAAACTTATATAACAACCTATATATTAAACTATATCCAAATTCAACGTACTAACAGATAATTATTATCTAATATTTTGCCTTTGTTACCTTAACAAAGGCAACACAAATTAATAGAAACAGCTAAAATTTCAAAGGAGTTTGCAAAACTACAATTATGCTTTGAAACATTGTAAATTGTTTTAAATATTTACTTATTAAACTTAGGATAATGAGAAAATGTTATATTCGACAATTATACTGAAACACTCAACAGTGGCTGTAATTATATAAATTCACTTAACTTTAAATAAACCAGACGTTTCTGAATATAGCGGTAAAAACAAAAGTTATATTTACATAAGACATTAAAGATTTTTTTTAATAAATCATTAACTACACAATCGGCAAATATTTTAACTTCAAAGTTATTTAATAGTCCGAGTAAAGTAATGCAAAGACTCCCAACGGGGACCGTACCGCCCACTGCTGGGAGTAGGGGCTCTATTATACCACGACTAGAGAGTAACAGTAAGAAAACATATTTAAATTTTTTTTTTAAACAACTTTGCGACGAGACGAGCAAGACGTTCACCTGATGGTAAGTGATACGCTTGCCCATGACAACGCGGTGCTAGTTAAGATGGTACAAACTGCACCACATTGCGCTCGTCGTTAAGACATAAGGTGTTAGTTAAGTCACGTTACCCCAGTAATTACACTAGCTACAGCGCCCTTCAAACCGGAACACAGTAATGTTTGCACACTACTATTTGCCGGTTGCAATAGGAGCTGCGGTGGTACCCACCCAGACGGTCTCCGGCAACAGAGACCTACCACCTGGTAATTTGTGAATATTAATAGATAGGCAAGCATATATAATAAGTATCAAAGTAAAAACGAGAAATGGACTTTTTTTTTCAAAGATGGGCAATAGAAGTTTGGAACTCTATGGTCTAAAAGAAGATAACAGCCAATCGAAATACAGGAAACTTCCTGATTTAATTAAATGACTCTACGCAGTTTGACTGAAAAAGTAAAGTCGAAGACCGAGCAACGATTCTTAGGTCAGGCTTTGACCCAACTGGACTACAGCAGACTTACAAGTTAATTTGATAAGTAATTATCAAAGTAAACGACATGTTTAAATAGACAAAAAGGTCTTTCTTCTAAAAAAATAATATAATCTAACATAACTGTCGCAAGCCAGGCTGCCCGTCTCAACTTTATGATCGATGCCCGCGCTTAATGGACTTTGTTAAACTTGCAAGAGTAAAAATTACTTCGTGAAGTGTGTAAAAACAGGACTAATGGCTGATTGGTTCACAACCAAACTATTTAACTTTTAACCAACAACAATAACGGAGGCCGGATTACGTTTAAAATGATATTAAATAACCCTACTTTTAAAATCGACTTTAATTTAATTTATATCACACTGTTCAAGTTTAAGTTAGCCATAGTAAAAAACCGCATTTCAACTTTATAAGCAGCAGCATTCGGTTGTCTCTCCGCTGTCCAATTCAGTCGGCAGCAAAACAAGTTTACTGATGAAAGCAGATAGCAGCAAACCAGTTTCAATGCGAGATGAAAGTTAAAAAAATAACTGCACTAACTTATAACATACATACTTAAATGCAATCTCATCCTTGCAAATGATAATATGTGAAACGAATTAATTTCTATGTATGATTCTACGAAAAACTAAACTTAGCGTATTTCCGTCGGGCCGTGATGAACTCCTAAATTGGTATATGATATATGACTACTATACGCTATCGCTGAAGAAGAATACACTCTTTACTCTGTCACGCGAATCTGGTTAAAACACCACAGTATCCCTCTTAACCGTTATCCGGGAATAAACTTGCTGTAGTTAGTGTAATTACTGGGGTAACGAGACTTAACACCTTATGTCTTAACGACGAGCGCAATGTGGTGCAGTGTGTACCATATTAACTAGCGCCACGTTGTCATGGGCAAGCGTATCACTTACCATCAGGTGAACGTTCTGCTCGCCTCGGCGCATAGTAGTATAAAAAAAAAAGTGTATTACCGTAGTTGTTACCACTTGATATAACGTTCGCTTACTATCAAATTAACGACAGCAACAATATGTTTAAAAAAATTAAATACTTTAAAGTAATATGATATTGTTGTATTTTTGACGAGCGAGACGTTCACCTGGTAAGTGATATGCTTCTACATAACGCACAGTTAGTTAAGATGGTATACACTGCACTGCATTGTGTTCATCGCCTTGAGACATATGTTAAGTCTCGATACCGTAGTAATTTCACTAGCCTACAATGCCCCTCAGTAAACACAGTAATGTTATCACACTACTGTTTGATGGCTGAAATAGTCACTGCGGTGGTATCCAGACGGTCTCCGGCAACAGAGACCTACCAGCAGTAAAGTTTATTACAACTTTAATTCAAACAATTTTCACTCTTATTGCTGTGATAATTACAAGTGAATTTGTGTAGTGTGAACATATTTCGTAAGATGCAAAACGCTGAAGTGTAAGCGTAACATAAAACGGCCGGGAATCGAGGCGCGTTATTAAATTCCACTGTGTCAAGTGATAGCGAGACATGAGGGTGGTCACGAGACGCCGGGGACGTTACCCCAAGTTGTGCACACTGGAGCAGGGCGCCTTGCGGTACAAGCATCGCTGCTCTTATAGCCTAATGACTTGGGACCCTTGAATATACTGTAATGATCTTGGTTTCGCTTAGTATACGCTGAGAACCATTCTAAGACTATTAAAACATGACAACGCTTTTACGTACCTAAAATGATGTCCATTTTCTATTTATTCTTCGCGATGAGCGAGACGTTCACCTGATGGTAAGTGATACGCTTGCTACAACGCGGTGCTAGTTAAGATGGTATACACTTCACCACATTGCGCTAGGAAATGTTGATGTAATAATAAATCGTCTTTTGTTAAATATTAACACCACGACTCTCGCGATGTACTTTTATTAAAACCATTTAACAATTGTTGCGATTTTCACCGACCATCGACCACCACTGGCCTTTTTTAAGTAAGAGGAAATAAGCCTTCGAGGACATTTTACGCCAATTAAATAATTAGGATAACGAGGCTTAATTTGCCTTAATGCGATAAACTAAATACGGCTATGTATAGACGGACGCTTTTAGCTTATTACCAGAGACTCTGCTGCTGGTAAGTCTCGGTAGCTACCACCGCAGTTCTTATTTCTAACGCCAAACAGTAGTGTGCAAACATTACTGTGTTTACTGAAGGACGCTGTAAGCTAGTGAAATTACTGGGGTAACGAGACAACACCTTATGTCTTATAGCGACGAGCGCAATGTGGTGCAGTGTATACCATCTTAACTAGGGGCACGTTGTTATGAGCAAGCTTATCACTTACCATCAGGTGAATGCTAAGCTCGTCGCGTCAAAAAAAAAACAGATATTTTGTCAACCAAAAACTAATCATAACTAAAGTTAACCTTCAACCTTTCCGCTTGTATTATAATATGTTTTACCACAATGGTAACATGCGGAGATCCCGCGACTTTTTATTCGCTAGTACCCCGAACCGCTGGGATATTGTATTTATACACAAAGGGTCCGATTATAACCGATGGGCAGAGTGCCCAAAAACAAACGCAGCGTGGACCCCGCAAAACAAACACGTAACAAGCTAATCGCATTAACAAACAGCCGCAACAATACTACGGAACCTACTAATATTTATTCAATACATCGAACTCTATTGACGCTGCAAATTATTGGGACCGCTTAAACAAATGCTCTTCCGCAAATTGAATATCCTTATTTTTTCGACATACTCTTCAACTGAAGCATTCATTTGATGATCGCTAAAAACATTTATAACGAATTCAGGCTTTAGATGTAATGTATTTAAATAAACATTGCAATTAACAAGTTAAAAGCTTATGTACATTCAGTAAAATGCTGCTGTAAGAATTTAGAGCCCTGTATTTCAGTTGAGTTTAAGTAAATAGGCGAGAGTGCGATATAAATTGGAATCGTCTCAGGACAGTTATAGGGCATTACTTTCACGCAAAACAAAAAGCAAAACCTTGTTACAACACCGCACTGTTATATATTTTATATTCTTTTCAAAATAATACGGAGTAACAAAGCGATCGAACATAAAAACCAGCTGACCACTTGTTACACGTAACAGCCAAACTACTAAAACATATTAACATTCGAAGCGTAATCAAAACTTGTTGCTTTGTGCGACGCGAGAAAAAAAAGTTTCACACAAAAATAGTTTCTATATCAATATGCCATAGATACGGAACTCTCTTGTGAATGTGTTTACGATTGTTTATTGTTACCACCGCCGTTAGTTACCGCCGTCGGATTACTCGCGGCCGTTGCAATAACAGCTTTATTATTGGCGAGGTATGTGCGAGCTGGTGGTATAAAGTCGACGTTGGAAGTTTCTCGTTGTAAATTACAACGCAATTCCGCGTCGTATGCCCGTGCGTCCGTTATTTGCTTCTTGATAATATATAGATAGAGAAAACTGGGAAATTACTGTTCACGCTTTGAATTATCGCCAAAGCGAATTGTTAAAGTAATATTCGTTGTATATTTTTTAGTATTTCATTATTGTTTTAATATACACTTAAACAATGTATATGGTATGTTTTACTGCTGTTTTGCCCCTTTTGCCGGAGACCGTCGGTACCTATCTAGGTAGATGCCGCCGCAGATATTTCTACCCATAAACAGTAGTGTAGTATGTTCCCGTATGAAGGTTGCTGTAGCTAGTGAAATTACTGGGGTAACGAGTTTTGAGGCGACGAGTGTGACGTGGTGCAGTGTATTTCTAGCAAGCGAATCACTTACCACTAGATGAACGTCGCGTTCTTATCGTCGAATAAAAATTTATCTAAAAACGACTTGACCACAATTTCACGTGATTTTCGGTGACAATGCCGTAAAACTTATAAAGCGTACTTACTATACTCTAGATTATATGTTGGAGAAAATGATGTCAGTGCTGCTGGCATCACTAACATCATTTTAGGGTTTTTTTTTTTAGATATAGACTATCGCTTGACTACAATCCCACCTGATGGTAAGTGGCGATGTAGTCTTTGATTGTACTATGTCCAATAAAACACAGTTTTTGAATATCTTATCATATATGTCTAAGAGAATAACGATCTATTAAGAGGAGCGCGACTGTGTCCGTACCATCGGCGGTTTCCTATTTATTATACCCGCACAACAATTACAAAAAAGTGCTTGACTTTAAGAAATGTCTTCTAAGTTGAAGTTAAATGAACAATTAATTAAATTTTAAAAAACACAATTCCATAACGAATTTGCGATAATATTAACTTTAACAATATAAACTAAATCAAAGATTTTACAACGCGGTTACGCTGACATATATATTTACAATTGACATTATATGAGGGTAGTAACTGATTAAGAGTACATACAAAAAACTTATTATACAAAAATGTGGTTTTGGAAAAGAGACAGGGACCTCATTGTAACTTGAATTAAGCGCCGTGATGTTTTAATTGCTCACACGTGAATCATCTGATATAGAAAAGCGGATACTTAGCTAAGAAAAATTATGCTTAATCCAATAACACACCCGTTTTTAAACATGGTGGTCATAAACAAATAGCGACTATATGTCTGCAGTTTATTAAGACAACACTACACTTTATATGAAGCACGATTTAACGGAATATGCTCCAACTGGACTTCTCATTGCGTGGAAGATAGGTCGGCAATTAAATGGTCGCCTAGTCCTAAACAAACATTGGCTTTACGTGTGCCATGTCCTTGAATGGGCTATCGCACACGTGTAGGTATGATTTGTTAAAAAAAAGGATGCGTAATTGTTTAATCAACTGAGCGCTAAGCATTTACTTGGAGCGAGGATAAATATACTCTAACCATCATGAATTCGCAGAAGGAGCAGGTTTTAATTTGACATTCAGTGCACACATTTAGTTAGTGTGTAAACATTACTGTGTTCTAGTTTGCAGGGCGCTGTAACCTAGAGAAATTACTGAGGCAACGAGACTTGACATATGTTTCAAGGCGACGAGCGCAATGTGGTGCAGTGTATACCATCTTAACTAGTAGCATGCAAGCGTATCACTTACCATCAGCTGAACGTCTCGCTGGTCTCGTGGAATAAAAATCGATTAATACAGTTGCAAAGTAAATCCGTACTTCAATATTTTAACAACCGATCTCTAATTCCCTTAAGAGAAACCAGATGCTATTTAGTTTAATTATAATTATAATCTTTCATACTTCTCTTTTCTAAATTCCGTTACATAAAGACTTCTAATGATATCTGTACCCATCAGCTTTGTCAGGACCTTTACCACACCATCACTGCACTTTATGAAGGTGTCTGCTAATCAACAATTGATCAAGGTGCTCAATTATTAAAAAAGGAATCTAATAATACACATAATCTATTTACATGTGTGTTGTCATAAATCTCATGTATAACGTAGATTTTTGTGGCAAGGTAACAATACAAATTCGAGGGATGGACGAAGCAATAGCTGCCCAACTTTTGACCGAGACATACAGATATACGAACCAAAGGGTCGCACAGTAGATTCAATAATAGCTCAGTAAATAACAGTCGATGTACGTGACTGGCCCGGGCATCGACCCCCGGTCACCAGGACTCTGTCTTTTTACACTTAGATTTTTTTTTATATATTCTTTATACAGTTGTTGTTGTTGTTAAGTCGTATTTCCTCATGACTGAGGGTCGTGGTCATCATTTTTTTATTGAAACACACGACGACTCTCTTGGCAGTTATAATGGAGTAGTTTGCCATTGCCTTCTCCATATCACATACTAGTCTGACCACAGACGGTCATGGCATAGATATGCAGGTTTCCTCACGATGTTTTCCTTCACCGTCAAAGCACGTGATATTAGTTGGTGTTTTATGCTAACTGCACATAAATTAAAAAATTCATTGGTACGGGCCGGATTCGAACCCGGTACCTTCGCATTGGAAGGCCGGCGTTCAAACCACTAGGCTATCACGGCTCTCTTTATACAGTATGCTAACCTATATGTAATTTAATGCTCGGACTAGTATGTGAAATGGAGAACGCAATGGCAACACCACTCCATTATAACTGACAAGTAAGTCGTGTGTTTCACTACACGTGATGACCACGACCCTCAGTCATGAGGAAATACGATTTAGAAGAAGAAGAACTTATATGTAGTATTTAATTATAAGTATTTAAAGTATAAACATATATACAACATATATTTACAAATACTACACTGCCAAACCAATTCAATATGTTATGTGTAGCTTTGTGTCATGGGTTTCCTCGATACAAGCATCGCTTAGGGAAACCAAATGATAATAAAAGAAAAAAAAAATACAAACTAAAACAAACAGCTGAATAGTCATTGTTATCTTCTTTAAATAACATTGTAACATGTAAGTTTAGCAGAAATAGAACATTTTTAACTTTCAGTTTCACACCACAAGTGTATTAAGGTATGTTATACAGGACTTTGTCTGTAATTAAAAAAATAACCAACCATTATAAAAATATGTGTATTATATAATATTTCCTGTTAATCAAGGTTTTATTTACTTAAAACTTACATTGAAGTTTACCCTACAAAGCACTTAATCTTAAAGGTTAAGCATGGAAATCTGGGTTAGTGAATCTATTGTATGTTTGCTGGTCAACGTCATTGTGAAAGTTTAATAAGTTGGTAATACCGACTGGCGGGACACTTAAACGGTGTAAGTATTACATATTAAGGTCACACGGTTTCGACTCAATAACATCGCAGCGGTACGTGAGCCGCATCAGGAACCTTTTTTTTTTGTGTCGGGGGGAAAATCTTAAAAAGATTGCCTGCTTCTGGGGGGAAGATAAGGTTATGTGGGATTTGTACCCACTAAAACGCAATCGGTGATCATTCTCGATGCATTGTGGATGGGCGTGGGATCTCTTGCAGAACGCACCAGTACCTCCCTGCACTACGCTCTGAACATGTCCCAAAGAGGACAGTTTACTCCCCAGCTACGACTAATACGAGACCACCTCGTGCTTGTCACCCACCCTGGGTTCGCTTAGTGATCAATGAAGGGTTTCAGCTTTAAAGCTCGCGGACCCGAAAACCCTTTTAGTCGCCTTCTACGACAGGCAGGGGTACTTTAGTCTTGTTCTTGATAGCTCGGGACTACTTGGCCGCGCTTCAGGAACCTAAAGGATCAATAACGATCTTACCGAGGTAACCGATATCTGCACGTGACACGAGTCCGTAATTCTATAAATATTAACCGCGTGATCGCTCGACGCCTTATATAGGTCAATTTTATAACAATCATCAATGTCTTTAATTCTAGAAAAAAAAGGTATGCATAAGTTCATAAACATATTGAAGTATAATAATTGTGATTCGCCTTTGTTAGAAAAATAATAATTTCTATTGACTTTTTAAAAGATAGGAGGGAATGGCAGATAACATCGTTTCCCCATAAAAGGCCGATGACTGAGTCTCGCTACATCCACGTTTGGGTAGTGTCGAAAGTTTGAATTCAGTAACTTGAAGTGTGGATATACAAACTAACAGATTAATTATATATATAAAGAGAAGTATCTATTATACGTTATTTAAAAATATTTGAATTAAAAACATAATATAGGACAGCAAAAAATTTACACAGCAGTTAAGTGCCCTAAATAAAACTTATGCTCTCCTTCTGTAACACAACTTTAAAAATGTTGTAGACATTTCCAAACTTTCATCTTTATATTTTTATTCAAATAAGCAAGAAAACGTTTTCTTCTAATGGTTAATAATACTCTTGCTCAAACCAAAATAGTTAGTTAAAATATTTACACTGCACAATATTGCGTTCGATGTTTTCAAAACAGAGGTTAAGTTATTACATCTCTTTCAAAGCTTAACACAGTAAGGTTTTCGATTATTCAGAGGAAACTACGTACATCTCAATACTGTCTATAAAAAAGTAAATACTAATACAAAAATATATAATTTAAAATACTTCATATATTTTCGTAGTATAATGGTTAAAACACCAGAAAGTCTCCGGTTCGATTGCAGGCACACAAAATTTTATTCACTGGACTAATTATTCATCATTAGTGATATTTTCGTGTAATCTCAATAATGATATTTTTAGTAAGTTTCGTTCCAAATATTACTACATCGCAAAGCGTACGAAATTAACACACGGACGTCGCATAATTAAGACAGAAACAAAATCAACTAAGTGGTATATTAATACGACACAAAACTAATTTCAGTCGCGTGTCACCACTGATGGGTCGTGAAGCCGCCTGAAATTTCTTTAATGCCTTCGGTTAGCTGTTAGATTTCATTACTAAATTGCACAACTAATTTTATTCAGTTAACAAACATTCGTTTACGATTGGAATACGATCTAAAGAACTGAAAGAGATAAGTTAGTTTAATTTTTTTTATGACTTAAGTTTCACGTAGTATTATTAAACAAATAGGCTGTGGACGGTGGAACGAGACACTTACAATACCAACTAGACGGATTCAGGAAAATCCTATCACCAACCAAAAGCCCAGAAAATATACCTTTGAAACCGGATCAAAGACTTCCGTATTACTAGATGTTAATTACCGCGTTATAGAGGCTGTAAGCCAAGCCGTGGTATTATTCTCAAATAACTATAAAATAGATTATTTTTAAATATTTATTTATATCAAAATAAGCCGGTCAAGGAAAAACAGATATTTTATGCTTATCAGAAATACATAATTAAAGTACAAGATAAATTACTCAATGTGTGTGGTAATATATAATTACGTTTGTTGTGTTTGTCACCAATATCAAAAGGTAGACGCGATTGGAAAGTGCTTACTCCTTATTGTCATATACCTAGATGTTGATACCACATTCGCGATGACTATGTGCCCTCTTATGTAAATCTTTATTCATATCATTATTCTTTAATGATTTGTACATATCCTACAAGATTTAGAGTAGGTTGCAAAGGTGTCGTCACGTAAAAACACTGACTGCTTTGGCGACTAGGCAATACAGATCTCCCTCTCCTGTAGAAGACCCACAGACCCAAGACAAGACGGAATAATGAAGCAATAAAAGAGATGCGAGAATGTCAGAAAGAGAGCTAAAGCAAAGTGGAAGTGAAAAAGAGAAGCTAGGAAGAGAGAGGGTATTGGTCTGTATATATAATATATAATACTGGAAGGACTTTCATATGGTGGTCTGATGAAGGTCTAAAAAAGCTGAATGGGAGCAGGGATAAACCGAATGATCATTATACAGAATAAATTTCAGTGTTGCCATTTTATAAATCACTTAACGTTCTTATTAATTTGGTAAGTAATATATTTTTCAACTTCATTTTCTTCTACGAAAGAAATGTATCATATGTAGATAACAAACCACTTAGTTGGATTGAATATTGAAGATTCCTTTCAAGTTTAAGATAAAAGCGACTACATTATAAACAGACATATCACTTACCATAAAATGAACCTGAAAGAAAATACAGTAAATATAAAGTAATTAAAGTTCAAGTGCGATCCCTTTATCCTCAGCTTGAAACACTTCGGTTTCAAATAAGACGTACTTACTCATTTGCAGCGATGCACTCCAACGTTGTTATCCCCAAGTTATTTTTGTTAACACTGATGAACGAGTGCGAAGCTCGTTAAAACTTATAAGTTGCGATTTATTGCGATTAACGATACAACCAACTTTTTATACTTCACTGATATAACACTCAGACATGACAATTTAGCGCTACTAGAATTACTAGTGTTTTCTTACTAGATTAGTGCAGCTCTGTTATTTTATTAGCAACAGCATACTTAAGCCATACTTTAATTTAATTTAATTTAAAAAAACTTTATTGTATACGCCTAAACGTTACAATGGGCGGACTTAATGCCTAGGGGCATTTTCTACCAGTCAACCCCAGGAGAATGTTTGACAGTGGAATAGAGAGGAATGGCGAGAAAAATAAAGAAAAATACTTTATTGTATCTAAACTACTAATATACATTTGAAAAGCTACAGTGGTGAATATTTTACAATTTTCATAAAGAGAAACCGACTACCGTTATCAAAGTAGTAGTGGTGAAACTGTTAGCCGATCCTGAACAATTACAAAACTAAATAATAAAGGTTAGGTTATGAGGGTCTTTTTTATACTACTATGCGACGAGACGAGCAAGACGTTCACCTGATGGTAAGTGATACGCTTGCCCATGACAACGTGGTGCTAGTTAAGATGGTACACACTGCACCACATTGCGCTCGTCGTTAAGACATAAGATGTTAAGTCTCGTTACCCCAGTAATTACACTAGCTACAGCGCCCTTCAAACCGGAACACAGTAATGTTCGCACACTACTATTTGGCGGTTGCAATAGGAGCTGCGGTGGTACCCATCCAGACGGTCTCTAGCAACAGAGACCTACCACCTACGATTTATAATTATAATGCACGTTATGACTTTAGGACAAGTCAGGATTTACAGATAGAGTGATACTTTATATACGTAGCAAGAAATGTCCTCATACGTCACTTCTATTTTCGTCCAACGATAAAAAAACGAAAACAAACAGTATTCGGGGCCAGATCCAGTGTAGAGATCAATAATTGCATGCGCCGCGTAGTTTGGCCGCTCTCCAATTTATCCTCTTCACCGATGTGACTCATAAAAACGGTGAGCGTGTCCCCCGAGGGAGCGGCTGCCCGGGCTTCAGGCTTACCATCATTCACGTACAACTCTCACGTAACTAAAAATTTGTGTTACATTTCAATTTGTAATTAAATGTATGCTTAAATCAAAGTATGGACTTAAGAGACATTTCACAAAAATATGGTCTATCGGTGTAATGTATTATGCTTATATGCAGTAGCCGTGATAGCCTAGAGGTTTGAACGCCGGCCTTCCACTGCGAAGGTACCGGGTTCGAATCCGGCCTGCACCAATGAATTTTTCAATTTATGTGCAGTTAGCACAAAACACCAACTAATATCACGTGCTTTGACGGTGAAGGAAAACATCGTGAGGAAACCTGCATATCTATGTCATGACCATCAGTGGCCAGGCTAGTATGTGAAATGGAGAAGGCAATGGCAGACCACTCCATTATAACTGACAAGTAAGTCGTCGTGTGTTTCAATAAAAACATGATGACCACGACCCTCAGTCATGAGGAAATACGACTTAGAAGAAGTATTATGCTTGTGATCAATTTAAGTATTTTGCACGATTCAATTATGTATATGTCGACGCGATCGCGCTATAAAATCATTAATAATTAAAATTAGTTAAACATCATCACAAATACGTTTTTAGTTCATATTTTCGTTAAAAATTCATTAATTATTAAAATAAGTTCAATTTAGAAATAATTCGTTAATTTCAAGCATATTTTTGTTATTCTTGCGCGGGTATAAATAGGAACGCGCAAAACAGTCGCGCTCTGTCCGCCGGAGTGTGCGGACCTCTAAAAAAATCGTTACGCTGTTAGACACATGTAAGAAGATTCTACAAAAACTACATTTCATTGGACAATATACAATCCTAAAGATTATATTAGTGGTACAAAACACGATTAACATTATTAAAAAAAAACGCAAGGAGCTAGTTCTACATGTATATACAGCTCTGGTGTGCAATTCATTCGGGTCAAGAGGTTAATTCACATTACCAATGCAAATCACACAAATAGTCAATGCAAACTGACTATGTATATGTTGTTTACAAGCTACGATAAGAAACTTAAGTTGTGACAAAGAAAATTCTTAGAGCGGACGGTCCGTTATCCCATGTAACTTAGTGTCACCGCGGCGGTAAGTAACCTTGTTAGCCGTACAGCTCAATCCAGATACAGCTGTAATTTGTTGTCGGACAAACGAATATTCTCAAAGGTACGACACATACAACACACACACACTCCAATAAACTAGTGTGAAGACAAAACATTAAAGTCTTATTAAAGATTACAATATTACTTATATTGAACTTACTCTTTTTCAACGGTTAGAGACTTTAATTTTGTATAAAGCTTTACCAATATCAACTGTCTCCATAGCAACATGTACCATATAATATATGCGCTGTACCTCACAATAATTCTTCAAAGCAATAGTTTATGCAAATATTGTATGGAACCGGTGTCACATGATAATTAACATACCAAAGCTCTCGTATATATTAATGGCATTGTATGATCCGGTCTGCGCTGATATCGAATAATGAATTGAATTTAAATCACAGCTTAATAACACGAACAAGCCAATTTTAAATTAATACTGATGTTTGTAATACAGCTAGAAATACCAGAACCGTGTAAAATTAAGAAATATTTGCATATAAAGACATTAACAATAACATCCATACAATATTTTATAAACTATCTTCAACAGACTCCTGCCACTAACCTCAACGTTTTTGAAATACTTCTAAAAGAAAACAACTACAGAAAAATTACTACAGCTTTCTTTGAGATCTTTACAAATGTACTACATTCGCCAAACTGCATGCCAAGAGTAATGAATATGAAAGTTACCAACAATTGGAGATGCGTATGTTTGCGGTTGATTTTAAATACATGAAATGCTGAATGATTAAATTTCAAACGGTCGTAATTGTAGTTAAGAAAAAAAAAAATTTTTTTATACTACTTTGCGACGAGACGAACAAGACGTTCACCTGATGGTAAGTGATACGCTTGCCCATGACAACGTGGTGCTAGTTAAGATGGTACACACTGCACCACATTGCGCTCGTCGTTAAGACATAAGATGTTAAGTCTCGTTACCCCAGTAATTACACTAGCTACAGCGCCCTTCAAACCGTAACACAGTAATGTTCGCACACTACTATTTGTCGGTTGCAATAGGAGCTGCGGTAGTACCCACCCAGACGGTCTCCGGCAACAGAGACCTACCATCTGGTGAAAATTTATAACAAGTCTTGATAACAAATGTAACATTGAAAAATTTTCTTTTTTGAAAATTAATAAACAAAAGAGAAATACTTATGACGAATAAACGAAAAATATACAAGCTCGCACAAATATGCGCCGCGGGAGGAATGCATGAGTTATATAAGACACCCTCTTCCTCCCGTACTCAGCCCGCACTCCTCCATCCCTCCCCCCAAACGGCTCCAATGGGGCCGTTGTATTTGACACCTATTGGATCAACTACACATGCGGGGTACTTTAACGTCGGTTACATATTAATTTATTTGCATATCGCAACAATACAACGCAGCTACCGCCCTCCCGTGCGAAACACTTTTATTACATTTTTATTTCGTTTTTATACCCGAATTTTTTTTTTAAACTACTAAGCGATGAGACGAGCAAGACGTTCACCTGATGGTAAGTGATACGCTTGCCCATGACAACGTGGTGCTTGTTAAGATGGTACACACTGCGCCACATTGCGCTCGTCGCTGAGACATAAGGTGTTAAGTCTCGTTACCCCAGTAATTACACTAGCTACAGCGCGCTTCAAACCGGAACACAGTAATGTTCGCACACTACTATTTGTCGGTTGCAATAGGAGCTGCGGTGGTACCCACCCAGACGGTCTCCGGCAACAGAGACCTACCACCTGGTAAAATTTATGTATTTAACTTTTAAACGAGGTACTCAGGATATTAATGGTACATCTGACCATAAAATATTTACACTACATTAATTACATATACATATATATATTTAATTTTATTTATGTTCTATGAGACGGCGAGATGTTCACCTGATGGTAAGTGATATCCTCGCCCATAACAACCAGTTAGGATTATATACACTGCACCGCATTGTGCTCATCGCCTTGAGGCATGCAGTGTGAAGTCTCATTACCCTAGTAATTTCACTAGCTTACAGTACCCTGCAAACCGAAATACAGTAATGTTTTACGGAAGAAATAGAAGCTGAAGTATCTTGATATATCCTGATAAGAAACACCCATTAATCAATGAACATAAATCATCAGATTTAAAACATGATCTTAGTTTGTATTTGGCACTCGTTCAAAATAAAACTATTAAGAATAATTATATTAAATCTAGGTTATTAGGTTTTTTTTTTTAATGAAAACACTCAATTATTCAATCGGCGCTAAAATTCAGCGTATCAATCATTATGATAAAATGTCACTACGCGAATTATGAACGTTATCGACTAATGTATCCGCCATCAATATTAAAAATCGCAATTATGATTATCATAATTTACTGTTGCGTCGGTGTCTGTCTGTTCGCAATCAGCCGACAAATAAAAAAATCGATGTGAATGAAAGGAAAATAGCACATCGCGACGAAGAACTTTTCATTTGGTTAATGTATACTTTTATTAATTTTACGGCAATGTAGCAAAAATACTTTTTAACACAAAAACATGTAACAGTTATAAAATAGATCATAATTTTTTTTATGTATTGTGTGCAAATACGATTGTATTTTTACTTGGGTGTTCTTGGCCATGAGTTCAGTGTGCTCAACCATAATATGTTATATATATGGTGAATATAACATATATTATATTAATGTTATATTCACAGTATGAGAATGGTAATTTTTTGTATTATAAGTGAAGAGACAAACGAGACGTTAACCTGATGGTAAGTGATACGCCTGCCCATAACGTGACGCTAGTTACGATGTGCTCGTCGCTTAGACTGAAGATGTTAAGTCTCGTTACCCCAGTAATTTCACTAGGTTCCTGCGCCCTTCATACCAAAACACAGTTATGTTTGAACATTACTATTTATCGGTTAAAATAATCACTGCCTTAGTACTAGACGGTATCCGGCAACTGAGACCTATCAGCAACTAATCTGGCGGATTTCAATAAACTTCACAACAGACATGTCATCTCGGAACCGAACCAGAGACGAGACATCTTTTACCAGGTGGTAGGTCTCTGTTGCCGGAGACCGTCTGGATGGGTACCACCGCAGCTCCTATTGCAACCGACAAATAGTAGTGTGCAAACATTACTGTGTTCCGGTTTGAAGGGCGCTGTAGCTAGTGTAATTACTGGGGTAACGAGACTTAACACCTTATGTCTCAAGGCGACGAGCGCAATGTGGTGCAGTGTGTACCATCTTAACTAGCACCGCGTTGTCATGGACAAGCGTATCACTTACCATCAGGTGAACGTCGCGCTCGTCTCGTCGCAAAGTAGTATAAAAAAAAATCCGTATTACTAGACAAGCGATTAGCCACTGCGTCACATTACAATATACTAATCCACGCTTTTATGTTTAAATGTAAAACACGCATCAAAAAAATAACAAGAAAAATGTCACCCAAAAAAAAACTTTTCAGAAGTCAAAAATGACAATCCTCAGCATTATCGCTGAAAATAAAATCGAATTAATATTTAAACCTGCCAACTGCTCTAATACCCCCACTGACGTCCGCTCTCAAAACAACTGAAAAAAAAACCAACACCGCACAATGTGCGTGTGGGTGACGAATGATAAATAAGATAAATTAGACCGAAACAAATTGCGAAGAGTGTTTATATTTTAACATGGACGAGACTTAAAAAAATTAGTATAACGTAACAATATTAACTTTATAGAAAAAAAACAGATTTTTTAATTTTTTAGCTAAACCAACACTTACTCTCGCTTTAGTTAATATCTTTCGTATGGTATTCAAAATTTTTAAACAAAATAAACCAATACATGTATTGTGTAGATTACTTTCAAAATGTTATATGTAGTTAATTTTTTTTTTGCCCAAATAACATAGAGTGATCGAGAAAGCCTTTTGGTATTAAAAGTGTAATTAAATATTTTCTTGCGTGAACTTATGAGGACAATTATCAAAAATTCTTAAAGCATAATTAAATTATATACGTTATTCTTCTTCTAAGTCGTATTTCCTCATGACTGATCGTGATGACGGTCGTGGTCATCATGTTTTTATTGAAACACACGACGACTCTCTTGTCAGTTATAATGGAGTGGTTTGCCATTGCCTTCTCCATTTCACATACTAGTCTGACCACTGATGGAGCACAAGATAGAGCCGTGATAGCCTAGTGGTTTGAACGCCGGCCTTCCAATGCGAAGGTACCGGGTTCGAATCCAGCCTGCACCAATGATTTTTTCAATTTATGTGCAGTTAGCATAAAAACACCAACTAGTATCACGTGCTTTGACGGTGAAGGAAAACATCGTGAGGAAACCTGCATATCTATACACGTTATAACTTTCCACAAATTCAGAAAAATATTTAAAATTATTTTTGTCCCAAAAATGACCAGTTTTTTAGCGTTTATATAACAATAAACGTAAGCCCGTCCCGGTGCGACTATAACTTGAACAATTTATCGCCGTTCACGTTCAAACCGAAAATAACAATTACTGAAAGCTTCATTTAAATGCACAATTAATAACACGGCGAACTGGTTTCGTGACGCGCGCAAAGAAAGAGTTTTTACGAGTGCAACCCCCCCACACCCCCTCCTTAGTGCCGTCGGAGTAAGTCGCTTAATAAAATAATTATGGAGCCGGACGTAAATTTGCCGCCGCGTACATAAAAACGTCAGGAGCGAGTTCCAGCGCGACGTCCGCAGGAACAGCCCCGCTGCTCAGTAGTTGGAGAATTAGGCATTCTTTAGTTATAATGGGTTATAATTCAGACTTGCATGCCATTGCGTGGTGGTAGTAACACGCGCTGCGGTCGTTTTCGGTAACGGCTTTTAGGTGACTTGACTTTGGCTTATTGAGGGAATGTCTACATTTAAAACAGCCACAGTGGTCTCATCCATCGGGGGTCATGTGGATAGCAGATCAATACTTCGCATACAATTCACATGCTTAGATATTCTGTTAACCTAAACAGAACCTATTTGTTTAGCCTTTACCACAGGATGGTAAGGAGTTTCTTTAGGGTTCACCACCATGCCAGGTCAGGGCTAATGGCCCTAGCTGGCTTTACCAGGTGGTAGGTCTCTGTTGCCAAGGAGCGTCTGGGTGGGTACCACCGCAGCTCCTATTGCAACCGACAAATAGTAGTGTGCAAACATTACTGTGTTCCGGTTTGAAGCGCGCTGTAGCTAGTGTAATTACTGGGGTAACGAGACTTAACACCTTATGTCTCAAGGCGACGAGCGCAATGTGGTGCAGTGTGTACCATCTTAACTAGCACCGCTTTGTCATGGGCATGCGTATCACTTACCATCAGGTGAACGTCGCGCTCGTCTCGTCGCATAGTATAATAGTATAAAAAAAAAATCCGTATTACTAGACAAGCGATTAGCCCTGCGTCACATTACAATATACTAATCCACGCTTTTATGTTTAAACGTAAAACACGCATCAAAAAAATAACAAGAAAAATGTCACCCAAAAAAAAACTTTTCAGAAGTCAAAATGACAATCCTCAGCATTATCGCTGAAAATAAAATCGAATTAATATTTAAACCTGCCAACTGCTCTAATACCCCCACTGACGTCCGCTCTCAAAACAACTGAAAAAAAAAAAAAAAAAAACAACACCGCAAAATTTGCGTGTGGGTGACGAATGATAAATAAGATAAATTAGACCGAAACAAATTGCGAAGAGTGTTTATATTTTAACATGGACGAGACTTAAAAAAATTAGTATAACGTAACAATATTAACTTTATAGAAAAAAAACAGATTTTTTAATTTTTTAGCTAAACCAACACTTACTCTCGCTTTAGTTAATATCTTTCGTATGGTATTCAAAATTTTTAAACAAAATAACCAATACATGTATTGTGTAGATTACTTTCAAAATGTTATATGTAGTTAATTTTTTTTTTGCCCAAATAACATAGAGTGATCGAGAAAGCCTTTTGGTATTAAAAGTGTAATTAAATATTTTCTTGCGTGAACTTATGAGGACAATTATCAAAAATTCTTAAAGCATAATTAAATTATATACGTTATTCTTCTTCTAAGTCGTATTTCCTCATGACTGATCGTGATGACGGTCGTGGTCATCATGTTTTTATTGAAACACACGACGACTCTCTTGTCAGTTATAATGGAGTGGTTTGCCATTGCCTTCTCCATTTCACATACTAGTCTGACCACTGATGGAGCACAAGATAGAGCCGTGATAGCCTAATGGTTTGAACGCCGACCTTCCAATGCGAAGGTACCGGGTTCGAATCCGGCCTGCACCAATAATTTTTTCAATTTATGTGCAGTTAGTATAACACCAACTAATATCACGTGCTTTGACGGTGAAGGAAAACATCGTGAGGAAACCTGCATATCTATACACGTTATAACTTTCCACAAATTCAGAAAAATATTTAAAATTATTTTTGTCCCAAAAATGACCAGTTTTTTAGCGTTTATATAACAATAAACGTAAGCCCGTCCCGGTGCGACTATAACTTGAACAATTTATCGCCGTTCACGTTCAACCCGAAAATAACAATTACTGAAAGCTTCATTTAAATGCACAATTAATAACACGGCGAACTGGTTTCGTGACGCGCGCAAAGAAAGAGTTTTTACGAGTGCAACCCCCCCACACCCCCTCCTTAGTGCCGTCGGAGTAAGTCGCTTAATAAAATAATTATGGAGCCGGACGTAAATTTGCCGCCGCGTACATAAAAACGTCAGGAGCGAGTTCCAGCGCGACGTCCGCAGGAACAGCCCCGCTGCTCAGTAGTTGGAGAATTAGGCATTCTTTAGTTATAATGGGTTATAATTCAGACTTGCATGCCATTGCGTGGTGGAAGTAACACGCGCTGCGGTCGTTTTCGGTAACGGCTTTTAGGTGACTTGACTTTGGCTTATTGAGGGAATGTCTACATTTAAAACAGCCACAGTGGCCTCATCCATCGGGAAGTATGTGAATGGCAGATCAATACTTCGCATACAATTCACATGCTTAGATATTCTGTTAACCTAAACAGAACCTATTTGTTTAGCCTTTACCATAGTATGGTAAGGAGTTTCTTTAGGGTTCACCACCATGCCAGGTCAGGGCTAATGGTCCTAGCTGGCTTTACCAGGTGGTAGGTCTCTGTTGCCGGAGAGCGTCTGGATGGGTACCACCGCAGCTCCTATTTCAACCGCCAAATAGTAGTGTGCGAACATTACTGTGTTCCGGTTTGAAGGGCGCTGTAGCTAGTGTAATTACTGGGGTAACGAGACTTAACACCTTATGTCTCAAGGCGACGAGCGCAATGTGGTGCAGTGTGTACCATCTTAACTAGCACCGCTTTGTCATGGGCATGCGTATCACTTACCATCAGGTGAACGAAAAAAAAAAAAGCTGACAAAACTAAATGATTCAGATAGTCTAGCAGTAGTCAATATTTCACTGCCGCTAATGTCAACTCTTAATCTCCATACCTGCAGTAAATACTTGCTGCTACTACCCGCATAACATAACAACGATATATCACATCGCGGAATTTAATAACAGCGGGCGTGTTTTAAATGTTCACTGGACGTTTTTAGTCCCATTAAATTGTTCCCGGCTCTAAATTTAAGCGAACCCCGCTTAAGTTTAAGGAGATATAACTCAAACGTTATTAATATGAAATTTGAAAATGATCCAGTACAACATGAAAACAAAAACCATCTAGTTTTGCAGTTAAAATTTCACATTTCGCATTACAATTTGAGATGCTACGATTTCTGATCTGCAGTAACTTAAAAAGTCTGTCTCCGTGTAATAAAACTTTATTATCCCTACTGTCCGCGATTGATTGTGAAAGTTGGCACATCTAAAGTTCATATTATGGTAGAGGAGCGCAGACGTAATGGATGTGTTACAAAACACACAAAGTTATATGAAAGGCTGTTTACATTGTTACTACATTACAATGACAGATTATCAAATAGAAATTTGGGGACGATTATGACTGACTGAAAAGTTTGTAATTGAATAGGGCTTTTCACTACTTTTTCCAATCAATGCTGTAAAAAAAATGTTCACCTGATAATGAGTGATACATGTACTTTAAGCGAGTTAGGAAGTTCAAAACTACATTACGCTCAACGCCTCCAAGCATAGGATAAAGTCTCGTAACCCTAGTAATTTTACTACAGCAATCCTTAAACTAATATCTTTTTGATTCGAAACTGTCTCCATCTAATTTAAAAGGTATAGCTAGTGAATTTACTAGACAAACGAGATTTAACATTATAGCGACAGGCATAAATAATGTGAAGGTATATTATTCTACATCCATCAGATAAACGTTCTACCCATCTCGTAGCTTAATCAAACAAAGCAGTAATATTTGATTACTGTTTTTGAACTAAAATATACTCCGCATTTCCTCGACTATCTACTGCATTGGAAACCTATAATCTAACTTCCTACAAATTTACATAAAAACTACCGAAGGCCGCATTCGTTAAAGCATGCAAGGCGCCTCGTAATGAATATCTCACAACTTTTTGACACATTAATAGCGTAGAAAGTCAGTGTTATTACCATACCAACAACTACAGGGAATTATTTATTCATATTCAAAAACGATGCAACACATTAAAAAGTGCATAACAGTTATAATAATATACTGAAATTTGTCTAGATTCAAAGTAGAATTTAGTTAAAAATATTCTCAAAGAATAACACGAGTACTACATTAACATTTTTCCAAACCCACACCAAGAATAGGTTGTTTAATACAATTTGCTACTTAGGTATAACCAAATTAACCCTAAAGATATTAGACATAAAATAATAAATACGTATGTTTACTTATGTGTACCACGTGTAAGTAAACATAACCATAGTAAACTCAGTATAATTATATCATTATAATCTGTTGTTATTTAAACTCCGTACTGTCGAGTCATATACTTCCTTCAGCGGTAATGTTAACTCAAATAATACAAATCTATAAAACCTTGCTTATTATATTTTTAAACAGTTTTCGCACAAAGTTAATAAGGAAGTTAGTACGTTAATTCAGTTAATAGTAACAGACACGCAAAGCGCGTTTGCAAAAAGCGATCTTCACGAATCGTTCACCCGGGCGACGCGCGCGCATAAAACAGTTAAAAAAAGTATAAGAACAGATTTATGACGACAGGATTACTGCACGAATCGCGGGCCCGGGACTTTCGAGTTATTTTTGTAACATAAATAAAGGACAATTGGACGCTGGTAAACCGTTAAGCAAAAATCGCGTTATGTCGCATACAAAACATGATTTAGTTATGAAAGCAGAATTGTCACGAATTTTCTAAATAACAGTCTACTATACTAAAAGGTCATAATCCAGCAATGCATTGCTGCGTGCTGTTGATGATAATGATGATGATTCTATATAGAGAAGATAACAAAGAAACAGAACAAGAGTTTTACTTATGTGATATTAGAGGCCATCACTCTACTTACCTTTACATGAAGGATATGCTTTTGGAAACACAGAAGATGGAACATTACACTGTGTTCCATCTTCACCACTTTACTGTAGATTTACTTTTTAAACACATTGTGAAACTTCATTTGATTTTAAGAAATATTAATCGACACTAAAAGTAAAACTCTCGATTGAACCACCAACTCCTAGGAAACTTTAAAAACTTTAAGTTCCCGGAAAAACTTTAAACTAATAGAGTTTGGCCGCTTCATAAAGTGAACCGCGATGTAGACCCGAAGCGGACCCCGTGCCAAATTTAAGTTTGAACGACAAGAAATAGGAGGTTATTTAACTTTTTATTACGATCACATGAAATAATGTTCTTACTAACCATATTATATTTAAGTGTAGTAAAATTCAATCTAAGAAACTTACCCAAAATTATCATTTTATGCAAGAAAATACTTAAAGTAATAAATATATCGCAACGAGTTTAGCTTAGCTTTCAAGTTATAAATTTTTTTTAAATAACAATTTTTTTCTTGATGATCCGTAGGACTAAGTACACCGGATATAGCCAAAAGGATTGCTCAAACATTCTTTAAAAAAAAAAACAGTATTTAGGAGGGGAAGTTCCTCGAACAGAGGTAGATGTAGTGCTGGAAGGCCTTGACCATAAAATAGACCGATGATATGGTGAAGGTCTCGAGAAACCACTGGGGGCGAGCAGCCCAGGATCGATAGATTCGGAGATCCCTTTGAAAGGATCCCGGGATGTTCAGCACTGGTCTATCTATGTTGATGTATAAGCACATTATATTTGGTATTCGTATATATTTCTTCAATTAGTTGTTTTCTGCATTTAGTCTTTTGAAAATATAAATAGAGACCACAAAATTTTATTCCACCTATTCGCACAGATATCCTTTTTTGTAGTTACTACGCCGTACTCAGCACATATTAAAGTTACTACACGATGCTATAAAGAATTATATCCCTCTACGCTGATTTTAAGCGTATTTAAAAACTTAATTCCATCTGACGTCCGGTTAAACGAATCGCTATAAATACTAACGTTAAGTGAAGTATCGCTCACAGTTAACGACTTATCGTAAATTGCACACTGAGATACAGTTTAAAGCGTATTTAACTGATACGGGCAAATGCATTTCAAGCATAATGAAGAGGAGCAAATAATTTTTGTTTACGAATATTAGTAATTACAAATGGCATTAAATACGCTTTTTAAAACATATTTTTCACCAGGTGGTAGGTCTCTGTTGCCGGAGACCGTCTGGGTGGGTTCCACTGCAGCTCCTATTGCAACCGACAAATAGTAGTGTGCGAACATTACTGTGTTCCGGTTTGAAGCGCGCTGTAGCTAGTGTAATTACTGGGGTAACGAGACTTACACCTTATGTCTCAGGCGACGAGCGCAATGTGGTGCAGTGTGTACCATCTTAACTAGCACCACGTCTTTATGGGCAAGCGTTTCACTTACCATCAGGTGAACGTCTTGCTCGTCTCGTCGCAAAGGAGCATAAAAAATATATATATTTTTAAGTATGCTAATAAAGATATTAAATAATTATATCAACATTATGATGTATTTGTTATTTTTCAATACAGTAGCAGATTCGAATACGCAACTTTCGAGGTATATCGTAACCTAAGCTGTTAGGCTATTGGTCACATAATTTAATGCCTTATAGAAATTTAGTCCACGTTTGGACATAGTTCTTTTCCAATGTCACTTAAAATTAATTGTTTAATAGCTGCAGCGTGAATTTCTGTTCTGTTAATCTCACCTAACGAACAATCTAATTGTTTGTACACTAATATATATTTCTATAAAAATAATATATAATGAATCGGTTTTACTGCTGGTAGGTCTCTGTTACCGGGGACCGTCTCGGTACCACCGTAGTGACTATTTCAACCGACAAACAGTAGTGTGTAAACATTACTGTGTTCCGGTTTTAAAGGTGCTTAAGTTAGTGAAATTACTACGGTAACGAGACTAAACAACTAATGTATCAAGACGAGCGTAATGCGGTGCAGTGTATCATCTTAACTAGCGCCACGTTATAGCAAACGTATCACTTACCATCAGGTGAACGTCTAACTCGTCGTTCCGACTTAAACACAAATAAAACTGAAACGGTAATTATGAATACTAATCTTAACTTAAACCTTACTTCGTTTTCTTTATACTTTATCGCAGCTAAGTTGCAGGTTAAATGTGAAAACATTCGCCTCTAAGCCGCTTTAGCTTTTAGCATATGTAACGCCTGTGCAATGCGATACCTGTACGCAGACCGGGCCCCAGCGGACGGGTTATTTAAATGCTAATTCACATACGTACATACATGTTAAAAACACACACAAACCTTAATCCCTACGTTTGTGTATAGCACCTCTATATAAGTAGCTTTTTTATCACTCTTCATAACAATTATACACTTTTTTTTTCAGTATAATGAAGAACGAGCGAGATGTTCTCCTGTGGTAAGTGATACGCTTGCCCATAACGTGTTAGTTTTTTAGTTTGTTTTTTTTTTTTTCAGTATAATGAAGAACAAGCGAGACGTTCACCTGGTAGTAAGTGATACGCTTGCCCATTACAACGTGTCGCTAGTTAAGATGGTATACACTGCAGCGCATTACGCTCGTATTGATACATTAGTTGTTAAGTCTCGTTACCGGAGTAATTTCACTAACTTAAGCACCTTTGAAACTGGAACACAGTAATGTTTACATAATACTGTTCGGCGGCTGAAATAGGCAATGTGGTGGTACCTAGACGGTCTCCGGCAACAGAGACTTACCAGCAGTAAAGCTGACCGCAACATCTCTCCTCGCCAAAGATAGGTTGATAGAGAATGCCTACTTACATTTCACGCCTACTTAAGTTTTAAAGTTTTACATTAGTTTTTAAAACTTCTGATACCAAGTTTTAGTAATTAGAGAGCATTAACGTTCATAATCTTTAGACAAACATACATATTTAATTCACTATAAACCACAAACAAGTTTGTACTTACAGTATTTTTATAAATAGTGGTTAAATTTATAGTATTTGTATTAAATAGTACACCTTACAGGAAGTAGAACAGCGTTGTTATATTCTAGTAGTGATACATATGAAAGAGTATTATAAGTGGACTAGTACGTTCCATTTGTTTGTCATGTAAAATAAGGTTAAGTGTTAACTAAACAAACCTTTACGTCTAAACCAATTAAGTTCAAGTTAAAATCAATTATTTCCCATTATATAACAAATCTCGTTCAGCTGTTAAAATTACAATGAAAAGTCAAATGAGCTGCGTTAAAACACTCTCCTCTCTAATGATAGTGAAAAGCTATTATTAATAGGCTATTACCGAGAAATTAAGTATTATATCAATAAGAGTAGCCGACAGTAATTTTATATTGATTTATTACAGTCTTTACTAATTAGGGCGGGTAGATTAACAAATGATTTATTTCTTTGGAAAATACTCTCGGATTAAATTACCTCGTTCAACGTACCAAATTATAAATGAAAATTTGATAAAGTATATCATCGCTTATCAAATGTAAATATTGAAGTGTATTTCATATTTAACAGGAAATAATGTAGCGATAGTATGTAAACAACGCATTTATGTAACAACATATATAGAGAGAAACTAGCGTGGGAACACAAAGGCTTCGGTCCGTACACGACATAAGCGTCGAGATAAAGAAAATCAGTGTCAGTTTATTAAAAAAAAAACGGTAATACAATTACGGTTATTTCACAATTACGTAACCATAACTCTCTCAATCCGCTGGATAAATAATATTTCCGTCTCGCAACAAAGAAGCGTCGCTTTCCTCCCTGAATAAAACATCTACCGGCGTTCGAGGATGAATTTCTAAAGGGTACATTTCTGCATATCTCTTTTGTACGTTTCAGGAACGGTGGACGGTTTAGTTACATTGTACAAAGTGAGGAATACGTTTCAACTAGCAGTGTATGTGCGAATTTATTGTTAAACTATACGAAAACCGGCTGTCGTCTCTTACCAGAATTTTTCACCTTTTCACTCTCAATCTCAATGAACCAAAATGATTCGACGTACCTGAAAACAAAAATTACAATTCATTAATTTGTTTAAAGCACAGAATTTTTAATCAAATATGTTGCACTTTAATCTATATAATAAAAATGAATTGCTGTTCGTTAGTCTCGCTAAAACTCGAGAACGGCTGGACCGATTTGGCTAAATGTGGTCTTGAATTATTCGTGGAAGTCCAGGGAAGGTTAGTAAGGTGAGAAAATATGGAAAAAGTGCCTGGAATATGGTAAAAACAACAATTTCTCTTTTCATTGAGGTGACCAGATTTTAGATAGGCAAAGCGGGACAACTCTGAAGGAATAATAATATCGTAATTTTTTTTAGTTTTAACATAAGTACAGTTTATAAATGTTTTTTTATATAAGTGAATTTGTTTGAGAAGATTGTAGTAATTTTGTAAAATATTGTAAAAATCTTCACAAGAATTTGATAAATTAGTTTGATTGACTTGAAATATTTGCAAAATTTTATTAAATTTCTTTCGAGGTTAAGGTGGGTGATACACGTTTGTCATCAATATAAAATATGAAGACTACGAGTATTTTAAGCTAAGTTTAGAATATATGCATTTATGAAATATTTAAATAAATTACTTACTTTATTTTTCTATGGTAAGAAACAGATTTGTAATATTTATTTGTTTAATTATCTTGCTAGCACGCAGTACGGATACAAAGTGATCATTTGAGAGACAAATCCAATGTAACTGGGTAGCAAAAGCAATATGTTACGCAAACAATGATTTTCATAAATTTAAATTTCACTTAATTCTAAAAGTCGGGACTTTTGAAAAACGTCGCGTGACGCGGGACTAATTGTAAAAAATCGGGACTGTCCCGCTAAAAGCGAGCGTCTGGTCTCCTTACTTTAAATACATAAAACGTCAAAAATTTGAAGTTCGTCCCGTCATTTAGACACCAATACAATTTAAAAGAATATTTTTGATTTTGACATTTGATATTGACAACCAACAATTTCTGATGCAACTATAATATTTTACGAACTTTAGCGGGAATCTGGGCGTAAAGGTCGCGTTGTCCTCGGTTGAATTTTGACGTGACAACGTCTATTAAATTGGTATAATAATAGGACGCGCGTGCTGAGAAATGTCCCGCACATAGTGGGCGTGGCTTACGCCGACCGCTAAGTCGGTATGCGTTTGCCCGAATTGGTTGAAAGTAAAAGATGTATTCTATTGCTCAATAATAATTAGAAATAAAATCCCTAACAAATATAATTGAGAGTTAGTATAACTTGATTTGTAACCCGATAAACATGTCAAACAAGAATAATAAAATTTATTATCAAAAATTTTTGTGATATAATTAATAGACGTTGTCACGTTAAAATACATAAGTGCCCTGCACATATAACCCAGAATTTTTGTGCATAATGCGGTTGAATGTTCAATGTGAGTGTATAATGCAGTAAATTAGTGTGTTCGTGTGCAGCAATTGTAGAATTCAAGCAGGAACACCACTGTCCTAAGTTCAGATTGGTTCAAAATAGTAGTTAAGTCTTAACTTTACTTTTTTGATCTTTTGTGATAGTGACACTATTTACCGCTGAGTGCGCGAGAACTTTCCCTACTTTGATTATCTACAATTTATAATGCCAAAGATAAGATGTCCTGACTTAGGTCAATCATGTGCATTTAAATATAATAGAAAAACCAAATTAATAATGGGCATTTTTTGTGATTACGAATTATTTTTTTCTGGTTAAATTTTTATCACATTCTTTACTAAAGTTGAAACAGTCTCGAATTATCAATAAGCGTTTTTTTTTATTGATTTTGAAGCGGAACGAAGTTTGCTGGGTCAGCTAGTATGTTAATAGTTTACCTGTTATTGTTAACAAGTCATATAATAAATCAAATAAAATCAAAGTCTTTATAGCGATTCCGATGAAAGTTCACAAATATTAATATGCGATGACATCTTTCGTGAGAAACCCGAAGCTTTCAGCTGAGCTTATTACTTCTGAGTCAAATTGATTTAATTTTTTAACAGTATGAATAATTCATAATAACATTAAAAAAGAGTATGTGAAATGTCGCAATAAAATAACTACCATCAAAGAACGAAAAGCTTCAAAAGACATCAAAAGCTGAAGAGCATAAGCGTCGACAGGTATACGCTTTAAAAGATATTTAATACTAAGCTTTTAACCACAACTATATTCACATTATCCGTATTTATACTAAATCTGTATTATTTCCGAAACAAAAGGCAGTTTTTAATCATGGCGTGATTTTTTTTAATAATCCTGAACTACAATATTTTTTCCAGAACGTTACGGGAAGTTCTATTTCTGCATAGATCATACAAAACGTCAAAATAATAGATAAAACAAACGTTTTAAAATCCGTACAATTTGGTTTTAATTACTGTTACATGTTTGCTTTATTAAGCAAACATGAAACTACTTATTAGTATAATCATTAGGTTATTAACTTGACACAAAAATTTCAAGAGAGTTTAATTCAGAGGAGATATACGTATACAAAGTGGATCGTATACAGAAAATTCTAGAACCAGTCAAATACATTTTTACAAGAAGAATAGAGTCGTGTATAATAAAAACAAAAAGACCTCAAAAGAATTGCAAGCTTAAAGTAACTATTTCCGTTTTCATCGGCGTAAAAGAAACTGATGCGCTGACTTAAATACTCCGTAACGCTTGTAATTTTTAAACCGGGAGAGCTACATGAATACTCTTCCAGGATATTGAAGTACAGGATAAGGATACGAGAGATCCGAAAGAAAAAGTCTACAGCTCTTCCAGTTAAGAAGATATGAAAGATTTAAGTCAGCACTATGGAAGAGGGAAAAAAAAGCTAAAAAGAAAAATTTCACTGAGAATCGAACTAATGACATTTGTGTCCAGCATGAAAATTTGCCGCTGAACCATTCCGGCACATTTTATTCTTAAAAGATAACAGAGAGCTTGATAATAAGGCATGCGTCGTCTTCCTTGCTTGTTATATTCCTTCAAACGAACCAACTTTGTAAAAATAACTCTTTTCAACGCGCCCACACAAAAGGAGTCCAAAAGCATCACGAGACCATAAACGACAACAGTTTTGTGATAGTTATAAATCTCTTAAGCTACTACGATGACGGTTCGCATGATATACGTTCTTGTAAAATTTAATGAAGAGATAAATGTGAGTCCGGAATTACAAAACTATAAAAACTATGCGTGGTGTTTATGTTCTGTGGAAAGTTTTGCTAGGACAGAGGAAGTGAAATCTTATCAAACTTATTCATTATGGAATTAGATTCAATGCTTAATAACGTAGTTTAATTTTCATTTAAACAACTATTTGGTTGATTTGGTTTAATAATTTTTTTACAGACGTATGTCAAAGTATTCATTTACATACAAGTTTACGCTTTAAAAGTAAAAAATAAAACTGGAAACGTACACAAATGAAAACAACAAAAATACGAAACAGTTGTATAACTTAGACAATATTCATCTATTATATAAATTTGTTTTCAAATACTACTCCTTTAATTACAAAAAATCGTTATCAAGTTAACTACATCACAGTTAAAATAGAACGTATATAAGAACAAATTGTTAACTAACTAAAAACTGAATAACTTGAGTGTACATTTAATAGACGTTTCAACATATATTTAATTTGCCAGATTATACATACACACTTCACAAATCACTGGGTTCACACTTTTTATACTGTCCAAACAGGAACATCCGAGATTCACACTTGTCTACCTTTTATATCAAAATGACAGCTTCTTTACAATAATCATACAACTACTTGTTATCAATTTTATAACAGTTATGGATTAAGAAATATGTATACAATTATTTCGTCGATATCGATCGTATATAACCGTGATAGCTTTGTGGTTTGAACGCCCGCCTTACACTTTGATCGTACCGAGTTTGAATCCGGCCTGCACCAATGAATTTTTCAATTTATGTGCAGTTAGTATAACACCAACTAACATCACGCGCTCTGACGGCGAAGGAAAACATCGTGAGGAAATCTGCATATCTCCGTGATGAGCATCCGTGCTCGCATTAGTATGTGAAATGGAGTAGGCAATGGCAACACCACTCCATTATAACTGACAAGAGAGTCGTGTGTTTCATTACACATGATGATCACGACCCTCAGTCATGAGGAAATACGACTTAGAAGATATAATTATTAAATAAATTAATATGAAATATACTAGTACAATAGTACGTTTATATACAATACAATTACTATTTTTCTAACTGAATGTTAGTAATCACAATTATTTTCCCACAATATCTAACACATTATATATTATAGATGAATATCGGCAACATGTAACATTTCTTTATACACTCCCGGACACATCTATCGGCCCACCACCCAGTATTTAAAGTTTCGACGGTGTCTAGTTAAAAATAAATGTTAGGTGGAGCAATAAGTTTTAATGCAGTTTGAAGCAGATGTATTGGTCAAACTGGCTCTAAGTTTAGATTTGCCTTTTTATGGAACTAATAATCGGACACATCAAAAAAAAATCCAACTTGTGCGAAATAAATAAGTTTTCTCCATTCCTGGGTCGTTGAAAACAATGAACAGACACGAATTTCCGTTTTTTTTTTTTCATAATCCTGAATTCAAAATAAAAAAAAACATACATAAAGTTTGACCAAAAAATCAGCTTCAAAACTGCATTAAAACTTATTGCTCCACCTAACATTTATTTTTAACTAGGCACCGTTAAAACCTTAAAACACTGGGTGGTGGGCCGATAGATGTGTCCGGGAGTGTATATAACGAAGTGTTATAAACAAATGGCATACGAGCGCAACAAAGTACAAAGCGTGCAGCGCGGGCTACGATTTAGCATTTAGTGCACACACCCCGCCATTGTAAAGGTAATGTCACACTGGGGTGTAATGTACGGGAACGGTGAACGAACGTACGCTCCGATGCAGATGAGAACGGCTCCTTTAAATGTACTTCCTCAAACTGAACCCTTGGGACGGTGGATTACTGGTGGATATCGCCTAAACCACCGCAGCTGTTATTTTCACTTATTAAGCGGAAGTCCTGTTCGCTCTTCAGTGCGAAGAAAATATAATAAATCCTTTATTTAGTACCATGAATGGATGAGCTATTCTAAAAGTTATTTCAATTTATTTATTCATCAAGACGAGCGAGACGTTCACCTGATGGCGAAACAAGATGTAAGTTAAGATGGGTATACACTGCGCTCGTCGCCTTGAGTCAAATGTTAAGTCTCGTTACCCCAGTAATTTAATTAGCTCACAGCAAATTCAAACCGTAATATAGTTTGGTAAACAATTATTTTTACCGAATCCAATTTGTTTAATTACAATTGTAATTGATTAATCGAATCCCGTCGTGCTTAACTCTCCCTCTCTTTTCTTTTTATGCGTCTTTTCTCCGCATCGATTCTTACCCCTGTTACAAATATTAAAACAAACCCACTGTTGATACAATTAAAAGAATGTAACTGGTTCAATTGAATTATTTCCAACCTTGAGAACTCAACAGTATAATATATCTTCAATATCTATTTAATATATTTTTTTATGCTACTTTGCGACGAGACGAGCAAGACGTTCACCTAATAGTAAGTGATACGCTTGCCCATGACAACGCGGTGCTAGTTAAGATGGTACACACTGCACCACATTGCGCTCGTCGCTTAAGACATAAGGTGTTAAGTCTCGTTACCCCAGTAATTACACTAGCTACAGCGCCCTTCAAACCGGAACACAGTAATGTAATATTCTCTTCTTCCTTCTTTTCAGTCTACTTTCATTATTTGATAATAGCCGAAGTCTACTTACCAGAAACCATAAATCGATCCTCGCCAATATCATTAGCAGTCATCGCTAAAGCGAATCGATGTTTTACAATAAACATAAATAATTTATATTGCGGCATTCGAATGAAAACCAATAAGGGTGCTCAACTTCCAAACAATGAGATTCCGAACTTCATAACTTATATTTAACACGGCGCAAGTCATACGCGGCGGCGGGATATTACACTTTTAGATAAAAAAAGATAATTTGATAACTACACATAAGATATTTTTTATAATACAATAACGAAGCGCCTATAGTCCAATGGTGTGCGGCCGGGCTCAAATGCGATATCGCGGGTTCGATTTTTGTCCCTAACCTCACTTAATTAAATTGTTAAGATATAACTCTACTCTCTATTTACTGATAATTCTTTCCAAAAAGAAAAAAGGGAACAGAAACAGCAGCATAATTTTTCCATAGTACGTTGGATGGATATAATCAAACAGTTCCACTGATAGGAAGTGATACGCTAATGTTGCGCCACTAAGAATATTTACACATAGACTTGTGCTGTCTTAAAAACTGTAAAACATCTTTACACCGGTTATTTCTCTTACTACTACAGTAAGTACTGCTTGATGACAAATATATTCGCTGCGTGGTACCTGCTTCAAAAACTACTTGCAATAGACATGTTCGATCAATAACAGTCTCGTGATACATTCTTTTGCGAAATGAGAAAAAATATAAAATTGTCTCTTATCGATTAACACACGACCCAGACCGGCTGCCTGCCAATGAAAGTACAAGTTGTGGAAAACAAAACCTTGCGCCCCAGGTGGGGTAAGTCCGTTGCTAATTAATTCCCAACTCCTCGACGAGGCAGCACACCGATTGCATCGAGTGCGCTAATATTCCTGAAACACATTCCAAAGCTCTTGTATTCGAGACGAACAAGTTCTTTGCTCGGAGCGAATCGAACTCGGACGTCGGGGCGCGAGATCGAAGGCCGTGTTGAATTAATTGAACTTTCAGAATATTGAAACTGAAAGATAAGAAACTGAGAATAATTTAACATACTAAATATCAAATTGGAAATGCATAATATACAAAATCGTGTTTGAAATAGACTACATATTAATGATAAACGTAGAAGCCTTAAGCGTTTTGCTTTATACTTTGATATTTTTTATGCAGAACGAAAATATTAAAATTATTTTATTGGAAGAGTTAATACAAAACATAGAGTCGTGATAGCCTAGTGGTTTGAACGCCGGCCTTCCAATGCGAAAGTACCGGGTTCGAATCCGGCCTGCACCGATGAATTTTTCAATTCATGTGCAGTTAGCATAAAACACTAACTAATATCACGTGCTTTGACGGTGAAGGAAAACATCGTGAGGAAACCTGCATATCTATGTCGTGACCATCCGTGCTCGCACTAGTATGTGAAATGGAGAAGGCAATGGCAACACCACTCCATTATAACTGACAAGTAAGTCGTCGTGTGTTTCACGACACATGATGACCACGACCCTCAGTCATGAGGAAATACGATTAAGAAGAAGAATACAAAACATACTAAAGAAAAAAAATGTCTGAACAATGGCGGAGAACCCTGAAACTGAAAATGTACATAAAGCGTTTAAGAGACACACGTTCTCAAACCACTCTTTTGTGTTCGTGTGTTTAAAATGAAAAATCGTTGTATCTTTAACAGACCCGACATGTTTCTCGTATTCTAGTAACTTGGTGATGTGGTGTAGAAGATTTGATGATGAATGAAATAATTTAATCGAAATATATGATTGACCATTATTTTCCTAAAAGAGCTTCAATATGAGTAACTTAAAGGAAGCACCGCAAGTTAGTGTCAACAGAGATCCTTCATTGAAACAAATCATAACTTTGCAAAGCAAGAAGAGAATTAGAAGTATGATATTTTTTTATTTGGTAATTGTTACTGTAAGAGTCAATAAAATTAATAATGGTCAAACAGACTATTTATAAATAATTACGGCTGTCTGTAATTATTAGTTAAATTCTTGTAAAATTGGCATGGTAGTAATATACAATTCCAGAGAACTCTGATATTTATTGCATCGAAATAACTATAATTCTGGAGAACGAATGGTTTGCTGAAGTAATTCATAACAATCAGCAATTTCTGAAGCACGAACCTAATCGCAATAAGAAAACGTTACATGTATACTTATATGCGAATAGCATTCATATGGCCAATCACATTTACATACAGCAAACATTTGCCGAAACATTTACCAATAAACGAGCGGAACTTTGAAATTATTATCAAACGTATGCACACAGCATATAAACGATAAACTTTTGGTAACTGCGTAAGCGGCAGGTTCAATTACAAATAGCATATATACAGAGACTTTCATTTAGATATATTTATAACATTATCTGATCACTTCTGCTGTAATTAAGTTAATATACTAATAAAACCATCGTAAGAACGTGTTAATTAAATTAATATAAATTATAAGAATCGCAAGATCTTCCTTAGGTAATGGAGTTGACTCATGACTCACATATTAAGAAGCTCTAACCTTTTACTGAATAACTGTAAACTAATAGCATACAATCAATACGATACTTAATAAAGTGTAGTTATGAATCTATTAATAAAAACTGCAACCTGTTAAATAAAAATCTCAAATTAAACAACCAAGTTATGAGGAGCTAATACTCGTGAAATCTGATTGTAGCTTTTGTAAAGTCATTTCATCGTATATCATAACAAAAAATATACATCAAAATCAATTTCTATGAAGGTATGATACAACAGATGTTTAGGTAAACGCATCAGATTTAAACCACTGTCTTAGATCGAAGGTAATATTTACTTTAACAAATAAATGTGTTCAACGAACATTTTATATAGTAAAGACCGCGAACGAATTGATCCTGTTATCGTGTCAAATCCGCTCGAGTGTCTAATAAATATCAAAACGAATGGCGTCATAAATAACAATAAAGTTTACTTAGGGACAAAAAAAAAACAGAATCGTCGAAATGAAAAGCGACGAACGCTCCTCGAGCGCGAATTTGTCGTGGGGATTACGTGACGCCGTGTGCGAAATAATAAAACGTTAACGTAATCATGATTTGGGGTTTTCTAGAACAATGCCAAAAAAAAAACAAATTTAAAAGTATATTTTTTTCTATGAACTATTGACCTTAAGTTTACACAGTGTAAGTGTCTTAAGTCGTGGATATGTTGGCGACGAAACGAGCTTAACGTTCACCTGTTGGTAAGTGATAAACTTACTTCTAACATGGCACTAGTTAAGATTTTATATTACTGCACCGCATTGTACTCGTTGCCAAGAGACGTAATTTGTCAAGTCTCGTTAGGCCAGTAATATCACTAGCTTATCGCTAGCTCTTCGAACCGGAACACAGTAACCTAGACGATCTTCGGCAACAGAGACGACCTACCAGCAGTAACCGATTCATTATATATTATTTTTATAGAAATATCTGTATATTTTAGCATATAGACAATCAGATTATTTGTTAGGTGATATAACCAGAACGGAAGTTCTCGCTGCAGCTATTAAACATTTAATTTTAAGTGACATTGGTAAAGAACTACGTCACACCGGAACACAGTAATGTTTATCGGGTGAAATAGAAGCTGCGGTGGTAACTAGATAGTCCCCGGCAACAGAGACCTAGCAGCAGTCCAAAAAGTCGGAATCACAGAGGTAAACACACTCGCTGCGCAATGGAAAAAATCTCAAATTTTACCAGGTGGTAGGTCTCTGTTGCCGGAGACCGTCTGGATGGGTACCACCGCAGTGACTATTTCAACCGCCAAATAGTGATGTGCAAACATTACTGTGTTCCGGTTTGAAGCGCGCTGTAGCTAGTGTAATTACTGGGGTAACGAGACTTAACACCTTATGTCTCAAGGCGACGAGCGCAATGTGGTGCAGTGTGTACCATCTTAACTAGCACCACGTTGTCATGGGCAAGCGTATCACTTACCATCAGGTGAACGTCTTGCTCGTCTCGTCGCAAAGTAGGATTAAAAAAAAAAAAAAAAATACAATTTTTTTTTAGATAAAGTGAATAATAGTTGGCTGGGTCGTGTGTGGCTCATGCTGCATCTCATCGGATGCTGTGCCGGCGCTGACGTCACAGCGGGATGACGAACAGTACCCGTAACAGGCGCGGCCACAGGAACTGCTCACCTGAAATCGTCCGCGCGGACTGAAATCAGGCTGCCTGCACACTAACGACGCAATTGTGCCACCACCACACTACCCGCAGTCGTAATCACCTGTGGTGGTTAATTTCCACTCAATGTGTTAATGATGATGTTATACTACGCTTACGACTGGGGCTGGAAGCCATAAAGCTTTATATTAACACTAATTAACTGATTATTATTATTAATAACTTATTTATACAAATATTTTACCCTTTTACAGTGTAATTAAATTATGTAAATGACAAAAATAAAAAAGGCAATGTATGTACGTTATTAGATATGCTAATAAGTTATCACGTTTCACCAGGTGGTAGGTCTCTGTTACCGGAGACCGTCTGGATGGGTACCACCGCAGCTCTTATTTCAACCGCCAAATAGTAGTGTGCAAACATTACTGTGTTATGGTTTGAAGGGCGCTGTAGCTAGTGTAATTACTGGGGTAACGAGACTTAACACCTTATATCTCAGGCGACGAGCGCAATGTGGTGCAGTGTGTACCGTCTTAACTAGCACCATGTTGTCATGGGCAAGCGTATCACTTACCATCAGGTGAACGTCTTGCTCGTCTTGTCGCATAGTAGTATAAAAAAAATTAAAAAACGCTTTATCCTTGACTATTTATTATCCATGATTATTCATTCCTAAAACATTAATAGTACAAAAATTTAGATAATTTATCAATACTTATACAGTTTCAATGACAAAAGTTAAGTTTTAAGCTTAAAGCATAATCATAAAGAGACAGTTTTGACTATCTTCTTTTATTTAAGTCACTTTTCACGTATCTCAATCACGGACTAGTAAAAACAGGATTAAGTTAAGCACTGCTTGCCGTTTATGGCGACTAAAAGTTTCGAGGAGCTTATGTACGGGGATCGTTATCGGTCAATAAGCGAACCGACATGGGATAGCAAATGCGATGTAGAAATTCAGTATGGGTGATAAGAAAGGCTTGGCCTTTCCTTCGGAAGTGGTAAGACAAAGGACCACCGGGCCCTTACCTACACTGAAGGAAACCATCGAAGAGGACTTTCGACAGCAAATATAAGCCGTGATAGCCTAGTGGTTTGAACGCCGGCCTTGCAATCCGAAGGTACCGAATTCGAATCCGGCCTGCATCAATGAATTTTCCAATTTATGTGCAGTTAGTTTTTAAGTGATTTAGTCTGTAGTTTAGAATGTAGATATAGTCTTAAGATATAAAGGGTACGATGGAATTGATATGCTCCTTCGGGGCAAAAATCCCTAAACAAAAATAAATTAAAAAAAAAAAAATGTGCAGTTAGTATAACACCAACTAATATCACGCGCTTTGATGGTGAAGGAAAACTCATGAGGAAACCTGCATATCTATGTGATGAGCATCCGTGCTCGCACTGGTAAGTGAAATGGAGAAGGCATTGGCAACACCACTCCATTATAACTGACAAGCAAGTCGTCGTGTGTTTCATCACACATGATGACCACGACGTTCAGTCATAAGGTAATACGACGTAGAAGAGAAGCAAATATGAAAAAATTGAGTGATTGTACTTTTGAAGAAAAACATTTTAAAATTGTACGTTAGTGTTGTGCTGTGTGTGAGCATGCCTAAACACAAAAAGCCCGCCCTGGCGCCGATCCAAAGACGCGCGCGCATACTTCGCCGCGTAATCAGCTGATTCACAGCGGGGCTATTCGCGCACGCGCCGAGTGCTCAGCGTCACGCGGCCGGTCACGCGCCCGGGTTCGAGTGCGTCCGGCCTTTATACATTGATTGAATGCAAATGCCTTGCTAGCCGCTAGATTACTGACATTCATTATTGCAGTAGCATTAGATTTGAAATTAGTTATTTTTAGCGCCGATATCACAAGCTAAGATATTACGCAGACGTTGAACAACTTGATCAATTTTGATTAAGTGCTCTTAGACTACGAGCAAAATGTTTAGCCATTTAAACATTTACAAGTTTCATTTAGAACAGTTTTACTTGAGTCTGATGTTACCGTTTACATAATATTATTAAAAATTTAAGTTATGATACAGTGTTTATTGCATATATTTAACTCTAAAGATTAAGTCTAAAAAAAGATAATAACAAACATCGTATTTCAAAAGTTATTAGAATAATTGCTAGAGACTACAAAGTAAGATAACACAGACAATCTCATCGGTTTAAGTGTGAAACTTAGCTCGCGTTGAGCTTAAACAAATAGTAAAAGTAATAATTGTGCGCTATACACAAAACTTGTTAAGGTAAACGCGTCTGCAGACATTCTTATAAAACTTGATGCCAATAGCTGCAGCCAATTTGGCACATGCACCCAGTTCCCGTATAAAATCGGATCAATTTATATGATAACGGCCATGTTTACAAGTACCACATCCGATATACGGTCGAAGTTTCCGATCTATGTTAAATTATATACATAAAAGTAAAATCAATACTAATTGCAAATATTTTGGAGCCTCCGATTTTTTCCTACATAAAAGTTATTTTTTTTTTATTCTACTATGCAACGAGACGAGCAAGGTCACCTGAGCAACCACTCACCTGATGGTAAGTGATACGCTTGCTCATGACAACGTGGTGCTAGTTACGATGGTACACACTGCACCACATTGCGCTCGTCGCCTGAGACATAAGGTGTTAAGTCTTGTTACCCCAGTAATTACACTAGCTACAGCGCCCTTCAAACCGGAACACAGTAATGTTTGCACACTACTATTTGACGGTTGCAATAGGAGCTGTAGTGGTACCTACCCAGACGGTCTCCGGCAACAGAGACCTAACACCTAGTAAATATTATTTATTTAGGTATACAAGATATTAAGCACTATACTATCTCGTCGACTTAAGTAACAGTAATATTTGCACATTACTTATTGATTGCAGAAATATGCTCTTACTTATCTATACAACAACTAGATTTCATATTTAATACTTACACCGATAGTAAATAAATGGATCCATCATTCAGTCAACGATAACTCCGTTTAGTATTTCTTCCGCCAAAGAGTAGTGTAAAAACATTACTATATTACAGTTAACATTTAATCTTTTAATTCTTAAGGCGTCGAAAGAAACGTGGTTGTGAAAATATATATACTTGTACCTAGTTTGAGTAGTAGCTGCTACCTTATATAAAAGAGAAACAAATAAAGACATGTAAAGAAAAATTTTGGTAACTTCACTTTCATTACTTAAACAATAAAAAAAACTATTCATATTATGTTCTAGATCTTTCTAATCGTCTAATATTATTGGTATGTAGAAGTGGTGCGCCGGCGGAGCCCCCTCGGCCGTCGAAGAGCATCTGTTATATATTTATAAATGATTAACGATAGCAATAACGTCCCGAATAAGACAACACGGATTCCTCAATGAGAGCACCAGATCGATAGCCATTCGACTTACGCACCAACCAATCTGGTGAAGTAGACCGATGAAACTTTCAGACGCATTATCATAAAGTTTTCAAGTAATTTGTTCTAATTCGCTTAACTACCTTCTTTATATTGCTAAGTTCCTGCTGTTAAGCTGAGCGATCACGCTTTGCCGTTTTAGTTTCCATTGAAGTCTAATGTTAGCTTATTGTATTAAAGCTATTAACGATTAAGTAAAAATTTTAAACATTTACAAACCTTGTTACTTTGCCATATAAAGAATAGTTACAGTTAAGTATACAATGATATTAAATAATATAAGACAACTAAAACTTGTAACCTTGAATTTTTAAATCCAATTTCTCGCAATGCTATTAAAAAAAATCATTACTAAGAAAAAGCTGTTTTCTAATTTTTTTTTGAAGCTTTTTCTCCTATAGGAGTAAGTCGCATGCCTCGTCTTATCCGGGTCTTTATTACCTTATAAGATTAGAATGTGCCGGAATGGTTTAGCGGCTAATTTTCATGCTGGACACAAAAGTCAGAAATTCGATTCTCAGTGAAATTTTTCTTTTTTGCTTTTGCTCCTTTCACAGTGCTAACTTTGATCTTTCACATCTCCTTAACCGGAAGAGCTATAGACTTTATACTTCGGATTTTTCATCTCCTTATCCTGTACATCAATATCCTGAAAGAGTATCCATGTATCTCTTCCCGTTTAAAAGTTACAAGCGTTACAGAATATTTAAGTCAGCGCATCAGTCTCTTACTGATGCCATCAGATGCTAGGGACTAAATAAACAAAAAGTAATTACACATAACCTTTAAAGTTAAAAAATAACATTAAACAAAATGTCGTCGTCAATGTGTAAACACATCTCGCACTGGACTTTGGTTCACATGCAGTTAAACAACATAAATTATTGAACACAACAACAGTGTCCGAACAACTTTATATACCGTACAAGTAAACAACTGTGAATTGGAAACATGACACGGGAATATTCCCTAACTGCGGCGCAGTAAATACCGAGGCTTTAAAGTTTGCACAATGTCCGTCTAGCCTTTGTTAAGTTGGACAGCTGACCGTGCAACGTGTACACTCCGTAAACAATTCACATCAAACTTCGTATACGTATGCGGAAGTATTTATTTAATTTGGGTTCAATCCTGAGATCACCACAATCACTTTAAATGATACCCCAGAAAAGAGCTGAACTAGAAAACTAATAAGATACATTATGTCTTACATTCCAATATTTTAACTATTGTAGTAAACTAAGTATGGGTAGTTTATAAAGTTATTGATCCGAAAAATACTTTATCTTGTACTAAGGGTCACTAAAGCATAGACATTTTTCAGATAACTTGAAAAAGGAAGGAACAGGATGTTTGAATTCCATCTAATAAAAACTTCGCTTTGCCACTCAAACTACTGACCGGTCAAAATAACCGGATGTAATTTTTTAAAAGAATTTCAATTTAAATTTCATTAAAATAATCTAGATTTAGTTGATGTAAAAAAAATATTTAGTGTTCATTAAATACCGAACCGGATATCTTGACCGGTTTGATAGAAATATATAAACTGCTTGTTCTTCTAGTATTATGAATAGCAGTGTGCGAACATTACTGTGTTCCGGTTTGAAGGGCGCAGTGAGATTAAAATTACTAGGGTAACGAGACTTAGTAAAAGTTTCAAAGCGAAGAGCGAAATGTGGTGCGATGTGGCAAGCATATCACTTATCATCAGGTGAACGTCTTGCTGGAATTAGTAGAATAAAAAAATTATAAAATATTAGAATAGCCAAAACTGTTGACAGTATACTTTATAACATATATTTGTTGTATTATAAAGTAGTGTCCTCTCTAAACATTGTTAACTCTATGGCCGCATCGAAATGCGTAGGCCGCCGCCGTTCTGAACCATTTCAAATCCTTTGTGATCCGCACAATGTTTATTTTCGGAGTTTAACTGTTTGGTCAGACGGTACATTGCATCCGCTAAATAACGTATTCACCGCGTAATACTACTAGTTACTTATTTGATGACGGGATCAATACGTTAATTGCATTTTGTTTGTGTAATACTGAAATAAATTGTTAAAACGAGTAATATCAAACTCAAATACAAAATTATTGAATAGTGATTGCACTATCGCTTTGAATCGTCAAAAATTACTATGAAACAAACATGACACAAAATTGATGAGTTTGATGAATAATTGAAATCCTGTGCTTTTACAGAAACAAAAATTATCACTTTTAAGTTTAAAAAAAGTCATTTAAAAGTGTGCTTCATTTTGGTTAATTTCAGTTAATATTCATACAAAGCAATTTTCGATAAACTCTTCTGTAAGATCACCAAAGATTACGTAAAGTAAAAGTTAGACGGTCGATTATTGTATATATAATACACTGGACAAAATCCGGGAAGTACATCATATCATTAAAAAATACCTTTAAATAAATTAGCATCAACAAAACTAACGGTAGATACCGCTCACCGTCACTCAACAGTGGGCTAAAGTAAACAACAGTGGGAATACGATCGACTCATATATAATTTTGGTGACGTTTGCTTAACCGATTGAATGATAGGCATACGGATTAGATTTAGGCAGACCGGTTATAATCTAGCCCAACAAATTAATATATTTTAATATCAAATGAATATACTTAGCGTAAAATATTGCTGAGGGTATCTCGATAAATTTTATAATCATTTAATACAGCCAAATATAATAAGGATGAAGCGCAAATCGATTCAACCTAAGCTCTCACTTTAGTAACACCATCTACTGATAAAGATACAGAAAGATTTAAGTTTAAAGAGTTAAATTTTAGGAGTTCCGTAACTTTCGCTAAAATAAATAAATGATGAGTAAAATCAAAATTATATAAATCAAGATATAAAAAGATTGTGTTGAACGATTTAATTGTCAACGTCAAAGAGAAGAAACATCAAGTATTCAAAAGTAATTTACACTAAAAGCTGCAACGCTTTCAAGATTCATAAATATCAAATAACCTTTCACACCTAAACTGGATCGCGACCCAAGACGACCATTTTTAGACGTCTAGACAGTTGCTCCAGATTCACTCCCAAAGCACCACCGGCCTATACTTAGCCACCTCAAATTGTCTAACTTAACAATTGACAACGGTATTCTTAAACTTCGATATTCCGCGATCACAGATAATAAAATTACATATTTGTCACATGCCAAGAGGTAAGTTATGACAAGGGAGATAACAAAAATGAGTTAAAACTTTTCCAAGTTGAAAAAGATATTTTTAAACAGGCACAGAGGTGGACTTATAAGAATTATTGTTGTTGATATAAATTCATACCTAGTGACGATGTTTGTTTAAAGGATTGATAAAAAATAAGTAGAAGGTTTACATAACGTCAAAATCATACAGTACACGTCTCACTCATAACTTATATAAGTTAATTAAACTATAAAAAAATATCATCAATTTATAGACAGGTTAATTAATATACAACTATTACTATTGAGTTATTTATTTAGCCAATGTGATAAGTAGAAAATTTATTTATTTATTTTATTTTTTTACACAGAGTGTAAGAGTTGACTTGATGCCTTTGGCATTATCTGCCAGTCTATCTTGGGTTGTGCAGAGAACATATGAGGTAGGTGCTAAAAAAAAGTAAAAAAAAAGAAACATAATAATAAATATAATACATAACATACAAAAGACATTCACTGAGAAAATGAGCAAATATGTAGAACTAAAGGATGAGGTTGCCAGAATTTGGAGACAGCATAAAGTATACGTAGTTCCTATAGTCCTTTCCACAACAGGTGTTATTCCACATCATCTCCTCCGCAGCCTCAAGTTGATAGACCTGAACGAGACTCTCTACATAACCCTCCAAAAAGCCGTAATTTTAAACACCTGCAGAATCGTGAGAAAGTTCATGCAAATAGAACAACAATAAACACACTCAACACACGCTGCATTTACTTGGCCTTGGCTCGTAAATGCGGTTAATACCAGCCAAAAAGCTGAGAAAAAAGAATAGGTTAAAAATATAATACAAATATTATAAATACACATATAATATATTATAAATATAAATAATACACGTACACAATATATTTTATATATACATAAATGCAAAGAAAAAAAATATTTTTATTATACTTTGAATATGATGTATACTAAACTCATTGGTATGTTCATGCAACATTATCGTGATATGTATAGGAATTAATACTTTTACTACAATTCATGAGAAATCACTTCGATTCGATTCGAGTATTTAAGTAAAAGATAAAAAAACATACAGTTAAAAATACACTTCACAACATCCCGTACTGTTTTATACTTATTAATAAGAGAGAGACATGATTTTTATAACTGAAATTCGACGATGTTTATTACATTAGTCAAACGAGAATATACAGAAAAATGTAGAGGATAACGAACGCGTCCATCATAACATTTGTTTATCGTTTCGCTCTCTTTCATTGTTCCCCGAAATAAACTTTGTTAATCGCGAATGGAAACTCTTGGCCCGATGACGCAGTGGCTCAAATGATATTTAAACGAGACTACATCAACAATATATAATAAGAGTACAAATATGTAATAATAACAAACCTTTAATTAACTATAAGAGCGCCACATATATTGCAATAATAACTTGTTTACTTATAAACTTTGTATGGAATTTTATAAATGAACTGCAATTAACTTCGATAAACACAGAAGTAGACTGTATATTCAATTATGACATTTCAAGTTAAAAAATTGGTTAGAATCTGAAGTAGATTTCTTAACTTTCATATATAAGCAATTTCTATAACTTATATACTCTTAATCTCTTATGAATACAGATGCAATTTTTATAAAAAAAAATCGAAGTTTTACTGTTGTACAAATTTAGTAGAACTTCAACTGAAAAGTCAAGATATTTTAGATATTGTAGGGACCGAAAAGCTAAAAATCCCAATTAATTTCAAAGAGTATACCATGACAGACCTTTGTTGAGGTGATGTTAAATACAGCAAGTGCATCAGCGAGCGTGGGCAGCTCGTCAATCGCTAACAAACCGCATCGCAACATACACTGCGGGTCGAATAACTGGTTTGAGTAAAGGTCGTTCTATTTCCGGCGCAGTGGACAGTGACGTGATTTATTAGTCGCGATTTAGTCTCAGATGCCTGGGTATTTCTGACCGTCCGCCTTCCGGTCAGCGGTGAAGAGATCTCAGAGGAAAGTTCTGAGGAATCGGAATACCACCGCAAAGGAAGCGACTGACAGTTTAATTTGTTAACTCAAAATAGATAGATTTGTAATTTAGTTTCATGTTTCTCGCGTCCTTCAGATGTCTAGATCCGTCCCTTACTCCAGTTATGATTTAGCCCGAAATAATGTAGCTCTAATGTTGACTAACCCAGTAATGCATAAATTTATAACTAAAGCATAAGCGATAGGTTGTCAATTTGATTTGTTTGAAATGTGCAAAGCAAGCGGTTAACCGCATCGCCACAAAAGTTAAATAAAACATCAAGTCTTAATCGAAAACCTTTAAAGTAAATAAAGCATTCAGTTCAGAGTATTCGTCGTCACCGGTGCGCAGTACAACAATCAACACATCGCCGAAAACGTTTCGAGGAGACGTCAGCGTGTCGGTGCAATAATGCGCACGCTGCACGCTAACCATTCGTTGCCCGACTGAAATAAAGTTCAGCGTCGCGACAGCTTACCGACAGGGTGACAATAAGATTCAAATAAGATCTGTCACTAACTTTAGAAAATCTATTTTATTTTTACAGCTGATAAATTCTGTTGCTTGAAACCGTCTAGTTACAACCGAAATTCCAATTTCTACCACCAAACAGTAGCGTGCAAACACTAGTGTTTATTGAAAGACGCTGTAAGCTAATGAAATTACTTGGGTAACGAGACTTAACATATGTCTCAAGGCGACGAACGCAACGTGGTGCAGTGTATACCATCTTAACTAGTAGTTAACATCACGCACATCTCGTCGGCTAGTAAAATACAAAAAGGTATATTGACGAGAAAAGTTAATGGAGAATAAATATTTTAAGTAACACAACTTAGAACATATTGTCGTCGCGTCAGTACCGTTAGACTCTGAATGTGTGGTAGAGAGTCAAAGATAATTTGAACATATTGCCATTCGCTGAATAATATAGATTAGTCAACGGAATTTATGCTTTTTTAACACCAACTATACATGACCTAAGAGCCGTGATAGCCCAGCCATCCAATGCGAAGGTACCAGGTTCGAATCCGGCCTGCACAAATGAATTTTTCAAGTTATGTGCAGTTAGTATAACACCAACTAATATCACGTGCTTTGACGGTGAAGGAAAACATCGTGAGGAAACCTGCATATCTAGGTCATGACCATCCGTGCTCGCACTAGTATGTGAAATGGAGAAGGCAATGGCAACACCACTCCATTATAACTGACAAGTAAGTCGTCGTGTGTTTCATTACACATGATGACCACGACCGTCAGTCATGAGGAAATACGACTTAGAAGAAGAATACATGACTTTAATATCGCAATTATATATAATTAGATGATATCGATACCTTACCCATAAATACAGGTCATCGTTAAATGTGAAGCGTTGTGACCCTAGTTGCGTGCAGCTAATAGTGGCGGCGTGCCTTTAAATGTTGATACGGACTGTAGTGTGCACAGCGGGAGCACTTACACAGCAACACTAAAGATTGGACTGTGGGGATTATGTGCAGGCAGAACCGATCGTTCCTATGTGCTTTCCAGTTAGATGCCACCATGTACTTTAACTAAATAATAGTAATTATGCCTTTTACTTGAAATTCATTTACATAACTTTTATTTTCTACAAAAATTTCACTTATTATCGTCTAAGTGAAATAAATTTGTAAACTACAATTCTGTCTCCGTAACTGTGTTCCAGTTGCCATACATATTGGCGTTTAAGTATCCGGCATTTTCAGTCTTTTCACTGTTACTTGACTTTTTTATCACTTAACATCACATGATTTTAAAGTCAACTGGTTACCTATTAAATCAATAATAAAATTACCAATTAAGTATACATACTCTAAATATATTTGAAGGTTTTTGAAATGTCATCATCATTTTAAATGATGAACGTCTACTGCTGGACATAAATCTTTTGTAATGACCTTAACCTCTCTTTGAAATATAAAGACATACTATTCAGCATACTAATTGTAGTATACTGAATTGTACTGAATATGAACATGACAATAATTGTGTTGTCATGTTCATTTTAAGCCTATCACCAAAAGACAATACAGATTATAACATTTAGAAACAGTCCCTATGATATTGTTTGTTAATTGGAAGCAAACAAACAAACATCGGGCGCGCCCGATCAATCACTATCGCACAAACATTCAAGGCGACAATGTAGCCTAATGTTGATAAATAAAAGAAAAAACTTATCACCTGGCATCGGGCCATTCAATTACCGGGACATGATTCACGCGATACAGAGCTAATGCAACCGGCGAGTGCGCACGCGCTGATGTGATACATCGCACTTTTATAAAATGTAACGCCATTCAAATAGTCCATCGCGCGCTAATAATTATCAGTCAAAATGAAATACTGTAACGTTTTGATATAAATATTCAATCTACTACTAAACATTACAAATACAGTTTTAAAAATCTTGTAGAAGTTCTTGCGGGGAGCCCCACGTTGCGCGTGGGCATGGGTTCTTTCAAGACAACTGCACAGCACATGCAGTGTATTGACCAAAGGATATTGGTAAGAGGAGTTCAAAAAAACCGATCGAGTTAGTGCTGTAGAGATCGGTAGAGTTCCGGGTGTCGGATACAATCGTATACTCTACAATAACCGATCGAGGAGATCCAGCTACTGCTTGGACTCCTCTAGTGGAGATCCAGCTACTGCTTGGATTTCTCTTGTGGAGATCCAGCTACTGCTTGGACTCCTCTTGTGGAGATCCAGCTACTGCTTGGACTCCTCTTGTGGAGATCCAGCTACTGCTTGGACTCCTCTTGTGGAGATCCAGCTACTGCTTGGACTCCTCTTGTGGAGTTCCAGCTACTGCTTGGACTCCTCTAGTGGAGATCCAGCTACTGCTTGGATTTCTCTTGTGGAGATCCTGCTACTGCTTGGACTCCTCTTGTGGAGATCCAGCTACTGCTTGGACTCCTCTTGTGGAGATCCAGCTACTGCTTGGATTCCTCTTGTGAAGATCCAGCTTCTGCTTGGACTCCTTTTGTTCAGATCCTGCTACTGCTTGGACTCCTCTTGTGGAGATCCAGCTACTGCTTGGACTCCTCTTGTGGAGATCCAGCTACTGCTTGGATTCCTCTTGTGAAGATCCAGCTTCTGCTAGGACTCGATGACAAAGAATGGGCGCGCGCTTATGTCGAGTCGCGATCACATAAACCATAGCGCGCTCCTTTCCACTAGTGGCGCCATCTGTTGACGCCGTAGGAAAACGTCCCGTTACAATCTATATTAACTATACGAAACTGCGAGACGATAACGTTCAGCTGGTAAGTGATACCACCCGATACAATGTAGCCGCACCGCATCGTGCATCGCCTTGATCTATAATATTAAATCTATTGTAGTATCGTGAAGTGATAAAAAGAGCCTGTTAATATGTTAAATGAAAAGAATAAACACACACAAGTAGATATTATTTAGCAGTCAACTATCGACCATAGATCTCTGTCATTTATTCACCTCTTTATACGCATTTAAGTAGTTGTCGTTCATTTTGCGCAAATCCTCACTCCATCTACTAAATTTAACTTTTTAAAAACAAAATCAATATGTATATTTAAAATGATATTCTGAAAGCACTAGCAATAAGGAGTTCGCAGTAGTCGTACTCCAAGAGGAAATCCTTAAAAATCCAAATCAAAACTTGGATTAATACAGAAGAAGAATGTATCATACGATGAAACGCAATTATATTCTATGAAGTATGTGATTGAGATTGGATTCGTATTCTATGAAATATATGATTCATATCTGAATTTTGTCCGTTATTTAATTTCAGGGATACCAGTATAACAATAAATACGCCGGACCTCGCGCAGCGCAACATAAATTCTAATGGACCGGCAAAATATCACCAGCGATTATCGTTTGCGGGACGTTTGACAAATTCAACGTTTTCTTTTCATCAATTTAAAATGACATATTTGTAATACATATGAAAATATACCCATTACTCTTCTTTATTGCACTGTATACGTAATTTAATAAAGAAAAATATCAAAGATGTAAAATCTTATTAATTATACCTGTACTAGTATATATTCAAAAAAATCTTGTATATATTTTACTCGACCTGAAAAGGCTCACTCGTTTATCCTTTTCAAGACTTTCTTTTATGAATCGTTAACAGCCATGTAACACAAGCTGTATAGTTGTTAATAAATAATAAGAAAAACTAGAGGCTTTAACTACGTATAATTAAAAGAAATAAGTCGCCCATATTTATTAGTGTCAACAGCATACTATGCCAAGTAACTTGTATAGATGATGGTAGCGTTTTATAAAACCGTCTATGTTCCAGAAATAGTACACATGTAATATTTTTAGCTTCATACTCAGTAAATATCATTTAAAATTAAGGTCATAAAACCTCCATAATTATTTAAATAGTATCTTTTTTACTTTCTTATTACAATTAAGACATACTTAACTCAATAATGGAAAATCGTAAATGGAAATTTTATTATTTTAAACCACGGAGTGTTTCTGATATTTCACTGAAAAAATTAATCTGTCATTAGATACCTAAAAAAAGCTGTTGAGCCTCACCCGTGGATTTATTTATAAACACGCATCCAATAACGTCTGATGATATAAATAGTTTGGCCAAATTATTTCGGAGGACATTTATCAAGAGTTCATACCTCCGCGCAGGCGCATCCGCCAGTCCTTATCACCGAGCGGTAAGGCCCAATGTGGAGTGGCAGACGAGAGCCGTTCCGAACGAGAGATGGACGGGCATCGAGTGATCCGGTATTAAGAAGACGTATTGGCGCGAATGTGAAACTAAAATAATACGCGTTGCTTTCTTATTGTTCATTCTTTGAAATATGGCGGGGATTAGGTACGAGAAATGTTCGTACGTTAGTACGACTGATTAATGGCAAAACTGTTTGTTTTTTTAATTGTTAACTTTTTGCTTAAAATTACTAGCGTAATAGTAAATTAAAACTTTAAACTTCTAAAAGTAACAAATTGCTTCCAAACGATATAACTAATTTTTCCTTCTGAAGACAAAAATAATTTATTTAGTGTAAAATGAAAACGATGGTATATAAAAAGGGAGTAAATAACAAATACATATACTAAAGCCAATTACATGATTTTCACAAAAAAATAAGATATACAGAGCGGTCTTGATCGAAAGTTTACGTGTACTCCATGTGCATTTTTAAGGCGCTTTAAGGGATCAAATAGTGACTTAAAAATTACTTATATTAGTTGGTTATTTACTTTTTTCTAATTCATTGACTGAGTCATTGACTTATCACCAATAGTGAAAGTAATTCACTGACACCGCACACTAAAAACGTCATTCCCACAAAAAGTGGTCATTTGTCAACATCCCTTCTTAACTGTTACCCGTTTGATTAAACATTGAAAGATAACCCCTCTACTTTTGTTACTCAACGCCCGTTGTCGAATGAAGATTAATCTATATGGGTAGAAAGTACATCTCATGAATATCTAGAGAATTATGTATCTTACAATTAAATGAAGCCCATGTAAAAAGCTTTTTCTCGGCTATAGTGTGCTTGTAAGTCGCTATGAACTTAACTGCTATTTAAAGCGATTAAAAAATAATTCCGCATAGAGAAAAATATAAATTTAAAACTGCTGTGTGCCATTATTACAAAACTATTAAACTGACCCTATTAATTTTGTTAATACCGACAGCACGAAGTAAAAATAGCTGTAATGCAAAAGCAACTACCTCGGAACTAAATCACATCGTTCAGGTTATAAACCACAAAAACCAAGCGAGAGGGAGGGGCATCTTCTTATCAGTTCTGTACACTCCGCACCGTAATAAGTACGAGCTAAGTTCTTTCAGCGTCTTACTTCAGAGATGGGACGGCGTTTATTATAAACGTTAAGTGAGAGCGTTGTATCATCGACAGTAAAAAAACTAGTATTTAGTAGGTAAAACTAACAAAAACGGAACACGTATATAATGATAGCATGACTCCTATCAATAGCTGCGACATATACGGAACCCATTAATTTCATTAAGCAATAGCGTAATTAAAAGCAAATTAATTATGCTATGAAAGTAGTTCACTTACATTAGTACAGTACAACAAAAATGGTTATGTAGCTAGTGAACTTACTCGAGTAACGAGACATATATATCATATTAACTAATGCCATGTTATTACTTATCAGGTGAACGTTCTCCTCGTCTAATATTTTCGTCACATAAAATACAAATACCCGCTACCAACCATAAATTGTACATCACAAGCTGTCCCACTGCGAGCCGCGAACGCTTCAATATATTTATCGAAACTTTTATGAAAACGGAAAAATGTTTTCTAATAGTGGAAATGTTGAACTCCTCTCCCCAGCGGCGGTCAAATTTATTCATAGCTGAACAGCTGTTAAAAAGGCTGACAGGGACAGTGGTACAAGCGAAACGCGTTTCTATTTAAAAATACTTAAAAATAATGTAGTTGCGACATATAAATGTTTACTTAGATGTAAAAGAAAAGCTAGTTAAATACTACGTTTAAATAAACCTGAACGACGTAGCATTTATCGTGTTATTATCCGGGTCTCTATTGCCTTATAAGATTAGAACGTGTCGGTATGGCCTAGTGGCTAATTTTCATGTAGAGATCATGAGTTCGATTCTCAGTGAAATTTATCTATTTTTGTTTATCCCGTCTTCTACAGTGTTAACTTTAACCTTTCATATCTTCTTAACCGGAAAAGCTATAGAGTTTATATTTCGGATTTCTCGTATCCTTATCCTGTACTTCAATATCCTGAAAGAGTATTCATGTAGCTGTTCCGGTTTAAAAGTTACAAGGGTTACGGAGTATTTAAGTCAGTTCATCAGTCTCTTACGCTGATGCGATCATGTGATAGAGATTAGAATGTGGCTTTTACATAAAAACATTGTTTTTCAAATTCAAGAGAACCTAACAATTAGGACGGGTGTCCAACTGAGAGATTAGAATCAAGTTTACGCAGGCTTGATTCTAATCTCGCCGTTGGACAGCACGACACTAAACGCTTTAGTATTCAAATACAGGTTTCCGTCACTATAAAGTAAACATAATCAAAGGAGTTTCCTTTGTATAAACATGAAAGGTGTTAAGGTCGCGAGGTGCCAAGGTCAATCCAACAACAAAAAAACATATTTAATTTTTTTAATATGCAAATCGACGATATGTTCTAACGGTGACTTGCCATGAAAATGTTACGCTAGTTAGGATGGTATACACTGCACCATTACCCTCCTCGCCTTAAGACATAAGATGTCAAATCCCGTTACTTCAGTGATTTCATTAGCTACAACACCTTTCAAACCGGAACACGTTGTTTACACACTATTACATGACTGTTTAGACGGTCTCCGGCAACAGAGATCTATCACCAGTAATATATTATTACTGCGTTATTACAAATTCTTTGTATAGAGAAACATCTTTATAGAGTCTTTTTTATTGATCATAATGCAATGAGGCAGTTAAACTTGGCCGTCAGACAATCTTAGAGAAAATGTGTGAAGTCTTTTTTTTTATACTACTTTGCGACGAGACGAGGAAGTCGTTCACCTGATGGTAAGCGATACGCTTGCCCATGACAACGTGGCGCTAGTTAAGATGGTACACACTGCACCACATTGCGCTCGTCGCGTTGACACATAAGGTGTTAAGTCTCGTTACCATTACACTAGCTACAGCGCCCTTCAAACCGGAACACAGTAATGTTCACACACTACTATTTGGCGGTTGAAATAGGAGCTGCGGTGCGCTAAGTCTCAATAAAAAAAAAACCTCTATTTCTATAATAGATCACCATGTAAAATAAGCATGGTGTGAACGTTATGATCATGTGCGTGATCGCTAATGAGGGTATACTCACATAAGCGGGGGTTTGTCGTGTGCAGTGACAGGTGTAATTATGACGTCAAGCCTGACGGGTGCCCACAGACAGGTTATTAGATGCGACACCGCCCGGGGTACACGCGTAATACATTAACCCCGTGCCCTAACCACAACTCACTAGCACAAGCGAAAGAGATACAAACGTTTATATAATTTTAGTAATTTATTTTTATTTATTTATTTACTTAAGGACCTCCAACGAGGCATACACGACATGTAACAAGTTTAATAATAACAAATAATAGTTTCACTTTGCGACGTGCTCCTCAATTATAGGAGACCACAGCATGCAAATTTAAACAACAAAATAACAAAAAATAATGTTGAACATAGTTGAGTACCGTATAGTTCACAATTTATTGTTGATTAACCCGTTTCCTGTACCTTGAAATGTCCGTGATGTGTAATACTGGTATTATTAATTAAAACGCCTTATACTGAGTATAAGCATTCCTTAAGGATCTACAAACCGATTAGTCCTTTGCTATATGCATTCAGCCGTGATAGCCTAGCGGTTTGAACGGCCGCCTTCCACTCCGGAAGCACCGGGTTCGAATTCGGCCTGCACCAATGAATTTTTCAATTTACGTGCAGTTATTATAACACCAACTAACATCACGCGCTCTGACGGTGAAGGGAAACATCGTGAGGAAATCTATGTCATGACCATCCGTGGTCGGCCTAGTATGCGAAATGGAGAAGGCAATGGCAACACCACTCCATTATAACTGACAAGTAAGTCGTGGTGTGTTTCATCACACATGATGACCACGACCCTCAGTCATGAGGAAATACGATTTAGAAGAAGAATATGCATTCAGTAGCTCTTCGCCATCTGAGAACAATGTAGCTATGATTCTTAACATACATTATATATTACAGCTAGACTGCTATTATAGCAGCAAATAATTTTTTTTTTCATGTAAATTACTTATAACATATTTACAAATAAAATCATGAATAGATGTACTCGTTAAAGACTTACTGGCATTGCTTCTGACATGCAATCTATTGCTAGTGACAAGTATACGCAGCACATCTTTCCTTATTAGGAATGTATGTCACGATGAACAACTATAACATACAAATAAATATTTACTTATACATAGTAATTATACACTCCCGGACACATCTATCGGCCCACCTAGTGTTTTAAAGTTTTAACGGTGCCTAGCTAAAAATAAATGTTAGGTGGAGCAATAAATTTTAATGCAGTTTTAAAGCTGATTTTTTGGCCAATCTTTATGTACATTTTTTTTTAATTTTGAATTCAGGATCATGAAAAAAAAAAACGAAAACTCGTGTCTGTTCATTGTTTTCAACGACCCAGGAATGGAGAAAACTTTTTTTATTTCGCACAAGTTGGATTTTTTTTTTTGATGTATCTGATTATTGGTTCCATAAAAAGGCAAATCTAAACTTAGAGCCAGTTTTGACCAAAAAATATGGATACTCTGCCTGAAATTGTCGCCCAAGCTGTAAAACTTCTGCCGGCCAAATCAGGTCGAAATTACAAAAAAAAATAAAAAAAAAACATACATAGGAGTTGATCAATCTGCTTTAAAACTGCATTAAAACTTATTGCTGCACCTAACATTTATTTTTAACTAGACACCGTCGAAACTTTAAACACTGGGTGGTGGGCCGGTAGATGTGTCCGGGAGTATATTAGTGAGAAACATTTTAAATTTTAGTATAAAATCTACTGAACGCAAACAGTGTAAGACTATTTACGTCCATGATTACCAGTTAAGGTGATGATGATGTTACAAGTAATTCATTACTGAGAGTGCAGACAACTTGCATGTTATATATAAGACGTTTTGACGATCATATCAGAACACTTAACCGCCGTCGGTAATTTCGCGAATGTGTTGGTAGCTATAAAAACGATTAATATATAACATCCGGCCGTCCGTTGCGTCGCGTTTAACGGCCGCGTTACGTTTAATAGTGCGCGTAAATTTCGATGGATACGTTAAGTTGGCGATATGACTGGATGTAATGATTCAGCTGAACGAATTGTGGGGGCGGGAGATGAAAGGGTCCGTGAAGCTGCGAGAAATCACACTTGGACATATATAGAAGGGCCAGTGTTGAAATGCTTTCACTGTATACGAAAACGTTACCAAAGCGTTTGCAATCAGTGTCGATATTATATAAAAAAAAATAATATTCACAATATTTCAATAACAACTAAATTACCTATTTAATGATTTTTATTATTCTACGAAGCGACGAGACGGATGGTAAGTGATACCTCATAACAACGTGGTGCTAGTTAAGATGGTACACACTGCACCACATTGCGCTCGTCGCTTGAGACATAAAATGTTGTCTTGTTACCTCAGTAATTTCACTAGCTTACAGCGCCCTTCAAACCGGATTACAGTAATGTTTTCACACTACTGATTGGCGGTAGAAATAGTTACTGCGGTGGTACCTATACGGCCTTCGGCAACAGAGGACTACCAGCAGTAAAAGTAACAGAGTTGCTAATAACTTACAACAGAGGACTTTCGTATTTTAGGAGTAACAAGAAAGTGTGCACTTAATACTCTGATATCACAATACTGTTTAATTATTACGATTAAAACGTCCCCTAGCCCAAGTTTTTAAGTAAACGAGATGTAATAGCTCTTACGTCACAACTTTCCTGATATCCACACAGACGATCGTGAACTGTAATTTTTTTATGTTACTTACACACTTACACTTTTTACAATAGTCATGTCGTTCATTAATTTGTAATTGACTATTCAACCAGTGTTGTCGTCCAACAATAACAAAGCAATAATTTACACGGCTATTTATTGCATTGATTACTTGCAAACTTAACACAGTAATTTTACTATTTACTGCACGTTAATATAATGGCACTTTAACATGATAATGGTATGTACTTAGATTTAAAATATCCTCAAATAATTTGATATACGATGAGAACCACGCAGGCGTCATATTTAAAACTTTTTAGTCGACTCTTTCAGCGTCCGTTTATTTTAGTCAAAGCGATCATAATTAAAGTATACACCGACCGCCAAAAATATCTTGACATTTTTGTCATCGCAACGTTTAATATACGGACTGTGAACAATCACAAGTTGAAAGACACTAAAACTACCGAACAAACAGAGGTTATTTTAACTGGGATATTAGTGAAGTGCCTAACACACATTAATTTCCGAGAAACGGGTAAACAATTTCTTTGGTTTAATTTTTTTCCATATACACATAAAAACTAAAAAAATTAAACGGAGTAAAAGTGAGTTCCCATAAGAGTAATAAAAAAACTAAGTAACTAACTACATTAAGTTTTTTTTTTCATCTCCAAACTTTACATTTGATATTTAGATCAAATTTGATTCAGAAAAATCGCGACCAACTAAACATTTTCAGTAGCAGGGAATATTACAAAAAAAAAACCTCTCTCTCCCCGTACCCGAATTAACCTTCAGGAATAACCTCCGTAATAAAATTGTCATTAGCAACCACACCGATCCGAGATGAGAGGGCCCTCAACCCACAATCTCGTCTCGGAACCGAACGCACTCATCTTATGGATCTAGGACAGGTTCACATCGATCTGTTTACTTTCCCTATGAACTAACAAAAATGAATCTGGGCTTCTACTGATTTTTTTTATTGTACTTACACTCGGAATGCACACAGTGACAAATATTTACTATAAGAACAACACACGAGGTATACACATATCTGTAAACATAAAACTAAACTATCCCTATCTTTGGTATAGTCTCTAGTTTTCTTTACTCTTTATTGCATATACAAGAATATAATACATAGGAAGAGACAAGTACATAGGCGAGTTTAACTCTAAAAGAATTTTCTACAAGTAAGCAAGTATTAGTGTAACCGTTTCAATGTTATATAAAAGTTCTGTTATCTTAAAGTTAGGTCTGGCTGTGAGATAACGGATCAAAGGTAAGCTCGCCACCACCGCGGCGTTTCGCTGGTCCTTTCTAAGTGGATATGAAAGGAGCCAACCAATGATCAATTTAATAATTCACTTTGATGTGTACTCTTGGACGTCTTTAGGGAGATCTGCGCCGCTCTTTATACACTTGAAAGGAGTTGGATTCGAACAGACTTTTTTTTTAAAGAATAAAACGGATTTGATCAATCTCTTCAAATTTGTGACGCTGTAAATTCTGTATTCCATTTCAACATTTCATGAAAATCTATTTTCCAATTTAAGCTTCATTTTAGAAGAAATATTTGCAGTGTTGCTAACTGCCAATCCTAATCAAAATCGTTATAATCATTAAGCAAATATAAATATAATAATAAACAGTCCATTTTAACGTTTCCAGTAACTCGAGCCCTTCATTCATAAGCGTCACAGCCAACCACGCTGATCAACGGCGGGTTGGTAGATATCATATATCCACAACAGGTTACGTAATAGTTATGTATATGAAGTTTTCTTTCATCGGAAGCCACAAACATTAAAATTGTAACGTGTATATTTAAAAAAAATTACGCTACAAACATTCGTCGAGTCGTTTGTTAAAACACAGTAAACACCAGTACAGTTAATATTTCAGCGGTGATCAATTAACCCGGTGACACGCGCGGCGACAGGCGCGTGAGCGATGCGTTTGTTTCGCTGAAACAATGCGACGTTTCCACATTTTCAACAATGTTTTTTTTTTTTAATAATAATTCAATGTCCACCTTAAGACCGCGATTATCTCGAGCGGACACAACACAAAAAAAAAATCATTAACTAAACTATTTTTCTAAAGCATGAAAATTGTTTTGAAAAAGTTACTAGCAGTAGAAATCATTGTAATCTATTTCTGCCAAAGTGTGTACTGTGTTCAAGTTTAAAGGGGGTAATTTAGACATTTTGCTAAGGTAATGATACGTTTAAGATGTTATCAGGCGACGAGCACAATATAGTGCAGTGTACCATCCTAACTAGTTACACAGGGACACAGATTCATAACCCGCGCTTGATCACATATACTAGTCTTGGCTGATTTAAAGCTCTACCCGTCGCAGTAAGACGAGCTAAGATAAAACTTAGCCATAATACCCGAAATTCATCATTAATGTCAGTACAAAAAGAGCGTGTTCAATATAAATTGGTAAAAGTTAAATAATTATCAAAATGTAGACCTATAACGTTTATAATATCGCAACATCCGCCGCCCGGGGACAATTTGGCAATCAATCACCCGGATGCTAATCTCCACATAATGAGAGTTAGGTTAGTCGGTGTTTTTTGACAAATGTATCTCAACCTCACCCCCGCCCGCACCCCCTTACCCCACTTCGGTTAATTTTATTTTGTAATAAACTTAAAAGCGTCGCAAACAGGTCGTAACCTTATTGTCGACAGCTGTTATGAAAATTAACGATTAGTTAATGACGCCGCTTAATTGTATATCTTAACTAAGGCACGGTAAAAAATTTCGGACAAAGCTCTATTCGTTATAGTACTATCGCAATAAATACTTACAGCGGTGGTGGGACCACACTAACACAATTTTTGGGGATTGATAAATAAAACATAGTTTCGCAGAATATCCTACATTTGTTTAACAGAGTAACGACTTTCTTAATATGTGCGTACACTCCGGCGGATGGAGCGCAACTGTGTCCGCGTCACCGGTCCTATTTATACCCACACAAGAATTACAAAAACATGTTTGATTTTAAATAATAGTTTCTAAATTAAACTTAAAATCATAATTAGTGAAACTTTAACAAACATATCATTTTTAAAGGTATTTGCTTTTCAAAAGACATTTCCCCATCTGTGCACCTTTAATATAATAGACACTTCTCTTTTCAACATACATATCTAATTTACACGTTTTTATGTATACAATTGACAAGTCACCGAGTTCACACTTCTTACGCTGTCCAAACAGTAATGAGCTCGAGATCCACAGTTGTCCGCCATTTATACCAAAATGACAGCGGCGCCATCTTTACAATAATCAATACAACTATTTAATTATTATCAATTTTATAAAAGTCATGGATTAATAATATTCCCAATATTTCAATTACACTATAAGAAATATAAATACAATTATTACATAACTATTAGTATGAAATATAATAGTACAATATGCAGTAATTCATTTTGTATTCATTAACAGTCAATACAATTACTATTTTTCTAACAAAATGTTTATAACCGCAATTATTTATCCTCAATATCTAACAAATATAACGACATAAAATATTTATAACACGGGATATTTTCGTAGAAGACCGGAATAGTTTTCTTGACACCCAAATCTCAAATTGAAGGAGACACCTCACGATGGTGATATTCTCGTTGTAATATATTTGCTACTATATTATCTTTCAGCGTGTTGTACAAAGAGACTAAGGGTGAATAATTCCATAATAAGTTTCCTATGGGACCGGTACCAGGTTAACTGTTTGTAGACAGATCTTTATTTAGTAATGGAATTGAATGAGCTGAGAATACATGAAACGATGATATTGATTACAACTTTCATTTAATTGAAGTAGTTAACAGGTATAGCTTTGATGTAAAATACTGAAAAGAATTGTTTCCTCTATATCTGGAGCCTAACAGGACGGGCCCCCACATGGCGTGCCGGCGGCCTATGTTAAAACAAATTGCCGATTTCCCGCGACAAATACCCTTTCATTTTGTACACTAAATACCTACTTTACCCCACGTCGCAGGGTTTATTACCCTATATTTACGTTATGTAAATAGAAGCTATGAAAATATCAACACGTTTTCACAACATGCATAAGTAACACGAATGTTAGGTTTCTACATCTTTTCGACGCCTTATATTATAATATCCATCTATTTACTAATTTAAATGATACTTAAGTAATGTCTTAGTTTTTGTTGCTATATATTCTAAAGGATTATTAAACTTTTTATTGAATAAACTAAATATATTTTTTCTTTTATATTGAAAACATTAGTTTTCTTAAATGATTTGTTATTTAGTTAATTTTTATGTTATTGGCAAACCACTTACAGATAAACCGTTAAATCAATATCATAAACCAACGAAGCCTATAAAAATTATGTTACTTATCGAAATTTTAATCGCGAAATGTCGAAAAACCATTAACCACTCAAAACATTCACTCCGATACGATATACATTACTAATTTAAACGAAATCAACATACAAATTCATAACACACTTTAAAATATAAAAATACATCTTTAAAAGCGCCATAATTTACATTGAAACGATGATAATTTTCACAAAACAATATTACTAAAAACCTTTAAATTTTACTTGTCTATACATAAATCATATTTGCGTATAGTTACGTAAAATCTATAGGGGATATGTATTAGCTTCTGACAACCGAGAAGTTCACAAAGAGAACTGGTAGGGGAAAAAAGCGTATATGATTCACGAGACGATAAATCTTTTATGACAACACGCAGCATCACAAATTCCGAGTGACGCGAGATGGGCGAGTGTCGCCGTTCGCGAAGAGGAACATCTGTTTGTTACGGCGAACAAATAAAACATTCTGACTAATAGATATAACGGTGGTATGTTGTCAGAATTAGAATTTAGGCGATAATGCTCCTCCGATATTACTTCTAAAGCGTCTGCAGTTCATAAAGCTATTAAATAGTAAGTGGATTACGATGCAAACGATGAACACGGAGATATATCTTGAGTTACACGTTATAAAATAATCCATTAGTCGAAAGTGTTTTATATCGGTTACACGCTATTAAAAATTATTACAAATTGGTAATCGTTTACAGAAATTTGAAATGTTATAACATTAATTTCCAAATTGGACTTGGTGTATTTTCATTGCAATTTGAGCGCAAATATCATATGCCTTTTTATCTGATAAAGGTCATAGAAATGGGCTGCAAGGTGTTAAAGTAATAATTAATGGCAAGAAGAACTTATCATATCTTATAGTTATAAAAATAATCTAATGAGCAACTTAAAAATCAAAATAGTCCAATTTATAATTAATTCGTTGCTGTTAATGCCAAAACTAGACCAGTCTTTATTGTGAGGGTAATTGAAGATGTGCCACGAAGGCTAATAAAAAACTTGTGTTTATGCAAGCTAACGAACATACAAGGTGACTTTCGACTCATCGGATTTATTTAAAACATTTCTCGGAAGTTTAATTAGAGATCTCTTATACGAGTATGTCAATAATGTCAGTCTTACATTCACTCACTGCCAGGCCGGGAGTACGAATAAAAATCGACGCCAAAAATAGTACAATCGCACAAAATGAGACAACGCATATTGTGCGCTCGCTCACACTAAAGACTTTCATAATTCACAAAATAAATATTATTTTTGTCTGTTTGTAATATCACCATTTTACTGGTGGTAGGTCTCTGTTGCCGGAGACCGTCTGGATGGGTACCACCGCAGCTCCTATTGCAACCGACAAATAGTAGTGTGCGAACATTACTGTGTTCCGGTTTGAAGGGCGCTGTAGCTAGTGTAATTACTGGGGTAACGAGACTTAGCACCTTATGTCTCAAGGCGACGAGCGCAATGTGGTGCAGTGTGTACCATCTTAACTAGGACCGCATTGTCATGGGCAAGCGTATCACTTACCATCAGGTGAACGTCTTGCACGTCTCGTCGCATAGTAGTATAAAAAAAAACTATAAAGGCTTTATTGATATGAATGTTTACGTAACACTCAGGTGCAATATTTTTGTTTGTCTGTTAATTTTAATTTCTGTTACGGCTGAACCAGTTTCGGTTGATAACTAAAAATATAAGGAGTAACATATGTTACTTTCAGCGATATTCTTTGCAAAAAAAATATTATTTTTTTGCCAGCCTCAGTTACAATAAACAGTAAACGCTCGAAGACACTTAGGTATAGATAAATTCAGACTGTACAACAGTATGATAAAATGTTATGGTAATTAATGCTAATTAAATATTAATTCCTGCTTTATTTCAAAATATCGTAAGTTTCATAAATTATACTCTAAGAGTAATAAATACTCTAATAGTATTAAAAATTTGATTCGTTCAGTACATATTTATTAAAGAAGAAAATGTTTAGGTCGACGATCATAAAACATTAATTTTATAGCTACGGGGAAGTTGTAAAAAACTGATTCAATCAACATAATATTTTAGAAATGAGATCATAAAATTTATTAATTTCAATTCATACATTATTAGACGTAGTAAACATCATCATTAGCAAAGTTTTATAGATTATTATGCATTATCTAGACAATAAGCAATCTACAGCTGAAAAAGCACGAGATTTTCATATACTTGTATATATAATAGCTAAAGAAATTAAGGATAATCAAGAACTAAATTTAGACAACTTTGCTTCAGATTACGTTGCAAAGCTTACCTCAAAACCCGCAAATATGCGATTCGTGGTATCGTTCATTCGGTGGCAAGACGTCGACAGATTCTATTTCGATAACACCCATCTTTGTGACTCATTACACACCGCATTACAAATTAAACGCATTGCGATGTTGAGAGCCGGCTCGGATTGATCGCGACACATTCTAAATAATTCGCCACGACATTTGATTAAGACTATATATCGTTAATTAGCCTACTACACGTTAGACAGAAATTAATCGGTTGCGTACAGCGGAAAAATTTACAAACAAACGATAGATGTATAACGAATTACATTTAGATCTAGCACGATTAAACCATTAGTAAAACCATTTTAAAACGGCACGCTGATTCCGTGCCGCAGGTTCGAATCGGTCGCTAAACAACTTCCCGGAATAGTTTAAGGAAGTGTTAGTTAGGTTTTCTACGCAATTATATGTCGCAACGAAATATAAACCTGTCAATAAGTTTACTGTTGTTGTGTTGAAATAATAAATTTACCTCTTTTCACTGTTAGTCTTACTATAATAAAAAATATTTCTCTTTCCTATTCCCTTTACGGGGTAACAGCGAAGAAACATGATTTAGACAGAGTGAGTGGTTCCGGACACAGAATGTTCCAACTCGGATCTGGAGCCACATGTGTAATTTGGAAGGTGATAGTTTTGTTAAAATCTCCAGGCTAGCTACCACCTTTTTGGGTATATGCCGTAACCATGTGAGCCAGAGTATTCCGAGTGAACAAGTTATAATCAATCAAAAAAATATGCACAGTGCAACTAAACCAGGATTATTCGTCAAGTCTACGAATTTTACAAAAATACTAATGTACGAACGTTAACATAAGTACAATTTATTTTGTTAAATTAATTTTAAAGGGTTTGCGTTCAGCGCAGAGCACCACTACAGCGGCACTAACGGAACTAAATTGAATTTTGCTCCCAGAAGTTTCCGCGAAACGGCCATACGAGTGTCATTCAACAGGCGCGTCCTTGTATTGAACGATTTCTCGGAAAAACATTTTTTTATTCACATAAAAAGAAAAATATTCTACTAAAATATTTCAAAAACTAAAGCAAACAATATTAGAAAAAAGAGAGAATGAAATATCTAACAGAGATGACAAAAAAAATACCTCATCGAGTTTTAGAATACAACTAGTGCCATCTACATGCCAGGTTGTGAACCCTACCTGCTAGTCATATTTTTTAATTATTCATAATTTTTCTGAAGAAAGGTAACACAGTAATAAAAATTCATTCCTTATTATAAGATGTATAATTAAATACTCTAAAAGCCTTCACGTCATCGTTAAATGCTTTTAAAATACGTATAAAATATTTAACACAACGAAATACGTTAAGTAACTGCTATTAGCAATATATTGTATTCAATAAATCCCCTAAAAGCTATTTCGTAATTACGTTACAGCCGCGAAGACAATTTTATTAAACGTCCTAAAAGCAATATGGAGGGGAGACGGGACCGTGACCCAGTGATTCTGATTCAAATGAGGGGGAATATCAGAAGCCGGTTTGCATAATCCAATGCCAAACGTTTACGTAAACAGAACCAACTGTCTGTTCCTGCGTTTGTTTGTTTATTATTAATACACCTTAGGTACAGACTGGAGGTATAATGCTGTTGAATATGCATGAAGATCAAATTTATTATGCTGTACCTAGCCGATCAGACTGCGACTCGTAGCTTCTTGAGTGGTTAACTTAATACTCTTGACGGAGCGACAAATCCTTGAGATTACATTATAAATTCAAAAGTTGGACCTCATAAAATTTTAGGAGAAAAATACCAATTCATCCCCGAGATGGGAAAACATGAAAGACAAATTTTTTGATGCTATTAATTATGTTGTCACTTTGCGACTGTCTATAATTTTTGATGAAGCTTTCAGTAATTTCAGTTACTTATGACATATAAATAAAAAAAATCGTAAAGAATCTTTATATAATTTAAAGTAACGAATTGTGGTCCCACAACAGATAAAAATCTAGCCCGAAAGATCTTCATGTCGATGTGGATGTCCTTTAACAGGCACTTTATAAAGATGATTTTTACAAATGCTTTGCTTGGAAAGAGAAATTATCTCAATAAAGCATACTTAATTATAATGAAGATTTATTTTGAAATGACTTTTAGGTAGTGGTATCCATTTACTAATTTGTACCTTGAAAAGAGATCGGTTCAGCATCAAAATTAAACTAAACAAACTAAAACGAAATTGCGGCTCCAATCGGATCCTTTAAGGATTACGTGGCATTACCGAAAACTCCAATATCCGCTTACAAATGGACAAAGGATAAATACAACGATTAATTCGTTTTATGAGCGTTCCGATCGCTCATTTCGTCCATAACAATAATGGAAAGTAATAAAAAAAAATTATTGTTACCGTTTTGTTCTACACGAACACAATGTAGGCTTTGTCGAAAAGAAATGAAATATATACTCAATTTTTCTTTCCTATCCTGTTTAGGTACGAAGTAAAAATACAAATTTATATAAAATAACATATTTTGTTGACTCCATAGCGAATACTCCCTTTATGTTCTTCGAGGCGAAGAGACGAGCTGGACGTTCACCTGATGGTAAGTGATACTTTTGTCTCTAACAACGTGGCATTAGTTAAGATGGTATACACTGCACCACAATGCGCTCGTCGCATTGAGACATATATTAAGTCTCATTACTCCAGTAATTTTACCAGCTTAAACCGCCCGTCAAACTGGACCACAGTAATGTTTGCACACTTTTATTCGGCGGTAGAAATAGTCACTTTTTTTTTTTATACTACTATGCGACGAGACGAGCAAGACGTTCGTTCACCTGATGGTAAGTGATACGCTTGCCCATGACAACGTGGTGCTAGTTAAGATGGTACACACTGCACCACATTGCGCTCGTCGCCTTGAGACATAAGGTGTTAAGTCTCGTTACACCAGTAATTATTAATTAATTAATTAATTACCCCACTGCGGTGGTACCTAGACGGTCTCCGACAACAGAGACCTACCAGTAGTAATTCGAATCCAGGACCACACGACTGTTAGTCAGACTATTGATATGGAGTTTGAAGCCGTTCTTTTTAAAGTGCCTGCCCATTACCGGATGTTGGCTGTCAGATTTTCTTATGGTTACCGTCTTATAATCTTATTACAAATATTTTTTGCCTATTTTAAAAGCCCATAGTGAGTCCATTCGTCTTTGTCATTAATTTATATTACACATATTCATATATTATATTGTATGACCAGCTATTCAAACAAAGTGGTATAACGTAAATAATGTTGATCGAATCCAATTGTACTTTCGTTGTTAACACAAAATATATCTAATCCCGTCGCCATAAAGTTTAAAACCGTTAAATCTTCAATGTCTGTAATTGCTATAAGAAATTGTTCTGTATTGCCTACTGATGCGATGGGATACAACTGGAATGGAATTTTACAATAGTACAACAACTATAATAACACTAACACGCGAATACCGAAACGTTTATGTTTCTATAAGCAATACTCAAAACACGAAGCTTACGAACCGAAGCCCGGCACCGATCAGTACGCGGTATTGAGAAACCATGCTGAAAATCTAAATCCGTGGATCATATAGTTTTGCTATGAATACTGGGATTTGTTTTAAGTTTTCTTTTCATTTACCTTATTAGTTACACAACGTGAAAACCCATCTACTTTTTATTTATGCCATGTCACTCTGATTCCCTCTTAAAAAATTGGGGCTGTTTTACGTTTTACTCCTTACTTGAAATAACAGAAAAGGCTGTTGTATAACTAATTATGAAAATAACGGAACAATACAGACATGTCAGGAAATATTGATAAGCCGGATATTGTACGAGAGTCACAGATCAGCTATTTGTAGTTCATTTAAAATTAGACTGTAACTTTTGAGATACGAGTAAAGCTTCATGAAATTTGAAAGGTTACAATAAACAATAAAAAACAAGACAGTAGTAAGATGTCTGAAATCTAAAAAATTATTCTTTCTAACAATGCGATGAGAAGTCTCACAAAATCCTCAACAAGTTGATCCATAACCACGACCACTCTGCCAGATGTACGATTGAAAAGAAGACAACGAAATCTTTGAACCAACAGTAAATATCGAACCAAATCTATTGAAAGAACACGTGTTTTATTTTTTCTACTTTAAATTATTCAAAACATGGCCACCCCACGGATTCCTCCGTAAATAATCCATAGCAAATCCATTGCGGGCTCTGCAGCAATAACTTCGATAGCACATCGATATATTATTTAAATGTAAAACGGTCGAGGTAAAACATCAGTGCGCTATACGTTCTTGTGGTTTCGATTTTTGTGTAATAACTCACCACCACTTTTGCTCACATTCTGGTTGCTCCAATTAATTGGTAAGTCCGCTGCAGACGAACTCGTGAAACACTTCATCTTATTCAACTAAATCCTGAAGACAGCCACGTTTGTTACAATCAGTTGGAACAGTCATTTGTGAATCCGTGCGAATTAATACCAACGTCATTTGTAATGCGACGGCAATTATTTCACTCTTTCCGATATTTTTACATCTACCCACATTAAAAAAGACATGTATATTAAGCATTTGTATAAAAACATTGGACTCATTATCCAAATATACGAGTATACACGCAGTACGCAGTACAAATTCTTTCCAAAAACTGACGGTACATACATTAATCACGGAAAGCTTAAAAAATTCAGACAATCAAGATATCAAAGTGTTACTATACTTAAGAATAATTATTTAGCAGCAGATTAGAACTGTATTTGCTGCTCAGCGATTAACTAATAACCTTTTAACACTGAAGTTTCTGATGCGAATCTGGTGATGTTATGGAATTTGGACAGTGGTAGATTTTCACTAATATTTCGAGACCTTAAACCTTACACAATAAATTGACCGCTGCAATAGCATTTCTATGTTCCACCAATTTATAAGTATCAGAGAATCTGGACGAGAATGCTTCACCAACATTAGCCTCATTGCTAGTTTAGATCATGCGAAATTAGATGTTTCTAATAATTGAAGTCAGAAACACGGTTTAATAGGCAATAGATTTTTGACGGCTTTGAAAAAAATATATAATCAGTTGTAGGTAAATAATTATAGATAAGAAACACGACTAGCCGCTTCTATACAAACTAACGACGCACCTATCCTTATCGGAAAAAATTGTACTAAAATTATATCAGGCATTGATAAAGTTAGTAAAATCAGAGCGTATCTTGTTTACGAAATAAATCATTGTAACAATTTGTATAGTTTATTGTTGATTATCATAGAACAATAACACTACTTCATTAGCGTAGTTGGGAAGTGATCGCATCATCATCGACAGGTTCATTTTCAGCCGGTACAGATTAAGAGATTAACAACCGTAAACCCGTTTTCGTTTTTTTTTTATACTACTTTGCGACGAGACGAGCAAGACGTTCACCTGATGGTAAGTGATACGCTTGCCCATGACAACGTGGTGCTAGTTAAGATGGTACACACTGCACCACATTGCGCTCGTCGCCCTGAGACATAAGGTGTCAAGTCTCGTTACCCCAGTAATTACACTAGCTACAGCGCGCTTCAAACCGGAACACAGTAATGTTCGCACACTACTATTTGGCGGTTGCAATAGGAGCTGCGGTGGTACCCATCCAGACGGTCTCCGGCAACAGAGACCTACCACCTGGTGAGTCGTTCTGAGACTCTTCGGTTATATTTACACGAATATCTGATGATTATAATCTCCGTCCATAACCATTAGGCGCTGTATTCCCAAATTAGATTTCCGCAAAATTCTCTAATTTCTATATAGATAGGCAATGTAGTTACATTTGTAAATACAGCTTACTGATGGTACGACACAACCTATTACTAGTTTAAAATAATATTATAAGTAACAAATTAATGTTTTTTTAACAATTTGGATAATTTTCTAATTGATAGTAATGTATGTTCGGTAAATCGCTAAGGTCGGTTCGGGTGCAGTAAAGATATGCCACGACACAAAAACTTTAGAAACAACTAGCATTAATTTTTATAGTCACAAAGATTGAAATTTATTACACGATTTTGTTGCTTTCTTGTGAAATTTGAAAATAATTTGTTACAAGTTACTCGGTAATTGAGAAAGGTCGCGGTAATCTATAACAATTTATTTATTCATTGTTGGTAAGATGACGGCGGAATGGTATTCTCCGAGGGGAGATTTTCCCAATATTAGCGGCGTGGAAGCACAAACAACTTTCCAAAATTCCCATTCATTCATCACCCCGTCAGGGATTTTCAATTTATTACATTTCAAATGAACTCGCCCGCTGATTCGTTCATTCGATAAAAGTATACGGCAGCTGGAAACAAATTTTAGCAGGATTTTTGTTAAATCGTTTCAACTTAATTGAAAGAAAGTAATGACGAGCGAGTTTATTAATACAAGCAAGTACTTTCTAGATGAAACGCAAACTGAAAATTTCTTTATTAATAGGATCACTGTACCACTCACTTTTAATGATCGTATAATTACATTCGTCAGTTCGCAAACCCACCCTCAACTGAGATGAAACGAAAATAAACTTAGTGTGGTTTTATTTCTATTTTTTTTTGTAAAACAACAAAGATTTAAAAGGCGACGGCTTTGGGAGGAGAATGAAAGAGAAAAAAAGAGACTATAAAAAGAAAAAAGTTAAGATAAAAGAGTGAACGATAATATGAAGTACCAAAGAGGAAGAAAATTGTAGGGAAAAGTAGAGTAAAAAAATATGAAAAGAAAGACAAAGCGGACCCTGACCCAAAACACGCAGAGAAACGAGTAAAAAAAATTAAAAGAGGTAGAGAATTTCTATATTCCAAATACTTAAAAAAAAGTTCTGTATATTTTTATAGTATTTATAGTCGTAGAGATTCTCTGTAATATAGTAGTATGTTTTAAAATGTGTTTTGTACACCAAACCTATGAAAAAAACAGTGGGTTTCCTGATGATCCAGACATCACAACGAACGCCTTATTGTTTTGAAGACAAAATTAGATATCTCCGGACGAAATGATAAAGATCGTATCGTTTATTGTAAGTGATTACTCGATTATAGTCGAGGAACTTCGCTAATTAGAAGAAGCACTTCGAGAAAGCGCTTAGCCGGCCACATAGGCGTAACTAGAGATTTCTTGCCGGAGAGATGGCCAATAGGAACATTGGTATGTGGGCGAGGGCCCGCCCATTTGGCATAGGGCCGTATCTGCGCGTGATTCATACCAAAATGTCAGATACGCTGGCGACGAACCGAACGACCGCGGAAGTTTTTCAGACGCGTCTACAGTCCCGTTGAACGATGCCCGGGTATCTACTGTCGTATTCAAACGTTTGAAATATTTAACTAAGTATATTTAAGTATCAGTATTAATATAAGTAACTTAACACGCGCGCTTCCTTATCAGATTATCGAGCCGGGAATGGAAGTTAACTTCATGACGGCTGTAATCATTGTTAGTAACTTGAAATTTGTTTTGCTGTCATACCGAATACATCAACATTTTAAATTTGGATCTACATATATTGAATTTGATTTGGAGATTAACACGAGTACAACTTAGAAAATAAATTAAAAGATTGAGACTACTATCCTTATCGTAGGTCTCTATTACCGAAGACCGTCTAAGTACCACCGCAGCTCCTATTCCTACCGCACAAACAGTAATGTGTAAACTGTTTTCCAGTTCAAAGAGTGCAATAGCTAGTGAAATTACTAGGGTAACGAAACTTAACATATTATGTCTCAAGGCTATTACCACAATGTGGTGCAGTAGGCAAGCGTATGACTTTACATCATGTGAAAGTCCCGCTCATCTCGATGCTTTGTCGATTTAAAAAAAAGGCACAAGTTATTGCTGGAGTAATATTCGTTAAGTGCAGAAAATTTTCTTTAATTTAATATCTAATAATCTGATATATAATAAATATCAAATATCTTTAAGTAACTTCGCTGTGTTAAATCGCTACAGTTCTACTTTCGGCTTAAACAAACCTCCGTCATGCCGCCGTTGATTCAATGCATCATTAACTTAACCAACCGATTGTAAACGTTATACATTAATCGACTTGTTTATCTTTATGTATTCCCAACTTCGAGAATTTAGTAAAAATAGAGTTAAGTTACGTTCATTTCATAAATTATTGAATTCTACTAAAACAGGATTAAACAGAGACATAAAAACATTTTTTTTTATCTAACGAGACTTTCACCTGATGGTAAGTGATACGCTTGCTCATACGTGCCGCTAGTTAAGATGGTACACTGCATCACATTGCGTTTGAGACATAAGCTGTTAAATCTCGTAACCCATGTAATTTCACTAGCTTACAGCTCCTTCAAATTGGAATACAGTAATGTTGAAATGGTCACTGCGGTAGTACCTAGACGGTCTCCTGCAACAGGGACCTACCAGCAGTGATACATAAATTAGACTAAATGCAATTAATTTGAAACTGATGTACAGACATGATTCATTTGTCATACGTGAACCCTTATAAGTGTAAGGGGGAAAAACTAGGTCAAAATCTATATAGCTACTTTTGTTTAGCCTGTTATTTTTGTTTGGCGTGTTAAATATTAACATTATTCATACTATACAGGTTAGTAATAGATTTAGTCTCGTGCAACCACTATGTTTATAAACTTTATGGCGCCACGGGTTTTATCTAAAAAAAATTACGTCCGCGTCCCACGTGGAACTTAAATATTTTACGATATAGCAATCATAAAGCGCAGCGTTCAAACTTTTATAACGCTACAATCGGGAACATCTTTATAATTATATTGTACATATCTTAACAGTGCATTGTTCTTAGAAATGATCATACCGAAAACAAAATCTCTTAATATAACATCAATCGTTAGATTTATTGGCACGTTTAATGCAATGCAAAACATCTAGTTTTTTTAAAATCATAATTTTTTATCGTTTTTCTTTATTAGATGAAGCGTAAAGATGATAAAGACAAAATCGCACTAATGAGCAGATTTACCGTATTGTAGGATGAAATGTTAAAACTCGTTACCCAAGTAATTTTATTCATTTAAAATCTTTATTGAAATCCTAAAATTAGGTTACTACAGGCGGTCTTTATGCCTGTGGATATTATCTACCATTCAACCTCGGCAGTGGGGAAAGGCAGTAGTTGAAGTGTATTAAAAAAATATTTAAAAACAAAAGAATAACTAAGTTTGGTATAGAAACATACATTATAATCAATGTTTAATGAGAATATACTAATATATAAAACAATTTACTAGCTCACACTATAACTCAAACAGCTGGATAGAAATTCATACATGTTACTATTTAATTACCTACACTTAGACTATCATCTATAATCAAACCTGAAACTTGATTTGTGATACAATTACCAATTAGCATGAATTTTAGATAACATATCCCTGAAGAGATCTAAAAAAAAGATTTCTTTATGAATACATATCAATATTACTTTATATTTAATTAAGCATATTATTTGGCAGCAACTTTGTTAGTGCGGTGGAAGATATTTTAAAAGACTCAATATATAAAATCGATTCGTACCATCATTTGGTTATATTGATGGATTACCGCCATATTCCTCATCGCGAGAGATCTCGAGCACCAGCCATGGGAACATAAAGATGGTTACTACACATAAGTACTTAAGCAACAAACTTAGAAAAGTATTAAACGGAATAATATCACCACCGACGCCTGCACACCCGCTCGGCTAACAATCAACTTAATAAAGCTATTGTTATTGCGAAACGAAACGAGAAAATCTTCACGGCCGTTACTGTTTCAGCATGCTGAAGTTCCCGGTGTTATTTCCTCTAACTTATAATAGTTATTAACGTTGGTTCATCAAGTTTAATATCTAATAAAGCGGCTAGTTCATTCTCACGTCGGCGGGCCGCCGAGTTCTCGCAACTCGTTAGTTAAACAACTCTGTTATCTGTTAAACTTACATTGTGCCAATGCTGTATTCACTGCTTTATAACCAGCTTTAAGTTTCGCATAAGTTACCTAACTCGCGGCTTTACCTCGCGTAAGTTATATTCAAATGTCATTAACGGTACGCTTTACCAGGAGGTAGGTCTCTGTTGCCGGAGACCGTCTGGATGGGTACCACCGCAGCTCCTATTGCAACCGACAAATAGTAGTGTGCGAACATTACTGTGTTCCGGTTTGAAGGGCGCTGTAGCTAGTGTAATTACTGGGGTAACGAGACTTAACGCCTTATGTCTCAAGGCTACGAGCGCAATGTGGTGCAGTGTGTACCATCTTAACTAGCACCACGTTGTCATGGGCAAGCGTATCACTTACCATCAGGTGAACGTCTTGCTCGTCTAGTCGCTCAGCAGTATAAAAAAAAATCCAATAAGAACAAGTTGTGGTAATATAGGATAACTGATCCATCACCTAATACTTAGGTCATTGTGTTTACTGTCTCTAAGAAATTAGGTCTTATTTGTTGATATTCAAAACACAGCAACGCTGTAATAAAGACGGATTTTTTATGGAGATAATAGATATCCTGCTGGAGGTAGTGATTAAGTATACCGTCAACCAGTCTACACAATATTGTGACCCCGGAACCATACTACTTGATAAGAGGTGAAGCCACGGAGGCAGTTGTATTATGTCGAAAGAAACTGATAAGACAAATTATTTCATTACAACGTGCTCCAAACGAAATACATGTAATTTCAAAAAATTGTATATCTAAGTTTATATAAACTAGACAAAGAACAATGTTATCAATAAATTAACTATTTTCAAGCACAGGCGTTAAACCATACTATTTGTCGTTACAAGTAACAATGTATAAAAATAAGATAAAAATAGAAATTGTATAACTAATCAGTATCAATATTAACTATATATTTATAACAATACGAATTAACATATAAAGGAAACGAGTTGTTTATCATATAAAACCACATTGTTGTGAGAACACGTATCACTTAATATAAGATGAACGTCTTACTCGTCTTACTCATTGAGAAACCAACATGTTTATAATTTTTTTTTTTTATACTACTTCGCGACGAGACGAGCAAGACGTTCACCTGATGGTAAGTGATACGCTTGCTCATGACAACGTGCTGCTAGTTAAGATGGTACACACTGCACCACATTGTACACGTCGCCTTGAGACATAAGGTGTTAAGTCTCGTTACCCCAGTAATTACACTAGCTACAGCGCGCTTCAAACCGGAACACAGTAATGTTCGCACACTACTATTTGTCGGTTGCAATAGGAGCTGCGGTGGTACCCACCCAGACGGTCTCCGGCAACAGAGACCTACCACCTGGAAAATAATTGGTTTAGAGATAAATATAAACAGACAAATCGCTTAGTCGCTAACGTGAGAGGTACCTGTTTAGATTCTATAGCCACATGTGGTGTTAGTTTGTGGTTGGGTTTTTATAAACTATCCACAATAGTTACCACCTTTGTTAAGAATATGCCGCTATAACATCCATCCATCAGTAATATTTTAGCGAACCACACCATCCTCGGCTTTATTATCATTTAAGACCATATGAAATTGCGGTCAAGCGTTATCCCATTGGTTAAAAATATACATATCTAAGCGCAATCGCTTATCGAATGCGAGTCGGGTTCAATGTTCGAGAAATGTTACCGGTTATCCGTCCCCACGCCGTCGGCGTATAAGGAACCGATAAAACGTCAAGTTTTCATAATCGCAAACTTAACAGATGGTACTGCGGCGCCGTTGGTTCAGTAATCGGTTTTGTTTGTACTCGATGTTGAATTAAAGCGGTGCAAATCCCTCGCCCGCTATAAATGTCTCATTTGCCTCACCACTCCCGTTTCGTGTCGGGATCGAATTAAATGCGATATCGAAGCGATGCTATATTTAACGCCGTTTTCGATCACACCGTTCAGGGTTTGCTTTTGCGAAAGCTTAAACCGTATGCATGGAATTATTCATCAGTTGAAATGGTCTTTCACCATCATCAGCTGATTAAACTTCCGGCGGTCTCGAATTTATCGTAGAACAGCGTGAATCTCAAATAAAGACTGGTGCATGGTAAAATCATAGCATAAATTTTATGTCAACACGAAACCTCTTCTTCTTTAAAATACAATGTGGAATTTAAAAAAACGTTGTTGCAAAAAGTCTATGACCTTATGAAAATATTATTATCCATATGTAATTTAGTGTAATTATATAGTTATTTTGGTTAAATAATACACAAAAGATGAAAGATTTTCATCATAAAGTTGTGTTGATAAGTTGTGGTAAACTAAAACATATCTGAACTGATTTATAAACTGCATACAGTATATGAAAACCTATATTATAAAATTTTAAATGTTGAAATGAATTAATTATAACATACATTTTGTTTCACTTTGTATATTCACTATCCTTACATATTGTTTTATGTAAAAGTTATATACCAACATGAAAAAAATAAGCACAATGTCTTTTAAAGGGACGGGAAACATCATTTGCTTTTCAAATTCTATCTACATCCAACTTTCAAATGTAATAAAATATGTAATAACAAAATAAAGTTTTAAGTTACAATTAATTATTAGTTCAATAATCATTCAATCAGTCATACATATAAATATATTATAAATGCCTTTTCAAAATTCACATGTTACAGCCGGTGAAATAAATAATGATGATGACAAGTTTCTCAAAACAACACTAAGTATTAAGAATACATTTAAAATGCAAATACAAAATACATGAATGCTTTTACTGGCATGATGTTGGTATGATTCTTTTGAGAGAAACCTTTAAGCATAAAGAAGAACTGCAATTTTAAATGTTATCAGTGAAACATTTTCAAAATTAAAACATCATCAACTTTTATAATACAAAGTACATTTCTATTTATATTTTTTCCTATTTTAATGTACATTTTTTTAAATAGCTGATAATTGTAACAAATGTATGTTGATTGATCTAATAATCTTATAAGAAATCCTGTAGTTGGCCATGGTGTTAATTTTTTATAACAATAATGAAAAGAATATAACAATACAATTATTCGTAAATAAGTACTAATTTATAAAAAAGCAGACACTTATACAAAATGGTATATTTTGTCCAGTTCTATATACTTGTATATACTTAATTTTAAGCAGATTTAATCAGTTTTAGTTTAATGTTGTGTTAATTATTGCACCATTAAAATATGTTTCAAGGTTTCTTTAAGATGTAATTAAATTAATTTAGTAATAATAAACGTAAAATGTTTGGTGAAATTACTTATTTTTTTATTGCGTCCCTATGCGATTTACGTTTTGCATAATCTATATTTATCCTTTTCCTCGAACGCTATAAAAATTAATCATAGCCCGTGCCAGCTACGAAGTAAACAATACAAATAAATTGTATCGTTTATTACGCATTTAATAACTCGTACAACTAAAGAAAGATTTATTGTTGTGTAAAGTTTTTAAACGCGACCAAAGGGATTACAATCTAGTGGCAGTTCGACAGGCTCAAAATTGATTTGCAAGGAAACAGTCTTATTGTTTCGGAACTAAAAAGATTCCCGCCTGTCGCACTGATCCTAATTACCGGGCCATGTCAATCACAATAATTGACAGACGGTGGAATCCAGTTATTTTCGTACTTTCCACGTGAAGCGGCCTAAAAACTAACGGAACGGCGCTCTGAAGCAATACAATAATATAACCGATTTATTTGTCACCTGTCAATATAGTAACCTCAAACTTGAAGAGATCAACAATAGAACGTGCCGTTGACAAGAATGTTATGTATTGTTATTCATCAGCACATCATTACATATATAACCACGTTATTATCATAATATAACACTTAATGAATTAATCTCTTAAAAAGGGAAAACATGAAGACAGTTTCCAAACACGGCCATTTTCGTAAGTGCATATAGCAATACGTCAATTCTGTACGTGTAAAGCATCACTCACCCTTTCTACGTCCAACTCGGTTCCGGTGCACAGTCTCTTGCCACTACTACCGTTGTATGCCATGGTACACCACAATACAAAACACAAATCACACCGTAAACGCGTTTAGTTATCACGAGAGCGAGCAATCCTCCTCCTTTAACGTTCGCAGCTAGACTGATTGAACGAATGTTTTACAATATCATGAACGAACAATGAACGACAACGCGGCGCGTAATAACACATAGACAATATTAAGTTTGAATGAAACCATAGACATACACAGATAAAAAATTATATTTGTATCCATTCAATGAAATGTTTTAATTCCGATGTGCTGGTAAAATAATTTTTTATACAAATATTCTTTACACAAGCAGAATATTTTCATTATCCATATTTTATTGCTTTCTTGTAAGAATGCTGAACATTTTATAACAGCATCGTAATTCATGATAATCTGTTTCATACTTATTTGGTATCTAAAAAAAATTATTTTACATCTCACATTGTTTTGTAAAATTTAGCATTGTCTTTTATTTTAGTATTCTTTATATTTTTACCTATTAAACAGATACTATATGTAAAGCTTTCAGTAAAATCGATCATTTGATTATTTTACTACTGCTTGATGTTTAAAAAATACTTTTATGCATGTTTTATTTTTATTTGAAGCACAATGTCATTATATTGTATATAATAACAATATTAAATAAAACATAAAAACGGAAAATAAGTTCAAATACTTTAATATTAGTTATATTTTCTTATAACAATTAATTGTTACAACTGCTTCCTAAATTACTTCTAACTTGTACTTCAAGCCGGTTATGCTTTATGTATGTACAATATTTCTTTTATATTACAAAGTATATTACATTCCATTATTGCGCATTTTTAATGCGGAGCAGGTTTGTGACCATCTACATAAAAATTTCTAGTTGCTTTAGGTAACTGTAATTCCATTCCCTCTAAATCTTTTGTTAATATTATCTGGCAACCTGTAACAAAAAATAGAACCCATAAATATGTCTGAATGTAACATAGTAGCTATACTTTTGCTTAGTAACGCAGAGTTCTGGTTCATTGCTACGGTCATTATGTTGTAGATTTTGGTTGCTGGTTAAGTTTTCTGGCAAGTTACCACCCTCATTATGTAAAGAGGCCTTTAATGATCAACCAAACTTCAAATATCTAATACTCACTAAATCGTTTATTGTAATGTCTATGTATATGTCTAAAACAATTAAGTGAACAAACCTAATCTTGAATTCTCCTTGAGAAATGGTGCCATATCTAACAAATCATCCTCTTTCTCTTCGGATAAGGGGAGTTTATCAAAATATTCTTGTTTAACATAAACATGGCAAGTAGTACATGCTAAAGACGCCTCACATGCACCTGAAATGAAACATAATCAAAATTTTATGTTTATGTATAATTTTGGAGCAGGTTTTATATTGATCCTGTATAGTTTTTTAAACAATTACACATAACAATTATGATATTTTTAGAGAACAACTTAATAACCTTATTTAATTTAAGAACATAAGGGATAAATCAATTCGGCATTAGCAGTAGCCTGTACAACTAAGAACAGTAAATATTTCTCCTGTTCACAAATGTGATAAAAAAAGAAACCACATCATCAACATACCTTCCATTTCAATTCCATGACGATGAGCTAAATACAGTACATTGTCACCAACTTTGCCTCTCACTTTAAATTTTTTGCCATCTTTATCAATATATACAATATTTACACTGTAATATGGAAGTTTTCATTAGTTTAGCACTTGCAAATATAACTTAAACTTATGAAAAGAAAGTTTTACACTCTCTTTTATTTTTATAGCATAAGTGAGGTATAACATAAACATGCAATGTTCTTATATGGCAAATCCTTAACAAAAATTTTGTATGAAGTAAATATTAAAATCTGATTTTTAGTGTTATTATAACGTGGTTCTCTGTGATGTTTTTAAAATCATAATAAGTCAATAGCTATACTAACACTTCTTCTTCCGATTTGGGATCCTGCCATTCATATTCGCCATGCCTTAAGCCTAAAAAAGGAAACTTGCAAGTTAAAGCAAAAGAAATATGATAACAGTATTTATTCCCATTTAAGATTACCTGAAGTAACATGAATGTGTCTAATATAAGATGTAAGAATCGGTCGCTTAAGCGTTAAAGCTCCTATACTTAGTTTAAAAGATCGAAGCATTTTGTTTTCAATTACTAAACATTTTAAGAATATACGTATTAGGTCTTTATATTTTATAATTTCGTATTGTTTATTTTTTTAATTTTAAACATTTATTTATTGCTTATAATTACAGGTTATCATAATCAATCTTATTGTGACAATGACAAATAAAAATTAACGATATGGGTGACCCGTGTCAAAAAATCTATCATAGAAAAATACGAATATGATATGAATTACATATTTACTCAAGAAAAAATGTCATAGGTTGTGGTTTAAAATAAACATAAATCAAATAATATACTGCATATTGATTTATATTAAGTTTTTTATAAACATTTATGTCTTGCAAGAACGTCTCTGAACTTTATAACTCAATAAGAAAGATGAGGATCGCTTGGTATTTAAAAGTAAGATATTGCAATGCACTTATGGAGCTGTTTTTTTTTGATATCCAATAGCGAACGCGGTAAAACCAAATACAGCAAGACATGTCAAAAGTATGGATAATTGCAAAGTTCCTTAGCGTATGTTGGAAAATCAATTAAATGGCCAAAGATACGCAGGGTTGGTCGAAGTTTAGATAATAGCACGACTTAAAACTAGATATTAAAAATATAAGTGTCGAAAGCTTGAAACGTAAAGGCAAAAATAGTACAAATTGTATATATTTACTGGAACTGGCTCGGATTCGTTCAAAGTTTCATAGCCTCTGATAGTGATATTGTTGAGTAATGAAAAGTTTATGTTATAAAAATATTTATTTAGAAGTAGAAATTGAAAGTTTTCAAAAAAAAAAAATGGTATTATTTTGCAATGGTAACATTTGTTTATCAATGTCATCAGGGTAAAAACGTCAATAAACCTACAACCATATTGCCCGCTTATAATAATGTAATGAATTTTTAAAAATCAAATTATTGATTTCATTAAAAGGCGCCTAGCGCAGGTACTAGATGATGATGATTAGATCAAGATAGTGTATTAATTACATACTTGATTGGAACAGTGATAGTCTGTAATGTTGTGAATTTTGGTAGTAGGACTTCTTAGAGATAAGTTGGTAAGTTTTACGACCAAATGACGTGTATTTTGTAATTTCATTCTCATGCAACTGCATATAAGCGTATAATCATTATCTTAACATTTTTATGGACCACGTTGATTTGATAGATTTGTTCATATAAGAAGAGGGCTGTAGTAGCTTAATTTTTAAGTTTACAAAACTGTATTTAATTTTACTTTAAATTAATGTCTACTATAAATACCTAAATTTTCATAATTGTATGTTTATACATTTTTCAATATTACTGTAATTATGTCTTTAATTTATCATTAGACTTTTCATGTGAATTTATTTGTTATCTATTATATTTAGTTGAAAACATATTTTGTAGAAAGTAGCATGAAGTTGTAAACAACAATATATTAGTATAATATAATTATTGAATATTTATAATTGCATATTTTATCCTACAAAGTTGCTAATTAGGTAACTGTGTGCTGTTAGGGTTACTGACTTGTTGTGCTACTTATGGCAAAACAAAAGATAAATAATCTGACATTTGATTGTGTGTTTATTTTATATTCATTATAAAGAATTCTCGATTTTATAGTCAGGCTGTTTCTTTCTATGTATACTATAACCATCAACCATTTCACCGATTCTTTTACCAGTGTTAAAGTATTTACTAAATTTCTCATAATATAATCAGTATTTGAGTGGTTGTCTCTGCAATAGATATAGCTATAATGGTACATGCTACTTTGTGTAATTTGTATATCAGATTAATTTATGTATAAATTAATGTGATTTAACAAGAAAAAATTTTTTTTTTCATGTTTGTCCTGGCTTTATAAACTTACATGCCTTAAAATACAATAATATGGTGCGTTAACGAAATTATAATTTATCAGAATAATAATACACACACCATAATCACCTTTAAATGTAGAAAGGCAATAAACATAGAAAAATTTATATGATAAACTTGTGTACATTTTGTTTTTAAAAAAACAATTTGACAATACGTTAAGTTTTCTTAGAAGTCCGATAGATGGCGTTAGTGGTTTCTTGTATTTGTTTAACCAACGACACATTCGAATGTTTTATTATTAATATGGGTCAGATACTTTGTGTAAATAAAACAATGGCAAGTCGATACGAAAAATATATAACATCGGCAATTATGTATAAAAATCAGCGACAAAATAGTTTTTAAGAAATATGTCAGTCCTCTTACATCTCGGGTATAAACTCCAGAAGCAATTTAAGTGACAAGTATTACGCAGACTGATATCCCCGTAGCAGATAGTCAGTCACCTACAAGCAGTTGTTAGTAGTTATAGTAACGACTACTATAGTTAGTGAAATCACTAGGCTAGTGAAGCGTTCTTTATATGTGTGGGCGGAAATGCAACCCTGTGAAAGATTTTTTATTTTTTATAGCAAAACAGAAAGACATACTTCCTGTTGCACGTGATGGTGATTTTCGTTCTTAACCATTATATTACATAAAATTTTCTATTATTACATAAATATTTCTATTATTTGCTAGAGAGATCTCCGTTAAAGGGGTCTAGGTTCGTATCATCGCTGTGCCTATATCTCTCGCCGACAAGTGTGCAACCAATAATGTATTTTAGTTCAAACAGATGTAACAATAGTACTACTGCATAGCTAAAGTAGTTGCTACCGAGTGTAGTAATTGAGCTAAATCGACGAGTCATTTTTAAACCAAGAAGAGAAGGATGATATAAGTTTTCCATGTATTTTTGTCTGGCTATTTGCGCTAACTTTGTTATAGTCCCTTTTTTAAAATAAAGGCTAGAAGAACTAGTACAGTGATATGATTGGCGCTATAGCTAGAAAATTACTAAGTAAACTTTAAGACATACATACGTCTGAAAGCGATGTGCGCAATGTGCTGTGTAAACGTTAAAAATTTCGTCAGTAAAACCAAATCTATATCATACCCAATCTGTCTCAGGTGATTATAACAAACAAAATGGCGAACACAGTCGGTGTTGAAGATTTGTCTATGAAAAGGAAGGATCCGACCTCTTTCTTGCCAGAAGAAGCAATGTCGTATGAAATTAAGGCGAAAAAGAAAAAAAAGAAGAAACACAAACAGGAGGATCCTTTTAAGGATATTGAAGATAAAATTGTACAATCGACAGAAATAGCTCTCGATCCAGAAGTTACTATTAAAGTAGAGAATATAGAGGTAGAATTGGATTTTAATGATGTAAGTACAACCTCTGTAAAGGAATATTGAATATTAATACTGATATTGTTATTGTTTCATCCTCCAGGAAAAGGGCAGCAGCTTTTCCTGTGCCATTTGCTAACATAAAGCATTCGCCAACCATCATGGCCAGCTTAGCGAGCACAGCAATTATCCCCAAACCTGGGGATGTCAACGTTCAGCAGTGGACATCAATAGGTTAAAATTATGATGATGATTATGTTCTTTAGTATTCATAGAATAAATGTTGTGCTTGTTACTTTGTTAGGTGAAAAATTATATTGAAAGAAAAATTGAGGTAAATTGATGGCTGATATTCGCAAACAAATTCGAGTCTTTACAAGACTTAAAATTAATACTTAAGCTTGACTTTTTTACTTATAAGTTTTATAAAAATAACACGCCTTTAACCAAAACAAATATTTTCAGTTCACAAACGACCATGGGCTTATGGTGGAAGGTCCTCAAAGCGAGGACAGTCAAGAACCTGCCATAAAACTGGAGCCACAGAATCACGAAGCTGTTATTTTAACTTTCGAGAGTGTAGTCAGTGATAATAAAGTGTATGGTTATAAACACCATGGCCAGAACCATTTAAGCCCTGTGGAGATGGTGCACGTGTGTAAAATTTGCCATCTAGTCTTTCAATCCCTAAAAACTTTAAAAATGCATCAGAAAAGAAAGCATAAGGTTTTTAGGCGGTCGTTCAAACACGTGTGCAATGATTGCGGAATGTCCTATGAGCAGAAGACTAGCTTAATTGCCCATATAAAGCGGAAACACGGTCCAAATTCCGTGCCGGATGACCGAGAGGAAAGAACTTGTGATGTTTGCGCTCTAGTATTTAAGGGGATGACGAGGTTAAGGATGCATATGCGGAGAAAACACGGGTCCTTCGAAGATTCATTTAGGCATGCTTGCCAACACTGCGGGCTGTCGTACGATAAGTACAGAAGTTTAATAGTCCATATGCAGAGAAAGCATATGCCCGTAAAGAAACCGGTGATTGAACAGTGGTTTAATTGTCCATTCTGCCCGAAAGCCTTCACGAAACGAGAGACTTACGCACGGCACGTGCAGAGGAAACATAGAATAAGTGACGAAGATAATGATAAACGAGTAAATTTTGACCAAAACCTTCTAGAAAGTTGCATGAATGAAGAAACCGGTGAAATATCTTGTAGGGAATGTCCGCTAGTGTTTTCGTCTTTGAATTACCTGAAATTGCACATGAGAAGGAAACATAACGCGCTGAAGGAAGACTTCAGGCTCAAATGTAGAATTTGTAACTTGTCGTATGACAAGATCGAAAGTTTAAAGCGGCATATCAGGAGGAAACACGACAAGGGATCGTTTTGTGAAGTTTGCAATAAACAATTCGATACTAGAGAGTTGTATTTGAATCATTCTCACGTAAAAATGATTAAGGAGTGCCCGGTTTGCGGACTGATATTCTCGTCTAAAGTCGGATTAGGCAAACATTTGCGATGTACCCATAAGGTAGACGCACCAAAAACTGTGTTCTGTAAGTTGTGCAACGAGGGCTTCCACGATAAGAGACAACTGAAGCCGCACTTCATGAAAGTGCATTTAAAGGTTTCGTACACGTGCTGTTACTGCAAGAAAGTGTTTAAAGCGAAGGAGAGTTATCGACGCCATGTTTTATTTAAACACCCTGCTAAAGATGTTACTGATGAGCTACAAAAGTGCGAGTACTGCACAGAGAAGTTCCCAAACGAAGTAGAACTCTGTCGGCACATCAACGTGGCGCACGGGAATCCACAGGATATACCAAATACCGAAGTAGTCGTAGTTAAGAAAGAGGAATTAGACTTCAAAGAATCATTTCAATGCTCCAAATGTTCCGATTCGTACCCATCATGGCAAGAGCTAAGGTCACATTACGAACAAAACCATCAAATTATTGAGGACACCCAGTGTCAGAAATGTGGTGAAATCGTCCCGGGGAATGAACTTGAGAAACATTTCAAAACCGCTCACATGGAGGAAGCGATGTTGGAATGCAAGTACTGCGAATTTACGACGACGGTACGTGCCAGCATGACGCAGCACACGCTGCGGCATAAAAACGCAACTACCCTACACTGCGACTTTGAGGGGTGCAAATATAAGACCTTCTACGAGGGCGCGATGGTGAAACACAAGAAGAAGCACACGGATCTGGGTGTGAAGCTGCATTGCAAACAGTGCACCTTCCAAACGATGAATAAGTACGTACTGAAGTACCACGAAGAGGCGCACATGACCGGCAAGAAGAAGTACGCGTGCGATCAGTGTGACTATGCGACGATACTGCCCGCGAACCTGGTGCAGCACAGGTACAAGCACTCCACGGAGAAGAGGTTCAAGTGCGAGGTGTGCTCGTTCGCGACCAAGTACAATACATCGCTGCGGTTCCACGTCAAAAAGAAACATTGTGATCTCCCATCATTCAGTTGAATGTTATGTTTTTATAAGATTAAAATATTTGGTGTTACGGTTACTTTGTCTCATTAAATATCAATGATAATTGGAGATGGGCTGGTGGTGGGATCTTGTTTGTCGGAGAAGGTATATGTAGGTACTGTAGCAGTTGCCAGTGAAACTACTGCGAGACGAGATTAACCATGTTGTGTGTTTAACTGGCGAGGATAATGTGCATGTATATCATGCTAACTAACGCTGTAATTTATGGGCGGGCATTTCACTAACTATCAGATACGTCCGGCTGCTTTTTTGATAAAAAACTAGTCGTTAGGGCAGCTATTCCCATTCCCCTACACACGGAGTTCAAACCATCATGGTTAGCTATCACCATCATGTAAATCAGCTGCCACAACATCATCGCTATGTGTCCGCTGTCAACTTAAAAGCAGTAGTATCTTAAAAGAGCACGCTTTATCATCCATGTCCTTTTAATAATGTGCAATTGATATTTATTTGTTATACATGAAAAATTACATGTCTTAATATAACGGGGTGGATATGATGCTGTTATTTGCGTATTTTAGCAAGACACATGCTGGGGTTAAAGCTGCACCAAGCCGGCCATATCGGCTGCACCTTTATGCCTTGCAATATCATTCGCCATCTGAAAACAACTCACAATTATATAAAAATTACAATTGCGAATAAACTTAATACATTATTAGCTTTTGTTATAAACGAAGTGCTTAAATTAAATCAAAACCTTTCCTAAACCAACTGAATACTTATAAAAGAGTCAGTTTTATTTCATTTTATTAATTTTATTTTATTTATTTATAAGGTCTCCAAAAAAGATTACACAATACAACTTACATAAATTAAACCAGGCAATATAGAAAACATTGTGCACCTTAAGTTTAAGGAGACACAGCTTGAAAGGTAAGTAATCTTACTGACTAATTTTATGAACTTTAACTTACTAAACTCGTTGATTTTTATAAGACAAGGAACGAGATTAACATGACGTTCACATGATGGTGAATGATGCGCTCACATGTTACAATGTAACGCCAGTTTGGATGAGATACACCACCATATTGCTACGATTGTCCTAGACAGCCTACAATAACAATATGACGCAACTTAAAACTTAAATTTTCATTCATTGATAGTTCTACTAATTCTCGCAATGTATTGTTTAAATGAAATACAAGTTTCATAGAACGATGAACATTGATCTCGCCTTCAATATAAAACTTATTTTAAATTTTTGTGATTATTTGTGTTGCGAAATCGCGTAGGCGCTTATTATTATTTTTTTACATAAAATACTAAAACTTACAAAAAGTGCAAAATTTTGAATTAAAAATTTACTGGTTATATTGTTGGCAGCTCCTACTTTTCTTTTCATTTTCTTTGATGGGAAGAAATCTTTTCAGTTTGCCTTCGCAAATTGAAACCCAGCAATATTAAAATCGTATTGTGTGACTTTTTACCTTTGCATGTCCAGACGCGTGTAGACGTATTTGTTTGCGGTCGAATTTGCTATTACATCGGACCAAAGCCTCTCAGCCATCGCAGCCGCACGAGGCCACAGCAAACTATCAAGGTTACCTGGAAAAAAACTGGTTACAGTCAAACAAGCTAGTACGTCTGTATTCTGTCGAAGTTCCGTATCCGGAACACGATAGCAGTTAGGACAAACCCATAGTGACTTTAGTAAACCAATTGCTTTGGATTGCTTACGTTTTAATATTTAACTACCCATTGCTATCTTTCTTAGTGTTCTCATATGTCCTTCCTCATCTCTTTTCTTTTCAAATTTTATATAGATTAAATAGTTGTAACATTATAGTAAATACAATTTAGCTAAAAACAGCATTCGTAACTGAAATTTTGATATCTATGGATATATAGATACATTTGACCAAAATTTATGCCTCTTTATATTTATATTAAATGTCTGTTAAGTATATAGATTATTATATACTCGGAGACCTTCTGCTAGTAAAAAAATTATCTCAATAAGTTTTATTAGTAAAGGATGAAGTTTGTGTACCTGAGTTGACTAGATCGGTCCAGAGGAGAGCCTCACCACCTTCAATGGTAAATACATCAATGTTACGCCACGACTTCCAAGCGTATATCTCTTGCCACGTCCTGTAAGTGTTTTTCATAATTTGAAATAACAACGAGATGAGGGAGACGTCATTCTAAGATTAAATCTATAAACCCTGTCTATAACAATCACATGTGCTTGTAGTCTTGAAACATTGTACTGTCTCGATACTCCGGTAATTTCAAAATTAAATTAAAAAAAGGTTTTAAATAATTAAAATATAGCTACTAATCTTAAAGTTTCAGTTTCAAATTTAGGTTCAGGCAAAGAAAAATTTAAATACTAGATTTCTAGTCCGTTATAGTTGAACAAAATAATAATGGAAAAGAAACGAGAGTACTCGCCTGTACTTAACACATCTCTGTCTCACAATCTCGCACGACAGATCCCATTTCGTTGAATGTATCACTCTGAATTTTCCCAAGTAATGCTCACCGGGATTCGGATCCCAATCGTTTAGTTGCACACCGAGACTGTCCCACACTTTCGCTTCGGAGTCCTTCATCAGATGTGGTGTGTACCAAATAATAGGCAACTTCGGCGTGTAACCCTTGTTAGCCAATTTAAGACGTTCGAGTGCATTCATCAAAAAACTGTCTCTGTCGCTGATCAGCTGATAGCAATTCGTCATTGAAAACATTCCGTCGCTCAAGTGAAATATGTCGGTGACGCCGGTCATCTCCAAGATCTCCGAATAGAGTATTTGTAACGTATCAAAGACCGTAGTATCCATTAATAGTCTCGTGCAGAGGACATTCTCACAAGTGTAATTATCAGATTTACGTGGACAAGTTGCTTGTGGGAACCACGACCACGGTCTCCCAACTGGTCCAGGAGCGGTCACCTCTAACAGAACTCTAATACCTCGCACCGCTGCCTTCTGCACTACATTCTGCACGTCACTTTTCGTGTAAACCATCGACCTATCGTATGCTCCGTATTCATAGAGAAAAGGAAGTTTTGGTAAGTAAAGAGGAAAGCTGGTGTCACTGGAGATCCTCCAGTGGAATGTGTTCAGTTTACAGGCTGCCATTGCGTCTATAGTCCTCATGATATCTGTTATCGGAATGTAGTTCCTTCCGGTGTCGATCATGAGACCTCTGTACTTGTAACTCGGTGCGTCTTTTATAGTAATTTCCGATAAAGTTATAAGGTAACCCGTCTTTTGATCTAAAAGTATTAATTGACTGACCGTCTCTAGCCCATGTCTCGCTCCGCAGAAGGATGCGCTGATAATTTTTATTCTTACCCGATGATCGACCGTTTCAAAACTGATCATGTACGCTTCCTCAGTGTTCACTCTAAGTCTAGGATCTGCGTCATTCTCAACATCTATCTGTATACTAATTCTTTTGATTGGCAGATCTATAGGTTCCGTTTGATTTTGTTGTTTGTCCTGATCTATTTGTTCTAATCTAAATATGCTTTTGAGAAACAATTTAAATGCTCCGGCCAGATAATTGTGAACGATTTCCGAGGGCACCGACTGGAACTTATATTCTAAGTTTGATGTACTAAGTGCTACAACTGATTTGCTAAAATGGGTATATCCTATCGGATATGGCCAAATTTGGGGTCCCATACAAAGTAGTGTACATCGACTTAGAGATTGGTACGTGGTTGTATTGTCGTTGGCTTTTGTTTTCAGACAGAAGTGGTTTTTGCATCGCCATTGTCCCTCCACATCGATGGACCTGAAGATTTAGAAAGTTTAAGATTACTTATAATTAATTGATCACGTGTGGGATCACATTTAACCCTCAGCATGGAGTAAAAGGTAAGTAAAAAGGAACAACTCTAGAAAAAAGGCAACAGCTATTCTGATGATTTTTGCCAATGTACTGTGCTACCATATATCATATCAAGCTTAACGAATATAGCAATTAATGTCAAGAAGCATTTGTTCGGCATCTTGACGACTTATTCTTGCATTATTATAAAATATAACAGTTTAACATATATTGCAAAAATTTTAACTAAGCGTTAACACATATACGTATTAAGTTGAATACAATCAGTAATTTACAAAAAGGTTCTATCTCTTTCAGTTTACTTTGAAATAATGAGACGGATTTAAATCAAGGTCATAACGCGATAACACTAATTACAATGCTTTTTGCAAACAAAACATTGAATCAAAATTGCGTCACTATCAAATTGTCTATGTTCAGCAGCGGAAGTTTATAGAAATCAAATTAATAAAAGTATATGCGAAAAATAAAAACAAAACATCAAAAATTTGCAGTAGCTGCATGAATGTGCATAAACTAGTATTATTTGTATCTTCTAATGACTCTTATATGTTGACAGAAGAAATAACAATACTGTTACTAACCACGGACCTTAGTATTACAAGCGAGCCGAATCACGAAAGCAGTTTCACATTTAATAGCAGAAAATGTTCAAGTTATCGTTACTATTCAAAATAACAATTGGATTATGTTTTATGAAACTAGTTCTATTCAATGCAAAAATATTAAAGTTTATGCGGAGACATTTGCATTTTATGCAAACACAATCGCTTACAATACGGAATTTCCAAATGGATAATTCAAATAGGGTTTCTTTTCATTTTGTCTCTAACTGTAGCTTAGATGATATTTGATATCAACCTAATTATTTTATATTTACTTCACATCTATTGCTTGAAGTTACGTACATTTTTTAAAATTGGTTACTTTATTATTCATATAACGTACGAGACTACGAATAAAGCGCAAAATAGAAGAAATGCTATATTCTCCCGCAAAGCCTTGAGATTGCAGAAAAAAATAACATTGTTGGCCGTGGGAAAATAATAAAATCAATTTCGATTCAAGCTTTTTGATTTTCTGTTTCGTAATTTTCTTAACCAAGTGAAACTATATTATCTTCGGTTAAAATGAAATCCGAATTCTTACTCCTTTCTGGCGATTCTTTTCAGCTTAACGGAGATGGGTTTATCTTCCTCTAATTCTGCAGTTTCGAGGTCGGTACTCCAGAGCGACATGCTGCACAGGAGCACTATGATAATCGCCAACAGCACCATGCTGGCCAGGGCACAGTACAGATTCCACTTGCTGTCATTGGGATTCGATACGGAGTACACGCTTTCTCTGGAGAAGCAGTAATACAAATTATATTTGGCACAGTCACAAAATGTATGGAACTTCTACTAAAAAGATACTAATTCTGATCTTATTATTATTAATACTAAAATAGTAGTGAGACTAGAATACATCATAAAGCCACAGTCAATTTTGTTCTAAATGTTTATAATAGAAACAAGCTTAGGGGATTCCCATATTTAATGACCAACAGGAAATTGGCAATGATTTATTAAATTCGTAAATTTGATTCAATAACTTATTACAAACTATGCAAAGATTTTATTATTTGAATGGAATATTGGTGCTAGATCGCGTCAGCAAAAACAGACTGATGCACTGACTTAAATACCCCGTAACACTTGTAACTTTTAAACCGGAACAGCTACATGGATACTCTTCCAGAATAAGTGGACGAGAATTCCAATATAAAAAGTCTATATCTCTTCCGGCTAAGGAGATATGAAAGGTCAAAAAGCATTATGAGACAGTGTGACAGTGCAGTATGCTGAACACAAAGGTGTTCAGCATGAAAAGTAGCCCCTTAACCAATCCAGCACATTCTAGTCTTATAAGGTAATAGAATCCCGGATAATAAGACGCATGCGCCTGAGCATGAGTCTTTCCGACTGGTTTATGCTATAACTTAAAGAAATCAGTTAAAGTAATCAAGAAAAGAAATCAGTAAAAGTTTCATAATTTAAGCACGTTTTTGTAATTCTTGTGCGGGTGTAAATAGCAACGGACACAGTCGAGCACCGTCTGCCGGAGTATGCGGACCTTTTAGTAATTGTTACGCTGTTGGACAAATGTTAGAAAATGCTTCAAACTACTTTTTTGAAAAATGGATAATCCATAAAACTGTCTTGGTATTGCTAGCACTAATAAAATCATGTTCAGCTCGTGCTCTGAATTATATTAAATGAGATTTCTTGCAGTATTTCCAGGCTTCGGAAATAGGCGCCCACTATACTGTCTATAACAAAAAATATATTGATTAATGTCAATTATTAAATATGATTTACTTTGTTATATTCTTCTTTCCCGGGCTATTCTTCACGGGGGGTTTCTCTTTCTGTTTCTTTTCCTCCGGGTCACTGCTTGTGGGTTTGGTCTTCGAACATTTTGTACATTTGCAATTGTCCTCGCACGATTGCGCTAGAAATTTGAACATGGGAGTTAATCCACAAGCCAACATCCATTATCAGTGAATAAAGGATAGATCTTGTAAATACTTAGACAAATTTAATCAAATAGATATATAAACAGGGTACTTACACTGCGTATTAATTGTATATTTTCACGGTAACATAGGCTGGTGACTGTGTGTATGATATAATTTTAAATGATACAGCCGAGCACATTTATTTTGCTTTCATTGATGGATAATAAAACTGTCACCAAAATCACAGCTGCAAACTTACAAGCTATCATCTTTGAAATCTATCAACCAAGGATACGCCGATCGCTAAAATGGAAACTCGCAGCCTAGCCCAGTCGGTAAGAGTTTGTCTTTTATGTTGATGAGTTTAGTTGGTTGCTATGTTTTTAAAACCCACTTAGGTACCAGCCTTATATTGTAAAGATGTTTTGTATTCTAATTAATAAGCTGTTAACCAATTCATTTTATAACGCACATGTTAACTTACCATTATCCTCGAGTACATCTAGTTCTAATATTTCCAGAGAAGAGAACTCCGCGCCTGGTTTTATTGTTTTGAGAACGATTTCTTCGTTATCGCTTTTAGATGCATCATAGGCTTGTGCTAGTGACGGATCTTCTACAAGTGAGTATATCGATTGTTCTGCAACAACGTGTGTGAACAATTAAATATAGATATTAATACTTCTTTCTTAACACAGATATTGCAGGTTTCTGCAGATAACCACTTGATGACCAGATATCATACAATCTTCGATCTAAGACAAGTTTTTACGTTAATAAAGACTTGAATGCTCCAATCGTTAGAAATTGAGGGATATAGCAAAAGCCATGAACACGACTGCTGTCATGGGCTTATAAATTGGAATAAGAATATGTTATGGAAGCAGTTTACCAACAGTTTGCTCTTTGTCTGTTTGCCACTTCACTTTCACAGACTACATTTTCTATCACTTACCATCAAGTACACTTTCTGCTCATATTGTCAATAATGCTACAAAAATGTTGGATATCTCACGATCGGCCGGCGACAGCAAAGTCTTGAGTTCATTCTCAGAGGTTTCCAATTTAGACTCAGACACACATCCACAGTCACCAATGGGCGTTGATTTAACTCCTGCTATTTCTTTATCTAGTATTTTCTGTGCGCCCTTCTTCTTTTTATTTCTTATGAAAGTCCAGTTTACAGGCACCATTCCGTACGTAGCTTCGTATGCCTCTAAAAATTAATAACATAATAACTCTAGGCAAAGTGCAAAGTTTCGTGTTTTGTAAATCCAAAGGTAGAACTAGTCTGTATTTCTCTAACTTTCCAAAAACTTGATTATGTACAAATACAACTTATTAAAGACATTAAGAGTTCACGTTATATAAAATAGAAAACGTTTCAAATTGTTTTTAGGTTTCTTCTGTTGTATACTATCTAGCAGCTAACAGCAACGACTTTTCTAGCTACCGTCAAGTATGCTTTAGTTTCACCTTGATATAATTACTTATATTCAATGAGTTTTTAGTGACAACAAACTTCGCTTCTTAAGTCTTATTTTTGATCCGGAGATGTTTAATTTTAAATCATCTTCATTCCCATCTTCAATGTTAGTAGAGTCAATATGGTCTAAACATTTATATTGAGATATAATTTACGATGATACTTTAATAGTAGGTTCTAAGAAATGGTAGATGATTTTTTTTACTCAAGCTTACCTTTTATTGAAGCCTCGACGTTCACCACCGTAATTTCTATCGACTTCAAACGCTGGCACAGATTCAGTATCATCTCCATCTCCGTCTTCTCCATCTTCCTGCACACATCAGCCGTCGCCGTGTTCCCCTTTTTGTTCATGCAGGAATGGTACAAGAGTACGGTGATCGCGATGTATAGCTTCTTGAAATGATAATTTGCATCGTACACTTGTGTCAAATTTCTGATTGAAAATATAATGCTATTACTAAAAGAAATATATATCTAAAATCGGAGCTCGCTTGTGCGGTTTCTTCGTGTTTAACGTAAAAGTCAAACGAAACCATTTACCTACATATAAGTTCACATAAGTACTCGCATGTACATACAAGTAAATACATGCACCAATGGTAACCACAAAAGTAGATACTTTGTTGTTATCAATTGACGTAGGGTATTTTGAGAATACCAACTCCGTTTTCTTAATATTGCACCTCGCCACTAGATGGCGGTGCAAACATTGACGAAAATCTCAATTTCAGATATTTTGATGAAAGTACATACTACAGAGAGATCAAGTTTAAGAAGTACGATTTGGTAATATTAATTATTTTTACTTTATAATAAATTTCTTCTAGATTTGAATAATAATTACGAAAAGGTAACTTAAATATAAGTTATTAGTAATATAGTATCATGAATATGTTAGACCTAATATCTAAAAAGAATTTTCTCGTGGTAATCAACAATGCGAATGTATTTCGTTCATCGTTTGAGATAGTATTGATGACGAAGAAACAGTTCAACCTTTCTAACCAATCAATCTAAAGAATTGATATTGTTTAAATCATTTGTTCGAATTACCTTAGCATCAATGAAGGATATTGTTTCTTCAAGATAGCGTCTACATCATCAACACTTAGGGCGTTCTCTTCGGCTTTAGAGCAGAGTTTCTTATCATACTTTTTCATTATATCGAATAAGCAACTTGTACTTAGCTCCTTCACTTCAGTAGATGGCCTGACGCATCTGTTAACCTTGTGATAAACAGTTCAAGGTTATAACTTATGCAAACAACTGAATTAAATCATTGTAACCCTAAACTGAGAGATTTTTCTTTTTATAAATGAGACACTACAGACTGTTAACTCTTACCCAGTTAATTAACACTTGAGTCCATTTCTTTTCGATAGTTTCGATGTCTCTCTCGGCACAGCAATGCTCGCCGTCGGACATTTTGAATTCTAAGATTTTTGCAAATAAATATAACGATTGTTAACGTCAGAAGTGACAGAAGTTGTTAGAGTAATATGTACGTCGTAGATAATAAAAAAATGCACGTTTTATATGGTCATACTATAATATATAAGTTAAGCAACCTGAAATGGTGTTCTTTAAATATAACACGGAAGCCTCTCCGTTTTACTAAAGTCTGCACTTAATTAGTACATTTTGCGATACAGTTACTAAATAACAATAAGTATAGTGTTTTTGGTTATTTGTCTGAACCTGTCATCTCTTGTTGCTGCTCCATCTTCAAGGGTTGACAAGCAGAGAAAGAATAATGCATTAAATATTGCCTATTGTATTTTTTTGTTTAAGATAAAACTTTAAAGAAATGTGTATAAACAACTTACCAAGGAAGAGGCCCGCAGTCTATGTCAGTACATTTTCAGGTTATCATCATTTTAACCGATGGACTTCCACTGCTAGACATAAAGCTCATAGTTTCATGCTGTTTCAGTACCGTCCCCCCCCTCTATTTATTGCCGTCTTTCCGTCTAGTAGGGTATCTGCCTAGGTCTTCAACATAAGAGGTTCTACAGTTGCGATTAGATCTGGACGTAAACTTCAAGGCTTTTGTTTCTAACTCTTGCCGCCGACATTCTGATTCATCTTTCAGTCTTCCCCAAACTTTGACTCTCTGGCAGTCTCTCCAAATTGCCAAAACATTAAACCTAAACACTGTTTTTTGTGTTGTTGGTTAAAAATGAGCGGTCCAGCCGGCGGCATACCATCGCGTGCGCAGCAGTGGGTCGGCAGATAGATTGTTATTACATAATGGCCGTCCGTGAATCGCGACGGCGCAAAAAGTGAGTGTAATTGTTAAAATATCGGTCAAGCCCGTCGTCACGCTCAGATTGGAGCAATTACCAAGTTCTATTGAACTGGTCCACTCGCGGAGCGACCTCCTCCTAGAGAATATGAATAAGAGTCTCCAGTTTCTCATATAGATTTATACCTAGAATTTTACCAGGTGGTAGGTCTCTGTTGCCGGAGACCGTCTGGATGGGTACCACCGCAGCTCCTATTGCAACCGCCAAATAGTAGTGTGCAAACATTACTGTGTTCCGGTTTGAAGCGCGCTGTAGCTAGTGTAATTACTGGGGTAACGAGACTTAACACCTTATGTCTCTAAGCCACGAGCGCAATGTGGTGCAGTGTGTACCATCTTAACTAGCGCCGCGTTGTCATGCGCAAGCGTATCACTTACCATCAGGTGAATGTCTTGCTCGTCCCGTCGCATAGTAGTATAAAAAAAAAGTAAACGTCCAATTAAACAAATACGATTACTTGCGAGTTGGTTAGGTTAAATTTTATTCAGAAAACCAAAAGCGTCTAAATATTTACTTGTTAAATATATTTTTATTATTATATTGCCATCTTAAAATTCTTTTCTGCGCAATGATCAACCAATCAGTTAGATAAAACATTAAGGCAGATTGAATATGAATACCGGTATACTGCACTTTCATAGACAAGTTTTAAAACATCAGTAAATATATTGTTATTTATATTTTTTTTAAACTTTTAAACATACTTTAAAATAATTAAAAATCAAAATAGTATATGTATAATAAAATAAAAATTACTATAGAAAACTAAGTAAAGTGTCCTCGGGGTTCGCGATGTGATAAACTCTAACCTGTTACAAATATCGTTATTGTCACAATTCATATAAAATTCAGAATGAAACCGATTATAACGTAGAATAACAGAATAGAATAGAAGAAATAGTTTCTAGAGTTTTTTAGTATGACCCCAAAAATCCGTTTTACTAGCTATCTCCTTTATATTGTAATTCTACATTCTACAGTATTGTTCACCATCTTCGTCTTATTTTATTTGAGTTGAGGTGAGATGGTTTAGTTCTTTGTGATTGTTATCTAATCCCAAGTAAAATTCTTATCCAAAAACAAGACTATTGCAAGGATGTTTTCACAGCTTCACATTGCTTAGTAACTTAGTAACTTCACTAGAAACAGCGTTTTAAATGGTAACAGTATTGTTTGCAATTGAATTGGGAAATTTCTCGAAACGATTTAGAATCTAACAGCGAATACGATTCGAAGCAAACGTTGAATAATTTTATGTGTTAATCGATAAAGTATTGAAATTATTACCCAGATAAATGTTAACCTTTTAACCTCACGAAGATTTACTGCGATGTCTAATTTTTTTAACGTAGCATTATGTAATAAGCGTACAAAAGCATACGGATAAGATTTTCTCCTTCTCACATGCTTTATTGTAACAATGATGTCGAGGAAGACAATACTTAAATATAACTTGAGTAATTTAAGTAATAACAGAACTGACACATTGACCAAGTCAGCCGTCTTAGTTTCCAACTACAGAGAATCGAGACTGGCGCAAGAATAGTTACATGACCATCATTCAGGCGCCAGTAGACCAGTATGGTCACTTCATCTAAGAAGAGAACATGTTTATATTATAAAGAGGAATGCTTCACCATTTAATTTTAATTATTTTTCTGTATAAGCAGACGTAAAATTAGATATCTGCGACGTACGTTTGGAATTTTGATATTAATATTAATATTATCTTATAATAGCGTTGTGATTTACTTAACTCATAGTTATATGTTACACTGCTGCTTGATGTGGTGACTTTATATTGACATGGTCCATTATAGACGCCTATCACCAGTGAAGACATTTTTCATACCAACTTATTAGATGAGGGAATTGTAGTAGTGAGGATATCGGATACGAGAAGCGATGGATTCGGTGTAAAGATCTGTGTAAAGAAAGAAGGAAACGTATGCCCAGCAGTGGGAGTCTATGTTATGATAATAATAAAGATGAAGAACTGTTACATTGTTATTTACCAAGCTTACAACTATAAGTATAACAATGAAGCTGTACTCAGAGTGTTATTTGAAACACTAAATACTTTATCAAAAATTCATCTGTTATCCCAAAATAAAACATGATGGATACACGCTTTTTAGTTATTCTAGTGTTCTCATAAATACTGGTAATGGTTTATCAGAGATTACACTTAGTATTATGACTACATTCGCATGTGTGTTAGAATCAAAGTGTTGCCAGATCAACTCTTCAACGAAGAAACGACTACAGGTCCTGACGCCTTTAGAAATACTACTAATATTAGCAATCTATTTCATATTATTGATGTCCACCGCTAAAAGTATACTTTTGGTAAAGGTTATGAAAAAGATTACTGTCTTTTTTTATCTGTTTTTCCTTATCCGCTTTTTACGAAACGTGGAAGGTGAAGAATTGCGGTGAAGATGTTCTACTCCGTCTACCTCATAAAATGGTAAGTATATAGTAATGGTAATATGGTAGGTTATTAATAAATTACAAGCTTAATGCTTTTGGCGTGCTTTTAGTGAAAAATCTTTATTACACATGTAATACTCCGGCTCTGATGACAACCGGAAAATACTAAACAGGCGGGATCCCGTGGCCTCGGAATTGAATCAGGTATCTCCGTATTACAAGGCAAGCGGACAGCCGCTGAGCTATAGAAGTGTTTGCAGACGTAACGAGGAAAACGCGCCGATAAATTTTTCCTTTTCACAGAATTTTCCGTCGTATTTGAAAATTCTTCAAATTCAACCTACACGTCTAATGGAAACACCCAACGTTATACTTTTTTCCTGACAACCTTGAAGATATGGTATCAGAAAGTTAAATAATTAATATGTATATATTTATTAGATAGTTTACATATGTAATATACTTAACATATTTTAAAATAAATTAATTCATTGTAAATTCTTTGTTAAAGATCTTTTCAATAAAATTAACGTTGTTGCTCATTTCTAAATTTTCGGTATATAGAATACTTTCAGTAATAATAATCATAATTATATTGATATATTCTGAATATCATATATATTAATCACTTAATTATACTTAATGTAATTTGTTTAGATAGATTTATTTTTATTAAATGCAACGTGTGAATCACATCATCAACGGTGATTACAAACTAAACACTTTACCTTCTGATAGATGTTATTTTTTAACATCGCTGATGTGACAAATATTGTTAATAATAGTTAAATATTAATAATAGTTAAAAATGTCATCTAAAAAGTATTAGTATCCATTTAATAAAACAATTGCAAGCCATGTCCCTTCTTTTAGGTAATTTAGTTATGACCAATAGTTTCCTCCGCTGCCAATAGATGGCACATAAATCAATGACATCAATTCAGTATTTTTATCACATAAATATATTTTATGTTTATATCTTTTATGTGATGTATTTAATATATGTATTATTAAACACCTATTTAATTTTTTTTTACATATACATATTGATTTCTTTATATTTCTACATCAGCTTAGGTAGACTAGATAATCTAAAAGGCAGTGAAAGTATAAACAATTTATATGTAGAGAAATAAGTAATTTCATTATATAAATTAATTAGTTTTCAATTATTAAATAATAATAATAATGTGTTTTCCATCTCCCTCGCACGCTGAGTGCAGCTACGAACATTATATAGAATAAAAATAATTAAGGTCGTTATTCTTAGAATGCACTATTATGTCAAGGTGGAGTTATAATGTATTTCTTGTGGATACAATGACTGCAGCAAGGCACAGCGGTTACAATGACGCTTTGGACGTTCCAAGTTCGATTTTAAAACCGGATGTTGATATGAATCATTGTTGTAAAAAAAATGGCGACTTTTTTACTTCGAAATATTTTATTATTTAATGCGCAAACGTTACAATAACAGTATAGTACGATTTTGATGACTCGATTTTCTTAGTATTTAAAACAAATTAAAAATGGCTTTAACCGGTTAATTTCTATTGTAGGTTTATATTTGATATGTATATAATGAATTCATGTTAAAAAAATGTACTTCCTGCAAGGTTCTTCATATTGGAAGACGCGAAGAATAAAGAACAGACGTTTTAGTAAAGAGAAGCTGCTGTTTGATACTGCGCAGGCTATGATGAAAGAAATATTTTAAGTTTAATTATCAAAACTATAGACTTAACAATTAAAGATTGTATTCGTTAGTTTGTGATATATCTATCCGAAGTCGAAAACGGTTCGGATTAATCAGATATCCGGGAGCGATCTGCGACCTTGTTAGAGGTCATTTGGGCATTCTAAATTTTACGGAAGCTGAAAAGTTTATAATTATTTTTGAAACCACCTAGTATAGCTGATGTAATAATACCTAAAAAAACACATTTATTACTTTACTGTTCCTATCGATGAATAATTAAGAGAAATGTAATCGAAATGTAAATAATGTTGTTGAAATTCGTTTATTGTTATCAACTTTTGCTATAATAAAAACTTTTAAGTAGTTTTTCCATTTTATATATAATTACAAATTGCAAATTACAACGATAACTTTCTTAAGCAGCTCTTAATCATTTCGTCATTTCCTTTTGTTATTTATAATTGCTCTTAAATATTTATAAAGTTAAAATGTATTATCATGTTGTTTCTAGTGATGTGTAGTAAAAGTATTCGTTTTATTTATACACAAGAAATTAAACTATTCTGAATTTGGTATGATTCTGACATTAAAGGCGATGGACGTTTGTATATGTATTTAATAATATAAAAAAAGAGTAAAATTTATTACAAAACATTTCCAATGTATATGATTTTGTATATGTAACTAGATATACTTTAGGTCTATTAGAATAACCTCTAATATTATGCTTTCATGTTGATTGTTTGTCTTAAATAAATAAATCTTAATAAAAACAATATTTCAGAACCAAAAAGTACTTCTCTACAATAATTTTTCAATGTTTCACAACATTTAATTAATTGTGAATCAAACAGTTGTTATATTCTATAAATATTCGTTGCAGTACTAATTCACTTCATTTCTACTCCAGCAATCGTAGACGTTACTTGTTTTTTTTTTAATTTTCCTGTCTAAGATCGTAGTAACGTTCGGCCTGTACTAGACCGCTAATACTTTAATCTGCACGGAGGTCGCCTTGACCGTAAGTTGTCAGAAAAAGAGAACTGGTTCCCGCTCCAGTAATTATCCGTTTAAATATCCTTCGCCGCCGTTTGCCGAGTTATTATTTTGTGTAAAGTGACGTTTGTAAGCGCGCGAATCGCCTTTTCGTCACTTTTAAAATATCTAACAATGAAGGAGTTGACGGTGTCGAGCAGCCAGTGCCGGGAGCAGAACGGCGGTCACATCATTGCCAAAAATGGGAAGAAAACTGATAACGGTAAGTCATTATAATGCCAATACTTTATTTTAATTATAAAAGGTTTTATTTATTATTTAAAACTTTGCACACAAATAAATAATGTACAAAAAGGCGGACTTAATGCCATAAGGCATTCTCTACCAGTCTACCATAGGGTTGAGCAGAGGAATATATTAAGGGTGCGGTATCATAATGGTAAATAAAATATTATTACATACAGTACGATATAAATTATTAAAAATACATACAAATACGATTAATACATATAACGCAAGAAAGGATAATATATACAGATACTTGTATAAATGTATATAAATATATTAACTTAAGATTATGAACATATTAATGAAAGCTGACATGAACTCGGAAAAAGAAAAAGTTCTTTTTTCATAGCGACATACATTATCTTAACCGAAGCCTTACTGCGATTAAAATTAGCGATTTTTATTAACTAAATATTTACATAACGTTACTTGTATATTTTTTTTAATTAATTAAAGGCTGAAATGAAAAGATTTTTTAGTGATATTTGAAGTTTCGAAACGAGACGATTATTTAACTGACGGTTGTTATTTTATATATGTATGGTGGCGGTGATAAACAAAATAATTTAGTAATAAAAAAATAAAGCACAATGTGATCGAGCGAGTACATTCATCGAGTATTACAATGGTAAGTTAAACACTTGCTCTTACTTATTTGGCGCTAGTTAGGATAGTGCAAACTGCACCACACAAAGTAAATCATATTTCAATGTTAATAATGAACACTAAAAAGCCGTGATAGCCTAGTGGTTTGAACGCCGGCCTTCCAATGCGAAGGTACCGGGTTCGAATCCGGCCTGCACCATTGAATTTTTCAATTTATGTGCAGTTAGTATAACACCAACTAATATCACGTGCTTTGACGGTGAAGGAAAACATCGTGAGGAAACCTGCATATCTATGTGATGAGCATCCGTGCTCGCACTAGTATGTGAAATGGAGAAGGCAATGGCAACACCACTCCATTATAACTGACAAGAGAGTCGTCGTGTGTTTCAATAAAAACATGATGACCACGACCCTCAGTCATGAGGATATACGACTTAGAAGAAGAAGAATGAACACTATTTTTCTTTAACACACGAATCAACTTGCAAACATTATCAGAATTGTTTTTATATAAACTTTTTTAATAATTTAAATATATTGAGATTGATAAATAATCTCTATCGCATTAGGCGTTTCATTTCGCTATCGCCTGTTAGCGGAGAATTATAACTTTTAACCTTTTGATAAAACGGAATACATAACGTTGTTACCGAAATTACATTTTTTTCATGCATGTTTTAAAATTTATTTTGAAACATTAACAACAATGTTGTGGATGTTTTCTAAAAGTTGTCCACGAAAGATACCAATGCTTGTAACTTACATTTGGAGCTTTGTTAAATACTCCCGGATATAATTACCGGAGAAAAGCTAGTTGTATTATAAAAGCTGCCTTTTCAATAAGAACAAATCAAATTTATAGTGATTATTTCATTTTGTTCAAAATCAAAATATTTTGCTTTTACCAAATTGAAAATAGTAAAAAAAAAATCATCATTAGCAAAATTTCTGACATGTTTCAAAGAAATTAAAAAAATCTTTCATGTTATACTTTTTTATGATTAGTTGGTAACGAGACTTAACACCTTATGTCTCAAGGCGACGAGCGCAATGTGGTGCAATGTGTACCATCTTAACTAGCACCGCGTTGTCATGGGCAAGCGTATCACTTACCATCAGGTGAACGTCTTGCTCGTCTCGTCGCATAGTAGTAAAGTTCTAGTTATATCTTTAGATTGAGAAACGAATGAGAAACCTATGGATTTTTCGAGGATTTTAAGTTTTTTCATTGTGAACATATGTATTTTATTTATTTAAAACTTTGTACAAACAAACCAAGTAACAACAATGGTTACACGGAAATGGAATAGTACAGGCGAGCTTAACTTACCAGGCTTAACTTACCTTACTTTACCAGGTACCACCGCAGCTCCTATTGCAACCACCAAATAGTAGTGTGCGAACATTACTGTGTTCCGGTTTGAAGCGCGCTGTAGCTAGTGTAATTACTGGGGTAACGAGACTTAACACCTTATGTCTCAAGGCGACGAGCGCAATGTGGTGCAGTGTGTACCGTCTTAACTAGCAGCACGTTGTCATGGGCAAGCGTATCACTTACCATCAGGTGAACGTCTCGCTCGTCTCGTCGCAAAATAGCATAAAAAAAAATACTAGTATAAATAACTCACAATGAGTTTTCTACCAGCTAACAGCTAACAGTATAGTAGTAGTTAATGTACAAAAATATGTATTGTCCGTTTGTTAAAATCCAGCTCCTCCAAGAAAGCCGACCTTGGATTAGCTGTGCCTCTCTAAATAATAAAATCCTTGCGCGTTACGCCGTGCAACAGTTTCCGGTTTAGTTTAATATTTGTTTCAGATTATTCCTTTCCGATCATTGCTCACCGCGGAGGTCGTGTGTGGTCGGAGTTATGAATGGCATTGTAGTATTAAACTGTTACGTAATAACACATTGTATGTTTCCGAGAAATATTACTGATTAGAGGAAAATACCTGTTGGTGCCGCCTGGTTATTACCCTGCAGTAAACACAGTAATAGGGGCTTTTTGATTTAAAGGTCTTTGCTTATTTCCTTGTATAAGGCTACGTTCGAAGAAAACCAGGTGTAGAATAATGATGTACTTATCAATAGACATTATAGAGTATTTCTTGAAGCTCTTCACTAAGGTCAGGTTCTTTTATCAGGTTATTAATGCTAGTTTCTATTTTTCTAAATATCTTAATAGTAAACATTGATGATGAAATCTTTTTTGTCTTCGTTGCTCTAAGCTGCTTGTTGATGATATTATATAACCAAACTATTATTTATATCTTAATCATCTTTGATTTCATTGTGATATTAATTTGAGGTGAAGTATTAGTTCACTATGATAGATTTTGAGGATCGATAAGTGAACTATTGTTCCCATGTTGAATAAAAATTTTGACTTTGACTTTGATTATGATATGAAACTCTAATAAAACTAATTCTTGTTTTAAATGCCATAGACGTAATATAAATAAACGAGCATTTGTGTTTTGTGTTTAATAGGTCCAAAACCAGTATTTGAATAAAATTAAAAACGCAAATTCACAAAATTCCAAAAATGGGATATAAAAAACCTTAAGCGCTTAGACACTAAATGTTTCGAGTTAGATTTTTTGGAAGAAACATATTTCAATGAAAATATGAATTTAAAGCTGTGATCATAAATTACACGTTTACTTATTGATGTTGTCATTGGCTTTAGTTTTATGGAATTAACTTGGGAATGTGATAACTTATTTTTTCTTATTCGACGAAACGACGACTCTAACAGAATGTTCTGTCAATGATAATATGAATGATGTACACATCATTTTTATTAACATCTAAAGCATCGTTATCTCGGTAACTTATAATATAAAATTATTGTCATTGTTCCTTTTGGAGGTTTGATGATAATGTTGAAAGTATTAAAAAAAAATAAAACGTTTAATCAAAGAAAAAGAAGAAATCATTGGTTTTTTTTGTTCGTTCACTTATATGTGAAATCCTCTAACTTGCCACTTGGACTTTCTTGTTGTGAGGGCTTTATATCCCAGTTATTTATTTATTTATAAAAACCCCGTTCTTTGTTTGTATTTTAAGGATCGAACCCGCGACATGCAACAGATGTAAACGCTGGGAGTCTTGCCCAAAGTGTTACTCATAAATATTGACCTCCGATCTGACCTCGCCCTTACTTGCGGCTTGGACCATAACGTGTAGCCCAAGGCCGCCGCAGCCGGCGCACGGCACGCTGATGTAATTCTGTATAACTTCATTTCAATGGCAAGGTTTCTGGTCTCCGAGCCTCAGGCTGCCACTTCTTTACCTTTCTTCAAATTACAACCTCCGCTTTCATATATAATAGGATCAATAATTTACTTAGTGTTTTTAAACCTTAACCGTTTTATTGATATTGCTTGATGGCTAAAAACTATTGTACTTCAGATAGTACATGATTTAACAGATCAGTTTTTAAACGGTTTCATTTAGCTCGACCCGTACGGAATTTATTTGAGTCAAAATTAGAAATTGAAATTTAAGCACCTTCCCGTTGTCAGAATGATCTGAAATTTGGTACACACATTTAGTTTAGATGACAATACAATATAATAAAATCAATAACATTATAAATCTAAGATGGCCGCCGATACAAAATGGCGGATTACATATTTTTCCTTAACCCCCTCAATATGGGTATCAAATGAAAGGGCTACACTAGTAAAACACGATGATTATGTCAAAATTTAAAATTCAAGATGGACGCCGTCCAATATGGCGGACTAGGTACATACTTTTCCACAACCACCACAATATGGGTATCAAATAATAGGACTACACTAGCTTTGTAGTTTTCAGTGCACATAAAGAAAACCGTTTAACTTAAAAGTTTTTTTACCGATTTTTATATACATTATACTACATAGTATTTATAAGACATAGTATTATAATAAAATAACTATTAATTATATAGTGAATAGTAAGTGTTAAATCTATTTGTATTAAATGATTTTCTAATCACTAATTTAGATAGACTGGTGATATTTATTTCGTTTTCTGTAATATTCAGATAAAAGATTCCTATAGAATTAGCTCCTGTTCTTCAAGTAGTTATTCATCACGAAGTTCGTGATCACATCCACTAAAGCGATGATGTCGCTAATTAAAATCATTGTTTACTAACAATTGTAAGCCATCTTGTTATATTAACGAAAGTCATGCTAAATTAATTAAAAGATTGTGTTAAACCTGAACAATGAGCAGTTGATCAGCTAATTGTTGCGCCGGTTAGTTAGGCTCTACTCCATGGTCTGTTTACCATCAAGGCTGAACGATTAACAACAACACGATAATGAACGAATCGTGTAGGGTGACCGCGAATTAGAACAAAGCTGTCTTCATCGATGGACACACAGATGTAATGATGATGTTGAAAGAGATCCGAACAAAAGAAATTGTTGGAAGTATACTAATCAATTATTTTAGTAGCAGTATCATTTTTTTTAGTTTTTTTTTTTATACTACTAAGCGACGAGACGAGCAAGACGTTTACCTGATGGTAAGTGATACGCTTGCCCATGACAACGTGGTGCTAGTTAAGATGGTACACACTGCACCACATTGCGCTCGTCGCCTTGAGACATAAGGTGTTAAGTCTCGTCACCCCAGTAATTACACTAGCTACAGCGCGCTTCAAACCGGAACACAGTAATGTTCGCACACTACTATTTGTCGGTTGCAATAGGAGCTGCGGTGGTACCCATCCAGACGGTCTCCGCCAACAGAGAACTACCACCTGGTAAATCAAGTATCAATTACAATTTACAATGCGCTTTATTCTGAGAGGAAATCACATGAATTTCTTTGATGGTGAAGTGGCGGGAGAAAGTTGTAAATTTTGTGATTTTACTCACAGTAATTTCAAAATACATACAGATACACGTATCTTCAAACCTCTTGTAGAAATACCAGGTGTATCAGAAATACTAAGTACCAAGCTGCTCTAACTGAGATCTATAATTCCATAGTTTATTTATTATTTCTGAATATAACTTTCTAATACTAAAGGCAATCTTGTCTATAAACTCTAAATCATTTAGCACATAATTTTTCTTTATGATGAACGCTTCTTTAGCTTATTTCATTTCTCTAACTGCCTTCTCTATCAATTCAACTACCTGTTTTACGTTCTTAGATCTGTTCTTCTCTTCCCTTTTGGTTTATATCATAATATCACCTATTTAGTCCAACTCCTTAAGTACTTTCAATATGACCTGCTCATCTACATTAGTTGTTTACTCTTCTCTTGTGTACTCACTTCTGATTCTTTGTATTTTCTGATTTTGTCTGAACTTTTTTTCGTAGTTTACTGTCATGTCACGAGTTTAGTTTTAAGTTTTGTATTTTACGTTTGGCAACCATATTTAAGAGACGGTATAATTCAAGTGTCTAGGATACTCTAGTTTGAAGTGTAGGGATATAAAACATCTTAATGAAAATCAATTTCAAAGTTTTCTTTTTGTGAAGAAATATTTTCTACATACTCTTCCCACAAAGCTTTTAAGTTTTCCTTGGTCTTCCATTAAAAAAGCTTCCTATAAGACTCCAAAGTCTTGGTCACTACACTCAAGAATTTATTGTGTAACATAGTTTCAGACATTATATATATGTAATTGTTGTTAATAAAATTTTGGGTATTTAATAATTATTTTGCAACGGCCTTAATATGGAATCGTAACAAATATGATCAAGTCTCGGAAATTCTCAGACGTTGGTCCAGTTGATGTTTGTTGTGTATGTATGTTTAAACTACTTATTTACTAAAAATTGTTTGAACGTTATATAAGTTCTCATTTAGAACTATCTGAAATGACAATTGGGATTTCAAAAATCGGTTTAAACAATGACTTATTCTGATTCACACTGCTCCATAGCATACTCATCGTCTTATGACTAAGGATGGGAATTCTCATTACCCCAGGAAGTTTATTAGCCTCCCTAAACCTCCTTAAAATTGAAGCACAGTTTGCTCACTATTCTTTGGTAGAAGAAATAAGAGCTGCGGTGGTTACTGGTGGTGTAAAATTATATATGCTTATCACTTTGATATACACTACCGGACACATCTATCGGCCCACCTAGTGTTTACAAGTTTTAACGGTGCCTAGCTAAAAATAAATGTTAGGTGGAGCAATAAGTTTTAATGCAGTTTTGAAGCTGATTTTTTGGTCAACCTTTATGTATGTTTTTTTCTTTTAATTTTGTATTCAGGATTATGAAAAAAAAAACGAAAATTCGAGTTTGGTCTTTGTTTTCAATGACCCAGGAATGGAGAAAACTTTTTATTTCGCACAAGTTGGATTTTTTTATTGATGTTTCCGATTATTGGTTCCATAAAAAGGCAAATCTAAACTTAGAGCCAGTTTTGTCCAAAAAATATGGATACTCTGACTGAAATTGTCGCCCAAGCTGTAGCACTTCTGCCGGCCAAATCAATTCGAAATTACACAAAAAATAAAAAAAAAACATACATAAGGATTGACCAATAAATCAGCTTCAAAACTGCATTAAAACTTATTGCTCCACCTAACATCTATTTTTAACTAGACACCGTCGAAAGTTTAAACACTGGGTGGTGGGCCGATAGATGTGTCCGGGAGTATATTTAGTCTAAAAGTTGTTGTACTAATTATGAAAGGTAATCTAAAAGGCGTGTCCAGCAGTGAAAATCTACCGTCTGAGGATGATGATTAAAAAAGAGTTTGCCATCAAAATTTTACGTCTTTTAACATTATCCACAGATTAACAATAGGTATTTTATGTTTTAATGGATATCGAATAATAATAAAACAAAGCAGAAATGAATCAAATTTACATGACATCATATGAATTGGTATGAATATATTTACACTCGCCAAAAAGTCGATGATGTTTTTATAAAGTCGTTAAAAATACTTTGACTTTAGAAGTGTTGTTTTTATTATTCAAGTTGTTAATTTTTTTTATATTTCGATCATCGTCTTGGTATTAATATATTTTATATTTGTTGTACTGTGAGTTGACATGACGTCCAAAAAATATTATTTCTAGTAAAAACACTATGTACTGCTGTTTTCACTAGGGCTTCATTGTTACCATGGAAACGTCCAGTTCGATCTGTTGTTTAAAAATATACGACATCGAGCAATTTTGCAAAATGGCAACATATAATTTTGAATAATATTGTCGACAAGTTGTATATCTGGTTACGATCTCGTGACCTACGAATTGGGGGCAAAACAAACCGCGAACTGGCTGCAGACCACAGATTAACTTAAGTATCAGTGGTGTTAGTAAAGGTGACGTCATTCTGAGGTGATTTTGTGTCGAACCGAATTTAAGCATATTTCGATTGAGTGAATTAATACGACGCTCTGTAAACATACAGTAATGTTACTGTTTGGCAGTAGACTTTAGCACACACATTGCGATCTGTTGTCTAAATATCTTAAAAAGCATTAAAATTTCATAAAACAGTTGTTTTACTATCAGATGAACATCCAGCTCTTCTATTCGATACTTCTAAAAATTATCCAAAATTATTAATATTAGTCCATTGTACTTGGTGACTTAGTTATAAGTTAGAAAGATTTTTTTAGTAGTGAAATGAATTAATATTACTTTTGTTACAATTTCATTGTAAGCAAAAGAAAACTCAGAAATGAACCTCTAAGTAAGATCTGATGCCCTTTTCAGTTCTCTTCACTTTAATGCGGAGCTTTTCTGTGTGAAATTACAGGGGGTGTGACGTCACGACTTTATAGTGGTACCGTTAGAAAGGAAAGTCGCAAAAAATGTCTATTTAAATAAAATTTAGGAGAAGAAGAATTATGTACGAGTATATATACTTCCGGACACATCTATCGGCCCACCACCCAGTGTTTAAAGTTTCGACGGTGTCTAGTTAAAAATAAATGTTAGGTGGAGCAATAAGTTTTAATGCAGTTTTGAAGCAGATTTATTGGTCAACCCTCAGTTATGTATTTTTTTTTATTTTTTTTGTAATTTCGAATTGATTTGGCCGGCAGAAGTGTTACAGCTTGAGCGACAATTTCAGGCAGAGTATCCATATTTTTTGGTCAAAACTGGCTCTAAGTTTATATTTGCCTTTTTATGGAACCAATAATCGGAAACATCAAAAAAAAAAAATCCAACTTGTGCGAAATAAAAAAAGTTTTCTAAATTCCTGGGTCGTTGAAAACAATGAACAGACTCGAATTTTCGCTTTTTTACATAATCCTGAATTCGAAATAAAAAAAAAACATACATAAAGGTTGACCAAAAAATCAGCTTTAAAACTGCATTAAAACTCATTGCTCCACCTAACATTTATTTTAAGCTAGGCACCGTTAAAACTTTTAAACACTAGGTGGGCTGATAGATGTGTCTGGGAGTGTATAATGCAGTGTAACTTGGCTCGCTTTACACCGAGAGAGAGACTACATCTTTGTCGCCATTGTAAATGTAACGAGTAGATGAATTGTTTTAGGAAGAGTCAACAGTTTTCATTATGATCTTCACTTATTGCTTATCAAGCTCCTTCAAGCTACCATAGGATTAAATAACGATGATGGATACTATGATACTATAGATACTATATATATATGTGGGATTAAGGCGCCAAAAGAAACACCTATGACGTTACTGTTAATATTTTATTCTTTAAAAACATCATTTAATCGTTTATACTTCTAAAACACACAAATCTTATCTTTAACTTATTCTCTTCATACGTTCGTCTTTTTTCTCTCTCTAACAGCTTTATTGACATTTTTTTATTTCTTCCTTTTTATCTACCAAAAATGTCTTCCATCCGACATATACATTCTGATTGATAGGTAGTAAGACCAGCGAAACACAACCTCGAGATGGTTTCTAAATATTCACTATCCTGCTCTCTCACAAATACATATCTGAATTAGGATAACGATTACAAAATGTAGTACTGGAGAATATTTAAGTACCATCAAGTGAGATAAAGCTAACGCTCTTAAAATTACTGCTGTAATTAGTGCCATGTAAAAATCTTAACATGCAGTTAAACGTTATTCCGCAGATGTGAACGATAACGATATAATGTTTACATATAACCTGCGTAATGATGACTCGACTAATAACAAGGTTATTAGAAAAAAAAAGACAACATAATAACGTCTACGACTCACAGCAGTATGTTTATGAATCAATCTTTACCTGTTACCAAGTAAAGTCCCAACTGTACAGAGAATGATGCGGTAAGGAAATTATAACGACAATATTCATAAAAATATATTATGTAACCGATCGTTTAGTAAACAGTTACAATACACAATAAAAGTTAGTGGTTTAACTACAATTATTGTGTTAACGAGTTATTTGATTAACTTTATCGTGAGTATAATAACATTTAATATTCAAGTTAACTAGCTAATTATACCACAGCTACAGCTGATGTAAGTTAATTAAAGTAGTGAAAGAGAGTAATTGTAAATATGAGTTTAAATCGATGAGTTTCAAGAAAAATTGTAACATATAATCTAACATTTTAAATTTGCTAATATAAGTACATACTCTTATTTAATATATAGGTCTACCTGGTGGTAGGTCTCTGTTGCCGGAGACCGTCTGGGTACCACCGCAGCTCCTATTGCAACCGACAAATAGTAGTGTGCAAACATTACTGTGTTCCGGTTTGAAGGGCGCTGTAGCTAGTGTAATTACTGGGGTAACGAGACTTAACACCTTATGTCTCACGACGAGCGCAATGTGGTGCAGTGCGTACCATCTTAACTAGCACCACGTTGTAATGGATAAGCGTATCACTTACCATCAGGTGAACGTCTTGCTCGTCTCGTCGCAAAGTAGTATAAAAAAAAAGGTTGTCTGTTTCTATTTTGAACTCTCATGTCGTTGAGTTTGACTAAAAGTAGTACACTCTTACACGCCAAATAATTGAGGCCCTAAGTTCGATACAGAAGCTGTTATGGAGCTTGGATTATGGTTGAGTGTGAAAGCCAACACTATCATATACAACAGCCGCAATAACATCATCACTGTGTTCCCCATGTCGAGATGATACCAATGTGTTATAGTCGAGATCACCATCCATTGTCACTTAACACCATTTGAAATAGAGTTCAAGTATTAATCCATTAATTTCTTTTTCATTCTACGAGTAGACTGATGGTAAGTGATACGCTCGCCCATAACGCGCCGGTAGTAGAGATGATATACACTGCACCACATTGCCCTCGTCGCATTAAGACATATGTTAAGTCTCGTTACCCCAGTAATTTTACTAGCTTACAACGCCCTTCATAACACAGTAATGTTTACACAAAACTGTTTGGCGGTTGAAATAGTCACTGCGGTGGTACCTAAACGGTCTCCGACGACAGAGTATAAATTAAAACTACCACCAGTAATAAAACTTTGCAACATTAGATCTCTCCCAGTAATTTCTCCGTCTACGAACTTTAACAGGAAGTTGAAGTTACTTGTAGCCGTACGGTTATCCCCAAGCCGCTGTTTAAGTTTGAAACTTTTTTAAAGCGCTTGAATAGTTACCTACAGGTTTACCTGGAGCACTAATGCGGTTGGGTTTAACCCGTGGGATTGCCGCGTTTTTAATTCACCAACAGGACACAGAGAACCATACATTATTACTAATGTCACCACAGCAGCTCCTGTTCCTGGTTTAAAGTGTGCTGGATTTATTGAAATTACTAAAGCAATGAGATCATCCTAACATCCTAACATACTTCGTCGAAGAAAACAAACACAGCTTACAACGCAGATTATAAAAAAACGCTTAGTTTTAGGATATAACAAAAAATCTTATTTAACCATTGAAAAAAAAACGATTCAGCTTAAATGATTTTTCCTTCTTTTTCTTTTCGGAACTATATTGTGTTTTTTTGCACTATATTAAAGAACTTCACTACTTTGCTGATCATACCTTGAAATGAATCAGGCTTTCAAAGGACGCATTTGACTTTTCCGTTCTTTATATATTACACATAACCACATGTATAAAGAAGACTTGAGAACGAAATTTATTTTTGCTAATCCGACCTCTAATATTTTTTCTTATACCATTCTATATTCTTTTATTTATAAAATTAAGATACGTTTGGAATCTATAATTTATGTTTATAATTAATATAAGAAAAGTATAGACGTTTTCGATACAACTGACTACTGATAAAAAGATTTATTATTAGCATTTTATTATATAGAACAAAAGAGACACGACCCGATGCCATTAATTCCCTGAAATGCTCACCAGGCCTTCGGAAGATTTATGAATAACCGTTTAATCATACCGCCTTGTCCCTATGCAATTAATATACTGGTGCTAGATAATATACATCTTCGACTTCTTACTGTTATCTTGTTTTTTATTTATCTATTTTCAAGCATTTTTATAATACAAAAAATGGATGAACACAGATAAAACAGAAAGCCTTTTGTAAGTCAATACAAAAACAAAAGCATTTAAAAAACTTTGTGTGAAAATAATGTTTCAAATTATTCATAGAGATGAAAAATATATTTATTTAAAGTAGTCATATATTTGTTAAAAAATATACTTTTCCTTATTAGCAATAAAGGCAAAGGAAACGGAAAACTATTGTCAAATTATTTATTCATTACTAAAATACAGGGGTTTTTCTAACAAGCGACTTCACCGACAATTACGAATACGGAAGTGTTAGAATAATTATCAAACGATTATTCATTAGAATTCTTGTTTTCGGTTAAACCGTTATAAAAAAAAAAACCCAAAGTGAAGGTCCCGAACTGTCATTAAGCATATATAATGACGTTTATGACATTTGCGTATATCGATTTCCCGGCGATTCGACACAAGCGCAGTGAGCGGCCGCTGGCTACGTCCGCCATCTTGCGAACTCCTGTTTCGAGACTTGATAAATATGCTTCAAATTAACTATTACTCTTATTTATTGTTTACATTTACGAATTACTTAAAATTTAATGCTTTTTTTTATACTACTATGCGACGAGACGAGCAAGACGTTCACCTGATGGTAAGTGATACGCTTGCCCATGACAACGCGGCGCTAGTTAAGATGGTACACACTGCGCCACATTGCGCTCGTCGTAAGACATAAGGTGTTAAGTCTCGTTACCCCAGTAATTACACTAGCTACAGCGCCCTTCAAACTACAACACAGTAATGTTTGCACACTACTATTTGGCGGTTGAAATAAGAACTGCGGTGGTACCCAGACGGTCTCCGGCAACAGAGACCTACCACCAGTAAATTATGCCCAAATTATTACCCATGTAATTAATGCGATTTAATCTAGGCACTATTTTTTTTTGTAACAATCCAAAATCTTTACATTATATATCATGATCAAAAGAAATATGTTTCAAACTACATTTTGTTGTGTAGATTCAATTTTGAAACATAATTGTTTTAATAATTTTGTGTCGTTGCAAAATTAAATAAAACGTAGAAATTTTTAAATACATTAAAATTAGACATTTTTATTCGTATGTGAATTAAAAAATATCTAAATTTATATTTTTATAGTAAAATAAAGGTAAATACCTCGAGTGTGGACTGTCCGTGATAGTTCACACGGATGGCTACATTGTTAAAGCGTACAAAAATCATCTGTTGCTCGCAGCTACGTCCAGTCAGCCATAACACCGGAACGTGTCGGTGCGTTCGCGTTCGGCCATCTTTGTTTTTGTTTTTCCTTTAAACGCTTCCTTAAAACTATATTTTATCAAGTACGTATAAATAAAGTAAATAAATAATAATAATAATCATAAAGTTCGATGTGTGCGGAACCAGTCGTGGTGTGTTGTTTATCTGTGGAAAAAAAGTGGAGCAGTATGTTTGATAAACATAGCCCTTTAAATCTTACGAAGGTTAACGTTTTTTGAGGTTATATATCAAAATTAAAGGTTTTTTAACTGATAAACGTTTACATGTGATTTATAAGTTAAATTTGAGATATGCTTTTGTTTTTATTATTAAACGATGCGAAATTAAGTGTCGTTGGAAATAAAACGCAAGCTCCTTGGCCAACGCGAAATAAGAATAAGAATAGATATTTTTAAAATTTAAGAAAACTAAATATTTAAATGTTTTTCCGAAATTCACTGACAACTGTAATAAATACCTTGCTTGGACAATTTTGAAGATAGTTACAAGCAATTTTATTTAACGCAAATGGATTTCATCATTTTTCTAACAAAAAAATCGATTACAGCAGTATTTAATACTTCATTATAATTTAATTTTAGGTTTTTCCCCTTAATGATAAATTTATTAGAAAGAAATAAATGATGTTTTTAATTTTTCTACAAGTTTATGTTATAAATATTATTTTTGGATGACGATGATAAATAAAAATATTGTAATAGTTATTATTGAAGATATGGCTGTAAAAACTTTAGGTCCTATGCCTTTTCTGGAATGTAAAAGAGAAACCATAGTTATTTTTCATGTATCCATCTGAAAATCGACCACATGAAACGATGGTTAGTTTTTCAGCTCTGAAGTCACATGGGCTGGTAAGGTCTTTCATGTACCTACATTCCTTCTAGAGTCAATATGCCATTGCTGTGTTCTGGATTTCGTTCGTTTTTCTCTTCTGCTTCGTTGCCACTTAACATAGTGTAAGAACGAGGGCAAGTATCATTCCTTAATTCTTAAGTATTACACTCACTTTGATCCCTTTTAGATTTATCGTCAGTAAAATTAAAACCGTCATGATCCAGTTTCATAAAATAACCTTCATTTCAAGAATTCCGAAATGTCTGAATCATCAAAATGTCATGATCATTAAGTGAATAAACGATTTACACAAGCAATCCGCTCGTAAAGATTTTTTTAATTACGGTAACGACAGGTGATGCTTCTAAAGATTATTATATTATCAATTAACTTTTCTTACTGCGTTCTAGTAGCAAGCTGATTTATAACTATTTATAAAAGCGAGTTTTGTTATGGAATAAAAAAAATGTACTATTGACGTAAAATAAAAAAAACTTGTCTATGTCGCTACGCATGTCGTTCAGAAACATAATACAGATTTCGTTTCTTCTCTCTCTCTTTCAATATCAATTTATATCTTTTTTCTTCTTTCATTTGAACTGCCTTTTGGATGTAAATTATTTTTTCGAATCAGTTCTTAACACATTATTATTTTGATTCGTAAATATTTTCAAAATATTCACATTAAAAGTTAGAGAGACATTTGAAAGTATTCAACATTAGTTAATTACCATTTTTTAACTATCATTTGGCAGAATAAGCTTATGATAATATAATAATTAGGATGTTTACACAACACCACATTGTACTCGTCGCTATAACACATAAGATGTTAAATGTAACAAATTAAGTAAGTTATTGTTATACAGTAATCTTTATTAACTGCGTAATAGTATACTTTGTGTAGAAAATTTTTATAATTTAATAAGAAGTATATTTGAATATAATTTCTGTATATATCATTTTTATATTGATTGTACATGATTAATGTTAGAATAATTTTAGTTAACGACTGTACTTAAACGCGGTAACTTAACTAAGGACACGCGTTCACTTCAAAGCGAGGACATTTACTTAACCGTCTGGTTTAGTGGTGTACCTATTTAATCATCGTATCATATAACTTTAACTTTCAAATTTAAAGCGGTATTGAGTTTACATTTAGATTTAGGACGACGATCTAGTTTTGTATTAATGTGGCTGTTTTAAGTTTTGTTACTTATATACATTGCGATATCATGTTAAACTTAAATGATGATAATTATTGGAAGAAGCGTAGCTTTTATAGTATATCGCTAGGATGATATACACTGCGTCACATTGTGATCACGAGACAGTTATGTCTCGTTACCCCAGTAATTTCACTAGCTACATATCAATTTTGCACACGGAATATTTACCAATTCAGGTCTTCATAATTTCAGCTTTCAAATTTTTGTGATACTTTAGTCGTTGTACACTGTAAAAATAACCATGATGTAGTAATATTACTGGTATGATTATTGTCTATATACACTGTGGTATAGTTGACAAATATTGTTATGTTCAGTTATAAAATCAATCTACAATACGCTTGCAATTAAATTTTTAAAGTTGATACTAAATTTGTTCATGAGACAAACAAATAGAATAAATAACAAAAAGTTTAAAGTTACTAGTTATTACTTAATTATCTAAAGTACACTAATAATATTATAACACTTTAAAAAAGTAAATAATAATCTGTCAGAGCATTTTTTTTTTTTGTAAATGTTTTTACGGCTCTGGATACGAGTCCTTTTGAGTCTTCTGTCAGAGCAATTAAATCGGAGTTGCCACATTCGAAATAATACAGAATTATTTTATAAATTGAGGTAATGCAGTAGGTAGAAAAAATTAAATCTGTTTTAATTATTATATTTAAATAATGCTAAATTAAATAATAACTAAAAATTACAATTAATTGCTAATGTTCAAACTGAAATTCTTAGTACAAAAGAATTAATTAAATTTATTTATTTGGTATACAGAAATTATTACAAAATAATTTACTGTATTATAAATAATTTATTTTAAATTTAATAGTATTAAATTTTTTTGGACTAAAATGTGATGCAACACCAATCATTTGGAAGAAATGTTGTGATTGTTACAAAAAAATATTACTAATAAAGTAAATTTTTTAATGTATGGCAACATTTAATGTTGTTTACTATAGACAATCGTCATTTTTTGTTCGTTTTAAAGCGTCTGTTGTACAAATAAAAAATATCCACGATAATATTATATAGGTAATTACTATGCCTTATTATTGTTCCCACTGCTGGGACTCTGGACAATTGTGGTATGGATTCCTTTTTAGTTTATTTTGCTTAAATTAGTACTTGCGTGCATCTTACTTGTTCTATGATTGTGTTATTGGAACATGTCGGTTTCCTCTCGATGTTACCATCATTGATAGGTCAAGCTCAGTGGGAGTCGAACCCGCGTCTTTTCATTTATTATACTGAGCGGCTTCATATTGTTGACATTTTGATAAAAAAAGTATGAAACAATATTTTAAAGCAGTTGTTTATGTATATTGTTGATCGACCTATTACCACAGTTACCATTTAACATCTCAGTATTTTTATTGCTTAACAATAACAAGTAAACACAACGGCCATTTTGAAGTATTCATGCAAGTTAATCGATCAATAAATCTAAAAGATATGTTATCGTATTATTTAACATTGAACTCTTATTAACTTAAAGCTATTTATGTAATGATTCTGGGTATTTAATCTTTATTATTACATTCTAGTAAAGTTTTTTCTATTCGGCAATCTGACCAAAATTATGCATGTTAAGTCTCGTTATCTGCGTAATTTTATTAGCTACCGGAAAACGCAATTATTTCACCAGTAAGTTACTAATAAGTAAGGTAATTGGTTAAAAAACTTTTACACGTATTTCGTTATTGCATGGCAGCTGTCAAAAGATATGTTGAAATTATAACTACGCAATTAAGGGTTAAGTTCAAGTTATTATCTCGCTTATATTAATTATATTACACAGATCCCTCTTTAGTTTAGATTACTAGTAATTACGCGTCATATACGCATCTGTTTATTGATTTGTAACTTATCATATATCAATTAGTATAAAGACTATTTACATATACATATATTAACGATTTAGATGATTAGTAGCGCTTGTAACTATATTAAAGTATACAAAGTACGAAATAATGTTCTTTGGCTAAGTAATAAAAGTCTCATATACACAATAGTTTCAGGTATTAAAACATATTTATATTATCTTGATCTAAGTATAAGTAAGTTTTATTTAAAACAATCACAAAACACTTAAATCACACATATTTTAATCTGTGTAATGAATTTTGTGAATACAGAAAAAAAGTAATTAAAATCTTTAAGCATACGGAACACGATAAACATTCGAGTGAACTATAATCGCATGAAGAACGGGATACGTTCGGAATTTAAATAGCATTCAAATTTCGAACTGGATTCGAATGGTGTTTAATGTAATAATGTTAGTTGCCAGTGTGATCCGATTCCGTTGCCGTTAAAATAACTTTCTACTTTTAATTTTTTAAATGATTATTAATTTTTAATAATCTATGTTTATAAATTATTTATAAATAATACAGATTAAAAATAGTTCAATAGCGGATATAATGCTATAAAGGATTCTCTGTAAGTGAATATTTACTATTAATGTAATTGTCGAATTTTATTTGTTGTATTGTTGTTGATTGGAGTGGAGATCTTTGGGGGAGGCCTTTGTCCAGCAGTGGGCGTCTATACTGATGATGATGATGATGTAATTGTCAACTATATTTTAACTATACTACATTTTAAATACATGTAAGAACTATAAATAAGCATATAAGTTACTAATAGACATCAGTTCTCCAAAAAGTTTATATATGAAACTTGTTATAGTTTTTACTCCTAATACAATTTGTATATTGTTTATTTTGAAGACTTTACAAACTCCTTTTTGCACAGTTGTGATAAGATTATATCATCATCTACCTCTTAGTTTAGCTAAAACATATTTTAGCTTAAACAAATCATAGACCGTTAGATATTTATACACCAACCCTCAATTACTTAACGAAACTTTATACGCGAAGGCATAACCCACCGACCTTAGTAAATCTAGGTTATCACACCATGAGCAAGGTAAACGTAAATAACCGGTTCTAATAACGGTGATTTATATAGTTTTTTTAACAGCTTTTTTATGTATTCTTTTTATATAAAATCTTAGTTTCTTTATAACAAAACTTTATGTGTTTACTCAGTGATAGCTTACTGTTGTGTATTAACACGCATTACTGTGTTTCCTAACGCTATAGTTAAGTTTATTCAACTATATATTCGTATAATGTATACATTTTTTACTATTGGCAATCAAAATAAGCTGCGCGTCTTGAGCTGCCGTAATACAGATTGTCACAACAGGATTAGTTTGTGTTCAGGCCATATGTTTATAAATTACTTATTAATATATATGTACTTAAAAAGATATTTAATAAAAAGTAGTAAATTAAAAAACGGTACCTAAAAATATAATGAAAGTAAAACTATCACTATAGTTACATTGATAGATATTAACTCTTCTGTCTCGATGTAATCCAGGCCTAATAGAAAGTAAGTTGGTTTACTGGCTTAGCTATTTAAATTACTTACTTAGATATTAAGCCGATAGACACTACGTAGTGCAGTGTAAAAATCCTCAGCTTACGATAATTTAAATATATAAATATGTTGTCTGACTATGGCTGTCATAAATAAAACTCCGCTGACCTTAAGTAAGTAAGGCGATCAAGTTAATTTATTTAATAGTAAAACTACGAGATTGTTAAGTAATAACTTTTAATCTGATTTCCATCGCTTATCAGTGTACAAATGTCTTCCGCTTATTTGTTAAGGACGAGATGTATTTAAGCGATCAGGTTTGAAAACCTAGTATTTACTTCCAAGTACGCGCACCAAGTGACCGAGATAAAAACTTTCAATTATTTAATACTTTAAACTACACTCCCGGACACTATCGGCCCACCTAGTGTTTAAAGTTTTGACGGTCCCTAGCTAAAAATAAATGTTAGGTGGAGCAATAAGTTTTAATGCAGTTTTAAAGCTGATTTTTTGGTCAACACTCAGGTATTTTTTTTTTTAATTTCGAATTCAGAATTATGAAAAAAAAACGAAAATTCGAGTCTGGTCTTTGTTTTCAACGACCCAGGAATGGAGAAAACTTTATTTATTTCGCAAAAGTTGGATTTTTTTATTGATGTTTCCGATTATTGGTTCCATAAAAAGGCAAATCTAAACTTTGAGTCAGTTTTGACCAAAAAATATGGATACTCGGCCTGAAATTGTCGCCTAAGCTGCAGCACTTCTGCCGGTCAAATCAATTCGAAATTACAAAAAAAAAAAAAAAACATACCAGAGGGTTGACCAATAAATCTGCTTCAAAACTGCATTAAAACTTATTACTCCACCTAACATTTATTTTTCACTAGACACCGTCGAAACTTTAAACACTGGGTGGTGGGCCGATAGATGTGTCCGGGAGTATATTTTAAAAAACAATAATTTGTGGCAAATTTGTTATCATTGTTGCTCATTGCTATATTTAAGTAAATACTATAATATTTTCTCTAAAAGAAATATGAAGCCCAATAAGAAATGTTTGTTTTAATTAAACCTTCTACAACTTAACTTTCGAAGTATGAGCGTTTAGCAAAAGTACTAGATATTTATCGGACCCTTAAAAACTATCACCCACGGATCCAATTACGGATACGGATACGTGTAACAACCGTCACGATTCGAGGATACGGATCTAGATACGGATATGTCAACATTAATAACTATTTGTTATTGATATAAATCACATGTAATAAATATGATTTGTCTTAAACTCTTATCAAATGTGTTTTTAGACTGAAAGTCTGTTTATTGTTTTTGATTATAATAATTATGAAAATAGTTTGATACGTTCAAAATCATAGTTAAAAATTAGTTTAAAACTAATTTAGCTGATAAATTCCGGAAAGTCGGTAACTTGTATATATAGATGTCATCTAGGAAGCTAGATATTGCTAATTCCAAACGTTTTATCATATAATGGCACTGAAAACATTGTTTCTTCCGATAACCTTCCGTGGGTCAGTGAGTTCAGACAAATTGCCGTTCACTTACATATAACAATTAGTATCGGATCAACAACCGCACACATCGGACGTTATTATTGTTAAAGTATATTTGCGTATAAATAAAATAATAAATATATTTCAGTAGACTTAATGCATATATAAAATGGCGACGGTCAACGGTAAAGATTTGAATATGGAACAGCCGATCGTCCCGCCATCTTCCTTAATACGCCGCGTCAGTTCGCGCTCCGTTCGAAATTCGATTTCGGAGGATAAGGAAAATGGCGTCGACGTGAACTCGAAGGGTTCGTTCGTTGGTAAATACAAGAAGACGCCGGAGGCTTTGAAGAGCTTCAACATGAGCGACATAGAGAACGAGCTCGAAGTACCCGGCACTCCGATGACGCCGCGCACCTCCACTACACCTGGTTCGTTTTTTTTTTATTTTTATAGACAAAGATTCATAGATCACAGAGCCAGTATATGATTTATATTTAATCGAATTTTTACGGACCCAAAGGAGTAATGTAATTGTATTTATATATTCGATTTATTTACTGGTAGGTCTCTGTTGCCGGAGACCGTCTAGGTACCACCGCAGCTCCTATTTCAACCGCCAAATAGTAGTGTGCGAACATTACTGTGTTCCGGCTTGAAGGGCGCTGTAGCTAGTGTAATTACTGGGGTAACGAGACTTAACACCTTATGTCTTAACGACGAGCGCAATGTGGTGCAGTGTGTACCATCTTAACTAGCACCACGTTGTCATGGGCAAGCGTATCATTTAGCATCAGGTGAACGTCTTGCTCGTCTCGTCGCAAAGTAGTATAAAAAAAAATTTGTAAGGTATTAAAAATATTTTTAGATTATAAGAGCTGTTTGGAGTTTATTAGTTTTTTTTTTAAATTGGTCATAATATTTAGCGTTACGTGATGATGTGCCTAAAGATGGTTGCCCCCAGAATACTCCAGTTCTCATATCTTGACAGCCGCAACACAGCAATGGCTGTTATAGCTATGATAGTTAACCAGATATGTTCGAAGGTATCCTGAGACACTCCAAATATACCTCTAGCTTCTACACATTTAAATGTGACTTCAAAAAATGGTTTAACGTGGTAATAAAGCAATGTTATTAAAATTATTATTCTGTAGTGCCTCGACCTGCATCCGAGATAAATAGCCTCCAATTTGGGATGATGAATAGATCTTTTAAAAACATTAAACACTAAGTTAATTTGCATTTAATTAGGCTTTCGTGTACGTTAAAAACTTTAGATTTAAGCTATTGATTGTTGCTGTAAAAATTCTGTAAACAGAAACGCCTAAAGGTAAATACTTGCCTTCAGTGTCACTTGATGATATATCCAATGGCTTACTTTAGTTAAGTACAGTAATCTCTCTATAACACGGTAGTTTAGTTTTGCGTTATAGGAAATGCGTTTTAGGAGTATTCTCGTATAACGCGCTTGTATAATCTCATATAATGCGTTATGTACAAATGATTCACGTTAAATTTTTCTTGCTAATCATGCCAAGAATTTCTTAAATTAAAAAAAATTACCACAATGTGCAAAGGTATCCAAAATAATTATGACCTGTACATAAAAACACCCGTGTTATACGAGGGACTGAAATCGCGTAATAAGAAAATGCGTTATAAGAGTACCATGTTATTACAGAGATTATTGTATTCCAGTCCAATTTAAATAATGTAATTATATTTGTTGATAAAAAAATCATCATTAGGTCAAAACGTCTAAACGTGTAAAGATTGGACCTGATCTTTATATCTAAGTCATCACAAAATTCTTAGACTCATTCTATACTAAAAAAGAAAAAGACAGCAGAACCACTTGTTATATCTTTATGATTAATGGAATAGAAAAATTGCGGTCTGATACCAGAGAGACTTAAAATATTATAAATAATCCTTGGACTCCTTTTATGTTTGTTGGTAAAACGATATGACAATTAAAAATGGTTTATTCGGTTAATAAATAAAACAGTCGCAAATGTGACAATGAACTTCGTTATCTGTGTCTTTTATGATTTTTTTTTATATTAATAATATAAATGAAATAATGTTCATCTGATTTTAATGTAAAACGTTTTTATATATTGCATCACTAAACAAATTTCACACTATTTAATCTGTGTTCATCGCTATCGATCTAATAGAAATTAAATGAAGTTATTACATCATATCTCATTCACGACTAATAACAGCTGTCTTATCTCTCTCTGTCTTACTAGTGAAAAATAACACTTTCTCTCCCTCTCTTTCGTTCTACGTTTGTACAGTCGCGCCGGTATCGTTTCATTCCTTTATATCGCCATCGCGCTCAAATCAAAATGCTTGTAATTTTTATTTAATTTCTTAGATCTATTATTATCGATCCTTTTCACATTTCTTTATAATAATATTATTTAATATTGAACTTTTACCAATGGTGAGTTATTACTTGTCGGTTTTATTATAACATTAAAACATATTTGCAAGTTTAATCTGTTTTTATTAACCTAAATAGCGCCATATTGTTTTGAGCGAGAGTAGTGGAGTAGAAAACAAAAATTTTGGTTTCTTTGATAATTGTACTGCAAGTATGTTACGTTCCTAATTGTCTTTAAATAAATCTATTGAAGGTGATAAGGTCATTACAAGTGGGAACATGGAAGACAGCGTGGCGGGAGAGGGGAGAGGATCTACGCCTCTGCAACTAAATTGAGAATGAACTTGTTAGAGGAACAAAAAATCTTTATGCCATATGATATAACTTATACATGTTATTAATGATGTGTTTCACATAACCTTCATTTTATTATGGTGTTAAATGATGAGGCTGTGGATAGTGATGGTGTTATGATAGTAATTTACAATAAGTGTAGTAGCAATAAAACTTTCGCAGTAATCAAACCTAATCAAGGACCTAAGTGTAACTAGGCAAGAGATTAGTCTGCCAGAAAGGCTGTAGATTATTTAGTCTTTTATTTATTTCTACTGTTTAGTAATAAAAATAGCAAGTAGCGATAAATAAAATGTGAAGCACAAGCGAAATATTACACAGTTACTCAATTGAAAGATTTCACAGTTATAACTTTAATGTGTGAAATCGTACACTTACTTTAACTTAATTCCATGCGTTTGGTGAGGTTGTTTATATTTAATATCTGATCTTTTAATTATTAACCTTCAGACATAATGAATAATTTGTTTTTCATTCGAGAAGAGTCGTTTAAATTAGAATACTGTATTAAGTTGAAACTAAGCGTATTACCCGAATTATGCTTTACTTTTTTGTTGTAGATCAAGACATTTGAAGTTTAAATTAAATATCTCCAGATCGATACTAAATATTTTGTTATAAACAATAATATTTCTATGACATTATCTCGATATGGGGTTGTCATATGATAAAATAATTTTAGAGGAGACATTTAAATAAACAACAATATAATACATGTTTGAAAAGTTATGTATTTACCTGGTGGTAGGTCTCTGTTGCCGGAGACCGTCTGGGTGGGGTACCACCGCAGCTCCTATTGCAACCGACAAATAGTAGTGTGCAAATATTACTGTGTTGTAGTTTAAAGGGCGCTGTAGCTAGTGTAATTACTGGGGTATCGAGACTTAACACCTTATGTCTCCAGGAGACGAGCGCAATGTGGTGCAGTGTGTACCATCTTAGCTAGCACCACGTTGTCATGGGCGAGCGTATCACTTACCATCAGGTGAACGTCTTGCCCGTCTCGTCGCAAAGTAGTATAAAAAAAATTTATCAAAATAATTTAATGTTTCTTTTGTCACCAGGTCACGAGAACTGCACATTCCACCACGACTTGGAGCTTGACCACAGGCCGCCCACCAGGGAGGCGCTCCTCCCCGACATGGCCAACTCCTACAGACTTCTCCTCACAGGTATGTCTTCCTATCTCATCTCAATGATACCTTTATAACATAAAGCAACGAGCAGCTCGTTCATTTCACTGTTACCCAAGTTTGATCCAGCTGCGCTTTCAAACTGTAGATCTCTAGTTCGATTCCGACCTCACACAAATATTTAAGTCTGAATGATGTTCACCTGATGGTAAGTGATACGCTTGCCCATAACTTGACGCTAGTTAAGATGGCATATACCAGTAACTTCACTAGTTTACAACATCCTTCAGTAAACAGTCGGCAGAAATAGTTACTGCGGTGGTTCCTAGACACTCTAGAGCAACAGAGACCTTTTTTTTTATACTACTTTGCGTCGAGACAAGCAAAACGTTCACCTGATGGTAAGTGATACGCTTGCCCATGACAACGCGGTGCTAGTTAAGATGGTACACACTGCACCACATTGCGCTCGTCGCCTGAGACATAAGGTGTTAAGTCTCGTTACCCCAGTAATTACACTAGCTACAGCGCCCTTCAAACCGGAACACAGTAATGTTCGCACACTACTACTTGGCGGTTGCAATAGGAGCTGCGGTGGTACCCACCCAGGCGGTCTCCGGCAACAGATACCTACCACCTGGTAAAACCTAACAGGGGGACCTACCAGCAGTAAACACTAATCTGTCACTATAACAGCATAGCTGTGTTCCTAAAAACAATTAGAGGAGAGTGAGAATAATCTAGGCTTAACTGTCTATGATCTCTTAGATGAACTAAATATGATGTTTCTGTTTTCAGGTTTGGGTGAGGATCCGGAAAGGCAGGGCCTGCTGAAAACGCCCGAGAGAGCGGCGAAGGCCATGCTCTTCTTCACTAAAGGCTACGATCAGAGTTTGGAAGGTAATTTCTATTTTGTACTGTTCAGTGTATATACTGTCATATTGTTACAGATTAGTGTATCACTAATTATCGAGTGAATTTTTAAATGTAGGTATGAAAAACTTAGCACAATTTAATCAATGAAAACATTGCGTTTTGTTCTATTTAATTATTGTGCGTTTTTTTGAGAAATTTTTTTTTTTACTCGACGACACGAGCGAGATGTTCACCTGATGGTAAGTGATACGCTTGCCCATAATATCAAAGTCAAAGTCAAAATTTTTATTCAAAATGGGAACAATAGTTCACTTATTGAACGTCAAAATCTACCAGCCACTCGCAAAACAAATGCCACGGACCTGAGAAGAATGGGCAAGAAACTCAGCGGGCTATATATATATACATTTTTTTTTGTCTTCTTCATTTTGGAATGTCTTACACGTACCGACACATACTGCTTGAGAATCAGCGCCATTTATTTCCACACATCTTTATCATTTAAATAATCGTTAACACTATAATATGATTTACTAATTAAAACATTTTAGAAGTGAAACTTCTTTATCGGGGTTGGAAAAATTTTTAGTGTAACATTTTTTCGTTACGCGTCACATTTTAACGTTACGTAACGTTACGTAACGTGATTCGAAGTATACTTTCTCCAGCGGAGTAGGGATTGGTAAATGTCTCCAATGTATTTTGCGGCCCGTTTTGAGTAGTTTCATTTTTGAAATCCAGGTGGCGATTGCATCGACTTCCATAAGAGCCCATGACCCGCTTTGAGTAGTGATGACTTTGACCACTAGGTGGTGTCGTGCAATTGCCATTTACCAATAGCATATCGTTTTAACGGACTTACTCCTACCACTATACTTGACCGTTTTTCTATTACACGCTTATTTATTCCCAACGCTCTATAGTGACGTGATATATATATATATATATATATATATATATATATATATATATATATATATATATATATATATATATATATATATATATATATATATATATATATATATATATATATATATATATATATATATATATATATATATATATATATATATATATATATATATATATATATATATATATATATATATATATATATATATATATATATATATATATATATATATATATATATATATATATATATATATATATATATATATATATATATATATATATATATATATATATATATATATATATATATATATATATATATATATATATATATATATATATATATATATATATATATATATATATATATATATATATATATATATATATATATATATATATATATATATATATATATATATATATATATATATATATATATATATATATATATATATATATATATATATATATATATATATATATATATATATATATATATATATATATATATATATATATATATATATATATATATATATATATATATATATATATATATATATATATATATATATATATATATATATATATATATATATATATATATATATATATATATATATATATATATATATATATATATATATATATATATATATATATATATATATATATATATATATATATATATATATATATATATATATATATATATATATATATATATATATATATATATATATATATATATATATATATATATATATATATATATATATATATATATATATATATATATATATATATATATATATATATATATATATATATATATATATATATATATATATATATATATATATATATATATATATATATATATATATATATATATATATATATATATATATATATATATATATATATATATATATATATATATATATATATATATATATATATATATATATATATATATATATATATATATATATATATATATATATATATATATATATATATATATATATATATATATATATATATATATATATATATATATATATATATATATATATATATATATATATATATATATATATATATATATATACATTTAATTCTAATTCCAGTGAATTTCTAAAAAAAGTAAGTAATTACATCTCTTTTTCTAATACTTGAATGTTTATTGTGGTATTTATTTTTCCACGTTATTTAAAATTAACCTCAGTTTTTGATTGTATTTTTCAATACACTAACACGTGCGTGTAATTATGGTATAAATTTTTTCTAATACTTGAATGTTTATTGTGGTATTTATTTTTCTAAAATATTCAAAGTCAACCTCAGTTTTTGATTGCATTTTTCAAACACCAACACGTGGGCGTGATCATGTTATTTATTTTTCAAGTTATTTAAGCATAACCTTGTCATATATATAAATATATATTTTTTTTAAATTGATAAAGTTTTTTGTAGTTTCACTTCTTACGAGTGTACGCTAGTACACGCACACATTTTTTTAATTTTATTTTTTAATTTATGAAGTGGCAAATCTAAAACAGATTGTGGAACCTTATTATACATTCGGATACCGAGCCCCACAAAGCTTCCATTAATTTTGTGCAGACGAAAGTAAGGCACCGCGAGCTTATTTTTATTTCTTGTATTTCTACCGTGTATGTCACTGTGTTTATCGTGCTAGTTAAGATGTTATACATTGCAACACATTACACTCGTCGCTTTGAGACATGAGATTAAGTCTCGTTACCCCAGTAATTTCACTAGCTTACAGCGCCCTTCAAACTGGAACACAGTAAGGTTTGCACATACCTACTAGCAGTAAGATTATTTGTTTGTGTGCTTGTGTAAATATACTGTTACTTTCGCAGAGGTATTAAACAACGCGATCTTCGACGAAGACACCGACGAAATGGTGGTCGTTAAAGACATAGAAATGTTCTCCATGTGCGAGCACCACCTGGTGCCGTTCTACGGCAAGGTCTCCATCGGATACTTGCCGCAGGGGAAGATCCTTGGCCTGAGCAAGCTGGCGAGGTAATGAACGGACTTTCATCTGCTAAGTTCTTCTAACACGGTCCCTGGTTCGATTCTGGAACCACGAGATAGTAAGATTTACTAGGTAGTGTCCATATGTCTAAGCCGGAGTATTCTGGTGAGCACTCTTCAACATTAAAGAAGTTAGCGCATTATATACTCCCGGACACGTCTATTGGCCCACCACCCAGTGTTTAAAGTTTCGACGGAGTCTAGTTAAAAATAAATGTTAGGTGGAGCAATAAGTTTTAATGCAGTTTTGAAGCAGATTTATTGGTCAACCCCTATGTAGGTTTTTTTATGTAATTTCGAATTGATTTGGCCGGCAGAAGTTTTACACCTTGGGCGACAACTTCAGGCCGAGTATCCATATTTTTTGGTCAAAACTGGCTCTAAGTTTAGATTTGCCTTTTTATGGAACCAATAATCGGAAATATCAAAAAAAAAAATCCAACTTGTGCGAAATAAAAAAGTTTACTCCATTCCTGGGTCGTTGAAAACAATGAACAGACTCGAATTTTCGTTTTTTTTTTCATAATCCTGAATTCAAAATAAAAAAAAAACATACATAAAGGTTGACCAAAAAATCAGCTTTAAAACTGCATTAAAACTTATTGCTCCACCTAACATTTATTTTTAGCTAGGCACCGTTAAAACTTTTAAACATTGAGTGGGCCGTTAGATGTGTCCGGGAGTGTAATTAAAGAGATAAAACATAAAGTTAATATGATAGTTCTCTGCTAGATTATTAAATACACATAAAATATAGTTCTATCGATAAGTACTTAATGAAATACTTGTTTGGTATTTCCAGGATCGTTGAGATCTTCTCCCGGAGGCTCCAGGTGCAGGAGCGGCTAACTAAGCAGATCGCCATCGCCGTCACGCAAGCAGTTCGACCTGCTGGTGTAGCGGTTGTCATAGAAGGAGTGTAAGTAATTAATTTCATAGGTTTTCTATGAAGGCATCATTGCGCCTGGTGGTAATAATCTGCTAATAATGAAGCCGTGATAAGGCAGTTTCGCCATACGTCTTCTAGATGGCGTTGTTTCGATCACAACAGCTTCAGCTTGAAGTTAAGGCTTTGATGATTTATAATTGTGTCCCAGTTGTGGGAATAATTAAGGCTGTTCAGTGATGACCTGAACTTTGGATAAGCGTGTTCCTAGGAATGGAAAAGCTTTTTTTAGTACTCTCGCTGTGCATCAAGCATGATGCTTCACGTCAGCTGTTCTGCTATGGGAATGTTTTGTTCACAGGCACATGTGCATGGTGATGCGCGGCGTCCAGAAGATAAACAGCAAGACCGTCACGTCTACCATGCTCGGCGTGTTCCGCGACGACCCGAAGACGAGGGAGGAGTTCCTCAACCTCGTCCACTCCAAGTGAGACCCTCGTTTCACTTCGCATCCGTAACCGTTCACTTTATGTTATACCGTGGAAATGTTATAAATTTGTTTATATATTCACTTTATCACAGATCAGAGAAGTCTACTCAGCAGTAGACTTCTATCAGCTGATGATGATAATAGATCTGTTCTATTACTAAGTTCTACGGTTATGTGTAATTACTAATCATTAATTAAACTGCAAAATTGTTACAATTAGTTTTTTCTTTTTGTTTAAATTCTATTTATTACAAAGTGTACTTATTTAACTGTCTATAAGGTCTTTAATAAATACGTTAAGTTATTAATTGTGTTGTTAAGTATTAACTTATGTAACAATACAGACTTTTTAACGGATTCATTAGATGTTCGTCTGTAATGATTTCTGTTTATTGACTATGTTTATAGTCTGTATTTCTGTATTCTATATTATCAATTGGCTGATATGATGATGATGATTTTAATTTCTTTCCGTTCGTTTAACTAATTTTCCATACAGATATATAACATTTCTACGGAGCCAATCGTCTTGTGTTCATTGGACGCTTTCAAAATTTATGAAAGTTACACGAATTTAATTTGCTACCGTTTAATGTAAATTATTTTAATTATGTACAAATTTTATTGTAATTAATTGATGCACAATAGTTGCATGTTAAGTTATCACTTAATGTGTTGTAAGCTTCGACGAACAATCGAACTGGACGAACGATTAATTTAAAAGCACAGCGGCATTAAGTAATCAAACTGTGGTTTTATTTAAAAAACTAAGATTTCTAATAATGTTTACATTAGAATCATACAAATAAAGATCTATAGATATTTTTTCTTTCAATGTAAAGTAAAGTAAAGTGGTAAGTAATGATATTACTGGAGTAACGAGACTAGTATCTTATGACACAAGGCGACGATTACAATTTCAGTGTATTATACTGATGCATGTTTTGCTCAAAACGAGACCAATTCTTCTTCGCAGTTATTCAGTGTCTATTACTGTTTTAGTCGACTTTTACGTCCTTTTCGTAGTATTACGAGACAATAGATCCGCGTCCTACATCCAATAGCATTGTTCGTCGATTTTTACAAAACGTTTAATATAGTTTCATTATTACAATTCTCACGTTCCTTTTACGCAATTTTTTGTCTTTAATATAAACTGCCTTTAGTACACTTTAATCGGCTTCGTATGTTTATATGATTTTAAAAGTATTTGTTGTGTGTGTTTGTTTTTGTTGATGGACAATAATAGATTTTTTTTTGTTTGTAATAATCGTTTGGGAGAGGTAACGGTATATTGCCCGATGCGTTACCTTTCGTGATCGATTTTTATAAGATTATTGATCAAGGATAAAAAGTAAGTTTGCGTTTCGATTATTTAATTTTTTTTTGTATAACTTATGAAGTCTGGTTTAAAGAATCATATTATTGTCAATGTAAATTCCAATTCTATGGGAAAACATGAAAGTTTGTTGAGGTTTTTCTGATTGTTTATCTTATTCACGTAAAAATCTCGGGCAGTCGATGGCTGATGCCCGACATTTTTGCTCAGCCTTAGTTAAATATAAACGAACCAATAAGTTGTTTGGATGTTGCCTTATATATGTGAATATACGAATTTTTATATGTTTAACGTTTGTTATAATAATTGTATAATTGATACGTTTTATTTTATAAATAAAGATTTATATTTTAAGTTATTCATGACTTTTCTTTATCATCCATCATCATTTTTAGTCTGTATATATATTAAAAACTATCATCGAGATTTATAAGTCTACGTACCTAGTCTTCATTAGTCCTGTATGTACTGCATATTTAAAGGAAGTAAAAGCCTTTTTTTTTATTATATATGTTAGTCACGGTGACTGTACAAATCATGATATTTATTGTGATAATAAAGTCGGTGGCGTATTCTTTAGCGATTGCAATGATGCTTTGTTATCTTTGAAATCTTAAATGTAAATAGCATCTTATGCTGTAAGAAAACGTATTTGCTGTCGTCACTACTAACAGCTTACAAGTTTGTAGCAATGCCATTGTTTAATACGTAGAGTCCTTTATCCTTTCTCTGTCCATTTGGAACAATGTCAGCCTCGACGAAATATAAGACAAAATTACTATAATAAAAAGCCTCAATCTCGACTTCATCATTATCATAAACATTTAGAGAATTTGTGGGTACTACAAAATTTACGATATGTTTACCACTGTGGCATATACAGTCGTGAAATTGCTAAGTGATAACTATCTTTTCATCAGCGTCATTCTTCTTTGATGTGATCTTACTGCATCAACTAACAGCAGAATAACGAATAATTTATTTTACGTCATTTTGAATTCTGTAACAATTTAAACATGTCCGACTATAAGCAAACTTTTCGTGCGTCTTTTTGTGCATTGGCTACATTATAACGAAGTTAAGTTTCTCTGTAATAATTAAGATTCTGTACCACTTACCATTTCAAAGAACATCTGGATAATATCAATTTAGTCGATGCCAAACAATTCAAATGTTTTCTGCGATCCGGTGTTTTTTATACATATTTATTTAACTTTTAACCTAAGATAGGTGAAACTCGGTAGCGCTTTTGTATGTTCGCTTCAAATATTAGTGATATGCTGTGTTTTTTATCCAACGAAAAGATAAAGCTTAATCTTAGTCAACTCTGACTCCGACTATAAAAAATCTTTACAACCGGAACACAACAATGATATTATGGCCGATTTGCAATATAGAAGAGTAGGGAATAGAACTTGTTGTTGCTATGCGGCTTCGGTAAAACCCTTCCATCATAAAAAAATCACAATACATAGCTTTCTAATCGACCGGCAAGGTAAGCAATTAGATCTTTCTTTTTGAAACGCACCATAGCAAATAACGATAGTAGCGAAATACTATTAACTCTTATAAGGCGAGGTGTGCAATTTACTGCTGTGAATATATCCTTACTATCTCCTCAAAATCCTCAGCAGTACGACCTTGTCCCTCTTTTTCTTTCTTAACCTGTCCAAGCCCGGGCGTCAAAAGTACGTTGTGGCCCCCACACCCGGACCCTAGAGACGGCCGACCGCTTAAGTGCGCGTGCGGTTAAGTATGCGGCGGCTATCATCACGAGAATTGAAAGTCGAAATGTGTTGAAACTATAGCACCTTTGTATGATTGTTATATACCACTAAAAAGATAATTTATTCACAAATACAAATTTGTACAATTTAGCCTATAATAAATGAATAAGAACCTTTGGTGAGACAAAATATCCGACGCGGGACATCGCTTCACTACAATTGAAGACGTTCGGTTTTAGGCTTCTGTAGGGATACACATCACAACAACGCGTCTAGAATTACTCATAATCGCTTGAGTAAAGAAAACAAGTTCGTACCGCAATATAATGTAGGAAAACTATCAGCGTCATAATCATTATCGTATCTATATATTAATGTGTTTTCTATTACTGTTATTTATTTTTTGCATTCTCTTATATATCTTAAGACAATGTTCTAAGAATTGTATTACGGTGGACACCTTTTTTAACGCGTTAGCGATTCAATTATAAATCCATTCACGTTGAATGAAGATATATATATGATAAATATAAAAAAAACAGACACATTTCGATTGATCTGAAACGTAGGTGAGTGTTTATATCTGAATATTAATTTTAATCCCAAATAGTTAATGTTTCCTTTGTAATTTCGAGACGTCTTTCTACGTTCTACTCCAATAAACTTGCTACTTACAGCATCTTACAAAGTTAGTGCTTGGCAGAAATAAGTAATACTTCGCAGAGGAGCAATTAATAGCATTCCACCGCTGTCCTCTGTAATTGAATAACTTTTTCTCTTTTCTAGATACAAACATGAGGGTACTAACAGCTTTCAGTCTTGCCATTTCGCTGGGTATTGCCAACGCCGCTCCCGTCTCTAAAGCAAGAAATAAACTTGTCGTAACTAAAGACAATTATCCAGAGTCACTTCTAGTTTACTCCGGAGAGCATGAAATAGTAAACATTATTGTTCCAGTCAATAATTTAAATTATGGCAGCAATGATTATCTCTTCTTCTTTGTCGAAGCTGACAAAGATGAATCGGGTAGAAATATTTATAAAGGTTTGTACGTCGTCAAAGATGGAGAACCTAAGAAATTACTCGAAAATGGCAGAGACGCTGCAGCGGCTCCCGACGATGGCAAGGAAGCTTTCATTGCAGCGGAAGACGGTATCTACTTGTACAATGATGAGAAACTATCAGTAGAGAAGTATGGTACAATATCAGACAGCATCATTGGAATCGAGAAGCCTGCAGACGTCGATTTAATTTACATTTTAAATGAATATGGAAATGTATACAGAGTAACAGAGCATGGAAATAAGAAAGAGAAAATTAACGAAATTGTTGGTGCAACAGAAATACTTTTGGATTACTATAACAATTTGTATTACATAGACGTCGATAATAATGTTTACATTTACGATGAAGAAAAAGTAAGAAAAATAGAAAACGTTCCTGAAAATGCAAGTGATGTGCGACTGTTAAAACCAGCTATAACCTCAGACGGGTCAGTACCACTCGTGGTTGATGATAAATTGTACATGCTGTACGATGATGATGCTGAACTGTTTGATTACGTCGAATTCGCACCCGGCGGCAAACCAAGCGCTTACGGAACCCAAGCCGGACTAACGCAGTTCTATGCGAAGGATAAAAAGATTTATCAGTTCGATATGCTATATTTAGAACTAAGTTTATTGGAAACTATGTTAGAAGAACTTGTGGACAGTATTAACATGATAATATCTTTGTTGCTGCAGTAATATCATTAAGAAGATATTTCGATGAATTTTAGACTTAAATTGTTTCAATTCTGTTATCACGTGTTCATTATTTGTTTAATTGATATGTTACAAGAAAATATAAAGATTTATTAACTACAGAGACGTAAAATGAGCTTAAAAAATATTGTAGTCTCTCTCTCTATGAAACTGGAAAAGGAAGCGCATCTTCATAATCAATTTGGAATAATGTTTAATAGGAATATATAGACGTATCCATTTCTAATTAACGTTTTTTAAGTGATTATAACTCTTTTTATACTTATCAAGAGTCAGCTTTGTTATCACTGGTTAGCTGGTGGAGAACTCATATTTGTGTAAAATTGTAATGCTAATTTGTTTGATTGTAAATAATACATATTGTATATGTAAATAAAGTGTAAAATACATGATTAAATAAATTGCGTTTATTAGTATATAGATACATTATTTTCTAATGGAAATTCTTTGTAAATTTTCAACTGTTTATATATTTTTTAAAGATCACAAGTGGATGTGTTATTAAATCTAAAAAAATGCTAAAATTTGTTTTTTTTTTATGTATTTTCGATTGATATTCCATCCAAGGCAGAAAAGTTTTGTCAGTATAGGTAATTTTAAAACGCCTACTTATACCGTCGAGCATACTGCAGTGTAAATATACTCAGAACTAATTTTTCCCGTAGTTAAAATACTATAATAATGTAAGACATTTCTTTCCGTAATTTTGTTTTGTATTCGCCTTTAAACGTATATAAACTATGCTATAAATCTATAGCGGCGCATAATTTGGATGTTTACAATAGAAGATGTTATGGACGTAATTTGTAAAAGTATAAGTAATGAAAATGAGTAATTTTATTGTAGAATTCTGATTGCCAATTTACACATTTACGTTGGCAATATATTCAATACGTTTAATATATAATTAACTAGCTGACCCGACAGACTTCGTTCTGTCAAAAAAAATTGGAATGTTCTTTGTTCCTGCCTATTTTATAGCCGGGGCAAAAACATCTTCTGAACAGAACCGTCACCCTGGTTAGGGGCGGTGTGTGGGGTTCAGCACTATATATATTCATCTAATAACTAATATTTAAATATTAGTGGGTTCCAGAACAGTGGCCAAAGTTATAATTAAAGTACATAAGTTATATTTACTATGATAATTTTTTAGGAACAAGTAACTGTCGCAATCGAAATCTTTTTGACATAATGTAGTCTGACAGATGGTAACGCGGTTTGTGCTCGACTGATGTATTGACGTGGAAACGAATGCTTTTTAGGTTCTGGTTTCTGGTTTCTAGTTTCTGGTTACTGGTTTCTGGTTTCTTCTGGTTTCTGGTTTCTGGTTTCTAGTTTCAAGTTTCTGTTTCTGGTTACTGGTTACTGGTTACTGGTTTCTGGTTTCTGGTTTCTGGTTTCTGGTTACTGATTTCTGGTTTCTGGTTTCTAGTTTCTAGTTTTTGGTTACTGGTTACTGGTTTCTGGTTACTGGTTTCTGGTTTCTGGTTCTGGTTTCTGGTTTCTAGTTTCTGATTTCTGGTTACGAGTTTCTGGTTTCTGGTTTCTGGTTTCTGGTTCTGGTTTCTGGTTCTGGTTTCTGGTTTCTGGTTCTGGTTTCTGGTCTCTGGTCTCTCGTCTCTTCGTCTCTCGTCTCTCGTATCTCGTCTCTCGTCTATCGTCTCTCGTCTCTCGTCTCTCGTCTCTCGTCTCTGTCTCTCGTCTCTAGTCTCTCGTCTCTTCGTCTCTCGTCTCTAGTCTCTCGTCTCTAGTCTCTCGTCTCTCGTCTCTCGTCTCTCGTCTATCGTCTCTCGTCTATCGTCTCTCGTCTCTCTCTCTCGTCTCTCTCTCTCGTCTCTCGTCTATCGTCTCTCGTCTCCGTCTCTCGTCTCTCTCGTCTCTCGTCTCTCGTCTCTGTCTCTCGTCTCTCTCGTCTCTCGTCTCTCGTCTCTCGTCTATCGTCTCTCGTCTATCGTCTCTCGTCTCTCGTCTCTCTCTCTCGTCTCTCGTCTTCGTCTCTCGTCTCTAGTCTCTCGTTTCTCGTCTCTCGTTTCTCGTCTCTCGTTTCTCGTTTCTCGTTTCTCGTTTCTCGTTTCTCGTCTCTCGTCTCTCGTCTCTCGTCTCTCGTCTCTCGTCTCTCGTCTCTCGTCTCTCGTCTCTCGTCTCTCGTCTCTCGTCTCTCGTCTCTCGTCTCTCGTCTCTCGTCTCTCGTCTCTCGTCTCTCGTCTCTCGTCTCTCGTCTCTCGTCTCTCGTCTCTCGTCTCTCGTCTCTCGTCTCTCGTCTCTCGTCTCTCGTCTCTCGTCTCTCGTCTCTCGTCTCTCGTCTCTCGTCTCTCGTCTCTCGTCTCTCGTCTCTCGTCTCTCGTCTCTCGTCTCTCGTCTCTCGTCTCTCGTCTCTCGTCTCTCGTCTCTGGTTTCTGGTTCTGGTTTCTGGTTTCTGGTTTCTGGTTTCTGTTTCTGGTTTCTGGTTTCAGATGTCAGATGTCAGATGTCAGATGTCAGATTTAAATTTTCAATTTTCAATTTTCAATTTTCAATTTTCAATTTTCAATTTTCAATTTTTAATTTACGGTTTACACTTTCCCAATTTCAGTTTTCAATTTTCAATTTTCAATTTTCAATTTTCAATTTTTAATTAACGGTTTACAGTTTTCAGTTTTCAGTTTTCAATTATCAATTTTCACATCATACAAACGTATTTTTGTTTAATAAAATAACAGAAGAGTTTCATTAATATAACAGGTACTTTACGAGAAATGCAAAATTAATAAGTTAACGTAAACTCTGCGAACTGAACCATCTTTTTTTTTATACAGATAGTATGTGATTCAAATATAATGAATGAAAAAAGTGTACACGCAAATTAATAAAAAAAAAACAGTTAAAATTAGCTTTCTGTTTTAATTTTTAAATCAGTATGTACAGCAACGGTTATTTCTGCAGCAGAGTGCAAACATTACTTTCTTCCAGTTTGAAAGGTGCTGTAAGTAATTAAATTACTGAGGTAACGAGACACATCAAAACAACGTTATGGGCACGGCTTTCGATCAGTTTTTTCTTCTCGTCTTTTTGTAATAGAATAAAACCGCAATACTGTTAACAGTAGTAGCTAATGATAAATGATTGAAAGACTAACAAACAAAAATCAAAACAAACCCTATCTTGATTAAATTGACGATTTGTTTAATATAAATATCAATTAGAAATAAATATTCCAAACAGGCTTATTCATCATACTCAAGAGCTATTTTTGGATGTAGGAAAAATAGAGATTAATGATCAATTATAAAACAATTCTCATCTCAGCATCTTCATATATATATACATGAGATTGATTTCGTGAAGTATTGCATTGTGAACAAGCAGAAATTGTGGTAAGTTGCCTATTTAAATATTAATAAATCATTGTTTTAGATATGTATTGATATAGCTGAAATATTAGAATCATCATCATCAGCCAATAGACGTCCACAGCTGGACATAAGTCCCGTTCGGAGATGTATGGAATGTTGATATTTAATTTAGTGTATTTGCAGAGACCATTTTAAAAATTTTCAAAAAGTAAAACTCTTGTCAGCTCTGATTTTAAAATAGTTAGAGTTCGTTTATTTCTTAAAATTCTATTTATATATTGTAGTAAGTAGTTATAAATATGTCCTTCATTAGCACAACGGGCAATCGTTAAAAAGTTTGCCAAATTTACTTTCTACTCTTTTCTAGATGATAATAATTTTTTTCAAATCCTATAACGATTTTATTTTTCAGCTAACAATGCAACTGCTGACAACTGTCACTTTAACCCTCTTGGCAGGGTTTGTCTGCACGTCCCCTATTGCTTCAGAAGAAAATGATAAATTGATAATCACCAAAGACCATTTCCCGGATTCATTTGCCGTTTACAAAGGCGAGCATGAAATCGTCAATATCATTGTGCCTCTCAATAAATTAAATTATGACACAAGCTATGAAGAGGATTATTTATATTTCTTTGTTGAAGCTGACGATGATGAATCTGGCAAAAGGGTGTATAAGGGACTATACGTTGTAAAAGATGGTGTACCTAAGAAATTACTAGATAATGGTCGGGATGCGGCAGCGGCTAACGATGATAGCGAAGACGTTTTCCTTGCCGCAGCAGACGGTATCTACCGGTACAATGATAAAAAAGTATCAGCCGAGAAGTACGGCTCAATAAAAGAGAGCATCATCGGAATTGAGAAAGCGTCTGGAAGCGATTTGATTTACATTTTGACTGAAGACAAAAAGGTATACAAAGTAACAAAACGAGGAGGTAAAAAAGAAAAAATCAAGGAGATAGTCGGTGCAGAACAAATCCTTTTGGATTATGAAAATAATTTGTATTATTTAGATGGCGATAATCAGATTTACGTATACAATAAACATGGTGTGAAGAAGATAGAGGGCATTCCTAAAGATTCAGAAAATGTGCGATTATTGAAACCTGTTTTGACTTCACGAGGTACAATACCGTTTGTGGTTGATGATAGTTTATATGTGATAGACGAAAATGAGGGCGTGGAACATTTCGATGCAATTGAATTCGGTCCTGACGGTACACCCAGCGCGTACGCACTGGAAGCTGGAGAGGTGCAATTCTATGCCTTAGACAAAAAGATTTATAAGCTCGAATTAGAAGACATTGGTCTACTTTTGATAGAGGCTGTATTCGAACAGTTCAAAAAGAAAATACTTAAAATTTAATCGTTAACCATTTAACAGTATTGTTATATCACACATGTGTGAATATGTTTATTTACCTTTTTAAACAATAACAATTCTCTTGCTTCTATTAAAATTGATTTTCATCATTTTATTATATTTTTATTTTGATGTTTGTTACCTAAATTTGTGAATTGGTCTTGAGATTCTTAATCCATATTTACCATGAGCTGATGTTATCTACAAATTTCATTAAGAATCGACGAAATTAGCAGGACGTCGACAATATGAGAAGATTTACGTTAATCCTTAACAATGAGTAGTAAGCCACTAGAGATATATTGAAATTTGTTACTCCAGTAATTTTACCGGCTCCAGCTCTTATTAAAGAAAACGGAAACTGATGTTGCAGTGGTATTTATGGGAGACTTGTGACCAGAAAATTGAATAATGGTAAAGTAGATTATCTACAGTTTGAAATGTGTTGTACTCTGGTTAAAGTAGTTGCAGTTTATTTAAGACTAGACAGAGATTGACTACCTTGAAGTCGAATTAATATAACTAAGACGCAATTTATTTACAAATAATAAACAATAATAAAATAATTTAATTACAGTATTATGCTTTAAGGTTACATTCACCTGAAAACCCATTCAGATCTTAATGATGCATTTAATGATTATTATGCTCGATGCAATTTAGTTTGTACAAATGATGATGAAAATCATATTTATTATCATTAACACGTTTCCAAATTAACAGATGTTTTCAGTGGTCGAGGATGCTGGTCCAGTCTTTGTAGACGTTGTCTTTCGCCGTTTCGATGATGGACATGATGATTTTAGTGACGTCACTCGGCCAATGTGACACAACACCGAACATCGACTTCAGCAAAACCTCCATTACGTTGAATTCGTAGATTTTTCCGTTCACCGCAGCAACTAAATACAAAGTGGCATCGATGCTGTAGGCCGATGGTCTTTCTCTTATGTAGAAATCTTTTTTATCGGCGGTTCCGTTAGCGTAAAGGATGTATAATCCACCGTCAGCGAAGAACGGTACGCATTTGTCCATTATGAAAGCGGGACGGAGTAGTTTGATCTCCGTGAACTCCTCGCCGACGGTTGTGACGTAGCTGATGTAGCTGCCGTCGTGCCTGGCCACGTGGGGCATCCGGTCGTCGCATGCGATGTAGTATATATTGTTAGAAGTGTCCAGAACGAATTCGGTTGCGCACAAAATCGATTGTATCAAAGTCTTCACAGTGCCATTCTTCTCGATCTTGTAGATCTTCCTCTCCGAATTCAGAATGAATATAGCATCGCTGTTGTTAGCTTTCTGTAACTGAGAGATGTCGTCAGTGAACGGACCGTATTTGTTAGCTGATAGAGTTCCAGCTTCGTAAACGTATAAGCCGTCTTTGGCGCCGAAGTATATAGTTTTGTCCGAGCTGTAATCAGCTGTTGTATCCCTGCCACCTTCAAGGACTTCGTAAGCAGCTAATCCTTCTAGCACGTAGATGCATGTGCCTCCTTCTAGTCTCGGGTTGGATATTGTGAAGAATATTGACGGTATGTCGACAACGTCGGCGGGAACGTATTTAGTATTATCCGCTGGTACTAAAATGCTCGTTATGTTGAATTCTGACGAGAATATCACCTGTTCCTCTCTGAATATTGACGTGTAGCTGTTCGGTGACCTCGCCAGCTCCATCGACAGCACCAGATTAGCGACGCAATATGACGTTACTAAAGTTAAAAACATTATTCTCGAATACCTGAAACGAAGAATATTTTGATTTTATAAACATTTTTATTGTTTTTAAAGTTAAAATCACGTTTTAATTAAACTTTTTGACAAAAAGTAAAGATTTTTTTTAACATCATCATTTCTGTCGTTTGATGTGATCTATGGAACGTGGACCTTTCACATAGAAGTATAATCGACGTACTAGCCGAGTATGGCAAGCTAGTTGGCAAGTACAAAAGATAGGTGAAAAGGAATAAAAATAGAAAAATAGGACCAACACAAATTATATATGAATACAAAATTAGTCTCACTGTGTTCAACTCTGGGGGTAGATTTTTATTGAGCTTTGGGGAATAATACTAAACTGTAAGACATTTTAAATACTCGGTTAAAAATGGACTACTTTTGCAGACCTGTGTTATATTATATGTATAATGGAGTCACAACTTGTATAGACGATTTTGTTAATGTTCTTTGTTAATACATATAAATTTTTACCTCATAAGGATTATCAATATTCAATAAATTATAAGAATTTTTTTCAAAGAACTATAGAAATTCTGTTTAAGTATTTTCAGAGGAAAGTCAAAATCTTGTTTTTAATGGTAATAGAAAATAAGACAGACTAAAGAGATTTGAGAGAGTATAAGAGTAGTAGAGAGATTATTAGATTTTAAACATTGGACTCCACCGAATACGGCGCAGTCCGAGAAACTGGAGATAAAAGCGATGGATACGAGCCTGAAACATAAGGAATAGTACATAAGAAAGAGGGAGAAAGTGATCTTGAAGAAAGTACACAAGCGAGGGATGCGTTCAACGTATTATATAATGCTGTTGTTCAATGTGGATGAGCATGCGATGTCCAGCGGAGCATGCCCGAGCCGATACCAACGCGTCTCCACTGACGGACGGCAACAAAATATACGATAATAATCTCCGTTTATTAAATCAAAATAACTTTTCACATAACACAAAATATCTACATGATACTTATACAAAAAAAAAATATATTGTTTATTTAGTATTTACGATATAAATATATTAATGATACATATAATAAACTTAAAAGAAAAACCTGCAGCGCTAAAACAAATACAAGTTTATTGAAATAACAGGTTTAGTAAACAGGTTAAATAATACTCTACAGTATTTTAAATATACGTTACAGAAACTTAGACAACATTTAATAAATAGTATGAATAAACTAAACACTATAAAGATTTTTGTTGGTGGCGTTAACGTCTCATTTACTTTAAAGTATTTTGCTATAGATAAAAGATAAAACAATTAAAGTAATTTTAATTTCTGCTTAAAGTAAACTTGTGAATATTGTTTTCGGAGATTAAACAAAAAAACCTTTGTTACAAACGGTTAGCAGATGCTCTAGTCAAGACACTCATTGTAACTACAGCGAATTTCGAATTGTTGCGTATAACTGTGTTTATACTAGTATTTTACACTGGAAACAGTTTCTAGAAAGTAAACAGAGGTGACAATAATAAAAACAAGATGAGTATTGCAGCGTTTGACGAAAAAAGTATAACAAAGCGCAGCAAATGAAACGAGCGTGTCATTTCATCATCGTTTATACGCTTGTTGATTTAGGAGTAATACGCATCTGAAGCTACATAAATCATTAATTACTTCAGCTTAACTTTGCTTAATGACGAACAAAGATCATCTATGCAGACATGGCATACTTATTGATTATCGTTGTATGCTGGTAAAAGTCACAAAGAAAACTTTTGCTGTTACTATTCTTTTAATATCCTTTGGAGGACCACCTTCATGTAAGTATCTATCATATAATATTGATATTTGTAATCTTCACTACGGTGGATCTACTTAGATTCTTGATTTACTTATATGTTACTAGTAGATCACACTTATCTGCTTTCTTTTATCACCACAAACTTCACATCAAATGAATCAAGTTTTGCGGAAGCTTGCGCCGAAATTATTAGTAGTATTTACTACTTAATTCGGGCTTATTAAAACGAATAATCGTTAATAATAACCGAGAACCTACTCTCAAGAAACTATATCCTTGATAAAACTACATTCGGAACGTCAAATAAAAAAAATATGATTTACAATGGAAATGCGTACAACGCTCTTCCTTTCTTCCTTCCTTCCTCGCACATAATATAAACAAACTGAAATACAGATATATTTCAGTACGTTAACAAACATCTAAGTTATAATCATCTAGTTTAAACCTCGATATTATTAAAACAAAGTTCTAGACAACATATTTTAACTATTGAACAGTAAAGTCAAAGTTTGGTTTAGTTTAATCATTTTATGATTATTTTCATTGTTCGAACTACTTCAGGTTTTAAAGGTTTAAAGTATTTTTGAAATACAAAACTCTTAGCCTGTGCTAGTTAATATTGTTTTCGTTACTTTAATAACAGGAAACAAAAGATTTGAATGTAATCTTATTCAGTGTTTTCGCCCCCATTTGATATAAGTTCTATGACCCCTCCCTGATATGCTCCACAAGTATTGGATTCGTGACAGTTGTATATGTGAGTTCTGAGGCACCGCACCCGAAGCAACCAGCTTTACTGCAGTTCACTTAATCGTAAGTCAATTATAATTCATAAGTTAGAAAACAATTAGGTACATGGTCCTCTTTGGTGGTTATTTTTATGTTATAAAGACTTAACGTTCGGTGTAAGTCTCAACTTAAAGGATAGGAGATTAAGTATAACAGATTGATTTTTAATTTTGTTATCTTGTTGGTACCATAAATATTAAAAAAAAAACTATCTTTTAGTTGGAAAACATAAGAAAATTTATAAAGTCTTATAACAGTTAATCATTTCTGACGATGTGTTTTAATAACTTTGTCGTGTAGGAATTTTAATGTTTTCCAATTTGTGTATTGCTTATATAAACATTTCGGTAATGAGTAATAAAACTATATTCATGTAGAGATTACAATATGAAATACTTGATCATGTATATATATATAAATTATGTAAAACAAGCTTACTTTATACCAAAGAGCAATTTCTTAATGTATGCGAGGCAGAGCAACGAAAAACGACAGAGTGAAGTTAAAAATTTAAAATTGTTATGCTAAGTAGCATTGTAAATAAAATAAATAAGTATAGTGTGATAGTAAACATATTATGTAAATACAGACAAGAGTTAGAGAAAGGAAGTATTTAAATAATATCCTTTCATTTAATTGAATAGTTTACGATAACTGAATAGTTATTTGTATAATAGCCATTGAATTCAAGTGAAATAAGTTCACATAAACATAACGACGGTAAAGCCGAAACGATAATAATGATAAATACAGATTTTTAAATTTAAAGTCTGGTTGAATTGATTTAATAAGTACATCATCATTCATTATGATTTACGAGGTAGATTGTAAGTTTAAAATATCTGATGGTATTATATATGCAATCTAATAATACTCGACATCAAGTTCACAAGATGGCAGATGGTAAAGTGAATTTAAAATACCTATCAAACGGATCCAAGCTAACGCTATAAAAAGATGTAACAGTTAACTCCGTAATAAAAATAATAACTATTTCTTTCTATTTCTAGTAATTTCATAACACTTAATTAAAAATTCTTATTACAGAAATCCAGAATGATACCAGTTCTGCTTTTGATAGCGGTCACAACAGTATATGCGGACAACTGCTCACATGTGTACGATGAACTCAACTACACGAGGACGTCCATACTGACCATAAAAGGTCTCCCGACCAATTTGGTGTATAATCCAAACAATAAAGATCTATATTTTACATTGATCGATCTAGAATCATTGCAGAACGATGATGTACAAACTAAAATGGATCAGTATATACTAAGGAGTGGGGAGCCTATCATCATAGATAGTGTTAGAGGTCAGGCTGCAGCGGTGGACGTTAGAAATGATAAAGTATATATAGCAAGCGACGACGGTATAGGCGTTTTAAATTCATCGGATAGAGTACAATTCGCAAGTCTAAAAGATGAAGATGTAGTTCAAATGTTTAAACCGGCGCATAGCGATGATCTGTACGTAGTCACATATCCAAACAACGAAGTGTTCGTTGTGAACACGAAGAAAAACGAGAAGAGGAGAGTTGAATACGTTCCGTGTGCTTTCATACTGGCTGTAGACGGCGAAGGTAATATATTCTACGAATGCGACTCCAAGTACGTTAAGATGCTGCTGAAAGATTTCCAAGAACCGGTGGAGTTTGTCGGTATAGCTAAAAATTCCGCCAGAGCCGTGGCCGTGGACGAGAGCAACAGGACAATATTAGCTGCTAACGACGGCCTGTACTGGCTTAAACCAGACAACGTAATACCTAAGAAGCTGATGAATCTAGACTTCGTGCCATCAGGTCTAGCGTTTAACGGTGACGAATTATATTTAGCGACGAATGGAATCATTTACAAGTACGTTAGCAACGAATGTCAGTGATTGATATATATAATATTTATTGTTTGATAGGAAACTGTACTTGTGCGAAACTCAAACGAACTGTCGATATATAATAAAATTAAAGTAATTTAAAATTATAATTTCGTTTCAATTATTGATAATTACATTAGGTTAACTATTGTGTCATCATCATCATCATTTCAACCGATGGACGTCCACTGCTGGACATAGGTCTCTTGTAATACAGTCTCTTGTATTGTGGCAACTATTGTGTGGTGCAGTTAAATTCTAACCACGATCCAGACTGTTTTGGTTAAAGTTTACACAAACATTTGTTTTACCACGGTATAAATAAGGTAGGTGAACAAACATAAAAAAATAGCCTATGTTTTTAGCTAACCTAATTTCAACAATAGTAAAAGAGAAAGAGATAACATTAATCGTTTAGCTGAAATCTTAATTTTAATTAAAGCTATGTATGAGTACAGAGCAATAAAAAAGCAGTTCAAAATCGGTTCAACCGTTTCCAACAATACAAACGAAGAAGACACACAAACATTCTTCTTTTTAACCGCATCTTGTCATCTAAACAGTAGTGTATATTACTGCGTTCCAGTTTGAAAGGCGTAGTAGTAGTAGCTAATGAAATAACTTATGTCAAGACGACGAGCGCAATGTGGTGCAGTGTATACCATCTTAACTAGCGGCATGTTATAGGTAAGCGTATCATTTACCATCAGCTTCGTGGTATAAAAAAGATAACTTACATAATTTGACAAGGTACAGTGTTGTCGTGTAAATATTCTTACTAGTAATTTAGGGATTAGCGTATCGCTTAACGCGTTTAAATTAAAAGTGATTACTGTTAAGCGCGTGCGTGTAATTGCGATATTAACACAACCGTTTCCCTTTCCGCGTTGTTTCTTTCTTCATGAAAGAACTCATTGAAGAACGACGAAGATAAAAAAACTTAACACACCGATGGATCAGTGGTTAAACGGCTTCGGTGAATACGAAATACGAATCTCGTTTTTTTATTAGTTACGAAATTATATCGATTTACACTTTATTGTGAGTGATATATTCATGAGACTGTTTTAGCGTCATGATGGAAATTCGACTTTACTTGTTATATTTACGTATAAAAAATGTATTTATGTTAGTTGATTGTAATAATAATTAAAAAAACTTTTCTTGTGGTTTCGGTTAATAAAAAAAAAACAGATAATTCTAGAATACTTCTTTATAATATAACCTAATTTTGTAATTACCGCAGTAGGGTAAACGCCGGCTTTAAAACACGGAGGTTCCCGACTCGTTTCCGAGGCCGTGTAGACTTTTCTAAATGTGCTATGGTCAAAAAATGACAGCGAGAAATTGGGGTCAAGTGTGAGTCGGTTGTAGATTGAAAAAAAATATTAAACTTACCGTTTTTTTAATGAATTGCCCTTTTAAACTCACTCCCTTCAAGATGGAGTATCGGATGCCTTTTGATAACTTCCAATTGATTATTGATAGTTATTGTTATAGATTTTAAAACATTACATCATCCTATCCGCTGGTGAAGAGCGTAGAATAGAATTTATACAGGGTGTTTTAAAATTTAATTTTAATATGTATAACAAATAACTGAAGTAACACTGAAAATAATGATGATTTTTTTAGAAATTATCGTCAGTGTAGGTTTCGAATATAAGCAATCTAATTTAAATATATTTTTAATTATATGTAGTAGACAAAATTTACTTTAAACTAGTCTAAGTTAGACTACATGACTCGTGAAATTAGATTTAGCAGTTTCAAAAATTACTAAGAACATATAAACATAATTATAACTAGAACTTAATTTTATGGATCCAAACAAATTATATATGAAATTGCATTAATCGCTTGGGAAGCTGTGTTAAATTTGGAAGAATTAGTTCATTAGAACCTTTCAAATAGCAGTAAGCTACTGCTTGACAGTTGAATCGATCTAGACGGACTCTCAAAAAGATTCACAACAAGTATTCCTATCAGTGACTATATATAAGATAGTTACTGGTAGGAACAGCAGTAAATAGGAATAGTAGTAGAGTAAGTTAGTTAATTAATATTAGTTAGTTAGTTATATTAATTTAATATCTTAACTAACGCTTTAGCTACAGGCTAGATGACAGGATGAATATTGAAAAGCTAAATGTAAAATTAATATTTTTTATAAGTTTTGGGTTCGTCGTATAAGAACGCCATGGGTTTGTCTGTATATATGAGTTTGGATTATAATGAAAAAGATCAGGTTTTATCTGTGTAAGCCCTACAGTGGTCAACATGCGCAATGTTTATAAACTTCTCTATCACAATGGTAGGCGACGTTTTATATAGTGTCTAGGAGTGACTAATTGTCACCTACAGCGCGGCTGACGGTACAGGTATGACCTAATTTTTAATAGCTATTACTATTTAATTTAATATAGCCTTATAATACACAGACTTTGTGCTTTAGTGTTACTTATCATCATCATTAACAGTAATTTTGTTAAAATACTGCACAAGCCGCTGGACGAAAAAAACAATTTTGTTGTAATAGTTTCTGTAGTAATATTATGTAGCTTAAATGTATAGTCTATAGTCGATATAATGCCTAGATCTATAAGAGGATTGACAGTTAAAACAAATCTAGAATCATCTAAATCTGAATTATTTTTTATATATACTTCTTTTGCTAACTTCGTTAGTTATAAATCTTTAGATTTGTCTGAACTTATATATTTTGAAGTGCAATTATTTAGGTTCTTATCATCACCCGATAAATGTCATCAACCGATTCTTCGATGTTCACATGCATTCCGTGATTTGCTATAAATAAATTTTCAACTCTTTCAGACTCGCCATCGTTTGTCATGCATTCAAAATGTCGCTAACGAAGTTTGTAGTCGCTTTTACGCTCACCACCCTAACAATAATCGTCATCCAAGCCGAGAAATGCGACAAGACCAAGATCGGCAAAGAGTTTTACAAACGGCAACTGGTCGCCACGATGGACGGTTACGCGACCGGCCTGGTCGTAGACCCGAGGACTGAAAACATGTTTTTCGTGTTACACAAAAGGAATTACACTAAAGGTATATTTCTGCTCAGACACGGAGCTCTCGGTGTTCAGGAGCTGCCCATCTCCGATGATCTGGTCGGGCAATGCGTCGGCATAGACGTTACCAACAACATCATCTACATAGGCACTAACCAAGGGCTGACCATATACGATAAAAATAAGAATGAAATACATACAGACAGACCAATCGGCGATGACGACGTTCGTAATATATTCTTCGATAAAACCGACAACCTCATGTATATAACAACGGGACCACAGCACGAGGTGTTCAAATTCGTAAACGGATCTGCTGCTGTGAAGAGATACGAGAAGGTGCCGAAGGCTTACAACTTCATCCTCGACGCGAAAGGCAACGCCTTCTATGAATACGTCGACGGGAGGCTGTACTTCTTGTCTGTCGATCTGTTCGAGCCAATTCAGTACAAAGGTCTGACGAGGGAGCTGAAGTATATACTGCAATTGAACAACTTCGACGAAGCCATCATCGCGGTGAAGGGATCTCTGTATCGGCTCACAACGACCAGTATATTCCCGACGAAGATCGGAATGTTAGGTTTCAAGATCACCGCAATGTTCTTCGATGCCAAGAACAATATCATCATCGGCACCAAAGGAAAGATCTACAGATACAAACCTATCGATTCCAACGATCCTTGTCCTCCTGATGATTATTTCATGTCCAGCATTTAGTGGGTTTTTTTTTTCTTTTACTGCGTTAAATGATTATTATTGAATAAATGTTTTGATGTTTCCTTTTTTTTCTACTTACTTTTATTGAATATCTGCTAGAATACAGTTTTGCCATTACGGCTATAGTTTAAAATTATGAAGGTGGTAGTTGGTTAGTAACAATGCCAGTGTATAAGTTTTGTTCAACTTTCGCCCAGCAGATGGCGTTGCACGTTGTTGCAACGTGCGATGGTTTAGTATTGTGAACTTACGTATTAAATGAGTGTTGACTTTTTGAATAAAACATCGGTTTAACGGCACTGGTTGTTTTATTTCGACACCAGAGGGCGCCGGTTAGCCCATAGTTCAACGTTGAACCGAACAGCTAGTTTCATTAGAGGCAATGCGCTCAAATTGTAACACAGGGATTCCTGATTCGGATTTCCCTTTTTCGAACCTCTTTGACCCATGTTGTAAATCTGTCGCTGTAACAGCATACATGGCTCACCATCCACGGCCTAACAGTCACATAACCCCATGTAAAGTCGAAGACAAACGTTAACCGATAATAGAAAAAAATGCGGTAATTTCATAAAAAAAAGTTCATTTAATTTCATGAAACTAAATCAGTTCGCACGCATGCGGCTCCTGGACCGTGTTGACATGGATTGGATGGAGCTGGATTTATCGCTCAAGAAGCTCTTCAACTCATCGATTGCCTCGCCGATCAGGATAGCTAAGACATTGTACTCGTAAATCTTCTTGTTGTATGCATAGTACTGGATAAGAGTCGCTTCGATGCCGTAAGCGGACGGCTTCGCGTTTGGTTTGAAGTCGAAACTTGTTACCTCGCTGGTGCCGTTCGCGTAAATGACATAAACAGCATTATCGGATACAAAAGGCACACCGTCATCTAGTATGAACGGAGGCTTTATAAGTCTAACCGATTTTGGATGTTCAGGCAAACCGACGATTTCTTTAACACCATTGTCTGTTAATACATACGGCTTGTTATCTTCTCCATAATAATACAAATTGTTAGAATAATCCAAAACTATTTCTCTGGCGCCAACAACCCCATCGACTTTTTCTTTCTTCTCACCAGCTTCTGTTACTTTGAAAAGTTCGTGGTCTTCTGTTAGTATGTATATGGCATCTGTTTCGTTCACTTTAGCGATTCCGATGATACTGTCTGTTACTGAACCGTATTTAACGGCTGTACTGTCGTTGCGGTTGTAAGTGTATAATCCGTCTTTAGCCGCGAAGAAAACCTCTTTACTGTCATCTGTAGACGCAGCCGCATCTCGTCCGTTGTCTAAAAGTTTCTTTGCTTTTCCATCCTTAAGTACGTATAAGCCTCTGTCGATTTTATTGCCATTTGCGTCGCGATCAGCTTCGACGAAGAATATGGTCGTACTCTCGTCGTCGCTAGTATCGTCGTCATCGTCGTCGTCGTCGAAGTTTAGAGAGTTTAGCGGTACTAGAATGTTCACGACTTCATGTTTAGCCCTGTAAACTACGAACGAATCCGGATAATATTTCTTGGTGATTGTTAAATGATCGTTCTCGCCGCTCTCTTTGCTCTCACTGCTTTCTCCGCTTTTGTCAGGAGCTGGAGCGGCGAGGGCCAGCCCAACTAGCAGTAGCAAGGAAAGAGCCGTGTACGGCCTCATCTTAGTCTCTGAAAATAAGAAACAACATTGCATATCTGAATTGTGGATATAATAGAATATAATAAAAAAAACTTTATGTTTTAAGTTTTTAACTTTACTATAATTCCTCATAATACATATTAATATTACAACACTTATCAGGAATATCAAAAAAAAAAATATTAACAAGAAGGGAGACATTTTGTTTTATTCTTGAAATGACGAGACGTTCACATAATTATAACTGACATATTTGCCCATAACAATGTAGCACTAGTTAAGATGATACTTTGCACCAAGTAGTGATAAGAATAAAATAAAGTTAATATTGTTATACAGAAGAAAATTTAGGTACATTTTACCACTAGTTAAATAAGAGGGCAAACAAAAAAGTATTGTAAGTTTAAATATCTCTTTAAATAATATGACACTTGCTTACCTCTTGAGCGGAGCGACAATAATAATTGTTTGTTGTGACCTCAAATTATATAAACCGTGGATAAACGATATCGTATTGGATGCGTGACATTTTTGACCTCAAGGAAACTTACCCGTAGCAAAACAAACTCTATTCGACGGTAATAAGAACAGTAGTCAGTACAAAAACGATTTATCTGTTTACATTCGCTTCGATGTTTGTTCCAGAATATTTGCTTTTATAGTATCTTATTATCTTTTGTAATATAATAAAATTATTCTGTAACGGATAAGGGGATAAATCATAGTATGAAATCATTTAATTTATATTTCTTTTATAAAAAAGTAATACCTTTGCATTCTTAAATTATTATCTTTCCGAAAAGAATACTAGATGTGTACATTTATATTTTGTTCTTATAATAAACGAACGATTATTTTTTATTGTACGTAAATAAGTTTTAATGAAACCCATAATTCAAAATTGTGAAAATATTAATAAATATACGTATGTATGCCTTTTTTCAAGTAGCGAAAATTGGAACTAACGCCGCCATCTTGGAAACGTCATTTAATTCGCTGTCATTGTAATATGTCGTCATTTTGCTGTTGAAAAATTATTAGAAAATGCCGGTAATTATAAGAAGCGATGTAAGAGATATGTTATTTAAAGTCAAAGAGATTTTTTAGGAAGGATAAACCATCTGACGCTCAGATAATTCTGTTAAAAAAGTTAAAGAATGTGTTGCCGCTGCGACAGATAAGTAATACCCGCAGATGTATAAAACTAAGTAGAACTAACGCAAACACATGAATAGGAATAATTTAAATCTCCATTCCATTTACTCCTAATAAAGATCGATAATGCTTTCTCATTCTTTTTTCCTGTAGCGACTTTAACACGTGTAGATTAAATTGAAATGAAGCAATTTTTAAGATGTAAAAGTATAATGGCGTTGGCAACAATTGAGTTGTTTTCTTTTGCCTTTGCCTTCGAATCGTTGTGTTTATGTGCTAAAAGTGAAAGAGGATGGTATAAGAAAAGTGAGCTTTTTTAACGTATAATCCTTTAATGGCTGGATATGTAAAAGCTATTAGTAATAGTCACGACGTAACCACGGCTGTAGAATTTATCTTTTGATTAACATTATCCAATTAACAAATTGATCGAACGGGACGCTGAGTTTGTCATTTTATCTACTTTCATATTTTGAGGAGCCGCATTAATCTATTTATTACTTTCTAATAAAGCTCTCGAATATTTGTAATGAGTTTTTCTAAAGAATGCATTTATTAATAAATGTGATAATATGATAATCAATGTCAATCATCAATAAAAAAATATTATATACAATAACAACTAATCTCTTACTGATATGGTAGAACTGATGTTTCCGAGTTGAAGACAATTTATTTATCTAGTCCTTTTTGTACATACACAACATTATCGGTGCAGTTAAAACCATGGGACACTGCTAGCAACATATAAATATGTATTAACTAGCTGACCCGACAGACTTCGTTCTGTCAAAAAAAATTAGAATGTTCTTTGTTCCTGCCTATTTTAAAGCCGGGGCAAAAAAATCTCCTGAACAGAACCGTCACCCTGGTTATGGGCGGTGTGGGGTTCAGCACTATATATATTCATCTAACAACTAATATTTAAATATTAGAGGGTTCCAGAAGAGTGGCCAAAGTTATAATTAAAGCACATAAGTTATATTTACTATGATATTTTTTTAGGAACAAATAACTGTCACATTCCAAATCTTTTTGACAGAATGTAGTCTGTCAGGTCCGCCAGATGGTAACGCGGTTTGTGCTCGACTGATGTATTGACGTGAAAACGAATGCATTTGATGTCGCGCGCCGAAACTAAAACAAAAGAAATAATATCGCGAAGCCGACCTAATTGAAAATCAGTATGGTGGATCTTTAGCTCTTACATTTTGTGACTATTTATGTTATTATTTCATTCGTTTTAATTTCGGCACGCGGCGATAGATCCTCCGACGCGCACACGCACACTGTTTTGATAGAATAATTGAATTTGAACTTTGTGCAGCTGTAATAAAGTGCAAATTGACTCTTTAGCGTTACGGACGCACCTACATTGCTTAGACAGCAGTGAAAGCTTGTAGATACATAGATAGATAGATAGTTTGTTTGTTTCTAGTTTTTGGTTATTGATTTCTGGTTTCTGGCTACTGGTTTCTGGTTTCTGGTTTATGGTTTCTGGTTTCTAGATTCTGGTTTATAGATTCAGGTTTCTGGTTTCTCTGGTTTCTGGTTTCTGTTTCTGGTTTCTGGTTTCTGGTGTCTGGTTTCTGTTTCTGGTTTCTGGTTTCTAATTCTGGTTTCTGGTTTCTGGTTTTCTGGCTTCTGGTTTCTGGTTTTCTGGCTTCTGGTTTCTAGATTATGGTTTCTGGTTTCTGATTCTAGATTCTGGTTTCTGTTTCTAGATTCCTGGTTTCTGGTTTCTTGTTTCTAGATTCTGGTTTCTAGATTCTGGTTTCTGATTTCTAGATTCTAGATTCTGGTTTCTAATTCTGGTTTCTGGTTTCTAGATTCTGGTTTCTGGTTTCGGTTTCTAGATTCCTGGTTTCTGGTTTCTAGATTCTGGTTCTGGTTTCTAGATTCTAGATTCTGGTTTCTGATTTCTAGATTCTGGTTTCTTCTGGTTTCTGGTTTATGGTTTCTGGTTTCTGATTCTAGATTCTGGTTTCTGATTTCTAGATTCTGTTTCTGGTTTCTAGATTCTGGTTTCTGGTTTCTAGATTCTGGTTTCTGGTTTCTTGTTTCTAGATTCTGGTTTCTGGTTTCTGGTTTCTAGATTCTGGTTTCTTCTGGTTTCTGGTTCTAGATTCTGGTTTCTTCTGGTTTCTGGTTCTAGATTCTGGTTTCTGGTTTCTGTTCTGGTTTCTAGATCTGGTTTCTGGTTTCTGTTCTGGTTTCTAGATTCTGGTTCTGGTTTCTAGATTCTGGTTTCTGGTTTCTGGTTTCTAGATTCTTGTTTCTGGTTTCTAGATTCTGGTTTCTTGATTCTGGTGTCTGGTTTCTGGTTTCTTCTGGTTTCTGGTTCTAGATTCTGGTTTCTGGTTCTAGATTCTGGTTCCTGGTTTCTAGATCTGGTTTCTGATTTCTAGATTCTGGTTTCTGGTTTCTAGATCTGGTTTCTGGTTTCTTGTTTCTAGATTCTGGTTTCTGCTTTCTGATTTCTAGATTCTTGTTTCTGGTTTCTAGATTCTGGTTTCTTGATTCTGGTGTCTGGTTTCTGGTTCCTAGATTCTGGTTTCTGGTTTCTTGTTTCTAGATTCTGGTTCTGGTTTCTAGATTCTGGTTCTGATTTCTAGATTCTGGTTTCTGATTTCTAGATTCTGGTTCTGGTTTCTAGATTCTGGTTTCTGGTTCTAGATTCTGGTTTCTGGTTTCTTCTGGTTTCTAGATTCTGGTTTTCTGGCTTCTGGTTTCTGTTTCTAGATTCTGTTTCTGGTTTCTAGATTCTGGTTTCTTCTGGTTTCTAGATTCTGGTTTCTGGTTTCTGGTTTCTAGATTCTGGTTCCTGGTTTCTGGTTTCTAGATTCTGTTTCTGGTTTCTGGTTTCTTCTGGTTTCTGGTTTCTGGTTTCTGGTTTCTAGATTCTGGTTTCTTAATTCTGGTGTCTGGTTTCTGGTTCCTAGATTCTGGTTTCTGGTTTCTAGATTCTGGTTCCTGGTTTCTAGATTCTGGTTTCTGATTTCTAGATTCTGGTTTCTGGTTTCTAGATTCTGGTTTCTGATTTCTAGATTCTGGTTTCTGCTTTCTGATTTCTGGTTCCTGCGTTCTGGTTTTTGGTTACTGCTTTCTGGTTACTGGTTTCTGGTTTCTGGTTTCTAGATTTCAGATGTCAGATGTCAGATTTCAATTTTTTATTTTCAATTTTCTGTTTTCAGATTTCAGTATTCAATTTTCAGTGGTAAATAGTGTCACTATCACAAAAGATCAACAAAGTAAAGTTAAGTCTTATCTACTATTTTGAACCAATCTGAACTTAGGACAGGGGTTTCCTGCCTGAATTCTACAATCGCTGCACACGAACACACTAATTTACTGCATGATACAGTCACATTGAACATTCATCTGCATTATGCACAAAAAAATTAAAAATCCAACCGAGACAACGCGACCTTTACGCCTAGATTCCCGCTAAAGTTCGTAAAATATTCTTCTTCTTCCCAATTGATGACATGAGCACGGTTTGTGCGTGAACCAGTGTCATGTGTACACGTATAAAATAAAAGAATAAAAATCCTTAAAAAATTGTCTGCGTCGTGGTCAATTTGGCCGCCTTTTCTCGTAAAATATTATAGTTGCAATCAGAAATTGTTGGTTGTCAATGTCAAATGTCAAAAACAAAAATATTCTTTTAAATTGTATTTGGTTTCTTAATGACGGGACGAACTTCAAATATCTGACGTTTTATGTATCTAAAGTAAGGTGACCAGACGTTCCGCTTTTTCACAATTAATTCCGCGTCACGCGACGTTTTTCAAAAGTTCCGACTTTTAGAATTAAGTAAAATTTTATATTTATGAAAATCATTGTTTTGCGTAACATATTGCTTTTGCTACCCAGTTACATTGTATTTGTCTCTCAAATGATACACTTTGTGTTCGTACTGCGTGCTAGCAACCTAATTAAGCAAATAAATATTACAAATCTGCTTCTTACCATATAAAATTAACGTAAGTAATTTATTTGTATATTTCATAAATACATAAATCTTCTTAAACTAAGCTGTACTTGTAGTCTTAAAATTTTATATTAATAACAAAAAGTATGTCACCGACCTTACCCCTAAAAGAAATTTAGATAGAAATATGTCAAGGAATAAAATATTATACATTTTTATATTTATAAATTGTACTTATGTTGGAACTAAAAAAAATTTTACTTTATTATTACTCCTTCAAAGTTGTCTCGCTTTACCTATCTAAAAAAATGGTCACCTTAATGGAAAAGAGAAATTGTTCTTTTTACCATATTCCGGGCACTTTTTCCATATTTTCTCACCTTTTACACCTTCCCTGGACTTCCACGAATAACTCAAGACCCCATTTAGCCAAATTGGTCCAGCCGTTCTCGAGTTTTAGCGAGTCTAACGAACAGCAATTCATTTTTATTATATAGATGATTTGGTAATGAAAAGTAGAGTAAGTGAATCGGAACGTAGTTTACTGGTAACCCAAAAATGACTGTCACCCTCTGTCAATGTCATCCAAGGATACATTAACAACTCTGCCGCCTTTCAGTTGCTTGTGAAAACAATGAAGACAGCGATTATGATTTTGTCACTTTCCAGTTTATCGTGTTCAGATCTAGATGGCGCTGTAAACAATTTTTTTTTCTAAACCGAAGATTCGACTTAGTGCAAAACCTCGAAAATCCCTTCCGTATTTACATAGAAAAGTAATTAAAAATATACAGAGGCAAGTATTATTCGAATGATTTATTTTAAAAGTAAGAATTTTTTTGTTTTGGAATAATTATCAGTAAACTCTTTCTGAGTTGTTAAAATATAAAAACATACAATAATTAATAATTTTATGTATATTATTGGGCATAAAACAATTTTAAATAAATATAAAAGCTCTATAGCAATTTTTATTAAACAATGAAAATATGTTCATTAACGAGATTTTAGTTTATAACATGTAATGATATTTTACAAATTTTCGATTTTTTGTGTAAATGTGCTTTTATAATTTAAAAAGATAAGTGTTTGTTATTATTCTTATTTAACAATTACAAAACAAAACATCAATACATTTTATGAAAACGACATCTAGCGGTTGAAGATGACACTGTTTATGATGTTCACAAGTATAAATCAATGTCGTATGTAAACACTGTTAGTTTTGATCTGTGGTTGATTTTTATTAAATATCACTTATAATAGTCACCTAAATTAACTTTAGATTGAAATTAACGTTAGATTGTTTTATCCTATTTTATGATTTTAGATATTCAGAGAGAAATGATTATTCAACATTCCACTTATGAACAATTACTATAAAGAAGCATAAAATTGCAATTGCAGCTTCATGTTAGTCAACTAAAATATTTTTGTTTTATTATAAATTAAAAAAATCTGTATTAGTAAAGTTTGTTATCAATAATTAAATTATAACTAGATCACTAAAAGCAAAAAAAGTTTAAAATAATAAGCAAAAAGTGTGTTGTGGGCTCGTCCGGGATTTGAACCCGGGACCTCTCGCACCCTAAGCGAAAATCATACCCCTAGACCAACGAGCCGTTATTACAACGTATAAAATTATGGTTCTGTAACCGATCGATATAGATATTTGAAAAATGTACAAATTTATGAAATTATTAATGATTTAAATACATTAACAGTAAATTATGTGCAATAATTAAAAATTGTTAAATTCTAAAAGTATTGTATATTAATAAACAATACTTTATGTTCAAACATGCCGAAACATTCAAACTTTTAATAAAAAACGGAAACGTGCAAAATATAAATACATATTCCAATTGTTTTTCATTTCATTTCAGCTGTATTTTTTTTTCAATTTCATGGTATTTATGGAGTCTGTTTATATTTCCAACAAAAAACATCAAAATCCAAAAAATTTCGTTGCGTGTGCTTTTGCAAAAATTTTAACGGATACATTCTCAAGCAGTGAATATTAAGAAATAATATTTAAACAAGAATTATAATATACAAAAGCCCGCCATTCATAGGCAACAGGGCCGAAGCTCGTACACAACACATATAACGAAATTGCATTCGCGCCATTCCGCAGTCGCACGTAACATTTTCCCGCGTAAACTTGTGTCAAGAGTATAAAAGTTTTTATTATCTGTTACAACGTTGCGGTGGTGATTTAGTTTCATTTGAATTTAGGTTCTTTTTCGTGTGAATTTTGGATGTTGAAAGTATACACGTAAGTCTTTTATATCTATATTATAATTGATTTTTTTGAATTCACTTTGTAATTAATATGAAATAATTTTAACTTACATTTGTGTATTTTTAGGAAATTTATTACTATGATTTAACTGTAATATAAAAATAAGAAAAATTATAACAAAAATAATACGAGTCTCTCTCGGGTGTATTTCTACGTTAGAATATCTTTACTGTGCCAATCTACCCTCGAAGATTTGTTTGTTATAACATTTTAATATAAAAGTCCACTTTGCCCAAAGCTGGGACTCGGAAGTCTTCGTTGAAAGACGGCACGAATTAAAACGTATTTTATTTAAAATCCATTCATTCATTAATAACAGCTATTTTACAAATTAACATCGCCTGTGTATTTAAAATGATTGTAGTTATAAATTTATTTTTCAAACTAACATTAAAACAGCAGTATAATAGATTAATTAAAAATAATTACTTTTATAATCTATTTAAGTGTTATATGAACGGGGAAGTGTGAATTGTCTAATCTAAGATCAATGTTGTTTCATTGTTATTTCTAAACAAAGACTTAAAAGATATTACAGTGATTTATATAAGTTTTAATTACTTGTTAATTGGTAAGTGTTATTTAAATAGCAATCGGAATATTATAATGATAGTAATATAACAAATATTTTTTAGCATTACGCTATGAGACTCGCTGCTGAAGAATAACTTACAGATTTCTTCAAAACAAGATATAATTCAGGTTTAATATTAATCATAGATCATCATTCTATATACCATACAAACTTACTTTATTATTGAAGACGGCAATAGCCGTCAATTGGCGAGTTATATCCAGCAGTGGACGTAAACTGAAATGATTCATTTTTAATAGTTAACTAACCTCAAAATGATGATCATAACAAAATTGATACTGTGCAGACTTTACTGTGTTGCAGTTTGATGGGTAGCTAGTATATTACTGGAGTGACGAGACGTTACATCTTATCTCAAATCGAGTGCGATGTTTGATATCCTATCGTTGTTGTGACTAGGTGGGACTTATCATCAGGTGAACGTCTTCCTAGCTCGCCGCTTTTCGGAATTAAGTTTAACCTTACGCAATTAAGTTCTGAAGTTCACTGCAGGTTGTACTTACGTGACGATGAACTGGCAAGTTTGTTACACATCACCGGGCGGCGCTAAGTTGCGTAACGTGACTTATGTTACATCGGAATCCCATCCGGATGTTGGAAGTTGGATACGTGAATACTTTCCTCACGAAACGGACAGTTCGTGTATCGATTTATTGTTAAGTTATTTAAGTGTATAATATAATTACTAGTAACAGCTTACACTGATGATAATCTCCTTATAACTGGGAACATTACATATGGATATTTGGGATGGTAGTCGTTTCATATGGTCAAGGAAGTACCTGGTTCAATTCTGAAGTAATTTTTTTTTTAATTTGGCCTCGTCATTACCGAGGTCAAGTGTTAGACTATTGTTGCTTAAATTAAGTTAGTAAAGTTCTGTTTACTTAGTTTGTTCTGTAAAGTTATGCTTAAGTTATGTTCAGGTTCGAAGAGCGCTGTAGTTAACAAAAATACTGTGCTTTTGTTATAGCAGGTAGTTAAGTCTCGTTACCCCAGTAACTCCACTAGCTGTTGAGTCTCGTCACCCCAGTAACTTCTAGTTATTAAGTCTCATTACCCCGGTAATTTAACTAGCTGTTAAGTCTCGTTACCCCAGTAATTTCACTAGCTGTTATGTGTCGTTAGCCCAGTAATTTCATTAGCTGTTATGTGTCGTTACTTTAGTAATTTCACTAGCTGTTATGTGCCGTTACCCCAGTAACTTCACTTGCTGTTAGGGCTCGTTACTTTAGTAAATTCACTAGCTGTTAGGTCTTCTTACTTTAGTAAATTCACTAGCTGTTAAGTCTCGTTACACCAGTAATTTCACTAGCTGTTATGGGTTGTTACCCCAGTAACTTCACTAGCTGTTATGTGCCGTTACCCCAGTATCTTCACTAGCTGTTAGGTCTCGTTACTTTAGTAAATTCACTAGCTGTTAAGTCTCGTTACACCAGTAATTTCACTAGCTGTTATGTGCCGTTACCCCAGTAACTTCACTAGCTATTAGGTCTCGTTACTTTAGTAAATTCACTAGCTGTTAGGTCTCGTTACTTTAGTAAATTCACTAGCTGTTAAGTCTCGTTACACCAGTAATTTCACTAGCTGTTATGTGCCGTTACCCCAGTAACTTCACTAGCTGTTAGGTCTCGTTACTTTAGTAAATTCACTAGCTGTTAAGTCTCGTTACACCAGTAATTTCACTAGCTGTTATGTGTCGTTACCCCAGTAACTTTACTAGCTGTTAGGTCTTCTTACTTTAGTAAATTCATTAGCTGTTAAGTCTCGATACCCAAGTTATTTTACTAGCTTACCCTACTTAGCTTGCCCTTCAAACCGGAACATAGTAATTTTACCACAAACCACCAGTACAGTGTTTCGAAGAATATATTACTACCGCTTCTATATACAGTATCACACGAAAGTAAGCACCAAAAACCATTTAACTTACATCTACAATAATTGAAGGTTAAGTTAAAAAAAATACCGTTCAAACTAAACTTAACTTTCGTCGTGCATTGCTTTGGAATTTGGTAACCAAATTTTCGTACCGGTTTCTTAATAACTTCATATTCGTTACCTTGGTAACGTGAAATATGGGTTGTGGTATATTTAAGCTGGTGCTAGATTTCTCTTAGGAAGTAAAGTTGGTATTTGACCACGGAATTTCTAGATTATTCCAGGTGGTAGGTCTCTGTTGCCGGAGACCGTCTGGGTGGGTACCACCGCAGCTCCTATTGCAACCGACAAATAGTAGTGTGCGAACATTACTGTGTTCCGGTTTGGAGGGTGTTGTAGCTTGTGTAATTACTGGGGTAACGAGACAACACCTTATGTCTTAACGACGATAGCAATGTGGTGCAGTGTGTACCATCTTAACTAGCACCACGTTGTTATGGGCAAGCGTATCACTTACCATCAGGTGAACGTCTTGCTCGTTTCGTCGCATAATATACAAAAATAAAATAATAATACTAACTTATCTATAATTATAAAAAGTCTAGACGTATTTGTATGCGGCAACACTGAAGAGAACTCTTTTGTTCTTAACCCGCGTTCAAGGCGCTCAACTTTCCAACTTGAAATAATGTAAGCAGTATACACAAAGTTCAGCGTTACTATCAACACTTTTTTAACCGACAAAAATATATACAAGTTTTTTGGAATTATTCCGTAATTTTTTTTTTATGCTACTATGCGACGAGACGAGCAAGACGTTCACCTGATGGTAAGTGATACGCTTGCCCATGACAACGTGCCGTTAGTTAAGATGGTACACACTGCACCACATTTCGTTCGTCGTTAAGACATAAGGTGGTTAGTCTCGTTGCCCCAGTAATTACACTAGCTACAGCGCCCTTCAAACCGGAACACAGTAATGTTCGCACACTACTATTTGTCGGTTGCAATAGGAGCTGCGGTGGTACCCATCCAGACGGTCTCCGGCAACAGAGACCTACCACCTGGTGAAAAACTGAACTCAAGCTTATGAAAAAAGTAATGAACCAATGATGTATTTTTTAATCTACAAGACGAGCGAGATGTTCGTGACACACTTGCCCATAACTTGCCGCTAGTTAAGATGGTATATCGCTTTAAGATACAAGTTGTTAAGTCTCGTCACCCCAGTAATTTCACTAGCTTACAGCGCCGTCCAGTAAACACAGTAATGTTTAGTAACCTACCACCACGTTTATAGTTATCTTTATCACTTGTGCTGCTGCTTAGTATTTTATATTCCTTACTTAACAAACTAATTCCAGTTTTCTTATTTTCATTATGTATATTACGATGTGCTTTCAGTTGGTTACTTTTAACTTTGTACATTACAAAGCTTAAATTTTCTTCTTCATCTACTGTATAAGGATGTCCGAAATTATTATAATTTAACACTCATTTTGATTAGTAATATCCTAGTGGATTGAACGCCGGCCTTCCGCTCTGTACGTACCGGGTTCGAATCCGGCCTGCACCAATGAATTTTTCAATTTATGTGCAGTTATAACACCAACTAATATCACGTGCTCTGACGGTGAAGAACATTGTGAGGAAACCTGCATATCTATGTGATGAGCAACCGTCTAGTATGTGAAATGGAGAAGGCAATGGCAACACAACTCCATTATAACTGACAAGTAAATCGTCGTGTGTTTCATTACACATGAACACGACCCTCAGTCATGAGGACATACGACCTAGAAGAATCAAAGGTTATAACTTAATAAATAATTAACTTAAAATTGTGTATAACTTAGTTTTACTTTACCAGGCAAGCCACGTGTACAAGTGCACAAGACGGTGATCAGGACCGTGTGTTTCATCACACATGTTAACCACGACCCTCAGTCATGAGGAAATACGACTAAGAAGAATCACTAGTAAGAAATCTTACTACGATGATTTGTTATATAGGTTAGATATTTATTATAAAACAGTAAGCTGTATCATCACCGGCTCAGTGTTGTGTAAGAGGAATATATTAAAACCGTGTCAGTGGTATCGCCGTTCGTTTAATTGTTATCTTAATATGTAACGGACACGCGTTGCGGCATGCGTGCTTACGTAACTTGATGTTACGACCTCCGTCGGATTTAAGTTGCCACTTCCGGTACGGTTCGGATTAAGATTTATTACGAATCGAAATTATGAAAACGATTTAATTACATTACATTTTGGTAGCGAGACTTAACACCTTATGTCTTAACGACTAGCGCGATGTGGTGCAGTGTGTACCATCTTAACTAGCACCGCGTTGTCATGGGCAAGCGTATCACTCACCATCAGGTGAACGTCTTGCTCCAAACGTCCTTGCACCAAGTAGTAATGTGCAAATATCACTGTGTTCCAGTTTGGGGAGATGTAGCTGAAATTACTGGGGTAAGGAGACATATCATAACTTTTAAGACTATACAATACAGTGTATATCATCCTAACTTATCGTTACATAGCTAAGACGCTTTGAGTATCTTATAAAGATTAAGTTTTTATTATATCGGCCAATAGTAAAGTTATTCAAGTTACTACATCCTTTTTAACTGCTCAACATCCAGTCCATCTCTAATTCCTCTGATCTTACCATCAGTAAGATTTTAATTGACGTGGAAGATATATTACATAATTTGTTTTCATACACTAATGTATGATTACGCATAATTTTTAATAGTATGCTTTCATACTGTTTAGTTGGCTAGATGTTTAAGACTCTTCTTGCATCTTCTGTTCTACTGCTTTAATAGTGTAATTAAAGAAAGCTTTTAAAAAGTTCTGTAATCTTCATTCTATCGTTACTCCGTTAAAGTTATCGTTATAACAACATCCAGTTGTAACATGCGATGGATTCGTTTTGTAAGGCGATCGTATGCGCTATATAAGTCCGGAAGGGTCGCGGGTTCGATTCCCAATGAACTTGAGTTTCCGGTGATAGTAAAGAAGTAAGGAAAACATTAAAGTTGATGTGTGCCATACACCAAACCGCACTTGATTGGCGTTGTGGATAACTTGCTTTGACACCTCTCTATCTCCCTCTCTCTCGTACTCTCTTACTCTTTCACTCTGTCTCTCTCTCGATTCCTCTTACTCTCTCGCTCTCTGTCTCTATCTCTGCCTCTTTCTAGCTTGTCTCACTCTCTCTTACTCTCTCGCTCTCAGTCTTTATGTCTGCCTCTCTCTCGCTTCCTCTCACTCTCTCTTACTCTCTCGCTCTCAGTCTCTATCTCTGTCTCTCTCTCGCTTCCTCTCACTCTCTGTCTCTCCCTCGCTTCTTCTTTCTTTGTGAATACTGAGATGATTGTTTGTTCCTTATAAATCAATACACTCTACATCTCTAGTAATATGTATGTAAATACACCCTCAATTAGCATATACGTCTTGTCGCATAGTCGGTTAAAAATATATATTTATGTTGCAACAATAGCATAGGTGATAAAGTGATGTTTTCTTTTAACTAACAATCGAACGGATGGGTTGCCCTTGTGTCGGTAACCGGCAAGTTGCTCAACATCCGCAACGCATCACAGTTTTGTCGACATAAGTCGTTTGATGTTTTAATTGTATTCAAAAATGATAGGCAATCACATTGTGTAATGTTACGCTTTATCGATTGTTAGATATTTCGTTGGTGCAATTTGGTGATTGTGTTGTATTTTTAAGTTATTGCGTACGTATCGTGATATATCACAATTACTGTGCGTTGTCTAGTCAAAAATCTCAGCTTTGTTATGGCAATAACATAAACTTAAATATCGGTGAAGCAGACGAAAGAAAATATAATTCCGTGGTCTTTACATCACATCTTTTTAAAGGTTGATAAGAGTAGAGAAGATGGATTTGTGAAGGTAGTTTGTGTTGAAGAATACTATATGAAGGTAGAGATAACAGAAGGTCGAAGGAAACTAATGATGTTTAGTGTTTTCACAATTTTAAATGGACCTTAAGATCGACATAAGTCTAATAATTCCATTACGCAGGCTTAAAGCAAATTAGAAGTTAAAACATGTACATAAAAGTCGTAATTCTTAGAACATGTGAGTTTGATCATAATATTCTCTTTCACTGTAAGTTAAACTAGAGTGGGAATCGAACCCAGGTCTATTCAAAAAATAGAGCATACGATCTCACAAATTAAACTATCACGACTTCTGTACTTAGCACTTAAAATAATAATTTTGTCGGACTCATATTTCCTTACAAAAGACATCAACGCGTCAGAAATTTACGATCACAAATAAACTTACCCAACTCTCGTCTATTTAACCTTTTAACCAATTAAATATAACAAATTTAACCTTTAAGTTAATTCGCTTACTTATCAACATAATCTCGGAATATAAATTTATTACTTTCTGTATACGTAATCGCCGTAGTTAAGCATGTCCCAGTTAAGTAGCGATATGTTAATATATATACACAATGCGAATCAATCATTCTTTGGGTAGTGTTTTTTATATAACTTATTTTGAACTTAACAGAAGTCTGGTGGTAAGGCTTTATTGCTGGAGACCATCTAGGTAGTTACCAGCGGAGCTCCTGTCTATCAAATAGTAGTGTGCATACTTTACTGCGTTCCGGTTTGAACGGAGTTTCAACTGGTGAAGTTACTAAATGAAAAACTTAACTACTTATGTCTTAAGTTGACGAGTGTATTGTGATGTACATCAACTTAACTAACGCCTAATTGTTATAAGAAAGCGTATAACTTACCATCAAGTGAACGAAATAAAAAATCTATATAACACTGCAACTTTAAATCAAGTTATTTATTTCCAGTTGAGATACAAAAATTTTTCTTTTTAATATATAAAGTTCCGATATAACTTGTCTTTTGTTAACTTAAATTAAGTGTTTAAGTGTATTTGTGCATGCAGTGTGCGCAGCTTATGGTAATTAACTTGCCGGTTAGGCCTTACAAAACCACCTTCACTTTGTTAAAGGATAAATACTTGAGCACGAGAGGCGCGCCCGTAATCGACCTGTGCTTAAAGTAATCCTAAAGTTCAAAGTTAGCTCTCGGCTCGTGATGTAATGTATATATACTTTGTTATTGTTTTTACTCTACGACACGAGCGAGACGTTCACCTGATGGTAAGTGACACGCTTGGTAAGATGGTATACACTGCACCACATTGCGGTCGTCGCATTGAGACGGTCGCCTTGTCCCAGTAATTTCACTATTTGTCATGTCTCGTTATCTCAGTAATTTCACTAGCTGTTATGTCTCGTTATCTCAGTAATTTCACTAGCTGTTAAGTCTCGTTATCTCAGTAATTTCACTAGCTGTTATGTCTCGTTATCTCAGTAATTTCACTAGCTGTTAAGTCTCGTTACCCCAGTAATTTCACTAGCTGTTATGTCTCGTTATCTCAGTAATTTTACTAGCTGTTATGTCTCGTTATCTCAGTAATTTTACTAGCTGTTAAGTCTCGTTACCTCAGTAATTTCACTAGCTGTTATGTCTCGTTATCTCAGTAATTTCACTAGCCGTTAAGTCTCGTTACCCCAGTAATTTCACTGGCTGTTATGTCTCGTTATCTCAGTGATTTCACTAGCTGTTATGTCTCGTTACCACAGTAATTTCACTAGCTATTGTGTATGGTTACCCCAGTAATTTCACTAGCTGTTAAGTCTCGTTACCCCAGTAATTTCACTAGCTGTTAAGTCTCGTTACCCTAGTAATTTCACTAGTTTTTAAGTCGCGTTACTCCAGTAATTTCACTAGTGAAGCACCTTTTAAACTGGAACACAGTAATGTTTGGCGGCAGAATTACGAGTTGCAGTGGTATCTAGACGGTCTTCGGCAACAGAGACCTACCAGCAGTTTGAAGTGCCGTCGCAGTATTACCGAGGTGACGAGACTAAACATGTTGTGTAACAGTGATCATCGTCACATATCACTTACCATCAGGTGAACGTCTCGTCAGCGTGATCGTTATAATCTTATATGAAAAAAAAAAACTATTCAACGCACACAATGAAAGTGAGAAAATGTTTTTTTTTATTTGGTTTAGATAACATTGAACAATGACGAAGTATTCTCAGGGTCACGGATAATAAGTTATTAATAAAAACATCGCATTGTTACTTTAAAGTATGTTACGAAAGTTTAATCACTTGTCTCCTTCTTTAATAATCTTTTTAATTAGTCTGATTTTAATCAGCCTGAAGGTCGAGAAGTGTTTTTTTTTTTTTAATTTGCATAGACTAGTGCTTGACTACGATCCCATCTGATAATAACCGGCAATGTAAACCTGGTGGTAAAGCGCACTAATCTAAAACAAGCCTGTTCACTCTTCTCGTGAAGACCCTCACATACCTAGAGTGATCTAGAAGATGTCTTTTATACTGAAGTTCAGATAAAGCGATACTTCTGCTATAGTTAATTGATATTAAGTGTTTTTTTTTTTATTTCACGATGAAACAAGCGAGACGTTCACCTGATGGTTAGTGATACGCTCGCCCATAATACGGAGCTGGCTAATAATAAATAGTCCTTTTGTGAGATGAGGTGTCAGTCTCGTTATCCCAGTAATTTACTGCGCCGTTCACAGTAATATTACGTCATGTGTTATAGTAATTAAGAAAAGTGATATTGCTGGTAGTCTCTGCTACCGGAGATCGTCTAGGTACCACTGCAGCTCGTAATTCTGCTGAAAAACATTACTGTGTTCCAGTTTAAAAGGTGCTTAGCCAGTGAAATTATGTAGTAGGGTGACGAGACTTAATAACTAGTGAAATTACTGGGGTAACGAGACATAACGGCTAGTGAAACTACTGGGGTATCAAGACTTAACAGCTAGTGAAATTACTGGGGTAACGAGACAAAAGCTTGTAAAATGACTGGAATAACGAAACATGACAGCTCGTGAAATTACTGTGATAACGAGACATAACAGCTAGTGAAATTACTGGGGTAACGAGACATAACAGCTAATGAAATTACTGAAGCTACGAGACATAACAGCTTGTAAATTACTGCGGTAACGAGAATTAACAGCTTGTGAAACTACTGGGGTATCAAGACTTAACAGCTAGTGAAATTACTGGGGTAACGAGACAAAAGCTTATAAAATTACTGGAATGACGAAACATGACAGCTAGTGAAATTACTGTGATAACGAGACATAACAGCTAGTGAAATTACTGGGGTAACGAGACAAAAGCTTATAAAATTACTGGAATGACGAAACATGACAGCTAGTGAAATTACTGTGATAACGAGACATAACAGCTAGTGAAATTACTGGGGTAACGAGACATAACAGCGAATGAAATTACTGAAGCTACGAGACATAACAGCTTGTAAATTACTGCGGTAACGAGAATTAACAGCTAGTGAAATTACTGGGGTAACGAGACATGGCAGCTAGTGAAATTACTGGGGTAACGAGACATGGCAGCTAGTGAAATTACTGGGGTAACGAGACAACAGCTAGTGAAATTACTGAGGTAACGAGACTTAACAGCTAGTGAAATTACTGGGGTAACGAGACAAAAGCTTGTAAAATTACTGGAATAACGAGACCTAACAGCTAGTGAAATTACTTGGGTAACGAGACAAAAGCTTGTAAAATTACTGGGATAACGAGACCTAACAGCTAGTGAAATTACTTGGGTAACGAGACAAAAGCTTGTAAAATTACTGGAATAACGAGACCTAACAGCTAGTGAAATTACTTGGGTAACGAGACAAAAGCTTGTAAAATTACTGTGATAACGAGACATAACAGCTAGTGAAATTACTTGGGTAACGAGACAAAAGCTTGTAAAATTACGGGGATAACGAGACCTAACAGCTAGTGAAATTACTTGGGTAACGAGTCTTAACGGCTTGTGAAACTACTGGGGTAACGAGACTTAACAGCTAGTGAAATTACTTGGGTAACGAGACAAAAGCTTGGAAAATTACGGGGATAACGAGACCTAACAGCTAGTGAAATTACTTGGGTAACGAGTCTTAACGGCTTGTGAAACTACTGGGGTAACGAGACTTAAACACCCCATGTCTCAAGACGACGAGCGCAATGCGGTGCAGTGTATACCATCTTAACTAGCGCCGCGTTATGGGCTCGTATCACTCACCATCAGGTGAACGTCTCACTCGTCTCGTCTAATAAAAGACACAAATCAGGACTAGACTATTTTCTATATTTGTTACCGGTAATAGTATTAATTAAGCAATCATTACGTTTAGTTGTAGCTGTGTAAACATTTGTCGGGAAGTAGTAATGCTTAAGATGAGATAGCATCGCGACGGCCGCGCGTTACCGGATGTAGTAACATAGTTTATATACATTTGCATATTCGCAACATCCTCAATGTTAAGTTAGAAATCTCACTTATGTTATCGCGTTTATTAGTTTATTAATTACTACTTAATTTCGGGTGTTTAAATGCAGTAATTATCTAGAGAACTTTTTTGGTTTTTTATCAATTATAGGGCCTTTTTATTCTATTTACATAATTTACTAGTTTACTAGTAACCGTATTTTTTTATCATTAGTTCTATTGTTAACTGTAGTAAAATTAAATAAGAAATATAAACAATAAGTTAAATAAGTTATATATATGACTGTTGTACATTTAAATAATATTTAAAAACTTATAACTTAGTAATATGTGTAAACTATCTCTATCATGCTTTAAGATATGCAGTAACTTACTTATAGGAAGTTACTTTATGACTTACCCCTATCAGCGAATGAGGAATCACTTCCACCGCAGCTTCACATGCACCATGGATGAAGAATCCGTGGCCAGTAATCTAGATTCTAGATTAACTGCGTTACCTAGATCGTTAGGTCTTAGCTCATGAATCATATTCTTATCATTCTACTTTACTAGTGGTTTTATGCCGGAGACCGTGTAAGTACCGCAGCTTCCATTTCTGGTAGTTGACAGTAGTATGCAAATATTACTGTGTTCCAGTATGAACGGTGTAGTAGCTAGTAACGTCAGTTTTACGATGTGCTGTGTACATCATCCTTTTTTTTTTACTACTGTGCGACGAGACGAGCAAGACGTTTACCTGATGGTAAGTGATACACTTGCCCATGACAACGCGGTGCTAGTTAAGATGGTACCACATTGCGCTCGTCGTTAAGACATAAGGTGTTAAGTCTCGTTACCCCAGTAATTACACTAGCTACAGCGCCCTTCAAACCGGAACACAGTAATGTTTGCACGCTACTATTTCGCGGTTGAAATTAGTTCAAATTCATCCTAACGTCACATTGTTATGAACTCGCACATGTTGTTTAAAAATTATTAAAAATAAAGTAGCAAAAACCATTGCCACGAACATAAATTAAAAAAAAAATAGAAATTATTAAATATTAAAAAATATATTAATAATAATATCATTAGCTGAACTTACTGCCGCGTAAAAAGAAATCTAGTCTAACAACAAATCAATCGGCGCTGTAATTAAGTTATATACGATATTAACTTATTATGACTTAGAAGCGGAAGTCGTGGATGAGCTCGTTACACAAGGACGTGTAAATGTGCTTTATATAATCTTGGGAAGTAATTTCGCTCGATAATCGCGTGTTGAGCCGCCATTTTGGATTAACAGATTAATAACGGCTGACGCTAAAAAAGACTAGTTAAAAAAAGTATATTTAGTTATCAGTTTAATAGTTTGCTTGTGTATATAGTTAAATTATTTTTGTTTATAGTTTTTTACTTAACTTAAGATTTTTTATAAATAAAGTTCCCGTTTAAAAAGTAAATCTTCCTACAAATACAACTGAGGATGACGTAAAAGGATTCGATGCAGGAATGAGGCGTTAGGTCTTTTATCACTAAACCCTGCGACTCGTCACTAAAATTACAAGTAAAAGGTATCAAAACTGAATCATATTTTGTTACTAATTTATTTAAGTGTTGTTTATTTACGGAACCCTAAATTTTAAGTAAATGAATAACATTGACTTTTGTCGCTGAACGAATAATCATTTTTGGAAGGATTATGTTGTTCTTAACTGTTTACGACAAAAGATTGTTCTAATTTTTTTTAAACAGCATTTTCTTTTAATAGTTATTTTTTTTTAATAATAATTTTTTTTAAATAGTATTTTTTTTATAATGATTTCTTATATTTCCGCGAATGTCACACATTTATTAAAACTCAATTTTACGGATTTCATCGCGTTTATTAAAATATATATAACAAAAATAAATAAATATAACTAAAAAAATATATACAACTAAAAAAAAAATATTAGTTTTATAAAAGTATTTTTAATAGTAATTTTTTTAATATATTTTTTTAGACAGTATTTTTTTTAAACAGTATTTTTTTTTAAGTAATTTTTTTTAATAATTCCTTTTTAACAGTAATTTTTTTTTTATTAACAATATTTTTTTACAATAGTAATTTTTTTTAATTTTTCTTTAAACAATTTTTTTTTTTTACTGTAATAAGTGCAGCAACGTTGAGTTCTTTAGTATTTGGTATTTTTTTATGCTCTCTAATAGCATCAGTATATTAACAGTCTCACTCAAATTATATAATATATCTAGACTAGAATTTTGTTCTAGTTTACTTCTTGGCTTAAACATTCTTCAAGCTTTTCCTTATCTTGAAATTGCTGTAAGGTATCTGTTGCCGGGTACCGTCTAAGTACCACCGCAGCTCTAAGTTAGTTGCGTGGAAACATTACTGTTTTAAAGATTGATGAGTGCTTAGCTTTTACATTACTGGGGCAACGAGACTTAACAATTCATGTCTTAAGGCGACGAGTGCAATATGGTGCAGTGATACCAACTTAATTAGCAAGTTATGGGCAGTATCACTTACCATCAGGTGAACGTCTAATTCGTCTAGTTTTTTTTTTTTCTTCGTTCTCCCTTGGTGAGTTTGGGCCAAGGATTCGTTTACATTTCTTTTTACCATCTAATTTCCTTAACTACCTTTCATACTTCTTCTTCCATTACTATTCTCTTTGTAATTCATCATCTCTTATACCGTTTTAAATTTGCCTTCTCTCTTCATTCCATACCTTCCCATCCATACTTCGCGCTTAATGAGTATGACCACCATTCTTTCTTTATTAATTTTACAATATTCCTTATTCTATTTACATTTTCCTTATTCTATTCTTATTCCTATTACACAATCCATTTCCATTTCCTTACTATCTAATATCACATTTCCAATTTTCCTACTCTACTTATTTATCTTATCACATTTTCTAGGTCTTGTTCTCCTCTATTATGCTACTTATAGCCCTCCTACAGAATTTCTAAATATTTTCTCTTTCTTTTTATCTCTCATTATGCCCGGTATGGTCCTTTCTCCTATTCCTTCCTCCATCTCTGTCTCTGCGTCGACTCGTTTCGTCTAGTTAAAAGGGACTATGTTACACAACCTTTTTATATATGATAATGGTATCAACACGGCTGCAATAAATACGACCTCTGTTATTGTGGGGTAAAGTTAAGTTAGACATAAACTTAGTTCACATACGGAAGCGTCTGTTCAGACTAACGGACGTTCGAACCGGTCGCGTGTACTCGCGCTTGTGTCAGTGAAAGTGCACTGAGATCGAGATTACAAGTACACTCGCGTACTGAGATTTTATGTTTGTAACAATAATTACTGATGTAAAGTTAGATTGTATATACTGCAACATGAATTTACTGGTGGTACGTCTCTATTTTATGTTATTATCATTTAACGAAGCGTAGAGACGAGCGAGTCATTCACCTGATGACACACCGCTAGTTAAGATGGTACACTGCACCATTATACTCGTCGCAGTGAAACAAATGTTGTCTCCTTACCCCAGTAATTTCATTGGCTACAACGCCATTATAACTGGAACAGAGTAATATTCCCACACTACTGTTTGAAGACTGAAATAGTAGCTGCGGTGGTACGTAGACGGTCTCCGGCAACAGAGACCTTTTACGGATGGTAGGTCTCTGTTGTCACAGTCTGGGTAGGTATCACCGCAGCTTATATTTCAACTGCCAAACAGTATTTATTTTATTTTATTTCTTGATGTACACATACACGAAAAATACATAAAAATTAAATAAAGAAATTCTAAATGTATGGAACAATGGCGTGCTTATCCCTAAAAAGAGTTTTCTTCCAGCAAACCCTGACAAAGGAAAAAATAATTATTATAATAAAGTGTGCAGGTGTACTACAGAAAAGTAACAACAAATACATATAAAACGAACAATAAACGAAAATGTATATAAAAATATGCAATACTTAAATAGTTATATATATAATATAATAATATAAATAAAATATGCAACTAGAGATGAAGATAATAGTCTTTTACTCTCTTTTTAAAGATTACTGAGGAGGGACAGGCACGGATTCATGAGTAGAGCGTTCCAAAGCTTCACTGCTTTTACAGTAAAAGAATCACTGTAGCGTTTGGAAGAATGTGTAGGTGTTTTAAGAAGTAAGAATTTAGAAGAACGACATTGAGCTTCGCGGGGCACGACATACTCAAAGCGCTTCCACAGGTAAGGTACAGTAGTGTGCAAACATTACTGTGTTCCGATTAGAATTGCGCTGTAGTTAGTGAAATTACTGAGGTAACGAGACTTAACATATGTCTCAACGCGACGAGCGCAATGTGGTGCAGTGTATACCTTCTTATCAACCTTCTTCAACTTACCTGGCTCTTGTTTTTATAGAAAATTATAATTGTGTTATATAAATATTACGTGTGATCGATGACCGATAAAGACCATAGCGTTGTAGACAAATCTTTGTGATTTTTTCAATGCTTACCAATATGTTTTGTTATATGTGATTATGTTTAAACATGATAAATAAACAAAAAAAAAAAAACTAGCGGCATCACTTACCATCAGGTGAACGCCTTGCTTGTTTCATTGCCTAAAATATAAAAACACATTACGCCTAACCTGGACTAGATTTAAAATCTTATAAAATTAGAATTTTCTAGAAATAATCAAAACATAGCTATAACTACTTAGTTATACTTATAACGGATACTTCATATTCGGGAAAAAAGAAAGAAATGTATATAGTAAGTAAGGAAATAAAGAAACAAAAGTGTCACCTCATTAAGCGGGATGTATGAAAGATGGAATGGAATGCTAAAGTAAAGGGTATAAAAGAGAAGAATGACAAAGAGAACAGGAATGACAAAGAGAATTGGAATGAAAGAGAAAAATTTGAAAACGTAGATTAAGAAAAGATGTACCAATATCCTTGGCCCACACCTACCAAGGGGAACGAGATTAAAAAAAAAAAAGATACTTCATGTTCATACCTTTGTAATTATTAGATTTTTTACTCAACATTTTTCGTGGTTTCAGCATCGATCTCCAGGTCTTCTGATTCCAAATCCGATTCAACCACATAATAAACATAAGTCCTGTTAATATAATAAGAAACGGTAAAGAACGTATGTTGTGTTATATAATGAATTTACTTAAGAAACATAAGTTCTGTTCATATACACTCCCGGACACATCTATCGGCCGACCTAGTGTTTAAAAGTTTTAACGGTGTCTAGCTAAAAATAAATGTTAGGTGGAGCAATAAGTTTTAATGCAGTTTTAAAGCTGATTTTTTGGTCAACCTTTATGTATGTTTTTTTTTTATTTCGAATTTTGGATTATGGAAAAAAAACGAAAATTCGAGTGTGTTTATTGTTTTCAACGACCCAGGGAATGGAAAAAACTTTTTTAATTTCGCACAAGATGGATTTTTTTTGATATTTCCGATTATTGGTTCCATAAAAAGGCAAATCTATAGTAAGAGCCAGTTTTGACCAAAAAATATGGATACTCTGCCTGAAATTGTCGCCCAAGCGGTAAAACTTCTGCCGGCCAAATCAATTAGAAATTCCAAAAAAAAAAAAAAAAAAAACATACATAAGGGTTGACCAATAAATCTGCTACAAAACTGCATTAAAACTTATTGCTCCACCTAACATTTATTTTTAACTAGACACCGTCGGAACTTTAAACACTGGGTGGTGGGCCGATACATGTGTCCGGGAGTATGTATCACCTTAACTCTCTTCTCGTATTTACGCCATAAAAAAAGTTTCAACAGTTGATTTATTCATATTTTGCTCACCGAACTGTACCGTTAAATTATTTAATATTTACATAACAACGCGGCCGATAGCTTCATTAAGGCGTTAATGCGGCCATAAGTACTAACAAGACCTTACCCGATGACCTCCGCATGGGGTCTAGAAAGTTGAACCATTGCTTATCGCCAACATACTAACACAAAGTTTCTTTTTAACTAAATGATGTAACTAAAGCGCTTTCACTTGATAGCAAGCCGTTTATGACTATGTAGATGTTAGGATATTTACACTGCAATACATAGAGCACGATGTTTTTAGGCATTTCGAGTCAACGTCTAATAAATAGTCTGAGCAACAATAAATTTGATATTTCAACTTAAAATCTAAGTTAGTACTTGAAATTTGAAATATGAAGGACGCTGTAGCGTTAAAGTGGACGTTAACAATGTGCTGCAGTCCTTACTGACATCACCTCGTAAAAACGACTAAAGTTTGTTCGTATGTTTGTCGCTATATTTCCACAGTCGTGTGTAAACTTTAACATTGCAACATTCTCGCTTCACTTTCATTATCTACATCATCTTAACGCGAGGTTACTTTCACTCGCTTCCCTTTCACTGCACATTTATCATCCAGGTGATGTATGTCGGATGCTATCATGAAATCCTTTTTAAGGATTCCACATACATCTTTATCTAATTCCATGTGAAACTGGCAACATGTTTAGGGTTTGTCTTATGTGATATTTCTCACAATTATATAAAGCGATATACAAACAGAAATTTGTTGATAAATAATATTTTAAACAATGATAAAGTTTTTAGCTCAAAATTCATTACGTAAAATTTAATTTTTATTAGAGTACTTGATGATGATGATAAAGGAATATATAAAGTTCATCGTTAGTTTGTTTCATAAGATAAAAGAACACAAAGAGTTTATACAAATATTTAATACGAGGTAATACGTACAAATGTTCTTCCATTTTATCTATTATTTTATTTATCTTTATCATCTAATAGAATATCCATCACAACATCAACCCCATCAATGGTCGTCCGATAGAAAATGTCTACAAGCATACTACCCGCCTTTGGTGGACTTCACAAAGATCTACAAAACAGTTTTAAAAATAAATTATTTGCTCAATGTAGAAATTTAAGTGTCTAACATCTTTTGTTTTTAATTTCAGAAAAGATGACGCAGAACCTAGGACACAATGTTAGATTCATCGCAGCGGTTGTATTGATTTCGCTTCAAATAACATCAACGGCTAAAACAAACTCCCGGCCCGTGTACGAAGTTGTAAACGAACAGTCGAAATCTGATGATAAACTTATAAAAACAAGTGCGGCGGCCAGTTTGCCATACGGCAACCCCCTAGCTGGCAACTCGCAACAGAATGCCAAATTATACGCGCACAATCAACAAGCGATGTTCAACGCTGAGAGGGTACGACAACACAAAGCTCAGTTGCAGAGGTGGATAAAAACACCACAATTGGTTAACGGTTACATGCGCGCTTACCATGAATCTCAAGAAAACCATCAGTTGGCCCTAGAACAGCAACAAGCAGATCTAAAAGAAGTTAGACCAAAGCAAGCACAGCGTACAAGAGAAACTCTTAAACGGCCCAAAGCTCAAACCGATACAACAAAGACATCAAAACCCGATACCGGCAAACCGGAGAGAAAGAGAATTCACAGATCGTACGGTTCTGATGAATATCAAACTGTTTACCTTCCTTCTACAGCTTACAATGAAGCTATGAAACCAAATGTAATAAATGACATGGTATTCTCGCAACCTGCTGCATTATACACTGACGGGTCAACTAACTATAATCCTGTTTACACGAAGTACTCTCCAGCACAAGAATACCAATCTATTCAAGACATTGAAGTGCTAAACTCACTTCTAAACAAAAATCCCAGCGATCAACTAACGCAGTTCAACGCGCTTGTAAATTCTGCTAAACTTCACAACGGAAACAACGACAAGGAATTAGAGCAGCCAATAAATTTATATTTCTATTTAAAAAATTCTCCTTTGCCCGATCATAATGTTTATGCAAAATACGCACAAACACCCAGCACAATAGAGACTCCTAACGAAGATTATAAACCAATCAAAGAAGTGGACCATGCAGATAAACTTGAAGAGACTCCGCAATATAACATAGAAAAACCATCTCAAGAAGATTCATCTGTACCCAAAAATATACAATATATCAATACTGAACTAGCAAATCAAATTGCAAGCGCTGGATATAACCCATTATACCAAGAAGAGCAATACTATTTGAAGGAAGAAGAAACACCTACTTATCAAGAATTACAATATGAACAGCACCCAACGCCAGTTTATAATCAACATGACGATAATTCAGAAGATTTAAGCGAAAGATATCTACATCATAACATTAACAAAGGTGTTCAACATCTAACCGAAGACGGTACCGGAGTATCAGCGTACGGTGATGATAATGTAAGTATAAATTTAGATACAAAGCGCTCCAATATTTATTATCAAGAAAAACATTATCTAAGGCTTAAGAGATCTGTAGACACAAACCCGTTTGTTGCAGCAATTAATAAATTTTCCATAACAAATAATAATACAAAAAATAATGAAAATAATACACAGCAACCTAAATTTGAACCCCTTGTTAGAGTTAACTTTAACTCTGAACACAAACGTAAATCTAATTACGGTACATTTCTAAGCACACCGAACTTTCCGATCGGTGAAGCGATGGATTACAGCGAAGATTTAGAAGATTTTCAACAATTACACAAAAGACCTAATCGTAACTATGGCGCCGAAGAATTCATTTATGATGAACAAGATTACAATAATTATGATGATGATCCCCAACCACACGATTATGATTACGAACTTCCATCACCTAAACAATCGATTTCCATCACTCATCAGAATCATTTCGCACCATTACAAACGTACGCACCATCTGAAAATTACCCACAAACTCTAGATTTCAAGGTTTACCAAAAATATAGACATTTAAAACGTTTCCCCGATGCGTCAACCAACATAGGACCTATTTACAGTTCCAACAGTTTCTCTTTACCACCACCAACGTCGTACGGTGTTCAATATAACTATGGTATTCCCACAACTTACAACCCACACACGATTGACAGTCAAACTAAATATAGTTCCCCACCTGCACCACATTGCGCTCGCCGCCTTGAGACATACTATGTGTGAAAGTACTTAACTGTAACAAAGTAACCATAGATCGTCATCCTCCATTATTATTCATCATCCCCATGCGATCTTAGCTTTCAAGCCGCACCTCTAAGCATTAGACAAATTGATACTTAAGTTGACTATTTTGTCACTTAATAATATTTTTAGTGTTTTAAGATTTTTTTATTAGTAAGAAATGGTTGTAAAGATACGATACCAAATAACAAGAGTTGTTATTTCTATACTTTGTTATATCTATTACTAATAACGTTTGGATAATGTGTAAGTAATATTTAAGTCTTGCGAACTTTGTTAAGTAATTATTTATTATTATAGTCTATTTATTTGTGAAAACATAATTTTATACTTAAATATAATAACATTTTGTATTATATTTCTTTTATTCATTTTTTATAAATTAGTAGAAGTTTTCTTTTTAACTATTCTTTTAAAGTTTCCTTTAATGAAAAGATAAATCATTTATCGACAATGTTGATGATTAACTTCTCTTACTAGAAAATAGTCAAGGCTATCTATTTATCATCTCATTATACAAGTATCTGATATCGTTACTAATACACAATAAATAGAATTTTAAAACATGATACACATTTATCTAGATGTCCTACTTAAGCTAGATAAAAAACAATAACAAACTGGTTTTAGTTATTGATTTATTACTTTTATAAACAACTTTGTTATAGTAAAGATAAGATAAAATATAATTTATTTCATATAAATATAAAACTAAATTTAAGGAAAGTGTTTTTTTTTTTATTTTACATACGATTTTTTAAGTTTTAATGAAACTGGTTTTCAAATTATAATAGTAGTGATTTATAATTATCATCTTCAAAAGAAAGACGTTCACTTATTTACTTAGGCTTCCTCCAAAGATATAATATAACCCAAACATAAAAACACTCCTAAAGCTTTTGCTGTAAATCTTCTCGCAATTTGCTTTCCAGTATTTAGAGATGTCTATAAAGTTAAAGTGAAATAACTAACTTATTTACATAACATTTGTCTCTTGATCTTGTTTGTGTTTATACCAAGATACGTTTTATTTTCATGTCTTTTTAATGATGAATATTAAAGTATAATATCACCAAGAAAAAGGATCCGGTGTAAAGATTTCTTTTTTGTTTGTTTGACTACTTATTGTAATGTTACTATAGCTCTTTATTGTCTGATATATTAGTTATAATTAGTTTAATATAGTAAAGAAATTATAATACTTTTTTCATTATTTCCAGCTACATTATGCAGCGAGTTACGAATTCGGGTACAGGGTGCGCGATCCGCACAGCGGCAATGATTTCGGGCATCAGGAAGAGAAGAGAGGTGAGGCGACCAGCGGACACTACCACGTCCTCCTGCCTGATGGGAGAATGCAGAATGTTCGCTATTCAGCTGGTCCTGATGGCTTCCACGCCGATATAACATACGACCATCAGTAACTGTTCTAGTTTCCCAGCGAAGTATTATGAGGTGGCATCGTATCTTATAGCGACGAGAGCAATGTCGCGTTCTGTAAATATCCTAACTTGTTATGGACAGGCGTATTTGCTACAGATGAAACTCCTGCTTTATCAAGTTGTATAAAATATTTGTAAGCAAATTTTTTTAATTAGTCAATGAACTGAAGGTTTCGGGCAACAAAAAATCCATCTACTTGAGACGTAGATTTAACTCAGGTATTTTTTTCTTATTTACTCGTTATAAAAAAATATAATCTGTGTCAAAAGCAAGTTCCTAAAAGAAATCTGAAATATCGTCTTTGAATTATTTTAAATAATATTTAGTTATTTCTTGTCTTTATTTAACATAGAAAATCACAATTATAATAAAAATATTAATGTACAACGCAATAAATAAATGAGCATAGGCAAGACTAGACAGGGAGTGCTTATATAAGAAAATAGTTGAAACTATTAATATTTTAAAAATACAAAGGTGTTTTGATATTATATCAGCATAGAAAACCGATATTATATTGCATTATAAAATACTCGAATTTTTGACTATTTCCGTACGCTTTAGGCACAGTACAAACTATGAAAAAATATTTATAATTGTAATGTGGCGGGTAAAAGCTGCTATAAAATGTAAATAATGTATTTAATAAATAATTTATAGTACATGAAGATAAAGAGTTTTTAATGCGAGTCCGAGTTAAATGAAAAACAACAAACAGAGAAATTTTATTTTTAACATGAACCACAAATAATTAATAACTTAATTATTACATTGGTATTTACCTCTAATTGAAAGGAGCACAAATTAAAATAATAGATAATTAACAATTTTGACTTACAAATAAATATTTATCGTTTAACAGAACGTTACCGATGCTTTTCCATGGCGCCTAATGTCAAAATGGCGTTCGTGAGTTTCGCCGCGAAAATATATACGCGGCAAATGTTTCCCTCCCGATTAAGCCGAGAAAAGTGAAAACGAGAAAGTGTTTTGTGTTTTTTTTTCATGTCCATACGATTTAGATAATATTTTCACTTGTTACGTAAAATAAAAACGTATAAATGCGAGTTATTTTTTCATAAGTACGTGATTACCGGTAACACTTGTCCGATGGTGTACCTATTATGTATTATGCAAGTTTTCTGTTTGTCATCCAGTCGGAATGAGTTTCTAGTTATGGCAATTTGGAGAGTCATGTATAAGATGAGTTTTCTAAAGTCTGTTATTTTTTTAACTGCATATTTAGAAAATAAGAGTTTCGGGACCTATATGCATAATCTGGAGGCGCGGGTTCGATCCCATTTGTTCTGTAAATATTCTAGCATAATAAATTTAACATCTTGAGTTGAAGAGCGCAAAGCTGTGTTCAATCTAACTAGCGCCACATTGTTATTATTAGTGTATTTTTTTTAATACCTTACATAGGATAATCTATGTACGTTAAGGATCTATGGTCTTTTGGCAGTACGCTGAGGAATTAAAAATTTGTTAAACGATAATAGTTTATTCAAATCAAGCTTGTTAAAAAATAGTTTTTAAAATATTTATCTATAGAATATAAAAAAATGGTGGACATCAATTATTTTTTATATAACGGTATAGAATGTACTTGATTTTTTACATGTAATTTATTATTTTTTTAATTATCTAGACGTAATTACTGAAAGTGTAAATTTAAATAAATTTATAATTTTGTTAATACTAAAGGAATTTATTTTTCATTTTGTATATATTGTGAATGATGAACAGGTTACTTGATCACCAACACTCGCGAGATCAAACGTGCATATTTATAATTGAAAATCGTCTTTAGCTAATATTATTAATGATTTCTTTTTAATACATTATAACCAATGGACATTTTCAAACTGATTTATTTTTTTTTTATTAGTTTTGCAGTTTAGGCGACGATCAGGCTTATTCTTATTATATAAAAGTGTATCAGACAAGAACTTTTTAATCAGCAGGGTAAATGTGTGCAGGAATTCTTCGGAAGTAGACTTTTTTTTTGTAGGTGTGCGTTGCAACCGGTGCTTCTATTTATTTTTTTATGTATTTAACTTAAAATTTAAGTAATAAACACGCAGAAAAACATGTACTTGAAAGAGCGGATACCCTTAGCAAGAAAATATTTTCTTACGTGTATACTTGTGTCTTTTAGACATAAACACTTATTTTAAAAAAGCTATATTATCTTTATAGATATTGTTAATACCGTTTTTATTTTACTTTCTGTAAAAACTGCTTTCACAATAAATTTTAAGCTAAAAAAGTAACTTTTCAAAAAAATATATTTACATTCTTCTTTGAAAACAAAAATGAGGATTTAGTTAAAAAAACCAACAAGTCAGTCACAATTTAATAGTACATTGAAATAACGATAAATCTATATAACTTTTATTAATCATAACTTAGTAACTGAACTACGTGTAAGCGCATACGAATATACTATAGTCGGATTAAAAGAACTAAACCTAGTCTATGTTATTCAATTTTCGTAAAAAGTCCGTACATACATAAAGTACACTTCTTTATTCTTCGATGCTATAGTATATTTACACAACCGTCACAAACTAAACGTAATTTTGTTTCTCACAAAAACTTGAATACATGTTCAGTAAAATCGGCAATTTTTTAAAACCTGCCAAAAACCACCACATATAACCATATAACTAAAAACTACAGGTTAAAAAAGCATAGACTATTTTTTTTACACATATTACTCTTTAGAAGTTTTATCTAGACATTAATATTAGCTTTATAGGTTATCTAAAGTGAGAAAATCTAGATAATGCGAGACGATTTGTTGCTTAGAATCCTAACTTATGTTAGCGCACTATCTTCTAGGCTATTGGTGTTTCAAATACCTTTAACCTATATGAAGTTTCCGCTGATGTGACCCTGCCAAGGTGAGAGAAAATATTTTCTTGGCTGCGCATGCGTAGATTGTTCTATAAACTGTATACACTCTTTGAAGCCCCAGAATACATACTCGGAATAGATCATATCTTCGCTTTGGCAACTCCAAACATCAACTCAGCACAAAAGCGCAACCTAAACCTCAAAGTATCGATTAGAACGTCACTAAGAGTGCATTCTAATCACCAAAAACGACAAAGCTGCCACAAAAGTTTGTTATTTTACGAAAAAAAAATTGGTGCGCCAAGGTAAGTGTGAGGTACATTACAAATGTGCCGAGGTGCATATGGCAACACTTACTAAAAGGTGTTACATCAAAATTTCCCACAGACGTAGCTTCCTTAAGAACTTTATTTTTTATTTAATAAAAGCACTACAGCATTAACATCACATAAGGATTGCTCTTCTAATAATAATAATAAAAAATAACTAAAGTATAATTAAAACAGTAATTAATCCTTCATAAAATTCACATAAATTGTGAGGAAGAAAGAGAAAGGAAATAATTGGTACTAACATACTATTTCCGTTTCTCGTAAATATTTAATATATTTAACCCCATTGACTAATCAACTTATTTACATGAATATAACTTTATTAAACGTAGTATTATATACTTGGCAGTGGCATTCACCTGTACGTTAGTTGGTTGTATTTCAGCTGTCACTTTCTATTATATATGAATACGGATATGATTGGATTTTAATTAAAACCGGGAGCTATGAAACAGTCAATAGTATAGTCATGTTATTGAACCGTGAATCACTTATTTTTGCCTTTGCAATACAAATTTATAAAAGTTGTGTCCTCCGAAAATGTTTTGGCACTTTGTGATTGATTTTGGATGGTGATTGGTTTCCGAACCCAACCAGCAGCTATCCACTGAACTACGGAGGCAGAGACTATGTACTCTGCTAATATGTGTTGCGAATGTTCAAATGAACGGATCCATCACTAAGTGGTGCATATCACAAGGGGTCCTGTATCCAAGACCATAAAAGTGTACTAAAGAAGTTATGCTGTTCAAAGTATTTACTTACAAAGCTTTCCCACTTCAACATGTCTACATATACAGAACTTTACTACTTACATAAAGTAGTAAATCATCATCATTTCAGGATATTGATGTTTACCACTGAACATTGTTATTCTAATATAAAGATAATAGAGAAGTATAGTACAAATACATTTTTTTTTAAAAAATAAACCATTATCATCATTTAAAACCTTTTTTAAATGATGATAATGGTTTAATATCATCCACATTTAATAATTAAATGTGGATTTTTAAGGAATAATCCACAATACCACCATCTATATTATTGCAGTATATCCTTTTATCGACACCTTTTTTTAAAAGGTTCGAAATTCAAATGTTTAAAAAGCGACTCCGTTGGTCGGTTCTCCATATAAAATAGTTGGACAGGTAGATAAGAGATTTGTAGGCTGTCTTTGATAAAAAATTATGGTCTATACTATGACGTCATGCTGACGGCGGAGACCTTCACAGGCGATCAGTGCCCGTTGGTAATGTTTCTATGATCACCACCGACCGCCATTTTGTCGAAAAAACCATTCCTGTCAATAGTTATTCTTTTTGTAATTCGTTTTAACACACAAGCTTTTTATTATTGCTATATAAAAATTCAAGCATATTCCCATTGTCGTTTTCGCCTCGCGGGTTGGTGGATGTGTTGGTAGATCAATGCTGCATTATCGACATCGGTTAACAGCGCCGTCTGGCGATAAAAGCCTTAAAGCCTTCGTTAATCAAGCTTCGGCTTCTTACTCTCCGGCTCCAGAAGATCCAGTGAGCTATGAGCGCGCTTGTATTTCCCCTCTATGATCTTGGCGAGGTTTGTTAAATGCCGGATCCTCTCCGTTATTCCCCGAATCTCCGCGATGGCCGTGTGCGGCATGTGCTTAGGGCTCTGGCTGGCGGACGTCGACGGCCCGGGGGTACTGCAGTGGAGCTCCCTCTGTTTTGTTGAATCTGTATCCTCTTCAGAGAAGCTAGGGAATTTTATCTGTGGCTTCCTTGGCTTTATGTTCGGCAGCACTGAAAATTACGATTGTACTTATCAATATGGAATTAAGTTAAGACTAGTACGTTAAAATCTTTTCTTAGTGATAAAAAAAAAATACGGTGAAGGTATACCATGGAGTATAAGAGAAAAAGTACTATGTGGGGTAACATATTAAATAGTATCATTATTTTGAACATCAATCTGCTGATGATGATGATTACCGTTCTGCCCGTCTCATAGATTAGTTCTATAAAGAGAAATTCTTACCTATCTGATTGCGTTTGGAAGTGCCAATTGGCAGCACGGAGAGGTCCAGCTTGATTTGACTGCCGAAATGTCTCAACGGCTGCGATGAAGATGGACCTTGAGCTACAGAGACAGCTGAAATTTTGTCACCACATGTTAAATAATTGTTTTACACAAATTATTTTAACTGCTTCTATGGCGCAGTGGGTAGATGCTTGCCTTGTAACATGGAGGCTCTTGGTTCTATTAGAGGGTTACTGATATTATGCAGTTGGTGGCAGGGTTTTTACAAACCTTTCTGGCTAACTACTATTTTTAAATTGTAAATCTGTTTGTACCAGGAATATATTACTTAGCTGGTGCGTCCCGAATTTACTAGTGGTAGATCTTTAATGCCATTGTCTAAAAAGTAGCAATGTGTATGATATTTTTTTCTTAAAGTGACGAGCACAATGTGGCAACGTGTATCATTCTAATTAGCGCCATATTAGTATAGGCAGGTCTCACTATAATGTGAAGTTTTGCTCGTAGTGTCGCTATGGGAAATAAAAAATAATTGAACCCTCACCACCGATAACCTTCCCGCCGGCTGCTTGTTTTGTGTGCGTTATTTCACTGCACTTTATATCACACTCCTCTATTCTCTTCTTTAACTCCGCTGCAAAGAAATCTTTTATAAGTACATGGTTTAATTCATACACATCACAAACATATATTAAAAAAATCACGCAGTCACCTACGCGTTAAGTCTGTTCACAACATCGATGCGATCGTTAGAATAATTAAACACAACACTGTACTTTTAAACTGGAACACAGTAATATTGGGCAGTATTCCATAACGGCTGAAGAATGAGTTGCGGCTTCCCGCAACTCATTCTGCCTTCTTTTTTTCCTTGCCTGCCTTCTTTTTTTTATGTCTTTAGGAAAGATATTCCATTCCATCGCTTCATATAGAAGACGGGTAAGAATCTCACAGCGTGTCGTATAAGTCGACTAAAAGGTAACAAATATAGGAAAATGACAACAATTTTCCCTATGACCTTTACCAACATACTGTGCTTGCTAACTAGTATCCTAAGTGGGATGTGGATAGCATATATCGTTAGGAGACTTAAGTTTAATAGTTGGTATCTATAGATTGTATTGATGATATTTTAATATGATTATTAAAAAAATGGGCAAAGAATTGAATTAGTGTCAAACACTTTGTTTTTGTTTTAAAATGCTCTAAGCAATTTTATGCTGTGTAAATATCCTAATTAGCGCATTTTTATATCCCGTTGTCAGTGAAAAATGTTGAATACCACGGAGTAGAGAGCGAAAGTGAGAGTGCTATTTAAACAACGCAGTGACGCCATCTATTAGGAATAATGAAATATAAACCTACGCTTGAAGAGATCGCTTAGTACCATATGAACATTCAGCTTATAAGTTATCTAATTTTATAAAAGAACTTGCCAATAGCCGCTTCCTGGTTCCTCTGACGCTTCGCCATAATCCCGATGGTCTTCCTCTGGCGCCAGGTTTGCCGCCTGTAGTCCAAAACCTGAAATGTTCAGTGTAATAAAATAAATATTTGAGAATAGAAGACCGAGACGTTTTTAACAATGACACGCTCTTTAGGATATTTACACAACACCATAGTAGCAGAAAAGGGTGTTAGGGTGCTTACACATTCTCCAGGTCGTGTGACCATCTCACTTGGAAACAGGATATCTGAACCTACCAAGTCTCCAACCAAGTCTCCTCTCCCTCATAGAGCCATAATATACAAATAAAAATAAATTACCATGATTGGTAGGAAAAGACCTAGTCTAAAAGAGATTTTCCCCACCCCAAAATTAAAAAAATCTGACCCGATTGTACATCTTCTTGTAAAGCGAGGCCAGGTACAGCGACAGCTTCGCGTTCAGGATCGACCTCCTGCTCAGGTGCGTCATCTCCGTTTGCATTGGGGCGAGAACTGTAACGTACATACAACTAGATTATGTACACCGTAAAAAACCGGCTTAAAGGGCTCTTTTTAGCTTTTTATCCAAAATGGTCTAACGTTCCACCTCATCACAAATGCTGTATGACAATGAAGCCGTGGATGATGCTCACAATACTCTGGTTATCTTACATCAACAACTTGAACTAAACTCGGCGTCTGACGAAACAGAAATGCAATACAGCGTGTAAAAAAAATAAAGCGAGACATGAAATAAATTGTTATGAAGTAGAGTTTAAGGGCAGAATTGTAATAGAGGAGGGAAGAGAAAATGAAATGTAAAAATAGAAATTAGTTACAGAAAAATGAGGCGAGTTTAGTCTGAGAGGCGATGTTTGAAAGTTTATAGTAAAGATAAACAGTGAAAGATAATATGAAATATGAAAGAAGGAAAAAAAGTCAGAGAAAAGAAAAGAGTAAGAAAAGATGTCACCCATTAGGCCACCTGTACATACAAACTCTCCCAATAACACCTGGCGAGACTGAACTAGGAGCGGCTGAAAACCAGCGCTGATCGGAAACTATTGTCCCGATCAGCATGAGCTGAGCCGCCTCCTTTTGCCGCTTTTACTTTATAAGGAAAATGTTAATTTTACGAAAATATTCTTTTTTTTTAAGACGGCAATAAATGGTTTTTTATTTTTATTTAGTAAAAAATCAAAATGAATGACAAAGAGGAACCTGACCCAAAACAAGCAGGCGAACGTGAAAAGAAAACTCACCGTGTGCCGGTCTGGGTTCGGAGTCTATAACCGCGCACTCCTGCTGCATACGCTTTCGGAAGGTAGGCGATATCTTCTCGTCGAAGTGCTCGATCGCCATGCTGGATATATCGCGCAGCTCCTGCAACACCTCGTGGGCCCGCGGCGGGGTCTTCGAGGTCTCCACCAGCGTGAGGATGCGCGATATCTCATCGATGACCTGGACCACATAAAATTACTTAAACTCTCAACATATCTATATCAGTAATATAAAGTTTTTAAACAAAGTCCCAGCAGTGGGAATCTTTCAAGCGAAGGAATTTAAAAAGAGAAATTATTAAAATACAGAAATGTATGAGAATTTTTAGTTGTTACAAGTTTACTATAAATTAGTAAACATCTTACTTTTCCGGGTATGAAGCAGCACATCTTACTGTCAATGTACTTAAGGTAGGTCATATTCAGCATGGATATGCGCGTCTCTATTGAAGTGAGGATGTCGCAGTGGCGGGCCAGGGCGTGATACCTAAAAAAAAACATAAAAACTTGATATACTTTATATTTTAACTGCATCTACAGCACAGTGGCCATTATAACTAAAAGATATAATAATAAGATGTACAGAGTAATGTAAAAAAAGATACAAGGTAATATAGTATTATGTTGAGACGGAATGACTTCGAGCAAGAGACAGGGCTAAAAAAAGATAAGATAGGTCCATATTGATTTAACAAAAAATAAAATAATCCATTCTCCATATTTCAAATTAATCACCGAAATCGAAGTTAACATTTTTCCATATTTTAAGTTTTAACTTAATTTTGTACTGTTTGTTTTTTAGCAGAAATCCCACATAAGATACTGTTTTCAGAACAAAAAGTTAAGCCGGAGTCCTACTGGCTAAAATCCCAGGGTATCCTTAATGAGGTTTATAGATAAACACAAGGTTATACCTAGCCTAATTATTAAGTTTATACTATTCATGTATCCAATAGTCTTAACTGGATTGTAGTACATTAAAGCAAAAGCCATCCTTTTACACAGAAAGAAGATGTTATATGAAAAACTATAAAACTTTTAAAACAATTACATTTTGATTTTTCTAAATTTTTAGAGCTTTTCAGAGAAGCAGAAGCTTTACCGTTATATCTATAACAGAACTTGTATTTAATTTTAAATGTATACATACAACTTGTAGTAAAATTAATGAAAGTTTTGTCTTGGTGGTTTCTAGTGATGACAAGAGTGAGGTTACAATTTAAATACTCCAGCTCTTGTATCTCACCAGTTTGTGGGGAATCTTATGACTAATATCAATAATTACTTAAACGATTATGTAACTTCGAATTGATTATCTCAACTCTACATTAGTTACAGCTTTCTAGACTGGAACCAATAAAAAATAAACCTTGTAACTGTAACTAATAATAAAATTATAAATTATACAAATGTTTAATCATGTTCAAAATTCGAGACTGTGTTATAGACACAGCATTATCCAGTGCAGTACGAGCATTATTTAAACACATCATTCATTTAAATGTCTACATGACATCATATACCGCTATCCATAATGCTGACCCGGTGCTGAGTCAATCAACAACAGTTCATTGACATTAATTTCATAGACATTGAACTAAAGCCATGTTGAATAGAAAAATGATAGGTGAGATAAAATAATGAAGCAAAGGTCAATGAACCAATAGAACCCACATCAACTAGTTTATATTCAAGTCTAAGCTGCAGCTATTTTTTTATTTGTACCGGGCTAAAATTTGACCCCAATTAAATGTGTTAAGTGACAATTAACACAAGACCTGGAATAAAGCAGAGGATTCAAATTCCCTATATCTCTTACGAACTTCTTTAATAAGGGCATAAGATATTAGGCATCACATATACTTACTATTAAGACATTTAAATTCTTAAAATTCTGTGATTTTTGTTACACAATATTTTTGCATAATAGCCAATAGTAAATTACCATGAGATCTGATTACTTCTACTACTTACTATTATTGGTTAAGGTTAATTTACATACCTTCTTTCGGACTCTCTTCGTGGTAATTGTGCTTTAACGGCCTTCAGTGCCAACGCATGTCTCCGTTCAATCATGTGAAAACCTCTGGTAAGCATCCGACTGCACATCTCATTGAAAAGTTTTGAAACCTGTAATTAAATTCTCACTAATGAAATACTGTAATGGCGGTATATATTTAAATAGTATTCTGCATGGAGACTCTTTATATATACAACTGAGTATTTTATGAGCTCAGTAAATACAAATTTAGATAATAAATGCAACTACAATTACTTTATGACAATAAAATAAACATTTTCTCTATTATATTTTTGAGAATTGATAATCAATAATGAATAAATGAGCTACATCAGTGCTGACTTCATCAAGTTAACAATCAAGTGAGATCATTTTAATGATATGATGATGACATAAATGATTAGAAATCACTTAGTGAAATATAAATCATTTATGTGCAAGAAACAAATAATGTATTGCATATTAAGTGATTTCAAAAAATTAAAAAAAAAAACTCACATGTTAATTTTTTGAACAGGAAAAACTGTAATAATTATTAAATTTCCAATGACAAATAGAGCAATGAATTGAAGAACATAACAATAAACGTGTTTTCTATTTTTCCGGATATATTGTTGAATAAAAAAAATTTTTAGGCACGTGTAATTTAAATTAAAGCTGCAACTGCGCTATTAAATTAGAAAAGGAAATCGGAAAACAAGTTTTTTTTTTTTTTTAATGTTTATAAATCTTTAGTGTAAAATGACAATGACACTAGAACAATGAGGAAGTATATTTAGCCATTTTCTCGTTTATGAACAGAATAAACGGTTTAAATAAATAGTCATTTCTATAAATAAATCTCACTTACCAGTCTATTTTTCGCGATTTCGTCGAATGGTAGAAAGGAGATAATATTCTCTATCATAACTACAGGTAGATCTAGTAAATCCATTTTGACGACTGCTGAAATAGAAACCTTTAAATCACATTGAGTCAGACTGAAGCTGCGAGACTTGTTTACTTATATGAAGCTCACAAATTGGTTGTAATTTTCGCGACGTTTCTTCGATTTGTTTTTTTTTTTTTTTGTAAATGTTTTTACGATTCTGGATACGAGTCCTTTTGAGATTCTTCGACTGGTTTCTACGTAATGTTGCCATAAAGACAACAAGTGTTGCCATGCGGTAAGCATGGGACGTATTCTACATAAAACATCCGCATGATTATTTTCTATATCTAAATTTAATTTTGTAATTTTTAATACTACATTCTTTAATGAACTATTGTAATTGTTTTTTTTGCAATTCGCTGTATGGGCCGGGCCAGTCGGCCTGAAATAAACGTTTGTTTGTTTTGTTTGTTTGTATTCTCGCGACCTAGTATTACGTACCAAATACGCGCAATAGGTGCCAATAAAAATACTTTTGAATATAAAAACAATAATGTGTTTTATATAGCAACGGCACACCATAATTGTTATAAACTCTTTGCTTTCCGCCATGCGATTAATTATGAATTATCGTCAAAATTGTAAAAGAAATCAGAATTGTCAACTACAATTAGTCATGGAAGTAATTAGTACTACGTACAAATTCACGTTTTAAAATTTTATAAATGAGTTTGCAGTTAGTATATACAGCATATAATTCGGAAATGAAGGGACAATTAAATACGTCAAGGCTAATTAGTAATCATTTTTATTTCAACTACCACCTATCCACAAAAATACTTTTTTTTAAATACGACAATTTTTGAGAGATTGCAATCAACTTTATATATTTACATTGCGTTAAAAAAAATATTGGCGTAAAAGTATTATCGTAAACATAGCGTGTAATGTATAACATACGATTAACAAAAGTAAATTTAAGGATTTTACCGGGATTGTTTAATTATTTTATTATCCTGACTTTACAAGATATTTGCTACAGCGGTGGTCATACCAGAACATTATTGCGTTAAGTTATAATTATGTGTAATATTTGTGTAAGACTAAAAAAAATTGTTGCTTAATCTAGTCCTTGTCTGCGATTCCACGTGATGGTAAGCGGAGATATAATCTAGGTGGTAAAGCGCACTAGTCTAGAAGAAGCCTATTCACTCTTCGCTTGAAGACTCCCACACACCACAACACAAGTATTTTGTATACTTAATTCGATTGTTAATCGAATTAAGTATACGAAATATTTGAAAAACCAAAGTCAAAGTAGAGTCACAAATGGTATTTATATTTGTAATGTTGATTTGCACTTTGCTTAAATTGAATAAGGATTAATTTTCTATTTTTCTATTGTAAGTTTCATAGAAATTTTAAAGTATTTAGTAACCTGGTCCTAACCCTGGTATTAAAAAAAATTGACGCTTGAGTGTAAAGTTTTGCAAATACGCCTGCCATACAATTTTGCCCGACATATAAATAAGTGAAACACTTATTAATGCTTTTGCGTAGTAGATAATTGATTATATCTAGTGTCATATGAAAAGCTTTTTCGATGTAAGTTATTTAAAAAAAAAACTAAACGATGTGTGATGAACCTTCTTCTTATTCTTCTTGAATATTTACCTAATACAGAACCCACATGGAAGCATTGGGATGTTTACACTGCACAACATTATTATGATACACACCTTGCATTTAGTACATACAAATCAAACTTAATACAAGTCTTATAATGTATATCAAATAACAAACAAGCAAATTAAACGAAGAAAAATAGTAGTAAAACCTTACATCGGTCATTTTATTTGCGAAGCCAAACTTGGTGCAATTAAAACAAAATAATTTTTTTTATTACAGTTTTTTAATCATACATATAATAACAAAAACGATATAACCGTTTTATACACAGTTGAAAAACAGTTGTCAATGGCCGCATAAGTTGTCTTGAAATTATATGAATATAATTTTAATATACAACACAAGACACTAGCAAATCTTGAGCAATTAATCATTCCAACATTAACAAAAGCAATGTTATATAGAATAGTCAATAACGAAGGACTGCCGAACCAATTCTTGCGCGTTAGTGTATGTACCGAAGCAGCACAGGAAGACACCGAAAAGGCATATCAAAATGCACTTCCAAAGTCTCCATTTCATGAAGCCCAGACCGGGGTACTCCCAGTCCAAACAAAGTTCGATGAAGGCCGGATAGATAAAACCCATGTTTGAAAGACAGAAGGAACCAAGCTGGGGAAGAGAATTTTTAGGTATATACAAAAATAAGTATTTAAACATATATTACGTATTACTAAGTTTACACCTGACTAGGGCTTACAGTACCGGGATTCCGCGATCCCGAATAAGATTTTTATCCGATAATAAAAACCGGTATTTATGTAAAAATAATTTTGGTATTACATTAGTTTATAAAAATTGAATTTATGCACAATGTAAATCTGATTTAAAATAATATTAATTAATTACAAGTTTTTATTTTTGAAGATAAACATTTTTATTGTATTAAAATCTGAATCAGGCACATTTTCGAAAAAGAAAATTCGGTCCTCGCTTGATGATGAAACGATTGATTGTTTATGGTTTTTAAGAGCATACTTTAATAAACAAAACGCAAGTTATTAATTTTATTTCATAAAAACTTTCAATTTCATTATATTTTTTGCTTCATTAATTATATAATGCCATACGAGCCTATTATATGTAAAATTTAACATTTAATATGTACTTTTTTTACTTGCAGGTTTTTTTGTATCTATGTACTCGTACTCCCTTTGTTATAAAATAAATAATATCTACTCATTTCAGAATAATATTATTTGGATTTCATATATTATTCGTTAACAAGTCAATATAACAACTGGTTATTATTTTATTAATTATTAAATTAATTATTTTATTAATAACACCGGTTTTAATACCGGTATTCCGATATTTCAAATTTAAACTATCAAATACCGGTATTCAGATTTTAGTTCGGTATTGTAAGCCCTACACCAGACTAACTTTAGTCTAGGGAAAGCTGCGATATAAATTCTCGCCGATCTTTGGGAGAGGATAGCACTTTAAGAGGATGACAAGTGTGCTTTGGGATCAGGTCCACAACTTGTCTATATTATTAGACAGAATGCAGGTTTTATAGATACAGATATGTGTTCTGTTACGATTAGAGTAATCAAAAGTTGATAATTATAACACTCACCAGTCCAATGAATGATGAAACGTTCGGAAATATAAAAGCTATCAGTGTGATGATGATAACAAACCCTGCTCTGTACACTCTCTCCCAGAACCAGTGCTTGGATGGATCGTAGCGCGTTTGGATGTAATGCCACACCAGCTCAAACGGAACCCAGAAATTTAAGGCGAAAGTAACGTAGATAATTAAAGCCATGAAGACCTTAAGAGTGATTGAGTATCTAGAAAAAATACGAAGGATTAAAAACAAACATTAGTTCGTTACAAAATGAATGAATAAAATTTGAAAAACTGTTTTATTCAGACACAGTCAATGTATAAAAAAATATTTATTATGTATTACTGGTGAATAACTTTAGTTCTAAAGAAATTATACTATGAACTGCTCAGTTTTAGATATAAATAGTAATTGAAGAAAATATCAATGTCAATAAATATAAAAAGTAATGATGAAATTGCAAATAGGTAAAGATTGTGATGATTATTGTTATGCTAAAGTTCCGTGATTATTGTCTATGAAAAGAGTAAATGCGTTTTCAAAAAGATTACAAGCGACTGCCTAGTAGTTTGTATCCCTGAATTTTATAAAATCGCTTGTTATACTGGTACAGTCTGATGTTATATGATAATGAAAAATCTATTGTGGTTTCCAAATCTAAAGTCGGAATAATGTGTGATGCTTACGCTGTGAATGGGAAATTGACTGTCACTGGTGATTTCGATAATTCACCGAAACCCCAGTAACCGAAGGTGCCTATAATGAACACGACGGCCACCACAACTGACATACCTGCAACAATCTTAAATTTAACACGTTAAACCACCAGTCGTTCGCATTTGTATGATTAACAAGAAGATAATAATTAACTAGGATTTTTTTTAATTGTTCGCCTGTACATTTTCTAAACTGCAACAGTGAAAATCCGTCAATTATCTGAAAGAAGTTGCCTAATTCTCTTGCTATATCTCTTCTTAATATTGATATTGTTTTATTAACTGTTCGAATGCTATTGGACGTTAAAGAATGGACCGGGCTTAAATACAATCAGTTAAAAAGAATAGCCCAAGATCGGAAAAGTTTTCTCAATGTGTCAAGGCTGTATGATGATGAGGATTGCTATTGGATCAAAAGTCTTACCACTAAATAAAACTAATCCAATCTTCTTCGGATTTTGCATGTTATTTTCTATTGCTAACGTGACACCGACGCCTTCCATACTAAAAACGCACACACCCAGGAACTCAAGAAGTCCATTGATATTTTTATAAGGCGGATATTCAAATAACGTTTTATCTGCGAACTTAATAGCGTAGTAGACAGTAGAGATGGCGAGGATTACTAAAAAAATACAAATGTGTTATATTACTATCTGCATTCGTAGCCCAGTTGCTATCCGGCTTACCTGATATTTATTTTTTGAGGACACATGTTGCGAAAATTTGTTTTTATAAACTAATAAGTAGGGATTTTATAAACGCGCCTGACTAATACGACTCTCATAATGTAAATCTGTCGCAATATTAAGGCTGTCAACATATGAGAGTCGGTGTTTGTGAGCGAGGACGTTATCCAATCTCATTGTCGTAACATCTTAAATTAAAGCGGTTGCTTATTGTAGATAAAATTGTTGAAACTTATATAAAAAACTAAGTTTTAATTTTGTGAAAGGGAAAGAGTTTAAAATATATTCCGCAGTTTAGGGTTGAAATTGTCACAGAGATGATAAACAGGATTGTAGAAAACAATATGTCTATTATTTTCTTTTAATCTGGAAGTGTTCATATTTGTTATTATTATACAGCCTCAAAATTTGATTAAATTTATATGAAAACTTTCAGCTTGTAGGATGCGAGTTCAAATTTTAATGTGAAAGTTTACATTGAGTTGTATAGTCGGAGGTATTAATTATTCTACAAGGTTAGCTAATGATAAGCAAGAATGATAAGGCTTAACATAATTTTATACAGGTTTTAAATAACTTACGTATAAACACATCAGCAACTAGCGAAAATGGCGCTAGGTATTTCAACGATGTGATCATGCAAATCAGGACACAAGGTATCAGAATCATCAGGACGTAGGCCCTGAGTGGCGGGTCCCCGTCATTGCGAATGTCTTCAATGCCCTCTACCAGCTGTTTTATTGTCCTGCATATTACTATTTGATAGACGCAACAGGATCCGAACAGGTCTATTCCTATGGTGAGATCCACAGCGTATCTATAGTAAAATCAGAATTGAGATTTCTTTGCTCGGTTTCGCAGTTTTACGTCATTCTCAGACAAAACCGTTTCTGATTGGCGCAAAACTTAAGTCTCAAGGCATTTCGTACCTTTTTACGACCTTCCGTATTTGTCTTTTTACGATAGAGATAGGTAAATTGTATGAACAGGCAAGCGTGATATTTATTTTTCCGTTAAAATTATAGGAGTCAAAAAATACGGTAAACTGTTTCTGTTTTTAAGACACTACAGTTAAGCTAAGCTTCTATGGAAGGCTAGAACAACCGTGCTTTTAAGAATCACAGAAAATGATGCTGGTTCGATTTGAAAGTAATTTTCCTGGCCCACGTTGACTCAAAAACAAATTCATACAACTTTTAAGCAAGAACTAAAATGTTAAAGGCTAAACGCACCTGAGGCATTTGCTGTATTTCCGCATCCACTTGAATGGTCCAATCGCAATCGACGCTTCAGCCAAATCAGGATATGACATTTTAGCAACTTGTACCCGTCCATAAATCTTTTGTGCCGATGATGCAATCATCTGGATAGAAGTATTTATTAAATACTAGTAAACTTTGTGTTAAAGGACTGATTAAATACATAAATTTGTGCAATATTTCATCGCCATTCTCATCGATGATTTTTCATCAACGATTTTTTCGAATAATTTCGATGTAATTTGTTGAAAACAATTAAGTAACTTTGAAGGAATATTAATTCTTGGTCATAACTATACTGCTCTATTCCGATTGTATAATGAGAGCAACAGTTACAACGCTTCCCCATCTTTTGCCTCATTGTTACTTACCATCATGGGGCCGAGTGCTTGCCAATCGCCACATAAACAATGTTAGATTTTCTTTTCATTGGTTTAGAGATTCTTTTGAGTTTGTTTTTAATATTTTATCTACTGTACTTGAATAACATTTTAGAAGCACTTACATACATGCAGTAGGTGACTAACATCCCTAAAACAATCGTTAGTATCATCGATGTCCATAAACCGCAGTTTTTGTACGACTCGTGGATTGCTACCACTCCGCCACCTAAGCAACTCTTTATTAAGTGACCGATTGACTCGATTATACTGCAAAGAGACAGCTGTATTAATTTTAAATTCAGCTAATTAGCTTTAAATTCTGGCTTAGAATAACTGAAACTTCACAGAAACCTAACACCAGATAAAAATTGCTGACAATGTTTCTTTTAACCTACGCGTCTCAAAGAGGCGCGGAGTCGATCCTTATTAAGTTAAAATAAATAAAAATCATCGTCAGGAAACACAGCGTAACGTAGGAAAAACTGCTTTCGGTGTCATGTAACGTCCATAAATCCAATCGTGGCTAATGTGATAAATAATTATCCTTGACTTTCCTTTTTTAAGAGAACGTCCCGACTCCTACTAGTAGCAACTAAAAGATAACTGTTTCTTCTTTAAGATTACCTACTTTTATATATTTATAAAGATAAATTGATTAACAGGAAAAGATAGAAATAAACTGAGACGAAACATTTGAATTTTTAAGTATTGACAGTAACAATATCATTCATCACTATTTAAATCTAACTGTTTATATATTGAATGATAAAGTACTTTCCCTCACTTTTAATTTCGTCCGACCAAAGGATAATACGACATTAATATATGTTTTATTTGTATCTAAAAAGTTTAATGTTTATGAAAATTAAAGCAATCTCTCAAGTCTCTGACTTTGTATTTTTGCCGGGCGGTCGAGCTGAAACGAAATCCCAAGCCTTGGCGGCTTCTTGGGTTGCTTTGACTTCGTATTTCTGCTGATGTCCACGTCGCCGCAGCGGACCCTGTGCAGAGCTATCTCTACCGTCCGTACTTAATGCTTCCTGTGGAACCAGCGTTAAAAACATTTAACCTCAATTATTTAACTGCTAAAGAAAACCATTTGCAAACTGACTGAATACGGTTGAACTGTCACTTAGTAAAGTTGCTACATGTCTCGCGTCCCTGATAATATATCATGAGAGTCCTACTGAATTACATCGTTATCATCCTCTGCTCACAGCAGGTGCATTTTGCTGAATTGGATACCTAACAGCTGTCTAAGGTTATTCTATTTTAAAGAATTGATTTTATTGTAATAGTTCGTTAATGATAATTCATTTACTCTACACGTCTGAATATGTTGTATGGCAAGCATATACTGAGTACTCAAAGAACTACATCTAAATGTTATTCAGCGGACAGTACCTCAAAAGGGTGGACTTAAAAACAAAAGACATGAACAGAAATACGTACGGTATTAAATGACGTATACATAATCGGGATATTTATTCAAACACACTTACATTATTACGAACCATATCGACGAATCAATTTAGAAATGCTTGAAATAACTGAACAAAAACATGTAAAGAATATAAAATAGTAAACACATCATACAAAATTGAATACAGTATTATTCGTAATCTGTTATTCTGTTCTAGCAAAATCTGACAGCGTCAAAAGACGTTAGCGGAAAAAGAAAAAGCAGCAGAAACATAAACGATGCGACTAAAAAGTTTTTTTTAAAGCTTAATCGGAATAAAAAAATATTTTTGAGTTTTCTAACACATCAACTCGCACTTGGCTAGTGTGGTGGGTAAATAGCATTGGCTCCTTGTGAGAGAAGGTGCCGTGTCCCAGCAGTGGGCACAATAATGGATCTATTATTTTTTTTATTCGACATGTTAATTTCAATCAGTACACAGATTGCTTACACTCTTTAGCGATTTGAAAGGAATTGTAGTTTTTATCTGTTGTGTAAATGTAGCTATTCTCGAAAAATCTAAATATTAAGGTATTTGAAATAAAACAACCAGTTTATGATTATTTACAAACATTAATTATTTATTTAAAATGAAAAATATCCCTTCCACGAATTTAACATATAGAAGGCACATACAGATAAACGACATTGTTTTTTATTATAATTTCGATAGCGGGTTCTAATATTTATCTATGGTTGAAATGAATTGAGTTGCATTTGTTGTTATTGACTTTTAATATATTGATGATCAATTCCAAAATACATAACACCTCCAATTTCAATAGTAAATATACAAATAGTTTATTTTTTAAGCCGAATACAATTGTTGGTAACATAAAAAAACACTTTTTAAAACAAATAAAAAAATGTTTTGTACTTGAAAAAAAGACCTTTTCGAATCAGAAAATGAATGGTTTAAACATTTTAGCTTTGACGTCCATATTAACAATTAAAATATATAAGGTTAACCTCAATTCAGCGAAACTTGTTAAAGTATAATTATTAAAAAACAAAAAAATGCAAAACAACTACTTTTTATATATTGTACTTGTCTGTTTGTCTTATATTTATAATGAAGGAACTAAAACATACATACTGTCACAAAATCGCTGTCTTTATATATTTTTTTAATTTAAAAAAAAGGTCAAGGTCTTTTTGCCGTTCGTATCATTTTATAATCTGCGATATTTACTGCGCACGTTCAATATGAAAGAGATGCATGATAGAAGAATCGATGAATACAAGAAATAGACTTTGTCTAATATTAATTTTAAAGTCATTTTCTAAATATTTAGTTTAAGACATTTTAATATCAAGCATAAGTAGATAAGTTCTGTTATTTTTTATATTTATACGAATACACTGCAGTATGTACTTCTGCCGGAAAACCAGTTGTGTGCAAACATTACTGTGTAGCTAGTGAAATCAATACGGTAACGAAACTAAAAGGTGCAGTGTACATCGTTCTCACTAGCGCCACGTTATTACTGGCGTATCACGTACCATCAGGTGAACGTCACGCTCTTTCTGTCTAATAAAAAAAAAGAGAATGTTTAATAATAAAAGCACTTGCAATACCGACTAGCGTATAATATTTTCAATTATATATACTGTGATAGATTATAGAAAATTTTAAGCACCTCGCGTGGAACTCTTTAATTATAAAAATTACAGGCACATTTTTAATCTATATTTAAATGGTAATAGTTTATTTTCTTAATATTAGTATGTTTTTCTTCAAAAAAAGAAAAACAAGTAATCTTTAACTTTATGGCAGCTACATTGACTGTTTACTTATTGTGTCTTGTTAGTGTACTTTTTATTTAATCTGTTGTATTAATTCAAAAATATATTCCACAATTTATCGTTAAGATATAACTGTTACTGAAACATGTTAAACGAAGCGAATTTCTAAATTTTGTTGTAATCTAAAGCATAAATTATATATTATACATACTTTTTAATAAGCACATTATTTAAAAAAAAGAAAACTTAATGTAACGCTAATATATGTTACTTAATTACACTTTGGTAATACTAACCTAGTATTTTAATACATTAATGAACTAAAAAAAATAATGAGAAAGTCGCTACGAATAATGAACAGAAATATTAAGCAGATAGAAAAGATATAATAAGCCTAATATCGTTTATAGCTAACTAAAAAAAAACAATTAATAATAATATTTACATTGAACATTATATTTTGAAAACAAAATACAGCTGCGCGGAGTTTTTGATTGTAAAAGAAATTAAGTTTGATAATTTTAAGTAATTAATTTTTAAGTAACTTGGCTTCAATGTCATCAAAAAAAAATAATACAAATTAAAATGATTAATAATATGTTGAAGTATTTAAAAGCCAAATATTTCCAAAGACAAAAAGGGCGCGAGAGAAACAATAAGAGCAGCCTAATATGACAATCACGACGATAAGACAAGACACTAATATATTATCTGTGTAATATTACTTCTTTATTGTACACACAAATGGGTACAGGAAAACAAATATGGATAGGAGTCTATTATAGGTTTATAGTAAGCTTTGATTGTAAAGGCGACTAAAAGATTCAAGGTCATGTGATGGTGCTGGAGAAGGCTTACTCTTCCTGGTGACGAGTCAAGCCCAGTAAGTTCCGTAAGAGATCTCAGGATATGGGTTTAGAAGCTGGACCTCCCAAGTAACTCTGTCTTCTTCAGACCAGGATATGTTCTTAAGATTTCTCCATTATAAAAGTCTTCCGTCAATCATATAAAAGTAATTGAATCGAGAGTATAAAACATTTTGTTTATACAACAATAGAGACATGATTTAAAACATATTGATGAGTAAACCAATACTAAAAAATAATACATTATATAATCAATTAAAGTTTTAGATAAATATATAAAAAATACACGAATAACGTCATTTGACGGCTATATAGAAATGCAAACGTAACAATTGTTAAAAGCAATGTATATTAAATGTCACTGGTAAATAAAAGCCGCCATTTTGTCATTAATTCAATAGTTTAACACAGATTAAAAAAGGCATACTAAGTTTTGTTTTATTTTATATAATAGTAATATAACTATTTTTATTTACTACATCTGTGTTTTTTTGTTTTTAAAATTTTTATAGTATTTTTTTTTCAAATTGCCATTTATATATATTGTGTAACGTTTATTACATGCACCATAAATAATATGATTTTTAATATAGAAATAATGTTGCGCGTCTTGTCTTAATCCACCTTTAATATATTATCGTTACTAAAAATAAATAATTAATGCTACGAGTTCATATTTAAAGCATTCGCACGAGGAGGTACATGAGGATTGTAGAGATTGCGCTGAATGTTGTTGGCCGGATGGTCGGCGCGTCGTTGCCTCGGTACACTGGAATTGAAAACAAATATGTATTTATAACTATACACAATATTAGAAATATCTATGATTAAGAATAGGCTGTATAGGGAAATCCGTAAGATTTAAACTTATAATAGAAAATATAAGATTTATTCAATCTTTTTATATATGAAGAGTAAAAGCTTATATCTTGAGCACGTTTTGTAAATATATTTCAATTATTATTAAATTTAAGTTCCGATAATCAAAATAGGATTGTAATAATAGTAGAGACAAGAGAAATTGATCGAAAAAGAAATTATAAATCATAAAAGAAATACTACAATTAGTTATTGGTATCGATTTGAATATTTATGTACATTTCTTGTTTACTAAAAGTAATACTATGAGGCAGTGTTGTCATATTAAATGGACGAAGCATTGGCAATACTAATTTTACATTAGTTTAAAGTAAACATGAACAAAGTTTTCTTTATGTTACTAAGCGACTAGACAAGCGAGACATTCAGCTGATGGTAAGCGATATGCTCATAATGAGGACTAGTTAGAATACACTGCACCACATTGCGCTCGTCGCATTGTGATATATGTTGTCTCGTTACCGCAGTAATTTTTATTAGCTTAAAGAGCCTTTCAAAATGGAATACAGTAATGTTTGCACATTACTTTAGTCACTGCGTTGGTACCTACCTAGACAGTCTCCGGCAGTAATACATAATATTACATCCAAAAAGAAAAAAACTCTACGTATCAATGTCCAACATTTAGATACAAAAACAAATTGAAAAACTTATAAAGCTTAACTTATAAATTTATTAAAAAAAAAGTTAAATTATTAAAAAAACAAAAAAGAAAGCTTCTCACCTGACGCGTGTTGGATGAACTGTGGCTGTGCTTCTAAAAAAAAGTAAATAAAAAAAAAACAAAATCAAAAAACATGCATGAGAGATTAATGATATTTATAATAAAATGATGATGATATGAGAAAATAAATCATTTAAATAAAAACACAACAAAATAAATAATTTCTACCAAAAGCAATATAAGGGTAGTTTCTATTTAGTAACAGTTTGTAAATGTTATGTTACTGTTCCCACTGCTGGGTACTAGAGACATTCTCTCATAAGGAGAGAAGGTCATTTACCATTCTGACCATATGCGGGTTGATATGCAAAGTCTGTAGTTCTTGAAGGATGTCGTTTTTCTCAATCTTATCGGGAATTGAACCCGCGCCTCGCCTACGCATAGTATCAGTGCCGACGTGCCGGCCGTAGGGGGAAAAAAAAAAAAAAAAAAAAAAAAAAAAAAAAAAAAAAAAAAAAAAAAAAAAAAAAAAAAAAAACACAAAATAAATAATTTCTACCAAAAGTCAATATAATGGTAGTTTCTATTTAGTAACAATTTGTAAATGTTATGTTACTGTTCCTACTGCTGGTACTTGACACATTCTCTCATAAGGAGAGAAGGTCATTTACCATTCTGACCATATGCGGGTTGGCTGCAAAATTTGTCGTTTTTGAAGCATGTCGGTTTTCTCAATCTTATCGGGAATCGAACCCGCGCCTCTTATATCCTTATAGAGTATATGACCATACCACAAACAGTAACAGCTGTTTTATTTTTTTTATATATACATGTTTAAGCGAATATTATTGATAGAAGGTCGTCTCGCTGTAACACAATCAAACGTACCGATGTCAACGAAAGCAGGCGGCGAGTGCTGGCTCCAGCTCTTGTCGTTCTTGACCTTGACGGTGGCCTCGTACTTGCCCGGCTCCAGGTCCTGGTCGGTCAGCGGGTAGATTATTTCGTATTCGTGCGTTCTGATGTCAGGGACCGGTACGTTTATGGTCTTCCATTCGCCTTCCTGTGAATACGTTATAGAACTATTAAGAAGGTCCTACATACATACGAAGACGTGCGTCTGATGGTAATTGATGCTCCTACCCATAACAACGTGGTAGTAAGGATACAAAGCATCACATCAAGCTCGTCGCCTTGAGAATAAAGTCTCGTTACCGCAGTAATTTCACTACCTTACAGCGCTTTACAAACTGGAACACAGTAATGTTTGCACATTACAGTGTTCCAGTTTACTGGTGGTAGGTCTCTGTTGCCGGAGACCGTCTGGGTACCACCGCAGCTCCTATTGCAACCGCCAAATAGTAGTGTGCGAACATTACTGTGTTCCGGTTTGAAGGGCGCTGTAGCTAGTGTAATTACTGGGGTAACGAGACTTAACACCTTATGTCTTAACGACGAGCGCAATGTGGTGCAGTGTGTACCATCTTAACTAGCACCGCGTTGTCATGGGCAAGCGTATCACTTACCATCAGGTGAACGTCTTGCTCGTCTCGTCGCATAGTAGTATAAAAAAAAATTACTGTCTCGCGGCAGAAATAGGTGCTGATGGTATCACCATTACCAGCACAATCCAAACTCATGCATGACATAATGATAATCATTAATTGTTGGTAACTGACCCCACTCATCTGTCGTAGCTGGAGTTCGATCTGCTGTAGCGGCTGATGGGAGTGTATTGTCCAGGACAGCTTCGGTCCGTCCACATCCAGACCCTCGACCACCGGATTCTGCACCAACTCAATCGATCTGTTGTGCTTGCCTAAATCGTTGTCGGCCTGAAAATTCACATAGTAGATAGTGTTTACTACCTCATTGATTCAACTTAGTAATTCTTTTTATATAATTTAACAGTTACGATCTATATCTTTAGCTAACCACCAGTAAAAGCTTTAGTAGAATCGTCTCAGCCGTTTTGAAGATATAAGCATCGTTATCAGGACCGATCATCGTGGAGTTCGTCGGTTGAATCCTATGCCCAACAGTAGGAATATTTTAATATTACAAAAATAATTACATGAAGTTACTTTACTTATTACTCTTTATATTACTTATCACCATTCAAGAATTTGTAATACAAAGTTATGTTTTATATAAGTGTATTGTTGGAAGTTCTTAATTGAACTCACCTCGCAGGTGAAAGTGCCGAAGTCCTGGTCGCTGGAGGGGATGACGGTGAGGTTCGAGTTGTGACCGTTGGTGCTGACGGTGAACTGACTGGACGTGTCCTCGATGAGCGCGCCGTCTTTGTACCAACGGATATGTGCGCTGCAAGAGTAAATTAGTAATCATTAAAAACATCACGACTCTGATCGCATTCATCATATCATCATCATACTTTTCATCACAATCATAACCACCATTGACATCATTGTCATCATCTTCGTAATTGCAATCATAGTTATCAACATAATCACATTCAACTTCGTCACCGTTGTTATAATCATTGTTATGATAATCATCACCATCATCGCCATTATACCAATAATCAGAATCGTCGCAATCATCATCAGCTGATATACGTGCTGCGAGCTGAATATAGACCTTCAAAGATCACAATGCGATTGGTCCAGTTCTGTTCTCATCCAATGGTTCCTCGCGTCCTTCACCAGATCATTGATCCACCTTAAGCAGTACCATCTAGCAGTCATTCCAGAATGTAACGCCTTTAGGAATTGAATAAACTTTTTGGACTGCCTTAGTATCTCTTAGTATTACTTAGTGTTGACTTACGGAGCTGCATCATGGACCGAGCACTGCAGGACGGCTTCCACGTTGACGGCGGAGTTGATCACCGTCTTGTGCACTTGTACACGTGGCTTGCCTGGTAAAGTTACAACTAAGTTATACACAATTTTACGTTAATTATTTATTAAGTTATAACCTTTCATTCTTGTAGGTCGTATTTCCTCATGACTAAGAGTCGTGGTCATTATGTGTAATGAAACACACGACGACTTACTTGGCAGTTATAATGGAGTGGTGTTGCCATTGCCTTCTCCATTTCACATACTAGTGCGAGCACGGATGCTCATGATATAGATATGAAGGTTTCCTCACGATGTTTTCTTTCACCGTCAGAGCGCGTGATATTAGTTGGTGTTATACTAACTGCATGTAAATTAAAAAATTTATTGGTGCAGGCTGGATTCGAACACGGTACCTTCGAAGTGGAAAGTCGGCGTTCAAACCACTAGGCTATCACGTCTCTGTTTCTTTGATTAAGAGACAGTAATTTTGTGTTAATTTCTCAGCCAAGTTAAAAATGGTTAGACTAATGTCATAAATTGGAAATATTAAAAATTTGTCATTTTTTTTTTATATTTTTTCTACTTTTCCCTGATATTATTATTCAGGGGTTTTTTATCCTATTTACGTAATTTGCTACTAATAATGTTTTATATATCATTACGAAAATCGTATTTACTTATCTTTATTCCTATTGTTAACTATTGTACATATATTTATACAGAATTTGAAAAATTTATCTCTAACTAACTTATTTTTTACCAACTCGCATAAACCTACTTTATCTATTTAATTTAATAGTCTAAGTTGTTTTACTTACTCTTAACAACGACGGTAATTTCTGACTGTTTGTTTCCGAGTCCGTTGAAAGCGTAGCAGTAGTACTTGCCGGCGTCGCCTGGCTTCACCCTCTTGATGAACAGACTGTTGATCGAGAACTCGCCGTCTTTCTCTTGCAAGCGTTCATTCTGTAGGAGGGAAAGAGACGGTTATAGTTTCACCTTCAAAATTAACAACCAAATAAAATCTAGCATTGTTAAAGTACCGCTACAAATTATCAGTATTTATAAAGAGTATTAGGAATGTTTACGTTCAGCTGAAAAAATATTAGTGTTAATGATGATGATGGTATGAATAATTTAATTATCTAATTAATCGATTTTTATATAACAAAGCGATAAGACGATTACAGCGTCAATTACAGTTAAAGTATCGCGATTTTTAAGCGAAAAAAACCTAATTCTTATATTAACAGTTTATATTAAGTATTTTTTTTTTTGGGACTTTTATCCCTTAGGGACATGCCGGCCCCATTGATACAAAACCTAACAAGAACACAAAAAATTAAAAACTTAATTGAATTATAAAAAAAAAAAAAAAAAAAAAAAAACACAGTAGTGCTAAGGGAGTCCTTAATCCATAAGCATGTCAAAAATATCTCGTGCTGCGTTGGAGTTTGGCTTACACAAAATCATTTGTAGAGCACTTATGTCTTGTATATTAATGTCATGCTTACGGATTAATAACTCCCTTTTAGTCTTATACTTCACACATTCCATCAGCAACTGTTGGACATCATCTATTTTATTGCAAATGCTGCAACATGGGGATGCAATCTTTTTCATTAGATATCCAAAACTTGCTGATGGATAGTTATATTAAGTTGTGTACATGTTTGTTAGTAACAATACAATCTAACATCCGTCATCTCATTCATGATTTGAACGCTGCCAATCAAAGACGTACAGACAAACTTATCGCTAACAATTCTATTGATAAAACCCACACACGACGTTACAAACAATATTGAGTTTGGTGGCCACTGAGATCTTAATATCAAGTAATAGAAACTAAATTCTTACTATACGAAAATGAGTTGTTTATATAATTCATCGATTATTCCTATTTTAATATATGTGTGAAATACAATGTTATGATTACGATTGACAGACACAACATTATATGTGTATATGAATGAAATTATTTATAAAAGCAATTCATTTGCTAAAAAAAACAGGTAATTACTGGAGCTACAGATTTGGCGGTTTTTTTTAAATCAAGTTAGTAGCCAACCAATCAAATAAATAGAGACGATTATTTGGGATTTGTCAAAAACGGAACAGGATGCAATTTTATTTTTTCAGAAGCGAATTATTTTATCAAAACTAGCTAGGCTTTAATACGATAGTATGTAAAAATATATATTACTATATTAATTTTATAACACAATAATATATAACTTTGGCGAAAGAAAGGATTGTGGGGAAACTGACATGTTTCAAGAACAACTTCAATTCTGAATTGAGTGGATACCGAGCCGCCGGATTCGAATCGGGGACGTCCGTGTCATATCTCAACAGCCGGAATAATACAGTTTTTTTTTCTGTAGTACGTTTGATGGGGGTACAAAGTACTTACTCCATTTCCGGTGTCCCTGGACCAGATGATCTGCGGCGGCGGCGAACCACCAGCCTCGCACGTAAGCAGAAGATTCGAACCTTCGACAACTTCTCCGTTGTCAGACGCTGTGAAGTCTGTAAACCAGGCACAAATATAATAACGAATAGAAAAGGTTCTATTTTAAGCCGCGATAGTTCAGTTTGGGACGCGCTGTACTGAACAGGTGCTGGTTCGATCCCTAGTCTCATGTTCACCTGATGGTAAGTGATACGCATACCCTATAATATAGTGCTAGTTAGTATTAGAAACATATCTATTCAAAATATAAATTTAGTCTGCCATACCTCTAACATTCACACGTCACCAGTCAGAGCTCACACGTCGCACACTGCCCAAACACGAATGTCGCGAGAATCACAGTCATCCGCTATTTATAGCGAAACGACGTTACGGCATCCCCTCCCTTTTTCACTTTCAATCTTTTAAAACCAATACACCTACTACTATTTTACTAACAAAATGTCGGTAATCACAATTATTTTTCCCAATATCTAACATTAGGATGATATACACAGCATCGTTATGTGCTTGCCGTGATACATAAGTCAAGTATCATTACTGCAGTAACAGCTACAACACCCGTTACACTGGAACACAGTAATAATTGCGCATTACTATTTGATAGAAATAGGAGCTGCGTTCTTACAGCCTCTCTCAACATAATTTGATATTCAAAAGATCAAAAATTAGCTGGTTGTCAGTAAAGAAATAACAGATTACTACACCACAGTAGTTTCAGTTACGACGCTTTAAATAAGATTGTATTCTTACTGATTATTTTGGGAGCTTCGAAGATGTTCAGCGTGTGTTCGATCGCAGCCCTGTTGGTTTGCAGGACCTCGCACTTGTAAACGTCGCTGTCCGCGAGGGTCACATCCCTGATCAGAAGATCAGTGGAGTTCGCGGGACTGGAATGAAGAAAGAAACTTTCAAATACACTCAATCTGGAGAAGCAGGTGGAAGAGGTGATCGTGCTGTTAAACATACATAGATATCCTCTTGTTCTGCGTATACGACGTGGCGACCTGGTCTTGAGTCTTCATCGTGCCGAAGAAGTACATGGTGCCGTTCTTAGTCCACTGGACGACAGATCCCTCTGCGAATGAAGAGGATAATGAAATTAAACAAAGATTATAAAAAATAACTAGTTTAGTATGAATACAATCTATCATACAGCTACTTTATAAAGTAAAAAAATGTTGCAGTGTACACATATTAATATAGATGAATTTACACAAGTTTCATAGTATTATAAATGGTTGTATGCTGATTAAAATTTTAAAATACTTGCATCCGAGAACCTCTTTTTTGTTTTTGGTTATTAAATTATTAGACTTGACATATCTAAAACTAATACGGAAGTGTAATACAGAAAGTTAAAATATATACACAATTGGTTACAGATTAATTAAAAACAAATATGAGTTACAGATTATAAATATTTTTTAGGTGGTATACTCGTTTTTAACAATACAGCGCTAGTTTGGATGATATACACAACATAACATAGTGATCATCTCGTTAATCTGTATAATTAGTTACAACGCCATTCAAACTGTAACACAGTAATATTTACACTACTGCTTTACAGTAGAAACAGCAGCTGCGGTCGCACCATTAGTAGAGTAACGTATGATATAATTTCGATTATACGACACATTATAAAAGCAACGAGCAACAGTTCGCGCGCATTTCAATTACGCCATTTTGTTTGTACAGTTACAAAGGAAATGGCGACCGGAAACGATGACGCGATGACGTTGCGTAACTTTATTTTTATCGAGTAACGAGTATTTTAAAATAATTCACAACTCCCGGAAGGAAGTCTGAATTGGCGAGCGAGGTGTGCATACGAAAAGCACCTTTTTGGATATATACGTCTAGATATATAATTTGTTTATTATTTCTAAGAATATATATTTTTAAAGCATTGAACTGTAAAGCGAGTGTATATTTATCTAAAAGAATTACTGAAAAAGTCGTTACAGACTCAATTTTTAATAATAGATATATAATAGTAACTAATGAAAGTCGTTCCAATACAGAAAAGGATGTAAAATTGTCTTTTTTGGTATTAAGATTTAGTTTTACGGGAATACACTTAAATATGAATTATTTGTATATAACAGATAAAATATATCGTTAGTAAAAAAAAAACTAACGTTATATCATCGAAACTACCTCTCATCTATTATTCCATACAGTGGTGAGGTCATCCTTGTCTTGCTTCTCCACCTTCATGACTTAACACAATCTTAATTCCAAAAGTTCTTAAGTGACAATTATGCCGTCCAGAAGACGTGTGTAGTAAGAACAGAAGAAGTGGCTTCGGGATCGAACCGGGGACCTCCGCATAAAGCAAGCCAGCTTCGTCACGGAATTATACAATATGTATCGTGGATTTAGATAGGATGGTATACACTACAAAACATTGTGTTTATTTTGAGACAAGGTATTAAGTAACCGTTATTCCAGTAATTTTATTAACTACAACACTCTTCATAACAGTAATATTTGCATACTACTAACCGTCTCCTAGAAGGTCTCCAGTTAGATGTATAGATTATATTCAATACACACGCAGGATATCCGGGATATAAATTATTATAATGTAAGATCATAATTGATACTTTAGTAAACCATATATGTATGAAATTAATTTGTATATATCGACGACTTCTGTTCCACCTTCAGCTCTCGCCAGCGACAGAATTGTGATGACAAACAGATAGAAAATAATCTAATGAAAGTCTTAAGCCTGGTGTTATATTGAAGGCTTTGGGAGCGTGGGCCCTTAAAGTACAATAATAGCACAGCAAGGATGCTAGAGTCCTTCTATCCTTAGTAGAGGAATCCAACTATGATGCGAACTGCTATGTTGCTTCGGAATCGAACCTGGGACCTATGTTATAAAGCCTACTGTATAACGATATTTAATGAAAAGTAATAAAATTTAGTGATGTTAGTTCACCATCATGTTACCATCGATGATGATTTATAAGTGGAAATTTGTTTAGTGTAGATAGTGATGAGTTGGACTCACCAGCAGGCGACACCTTGCACTCCAGCCTCACGCTGCGGCCGATGGTGACGTTGTAATGGCTCGGCTGCGTCATGATCACCGCTGACACCTCCGGCTCCTCATCAGCGTCGTTACCTGTAATTTTAATGTATTGTCAACTTGTAACATGCTGGTTGTGGAATGAAGATTCCATCATAATCTGTTAATTTTCACCGCCAGACAATTATAAATGTAATTGTCGTACGTAGTTTTTTCGGTTAGTATATTTACATAACACGACAACCTTTTTACTTTTATATTTGAGGTTGGCAACATTTTTTGTCTCTCAAAGATTTTTAAATCCAAACTAAGAGTTTATTTTATTTATTTAATTAGGTTCTCCAACAGTACACACATAATAACATTAGTACAGAAAAATTTACACACAGCTTAATATCTGATGTGTGTACCAGTTAATGGAGTACACAAAACTCACAATGCACGCATTATTATTAAATTATAAACTGAATTAAAAATTAAAAATTTCTCAGAGATAAAAAAGAAAATCTTTAGAAAAATAGGTAAACAATTAAAAGAAAAAGAAAAATACATCAAAGAAACAATTTTGTTAATACAGAGTTTTAAAGAATCAAATTAATGATTATCTCATAAAATGATCACAGGTTGAGAACCATTGGTATGTAATAATAAATATCTGTCTTTACCTCCGTCACCGTCGTTCTGGGTCTCATCATCGACTGCGGCGTCGGCGAGGACATCGTAATCATCCAACTGACGCCTGTGCATCGAATGACGCGACTCTGCAACAAAAATAACAGGTTTCAGTAACAGGTATATTACTTCATTACTGTTAGCATCTTAGCTTTAAATTATATTTAATTAATCTCAGTAAATTTACAAGTAATATATATTAATATAAACTTAATTGAATACTGATATTATTGTATATGAATCGATAAATGAGTATAGTTGTTAAAATGATTGTTGGGTATAAACGCGGCCATATTGAATTGGGAGGGGGAGTGGTGTGGTGGACATTGCGGAGTACAGTTCGTTTGCAATTGTTTAATTAAAAGCGGACAAGTGTGAATTAAACTAGATTAGGGCGGGTTGTAATTTTTAAAACGGGAGAGCTAAATGGATAATCTTTCAGGATAAATTGGTTTACAGGAAAAGAAGACGAGGTCTGAAATAAAAAGTCTATAACTCTTACGGTTAAGGAGATATGAAAGAGCAAAGTTAACATCCTGGAAATAAGAGAAAGACAAACGTGAAAAATTTCAGTGAGAATCGAACTCATGACCTTTATGTCCAGCATAAAATAATCGACCCTATACCATTCCGTCACATTCTAATCTTATAAGGTAATAGAGACCCGGATAATAAGAGGACGCATGCATCGACAGTCCGATTTGTTTTTTTCATTGTCAACATTCCTGATGTAACATTTCCTTAATAATATCATTACACAACTAAATATTTTTATAAGCTTTATTACTTTCCAAACTACCCTCCTTAACAAGTTGTTAATCTGTAAATAGCTGCATCCATTACCACAATTTTAAATTATTCAAACGGGTGTTTTTTTAAACTCGATATTTCCCAAACTACCCACACATTTCCGCCGGTTTAGTTCAATAAAGACATTTATACAGCGCATGGATCTCCCACAAAGGTACTAAACTACCCACAGGTTATACCGCTGTGCGGTCTTGTCCGAATTTGGTAAGAGGAACGCGTCCAGTAGATTTTTCGTATAGTACAAGTTACAAACGCCAGCGATATTTTTTTAATTTAAAAACCACTGATGCTGTTATTTTTACCTAGTATTTTTTTATTTAGCGTGACGATAAGACGTGTGATATATACCAGATGGTAGGTCGATTTTTGCATAGTTTTTACATTCACACTTCGCGAATCACAGAGTTCACCCTTCGTACACTGCCCAAACATGAATGTAACGAGACTTACAGACATCCGCCTTTTATAGCGAAACGATGTTATTTGTCATCACCTTCATATTTTTTAACTCCATCTTTTAAAAAGTCAATTTCTAGCAAAATGCTTGTAATCAGAATTATTTTTCTTCAACATCTACCAGTTAGAAATAGACAATCTTTAAAGATGATCCGTCGCCTGGCTCTTGTGACTCGTGGCGAGCATTACCAGGCGTGTGCCGGTCTACCTACCTCGTCCTTTACCCGTGTTATAACTCAAATCGTTCCCAGATTCGAGTCCCGATACGGAGAGTTAAGTTTAACCGTATAAGGACATGGTCCCGTTCGTAGCGAAACATAATGATCTAAGACTTAACTATGAATATATTTACATACAGTTTTAAAAATATATTTAAAGAGGCATACATAAGCGTGGATTCCTAATATACATATGTATTAACATCATCTGATAAAGGCCCACTGGTGGGATAAAACCTCTTTGAAGATCTTCAATGCAATCGAATCTGGATTATAAAAATCTCCTCACAAGGAGAGAATAAAACTATTTATCCACTTTGCTGCCCAAAACTAGTTTGATGGATGTTCTATGAAGCTATTGTTCATGGAACATGTCAAGTCCTTAACGATGTTTTCTTTGACCTAAAGCTTTAGCTGACTTGTAATACAACCCACACCGCTTCGTGACAGACCGCATTACGAACTAAGCTATCAAGTTTTCCATATATAATAATATTATATGTTTATATACATGAAAGTAGAAATTGGTATTGTTTAGAAAATTGCGATCCTTTTTCTTAACGCTTTGTTAAAGATGGTTCGGAGGTACTACAGTTTTTTTATATACATAAGCTACTAGCTACAGCGCCTTTTTAAACACAGTACTTCTTCAGTGGTAGAAATAGAAATCTAGACGGTCTCCGGCAAAAAAGACCTAGCAGTAAATAAAAAGGGAAAAGATTTCAGTATACGATTTCACTTCATAAATAACATGATAAGGTAAGTTTATATTTATATCCTTTGATATATTATAGTTAGAAACATTACTAAATATGTATAGTATATATGTGCGTCATATGACCTAGTCACAGGCCCAGCGAGCAGGCGCGTTGCCGACCGCTCGGTTTAATTATCATTAATTGAACTGCCCTGCTTCTGTGACCCGCCAGCAATCATTCTGTCACAAGATGACTTCCTATATGATCACGGAGCAACGTCAACAGAACTGCACATTCGTTGGAAATGGTTAAAAGTTAATGATCCAAAGTCGCATGGACGCATGTTTACCTTGGTAATTTAGGCTATACCTACCTGAACGGTCTCTGACATTTGAATACTTTTCTACTATTTCGGGAAGAAATCTTCAGAAGATACACTTCTTCTGTATGTAATATCAATTAAAAATCTTTTCGGTTTAGTTATAATGAAGTATTACAAAAAAAAAATGTAAATAGTCCTCTAAATGTTCCCACTGTTGGACGTCAAAGCTCACTCTCACTAAGAGATTCAATCCCAAGTGTGAGTCCGCGGAAGACAAATTTCCACGAAAGCTATTGTCAGAAGCTCAAATTTAATTGGGATCGTACCCGCGCCTCTTTATTCAAAACTGGGTTTTGGATGATCATTCAAAATTAAAACTGTCTTTTAAACATCTGTCTCAGAGAGGATAAGAGAAGTTTCAATTTAAAAGTCTAACTTAATCATTGCGAGTAAGTGGACTACATGGAGGCACACTGCATTTTCATTGTGACCGCAGCCACATTTCCTTGACACAAACGACACTTACGATACTTATTAGATTCACCTCCATTAAAACATCCAATGGTGAGAACCGTCTAGATAGTATCAGTTTTATTGCAGTGCTAGATATTGCGTCCACGTCACCAATACTAGACATGGTGGCAATAACATTTTATAACAAAGCTGCTGCATTACAAATGCATTGATAACAATGAGCTACTAGTTAACATATTCATCATCATCATCATTAAAACTATTGTCGTCCACTGCTTAACATTAACCATTCCAAACGATTTCCAATACTGTTCTTATGTCATCTGCAATCTAGAATTTCCTGCTATTCTTATTAGACCAGATCAGGGACTTCGATAAATCTTTAGGATTAAACACCATAATTAGGTATTCAAGTATTGTCACCAGTAATACCCCTTCTGGGAGAATATCATCAGCAGCTTCTCTAGTCGAGAAGACGGCTTCTTCTAACTCTGTAACCTTGGGTCTTGGTTTAGTCAAGGTACTTTTTCTAAAGTCATCAAATTTATATGGCCTTCTATTTATCCAACTAACTTCCTCATTTCTTCAATTTATTAGTATTGTAAAAGATTACTAAATAGGAAATATTCTAGGTGAAGAACAGCAGTATTCTTTGTTAATCTTCAGGTTTCCCTGGTCAACAAAACAACAAGTGAAAACGAAGTCCTACTTATGGTAAGCCCAAACTACACGAAGTAGTTTTATTGTCACCTATGAAAATAGAACTATTACTTTAATTAGTTAGATTAGAAACGAATCGATAATTACTTTTAGTAATTTAATAAACATTTGCTAATGGTCTGCCATTGGCGAATATTTATTAAGTACAATAAATTGTCGGTGACGTTATTATTGAGAGTCACGAAAGATAATTCGTACGAGGTAATTAGGTTTTAGCTTTCGTGTCTAGACATTTTACTGGTGGTAAATGAAATTCTGTTACAGTTAATTTTTTTTCACTATCGTTTCCCAGTTTGTTACGTCAGGATAATTGTATCTTCTTTTAATTTTCTCTTTCTTCTCTCATCCACCACCTTGTGAGTGAAGACTTAGCATTCTTTGGCATAACATCACTTTCCTTATTTTCTATTATATTTTCATTAACTATATTGTTATGTATTATAGGCATGAGTCCTTCAAAACTTTACATAAATGGGTTCTAGTGCAAGCATTCTTAAATATCATGACTAGAGACCAGATTGCAAAATACTTCAAAGTATTTTTAATATCTGCAAAGACTGAAAAAATAAACTATTACAATGGGACAAATGACTAATTTAACTGTAAAAAAACAACCGTATTTTGACTATTTTTGTTCCCTTGTATCATTAATATAAATTTTAATAGTTTGATTTTCAATACGTAGCTTGTTATGGGCAACGAGTACTAATGTAGAGTATGCAATGTATAATACAGATAAAAAATCCTTAAATGGTTGGATGATATAAAATCGTACATAGTAGAACTTTAAGTATTAAATACTCGGAGGTTTTTCTCGGTTGCGCGTACTTTGTAGAAAATATCTAGTTTTAAAACCAGGTTTCTTACAGTCGGTCGTCCCTATGATTTCAAAGTTTTTTTTATAGTATTTTTTACATACTTATATATTTACTTAAACATATTACATATATGAATATGATATCATAACTCTACATTGTGATATTGAAAAAGTACATTGTCTCATTGGTATTTTTTTAGCTACAGCGCCAAAGAACGTACTAGTTACTTTTTAATTTTTGTATTTGATTGAGTCGGTCGCAAAAATAACTGTAAAAAACTTTTGCATTTGTAACAATGGTCCACAGCAATTGATATTTCATACCGTATTCAGTTTTTTTTATTACAGTTTTATGGTTGCATGTAATAAATAAACTATAAAACATCGTCCGTGTTGGGTTCGCTCGGGTTGGGGTCAGATTGACCCTGCGGGCGTGATGGAATGCGGCGCGGCGCGGGTTAAAGGGGCTCTTGTACTTATTGAATAGCCATTTACGGCCCCAATCGACCATTTCAAGTTTACGATCGGAAGCCTACCTATCCATACAAACCTGAACAAGATTATAGTACAATATTAATGAAAATCTCAATTAAATAATAATTAGAAAAATGGTTTTAAAAAATATCGCACGAAATATTAATAGATACAGAAATAATAAGATAGATGAAGCTAGGAGGAGCTAGACGAAATTTTAGGAGTATTACTATTCCCGGTGATCCTGATAAAGATTTTAGGACAAATTCATCAAATTTAGTATCCTCAAGGTCGATGGTATCAGGTTTTTAAATTTATAATAAATCTAGAAGACTTCTATCTGTTACACACAGTACACAATCTATAGTTCAGACTCCAGGTCCAGGTGATTTTAGGTTCAATGAGCTTTAAAACTTGCTCAAATTACTAGCAGTACTAAATATCAGAGAACTACTTTATTTATAGAACCTAACTGCCTAGCTACCACCCCCATATTGTAAATCTGATGAGAGCCGTAGTATTCTTCACCGTCCACAGTCATATTGTCATCTAATACCAAATGAAGTAGAGGTTAAGGCCTTTGTACACAAAGAAACAGATGCGATTGGAGAGAGCTGCCATTTTATTTCCGGTGTTATTGACTTGAGTATTTATAGATTCGTGTTCGAGTGATACTTGAGACCTTGGGAATGATTCTCAAGATTGTTACGTGAAGATTGTTGCGTTAAGTTCATCTAAAGTATGTTGAGGATTTAGATAATTTACGTGTCATTTTGAAGCCATTTTAAATAAGTTCGCCTTCTCTCACAGAGGAAGAGTCTAGGCTATGTTATCCACAATTATGGCCGAATGGGGTTAGGAGGTCATGAAGCTGAGATCTTGGACCATGTTCTTCACGAATTCCCCCACCATTGTATTTTAAAGTAAAACAGCGCTGGCTTTTTCTAGAATATGGCATCTGATGAAAGTATATTATAAGTTTTTGTTTTAATAAACCACTCCCGTTTTTTTTTTAAATTTTAAATTATGCGGTAACCGCAAGCCTCGTATGAGCTAAGCTGTAAAACTTCAAAAGCTCTCGTCAACTCTTTATTCTATGTTGTTAACTTTAACCAAAGATGTATAAAGAATGTTGTTGAATGTTTATGGTTTTTGTGTACGTTTTTAGCTTTGAAGGTCTCTAACAATTGAACTACGTTTCTGTTTCTATAGTTTTTTGATTTTGGATGATTTTTTCAATTTACAAAGACGACATTTTTATTTTTTTTATTATATGGTTGTGCGGTAATTCTTACTTTTAGTAAATTGTAATTTTTCGTGCAACTTAAATTTCAGTAATCCCAATAAGAAATAGTTTCTCAAGATTTATGATGATTCTAATATTTTTGGTTTTTTTTTGCAATATCTTATTATAAAAATGACCTTTGTTGCATCGAAGGGGAAAGGTGAAAGTTAGAACTTATATTCTATAAGTAAGTGATGGTCATGTGGAGGTTATTACACATTGTGTTTTTCTATTAATATTGCTTAATATTGCCACTTGCACTAACCGCCAACAAACACTCTGAATGCGGTGGTTACGGTAACAATATTTGCTTTCGTATCCCAATTCTGTACGATGATATATTATTTTGAACCACTCGCTGCAAATTTACGTCCGACTCGTTCTTGACTCCGATATTTAATTTATTAGGGACGTTTGTTTAACTCGTTACGTCATCGGTCATATTTATATTTGGTACAATGTTGCCAACGTTACAACATCCGTTGAGCGTCATGAGTTCCGTTGTTAAATTGACTGTGTCATATAAATATTTGTGTTTCATTTATATTTATATACTATAGTCATTTATACGTCTAGATTAATAAGAGATATTTTTGTAATGTTTACGTATTTATGATGACCGTATTGTTTTTTTACTTACTTGGTATATATCTATAAGAACGTAAGAGAAGTAGAAGCAAACAAAATTTAGTAAAATGTAGTAAAAATTTAGTAAAAGTAGTAATTTTGATGTATTTATTTATTCAATGTTTTTTTTTTTTGTCTTTCTCCTCATCTTACCACCTACCATAACATCTCACCTCACCAAAGGTTGGCTGGTGGAGAATGCCCTCAGGCATTAAGCCCGCCTTTGTATACTTTATTTTGGAAGGTTAACAATAAAGTGAAAAAAAAAAAAATATATTAAAGGTAACAATAAGATACGATTTTATGAGGTGTTGTTAGTAATATATAGTGTAAAAAGTGTTATGTGATGTCTATAGTGTAAGGTCCGGCGATTAATTTAACAGACAGCAATACTTTTATCGATTAGTAAAAAAATTAAACAAAAATTACAGGAGAAATCACACAGAGACTAAATTAAAGTTACGTTCAACAAATTATTAAGATATCAAAATATAAATATGAGGACAATAAAGGTTTAAGTAGAAGTACATTTCCAATTAAACTGATGGTTATTTTAAAATGAAATAAAAACGAGACGGAAGACATACATACATCACATATGTCTTATTATCCAGGTCCCTATTTATAAGAATGTTGCGGAATGGTCTAGCGGATAATTATCATGCTGGACACAAAGGTCATGAGTTCGATTCTCAGATTAATTTTGATCCCCTCTTCCACAGTGCTAGCTTTGACCTTTCACATCTCCTTAACCGGAAGATCTATAGACTTTATATTCCAGATTCTTCATCTCCTTATCCTGTACATCAATATCCTGAAATAGTATCCATGTAGCTATTCAGGTTTAAAAGTTAAAAGCGTTACGGAGTATTTAATTCGGCGCATTAGTCTCTTTCTGATTAGGTTATATTGATACTTTATTATAATATCATCATCATCGACATAATTTAAGTCTCCGTCTGAGCGGTCCTGTTCTACCGTCACCCAGTTCCTCTCGACCTTCACCAGATTGTACACAATATCAATTACATTATAAACTAAGGGATGACTTATGATCAACGAATGTTATGGATATGCGGCCGCGAACATTCCGTCTCCATTTATATATAACTCGCCCTAAATCCGCTTCGGAGAAATCACGCGGCAAACGCACAACCATTTTTGAACTGGATTCAAATTTAAAAGCGTATCTGTATCTTACTAGTCCTCTAGTAAGATTTTTTCATATACAAACAACTAACGATTAATTTAAATTTCTATAGATAAAGCATACTAGAATATTATCTCTTGTATATCATAAGAAAGACCAGATGGTAGGTGTCTGTTGCCGGAGACCGTCTGGGTGGGTACCACCGCAGCTCCTATTGCAACCGACAAATAGTAGTGTGCGAACATTACTGTGTTACGGTTTGAAGCGCGCTGTAGCTAGTGTAATTACTGGGGTAACGAGACTTAACACCTTATGTCTCAAGGCGACGAGCGCAATGTGGTGCAGTGTGTACCATCTTAACTAGCAGCACGTTGTCATGGGCCAGCGTATCACTTACCATCAGGTGAACGTCTTGCTCGTCTCGTCGCAAAGTAGTATAAAAAAAAAAGAAAGAAGAATGTAATATTGTTATAATTATGATATTGTAAAAACTACTACGATTGCTTTACCTCTAGTTTAAAGTTAACTGTTAGAAGAGACGTGATAGCTTAGTGGTTTGTACACCAGCGTTCCGCTCTGTATTTACCGGGTTCGAATCCGGCGTGCACCAATGAATTTTTCAGTTTACGTGCAGTTATAACACCAACTAATATCACGTGCTCTGACGGTGAAGGAGAACATCGTGAGGAAACCTGCATATCTATATCATGAGCATCCGTGCTCGCACTGGTATGTGAAATGGAGAAGGCAATGGCACACTCCATTATTACTGATAAGTAAATCGTCGTGTTTCATCACACATGATGACCACGACCCTCAGTCATGAGGAAATACGACTTAGAAGAAGATATTATTTAAAATAGTTGGATAAATATCTTAACTAGAAATATAACAGGGATCATCATCAGGACTTTCTCATTTTTTGATCATACAACAAAAATATTGGTGTAACTTTCTCATTGCAACATCTTCAATTAAACAATGCATCATTTGTCATCGTTGCATTTAAGCAGGCTTCCCATTGTTATAAGAAAAAAAGTCCCAATGACTCACATCTCAGTTGGTATAAACTTAACTGCGGTGACGTCATTTAACTGTTAACTGCCGCGTTTATGGCTTTAGCCTTGTGTCTCAAGTTTATAATGACGCAATACCCCATAGAGATCGTCCACGGTTTATTACTTGCGAACAAGCGACAGCATTCGCGCAATGATTATGAAAACATTGTATTATGTAAACGTCGTACAGATGTTTATTTATTTAATTAAATACTTCTTATTCTAAGTCGTATTCCATCATATTAATATACTTCTCGACACATCTATCGGCTCACCACCCAGTGTTTAAAGTTTCGACGGTGTCTAGCTAAAAATAAATGTTAGGTGGAGCAATAAGTTTTATCGCAGTTTTGAAGCAGATTCATTGGTCAACCCTTTTGAATGTTATTTTTTGTATTTTTTTGGTAATTTCGAATTGATTTGGCCGGCAGAAGTACTACAGGCGACAATTTCAGGCCGAGTATCCATATTTTTTGGTCAAAACTGACTCAAAGTTTAGATTTGCATTTTTATGGAACCAATAATCGGAAACATAAAAAAAAAATCCAACTTGTGCGAAATAAACAAAATTATCTCTATTCCTGGGTCGTTGAAACAATGAACAGACACGAATATTCGTTTTTTTCCCATAATCCTGAATTCGAAATAAAAAAAAAACATACATAAAGATTGACCAAAAAATCAGCTTTAAAACTGCATTAAAACTTATTGCTCCACCTAACATTTATTTTTAGCTAGACACCGTTAAAACTTAAAACACTAGGTGGGCCGATAGATGTGTCCGGGAGTGTATATTGTTTCCCATCGATTTTTAAATAAAATATCTGTCGTTATACAAAGTAGTTCTTTTCATTGTTATTGCAGTTAAAAAAGATATCCTGCTTTTTAATGGAATTCAGGATTACGGGGTTTTTACTTACTTAGGGTGACCACACCCTCGGTGGTCACCCTCGGCATTCAGGGTAATTAAACAAACGCATATAACAGACACTGTTATGAAATTTTTGAGTTATATTGTAATATAAATAAAATCTTAAATAAATGATACGCCAGCGTCATCTATCAGGTTTATTTTTTGTTAAATGAAATAAACACACAAGTACGTTACAAACATATATAAGATATTTTAATCATTGGTAATTCAGTGGCAACTATGTATATAAGTCAGAGTCCTGAGATACAAAGCTGTGCTTAGTTCAGGACACGAAGAATATCACGTGTTTTAGATTTTAAAGAAGCGTTAAATAAATAAAAGAAAAAATAATTATAAATCTAAACTATGTAAACACTGAAAATTTTCATGGTTTACGGTTCGAAGTTAATCAATAACCGATACTGTATATAAAGGGTTTCGATTATCTCTTGTTATAGGCTTCGAGTCCCAGCAGAGAGAATGTTAAGGCATCTGTTTACGTTATAAAAAAAATTAGTTCTAGATTTTGTAGGTTTTATACAGTTTTTAATTGGTGTTGGTTTTTAATCTTTATCACCTGATTGCATCAGCGTAAGAGACTGATGCGCTGACTTAAAAACTCCGTAACGCTTGTAACTTTTAAACCGGAAGAGTTATATTGATACTCTTTCAGGATATTATTGTACAGGATAAGGAGACGAGGAATCTGAAATAAAATGACTATAGCTATTCCGGTTAAGGAGATGTGAAAGGTCAAAGTTAGCACTGTGGAAGGGAGAAAAAGAAAAATAACACTGAGAATCGAACTCATGATCTTTGTTTGCAGCATGAAAATTAACCGCTAGACCATTCCGGCACATTCTAATCTTATAAGGTAATAGAAACCCGGATAATAAGACGCACGCGTCGACATTCCGGCTTGTTCTTTCCTGTAGCGTTCATTAATACTACAGTAGTGTATGTACAAAATACTTAATGATTTCTTATATTTCCGCGAATGTTACGCATTTATAAAAACTAAATTTTACGGATTTTATCGCGTTTTTATTTCGTTTGTTTATTCCCGACGTTTCGACCGCTTTGCAGCAGTCATGGTCACGGGAGGACTGAGATGACAGACGTCCAAAAGTCACAGCGATCGCTGTAATAAAATCCGTAAAATTTAGTTTTAATAAATACATTAAATACTGTTTGAAAGGCGCTGTAGTTATCTAGGCAGGGGTATCATTTATCAGTTCACGTTCGAGCGGTACAAAAACAGCATCGCGTCATACGAACGTAACAGTTCAATGAGATAATCAACCCGAATCGCGAATGTGTGCCGCCCGGTGCAGCCTTGACTCTAATTCTGTTTTCAGCCGACGCCCAACGCTGAACATTTAGCTGATCACCATCTATACATAGATAGATAAAAGATTCTACTGCAAACAGACACACACGTGCACAGATGAACAAAAGAAGACAAGAAACAATTTAACAATAAAACGAAGTACTGTATACTTAAACTTTGATATTCTTCTTCTTCTTCTAAGTCGCATTTCCTCATGACTGAGGGTCGTGGTCATCACGTGTAATGAAACACGACGACTTGCTTGTCAGTTATAATGGAGTGGTATTGCGATTGCCTTCTCCATCTCACATACTAGTGCGATCACGGATGGTCATCACATAGATATGCAGGTTTCCTCACGATGTTCTCCTTCACCGTCAGAGCACGTGATATTAGTTGGTGTTATACTAACTGCACATAAATTGAAAAATTCATTGGTGCAGACCGGATTCGAACCCGGTACCTCCAGAGTGAAAGGCGCGCGTTCAAACCACTAGGCTATATTTAAACTACTAAAACTTAAAAAAAATGTATGTTTACCGGTTGTTTTAAATATATATGCAAATATTACTGTATTGCAGTATGAAGGGCGCTGTAGCTAGCGAAGTTATTAGAGGTTAACGTCTCAATGATACGAGCAGAATATAGTGGTAATACCACTAGTAAACAACGTATAAAACTGTATGTAAACTTGAATAAGATATATGTATAATCCAAATTACAGTTTTAAATCAGTGTGAAAATTAATAAAGTTTTTACTTTTACTTTGGCATAGAATTTTCATTGAATAACAAGTATTTTCGAAACTTTTTTATATACATATCCATTAAAGAAACTAGCATGCAACATTATGGTTATATTGTCAGGTAAACATTTTCATCACGTCGAATGATAAAAGCAATTAAGTTTTGCCTAATATCATACGTGAGTGTAGGTTGTGCTTAAAAAGGCTAGATATATATCATGTCTAGATGCTAAATTATATGTTTGATATATGTAATATCATCATTAACCCGAAGCAGTTCAGATATGTATAGTAGACTTTTTTTTTTTACATACTACTAAGCGACGAGACGAGCAAGACGTTCACCTGATGGTAAGTGATACGCTTGCCCATGACAACGTGGTGCTAGTTAAGATGGTACACTCTGCACCACATTGCGCTCGTCGCCGGAGACATAAGGTGTTAAGTCTCGTTAGCCCAGTAATTACACTAGCTACAGCGCCGTTCAAACCGGAACACAGTAATGTTTGCACACTACTATTTGGCGGTTGAAATAGGAGATGCGGTGGTACCCACCCAGACGTATAAGTTCTTCAAATATTTTAGAAAAAACGTGACAGTAAACTTCATATAGTTGTGACACAATCTATTACGTTGAGTCTGTACTTACAGTTTTCACAGCGCCGGTTACGTAGAGTTTTTCTTACCAGTGTAGATCCAATTTCAGTTTACAAACAGTAATATATAAAAATTACTGGGACTCGATACGAAGGTGCTGTAGTTTTTTTAAATCATTAACACTAGTAAGTTACTTACTGCCGTAAATGCAAGTTGAATTACCTCTCTTAATATGACTAATAAATATATACGAGATGCCGATGAAGTCGTATCAGCACACGTTATCCGCTTTATCAGTAACAACCATTAATGAGTTTGAAGCGCCTAATAAATTTCACTGCACGCGACCCTTTGACAGGCGGCAAACGAAAAAACCATTGACACGCACCACAGATTATAAATCTATTTTTGTTTATGGTGCTTTGGCGGATGAGTTATGGAAGTAAAACGGTTGACTATCTTGCCTGGACGTATTGAAGAGTAAATTTATTTAGAAAATATATCGGAATTTATATAATGTAAATTTGACAGCATGAATATTATTTTTACAAATATGACAGCCATTTGAAAATTAAAAGAATCTTTACGTAAAAGGAGTTCGTAGTTATTTACAATATGCCGATGTAGCGACGTGTTGTGTATATATTGTAAATAGTAAAAACTCTTTGTATGCAGTATTCTATTAATTTTTAAATATTTGTCAAAAATTGAAAAATGTTGTTAATTCTGTCAAATTCAATTTTGTATAAATTCCAATATGTTTGTAAAATAAATTCACTTTTGATCCATTTACGTTCTCGTATCATTCCTAGCTAACGAAGTTCTCTGCGCTCCCGAAGGTTATAACCATACAAGCTATCGCTTCCACATTTGGTGACCCCGACGTGATCTAAAGAAAACTATGGAACGCCTTGTGAAAACAAAACAATCGCGTACAAGCGGCGGCGCAACGGGAAACGCAGAGGCAACAACATCAGCCGTGGCAAGTACAAATATTTTATTTAATGACATGGCAGGACTGATTGCACAACTAAAGCGTGAAATGGCAGCTTTAAAAAGTCAACTTTCGCATAATGACTCACGTGCGCAACGACAGCAAAGATCCTTTAGAAGTCGACCACGCCCGAGGCAACACATTGCCGATAGTTGTTGGTATCATAACCGATTCGGCAACCGAGCTACTAGATGCACGACGCCATGTAAATTTAAGTCGTCGGAAAACGCGAACGGCAGCCGGATGTAGCGGCTAGCGACTGCCACTCTCAATCAGGCCGCTTATTTGTCACGGATAGATCTACAAAAATGTCATACCTCGTCGATACTGGATCGGACCTTTGTGTTTATCCGAAATCTGCGCTTAACCAAGCCCGTTCCAAGACTGACTATGAACTGTACGCAGCAAATGGTTCCGTGATAGCTACATACGGCTGGATTCACCTGCAACTCAATATAGGCCTGCGACGAGCTTTCACCTGGAGATTTGTGGTGGCTGACGTTTCCAAACCCATTATTGGTGCTGATTTTCTCAGATTTTATAACTTACTTGTTGACCTGAGAAACCAGCGTTTGGTAGACGGTCTAACTTCACTTTCTACCACAGCAACACCTGAAAAGGAAGCTACTGCAATCGCATCAGTGAAAACGATTACTGGAGACTCTATTTACCACCAGCTACTACGTGAGCATCCTAGTATCACCTGCCCAGCTGGAGTACAACGTGAGATCAAGCACGAGACGGTACACCACGTCCGTACGACGCCTGGTCCACCAGTCACGAGTCGTCCTAGAAGATTGCCAGCAGATAGACTCAATATAGCGAAAAAGGAATTCGAAGATATGCTAGCTAACGGCACAGCACGGAGGTCCGAAAGTCCATGGTCATCACCTCTTCACCTCGTGCCGAAAAAAGACAACGGCTGGCGTCCATGCGGTGACTACCGAGCACTTAATGCGCGTACAATACCAGATAAGTACCCCATACGACATATCCAAGATTTTTCGCAGCAGCTATCAGGCACAAAAATTTACTCCAAAATTGATTTGGTCAAAGCCTATAACCAGATACCAATCCATGAAGCTGATATTGCGAAATGCGCAATCACAACACCATTCGGTTTATTCGAATTTCCATACATGACGTTTGGTCTTCGAAATGCCGCGCAGACTTTTCAGCGATTTATCGACGAAATGCTGAGAGGACTTCCATTTGCTTATGGTTATTTAGACGACATATTAATTTATTCCGATAATGAGTCTTTGCATCTACAGCATCTAAAGCAACTGTTTCAGCGCTTAGACGATTATGGTATGCTTATAAACACCGCTAAGTGTGAGTTCGGTAAGTCGAACATAACATTTCTTGGACACGAACTCTCTCCTGACGGCGTGCGACCACCTCAAGAAAAAGTGCAGGCGATTCGAGAGTACCCGATACCAAGTACGGTAAAAGAACTGCGCCGATTCTTGGGTATGTACAATTTTTATCGTCGATTCATACCTGAAGCAGCCAAATTACAAGCACCACTCAACATCGTGTTATCTGGCCCTAAGACGAAAGGATCGCAGAGCATCACACTAACACCGGAAATGCTGGAAGCCTTTAATAACTGTAAGTCCAGCTTATCTGAGGCAACAATGCTTACTCATCCAGACCCTGACGCCGAGCTGGCTATTTTCACCGATGCATCGGATACTTCAATCGGTGCAGCACTGCAGCAGAAATGCGGTAATAACTGGAAGCCATTAGCATTCTTCTCGCGTCGTCTTTCGTCAGCACAAAAGAAATATAGCCCATATGACCGCGAACTTCTGGCTATATACGACGCGATTCGACATTTTAGGCATATGGTCGAGGCCCGAGCATTTACAGTTTTCACCGACCATAAACCGCTTACATTTGCTTTCTTATACAATAGAGATAAATGTTCACCAAGGCAGTTCCGGTATCTCGATTACATTTCACAATTCACAACGGACATTCGCTTCATTAAGGGGACTGAGAACATTGTTGCAGACGCACTTTCACGAGTAGAACAAATATCCATGCCCATTGATTTAGAAGCTCTTGCAAAATCTCAAGACCTGGATCCTGAACTGCAAGAACTGCTTAAAAATGGTTCAGCACTTGACCTGCGAAAGATCAAAGCACCAGACTCCACCACCAGAATCTACTGTGACGTATCAACTCACCATCCTCGTCCGTTTGTGACGCACGCCTTCCGAAAACCTGTGTTTATGGCATTACATCATTTGAGTCATCCAGGAGCAAAGGCGACCGCAAAACTGGTCACAGAGAGATACATTTGGCCAGGAGCTCAGAAGGATTGCCGGCAATGGGTCAAAGAATGCAAAGATTGCCAGAAGACTAAGGTTAATCGCCACACCCGTTCTCCAACCGCCTATTTTCCTGTTCCTTCCGAACGATTTTCCCATGTCCACATGGACATCGTAGGGCCGTTACCTAATTCGTGTGGTTTCAGATACTGTCTCACGGTCATCGATCGCTTTACTCGTTGGCCTGAGGCATATCCTCTGCCCGACATCACGGCGGAGACATGCGCCCGCGCCTTCATCGCTGGCTGGGTGTCTCGCTTCGGTTGCCCACGAAAAATCACCACTGACAGAGGACGGCAGTTTGAGTGCGAGCTCTTCCGCACCATCACCGATATCCTTGGTACGCAACGTCGACCTACCACAGCATATCATCCTGCTTGCAATGGTATGGTGGAACGCTTCCACCGCCAATTGAAAGCAGCTATCATGTGCCACCAAGACACAAGCTGGTCCGAGGCACTTCCACTTGTGCTGCTGGGTATCCGCAGCGCCTGGAAGGACGATGTGAAGACTTCGGCAGCGGAGCTCGTGTATGGTGAACCACTTCGACTACCAGGTGAATTTTTTGTACCTACTAAAGTCCACCATGACGTCACTGACTTCGCATCGCGACTTCGTCATCATATGGCTAAGCTGTCTCCAGAACCTGCAAGTAGACACGCAAAGAAAGTTTTTTACGTGCCTAAAGATTTGGCCACAGCAGAGTACGTCTTCCTCCGCCAGGACGCCGTGCGGCGCTCGTTGGAACCTCCGTACACTGGCCCCTACAAGGTATTACGAAGAGGAAACAAGACCTTTACGCTGCTCATCAACGATCGCGAGTCTACCGTTTCCATAGACCGCCTCAAGCCAGCATTCCTTATGCAAGAAGGCAACACTGGTACAACTACAACAACTGCATCGCCACCTTCTTCGCAGACTTCACAACCAGCGCTACCTGCTACAGATGATAATGCCCCCATCTCAGAAGCTGATCAACCCTCGTCGCACAACAAGACACGACGAGGACGGCACATCCGACTTCCGGTTCGCTTCTGCGACAGCGTCATTGGGGGGAAGTGATGTAGCGACGTGTTGTGTATATATTGTAAATAGTAAAAACTCTTTGTATGCAGTATTCTATTAATTTTTAAATATTTGTCAAAAATTGAAAAATGTTGTTAATTCTGTCAAATTCAATTTTGTATAAATTCCAATATGTTTGTAAAATAAATTCACTTTTGATCCATTTACGTTCTCGTATCATTCCTAGCTAACGAAGTTCTCTGCGCTCCCGAAAGTTTTAACTATACAGGCTATCGCTTCCACACCGCTACAGTGCGTTTAAACTTAAAAAATATGTCAGCATCTTTAACACAAATCTATATATTTAATCTAATAATTATAAGAAAATAATTAAAATCTTAAAGGTTTTTATTTAAAAATATTTTTCGTGTTATATAAAAAAAAAATTTGGACAACGTCAGTGTCTAATTAGTTATTACAAAAGAAAAATATCTCGCTCTGCCCTTGTCTTTGGTTAACTCATAAACATGCGTGAGTTTATTTTAGCTTCTAAAAAAAGGTTTTATTGCCAATAATTTTTTTTACGTTCAGAAATAAATTTGGTGATATCCTTGAAGTTTGTATATGTTATCTATTTTATACAACAAATCAAAAATGAAGAGTACTACGAGTCTATTCGAATAATATTCCGCTCATCATATTAATACGAATATTAAATCTAGTCACCTCAGTAATTTTATAAACTACATGATATTTCTATTAGAAATAGTATTTGCGTGTTAGAAATAATTTATGTATTAATTACAATTATATTACAAGGCGCCGTGTAAATTAGCTCCTCCAAAATGGCGGTCTCGTGCCATTACAAGAAAGCGCGGCAAATAAAATATTGGCGCTATAAGTCTCCCTCGCCCCATAAACATCTATTCACCATGACATAATTTTATTGAACCCCACCCTCGACCCAATTACAACGATTGCCCATTAAATCATTTATTTAGGTTAGATTTTTTTTCTTTTCCGGCGTTTTTTAGACACGGCAACATAAGTTGGTGCGATCAATGGCGGAACCGTTACGACTATGAGCTTTATCATCTTTAAGAACTTCACATGGTAAGACATGTAGAGCAGATTATTGAAGCCAGGATACATAAGTTACAGCAAGTAATTCTAGAAGTATTGAAGTTGTTGAAGTTAGGATTGGAATAACCCGCCGGTGCCAGTGTTTCCGTCCAGGTATGATGTGGGGGTCTTTAATAAAGAGTGAACAGGCTTCTTCTAGACTAGTGCGCTTTACCGCTTAGATTACATGGCCGCTTACCATCAGGAGGGATCGTAGTCAAGCACTAGTCTATGCAAAATAAAAAAAAAAGACCAAAATTTTTCATTGTAAGTTTAAATAGTGACAATAAGAAAGTAGATATAGTAAGTCTGTCACAGATAAACCTAAGTGGATAGAGTTCACAAAAGTAGTAGTAAGAAGATTACTCTTCTTCTATATCTATAAACTTTTGTGAACTCTATCCACTTAGGTTTATCTGTGACAGACTTACTATATCTACTTTCTTTATATATATATATTTTTAAATACTTTTATAGATATAGAAGAAGATTACTCTTCTTCTATAAACTTTTGTGTTCTTGTGTTTTTGTACTCCTTACGAAGTCTTTAGCTTATGTAGATATCTAATTTTACAGAGTAAAGAGACGAACAGTTAACATAATGAGAAGCAACACCAGCCCGCAAAATTAATATTCTAGTTAAGATGTATACAGCATAGCATTATTAATCTCAAGCTTGTTCATTAGCTACAACCTTTCAAACTAATAAGTAGCATGGTGATGGAAGTATGTTGTGTCTTTTGTCTTTCTTATATCATTTATATCAACATTAATCATGCAAAATCCTAGATCTAGACATCGTGTAATTACATGGCCATCACTGAAGAAACTAACATGAAATTTCACACGGGGAACGGTTGGAACACATGGCTCCTATTTTATTGCATTCCTCGTGAGTAATTATAGATGTTTTATAGCTGCATCCATTCTTTACGAGAGAGAATGTATAAACTAGATGATTATAATATTTTTATTAAATATCTGATTTATACAGCAATTAGTTATATGAAAATATTACTATGTATTTGAAGATACGAGTGTACTTCTAAGTCGTACTTCCTCATGACTGAGGGTCGTGGTCATCATGTGTGATGAAACACGACGACTTACTTGTCAGTTACAATGAAGTGGTGTTGCCATTGCCTTCTCCATTTCGCATACTAGTGCGAGCACGGATGCTCATCACATAGATATGTTATTTTCCTCACGATGTTCTTCACCGTCACAGCGCGTGATATTAGTTGGTGTTACAACTGCACGTAAATTTAAAATTTCATTGGTACAGGCCGAATTCGAACCCGGTAGGTACAGAGCGGAAGGCGGTCGTTCAAACCACTAGACTATCACGGCTTTTCAAGACACGAGTACCTGTTCTAAATCTCTGTCTCCAACATCAATGATGTCATTCAGTTAATACTTCTTCTAAGTCGTATTTCCTCATGACTGAGGGTCGTGGTCATCATGTTTTTATTGAAACACACGACGACTCTCTTGGCAGTTATAATGGAGTGGTGTTGCCATTGCCTTCTCCATTTCACATACTAGTCTGACCACTGATGGTCATGGCATAGATATGTAAGTTTCCTCACAATATTTTCCTTCACCGTCAAAGCACGTGATATTAGTTGGTGTTTATGCTATCTGCACATAAATTGAAAAATTCATTGGTGCAGGTCGGATTCGAACCCGGTACCTTCGAATTGGAAGGCCGGTGTTCAAACCACTAGGCTATCACGGCTCTCAGTTAATACAGTCCGACCATATAGAGAGCATGTTTGACTACCCTACATTGTTTGACCCATGACGTCATCCCATTAGCACGCGGTAAAAAAACCAACAGAGCTAATTGAGATGGGAGGCAGTAAAAGCCATTCCCGCCGGGTGGTAAACCCCTCGTGTCGTACGTCTAGATCTAGATATTTATATAGGTACACGAGAACCCTGTATTTTCCTAGAATCGCTTAAGGAATGTAGGTCACGTATATTCTCTCATTAGTATACTAGCGCTTGAAAATAATGAGAAAAGCATTTCTACAATGGGACATATATTTTTAAATGTTTGTAGTGTTGTGATATTAGTTTATAGTTGTCGATAGGTTTTATTTAATTGTTTTTATTCATCAACTTTCACTTTTTTTTTATACTACTATGCGACGAGACGAGCTAGACGTTCACCTGATGGTAAGTGATACGCTTGCCCATGACAACGCGGCTAGTTAAGATGGTACACACTGCACCACATTGCGCTCGTCGTTAAGACATAAGGTGTTAAGTCTCGTTACCCCAGTAATTACACTAGCTACAGCGCCCTTCAAACCGGAACACAGTAATGTTCGCACACTACTATTTGTCGGTTGCAATAGGAGCTGCGGTGGTACCCATCCAGACGGTCTCCGGCAACGGAGACCTACCTGGAAAACTTCACCTGATGGTATGTGATATGCTTGCCCATGACAACGTGGCGCTAGTTAAGATGGTACACACTGCACCACATTGCGCTCGTCGTCAAGACATAAGGTGTTAAGTCTCGTTACCCCAGTAATTACACTAGCTACAGCAAAAATGGTCCCACTGCGGTAGTAGACGGTCTTCAGCACCAGAGACCTACCAGCAACAACTGGACACATTTATAATGTTTCTATATTTTTTAGGGTGTTTTATATGTAAATATATATTTTTGGATATATGGCTATGACGCTCTCCTTGTTGTATAGAAATCTTCAAGTCCCAGCATTGGGAATAATAAATGGGATTTTTATGCAGTGGTAGGTCTCTGTTGTTGGTGACGTTCCTACTCATCATCACTAAAGAAATATCTTTCAATATTTCTCATTCATTTCTTTTTGTTAATATTTATGAACTTTTAAAAGATAGAGTATGTTTCGTTATCTTTTCTTTCTTTTATAGCCGCTGTAAATGCAAACACAGCACACAATTCACACTTACTTGCAAACGATTACTAGTAACTAATATCTAGTTATTAGCTAAGTAACGATTAAAAAAATTGAGATTTTTTTGTTACCGCGTATCTTTTTTTTTGGGAACGAAACTATTTTTTGTTTATATATACTTTGGCAGCTCTAGAAATATTAGACCCGAAGACTAAAAGTCCTCTGCCTTAATATAGGGTTGTGCCAAAATAATTTTTAAGTGTTTTCGTTTAGTAGAATTCTTTGATGTACATCCCTAACGTAAGTATGATTGACGTGTACACAAAAATGTTAATGCTTAGCGATGAACTACAGATGGCGGTGCTTGTTTAACAACTTCATTATACAAAAGAAATTCATTAAAGTTTGACCTCGGGTCGCAGGTTCGGTTCCGTGCAACCGACAAAACGTTTCATTTTTTTTTTTTTTACTTCTATTCGTCGAGACGAGCAAGACGTTCACCTGATGGTAAGTGATACGCTTGCCCATGACAACGTGGCGCTAGTTAAGATGGTACACACTGCACCACATTGCGCTCGTCGCCTTGAGACATAAGGTGTTAAGTCTCGTTACCCCAGTAATTACACTATCTAGCATCTTGAATTAATAACGTGAAAACATTACTGTATTCCAGTTTGAATAGGTTGAAGCTTAAGTTACTGAGTTTTAACATATATACATACATGACGATGAGTACAACATAGTGCAGTGTAATGATCTTAACTATGGAGACATTATGACCATTCAATATCAGCTGAATCAGTCTTTTATAAGAGTTCAATTCGCGTTATATAAAACTAAATTATATTTAATAAATATTTTCTTTCTAATCTTTTTACTGCTGTTTAGTATACATACATTACTTTAACGCTATTTTATCATTACTATGATTTAAAAGAATTAACTTTTTATCTATATATACTAATTCACGCCTCGTCTGTACTTGTATCAATATATCTTCTTCTTAGTCGTATTTCCTCATGACTGAGGGTCGAGGTCATCATGTTTTTAATGAAACACACGACGACTTGCTTTTCAGTTATAATGGAGTGGTGTTGCCATTACCTTCTCCATTTCACATACTAGTCCGACCACGGATGGACATGACATAGATATGCAGGTTTCCTCACGATGTTTTCCTTCACCATCAAACCGCGTGATATTAGTTGGTGTTTTATGCTAACTGCACATAAATAGAAAAATTCATTGGTGCAGGCCGGATTCGAACCCCACACCTTCGCATTGGAAGGCCGGCGTTCAAACCACTAGGCTATCACGGCTTATCGATCTATATATACCAACTAATTATTAGATGTTTTATATTTCTCCGTAAATAATAACATTAATGTACTATTTACTAGTTAGAAATATTAACATCAATCTAGTTTTTATAGTAATAAAAAAATATGGTAATGTTTTAACTATCGAGTTTAACTTTAAACTTGCGTCCATTTCATCCATCAGGGAAGTAATCGCGAGAACAGTGCATTAATATTAAAACTTAGTCGAGTAGGTCATACGCGAACCGGTTGCTAGAGAATCGGTCTAGACCTTATAAAGACATCCTAGGATACCTATTTATAACTATCAATTAAAGATCAGATAAGTCTAATTGTGTTTAGTGATTTAAAATATCTTAAGATGAAATATTTCGTTTGTACCACGATAAAAATGGGAGTGTTCTGTTTGTTGTATTGTAGCTTCAAAACGGCTGAACCGATTTCGATCTAGTTATTTCAGTTTGAAAGGATATTTAATGGTGAATATTTTTGGATGTAATTTGAAAAAAATATTAAAGTTTTTAATGTTATTATCGCAGCAGATCTTTAGTACACTCTTCAAATCTTTAAGTAGTTTGCACATATATTCTTATCAAGGTAGTTAGAATGTTTACACTCCTTCACATCGATTTCATTGTTTTTATACACAAGATGGTAAATTTTGTTACCAGTAACACATTTTATGTTCTATCGTTTGCTTACATACACAAGTATACGTTAAATGTTGCAAATGTAATGTAGTATGTGATTCATATGTCAATACATAAGTTTAGTTACTTGTTTGTTTAATGATTTGATTCATCATGAGTAAGCAGTGAACCTCTAGATGATGATGAGTAATCATTTAACATATATTTTTTATTTATAACGATACTGACAATGATTTTGCATCGCATTGAAGTTATTGTTTTAGATCTTTTATATCTTTTGCATCGTTAAAATGAAAATCATTGTCTTTGTGATTTATCCGTGTAAGTTGTGTAAGTGATTTACAAGTGTATGTGCTTAAGCAGCGAGTGCGTGCAACTTGAGATTTGTTTACTTAACGAAGTGAACGCGCGGAGGTCTAAAGTGTAATTCGTGTGATCCGACGCAGACTCATTCTAACAATTTGTGACTCCATCTCAACGTGCGACTGCTTGATTGGGGTCCATTTTAGAGGCTCAAGCGTGTTTATGTTTTTTCACAGGTATAATATGATAACATGAATAAATACTATATTTGTAATAATAACAATAATAATAGTCATAAACATAGAGCAGCTACATCACCATCCAAAAAGTTGCAATTCTCAATACCTGTAGTGTTGTCCGCAAATTTCTAACCTTTAATGAGTAAAATTTTTTTTTTACACCTTCGTTCTTTTCTTTTAATTTTCTGTATCACTTGGTCAATGACCCGTGGTATATAAAATCTTACCCCATCGTGGGAGAAATAAAGCATAAAAAAGATAAATAATAGTCATAAACATAGAGTAGTAACTATAATAGGTAAAAGTTTGTTAATACTTAATAACTAAGTTTAAAAAACAGGTATTTTCTTCCTAGTATGAGCAACGGGTGCTGAAGAGAAACTTTCAAGTATTTACTAAAATACTTTGTTATATTATTTTTCAGGACCATTTGATTGAAGATTTTTTATCTGTGCTATAACTTTATACTAAGTTTATTTATACTTTTACTAAAGTAATCCAAATAAGTAAAACTTACATAAAAATTTATTGAATATTTAGCAGTTCAAAGTATAAGTATTAAGAGGTAAGTTTTGCGGTTTGCATTATTTAAGCAATATTCAAAATTTTTAGATTGGATATTGAAAAAGTATTTGGAAACCTGGTTTCGAGCCCTAGTATCGAGTTCGGAAAGTAAGGTTCATGTTTAGTTAGTAGTAGTAAAAAATAAATACTATAAAACATACTAAATATGTTTATACTGCGCTTTTGGTATAGCAGGTTTATTGTCGAGGTTCTTAATACGATTTTGGGAGCGAATGGTAGTTTGGATGAATTTAGGGTTTTTCCGAACCCATTAATCCTTTAATAGCGGCAGATTGATATTGGATATTTCCATTAGTAATATAAGGAAAGAGTTAAGAAAAAGTAATCATTATTTATATTTTAAAGCTTATCCCACCGGAAATGCGATTGCCGAGTCATTGCAGCCGAGAGGTCCGCCGAGCCTCCCAATTGACCGCCATCATCGCGTATGACTCAACAGTGACTCACGGAGGTGCACTCCGCTTGGTGCTGGTTCATGTGCCATTAGCGATACATACAATTGCTGCGTACAATAAACATTTAACTTAACCTATGGGTTAACTAATTTAAAGCTACCATTACCCTCAGCAGAACAGTCACCAGCTGTTCAACTGGTGGTAGGTCTCTGTTGCCGGAGACCGTCTGGAACCACCGCAGCTTCTATTGCAACCGCCAAATAGTAGTGTGCAAACATTACTGTGTTCCGGTTTGAAGGGCGCTGTAGCTAGTGTAATTACTGGGGTAACGAGACTTAACACCTTATGTTTAACGACGAGCGCAATGTGGTGCAGTGTGTACCATCTCAACTAGCGCCACGTTGTCATGGGCAAGCGTATCGCTTACCAACAGGTGAACGTCTCACTCGTGTCGTCGCATAGTTGTATAAAAAAAAAGTCTTTCTGATTGATTTTAAGCGATGCCTTACGATATTCATCAGGTCGGGGGACCATGTTCCTTACGCCAATACCTGGTCTATTGCTGGTAGGTCTGTAATACAAGTGACCGTCTGGGTGGGTACCACCGCAGCTCCTATTTCAACCGCCAAATAGTAGTGTGCGAACATTACTGTGTTCCGGTTTGAAGGGCGCTGTAGCTAGTGTAATTACTGGGGTAACGAGACTTAACACCTTATGTTTAACGACGAGCGCAATGTGGTGCAGTGTGTACCATCTCAACTAGCGCCACGTTGTCATGGGCAAGCGTATCGCTTACCAACAGGTGAACGTCTCACTCGTGTCGTCGCATAGTTGTATAAAAAAAAAGTCTTTCTGATTGATTTTAAGCGATGCCTTACGATATTCATCAGGTCGGGGGACCATGTTCCTTACGCCAATACCTGGTCTATTGCTGGTAGGTCTGTAATACAAGTGACCGTCTGGGTGGGTACCACCGCAGCTCCTATTTCAACCGCCAAATAGTAGTGTGCGAACATTACTGTGTTCCGGTTTGAAGGGCGCTGTAGCTAGTGTAATTACTGGGGTAACGAGACTTAACACCTTATGTTTAACGACGAGCGCAATGTGGTGCAGTGTGTACCATCTCAACTAGCGCCACGTTGTCATGGGCAAGCGTATCGCTTACCAACAGGTGAACGTCTCACTCGTGTCGTCGCATAGTTGTATAAAAAAAAAGTCTTTCTGATTGATTTTAAGCGATGCCTTACGATATTCATCAGGTCGGGGGACCATGTTCCTTACGCCAATACCTGGTCTATTGCTGGTAGGTCTGTAATACAAGTGACCGTCTGGGTGGGTACCACCGCAGCTCCTATTTCAACCGCCAAATAGTAGTGTGCGAACATTACTGTGTTCCGGTTTGAAGGGCGCTGTAGCTAGTGTAATTACTGGGGTAACGAGACTTAACACCTTATGTTTAACGACGAGCGCAATGTGGTGCAGTGTGTACCATCTCAACTAGCGCCACGTTGTCATGGGCAAGCGTATCGCTTACCAACAGGTGAACGTCTTGCTCGTCTCGTCGCAAAGTAGTATAAAAAAAAAAAAAGTCTTTCTGATTGATTTTAAGCGATGCCTTACGATATTCATCAGGTCGGGGGACCATGTTCCTTACGCCAATACCTGGTCTATTGCTGGTAGGTCTGTAATACAAGTGACCGTCTGGGTGGGTACCACCGCAGCTCCTATTTCAACCGCCAAATAGTAGTGTGCGAACATTACTGTGTTCCGGTTTGAAGGGCGCTGTAGCTAGTGTAATTACTGCGGTAACGAGACTTAACATATGTATCAAGGCGACGAGCGCAATATGGTGCAGTGTATACCATCTTAACCACCGTTACGTTGCAAAGGTATCACTTATAATTATTTAAACGTCTCGCTTGTCTTACTTTCAATTTATCCGCTTGATGTTACTTAGGTTTTAAGACAGTATTATGAATGGGATGTCTTAATAGTCCTTAAGTTCTTTATCACCTCTTTTTAAACTGCACATATATATTATGTAGATATATAATCTGTGGCAATATAGCAACAAAATTTCGGAAACTATTTGAAATTTCACTTGAAACTGGCTTAAGTTAAAAAAAATGAATGGATTTTTTACGTTAAACGTTTATAAACTCGATTGAGATCGACCTTAGCTATAATTCAACAAAAATCGGTTAAGCCGTTTTTAAATTTTCAATTGTATAATTGGAGGTTGAAATTTTAATATTATTCCCTAGCCGGCTTAACCTGTAGTACACCAGGTGGTAGGTCTCTGTTGACGGAGACCGTCTGGATGGGTACCACCGCAGCTCCTATTGCAACCGGCAAATGGTAGTGTGCAAACATTACTGTGTTCCGGTTTGAAGCGCGCTGTAGCTAGTGTAATTACTGGGGTAACGAGACTTAACACCTTATGTTTAACGACGAGCGCAATGTGGTGCAGTGTGTACCATCTCAACTAGCGCCACGTTGTCATGGGCAAGCGTATCACTTACCAACAGGTGAACGTCTCACTCGTGTCGTCGCATAGTTGTATAAAAAAAAAGTCTTTCTGATTGATTTTAAGCGATGCCTTACGATATTCATCAGGTCGGGGGACCATGTTCCTTACGCCAATACCTGGTCTATTGCTGGTAGGTCTGTAATACAAGTGACCGTCTGGGTGGGTACCACCGCAGCTCCTATTTCAACCGCCAAATAGTAGTGTGCGAACATTACTGTGTTCCGGTTTGAAGGGCGCTGTAGCTAGTGTAATTACTGGGGTAACGAGACTTAACACCTTATGTCTCAAGGCGACGAGCGCAATGTGGTGCAGTGTGTACCATCTTAACTAGCACCGCGTTGTCATGGGCAGGCGCATCACTTACCATCAGGTGAACGTCTTGCTCGTCTCGTCGCAAAGTAGTTTATATAAAAAAAGTAGTATGGCTTAATAAAGAATAAAAAAATTATTCCCTCTTCTATCTTCTAGCCACAGCTAAATTCTCTCTATGATCTGTTATGATTACGTCAGAGTATTGTCACGTAACAGAGACATCAAAGGGTACCCAACTAATCATTATGATAGGAAACACCTCTGTATCGGTGTTAATCTATACACGGCCACGATGAATTTTAATAACAGATATTTAACTTAGCGAAGTACTTAGCGATCCCTATACAATCAGTTCAAAGTTGGTACGTTAAGTATGTCAACAAGTAATTTATACTTTAATATTGAATTTAAAATATTTTGCATACTATTAAGAGTCGTTAAATTCGGTATCTCTTATAAGTTTAACGGTGAGTAAAATTAAAAAAAAAAAACATTGTCATTTATCAGGTTGTGTCCTTTAATGAAAATCTCTAATCTAGATACTAAAGGATTAATACCTAAATAGCATTACCGACTATTCAATCGTATCTCTACTGAAAATTAGGTAACCTAAATACATACTAAATATCTAGATATAATATATGACAATTGATGTTATTTATTTGTCCTTTAGTAATTATTTAGACCTTGTTTAAATTAATGTAATATTTTCCATTGTATATTGGAGGTTGAAAATTTAATATTATTCCCTTGCCGGCTTAACCTGTAGTACACCAGGTGGTAGGTCTCTGTTGCCGGAGACCGTCTGGATGGGTACCACCGCAGCTCCTATTGCAACCGCCGAATAGTAGTGTGCGAACATTACTGTGTTCCGGTTTGAAGGGCGCTGTAGCTAGTGTAATTACTGGGGTAACGAGACTTAACACCTTATGTCTCAACGACGAGCGCAATGTGGTGCAGTGTGTACCATCATAAGTAGCACCACGTCGTCATGGGCAAGCGTATCACTTACCATCAGGTGAACGTCTTGCTCGTCTCGTCGCAAAGTAGTATAAAAAAAAAAAAAAAAAAAAAAAAAAAAAAAAAAAAAAAAAAACATTGTCATTTATCAGGTTGTGTTCTTTAATGAAAATCTCTAACCTAGATACTAAAGGATTAATACCTAAATAGCATTACCGACTATTCAATCGTATCTCTACTGAAAATTAGGTAACCTAAATACATACTAAATATCTAGATATAATATATGACAATTGACGTTATTTATTTGTCCTTTTGTAATTATTTAGACCTTGTTTAAATTAATGTAATGTTTTCCAGTGTAGACATTACAGCGTAATTTATATCCTGTCCCCAGGCTAGGCTGAAATGGAACTGGTCGCGTGTTGGCGAGTCTCATGGGTGATGTCTGACTAGACCTAGACATAGTTTGTAGGTCATAACACAAAAGCATTATTTATGTTCGTCAAGTGAATTTATTGGTGTTACCGCTTGCACGTCCCTACCCTCTTAACCCCACCACCATCGCTCGGCCGATCGCGCGGCGGTCAACGTGAAGGAGATTCATTCCGAAGCCTGTTCGCGGGCCGGCAGCAAGCGGAACAAACATTGGCGACCGTGACAGCGAAAAGTAGAAAAAATAATCAAGATTTTTTCACCTGCTACCGACTACGCATTGCTGCTTGGAGCGAAGATGGCCTGGCCTACTTCTGACATTGCGCACACGCCGACCGTCCGCAACGAGAATTTGGTTTGATTCATAGCTGTTTCTTAATCTTACCGCAAACAAGGTATTTATTTATTTGTCCTTTAGTAATTATTTAGACCTTGTTTAAATTAATGTAATGTTTTCCAGTGTAGACATTACAGCGTAATTTATATCCTGTCCCCAGGCTAGGCTGGAATGGAACTGGTCGCGTGTTGGCGAGTCTCATGGGTGATGTCTGACTAGACCTAGACATAGTTTGTAGGTCATAACACAAAAGCATTATTTATGTTCGTCAAGTGAATTTATTGGTGTTACCGCTTGCACGTCCCTACCCCTTAACCCCACCACCATCGCCCGGCCGATCGCGCGGCGGTCAACGTGAAGGAGATTCATTCCGAAGCCTGTTCGCGGGCCGGCAGCAAGCGGAACAAACATTGGCGACCGTGACAGCGAAAAGTCGAAAAAATAATCAAGATTTTTTCACCTGCTACCGACTACGCATTGCTGCTTGGAGCGAAGATGACCTACTTCTGACATTGCGCACACGCCGACCGTCCGCAACGAGAATTTGGTTTGATTCATAGCTGTTTCTTAATCTTACCGCAAACAAGGTATTTATTTATTTGTCTTAAATTTTTAATTGTTTAATTTAGTGTTTCGTTTGTTTTTTTATATGAAGATGACCGACACAGAGTTAAAAGCTAAAAGGGCGTCTATTAAAGGTAGATTAACAAATTTTAAAAATTATTTGACGGAATTCAAGAGTTATAAGGAAGTTTCTGTTACTAACGTAAATGAATTAAAAGTAAGATTAAAGAAAATTGAATCGCTTTTTGTAGTAATATTGAAATTCTAGAATCAAAATTGCGGTCGGAAGAAAAATTTGAAGGTCATGAGCGCGAAACCACCGAAAACATTTTTTATTATGTAATTAGTGTAGCACAAGAATTAATTTCTAATAACGAGCCGCGATTGTCTGCGAATCGGGGGCGAGAGGGAGATCGCGACGTAAATTCTTCTAGATCATCTCATTGTGGGGTAGACGCTGGCGTCAGACTACCCACTATCAAGCTCCCGGTATTCGACGGAACTTCTACGAAATGGTTAAGAGTTTCGTGACACGTATTTATCCATTGTACATAATAATGACGGCCTTACGGATATCTGCAAATATCAGTATTTAAAGGCGTCTTTAACGGGTAGTGCGGCATTTGTTATCGAAGCGTTAGAAATTTCGTCTGCAAATTACGATGTAGCTTGGAAGCTCGTTTGTGATCGTTTCGACAATAAAAAGCAATTAATTCATACTCACCTTAAGGCACTATTTAGTGTACCTTCTTGTGGAAGGGAGTCTGAAAAATCTTTACGCTTTCTGATAGATCATATATCGAAAAATTTAAGAGCATTAAATAGTTTAGGCGAACGAACGCACAATTGGGACACAATTATAATTTTTATGTTTGCAAATAAACTAGATATTAAAACTAGTACTAAATGGGAGGAGTACAGGAATAATGAAACGAATTCTCCGACCTTAGAATGTTTTTTTACATTTTTACGTAATAGGGCGGATGTTCTAGAAATGGTGACCGCAAGCTCTAGCGACAGATTAGATAAAGAAAGTGTGTATAAACGATTGGATAAGCCACAAAAGGCTTTTGTCGCTACAGCTTGTGATCCCAACCCAGAGCACTTACAACATAAGAATCTGTCGCATTTGTAACGGAGATCATGCAATATATAACTGTGAAAAATTGAACATGATGTCGGTAGATGATAGAAAAGTAGCTGTTAGAAAAATAAACATGTGTGAAAATTGTTTGCGTGGCGGTCATTTTGCCCACCAATGCAAAGCAAGACCATGTAGGATATGTAGGCGTAAACACAACATCCTTCTTCATAAATTCACACCTTCTGTTACCAAAGAAGTAGAAGGTAACGAGGTTGTGTCTACGCCTATAGCACTATCATCGTGCGTACAGAATCAAGTGCTATTGTCAACAGCAATGTTGCAGGTTAAAAATTGTAAAACTAATGATACATATCAGTGGCGTACCTAGAACTTTTGCCGCCCGGGGCGATCTCCAGTTTGCCGCCCTTTCTATTATAAGTCAATAAAATAGTGGTTTGTATAAATTAACACACATAAATAAATTATTAAGTTATTTAATCAATATTAATTAATACACAGAGTAAATTGCATATATTTCGCAGTTAGATAGTTTCGCAGAATTTATTACCAAAAATAAAATAAATACTAAGTTACGTAACTTAAGTCCTTTCAAAGATAGTTCACGTTTGATACGCGTCGGTGGAAGACTTGATAACTCGTGCTATGGATTTGACAAAAGGCATCCAATCGTTTTAGAAGCGAATCATCACTTCACCAAACTACTGTTCCAATATTATCACATTAAGTTAATGCACGCGGGACCGCAGTTGCTTCTTTCTGTTATTCGCGAACAGTATTGGCCTATCAACGGCAGGCGGCTAGCTAGATGTACATATAACGATTGTGTGCGGTGCAAACGAATGAAGGCAGTAGTCGCGCAACAAATAATGGGAAACTTGCCTTCACAACGAGTTGCACCGGGCTTTGCGTTCGAAGTCACCGGAACAGATTTCGCTGGACCTTTTCTAATAAGTGACAGAGCAGACCGCGGAGCTAAGCTCATAAAGTGTTACCTTTGCATTTTTGTAGATTTTAAAGTTAAAGCAGTTCATTTAGAAATAGTTAGTTCATTGAGCAGCGAAGCGTTTATTTTAGCACTGCGTCGCTTTATTTCGCGTCGCGGCAAGCCTAACGAGATATTTTGCGACAACGGGAAAAACTTCGTAGGAGCGAATAACGAGTTAGGTAAATTTCTTACCTCGGAAGCTAGCTCTGGCTCTGTGTCGAACACCTTCGTAAATGACGGTATTAAATTTAACTTTTCACCCGCGTATGCGCCAAATTTTGGTGGCCTATACGAAGCAGCCGTGAATATCAGCCAAATATCACATGAAGCGAGTGTTGGGAAACACTCATTTAACATTTGAGGAGATGACTACGCTGTTCGCGCAAATCGAGGCTATACTAAACTCAAGGCCTCTGTCACCATTGTCTTCCTCTCCAAGCGACTTGTCACCTCTCACTCCTGGACATTTTCTAATCGGGAGGCCACTGACATCCTTGCCGGCTCCAAATCAGCAATCCGCTAACCCTAATCGTCTTCACCGGTACGCAAAAATAGAACAGGCTCGGCAGCACTTTTGGTCCAGGTGGATGCGGGAATGCCTATCAGAAATGCAACATCGCTACAAGTGGCAGAAGCGTCACATGAACCTGAAGCTTAACCAACTAGTCCTCGTCAAGGACGAAGCAACTTCTCCTTTAAAATGGCCGCTGGGAAGAATCCAGGCCATCCATCCTGGCGCTGACGGGGCCTGTCGGGTGGCTGACATCTACACATCAAGGGGTTTAATCAGACGGCTATTACCAAAATATGCCCACTCCTAGATGAAGAATAAAGCTTAAAAGCTATGCTTTTAAGAGGGGGGAGAATGTTACCGCTTGCACGTCCCTACCCCTTAACCCCACCACCATCGCTCGGCGTTTCGCTGTCACGGTCAAGTGAAGGACACTCATTCCGAAGCCAGTTCGCCGGCCGGCAGCAAGCGGAACAAACAATTGGTGTACGAATATAATGTAACAATTTGATGGTAAGTGATACGTTTGCCAATAACATGACGCTAGTTAAGATGGTATACACTGCGCCACACTGTTACCATCGCTTTGTGACGTAAGGTGTTAAGTATCGTTACCCCAGTAATTTTACTAGCTTACAACGACATTTAAAACACAGTAATATTTACACTACTGTTTGTTAGAAATAGTCACTGCGGTGGTACCTAGACGGTCTCCGCCAACAGGAACCTACCAGCAGTAAAAAAAATTAGTAAAAAGAAAAAAAGTCCTTTAAACTATTCTTCTTCTAAGACGTATTTCCTCATGACTGAGGGTCGTGGTCATCATGTTTTTATTGAAACACACGACGACTCTCTTGGCAGTTATAATGGAGTGGTGTTGCCATTGCATACTCCATTTCACATACTAGTCTGACCACGGATGGTCATGACATAGATATGCAGGTTTCCTCACGATGTTTTCCTTCACCGTTAAAGCACGTGATATTAGTTGGTGTTTTATGCTAACAGCACATAAATTGAAAAATTCATTGGTGCAGGCCGGATTCGAACCCGGTACCTTCGCATTGGTAGGCCGGCGTTCAAACCACTAGGCTATCACGGCTTCAAACTATAACACAGTAATATTTGTACATTACTGTTTGTTAGCAATAGTCACTCCGGTGTTAACTAGACAGTCTCCGGCAACAGACCTACAAGCAGTAAAAAACATTGGTAAAAAGAAAAAAAAGATCTTTAAGCTATAACACAGTAATATATGCACACCAATATTAAGCAGAAATTCCAACTGTACTTAACTTAAACTTGATCATGAAACTATAAAGCTGGTAAAACAGAGTTAAATACGTAACTCCGGAATCGAACTCTGCACCTTTATACAAAACAGCATTCGATTTGAAAGATGTTTTTTAATTGTCTTTATTAATATATAGAATTTATTTTCACTAATATAAAATTTTCCAACAAAACGCCTACTGGAAGAAATTTCACATTGGAATAAGTAGTGCCTTTGCACTTAATGTCTCTATACATTTAATAACCTCTCTGTAATTTCTGTGTGCATAAATAAATAATAAATATAGATTTTATATTGTAACATGTTAAAATTTATCAAGAGTTTTAAGAGTGAAAGGGACTGTTATCTTTTGTCTCGCAAACTCGTTTTGCAGGTTCAGCGACAATTTGCAAGAGCGGATAACGGTACACTGCAACAATTTGCTCACGACAGTAACGTTTCAGTTGTATTACGAAAGTTTCGATAACAAACGATCTTTATTTTTTTAAACCATTTAATTGTAATAGTATCATTAATAAGACTGTACATGTTTAAGTTGCGAAAGAATGTGATGGAATGAGTTTCTATATATTTATACATGTATTGTAAAGGTGAAGTTAATGCCTTTGGCATTTACTTAAGTTTACCTTGGGCGCTGCAAAAATATTTTAATGTAGGTGCATTCTTCTTCTGAGTCGTATTTCCTCATGACTGAGGGTAGTGGTCATCATGTGTGATGAAACACGACGACTCTCTTGTCAGTTATAATGGATTGGTGTTGCCATTGCCTTCTCCATTTCACATACTAGTGCGAGCACGGATGCCCATCACATAGATATGCAGGTTTTCCCACGATGTTCTTCACCGACAGAGCGCGTGATATTAGTTGGTGTTATAACTGCACGTAATTAGAAAAATTCAATGATGCACGCCGGATTCGAACCCGGTACCTTCGTACCTTCACACCACTAGGCTACCACGGCTAACCATAATAAAAATATAAGTACACATATGTTAATTCATATTTTTTATAAGTTCCAGTTTGAAGTGTGGTAAGCTAGTGAAATTACTGGGGTAACGAGACTTAACATATGGTTTGAAGCGACGAGCGCAATGTGGTGCAGTGTATACTATCTTAACTAGCAGCACGTTGTTATGCAAGCGTATCACTTACCATCAGCTAGTGATATTACTAGGAGTGTTGTAGCTATATATATTTGAAAGCGATATGTATAATGTTGTGCAGTGTATATCACCCTAACATTGTTATATTCTCGCTGCTTCTTTGTATGAGATATCTTTTCGTTTTATTACAAAATAAACTGTTTTCTGGTAAATTTAAATTGTTCACAATTAAAAGACAAAATCCGATCGGTGTGGTTTTTAGGTCTTATGCCCAACAGTGGGGGTATGACTGACGATGAAAACATGCGTTCGTGTATTACCATTCGCGTAAATGTAAATATTTTCAACTTAAAGTCGGCAGTGAGCTAATAAATAATGTATGAAGCGTACTCCATTTGTAATTCCGTGCGCAGTATCTCTCCGCCGTTTTACTTCTCGCTCGTTCTCTGTAAGTTGTCTCTGTCGTTCTTTTATTTCTTAAATAGCTCTCCTCTTAATTTGTGTCCTTACTTTCATAATAACATACAAAAGATCTAAATATATAACGATATAAACAGATTAATCTTTGTGATTTATAAAGTGTTTATGCGGATTGAATCTGATCGGAGAAACAACGACGATGAATATATTCATATAAAAAAATTGTTTCTTACATAAGAATGTCTTTAAAGCATTTTAAGTAGAACATTTATTAAGCTCTGATTTATTTTTTTCAATCTAGAAAGTTTTAAGCAGCGAAAACAACAAAGTAATTAGTAACACAGTTTGTTATTTTTGTACCTCTAGTGGCGCAGTGGTTAGCGGATGTAACACGGAGGTCCATACATCGATTCCAAGCGATATATTACAGTGTTGATGTATGATTAAACCTGGTTATTGACAGACATATTCTTAAATATTCTGCTATAACAGCATCACTGTATTCCAGGTATCAACATATGAAAATTGGAGTATTCTGGTCTTTACTATTCACGGAGTTATTGTCATTTCATACCACGTGAAGTCAAAGTTAAGTACAAGCCAATTATAGATGAAAAAATACTATAATATAGAGTATAACAATAATATACATAATATATGTATATATATTGTGTAAGGAATCTGCATAAATGGTCGTCGGCCACACCTGCGATTGGCGAGTAGTTAGAAATAGCGATCGGTTTAAAGGCAAGTGCTCTGAAGTTGCAAATATGGTCGCCAGAGCCCGTAGTGTACGGACGTCGTGTTATATTCAGTGCTGGTCGTTATTGAGGTCACGTAAGTCATTTTGATATACCTAAATGTTAGATATTGAGGATAAATAATTGTGGTTATAAACATTTTGTTAGAAAAGTAGTAATTGTATTGACTGTTAATGAATCCAAAATGAATTACTGCATATTGTACTATTATATTTCATACTAATATTTATGTAATAATTGTATTTATATTTCTTATAGTGTAATTGAAATATTGGGAATATTATTAATCCATGACTTTTATAAAATTGATAATAAATAAATAGTTGTATTGAATATTGTAAAGATGGCGCCGCTGTCATTTTGGTATAAATGGCGGACAACTGTGGATATCTCGAGCCCATTACTGTTTGGACAGCGTAAGAAGTGTGAACTCGGTGACTTGTGAATTGTATATATAAAAACGTGTAAATTAGATATGTATGTTGAAAAGAGAAGTGTCTATTATAAAGTTCTCAATTTATTGAATGCAGTATTTAAATTTATGTTAATTTAAAATTCTGCTTCCGATGCTAAAAATAGTAGTAATATTAGATCAAGTCAAATGCAGATTGGTATTCACAGCGATTCACTCCTTATATGTCAGAAACGTCTATTCAAATATAAATTCAATCTGCCATAGTTCTCACATTCACACGTCACCAGTCACAGAGCTCACACCTCGCACACTGCCCAAACACGATAGACGCAAGACTTAAAGTAGTCTTTCTTTTATAGCGAAACAATATTATGTCATACCCTCACTTTTTTCATTTTTGTCTTTTAAGAAGTCGATACAACTGTTTTACTAACAAAATGTTTGTAATCCTAATTAGTTTTCCTCAATATGTAACATATGTATAAAGAAAGTTATATTTATATATGTATACTCTATTCCTTCCTTATATTATATATATTATCACTCTTTATAAGAGAAGACTACCCACCAGGTGTTATTATTCAAAAAGGGCGTGAAAAGGTTTCTACAGGGTCGGCAACACGCTGGTGATACCTCTGGTGCTACTAGCGGTCATAGGCTGCGGTCACCGCTTAACACCAGGCGGGCCGCAAGCCTGTTTGTCACCTAAATTGTATAAAAAAAAAAAAAAAAAGGTCTCTGTTGCCGGAGACCGTCTGGATGGACCACCGCAGCTCCTATTGCAACCGACAAATAGTAGTGTGCGAACATTACTGTGTTCCGGTTTGAAGGGCGCTGGAGCTAGTGTAATTACTGGGGCAACGAGACTTAACACCTTGTCTCAAGGCGACGAGCGCAATGTGGTGCAGTGTGTACCATCTTAACTAGCACCGTGTTGTCATGGGCAAGCGTATCACTTACCATCAGGTGAACGTCTTGCTCGTCTCGTCGCATAGGAGTATAAAAAAAAGACTACGATTTCCAACAGTGGGTATATTATATGGGAATAATATACATATATGTTATATTAATAGTATTTATTCCTCTGTAATTGGTTTGTACTTATCTTTATATTGTATAAAGTTATGAAAGAATTCATCGATAAAGCGAGTATGATAAAGTAAGAAAAAAAATCAAGTAGTGAACGTTATTAAGACGGTGACTGTCGCCGCGAACATAAATTTCCGAAGTGGGTTAAACGTTAACACAGTTTTTAATCTCGATAATCTACCGATACGAAAGTGCGAATTGCCGAAGGTATTGCTTTAACAAAATGGCGGCTTCAACTGACGCATACACGATCTCGAAGAGAATTAAAAGTTAAACCTTTTTATCCCTTAAACGCGAGAATAAACATTGATGTTAAATACATTACTCCTTCAGTACTTTCAAGAATTTAACTACATATTGAGTTTTTTTTCATCAAACATATATACAATATTCAAGTATATTAATATATTATATTTAAAATCTACAATTTTAATAACTTTTTTTTTTCTATTAGTAAGAAAAGACTAGAAACTTACTTATATCACTTTGCCTTTATTATAACGAGTATTTCTAATGTTAAAGGTGAAAAACAATTTAGTGTAAACATCGTAACTGAAATCTGTGTGCCCTATTCATAGTTTGTATTTTATATACGATAATATATACTTTTTTATGGTTAACACAATTATAATGCACTTTTCATTCAAACAACGTATGAAGATTTATTTCTTCAGTTCTAAAATAAAAAAAGCTGCAGCACGTTCAGTGATACGTAGTTATTTTACTAGAATGGTTTATTATTTGTGACTAGATCTTTTTTCAATATCCTTGATCTTTCTTTAAGCCATACGTCTATGTAGGTACTTATTCCTGCAATAGTGACGAGATTTACCTTAAGTCTGAAATCGACAACAGCTCGATAACTTAAACTTTGGAACAACACGCAATGAAACTCAGAGGTACATCTTTTAACTACGTAATATCTAGTATTAAAGAATATTTACGGTAACAAAGGATATTATGGCTAATACCAACATAAACAATTTAATAAATAAAAAGGGCACTATTTAATATTACAAAATAATAGGGCATTATTAATGACTAGCAGAATTGAATAAATAAAAAAAATACATCAGCCATTTTAAATAATCGAGCAGCAATTTAATATTAACTCCAATAGATGGCGGCCCAAAAGCAAATGTTGTAAACCGGTGCTGCCATCTAGTATTGCCAACATGAAATATTATTCGCGTAGAATTATTTTTTTAATAGATTTATTAACTGCTTATAAATTCTGTATCTATATAAATAATCTTACGTAAGTAATATAATCAATTTACTATTGTATAGTCAATTGATCAAACTGTTTTAACAATCAATTTAGTTGTTACAATGTTGCCAACGGTAAATTTAAAAACGTTAATGTATACAGTTTTCGTGTTTTCATACGTTTAATATCGCAGTAGAGGTAGCGATGTTGACTCTGGTTTTTTTTTTCTGGTAACATTTATTGTGCCTTGTGCTTGTGTGAGAATTCTTATCAAGATAAGAGACACGTGATACTGTTGGCCGCTTTGTGACATTTCTTTTGTGTGCATTGAGATATTTCTTTTGAAATCTCATTCAGAGATAGCAACGTCTTTTTTAATGGTGTATATTAAAAATATACTTTAACTGCTACTTGAGACATGGAAAATGTTATCGTGTGTAAATATTGTGACTAAGTATTTTATTATTTAAGTTATAATTTTGGTGACAAAGTATAGTCTATATCTAAAATCTTGTATTTTATTATGTAAAAAACATTTATAATATTTTTTTAACGAAGCGAATTGAGACAAAGTTTTCTTATAATAGGAGATTACTTAGAATGTTTACACAGCAATGCATCACTACGTTTATAAGTTATCCTAATAACTTTAGTACATACAGCACTTTTTAAATGAGAACACGTTAATGTTTGCACATTACTAATTAAGTAGTAATGATAATACTTAATGTGGAAGAAATGCCTTATTTTCTCAGGGACTACAGTCGACTAAATAACAGAATAAAACACAACAGTCTTAGTTTTTTTTATTCTACAAGACAAGGTATAAGATAAGATAAATACTCTTTATTGCACACAAAGTTAAGTAATAAACATACAAATTTCTAAAATGACAATGTACAATGGCGGCCTTATTGCTTTAAAGCAATCTCTTCCAGACAACCCACTGGAAAATAGGAGATAAATAGTAAGAGAAAAAGAGAAGACAGTGGTGCATTATATTAATAAAAAACATTTGAGAATAGGCAACAGTAAGAGGAAGATACAGGTTAGATTTTAGGATAGTATTCTGTTAACGCTCTTTTGAAGGAAAATAATGATTTGGCAGTTCAAATGTGGACAAGTAGGTTGTCCCACAAACGAACCGCCGTAGTGTTAAAGGAGTTATGAAAGAAAGACGAGGAGTGCACGGGAACACGTAGAGAGAGATTGATTGATGAGCGAAGGGTAAGGCTATGGGAGTCGGACATAAACTCAAATTGATTTTTTAGGTAATGCGGTAGAGAGGATTGTAAAGTATTTTGTATAGAGTACAAAGAATGTGAGTATTCCTGCGAAAGCGGATAGGCAACCACTTGAGTTTTCTACGAAATTCAGAAATGTGATCATATTTGCGAAGCCCAAATATGAACCGTATACATACATTTTGGATACGCAATACATTATCATTTATTGTCATTATATAAGCATATACATACATTATCATTATATAAGCAAGACATTTACCTGATGGTAAGTGATACGCTCGACTGTAACTTGTCGCTAGTTAAGATGGTATACTGCACCACATTGCGCTCTTCGTTACATGATGTGTTAAGTTTAACTTCAAGCTTTACTGCTACTGAGCTATATAGCTACAAGCCCGGTACTATTCCTAAGAGTCTTCTTAGAAATTTACAGATGACAAAGATTTACTCATTTATGAATACAACATAAGTAATGGAGGTTTAAGTATCATCAATCACGAATTCGCCTGTCGCACTCTAGACAGTGCTGCGTTGTTCTGAAGAAAGTGTGACTTACTAATCCAACTTCCAAACACGGAGCTTAGTTTCATCATACTCCATTCATCAAGTCCACATGAATGGAGCTCTTGTTCCATACATGGTCGGTTGCATAAGGTGACCATAATGCGATCGTCTGGAGCGGACGGGGCGGAAATAAAAAAACCTTGTGCCAATTCAACGGCGGACCGGTTGCGAGTCGGCCGCCCTGGATGACTAGTGTTGGGATTTATCTAGACTTAGTATTTAAAAGTTATTGTGTTGTGTTATTATCTGGGTCTCTATTGCCTTGTAAGATTAGAATGTGCCGGAATGATCTAACTGCTAATTTTCACGCTGGACACAAAGAAATGAAATGAAATGTTTTCTTTCTACGCTTTTACCTCATTTTCGCAGTGCTAACTTTGATCTTTCACATCTCCGTTACCGGAAGAGTTATAGAATTTATATTTTGGTTTTCTCGTCTACTTGTCCTGTACTTCAATATCATGAAAGAGTATCCATGTAGCTGTTCCGGTTTGAAGGGTGTTGTAGCTAGTGAAATTACTGAGATAACGATATGAGTATATATCGATGTTTATATAATTATATGTATTTTTTGGATTTTGTGTAGTATAGTTTGTAAAGTATTTATTATTTGTTTTCAGTCGATATTTTCCTTTTCCGTTTTTTCACCTACTTTCCAACTTTACTTCTTCCCCTGGGTTGACTGGCAGAAAATGCCTTACGGCATTAAGTCCGCCCTTGTGCCCTCAGCTTAAAGTGTTACGAAAACCTTAAATAAATAAATAACGAGACTTAACATGTGTCAAGGCGACGAGTGCAATGTGGTGCAGCGTGTACCATCTTAACTAGCACCATGTTTTCATGGGCAAGCGTATCACTTACCATCAGGTGAACGTCTTTTTGATCTTGTTGGATAGTAGAATAAAAAAAATATCAGTACATATCGATAATATATTACACAACACTTTAGTAGAATGCAGTCCTGTGAGAATCCAGTGAATGAACGCCGCAGACATTTAAAAACTAAAGCCTGTACTGAATATCTCCTTCTCACGTATGCTCATACGCGAAAAGGAGAAGGATTGAGTAGACTGTTCTTTTACTATATTACATATCGATAACGAAACATTATTAATAAGTATAACAATAGTAAATAATCATCTAGTAAAAAATAGTTTCGAGAAGAGATAGTTAGTAAACCATTCTGGAAGTAAAAAGAAGGATAATTAAATGATTAATACTCGTTGGGATATCGATAAAAGAAAATGATTGGTTTGTTACATAATTTGAAACACAAAATCGATTCGCTATTGATTCGTATCGATTATTTGTATTGTTTAATATATAATATATATTTATCTAGACTTAGCTTTCATTTATTATCCAGGACATACGATTTTTTTATAAGCTACACTATACGACATTTTATTTCAAGGTAACTTTTGCATAATGTAGACAAGTTGTTTTTTTCAAAATTTCAATTGGAGTATTTAAATGTTTTATCTCAAACTTCACATGTGAGTTCAGAATCGAACCCGCAACAGTGGTACAAGGTAATGAGTAAACAGAGCCAATTGAATAATATAATCTGTGTATTTTTTAATGCTCGTTGTATTATCTGTGTTCAGTCCGTCATATTACGCCAAATGGTACGCACATGTGAAGCAAAATTATATTTAGACCCACACGAGTTTTAAGACCTTAGTACTCACGATGCTAAGGTCCCATGTTCAATATTAATTCAATTTAGAATATAATATAACATTAGATTTAGAGTTTTTAAAAACCGCTATCTTTGGAGATACACAGAACAAAAATACTAATTTCAGATATTTATATAACTAATGCATATGTTTTATAAATAATTAGCTTACTTTTTTTTAATTGCTACCTGATGGTAATTTACTCACATCTATAACAGGATGATATACAGCACCACGTGCTCGTCGTGTTGAGTTACTGGTAATTTCACTAGCTATAATGCCATTCAAAACACAGTAATATTTGCACAGTACAGCTTAGAGGCAGTAATATACACTGCGATGTTCATTGGTCTTCAGTAAGTGACCCCCCGGTATATGACAATTTATAATTCTGCTTATATTTGTTATGAAAGGAAGATGTCTTTAGGGACATAATATTTTTTACACGTAATGGTTTTGTAGTCCCAGCAGTGGGAGATGTAAGGGCTGTGTGTATGTAATATGAAAACAAAGGTACAAGAAGCGGGCGAAGTTGGCCGCGTACGGGAGCGGCGTGGGGCCATGCGCGCGCCGGCCCCAGGCCATTGATCCCAATAAGGCACTAAAATAGAATGAAAGTATGCCCGCCATTTCAATTTTAACCTTTAAAATCGTTTCACGAATGCATAGTAAACAATAAGTTTTTAACACCACGCCGCGGGTACAATGATGTAATGACTGCACTTTTTTAACTCATACAAAATAAGGTTAAGGTTTATATATACATTGTTAATGAAAATCGAAATTAATTTAACTAGTCATCTCTTTTATTGGATACCTCCTATACAGATTTAATTATTTCTACCTCTACGTATGCAAACATTACTGTGTTCAGGTTCGAAGCGTAGCTAGTGAAATTACTAGGTTAATGAGACTTGAGAGTTCATGTCTCAAGACGAGGAATGCAGTATATATCATCTTAACCAGCGCCATGATATGAGTAAAAGTATATTTAGTATAAAAAATATAACATTTAAAACTCGAAAAATATATATCTAACTCAATATAAATAATAGTTAATTTTTTAAAAAAAATAATCAAAATTTGTCATGTAATATCATTGTTATAATATTCTCTTCTTTAGACAAAGATCGCGAGCCGCATTCAGCCGAAACGATTATCAAAAATGCGATAAATGATTATCGATTAATTATTAAATTTCTTCAATTAAAAAATTCAGAACCAATTAAAGCTTTCGTCTATTCGTATTTGTTTTGTTTTGAATGCAAAAAGGCAATTAAAAAAGTTTAAGGTTTTTACATTTCTGGCGATGACACAAGTTAATTGAAAGTTCTTATAACAAAAATTTTCATTTTTATGATAAATATTTAGCATGTGTTATTATTTAACAATTATTAATTTATATAATGATCAAAATAAAATCACTGTTATAACGTTGTAAGACAAAGGTATCCAGCGGCATTCAGCCAAAACAATGATAAAAATAATTGACAAGTGCGAATCGATAAATCATTGAATTTGTTCGATTAAATCGATTAAACATTTCCTTCTCCGCTTTATTTTTTTATGTCAAAAAAGTATGAGATAAGGTTAAAGTTTTAATTTGTTATAAAGTTATTATTTCGGACAAAGATATCGACCGGCATTCAGCCAAAAAAAATTCGTCGAGTGTGAATCGATAAATCATTGAATTTATTCGATTGACCCGATTAAAAGATTTCATCCCTCCGTATCCAGTGCATCAACCTCCGTCAATTGGTGCGAGTAATGAAAGAATTTAAACTTGCACCGCGCATGCGGGTTTTTATTGTCTGCTCCCGCGCAGTCAAATGGAGTGATTAAGCCGATGACATCGCTTACGGGGAACACGCGTAACAATTGTTTACTTTACAATTCATTTACGGTTATAAATGTCAAATTTTTTCATAAAATATATTGAGAGATATTTTTTTTTTATTTAGGATAGACTAGTGCTTAACTACGATCCCACCTGATGGTAAGCGGCGATGTAATCTAGGTGGTAAAGCGCACTAGTCTAGAAGAAGCCCTGTTCACTGTTTTTTTGAAGACCCCCACATCATACCTGGAACACTGACGCCGGCAGACTGTTCCACTCCCTCGCTGTACGCATTATGAAGGACGAAGCGAAACGCTTAGTCCTAATGCGCGGGAGATCGACAACGAAGGGATGGACGCCTGCGGTGTGTCTGTACGTCCGATGATAAAAGGGCGAAGGCGGTATTAGATCATGCAGTACTTGCGCACACTCTCCAAAGTGCATTCGATAGAACACCGAGAGACTAGCTACTCTACGACGGTGACCCAAGCTATCGAGTTTTGCATCCAGAAGATATTACAATATTAGTGAATCAGTATATTTAGTGTTAGATATTGAGAATAATAATTGTAATTACCAACATTTTGTTAGTAAAATAGTAGGTGTATCGTAGGTAGAGGTATGGCAGGTTAAATTTATATTTGAATAGATTGTTTTTAATATTAGTATGTAACTGATAATACTACCATTTGTCTATTACAAAAATTATAAATTACATCAAAATTCCAGCATAAGAAATAAAGAAAAAAAACACACAAACATCATAGTTTTCGGTTTAAATATTTTTATAAATATCAGAAGTCTAAAGAAAGAGCACCACCAACCAAACTATGATATTTACGATGTAAGCGAGAAGCAGTTAAATATACCAATTGTAACAGTTATAATTCAATAAATAACATCGGCAGTTAAATTATTATCGAGGATGTAATTAGTAAACAATAAACAACTGTTAATTAACCAGTTAATTAATTAGTGCTATATAACAACCAATGGACACGAGCATTCTTTTACCACAAGTTGAACTGTGAAATATTTTAACTTGTAGTTAAAATCCTACTGTACTTTGGTTTGTAGTTTGATCCTTGCTAATTCAAAATTTTGAGACGAGCTTCGAATGAATCCGATTGAAGGCTAAAGAAATGATATGACTAAAAGTGGTGGTAGCTTCTAGCCAAACGAAATATGTCGACGAACTGCAGTGTGCAAACATTACTGTGTTTCAGTTTGACGGGTGCTGTAGCCAGTCAAATTACTTAACGTAAAAGAGACCGATGCGTTGACTTAAATACACCGTAGCGCTTGTAGCTTTTAAACCGGAACAGCTACATGCATACTCTTTCAGGATATTGAAGTACATGATAAGGAGACGAGGAATTAAAAATATAAAGTCTACAGATCTTCTTGTTAAGGAAATGTGAAAGGTCAAAGTCGGCACTGTGGAATAGGGAAAGCAAAAAAGAAAAGTTTGGATGAGAATCAAACTCATCATGACCTTGTGTTAGGTATTGAGTAAAAATAATTGAACATTTTGTTAGTAAAATAGTAGGTACATCGACTTTTTTAAGACTAAAATGAAAAAAGGAAGGGTATGGCATAACATCCTTTCACTATAAAAGAAAGATGACTTTTAGTCTCGCAACATTTGTGTTTGGGCAGTTTGCGAGGTGTGAGCTCTGTGGCTGGTGACGTGTGAATATGAAAGGTATCGCAAATTTAATTTATTTTTGAATAGATATTTCTAACATTTGTGTTCAGCATAAAAATTTGCTCCTAGACCATTTCGGTACATTCTAATCTTTTCCAGTTTGTTACTTATAAGAGACGATACAGAATAAAAATTAAAAACACTAATAGGCCTGTTTTATATGTTTAAATTCACAAAACTAACACACATCTAATTCTTTTTTATAAATAAACCTCATTCAGTCTTAAATTAATTGCTACAGGCGGCAAATTTCCAAGTATCTTTTAAAAAAACTGTTGACTATGCCGCGTCGTTTCATTAGAAAAAAAAAAGGCTTACACGAGAATCCAACGCCCGTATTCATTAATGGAACGTAACGCCATCTTATTTTAACAAATAAGTTTAGGATACAGTAACATAAAAATGTAATAGTTTATTTTGTTTGGTTTTAATAAGTTATTTATTTAGAAAAGTTAGTAAGTGTAATTTCAGATACTAATCTTACTAGTGTTTGGTGTAATTGAAAATAATTATCGTTGATAACATTTTTGTTAGAAAATTAGAAATATCATAGACTTGTCAAGGAAATGGGATGAATCTAGAATAAATTTAGTACATATTATTGTAACATTTCAAATTATAATTTATATAATAATTGTATCTATATTTCATGAACAGTTAAGGGAATATTTTAATGCATATTTTTTTCATAAATAATATTCAAATTAATAGATTAGTTGTATTGACTTTATAAATGATGGAAAAGAGGGGATGGAAAGTAAAATCGTTTCGATATAAAAGGCGGAGGATTGTAAGTCTCACGCTATTCCAGTTTTTGCAGTGTTAAAATTGTGAACTTATTATTATACTTATATTTTAGACGTCAATCCATGATGGCCAGAAAAAAATAACAGTAGACCTTATCACTTGAAAGTTTATATATTTATTATTACTCTCACATTAAAATATAATATACAACCATAAAAATAACTAGATTTTCTTAATATAGAAACTAGAAAATACAGTTAATGGAATTTCACCAAAGTTACTATTAAACGCATTGTAAGATAGATTACTATATATAAATTTAAATACGAATACATCGCCTTACTGTCTTTAAGTTATAATAAAATAAATATAAGTAATTTGAAATATCTCACTGTGTCACAGTTCTAAATGTGACGGTAGCAACAATTACCGAAATACCGAGTCCATATTCTTTCACTTTGTTTACTTTTAATGTGACAGTGTTGTATTTATTTTAATTGATTTAATGGATAGATAAAGGATATTTATGGATAGGTAAACGCTAAACAAATACAATTCCTTTTCTCACTTTACTAGTGGCAGGTTAATTAAGATGACATACACAGCTCCGTATAGCTCTTCGCGTTAATTAAGTCTCGTTTCCCCAGTAATTTCATTAGCTACAACACACTTCAAATCGGACTACAGTAATATTTACACACTACTATTTTTGCACAGAAATTGGAGCTGCTGTGGTAACTGGTCTCCGGTAACAGAAGATATAGAAAGAACAATAAGAAATACTTTATACAGCCAATTGATTATTTAATGATCTATCCTGTAACAATGAAAACAAAATGGCCGCTTTGTGTATTTGAAATTCCTCACGAAGGACGTGAAGACGTGAACTTTGTCGACACATTCATTCATTGTTATTTTTAGACATCACAAACGCAAGAACATCCAACAACTCGCGTGTAACTAAATTCGGTATTTATAATCTGTGCCCGTAACTATAACATCGAATATTATCTGTAGACGTTCTGAAACATAACTATTATATAGATATAAAAACTAGTTAACATTTACGGACATAAATTTTAATCTATGATTTTTTTACTTCTATATAATCTATAACAAAAACAATATTTAAAATTAAGTTTATTTCTTTTCATCCACAACTTTGATATTAAAAGTCCCTAAGCATCACGTCTGCCAATTTTTTTTTGTAATTACATTTATTTTATCTGTGTTACTTTGGAAAAAACTAAAATAGAAAAAAAAAGAAATTGCCTGTCTATTTTTCGGCGTCTGCTACCGATTTGACAATTCTAAAATTAAATCGGGCAACACCGAAAGCGCTCTGTCAATCGTCGCCGCGAGGAAGCTATTTATTTCTGTCGATTCAATTAATATAATTGATTTAACATATGCATAGTGTTTCACTGTTCTGGGAAACGGGAGCGCTCCCTTCTCGCCCACTAGTGGGGAAACGAAGCCAATGTCAGAATGTGGGATTTTTTTTAGGGTCGTTTAATTAGTTTCTATTTGTGGGCTTCGTTTGATGTTTGTGAATTGTTTATCGTGTCGTGGATAAATGACCTTGACTCTTTGCTTATGGGAGAACGTCTCTAGTCCCAATAGTGGGCACAAAAAGTGGTCTGTCTATTATCATTTTTTATATGTAAAGACAGACCATTGCTTTTGTCTCCGTGGCGTATTAGCTACTAATTTTGAGGTCATTGATTCGATTCGGAGACCAATTGTGGAGTTTGGTTCGTCGTTGTCTTTTTTCAATTTTGTTTAGTTTTTACATAACCTTTATTATTGTATGTTAAAATATATTATATCTTAATAAATTTTAAGAATTGCATGACGTCATATTTGTATCAAGGGTAGCGAAGTCAGAATCTAGGACACCATCGCGATTACGCGTCCATTTCCTACTTGCCTTAGTAAAGCGGAAGGTAATGTTTGCATAAACCTTGACTGCAGAGGGCAATTAAGTAATTTAATCTCATAAATATAGATTACTTCTAACTTCTAAAACTTCTAAACGTGCTTGTAGCCGGACCTGTGTTAGTGATTTTTGTAAATTCATATAAAGTACTTAAAGAAATTTAATCACTGTGTTTAGAGAACTAAAGTCGTTAATTGCAATAATAACTTGCGACTGTAACACGCACAAATTATTGAGTGCGTTCTGTCCTCGGCCCCTTCACCTCCTCGGGTAAAAAAGACAAGAGATATTTTTCGCTTTGCTCGGGCGCGGAATAACAATATAATTAACTTTGTGTTGTGTACCCTCTTCTACTGTACGCTGTGAACTCCGACGTCATGAATAGTGAAATTAGTCAAATTCAAAAGAAAACGGGAACTTGTCCTAGTGACGAGTCGGATAACCAAATTACTCTCAGAAAAAAGAAAACTCAAGGTGCGGAGATGAGCGTTCCGTCCGGGTTCAGGAGTGAACTAGTGGTAACACTTGATGGCTTCCGGCAGGAACTAAGTGATTCTCTAGTCGAGTTTCGGCAACATCTAATGTCTTCTTTTGAAACTATATTAAATAAACAGAGTGAAAACATACAACTTTTGCATGACGAGATAAACTTGCTTAAATCTGAGAACGTAAAATTAAAAAAAGAAAGCGAAGATACCCTCGCAACTATTACTCGATTAGATAAGCAACTATTGAACATGAATTCGGAAGTTTCTCTGCTATCAGAGGAACTGCGTCTGCGAGACCAGGATGGTAGAAGAAACAACCTTGAAATTACCGGGGTGCCTTTCTTCAAAAACGAGAATTTGCAACATATTCTCCAACAACTTAGTATCAAAGTCGGCTTCGATTTAACCCCCCAGGATGTAGATTATATAAACCGAGTCAAGCGATACCACTCTCAAGATAAAGATAAACAAGCATTGCATCCGAATATAATCGTTAGATTTGCTCAACGCAAACGTAAGAACGAGCTGCTGGGCGCGGTGCGCGCGCGCCGCGGCGTCACCACGGCGGAGCTGGGCGTTAACGGCGCCGCGAGCCGCGTGTTCGTTAACGACCACCTCACACCGCACAACAAGGTATGTACCGCCGCGCGCGCGAGCTCGGCAATCAACACGCCTACAAATATATATGGATAAATGACTGCAAAATATTTTTACGAAAAAGTGACACTACAAAAGCGATTCTTGTCGCAAATAACGACGATCTGGCCAAAATAAAATGACTACCTCGCTATGTGGCCTGTCATGTTACACCTATGATGATATATCAATATATGATTGTTAATATTTTAATATTACTTTTTCCTAAGTTAAGACTGTTATTTTTAAACAAGCTATATTACCTACTATTTACTCTATTTATACTTGAAACATTCAAAGAGTTATCTTTATTTTATTTGTACCTTTTCCAAGTTTTTGTGTTTATTTTTGATTCTGTAACACTTTTCACTTTATTTTTAATATACTTTCCTAATGGCTAACAATAATGTTATGTCTTTTTACTACCAAAATGTAAGAGGTTTACGGACTAAGTCAAATGAGTTTTTACCAATGTCTTAAATAGCGATTATGACATTATATGCATAACCGAGAGTTGGCTTAATGACGCATTTTACAGTTCTGAGTATTTTGATAGTCGTCACGAAGTGTTTCGATGTGACCGAGATGTTTCTTCGACGGGTCTTAGCAGGGGTGGCGGGGTTATTATAGGTGTTCGCCGCGAACTATCTCCTGCGGTGCGACCTAACTGGTGTGCGCCACCCCCGGCAGACGAAGTGTGCATAAGTATACCGAAGTGTGCATAATAAGTAGTCGCGCCCCCACATCAACTAAAACGATTTCGCGAAATAGTCCGTTACATCTACATATATTCTGCACATACATAACCCACGGCACTAATCATAATTCATTAATATCTTCTTTCTACGACAGACTTACAGACATCATACATTATTATCCCGACGACACTTTTTTAATATTAGGTGATTCCAATGTCACCAACGCAACATGGCATTATGACCTCGATACAAATAGTATGGTAATACTCAATAATAATGACTTCTTGTCCTCCATTACATCTGATTTTATTGACCTTACATCATTATACCAAATTAATAATCAAACTAATGCTAACAATAGAATACTTGATTTAATTTTTTGTTCTGTTCACTGCACTATGCACTATGCACCAATGCTTCCGATGCTCCTTTAGTTCCTGAAGATCTGCATCACAAGGCTCTTGAATTATATGCTAACCTCGCTCCCATAGAACCCCTGCTTAATAACAATGTGCAAATAAAAAGAAATTTTTTTTAAAGCAGACTTCACCTCTATAAAATTGGCTTTATTAAATTATGAGTGGGAAAAGTACTTTTCGGAATTGAACGACTTCAACTCACGAGTAAGTCATTTTTATAAAGTATTAAATGATCTAATTGACAAGTTTGTACCAACTTCTACTCCACATCAAAATAGCAAAGCTTACCCTTCCTGGTATACCCGCCCACTAATAAAGCTTAATAATGAGAAAAGGAAATACCATACAAAATGGAAAGTTTATGGAAATAAAAACGATTACAGAACCTTTTCTCTTCTAAGAAAAAGACTTCCGAAACTTGAACGCCAATGTTACACAAACCACTTAAATTTTTGTGAGGATAAAATTAAAGAACACCCAAAGTTTTTCTGGTCATATGTTAAATCTAAAAATCTTTCTGGGCAAATGCCTCAAAAAATGACGTTTGATAATGAAGTTTTATCTAACTGTAAGGATATCTGCGAAACTTTTAATAGATATTTCCAATCGGTTTTTGTTGATTCCTCTCGAGCTAATAATAAATCTCCTAACACCAGTCCTAACATTTTCACGGAGTCTTCCCTTAATCTTAATATTAATGATAAAATGATTCTTAATGAATTAAAACATGTAAACATTTATAAAGGTGTTGGGCCTGATGGTATACATCCAATACTAATTTCAAAGTGTGCGCTAGGACTGCTAAAGCCTTTATCTATTATATATAATATGTCTCTTTCAACAGGTATCTTTCCAACCATCTGGAAAAAAGCACTTGTAACTCCTATCCACAAAAATAATAGAAAAGATAATATAAAAAACTATAGACCTATATCTATGCTAAGTATTTTCGGCAAATTGTTAGAAAAAATTGTTACATCTCAATTATCGTATTATCTTCAACAACACATCTCAGCTAATCAACAACGGTTTTATGAAATCACGAAGCGTCGAATCAAATATGTTGACTTTTACCAACTACATATTAAAAGCTATGGATTCTAATGGGCAGGTGGATGTTGTTTACACCGATTTTTCTAAGGCTTTCGATAAATTAATCATGACATGCTAATTGTCAAGCTGGAAAAGATCGGTATACATGGTAATTTACTTAGATGGATGGAGTCCTATATACGTAACCGAACTCAGGCGGTTTGTCTTAAAGGTTATTGCTCAACTTATCTTCCTATACCATCCGGAATACCACAGGGGTCCCATTTGGGCCCTGTTTTATTCACAGTATATATCAATGATATCGGCAATGCTTTAGGTGATACACAACATTTACTTTATGCAGATGATACTAAATTATTTAGAGTTATAAATAAACCTGAAGATTGTGAGATTCTGCAAACCTGTATTGACTCCTTGTGTAAGTATTGCGAAGACAATCACCTTTTCCTAAACGCTGATAAATGTTATGTAATGACTTACACTCGGAAAAACCCGTCCTATATCTCATATTTACAATATAAATAACGTAAACGTAAGAAGGGTAGATAACGTACGAGACTTAGGTATTCTTATGGATGATAAACTTTCATTTAGTTTACATATAGAAAGTATCATCAAGAAGGCATACAGAAGTTTAGGTTTCATACTAAGAATCACACAGCCTTTCCAAAAAATTCAAACGCTTAAATTTTTATATTATAGTTATGTTCGATCCATTCTAGATTTCGCCTGCGTTGTATGGAGCCCTGCTTACAAATCTCAAATCAATCGCATTGAAAAAATACAGAAGTACTTTTTAAGAATAATTAATTATCGTTGTCACCATTCACATGCCTCCTACAAAGACCTTCTTACGAAATATCGTTTACTTTCTTTGGAAGATCGCCGCGTATTCTTTGACTTAATTACTTTATATAAATTACTTAATAATAAAATCGATTCTCCAGTTTTACTCTCTAAAATAACTTTTATCTCTAAAGTTCGACTCCCCGTCCGTTCCTCTCGCATGATTAACATATTCTCTCCACCAATCTTTCACAAGAACTATACATTTAATAATTTCTTTACTCGATGTGTTACTAAATACAATAAAAATTTTAATCAAATTGATCTGTTTAATAACTCTTTGAATGCTTTTAAAACCAAAATCTTACTCTTGATATCTCAACCTGAACCGCTGTAATAGTTAATAATTTATTCTAATTTTCTTTTATTCTTTTTTTCTTCTCAAGTGTTGTGTTTTATGTCCGTCAGGTCTTTGTTATTGTAGTAATGTTGGGCACTACTTGTCCTTTAATTTAGTTAATGCTTTTTTTTAGATATTATTATATGTAATGACTGTTTGTGCCAAAATAAAGAGAAAAAAAAAAAAAAAAAAATTAAAATTATTAACAATTAATACTCTATCCTCAGATTTTTCTATAGCTGCTTCAAATTTTAAAAGTTCTTCAAATCATTCAAATACATATTCATATATATTATAACTACATATTTCTTTGCCTCCTCATCATCCAAACAGTTCCTGACTCAACAACAATTTTACTGAGTAATGTAATATGACCTTCGTTACAATGACTAAGTGGAAAAAAAAAACACAACGACCATAAATCTAGAATAACAACAATAACACTATTAATTGATTATGCCTCCCTTTAATCATGGTTAAGTTATGAGCGATCGTGTACGTACACCTGATACAAATCTAAGTATAAACCAGAATTGCTAGAGCTGTTTAAATACGCTTAAACTGTGAAATCATAGCTCATTTCATTCTAACCAACCAGTTTTAATAGAGCCGTGAATCAGTACAAACTATACTGTGAGAGGTGTCATTGTAAAATGGTTGGTGTTGTAAATGTGTCCAAGTTATGTAGACCGTCATGCTCATTAATGTTTTATGATGAAGCAGTTCATTTAACAGTGGTAGTATGTCCAGTATACTATGAGCTATCGAAACGTATGTTCTACTGTCGTGTGGAGGTCAACGGTGTCTGGTCACGACTTATGCATATCGGGACGCTGTTAGAATGAGCAAGGATGGGCTACCCATTGAGTAACTAAAAGGTTCTCTAATTAATATGCTGTAAGCCCAACCCCGTTGGGAAATGTCGGTACGTTGAATAACTTATTCGCAATGTGCGGTTAATTTTAAAGTAATAGTTTGTTTTCCTCACAGATGTCTTTTAAGTGTACTATTATCAGTAAAACTTTATAAGGTTCCTTAACATTTTAGCAGCTAAATGAGAATCACCAAAATCTCTAAAGAAATAAGTGACAAGTAAAGGACGAGGTGGCGTAACAAATGATGTATGATCATGACCCTCGCACATTTATCAAATGGAGTATATTTCCATCGCGAATAGAGAATGGAAATATTGTTTATGAAACAGGAAACATATAACTTTATATTATATACAAAAATGTGAAGAATTCTAAAGATATTGTTAAACCTAAGCCTAGATGAACATACCATGTAACTTAGTCGTGATGAAGAACTATGGTATCCCATAGAAACATAACTCTTCGAATATACTTTTACTTAAAAAATACTTACAGATATTTTTCACAGTACCTGTTCCTTTCTTTCATATCTCAAATATCCCAAAATGCCTTTTTCAAATAATTTACCTGAAACAAAAAAAAAAAATATTAGTCATTGACGCCATTGTGTGTCATTTTACTTAATTGAAACTATACAATGTAAATTACGTTGAATTATGCATTTATTACTCAGTAATGTGGTCACTGGTTCACCGGAAAAAAATTACAATTGCGGTTAGGTTTTTTTTTTAATCAATACGCGAAGGTAGTTTTCCATTAAGTCAACTATTCAAGTAAATGGCAAAGAGTTATTTTGTTTATCTGTGATATTTCCTGGTTTATATACTAGTTGTATGTAAAGCATTTTGTTTAATAGTTTTACACCTTGTATATGTATAGGTAGGAATGAAAGTGCTGTGTTAATAAGGAAGTGTCCAACTTTACTGTGTTCTGATATTAAATGCGCTGTAGCTAGTGAAGAAGTAATGATGACTTTTTGGAGACGAGCGAGACGTTCACGTGATGGTAAGTGGGTACTAGTTAATATGATATACACATCACTATGTTTTCATGTCGCCGTTACCGCAGTAATTAAATTAGCTACCTTCCAACTGGAATACAGTAATGGTAGACCGGTACTATTTGGTGGCATGAATGGAAGCTGTCTATCATCCTAACATATTATTATGCATGATCAAGATCAGGTGAACGTTTTGATTATTTAGACGTTTTGAAAAATCAAAGTAACACATTTGATATACTAAAAGCCAATTTAGTAATTAAATTTTTGAAGTGAAACTTCTTTATCGCGGTTGGAAAAAAATTTAGTGTAACATGTTTTCGTTACGCGTCACATTTTAACGTTACGTAACGTTACGTAACGTGATTCGAAGTATACTTTCTCCAGCGGAATAGGTATTGGTAAATATATCCAATGTATTTTGTGACCCGTTTTGAGTAGTTTAATTTTTGAAATCCAGGTGGCGATTGCATCGACTTCCATAAGAGCCCATGACCCGCTTTGAGTAGTGATGACTTTGCCCACTAGGTGGTGTCGTGCAATTGCCATTTACCAATAGCATATCGTTTTAACGGACTTACTCCTACCACTATACTTGACCGTTTTTCTATTGCACGCTTATTTATTCCCAACGCTCTATAGTGACGTGATAAATATATATATATGTTATATTGAAATGATCAGCAAAATCAAAGGGTTTATTTTAATTCTTATTCCTGTGAATTTCTAAAAAAAGTAAGTAATTACATCTCTTTTTCTAATACTTAGGTGTAATTATGGTATTTATTTTTCCACGTTATTTAAAACTAACCTCAGTTTTTGATTGTATTTTTCAATACACTAACACGTGGCTGTAATTAGGTATAAATTTTTTCTAATACTTGAATGTTTATTGTGGTATTTATTTATTTTTCTAAAACAATCAAAGTCAACCTCAGTTTTTGATTGCATTTTTCAAAACACCAACACGTGGGCGTGATCATGTTATTTATTTTTCAAGTTTTCAAGTTATTTAAGCTTAACCTTTGTCATATATATAAATATATATATTTTTTGTGAATTGATAAAGATTTTTGTAGTTTCACTTCTTACGAGTGTACGCTAGTACACGCACACATTTTTTTATTTAGTTTTTATTACTATGATAATTTTTCATAAATCAATTGGTTTATTTTTTTATGTTATTAATATTCAATTTCACTGGTTTTTTATTTTTTTGTTATAATAAAAAAAATGTTTTTTATCTGTGCGCGTCTAATACTTTCTAATCTGTGGTGTTTCGACTTCAATTAAGCAAATGGCGCGTAATTCGGTAAAGCGCGTGCGCAAACAATGGCGCGACGCAACGTTTGCACCGCGGCGCGGGCCCTTGTTGCGTTGTTTGCCGAAATCGCTCATGAGTGAAAGTTGGCGGGAATCCACTTATCACTTCCCTCACCCCGCGTGGAAATCGACGCCATGTTTTTTTAGCAATTCAATTGTAGAAATATTCTCTGTTTGGTGGATATATATATTTTTACCAGGTGGTAGATCTCTGTTGCCGGAGACCGTCTGGGTGGGTTTCAACCGCCAAATAGTAGTGTGCGAACATTACTGTGTTCCGGTTTGAAGGGCGCTGTAGCTAGTGTAATTACTGGGGTAACGAGGCTTAACACCTTATGTCTCAAGGCGACGAGTGCAATGTGGTGCAGTGTGTACCATCTTAACTAGCACCGCGTTGTCATGAGCAAGCGTATCACTTACCATCAGGTGAACGTCTTGCTCGTCTCGTCGCAAAGTAGTATAAAAAAAAAATATAGTCACTGCAGTGGTCTAGACGGTCTCCGGCAACAGAAACCTACCAGCAGTTCTCTTCTCGCTCGTATAATGAAATGCCGATAATCGATGAAGCTTCTCGTACATTTAAATAAATGAAGCCGCGAGTTGTAGCTAGAATCGATTCGCAATAATCGAATGGCGGAAACTTAATCGATTTTGGATCATCAATATATTTATAGCGCATACGTTCGGCGATCGCTCGACGCTTGTTGTGTACACAGGATAGTCTAGTTACTTCTCCGGAAACAGAGACCTAGAAGCACTGAAAATATTTATATCTTCTAAGTCGTATTTCCTCATGACTGAGGGTCGTGGTCATTATGTTTTTAATGAGACACACGACGACTCTCTTAGCAGTTATAATGGAGGGGTGTTGCCAATGCCTTCTCCATTTCACATACTAGTGCGAGCACAAACGGTCAATCACGTAGATATGCAGGTTTCCTCACGATGTTTTCCTTCACCGTCAAAGCACGTGATATTAGTTGGTGTTATAACTGCACATAAATTGAAAAAATTCATTGGTGCAGGCCGGATTCGAACCCGGTATCCCCGGAGTGGAAGGCGAGCGTTCAAACCACTAGGCTATCACGGCTCATTAGAAATATAATAATGTAAGCTTTTTAATTACTGCCATAATATTTTTTTCATTACTGGACTCTGTTGCTGGAGACCGTCTAGGTATTACCGTAGCTCCTATTTCAACTGCCTAACAGTATACAAACATAACTGTGTTGCAGTATGAAGGGCGATGTAAGCTAGTGATATTACCGGGTTAACGAAACTTAACTTATGTCTCAAGTCGACGAGCGCAATGTGGTGCAGTGTGTACCATCTTAACTAGCACCGCGTTGTCATGGGCAAGCGTATCACTTACCATCAGGTGAACGTCTTGTTCGTCTAGTCACTTCTTAGAATAAAAAAAAAATTTCGTCTGCTCTAAGTAATCTAAAGTAACTACTAAAATACTCAGCTCTCATATGCTGACACTTGGAACAGTGATGCTAAGAGATTTACACTATGATGGTAGCTAACCAAGGTAAACCGAACTTGTGGGATTCGAAGTAGTGACCTTCGTGTTACAAAGTAATCACTTAGCCACTATAGAAACAGTCATATTATATTTAATTGATTTAGAACGTATTTTTAATTCACGACAACCTCGATTAAAACACCATATGTTCTTGCGGAAGCTTAAAGAAGTTTCTATTGAGAGTATGAAAAAAAAAGATCTAGAAATGTTAGTTGATTGTAGAAAGTATGTACCGGATACTTTCTAACTGGGTCAACCAAATGGTTGACCCATCACTTAGATCAAGTAGTGATAGGTTCGTTGCTGGAGACCGTATAGGACTGTAGCTCTTTCTGACGTCAAATGGTAGTATACCATCATTACTGTGTTCCAATTTGAAGCAGTAGCTAGTGGAATCAGAAGTAAAGAGGATTAACATCTTTAATCAAAGCGCACAGCTAGTTTATAAAATTATGTCGATTCAGAAATATCCGAAGTCGAACCTTCAACTTATCGATTTTCTATTAAATTAGCACCATTACACAAATGTAAAACAACGCAATAAGAAATTATGAAAGCGACTGTGAGTAATACGCATGTTCATTCACAGTTGTATGTAGGACGGTGCGCGCCGGTGTGGCAAATAAACCGGCGAGTGTTTGGCAGGAGTGGCATACGAGGGGAATGAGAGGAGAGAAGCAAATTCCAGTAGTTTTCTTATTAGGTTTTACTATAAAAGAAAATGAGACGAACAGGACTTGATCTAGATTAAACTTTAAATCTTCATCCTGTAAGATACGAGTACAATACCATGGATAGATCTTAAAAGATTGGACTGATTTTGGTCTATTTTGGATGTAGAATATTCGTCCTTTTTTAAATCAATAGTAACTTGAAGAGCTGATAATTTTCAAATTGTTCTTCTTACTCGGGTAGAAGTTACAAAACTTAGGTATTATCCCCAGTGCTCCTTCCTATTGGATGATGTCGATATTGAAACTTGGTCGACAAAGTCACGCGTTCATCTACGAATATTTTTAATTGTTTAAATTCGGAAATGAACACCGACTTCGTGGCCCGTACGTCCATATGCGGATATCCACCCGAAAACCCAATTTCCTGAAAAAACACATCGCGTGCCGCATGTAAATGGAGCGAGCTGAAAACAACAAGCAAACCGATGCCCCGTTGCCCAATCGCTCACCCCGGCTTCGACTTCAAATTAAATCGGTTTTAATGTGAAAAGTGACCAAACGACTAGACCCCTGTCATATAGTAACTTACAGCTCACGAGAGCTCTTCTTAAACCAGTCGTTGCCGCAGTCCACCATCTGTTTCTTCATAACAGATTTTATTCTTTTGTTTATTTTAACGCTGCCATTTTGAAATTTCCAAAACGGATGCCCGGATTAATACTTTAGCTAAATTTTGGCGTGATTTATTCTAGACTTGGGATGTCTGGTCTAGATAATGAGTGTGTAATATGCCTGCGTTGTTCTGTAGGTCGTCCGAATATAGGCGACCTAATTCTTAGTAATATTAAAATAAGTTACGGTACTGTGTAGTCGAAAAGTTAACAGTGCCGTTTAAACAAATTTCTCCTTTCGTTCTAGTTACTTAACTCTTGCTTAAGCTTCCCTAATCACATGTTTGATAAATTACACAGTAAAGTCAACATGTGAACTCATCCTCATGAAAGTGACGCAAGTGACAAATTTGTATGCGCGGGTGTTGTGTACGATTACGCAAACGTCAAATTATGAGAGATCGTTTCGTAAATGTCGATGATGGTGGGTGGTAGGTGTGGTGGTTATGGTGCATGAATTACAAAATGTATTTACCATATGTTGCGATTAACAGCATTAACAGGCAGCTAGACTCTGTATAAAGCTTAGATCTGATTAGTACCATATTTAGATAGAAACTGCTTATAAGCAACTGGAAGTTCTGAACTCGAAGATGTACACTATTACGTTAGTCAGCGATCATGAGCTTAATGCCGAACTGGATAACCTAGGTCACCGATATAATGTCTAGCTAGTGTCTTGATGATCTAAATTTGTCTCAATTATGTTGATGAAATCTTTAAGAGAAGAGCGATTATGATTATCTTAGACTAGAGCGCTTTTCCACTTAGACTACGTCTCAGCTTATCAAGTGGTACTGCAGCTAAGCTAGCCCATTTTGAAAAAAGAAAAATCTTTTACTTTTCTTCTTTTATTTATTTAATTTTAAATAAAACTTTATTGGCATACCTAAAATTAAGTTACAAAAGGATTCTTTCTTTGTTTTCTATCATCTCTTTATCTAGTAATATCTATTTAACAGGTACTGTATAAAAAAATTGAGTTCTATAATTGGTGATTGATCAACGTGATACGTTAGATACAGTAGCAGTATTCGATGTTCGCATCGCATCAGATGTTTCTAAGGAGTCAAATGACTTCGAAGTCTGTATCTAATTATAACGTCTTCCGGCGATAGACCAGATAGAATGTTGGGTGTGCGCCAAGGCGGACACCGCCGGCGTATTACGTATCCCGCGAACCACCGGTGACAGCGATTATCGCACAAAGACAATGCAGTTGACTGCCTTTTTCGTATTTTGTATTTATCACAGCAAAAAGTACTATTGTGAGTATGTAATAAAGTATTAAAATGTCATCGTCTGTTGATGCCCACTGCTAAACATAGGTCTGTCCAAAAATTGGTATTCCTTCTTAATATTTTTATTACGTGTGCCTCAGTAATACGTTAGTAACAGTCGCAGGGAAATTCGCAAATACCTTAGAATGATTCTCTCCCATCATCATCATTGAATGCTGTCTTGAAAATTAATGCTTTTATAGTCGCCTTTTTGTTTGGCAATTTTTTTAATACCTCTATATCATATAATGGACCACACCTTAATTTTGATTTTACTAAAATCAATCATCATCACCTGATGTCAATTCTTGTAATATTGCCATACCAATTATCTCCCTGCTCTTTTTCCTGTTTGTATGTGGACTGAGGCTTCTTCAATTCTTTTTTATCAACACTTTTACATATCTTTTTTCAAATAATTCATCCATCTCCCCGGTCTTCATCGACTGTTCAAGTGGTTTCTAGTAATATCGTCTCTCCGCATTTTACGTAATAACACCGCCGTCACGCCTATGGAAATAGATTTAACGGGTTGTATCTTTGATTGTCTGGTCAGCGATGGCCTTATTGATGTCCGTCTTCACCGCTATTGCTTTACAAACGCTTTATCCATTGAAGATTTGTTCAATTCAATACCATTTACTTTACACGTTTCTTTACTCACCTACTTTTTTATATCAGTTAATCAATAATATTTGAACGTGTGGGAAATCGCGCACAAATCATAATACGGCCACCCATTCACTAAACAACAAATCGTCAAGCGCTGTGTAACGTTTCTCCGCCTAAACCAACATTTGTAGAAAACACCTATAAGTCAATGTTTTGGAAACCTTCGACAAACACGCTAACCCTTAGCCAGTGGTTACTAAAGTCTACACAAACAACCATTTTTAAACCACAAAAAAAGAGGAGTGGTTACACAACATTATCGTCATTGATTCCTTGCGGGAATTCCTGTCCCCAAATAGTAGTGTGCAAACATTGTGTTCGGTTTCCCAAACCTTGTTTAGTAAGTCTAAAACATTAAACGCATGCCACCACATTACTATTAGCAGACGAGTCATTTACCATCAAATGATTTAGATTTTAGGTGAACACGCTATACCATCTTCGGCAGCATGGTCATAATGTAAAATTGAGTTCAAGTTTAGTCTATGGGGCAAATTCAAATAGCTCAAGACCGTGTTTTATGGAATACGTTACAAAATATCTTTATCCAGCATTGGACGTCTACTGGATGAAATGATGACAATGATTAATCTAGTGTTCATAAAAAACTAACTTAAAGTATAAAATACAAATTGTGATCATTTGAAACTTGCGGATAATGACACTAAGTTGCATCATCACTTTCATCTCTGAAGGGCGAGTCAGTCTCTTGCCATTAATATGAACAAAATTAATTCACACGCAAATGTCTAGATCTAAATATAATCGTTCGTTGTAGGCGTCAGAGATAGGGAATTTCTCTATATATAGAAGGGTGTGCTTTTATACTTATGAATAGAGCTTAGCACTTATAAATACTTAGCATCTACAGATTGAAGACTTAAAAGTCAAAATATCTCTCCCCTTTTGAATGTTCAAGAGCTTCTATCAAGGGGATTATTTGGTATTGATAAAGTATCCAGAGATTTAGATGGAGGCATGAGCACTTAAAAATTCCAGGGATTGAAAGAGGTCTTTGAATTGAAGAATACAAATCGTAGCGATGATGACTTATACGTTAAAGAATTGGATTCATCAAATCTTAAGATTTGTATTTCTTAAATATTAATATCGAGTATGTTCATTAGATTTGCAATGAGCGCCGATTTCGTTAAATGGGATAGAAGTAAGTAAATGTAAAAAGCGGTGAATGACGAGAAAGACAATGATGATGACAATAATGATGATGAACTATTAATGGATAACTTCTGTCTTCTGATAACTATTTTCTATCTCATCATCATAATTGTTTAGTGTTAATCATTTCCTATTTGTTCATAATAGTTTGATGTCTCAAATCTAATTTTTTTGTCTTTTATCCGCATCTTACTTTAACATAGTCTTTAAAAAGATTTCGAAAAACCTAGTTAGTAAGGTTTTGATACAATTCGGGATCCAATGAAAAAAACCGGCTGTTAGATTTATCAACAGATTTCAATACATGCCAGCTCTAACCCTGATAAGTATCACGAAGCCTTCTTTTAGGAATCCCATCCGAGTTACCAGTAATAGAATTACCGGTCGTTAAGTCCGGCATTTCGTGTCAGTGCTTAATGAAAATCGAATCAAAAGCATCGGCCACATCTGCATCGTCCGCGTCACGAGGTAGGGTTGCCGAAGGATCCAACAGGCTCTAAAACATTTTTAATAACAGAAAAAGAGTTGCTGGTAGTGGGATACTGTTGCTGGTGACCGTTTCGGTAGGTACCCCAGCAACGCTGGAGTATGAAGGACTGGATGGATGACTGTTCAGGTATGAAGTATTCTCTATCTAGAGACAATGCTGGGGTAATATGATCTAACATCTTGTATTCCATAGCGAAGTGTACAAGGTGTAGTATCTATCTTAACTTATCATCAGGTAAAAGTCTTCTTAATCGCTTGTAGAATAATACAAAGCTTTTACTTTTCGTATTTTCTTTAGTGATCTCTAGACAAAATCTATTCTGTTCCATGAACATGTTATTGTGATTAGAAGACTACAAATAACGGTAAGTCTCATTTCATGATATAGTAACTTAAAAATGATGATTTCTATTAGCTACAACAACTTTCAGAGTTAAACTGTAAAGTTTTAACGCCACTGCTTGATAGCAGAAATACATAGACGACTTAGTTAGTTTTTTTTTTATACAACTATGCGAGGAGACGAGCAAGACGTTCACCTGATGGTAAGTGATACGCTTGCCCATGACAACGTGCTGCTAGTTAAGATGGTACACACTGCACCACATTGCGCTCGTCGCCTTGAGACAAGGTGTTAAGTCTCGTTACCCCAGTAATTACACTAGCTACAGCGCCCTTCAAACCGGAACACAGTAATGTTCGCACACTACTATTTGTCGGTTGCAATAGGAGCTGCGGTGGTACCCATCCAGACGGTCTCCGGCAACAGAGACCTACCACCTGGTATAATAATTAGGATAGATTAGAATAGTTAGGATTGTACAATACCTCTTTGATCTAGTTCATGGATCAAATAACTTGACTACCGTACCTTTCAATTCTTAACATAGTCCTATTCGTAAATAAAGTTATCTAGAATTTACAACTTTTATTGGATTTGCTGCTGGTAGATCTTTGTTGTTGGAGACCGTGTAGGTACCACCGCAGCTCCTATTCTGCTGACAAACAGTAGTATGCCAAAATTACTATGTTAAAGTTTGAAGGAGTTTATTGAAATTACTGGGGTAATGAGACTTAACACTTTATGTATCAAGGTAACGAGCGCAGTGTGCAGTGTGTACCATCTTAACTAACACCACGTTGTTATGGGCAAGTGTACTTACCATCAGGTGAACGTTCAGATTGTCTCGTCGCCTCGTAGTATAAAAAAATGAAGCTTTTTGTACTGTTTAAACTTTTTGGAGTAATTTAAAATGTATATGAGATTAATTTGAATGTAAACCCTCTCTGGCAGCCTTGGTGTCAGCACGCGCTGCAACCTGACACCGAGCGGGGCATTAAAGCGCTCGAGACCGGTTCGTTTCATGTGGCCAGCTCCATGTGGACCCTCTTTGTTGCAGGGGAGGCTGGAGAATGTCTACGCACAGCATCTGTCTTACAGTTGAATCACACCGCTGACTGCACAACTGGTTCAGTGCTTTCAGTGTCCACCGATATTTTTTACTGGTGGTAAGTCTATTGCAAGTCTAGATAGGTTGTTGTAGTTAATAATTACTGTGGTGACGAGACTTAATATCTTATGTCTAACGGCGACGAGCGCAATGGGGTGCTGAGTATACCATCTTAAACACCAGTTAGTCTACTTCGCAATCTTTAGCATAAATTTTATCATTATTCATTTTACAATTTGTTAAGTTTTCTAAGTGATAGTTCATCATCGTTATCATCCTTCCCAACGAGATGACCACAACAGAACACACGCCTTTTTATTTCTTTTAAAATCGACTGCTGCACTTATATATTGTTATTTGCAAAAGAAGTAGTTCCTTCTACAGGAGTTGTTTCTTCTTAGTCGACTTTTGCGACACGATAAAGGTAGAGTGACGGTGTGATTACGTTGTTTTTATTTGTTTTATTTTTACTCCTTTCATTATCTCCTAACTTGAATTTCAACGTCACTGCTTTAGTGGCGAAAATTCGTGTTTTCGGCTATCATGGTGGTGATAGGTTATGATTCCGCCATTGTAAATGCATTGTGGTCTTTATATGTAAATAAATTTTAATTCCTATACGACTGAAACTTAATTTAATTCTGACATGATATTGAGTGACAATGGAGAAAACGAACCCATGGTAACTTCTTTTTTTATAAGACAAACAGTTAACAAATCAATCATGGAGACAATTAAACTTTCCGTTTAATATAATTATTAAGTGTTTCAGGCGAAAGCAAGTTTACTTCCTGTAAACAAAATCATCGCAGACGTCAGTGGAAGTTCATTCTCCATATAAAGCTGTGGACTCCGGTGAAATTAATTCCTCATCATTCCGACTATGAAAGTCTTTCGAATCGCAATTAACCAATAAAAATACCAGAGACAGTTTTACCATAAATGTAGTGATGAAGGCAGATCGCCTATGGTGTGATTTATGGCTAGGTGTTGTGTATTGTATCGATATCGATATTTAAAGTAATTGACTGCGATTTTGTAACCGCTGTATTCAAAATTATTAAAAAAAAAATCGATATTAAAAAGAAGTTTAGTTAAAAAAAACTAATTCATAATAATACGGCATTGTTAAGATAATAGACACTGCAACGTAAAATAGTAAACTCGAGATAAAAGCAGTTTAAGTTATTTTAGTAATTTTGCCATTACATCTTTTGGCGATAGAAATTAATACTTGGTAACTACCTGGTATCTTTTTATTACGTCCCGTTACTCTAGTAACTTTACTAGTCCCTTTAAAGTTTCTATTGAAATTTAGAGTTATTACTTTACGTTTTTATTAGTCTTATCTCACATTTACTTCCATTAGTCATTCTCTTTCTAGCTAAATATTCTTTATGGTAATGAGGAAAGCTTTCTTATTAATCTCCATCCTTTCTTGTGTTTTTTTATTCTTTTACTGCTATAAATTATTTCTCTTTTTCTAGCTACACTTCCTATATAGCAATGAGGCCAGCTTTTCTTAATTATATCTATTCAATTCGTCTCCTTTTTCGTCCTTTCCTTTACCGTTATGAATTAAATAAATTAATCAATTATGATCAACATTATTAATATATCGATAAAGAAAATTAAAGTCGCCATCTATAAAGTAACGAGGTGAGAGTAGAATCCAAGTTATATTCCGATGTCCATACATAGTTCGGACCACTCAATCACTGGGTCTGTACGGATGTAGGCCAGATAAAAGTAGTGTCAGTTTTTTATATACAATTTATTATACTGCCGTCTTTATAAAGCAGTGGTCCTTTCCTTATCGGATGAGGACATGCGACGAGACGACGGCGTTTAACTAAAAAGACTCGCACGTTGCGAATGATTACATAGAGACAAGTTTCTTTAAAGAATTCCATAGTTTCCGAAATCAATCCAAAAATTACAAAATACATCCAAATTTATGCTAAATTTCCAAAAATCCATTTAAATTTTCTTTAAAAAAAAAGTTCTAGAAATAAGATTTTTTGTTATTAAAATTAAAACTACCCAATAATCGCTAGCAATGTAACTTAGAATCGATAATCATTAAACGGTACAAGTCGATTCCTTCTGAAGAAATATTGAAGTTAATGTGAAATTTTCTTTAAAATTGACAAGACTAACTTTCTTCTTCTTCTAAGTCGTATTTCCTCATGACTGAGGGTCGTGATCATCATGTTTTTATTGAAACACACAACTCTCTTGTCAGTTATAATGGGGTGGCGTTGCCATTGTCTTCTCCATTTCACATACTAGTCTGACCACTGATGGTCATGGCATAGATATGCAGGTTTCCTCAAGATGTTTTCCTTCACCGTCAAAGCACGTGATATTAGTTGGTGTTTTATGCTAACTGCACTTAAATTGAAAAATTCATTGGTGCAGGCCGGATTCGAACCCGGTCTCTTCGCATTGGAAGGCCGGCGTTCAAACCACTAGGCTATCACGACTCTAAGACTAACTTAGACTAATCTTAAATCAACTTGATAATAATTGACAATAAATAATAAACATCCGAATACGAAATGCTGTCGTTAAATCTATCGCCGTCTGTTGAACCGCATTTTTTTTATGCTACTATGCGACGAGACGAGCAAGACGTTCACCTGTTGGTAAGTGATACGCTTGCCCATGACAACGTGGCGCTAGTTAAGATGGTACACACTGCACCACATTGCGCTCGTCGTTAAGACATAAGGTGTTAAGTCTCGTTACCCCAGTAATTACACTAGCTACAGCGCAAACCGCATTGTTGTCATACTAATATTATAGAACATTATAGAATTATAAAAGATTATTATATAATATCTAATCGTGTAGAAGCTTCGAGAAATGAATTTATATCAACAACCTCGTACTTGTGTTGTACGTAAAATATTTTCCTGATCGATGTTGACTCAAGTGCGAGGCATGAGGCAAAAAATGCATTCCTACACACAAGGCCACCAGCGGAGCGGTGGGATAATTTATTCCCGAGCAACAGTTATTTAAAAAAAAATAAGATCCATCTCTTCACCTGATGGTGAGGACCATAACATGGTGATAGTTAAGATATATTACTGCTGGTATGTCTCAGTTGCCGGAGACCGTCTAGGTACCACCGTAGTGACTATTTCTGACAAACAGTACTGTGTTTACTGAAGGGCGTTGTATACTAGTGTAATTACTGGGGTAACGAGACTTAACCTTATGTCTCAAGGTGACGAGCGCAATGTGGTGCAGTGTGTACCATCTTAACTAGCACCACGTTCTTATGGGCAAGCGTATCACTTACCATCACGTGAATGTCTTGCTCGTCTCGTCGCAAAGTAGTATAAAAAAAAAAAAATGTGGTGCAGTGTATACCATCCTAATTAGCAGTATTGATATGGGCCGACGTATCACTTACCATCAGGTGAACGCCTCGCCCGTCTCGTTGAATAAAAAAAAACCAGCAATACACATTATCCTAGTAATTTTACTAGCTTCAAATCCAAGCCTTCTAGAGGACATATCCTTGAGGATCATGACACTGATAGGTCCTGTGCTACTGTATCCAGTTTCCCACGGCATTAATCAGATCATCAGCACATTTATCAGAACCTGTCAACACTGCGTGTAACTCAATCTTCAGATAGATATGAAAATAGTTTACTTAATAGTAGTAAACATAGTAAAATATACTTAGATAATAATTGATGATTTGCTTTTTATATCAAATGGTCACACGCCATAATTATATAGTTCTATATAATATATACTCTATAGTGTTGTGTGTAACAGACGAACATAGACTGTTGCTTAAGTAATATAGAATGTTCGTTAACTTAAGTGTAAGTACGAGCCGTACTTGTGAGATGTTGCACCTAACCGGGCCCCGAGCCGTGTGGGTAGTCTAATAATAAAGCACCCTTGTTTCAAGAGCAAAGTGTACCGGGTACAGTCGCGTCTATAAATGTTTACACTAAATATTTTTTATACTTAATTATTATTAGTTTATGAAGAATATAATGATTTTTATATAAATATATGTTAGATATCGAGTAAAAATAATTGTGATTACCAACATTTTGTTAGTAAAATAGTACGTGTATCGACTTTTTTAAAAGACTAAAATGAAAAAAGGGAGGGTATGACATAACATCGTTTCGGTATAAAAGACAGATGACTGTAAGTCTCAAACATTCGTGTTTGGGCAGTGTGCGAGGTGTAAGCTCTGACTGGAGACGTGGGAATGTGAGAAGTATGGCAGATTGAATTTATATTTTGAATAGATGTTTCTAATATATATATATCTACAATTGCTTTCATCATCATTAACCTATACACGCCCACTGCTGGACAAAAGTATCCCCCAAAGATATCCACTCCAAGCAAATGTTTTACACATATAAATTCTCATGACTATATGTTATTGATATCAAGTCAAAATATTTCGTATAAAACTATTTTAAATACTACATACATATAAATACGAGATACCCTAATTGTATTATAATCAAAATGATTACTCTGAATAAATAAAAAAAATTTGGTATTAAAAAAAATGATTATTTGTTAAATTTGTAAAATGTATTGACTAGTACAGTTGATTATAAAAGTATCTTCACTTACTATTGAGACTTTATGAAACGCGGACATTAAGTTCATAAGGTCAATAAGTGGTTTATATTATTACAACAAAGATATGTGACGAGAGACCTTTACCTAATAACAATTAGAATGATATACACAACACCAAATATTAAACAATACAATTTAGTTTATAATTCATAATAATGCGTGCATTGTGAGTGTTGTGTGCTCCATTAACGTACACACATCAGATATTAAGCTGTGTGTAAATTTTTTCTGTACTAATGTTATTATGTGTGTACTGTTGGAGAACCTAATTAAATAAATAAATTGTGCAGCCGCTTTGAGATGTATGATGTTAAATCTCGTTACCCCAGTAAGTTCACTTACTGCAACACCCTTCATGCACATTGTTCACTACTGTTTGGCGGTAGAAATAGGAGCTGCGGTAGTCTACTTAGACACCTACTACCAGTTCATATCCGAAAAAAAAAACTCGAACCTATAGTTTGTATGTTATAACAAACTTAGTAAAGATTACTACATTTAGGGAACTAATTTCTGGTAATAAAAAAATAGTCCACAAATGGCGGTGTAAATATAAAAAGCGCGGCATAAAACGCGCCGCGCTCCGCGACTTATTCATTCGATTGTTGGTAGTTAGACGAGACGGTTGTCACCGCGTTTAGCAATGAACTGCAATAATTATTTTAAAATGCTGTCAAGACTTGTAAATATAAAACATTTTATTCAGACAATATTTTACTTAAATAAGTATTATTCATTTATTAAAACACAATTTCACGGATTTTATCGCGTTTATTGTTTAATTTTATTTATTCCCGACGTTTCGACCGCTTTGCAGCAGTCATGGTCACGGGAGGACTGAGATGACAGACGTCCTGACGTCACGGCTATCACGTGGTACCTACAATTTTTTAATTTTTGTTTGTGGTACGATCTACGCAGATCGGACCACAAACAATAATTAAAAAGTTGGTTTAGTTTAATTTTCATAGTTACTTGATTTAATTAACATGAAAAGTGTTAGTATGGTTTTTAATAATTTTAATACCGGTAACTTTATAATGACACCGATACCTTTATAATATAAAGTAAATACTAGTAAACTTGATACGTATCTCTACGCGACTGTACTCACCACCTTGTTTACGAGAGTGTACTCAGACAAGGTTAGGTAAACACCGCCGCTGTGCGCGACGTTAAAAGACGGATCGATTTGGTCCTTGTACATTTGTAAACAAAAGCGCTTTGTCGTGTACACTGTTGAAGAAATATGTTAGAATATTTTTTTCAAGGTTTTTTAACTACAATAAGCTTATACTTGGGCTTTTTAACTTGGTGTTAAGTGACAATGAAGTTGAGAACTAAAGTGTGATCACTGGGACCATTTTCATATTATTAAGAACATAAGAGTTGTAGTCAGTCAGGTTGCTTTGAAAAATATTACCACCAACACAGTATCATCCAAAAACCTTCGATTAATCAAGTAATTACTTAAGTTAGTTAAAGATTTATCACATGTATTTAAGGATTAATACTTAACCGTTATTCGCGACGATTTTTTTTATATATTATAGTTACTTATTAACAATAGTAAACAAACATTGTTTCGATTGTATACACTGCACTACATTGTTACCACAGCTTTGTAATGTATGTTAAGTTACCGCAGTAATTTCACTAGCTTACAACACTCTTTAGTAAACACAGTAATGTTATCACACTACTGTTTGTCAGAAATTGTCACTGCGGTGGTACCTACTTCTTTTTTTTATACTACTTTGCGACGAGACGAGGAAGACGTTCACCTGATGGTAAGTGATACGCTTGCCCATGACAACGCGGCGCTAGTTAAGATGGTACACACTGCACCACATTGCGCTCGTCGCCTTGAGACATAAGGTGTTAAGTCTTGTTACCCCAGTAATTACACTAGCTACAGCGAGCTTCAAACCGGAACACAGTAATGTTCGCACACTACTATTTGGCGGTTGCAATAGGAGCTGCGGTGGTACCTAGACGGTCTCCGGCAACAGAGACCTGCCACCTGATAGTCTTCTTCTCTTCTCGCTCGTATATCAAATGCGATAATCAATACAGCTTCTCGTAAATTTAAATAAATTAAAGCTTGTAGTTTGAATCGATTCGCAATAATCGTATGGCGGGAACGTAATCGATTTTCTAACATCGATATATTTATAGCGCATTCGTTCGGGGAACGCTCGACGCTTGTGTATCCTGAAATAATTTATTTTATATCCGCCCCGTTTCGGGAGGCGCGCGTTGTAATTTTATATGTGTTGCGCAACGCGGCGCGTGTCCGTTGCGAACGACGTCGTGACGTCACCGCAACACTCGATTTAATGTAACGGTGTGGTGAAGCTCCTGTTTACATCAAACAGTTGTGTGCAAATGTTACTGTGTATCGAGAATTAATGGTGCAGGTCGAATTACTGTACTGGTGGTAGGTCCGGTGTAACTGGTAGTATGTGTCTCTAACTGGTAGTAAGTCCCTTTAACCGGTGGTAAATCCCTGTAATTGGTGGTAAATCCCTCTCATTGGTGGGAGGACTCTCTAACGAGTGGTAGGACTCTCTAACGGGTGGTAAGTCCTTCTAACGAGTGGTAGGACTCTCTAACGGGTGGTAAGTCACTCTAACGGGTGGTAAGTCCTTCTTACGGGTGGTAGGACTCTCTAACGGGTGGTAAGTCACTCTAACGGGTGGTAAGTCCCTCTAACGGGTGGTAAGTCCTTCTAACGAGTGGTAGGACTCTCTAACGGGTGGTAAGTCCTTCTAACGAGTGGTAGGACTCTCTAACGGGTGGTAAGTCACTCTAACGAGTGGTAGGACTCTCTAACGGGTGGTAAGTCCTTCTAACGAGTGGTAGGACTCTCTAACGGGTGGTAAGTCTCTCTAACGGGTGATAAGTCCTTCTAACGAGTGGTAGGACTCTCTAACGGGTGGTAAGTCACTCTAACGGGTGGTAAGTCCTTCTAACGAGTGGTAGGACTCTCTAACGGGTGGTAAGTCATTCTAACGAGTGGTAGGACTCTCTAACGGGTGGTAAGTCCCTCTAACGGGTGGTAAGTCCTTCTAACGAGTGGTAGGACTCTCTAACGGGTGGTAAGTCCTTCTAACGAGTGGTAGGACTCTCTAACGGGTGGTAAGTCACTCTAACGGGTGGTAAGTCCCTCTAACGGGTGGTAAGTCCTTCTAACGAGTGGTAGGACTCTCTAACGGGTGGTAAGTCACTCTAACGGGTGGTAAGTCCTTCTAACGAGTGGTAGGACTCTCTAACGGGTGGTAAGTCACTCTAACGGGTGGTAAGTCCTTCTAACGGGTGGTAAGTCCCTCTAACGGGTGGTAAGTCACTCTAACGGGTGGTAAGTCCCTCTAACGGGTGGTAAGTCTCTCTAACGGGTGGTAAGTCCCTCTAACGGGTGGTAAGTCCTTCTTACGAGTGGTAGGACTCTCTAACGAGTGGTAGGACTCTCTAACGAGTGGTAGGACTCTCTAACGGTGGTAAGTCCTTCTTACGAGTGGTAGGACTCTCTAACGGTGGTAAGTCCTTATTACGAGTGGTAGGACTCTCTAACGAGTGGTAGGACTCTCTAACGAGTGGTAGGACTCTCTAACGGGTGGTAAGTCCTTCTAACGAGTGGTAGGACTCTCTAACGGGTGGTAAGTCCTTCTAACGAGTGGTAGACTCTCTAACGGGTGGTAAGTACCTCTAACGGGTGGTAAGTCACTCTAACGGGTGGTAAGTCCCTCTAACGGGTGGTAAGTCCTTCTAACGAGTGGTAGGACTCTCTAACGGGTGGTAAGTCTCTCTAACGGGTGGTAAGTCCCTCTAACGGGTGGTAAGTCCTTCTTACGAGTGGTAGGACTCTCTAACGAGTGGTAGGACTCTCTAACGAGTGGTAGGACTCTCTAACGAGTGGTAGGACTCTCTAACGAGTGGTAGGACTCTCTAACGAGTGGTAGGACTCTATTACGGGTGGTAAGTCCTTCTAACGAGTGGTAGGACTCTCTAACGGGTGGTAGGACTCTCTAAAGGGTGGTAAGTTCTTCTAACGAGTGGTAGGACTCTCTAACGGGTGGTAAGTCCTTCTAACGAGTGGTAGGACTCTCTAACGGGTGGTAAGTCACTCTAACGGGAGGTAAGTCCCTCTAACGGGTGGTAAGTCCTTCTAACGAGTGGTAGGACTCTCTAACGGGTGGTAAGTCACTCTAACGGGTGGTAAGTCCTTCTAACGAGTGGTAGGACTCTCTAACGGGTGGTAAGTCTCTCTAACGGGTGGTAAGTCCTTCTAACGAGTGGTAGGACTCTCTAACGGGTGGTAAGTCCTTCTTACGAGTGGTAGGACTCTCTAACGAGTGGTAGGACTCTCTAACGGGTGGTAAGTCCTTCTAACGAGTGTAGGACTCTCTAACGGGTGGTAAGTCCTTCTAACGAGTGGTAGGACTCTCTAACGGGTGGTAAGTCCTTCTAACGAGTGGTAGGACTTTCTAAAGGGTGGTAAGTTCTTCTAACGAGTGGTAGGACTCTCTAACGGTGGTAAGTCCTTCTTACGAGTGGTAGGACTCTCTAACGAGTGGTAGGACTCTCTAACGAGTGGTAGGACTCTCTAACGGGTGGTAAGTCCTTCTAACGAGTGGTAGGACTCTCTAACGGGTGGTAAGTCCTTCTAACGAGTGGTAGGACTCTCTAACGGGTGGTAAGTCCTTCTAACGAGTGGTAGGACTCTCTAACGAGTGGTAGAACTCTCTAACGAGTGGTAGGACTCTCTAACGAGTGGTAGGACTCTCTAACGAGTGGTAGGACTCTCTAACGGGTGGTAAGTCACTCTAACGGGTGGTAAGTCCTTCTAACGAGTGGTAGGACTCTCTAACGGGTGGTAAGTCCTTCTAACGAGTGGTAGGACTCTCTAACGGGTGGTAAGTCCCTCTAACGGGTGGTAAGTCCTTCTAACGGGTGGTAAGTCCCTGTATCAGGTGGTAAATCCTTCTAACGAGTGTAGGACTCTCTAACGAGTGGTAGGACTCTCTAACGGGTGGTAAGTCCTTCTTACGAGTGGTAGGACTCTCTAACGGGTGGTAAGTCCTTCTAACGAGTGGTAGGACTCTCTAACGGGTGGTAAGTCCTTCTTACGAGTGGTAGGACTTTCTAAAGGGTGGTAAGTCCTTCTTACGAGTGGTAGGACTCTCTAACGGGTGGTAAGTCCTTCTTACGAGTGGTAGGACTCTCTAACGGGTGGTAAGTACCTCTAACGGGTGGTAAGTCCCTCTAACGGGTGGTAAGTCCCTCTAACGGGTGGTAAGTCCTTCTAACGAGTGGTAGGACTCTCTAACGGGTGGTAAGTCCTTCTAACGAGTGGTAGGACTCTCTAACGGGTGGTAAGTCCTTCTTACGAGTGGTAGGACTCTCTAACGGGTGGTAAATCTCTCTAGCGGGTGGTAGGTCCTTCTAACGAGTGGTAGGACTCTCTAACGGGTGGTAAGTCACTCTAACGGGTGGTAAGTCCTTCTAACGAGTGGTAGGACTCTCTAACGGGTGGTAAGACTCTCTAACGGGTGGTAAGTCCTTCTAACGAGTGGTAGGACTCTCTAACGAGTGGTAGGACTCTCTAACGGGTGGTAAGTACCTCTAACGGGTGGTAAGTCCTTCTTACGAGTGGTAGGACTCTCTAACGGGTGGTAAGTCCTTCTTACGAGTGGTAGGACTCTCTAACGGGTGGTAAGTCCTTCTAACGAGTGGTAGGACTCTCTAACGGGTGGTAAGTACCTCTAACGGGTGGTAAGTCCCTCTAACGGGTGGTAAGTCCCTCTAACGGGTGGTAAGTCCCTCTAACGGGTGGTAAGTCCTTCTAACGAGTGGTAGGACTCTCTAACGGGTGGTAGGACTTTCTAACGGGTGGCAAGTCACTCTAACGGGTAGTAAGTCCTTCTAACGAGTGGTAGGACTCTCTAACGAGTGGTAGGACTCTCTAACGAGTGGTAGGACTCTATTACGGGTGGTAAGTCCTTCTAACGAGTGGTAGGACTCTCTAACGGGTGGTAGGACTCTCTAACGGGTGGTAAGTCCCTCTAACGGGTGGTAAGTCCTTCTAACGAGTGAGTCTCTTACGCTGATGCAATCAGTTGCAGACTTGTCTTGCAGTTATAATTATCAATTCATCACCAGCTTACCGTTTTCAACTGGACAGTCTCTCCCAAAGTTTTCTGATATCGGAGACTATTGACTATATCAGGATCTATTAACTTTGATACGTGAAGGATATGCCAAGATTGAAATATATATAACCAAAGACATAGATAATAGATGATATACACTCCCGGACACATCTATCGGCCCACCACCCAGTGTTTAAAGTTTCGACGGTGTCTAGTTTAAAATAAATGTTAGGTGCAGCAATAAGTTTTAATGCAGTTTTGTAGCAGATTTATTGGTCAACTCTTATGTAGGTTTTTTTTTTTTTTTGTAATTTCGATTTGATTTGGCCGGCAGAAGTTTTACAGCTTGGGCGACAATTTCAGGAAGAGTATCCATATTTTTTTGGTCAAAACTGGCTCTAAGTTTAGATTTGCCTTTTTATGGAACCAATAATCAGACACATCAAAAAAAAAATCCAACTTGTGCGAAATAAAAAAGTTTTCTCCATTCCAGGGTCGTTGAAAACAATAAACAGACTCGAATTTTCATTTTTTTTTTCAAAATCCTGAATTCAAAATTAAAAAAAAAATACATAAAGGTTCACCAAAAAATCTGCTTTAAAACTGCATTAAAACTTATTGCTCCACCTAACGTTTATTTTTAGCTAGGCACCGTTAAAACTTTTAAACACTAGGTGGGCCGGTAGATGTGTCCGGGAGTGTATAACCTAAGTCTGATTTAAGTTAGAATTGAACCTAAGACGCAATCTTTTTACAAGCGTTCTCTCTCTGTAATTTCATGAAAGTGATATTTTTAATGTGTACAGATATCCGGAGCGCTTGCGCAACCCGCTCCAGGCTTTATCACACGCTTACTGCGCAGCAGTGTTGACGCAATAGACATGATGCAATCGTGATGACATTAATATACCGAAAGTCTAACTGGGTCGGGATACAAAAGTTATAGCTTAATTATAATAATCGTTAATAATTTATGGCTTGAAATAAATGTTTACTGCTGGTAGGTTTGTTGTCGGAGATCGTCTAGGTACCACCGCAGTGATTATTTCAACCGACAAACAATGTTTAAATATTACTGTGTTTCAGTTTGAAGGGTGTTATAGCTAGTGAAGTTACTTGGGTAACGAGACAATATCTTGTAGCGACGAGCGCAATGCGGTGCAGTGTATACCATCTTAAGTAGCGACTTGTTATAAGCAAGCGTATTACTTACCATCTGGCGAACGTTTTACCAGATGGTAGGTCTCTGTTGCCGGAGACAGTCTGGATGGGTACCACCGCAGCTCCTATTTCAACCGCCAAATAGTAGTGTGCAAACATTACTGTGTTTCAGTTTGAAGGGTATTGTAGATAGTGAAATTACTGAGGTAACAAGACAATATCTTATGTCTAATAGCGACGAGCGCAATGTGGTGCAGTGTGCACCATCTTAACTAGCACCGCGTTGTCATGGGCAAGCGTATCACTTACCATCAGGTGAACGTCTTGCTCGTCTCGTCGCAAAGTAGTAAAAAAAAAAAACCACCGCGGTGATTATTTCAACCGACAAACAATGTGTAAATATTACTGTGTTTCAGTTTGAAGGGTATTGTAGATAGTGAAATTACTGAGGTAACAAGACAATATCTTATGTCTAATAGCGACGAGCGCAACGCGGTGCAGTGTATACCATCTTAAGTAGCGACTTATTATGAGTAAGCGTATCACTTACCATCAGGTGAACGTCTTACTCGTCTCGTCGAATAGTTGAATAAAAAAAAATTGATAAATTGCAGGGTAAGTTACCACCATCAATTATCATTATTACATTATAAACTGTTTGCATATTTTTTTTATATATACCGATGCAGATGCGCTTTGACCACACCTTTCTGTGCCTTGGACTGTGACGGTGGGTGTTAAATAAAAACATAGGGGGCATGGTGACCATCATTCACTATAACTTACATTCGGAAAATAGACAGTATTTTACTTATAAACTTGATTAATAAATGCATTTAATAAATTGAACCATGGATTATGGAGAATAAGATCTAGCAGTAGATGTCGATGATGATCCATCAGATTTTATAAAAATATTCTAGTTTTAGTTTTACAAACTGTCCATTTTTAAGTATCTTTAGATTTTGTGGACACTTAACATACTGTGTAATAAACAAATGACAGTTCATTATTACTAAAAAATATTATTACATATTTTAGGCGACTAAATCAAAAGTATTCTTACTGTTTTTTACAGTTGATTTGAGTAAGTAACATTTTTCCATACACCGATTTTTACCTGAAACAAAAAACCATGTTGACGTTAGACTTATATTAAATATATTGATTTTTTTTTTTATTCTACTTTGCGACGAGACGAGCAAAACGTTCACCTGATGGTAAGTGATACGCTTGCCCATGACAACGCGGCGCTAGTTAAGATGGTACACACTGCACCACATTGCGCCGGTCGCCTGAGACATAAGGTGTTAAGTCTCGTTACCCCAGTAATTACACTAGCTACAGCGAACGTATATATAAAAACATCGATAATTCTTTTGTTTCTTCATCTTTAGTGTAAGATGTTAAATCTTATTACAGCAGTAATAACAATAGCAAAATTACAAATGTAACAGACTGGTGGTAAGTGATATCCTAACTCATGGAACTCATTCCTAAGTTTTTATTTCAGATCAAAGTTTAAAAGGTATTAAGTTTTTCTTATTCTTCTTAACGTAAACTTAACTAATGAAGATTGGACACCTGTTCTGCTTTTACCTTGACTTAATTAACTAAAGCATTTAAAACGGAGTCCAGTAAAGTTTTGCACACTGCTCGTCAGTAATAGAGAATCGGTTAGTTCAGTATAAGTTACTAAATCAGTGTATACATATAAAATGTATATTTAACCCGGTATCATCAATTCGCGGTCGCAGAAAGCGATCGCTCGCGGGTCATGACCAGGTCTAATGCGGTACAAAAGTGGAGCAGACGGCGGTTGTGATCTAATAGGGGTTTTTAAAATGGTAACTGTTTACTGCGGTAATAATTTATGCGGTTCACATATAAAGTAAAGACCACGAAGGAGAGATATAAGAAAACGAGTCTACGTTAAATTGACAGTGAAATACTAGAGCGGTGATAGTTGTGGTTGTTCTCGTGGTATAAAGTGGGACAATCCCGAAATATCGAGTGGAGCGGTGGGGTCTAGTTTATTTCGGACATCCCACGGGGTTCCGGCCGACTGGGCCATAACTGTGAACTCTTTACGAGGGGTCAAGTTTGATCGCCAAATTGTTCCGGTAACATTTATATATTGCTTTCACATGAATTACGGTTATCGGGGCGCAGTAAAATTTCTTATTCATTGATAGTAAATTTAAATATCAGCAAATTAAAATAAAACTGTTCGTTACTGGTATTTCGAAAAATTTCGTATTTTTTTTTTTATATACTACTTTGCGACGAGACGAGCAAGACGTTCACCTCATGGTAAGTGATACGCTTGCCCATGACAACGCGGCGCTAGTTAAGATGGTACACACTGCACCACATTGCGCTCGCCTTGAGACATAAGGTGTTAAGTCTCGTTACCCCAGTAATTACACTAGCTACAGCGAACGTATATATAAAAACATCGATAATTCTTTTGTTTCTTCATCTTTAGTGTAAGATGTTAAATCTTATTACAGCAGTAATAACAATAGCAAAATTACAAATGTAACAGACTGGTGGTAAGTGATATCCTAACTCATGGAACTCATTCCCAAGTTTTTATTTCAGATCAAAGTTTAAAAGGTGTTAAGTTTTTCTTATTCTTCTTAACGTAAACTTAACTAATGAAGATTGGACACCAGTTCTGCTTTTACCTTGACTTAATTAACTGAAGCATTTAAAACGGAGTCCAGTAAAGTTTGCACACTGCTCGACAGTAACAGAGAACCGGTTAGTTCAGTATAAGTTACTAAATCAGTGTATACATATAAAATGTATATTTACCCGGTATCATCAATTCGCGGTCGCAGAAAGCGATCGCTCGCGGGTCAATGACCAGGTCTAATGCGGTACAAAAGTGGAGCAGACGGCGGTTGTGATCTAATAGAGGTTTTTAAAATGGTAACTGTTACTGCGGTAATAATGTATGCGGTTCACATATAAAGTAAAGACCATTTGGAGGTCATGTATCATTAAGTATGAATTTACATCGGCCTAGTATTTAAATAGGATATTCTCTCTTTTTATATAACAGTTTGCGTATGGTCAACTACGGTTATGTACCTTTATTTACTATCGGAAGAACCCACCATATCTAACATAGATATCTATAGTCTATGGTATAACTTTTTTTTATTCGACGAGACGAACGAGACGTTCACCTGATGGTAAGTGATACGCTTGCACATAACGCGGTGCTAGCTAAGATGGTATACACTGCACCGCATTGCGCTCGTCGCTTTGAGACATATGTTTAGTCTCATTACCGTAGTAATTTCATTAGCTTACAGCGCACTTTAGTAAACACAGTAATGTTTTCAAACTGTTTACTGTAAGCTAGTGTAATTAGACTAAACATATGTATCAAAGCGACGAGCGCAATGCGGTGCAGTGTATACCATATTAACTAGCACCGCGTTGTCATGGGCAAGCGTATCACTTACCATCAGGTGAACGTTTTACCAGGTGGTTAGGTCTCTGTTGCCAGAGACCGTCTGGGTACCACCGCAGCTCCTATTGCAACCGACAAATAGTAGTGTGCGAACATTACTGTGTTCCGGTTTGAAGGGCGCTGTAGCTAGTGTAATTACTGGGGTAACGAGACTTAGCACCTTATGTCTTAACGACGAGCGCATTGTGGTGCAGTGTGTACCATCTTAACTAGCAGCACGTTGTCATGGGCAAGCGTATCACTTACCATCAGGTGAACGTCTTGTTCGTCTCGTCGCATAGTCGTATAAAAAAAAGTGAAAGACACGCTCGCCTTATCGTTTTATTGGACATAAAAAAAATTAAGCTCATTACTGATATTATACCCGTAACTTAAAATGGTGATTAAAAATGTCATTGTTAATTCGAGCTAAAAACGCTAGCAGCGTATTAATTGTACAGTGCCAGGGATCGAATAAAACGTCAGAGTTACATTCATCACATAGGTAGACTTAATTCAGGCGATGTCTGCTTTAGATCTGAACATCCAATGATAAGTTTCCCTCCCATCCAAATAGATATGTAGGTTTCTAGATCATTCGCCGGCGTTATTAAGTACTTCAGTTCATTCGTAAATATTTCGCGTTGAAAAATGAATTAGGGTTTTTTACTGCTGGTAGGTCTTTATTGCCGGAGACCGTCTAGGTACCACCGCAGTTACAATTTCTAACAAACAGTAAACAAACATTACTGTGTTCCAGTTTGAAGGTAGCTGCAAGCTAGTGTAATTACTGGGGTAACGAGACTTAACACCTTATGTCTTAACGACGAGCGCAATGTGGTGCAGTGTGTACCATCTTAACTAGCACCACGTTGTCATGGGCAAGCGTATCACTTACCATCAGGTGACCGTTTTGCCCGTCTCGTCGCATTGAAGTATAAAAAAAAAAACATATTGATCAATAGTCTCATTTTGACTTTGATCACGGGTTAAAAACTTATGTCGTTCGACTATAACATTTCTTTTTGATTTGAAATGTTCATCTAATATTGCCGAGATACCCTCCGCTGTGGTTTATTTTTCCGCCGAATGTTCTAAAATCTCGCGGCATTGCTCTCCAAGTACGTGTAAAAGTATATTTATCTGAATCGAAGCACTTTTTTATCAATTTTTTTTTTATACTACTTAGCGACGAGACGCGCAAGACGTTCACCTGATGGTAAGTGATACGCTTGCCCATAACAACGTGGTGCCAGTTAAGATGGTACACACTGCACCACATTGCGCTCGTCGCCTGGAGACATAAGGTGTTAAGTCTCGTTACCCCAGTAATTACACTAGCTACAGCGCCCTTCATACCGGAACACAGTAATGTTCGCACACTACTATTTGTCGGTTGCAATAGAAGCTGCGGTGGTACCCACCCAGACGGTCTCCGGCAACAGAGACCTACCACCTGGTCAATCTCACAGGCCTTACTGTATACAATATAATTTTTATGCCATTTTATCCAATTGTCACTTAAACAGTCTGATGCTATGTCCATCGAATTATGATCGTAACTCAAAGGTTTAGGAGGTGTTAATACACTTTCCATTTTTATTTTTAATAACACCTGTAACTTCTTTTTAAATGTTCAAAAACACTGATACACCGCACTTAAGTTTTTATCACTATCCTACCGACTGCGCTATGTTATGTTGTGGCAGCATCAATAACACACAATGTCAGGGCACACAGCGATTTATCATTATGTTTTCTTAGACTACCTCACATACAGCAAAATTATCTGAAGTTAATGGACCGGTAAATGAAGATTCCGTTACCATCAAAGGGTGACCATATGGTGCCGAAAACGTACAGCCGGATCGCATTGTGATTCAGATGGCGACTGAATACTGTTATGGTGGTAGAGCCATAAACGAACGGGAAGCTTGGAGATCTTCGTGCCCGGTCAAAGGTTAAATTGGAGATTGTGTAAGCATTTCAATACGTTGTAACTACGGATTGCAGTACCGGGATACCGAACGTTTTTACCATTTCGTAATACCGGTGGAGCATGGAGCCGTGATAGCCTAGTGGTTTGAACGCCGAGCTTCCAATGCGAAGGTACCCGGTTCGAATCCGGCCGGCACCAATGAATTTTTCAATTTATGTGCAGTTAGCATAAAACACCAACTAATATCACAGAAGGAAAACATCGTGAGGAGACCTGCATATCTATGTCATGACCATCAGTGGTCAGACTAGTATGTGAAATGGAGAAGGCAATGGCAACACCACTCCATTATAACTGCCAAGAGAGTCGTCGTGTGTTTCAATAAAAACATGATGACCACGACCCTCGGTCATGAGGAAATACGACTTAGAAGAAGAAATACCGGTATTCACAGATCTAAACACCTGTACTCCGGCATTTAGCAGACAATGTTTAAATTGACAACACTATTTGTTGTATTGTTAGTGCCGCTGGATCAAAACTTATCAAATAATACAATTAAACATTTTTAATTAGTGCTAATGATTCAAAAATACATATTGTATGATAATCTTTATTAAGATAATCTTAGCGAAAATTCAAATCATTTAAAAAAATTATGAGTTAAATTATTATAGAACTTAAAAAAGATGTAATATACTGTGTAGTATATAAGAAAATTAATTTAAAATTTTTCTACTTTTAAGTTCTGTTTCTATCATTAACAAAACTAGCGAATATAAAGACAAAGAACTTCTGAATTGTTGTTCTTCTCCTAAAATTCCTAATACTGGTATACAGGTATTGAAAATTCGGTCCGGAACTGCAATTTCTGGTTGTGATCTGTAGCTATGTATATAAAATCTAGTAATTTCTAATTTAACTTGCAACATGATTTTAACAGAGATCTTATGAAAGCACTGAGACGGGTTACATCAAAAAGCGCGAAAATTTCCATTAAAAAAAGTTTTTTTTACAAAAATATCAGTAGAAATAAATCTTTATAACGATCTAGAGATCTATAGGTGATTAAAGAAAAGAAGCTATTTATTTATTTATTTATTTATTAGGTTATTTACAGTGTACAATGGTAATAGGAAAAAAAAAACATCTTATGACTAACTAATTCTAGCATGCACACCTATGACAAATACACACAACATTCAAAATAAAATACGCAATTAAATAAAATGAGAAACTTAAAAATTAGAATTTAAAAGAAAATAACATAATTCCAAAAAAAAAAAATATATAAAGCTATAATTGTCTAATGCTTTCATGTGTACCAGAAAGAGGTTTTGCTGATTTCAGTCATCTGAACAAATCAGTAAGAACTGATACTAAAGAGATTAATAGATTAATTTATCGTATGGTCACCGTCATGTAATAGTTACCGCGCTATCCCAATTGTTGGAAAATGGTAGCATTGTTTCGGCCTAAACAACGGAACTAACGCAAGCGTTTACCTGTTAAACGTACCGAAAACATTAACACGGCGCGCTTCCGGTGTGATTGTTGTGATAAAGGTCTTTTTTTGTGTGTGACAGGTAAATTTTAAAGTCAACGAGCATTCTCTTTACGCACAATCGAAATTCTAATAAAACAAAAACAAGCACTTCGTCATTACTTCACGTTAATGTAAATTGAATAAAGACTTCCTGAAATTGTTTTAAGCTTTTTTTTAATATGCGACGTGACGAGCAAGACGTTCACCTGATGGTAAGTGATACGCTTGCCCATGACGACGTGCTGCTAGTTAAGATGGTGCACACTGCACCACATTGCGCTCGTCGTTAAGACATAAGGTGTTAAGTCTCGTTACCCCAGTAATTACACTAGCTACAGCGCCCTTCAAACCGGAACACAGTAATATTTGCACACTACTATTTGTCGGTTGCAATAGGAGCTGCGGTGGTACCCATCCAGACGGTCTCCGGCAACAGAGACCTACCACCAGTAATTATAAGCCCAGCAATAATACACCAGTAACAATAATTATAAGTGATGCTTATGATGAGTCGCTAGTTAATATGATATCCATATTACATTCTGTAATTTTACGTAGTAAAGGTGGAATTACATTTTTATGCCTTTGTTATACCTAGTTCTTTTGTAATTGGGAACCACTACCGCCAAGAATCATAGCACTGTCAAAAACTTCTCGCTCTTTCTTCTTCTCCTTAGCATTTATCCCATATATTGACGGTGTCTGTTCCTCTCTCTTTATTTCGCTTAAGTACCACCAGTAATAAAAAAGATATCCTTTCAAGGGCTAAGTTAGCCCTTGAAAGGATTTCTGCAAACTTAATTTTTAACTACAGATATGACAAACATGGTTTCAGTCCGCTTAATGGTTATCAGTTACTATATAATATTATTACACTTACATATGAAAATTCATTATTTTTTTTCAATAAGCAATGTTCATTGTATTCTTAAGTTACTTATAAGTAAACTCGTGTTAATAAAAGTATATCTATAGTTATCGACGTACAAAAGGAATATTGTTATATTAACTGTGAATTAACAGAAGAGCCGTATCGATAACCCCAATTTAAGGTCATCGCGGCACAATAAGGCCACCAGTAAACAGCAGAAGTCGGATGCAATACTGTGTATTATTTTTCATTCATAACCTCAACTATGTTGTATGACGCAATTTAAAGGATAAAGCGTTTAATCGTCTATTTCGTTTCGTAAAATCCAAAATAAAAGCTAAGAAGCTTTATGGAAGTAATAAATTCTGATAGAAAAGCAATTAATCTGCCGGTTAAGCTTCAACTGATGCTGTCCAGAAATTTACTGAACGGCGTCGTTATGCCATTTCTATGAAGAACTAAAAGTGTCGGTCTTTGTGTTTAAATTTAACCAAAAGATCTAACGCGGTGTATAACGCGAACGTAATTTTTTTTTTTACATTCAAACAAATTTACGACACGACCATTAACCTGTAAACGTAACCCAATTGCCAGACGGTCAAAACACGCCCCAAGTATATACATTGCGACGTTACAGACGGACGGAACTGTTCACCTTTGCGCCGAGCACGTTGCAGTTAACCTAATTATTCTTTAACTACCAATTACAACATACGTAGATGTTTTTCTTTTAACGTTGGGAAGGGAACTATGTACAAATGACAGACTTTCATAAATAACAATCATAGAAACTGTTTTTTTTGTTAGGCGACAAAACGAGAGACACGTTCACCTTTTTTTTATACTACTATGCGACGAGACGAGCAAGACGTTCACCTGATGGTAAGTGATACGCTTGCCCATGACAACGTGGTGCTGGTTAAGATGATATACACTGCACTACATTGCGCTCTTCGTAGTGAGACATAAGATGTTAAGTCTCGTTACCCCAGTAATTTCACTATTTTACAGCGCCCTTTAGTAAACACAGTCACGTTTGCACACTACTGTTTGGCAGAAATACCAATTGCTGTGGTACCTAGACGGTCGCCGGCAAGTGACCTACCAGCAGTAAATGTTAGAATTTTTGACTAACAAAATTTCATACGATTACTGCTCGACTATTTAGTAAAGTTTCTAAATAATCATTTCATCGGGCTATTAAGAATAGAGCTAAGACAATCCATTCCTATTTTAGAAGGCGACTAAAAAGGATCTCCAGGTTCGCGAATTTAAAGGACTCTTAAGGTTCTCAGAACTCTCATTGCCAATTAAGCGAGAGTTCTGGAGAAGGCTACGAACCTCTCCAGAACGTACTTAGTACAGAGAGGCACCAGAAGAAGAAGATGTTCACCGATGATGTTTTAGTGAGTACAAACCCCAAATAACGTTGTCTTTATTTTAAAGATTTCATCTCTGATTAACGAATTAAAAATCTAACCGTATTTATAATTAAAAGTATACTTAAATCAGTAGTTAAGTAAGGACTGGTCTTGAATAAATAATAGGACAAATAGTCAAGTCAGATATCTGCGGAGAATGCGCCGCGTTGTTATTCCGGACTCGCATAACATCTTTGGCTGCGTTCCATCTCGCTAGTGCAATCTAGCAATTGGTATAGATATATTTAGGGTTATTATATCAATTGTTTAACTCTGTATGTAGTTTTTGGAAACGACCAAAAGCGGCAATGGACGGCAGTGAAATTTTGAAAGACGACCATGTCGGTATTCTCAGTGCTGGATCGTTGGTCCCCAAATGAGGAATAATGATCTAGGTTAGGTCACAGTAAGTCGCTAGATTTGAGCTACTGAGAGCAGTCGGTGCTAGTGGAGAAGGCGTACGTCTAACAGTGCACATCCATCGGCTGATGATGGCGAATTTCCAAAAGACAATACTAAAAACTTTCGCCTATACATCGTTTTTTTTGTGTAATGTCCGTAAAGACTATACTGATTTTCATGTCATTATATTGGTGACTGGAAGAAGGACAGTCAAACTATCACCAGCTCAGTTTGTAAGATGATCTTTCGACGTCCCAAAGAGGTACGAGTTTGATTCCAATTGAGCTCGAGCTTAGTGAAGGAAAAGATCACAACATAAACCAAACCGCATTTGCCCACTTTCTTCCTGTGAAAGAAAGCCTAGAATCTCGGCATTGGGAATATTATGGTAACTATTTTTTATTTAGATATATGGAAGAGACCTGCCACTAACAATTACTGTTAAATCAACACACAACCTTAAGAGCGAGATGGGAGTATTTTAAAAACGAGATAGAGCCGCTCAACGGCTGATCGCTCTTTGATGATAAACGCAGTCTTTTTAATTTAAAATTTAATACCGATCCGAGAGGCGTGGAAGAAAGGGAATTATTGCTTTATAATGGTCTTACTGTGTTTGTTGTTTTTTTATCTTTCTTCCATGTGAGGCAAAGATTACTGTGCGGTACTAAAAAATACAATCAATCTTTATCTGAAGACATCGCTCCTACATCTTGATAAATATAACAGTTTAGATCTACTATAAGAATAGGTTCACAAACAACAAAATTTAAAAATATCGCTTGATATTAAGTAATCTGACTACTGATTGACTCAACTTATCTTTAACTTATCGCAATTCCACAAAATTGTCGTATTTGATTATATAACAACTTATGAAACTATTTATGTTTGGATGTACGAGTAACACAAATTTGTTAACACTCAAAATTAGAAAATTAAATGGCCAAAATAATTCCCACAACTGGGACTACAGTCTATCTCTCATAAAGAAAGCATCAAGGCCATTTATCAACTACATTATTAGTGTTGCTAGATTTTAGCTTTTTTACAATATCTAAATCAAAACATATTTCAATAATTGTGAAGACATTCACATCATTTAAAATTTCCCTAACTTAATTGGTAAAAGTGTTATATGGGCAACACTGTAATAAATCACCGAGCCGTTACATTTGATTGATTAATTGATGTTGCCCAGTTTGGTGTACACGAAAATAATTATATCTCCGTAATCGTAAACCCTGGTGATGCTTTAAATTGGAAACACCTCAGCCGGACAGGGGTCGTACATCAAAATCTGTCAGTAGCTCTGATTAGAAAATTAACGGTACTCAATCGAATTCCACTGCTTCAGTGCTTTGTAATACAGAGGTCCCTGGTTCGATTACAGTCCCTCGTAATTAGAATTCAAAATTAAGACCTCGTTTAATTAGATATCATACCCAATCATTTATCATCATCATGAAATGTCTACTTTAAGCAGAAGTATATCAGTCAGATTGGGGACACTAATATGGTTTTCAGCTATTCTATTGTACGCTTTTTAGGGTTTAGGGTTTTACGCCCAGTGCTTTTTCTTCCTTTGTCTACCAAAAGCGCGTTATCCATCAATTCTCCCGCCAGGATCAACCTTGGGAACTCATAAATGCATCATGTTTGCAGGTGTCTGAAAATTTTAAACCTATCTCTGCATGACGATTTTCATTAACCTGCGTTTCCAGTTACTCTTATTCATCTTTGCTATAACAGCATTGCTGTATTCCAACAGACGTGCACGTTGGTATCAGAGGTTCAGGTGACAACCGTGATTTCTTTTCACCAGAACTTCCACATTCATCACCTTCAATGTTCATCATCAACATTGCTTTACTACAGCAAACAAGAGGCCCTTTGGTGCTGCTATCTTCTTCTTTGTATCCACTTAGATGCCAGAGACCCACAACTTATGGTCAGGATATTTATGACATAGATTAATGTAAATCTTAATCCTGACAAGTATTCCTTATCATAGATCTATGTGAATGGAGCCATTGTTTATGTCGTGCTTAAACATACGAAGGATTAGGACCTTAACACCCACGCTTCTAAAAACTGGTCGGGCGGCCGCAACAAAGAAAGGACCATAGACGGCTACATTGTACTACTCCGAAACTGGTTTTGACCTCTTCTTGTAGAGGTTCGTAGACCACGTACTCCACATTAAAATGTTTTTAGTTCTCCATCAAAAAAATTTTAAATTATAGATACTAGAAGCGGACTCAGTTTAAATTTTATCACCTATTCAACGTAACATAGAATTTACATTACCGCTTGATCATCCACTCGGTGGTTATCGTCGTCGTCGTTATCATCATCATCGTCATCATGGTCATTATTATTATCATCATGATCATCATAGTAAACACTTTCATCATTGTCGTAAAAATTATCCTCGTCGACGACGTGATAATCGTTATCATCGTCATGGTAAACATTATCCTCATCATCATAGTAAGTATTATCATCATCATTAACGATGGTAACATTATCATCATCGTCATCATAGTAAACATTATCATCATCTTCATCGTAGTAATCATTATCATCATCAGCATGTATGCCTCCGTAATGATCTCCACTCCGGCATCCAACGGTTTCCCGCGGCCGTCGCCAAAAGCGACATGGTAATGATGATAACGATTATCACACAGGGCACGATGCCGGGGACGATGACTAAATTTGTTGCATAATCTTGGCATCTCACTGTCCCGCCAACGCGAATGCAAATTCGCAGAACACCTGTAACTCGGGTGACAATAATCAAAAAAATTACTTTATTTTATTCTACGACGCGACGAGACGAGCGATACGTTCACCTGATGGTAAGTGAACCCAGCAACTTTCGAATTTAAGAATAGTATTGAGTTTATCCCGTCAACCTTCACTTTACCAGTGCGGTGGATAAAGACTTCACTCTTTTCTTCTGTGAGAGTACCGACAGTGGGAATATTAAGATGTTTATTCTGAAAATACCGTTTCTTTACGTCTTTTGCAGAAAAAGGAGCTGTGGTGATCAAGGACAAATATAGACCATAAACATTTAAATCAAAAACTAACAGCAAATTGAAACTGTAACAAGTATTGTCCATGATAAAGTTACTGCTTGGCAACACTGGTTCAAACAGACGTCATTGTCCTCACTAAAGTTATTTGTGTTGTTGTCCTCTTAATATAACAACAGATAGGTTTTTTGCTTATCTTTCAAATTTCAAATTTGAAACTTTTAAGAAATGTAATTTTGAAGAAGTAATTGTAAAAAAACTAGAAAGCGTCGTGTGTTGAGGCGGTGGATTTAAAAAGGAAAAGAATAATTAAAATAAAATAAATGAGGGAAAGAGAGAACTGGAGTAATAGAAAGAACGGTAAGAAAGAGTTTAAACAGATGCTTTAAGAAATTTTAAATAAAACCTTGCCTTACTATATGAATGAGTAAATAGGTTTTACTGCTGGTAGGTCTACCGCAGTAAAAATTCCGTCCTATTTGTACTGCTAAACTATAGCGTGTGAACATTACTATGTTTACTGAAGGGCGCTGTAAGCTAGTGAAATTACTGGGGTAACGAGTGTATACCATCTTAACTAGCGTCGCGTTGTTATGTGCAAGCGTATTACTTACCATCAGGTGAACGTCTTGCTCGTTACTCTCCATCTACAGATATACACGTGATGATGGAGGATCTTCCCTGGAGACAATCTAGAGACCTTCCAGTAAGTACATCATCTTTATCATGAGACGACCTTTTATTTAGATATCACCGCAGCTATTTCCGTCCGCCTAACTATACTTATTACTGTGTCCCAGTTTGAAGCTGCAGCTGCTAAAATTACTAGTGTAACTTAACATGTTATGTCTAGAGTACAAGTTGGTATAGTATTTGTCGTCCTAACTACATTATTCAAAGTGACCGCATCAGGCGAGCTTTCTTCTAAGCTCATCGTTTTAAGAATACAAATCTTTTGAAAGTTTGTGTTCTTGCTTGTTATGTTTTCAGCGGGGTTCAAGCTTATGAAGAAATCAATGCCGCTAATTGAATTTGAAACACACTAAACACAGATGCATATCCGAGAATAATTTCTGGATTGAGGCCAGAGTGTGTATGAGTGCTAAGAGATTTTTAAATAGCTTGCGCTCTTCGTGTATTGTGCAAGAGAAAGTCTGCAGTGTGTAATATATATTCGATTCTATTAACATTCTCAATTTTAACTTGCTCTATTTTTTATATAACTATAGAGTTTAGTAGCTGCGGTAGTTTTGTAAGATGTCTCGAAGAGGCGCGGGTTAATTGAATTTATTTACTGGTGGTAAGTATCTGTTTTCTTTTTATTACTTCTAGCGTGGCCTAGTTAATTCATTCCAGTTCTCGCTCTTAGTCAGTCTCTAGATGGGTACCACCGCAGCTCCTATTTCAACTGCCAAATAGTAGTTAGCAAACATTACTGTGCTCCTTTTTGAAGGGCGCTGTAAGCTAGTGAAATTACTGGGGTAACGAGACTTAACTAATGTCTCAAGGCGACAAGCGCAATGTGGTGCAGTGTATACCATCTTAACTAGCGGCGCTTTGTTATGGGCAGTATCACTTACCATCAGGTGAACGTCTCTCTCTTCTTGTCGCCTCGTATAATAAAAAAAAATTAAGGAAACCGCTATGTTTTAGGAACAGCAACTTTTGTAGATATGTAACAGATGTACATGACAAGTGGTAAGTTATTGACCTTGACAACTTTTCATGTGAATTTAGCCCCACTAGACCCAGTAGTGGGAACAATAACACCTATAGAATTCCTATAGAAGTTTTATAGATTTTAGATCTTAAAATATACTTACGTAATTGGTGACCATATGAATGATGAAATTTCTAAAATACCTGAAAATAAAAAAAAAATTAAATTAGTTCATTTTAAGAGATAATTAATAAGTGTTAATGAAATATCGTTTCACTAACTCTTAGTAACAAACAAACGTCCTAGTAACAACAATAATTCTGTTCATGTTTCTATATAACGCAATAATGTATGATTGAATTAATGAACAAATATTTAAATATTCATTTATTTATTAATTTGTTTCTTTGTCTTAATAAAACTACTATTTATATGTGTTCAAATTAAACAAAGGTGGTTCAAAAATATTGTACCTCTAGCCAAATATGAAAGATGTTCCGAAAATTTTAGGCAGCTGCTAAGTTAGTTAAAAGAAATACGGTAATAGTATAATAATATATTATTATTTTTAAAAAAACTAGACACGATTACAATGTGTAAAGATTAAAGTTATGTGAAACCTTGATCTAATAATGACCATGTTTATAAGGACAATTCTAAGAAGACGACGCAAACAATCGCTCCGTCTCGTTATTAATGGCCTCATTGGGACCGATAGCGTTGTTTTATAACTGTGAAATGGTCTTTATTAAGCGATAAATTAGATAATGGGGTCCTTTCAAGTAATTATCCCAATGTGTCACGAATTAAAAGAATCGAAAGGAATTGAAGATAAATCAAACAAAGACAAACTTATTGAATACAACATACTTCCGTCAAAACTTTTATCTTGGTAGCGGAACGTTGGGAAAAAAAATGGCGGATCGGTCCACAAACTTACCTGAGATTCCTAGAACTGACCACCTCTTAAATTCTATACGTAACTATTGTTAATATTTGTCTTCAATCAAATAATGTCTACAAGTTTACATTCCTAACACGCAAAACAAGATTCAATGATCCCATTGTGTTATTTAGTCTTCTAGTAAGCTCTTTTCTATTAATAATAGTATCCCAATAGTGGTAATACCCAACAGTATTATCTAGTGCACCGCTGTTTCTCTTTTTTCTCTTACTATTTATGTCCTATTTTCCAGTGGGTTGTCTGGAAGAGATTGCTTTAAAGCATTGTCTGGGTGGGTACCACCGCAGCTCCTATTTCAACCGCCAAATAGTAGTGTGCAAACATTACTGTGTTCCGGTTTGAATGGCGCTGTAGTAATTACTGGGGTAACGAGACTTAATAACTTATGTCTCAAGGCGACGAGCGCAATGTGGTGCAGCGTGTACCATCTTAACTACCATCTTACCATCAGGTGAACATCTTGCTCGTCTCGTCGCATACTAGTATAAAAAAAAAGCAATAAGACCGCCCATTGTCCATTGATTTGTCTGTTCATAACTTTACTTTGATTGCTATAAAGAGTATTTATGTAGGAATGGCACTGTATGGAATGTAAGCAGGTTGTAAGGAGATAGTGTGAAGCAAGAAGGATGGAAGGAGATTAAAAAGTAAAGGGAAAAACAATGGAAGTGCAGAGTGTCAGAGGGACAACGCGAACGAGAGGATATAGAAAAGCATGGTGGTGATTGCGTGGATTGCTGGTTTAGATCACGACGCCTAAATCCCACATTTATTATAATTACCCAACAGTATTTTCTATTGAAGAATAAATAAAGTAACTAAAACTGTTTAATTATTATTGTTGATGTATATTTTTAAGTGTTTGTCAACTAAAAGCAAATTTGGAATAAAGCGATAGATAAAAGCTTCGTTTAAGAGTATATTGTAAGCGACCAGAGTAGAAATTAAAAAATATATAAATGTATACCGTAGAACAAAGAGCTGTCGCGTCCAAATGGAAAAATTTGTAAAGAGAAAAAAAAATAGACAATTATGAAACGGTCTGCGCGTGAGTCGCGTTGGAATATGAGAAACAAAGCCTTCCCGTGACGTCGCGGCTGAGGTTATCTCCACCCAATATGGGTGTTACTCATACCTCCATATTAGGTACAGTCAGACACAATATCCATAGACTCTATTCCCTGCCAGTCGTTTGAACTTTTGCAACTGGAATCCAGCTAGATATAATCCGGCCTGCACCAATGAATTTTTCAATTTACGTGCAGTTATAACACCAACTAATATCACGCGCTGTGATGGTGAAGGAGAACATCGTGAGGAAACCTGCATATCTATGTGATGAGCATTCGTGGAAATGGAGAAGGCAATGGCAACACCACTCCATTATAACTGACAAGTAAGTCGTCGTGTTTCATCACACATGATGATGACCCTCAGTCATGAAGAAATACGTCTTAGAAGATATAAATATTTTCACTGCTTCTAAGTCTCTGTTGCCAGAGACGTAGCTAGACTATCAAAGATAATAGACAAGCGCCGAGCGTTCGCCGAACGAATGCGCTATAAATATATCGATGTTCCAAAATCGATTCCGTCCCAGCCATTCGATTATTGCGAATCGATTCTAGCTATAACTCGCGGCTTCATTTAAATCTACGAGAAGCTTCATTGATTATCGGCATTTCATTATACGAGCGAGAAGGGAACTGCTCGTAGGTCTCTGTTGCCGGAGACCGTCTAGGTACCACCGCAGTGACTATATCCACTGACAAACAGTAGTGTGCAAACATTACTAGTGAAATTACTGGGGTAACGAGACTTAACATATGTGTCAAAGCGACGAGCGCGATATGGCGCAGTGTATACCATCTTAACTAGCGTCATGTTATGGGCAAGCGTATCACTTACCATCAGGTGAACTTCCCACTCGTCTAGTCAAATAAAATAATTGTATATTTCAGCAACATATAATGTATAATGTACACAGCCTTGAACACAGGCGCCGAGTGGCCAGCCTCGCGGTGTTTTACAGGATATATTTCGGAGAGTGTGCGCTGGAATTACACGACATGATTCCCCCATCCCCTTTCCACTACCGGACGACCAGACGCACGAGAAGGCACCATCCTCGTGTTGTAAACATCCCCAATTTACGAACAAAGAGGTTTAGCTCCTCTTTATTAATAAGAACAGCAACAGAGTGGAACAATTTGCCGGCGTCAGTGTTCCCGTCAAATTACGACGTGGGTGTCTTCAAAAGAAGAGTGAATAGGCTAGGAAAGTTAATGCGCTTTACCACCACAGATCGCATCACCACTTAACATCAGGTGGGATCACGGTCAAGTATTAACTTTTTTAAAAAAAAAAAAAAATGTAATAGTGTAAAATAGTTGTTAAGGTCCGTACCATCTCTGCACTCGCCTGTACCAACACTGTGGTGGTCTAACCCTTTGTAATTTCGAAGTCATCGCGGTTCACCGATCCCACAAATGATATCAATTCGACACGAGTCAGTGGAGAATTTTTTAATGTTGGTACACTACGACTGTAGTTAAACAACAACACTTTTTATGCGATGCTACGTAAAGAGTAGTACTTTGATATTACAGTAAATGATACGCTTATGATGGTATACACTGCACCACTTTATCCTCATCGTCTTGAGACGTATGAAGTTAAGTCTCGTTACCACAGTAATTTCACTAGCTCCACGTGGCGAATGGCATACTCTTTACTCCCAGCACGCCTCTATGTTGTGTGTGTACATGGTCTAAAAGACTGGTGGTGAGTTTACGGTCGCAAACACTCGGTGATGTGGTGCTGGTGAAGTAATTTGATCCCACACCACATCAAAAAACGGGCCGAGACAGAGTTGCCAGAGGTTTTAGTGAGTAAGAGTCTCTCATAACCTTGGTCCTTTCCCCGTAAGGGCGGAAGTATCCATGAAGATTTCCCCAGTCAAAAAAAAAGTAATTTCACTAGCTAAATCACCCTTCAAACCGGACCACAGTAATGTTTGCACACTACTGTTTGGCGGTTGAAATAATCACTGCGGTGGTACCTAGACAGTCTCTGACAAGATCCACTCCGGAGGTACCTGGTTTGAATCCAGCCTGCACCAATGAATTTTTCAATTTATGTGCAGTTATAACACCAACTAATATCACGTGCTCTGACGGTGAAGGAGAACATCGTGAGGAAACCTGCATATCTATGTGATGAGCATCCGTGCTCGCACTAGTATGTGAAATGGAGAAGGCAATGGCAACACCACTCCATTATAACTGACAAGTAAGTCGTCGTGTTTCATCACACATGATGACCACGACCCTCAGTCATGAGGACATACGACTTTGAAGAAGAAGATAGCTGTTTAATATGTATTAAATAAAGTTGGCTAATAAGCTTTTATCTGACTGTAGTAATGTCACTGGTCATTTGACTCTACATTAAAAATGAAAATTTTACTATTTCATTATCAAGATCACTACACAATTCGTATATAGCAGGGCCACTACATTTTTTACGACATCATTACATCTGTGACAGCTACCGCCTTATAATTTCACTGGATTAAGGATTTCGAAAACCTTCGCCCATTAAACAACAATAGGGTCCAATAAAAGTAAGATTTACGAATGACCATAACGTGGCGCGGTCGAGGTAATAATGATGGTACGCGTCCCACTCAGCTCGTACCTCTTTATTATAATAATAGGGTGTAGACCACCAGAAGAGTTTCGGAATAGATGTTTTTAATTACTATGGTCAACGGCCGTACTACCACAAATACTAAGATTATTAATCCCTATCATCTGCATCAGCGTAAGACTGATGCGCTGACTTAAATACTCCGTAACGCTTGTAACTTAAACCGGAACAGCTACATGGATACTCTTTCAGGATATTGAAGTACAGGATAAGGAGACGAGGAATCTGGAATAAAATGTTTACAGCTCTTCCGGTTAAGGAGATGTGAAAGGTAAAATTTAGCACTGTGGAAGAGAGAAAAAGCTAAAAAGAAAAATTTCACTGAGAATCGAACTCATGACCTTTGTGTTTAGCATGAAAATTAGCTGCTGAACCATTCCGCCACATTCTAATCTTATAAGGTAATAGAGACCCGGATAAAAAGACGCAGGCGTTGTGTTTCCGGATTCTTTATGGTAAGGAAAGTTAAGACTAGATTCCAAATTTTGGATACAGAAGTTCAGTGAGAGATAAAACTTTTAATCAAGTCTTTAGATGAAGTCATAGGGTTGTTTTTACATCGAAGCTTATAGACTATAGTCGACTCTAATGGGGGGATTCGGTTTCGACTAATAATAATAACAATGAGGCGCGTGCGTCTGTCCGTCCGTCCGTCACCTGCCCGCGGCGGGTGTGCCTCTTTCACGATCCGACATAAATCTCTCCCTTTTGGTTGTAAGCGTGCCGATACTGCAGGGTGACCATAGATTTGTAGTTTTCTTGTTGGTACAAAGATATAAAGAAAAAATGGTCATGATGTTGAACAGGTCCCCACTCAGCATCTCCTGCAGCAGGTTTAATTTTGCAGCGCTGATATTATGTGAAGCCTTTACAAAGAGTCTGACGATTAAATTCATAATACGGAAATCTGGAAATGGCCATAAGAATAAATAAATTAATAAAGCAATTCTTCTATATCGTATATATATACATATATTTATATAATAAATAATGATAGTCATAATATTAACGTAGAGAGAGTTAAGATTGTTGCCACTGCACTGCATAACACTCGTCGCTTGATACATACGTTAAGTCTCGTTACCGCAGTAATTTCACTAGCTAACATCGCCCTTCAGTAAACACAGTAATGTTGATGAATATATGAAAATGCCCATCATTATTATCAACTAGTGGTAACATAGTCTTAACCTTAAGCTTCACTTAATGAGTACTATTACTACTATGACTGTAAGCATCATGTCTTTGATGATTAAAAATTAAAAATTGATAGGAAAAGTTTTAAAATTTTCTTAGGTTCCCAATTAAACACCTAACGCTTTATTTTTATTTGACAAAATGAGAAGGTGAACTCATGTAATGTAACGCTAGTTAAGATGCTAACATTAATGTGTTCGTCTGCCTTGACTCGTTACCCCAGTAATTTCACTACAGCGACCTTCTAACATAATAATATTTGCAGATAAAATATGAACAGCGTTGGTTTACATCTACAGTGTCCATCAACAGGAACTTACCATCAGAAATCAGCTGTTCTTGAAACTACTAAAATATACAATACACAAAGCATGTCTTTTGTGAGTTAAACGCTATTGCTACACTACAAAAATTGTTACATTAAAGTTCATTGTTAAAATTGAATGGAACTATACGAGAATGCACCTAAGAAGCCTCTTTGTGATGGCGGGACACCGTTCTAATACATTCAAGTTGAAATTCTTATAAACTTACTGTACTACTCGGAAAGCTAAGTATTTGTATCTTTTTAATACAAAGCGAATAATCGCAGACGAAATCTTCTTAACGCGGGAAATATTTATTCCCTTGAATTTATTTAAATAATTCCATTTTACATTTTCAGCACAATGTTTATACTTAATTATGAAAAAGTAGTAAACAAACAGTTAAGAGACAAACTGAAAATTAATACCAATACCTACATGAGTACATTCAGATAATTTTCAGTTTGTTTTCTTATTTATAATTGTGCTTATAAACTAACTTAGAATGATCAAGTTGCTATAATTATGCACTTAGTATTTGTTTTGTCAAATACAAAAGCAGCCTATTTGATTTTCCAATTACAGAGATTGGTTAAGCTGTAAGAAAATAGTCGAAGCCATTTACCCTATTTCACATGTTAAGGTTATGAGCCAGAATTTGAGGTGTGTTTACCAAGATTACTCCAGCTCGCCTACGTTGATAGCCGAAACACATCGATGTATGCAGAAACGTACCAGCATCTAAATTCCGAAACATGTGACACCAGAATCTTATTTATACGAAGCAACGAAACGTAGAAAATCTTCATCGGTAACGGTAGTTTGGATAATAAACACTTAATACCACATTGTGCTTATCTGTGACTTAGTTATTAAGTCTCATTATCCCAGTAATTTCACTAAACAGCGCAGCATTCAAACGGGAACACAGTTAATCTTTGGCGATTCTATTCCACCTACATTAATTTCTAATATTTAAAATATCAACCCAATCCCATCAAATTCACAATTACAAACTGCACTTTAAAATGGCGCCGAAGTGAAAATGTACCTACACGATCACAGAGTAAATTTGAAAGAAAATCGACTTTATCACAACACGGTAAATTTATCTTAACGAAATGGAAGCGTATGAATAAATTTGTAGACACCTCTCAGGTAAACCGTCTAAGGAATTCAGGAAAAAAAACCTTTAAAATTAACATTAAAAAAAATCCTGCGGTTCCTTTGTGTACGGATTGGAGGCACAGTGGGCTAACTTTACTGTTCTGATGATAGATACAAGAAACATTACCATATTAACAGTATTCAGGTAGTTATGAACATTTCCTACCTTACTGCGTTCGACATAGATCCAAATATCGTTTTGGATCTCCGCAAACACAAATTTGTCCTCCGATTCCTATCTGTTTTAACATGTATGTGTTTCGCTAAAGGCTCATAAACGTTTCATAGCTTTTTTATGTTATTCATGATTCACCTTTCGAGTGCACCATGTTAATTTACATCATCATTACCATGATTATCATCTTCGGCAGCATTATGTGGTCCTCTAGTAGAAAAATCTTTGGCTAAGTTCATCTAATTAACAGCATTGCTGTCATCCTCAGCTTGTATGTTTGCTTGTTGAGTTTCTTTGTCCACAGATGGACATAGGCGTTAGTTTACTTGGAGAAACACCCTTCGCTGTTTTTGCGTGGGGGCGATTTCTAGTCTAAGAAACTCCAGCGTTGAACACTTCCTCTATAGATGTGACCAGATCATTGCTGCTTTAAATTTAAATTTCTTTATACTTTATCGGTACTTAGTCTTCTAAATGATGACTTCTATCATAGCTCAACATAACTCTATCCATCGCTCCTTGAGCGACTTTATGCTATTAGATTAAATCAATTTATTATCGTAGTTTACATAATTTCCTTTATAACATCATCAGCTGATGGGCGTCTACTGCTGGACATGGAGCTCTTTCTATTATCTCCGCATTTGTACTGCTCGTATCCAAATCCCAAAACTATCAAGCTTTTGTTCCTTGTCCTTTAAATTGTGCTAATTACTAACTGCTCCTAAATGAGACATGAATTTAGTTCTAATACTCTCCATCAACGAGAGCATTCGACCGTTTAGTAGCCTCTGCTTGTTAATTAGCAAGTCATGGGAAAATTATTAATTAATGCAAGTAACGGGAAAACTTGTATTTTTTTCTATAAAACGAGACGACTGTCTATTACCAAACGGTGCTTATTAGAATGTTTGTACAGACATTACACGGAGTTCATCGTCTTAATATTTAAATACTAGGTTTTGTTACCACTACTACCTGTCAACAACCTACCTAAAGCTCATTAATTTTGATTATTAAGAACACTTACTTCTTAAACATAGAATTAGTAACATTCCTCGCAATAATGTAAGAAGATAGAAAAGAGCTGTTTCTTGTCAATATCGTTCCAGATTCATGCGCGACAGTAAATCAAAACATTCGATCGATAAGAGAAATATCCTTAAAAAAAACCAGGTACAAAAACAATGGAATGTCTCAGTCGTAACACAAAAAATGTGAAAATTTTACGATTTGACTAAAATCTCTCGCCGCAGGTGGGACGGTAAAAACAACACCTCGCAATGCGACTGTCGTAAAACAATAACTTTTATTGTGGGATTTTAATTCATTTCATCCCTTTTTTTAATCCCATCACCACACATTTTTAACTAGGTAAAAAGAAAGAGGTAGAGAATTTTGTAAAGACTAATAATTTTGATGTCAATATAGTAGACATCAAACTAAAGAGAAACGAGAAATCAGATCCAAGACTAAATTCTAATGAAAAGTCATGAATTTCAAAATGTGATCAAAAATTTATTTTATTGTTAAGTAAATGATAAAATAAAATGAAGCACACCTAATTTTTTCCTGATATTTTTTTTTGAGGGTTTTGGATCGTACTATTTACATAATTTACTTCTAAGACTATCTTATTATCAGACATTAGAATAAATCGTATTTATTTATGCTTATTTCTCAAGTCGCTAAAACACCTTTAAAACTGAAGCAGTCATAATTTTATAACGGAATATTAAAGACGATAGTGATTTTTAGACTGAAAATGTCGCACAATCGAACCAGATACCTTTATGTTTTAAGACAAACGGTTAACTTCTGTGCTATGAATGCATATTTTCTAAATTCATTTCTAAACATTGTCTATCGTATCTATTATCTGCATAACGGGTTCAAGCTGAAAACGTATTGAATGACTGTGTATGTATAAGTAATATACCGGCAACTTGATACGATTGAATGGGTGCCCCGGATTCCGAACTATTGATTCGCAAACAGATGTCTGTCCGTCTATTATATACGCATCTATATAACGGTCGATCCGCTATTATTATTGATACGACGAACGTAATTCGAGTCAACATGGAAATACCGAATAATTACTTGTCTAGACTAATATTTGTTAGAATCTTTGTAACGTATTGCGATTTAACATCATCGTCATTATCAACCGTCATAACAATAAACAAGCACTAACTTATATCTGATCATATTTTATTTACTAGTTTTCTTGTTGTTAAAAACAAAATATGGGGAAAATCATATTATTTATATGAACAATTCAAATTAAATATTTATGTTTGCGTTCATTTATTGCATAGTTTAAAAAATATAGAGCACAGATTAAAAAACTTACTATAACTAAATGTTAAATCTTTACAATAGCGAGAGTGGTTCAAATTCGCTATCTGTCTGAATTAATTGGATTAAATATAATAATTTTATTTAACAAATAATGCAAATGAAAATAGATTGTTTTTACAATATAATAGCATAGACAACTATAAGCTAAAATTAAGATAAACCGCATAACACTCGAATACTAAGCGTGAAACATTTCCCGCCGAAATATGACAGACGGAAAATTTTCAATAAACAAAAGTTATGCACCATTCAGCCACATAATTTTTGGTTTGAAAATAGCCCTAACACCAGTTAAATTAACTGTTACTGTCCTGACCAGTCCGCCCCCTCACACATTTTAATAAAGAGATCGTGTAATAGGAATACAGATAATCAACGAGTGCACGGCAGATGTCGGCGCCATGTTGTCGACGTGACGTCACGTGTGTTGCCAGTAATAGTGAGGATTAGTTTAGATAAATAATTATAATAAAAATTCCTTTATACCGCGAAGTGATGAGACATGTAAGACTTTCACTTGATTGTAAGTGATACGACTATAACAATGTGACTATTAAAACGCTTGTTAGTTATAACCATCAAATGAGAGCAGCATTCCGAGCGAGCTATATTTTAACTAAAGTCAATTTATAAAATAAGGTTTCAGTTAAAATATAACTCTAACCAGTAGTTAAGTTAACTGACAGTCTTCCCATAAGCTATTTAAAACGATAGAACCTTAATTACTAGTCAATAGTATTACTTAATTATAGTAGAGTGTAACAGTGAAAACGCTTCATCATTTTTGTGATGGAGAACATACAGGTTTTAAGTATCTTTTTTAACTATCGTAAAATTATTAAATAATAGTGTTACTACTATATTATTGAATAATGATGATGATGATGATTTTTTTCATAGAAACTATATCATTAGTAGTGCGGAAAAAGCATACGGTCGTAAAAATGTAGGTTCGATCTCAACTCAGATTGAGATTTCGGAATAAACGACGTATGCAAACCGACATGTTCCAAGACCAACAGCTTTTGATGGATTCGCGCTTTACTTTTGTGGAAAGAAAGCCCCAGACCCAGAAATAGAAAATAGGATATTTTAGTTTGCTATTTTATTAAGAGATCGAAGATGGTGAACAGTGCTTATATAGAATACAATAGATCGGAAAGAGTTTTAGTATGATTTCAAATTTCACCGCCTAATTCGTTAGGAGTGATAAAAAAAAGCATGCCCGTAAAATTATGTACGAAATGTTTATGTCTCATTAACTAAGCTGTGACCTAGATTTAAGCTGAGTGCTGCTAATGCCTATAACTTTCGAGGGAGCGGCGGCGGCAGGCGCCGATGCGACGCCGCCGGTTGCCATGGCGACCGTCGTATTTCCTCCGATACATTAACCACAATCAAATAATATTTGGGACAAAATCTATTTATAATTAATTTAACTTACTATTTTGTAGTAAATGATAGTAATATTTAGTAGAGCAGCATATAAAAGTTTAGTTCCTAATAAAACGATAGTTATATATTAATTAGTATGAAAGCCTCAATCGGGAATGTTCTTCACAATAATAATTAAAAAAAATATTTAACGCTTTCGTACTTTAATTTTTTTATGTCATTTTAAGTTTTTAATTTAAAAATGTTAAAAAGCAAATCATTTTTTTAATTGGCAACACTGTGTGTGTTGAGGTTCATAACCAAATAAAAAAATATTTATATTACTTATATAAAACTTTTTAGATGTATATTTTGATATAGCTTAAATAATTATAGAATTTTTCAGAGAAACGCCAAAACTAATATACGTTGCGACACATCCAAGAAATATTCGGACGAGTCATTTGGTGACGTTAAATTTAGAAACAGAGGCGAAAGCATGGCAACCCCACGAGTGAAAGTGGGACGAGCGTGTTTAAATAGCCGACGAGCGAATTTGGAAGGATGTTAACACGTCATGGAAACACGAGGATAATGTACCTAATATGTGCTAGATTTTATCCTCAATAAATAATTGTGGTTATAAACATTTTGTTAGAAAAATAGTAATTGTATTGACTGTTAATGAATACAAAATGAATTACTGCATATTGTACTATTATATTTCATACTAATATTTATGTAATAATTGTATTTACATTTCTTATAGTGTAATTGAAATATTGGGAATATTATTAATCCATGACTTTTATAAAATTGATAATAATTAAATAGTTGTATTGATTATTGTAAAGATGGCGCCGCTGTCATTTTGTATAAAGGGCGGACAAGTGTGAATGATCTCGAGCTCATTACTGTTTGGACAGCGTAAGAAGTGTGAACTCAGTGACTTGTGAATTGTATATATAAAAACGTGTAAATTAGATATGTATGTTGAAAAGAGAAGTGTCTATTATATGCAAACTATATATCATACTGGTTGTATATCTCTTTTGAAAGTCTACAGCCTTTCTGAAGTCATATGCTTTTAAGAATAGGAATAAAGTAAACATTTTTTTTATTCTATGTATCATTTGTTTCTTATGTATCAGTTATGTATTGTTTTCTATGTATCAGTAGTCATTTTTTAATTTTATTGTGTAACCGTAGATACCAGCTAGAAGTTCACCTGATGGTAATTGATACTGCCCGTAATAACGCTGCGCTTGAGATGGTATACACTGCACCGCATTGCGCTCGACGCCTTGAGACTTGAGTCTCGTTACCCAAGTATCTTCACTTCCTTAGAACGCCCTTCAAACTTGAACACAGTAATGTTTGCTTACTACGCTTCGGTTAGTTAGACAGTCTCCGGCGACAGACACCTACCAGCAGTAAAGATGATTAAAGCCGTTAACGAGTTTGAGGCTTTGGAAGAGACCTTCACTACACACGATCCCTGAGCTTCAACCTTCTATATCTCTTCTTCTTTTTTGCAATAACAACAGCACGGATATTGCATAGGAAAATAAATTGGCTATAATAATTAAAAAAGGACAAACATTTAATTACCAAACGTTGCTGCATAAATAATAGCAGCAAGGCAAACAGGACTCGTAAGAGTACAAAAAGAAACAACAACAACAGCGCGGAGAGCTCGCAGTTAATCGTCGTAATGGATTCCAGAGTCCCAGCAGTGGGAACAGCGTAACAATCGCATCAAAAGTATAAAGCCGAAGTTTTCAGAATACTTCCACGTATGACGATCATTGTAATTCAATTCGTTACCATTCTTAAAACATCTTTCGATTTGAAAAGCGGACTCCCGGCTGTCAGCGGGCCTGGCTGACGGCATGCACAAAATATTAATTAGATTCGAATACCATATGCTTAGGGTAAGGATCGAACAAATTACTCAGTAATGAATTTAGTAACAGATAGACGATACGAGCGAGACGTTAACCTGATGGTAAGTGATAACTTAATAGGAACTGATAACCTAATGGAATAAGCTGGAGGAGGCCTTCACCCAAAAATGGATTCCTGCAAACATAAAATTGTTATAAAAAAAAATATGTTTATTAACTAGGTAAGTTAGGAAACAAAGTTGGCTTCTTATAACGTAGCGCTAGTTAAGATTATATACACTGCACCACATTGCGCTCGTCGTTAAGACATAAGGTGTTAAGTCTTGTTACCCCAGTAATTACACTAGCTACAGCGCGCTTCAAACCGGAACACAGTAAAATTCGCACACTACTATTTGGCAGTTGAAATACACTCGCGATGTTTTCCTTCAGCGTCAGAGCGCGTGATATTAGTTGGTGTTATGCACGTAAATTGAAAAATTCATTGGCGGAGATCGGATTCGAATCCGGTACCTTCGCGGTGGAAGGCCAGCGTTCAAACCACTAATAAAATACATTGTATTAGCATACGTTATATTCGGCTTCGGCTATTACGCAACTTCCTGTGACGTCACTACCTCTCCGGTTCTACCATTGTAATTCACGTTACGCAGTTTCGCAAGCAATTGTTGGAAGTGACGACGCGGGTATACTCTTGTCTTATAACGGAAGTCCGCAGTTCGATTTCGAAGACAACATCAATTTTAGGTACATTGTCACTTAAAAACATTTGAAATTTAAGTTACTAATAGACAGATAGATAGATAAAATGGTTTATTTGGCCATGCAGTACAAATATACAGAAACAAACAGATACAATGTTTATATAGGGTGTACGAACGAAAGCAAGCCGTGATAGCCTAGTGGTTTGAACGCCGGCCTTCCAATGCGAAGGTACCGGGTTCGAATCCGGCCTGCACCAATGAATTTTTCAATTTATGTGCAGTTAGCATAAAACACCAACTAATATCACGTGCTTTGACGGTGAAGGAAAACATCGAGAGGAAACCTGCATATCTATATAATGAGCATCTGTGCTCGGACTAGTATGTGAAATGGAGAAGGCAATGGCAACACCACTCCATTATAACTGACAAGAGAGTCGTCGTGTGTTTCAATAAAAACATGATGACCACGACCCTCAGTCATGAGGGAATACGACTTAGAAGAAGAAACGAAAGCACATTAACATAGCTATATTTACAAAAAAATTTTGCTGTAAGTACTGCAATGGTGCAAAAAGGCCGTAGCTCAGTGCAAATGTTGCTACGGAGTGAGCAACGCACTGGTTTTCAGCTACCACCTTATTTAGGAGTGATTTTATTTGAGAGGTGTTTGTGCGCGTACACAATATCTATGGTTTAATTTATGCTTTATTATTAAGTGTATATGATGGATAAAACGAAAGAATAAATTATTGAAATTGTGAAATGAATTGAAACTTTGACTCGAGTGCTGGAATTAAGGATTATAGGATTGGGAATTAATTTGTTTTTCTAAAACGAGTGTTTTTAATTCAGTTTTGAAGGAAGAAATAGTAATAAAGCTTTAGTTTCTAATGAAATGTTACTACAGTATAGTAACGAGTATGAAACAAATAGGCGTTTGTTTAAAACAATGTCATCGTTTCTATTGTATCTATTACAAGTGCATTGTAAAGGGGATTCTAATAAAGAAATCGATATTCGATTACAATCGATTGCCGATCATCGATTATCGGGATGACTTTGTTATTCGATTGAGTATTGTTACCGCTTCGTTTATATCGAGTTACAAAACGAATCGATAATTTATTCGCGTTCAATGAATATTTTTACATATCGCTTGTGTATTTTAGTCTTTCTCTTTCTAACCAAAGCTAATTTATAGGTCGTATTCAATATTCCAAATTCAAATATCAAAGATGGCCGCGATTTGAATATTATTTAGAACAGCGATGAGAGGTATTAAGTTTTAAAAACAACAAACTCTACTATATCCCGGTACACTTTTTAAGTTCAGTACACTTTATTAACTGTCGGCGGGGCTGAGTGCTGTTGGTTTACATAAGTAACTAAGTTAACGAGAACTGATCGACTGATAACTGAAAGTAGAACATTGTTGCAGTACTAATATCGATATTAAAAATGATAGTTGGTGGTAAAAGGGGGAAGATTAAGGGTTATATGTATTTATTAATGCTTAGACCAATTTTTTTTTAAATCATGGTGTGAGCTACCCTTACGAGTTAAGGGTTTAAAAGTTAGTCTACGACCTATTCTCAGACCTAATAAATACACATGAAAAATTTCATAAAAATCGGTTGAGCCGTTACAGAGCAGTTTGGTTACAAACACTGCGACACGCGAGAATTTTATATATATATAACAACTATATCTATGTCTGTAATTTAAGAATATTTGAAAAAGTATTTGAATAACATATATATATAAAATGAAATATAGTCGACTTATATGTCCGTAATAAAAAAACGTCTGAAACTAACGCTACTTCAACTATTGCCAGAATATTCGTAGACGTTTACACTCATTAATGAGTGTTAATTTCTAGCACACGAATTTCTCGCTCCACATTATCGCTTTGTAATATTTGCTTAAACTTTGTTAGAACAATTAATGGTTGTTAAGAAAATGTCAGCTTTTTCTATAATAAAGTGAATGCTTAAGTGAAGATATGTATAAACTTTTCTCATACTTAACATGATGTGAAATTAAACTCATGTTAGTAAACAGAGGTCTTATATCTGCCGAAAAACACTATATATACATTACTGTGTTCCAGTTTGAAACGCTGTATATAATTACTGGGGTAACGATACTTATGTCTCAAGCGACGAGCGCAATGTCCTAGTGTAGATATCTTAACAGCCGTGAGAGCCGTGATAGCCTAGTGGTTTGAACGCCGGCCTCTCAATGCAAAGGTACCGGGTTCGAATCCGGCCTGCAGTTAGCATATTCAGTTAGCATAAAACACCAACTAATATCACGTGCTTTGACGGTGAAGGAAAACATCGTGAGGAAAACCTGCATATCTATATAATGAGCATCTGTGCTCGGACTAGTATGTGGAATGGAGAAGGCAATGGCAACACCACTCCATTATAACTGACAAGAGAGTCGTCGTGTGTTTCATTACACATGATGACCACGACCCTCAGTCATGAGGAAATACGACTTAGAAGAAGAAGAAATATCTTAACTAGATCCACATTGTTATCGTTGTATCACTTACCATCAGGTGAACATCTCACTCGTCTCCTAATTATTTATTTATTAGTTGTGATCATCATCAGTAATCATTAATGATGATTTCGATTATTAATGTGATAAAAAAAATGTCCGTTTGCAATCAGATGTGATTGCTTGTCATTGCTCTCGATTGGACATCAGATTCCGCATTCCCCACAATGTACACTGATTGCATCATTCGCAATTGACCTGTCTCGTTTCACGACTCGCAACTTATACTTAATAATACAGTACACTTAATGTTCCCACAGTTGGGACTCGGACCTTCACTCACAGCAGTCGAGGAATCCTCAAAAGCTGTTGTTCTTGGAACATATCAATAACGTTTCTTCATCGGAAGCTTAAGCTCGGTCAGGATCGGAGCCGTATCCTCGAGGTCTCACAAATTTAACCATCACTTTTTATTAAATTCATATTAATATTTTAATGATAATTAAACCTTAAATACAATTTTTATCTGTTTTCTGGTAATTTTGGATAATTTTAAAAAACTACTGGAAATTTTCTGAAGCGACTTTCACTGATAAATAGCTGATAATATAATAAATAATATACACTAGATTTTTTTTGGTTATGTAAAACAAAACAGGTTCTAATCTATTTTACTAGCTTACTCTCTAGTTTCAGTAGTCAGCAGCTCGAATGATTTATGTATATGTATATATTTATATTCTTAAACGGTGAAGAATTTGTGGTATCCGATTCCAATACCACGTGAACGTCACCATCACCAATAAAAATTTCTCACCAAAACTATTTTCATCTGTATCAAATACGATTCATTCATTAAAAATAAAAGCGTCCAACAATCACAGCGTCCATCTTGTTTTTTTCAAGCGTTCATTACAAATGGCCGCCAAAATAAAAAAAAAACAATTGTGACGGGAAGCTGCATTAATCTTTCACTTGAATGATGTTCTTTTACTTATTGCAGTATTTCTTTTCACTACATTATTTATGTCAAGGAAACGTCTTCATTTTTATATATATTATAATAATGTTATATATCAGACATAAACCGTTCTACTTTTACTAAAAATTATATTTCATTCAATACCACAGATTATTAATCAACTGTTGAAGACATACCACAGATTTACAACAACCACATTACAAACAATTTGTTTCGTGGTATTTAACGGGGTATGTATATAAATATCAACTTTTACTAAATATTAATACCGCTGAGTCGTTATAAAATAAATTGTATGACAGTCCGGAATGCAACGAGCTGAATGCGCATGCGTGACAATCCCCGTCCCGTCACATGGCTTAAATTACTGGCAACACACACGAATACAAATCAGTATTGATACAATGCGCTTTAATGGTGAAATAGGTGTGGCTCTTTAGAGGGATATGGAAATATATACAATGATATAGTCAACGAAATATTTCTAATTGTTGTTAAATAAAAAACTATCCACACACAAAAAATCCAAAAGATGAGTAAAAAATTTAACTATGACGTAATTAGAGGACTTTTTGGAAGGTCTAATTTCAACAGTATATATAACAGTGTATATTATATAACAATATGGCGTATATGAATGTGATTATTATATACTATATGAAAAGCTAATTTATTTTAATATAAGTACATAAAAAAATATTGAAGATAGCCGCCGAGAGATAGAGATTAAGAAATACATTTCATGTAAACTATAGTGTTCCCATTAGTTTACAGGAAGCTGTAATTCAAGCTGTCCTTATTCTGTTTCTTAAGCTAAAGAAGCATAATCAATTCTAAACGTTTACCGAAATAAAATTCCCAGATTTTTATCCTCTAAAAACATGTTGAATGTCAACCAATCATTACCCACACAATTTCGTTCCCTGATGAATATTAATGGATTATTCATTAAGTAAATTGAACTCTCCAAATAAATAAGCAGTGGACGCGAAATTCTCAATAAGCCCCTGTTATATGATTTAAGTAATTAAGCACGATTTAACTTTGCATCAACATCATCATTTATAGTTGTCAAAAATCCTTTCCAATCGATAATAACTTACTTTTGTATTCTTCTTCTCCTTAGCATTTTTCCCGTATATTGACGGGGTCTGCTTTCCTACTTCTTGCCCTCCACTTCGCTCTGTCCCGGACGTCACTTTCTTCGAGATCGCAGTTTTCCATGTCCTTTTCAACCACACTGAACCATCGTAACTTCGGTCTTCCTTTCCGCCGTTTGCCGGGTATGCTGAAGCCGAGTGCTTTATTGCCTATATAATCAGGTGGTCTTCTTTTGACATGCCCATATCATCGTAGCCGGTTTTCTTGCAATTTGTCAGCGATGTCGCGTCCCCCAACTTACTTTTGTATTATAGTGATTAATTTTGATAGTCCACTTAATATTCCTGCAACTGGGATTTCAAGAACTCTCTCAAGAATTTATCCATCGCAATGAAATCAAGAAATTTGCAATTCAATTGTGGTACAGGTAAATCTATATCGAAGCTAATGTTGGTCTGAACTAGTTGGAATGTTGGTTTGTATTGGCAATGTTAGCCACTGCGCTCCCGCATGCCAGTGCCATTTGCTTTAATTGTTATGCCAATCGATGTTACTTGTGTCACTGGCGGGGTGAATGCCAAGGGCAATTTTATCGAAGCAATTTATTCAGCACTGATTGTAATCAGCGAAGTTCGTCATCGCGAAGACTATTTCTATGAGCAAGTATACCATAAACATTTTTATCTATAAGACTCCCTTCTACTCGCATGCTTAGTACTGTAAGAAAAGGTTTGGAGGAACCCATAGGTAATTGAAATTATGATTATAATGATGATGATAACATCTTAGAACACTTATTTAATGCATCATCTAAATTATTCTCATACTCGGCTCCATATGATTAAGATCTCTAAAGTTATCCATTAGGTTTTAGTGAATAAAATTATGAGTAAAACGATTGTCGCAACTTAACTCTTCTATATCGGGGAACTAAGATCTTATTGAAATCTCCTCCTCATCAGAAATCCATCAAATCATAAATGAGGAGGTTTGGCCAAGAAAACTTAACATTACATACAACTTTCATTAGTTTATGAAAATAAGGTGTCCAGTGTTAATACAGTATTACAAAATAAATGTATATTAAAACCTCAATATTATAGTAATAATCATTATTATCATCGTCAGCCAATTACACAGTATCTGAGTTAAATTCAGACAATATGCAGCTTACGAGATAAAAACTTCAAAACATTCTTTATTTTAACTAAATTTATAGATATATTAAATTTTGGTATTACTTGTTTAATATCCATTACAAACTTTGATCTCTTATCACCGTTCCTTCAAATTTTATTTTGGAGTTATAAAATTGTTCATACCCTTCTCTAAGACTATAAATATCTGCATCTAAAAATTTTTAAAAATTTGTTCAGATGTTTAGCCGTGAAAAGGTTACAAACACAATTGTTTATATAATAACGCTTCAGTAGGGTGGCACCGAAACTAATCAAGTCGGCACCATCAATGCGTAGTCAATCAACAAACCGACCGATGGACAATCAATAGGCTACCCTGCGGACCCCTGTGCAGTATATAGACATACACAACCCCCTGCGGAAATGTGAATTGACCAATTAGCCGGTTATGGTGCCCTCAGCGAAGATGTGACAGCCCGGGGGTCGAAGCCGACGAGTCAGTATGAATTGCGGTTAATAATGAAATTTGAAGTTGGTAGAGAAGACGAGAAAACGTTCAACAATAGTCATTAATAGACTCAAAGATAACGATTAAGTCTTCTAATTAAGCTATGAAATAGATAATGTTGATTAATCTACATGCATTGCTCTTTGAAAGTATAATTAAAACAAATAACAACAAAGGAGTTGCGTAATGAATGCATCCCATGGGATTGTTCCCACGTCGCGCTCCCTTTCCCTTTCGCTCGTATGATTGCAGAGAGGGAGCGCTGCTTAGTGTTAATAGCGAGAGCGTTAAGCCGTTTATACTAATTTAGATGTTTAGCCCGTTTTTATCAGTGTATCATGCGGGTAGTTAACAATTCCAAATTATACAGGACGAATTCACATTAATAACAAAATAGCTGTTTACTCCACCACGTGAAGATTCATAAAAGGGTATACTTTTAATTACATTTTTAGCGACGATATAGAAGGACCTCCATAAGAGTTTCAAAGTCATACTTATTGCAATGAAAAATTTCTGCCGCACAAAGAGTTGTTTGCAAACTTTACTGTGTGTCCAGTGAAACTACTGAGTCACAAATGTAACAAATGTTGGCCAAAGACGCCGCGTTGCACAAAAGAACAGCACCTGACTATGATCTATGCCCCATTTCTTATGTAAAACACACACTTAGATCCCAAACCCGCAACAATTGGAGTGATAGATACAACCAAAGCAATACAGGGGCGGTAAAAAAAATTTTTCTTCCCAATACTGATACTGCGTTCTCACTACTAAAAAATATGTCTTTAAATCCGCTCATAGTCCAGGCCCTAACAGGACACGGGGGCTTTGGCAGTATCTGCACAAATTCAAACGAAAAGACGAACCGTATTGTGTTTGCGATCCAAATATTGCAGAAAGCATTATACATCTTCTTATAGATTGTCCTAGGTACCTTAAGGAAAGAATAGAAATAGAAATAAGATTGGACAAAAAGATATCCGAACAAAATTTAAGTAAAATGCTGATGTCAAAAAATAAAGAAGTATTGTTAAAATTTATGGAGAAGGTTACGAAGGATGCTGTTAAAAGAAATAGAAGTAATTAGGAGTAACTACAGATATATAATATACACACACAAATAAATAGCAAATAAGATCTCAGACTTTAGTCCGAGGAAAAAGCATAAATATATATAAAAAAAAAATGTAACAAATGTATTGAGCTCCAAACAGCACCGGTTTTGTATGAATAGGTATATCACCATCATGTGAACAACGTCGAATTAAAAACCTTAACAAGAACACAGTTCATACTAACGGTCACCGGCATCAGTGTGGTATGTATCATAATAACAATACACTAACATTATCGCATCACTTCAAACGATCTCGCGACACTTGTACACAAGCGGTGCAATCAGCGCGGCTGTTCCGAGAAGTCGGCGACCACAGACACTAAGCACCGGATGCTGGGACTCGGAGAGCTATCGCACAATCCGAGAACGAGCGATTAATATCCTCTAACAACATTCGGAAATATAACAACATACTACCACCACAATTACCACATCGTTAAATCCAAAAAGGTTTTTGCTAATTATACCTTATCACTAGATGAATCTGCTGCAGATCAATTTCTACAGTTATCACCATAACATTAATCTGACTATCAACATATCAAAGCTAAAGTATTTTCGATACAATTCTTACCTAACTTCCGTTTTATAGTCAATCAGATCAAATTGAAGACAAATGTTAGCCTATTACAGATAAAACAACAAAAAAGGAGCATTAAAAATAAACATCTACGCCACTGCCTTATTACAACAGTTGTTGTGACAATAAAGTTATATCATTAGAAAGATTATTACCACTAAACATAAACGTTTGTCCAACTGTTCTCACGAGTACATTTGACCCGAATAAACATTCACTTTACTAGCGTTATTACTTCACAATCAAATAGATTGCTTTGTGTGGAAAATAATCGTAAGTAGCCAATTGATTATTGTAAAATCTGCTTTTTTTTGAGAAGAAAAAACTCATTTGAGTTTAAAAAAATATACAATGGCTCTTTTATCATCATCTCTGCCCTTCTGTGCAGTGTATGTGGTAAGTCTAAACACCACAGAGTATCTAAAAGGAGAAGAAATATTAATGAACATGAATTTTTGAGTATTACGCATTACAACTCCAACTTAATAACAACCAACAACACAAGCTGTACTTTTTTTTGTTTGATTGTTCTTCTAAGATTATTTAAGTTTTCGTACAAAATTAGTTTTTTTTTTGTTTTTGTATATATATATTAAGTAATTTTTCCCTTTTTTAGGTTTTTTTATATTTATTTGTGCTTGTATAACTATTTAAATATGATAATTATAAGGAAGACAAAGCTAAAGCAGAAGGCAGGGGACTCCACTGTTTATGTTAAATGTAGTTTAGCGAATGAATGTTTAGAATTTTTTATTTATTAGTTCAACCACCACTGTCACATCACAATATGATATTACCGTATATAAACGAGTTAATTTATACTTTACCCTTACCGAAACAGAGTAATCATTGCAAACATCACAGCCAATTAACAGTCACCCCACAGTAAGTCCCCACTTCCGCGAGCTCGCGAGAAACGGGGCGCTGATTCATTCGTACGGAATGCGCGGCGAATGTGAGCTTCGCGGTGCTTTGACGACGCCGAGCTGCGCCGAGCTGCGCCGAGCTGTGCCGAGCTGTGCCGAGCTCCACCGATAGCACCCAAAGTGAGATATGAAAGCTAAATTTATATTCGTGAATAAAATAAATTTTCGCAACGATACAAATTATTTGTAAAATTTATAAAATTTGTATATAAAAATAAGTACTTGTACGTATTTTGTATATATTTAAAAGTACACACATGTTTTAAATATAATATAAACACTTTTTTGTTTTTTTTATACTACTATGTGACGAGACGAGCAAGACGTTCACCTGGTGGTAAGTGATACGCTTGCCCATGACAACGTGGTGCTAGTTAAGATGGTACACGCTGCACCACATTGCGCACGGCACTTAGAGGCATAAGGTGTTAAGTCTCGTTACCGCAGTAATTACACTAGCTACAGCGCCCTTCAAACCGGAACACAGTAAACATTTGCCACAATTATTATTTTATAATTAAGCCGTAGATGGTAAAGCGTGCTCGTTAAGAATATTCTAATATATTGCCGGAACACAGCTATGCTGTTATAGCGAAAGATTTAATATAGAGAATGGTTCTTAGCTGAGGGTTGGACCTGATCATCAGCGAAACTTCAAATGTGGCCCCGGAATCGAAAAAGGGACAGCTAATCACTACGCCTCTGAAGAAGTAAAATGTTTGAAAGCAGTTGTAAATCACTTAATCCAATATGTCAAATTAATTCGAAATATTTTCATTACAGTCAATAAACAATCATAGATTACAATATTGAGTATACAAGATCAAAATAGTTAATACCACTGTATAAATCCTTTCAAACCCCATCAAACACCACATTCCCATATCTCATCCCATGTTCGGTGTAATCTTTTGAACGTCCCATTAATCCTTCAATGGGTTAACTAATAACGTTTATAGTATATGATATTCCGATGAAAGATTGATTATTGTCTACTAAACAATCTTTGTAGGAGCTCTATGTCCGGCAGTGGACGAACATTGATAATGTTACTGTAATATTTTTACGATTAAGACTAACTGGGCAACGATCCCTATCTTATCGTCAAAGGACACTTTCGATGGTATACCAGTCTAGAGAAAGTCTGAATCGAAGAGCTGATGGATAGAGCACCAAAAATTTATCCTTTGATTTGTCATTATCTAACTCAGCTTTGGATTCAAATCATCTGTGATACAGGTTTTTTGGTTCCAATGTACTCACAGCTGGGACGCCCCCACAAGGATAAAGTCAATGCCGTCTATCAACTACGCCAATCAAGTGCGGGATAATAATAAACAGCCAAGTTGATTTTCCGGGGGCTGGGATTCAGAGAGAACCATATAGAATGGATCATAGCCACCATGCTAACCGTAAATGCATAATAAATCGCCAAATATTCCTTCTGCTGGGTTTCCAGAGCCTACTTCCAGTCTCTATTTACTACGCTAACCAAGTGGACTCGCAGCAACTGTTCCATGTGGCTCAAGATAGACAAAATTCGCAAATCTGATGGCCAACCTCCAGTATTGGAGAGGCACTTTAAGAAGTCGAACCAAGTATGTATTGATGAATAGTAATAGCACATATGTTTTGTTAAATTTCTTTACCCTAATTCTAACTTCTCTCTGAAAGCCTGTTACTTAAGCCTCAGTCGGCGAGGGCTCCTTTAACCCTTCCGTTGACAGCTCGCTTCGTTAACCCCGAAACGTGTAACCGTCGATAAACTGTCTGTCCGTCCCAACACATCGCGGCCCGTTTGCTCTATTTATAGATTATTCACGCTCGACTATAACCGTTTGGTTAGATTTGATTGAATAGTTAGATATTTATGAGTGACTTTAATTACTTAAGCGGTGATGAAAACGATAATCAATATTGACGAACGAATGGCAATGTAGTGAATCTAGTACACATATACACTTCATTATTTAATTAGGAAATATTAAAAATGTTTGTTTAACTTATTTAAAGCTGAGCTTATTCTCTGCGTTAGGAATTAGTAATTGGTTTTTTTTTTGGAGGGATATTTGGGTGGATAATCTTAAATCCTATTTACTCATCTCTTAAAGACACCTACGGCGAATTTGATTGGGAATGCTTTTTTAAAAATGGGAAACGGCGAATAGACATTAGATAATAAATAATCGTTAAAGCATAAGAATTATTAGAAAAATTTCCTAAAAACGAATAAAAAATTCAATAAACTTCTTCCTTTTGACTAAACAATTCTAAGGAGGAAAGTGGTTTTGTTATCATTTGTAAGAATTCCTCATCAAATATTCGTAGGAAATCTTGAAACCTTGTCATTATTCCCATCCTTCTTTTTTCCCATTAACGTTTGCATGTTGATTTATCGACAGCATAAATTGAAGGCTGATGTTCGTTACCGCGAAGTAACTTTTGCTTAATGACTCCCGGGGAATATTAATGGACCTTCATTATGGAGATTTGGGCGCGGTGAGCGAAAATATTCCGATTCCACCGAATTTTTTTAACGCTTCAATTACGGCATAGCTGTTCTCATGTTAACTATGATTTATTAAAATATTATTCTGGTACGTCAATATGCAATCGACATTGACCCCATAAACAGTAAATATTTACTGATAGGCTCGTCCGAAGATGAAATATAAATTCTATTTGTTTAATATGATATAGAAATCGTTTAATAAAACATTAAACTTTGAGAAGATTAAAAATTTTAAAAATCTGCCGAGGAAGTATTTTTAAAGTATCAGGTGTTGCACAGGGTACTAACTTGGGCCCGTTAATAAAAACAATTCTAGTGTTGAATAAATAATAATATTAATCGTTTTCATGTTAAATATAGAATATAATAACGTATTAGGTTTCCCATTATATAAATATTAAACCCTATAGCATCCGACGGAGATCAAACCACAGAGCAATCTCGTTATAAAAGCAGCAAAAGAAAGCAAACAACATTCGAGACGGATTCTTCCCTTGAAATTGTTCTTTATTTTGAGTGCCGTAAGTGTGTTATTATAACGCAGATTCAATGTAAGCGATTTCGCAGAAACACTTTGCGCCCTTTTATTATTAACACAAACGTAAACTCGACGTCTTTACAATACCTACATGTTTATTTTTGTTATATCTGACGTGATATAATACATATACAGAGCGCTCATATCAAGGTCCGGGTGATGAACGAGGTTGTTGATTATAAAGGTTATACCATACAATAAATGTTTTACGCTATACAAAATCTAACTCGCCGAAAGATTAATACAAACTGTATAAGATAAAGTATATAACATAAATTTAAGGTTTCACTAAGTTCTATAACTAACATAATTAAGATTAAAAACTAATAAAATTTCCGTCAAGGCGTTCAGTGTATGTAAAACAGTTAAATACACAGAATACTCCGCCAACAAAATGTCATGTTAACTGATTGTGAGGAGCTAGACTTAAAAAAACTTAACTTAACTTTGAAGTTAGCACTATTTGATGATGAGCTTTAAAAAAATCGAAAACCCAACAAGCCCACGACTCACGTTGCCCCGGAATCGAAATAGAAAGACAGTTAATAATGTACCTCAATTTTTTTCCATTAAAAAAATTGTTACTGAATTAATAAAATCAATTGTTATATTTCAGAGTTCATTAAGAAAAGTTAGAAAGAGATTTTTTTTAATAATGTATTGACTAACGCTTGACTACAATCCCACATAATGGTAACAGGCCATCTAGTCTTTGATGGTAAAGCACGCTAGTCTAGAAGAAGTCTATTCATTCTTCTCTTAATAATTCCCTAGAGTAGGTTAAATTATAAAGTACATAAACTAGTTCCAAGCATATTAGTATTATGAAGCGTCATCAATTTGTATTGTTTAGGACACCGTGTCCCGTGTGTTTGGTTTATGGAAAAGTTGGTCTAAAGACCGAGTCTTGACGGTGAAAGGGCGCGTTATTTATAGACGTGCATCATCCTAAACTTAAGGTCTTGTACGCTTTAACTCCAACTGCATCGGCTGTTAGAAATTTGTTTATGCTTACTTTAGGTTTCCGAGATTTAAGCCCAGGTATTAAGCGCGTGAATCATCAAAATCATTATCGAATAATTTGAGCACACAGACTCTTGTGCCATTAATGTTGCAAAATATTAATCATGGAGTACACATTTAACACGCCCTCCTATATTTGTCAATAAACGTGTTAACATAAAAAATGTAATTTGTTAACTTTGAACCGAAAATGGTAGTAGATATTTTTTAATGACGCAGGAAGACCATTTAGCTTTGAGACAAGCCAATAAAACGAGCTGATGATGAGATCATGTTGGATAGGACAGTAGTAAATTGTGTTATTTTTATCTCTAGTAGGCTAACATTTAAACTAAATTTGGCACATCGAAGAGACAATGACGTGATTAACTCTAGCTCTCACAAACATCCAGAGCACATCGATGCTGTTATGACGGCAGATTTACAATAAGGAAGCTAACCAGGCGGGTTAAAAAATATTGTAGCACCAAACAAATCCCATATGTGGCACAGATAACGAATCGAATTCTATAACTAGGCAATCGCTAAGAGCAACATGGTTACTTAATAATGTTCGGCGATGAAACATGTCCTTGTTTTGATTGCTCAGATCACCTCTTTCAAGAAAGAAGAATCTTAAATAAAACAAGGAGTTTATAGACATATTATAATAAGATTCTAAAAAAGGCATCTTAAAAATATAGATGCGTTACGCGACATAGGTGGGTAAAACCTTTTTTAAAACGGCTCCCCTCGCAGCTGTGGGTGCAGACTAAACAATATTACCGTCATAATGACTAATCACCAGTTAAAAAAAAATTATACGCCCGTTGTGTAAACAGTGTTGTTACGGAGCGTATTGAACCAGTTTCGTTCGGCCTTTAACTATGAGTTAGTTCACACGACTGTACTGTTACTGAAGTGTTGTTTGCAGAAAAAACTAAGTCATAAAATTTTGTGTCCATCAACAGTAATATTTCAATTAATATTTTTATAGATCTGTTCATCCTTAACTTTTTTTGCATTGGATTGAAACTGTATGACGAAGTATAAAATTTCATTATCTTAATAGTAGGACTCAATGATATTGAATTTACCTTACCAAATTTGTTATGTAAAGGGATTCGAAATTCCCACGCATAAAGAGATAGTTTTTGTTACTAATAAAAATAACTAGATTATCAACCGGTTATTTGGAAACAAATTTCATCGTAACATGTAACAGTTTATTGCCGACTTATCAAACGGAAGCAGAGTACCTGAAATAATACAGACAATAAACAAGAGGCTGATAAAAAAAGGCCATCAAACTTTCAACGGGTCTACCGTATTTCAGATAACGCCAATTAGTACAATTCAACGGCTCAGGGTACGATGGCTGCGCGTGCGCACGTGTGAGCGCGTTGTGGGGGTGATTTTAACTGAAGCAGCCGACATCGATACAGTGTGTTGCACCGCCATTGTGTACATTGATGGCTGTTTTTAGTTTGCTTAATGAAATTCTGGGATCTAAATATATTTTGTGTGAATTGGATACGTTTAAAAATAGTACAGCGAATACAATTAAATTTAAATCTGTCGTATTGTGCACGAATAATGTCGAGGGGAGTGCTTCTGAGGTATTTTTTAATTGTGGATTATGTTGTAGCTTTGTGTACCCACGAACATGTGCAGGAATGGATGGTAAATCCATTTATCCACCACGCAAGCCAAGTGGGGTTGGTGGTTATCATGTATACGTAGACGGAAGCTATTTTTGAAATACATGTTAGATATTGAGGATAAATAATTGAGGTTATAAACATTTTGTTAGAAAAATAGTAATTGTATTGACTGTTAATGAATCCAAAATGAATTACTGCATATTGTACTATTATATTTCATACTAATATTTATGTTATAATTGTATTTATATTTATATTTCTTATAGTGTAATTGAAATATTGGGAATATTATTAATCCATGACTTTTATAAAATTGATAATAATTAAATAGTTGTATTGATTATTGTAAAGATGGCGCCGCTGTCATTTTGGTATAAATGGCGGACAACTTTGGATCTCGGGCTCATGACAAATAAATGAGTGTGAACTCAGTGACAAATAAATTAGATATGCATGTTAAAAAAGAGAAGTGTCTATTATACATAAATTGAAAAATATAATTAATCAATGTAAACTAAGTAAATCTACATTTAGGTAGATTGTGTTAATGAATCGCACAAAAGCAGACTAAACGAATGTGCGTCATTAATTGGTAGTGTTCGCGGGCGGGTCCGTCAATTCGCAATTAATTCGGGCGCGGTGGAAGTTTTATTGGAGCAATCTCATTTGCCGAATGAGCGCGACGTTTTTGAGTACCAGCGTGATCTGTTCCAGCCGAAATAAGTCCAAGGTTAGGCGATTAGTTAATTAAAAAAAATTGCTAGGACTTGGCGATGGACTGGAATGTGACGCGTTTAATTACATGAAATTTCTAGCCGGTTCTAGTGAAGAAAGATAAAATATAAATTATAAAAGAGCAGACTTTATTTGTCATCCATACTCTATATAATATTTTACTCTCAACATCTATATTTTATAACCGTTTATACTTAATCTTACCAGGTGGTAGGTCTCTGTTGCCGGAGACCGTCTGGGTGGGTACCACCGCAGCTCCTATTGCAACCGACAAATAGTAGTGTGCGAACATTACTGTGTTCCGGTTTTAAGGGCGCTGTAGCTAGTTTAATTACTGGGGTAACGAGACTTAACACCTTATGTCTCAGGCGACGAGCGCAATGTGGTGCAGTGTATACCATCTTAAGTAGCAGCACGTTGTCATGGGCAAGCGTATCATTTACCATCGGGTGAACGTCTTGCTCGTCTCGTCGCAAATTAGTATAAAAAAAAAAATCTTAATTATAATCATTCATGAAGCATAAAACGTGGAATTGTCTTCAAACTCAAGATCACTTTTTATTGGACGAAGCGACGATCCGAGAAATACATTTACCTGATGGTAAGTGATACCATAGTAGTAGTGGACTGGGCTTAAATACCATCAATTAAAAAAAATAGCCCAAGATCGGAAAAGTTTTCTCAATCTGACCGCCAAACTTCAGTTTGAAGAAGGCACCTTATGATGATGATGAAGTGATACACTTGACAATATCAACGTGCCGCTTGTTAAGATGGTAAACACTGCACCACATTGCGCCTCCTTGAATTATTTGTTAAGTCTCGTTACCGCAGTAATTTCACTAGCTTACAGCGCAGTAATATTTGCACACTACTGTTTGACTGTAGAAATATAAGCTGCTGTGGTACCTAGACGACTAGACGGTCTCCGGCAACAGACTTCCCAACATCTAATAAATTTAACCATATACCAAGAGTTGAAATGGAAAACTTGTTCTTCTCCTTATATATAACGTGACGCTTCTAAGTGAATTACAATTGTTTTGATAAGTAAAAAGCCACCACGAAATATGTTTACTCATAACCCTATTCAGGCAACGATTATAAATATAACTTCTTCACACCACGATCGCGATAGGGCATACAAACAAAGCACACACACAAGCGATGTATTTGCTTCTTGTTAGTTTCGTAAACTCCTACATGTTTACGCAATGTCCATCCACCTTGTACAGTTGTTTATCTAATAACCCGTTGTTTACTTTACCTACCTTAATCAAAGTAAATATTTTAACTATTATAAACATATATATCTAACAGGTAAATGTAGTAATGAACTTCGTTATTAATTTGCTTGAAGTTTGAGTAAGTTTTATATTAGACGTTGATGGTTTTAGATCCGATAATGAAATTGTTTATGAGTTTCGTCCATGTCTTTATCATCATTCATCAACAGTGGATTCTAAAAAAGTGACTACTGTTGTGCAGTGACTATAGCCTTTGCTTTGTAAAGGGGGCTTCCTAGTTGATTTTTGGAATGTTGATGGGGTTCTTCGAACCAACCTGTTTCTCCAACCAATTTCATCTTCCGAAGATCAGTTCATCATTTTCAGCATATTTATTATGTTTTGATATTTTCAATTCTTATGATACTTTCAATGGCAATTTATGTTTTATCCAAATCACTTATAAACAAATAATAATTAAATGTAATATAATGTTATATAACATCCAATTCTTCAAGAACTTCATCAAACTTTAATAATTTATCAAGTATTATAATATGCAGTAAACGCCTTAAAATATCTGTCTGTTTGACTCAATACAGGCGTGATGTTGTAACAATATTTCTAAATTGGAGACCTTACCGTCGAAACCTATTGTCAGATTCGCTTTTTTTTGTACATTTCATCTACTTTCGACCACCAACAGCGTATCGAATTCATAAAAACCTCGATAAAAACCATTATAAGTATCATTACGACATAATTCTGTTACTCAGCTATTTCTAATTAAATTATCTTTTAAACCCGTAACACTTCTATAAAAAGTCAATATTACCAAATTTCAGTTAAAATTACCAAAGCCATTCAAATGTGTGGTAATGGTTTATACAAACAACACCATAAAGCTTACAAAACCGAACGGGCAAGTTAGTGTCACGAGTGCCATTCTAACACCATGGTTATTTGGACCAAGGTCACACATTACAAATAACATTATTAACGCTTGGCGATTCTGGATTTGATATTTATCTTTACACATATTTCGTAATCTAAATCACTTTACCGTATTTAAGTTAAGTCACCTGGGAGGTTAAGATCTCAATGCGAGATGAAAATTAGGTTCAGCTATGTAATAATCTGTCAGTAAATGTCTTCAGACATATTTACCATCACTTAAACTTTCTGCTAGTTTAGTCTATATTTCTATCTAATAACAAGAGATATATTTTTTCCAACAAGTTGTAGTTTATCAGCAAAACATTTACTAGAAAATTATTTACAATGTATACATTCACAACCTTCTTTGTTCTCTGTCGTAACATCCCAAGTTTATAAAAACGCAGTTACTACAAAAGTAGGACAAACTTTATCAAGAAAAGATGCCAGAGATTTAAGAACACTTCTACTCTACTTGATAAGTGGTGTCTGCAATCAGTGCAACAAGACTACCTGTCTTACATCACCAGCGTGCGGAGATAAAACTTGACCGATAAAAAGGGGCTATCTGGTTTGTTACGCTCAGTTGAGAGGTTCAAAAACATCCAGAAAACACTTTCAATTACATTCTCAATTGGGTACACGTTTTCACTTGTACCAACTATATTTAAAACCTTCAGAATTTACAAAATAACAAAAGCCGTCCATGTCAACTACCAGGTCCGACAAACATGACATTTAATGTTCCCACTTCTAGGTCCTTCTTTCACAAACAAAAACTCAAGATCCTTTATGGACTATGCCGGTTATGTGCGGGTTGTTGGTAATCGGATATCCCCGAAAACTTGTGAAAATTATTTGTATGAAACATTTTGGTTTACTCACAATGTTTTTCTTTTCTAAAAGCATAAGTTGAGTGGGGTTTTAAACGTATCGTATAGCACATAAACTCAACACACAAGCTGAGCTATCACTACTTTCACTAGATTTTAGCAGATTTTTGTCATGATTAAAATTAAAAGTGTCGCAATAACATTTTAAAATGTGGATGCTTATGTGGTATTAAAGATTGGAATTTAAAAGAAAGTTATTTACAATTTTTGCTATAGAGACCACGTTAAGTTTACTGTCAATTCTTAACAATAGAGCATATACATAAAACAACAACTTCGTATAGTCTAGACCTTTATAACACCTAGACCGTGAAGCTATATACCTAATGCATTACGAATTTAGTCCATTCACCATTGTTATTCAATGCGGATGTAATTTGGCTGATTCTTCATTTCATTGGTGATTTTCTTCGTTTTCACTTTTATTGTCAAAAATACAAAAATCTTTGTGCGCGTGTTAGTATTCAGTTCAACTAAATATAGTAACAGATAACGGGAAACAATCTTGGTCTCGTCCCAAAAATTCTGGGTTATATGTGCAGGGCACTTATGTATTTTAACGTGACAACGTCTATTAATTATATCACAAAAAATTTTGATAATAAATTTTATTATTCTTGTTTGACATGTTTATCGGGTTACAAATCAAGTTATACTAACTCTCAATTATATTTGTTAGGGATTTTATTTCTAATTATTATTGAGCAATAGAATACATCTTTTACTTTCAACCAATTCGGGCAAACGCATACCGACTTAGCGGTCGGCGTAAGCCACGCCCACTTATGTGCGGGACATTTCTCAGCACGCGCGTCCTATCTTATACCAATTTAATAGACGTTGTCACGTCAAAAACTGTACTTAGACGTGCACCTTGTGGTACTCCATAAAAAGAAACATACATTTTATGTAATTACAACGGTAACAAACAATTATAGAATTCTATTTCCATTGAGATATACGCCTTAGACATATACGCTTAGGCTAAAACCACGAAATTGTAAAAGACAGTGACTCAAAATTTACTAAATCTATTGCAATTAAAGGGCATTGCGAGGTCAATTTTAAGGAATGAGCTGAATTGCAAAGAGCAAACCAAATGGTGGAATGCGGTAACACCGGGTATTAACCTTTATACATTGAATGTACTGACTATTACAAAACCAAATATTACTCTCAAATAGTAATCGTATTTCAGGGGTCTAGTAATATCGGGATGGACCAGCATCGCATCAGCTGAGCTACTTTTCCACCTTGCGCAGGAGGCCAAACTATTTATAAAACAAATAGACAACCTTCAGATGAAGAGGTACGATAAGAAGTAATAACAAAAATTAATATTCCAGTACTTTTCCATCAACATAAAGTGAAGAACGGTCATTTCTATTACCTCCGGTCAAATTACGACTTCGTACCATCATCATATCAGCTCATAGTCCTTTAAAAAGGCTCATGAAGAAATTACAGCGACTATGAAGACTATTTCTAGTAACATTGCATCAATGGATCCAGCCTTTGAAATATAACTCTTTTATTTCTACAAATTTGATATGCTCGTCATTATCAAATTTAAGTCGTTGAATCTCTTTATTTTTGATCCTAAACAATTCTCCATAACCACGTGAGTTGGTTACGTCCATGATAGAAACCATGAATCATTTTGTAACACATTGATTGATCGATCAAACAATGGATTAGATTTGAATGAAGCAACGCAGTACAATTGTTTGTACGTCCGATAATGCGTAATGGGCGTATTACGATAATTAACGAGATGAGATTGTAATGTGTGGGTTGTACAATAAGATATGAGATAAAAGTTACAGTGTTTTTTTTTAACATCAAATAGAGACGAGCAGGTCGTTCACCTGATAAGAATATACGCTCTATATGTGATTCCACTGAGGTCTTTGAAATAATACGTGCGAGCGTTTACTTTCAATCTTTAAACATGAGATTGAAGTATTATTCAAATTTGTTATAACTCCCTGGTTCGATTTCTGGCCAATAATTTATTGAGTATGTTTATTGATACAGTTTTGGCGAGCCCATCAATCATTCGTCATAACAACATTGTTGTGTTCTCCCTGTCACGATATCCACAGATATGCTTGTATATAAGGTCAAATGACCACGTCATTGACGGTCTCTTATTATTACACAAACAACAAATCCGCAAAAAATCTGTTAATTGAAATTTTGACTCAAATTCCATTATCTTCATATGGGTTAGTATTTTTTTAAATAGATAATGTAATAAAAAGTCTATTCTCTAGTCCCTTATTATTATAAATATGTAAAAATTAAATATTCTAATAAAACAAAATTGGAGTAAGACTCGTGCCTTGTGTAATCCCAATCGAAAAGAACATAAATCGACTTTATGTTGAATTTTTTCAGATTCGATTACGAATATAGCTTATTCGTAACAGTTGTACGAACTGATAAAACAAACTGTACCAATATTTGCGCTTTCTTTGCCCTCAATATCACGCTCTCACACGTTTTATCGTCATTTGGACTTCAAGATAAAACGCGATAGGACCGCTATCTCGCTTTTGGCAAAATGATAATTTTTGCTAAAATATATCCGAGAATACAATTAGATAGCAGACGTCTACTTGTGTTAGTAAAGATGTTGATACACATACGCACCTCACCTTGAGATATTAGATATTAACTCTCGTTACCACAATAATTTCGTACCAACGTCTTCCTAACGGAACACAGTAATATTAGCCACTGTTTAGCATAAACAGGAGCTAGGATAACTACTTATACAGTCTCCAACTACAAAGATCTACCAACAAAATCGTTTCAATCTCATGACAGTTCACAATGCTCTCTGTCACTTTTATCTGTTACCTGGATCAACTGCTTAAAAACAGTTTCTTTGTTATTAAAATCGGAGATTATCATTTATTTATATATATAAACTAGTGTAAGAGTTCGTTACTTTTCGCACGGACGAACAGTAACAATGTACGTACCCGCATTTCGCACATGTGTATTTGTGCACTTGCATTATATTTAGACGCAATGGGCCCGGCTGAAGCCACATGTGAGTGAAATATGTTCATGCACTTGCTATATGACGTACGCGTATAATAATTTAACGAATACATCGCATCTTAAATCAATAAAACAACCCTATTAATGTTCCCACTGCTGGGTCTCGAGTCCTTCTCCTATAGCATAAATATATTCTAAGACTGCTTGAACATTCTTCTAGCATTATCTGCATGCGTTTCTCTACTTCAAATTAACGAGATGATCTGATACACCGCTACTTTAAGTAATTAATAACAGTTAATAATTCGTAAAAGTATTGAATTACCGTATCTGTTACAAACGAAATGTTTTTCTATGCTCCAAAATGGCTGAACAAATAAAAGCTAACAACATTTCGGGTATTAAATTACATAGTATTATATGAGAGCACCGTTACATTCGATAGCTTGATGCCAAATCAAATGTGGGCCTGAAGCAGTCGCCAAGTAACGGAACGGACAAATTGATTTAAAAAAAAATACTGACATAGACATGATGCCTAAATACAAATTGAACTAACACTTTTTATAATGATACAGTACAGCATCAGAGCCGTGTTAGCCTAGTGGTTTGAACGCCGGCCTTCCAATGCGAAGGTACCGGGTTCGAATCCGACCTGCACCAATGAATTTTTCAATTTATGTGCAGTTAGCATAAAACACTAACTAATATCACGTGCTTTGACGGTGAAGGAAAACATCGTGAGGAAACCTACATATCTATGCCATGACCATCAGTGGTCAGACTAGTATGTGAAATGGAGAAGGCAATGGCAACACCACTCCATTGTAACTGCCGAGAGAGTCGTCATGTGTTTCAATAATAACATGATGACCACGACTTAGAAGAAGAAGATGTACAGCATCAATGCTCTTTATAGTCTAGTACCTATTCATCATAAAGCCACAGCTGGGTATAATCTAAAGATCTCCACGCCCATTCTGTTTCCCGAAACCAGGCTCTGGTTCCAACAAGCACTGGATCAGGTTGGTAAGACATAACCCAAATCCCATTCACATGAATTCCCAGAAACCAGAGCTCAAATTATTTATGAGTACATCTATATAAATTTATTTATTTATTAGGTGTATTTACAGTGTACAATGGTAATAGGAAAAAAAAACATCACATGACTAACTAATTCTAGCATGAAAATCATGAAGATCATAATAATTTATACTTTCATGGGAGATAAACAGAATAACTAACGTCTTTAACTTTTTCTATTATTGTTTTATTTAAAATTAAAAGATTTTTTTTTAAATAAATATAATCTGTTAATAACTTTGTGTCGTCGTCTTTAATTACAATATATAAAAAATCTAATTTGAATTGTGGTAACACCGAAGATCATCACCTTTAACACAGTAACTAGTTAAAGTACTAGTTAAATTACTTGAGTAAAAGAATTAATATTTTTTCTGTAGACAATGATAATAATATTTTGTTGTATATATTAATCTAACGCCACATTTTGTAGACTTATCACTTAACATCAGGCGCACATATTGCGAGTCCGTGATATTAAAAAAAATAATTATCTCAGAAATATTATTCACGCTGAAAAATAAATATGCTAAAACAGAATCAAAGTGTTTCGAGTCGTTCATTTGTATGGCAATAAGAAGGCGAAGTGAAACATTAATCCCGCCATGGAATTATTCACGCTTGTCCGTAACTAATTCCAACCAAGTCCTACCATTTTACTTAATTACTTTTAAAAATCTACTCACAAATGAACAGACGCACTCGTTAAATACATTTATGAATATTTCACAATGAAAATGAAACGAATACGAATTGTAAAATGAACGAGTGTGCGATGATTAAGTATTAAAAATGTAGGTCGCCGAGTTCAGTGAATTTTGATTATTCAAAGAACTATAGAAATACGCAATTCATGCATAATACTTTATTAATGTGCTACAAACATAAATTTATTATTTATGACCTCATAAATATAGGGTAAATGAGCAACACGACCTGTAAACGATAAATTTTATTACTAACTGTATTTGGCAGTAATATTACACGCGGGATAGTATCCGAATATGAACACTCTTTATCCAGTACCATCTAGTTTATCATTATTAGAAATATCAGGGTTATATCATTGAAATATTATTGCACACCAGGTGATAGGTCTCTGTTGCTGGAGACCGTCTGGATGGGTACCACCGCAGCTCCTATTGCAACCGACAAATAGTAGTGTGCGAACATTACTGTGTTCCGGTTTGAAGGGCGCTGTAACTAGTGTAATTACTGGGGTAACGAGACTTGACACCTTATGTCTCAAGGCGACGAGCGCAATGTGGTGCAGTGTGTACCATCTTAACTAGCATCGCGTTGTCATGGGCAAGCGTATCACTTACCATCAGGTGAACGTCTTGCTCGTCTCGTCGCATAGCAGCATAAAAAAAAATTTAAAACTGGCAACTTTAGGAAAGCTAAAAATAACTAACAAACGCTAATGCTTTTAATATAAACATATCGCTGAATTGGAACTTCATTCAAAACTCAAGTGGTTTCTTTATAAGTTATTTCAATAGCCTTATGTCTATAAGTTAATCATAAAATATCTAAAATGTTGTGTACATGAATTTTATATGTATCTTATATATGATGAAGTTTCAATAGATCATCCTGAACTACGTCTTTAAGAAATTTTCATCTAAATAATTATGCCAGTAAAGAACAGAGTATAATCAAGAGAAGAGTATCAAGAGCTTTAGAACCAGCTGCAGTAGGTGTTCAGTATAAACCAGTTTAGCATCATCACCGTAAGTTTCCTAGTAAATTTCTTTATTGTAATTGTTTACGAGTAAATATTGAATAACGTTTTCTGTCTTTCAATTCTTCCTTTCAAGAAATCATAAACAAACAGATCTGTTGGAACTTCTTTCTATTATAGACGACTGTTAAAATCTAGCACAGAAATATGACGCAGGCTTTGATCAAGCCCGAGTAGGTGTTTAAATACAAGACGCAACGCTTTTAAAAGAGACATCGAGTTGCAAATAGAAACTTGCTAATTGTTTGCTAAAACGTATTTGTGGCGTGAGTTAAAAGTGATTGGATTCGCTTATTTATACTTCGCTATCATAAACTAGGTAAAATAAAGTAACGTTAAATTTCAAATCATAAATCTGTTTTACATCATCAATCTTATTACATACACAAACTGTACTTCGTATGATAATATTAATGTGAATGGGAGCAGCAAAATATTACATTATTTAATGAAAACGTAATAATAAATCTATGTAACATGAAGCAGTGATAAGTTGTAAAGTGTAATATTGATTCTTGTTTGATTGAAATGCGATTAATATTAAAAGAATATACTTTCAGAGAGCAATAACAACTAACAATACGTAGAAATTGATGGATAGAAATTTTCAGTATATACAAAAAAAAATCTAAAATCCAAAATGTTGGTTATTTTTGTTGTTCGTTATAGATATTAGGTGCTCTCTCATCCTTTTCCTCTTTTGATAAGACGCACAAACCTCATTACCCATCAAATTTTTTTACAATCAATGGAAGGTCAAAAAAAACCATTCTCATTTTCTAAATCGTCCACTTCAAAATGTTTCAAGAAACTAACAACCATTGGAGGAAAAACAAATGGCAAATCTCGTCCCTCACTTCCTTATAGGACAAATATTGATTAGCTTGATCATTGTCTCTATGCAGAAAGAAACAAATGCAACTTTTTTGTTAGTCATTCGGAGTTTCCTCAATTTTTTGTCCAATTTGACCAGCTTCTAGAGCCAGCGGTTGAACGACCCCGTTACGGCGTGATGATTGCAGATCGTGCCAAAACTAAATCCGCAATGCGGATAAATAATGTTGCTAGTCGTGATAGAATGAATTATTTAGAGCAACACGAAATATTAAACTTTTGTACTGCAAATTTGTTTTACAGAACCTCTCCGTGATATTATTAAGAGTACGCTAAATTTATCTCATGCACTTCTGATAGTTCATCAGCTCATATTTTATGATGACGATATCGTCTTTTTTTTATTCGAAGAGGCAACAAGACAAGCAAGAAGTTCACCTGATGGTGAGCGATACGATTGCCCATAACGACATGGTGCTTATTAAGATGCAGAAGACTGCACCACATTGCGCTGGTCGCCTTAAGACATAAGGTATTAAATGTCGTTACCCCAGTAATTTCAATATCTGAGACTGCTAAGCAAACACTAATATAACCAAACTTTTGTCTACATAAAAAACACCTCTTACAAAGGCGATGGTATTACTATCATAGCACCAAGTTTCATTATTCCAAATTATAATTTCCTCTAATCTCTGTGGTAAGATAGACCTATAAGGAAATATTAGTAATGTGAGTTTATAAAACTTAAAACTTACAGTTATTACCTAGCGAAAATTTTATATGATTTTTGGTTGTATTGATTTTATAATATTTAAACATCTCCGATCTATTACAGACGATCTAAAAAGAATTAACACAACAACTAACGTGAGTGAAAGCTCTCGCACAGAGTATACTTTAAGTAAATAGTGAAGCAGATTGAAGTTAGAAGATTTTAAAACTTCCTTTTGAGGTTAGAATCGTATTACTTATGTAACACCTTATGAAGTAAATAATTAAAGGAAGCACTGACCTGATATCTGTGTGAAGCAGATGACCGCCATCAGCGCCGCACAACACAAAATCCTTCTCAACTCCATTATTGCAGATGCTTCTGTATCTCTCGCACAAGAACAAAACACTGCAGTGTATTCGCGTTAATATCGTTAACAAAAATAGACTCTATTAAAATTAGCACTGAGTTCAACTAGCACTGAAGGCACATCCCTTTACTTGTAGGCACTTTAGGATATCTGTAAAGAAAGGCTGACATTAGTAATTACATTAAAACAACTATATTCAATATCTAAAATACATTATGCGTTCCGTTTTACCAAATTTAGCTGAACATATATGTGCATTTCATGTCGTACTAACAAAAATATTAGAAATTGAATCAGATTACGAATTTTTTTTAGTAATATGAAATATTTGTAATTATTGACTGTAAACGAAATTAACCACAAAAATTACAGACAATGGTCGTGTTAATATTACAAAGACTTTCTTAACTGTAGTAATCTTTGAGTACAATAAATTATCAAAAGTAGACTAAATAATAGTCTAGTCGATACTCTAGCTTCGTTCTAGAGTGTGATGTAGCTTTCAGGAGATGATTCGGAGGGGTTAGTCGGAGAACCCATTACCGTAAAACAAAATTTTTGAAAGCAACGATCACAGATTCGGTGAAATTATAAAAAAGTAATAATTTATACACTTCATACGATACAAATATGTAACTTTATTCTATGGTCATTTTGACTAAATAACTGGTTATGAACGTTTACCGTCATGTCTGATTGGATGATCAAAATGTGAGAAGTTATCACATGGAATGCAATGCAATCTCAACAACAATTAACCCAATAAGGCAATATAATGAATAACGGTTCATCATAATTTGTGTGTATATTTCGTAAACTTTCTTCGTTAAGTTATAACCGTTTGGATATCTTAAAATTATAAACATCTCTGCGTTTTAAAAATTAAAATTTGATTGAATAACAGTTTTCTATAACTTTTTTTACATTGTGATTTCACTACTTTTTTAGCTGCAAGATTCCTCGAGTCGTAGTAAAGATTTGTATAACCAAAACCCATATACAAGTCATAAATATCACATAACAGATATTAAATAATCATACCTGTCAGTGGAGCGGGTAATAAGTTTTAAATTGGCGCTAAAAAATTAAAAAGCACAGACATCGTTCACGTTCGGACCGCACAGATTATACTAATAAATAACATTCATCTAAGTCTTATAATAATCCATCTATCGAACCAGGAAACGCGTACTTACAGAAGGGCTGGTGTTTTAAAAATAAACTTAAGAATTTATTGACTTATCCCAGCTTCCTTCCGTGGGTGCTTTGATCTTTGTTAGTGTAACAACTTTAAGAATGAGTACTAACAGTTGTGACGCGCTGCAAACAATAATTGACGCACAGATAATTTCCTTTGTCATAGAAAGATAGAAATGGCGAGAAATTTTTCTGCCTATGTAACATTATAAAAAATTATTAAATATTTTTTTAGTGATAATTATAATTAATAATAACAACTTTAAATTTTTCATGTTTACAGCAAAGTATAAATCTTTGTAATATTTTCGTTATCTGTAGCCTTTGACTTTTGGCTTCTATTTGCTTTCGGCTTTGTCCGGAAATGTTTATTACTACTCATACACGTTTTATCTTTCATTAAACAACTAGTATAACACCCAATGTGAGTTTACGATGGCTTGTTTACTTCTTTGTTTGTTTAATTTTTATGTGCTTATAAAAAAAAAAAAAAAAAGACTACTATTTCATATCAACTTGTGAAAGTGTTCCCAATCAATGCTCGTAAAATTACGCTGTAAGCACGGCTAGAGCTACACCAAAACGCACTCCGATATCTCTATGGTCTATGGCCAATAAAGCTGATATACTATTCGACCCGACTCGACCGCGCCGGACCACTTCCGAGATAAGACACGGGGTTTGCGAAACGCTGCTCTTATCGTAACTACGAGCACACTTGTTACTAGATTATTTATACACTTTCGTGTGATCGTGTTTGTAAGAATTTATTACGTTTTTGACGTGACAACGTCTATTAAATTGGTATAAGATAGGACGCGCGTGCTGAGAAATGTCCCGCACATAAGTGGGCGTGGCTTACGCCGACCGCTAAGTCGGTATGCGTTTGCCCGAATTGGTTGAAAGTAAAAGATGTATTCTATTGCTCAATAACAATTAGAAATAAAATCCCTAACAAATATAATTGAGAGTTAGTATAACTTGATTTGTAACCCGATAAACATGTCAAACAAGAATAATAAAATTTATTATCAAAATTTTTTGTGATATAATTAATAGACGTTGTCACGTTAAAATACATAAGTGCCCTGCACATATAACCCAGAATTTTTAAGATTTACATGTACCTACAAGTGACAGATTTCCATTACAAAAAGGGCAGCTTTCTTTTTATCTCCGAATAATGTAATAACATCAAATAGTTCGATTCTGTCTAATAATTATTATAAATGTAAGGTTTTAAACAAAAGAACTGCTGCAAATGACAATAACCAATGATTATTATTCAAAAATTAATAGAAAAATTCAAAGATACTAGTTCATGATAATATTATGTATTTATTGATGATTTGTAAATTAAATAACATTAAAAAATAACTTCGAGCATGAGACAGGTCTAAAAATAGATAGAGATAGTTTCTTCGAGTTAAAAAATGAATTAGAAACAAGTATTTAAATTTTTTTTTTAATATATTTATATTAGTTAATAATAGCAATAAGGATAAATTAACACGATTGTTTGTAATGATGAATAATAAGATAGTATTAGTGGTAAATTATGTAAAAAGAAAAAGGGCCTGAATAATAATATCTGGGAAAAGAAGGGAAAAAATATGTTTTAGGTATAGCACAACTTCCATTACTAAGTGATATCTCATAACTCTAGAAAGTGTTGCTATAGCAAGTACAGAAAGGTAAAAGTTGAAGTGAGAAGAATTAAATCCAAGATTAATACTGCGCCAGAAACTTAAGTGAGATAATATAAAATTACTTGATTTTATTTAAATGAAAAACGTTAATCTAATGATAGTCTTTATGGTCATAATAAATAAACTTAGCCTCAGTTGAGCCGTTTGAAGATTATCAGCTCATTGTGGATAAAACGGAAACATGGTAATGATGTAATCACTTCACGAACAAATACAATGACTTCGGAACCCCAAATACGTCTCTGCTCCCATTAAGGGCCAATGCCAAAGTAAATCAACTGTAACTTGATTAGACAAAGTACCACGGCCACCCATGGCCTTACAGTTGGGTTTATTACCATCGATTTGGCCCACCGATGAGCCGTTTCGACCTTGATATACGTAGGATGTGTCATGACCGTGGGATGCGCACACACAACTTGGCACGTGTAACTCAAGGAGATTAGTTTCAGTAATTTTTCATCATTAAACATGTAGATCGAATATCCGACAACTGTAGTAACATTTCGGTTATCATACAACAAAGTGACCAGACAAAGTAGACATTTCGTAATTGACTACGATGATGACGATGGCGAGAATCAAAATTTTAAATGTTTACTTAATACCGCAATACTGTTTATTGTAATGCTATTTAAACTGGAACATCTTAATATTTGTAAACTACTCTACTTATACTTTAAGAAATTTGGAAAAAACAAAAATGAAAACATATTTCTTTTTCTGAATTAGAAGATTTAATTTTAATACTGCCATATCTTTGAATTGTATTGTAGAATAACTTCTTTTCCTTTACTAGATTTGATTCTAAATGGTTTATTTTAATACATTATAACAAACCTACAAAAATATGTGATAATTTTTTACTATAATGTGTAAAAATTTGTAAGAAAAACTTTAATTATTTAAAGGCCATTATTAGTTTTAATGACAGCAAAATTTAGGCAGCATGAAAAGATTTTTTAAATGAATAGGTATATTAAATAACCTGTAAATCATTTTTGCCTCTCAATGGTATGTAACGAGCTATTCAACTAACACCTACTTGCTTTAATTGGTGCATTTGGTAAAAGGTGCTGAGACCACCCACTCGATGTTATAAAACGTCAGCCATATTTCTCACGTGAAGTAAATAAATCTGTTATTGTTTATAGTTTGTACATTTTAATCTATTTTTTATTCAAATAACGAGAAGAGCAGCAGGACATTCACCTGATGGTAAGTGATTTTGTCTATTACAATGTAGCACTAGTTAGGTTTATATACATCTAGCAACTTTGCGCTCATCGCATTGATACGTGAGATGTATCTCGTTACCTTAGTAATTTTATTAGCTTTAGCGTCCCTTCAAACCGGAACGCAGTAATATTTGCATAGTACTGTGCAGCGGTAGAAATAAGCACTGCGGTGATACCTACTTAGACGATCTTACCACCCGAATCTTTTTACTATTGCTCGTTTTCGATTTATCTTCAATAAAAATTTCGTCGCCCTTGCACTTTAGTAAGGAGATATAAAAATTAACGATCCATAGAATATTCTACATCGTAAATCTGTCTATTGGCCTCGCACAAAGCGTTCCGGCAATAAATCCAATCGAAGACCCTACTGGGGACAGAATTAGCTAAGTATTGTTATAATATCTACTCATACACACAGACAGACACGCGGATTTAAGACTGTAAGTTTATGTATGTCTTAGCGAAGTACACCTAAAAAAGACATAAATTTTAATTACTTTATTAATTTTTAATTTAAGATTTTTTAATGATTTTTGTTATTATTAAAATCTGCATATAAATTAATTTACATAAAATTTTTATTAATTAAAATCTTATTAATTAAAATTAGACAAGTGGCAGAATGTACTACGATGCTTTTGTTCTAACAACAGCATAAAACAATACAGTTTGACAGATTCGATGTTCCCGGTTATTTTTTGACAGTCTTCTAAAGTATTATTACAATCCAAATATATCATTATGTGTTGTTACAAAATAAATACAGTTAAATAATCCAGAAAACACAGTTTTTATAAAGTGAAGTGATGGGACGAGCGGATGTTCACCTTTGGGTATGTCATATATTTGTTTATATAGTTAAAATGATTTCCCAGCATCAAATTACGCTTATTACGACGAGACAGTCTATTGACTCTTCAAAGTCGATGAGAAATAATTAACAAAAAAAATCTGTTAATAATAACAACAGTGATTGTTTGTTTTGATTTCGGCTTTTGAACTAGTATCAAACTGGTTTTCGCAGACCGGCTTTGGTCGGTACATAAATACTTATTTACTACGAACCGGTTTAAAATTCCATTCATATTACTATGTTTAGTTTACTACGCGGCTGTTGTGAAACTAAACTCTCGAAGTTTGTGGTATTGTTGGAATTTACCAATAATATTTATTTAATAATAAACAGAGATGGAAAGAACATAGCTTTAAATTCTCCTGTAAATCTACAGATTCAGTTGATGACAGTAAATAGTCAAAATTTTCGTTATATCTTTAAACGAAATTTTAATTAGCACAAATTAAAAACACATCAGGTATACTTATTAAATCATTATCATCATCCTATAGATGTTCATTACTAGACAAAAGCTTCCCACCAATATCTTCATACCGATCGATACTGTTTTACACGAATCCAATGATTTTCGAGGACCTTCTCCAAATCTTCGAACCATTGTACAGACCCGTCCAACACTACATCTACACAATATTTTCGAGAGCCTAGAATTATTCCCGTGACATGACGTTATCACACCCATATTCATTAACATATTAACAACACGCATCTGAGCTTACTTAAAAGAATATATATCTTATTGATGATGGATCGCAAAAATGAGTTTCTACTGAGAATTTCTTACACAAATATGGGTCAGTAGATTCACAAGAGTTCAACAAACAAACGCACAGTCAAGCTAATATTTAACTTCACGTTCGCTTTCTATTAAGAAAGTGATCATTTTGCTTTTATATGTACTAGAGACTAATTCGTCACATGTTTTAATTTTTTCGTTTCTTTTGAAAATTTTTCTTTTAGTGTTATGTCACGAAAACAAATTTTTCACATTTTTACATTATTAATAAGACAAATGAACTAGGTCCATACAGCCAAGAGTTTGGTATTAAATTGTTATTTTTGAACTTTCTTCGGATTTTCTATGGGTCGTAAATATTGTTAGATATTGAGAAAAATAATTGTGATTACCGACATTTTGTTAGTAAAATAGTAGGTGTATTGATTTTAAAAGATTGAAAGTGAAAAAGGGAGGGGATGCCGTAACGTCGTTTCGCTATAAATGGCGGATGACTGTGATTCTAGTGACATTCTTGTTTGGGCAGTGTGCGAGGAGAGAGCTCTGTGACTGGTGACGTGATTTAATTTATATTTGAATTGATGTGTTTCTAATAATATTCTTGATTAAGATAATGGTAAGGTAGATAGTAAATAAAGGTAAGGTTCCATTCCGGACCAATACACAGGGTTAAAGTTGGAATGTGTTAGAATTTCCGAATGAATTTTTCAAGATATTGTTAGTTAAAGATTTTGGAGTAGCAATTTACACCATCACCAGCTTCATTGTCCGTTAACACCATATAAAATTAAGGTCAAGTGTTAAAGATGCCTTTGATGTGTTCTTGGTTACTAACTACTAACTACTAACTTTGTTCTGCTCTATCAGCATCGTATCTTTTGATGTATACAAAAATATACCTCGTCTTGTAAAATAGAACACTTTAGCGTTCTGTTAGATCATAACTTGTTTACTATCAGATCGTATGGATTTAGGATTAAAAAAAATTATTAATCATAAACTCATTAAATATCTCAACGAATAGTTGAAGATAAGAATATGTTTCTCAATCTGAATGCGAAGCTTCATTTAAAGAAGGAAACTCTTTATATATAAACTGAGAGACACACTAACATAAATTAATAATTTAATTAAAGCAAAGCTATGATAATTGATAAACAAATAGCGCAACAGTAATCTCGTTGTGAGCAATTGTCGTTATTAAATTCAATTGCATTTTAACGTTATTTCGATGCTACAGCATTATAACGGTTGATTGTGAAATATTGTGGCCTTAGGGGTCAGTGGAGCGACTTTCTTGATAAACGGACCCTTTGATAGCGATTGTCATTCATCAATGTGTTAGAGTGGGCCACCGCTATCGGAGTGTCAGAGGTAATGCCGTATCTTTATTGCATTCGTTTGAATTTGTTTTCGTAACACCCAATGAGTATATGTGCTTTGATTAATACTGATTGGAGTTTTTTATTTAAAACTTCTTAGCTCCGTTGCGATTTGAAAATTCGACCAAGCGAAAAAGCGACCGTAAAAAGAGACAAACACATTCATGAATAGGATTTAGCGACAGAATAAGTTAGATTAAAATACACAGCGTTTTTCCGTTTTATTTGTTTTTGAAGTGAAACTTCTTTAGCGCCGTTGCGATTTCAAAATTCGGTGAAACGAAGAGACCAACATATTTATAAACAGGATTTAGCGAGATTGAGATAGAATATCCCATCGTATATGTTTGTACGTTTTGCATTAAAAACTTACTAATTTTTAGGACTGATAAAAAATTTATAAAAATATTTCACTAGCTACTGTATCCTTCGAACTGAAATATAATATTATTAGCATACTTGTTATTAACGACAAAATAGTCGCTGCTGTGTTACCTATTTAAACGTTCACCGTTTTAACAGCAAATAATTTTACAGTGCTATGGTGACCACTTGAACACGCTGTAATCAAACAAAGTGCTCTCAAGTCAAAAAATAACAGGTTAAGCGATAAAGCGTTAAAATCGATACGTTATCAGATTTGCGTCACTCGCTACCCACATTCACTGTAACAAATGTTAACGTTCATAGACAACTCTATTTTTATGTTGCACTGTGAATACATTACTTTTTTTTTATACTACTTTGCGACGAGACGAGCAAGACGTTCACCTGATGGTAAGTGATACGCTTGCCCATGACAACGTGGTGCTAGTTAAGATGGTACACACTGCACCACATTGCGCTCGTCGCCTGAGACATAAGGTGTCAAGTCTCGTTACCCCAGTAAATACACTAGCTACAGCGCGCTTCAAACCGGAACACAGTAATGTTCGCACACTACTTTTTGTCGGTTGCAATAGGAGCTGCGGTGGTACCCACACAGACGGTCTCCGGCAACAGAGACCTACCACCTGGTATGTGTACTGTATTCCGATCTAATGAACGTTGTTAATGTATTTTCTATTTTTTTATTCGACGTGGTGACGAGACGAGCGAGACGTTCACCTGATGGTATATGATACGCTTGACCATAACATGGAGCTAGTTAAGATTGTATACACAACACTAAATAGCGCTGTTGTTGTCTCGTTACACCAGTAACTTCACTAGCTTACAGCGCCCTCCGAACCGGAACACAGTAATGTTATCACACTACTGTTTGGCGGTAGAAATAGTAACTGCGTTGGTACCTAGACGGTCTCCGACAACAGACATACCAGCAGTAATTTTGATTCAAATGATTACATCTTGTATTGCTTTATTATAAACCACAACATTTACTAGACAAACAAACAACCACAAGCTTTTATTATTATGGCAGTAAAATATTCAACTCTCTATAATAACAAAGGCTTTTTCTATTTTAACTTTATTATAAGAGAGCGATGGCATTAGTAAATTTACTCAGTAATAGACTTACAAACGTTATACAACAGATTTCGATCCTAAAAAAGATCAAATTGCCAATAAATAACATTCTGCTCGCGAGTACATACCGGGGAATGTCGAGGTTCGTTTTTTTTTTCTTAACATTGGAAAGAAAGTCTCAAGTACACAGGCCTCATTTACTGACCAAACGGAATTACCATAACCTGCTTCTCGAGTCTGTACTCGTACCGATCCACTTGAAAATCAACCTTAACTCATACACAAAAAGTCTTAAAATCGTCAATCACTGCAACATGTCACCACAGACAAATTGTAAAAGAACTGGACCCAAACAAACAAGTTCCGAAATAAGCTTTTTTTTTACACAATTCACCGGTAGCGATCAATCGCTTCTTAAAAAGCGATACCGTCACGATCGACTTTCGGGAATCGATTTTAAAATCGATATTGAACCGGAGCAGACGGATTTCGAGCGATTTCAAATTCGTCACGTCGTGGGAATATGCTCTCCGACTATCACGCGATGGTGTAAAAACTCTACAGTTTTTTTTATCACGAACCTGAACTATACCAGAACACCAAAATTCATTTCATAAATAAAAGTTAAGTAATACTCTGTCTGGTAACAACTATGATATACACTGCGCACCCCAGTTTGAGATATAAAATGTTAAGTCTTGCTACCTCAATAATTTCACTAGCTTCCAGCGCCCTTCAAACCGGAACACAGTAATCGTGTGTAAGTTTAAGTAGTGTTACTTAGGTTACTGGTAGATTTTGACGTTCATTAAGTGAACTATTGTTCCCATGTTGAATAAAAATTTTGACTTTGACTTACTGTTTGGCGGAAATAGGAGCTACGGTGGTACTTACCTAAACAACCTCCGGGAGACAGAGACCTACCAGTAAAAATATCCTACAAAGTTCATCCCATCACATCCCCAAACACTTCCTAACCTTCTCTTGTTCCTGTATCATTTATGAGTACCCTTCCTCGGATAACGCTAAAGTCTTTTGTCAATTGTAACTTTGAAATATACTCTTTCTTCTCTAATAGCTTAGTTATTAACTATAAAATTAATTTGAAATACATAATGTAGACATAAACATTATAATAATGTTAACTGTTTCCGCTTAGTATTCCCCTCTTACCAAAATAGTTTTCACTAACGCAATGGGACCCTGAGTAACCCCCAGGGCCGCGCTAACAGTTTGCAATATAACAATTACTAAAAACAAAAGCCCATACATGAAAAGCCAGCACGACAACAAAAAATAAAACTTAACTCATATCTATAAATGTCACGGCAGCCATTTAAAACAATACATCTAGATAACGCGGTTGTTTTAAAAGACAATAAGCGAAATTCGGAGGTCGCGACATTTACCAAAAATGAGATGTTTTAAATACGATAATTACATTTCAACACTACCTTAAAAGTACGACCGATGAAATATTCATCATAAAAAAAAAAAAAACCACTCAACAGTCGACTGTTATCCAAAAAGAGTAACGAGGATTCTTGACCTCCGTCCGAAAATTTCGAGTCACCATACTCGATTGGAGCACACGCATTTTTAATCGTGCTATTAAAATTTTCGTCGCGCCGAAACTTTTTATGTTACCATCGCAATTTAGAATCGTTTACTTTTTACATGATGACTCAGTCTTAAAATAATATACTATACTCACTACTGAAGAAAAGACGATGTCCAAGAAAAAAGCGGGGAAACAAAGAAGAAAAAGTATACTAACTATAATAAACAGGTTTAGGTTTGTTAAATGCTGTAACTAATGAAATTACTGAGGTAACTATACTTAATATACAGTCTCAAACGAGCACAATATAGTGCAGTGTATATCATCCTAACAAACAACATTGTCAACATCACTTCAACTTATAAAAAAGAGCAACAAATATTGAATAATATCTAATAGTTAAACTTTGACTAGTTTAAGTTTAGATCTTTAAGTTAAGCTCTTCACAAAGACCGAAAATCTGATAAATGTTTGGCGAGGAAGAGTCCATTGGACGTCTATCAGCTGATGATGATGATGATGAAGATTATTTCCAAATCTTATCACTTTATATAAACGCTTCCACTTTAAACTTTACAATATCTAACAGTTTATCGAATTTTCCATTAACGGCACAGGGTTATAAATCGCGGAAGTAATTTTCTCGCTATTTTATAGTTAAACTGTTACTGGTATAAAAGACTTATCGGCGGTGTGATCGCGCCTGTCCAAAGTCTGATCATGGGTTACAAGCTGGAACCGGTGTAAGCATATGCACATTAATGAATCCTCAAGCCTGTGACTCGTAGTGTGACAAAAATAGCACACCCTGTGAAAGGGTTGCCAACGGTAAAATAAGCAATACCAGTTTTAGTACAAAATTCATATTGCATATATATAAAATATTTACGAAGCCGTGATTAATGAAAAGACGCAATTTCGATCCTCATTAAGCTTTAGATTTTTTTTTATATATACTACTTTGCGACGAGACGAGCAAGACGTTCACGTGATGGTAAGTGATACGCTTGCCCATGACAACGCGGCGCTGGTTAAGATAGTACACTACACCACATTGCGCTCGTCGCCTTGAGACATAAAGTGTTAAGTCTCGTTACCCCAGTAATTACACTAGCTTACAGCGCGCTTCAAACCGGAACACAGTAATGTTTGCACACTACTATTTGGCTGTTGCAATAGGAGCTGCGGTGGTACCTACCCAGACGGTCTCCGGCAACAGAGACCTACCACCTGGTATATTCAAGTGAAGGAAACCAATATGTTCCAGGAACAGCTTTAGTAGACCATCAATCATTACTTTTTCCAGAATCCTATTTCTACCACCAAACAGAACTGTGCAAACATTACTGTGCTGCAGTTTGAAGGGCGCTATAAGCTAGTGAAATTACTAGGGTAACGAGACTTAACATATGTCTCAAGGCGACGAGCGCAATGCGGTGCAGTGTATATAATCATTACCGTCACGTTAAATAAAAAAAAGCATGACATATAACGATCTTGACTCTACCCTTGTAATAGAAGGCTTATCCCAGTAGTGGGAATATTGAGCTGCTTTCATTTATTACGTACAAATATCTACATGTCAAAATGGTAAAGTTTGTGTATGATTATCACCAAACCCAACTCTATCGAAAAGTAAATGATTGGATTTTCTCCCTGATGATCATCGAGATGGATATCAACCCAGTTCAACCAATAAGTCATTAGCAAACATTACTGTGTTATTACTAAAATAGTATTTACAAAAAAAGACCTAACATCTTAAAGCTTCAATGTTGATATTCTTACTAAGAGCCATATAGGATTTTTTATACTTTCTTCCTCTTGCATCTACATTGCGTTTTCTTTTATTGATATCACCATCCTTATATTCTTCTGGTTTTAGATTACCGGAAGTAACTATCTCTATATTTATATCATCAGCAGGAATCTCACTTAATGATCCCTATCCTAATTTCTGCTGTGTTGTATTCATCTATCAGCTTGCCCAGCTTATTCACATAACCTGAACAGCCCTAAACATTACTTCCAGTCCCTAGTCATTGCAGATAATACCTATTAACTACTGCCTAACGCTGCTAAATGTTGCTAGATAAGAAAAACCGGTCTCAGATCAGAATATTAACTTTACACCACACCCGTCATGTTTGCGGCGAAATATTTAAACGTAAATTGTTTTATTAATACTTTTTTAAGGTTATGCGATAAAATACATCAAAATAAAAAATGAGTAATAGGTCAAAAAAATTAATGAATCCAAACTTGATTAATGTTGCTAGAAAAAAAATCTACCATAGATTATTTTTTAATATAATTAGTTGCTATAAGTAAACATACTTTCTGTTCGTTAACGGAAAATCTATTTTTTTCTTTACAAATACTTTATGTATAACTTAATATACATAAACATATGTATTAACTATTATATATAATAGTGTCAGTACACTAAGCGTAATGATAACCTCAAAAAACTGTTAGCTAATTTTTTTGTGTGATAAAGTTACCAGATCATACTATTAGATCCCTTCTACCAGACACCGTCTAAATAAATACCACCACAGCACATACATCTACCAAACTGTAGTGTAAAAATATTACTGTGTACCAGTTCAGAAATTACTGAAGTTAGAATGAACATCTCCCATATTTAAAAATTACTAGCACAATGCGGTGCAGTGTTCGTCATCCTAACTTACGCCATAGTGTTACAGACCTCGTGTATTACTATTAAGTGAACATTATCTGTATCGTTTTATAAATTAATTAATGACACAGACTATAAACAGATCTCTATAGTATGTGTTGTCTGTTATTGCAAAACATGTGTTGTCAACAAATGATACAGTGTCAGTGAGTGTTATCTAAGTTTAGTACTGATAAAGCGAACTAACGCTATTTACACGATCGCCTCACATATTACATTACATATTATTGTATATTTACCTAAACTCATCACGCAGTACAATCACTGCATTATTTTTATAATGACGTTTACTTTGGCGCGCAAAACATTTCTACTTGTCATATTTTCGCGCCATGCAGATTGTAATAGAATAACGTCAAAGACATTTTCTCATTCTGCCTTTCCTTATAACAAAATGGTTTTATTAAAAAAAGTATATATTGCATTTTAAATAAATATAATAATATTATAGATAGAAGAATAATATAAAAGATACGTATTTATATATATTCGTCTGTAGTATTATGCACTGCAGGAAGTTGACCTTCGTAAAGTATATATTAATTTTATATAATAAAAATGAATTGCTGTTCGTTAGTCTCGCTAAAACTCGAGAACGGCTGGACCGATTTGACTAAATGTGGTCTTGAATTATTCGTGGAAGTCCAAGGAAGGTTAATAAGGTGAGAAAATATGGAAAAGTGCCTGGAATATGGAAAAACAACATTTCTCTTTTTCATTGAGGTGACCAGATTTTTAGATAGGCAAAGCGGGACAACTCTGAAGGAATAATAATATCATAATTTTTTTTTTTTTTTAATATAATTACAATTTATAAATACAAAAATGTATAATATTTTATTCTTTGACATATTTCTATCTAAATTTCTTTTAGGGGTAAGCTCGGTGTCATACTTTTTGTCAATAATATAAAATTTTAAGATTACAAGTATTTTAAGCTTAGCTTAAGAAAATTTATGTATATATGAAGTATACCTTAATTTTCTATAGCAAGAAGCAGAACACGAAGTGTATCATCTGAGAGACAAATACAATGTAACTGGGTAGCAAAAGCAACGTCTTACGCAAAACAATGATTTTCGTAAATATAAAATTTAACTTAATTCTAAAGTCAGGACTTTTGAAAAACGTTGCGTGACGCGGAATTAATTGTGAAAAAGCGAAACGTCTGGTCACCTTACTTTAGATATATAAAACGTCAAACATTTGAAGTTTTGTCCCGTCATTTAGAAACCAAATACAATTTAAAAGAATATTTTTGATTTTGACATTTGATATTGACAACTAACAATTACTGATTGCAACTATAACATTTTACGAGAAAAGGGAGGAACATGGCGATCGAATTGACCTCGCAGACAATTTTTTAAGGATTTTTATTCTTTTATTTTATTCGTCTACACGTGTCACTGGCTCACGCACAAACCGTGCTCATGCCATCAATTGGGAAGAAGAAGAATATTTTACGAACTTTAGCGGGAATCTGGGCGTGAAGGTCACGTTGTCTCGGTTCATTTTTATTTTTTTGTGCATAATGCGGTTGAATGTACGATGTGAGTGTATCATGCAGTAAATTAGTGTGTTCGTGTGCAGCGATTGTAGAATTCTAGCAGGAACACCACTGTCCTAAGTTCAGATTGGTTCAAAATAGTAGTTACGTCTTAACTTTACTTTTTTGATCTTTTGTGATAGTGACACTAACTGAAATCTAAAAACTGTAAACTGTAAACTGAAAATTGAAAATTGAAAATTGAAATCTGAAAACTGTAAACTGAAAATTGAAAATTGAAAATTGAAAATTGAAATCTGAAAACTGTAAACTGTAAACTGAAAATTGAAAATTGAAAATTGAAATCTGAAAACTGTAAACTGAAAATTGAAAATTGAAAATTGAAATCTGAAAACTGTAAACTGTAAACTGAAAATTGAAAATTGAAAATTGAAAATTGAAATCTGAAAACTGTAAACTGTAAATTGAAAATTGAAAATTGAGAATTGAAATTGGGAATTGAGAATTGAGAATTGAGAATTGAGAATTGAAATTGGGAATTGAGAATTGAGAATTGAGAATTGAAATTGGGGATTGGAAATTGGAAATTGGTAAATGGAAAATGGAAAATAGAAACCAGAAACTAGAAACCAGAAACTAGAAACCAGAAACCAGAAAACAGAAACCAGAAACCAGTAACCAGAAACCAGAACCAGAAACTAGAAACCAGAACCCAGAAACCAGAAACTAGAAACCAGAAACCAGAAACCAGAAATTAGAAACCAGAAACCAGAAACTAGAAACTAGAAACCAGAAACTAGAAACCAGAAACTAGAAACCAGAAACTAGAAACCATAAACTAGAAACCAGTAACCAGAAAACAGAAACCAGAAACTAGAAATCAGAAACCAGAACCCAGAAACTAGAAACTAGAAACCAGAAACCAGAAAACAGAAACCAGAAACCAGTAACCAGACAATAGAAACCAGAAACTAGAAACCAGAAACTAGAAACTAGAAACCAGAAACCAGTAACCAGTAACCAGTAACCAGAAAACAGAAACCAGTAACCAGAAAACAGAAACCAGAAACTAGAAACCAGAAACTAGAAACTAGAAACTAGAAACCATAAACCAGAAACCAGAAACCAGAACTAGAAACTAGAAACCATAAACCAGAACCTAGAAACCAGAAACTAGAAACCAGAACCAGAAACCAGAAACCAGAAACTAGAAACCAGAAAACAGAAACCAGAAACTAGAAACTAGAAACTAGAAACTAGAAACTAGAAACCAGAAACTAGAAACCAGAAACCAGTAACCAGAAACCAGTAACCAGAAACCAGTAACCAGAAACCAGTAACCAGAAACCAGAACCAGAAACTAGAAACTAGAAACTAGAAACTAGAAACCAGAAACCAGTAACCAGAAACCAGAAACTAGAAACTAGAAACTAGAAACCAGAAACCAGAACCAGAAACTAGAAACTAGAAACTAGAAACCATAAACTAGAAACTAGAAACTAGAAACCAGAAACCAGAACCAGAAACTAGAAACTAGAAACTAGAAACCAGAAACTAGAAACCAGAACTAGAAACTAGAAACTAGAAACTAGAAACCAGAAACCAGAACCAGAAACCAGTAACCAGAAACCAGTAACCAGAAACCAGAAACCAGAAACCAGTAACCAGAAACCAGAAACCAGAAACTAGAAACCATAAACTAGAAACTAGAAACCAGAAACCAGAAACTAGAAACTAGAAACTAGAAACCAGAACTAGAAACTAGAAACTAGAAACTAGAAACCAGAAACTAGAAACTAGAAACCATAAACTAGAAACTAGAAACTAGAAACTAGAAACTAGAAACTAGAAACTAGAAACTAGAAACCATAAACTAGAAACTAGAAACTAGAAACTAGAAACTAGAAACTAGAAACCAGAAACCAGAACCAGAAACTAGAAACCAGAAAACAGAAACCAGAACCAGAAACTAGAAACTAGAAACCAGAAACCAGAAACCAGAACCAGAAACCAGAAACTAGAAACCAGAAACCAGTAACCAGAAACCAGAAACTAGAAACTAGAAACTAGAAACCAGAAACTAGAAACTAGAAACTAGAAACTAGAAACCAGAAACTAGAAACTAGAAACTAGAAACCAGAAACCAGTAACCAGAAACCAGAAACTAGAAACTAGAAACCAGAACTAGAAACTAGAAAACAGAAACCAGAAACTAGAAACTAGAAACTAGAAACTAGAAACTAGAAACTAGAAACCAGAAACCAGAAACTAGAACCAGAAACCAGTAACCAGAAACCAGAAACCAGAAACTAGAAACCAGAAACTAGAAACTAGAACCAGAAACTAGAAACTAGAAACTAGAAACTAGAAACTAGAAACTAGAAACTAGAAAACAGAAACCAGAAACCAGAACCAGAAACTAGAAACCATAAACTAGAAACTAGAAACCAGAAAACAGAAACCAGAAACTAGAAACTAGAAACTAGAAACTAGAAACTAGAAACCAGAAACTAGAAACTAGAAACTAGAACCAGAAACTAGAAACTAGAAACCAGAAACTAGAAACTAGAAACTAGAAACTAGAAACTAGAAACCAGAACTAGAAACTAGAAACTAGAAACTAGAAACCAGAACTAGAAACTAGAAACTAGAAACTAGAAACCAGAAACTAGAACCAGAAACTAGAAACCAGAACCAGAAACTAGAAACTAGAAACTAGAAACTAGAAACCAGAAACTAGAAACTAGAAACCATAAACTAGAAACCAGAAACCAGAACCAGAAACTAGAAACTAGAAACTAGAAACTAGAAACTAGAAACTAGAAACTAGAAACCAGAAACCAGTAACCAGAAACCAGAACCAGAAACTAGAACCAGAAACTAGAAACTAGAAACTAGAAACTAGAAACTAGAAACTAGAAACCAGAAAACAGAAACCAGAAACTAGAAATCAGTCGAGACCAAACCGCGTTACATCTGGCGGACCTGACAGACTACATTCTCTCAAAAAGATTTGGAATATGAAGTTATTTGTTCCTAAAAAATATTATAGTAATATAACTTATGTACTTTAATTATGGCTTTGGCCACTCTTCTGGACCCCCTATAATATTTAAATATTAGTTATTAGATGAATATATATAGGCGGAACCCCCCACACCATAATAACAGGGTTTTTGCCCCGGCTATAAAATAGGCAGGAACAAAGAACATTCCAATTTTGGGAAGAAACGGAGTCGCGGCGGCCAGCTAGTTTTAAAATAAAAATCGATAACTCTACACAATTATTGATTTTAAAAAAATATGCTTAATATAGCATTAAGTAACATCATCGGCAATATCATTTTTCTCTTGTCAATTACACAAATGAAATATTATATTTTTATTATCGCAATGCGACTACTCAAAACTAATAGAATGGAACGTTTCGGACAAAAACCGACAGCTGACGGTATCGTGGGACCAGTGATTGACTAACCTTGAAATTTAATACAATGAGACACTTGGCAAACATCAGGGGAGCAAAACAATGATTTATTTATGCGAGCGATGATAAAAAATCGGAAAGGTGTGAAAGTACAAGTAGGGTGAGGCCATTGAAAATTAAAGGGTGAGTACGCTCGTGTAACAAACTGAATTATAATGTATAAGTGAAACGATAAATCGTGCGTTATAATAATATGGCTGCCGAATTAGTTTTAAATAGTAATGTGCAAACGTTACTATGTTCCAGTTTGAAGGGCGCTGTAAGCTAGTGAAATTACTGGGGTGTCGCGACTCAACACCTTATGTCTCATATGACTAGCGCAATGCAGTGTATATCATCTTAACTAGCGACAAGTTATAGGCAAGCGTATCTCTTACCATCAGGTGAAATTCTCGCTCGTCTCGTCGTTTAGTATAATAAAAAAAACTTCGTCATTGTAATGAAAAATAAAAATATTGATATGCGAAGCCTTGGTAGTTGAATTCGTCACTCAAACTTCTGCTGATTGCTGATTCGAGATTGAAGTTCTTGAAAAAATTTTTTTTTTTTTTTATACTACTTTGCGACGAGACGAGCAAGACGTTCACCTGATGGTAAGTGATACGCTTGCCCATAACAAAGTGGTGCTAGTTAAGATGGTATACCACAACATTGCGCTCGTCGCCTTGAGACATTAGCTGTTCAGTCTCGTTACCCCAGTAATTACACTAGCTACAGCGCGCTTTAAACCGGAACACAGTAATGTTCGCACACTACTATTTGTCGGTTGCAATAGGAGCTGCGGTGGTACCCATCCAGACGGTCTCCGGCAACAGAGACCTACCACCTAGTAAATTCTTAAGATGTTATTAATTTCATTAGTAACATCTTAAGATTTCTTTTATTCGACGTGGGCGAGTCCAGCCAAACGTTCACCTGATGGTAAGTGATACGTTTACCAATAACTTGACGCTAGTTAAGATGGTATACCACCACATTGCGCTCGTCGCCTTGAGACATTAGCTGTTCAGTGTCGTTACCTCAGTAATTTCACTAGCTTACAACACCCTTCATTAAACACAGTAATATTTACACACTACTGTTTGGCAGTTGAAATATGTAGTAGCAGCGAATCCAATAGGTGTGTGTTAAAAGAAATATTTTACAATTCTCGTATAAGTACAATAGTTAGCAATAGAAATAAAGTTAAACAAATACGAGTTAATAATGATAGATAATTAGATAGTATTAGTAGTAATCATTTGTAAATAGTAGGATAAGAAACCCCTGTACAATAATATCAGGGAAAAGAGGGATGAAAATATGAGCTGAGACCTTCGGGATGGAGTATCCTTCACAAATATAACACTCACGTCCTCACATGCAAATATAACGAGACTAATCTTATTTAACTTTACAGATAATATACTAACTCATTTTGACCTTGTACATTCTTAACCACGTTACGCAGTTACTGGTAATATTTGCACAATACACGACGACTTACTTGTCAGTTATAATGGAGTGGTGTTGCCATTGCCTTCTCCATTTCACATACTAGTCCGACCACCGATGGTCACGACATAGATATGCAGGTTACCTCACGATGTTTTCCTTCACCGTCAAAGCACGTGATATTAATTGGTGTTATAACTGCACGTAAATTGAAAATTTCATTGGTGCAGGCCGGATTCGAACCCGGTACCTTCGGAGTGGAAGGCCGGCGTTCAAACCACTAGGCTACCACGGCTTAGAATTTTTTATATATTATATTATATGCTTAGAATTGATTAAAACACAGTTTCCTTCTTTATTATGGTTAAGCATGACTCAGGACATCATTATCACTACCGTCTCTACCGATAGACGTCCACTGTTGTAGACACTTGCAAAATGAAATTGGATGACCAGTTAATAAAGACGAAGATTATCCGGGTCTCTATTCTCTTCTTCTAAGTCGTACTTCCTCATGACTGAGGGTCGTGGTCATCATGTTTTTATTGAAACACACGACGACTCTCTATTACCTTATAAGATTAGAATGTGCCGGAATGTTTTAGCGGTTAAACATGACGCTGGACACAAAGTTCGATTCTCAGTGTTTTTTTCTTTTTAACATTCTCTCTCTTCCGCAGTGCTATGATCTTTCACATCTCTTTAACCGGAAGAGCTACAAACTTTTTATTTTGGATTTCTCGTCTCTTTATCCTGTACTTCAATATCCTGAAAGAGTATCCATGTAGCTGTTCCGGTTTAAAAGCTACAAGCGTTACGGAGTATTTAAGTCAGCGCATCAGACTCTTTTACGATGCAATCAGGTAATAGTCTAAATGTAAACTTAGTAACTCTTAACTTAGAGTTACTTTTTTTTTCCGTTAAATAATGATTTATAATAATATTAATATGTTACAGAAAAAAAAGACTAGTAATTAATATATTCCGTGTGTTCCGCTTTAATTAAAATTCACTCCAATTCCCTCGTGAACATGAACACATAAACTATTATCGCTTCCAAGGTTAATTCATTAACTGCATAGTTACTATTTATTTAACACAGTAATTAACTATTGATATAGTTAGTTTTGTTAGATGTTAAGGAAAAATTGTTGCGGTTATATTTTGCTACAAAAATAGTTATTCTATTGATTTTGAAACTAGAATTAATCTAGAATAAATATCTCCATACTATTGTACTATTATATTTCACACTAATATTTATTTTATTATTGTTATCTATTTTACTTTAAGTGTAATTATATTTTGATAACCTTATTAATCTATATTTTTTTCAAAATTGATAATAATAAAGTAGTTGTATGATCATTTTAAAGATGGCGTAGCTGTCATTTTGATTTAAAACGCGTACAAGTGTAATTCCCGCGATATTTCTGTTTGTTTGAAGTAAAGTGTGAACTCGGTGACTTGTGGAGTGCGGATATAGAAACTGTAACAGATTAAATATATATTTAGAAGAGAATTGATCTTTAGTCGGAATTTTATTTTAATTTTAATTTAACTATAAGTTATATCATACATTATCATACAATTTAATTAAATTTAATTTTAATTTTAATTTAATTTTTATTCAATTTTCGTATGTTTGTTAATTAATAGTTTTTTTTTTATGTGCCTATATATAAGTAATGCAAGCTGAGTCTCCTTAAACTTAAGATGCACAATGTTTTCTATATTGCCTGGTTTAATTTATGTAAGTTGTATTGTGTAATCTTTTTTAGAGACCTTATAAATATATAAATAAATAAACATCATCTAAAGTCTTTCTTTGTTGCTGTGGAACAACTGCCATCTACCATAATTTTAATCTGTTGAGATTCACCTCTGAACATTGGCCTTCCGAATTATGAGAGTTGCGCTTGGCAAGTTAGCAAGCTAGGCAAGATGTATTTTTTTAAACATTAATTATAATCACAAGAAAATGAGCTTGATACTATCTGGAAACCAGTACGGTTAATCTAGGTAGTACAGTCGTCGTGATTATACACTCCCGGACACATCTATCGGCCCACCTAGTGTTTAAAAGTTTTAACGGTGCCTAGCTAAAAAAAAAACATACATAAGGGTTGACCAATAAATCTGCTTCAAAACTGCATTAAAACTTATTGCTGCACCTAAGATTTATTTTTAACTAGACACCGTCGAAACTTTAAACACTGGGTGGTGGGCCGATAGATGTGTCCGGGAGTATATTTTAATTAAACATACATCGAGGCTGGTTTTCTATCAAATATCCTTTCAATATTAAATAAATTAAAGAAATTAAATAATTGAATCTTAAATAAATAAAAAAGTTATGTTAGAAAGAGTCATGAAAAAGCTGCTGTTTTCTTTGAATCTTCTGATGTAGAGAGGCAGTGAAAATATTCTAATCTGTCTCCCATACAATACTCTTGTTCATTTCTACAGTCAAGTAATTTGCAAACATTATTTTTTTGATTTTAATGTTACTGTAGTTATAAATGTAGCAATAGAATCATGAAGAGAATGTCTTATTTTTCTGTTTATTATAAAGCATACAATTTTAATTATATTAAAATTCCGGTGAAAGGAAATCGTAAGGAAATCGACATGATCCAAACAGTTCTCTTTAACATGTCACCCGCTAACACACACTTAGCGAATTATCACTTTTTTTTATATATACTACTATACGACGAGACGAGCAAGAAGTTCACCTGATGGTAAGTGATACGCTTGACCATGACAACGTGGTGCTAGTTAAGATGGTACACACTGCACCACATTGCGCTCGTCGCCTTGAGACATAAGGTGTTAAGTCTCGTTACTCCAGTAATTACACTAGCTACTAATGTTTGCAGACTACTATTTGGCGGTTGAAATAGTAGCTGCTAATCACGATGACTAGATCATTGTAAGAGAAGGCTCCGAATCGCAATACTAACGTGAGTTATTTATTTCTTTATATAAACAGTCATAACATATGTCCACGCGTGTTTGAATGGTAAAAACATTATTATTTCCTCTTCCGATAACCAGATAAAAAAAAAATATTACGCAATTGAATGTCAAGGTTAAAATAATTATAAATGGCGACCGGTTTACCGCACAATGCGTAAACGTATTGGAAATATGCATTAGATTAGCATACGCGTCATTAACAATGCCGCTTCGCGCCATGTTCAATACATTTTTATGGTCAAAGGTAAAATAGACACGGAGCCAACTTTTTTTTTTATTTTTTTTTTTTTATTTTTTTTTTTTTTTTATTTTTTTTTTTTTTATTTTTTTTTTTTTGTTTTTTTTTTTTTTTTATTAGTTTGTTTATTCCCGACTTTTCGCCCGCTTGGCAGCAGTCATGGTCACGGAGGAATAAGATGACAGACGTCCAAATGTCAATAGCTTATCACGTGGTTACCTATAACTTTTTTATTATTATAAGAGGTCCGATCTACGCAGAAAGAGCTCACTGTACTTGAAGTCTTCTCTTCTAGTGGTTTGCTTGGGATTTGTTTAATTTTATTGATAATAGGATCCCAATCAGGCGGTATTACCCAACCATCTTCTCTATTAAATTAGGATGTTTTTTAATTTCAATAGCCTCGCGAATCATCCTTGGCAGGAATCGGATTGTTCCTTTGCGAGGATTTGAGTTTAATCAAATCTGCTGGTAATGGTTGGGATGATCCATAACATGGTCACAGATTGCAGACTTCTTAGTGCGCTGATGTTCAAGGCAGCTATATGTTTCTTGTCACGCGGGTCTTCACTGATCTCTTTGTTTGACCTATATAAGAGAGACCACATTCACAATCCAATTTGTATACTCCTGCATCTTGAGAGGATCTTACACTTTGAACAGGTGGTAGTGAATTGATTTTCTTCTGGGCGGCTTGAATAAAGTTTTAAAATGAACGAGCTTCAAAAAATAGCACTCTTACCATGCCGTGTCATGAGTGTGTCAGAGGAGTCACGGACAAAGCACACCACTAGAAGACCTTCAAGAACAGTTGAGCTATCTGCGTAGATCGGACCATTAATAATAATTAAAAAGTTATAGGTACCACGTAATAGCTGTGACATTTGGACGTCTGTCATCTCAGTCCTCCCGTGACCATGACTGCGGTCAAAGCGTCGCAACGTCGGGAATAAACAAACTAAAATAATAAACGCGATAAAATCCGTAAAATTAGTTTTTTTTTTTTTTGTTTTTTTTTTTCTGTTTATTATAACGCATACTATTTTAATTATATTAAAATATCGGTGAAACGAAAACGTATGGAAAACAACATTATCCAAACAGTCCTCTTTAACATGTCACCCGCTAACACACACTTGGCGAATTATCACTTTTTTTATATATACGACGAGACGAGCAAGAAGTTCACCTGATGGTAAGTGATACGCTTGACCATGACAACGTGGTGCTAGTTAAGATGGTACACACTGCACCACATTGCGCTCGTCGCCTTGAGACATAAGGTGTTAAGTCTCGTTACCCCAGTAATTACACTAGCTCCACGCCCTTCACACCGAACACAGTAATGTTTGCACACTACTATTTGGCGGTGAAATAGGAGCTGCTAATCACTATGACTAGATCATTGTAAGAGACGGCTCCGATCGCAATACTAACGTGAGTTATTTATTTCTTTATATAAACAGTCATACATATGTCCGTGCGTGTTTGAATGGTAAAAACATTATTATTTCCTCTTCCGATAACCAGATAAAAAAAAATATTACGCAATTGAATGTCAAGGTTAAAATAATTATAAATGGCGACCGGTTTACCGCACAATGCGTAAACGTATTGTCAAATAATGCATTAGATTAGCATACGCGTCATTAACCAATGGCCGCTTCGCGCCATGTTCAATACTTTTTTATGGTCAAAGGTAAAATAGACACGGAGCCAACTTTTTTTTTTTTTTGTTTTTTTTTTTTTGTTTTTTTTTTTTTTTTTATTTTTTTTTTTTTATTTTTTTTTTTTTATTTTTTTTTTTTTTGTTTTTTTTTTTTTGTTTTTTTTTTTTTATTTTTTTTTTTTTTATTTTTTTTTTTTTATTTTTTTTTTTTTATTTTTTTTTTTTTTGTTTTTTTTTTTTTTTATTTTTTTTTTTTTATTTTTTTTTTTTTATTTTTTTTTTTTTGTTTTTTTTTTTTTTTATTTTTTTTTTTTTTTTTATTTTTTTTTTTTTTGTTTTTTTTTTTTTTTATTTTTTTTTTTTTGTTTTTTTTTTTTGTTTTTTTTTTTTTTATTTTTTTTTTTTTTATTTTTTTTTTTTTTATTTTTTTTTTTTTGTTTTTTTTTTTTTGTTTTTTTTTTTTTGTTTTTTTTTTTTTGTTTTTTTTTTTTTTATTTTTTTTTTTTTGTTTTTTTTTTTTTTATTTTTTTTTTTTTTTATTTTTTTTTTTTTTTGTTTTTTTTTTTTTTTTTTATTTTTTTTTTTTTTATTTTTTTTTTTTTATTTTTTTTTTTTTTGTTTTTTTTTTTTTTTATTTTTTTTTTTTTTTATTTTTTTTTTTTTTTTTTGTTTTTTTTTTTTTGTTTTTTTTTTTTTTAATTAAATTTATTTATTTCTTGGGCGGCTTGATAAAGTTTTAATAAGTTTGAAGCGAGCTTCAAAATATAGTCCAATCTACAACCATTCGTGTCATGTGTGTCAGAGGAGTCACCGTACAAGCAAACCACTAAGAAGACTTCAGATACAGTGAGCTCTTCTGCGTAGATCGGACCATAATAATAATTAAAAAGTTATAGGTACCAACGTAATAGCTGTGACATTTGGACGTTCTTTCATCTTATTCCTCCCGTGACCATGACTGCTGCAAAGCGGTCGAAACGTCGGGAATAAACAAACTAAATAATAAACGCGAAAAAATCCGTAAAATTGAGTTTTAATAAATGTGTAACATTCGCGGAAATATAAGAAATCAATATTCATACTCATAGTTGATCTATAACAGAAACCGGCTAGGTAAGTTATGAACGCGAAATTACGAAAGTAACGAGACTTAAATCTTGTCTCATATTCACAATACAGTCCACAGATTCACAAAGTTGAATATAAAGAATCTCTCAGTATCTCTAATGGGTAAACGATGATGGTTATATATAATCTTTGACATCAATAATTTTAGCCTGGACTAGACTAGACAAATCATGTAAAATTTTATGCTGCTAACAAATTAAGTAGAGCAGCTCGACCCTTTAACCCTTGACTCAATATTAAACAATTGTCCTGTCTCCAAGAAGAGATATTCAGGTCAGGCTATTGCCGTTATTAAGTGACACAGAAACTTAATTAAACCTAGAATATAACTATACCATAGATAAAAATAGAAAAAATTTGTTCATGGGTCTGTCATAAATTTTTAGTTTGGCTGTTTTAGGATTTTTTGGCATCATTAATATTTTTTTATTAATATATTATCTGGTATATGAGATCGATGTTACTAAAGAGTTTATTCGAGTTTTAGTTTTTTCGAGTGTGAGAATATATTTCGTATTTATATATATATATATGTGTGTGTTAGTAGTCTTTAAAAACATTTTCATCAAATTTACATACAAAATGAGCCTGAATACTTATGTAAATTTATTTACACAAAGTCGACTTATTGTAATGGAAATCTTTTTAGTATTAATTTCAAGGACACGATAAACGAGTGCGTGAGTTGTAAATGATTATTTTATCATATCATTATTGTTTATCATTAATCTTATCCGAATAACTATTACAAGTACACTGACGGATGACCTGTGACAATCTCTGCAGCAACATTGCCGCTTACAATAACTTGGGATGGTAGTCAAGGTCTAATCACTTTGTCTAGAAACTTATTAGTTCATCCTTTTTACTTAGCTGTATATTATCTTAAGACTTTACTATGCTCCAGTCTTTTACTGCTAGTACGTCTGTTGCCGGAGACCGATAAGCTACCACCGCAGTGACTAGTTCAACCGAGAAACATTACTGTGTTTACTGAAGGGTGTTGTAAGCTAGTGAAATTACTGGTGTGACGAGAACTAACATACACTCCCGGACACATCTATCGGCCCACCTAGTGTTTAAAAGTTTTAACGTTGCCTAGCTAAAAATAAAGGTTAGGTGGAGCAATAAGTTTTAATGCAGTTTTAAAGCTGATTTTTTGGTCTACCCTTAGGTATGCTTTTTTTTAATTTTGAATTCAGGATTATGAAAAAAAAACGAAAATTCAAGTCTGTTAATTGGTTCAACGACCCAGGAATGGAGAAAACTTTTTTATTTCGCACAAGTTGGATTTTTTTTTGATGTTACCAATTATTCGTTCCATAAAAAGGCAAATCTAAACTAAGAACCAGTTTTGACCAAAAAATATGGATACTCTGCCTGAAATTGTCACCTAAGCTGTAAAACTTCTGCCGGCCAAATCAATTCGAAATTACAAAAAAAAAAAAAAAACATACATAGGGGTTGATCCATAAATCTGCTTCAAAACTGCATTAAAACTTATTGCTCCACCTAACATTTATTTTTAACTAGACACCGTCGAAACTTTAAACACTGGGTGGTGGGCTGATAGATGTGTCCGGGAGTATATATCATATTAAGGCAACGAGCGCAATGTGGTGCAGTGTATACCATCTTAACTAGCGGCATATTATGGGAAGGTGTATCACTTACCATCAGGTGAAAGTCTCGCTCGTCTTTTCGAAAAAAAAAACTGTTTCACAACCTACTAACTTTCAAATCGAAACACAGTATTTGGCAAACTATTATTTAACATTAGAAATAACTGACATCATTTGAAGTAGTCGCCAAACTTTTTGACCTTACGACCATGTAAATTCATAATTTCAACCCTGCGGACCTACAACACGATTTTTTCAGATCTTTAGAATACAAAACCGTAATCTAAGAATAATTGTAGTTAGTTAGGCCTCACCCCAAAGATCTCCACTCCAAACAAAAAATGTTGTAATTAGTTAATAAAATGAAACTATCAAAACTAAGTTATAAAAGCTTTAACAAATCATAATAATCATCACTTAAAACTTATTGTAATGAGTTAAGTATATTACATATTTTCATGCATATCTCTACTTTCGCGACCGACTGTCTAGATCCCTTTTAAAATGATACCTAATTCTAGAAATAACAAAAATGCACATTTTGTTTAGGCACCATCAAATAGCTCATTGTTATTATCAAGTAAAGAATATAAACGATATGTAATTTCAATATGTTTTTTAAAATTTTACATTCGTCTACTTATTATTCCGAACGTAAAATACTCAAAATAGTCGACGAACAATGAATAGCTTAAGTACAAGTAACTAGAAGTAACTGGATACTGAATTCCACGGCAATGGTACGGGGTTCGAATTTAAAATTATAATTAGCTGCGATTCTCGCGGTGAAACGGCACCTTAAACTTTGTAATAATGATGTATGAGTAAAATTAAAAAAAAAACCTTAAATTCGTTCGAACTTGATCTATAGAAGAAACAGTTAATTTTTTTTATTCTAAAATATGCTTAATTGTATATTAATTCCTACAACTAGAAACCTTTCATAATTTTTTTTATGGCAACACCGCATGTATAAATTCCATCAAAAATTAATTGCGATCCACAAAAATTACATTTATTTGTCGAATCTTTAAAAAAGCCTAGTACTTCTCAAATAGAAAACGAAAAAACCACGTGCGTATTCTGTCATTACTCCCGCCTTTACGTTGCACAGATAATAAATCTTGTAATCTTTATACAGATAAATGCAGAAAATTGCGAGCGGCTACCTTGGTCTTAATGACTGGCGCGTTATCGTATAGCCGGCGATTAGGGCGATAGCGGCGGCTATCCTACATGAAATATTATAACACGAATGACGTAATGCAAATAATAAACTGAAAAAAATATTTTCACTTTACTTATTTTTATGAAGAATTTTTTTATGAAGAATTATTTTATGAAGAAGAGATTTTTATGAAGAAAAATACATTTCATATTTTTAGCTACTACCAGGTGGTAGGTCTCTGTTGCCGGAGACCGTCTGGATGGGTACCACCGCAGCTCCTATTGCAACCGTCAAATAGTAGTGTGCGAACATTACTGTGTTCCGGTTTGAAGGGCGCTGTAGCTAGTGTAATTACTAGGGTAACGAGACAACACCTTGTGTCACAGGCGACGAGCGCAATGTGGTGCAGTGTACACCATCTTAACTAGCGCCGCGTTGTCATGGGCAAGCGTATCACTTACCATCAGGTGAACGTCTTGCTCGTCTCGTCCCATAGAAGTATAAAAAAAAAGCTAAAGCTTTATTAGTTTCAGTAAATCTTTGTTACATCTAAACATTTTTATTGTAACTATCTATAATCATTAATAAACTCTAGTTCTCAAATAGAAAACGAAAAAAACTATCAGTCGATAGTAACCTAGTGCTGAGCATTGTCCTCTTTAAAGACAGAGATCAGTCTTTCATTCCCATATCCAAAGACTCTCCGGATCCTTCACCAGGGTCTACTATCAATATTTTAACTAATGGTAGAATATTGAATCAATATTCTAACTACATAACGTCAATGTTCATCGCTTTGTAAGTTTGTTATATATTATTTTAGAAAATGAGAGTTGTTAAATTTTATTGTGCAACGAAGTTTAATTTTTTTTTTTATACTACTATGCGACGAGTCGAGCAAGACGTTCACCTGATGGTAAGTGATACGCTTGCATAACAACGTGGTGTTAATTAAGATGGTATACACTGCACAACATTGTGCGTCGCCTTGAGACATATGTTAAGTCCCGTTACCTTAGTAATTTCACTAGCTTACATCTCCCTTCGGTAAACACAGTAATGTTTGCATGCTACTACGTAATTGCGGTAGCAAGACGGTCTCCGGCAACAGAGACCTACCAGCAGTAACTTTAAATAATCAAACTTGTAAATTGATATGAACCTTATATGTTTAATCATAAATTTAGCAGTCGATATAGATATGATAAACAATAAATAGCAAATATATTATATATTGAAAACGATTATCTATAATAAATTTTAATGCTGTACTGCCTCCATGAAGCAGCGACTGATCCGATCCCGTCTGGCTAGCTACTATCCACATTATCGTTCTGATGCCATAGTCATAAAAAAGAGTATTTTGTATAAGCACGCTTCACCATTTTTGGCCTTTCAATCCTTAATGTGAAATTGAGGTCATGAGTTCAATTATTGATAAAAAAAACAATATTGATAGATCAGCAAAACCCTATCGGTTAAATATATCTTTGCTCAAACCATAATATACCGGCTCATGAATATTCAGCGGGTTTTCCAAACGCCGCTGCATCTTGTCTAAAATAAATCCCTTACCGCGCCGGTGCTATTTTAGTTTTCGCAACAAAACCCGCTCAGACACAAAAACAAAAAGGCGGACAACGAATAAAAACTTTATAAATAGTCACGACACAAAATGCACTTAGCGATATTAAAACCGTAAGAATAACGATAAACCTGTTCCACTTTTCACCAACACACGAAGATTTACCGAATAATACACAGCACGTGACGATTCTATTCAAAAGAGCGCGAAAATTAGAAGCGCAGATTAAAAATCGCCGACATTAAAAAAAAATTAAACGATAATCAATATGAATATTTGGCATAACGGAACGCATTAAAGAATTAAAAAGTATAAAAATAGTGTTCGAAATTCAAACGTACGGAGCGGACGTAACACGCGACCGGTCCACCGCGCTCGGATACTCTTACTGAGTTTTTCGAACGGTTCGCTTTCAGTACAAGCCGCACCGTCCCTAGCTCACGTACACACTGTGTACATTAGTGTGCGTGTGGCTGTAGTGAAGGACGCGCCGTCGACACGGAGCCTTATCGAAAAGTATATTTTTTTTTATACTACTATGCGACGAGACGAGCAAGACGTTCACCTGATGGTATGTGATACGCTTGCATAACAACGTGGTGTTAATTAAGATGGTACACACTGCACCGCATTGCGCTCGACGCCTTGAGACATAAGGTGTTAAGTTTCGTTACCCCAGTAATTACACTAGCTACAGCGCCCTTCAAACCGGAACACAGTAATGTTCGCACACTACTATTTGGCGGTTGAAATAGGAGCTGCGGTGGTACCCATCCAGACGGTCTCCGGCAACAGAGACCTACCACCAGTAAAAGTAAAAGTTCTTGATAACATTGTTGCCGTTTTAATTTATATTAACCGTCTAAGTAGCCACCATTGCAGTAATAAAGCCGCTGTGAGAGTGAAAGAGAATATTATGAAAGCAAGAGAGAAAGGGCGGACCAACTGGCCAAGGACGCGGCCCTAAAGGATAAAAGGAGACCGGTTTATGAGTCATCATTCGTCAAGCTGCAGCCCAGGCTGAAGACCTTTGTATGGAATAGGTGGAGGAAGAAGCGACGGTGTATACGACGCGAAAATTTTTCCCGGACGCAGTGTCGGCTTATCGGACACTTGGCCTGATAGAGCTGAACATAGTCTTGATCCAAATGTTCACGTGGCACAGGGCATTCGGGGAGAACCTAGAACGATTTAAATTCAGGGAGAGTCCCTCGCACCTTTGTAACCCTGCGGAGGACCAGACCGTGATGCATGTGATCACTTCCTGTCCTTTATACGGCAGGGAGCGTATAGACTGTGAACTGGAGTTAGGATAGAAGATATGCGCTGGTAGCGTCGCCTCTCTGATGAATGAAGACGCTAGCCGTCCAATATTTTTAAAATTTTGTGAAGCAGCCATAGCCGATACTATTAAAAGAAACAAGACACAGGAGTAAGCAGATGTAATTTTAAACTGTGATATTAGAATAGGCCATAGGTTAAGAAAATGTAAATGTGATAGGTCAAGGAGAGACTGTGATAGTAGCAATAAGGAAAATGTAGTAAGTAGAGAAATATATAATTATTATAAAGGATAAGAAATAAAAGTGAGAAAATGTAGAGAAAGAAAACAGAGAAATGTAAAGAGCAGAATAGATAGGAATGAGGATGAATTTATTTTTAAAGGGATATGACAAAAGTATGCTCCACAGGTCTCTGCGGATGCAGAAAAATTTGTAAAAGACGACGAGGTCTTCACTCAATGAGTGTGATGTATGAGAGGAAGACGAAAACAAGCGGAATGAAAGATAGCAAAACGGAATGAAAGCGAGAACTGGGCCCTGACTCAACCACGCAGGAGAATGATGATAAATAAAAAAAAAAATAAAGCCGCTGACATTACTGCCTTTAAAGTAGCTAGTGTTCTAAGTGTTCTCTTCTTTTTTTTACTTACAGCATATAAACTGTACATTACTTGAGGGTATACATCTTGGATTGGCAACGTATGCTAAGTAATTAGCGTTGTAGTTAATGTAACTAACTGAAATATTATTCAAAAACCTAACTGCCATTGATTTTTGTTAACGGTTCTCTAAAGGTTAATTTCACATTTACTCTCTAAAGTTTACAAAAGTTAACCAAAGTCTCTATTCCCTGACTTTATATTGTTTCAGCATAACATATCTTGATTCTCCCTGTAATCTAAAGTTGGTGGAATGCGTTTAGAAATGCGGCTGCAGCAGTATCAGTAATTAAGTAATACAATACTACATCCTGCTACTTTTATCACATATCTTATTTTATTTATAATGGGATAACATCTTATCTCAATTTCTCGTTATGTTTAGTGACTGAGGCTATAAATGAAGTACCCGTCTAGAATGCTTTCTTTTCTTCTCTTTAAGAGATAAAAAAAAACCTATTTTCAACCGAACTCCACATTGTGTGTCACCGGAGTTGAATCAGGCGGGCGAAAGTAGTCAAAACTAACTTTTTATCGTATTTATGAAAGAAGGTGGAACATTACTAACCCGGAACATTATCCCAATACACATGCAAAATTCGCTCAACGCACACACACGCGTCCGGCGAACTAGAGCTTAAAGCTAATAAGCTACACCGCGCTAACTTAAACCATAATTTAAATGATTAAAGTCCAATTTTAATTGATTAAAATATCTACATGTTTTCACTGATCGAGATTAAGACTACATAGTTTTCGGCGTGTTTGTTTTATTACACGTCTACCTACATTTCCTTGAGAATGAACTTTTATTCGTAGAAAATTCATTCTTACTCCTGAATGCAGTATACGGAAGTCTCCGGTTCATTTCCGAGTATGTGAGATTTTAGTAGTACAGACTATTCATAAGTCGTTCAAATTACTAACCGGACTAAACACTATCAGAAAATATAGAAGATAACATAATTTCTGAAATTTCGGTAACCCCTGTAGAGCTTGATACTTCGTTAAAAAAAACTTGGCTATGAAAGCAGCATGATTCACGAACAACTTCCACCAAACCGTACTTAGCGTGAAAGATATGTCTTGACTTTCTCCTCGTGAGAGAAAGCCCCGAATCCCAGCAGTGGGAATATTAGGGAAGCTGTTCAATTATTTATATATATATTTATCGGCGCGATCGAGTTATAAAATCATATGATTGTTCAAATTAGATAAATATCAGCGCAAATACTTATAAACTTCTTTAACGAATAATTGTAATTTTTATGCGGAGAGCAGAGTGCGGACCTTTTAAGAAATCGTTACGCTATTGGAAAAATGTTAGGAAATTCTGGCAACATCACTGACATCAAATCTATGATAGAATTACCACTAACATTTACTATTAAGCCAATACAGACAACTATAAAAACGAGATGGTGTTAACAAGCAGAAGAGCACAATGGCTGATTACTTAATGCTGATAAAGATGTCCAGTAATCTTAACATTGGGAACATCAAGCCGATTGTTAATATGTTTTCAATATAAACTCATTCACACGTCCGCCACCCCATCCATTACTCCGCGCCATGTTTAAATAAATGCATAAGTAGGTTAAGCACATAATTTATGACTACAGCGAGCTCATCGCATGAAACTCATTTCACTCGCAATGACTCATCTCGAAGGTCGACTCCGAACTATGTTACGATACATACATACACACAAACATATCTCAAACACATATCATAAAATCATTTTATTTTAAACCCAAAAATAGATTGTTGATTTTGAGAATAAACACAACACATATAATATAATCATTTTATTTCAAACCCAAAAATAGATTGTTGATTTTGAAAATAAACACAACACATATCATAAAATCGTTTTATTTTAAACCCAAAAATAGATTGTTGATTTTGAGAACAAACACAACACATATAATATAATCATTTTATTTCAAACCCAAAAATAGATTGTTGATTTTGAGAACAAACACAACACATATCATAAAATCATTTTATTTTAAACCCAAAAATAGATTGTTGATTTTGAGAACAAACACAACACATATCATAAAATCATTTTATTTTAAACCCAAAAATAGATTGTTGATTTTGAGAACAAACACAACACATATAATAAAATCATTTTATTTTAAACCTAAAAACAAATTGTTATTTAACCTGTTGCATTGTAGCTGTTACAGATCATAATCGATTTGAATACATTTGTATCGAATCGATGAGCTTTGTAGTAAAATTACTAGGGTAACGAGACTAAACAATCTTCGTTTTAAAGCGACGACACTGCTGGTAGGTCTCTGTTGCCGGAGACCGTCTAGGTACCACCACAGCTTCTATTTCTACCGCCAAACATTAGAGTGCGAACTTTACTGTCTTGTGAAGGACGCTGTATTCTAGTCAAATTACTGGGGTAACGAGACGATAACCTATGTTTTGAAGTGACGACACTGCTGGCAGGTCTCTGCTGCTTGAGACCGTCTAGGTAGTAGGGTAGGCTAGGACAGTAGTGCGTAAACATTACTGTGTTCCAGTTTAAAGGGCGCTGTAAGCTAGTAAGCGCTGTAGCTGTAAGCTGTAAGCCATTACTGAGGTAACAAGACTTAATAAAATATTTTAAGAAGAAGAGCACAATGTGGTGCAGTGTATATCATCCTATCCACACGTTATGGACAGGCGTATCACTTACCATCAGGTGAACGTCTCGCCTCTTTACTACATCCTCACTTGGACGCCATGATGGATAAATAACCTTGACTCTCTTTATGAGAGGTCTTGAATGCCAGCAGTGAGTAGAGAATATTAAGAGGGTTATTCATTTTCTAATTTACGAGTTATTAAATTGTGTGAACTTTCTACATTCCTTCGTCATCCTGACCTACATACGAGACAGCAGATAGATTAATATGAAATTAAGCGACTTGTATAAATATTTATTTTTCCGACAAAAAAGGTGAAAAAAAAATAACTTCAACTGTTATTAATTAAATTCATCTGTGAATTAAAGAATAGCGCGAAGGTTTCCTTACAAAATTTAATATGCTGGTTACGTATTCTTAAATTTTCTAATTTTCCGTGAAATTTTCTTAATATTTCATTTGATAAGAACCTTCTCCCGTAGTATTAGTAACAATAACAAACACAATAGAAATTTTAAGTATACTGTTTAATAGTTTATGATAAATTTTCGTTTCACCTATGTTTTTTTTACCTACGTACGGAACCTACTTATATATATCAGAAACATCTATTAAAATATTAATTCAATCTGCCATACTTCACACATTCACACGTCACTTGTGACAGGGGTCACACCTCGCACACTACCCAAACACGAATGTCGCGAGACGTACAGACATCTGTCTTTTATAGCGAAACAATGTTATGTCATACCCTCACTTTTTTATTTCAATCTTTTAAAAAGTCGATACAACTACTATTTGAGTAACAAAATGTTTGTAATCACAATAATTTTTCCTCACAATCTAAAATATATAAGTAATGTATTCTGTCTCCTTGGACTTAATGCATGCACACTGTTTTGTTTAATTTTATGTTGAATAGTATTAAGGTATTATGTTATCTGTTTTCTAGAACATTCTAAGTCGTATTTCCTCATGAGTGAGGATCGTGGTCATCATGTGTCATGAAACATACGACGACTTTCTTTGGCAGTTATAATGGAGTGGTTTGCCATTGCTATCACCATTTAACATACTAGTGCGAGCACGGACGCTCATGACAAAGATATGCAGGTTTCCTCACGATGTTCTTCGCCGTCACTGCGCATGATATTAGTTGGTGTTATAACTGCACGTAACTCTAGAACATACGTATAAACAAATATTGTAATAAAAAAATAGTGTTAGCGAAATCGATCCAGCCGGTTCACGCGTAATGCCGTTACCAAGGGAAATAGCGATGCTTTTATATATATATATATATATATATATATATATATATATATAGTAAAATGAAAGCTGATGTTACATATAAATATGTAGCTGTAATCTTCAAACGTCTGACATGTGTTTAAGTGTCAGCGGTGAGGAGACTAGTCACAATGGCCGACATGCTCCGCACTGACCGCGAGCTCTCTAGTGACGTGCTTATGATTGAAAATATTAATAAATAATAAACTCTATCAGCCCACTACCCAGTGTTTAAAGTTTCGACGGTGTCTAGCTAAAAATAAATGTTAGGTGCAGCAATAAGTTTTAATGCAGTTTTGAAGCTGATTTATTGGTCAATCTTTATGTAAGTTTGGTAATTTCGAGTTGATTTGGCCGGCAGAAGTGCTACAAATTGGGCGACAATTTCCGGCCTGAAATTGTAAATATAAATAAATATAAATAGTTAAAACTGGCTCTAAGTTTAGATTTGCCTTTTTATGGAACCAATAATCGGAAACATCAATAAAAAAATCCAAATTTTGCGAAATAAATGAAGTTTTCTCCATCCCTGGGTCGTTGAAAACAATGAACAGACTCGACTTTTCGTTTTTTTTTTTCCTAATCATGAATACGAAATTAAAAAAAAAACATACATAAAGGTTGACCAAAAAATCAGCTTTAAAACTGCATTAAAACTTATTGCTCCGCCTAACAATTATTTTTAGCTAGGCACCGTCAAAACTTTAAACACTAACTAGGTGGGCCGATAGATGTGTCTGGGAGGGTAGTAACTCAAAAAAACTTTAACTGGCTACTGCCAGCTGTACCGCTGGTAGGTCTCTGTTGTCGGTAACCGTCTAAGTACCACCGCATCTCCTATTTCTATCGCTATCTAATAATGTGCAAACATTACTGTGATCTTTTTGAAAGGCGCTACAAGCTAGTGCATTCCCTGGGGTAACGGGAGTTATCGTCTTACTTATATCTCAAGAAAAGATCACAATGTGTTATTGTGTATATCATCCTAACTATTGAGACGTTACGGACAGGAGTATCACTTACCATCAGGTGAACGTCTCGCTTGTCTCGTCTCTTAAAAAAACCTTGCCATAGAGCCAATCTAAGCACTTTTCACTTTAGTTAAAAATACACGTAACTAATATTAGTTGCGATTTATTTGTTATATTAATCACTGCGTGATTTATTAACTGATTATAAATAAACATTCTCCAGTCAATAGATAATTTCATTAGCTGTTCAATAGTCATTTGATCTACTTATTTAATAAAAGTTGGAATCAATTGTTTCAATGTTGCTAACTACAGGGAAAGAAGATAAGAGTAAATTTCAAATATCAATCCCAGTTTATATCTAAGTTTAATGTTTCTTTAAAAAATTCTTAAATATAATATGGCAATAAAAACTTTTTTATGTTACAGCGAGAACATTTTTATTATCTGTATTACGTATTATTGCGGATTCCCATCACTAATAGAAAGTGGGGAATTATGATCGGCTGGCTTTATCGAGCTTGATCACTGCACATAACGGGGGGTAGTGGGGAGAAACAGGGTACCGACATTCTACCTATAATTGACTATTGTTAGAACAGTGTTCTTTTTTGAAAGAACTTTTGTTATAAAGCACGAAAACTTTCTGATTACTGATTTTTCATACATCACTCGAAAATAAACAACAAACGCTGATTACAACGACAAAGAGGCTCCAATTTGTTGGAAATCTCGTGATCGAGACTATCACACGAAAAGGAAAGTTTTCGAAGATTTTCCAACTGATATTAAAGAAAGTAATAAACAGAACGAGATAATCCGAAGATTAAATTTGGTAAAAAAAGTTCTATAATGCCCTGCATCAAACAGTAGATTCATAAAGACTGATGATGATGAAACAGATTTTGGATAAGTAAGATCAAATTTTAATCGAAATATCTGAATAAATTGATAGTGACAACTAGTACAGAGCTACGTCCGATTTTACTGAGGATAAACCTATAGTCATTTTCTACACGTAATAACCACAGAAAACAAAATTTCGGTTTTACCACACATGACTAATTCCCATTTAAAGTTCACGAATAAGTATAGCGTCAGAAATTCAATGCATCGGGATGGGTGACCGCAGTCCCGGTCACCGCTATTGTTTCAATTTCTATACCAATATTTATTTGCATAGATGGAAAAATGCACTGACTTCATATTTATTAAGAAACCTAACAAATCGAAAACAAGTTTCATGAACAATGACGTTTGTTTCATTGTTATTTATATAAATGCATAATGTATCCATTATGTATAAATATTAAAATATGTCATGTCTGTTCAACAGGCTTTGATTTAATATTAAGAAGAAAATATTAAAATTTTATTTGAAACATAAATATTATTAGACTTTAAAAAAAATGGGTTATGGGTTATAATATCCACACCATCACTCTACCATTAGCTTGTCATAGATACAGATTAAGAGAAAACGATTGCCTTAAATCATACAAACAGACCTCTTAGTATTCCCAGGCCTGGGACTTTGGACCTTAACTGCTGAATTGGTCGATTTCATCGAAATGAATTAACGAACCATAAATATCAAATTAAGCAGTTCCCATCTCTGGGGCTGATCATTCTCAAAGAAAGAGTCAATACTATTTGTCCAGGTCATGTACGTCTTGACGGGTATCACATTGACAAGAAAATGTTCTTAGAACATGTTCGTTTCATGTTTTCATATGAACCGACACCTCTTATAGCTCTTATCTCTCATGAATCATATGTATAATCTTATTAAGTTTCGAGAGAAACTTCTAGTTTTAACTGTGTCATTAAAAATATGTTATCTGCTGTATAGCAGAAACTAAAATCCAGTCTTACTGTGAGACATTCACATGCATCATCATACATAAATATACTTATGTGATGACTAACTCGTTCTGAGAAAAGTTTACAACAACGTTGCATCAAGTTCCAGATAATATATACATTGTAGCTACGGTAATATATTTACTAACGTTACTAGGAATTAAAACCGTCTGGATGGGTACCACCGCAGCTCCTATTTCAACCGCCAAATAGTAGTGTGCGAACATTACTGTGTTCCGGTTTGAAGGGCGCTGTAGCTAGTGTAATTACTGGGGTAACGAGACTTAACACCTTATGTCTTAACGACGAGCGCAATGTGGTGCAGTGTGTACCATCTTAACTAGCACCACGTTGTCATGGGCAAGCGTATCACTTACCATCAGGTGAACGTCTTGCTCGCCTCATCGCATAGTATAAAAAAAAAAGTTGTAGAGTATAAGTGATGAAAACACGGAATCGAACTGGCGACACCGATGTTAAAAGTCGAACCAGCCACGGCACCAGTTAAGATACATCTTCACTTATAATATAAGCCGTGATAGCCTAGCGGTTTGAACGTGCCTTCCACTCCGGAGGTACCGGGTTCGAATCCGGCCTGTACCAATGAAATTTTCAATTTATTTGCAGTTATATAACACCAACTAATATCACGTGCTTTGACGGTGAAGGAAAACATCGAGAGGAAACCTGCATATCTATGTCATTACCATAAGTGCTCGCACTAGTATGTGAAATGGAGAAGGCAATGGCAACACCACTCCATTATAACTAAGGAAGTCGTCGTGTGTTTCATTACACATGATGACCACGACCCTCAGTCGTGAGGAAATACGATATAGAAGAAGAATAATATTATGAAGTTATTGAAAATGATTTCCATATAATTTTCATTTACTTACTATCCCGTTGTTCTTTTGAGCAATCATAGTCATGAGATCTGAGGAGTTATCAGCTCTGGATGACATTATTAATGAAACACCAATCACTCCATTGAAAGACTTCAACACAGAGGGAGTTTTTTGTAGATCGAGCAAACAGTAATAATACTCTTTGATGAGTATAACTCATCAGGTCAGCAGATTCATTATAATCGAAAAGTAACATCTTCAAAGTGAAGTTGGTCGGGCTGTTGGAGAAATCTACAACTCAGCAGATAGCTCCTGAAACAAATAAGTAAACTAGACGAAATGTTACCTATTACCATTAATAACAAAGTTGGAATTGATAAGTCGCTTCCTTATTAATAGAGCAATATACCTCATGACCTCGCTCGTAATTGGACGGGGGTAAGTAATGTTAATTGATACCGCATCTAAATTGTCATCGCACTATACGTAGAAAATATACACGAGCATTCGTTTACGTACATGTTTTTTTTTTTATACTACTATGCGACGAGACGAGCAAGACGTTCACCTGATGGTAAGTGATACGCTTGATAACAACGTGGTGCTAGTTAAGATGGTACACACTGCACCACATTGCGCTCGTCGTTAAGACATAAGGTGTTAAGTCTCGTTACCCCAGTAATTACACTAGCTACAGCGCCCTTCAAACCGGAACACAGTAATGTTCGCACACTACTATTTGGCGGTTGAAATAAGAGCTGCGGTGGTACCTAGACGGTCTCCGGCAACAGAGACCTACCACCTGGTAGGTCAACGTTAAATAGTTATACAGTATTTTTTACTACACAGTCAAACATAACTAATGTTATCCGGGTCTCTATTACCTTATAAGATTATAATGTGCCAGAATGGTCTAGCGGCTACTTTTTCATGCTGTACACTAAGGTCACGAGTTCGATTCTCAATGATTTTTTCTTTTTAGTTCGCTCCCAAACTTCCAAAGTGCTAACTTTGACCTTTCACATCTTAACCGGACGAGCTAAAGACTTTTTATTTCGTATTTCTTGTCTCCTTATCATATACTTCAATATCCTGAAAGAGTATCCATGTAGCTATTCTGGTTTAAAAGCTACAAGCGTTCAGTGTACTTAATTTAATGTAATTAAAAAAAATTATAATTTTCAGGCTAAATTTCAGCTGCTCTTGAAAGTATTCTTTTTAATTTAAATTAATGTTAGTGCTTAACGACGACCCCAACTGGTGTTTAGTTTTTTGAAGACACCCACGAATACCTTCTATTGTTGGAAATTCTTTAGACAACTTTACCAGGTGGTAGGTCTCTGTTGCCGGAGACCGTCTGGATGGGTACCACCGCAGCTCCTATTGCAACCGCCAAATAGTAGTGTGCGAACATTACTGTGTTCCGGTTTGAAGCGCGCTGTAGCTAGTGTAATTACTGGGGTAACGAGACTTAACACCTTATGCCTCAAGGCGACGAGCGCAATGTGGTGCAGTGTGTACCATCTTAACTAGCACCGCGTTGTCATGGGCAAGCGTATCACTTACCATCAGGTGAACGTCTTGGTCGTCTCGTCGCATAGTAGTATAAAAAAATACTACTATTTCAGCCGCTAAGCAGTATACAAATATTACTGTACTAAGGTTGTAAGAACGCTGTTACTAATTAAGTTACTTTTGTGACAGAACGACACTATCTAATGAATTAAGGTGTTGAGGGTAATATAGTTGTATATACATTTTAAAATTGAGTGTCACTTCGTTTTATTGATAAAAAAATATGTATTTAAAAACACAATAGCCTATAGCTATATTAAATGAAAATTATAATAAATATATTATTTTAGGTCTCCCTATAAAACATATTAAACCAAGACGCAGAGAGATATAAAAACTTTTTGTTGATTCTGTATTAAATATGATACTAAATTTCCTCGTATTACACACCGCTATAAAGCCTCATTCACAGTAAACGAAATATTCTTCTACATACAGAATAAATAAGAGACAATGCTTACAAAAGTATATAAATTATATTTAATTTCGTGCAATATATAAATACAAAAGGTGGATGATGTTAGTCGTGATAGTCTAGTGGTTTGAACGCCCGCCTCGCACTCCGGAGGTACCGGGTTCGAATCTGGCCTGCACCAATGAATTTTTCAATTTATGTGCAGTTAGTAACACCAACTGATATCACGTGCTTTGACGGTGAAGGAAAACATCGTGAGGAAACCTGCATATCTATGTCATGACCGTTTGTGGTCAGACTAGTATGTGAAATGGAGAAGGCAATGGCAACACCACTCCATTATAACTGACAAGTAAGTCGTCGTGTGTTTCATTACACATGATGACCACGACCCTCAGTCATGAGGTAATACGACGGATGGATAGAAAGTCCAGTAGTGAACTATCAGCTGATGATAATGACGTCATAATTAAAATACTATATTACTTTCAAATAATCACATAAATTTTCCAACAAGAACTCATAGATTAATAGAAATGGCCTTAATTTTCTTCTTGCAGAAGGAGGCCTCGAGACCCCATCTGTGAATTAAGAAAATTGTTTACATTTATTTTAAACTAAGAACTTACTTTACTGCTGGTAGGTCTCTGTTGCCGGATACCGTGTAAGTACCACCGCAGTGACTATTTCAACCGACATATAGTAGTGTGCGAACATTACTGTGGTAACGAGACAACATATGTCTCAAGGGACGCACAATGTGGTGCAGTGTTTACCATCTTAACTAGCGCCGCGTTGTGTACAAGCGTATCAATTGCCTTCAGGTGAACATCTCGCTCGTCACGTAGAATAAAAAAAAGTAGAAAATGGATATTAAAAATCAAGAACATTATCAGAGCTATTTATCTAATCATGATTTGTTTTTTATACTACTATGCGACGAGACGAGCAAGACGTTCACCTGATGGTAAGTGATACGCTTGCCCAGGACAACGCGGCGCTAGTTAAGATGGTACACACTGCACCACATTGCGCTCGTCGCCTTGAGGCATAAGGTGTTAAGTCTCGTTACCCCAGTAATTACACTAGCTACAGCGCCCTTCAAACCGGAACACAGTAATGTTTGCACACTACTATTTGACGGTTGAAATAGGAGCTGCGTTGGACTCAAAACGGTCTCCGGCAACAGAGACCTACCACCTGGTAATCATACGTCCAGCAGTGGACTACGGCTGCTGATGATGATCACAAAACAAAATCAGCACCATTGTAAACGTTGGCTTACATTGTTCCTATGAATCAACGCGTTATAAGTTGCTTATGTAAAATGATCGCATATGTATGCGCGGCGAATGATTTACATCCATCAGCAACACTTCGCTTATTAGTATGCGTCAAATCACCTCGAGGTGGTGAAGCAGGAAGGCCTAGAAAGCGATCGTAAATATTTACAACTATATAACATCACTGGGCCGTTAAAACCGAGGTATATACATGAATTGCAAAAAGTGTTTTATGAATGTTATATCTCACTATCCAAACCGGTATACGTTGTCTTACCATATAAATAATTTCTAGTAAATATTTTGTATGTTAAACGAAAAACTGTGTACTTAAGTGTACAGGACGTGGTCTATGACTGCAAGAGCAATGCAAACTATAGCGGTATATACAAATAACAAAACACCTGCCGTTAACTTTTTAAGTTCAGTTCAGTTTATTAACTGTCGGCGGGGCTGAGTACTGTTGGTTTACATAAGTAACTAAGTTAACGAGAACTGATCCACTGATAACTGAAAGCTGAACATTGTTGCAGTACTAATCGATATTGAAAATGGGGGTTGGTGGTGGAAGGGTGAAGATTAGGGATTATATGTATTTTTAAGGCTTACCATACAGTATTTTTTTTTAATTAAAATATATTAGAGAGTGGGGCCCTTATCACTTAGAGCTTTAAAAATTAGTCTACGACCTTTTCTCAGACCTAACAAACTTACATAAAAAAATTCATAAAAATCGCTCAAACCGTTTCAGAGCAGTTTGGTTTTACAAAAACTGCTACACGCGAGAATTTTATATATAAAGATAATATTAACCTGCATAAGACAGCGGATTCTAAGCTAGGAAACGGACTAGACCTAAGAACGCTGGCATAAACAAAGTAACTCCAGTTAAAACTTTTACAAAATAATTAGCAACTAAGAATCGGGAACGAAAAAACAGGCAAATTTTAATAGAATTGGATGGTATACGAATTCAAAAATCCTACCACCAACCAAACTCCACATCATGAGGCTTCGGAATAGAACCATGAAACACGTTGTTACTAGACAAACAGTTGGTCGAACCCAGATAAGTACCAAGTAATTACAACTAAAACTAATCGATTTTAAGTTAACCATAAACGAAATTGTCAATTTAAACATCACATTAAGCATGAAGGTTTGTGATAATTTAAAACGTATATTGCCCATAGATTAATAATAAAAATCAGTACCTTTTAGTTTCTATCACCTGATCGCATCAGCGTAAGTCTGATGCGCTGACTTGAATACTTCGTAACGCTTGTAGCTTTTAAACCGGAACAGCTACATGAATACTCTTTTAGGATATTGAAGTACAGGGTATGGAGACTAGGGATCCGAAATAAAAATTCTGTACCTCTTCCGGTAAAGAAGATGTGACAGGTTAAAGTTACCACTGTGGAAAAAGGGGCAAAAAAGCAAAAATTTTAATTTTCACTCTACCCTCAGAAAAAAAGAACATGTCCAAGATAATAAACACCAACCGAACCCATGTTTAGGAAATCATTACAAACGTTTATAATAAACATAGTAAACTGTTATTTTAATAAAACAAACTTCGTGTTTCTTTATATATATTTAACTGTTCCGTACTGCATAGAGATTCCTGGTCATCATTTCCGAGGCTACACGTTCGGAGTTTGGTCAGTTGTTTGGAATCCATCTAACCACCATTAATGTAAATCTGTTTAACCAACAGTATTGCTGTTCGGACTGTCAACATATGAGCGCCAGATATTCTGAGCGTGCTAAACGCCACATGAAATTCAGGTCAAGAGTTAGTCCATTGTAAATAATAAATCCAGATTTGTATACAGCATTGAATAAATATTCGGTCAGTAATACCAATGTCATCAAACACTCGTATTTATTTTGGGAACCGAAACCGCCGAGCACCTTTCTCGTAACACAATACGCACGACGGCAACCTTATTTAGTACTGTCTAGGCCGCCTAAAAAAGCTAGCCGCTAGTCTGGCGGCTTTGATGTCTAGGAAAGTTGCGTCTCGGCATCCGTTGATGTCATTGTTCGGGTGTTGAATTAAAAAAAAAAATATGGTGCCCATGTTGTACAGCCACATTGGTATAATCTGTGGCTTGAAAACGTTTATCATCCAATCGGACTTATAATTACATTCTTGTAATATTTAAATGCTGATCAAACTAAACAGGAAGCCGAGACATTTTTTTCCGCCAAATTTTAATTTCCTGTGGCATAATATATACTTAGGATCTGCAAAAATGCAAATAAATATTTTTAACATTGGCAATAATAATTCCTCTCGTCCGTAATTTTTTTTTCAATTGCTTAAGAAATAGTAACTTAAGTTAATTATTATGTCTTCATTAAATATATTATTTACTATTATAAATGGTTTTTCATTTCATTTTACATTTTTTACTATTTTGTATGTCCGATTGATAGACATTCGTGTTTGATGTTTTAAAATAGGAAGTCATTTAATTTTTCTGAATGAACACTACACTAAATAAAACGTGAAGATTTAATATTTGAAATACATTTTAATCTAAAATCAAAATGTTGCCGCAGTCAATGGCTGACTCACGTCAATAAATCATTAAGCGCGCGAAACTCGCGCCACTTTTTTTAGTACAATGTCCCGTAGTGGCGCGTGCACGAAATAACAATGTTGCCCGTTTCAAATATAATGGATTACTCAGTTACGGGTGTAATGCGCTAATTCATTCATTAAAAACAACGCAGATCTTATAATTTAGTCACGTAGGCCTTCAATAAAAATTTATTGGTAATATAAATAGTTTAAGTTAGTATTATGCGTTCGAGAGTTTTATTTCATTTACTTAACTACATTTTACAACACGATTTGGTGACTTACTTATGATTTAGAGAATACTTGTCTCAGGTAATCACCGCCTATACAGGCATATGGTATTTTGTATGGTAAACAAGATTATCTGTTTGTGACCTATGACCTATCTAGATATTGTTTGGTAGATTTATTTCCATACATAAATTACATGTAAAAAGTAATAAAATGTTTGGAAATTTAATTTATTATTACTAAGTTATAATCTTTTTCTTTTTTTTACTTGTAACGGTTATAATAATTTTGTAATATACATAAAAAAAACTCCAAAAAAGAATACAATTTAAATATTTTTAGCATTTTCGAACGCTGATCCGATGAAAGTCGTCAGTTGGAAAAAAAAATGATAACTGTATTATAAAAAACATTATTTTTAGTTACATAAATGTTTCCCATTTTTCTAAAAAAAAATAATACGTATTACTGTAATAAACTTAATATGTTAATATAACTGAAACGGTGTTATTTCTGTTTACACCGGCGCCATCTATTAGTGTAAGTAGAAAATAATAACAGTTGACTGAAAATGCTCTTAAAAATTATTATTACATTAATAAATTATTATTTACACAATAATACTTTATTTAATTGTTATTAATATTTTGATTCTTAAACTACCCGCTGGTGTACATTTAGTAAAAATAAAGGTAAAGATCACTTTCTGTGACAGGATTCTTGATTGCGTTAATTGCTGTGCTAAAGAGAATGTCCCCGTATTATGCAATGTATTTTTTTAAAAATAATTTAATTAAAATAGTTATTTATACTTGTACATAATAAAGCTATTTTTTTTTTGTATCATAATGGCAACACGTGAGTATAAACTTTCTGTATAAGGTCAAGGTCAAGTTCACATTTGAAATTTAGACTTTGTACTCTCGTTACTTGTTTATCTTTAAAGAATCATCTTTGTATATATTTATAATTAATTCTATTCATTAAGTAATTTTAAGTATCATCAGTTGTGATAGAAAACAAAATGAGTTCAGCTATAAAAACGTTTACAATTTTAAGAAATAGTAAAAGTGTTTTAGGTAAACAAGCGCTACTGAATAATTTCGCCTACACAACGTTTGTTTCTAAAGATCTTACTAAATTCATTTCAGGTACATTTTCGAGATTTTACTCATCAAATACAGGAATCCCACAGTATGAAACTCTGGCTGTGTCCGCGCCGAAGAAGCATGTATATCATGTTGAACTGAACCGGCCTACAAAACTCAATACATTCACACCGGCAATGTGGAAGTAGGTGATTCTTTTTATATATGTCACTAAAATATCTAATATCTAGTTTATTTTTATATAATGAAATCCAATAATAGACCCAGGGACTAATCAAAATATTATATTTAGCAATTAGAAATTACTATAAAAGTTTAATAGAATACTTTGTGCAGATGAACTATGATCACCGTTAAAGAAATAATGATAATAAAATTTAACTTGATAACTACTGCTTTATAATATTTAAATTATCGTTTTAACAATACAGTACAGTTTTATTTTTTCAATAATAATTGTTTTAGTTTATGTTTCAAACTGACAATTTTGTTCATAAAACAGTTTTTAATATATCACTAAAATATCTAATATCTAGTTTATTTTTATATAATGAAATCCAATAATAAACGTAGGGACTAATCAAAATATTATATTTAGTAAATAAAAATTACTATAAAAGTTTAATAGATGCAGTTTTGAAGCAGATTTATTGATCAACCCCTATGTATGTTTTTTTTTTGTAATTTCCAATTGATTTGGCCGGCAGAAGTTTTACAGCTTGGGCGACAATTTCAGGCAGAGTATCCATATTTTTTGTTTAAAATTGGTTCTAAGTTTAGATTTGCCTTTTTATGGAACCAATTATCGGACACACCAAAAAAAAAACCAACTTGTGCGAAATAAAAAAGTTTTCTCCATTCCTGGGTTGTTGAAAACAATAAACAGACTCGACTTTTGGTTTTTTTTTTCAATATCCTGAATTCAAAATTAAAAAAAAAACATACATAAAGGTTGACCACAAAATCAGCTTTAAAACTGCATTAAAACTTATTGCTCCACCTAACATTTATATTTAGCTAGGCACCGTTAAAACTTTTAAACACTAGGAGGGCCGATAGATGTGTCCGGGAGTGTAATTGTTTAATTAACAATGGTTATTGTATTTATTATTATTTGTTTAGATGTTTATATCAAAGCGCTAGAAATTCGGAATAAAACTCGGAAATGAAGATAATGTTAGTGTTTATTTTTACTACATACATTGTGGTGACTATAACAAATTTCATTATAAATTAACATTGTTACTTAAAACTTTTTATTTGAAAAAATTTTTTTTTTTATCAATAACATTATTTCATTAACACATTTATTTGTATCATGATATACATTCATTTAAAATTTTGTCAATAAAAATAACTATTCAATGTTTCATTTGTTAATTCAGTTGTTACACTCACATACAGATTCAATTTGGTATTTTATAGCGACAAATGTACCCTGCCGGTTTTTTGTCATGTACAACTGATCTTACTTATATTTTATATAAACATACATTTTTGTTTGTGTAGGTATAGGTAATAAAATTGCTGAGATAATAAAATAACCTTGTTCTCAAGAAATTTAAATAACTGCATATTGTTATAAACTGAGTGTATTACTTGCTACCAGGTAAACATTCTCATTGTCTCATTATTTTACATTAAAAAAAAAGTCCTTCAATCAAATATTCAACTATTGAATATAATGTATCCTTACTCTGTAAAATGTATATATGTATATATATAGCCCGCTGAGTTTCTTGCCCATTCTTCTCAGGTCCGTGGCATTTGTTTTGCGAATGGCTGGTAAATTTTGACGTTCAATAAGTGAACTATTGTTCCCATGTTGAATAAAAATTTTGACTTTTGACTTTGACTTTGTGTCTTCATTATAGCAGTTCAAATTATGGAAATTTAGGAAACATTAAAAATATTTAATATTTCTTATTTAACTTAAATGAACAGAAACAATGTATATAACAATAAGTTAGTTGTAGATAAGTCTATTGTCCCAATAGTTTTTCTGTTCCAAGTGAAAGAACTCGGTAAATTGGCTGAAAATTAGGCTGTGTAGTTTTCTTTGGGAGATGCTTATATCTAGCAATGGACTGCAGTGGGGTGATGGTTTTTTTTCTTTCATGGTATGAGACGATAGATTAATGAGTAATTCACCTGATGGTAAGTTTGGTGCTTGCCCATAATAATGTGGCGCTGGTTAAGATGGTTTGGTATACACTGCACCACATAGCGATCATTGTCTTAAGACATAAGGTGCTGAATCTCATTACTTTGGTAATTTCACTAGCTTACAGCACCCTTCAAACCGGAACACACTTCTATTTGGCTGTTGTACCTACCTAGACGGTCTTCAGCAACAGAGACCTACCAGAAATAAACAATAAATGATGAGTTTTTAAAAAAATTAACTGAGTAGGGTGCTTCACAAATATTTACATTGTCACTAGAAAATAGCTACATAGCAGCTAAAATCGTATATTGTGTATAATAGTTGTAATAATATTTCTTTTTTTGCAATTTTCAGGGAACTGTCCACATGTTTCTCGGCTTTAAGTGATAATCCAGACTGCAGAGTTATAGTGTTGTCGGGGCAAGGAAAACATTTTACTGGTGGTAATAAAAACAATATTTTTATTCTATATAGCAGTAGTGTTTTGCCAAATCTACATCTTATTCGGGTTTATAGAGTTTTATAGTGAGGTCCCTCATTACTATGCAGGATCTTGTGTCAATGGTAGCTCAGTAACTGTTGGTGCCAAGCAAGACCATGAGACTTAACATAGTACAGTAGAGTACTGCGTTGTGACCACTGAGGAGGTTTAATGGGTAATACCCAAATAACTCAAACTTCACCCAGGAGCAGTGCCAGCTGCTGTAATTTTGATTATTTTTACTGCTTAGTTATACCAGAGATATATTTAAATAGTAAATATAAAGATAACATAAAATTAATCTTTTTTAACTAGATTTTATAATCTTTTGTAGGTATTGATATCAACAGTTTTGTGGAGATGGCAGGCAAAGCCCACGAACTTACTGATGTGGCTAGAAAGTCGAGATTTTTATATAAAACAATAAGACATTACCAGGTAAATAATAATACATATGTGTCGACATAATTTAACAAACATGTTTGGGCGAGTAAACATCGAACCGCTGGATGGGATTAGTATGAAGATATTTGGGAGAAATCTAATTTGATCAAGAGACGTCTATCGGCTGATGATGATAATGTATATAACACAACTAAACATTGTTGATCTGCCACCATCTTTTTCCCCGCGCATTTTGTCAATCCACATTTACTATATATGCGAATGACGTAACTCATAAATGTTGCCAGTAATTAAATAATAAATTCATGCTTTTTTATAATTTTTTTATATTATTATACTGTTATTTTGTATTATTACAAACATCTACATTATAGTAAAAATAAAAAATATATATTTTCAGGATGGTATTACAGCTTTAGAAGATTGTGTAAAGCCTGTCCTGGCCGTGGTACATAATGCGTGTGTGGGAGCTGGAGTGGATCTTATAACAGCAGCTGATATAAGGTTTATAGGCAATTGTTATCATCATCTTCAGACTGCCTTAACTATCGGTCGTAAACTTGTCCCAAGGAACGCCAGTTCTCGCGATCTTAGCGATAAGCATCTTATACATAATTTTTTTTGCTAATACATTTTTTTTAAAAAATGGTAGCCTGCAACCATTATCCTGGCTTACTATTTCATTGGTTGATGTATACAGAGGTTGTGATACACTGCAGCGCCATGTAATGACAACTTTTTTGAATAATTGAATTATAAACACAAATTTTACATAATTTTTTCGTAACTCCATCATTGTGTGCCATCTTCAAATCGAAATCAGGTGATAGGTTGGGGAAAACGTTTTCGATACTGTGCCACATAGAATTTTTTTTTAATTCTCCTGATTCTATTGTTCAGTGTCCTTTATGTACTCTGTGTCTATTTTTTACTTTTATTGCTTATACTTCTCTTTTATGTATATATAATTTTTTTAGATATTGCACTGAGGAAGCGTGGTTCCAAGTGAAAGAAGTCGACGTTGGCTTAGCCGCTGACGTCGGCACCTTACAACGATTACCTAAGGTTCTTAAATACTAAAATAAAAGTCGTTAAAATATAAAAAAGACGCTAGCGAAAATCGGTATTTTTGTACAACGAGTTTAATAATTGACTTTAACATGATGTTAAGTGACAATGAGATGTTAGATCGAATAAAGCGTGCTCGTCCTGAAGACTCTACTTACTATATGTTCTCCGGAAAAAAAGTATTGCTGTTATGGCGGCAAATTTACGACATGAGGATGTTGCTAGCCACCAGCCAAACTACTTTTACGTATTTCTTATTAGTCTACCGTTTTTTTAAGGTGATCGGCAGCGCGTCCGTTGCGCGCGAGCTCTGCTTAACCGCGAGGAAGATGCCTTCGAAAGAGGCGATGGAGGTCGGCCTCGTCAGTAAAGTTTTCAAAGACAAAGAAAGGTAGTTAGAGGTTTCAATACTTAATTAAATTAGTAAGAAAACGAAAATTAATAATTTGTCTTGAGGCGACGAGCACAAATTGGTGCAGAGTGCATCCTATCACATTGTTATGGGCGAGTGTATCAGGTGAGCGACTTGCATGTCTCGTCGCTTCATCGAATAAAAAAATAGATACAATACAAGAATGATATTAGCCTGGCAGCTTTATAAACTCCACGTATTCTTGGAATTGAACCAGGGTTCTTCAGGTTACAACACCAGAATAGAGTTAAAAAACCTCTGTACTCTATTGATGTTGTACTATTGTATTATGTCTGCCGTTTATCATCATCATCTAAACTAATGAGTGTCTACTGCTGGGCATAGATCTCTTGTAATGTAATCAACATTCTCTCATTATTCCAGTGCAATTCAGCAGGTTCTGGAGGTGGCGCAGTGCATAGCGGCCAAGAGCCCCGTAGCAGTACAAGTCACTAAACAGTCGCTGGTATACTCGCAGAGCAGACCCACCGCCGACGGATTGGAACATATTGTAAGTATTTCATGTAATACTTTTTTGTATTCGACGAAACTAGCGAAACGTTCATCTGGTAGTAAGTGATACGCTTGCCCATAACAACATGCCCCTGCTTGGAGTTATATACATCTAGCAACATTGTGCTCGTCGCCTTGAGACATAAGGTGTTAAGTCTCGTTACCCAAGTAAATTACACTTGTTACAAATTCCTTTAATCAGAAACACAGTAATGTTGACACATTACTGTTTGGCGGCATATATCCTAAGATGAATTACAGTCTACCACCATTTTGTATTTTTAACCAGACGATACAGTACACTACTGCTTGACTTATAGCAATGAACTAAGTCAATAGTTTAAAGTTTCGTCGTTAGATGGCGATATTCGAAATTATTAATATTCTCGTTTACCTCGCGAGGAGGCGCGGATTCGATCTTCAGCTTGAGCAACTGGTGGCTAACGTCATGTATGCTCCATCAGCTTTCGTGAATATCCAACAGCTTTCACTTGGCCAATGAGGGGGATAAATGATGGCGATAATTACTGGTGGTAAGTCTCTGTTGCCGAAGACCGTCTAGGTATCACCGCAGTGACTATTTTAGCCGATAAGCAGTAGTGTGCAAACATTACTGTGTTCCGGTTAGAAGGGTGCTGTAAACTAGTGAAATTACTGTGGTAACGAGATTTAACATTTTATGTCTAATACGACGAGCGCAATGCGGTGCGGTGCGTACCATCTTAACTAGCGCCGGGTTGTTATGGACAGTATCACTTATCATGTCGCCACGACGAATAAAAAAATGACCATGAATTTCTTTGGCGGGAGTCACCAGAAGAAGGGTCATTATGATGGCTGTTTTTATATTTCATTAATAACAAGAGAATTGAGTTTTCTTATTTTCTCTATAGGAGAATAAATAGAGAAGGTTGGAACAACGCGATGATGTCCATAGCGGTTGGTATAAACTATAAATTGTAAACGGACAAAGTATAAAAAAAATATTACATAACTCATAATTATCATGACGTGTACATTAGCAAAAACCTAGATCTTCTTTTTAATTATCGATGCGCTCGGCACGTTTGACGTCATACGGCCCGTCGCCTGGCACGGAGCATGCGCACTCCGCCCGCGGCCTCGGGCTGCAGTGTCAATGACTTTACGCACACACACACACACACTATTGTGAAACGTTTCGAATACGTACGGCTTGTGTGTGCGTGTGTGCGATAATTTATGAATCGATCTCACACAGCTTCAGTTTCAAAATCGCGCTTTTGAATTATTAACTGAATACAGTTGGGAAAGTAGTCGCGTATCAATGTTACAGATTTAAACTGTTACAGATATTAGATAAGACTTTTATATCATAATCTCTCTATCGATATCTCATCTTTTATTTAATTGTTATATATTTTATAGTATTTTTATGTATGTATTATATTTATTACATGTTTTTTGTATGCCTTCTAATTTATAAGTCTCCCAGGGTTGACTGGCAGAGAATGCTACCTAGGCATTAAATTCGCCTTCAGTGCTATGTACCGCAAGCATTAAATAAATAATCGCTGGTTTATGACGTCTCTATTTTTTCTATTCTACTAAACAACGAGACGTGCGAGGCATTCACCTGATGATAAGTGATACTGTCCATAACAACGCGCCGCTAGTTAAGATGGTATACACTGCACCGCATTGCGCTCGTTGTCTTAAAACATATGTTAAGTCACGCTACCCCAGTAATTTCACTAGCTTACAACCTCCTTCAGTCAACACAGTAATGTTTGCACACTACTGTTTGTCGGTTGAAATAGTAACTGCGGTGGTAGCTAGACGTTCTCCGGCGACAGAGACCTACCAGCAGTTAACAAAAAAAGTACTTCTTCGATTCCAGAGCCACTAGGTTTTTAAAACACCAGCCCCGACGCTTATGTATTATTAAGGCGTCATAATTAAACATAATTAAAAACTTAAATACTAATAAATTTTATTTTATTTATTATTGACGCTTGAAGAAAAATTTCGTTTCACTTGATTTTTTTTATTATTTACGTGTACTAATATTTATGTAATGCAGGTTGTGTCTGCTTACACTAAAGATGCACAATGTTTCGTATTAAATTATATGCTGTACAGTATTTAATTATTGTGTTATCTTTTTTTGATCTACTTTTTTATTATATTTTTTAATTATTTAAAATCTTTATTAATATACCTAAAATTAAGTTACAAAGAGCGAACTTAATGCCTACGGGTATTCTCCCAGACAACCTGTTAAGTGGAGAGATGCTGCGGTAGGCGGAAATTAAAAAAATAAACATTAATTTATAAATTTACAGTACACACATACAATGTATAATAAAATTCCATAATACATACATATTTATTTATTTATTAGGTGTATTACAGTGGACAATGGTAATAGAAAAAAAAATATCTTATGGCTAACTAATTCTACCTATGACAAATACACACAACATTCAAAATATAATACATAATAAAATGAGAAACATAAAAATTAAAAGAAAAGAAATAAAACAACTTTAACTATTCCAAAAAAAAAAAGTCGTCAATTATAACATAAAGCAAGAATAATCTAAAAATTAATGAAAAAAATGTGTGTGTAAAAAAAATCTAGTACGTTCATACTAAATCACGAACACAACTTTAGAATAAATATTAACAATTATGGAGGTCTCTAGTTTGATTCCGGAGCCGCATATTACGAAGTTGGGATTTTTTGAATCCAATCACGCTACAAGACGATAGATACAATGTGGTGCAGTATATATCATTCTAACATAATATTATGAGCGAGCGTATCACTTACAATCAGGTGATCGTCCCGCTCATCTCTTAAAACTATAAAGGCCTATGTCCAGCGGTGGACTGCCGTGGGTTGATCATAATTACACAAATAGTGCTTCAAGGTTTCTATGGAATACATTACAAATGATCTTTGTCCAACAGTGGACTATAGATTGGGATGATGATTATAATGAAGTATTTATTGATGATGAAGCTGAAAAGTATTATTCGTTGAACAAATATTTCACTTATACAATGTTTTGTTTTGGAGAAAAGATATTTATATTCTACGAAGCGACAAAACGAGAAAAATGTTCACCTGATGGTAAGTGATACGCATGTCAATAACGTGGCGCTAGTTAAGGCGGTATACACTGCACCACATTGCGCTAGTCGCTTTGAGACAGTCTCGTTACCCCAGTAATTTCAGTAGATTACAGAGCTTTTTAGTAACCACAGTAATGTTTGCACGCTACTGTTTGTCGGTTGAAATAGTAACTGCGGTGGTAGCTAGACGGTCTCCGGCAACAGAGACCTACCAGCGGTTAACAAAAAAGTACTTCTTCGATTCCAGAGCCACAAGGTTTTTAAAAAACCAGCACCGACGCTTATGTATTATTAAGGCGTCATAATTAAACATAATTAAAAACTTAAATACTAATAAATTTTATTTATTTTATTTATTAGGTGTATTACAGTGGACAATGATAATAGAAAAAAAAATATCTTATGGCTAACTAATGACAAATGCAGACAACATTCAAAATATAATACATAATTAGAATAATACATAATAAAATAAAAAAAAATATCTTATGGCTAACTAATGACAAATGCAGACAACATTCAAAATATAATACATAATTAGAATAATACATAATAAAATAAAAAAAAATATCTTATGGCTAACTAATGACAAATGCAGACAACATTCAAAATATAATACATAATTAGAATAATACATAATAAAATAAAAAAAAATATCTTATGGCTAACTAATGACAAATGCAGACAACATTCAAAATATAATACATAATTAGAATAATACATAATAAAATAAAAAAAAATATCTTATGGCTAACTAATGACAAATGCAGACAACATTCAAAATATAATACATAATTAGAATAATACATAATTAGAATAATACATAATAAAATAAAAAAAAAAAAGAGAAACATAAAAATTAAAAGAAAAGAAAAAATAAACATTAATATGTAAATTTACAGTACATACATACAATGTATAATAAAATTCCATGTATTATTATAGTATGTATTACAGTGGACAATGATAATAGAAAAAAACATATCTTATAGCTAACTAATGACAAATGCAGACAACATTCAAAATATAATACATAATTAGAATAATACATAATAAAATAAAAAAAAAAAAGAGAAACATAAAAATTAAAAGAAAAGAAAAAAAAACATCTTTAACTATTCCAAAAAAAAAAGTCGACAATTATAACATAAAGCAAGAATAATCTAAAAATTAATGAAAAAAATGTGTCTGTAAAAAAAATCTAGTACGTTCATACTAAATCACGAACGCAACTTTAGAATAAATATTAACAATTATGGAGGTCTCTAGTTCGATTCCGGAGCCGCATATTACGAAGTTGGGATTTTTTGAATCCAATCACGCTACAAGACGATAGATACAATGTGGTGCAGTATATATCATTCTAACATAATATTATGAGCGAGCGTATCACTTACAATCAGGTGATCGTCCCGCTCATCTCTTAAAACTATAGAGGCCTATGTCCAGCGGTGGACTGCCGTGAGCTGATCATGATTACAATTGAATCCATTCGCTCAAATAGTGCTTCAAGGTTTCTATGGAATACATTACAAATGATCTTTGTCCAACAGTGGACTATAGATTGGGATGATGATTATAATGAAGTATTTATTGATGATGAAGCTGAAAAGTATTATGCGTTGAACAAATATTTTACTTATATAATGTTTTGTTTTGGAGAAAAGATATTTATATTCCACGAAGCGACAAAACGAGAAAAATGTTCACCTGATGGTAAGTGATACGCATGTCAATAACGTGGCGCTAGTTAAGGCGGTATACACTGCACCACATTGCGCTCGTCGCTTTGGGAGTCTCGTTACCCCAGTAATTTCAGTAGATTACAGAGCCTTTCAGTAACTACAGTAATGTTTGCACGCTACTGCTTATTGTATATTTCAAGAAAATTTCTTTTTATTATCTAATCAGAAAATAATAAGAAATTTTAATTTGATTCAAATAATCATTTATTTTTGTATATGGATTTTTTACCTTCGGCCAAAAAGTGGGGTGTTGTGAGTTTAACGAAGACTGAATTGTTTTTTCTCTTTACATATTTTCGGATGAAGCCTTAAATTAGTTTAAAGATTTAAACATAGAACTCTGTTAGCAGTTGAAGATTAGTCAAGATTATCAGATCATTTAGTTTCTTCCCGGGTGGAGTTATTTAAAAAGATACAGCCATTGCTCTTTTTCATAAATGACAGTAAGTTACTGTTCCCACTGCTGGAACTCGAGTCTTCCTTCACCGAAAATGGAAGTTTAATGAGATCTGAACCTGCGCCTTTTACGCTTCACAATCTTCTCTATCCACGGCTTTTTTTTAAATACACTGTACCAGTCGAAATAAACAACAATATAATATTAAAAAGGATTAATGCTTATAATCTATTATTAATGATATAATATATTGGATATTTTAACATAATTGATATATTATTTCTTTTTTGTTTTCAGCGTTTATTAAACCAGACGATGCTGCAGAGTGACGATCTTACGAAAGCGGCCATCGCCCAAGCAACGAAAACTGAAGCGGAATTCGATGATCTATAAATTTGTAAATAAAATCATGAAAACGGTGGCTTGTATTGGCAAAGACTTGAAATATATATAATTTATTAAAATATTTTTTATTTAATTATAATGATCGGCTATATAATTATATAATCTAAAATACAGCGAGTCCAATAATAAACGAAAGTTTTAAAAAAAATTGTTTCATCATCATCATCATCCTTTTTTCATTGATGTACCTTGATGAAGATATACCTTGTACCTTACAAATCTCTGATATTTGCATCTAAGCCGCAATCTTGTATATTATAATGTAATTATAAGAGCAGCATTCAACATTAATTAACAACAATAAAATAAGTCAAGCGGCGGATACCGGAAGTTCCGTCATATTGAATGTATGTAATACTTCGCTCTGACGTCACCGCTTGCGACTACGTCACTGCACCGCCCGTTAACAAAGAGAAATCAGGTAACCCAGTTACCGGAGGCTGCATTTACGTTAGCAGCGAATGACCTGCCCAAATATAGAACAGCTATAAATAGAACCGGGGGGGCTCGCGTGCAGGCCCCCGCCCGTGAATGGTGCAGGCGGAGCTGCAGCCGGAGCAGCCTGCAATCATTTGACCTATTTATCTTTCAATGGGTCGCAGCATGAACGGGGGCGCCCATTGCGAGCCTCCATTCAGTAACACACGAGCCTCGAACCCGGCCCGACCTGTATACGTCGCTCGCCGGTGCAAATTTACGAGAGTTATAACATATTTTATAAAAGTCCAGATCTGTAAGGATTGTTGGTGATACTCAAATTTTGGTGAACAGAAAAAATGGTTTAGAATCGCCATACATTCCTGATTTCAGCGGCATACGTTCAAAAAATCCCGCGCCTTTGTGTTAGCAGCAACGACGCCATTGGCTGCAGCAACCAGCGCCGCGCTGTGATTGGTCGAAATTAGCTCGGAGACGTATCCAGCCAATAGCGTTGCGCGGTTATCAATTTGGGCACGACAGGCGCGCCACCTGTCGCTCGAACACGTTCCGTTCATTGAACAACCCGCCCGGACTGCTTTATTGACGCACGCGCATTGAGGCCCAACAAAGGGCCGAAATAAGAACGGTTCGCAACTGTGTCTGATGTATTTATGTCATAAAAATGGTGAAATCTGTGAAGTGGCGAGTAGAAATTAGGATATTCGACGTGTCGAATCATGACCGAGGCATCTGAAAAGTAAGTGGTGTTAATGTTACGCGGATACATTGATGCATGTTTCGCCCTGTACTAGGTAGGGTCCTACCCCGGCCATTTTCCGTGACACGGGCTGTGTATAATAGTTCCTGTGATATTTACTCGACCCGACTTATCCTTATTGCTTTGATAATGAGCAATTAAATTAAACATATTGTATAAGTCAAAACATGTATATCCGTATAGTTCGCGAGACCGCCGCCCTTAGGTCACCCTGCGTGGAGTATAGGTATAATCAATGACTCCTAGTTCATTCACAATGAAGCAGGCGACTCCTTTCGGGGTCACACGTAGCTAAGCCCCTGCCGAGCTGTTTCGCTCAATGAATTAAACGTTACACCAATTGACTCGCAGACAACGATCTAATGATTAAACCGAAATAATTAACGCAAATAAAATCTACAAATATTTAAATGCGATAGTGATTTATTTCGGTACCAAATAATATCGTCATAATTAAAACAAAACCTGATGGCAACTGACTACACACAATATGGTGCTAATTAGAATAATACACTACCATATTGTGTTCGTCGTACTAAGATGCAGGAAGTCTCGTTACCCCAGTAATACAACGCCCTACAAACTGGAACGCAGTAATGTAGACATTACTGTTTATCGGCAAAAATAAGCGCTGGTGGTAAAAACCTAGACGATCTCCAGCAAAGGCCCAGCACCACTTAATTAATGCTAAGTTATGTAAAAAAAATATTTGTAATATAAAAAATATTTCATTATTGTTTTTCATATTAAAAAATATTTAATTTTGGAGTTTAGCTAATGTTATTTTATGAAGAATAAAATTAATGTATTTGTCCATTAAGACACATTTATTATTTAATTTTACAAGTGCAATGGACTTAAAGCCCTTGTCTTTGCCTATTTTTACATATATTCTATTGGCTTAAAGGTCTTGATACCAGGCCATAAAAACTTATAAAAAAAAACATATATTCCATATTTATTCTACAGTACTAATGATTAACTGCCATGTTATATCTGCAATTGAATGAATGGTCAATATTTTAAAATTCAATCTGTGCTGATTAAAACTAGAATAATATTTATATAATTAAAGTTGCAGGTCTGACTTAAACATGAGCTTTTTATTAAATTAATTTATCTATAGGAATACAATGTCTTTCAGTTTTTTTTTTCACATGAAATGTAATAACAAATTTGTAATTTACATATAAATATGAATTTCATTGAGATGCAGTATATCAATAGAATTTCTTTGTGCCAAAAGTTTAAGTTATGTCACTTTAACAATAACTTTAAAATGAATTAGATAAGTAATGTCTAATAATTTATTTTGGAATATTTAAAAGGAATTGAGTCAAATACACATAAAGTATGAAGGGAACTTATAATTGTTTCATATTACATATTTTCATTGATGTCTAAGTTAGTTATATATCTTTTTTAAATAATCCTTTTTTTATACTTATTATGGAATATAATGTTTTCTATTAAATTGGCAATTTTAATACAAAAAACCATTTGAATGAAAAAATAGTCCAAAAAAAAATATTATATTAACTGTATTCTATTACAACCACATTATTTAATAATAAACATGAATGATATAATATTTTTAATAACTTAACTATCAAATCATTGTATAATCTCATATATAATGATGATTATAAAACAGTATATTTTTTTTCATTGGTTTTAATGTAACTATGTTATTAATATGATTTAGATATTCAATACTCATATACTTACGATTATAAACTAAGCATTACAAAATTATAAAACACAAATATTCAGTTTACAATAATCTTACTGAACATTGCAATGTTAAACTTTTAGTGCTATTACTTTGCTGGTGGTAGGTCTATTAACGGTGACCGTCTAGGTACCACCGCAGCTCCTATTTCTGCCGCTAAATAGTACTGTGGAAACATTACTGTGTTCCGGTTTGAATGGAACTGTAAGCTAGTGAAATTACTGCGGTAACGAGATTTAACATCTTATGTCTTAGCAGTGTATACCATCTTAATTACCGCCGCGTTGTTATGGACAAGTGTATTACTTGTATGAAATGATATTTGTGTTAACAGCGAGCGCAATGTGGTGCTGTGTATCATCGTAACGCTGTTTCGGATAGGGTCATCATTTATCATCGTGTAAATCGCTCGTTCAGTCAAATGAAAAATTACTTCAACTTGGCTAACTGTGGTCTGATTATTTTTATATTTTCACAAATGCTCTTATTAACATGTCGTTTATCTTCACCGGGAACTTAAGTCTTCGCGACTTAAATCGCATAGCGAAAGCTTTACAAACTTTGTTGAAGAAGTTATAAAGTCCTAGACCTCTTCGGAACATTACCTCACAGTTATGGCTGCTTTGAATTATTCTTGGATACGTCTTCAAGTATAATATATATTCACTATCATAGACGTCCCTTTCATACAGGTATATAATCATTACCTTTGCTTACTACACTGCAGTTAAGTCTTACCGGAGACCTAGGTACCACCGCAGTGACTATTACTACCGCCAAATAGATGAGAAGTTGATATACACTGCATTTCGCTCGTCACCTTGAGATATATGTTAAGTCTCGTTACACCAGTAATTTCGATTACATTCAGTAAACAGTAATATTATCACACTACTGTTTGTTAGAAATATTCATTGCGGTGGTACTTCGGTATCCGGCATAGACATACCACCAGTGACATCAATATACACTCCCGGACACATCTATCGGCCCACCACCCAGTGTTTAAAGTTTTAACGGTGCCTAGCTAAAAATAAATGTTAGGTGAAGCAATAAGTTTTAATGCAGTTTTGAAGTAGATTTTTTAGACAACCTTTATGTGTTTTTTTTTTTTATTCCAAAATCAGGATTATGAAAAAAAAAGGATAATTCGAGTCTGTTCATTGTTTTCAATGACCCAGGAATGGAGAAAACTTTTTAATTTCGCACTAGTTGGTTTTTTTTTTACTAGTGACTAGTTTCAGATTATTGGTTCCATAAAAAGGCAAATCTAAACTTAGAGCCAGTTTTGACCAAAAAATATGGATACTCTGCCTGAAATTGTCGCCCAAGTTGTAAAACTTCTGCCGGCCAAATCAATTCGAAATTACAAAACAAATTAAAAAAAAACATACATAAAGGTTGACCAATAAATTTGCTTCAAAACTGCATTAAAACTTATTGCTCCACCTAACATTTATTTTTAACTAGACACCGTTGAAACTGTAAACACTGGGTGGTGGGCCGATAGATGTGGCCGGGAGTGTATTATCAATTCTAATATTTATTGTATTATGATAACTATTTATTAGTTAACAAGTTAGGTTAGTAAGTAAACAGTTAGCAATGAATGTAGCGGACTCCATTCATATGGTTTTCATTCAGCGCGCGGTGGAGTAGCACTTGACCCTCGCGGAGGGAGGCGCGGCCGCATCCGTGAAAGCGCGACAGTTTGTTTAACTCCGCCGGCAATGTGTTGCCATTATCAAAATTAAAAATAATAAATATTATTTTTTAATAGCAAAAATGCATTTAAATATCCGGTTCTCTATTACCTTGTAGCGGCGTATTTTTTTTTTACTACTATGCGACGAGACGAGCAAGACGTTCACCTGATGGTAAGTGATACGCTTGCCCATGACAACGCGGCGCTAGTTAAGATGGTACACACTGCACCACATTGCGCTCGTCGTTAAGACATAAGGTGTTGTCTCGTTACCCCAGTAATTACACTAGCTACAGCTCCTAACACACTAATTCTATTAATTTTAAATCATTGTCATATTTCTTATAAATAATTACCAGGTGGTAGGTCTCTGTTGCCGGAGACCGTCTGGGTGGGTACCACCGCAGCTCCTATTGCAACCGACAAATAGTAGTGTGCAAACATTACTGTGTTCCGGTTTGAAGGGCGCTGTAGCTAGTGTAATTACTGGGGTAACGAGACTTAACACCTTATGTCTTAACGACGAGCGCAATGTGGTGCAGTGTGTACCATCTTAACTAGCACCACGTTGTCATGGGCAAGCGTATCACTTACCATCAGGTGAACGTCTTGCTCGTCTCGTCGCAACTTAGTTTAAAAAAAAAATCTTAATTCTGCACAAAATCTGTATAAATTTCAATATGTTTGCAAAATAAATTTACTTTTACACTGTTACATTCTTGGTTCAGTCCTGGCCAACGAAAGTTCTTTTGCTCTGTACCTTATAAGCGTACACGCTTCTTCATAACCTTATAAGATTAGAATGTGCCGGAATGGTCTAGCGGCTAATTCACGCTGGACACAAAGGCGAAGAGTTTGGTTCTCGGTGAAATATTTTAGAATCATGTAATTTTGGAATCTTTAAGAATGAACAGGCTTCTTCTAGACTAGCGCGCTTTACCATCAAAGATTACATCGCCACTTACCATCAGGTGGTCATCACTTTACCAGGTGGTAGGTCTCTGTTGCCGGAGACCGTCTGGGTGGGTACCACCGCAGCTCCTATTTCAACCGACAAATAGTAGTGTGCAAACATTACTGTGTTCCGGTTTGAAGCGCGCTGTAGCTAGTGTAATTACTGCGGTAACGAGAACTAACACCTTATGTCTTAACGACGAGCGCAATGTGGTGCAGTGTGTACCATCTTAACTAGCACCACGTTGTTATGAGCAGTATCACTTACCATCAGGTGAACGTCGCGCTCGTCTCGTCGCAAAGTAGTATAAAAAAAAAAGGTGGGATCGTAGACAAGCGCTAATCTATACACAATAAGAAAAATAACATGCTTTTCTCAATTTCCTTAGTGCTAACTTTCACTATTCACATCTCCTTAACCGGAAGAGCTGTAGACTTTATATTTCGTATTCCTCGTCTCCATATCCTGTACATCAATATCCTGAAAGAGTATCCATGTAGCTGTTCAGGTTTAAAAGCTACAAGCGTTACGGAGTATTTAAGTCAGCGCATCAGTCTCTTACGCTGATGCTAATAGAGTAATAATTTTAGTTTTAAATCTGCCCACGTTAGTTAAACTTTCACCTGATGGTAAGTGATTCCGTACACAACGTGCGCTAGTTAAGATGTTGTACACTGCACCACATTGCGGTCGTCGCATTGAGACACGTCAAATCTCGTTACCGCAGTAATTTCACTAGCTTACAGCGCCCTTTGAACTGGAACACAGTAATACTTGCACACTACTGCTCATCGGCAGAAATATAAACAGGGGCAGTGAGATAATTAATTTAAAATCCATAAAAGATTCAATGGCAACATTATCTCTTTTGTCTAAACACCTGTTTGTGTTTTCATTCATTAATTAGTTTAGTTATTTATTTGTTTGTAAACAAGAAAACTTACAGCTTATAAATCTTATATATTTTCCAACTTATACTTTAGGGTAGTAAAATCAAAATTCCGATGTAAAGTTAACAAAATCAATTTTAAAAATCCTAGCCAAAAGTTCCACAAAAATAAAAAAAGAAGTGAAAATTGTGTAACAGTATCGGACGTCGATTTCGCCCTTTATACGATACGGCCCGGTGTTGCCAGACTTGATAACTTTTAGCGAGTTATTTTTAGAATGTTGCAACGTTCGACACATTTCTATACTATTACATTGGAAAAATATTTCACAAACGTTTGTGTTGAAAACGTTTCCTTCCATTTTCATGTCCTTACAACATTAGACTTAGATAAATCATGATTATTTTATTAAACTATGATATAGTTCTGGTGGGAAAAGCTCACCTACTACATGGCGTTAGTTATGATGACACTACACCACATTAAGCTCGTCGCTTTCAGACATAAGCTGTTAAGTTATTAACTTTAATTTTGTATGATTTTACGATGAGGCCGATGGTGAAGTTATTATCAATTACGATGTGCGTGTCTTCAAAAGAAGAGAGAGTAAGCTATTACAAGGTTAATGAGCTTTACCACTACAGATCACATCACCACTTGACATCAGTAGTGATCGCGGACAAGCATTAACCATTTTTCTATAAAAAAAAAACCTAAAACTAGATTTCATTATCAATGGGATCATCTAATTCTTCTGGTAGGTCTCGTTGCCGGACACCGTCTATTTACAACTGCAGCTACTATTTCAACCGCCAATAGTAGTGTGCAAACATTACTGTGTTCCGGTTTGAAGCGCGCTGTAGCTAGTGTAATTACTGGGGTAACGGGACTTAATATACGTCTCAATACGAGCGCAATGTAGTGTTGAGTATACCATCTTAACTAGCCGGTGTTATGGGCAAGCGCCCTACCATCAGGTGAATGTCGCTAGTCATATCGTAAAATAACTTGATTTCAATTATGTATCTATCTAACTATATTTACTGGTGGTAGGTCTCTGATGCCGGAGACCGTCTACGTCAGCTCCTATTTCAACCGCCAAATAGTAGTGTGCAAACATTACTGTGTTCCGATTGGAAGGGCGCTGTAGCTAGTGTAATTACTGGGGTAACGGGACTTAATATACGTCTCAATACGAGCGCAATGTAGTGTTGAGTATACCATCTTAACTAGCACCACGTTGTCATGGGCAAGCGTATCACTTACCATCAGGTGAATTTCGCTAGTCATATCGTAAATAACTTGATTTCAATTATGTAACTATCTAACTATATTTACTGGTGGTAGGTCTCTGATGCCGGAGACCGTCTACGTCAGCTCCTATTTCAACCGCCAAATAGTAGTGTGCAAACATTACTGTGTTCCGATTGGAAGGGCGCTGTAGCTAGTGTAATTACTGGGGTAACGAGACTTAACACCTTATGTCTTAACGACGAGCGCAATGTGGTGCAGTGTGTACCATCTTAACTAGCGCCGCATTGTCATGAACAAGCGTATCACTTACCATCAGGTGAACGTCTTGCTCTTCTCGTCGCTTAGTAGTATAAAAAAAAAGGTGGGATTGTAAACAAGCGCTAGTCTATACACAATAAGAAAAATAATTTGCTTTTCTCAATTTCCTTAGTGCTAACTTTCACTATTCACATCTCCTTAACCAGAAGAGCTGTATACTTTATATTTCGTATTCCTCGCCTCCTTATCCTGTACTTCGATATCCTGAAAGAGTATCCGGTAGCTGTTCAGGTTTAAAGGGCGCTGTAGCTAGTGTAATTACTGGGGTAACGAGACTTAACACCTCATGTCTTAACGACGAGAGCAATGTGGTGCAGTGTGTACCATCTTAACTAGCACCACGTTGTTATACAAGCGTGTCACTTACCATCAGGTGAACGTCTTGCTCGTCTCGTCGCATAGTAGTATAAAAAAAATGTGAACTTGTTAAGTGTTGGCTTGTTACTTCAGTGCCTACCTGGTGCGCGTTAGGGCGCAAGTGATGTGCCGCGACGAGGGCACCGGCGGCTGGGTGGCGCTCGGCGGCGGCGGCCTCGCCGACGTCATGGTCGGCAAGCGCCGCCACCACCGAGCCTCCGGTCAGTATCCACGCACAGGTAACCAAATTCACACAACGAGGGAATTACTTCATGAGCTGGCGGACTGACAGCCACAGCCCATCCGGCTCTAATTCTTCTGGTAGGTCTCGTTGCCGAACACCGTCTATTTACAACTGCAGCTACTATTTCAACCGCCAAATAGTAGTGTGCAAACATTACTGTGTTCAGGTTTAAAGGGCGCTGTAGCTAGTGTAATTACTGGGGTAACGAGACTTAACACCTCATGTCTTAACGACGAGAGCAATGTGGTGCAGTGTGTACCATCTTAACTAGCACCACGTTGTTATACAAGCGTGTCACTTACCATCAGGTGAACGTCTTGCTCGTCTCGTCGCATAGTAGTATAAAAAAAATGTGAACTTGTTAAGTGTTGGCTTGTTACTTCAGTGCCTACCTGGTGCGCGTTAGGGCGCAAGTGATGTGCCGCGACGAGGGCACCGGCGGCTGGGTGGCGCTCGGCGGCGGCGGCCTCGCCGACGTCATGGTCGGCAAGCGCCGCCACCACCGAGCCTCCGGTCAGTATCCACGCACAGGTAACCAAATTCACACAACGAGGGAATTACTTCATGAGCTGGCGGACTGACAGCCACAGCCCATCCGGCTCTAATTCTTCTGGTAGGTCTCGTTGCCGAACACCGTCTATTTACAACTGCAGCTACTATTTCAACCGCCAAATAGTAGTGTGCAAACATTACTGTGTTCAGGTTTAAAGGGCGCTGTAGCTAGTGTAATTACTGGGGTAACGAGACTTAACACCTCATGTCTTAACGACGAGAGCAATGTGGTGCAGTGTGTACCATCTTAACTAGCGGTGCATTATGGGCAAGCGCCCTACCATCAGGTGAATTTCGCTAGTCATATCGTAAAATAACTTGATTTCAATTATGTAACTATCTAACTATATTTACTGGTGGTAGGTCTCTGTTGCCGGAGACCGTCTACGTCAGCTCCTATTTCAACCGCCAAATAGTAGTGTGCAAACATTACTGTGTTCAGGTTTAAAGGGCGCTGTAGCTAGTGTAATTACTGGGGTAACGAGACTTAACACCTCATGTCTTAACGACGAGAGCAATGTGGTGCAGTGTGTACCATCTTAACTAGCACCACGTTGTTATACAAGCGTGTCACTTACCATCAGGTGAACGTCTTGCTCGTCTCGTCGCATAGTAGTATAAAAAAAATGTGAACTTGTTAAGTGTTGGCTTGTTACTTCCAGTGCCTACCTGGTGCGCGTTAGGGCGCAAGTGATGTGCCGCGACGAGGGCACCGGCGGCTGGGTGGCGCTCGGCGGCGGCGGCCTCGCCGACGTCATGGTCGGCAAGCGCCGCCACCACCGAGCCTCCGGTCAGTATCCACGCACAGGTAACCACATTCACACAACGAGGGAATTACTTCACGAGCTGGCGGACTGACAGCCACAGCCCATCCGGCTCTCATTCTTGCGGAACCTGATCAATAGATATTTAAACAAATATGCAGCGTAGGATGAGAAATGCGTGAGCATCTTCTTCTAAGCCGTATTTCCTCATGACAGGGTCGTGGTCATCACAGTAATGAAACACACGACGACTTGTCAGTTATAATGGAGTGGTGTTACCATTGCCTTCTCCATTTCACATACTAGTGCGAGCACGAATGCTCATGACATAGATATGATAGTTTCCTCACGATGTTTTCCTTTACCGCCAGAGCGCGCGATATTAGTTGGTGTTATACTAGCTGCACATAAATTGAAAAATTCATCAGTGCAGTCCGGATTCGAACCTGGTTCCTTCGAAAGCATAAGCACACCAATTTAACCTAAACGCAGTTAAGGATCAACGAGCATGTCTCAATGTGTGATACGCTCGGATAATGGGGAACAACCCCAAGGCCAGAGCATATGTATGGCCAATTTTGCCAATGACTGGTAACTAACTACATACCGCCACATGACCTTATACATCCTCGCATTTAGACGAACAAAATTTCGAAAGAGTAACGTTAGTGTAAGCAGTGTCGTCGTCAGATCGAATAAATAAATCACTAACTTGCCTTTCAAACGATTATTTAAAACGAAACGGAAACGGTGCATGTATATGTGATGCAACTTAAATTTATGTACATATATGTTAGTGGACCGCAAACAGGACACACATCTCTATCTCTCTCTCTCTTGCTAATTTCAACATGGGTAAGACAAAATCGATAACATTTTGAACTGTAATTTATAATTTTTTCGTGTTTGATTGAATTTTATCAACTTTAAGTTATAATAATTTAAATTATGATATACGTTTGTGCATCTACCATGTCTATGTTCCTCATTATAAGATATAAAGCTACAGTCCCAATTACGTTTTTTAATCTATGTACTAACATTGGATCTCAATTACACTAAGTAAAATACCTAAGCTATCATATGTTGGTAACTAAATAGTTCCCTCAGCGGATTTACTATTTAAATTACCGTTATGGCAAGCCGTGATAGCCTAGTTTGCTTTGAACGCCTGCCTTCCAATGCGAAGGTACCGGATTCGAATCTGGCGAACACCAATGAATTTTTCAATTTACGTGCAGTATAACACCAACTAATATCACGCTCTCTCACGGTGAAGAACATCGTGAGGAAACCTGCATATCTATGTCATGACCATCCGTCTAGTATGTGAAATGGAGAAGGCAATGGCAACACCACTCCATTATAACTGGCAAGAAAGTCGTCGTGTTTCATCACACATGATGACCACGACCCACAGTCATGAGGAAATACGACTTAGAACTTAAGACTAGCGAGGCGGGCTTACTAACCTTACTCTACACTACAGGCTCCGGTATTCTACTAAATACTCAGGGTTACTAGGCAAGCGGCAAAATAACAGTAATATTATAAAGTATATAACTTATGTTTACGTTATTGTATGTTTTACCAGGTGGTAGGTCTCTGTTGCCGAAGACCGTCAGGATGGGTACCACCGCAGCTCCTACTTCAACCGACAAATAGTAGTGTGCAAACATTACTGTATTTCGGTTTGAAGGGCGCTGTAGCTAGTGTAATTACTGGGATAACGAGACTTAACACCTTATGTCTCAGGCGACGAGCGCAATGTGGTGCAGTGTGTACCATCTTAACTAGCAGCACGTTGTCATGGGCAAGCGTATCACTTACCATCAGGTGAACGACTCGCTCGTCTCGTCGCAAAGTAGTATAAAAAAAAACCCCTTCTTTTCTGCCGCCGAATAGTATATAAACATTTTTGTGGTTACCGCAAGGCGCTGTAAGCCAGTGAAGATACTGGGGTAACGAGACTTAACACCTTATGTCTCAAGGCGACGAGCGCAATGTGGTGCAGTGTGTACCATCTTAACTAGCAGCACGTTGTCATGGGCAAGCGTATCACTTACCATCAGGTGAACGTCTTGCTCGTCTCGTCGCAAAGTAGTATAAAAAAAAACCCCTTCTTTTCTGCCGCCGAATAGTATATAAACATTTTTGTGGTTACTGTAAGGCGCTGTAAGCCAGTGAAGATACTGGGGTAACGAGACTTAACACCTTATGTCTCAGGCGACGAGCGCAATGTGGTATAGTGTATACCATCTTAACTAGCAGCACGTTGTCATGGGCAAGCCTATCACTTACCATCAGGTGAACTTCTTGCTCGTCTCGTCGCAAAGTAGTATAAAAAAAAACCCCTTCTTTTCTGCCGCCGAATAGTATACAAAAATTTTTGTGGTTACTGCAAGGCGATGTAAGCCAGTGAAGATACTGGGGTAACGAGACTTAACACCTTATGTCTCAAGGCGACGAGCGCAATGTGGTGCAGTGTGTACCATCTTAACTAGCACCACGTTGTCATGGGCAAGCGTGTCACTTACCATCAGGTGAACGTCTTGCTCGTCTCGTCGCAAAGTAGTATAAAAAAAAAACCCCTTCTTTTCTACCGCCGAATAGTATATAAACATTTTTGTGGTTACCGCAAGGCGCTGTAAGCCAGTGAAGATACTGGGGTAACGAGACTTAACACCTTATGTCTCAAGGCGACGAGCGCAATGTGATGCAGCGTGTACCATCTTAACTAGCACCACGTTGTCATGGGCAAGCGTATCACTTACCATCAGGTGAACGTCTTGCTCGTCTCGTCGCAAAGTAGTATAAAAAAAAACCCCTTCTTTTCTGCCGCCGAATAGTATATAAACATTTTTGTGGTTACTGTAAGGCGCTGTAAGCCAGTGAAGATACTGGGGTAACGAGACTTAACACCTTATGTCTCAGGCGACGAGCGCAATGTGGTGCAGTGTATACCATCTTAACTAGCACCACGTTGTCATGGGCAAGCGTATCACTTACCATCAGGTGAACGACTCGCTCGTCTCGTCGCAAAGTAGTATAAAAAAAAACCCCTTCTTTTCTGCCGCCGAATAGTATATAACATATACACCTAGGAAAATCTTATGAGATTTTCCGAGACTAAACATGTCTAGGCTTCTCGCTAAGTTTAGATAAGCTTGGCACTAAGATATAGTTGTAACTTGCAGGTAGCGGTGACGGCAACGGGGACACAACATCATCCTCCACTTCAGCACCCACACACGAGTACTACATCCACGGGAAACGCATCAGCGATAACATGGTAAGTAACAATCAGCTGTAGTAAAACAGTACAATTTCCTTTTTTACTGCAAAATTTAATCCATACACAAATTTATATTTGACTCGTGTAAGGGCGTTGTGGTGACGTTCACCATACAACTAAGATCGTATAAATAAAATCGGTGTGTATGTTTGTAACATTAAAATAACCCTTTTTACTAAGTGCATTTCGATGTATACACGATACATTTACCAAAACCAAATATTTTAAATTTTTGTTCGTCTGTTTGTTCCGGCTAATTTCTGAAACGGCTGGACCGTTTTTGACGAGTCTTTCACAAGCAGATAGCTTATTTAAGGAGTATCTTAGATTACTTTTTTTTAGAAAAAAATTATAGGATCTCTGGAAACATTAAAATCCATGAAAAATGTAACAATGTTCGATACAAATAGGGAAGTTGTATTCATACATTACATTTTATTTCTTTTATTTATTTAAATTATATTTCTTCTTTTTAAATACCATGCGGGCGAAGTCGCGGGTAACAGCTAGTTGTATATATAATTCTAATTTCCACATAATCCTCATTGTTTTGAACAACCTGAATTTAACATAAGAAGCTCCTGCTCGAGTTCTCGCTTCGCCAAATAGAAAGAATTACGTTAGTTCCTAGTTTTAGATTAGGATAGAGGGAGACGAAACTTTAATAGAGATGCATTATAATTCTGTTTACTTACAAAACATCACGAGGATAGAACTTAAAGCACCGAAAGCAAGAAATTAACGATGCTAATTTTCATTTAGGTGCCTATCAATAAATATTGATAACATTAAATTTAGACATCCTTTTAAACCAGTGTTACCCAACGTAGGGCCCCAGGCTTTACAGGGGGATTTTGATTATAAATGGGGGGCAATTCAAAAATGGATTCGACACGAAATATCCTTGCTAGATTTATGCGTCAAATTTGACGAAAAAAACCAAATTCTTAAATAATTGCGGCAAATAATTACTAGACATAATTTCACTTGGGACCCAAATATATTCTGGCTTTTTGGCGTCGTCAAGTACTGTGCAGGGAGCATCAAGCGCAGGGAACTCACTAAATGAAAATAATAAATGAATATAGAAAAATCTTTATGAAATTTATTTGGAATTTTTGTTGCAGTTTTTTCATTTTTTTTTTTTTTATACTAGTACGCGATGAGACGAGCAAGACGTTCACCTGATGGTAAGTGATACGCTTGCCCATGACAACGTGGTGCTAGTTAAGATGGTACACACTGCACCACATTGCGCTCGTCGCCTGGGACATAAGTGTTAAGTGTCGTTACCCCAGTAATTGCACTAGCTACAGCGCCCTTCAAACCGGAACACAGTAATGTTTGCACACTACTATTTGGCGGTTGAAATAGTCACTGCGGTGGTACCCATCCAGACGGTCTCCGGCAACAGAGACCTACCACCTAGTAAAAAATAATAATATGATTTGAAAGTTTACTTACTGTTACGTTAACTGTTTCCTAGCGATTTCTCCATAAAACCTATCATTAAAGTTTCTTAAGATAACAATAAAAAATATTAAAAATTATTTATGTTATATAAAGAGGGGAAGGGGACACAAGAATTTTAGAAAGGCTAAGGTACATAAAGTTTGGGAAACACTGTTTTAAACAATATTAATCCAAAGTTTTTATCACCAGGTGGTATTAGAGTGCACGATAAAGAAGGACTTCCAGTACAACAAGGTGATGCCCACCTTCCACCACTGGGTGACGGACGAGAAGCGTTTCGGTCTCACTTTCCAAACTGCTGCCGACGCGCGGGCCTTCGACCGCGGCGTGCGCACCGCCATCGAGGAACTGCTAGACGGTAAGCACCACCACTGGGTAGAGTAGCAGCGCCATGGCCATGGCCTCCTCCAAGGCAGAGTGAGGTAACAGAACCATGGGATATGAAATGCTAAGGAGCACCAGATGACTGGCACGATAAGAATATTGCAATAACGACAATAGTCAAGAAAATTCTAACTGCTATCGTCACGTTATACTTTAAAGATTCTCTTGAAACACGGAGGTCACAGGTTCGATTCCAAGCTAGAGTTAAATTAGTCGCTAATTTTGTAAATCTGCCTCTATAAAGTGTTACGACTTAATGAGAGCCGGAATATTCTTATCGAACACGCTTTACTACCCACAGCCTCATTATCATCTAACACCATTTAAGTTGAAATAAAGTGTTAGTTCATTATAGAGTTAAGAAAACAGTGAATGTTTTGGGTCTAATAAGAAAATGTAGATATTTTAGTAACAGAAAATGAAATTTGAATACTAAAGTCATATACATAAACGTGAACTAATTTATCTAATGTGTTTTCTTTTGCCTCCCCCTCTACCGTATACTGGATTCCTACACGGTAAGTAATCTTATTATTACTATTACAGAAATACTATTAGTAACTATAACTAAATGAAAATCTTATCGAGATGACGGTATTAGGAAATATTCATTTTATATCGTAGTGTGCGAAAATTACTGTGTTCCAGTCTGAGAGTTGTAGCTAGTGAAATTACTAGAGCAACGGGCTATATCATTTTGTCTCAAAGCTATAAGAACAATGTGATACGGTGTATAATGTCCTACGACACATTGTTATGGTCAATTACCATCAGGTGAACGTTCCGTTCGCTTCATCGTATAGGAAATATTCAAACGACGCATTTTTTTTAAACTACATCTCTTTCTACGTCTTTTTTCTTTCGCCAAGCAGTATAATAGTATTACTACGTGTAATTTTATGCTTCTTCTCTCTCTGTCGTGTGAACATCCTAAATTGCACTTCAATGTTGCTGTACATAAATCACCATCTTAAAGCTTTGCTCGTTGCATCGGTTTGTCGAATAAAAATTATTATTCACCATGGTACGTCCAGTATACTCTCATCATGGACGACAGGAAATTTTAAAGACTGAACATATTATAATTTGTTTACTTCTCTGCAGGTCTGGGTGGTGCGTGGCCGTCGCTTCACGCGTACAAAAAACACAATCCAGCGCCGAAAGATGACGACGAGGAACAGAACATATTCGAGGTAAACAATACACGCCACACAGCTTCGCCACCAGGATTCATCTGCTTATACTTAATCTTTATCTTCGGAAAATCTTTTTTAACTGTCACCTTTAGTGTTATTAATAGAGTTCGGTAATTCCCCCAGTGCCTGAACCTGCCGTCAGACTCGCGCTCCAGCTCGGACACGTCCACAGCCAGCCGGCGGCGCGCGGACATCAGCCAGACGCCGATACTCTCCGCCATCACACTGCCGCGGCATCCGCTAGACGGTGAGACAATATACAGCTTTAATAATTTCCAATGAGCACAATTTGATACAGTGTATATCTTTTAATTAGCGTTAAGTTATACAGTCTCGTCGCGTCGGTAAATTAAATATTTGGTTAATGAATCTAATAATATTTTTGTAATGTTCAGTAGCTTTTAGCGCTGGTAAGCTAGTGAAATTACTGGGCTAACGAGACTTCCTATGTCTCAATGCCACGAGCGCAATGCTGTGCAGTGTATACCATCTTAACTACCGCCACGTTGTTATGGGCAGCACGCCTTGCCAGTCTCGTTGCCTCGTAGAATAAAAAAAAATTATAAGGATAAATTTTTATCTTACGGATATATCTTAAACAATTTCACATGGTGATAAATGACAGAAGCTGTATATGGTAAAGCGAGCTCTCTCAGAATATACACCGGCTCTCATATTGACAACCGGCACAGCTGTTGTTATAACATCAGATTTAAAATATGAGGTTAAAAGCTGTATGGTTTAAAAATATACTACTATATAAAATATCAGGGATGGTAGCAAGGACGAGCAGGTGATAAACTAATGTCTATTTCCAGAATCCCTCAAGCAGTATGAAGTGCAGTACGATGACAAGATGGCGGCCGACGATTCAGATCCGGAGCGGTGTCCTTACGTTCATTTGAGAGCCGTAAGATTTTTATATTTATACACGATCAACTCGACAGACTTTCTGTCTATATATAAATATAGACAGAAAGTCTGTCGAGTTGATCGTGTATATGTGGTCGTGGTCAATTAAAAAAAAATATAGTCGCGGGCCGGTTAGTTAAGAAAAAATTTTGCCGCGGGCAGGTCGATAAAAAGTATCCAGGCCAAGTCTACTTAGCTTAAAGTTGTTAGCCCTGGTTTATTTAAAATTAAATTTTTTTTTTATTGTTATACTTTTTAGCATTAAAAATGTAACCTAAGCAACAATATTTTGACAAGAACGAGATCTTTATGTATTAAGTGCATACAATTTTTTAAGCTCTAAAAATATGATACAACTTAAATTTTTGATAGTAATTTTTTTTCTAAAAACGCTTGGCGGGCCGGATTAAAACCTCATACGGGCCGTAGTTTGCCCATCCCTGGTCTAGGTAGATATAATCACAGAGCTTATTACTACCGCCAAACAGTAGTCTGCAAACATTACTGTGTTCCAGTTTGATAAGTGCTGTAACTAATGAAATTATTAGAGTTACAAGACTTAACATCTTGTGCCAAGACGCTGAGAGCGATGTGTTGCAGTGTATACAATTCTGACTAAAATGGACGCTGTCAATCCAATATTGTATTAATATATATAAATTAATTTCAGGTACACGAATATACATATCCTCAAGTGGGTGCAGGAGGAGTTATCAGCTCCGAAAAGTCGTCTCCCAACACCAAACCACCTTTAATGAAGACGGACTCAGGTGAATAAATTTTGTGATAAAAATACCACAGAGAAGAGAGGAGGATATAAGGGAAAGATTTCTTATTATATATTCACTTATAATGACGTTACACAAATAAATAAATAGTTATGTAGAAATTATATTACACCATAAAAATACGAAGATCAGGCTAATTGATAATAGGTGTCCCTTGGGAGAGGTCTATGTCGAGCAGTGGACTGCCACAGGCTGTTGATGCTGGTTATAAAAAAATAAACAAATAGAATTAACGTAATTCACACCGTTCATCATAGGCACCTCCCAAAGATCTTCATACCGATCGATCTCGAGCTGTCTGTATCAACCACACCGTCACCATTTCTAAAGTCTATTAAATCCTCAGGCACTGTCACGAGTGGTACCTGGAGAGCGCGAACAGAGCGGGCGCGTGCGAGTTCGCGCCGGACTGCTTCCGCTCGTGCATCGACTGCGTCACGTGCATCAAGTGCGCGCAGGTGAGTGACGTCACAAATACCCGTCCGCATAATTATTAGCTGAAGGGATATCCGGAAAGGCTAATAGTACCTTAACCTAATTAATAATGCATGAACTAATCTTAGAATAGTTATTGAGCAAAAATTTGTGCAGTGTAAACAATTCTGACTAAAATGGACGCTGTCAATCCAATATTGTATTAATATATATAAATTAATTTCAGGTACACGAATATACATATCCTCAAGTGGGTGCAGGAGGAGTTATCAGCTCCGAAAAGTCGTCTCCCAACACCAAACCACCTTTAATGAAGACGGACTCAGGTGAATAAATTTTGTGATAAAAATACCACAGAGAAGAGAGGAGGATATAAGAGAAAGATTTCTTATTATATATTCACTTATAATGACGTTACACAAATAAATAAATAGTTATGTAGAAATTATAGTACACCATAAAAATACGAAGATCAGGCTAATTGAAATGCAGGTAAATTATAACGAAACTTATTTGTCATTGACTGGCTTCTTGGTTCGATACTGGGACCAAATGCGGAATTGGGTGAGATTCAGATTAACTTAATAATATTGTTAACTTCGTTTTTTTTTTTTTTTTTTTTTTTTTTTTTTTTTTGGTAAATATAGAACAAAAAAAATTTTTTTGGCAGATACCCTGTGAGTCCAATGGGATTTTATAAAATTCAATTTTTTTTATTAAATCAAGAAAACCAAACAGATGTATCAAGATACCTTTTATGGTTTTTTTTTAGGCCAGAGATATCGATATGTGGTTAGCGCTACTGAAAAAATATAAATGTGTTTTTAAATTTTTTGTTCAGGCTCCATAAAATGCAGCGAACCCCCGCCCCTGCCTGACAAGAAGCCAGCAGAAACGTTCCAGGCTAGATTGAAATGCAGGTAAATTATAACGAAACTTATTTGTCATTGACTGGCTTCTCGGTTCGATACTGGGACCAAATGCGGAATTGGGTGAGATTCAGATTAACTTAATAAATATTGTTAACTTCGATTTTTTTTTTATTTAGATTATTAGTTAAACTTACATTTTGTTTATTTTTCACTTGTGATGACGTTACACAAATAAATAGTTATGTAGAAATTATATTACACCACAAAAAAACGAAGATCGAGCTAATTGGCGTTCCTTGGGAGAGGTCTATATCGAGCAGTGGACTGCCGCGGGCTGTTGATGTTGGTCATAAGAATACAATCAAATAGAATTAACGTAATTCACACCGTTCATCATCATAGTCACCTCCCAAAGATCTTCATACCGATCGCCCTCGAGCTGCCTGTATCAACCACACGGTCACAACTTCTAAAGTATATTAAATCCTCAGGCATTGTCACGAGTGGTACCTGGAGAGCGCAAACAGAGCGGGCGCGTGCGAGTTCGCGCCGGACTGCTTCCGCTCGTGTATCGACTGCGTCACGTGCATCAAGTGCGCGCAGGTGAGTGACGACGCAACCACCCGTCCACATAATTATTAGCTGAAGGGATATCCGGAAAGGCTAATAGTACCTTAACCTAATTAATAATGCATGAACTAATCTTAGAATAGTTATTGAGCACAAATTAGTGCAGTGTAAACATCGTTACTATCGCCCCAAAGTTTCGTTCGATGAATGATAATAAAAAATGGGAATGAAGAAAAATACAACACAAACTAGTCGGGGTCAGGGTAAGAGTAATTTTTTCTAATTCTTTAACTGCCTATGCTTTATAACATGTACATCCCTGGGTCGATTCTGGGGCCGCATTTTATGGAATTCGGATAGCGGTAGGACTTTTTGAACCCCCTGACTATCACCGTCACATGTTAAATAATGAATTGAAGACAATCACACTTCACTATCTATGGCTGTCTGTTAACACCATGTGTAGTTTATGCTAAATGTAAAGCTAAAATATAAAATATGACATTGTACCAGTAGTCGACGCGGAGGTCCGAATGTAAAAGACCCCGCGTAACGACCAGCGGCCATTTTATCTAGTAATTTTGGTGGCGAGTTGACGTGTCCGTGCATCTGCGCAACCGTGTTGCAAATAATATAAAATACAGTATATTTTACTATTCTTTTTGAGAACGCTAACAAGATAAACAAAATTGATTTTTGATATGCTTACATCTGGTGATGTCTGCAGTGTATGCTGTACCACTGCATGTCGGACGCGGAGGGAGACTTCGCGATGCACCCGTGCGCGTGCAACAGGCCTGACGACGCGTGCGCGAAGAGGTAATGCCGTCATTATTTAATTTGTACTCGGAACGAGATTCTTGTGAATGTAGTAAGTAAGTAAGTCTCACTGGGGGCGGGTTAGGTAGGTATCTCCTCTACTCATATTTCTGTCTACATATATTAGTGTGCAAATATTACCGTGTTCCACAGTAAATAATGAAATTACTAGGCAAGCTTCACAGCTTATGTTTCAAGGTGATGAACACTGTGTGGTGCAGTGATAAACACCTCCAACTTATTTTTCTTAATACCCGCAATATATTGGAGATGGTTGTTACGTAGCCACTATATGAAGTTCTACCTTATGTGTCTAAACCAGTGCTTTCGAAAGTAGGGCGTACGCCCCAGAGGGGGGCAATTTGAAAATTGACCCGACTCGATTTTCTCGCTATGTTTTTTTTGTAATGAAACGCTTATTATGGGCACAAAAAATTTTCTTTAACCCAACTTTTCGTTAAATAAGTCTTGAGTCATATAATTAGGTTCTGTATTTTTTTTTTCAAAAAAATTCTGGTATTATAAATTCATTTTATTTGTTTAGAAAGCATCAGTAAATATGCTTGTTGTTTTAAAAAACCATCGTTTAATTACTTAAAAAACCCAATAAAATCTTTACATGTAAAAGAGGGGCATGGCTTAAGAAAGTTTGGGAAACACTGGTCTAAACAATGATGATGTAAACATTACTCATTGTCACTTGAAACTGAGATATAACTTAACTCTAGTTATGTATACCGCATTACAGATGGATTGGTGTCGCCCTGCTCAGCTTGCTGGTGCCGTGCCTGTGCTGCTACCTGCCGCTGCGGTGTGCGCACCGCGGCGCAAGGGCGCTGCGAATCGCCGGCGGGCACCACGCGCCGCACCGGAACTAGCGCGAAGTGAACGAAACACAGCCAATCGGTACGCGATTAGAAATGGATAGCATCAGCGCGGCGTCAGCAAACGAAAATGAGGATAGTGTTATCAACGTGCGAAAGATATACACAACAGCATAAGAACCTTGGAAAAACCTGAGAGAAGTTCAGACACAGTATTTAAAACAGCTGATCAGTATTACTGAATGAAAGAAAGATGTAGATGTGTGTTATAATTTCTGTGAAACAGACGGAATACGGTTTTGTGTATATATTCTTGATGCAAGAATTAAAGTTGTAGTAGTGGATTTGGTGTTAGTCCGATATCCTAAAACAGGATATCTGTACACCCCTTTGAGGGTAGGCTCAGTCCCAGCAGTGAAAAGATTATGTGGGCTGTTTGTGTAATGGAACAGGGGCTGGTTCCTGAAAATGTGGTTCTTTTGCTAAACAATCATGGAGTACAATTCGGAACCATGTAGACAATGTTTGCATTGTGTATTATAAGAAAAAAAATTCAGCAACTGTGTAAGTCGAGGAATGACTAAAAATGTATCAACACAGCTGCAAAAATCCAGTTTTTAAGGTGTAATTAATGATAAAAAAGAGAAAAAAGGGATGATCAAAGAATTTATATTAAAATAACATGATTATATGTTTATTAAATGATACAATAAATAAATTAAAGCATCTGTTAAAAGCATTTTGTACAAATAAAGCAAAATGGCCGCGATTAGTTGAAACAAAGAAGTTGCTATGTTAAAATGTTTTTTAAAAAAGTAAAAAAATTAGGAAGGGGTTAATTAAATGTTTTTTATGTTGATTTATTCACAATGATATGAAGTAACTGAAATAGTTTTGGTTGCGAAACGTATAACTATTATCCGCTGCAAATATTATGCCATATGTCTAGCGGCCATTTTGAATGCGGGGAATACCCTTGCCATAACGATATAGAAACACTTTCATAATAAATTAATCAAATAGTATAAATAAAAATTTATGGAATTAAATGTATCAACCTCTAAAGAAGTATATTCATATATATGTATATACAAATGTGTATGTATATATATAGAAATATTTCATCCGATATGTAGTAATTAAACAACGGGATACTAAAATCTTTTTTTATATGATTCTGAAGAGGTTCTCGGACTCTGCCGCTGTTTTTGTTGCGGAAATGCTTTTTTTAATTTCTTCCGGGAATTTAAATAATAAAATAAATAAAATTTTATATAAATCACTTAATACTTAGAATTGAAAGTAAATTGTCTAATTACCTACAAAACACTGCCGGATACTGTTGTATCACACCAAATTACTACATATTAGAGGAAGAGGTTATGTGTGTGTGTACTTTAACATTACCGTGCGGTAGTTAGTAAGAAATATCTACCGAATATATATTAGTGTCTCGTGTCAGATTGTGTGTTATACAAAATGTCTTTTTAGGGAGGGTCACCCTGAAATTTGTGAAGTGTTGATTTTGAAAAAAAAATCATAAATTTAAATAGAAAGCTTTGAAAGCACAAAGTTATATTATCAAAGTGTTTGGCGGACGATAAATTCGATCGGAAATGTGAATCGTGGTTGTAATGTTGCCAGTGTGGTGCTGCCAGGAACAGTTTTTTGATATGGCGGCACCTTTGTGTGTGACTACTGTGGAGTGTTTATCACTGGCAACCGGAACTTTGCGAAACTAATTCATTTATACCAGTATTATAATTACCTTTTTGGCAGTGTTGTCATTTTTGTAAATTGTCGAGATGTCTCGGTGTAGCTAATGTTAAACGAAGCTATCAATTCGCCGTATGTTTAATTAATTATTGTGCCATAATTGTGAAGGTGTTTAAAACGTTAATTGAGATTTTAAAATTTTTCAGTCTTCCCGTGGCTTTTGAAGTATTTCGATGATCGACGAATGGGACACTTTGTCTTAACGATACAGCAAAAACTTTATTTGCTTTTAAGAACTTTAAGTTCTACTTCCTTTGTAGAGCAGGGGCTAACCGTTTGCCCAGGCTACACAGAGGTCTCCGGTTCAATTCTTGGGCCACATGTTGCAAAATTTGGTCTGGTATAGCCTCGTTGTCATTCAAGCGCATATGGAATTGAAAACGAGTAGGCTAAACCTTAGTTATAAAAATGACCTCAAATCAGTTGCATTTATTTATATTAGACAGTGTTCTTAATAGCTGACAAAGAAAATGGCGGGAAATTTTTTGATAGTACAAGGCAAAGTGTCCGCGCGCGTTTCGTTTCGCAAAATCGTTGTTGATGTGTCCGTTTGAATACTGAACCTGTTCGGTTAAATTATTCAGTTCAAATCTACTTGTTACAATATGAATGTTGCAGATTATATATTAAAGTTAACATATCTCCATTAATGTTATTGCGCTTGTATCGTCGACGAAACAATTTCCGTATAAGGAAATAATTTAAGTTTGTATTGTTTTATATATAATATATTTAAAGAAAAGATCTGGATATGATGTGTAATATATCCTCTTTAGGTTAGTGTCTTTATTCGTATGCACAATAAGTTTTTTTTTAATCTTTTTTAGTTTTTTCGACTTCGGGTATTTTCTATTACAATAGTTTCAACTTGCTAATACATTTCTTTATATAGTTGAAATGTTGCATTTCCATTCTGAAAAGTTTTTCATCGCAAGTTAAAACTCTTATTGTGCATACGGAACCCTTGTCACTTGGGACAACAAAAACCCATTCAATTAGCTCGTAATATTTAAATAATGTTAAAAAAAATTTAATCGTTTAAATGTGAAAAATATTTAATATAACTATTTAACGTTAAATTATTAACTCATTCGTTCATTTATAACTATCATTCTAACGATAACTCATACGGTTTCATTGGTATAAAGAAGACCAAGTTTTTTATTAAGGGCTGACGGAACCGCTCCCGGTAACCGCGGGGGGTGCTCCGCGTTAATCTACATCTCACAACATACAAACATAAAAGATGGAAACTTGAAATAAAAATACAAAATCGCCAAGGTTTCCGCAGGATGGGCTCACTTGTGGAAACTTCTGTCATTTTGTATTTCGTTTGACAGGAGCGACCGTAGATAATAAACATAGTGCTGCCAGTATAAATAAATTAACCGGTTCTTGACGCGCACCATTCCTTACGCCTTACCGAGTACGGTTCCGCTAAATAATTGTTACACTGTATTATCAAACAAGCGTCGTTTGATGACATTTAATTATTGTAATTGTAATGAGTGTTTTATTGTATTCGTCGTAAGTAATGTCTATTACGATTTCGTTTTTTTTTAAATCGAAAAAAAAAATATCAATAAAACACATCCGAGAAATTATTCTGTTTCCTGAAAAAGAAGAAAATGCTAGAAATATAAAGAGACTATATTATTTACTGTAGTAAATTAAAATCTATTATAAGATAAAGTATCAATGTTTAGTGTTGTACGATAAATATATGTATGTATGAAATAAGATCATATAAATGATCATTAACCAAAGTTTTACGATATCACAATCTGAATACCTGATACGGTTGTCATATAATTACAAAGTGAATGTATTGACATATGAGAATAAATAATCGTACTAACCCCTTCGCCTTTTTATTACTATTGCAACACTTGCGCTGGTGGCGGAAGAATATCGTATCCAGAGCCGAAAAACATTTACAAAAAAAAAAAATGGCGGAAGAATATAAAGTGATTTACTATTTTATTTTAATATTGTTACTGGGTTTTTGTTTATTTAAATTTTTTCAGAATGGCGGACGAATTGACCACGCAGAGAAGGTTTTAAGAATTTGTATCCTTTTATTTTATACGTCTATATATAACAAGCTCTCGCCATCAATTGCGAAGATGAAAAGATCATGAACGATTGACCACGCAGAGAATTTTTAATGGATTTATATTCTTTTATTTTGTACGTGTACACATGACATTGGCTCACGCACAAACCGTGCCCATGCCATTAATTGGGAAGAAGAAGAAGAAAGTGATTTACTAATTGTGACAGTTAATAACGGTTTTTTAGTGAACTCTATCAAATGAACTGTCAGACATAGACAATGATAATTTATAATGATAGGACTCAAAAAGACTCGTATCCAGAGCCGTAAAAACATTTACAAAAAAAAAAGTGGCGGACGTATTTTCTTTTGAACACAATTTCACAAACAATTTTTCGGTCAAAAAACAAACGGGTCAACGTTTGACCTCAATATCGCATAGTGTTAAGTGATAATGCTGTTAACTTGAAGGACATCAGCTTTAAAGTAATTTAGTTATAGATTGCATTAAATGATTGAATGAATTAAACGGTAGGTTGGGATTTATATGCAATTTCGATGTAAAAATCCTAGTTAAATAAAAACAACGTTGAACCGCGCCCGCATAGAATACTCTTTATAATAGGAAATAGCGATATTATTACGACGCAGAATAACAAAGTTTTGGAAATAACTAGTCAGGCAGTAACTTAACCTGAGAATTACTAAACTACACAACATGTAGCCTCGGAATCGAACCGGATAACTCCATCTTACAAAATAGAGTTTAGCCATAGCGTCACGGATGTAGTTAAGCTACAGATGCTTATCTGACTTGGTAATGACTGCGGCTCAACAAATATTTACTATTCTTAAGTAAAGAGTTATAATCAGCTTAAAAAACAAAACAGTTTCCACCAGGACTGTAACGAACTAAAAGCCTTCGTATTATCAATGATAATCAGTAATTTGGGTGTTTATATACATGACCATAATCCATATGCTACTTTACTCGTAAATATAGTTGTAGTTAAAAAGGAAATGTTTGTTGTACAATTTAAAGAAAATCTTTCTAAAAGTAGATCTTTTATTTCCGTATATTTATTATTTACAACACCAATTAATCAACCATACGCTATGAGATTTTTAAATTTACTTAACACTAATTAAAACTTATTACAGATAACTAATAAACTATGTCTAGTTGGAAAATGTCAACTTTATGTTAGTAATAATAAATATTACTTAACATCAATAACTAATTTCGTGTGTTTTATTCATAACATTATTTCTCATAATGAAAGTCTAGATCATTTATGAAGCAGTTATTCTGATTATTATAAAACTAAAAATTTACAAAATATTTGTCATTGAAATTGTAAATAATAAATTGTGTTTTTTTTTACATTTCATATTATTTTAACATCTGTGATTTGTAATAAAAAAAATAATTTAGTCTACGGACTATACTTTAAAACTTACTAACTCAAGCAGAAAAGATTATCTGCTGGCGGTAGGTTTCTGTTGCTGGAATGTTTTCTGCAGTAATGTGTAAACATTACTGTTTTCCGATTAAAATAATACTGTACCTGAAATTACTGGTATTTGAGAATGAAGAGAAAATGATGAGCTTTCCCTACCAAAGTAGCACCATTGCGGTTATAATCGTGTAATTATGCTTGTCTCGTTGAATGAAAAAGGAAAGGAACATTGTTTTTTTATTATATATGATTTAAAGTTCTTAATTAAAATATTTTTAAGTTATCAAAATGACAGTGAACATTAGAAGTAAGATGGCGGCGACGTGTATCCGTTTCCACGCTCCCGCGTCTGAAATTGGCATTTCGTTAAGCAGTTCAAAAACGTGCGCCTGTGTGATGTTCTGCGGCTGTTCCGATTCAGGCTCCTCCAGGAGCTGGGTGATGTCTGTGTAATCAGATAACGTCGTCGGAAAAGTGCGACCCACTGGGAAATGTAAATTAATAATTAAATAAAAATCTAACAGATCGTAGTACGTAGTTATTTTTTTATTTTAAAAAAATGTTTTGTACCTCCGGGTTCCGTAGCGAAATGTAATACCGCTGATGGCTTGCTCCATCCAAATCTGTAAGCGTGTTTATTGTTTTATAGTAAACAAGTCATAATAGCCTAGTGATTTGAACGCCCACCTATTAATGAATTTTTCAATTTACGTGTAGTTATAACACCAACTAATATCACGTGCTTTGACGGTGAAGGAGAACATCGTGAGGAACCCTGCATATCTATGTGATGAGCATCCGTGCTCGCACTAATATGTGAAATGGAGAACGCAATGGCAACACCACTCCATTATAACTGACAAGTAAGTCGTCGTGTTTCATCACACATGATGACCACGACCCTCAGTCATGAGGAAATACGACTTAGTAGATCTATCAAATAAATTAGTTATTTTCTGGAATTGTAGTCAATATGTATAGCACATATTGTATAACCTACAGTAAATTGACAGTAATAAACTGGCGAAGATGGAATATTGGTTTCATTTGAGGTTTGCTTTGCGGAAACATTTCCTTAACGAGGAGGAAAGGAGGAGAGTTTTCATCACAGTTACAATTACAGAATTTTAACGTACCTATTCCTTGATGTGACGATAGCTTCATAAACAGTCGAAGGTGTCAGTCCTCTTACTGTGTAACTTGCGCTGTGGATTGGTCCTGTGAAATACAACAAGTTAATTTTTTTTTAATATTATACATATAATAAAATAATTTTTAGACATCATTACATACAACAATTGTAAAACTACTTTTCCTTTTTATACTTCCTTTTTATTACAGATACAAAATAGAGGAATTTTCACCTGGCAACATTCATGCATTGCAATGTCATTAAGTATACACGACAATGATGAAGTGAGTGATAAAATGGAGGGTAAATATTTTTCCCCAAACAGTTTCAATTCAAAATATTAATAACAACATAAGTATATAACTTAGCGAAGTGATACGCGTAACTTAACATTTAATAATCGCTTATATTTATTTTGTGTAAGTGTATACATGAATTGTGATCTGCGGTTTAATTTTCCAGGTGGTAGGTCTCCGTTGCCGGAGACCGTCTGGATGGGTACCACCGCAGCTCCTATTGCAACCGACAAATAGTAGTGTGTAAACATTACTGTGTTCCGGTTTGAAGCGCGCTGTAGTTAGTGTAATTACTGCTGTAACGAGACTTAACACCTTATGTCTTAAGGCGACGAGCGCAATGTGGTGCAGTGTGTACCATCTTAACTAGCACCACGTTGTCATGGGCAAGCGTATCACTTACCATCAGGTGACCGTCTTGCTCGTCTCGTCGCATAGTAGTATAAAAAAAATATTTATGTGTTACCGTCATTCGAGTCGCCGGGCACTACTATCTTGCTCCAGAGGTTAGCCGGTGGCGGTGCTGTGAACGCGTCCGGTTCAACCGTAGCCAGCCGCCCGTAGTACGGACGGATCCACAGGTTGTATTCTGAGAGAAGAAAAGATTTAGATTACTTATTTCTGATAAAAATATTATAATTAAAAAAAGGTTTATAAATGACGGTATATAAATATAAAGGGCGGTATAAAAGGCAGCGTATGCCGCGTAACTGGTCATTTGGCTGTTGGTTGTTAGACGAGACGGTAGTGTCGGCGCGCGGTGCAAGCGGATGCAGTTGTTATTTTAACTAATAAATAGCACGAAAAACTGTATGTACAAGATATTTTGTTGTTAAATTGATTTAAAAGTTTAATAAAACAGTATTATTTAGTTTGATTTATTTCATTATATGCAAGATAATTGTTTTTATTTATAATTCTAATTCCATATAGCATTATTTAATCTTTATCATGAACATTTATTGAAACGAACAGATCAGCAATGCGCACGCGCTTGATGAATGTGCTAAGATCTTAACAGTAACGGTGTTTTAACTAATATTAAATAAAAACCATTGAAATATTTATTTAATCTAAAACTCTACTTATATATCAAATTCTCGTGTGTCATAGTGTATGTAGTCGAACTGCTCTGAAACGGCTCGCCCAAATTTTACAATATTTTTATTTTTAGTAGGTCTGAGAATAGGTCGTAGACTAATTTATAAACCCCTATGTGATGTGGGTAGCCCGCAGCATAATTTTTTATTATCTTACAATTTTTTTAAGATAACGCATTAAAGGTACATATAACCCTTAATCTTCACACTTCTACTTCCAACCCTCATTTTCAACAGCGATATTAGTACTGCAACAATGTTCAGCTTACAGTGATCAGTCGATCGGTTCTCGTTAACTTAGTTACTTATGTAAACCAACAGTACTCAGCCCCGCCGACAGCTAATAAACTGAACTGAACTTGAAAAGTTAACGGCAGGTGTTTTGTTATTTGTATATGCCGCTATAGTCTGTATTACTCTTGCAGTCATAGACCACATCCTGTACACATAAAATAAGTTAGTTGTTTTTCGTTTAACATACGAAATATTTACTAGAAATTATTTATATGGTAAAACAACGTATTAACCAATTATCGTGGAATAGGAGTCCACCTCCCAGATGAGTGTGAAGCTGGTCGGTGTCGCCTGGTTCAGCGCAGAGTCGACTTTGAACGACGCCACGTTCGGAACGCCTGCGAAGAAAACATGCAATATAAACGAACAGCAGATTAGATCATGTTAAGGTTATATACACCACAACACAATGCTTGAGTCATAAGATTTTAAGTCTCGTTACCGCAGTAATTTTACTAGCTTACAGCGCCGTTAACAACAGTAATATTCACACACTGTTTGTCGGTTGAAATAGTCACTGCGGTGGTACCTAGACGGTCTCCGGCAACAGAGACCTACCACTAAATTTACTCCCGGACACATCTATCGGCCCACCACCCAGTGTTTAAAGTTTCGACGGTGTCTAGTTAAAAATAAATGTTAGGTGGAGCAATAAGTTTTAATGCAGTTTTGAAGATGATTTATTGGTCAACCCTTATGTATGTTTTTTTTTTTATTTCGAATTAATTTGGCCGGCAGAAGTGCTACAGCTTGGGCGCCAATTTCTGTCCGAGTATCCATATTTTTTGGTCAAAACTGGCCTACAGTTTAGATTAGCCTTTTTATGGAACCAATAATCGGAAACATCAATAAAAAAATCCAACTTTTGCGTAATAAATAAAGTTTTCTCCATTCCTGGGTCGTTGAAAACAATGAACAGACTAGAATTTTCGTTTTTTTTTCATAATCCTGAATTCGAAAAAAAAAACATATAAAGGTTGACCAAAAAATGAGCTTTAAAACTGCATTAAAACTTATTGCTCCACCTAACATTTACTTTTAGCTAGACACCGTCGAAACTTTAAACACTAGGTGGGCCGATAGATGTGTCCGGGAGTGTATGTATAATGTATAACGTTATATAATATGTGAAGTGAATCACCAGTCAGTTTGAAGGAGACGTCCGCCATGCCCAGCTTGTTCTCGGCGCGGAAGGTGTAGTTGCCCAGGTCCGACTTTCGCACCGTGCGGAATATCAGCAGGTGCGTCTTGTCTTGCGCCATTATTATAACTCTGAAAATGTTAGTTGGCGGTAGAAGCGTGGAGATTAAGGGACATATGTATTAGATATTGAAGAAAAATAATTGTTATTACAAACATTTTGTTAGGCAAATAGTAGGTGTATCGATTTTTTAAAAGACTAAAATGAAAAAGGAGAGGGGATGACATGACATCGTTTCGCTATAAAATACAGATGAGTGTAAGTCACGCGACATTCGTGTTTGTGCAGTGTGCGAGGTGTGAGCTCTGTGACGTATGAATGTGAGAACTATGACAGATTAAATTTATATTTGAATAGACGTTTCTAATATATGTATTTCTAATGCCAAATTATGAAAAAAAATTAACGTAACAAAATAAAATACGGACGGGACTACGGGGATACGAGATTCGCTTAAGCGCTCTTACTATAAGCTCTAATTCTATTTTACTTTGTAACGTGACGTTTTCCTGCGGCGTCAATAGATGGCGCCACTGGTAGGAAAAAGCGCGCTATAGTATATATAAACGCGATTCGATATAAGCGCGCGCCCATTTTTGGTCGTCGAGTCCAAGCAGTAGCTGGATCTCCACACTTGAGTCCAAGCAGAAGATAGATCTCCACAACTCGAGGCTCAAGCAGTAGCTGAGTAGACGAGAGAAACCGCCACCACGGTACTCTTGGCTCTCTTCAACGCCTCACTCAAGAACCCACGCCCTACGTGGGGCCACCGCAAGAACTTCTACAACTTCCTTTTTGTTCTGTAAATTTCCTGTAAGTATGTACTTATTTCCTAATAAATGGTTTCTTTCTTTTCTTCTAAGCGTTTATAAAATGGTTTTCGACCTTCTTACTCAGACCTACCAAATATACATAAAAATAGCTCGAGCCGTTTCAAAGCAGTTTGGTTACAAACACTGCGACACTCGATAATTTAATAAAAAATGTTTAACATGATTAATAAGCGTCACTATTTGTAATTGTTTTAGATCAAGTAAAACATTTTAATGTTTTTTATTTTATATTAGACATAAACGTTACTATCGACATTTTTATAGCCACTTATCAAGCGCAAGCGTATTGCTGATCTTTTCGTTTCAGTATCACATCGTCGGATTAAAAGAAAAGTGACATTACTAAAAAAAATCAAATTTCTCAGTTTCTTCTAAAGGTTGAAATTTTAATAATTTATCATTTTATGTTAAACTTAATTTCAAAATATTTTGGGAAATGTCACTTTTCCATTTAATTGTCTATGATCATTAAAATATGCAATTTCGTTACGAACACTACGACACACGAGAATTTTATATAAACACATAGATTTTAGAGTCTCTTGAATTTGATAAAAGAGGAAGTAAATCCGCTTACAAACCTGTCGTCAGTTTGCACCGGTCTGCCGCTCCTGTACCACGCGGTCTTCGCTGGTGGAGCCGCGAACTCCAGGGTCGCCTCCAGCGCCGCTCGCAGTCCCACCGCCGTGTGAACGAAACTCCGAGCAGCAGACACAACCGGTGCATCTGAATTGTGAGTAACTTTTTTTTATACTACTATGCGACGAGACGAGCAAGACGTTCACCTGATGGTAAGTGATACGCTTGTATAACAACGTGGTGCTAGTTAAGATGGTACACATTGCACCACATTGCGCTCGTCGTTAAGACATAAGGTGTTAAGTCTCGTTGCCCCAGTAATTACACTAGCTACAGCGCCCTTAAAACCCGAACACAGTAATGTTTGCACACTACTATTTGGCGGCTGAAATAGGAGCTGCGGTGGTACCTAAACGGTCTCCGGCAACAGAGACCTACCACCAGTTAAACTTTATTCAACTACCCTCAGTACAAAAAGAAAATTCATGCGAGCTCTATCCATTTCTGTCTACAATGCTAATACCGGTAGATAGACTACGTGATGTATTGTTTACCTTGTATGATGACCCTTATTGCGGCCCTCACTGGGTCACCGACTCCATTGCTGGCGGTACATTCGTACACCCCCGCCAACAGTCTGTGCTCGGCTCTGAACCTGATGCGCGAACGGTGTTCAAGCAGCGCCATCGGTTCACCCTGCATCGAGAAAATATTACTTATGTTAGATATTGAGAAAAATAATTGTGATTACCGACATTTTGTTAGTAAAATAGTAGGTGTATTGATTTTAAAAGACTGAAATGAAAAAAGGGAGGGTATGACATAACATCGTTTCGGTATAAAAGACAGATGACTGTAAGTTTCGACACATTCGTGTTTGGGCAGTGTACGAAGTGCGAGCTCTGTGGCTGGTGACGTGTGAATGTGGGAGGTATGGGCAGATTTAATTTGTATTTTAAATAGATGTTTCTAATACTTAAATTTTATTATTCTATGCAATCATCATCATTGTCATCAACATCACTACCATAAACTACAAGGACGACATCATTGTAAACATAATCATCGCCAACATTAATAATATTATTAGTTTTATCATCCATATCATAAACTACAATAACGTCATCGTTGTAAACATAATCATCGTCATCATTAACAATGTCATTATCATCATCGTTATCATCACCAACATTATAATCATCGCCAACGTCATCGTTATCACCATATCATCCCATTTGATCACATCATATAAGTACGTGCCGTTATAATCTAAAGCTTTATTTATCAATTCGTACCTTCTCCGAGCGAAACGCGAAATTATTTACTGTGTACCAGTCAGGTTTATCGAATAATTTGGCAAGTGACGTCATAAACATCACGACAATAAATAAATGATACGTTTTAGCTTTCGCACTGTAACCCATTATAAACAAACCTTTTTGTTTATTACGTAGCGGCATGTTATTACAGTTTTCAAACTCCTTGCATGCAGTGTTCCATTAATATGTTTCTGTTAAATTCATTTTGATATAAATTGAAATGTTTTCGAAATAAACTTACTTTTTAACTTTTTACATTTTGCCCATTTACTTTTGATCCGTTTACATTCTTGATTCAGTCCTGGCTAACAAAGTTCTCTGTGCTCCTGAACCTTATAACCATACACGCTATCCCCCCATAATTATACAAGTTAAGTTTTTAGTTTTGTATATATAACAAAACATAAAATTTATAAGTATTATATATTTACTAACATCTTTTTATCAATCATAATAACAATGTAAAGTATTTCCAATTTGTTCAAGTTGAATTTTATTTATATTAAACAATTGAACTTCCTTTTCAGGTCCGTGGCATTTGTTTTGCGAATGGCTGGTAGATTTTGACGTTCAATAAGTGAACTATTGTTCCCATGTTGAATAAAAATTTTGACTTTGACTTTACATACATTTTTCCTCCACTCGAACGTTGGTTTGGGTGTACCGGATGCTTCGCAGCCGATGTCCACGTACTCGCCCTTGCGTATCTCCAAAAACCCCTCTTCCGGTATCGTCCGCACCGTCGGAGAGCCTGAATTAGAAAAAAGCTTAACAAACAACAATTTTTTTGGACATAGCAAACAAAAAGACATGTAGAGGCTTAACCTTGCTCCCGCCCAAAACAAACAGGATTAGAATATTCACACTACACCATTGCTTCGTCGGTAATATTAAGTCCTTTAACTGTTGTAATTAATCAATTCATCTTCAACCTTTATTAATATTATGTAATTACTTACATTGCACTTCAATAGAGTGTGTTTGTTTGATAGGTCCCCACGGTTCTGGACGGATGACCTGGAAATAAGTTTTAAATTAGACAACTAATATCTCTATATATCTAAAAAAATATATCTATATAGAACAGTTTAATCTAAGCTTTATATATGTTTGAGCAATAGCTAATGAAGTATTTTTAAAACATGATGTCAGCGTTGAGGGTACTGTTATAATACACTCCCGGACACATCTATCGGCCCACCTAGTGTTTAAAAGTTTTAACGGTGCCTAGCTAAAAATAAATGTTAGGTGGAGCAATAAGTTTTAATGCAGTTTTGAAGCAGATTTATTGGTCAACCTTTATGTAGGTTTTTTTTTATTGTTTTTGTAATTTCGAATTGATTTGGACGGCAGAAGTTTTACATCTTGGGCGACAATTTCAGGCAGAGTATCCATATTTTTTGGTCAAAACTGGCTCTAAGTACAGATTTGCCTTTTTATGGAACCAATAATCTGAAACATCAAAAAAAATCCAACTTGTGCGAAATAAAAAAGTTTTCTCCATTGCTGGGTCGTTGAAAACAATGAACAGACTCGAATTTTCGTTTTTTTTTTCATAATGCTGAATTCAAAATTAAAAAAAAAACATACATAAAGGTTGACCAAAAAATCTGCTTCAAAACTGCATTAAAACTTATTGCTCCACCTAACATTTATTTTTAGCTAGACACCGTCGAAACTTTAAACATTAGGTGGTGGGCCGATAGATGTGTCCGGGAGTGTATATCATTCCCCGAATCTAATACAAATTAAACTGCTTAGTTGTCTATTTCACATCGGAACGTTTCCGTGTGACTTAAAGACAATAACAAAGTTCTCAGGTTGCATTCCTGCAACTGTTTACTCCAACGATTAAATATATTTTGAAAAACCAAAAAGCAGTTCGGACTCAGACTTCGATGTGGACACACATATTATCCAATTGTAATTTTTCTCATCCATATTAATAAAAGTTCCTTTTTTAAAAAGGCTTTTACTTCCCACCCCATAACACCAACATCATTTTAAGAATTGCCCATTGTTCAATAAAACGTAAATTTGCAGAATTTTACATTTATCCGACAGCGTAACGACTTCTTAACACGTCCGCACTCTCTGACGGTCGGAGTGCGACTATTTGTAACACCGGCGCGTTTCTTTTCATACCCGCGCAAGAATTACAAAAACACGAGTCGTCTTTAAATTAAACTTAAAATCATAATTAATTAAATTTTAATAAACTAATAATATTACAACACGATCACGCCGACATATATACGCAAAGCAATAACTTAATTAGATTATTACTTAGATGTTAATCGGAAGGAATTACTTTCTATTTACAAAGAGCCCAAGATGATCAGATTCATCTGATGGTAATTGATACGATTTCTTATAACAACATGACGCTAGTAAGTATAATATACACTGCAACAAGTAATATGTGAAGTAAGTATGAAAGGTCAGAATTAGCATTATGGAATTTGGGAAAGGAAAAAAGAAAAGTTTGGCTGAGAATCGAAGTCAATACCTTTGTGTCCAGTGTAAAAATTATCCGCTGGACCATTCCGACACATTCTTATATTGTAAGGTAATAGAGACTTGTAATAAGACAACGCAAACTACAATTACAACTACTTTTTTTTATACTACTATGCTACGAGACGAGCAAGACGTTCACCCGATGGTAAGTGATACGCTTGCCTATGACAACGCGGTGCTAGTTAAGATGGTACACACTGCACCACATTGCACATGCATACCAGGTGGTAGGTCTCTGTGGCCGAAGACCATCTGGGTGGGTACCACCGCAGTTCCTATTGCAACCGACAAATAGTAGTGTGCAAACATTACTGTGTTCCGGTTTGAAGGGCGCTGTAGCTAGTGTAATTACTGGGCTAACGAGACTTAACATCTTAAGTCTCACGACGAGCGCAATGTGGTGCAGTGTGTACCATCTTAACTAGCACCGCGTTGTCATGGGCAAGCGTATCACTTACCATCAGGTGAACGTCTTGCTCGTCTCGTCGCAAAGTAGTATAAAAAAAAAATTGCGCTCGACGCCTTAAGACATATGTTAAATCTCGTTACCGCAGTAATTTTACTAGCTTACAGTGCCTTCCCAACCGGAATATAGTAATGTTTGCACACTACTGTTTGGCGGTAGAAATAGTTACTGCAGTACCTAGACGGACTCCGACAACAAACACCTACCAGCAGTGTAAATTCTTTAGATAACTACTATTTCAGCCGGTAAGCGGTAGTGTACAAATATTACTGTGCTACGGTTAGTACACTGTAACTAGTTAACCTTCATTAAACATAGTAATGTTTGTACAATACCGTCTGGCTAGAAATAGTCACTGCGGTGGTAGCTAAACGGATGGGAAAATTTGGAAATTCGAAAAAAATTCAGTTTTTTAATAATCGTGCTTTTGGAAAATTTGAAAATGTTTTACGTAAAACAAAACTTCGTCAGGTTAAATTTTTTTTAAATAATTATAAATTGTAATACATATATTTAGTTACAGTTTTCATTGAACATATTAAAATTAAAATTTGCTAAAAAAAACTGTAGCGTGACTTGCGCGCGCGCAACCGCGTTCATTATTTACAAAAATACAATTCCCATCAAGTCATCATGAGTTGTCAGTTTCTATATAAAAAAAAAACGAGCAGTAAATTGAGACAGTTAAAAATAGTCTTAATGACGGTTTATACAAAGAGTTGAGCAAATTGACTAATTGTATAATTGACTACTCGTTAGTAGGGAGACGTAGTGTTGATATGTTTATCGATACCGCTAAAGTATTAAATATATATTCTACTGGTGGTAAGTCTCTACGACCAAAGACCGTGTCGATACCGACGGTAACTAGTTAAATTACTGCGGTAACGAGACTTAACACCTTGATTCAAAGCGACGAACACAATCTGCTATAATATTCATAATCTTAAACTTATCGATATTGTCTTGCTCGTCTAACTTCATCTGAAATGGCAATGAGCCTCAACAAATAGACCGTACGGTCTATGACCCAGGATGTTCTTTATAGATCAGGTATAGACATGTAGTAGAACAATGACTGACAGTCTAGAACAAAAGACTTGGTGAATATCACAGAAGATCACATGGAACTCGATTTATATGAGAAAAAAAGTATAAATACCTAAAGATATTAAATATTACTTTTCTTTGTAATAAAGCTTATATATATAAATGAAATATATTATTTATTATATTTGCTATCTTCTTTGAACCGTTTAATGTCCACTGCTGGACATAGATCAGTTGTAATCTATATCACAAAATTAATCTTGCGCTGTTTGAAAATTTTTTTCTATATACAGTGTTCTCCTGCGTATTAGGGTCAGGATTTCTTATTATCTTTTTGTTTTTAACTTCAAATTCTTTCCCTACTGTATGATCTTTCATGCTTTCTAAGATTATGACTATGACGCTTTTCTGATGTTTACAAACTTTGTATCTACTTGCGATGTTTAAGTTCAGTGGACAGAGATTATAATTGTTACGTACAAAATTAAACATACCTTCATAATTACTCGTATTGTGGTTATACAGGCTAGAATTATTTCTTTTATCGATGATGATTACATGTAGACACTAGTTACAAATAACCAATTGGTTGAGATCGAACGGCGGTTGGAGGAGTTAATTGTTGAGAAGCGAAAACGCCCGCATCGTTTGGCGACGCCATCACCATGAGAACTGCTCCGTTATTAATTCAATTACATATCCCTTAACGTGTTTAATTTATTAGCAAACAATAGCAAACTGTTGATGACGCAATTTTAATTACAATTTTAGTTCAGTAAGGTAAATTTTAAAGTACAATACATAAACAAAATGGCGGACGTAATGACACAACGCATTCGTTTCGAATAAACTCTATGGTATAGTGAAGTAAAAAATGTTAAGATTCAAATAATTTGATACAAAAATGCATTCAAAGGACCAAAGAAAAAAGTAAAATTTCTTTAAAAATGATACATTTTTTACTAAGAATAATTGACGAAAACCACTTTCATGACTAAAAAAATTTAATAAAAATTATTCGACCCGTAGTAAGAGCTGTCATCTGATACATGAGTTAACACTTATCTTTTCGTGTCGTTGGTTAAAAAGGTGTGTACCTCGCAGGTGTAGTCCGCGGTGTCCTGAGCACTGAGAGACTCCAGCTGCAGGCTGTAGTTGGTGTGCACGCGCACGCCGCGCGGCATCAGCGTGTGCTGGTCCAGGTTATCCACCAGGAGTCTGTTGTTTTTGTACCATCTCACCCGAACCACTGCCTCTGGAATATGTTTAATAATTTTACATTAATTCTTTATCCTTCGTCTACCTTCTTTTATATCTATTTTCATTTAAACCTTGGCAACAATTTCATATAGTTTTAGGTCCGTGTGGCATTTATATGTCACTATTAGTAGGTTTAAAAACTTTCTATCATTGAAATTTAAGACTTGTTTTGTATCCAACCAAGGACCAGGATACACAAGACTGTTAATAAACTGTTATATATATATATATATATATATATATATATATATATATATATATATATATATATATATATATATATATATATATATATATATATATATATATATATATATATATATATATATATATATATATATATATATATATATATATATATATATATATATATATATATATATATATATATATATATATATATATATATATATATATATATATATATATATATATATATATATATATATATATATATATATATATATATATATATATATATATATATATATATATATATATATATATATATATATATATATATAAAAATGGATCGAATAATATACAAGCTAAAAGATTGGTGGCTTTATGTGTCGACGGGTTGAGTTATATTAATCCTTAGACCATAGACAATAGCTTTTATTTCAAAAACTAGCAACAATATATTTTATTAGAGACAAATAGAAATAATAAACTCAAATATATAAACGAAAGATATTGCAAATATTACAATTGCTTTCGTAAAAGGTCTCATTAAGATCATTTTTTTTTTTAGTTTTAACGACTCTACAATTTTTTTTATAGTAAAAAGGTTAATGCTTGACCGCGATCCCACCTGATGTTAACTGGTGATATGATCTGTGGTAGTAAAGCGCATCAACCTTGTAACAGCCTATTCACTCTTTTTTTGTTATTTAATAAACAATAATCTGTGACGTTAAAACAAATTATAGTTACAAGAAAAATTAAATAAAATGAACAGCAAAAGTTTATAATTATTATTTATTAAAATACACCCATTGGTTATGTAATTAAAAAATAAAATCCGTTAAGCTTCTTCTTTATGCTTAATGGCCTCTTTAAAGAATTCTGCCAACATCAAGTTGGTTAAGCTAAACACCACAAAGTAGATAATATAACACTAAAAGACGCGGCCGCTGTAACAGTTTGCTTCAAAGAGCGTGTAATTTGATAACAATAACTGGGATGAACCGGGAAGGGTCCTCTGTGGACCTCTGGCCGTCAATTGGCACACAAAGATCCGAATCTACGCTCTCTTCCTGTTAATAAAGAGCCCACTAGTGATATACGATGATGTTGATCGCGGAAGAATAGAGGTCCCCTGTCACTTACGCGATTACTGTTCGTACTAGTGAAATAATGCACAGGAAAATATTTAGAACCACTATATACCAATTCAAAATATTTATTCAATAAATTTCATTAAACATAAACTTAGGAATCCTCCTGCTTTGGCTTTCGTTGTTGCAGAAAGCAGTGTCTTCTCTGTAATGATCGAATTTAAAGATTTTTTTTTTCAAAAACTAGCAATAATTTATTTTATTGGAGACAAACAGAAATAACAAACACAAATATACAAACGAAAGATAATGCAAATAATTACAATTGCTTTCGTAAAAGGTCTCACTAACATCAATTTTTTTTTGGTTTTAACGACTCTACAGTTTTTTTTTTTTGGTCGCATTTTACGACAGACAGTGCTTTCTAAAGTACTATTACTAGTAAGAGAATATAGAGCTGATTGTTTACTTCTGTATCAATTCTTCTTTACAAAATTTCTCGCTTTTATTCTACAAGGATTTTATTCTCATTGTTGTTTCTAGAACTTTCCATATATTTTCAATTTATTTTTTTCTTCTTGTATTGCTTCGTTGTATTTTGGTTAGCTGACAATTGTTCTATTTGGAAATAATCGAGTTTTTTTTTGAGGTTAAGATGTCAATAGACTTCCGTATGATTTTTTTTTATTATTAAGCTACATTATAATAACTTATCATATAAATATTTATTCGATTTATTTCAATTTAGTTTTAAAGTATTATTTTTTAAAAGAAAAAAACTGAAAAGCATTTTAATAACGATTTTTTTTTTTGGTTCGGTTGGAGGATACTTTCTATGGTGTCTACGATTAGTTCAATTTATGTGGGCACACGGCTCTCGCTCGTCGGAACGGCTTCAAACGTACAGACGGACACTTTTGTGTTTTGCTATAGAATAAACAGCTTCGAAATAACTCATTAGCATAACTATTATTCGAATAGTAAATACTTTGTATTGAAACTTACTAAGAAATATTTTAAAAGTGTATACGACCTCAAATGGGCATGACCATCAAGGGAGTTCTAGTGAGTAACAATCTCCACGTAAACTTTACTTCCTTTTAGAAAAAGGGACTTATTTTCAAGGATATCCCCCTTCTTTCCCAGGGCCATCTTTCCCAAGGATATCTTTAAGAAGACAGCTCCTCCCATAAAGCATCTTTTTGAAGATTTCTATCCCCGGGGCTGATTTCCGAATATTCCACCGTCCTCTTTCCCTAGATGATCATTCTGAAGATTTTCACGAACAAAGAAACTTCAAATTCTTTAGTGTAATGTAAATGTAACTGTTAATAAACACATCAAAGGCCATGCCACTAACTTTAATAATTTTGACTCGAAACTGGCATAAAGTTAAAACTATAGACATAAAAGAAAAATGAAAAAAAAACTTTTATCATCGATCTACGCCTACTTTCGTTCAGAGACAGCACACAATAATTGTATTCATACAGTTTATTACAATAACATATTTAAAAGAAATCACTGTTTACATTTACTTTTGTAATCTCATTATACCGCTACGATTTATAACTTGAAGTTATATCTAAAGCTAATGATACACTGGACCTAAATCGTTTACAATTTATAAAAGCATAGTTTTATGAAGAGAACAGTATCTTCATCTTAAGTTAAGTGATCGTTAACAAAGTTTATAACAATGAAGCGGTTAAGATATTTATATTTCCACCACAGTGTGTGTATCAGTCGTTACGTAGTATAACTGTGTGTAACCAGCTTAACTTTAAACAAATCGCTCCCATAAGGAGGAGCACCATTTGAATATATTAATTCGGAGCGACCACTGCTATTATTTATTACAAAAACATAGGTAACAGTTGATTGCTTATGAAATTTTTATTATAGGCTTTAACCGTACCATCTGTATTTATATGGTAACTAGCTGACCCGACAGACTTCGTTCTGTCAAAAAAATTGGAATGTGGCAGTTTTTTGTTCTTACCTATTTTATAGCCAGCGCAAAAAAATCTGGACTGAACCGTCACTCTGGTGATAGGGCGGTGTGTGGGGTTCAGCTCTATATATGTTCATCTAATAACTAATATTTAAATATTAGTGGGTTCCAGAAGAGTGGCCAAAGTTATAATTATAGTACATAAATTATATTTACTATTATTATTTTATTAGGAACAAATAACTGTCACATTCCAAATCTTTTTGACAGAATGTAGTCTATCAAGTCCGCCAGGTGGTAACGCGGATTGTGCTCGACTGATGTATTGACGTGAAAACGAATGCATTTTATGTCGCGTGCCGAAACTAAAACAAAAGAAATAATACCGCGAAGCCGACCAAATTAAAAATCAGTAAGAATGATCTTTAGCTATTACATTTTGTGACTATTTATGTTATTATTTCATTCGTTTTAATTTCGGCTCGCGGCGATCTTCCGACGCGCATACGCACACCATTTTGATAGAATAATTGAATTTGAACTTTGTGCAGCTGTAATAAAGTGCAAATTGACTCTTTAGCGTTACGAACGCACCTACATTGCTTAGACAGCAGTGAAAGCTTGTTATTTAATATGAACTTTTATTTGTTTGTTTCTGGTTACTGGTTTCCTGGTTTCTGGTTCTGTTTCTGGTTTCTAGTTTCTAGTTTCTAGTTTCTGGTTTCTGTTTCTGGTTTCTGTTTCTGGTTTCTGGTTTCTGGTTTTCTGGTTCTGGTTTTCTGGTTCTGGTTTCTGGTTTCTGGTTTCGGTTTCTGGTTTCTGTTTCTGGTTTCTGGTTTCTGGTTCTGGTTTCTGGTTTCTGGTTTCTGGTTACTGGTTTCTGGTTTTCTGGTTCTGGTTTCTGGTTTCTGGTTTCCTGGTTTCTGGTTTCTGTTTCTGGTTTCTGGTTTCTGGTTTCTGGTTTCTGTTTCTGGTTTCTGGTTTCTTCTGGTTTCTGGTTTCTGGTTTCTGGTTTCTGGTTTCTGTTTCTGGTTTCTGGTTTCTGGTTTCTGTTTCTGGTTTCTTCTGGTTTCTGGTTTCTGGTTTCTGGTTTACTGGTTACTGGTTACTGGTTTACTGGTTTACTGGTTTAACTGGTTTACTGGTTTACTGGTTTACTTGGTTTACTGGTTTACTGTTACTGGTTTACTGGTTTACGGTTTACTGGTTTACTGGTTTCTGGTTTACTGGTTTATCTGGTTTACTGGTTACTGGTTTAACTGGTTTACCTGGTTTACTGGTGTACTGGTTTACTGGTTGACTGGTTTACTGGTTTACTGGTTTACTGGTTTACTGGTTTACTGGTTAACTGGTTTACTGTTTACTGGTTTACTGGTTTCCTGGTTTACTGGTTTCCTGGTTTACTGGTTTCTGGTTTACTGGTTTCTGGTTTACTGGTTTACTGGTTTACTGGTTTTACTGGTTTACTGGTTTACTTGGTTTACTGGTTACTGGTTTACTGGTTACTGGTTTACTGGTTTACTGGTTTACTGGTTTACTGTTTACTGGTTTACCTGGTTTACTGGTAACTGGTTTCTGGTTTACTGGTTTACTGGTTTACGGTTTACTGGTTTACTGTTACTGGTTTAACTGGTTACTGGTTTACCTGGTTTACTGGTTTACTGGTTTACTGGTTTATCTGGTTTACTGGTTTAACTGGTTTCTGTTTACTGGTTTACTGGTTTACTGGTTACTGGTTTACTGGTTTACTTGGTTTACTGGTTACTGGTTACTGTTTACTGGTTTCTGGTTTCTAGATTTCAGATGTCAGATTTCAATTTTTCATTTTCCATTTTCCATTTTCCATTTTCCATTTTCCATTTTCCATTTTCCATTTTCCATTTTCCATTTTCCATTTTCCATTTTCCATTTTCCATTTTCCATTTTCCATTTTCCATTTTCCATTTTCCATTTTCCATTTTCCATTTTCCATTTTCCATTTTCATTTTCCATTTTCCATTTTCCATTTTCCATTTTCCATTTTCCATTTTCCATTTTCCATTTTCCATTTTCCATTTTCCATTTTCCATTTTCCATTTTCCATTTTCCATTTTCCATTTTCCATTTTCCATTTTTCCATTTTCCATTTTCATTTTCCATTTTCCATTTTCATTTTCTATATTCAATATTCAATATTCCAACATTCCAAAATTCCAACATTCCAACATTCCAACATTCCAACATTCCAACATTCCAACATTCCAACATTCCATCATTCCAACATTCCAATATTCCAATATTCCATATTCCAATATTCCAATATTCCAATATTCCAATATTCCAATATTCCAATATTCCAATATTCCAATATTCCAATATTCCAATATTCCATTTTCCTTTTTCCATTTTCCATTTTCCGTTTTCCGTTTTCCATGTACCATTTTCCAATAACTGCCTCATTCCAAATCTTTTTGACGGAATGAAGTCTGTTAGGTCCGCCAGACGGTAACGCGGTTTGTGCTGGATTGCTTACGCTTCTCTTTTTCTTTCTTTATCGCTTTAGCTCTTACATTTTGTGACTATTTATGTTATTATTTCATTCGTTTTAATTTCGGCACGCGGCGTTAGATCCTCCGACGCGCATACGCACACTTTTGAAAGAATGATCTAATTTGAACTTTGAGCAGCTGTAATAAAGTTAAAATTGACTCTTTAGCGTTAGGAACACACCTACATTGCTTAGACAGCAGTGAAAGCTTGTAATTTAATATGAACTTTATGGAATAGCAATAAAGTTTAAATTGACCCTACATTTTAGTTAGAGAACGTTTGTATAGGAAAAAGAAAAGCGCTGTTTTTAGGGGCTTCCCGGCGATTATTCGAATTTTTCTCAAATTGGCCAAATTGGTCCTGGCGTTGTAGAGTGATGCGCTTACCGACACATATTTGTATTATAGATTAATAATAAATTATATTCAATGACATTAGTTATTAATAAATAAATAATAAAGTTGCTTGAGAATATATTTATATGTAGAGGGAGTGACAAAAGGCATAATGTTTGAGAGATAAAGAATTCGTTGTCATCCCCACTCCGTGCTGTGTACTGGTGAGAGGTGACACCGGTACACACGTGGAGGGGATCACTTACCAAGTGATAATATTTTTTTTTGGAGTTTACAGCCACGTGGTTTGATACGTGGCCATGTACAATTGATGATATCGAGCGAGACAAAAATATTAAAATGTCTATTAAAAAGCAGGGGTTGGTGATAGAAAAGTGAAAATTTTGGGTTGTATGTATTTTTTGATGCCACACAATAATAAAATAAAATAGAAAAAAAATCCCAAAAAATAAAAAAAAAATTTTTGGTGTGGGCAACCCTGATCACTTAGAGGTTTGAAAAATAGATAGTAACCGATTCTCAGACCTACTGAATATGCACAAAAAATTTCATAAGAATCGGTAAAGCCGTTTCGGAGGAGTTAGGGAACGAACATTGTGACAAGAGAATTTTATATATTAGATATAACATTATGAATCACTAAAAATTAACGGTTACCGACCCTACACGTTATCGTCATGAAATATACTACTCTGCGACGAGACGAGCAAGACGTTCACCTGGTGATAAGTGATACGCTTGCCCATGACAACGCGGTGCTAGTTAAGATGGTACACACTGCACCACATTGCGCTCGTCGCCTTGAGACATAAGGTGTTAAGTCTCCTTACCCCAGTAATTACACTAGCTACAGCGCGCTTCAAACCGGAACACAGTAATGTTCGCACACTACTATTTGTCGGTTGCAATAGGAGCTGCGGTGGTACCCACCCAGACGGTCTCCGGCAACAGAGACCTACCACCTGGTAAAATAAAAAAAATCTTGTGTGTTAGTTATTACTAAAAACGATTTCTAGTTAACAAAGCGTATTTTCATTATTGTTCTGTATACATATATGTGTCGGCGAAATAACAAAAGTATAGGCTTTTTTGTTTGCAACACACAGACGGACACAATGCGGTGAATTGTCACGCTTTTGTGGACACAGTTAGATTGGACTATAGAGAATTATCGCAACTGCAAATTTACCAGTCGTCTTCCGGCTGATGATGATGGCGATGAATTTTTATTGTGGCATTATTAAACTATATAGTATCCGAGTGTTAGGAAAGATAATTTCGAAAACAAATACCTGGGAGAATATCAAAGGTGTGTGGTGATTGAGTGAAACTCAAATCCATTTAAAACCAATCAAAGTCAAAGTCAAAATTTTTATTCAACATGGGAACAATAGTTCACTTATTGAACGTCAAAATCTACCAGCCACTCGCAAAACAAATGCCACGGACCTGAGAAGAATGGCCAAGAAACTCAGCGGGCTATATATATATACATTTTTTTTGCCTTCTTCATTTTTAAATGTCTTCCACGTACTGACACATACTGCTGGAGAATCAGCGCCATTTATTAATCCTTGAACTTTCTTGGAGGGTACCACTTTTATCTTTACCTCGGTTTAGTAAGGCTGGACCTTTTTCTATTTCTTTCAATTCAAATATGTTTTCCCTCGCGCACCATTCTTACTATTAATCTTTCACCCTATTTTCCATGTATGATTCTTCCATTTTCAATCACACTTCCATTCTATTCCATCTTTTACCCATCCTCTTGTGTGTGAAGATTCAACGGCGGGCGAAGTGATAGCGCGTTATCGCCGCTATAAACACATATCCGAAAACAGACACTTCCTTTTTAATATCAAAGGTAAATCTTCGGAAAGATAAATAGACTCTTTTCCACGAGAAAGGATTATTTGGGGATTTCTACTCACCAAAACCCCGTGGGTTGTCTCATCGTTAAAGGTAACTATAATATCTCCGTTTAAAACATTATCGTGGTTCTCATACTCTCGTTACACTGATGCAGACCATTGAGAGAGATTAAAAGTCCCGCGCAACCTTGATTTCTAGAAGCAGAGGATATATTTAAAAGATTTCCCATCCACACCGAAAAAATAATCTAACTATAATACAGATTCAATAATCTTTGAATGAGATAATGTTATAATGGATCACACCTTTCTTAATGCATTATGTATGTTCTCTTGTTTTACACCAGATAATGTAAGTTTGATACTTAATCAAACTTACGAGTCGGCAATGTATAACCGGATCAAAATACATTATCTCACCGGCGGTAACTTTTATTTTTGAATTATTACTTTAACGGCATTGGATTTCTTCATACAGCCTATTCGTAATTACAGATTCATAGAAAAGCGCGGTAACTTCAAGATTCACGCACGACGTAATACGTCACAGATTAAAAATGTCTATTCGTCTTTAAGTGTAATACATATTATATATTTTAACAAAAGAAGTAAACTATAAGTTGATTTGTTATTTTTTATGTCTCGATAGTGGAAACACAAGTCTCAACTATTGAGAACCGGGAATTAACTTTTTCAAATTTTTTCTCGTTTTTTTGAAGGTTAAATTATTTTTTATTTTTAACAGTGATGAAATTTAACTTTTTACTTTTCCTGGAAAGAAAACTATTAAAAAAAATAAACATTTTGTAAAAAGGTTACATATATAAAAACACCCCACTTGACTTTTTTTTCTATCATGCTGGCCAAGTGCGAGTTGGCGGATTTTTTACGAAAGCTTTTGTTATTGGTCCATTTCGCTTTCCTCTCAATGTTTTCCTACACCGGAAGTTTAGTGGGGATTGAACTTGCGCTTCTACGAGACATGAATATCGCGTACCATCGTCTTAAGCTGAACTATCACAGTTTCATACTAAAGATTATAATCAACTCAAGTTTTTACAAGTGATAGGTTTCTGGTAAGTACTATCGCAATGCATATATCTACAACTAGACAGTAGTGTTCAAACATTACTGTGTTCCGGTTTAAATAGCGCTTTCGCTTGTAAAATTACTGTATAGAAGGATAACACAGTAATGTTAGTACACCACCCATCTAACAGCTCTTCTCCGTTTGTTATATTAAGAAAAAACTTACCATTCTCGTCTACATAACAAGGAAGCAACACAGTTTCATTTTCGTATATCTTAAACACGACCGGAACACTCTTGAATGCTTTATCACAATTTGTTATATTAATTAAATACACAGCAACGATGATTATTATTAAATTATTCGCAAACGACATTTTCTTTCTTATAGTATCCATTATAGCAACATGCTTTTTTTAAATGATTTAATTTTGATATACATTAAAATATAAAAACTTAAAGCTAGAACTGTACCAGTTTATGAAAATTTAAATTATTTAAAATGTTTATAACTATGATATAGTAAAGTAATTATTTTATTTAAATCATATGGATATGAAATGGTAGGCAGATTGTTTTAGATCGTAAATATGCGCGCTACACGGGTTACAGAGTACGACTGTATTCATCTGCGCAGGCGCATGTCGAATCGCCGCTTCTTATAAAAGTTGAGGTCGCACTGGGTTCAATTTATCTTAATACTGTTTATATAACATCTTTATCTAATTTGTTGTACTCAAGTTGTTAATGTTTTAAAATAAAATACAAACGTCATAAAAAGTTATGAGATTTATAATCGTTTTGAGATTTGAGCGCAAAGTAAAGGTAAATAAACATCTAGTATCAAATGTTCAGCTCGTTTTTTTTATTCAACGCAGCGAGATCATCTAGGTTCCAGTGCAGCATTTCTTCATGGAATAAACCACAATTTCACACAAAAATCTATTGATTATAATAATGACCATGTTATCACTCTTAAACGAGATAAGAGAAGAGCCAGTAAATTTCCAATGACTGAATAATAATAATATCCTTTGAACTGCAACTAAGATGACTATATATATAAAATTATGTGTATTGTTAGTTATTTTAGTTTATCCACTACATCTTTTACCTATTTATTTTTAGCATACAATTTACTTTTAATAGGAAACATATAATTAGTTGTTTTATTGTTATAATTTTTAGTATAACATTGTTATTAAGCTATTGGTGTTCTTAATGTAATAATAAAACAAAAACTCGTCTCTCTTCTTTCCCGCTCTAAGTGTGTCCCCGTCCGTTATATATCCCGTCAATTAATTGATTCACCTTTATAAAGGAGATGGCATTTAATGTTAAGATTAGTCATTTACTTCGTTTTGTTTTCGCAGCAGCTGTCCACTTAGTATGTGGAAACGAAAGTTATCTTACAGAGCGTCACTTAAAATATCAGCACGAAGAACATACGAACTGGACTACGCAGATACCGAAAAAGTTTTACAAAGAACAGATATATAAGAGAAGTATAATTATTTAAAAAGATAAATAACATACAGTTGTTCATCTACCGAATAGCCAAGTTCTAAGAGTTGCGAAGCACGAGGCATCTTAACTTGTATTCCTGTTCCTCACATTAGATAAACAAATTTTATTATCAATTCCAGATAAAAGTCACATATTTTGTAATTTAAAATATTGTAGAAGTAAACCAAATAAAAATGTATTTTTTTCCTATTACATTTAAGTATCGATAGATTTACACAAAATCTCACACACCAATTATTATTAACATTCAACGCCTAATCGAAACATAATACAAGTTATATTGATTTTAGTTTTACCATTTTAGTCTCTATCACATAATTGTATCTGCGTAAGAGACTGATGCAGCGACTTAAATATTCCGTAACGCTTGTTACTAACAAACTGGAACAGCTACATGCGATACTCTTTTACGATATTGATGTACAGGATAAAGAGACGAGAAATCGGAAACAAAAAGTCTGTAGCACTTCCGGTTGAGGATATATGAAATGTCAAAGTTAGCACTGTGGAAGAGGGGAAAAGCAAAAAATAATAATTTCACTAAGAATTGAACTCATGACTTTTATGTCCACAGCATAAAAATTAACTTCAAGGCCGATCCGCCACATTCTAATGTTATAAAAATACCCGGATGATGTTATAAATAGACGACACATGCGACGTCTTTCCTGTTTATTTCTACATATTTATTTAACAATAGCATACTTATTATATATCAATAAAAATGGTTAGTTTTACAGTAATTTAATATAGTTTATATTACAATACAAATAATACTGCTCATATCCCAAAATTCTAGGCAGCTGACTGCAGATATTGAAACTGCCTACGACAGACAAACATTCGGTTCGATACCTAGGTCACTTACTGAACTTATCGGGCACGTATTTACTAGAAGTTACAAGAAGAAACGGAAAATTAAAATGGAATAGAAACGAGGGTATAAATAAAAAAGATTTATTACAGTAGAAGAAACGAATTTTAATTGTTTCGATATTTCGGTGCCGACAATTTGACGCAATTTATCTCACAGTAATTACAACAAACCGATGAAACACATGCGGCTGTTATTCCAACTAAACCACCATTATTTATAATTGTTATGGCCTAGAGGTTACTTTGACTATTTGGCGGGCATCTTCTGACTGATTCCGTGGCTTAGTGGCTAACCGTTTGCCTAGTAACACGAAGAAATAGAGAAAATAGAAATATAATGAATCGTTCATTTAATTTTTCAAACATCCCGTGTAACAAATATTAAAGCTTCTAGAATGATCCATTACTGAGCGTATTGTCCACGGCGCATTCATGTAACAGTAAGCGATCAATTCATATCGGATTGTCGACGGATTTAAACGGAATTCAAAAGAACTTCATCACCCTCGCTTTCTTTGTATTGCATTCTCGTACAAGCAAAATTAAACTTTATAAAAACTCTATTGACCTTTCCGTCTTAGTTTTTTTTACATGAAACAAAATGTAATTATAATTTAACTACTATTTCTAAGCATTTTTATCAAGTATGAATAAATCTTACAATTTTAATGTCTTTGCCATAAAAATATTGTAAAAGCTTTAATCATTGTTAGATAGGTTATGTACAACAATGATGATATAAACCACACTAACGACATAAGGATTCAGGCAGCCCTCTTTCCATCATGCTATCAATTGCAGATTGGGTGTTGTGACATATTCACCAAAGTAGTTGTTCTTAGAAGGTAACGTTATGTTTACGATATTTCCTATGGATCGAACTCGTGCCTCCACGAGACCTGTAGTGCTTATGACCTTTCTGATCGGTCACAGCGTCAAAAATTATATTAAAGGTACAATAATTTGTGCAAACACCTCTTAGGTAAGATCTATGCGATGGCAACACTTGTATAGGCATAATGGGGTATCTGCAACAGTTAATATTTTTCGAATTATGTATATATATATTTATTTTATCATTTATTATTTTATAATCACGAATATTTTCACCGAAAAAATATGTAATTTATAACGAACCGAACGTTCACTTTTATTATCTAAAATCTCATGGTCACGTGACTTTTGCATTTTGACGTCACTTTTCAGTAATCATAATAAACCAGAGATACTGTCACTCTAAGCGTATTTGTTGTGTTACAGTTGATAAAATGTTTAACTGCGAAAATGGCAGTATATAGGAACTGTGTCGTGCCAATGTGTGAAAGTACATCAGTTAAATGTCCCGATAAATTGTTTATACACGTTCCCAGGCGTGCCACGATACGAAAGCAATGGTTGGAGCTGGCCGGCCGGCACCCGAAGTCTGTATCTTATAAATCAGCAGTTTTCTTTTGCGAAGACCACTTTGATGTATGTGCCACAGTAATAAACCTGAAACCTCAAATACTCCACAAATAAAACCCTTTAACATTTATTGCTTTTACAAGTTTAATCAATAATGTTCTGTCATGTATTTTTGAATTCATTCCTTTGTAGATTGTAAGCTTATCTAACCTTTCATTTGTGAGATGCGTTAGAATGTAGAAAAGGCCACACCTTGGAAAGGACCACTTTTCCTGTGATCAATTCCAACAGACTGTACTCGCTTACCAGCATGACCAGTGTAGCAAATAAAGTAAACATTTATTTTAGAGTTCACATATTTTCAGAAGTAACCATCAATAGGCTGAAGTAATGATATAAAAATTAAAAAGTTTGATTGCAATGTTCTAAAACAATACATGTCTTACATCAACTTTGAAATGAATCAATAATGTGATATGAAATAATATGAATAATTATTTTGTATATGTCACAACAGTTGCCTAATGATATGGAAAACTACATTCAGTACCGTATAATGGGTTCTGTAAGTCAAAAGAGAATGAGGCCAAATTGTTTGCCATCGAAATTCCAATGTCAACTAGAAAGCAAAAAGCATTCAGCATCCCCACCACCCGCTGAAAATAAAAAGCGGTTCAAAAATGTTAAACATAATAAACCATCTCAAGAATTCGAAATTCCAGCAACATTAGGTAAAATATGCAATAGTGTTAAAGGTAAGTAAAAATATTAAGTTTCCATTTGTAACAGATACATAAAAGATGTTGCTGTTCATTTTGATGTAAAAATGTATCTATAGCTCTGTTCTGGAGGATTACTAATAAAAATACCTGAGACATTAAATTGAAATAGGTTTCATGCTAGACATTTCGACAACATGAGTGAAATGTATTAAATTTTTAAATTGTATCAACCAATGGTATTGTCTTTTAAGTATATATTTATAACGGATAATATTATTTGCAATAAAAACCAAAAATTTTGGGTATTCTGCAAACAATATAACATTTCTGTTTATATTTGAAAGTATACAATTTACTTTGTAAAACATTTATCATTTTACTTTCTTTAAATCTAGTTTCCGAAAAACAGACCTAGGCCAACAATATTTTGGTTAGGATCTGGCCTTGAGATAAGTAAGTACACTAGCAGCTTAAACAACGTGAAATATATTCTTTTAGCTTACTTTTGTTTTTAGGTTACAGGAATAGTGCACATTACTCTCTATTACCTCATAAAGAGACTTAATACAAGAACAGGAATATTTCAAAAATTTATTAATTTCACACAAAAGGAAGGCTTCCGTGACGCGCGAACTTTAAGGACGTTTAAACAAATGTAGTCAAAATTTTTAATGAGGACTATGTAACCTTCATCACACAGTTATCACCGAAAATTTTTACTAACTTTGAAAAATGTTCTCATAATTTATCTCAAACTTTTAAATTTTCAACGTGCGGATTCGTTTTAAATGCCCGGAACCAGTGTTGCAATGCATGCGTCATTAAATATTATAATAAAGTTTTAACATCCTTATATCAACCGATAGACTACAAAATATGAAAAAACAATCGATTTTAGGGTCAGCTAAACGCTTTTGTGAAGGAAATAGATTGTTACAAATGTGAATTATTGAAATTATCTAATAAATTTCATCTTTTTTAAAAATGAAAAGTTAAATACATTACTTTTTGTGAGGTATCCTTATTTTTCGGTATATAAGAATTAAACGCGTACTAATGAGGACATAAGTCTTTTTTAAATAATCATTGAATAAAGTTTACAGTAAAACGAAAATAAAATGTTTGTCAACGGTTTTTAAGCAATAATTATAATTTGAAATATCTGGCAACAATTATATATATATTGAAACTTATTACGCTGGTAACTCTATCACAAAATGTACGACGCTAATTCTAAAAATGACGTTTTAGAGTCGTCTTGCTCGGAGATAACTGAAAATATAAGTGAAAATGTGAACGGCGCATGCGATTATCAATTGGAATTGAAAGATTTTATTCCCGTGAAAATTTTGAACAATAATACAAACAGAAAAACAGTTTGCATCCAAGGCACATACAAGGACAAGGGTGGCGTGGTCTTGGTGTTACTTGAAAAGAATGCTTTTAAAGAAGATGATTTGGACGATAAAGGTTATTTCTCACTAGATACAAAGCTGAGAACGTTCTTCTATAACGATATTTACGGGAACTTCGAGTGCTATCCGCGCCCTGAAATAAACGGTGAGTCGGCACCTCCTGCTTACTTTCGAAACTTCAAGGTTTCTGTGTTCAAGTGATTAGTCACTTTAATTCATAACTAATTTCATTTTGTAAGTATTTCTTTATTTGCAAGTCTTATATCTATCTGTTTTTACAAGTAATATAATTATATCTATAAGATTTAATACCAGCTGCAAGCAAGCAGATTAGATAAAGAAATTAAAATTATTAACAATGAAAGGAAAAGTTAAAAGGTCACATAATGAATAAATTAATTGCATTGATAGACTAATCAATACTTGTTACTATTAATAAAATTGTAATTGGATGCCACATACTTTTCACTTAGTTCAGTAAAATTTAATAGTTTATATCTCCAAATTTTGAATGTGTATGGAGAATCAATTTTCTGTGGTAGTTAAAAAAATTTAGTAATAATGGGTTTTTAATTATATGTTTTATATTGAAATAAACATTTATTAATATTTGTATACTTATTCAACTAGGTTATTAAATTCACTATAAACATATATATATATAGTTATACAACTTTACTTTCACTTCTGAGTCAGATGTTGTTATGTACTACTTCATTACGCAAAATTTTACCACACCTAAGTACAATAGAAGTGAAGACTGTATTACAATTTTTATTTAAAAACGGAAAACAGTTTCCTTTTTTTACTGCAAAAAGCAAGATAAGACAGTTTAAATTTACTTTTGTATAGTTTTAATCTAAAAACATTTACGATATAAATGTTAGTAAGAAATATTTTCTTTGTGTTCCAAAACTCGGAGGTAGAAACTTTGGTTAAGTGTAGCCATTGATCGTTACAATTTAAGTAACGGTGATATTACGGTATTACAGTAAACCGCGTAACGTTTGGAAGAGTTACTGGGATTTTAAATTGATTTGTGTGAAACCTCAGACTTTGGACCAAAAATAACCAGCTTAAGTTTGGTAAGTACCATTATTGATTTATTATATACATTTTATAGTAACAAATTGCAAAAAGAATCGTAATTACGTAAAAAGATTTAGAGTTTTAATATCATTATCAAAATTGAATAATGGCTTCTTTTCTGTAATTAATGGGATCAATATATAAATAGATGCAGTGCTTGATAACTTACAAGTAAAGTGTATTAGTGAAGTATAAAGCGTATGTATGCTCACTATTGGAAAAACCTTTGTCCACCAGTGGACGTCAGTAGGCTGTAATAACATTTCATAAGTCATTTAATATTTTCTTATGTCTACAGAAATAAAATGGAATCTGGAATAGTGCTAGAAGCCGATAATTGTGTAGACCCCAATGAACAAGCCGCAGCCTACGCGAAACAAAGGCAGAGAGCGAACGAGCGGAAGCGGAAGTTCCTAGACAATATGACTCCGGAACAGAGGGAACTGAAGAAAGCTAAGGACAGAGAGTACAACCACAGGCGTAGGGACGTAAAGAAGAAATCGATAAAAGATCTGTCCGAGAAAGAGAAAGAAGGTGTCAGAAGCATGTGGAGGAGGAATTCGAAGAGTTACAGGGAGAGGCAGAGGGCCGGTCCGAGCAATGAAAGCAGCGAGCAAACTGCATCTGGTTATGACATTCAGATGCCGCCCTGCTCTGATATTAACACCGATGGTCTAATAGTTTGGGATGAAGCCTTTGAACCAGAGATTGCAGACTCCAGTCTGATATTTGATTATTATCTCGAACCGTTACCTATCGAAAGCGAATTCACTGATTGGACTGGTTGAAAGGAAGTTTTGGTGGCATCGACAGCAGCTTTTGTCTTATTTAAAATAAACTTACTATAGACAATAGAAATATAAGATTTTATCCAAAGCATTGTGTTGACAATGTAGTCATTAGCCAGATATTGTATTTATTTTTCAATGTATATACTATGAAGTCATAGCTCAAAACGGCAGTGTGCAAATATTACTGTGTTCCAGGTCAAAGGGTCTTATCGCTAGTGATGTTACTGCGGTAACGAGACCTAACATCTCATGTGTAAAGACGACATGTCGGCGGCACCATATTTTTATGTATCACTTATCACATACAGTCATCTCTCTTATAACGCGGTACTCCTATAACACGGTTATTATATTTGCGTTTAACTTTCGTCCGAGTATCTTACAACGCGGTTTCCATATAACGCTTCAGGACTAAATTCAGTTTGCATGTAAAAATCAGCTCGCTTACAGCATTGTTTCATTTAACACGGTACAAATGTAGGTTATATAAGGTTTGACTTTATTGTCTCTGTCTTTTATTCTAATTGGGAAAATGATAATAGATATCAAGTGAAGTAAATTTATTAATGCTTATATGTGTTTCCACTTTAGTCTTCACTGCTGAACTGCTGTTAACTTTGAGAATAATCCCGGCAACGGTTCAGTGTTCTACCGGGTCTAAGTTATTAATTCTCTTTTCCATTCGCGTGAGGCCAAGGTTAAGAATGATTTTAAGTGAAAACTCTTTGGTCACACTTAGTGTGTTAAGGGAGGCTGATAACTCATGAAAACACACTGGTCGCTGGAGAGCCATAATCATTACTGGTTCCCTCACTGTGCTAGGACCTTGAGCCTACTTTAGTCGCCTTCCGCGTCATGTAACAATCACTTTAGTATATTACTATACTTACTAGCTCTAACTTCAGGACTAATAATATTAAACCATAGGATTTAATTTTGATGCTAGTCATTTTAAAATAGGTATTTTAGATTTTCATAGATTAATTATTTTGTTTATATACTGTCTATGGTTTTTTAATAAAAAAATATCATTGAATTTGGTTTTATTAAATTTGGTATTAGGTCTTTTGTCAGAGTCCATCAACCACCCAGAGCTCCTATTTCTACTGTGTAACAGTAGTATGCAATTACTGGGGTAATTAGACTACATTTTATGTCTCAAGGCGTTGTGCGCAATGCGGTGCTGTGTATGTCATCCTAACCAGCGCCAAATTATGTTGCATTGAAGAATAAAAAATTGAAGCTCATGCAGAGAAGTGATTTATTTTTGTTCCTTTCAGTGGCTGTACAATATTTTGGAGGGCACGAGTGAGCAGGACAGGATCGTTTACGATAACAAGTGCGAAGAGGAGGGTTTCATCCTGCTGCCAGACCTCAAGTGGGACGGGATCACCAGGGAGACCTTGTACCTGCTCGCCATCGTTAGGCGGAAAGGCATCAAGTCGCTGAGGGATCTGAACGAGACCCACCTGCCTCTTTTGAAGAGGATACGGGAGGAGGGGAAGGCGAGTTTATACTATACAAGTTTATCTAAGTCTGTGGTTAGTCACTTGCCTAGTAAGACGAAGAGCCCCGGTTCAATTACGGGGCTACATTTTTATTTAATATCATGTGAAAGAAAGACATTTTAGATTAAAGAAAAATGGATATAATGAAATGGTAATGAAAGAGATTTTTTTTCTATTGCAGCAAGTAATCTACTCAAAGTACAAAGTGCCCGGCAGTCAGCTCCGCACCTACTTCCACTACCAGCCCTCGTTCTACCACCTTCACGTACACTTCACGTATCTGAAGCACGAGGCACCCGGCATCTATGCAGAGAAGTCCCACCTGCTGGACACGGTCATCGACAACATCGAAATGATGGGCTCTTATTACCAAAAAGCAACTTTACCGTTCACCATCCGCGAGATGGACACCATTTTTAATGTATTCGAAACCAACGGCCACGTTGAACGCATCAAGCGGTCCGAAGAGGACCAGAAATAGACACTACAGTGTTACTGTTACGATAATGTTGATTAAGAGTGTATTTATTGAGCTGCGCACGCGCCTGCGCAGTTGCAACGTCTACATAACCACAGGTGTAGACCTCAGCAGGAACTGCAACCTTAAAATTAATATCCAGTCAAACTGCATCATCCTCAACCATTACAATGACACCGATTGCTGTCAGCGAAGGGATAGCCTCTCATCCATCGAGAGCCTCTCCGACTACTCCGAGGAGGAGTGCGAGGACTCCACCGTTATACCATTACAAGACTTCTGTCATATCATCCCCAACTCAATGTCCTGCCTAAAGATTGATAGGAACACCATAACCTTCCGTATACTCACACAACCGAAGAATGGCGGGAACTTCTACGCTGAAATTATCTCCGCCAACAACTCGACAGATTTATTTAAAACGGGCAAATTGAAAATTAACCTACAACCCGGCAGCGATGTTAAAATCCTCTGCGCCAACTGTTCAAACATCATCAGCAACGGCTCGATCAAGTTCGACAGGATCTTGGAGTTGCCAACGACCAATTTGGACATGTCCGAATGGTTCTGTCACGGACATGGCAACACTGTGCAAACAGAAGCATTGAAGCCGAGTAAAAACGATTTCCTCTACCGTCTCACTTACTTCGTTGTCAACAGCAACACATTAGCAGACAAAACAAACAAATTCAACAACAAAAGGGACGTATACCACTGCAACAGGTGCCTCGCGTGGTTGGGATTGAAGAATATTGGTACAGTTAAACTTTACAACTCGGAAGTGAAAATACAACAGAACATGGTAGTAGACCATATATTCCTTCACAATGATAAAGAAAGTAACATAAGCGTAGATGACGTTATATACACTATCGAATGCATGATCAGGGAGGCGAACCTCGGCGTGCAGTACTCGGTTATGTGCAAAATAGTTCTGGAATGTTCCATAGCGTCTACTAACAAGCAGTACCTCCTCGTTTGGGTCATGGATAAGGAGTTGCAAGTGTTGAGGAATGTAAACCTGATAGAGAATGGTACAGCGACGTTGCAGTCGAGCCTCCTCACTAAAATCCTTTACAAGGTGGAGCTGTCTTTGAACGAAGAGGTGGAAGCTTGGCAGTCTGACCCACAGGTTGTGTCAACGGAGATATCCAAGAGCATGTTCTGCCGCGGTCTGGAACATTTGAGGGCCATGTCCGAGAAGGTACCGGAGGCGTTCCGCAGCTCCAACGGCTACAGCATCAGTTATTTGAAAGTTTAAAAATATTAATTTTGAACGCTGAATAATTTTTCTTTTACCCATTCAACTGCACTCTGGTGACCAGGTGTCCAACTCTGGTGTGGTGTGTGCTGATCTGATTCTGAGGTCACATGTTGAGTATCAGGATTGTATAAACCTAAAAGATGGAAACGAAAAATCCGTACAACTTAACCACAAGAAAGATGTAGAATTGTGTTTTCCTTTTAACAACATGCTTAACATTTCTATGAAGTGATGAGATGAACAGAATGATTACCTGATAGTAAGTTATACTCTTTTCCACGGCAATGTAGTTAGGATGATATATACAGCACCACATTGAGCTTATCGCTACGATACAAGGTGTCTTTCCCAGTAATTTTGCTACAGTGCTCTTCAAAAATCTTACTACCAACTACTCAACATGTGGCTTTAAAATCGAATCGAAAATCTCTATGCTATTAGATAAGCCAGCCACGGAAGGTTAATTTTTTTTTATGCTGCTGTGCGACGAGACGAACAAGACGTTCACCTGATGGTAAGTGATACGCTTGCCCATGACAACGCGGTGCTAGTTAAGATGGTACACACTGCACCAAATTGCGCTCGTCGTTAAGACATAAGGTGTTAAGTCTCGTTACCCCAGTAATTACACTAGCTACAGCGAACTTCAAACCGGAACACAGTAATGTTCGCACACTACTATTTGGCGGTTGCAATAGGAGCTGCGGTGGTACCTAAACGGTCTCCGGCAACAGAGACCTACCACCTGGTAAAAAAACCAAATTATCTAGATATAATGCAGTAAACTTTTTTTCAATTGCTTGACCATGTTCCCACCTGGTGTTGTGGTGATATGGTCTGCGGAGGTGAAGAACACTAACCTATTTACTTTTCTCATGAAGGCACAGGTAAGTTGTTCCACAAATTTAGCCCTTATGAAGAACGAGTAGCTTATTACTGCTGATAGGTCTCTGTTGCTGGAGACCGTCTAGGTACCATCGCAGAACATTTCAACCGACAAATAATAGTGTGTAAACTTTACTGTGTTTACTGAAGGGCTGTATGCTCGTGAAATTACTGCAGTGACGAGACAACTGCTAATGAAATTACTGGGGTAACGGGACATAACAGCTAATAAAATGACTGGGATAACGAGACATAACAGCTAGTTAAATTACTACGGTAACGAGACATAACAGCTAATAAAATTACTGGGGTAACGAGACATAACAGCTAATAAAATTACTGGGGTAACGAGGCATAACAGCCAATGAACTGGGGTAACGAGACTTTACAGCTAATGAACTGGGGTAACGAGACATAACAGCTAATGAAATTACTGGGATAACGAGACACAACAGCTAATGAAATTACTGGGATAACGAGACATAACAGCTAGTGAAATTACTGGGATAACGAGACACAACAGCTAATGAAATTACTGGGATAACGAGACATAACAGCTAGTGAAATTACTGGGATAACGAGACATAATGCTAATGAAATTACTGGGGTAACGAGACATAACAGCTAATAAAATTACTGGGGTACAAGACAACAGCTGGTTAAATTACTGGGGTAACAAGACAACAGCTAATAAAATTACTGGGATAACGAGACATAACAGCTAATGAAATTACTGGGGTAACGAGACATAACTGCTAATGAAATTACTGAGGTAACGAGACATAACTGCTATGAAATTACTGGGGTAACAAGACAACAGCTAATAAAATTACTGAGGTAACGAGACATAACAGCTAATAAAATTACTGGGGTACAAGACAACAGCTAGTAAAATTACTGGGCTAACGACACATAACAGCTAATGAAATTACTGGGCTAACGACACATAACAGCTAATGAAATTACTGGGCTAACGACACATAACAGCTAATGAAATTACTGGGCTAACGACACATAACAGCTAATGAAATTACTGGGCTAACGAGACATAACAGCCAATGAACTGGGGTAACGAGACATTACAGCTAATGAACTGGGGTAACGAGATAACAGCTCTCAAAATTACTGGGGTAACGGGACATAACAGCTAATAAAATGACTGGGATAACGAGACAACAGCTAGTTAAATTACTACGGTAACGAGGCATAACAGCCAATGAACTGGGGTAACGAGACATTACAGCTATCAAAATTACTGGGGTAACGGGACATAACTGCTATGAAATTACTGGGGTGACGAGACTCAACAGCTAGTCAATTACTGGGGTAACGGGACATAACAGCTAATAAAATGACTGGGATAACGAGACATAACAGCTAATAAAATTACTGGGGTAACAAGACAACAGTTAATAAAATTACTGGGATAACGAGACATAACAGCTAATAAAATTACTGGGGTAACAAGACAACAGTTAATAAAATTACTGGGGTAACGAGACATAACTGCTAATGAAATTACTGGGGTAACGAGACATAACTGCTAATGAAATTACTGGGGTAACAAGACAACAGCTAATAAAATTACTGGGATAACGAGACATAACTGCTAATGAAATTACTGGGGTAACGAGACAACAGTTAATAAAATTACTGGGGTACGAGACATAACTGCTAATGAAATTACTGGGGTAACGAGACATAACTGCTAATGAAATTACTGGGGTAACAAGACAACGGCTAATAAGATTACTTGGATAACGAGACATAACAGCTAATGAAATTACTGGGGTAACGAGACATAATGCTAATGAAATTACTGGGGTAACGAGACTAACTGCTAATGAAATACTGGGGTAACGAGACATACTGCTAATGAAATACTGGGGTAACGAGACAACAGCTAGTTAATTACTGGGGTACAAGACAACAGCTAGTTAATTACTGGGGTAACGAGACATAACTGCTAATGAAATACTGGGGTAACGAGACATAACAGCTAATAAAATTACTGGGGTAACAAGACAACAGCTAGTTAATTACTGGGGTACAAGACAACAGCTGGTTAAATTACTGGGGTAACAAGACAACAGTTAATAAAATTACTGGGGTACAAGACAACAGCTGGTTAAATGACTACGGTAACGAGACATAACTGCTAATGAATTACTGGGGTAACAAGACAACAGCTAGTTAATTACTGGGGTACAAGACAACAGCTGGTTAAATTACTGGGGTAACAAGACAACAGTTAATAAAATTACTGGGATAACGAGACATAACTGCTAATGAATTACTGGGGTAACAAGACAACAGCTGGTTAAATGACTACGGTAACGAGACATAACTGCTAATGAATTACTGGGGTAACGAGACTAACTGCTAATGAAATTACTGGGGTAACGAGACAACAGCTAGTTAATTACTGGGGTAACAAGACAACAGTTAATAAAATTACTGGGATAACGAGACATAACTGCTATGAAATTACTGGGGTAACGAGACATAACAGCTAATAAAATTACTGGGGTACAAGACAACAGCTGGTTAAATTACTGGGGTACAAGACAACAGCTGGTTAAATGACTACGGTAACGAGACATAACAGCTAATAAAATTACTGGGGTAACGAGACTAACTGCTAATGAAATTACTGGGGTACAAGACAACAGCTAGTTAATTACTGGGGTAACGAGACATAACTGCTATGAAATTACTGGGGTAACAAGACAACAGCTGGTTAAATTACTGGGGTAACAAGACAACAGTTAATAAAATTACTGGGATAACGAGACATTACAGCTAATGAACTGGGGTAACGAGGCATAACAGCTCTCAAAATTACTGGGGTAACGGGACATAACAGCTAATAAAATGACTGGGATAACGAGACAACAGCTAGTTAAATTACTACGGTAACGAGGCATAACAGCCAATGAACTGGGGTAACGAGACATAATGCTAATGAAATTACTGGGGTAACGAGACATAATGCTAATGAAATTACTGGGGTAACGAGACATAACTGCTAATGAAATACTGGGGTAACGAGACATAACAGCTAATAAAATTACTGGGATAACGAGACATAATGCTAATGAAATTACTGGGGTAACGAGACATAACTGCTATGAAATTACTGGGGTAACGAGACATAATGCTAATGAAATTACTGGGGTAACAAGACAACAGCTAGTTAAATTACTGGGGTAACGAGACATAACTGCTATGAAATTACTGGGGTAACGAGACAACAGCTAGTGAAATTACTAGGGTAGCGAGACAACAGCTAGTTAATTACTGGGGTAACAAGACAACAAAAAAAAAAAAATGTTTTTTATAGCGACAATATTCTCAAAATTCACTGGGCTCAGGGCTCAAAATGACTCGTAACCAGAGCCGTAAAAACATTTACAAAAAAAAAAAAATGTTTTTTATAGCGACAATATTCTCAAAATTCACTAGGCTCAAGGCTCAAAATGACTCGTAACCAGAGCCGTAAAAACATTTACAAAAAAAAAAATCACTAGGCTCAAAAGGACTTGTATCTTTATAGAGCCATAAGAACATTAAAAAAAAAACAAATTTCACTTAAAGCCTTACTGCTTACAGTTTGTATATTAGATGGAATCTCATTCCAGTCTTATTGATTACGAAGTGAAATTGTATAGGGAGGTGATTTGGCAGAGGAATGAGGAGGATAAAGTGCTAGAACAACACAGAAGACAGTGTTAATAGGAAATGTGCAAAAATTTAAACTAGCATTTTAAATATTCAGAGGTAAATGGATTGTGTAGAATTGAAAACAAAGTAGTGTTCTGATCTACAATAAGAGTGACAATCCATTAAAATAAAATTTAAAAAATATGGTCATTAAGTAGTTAACTTTGCTTTTATAAATAAAAAACTTACATTTACAACTATTATATGTAGTCACTGTTGCATAACTAATTTTTTATATATAAAAACATTTAATTCAATCCAATCAGTAAATAGTCATATTTGCTTACTATATTTATATAGTAAATAGTTATATTTACTAATTGGATTTGTAACTGAGTGATTGGGTTTAATACATGGGGACTATCTCTCACTGCTATTTGCAAAAGTTAATTTATAAGGTCTCCAAAAATGATTACATTATACATAAATTAGAACTTGCATAAAATAAAACAAAACATTGTGCATCTTAAGTGTATGGGGACACAGCATGCACTTATTCATTGCACTTTAGCATTATGAAACAAGTTTAAATTGAGAATCAACATAGGTTTTTTTTAACTAAACAAAAAAACTTTTAAATATGAAAATAAACTGTATATAATAGATATAAAATAATTTTGCTCTCATATAAAGTGAGAAAAAAATTATGGCTACTCTTCCTGCCTTCTTTGCAGAGAGTAAGATTTATAATCCGACCATTATTTAAATTCACTTTTAATACATACTGTAACCCTTCGCTATACAATTATATTTCCCGCAGAGGTACAAAAAACTTAAAAAAAAACTACAATTCTTACATTTTGCACGATTGCTACAAATAATCAAACGCCAATTACAAGTCATGAACATAAAATTAAAATACATCACGAATTTCGTTCTACCTTGCGATAAAGCTAATTGTAAAGGATACGAATCACGACCTTCTCCCACGGCTCCACCATGTACAACTCCGTAGCCACCAAGTACCTCGTATACCAACGGTTCACTAATTTACGAATATTAACCGGCATTTTTAATGGTTTCGTTTATTGAAATAAACTGAAAAATCGGCCTCTTTAATACTAATGACAAAGTTTTGTTTTATTAACGCGTACGTACCCAACGTAAATATAATTTGCAATGAGTCAAGAAATATACAGAAACAATAAATATGACATTGACGCAGTCATACTGACATTACTATGGCAAAAAAATGTGCCCTTAAATCGTAAAATTTGATACAAAGTTTTCTGCCAATATGACGAACTCGTGTTTTAAATATATTTATGTATGATTTGGTAATGATATAGACATGTATATAAAAAGTATTTATATATGCACTCGTGAAAAAATCTTAGCAAGAATTTTTAATCTTGCGTGGTTGTATCATTTTATGTTTATTAATTTCTTTCTTTGTGCTCTTTTCTCTGAATTTTCCTGTTACTCAGTACAGTTTTACAGTAGTAAAAGGATGTCTAACAGATTTGAATTTTAAAATATAATACATTTAACAATGTAAAGATAAAAAATGTGACAGCGAATTTTAAAAATTTATGATAAACTTGCGTTAAGAACACATTTGCATTGAACTGCTTAAAAAAAGTTAATAAAACAATTAATGTCAGTAAAATAACATGTTTATTAAAGTTCCATATTATAATCGAAATTTGAATGGACACAATATATACTTGTAGCTGCGCGCTACCTATACCTAATTATATATATTTATCGACGTATCTACGAATTTACCAACGTGACGTTTTGTGTAGAAACAAGAGACGTTTGGTATAGAAACAAGAGACGTTATAATATCGTCTCGGTACTGCGCAGCGCTCGTAGCCAACACTCGCTGCACAACGCCGCGCACCAAATCAACGCGCCTCGCACCGAGCGTCATTGTACACACGCCGACAAAAGACGCTATCGCGCTTTTGTTCAGCGCCGCTCGGACGCCGCGGCCGCACATCTGGCGGCCACATTTCGCCGCAACACATACCTGGCGCGAGGCTAACGCGCTGTAAAAATCACTAATGATTATGAACAGTTTGGTATAAATAGAGCTTACATTTCACAATAAAGAGAGTTCCATTACAAGCGTCGACTAATTTACTTCTCTCCAACTCAAGATCTCCTACAAGCTGCAATTCTTCAGAAACATAGTTAGAGGCTGTCAAGCACAACACGCTGCTCGACGGACCATCTACATACTAATAACAGTATATACTTCATTTATTTTGTTATAAAATAACGCATTATTCTTAGCATTATACAATATCGTTTCCATTTGAACTAAGTTTGAAGCGTGATAGCTGTTTGCGAGGTAATGCGCTATACGCTTAGAGGAGGCGCGGGTTCGATCCCCGCCGAACTTGTAATTCTTGTGAAACATCACGAAGAAACCGATTTGTTTCAAGCCTTTTGATTTTCTTCTTGAGAGGTCGCCATGACCAGCAGTGGGAAAATTTAAATAGCTATTTATTTGAGTTAGGAATCAGTGTAGTAAACAAATATTTACCAAAAAAAAAAAGCAATAAATTTATTAATTGTGTTTATTAATAGAGTTGTTAATTATAATGCGACCTTACAATAAAGTAATTGGTATCGGCCATTTTATTAAACACAAAAAAAATTTTGCAAGCAAACAAAATTATATTCCACAGCAAATACATGTTAAGCGTAAATACTAAAAAAAAACAAATCACGAATTTGTACTAAAAAATAAAATTACAAATACGATAATACGATTTATTACATAATCTGTATGTATACTGTAAATAATTTCCTAGCTAATATAATTGTAGTGGAGAGTTATCTATTACGCTGTATAAAAAAGATCTGCAAAACACATACAAGCTCTACACAATTATTTCGCGTATAAAAAGTTTTTATATAGCTCTTATTTATATATTTACATTAATAATAGGAAAAGTGTTAGGAAGCTGCGTACTATCACTAGATCATTGTTTTTATTTATAATTATTGTATAATCACAACTAAACTAATAAAAGCGAATACTATTCGATTTATAAAATTGTTGGCAACATTACATAAAAACCGCTATATGGTAACATTATAGAGTTAAGCGTGCAATTATGCATTTTGGCGGTAAATAGTAATTGACGTTTATTATAATTTCATGCAACTTTGTAAATCCGTCAGTCTTTCTAAAGGCACCAATAAAATCCAATCAATTATTTATTTATAAAAATACCAGCTTTATATATTAGCTTCATTGTACATAATCACTTGGCACATTTGTAACAAATCACATACATATCGAAATTCATCGTAAAAAATACTGTACTCTAAAATTATATATGTTAAAATACTAATGCCTGTTATATGGCAACACCATCAATAAAATCATGCGATCTAATATGATTATATTATTTTTTGTTATCTATATGAAAAATGCAAGAGGCTGTATGTCAGTCTGATCGGTGACTTGTAAGTACTTAAAGAGAAATCATTTTTTTTTTATGCAACGTTCGTGTTTAGCGAAATAAATCCCAGTACACTCCAAACCGGATTCGAACTTGTTACCGTCGCGTTACTGCCGCGTCACTAAGTTTAAGTATTCGAGTTGTGACAGCTTGGTGACGTCATAACTAAGTTAATTGGACGAAATTTCACTAGTAAATGCACTCGGACTCGATACTACATTTGTCTACTCTTAACAATAATATATTATATTTTAATAACACATTCCGTTAAGAAATAATCACAAAGAACATTTTCGCTTAAACATATGGTCAATGTGGTCATAAGACTTAACACGCTTAATCGTATAAAACACATGCTTGGTAGTTCTTTATCGACCACAATTAATAGATAGACATCCGAGGCGATGTCTCCGGTACATTGTGACACGCAATTATAAGTGCACACATGTTATTAAGAGTTAACTCCGCACTAAGACTTCACTCGATATGAAGTGTAACATCGATGTAAAGGATTCTCTTGACACTAAGCTTTCACTCGTTATTAGGTTTGTTATTGATACTAAGTGGTCACTCGGTGTTAAGAGATCACTCGATATTGAATATAATATCGATACTAAGTCATCACTGGATATTAAGTGTAACATATTAAGGATTCTCTCGACACTAAGTTTTCACTCGATATTAAGTATAGTATTGATACTAACTCGTCACTCGATATTAACTGTTTAATCGATATTATGGATTAATTCGACACTAAGTTTTCACTCGATATTAAGTGTAATATCGATACTATTAGTTGTACCTATATTAAGTCGTCATTCGATATTAAGAATTCACTCGACACCTAGAATTCACTCGATATTAAGTGTATTATGGATATTGAGTGGTCACTCGGTATTAAGTGTCCACTTGATATTAAGTGTTGTACTCAATATAAAGTGTCGACTCGGTGCTAAATATTCAGCTCGATATTAAGTGATTCGATTCTTCAAGCTCCCTCAATAACGAGTGTTCACTCCAGGTACTCGGTGTAGCCTTGAGCTCCGGTGAATATGACGTCGATCCATATCCTCGCCGCCTCCCCGGAGGGCGCCATCAGGTAGTACCGCCTCTGCCTGGTCTTCACGATGAACGTGGTCTGCGGGTTCGGCGACTTGGAGGTGTTCCCGTGGTCTAGGTACACTTCTTCGATTACCTAGCGATTGCACACACAGGTCATAAACAAATCTCTAGGGTCATAGAACATTTATAATGATATCATTACTGACACCTTGAAATATTAAACTAAAAAAATATATATAACGCGCTTCGAACGAGCTTTATTAATATAGTAATCCTTCTTATAACACGGTTCTCTTATAACGCTACTGCTGGTAGGTCTGTCGGTGACCGTTTAGCTACCACCGCAACTACTGTTTCTATCAAACAGTAACGTGTCAATATTACTGTGTCGTTTGATGGTAAACTAGTGAAATTACTGCGGCAACGAGAACTTATGTCTAAAGGCGACGAGCGCAATGTGCAGTGTATACCATCTCAACTAGCGCCGCGTTATGAGCAAGCGTAACACTTACCATCAGGTGAACGTCTCCTTCGACTCGTTGTCTCGTGGAATTAAAAAAAAATGCATTTTCATATTACGCGATTTACATCCCTCGTATAACACGGGTATTCCCCCATACAACACGGTGATTTTACACGTTATATTTCTGCACCTATGTTATAATTATTTGTACAGTTCATGCGTTATTAATAAAATGAGAATACTCCTACAGTACGCTTCCTATAACGCGGTACCGATTGACCGTGTTATACGAGGGATTATATGAAAGTCACAAACCTTTTTTGAATGTGGTATTTTTTAATACAAAAAGGTCTGTTATCTATGCTCTGTAGAAACTAAGTAGTAGATAGTGTAGAGAAGTAGAATGGTAGACCGATGAGAACGGAGTGGTCTCGTGAAAAAAGTTAGTAGTGAAGGTCTAGTGGAACTTCCACAGCGATGACCAGGGTGAGGTGATTTTATATTGTGAAGAAGATGAGAACAGTTACCTGGAAGTAGGCGCCACCTCGCGGCTTCTTCTCGCTCTTGTCCCAGTAGTAGACGAACGTTTTCGTCTCCCGGTCGAAAACGAACCACCTGCAACATTGAGGAGTTGGAGCTCCAAGTGCTGTTCATGGCTTTAGACATCTGAAGTCCAGGTATTGGTCTGTTCACAGCAGGATTAAAGCGAAATCCAGCTGAAGGTAGGCGACTGAAAGCGTCAGCGACTTTGGTGACGTTGGGGTCCTCTCCAATGATGACCAAAATTTCACGTAATATCAAGTGATAGAGTGACGCTTGCAAATCTTCGGAATCGAACCCGGGATTTTATGATCGTTGTGGGAAAGAGAAAGATGATGTTTGACTGTTGCCGGTGACAGTTGTCGGCGTTACCTTTTGGACCAGGTGTGGAACTTGGCTCCGAGCTTGTGCAGGTATCCGCGGCACGACGTCGAGTTCACCATCACGTACGGGCACAACTCGATCTGGTGGCCTGCGGGCAAACATCGGCGCTTCAACATCATGATCAAGGCCATATTCCAGTGCCAGTAAGAGTTAGATGAGTTAGGAGTTACTGGTGGTAGGTCTCTGTTTCCGGAGACCGTCTAGGTACCACCGCAGCTCCTATTGCAACCGCCAAATAGTACTGTGCAAACATTACTGTGTTCCGGTTTGAAGCGCGCTGTAGCTAGTGTAATTACTGCGGTAACGAGACAACACCTTATGTCTCAAGGTAGCCTAGTGGTTTGAACGCCAGCGTTCCAATGCGAAGGTACCGGGTTCGATTCCGGCCTGCACCAATGAACTTTTCAATTTATGTGCAGTTAGCATAAAACTCCAACTAATATTACGTGCTTTGACGGTGAAAGAAAATATCGTGAGGAAACCTACATATCTATGCCATGACCATCAGTGGTCAGACTAGTATGTGAAATGGAGAAGGCAATGGCAACACCACTCCATTATAACTGACAAGAGAATCGTCGTGTGTTTCAATAAAAACATGATGACCACGACCCTCAGTCATGAGGAAATACGACTTAGAAGAAGAAGTCTCAAGGTGACGAGCGTAATGTGGTACAGTGTGTACCATCTTAACTAGCAGCACGTTGTCATGGGCAAGCGTATCACTTACCATCAGGTGGACGTCTTGCTCGTCTCGTCGCATAGTAGTATAAAAAAATTTATGAATGGTCAGTTACCAGCTGATTCCACGTGTCTGCGCAGGTCGAAGTCGTCCCGGTCTACTGGCAGGTACCTGGTGAGCGGCCGCTGCCACTCCTGGGCGGGAGCGACGCCGCGGCGGCTGCGGCGGGGGGCGTTGCTCAGCGACACTGAAAGTACACCGCGGGCGGAGTGAAAGAGATGCGTATATGTGGGTGACGGTATGTCAGTAAGGGATGGACTGCTGCGTGATTCGAAATGAAACTATTTTAGTGTTTTCGCAACACAGGTTTTTTTTTTCGTTTGATGCTTTTTGCGAATGATTTAATAATAACACTAGATATAACTAACGTATATGATCTTATACCTAGACTATAATCGAATAATTATCAGTGTTAAGTATTTATAACCACAGCTCCGAATTCGGTTGCGAAGCAGTAGTGAGAGGAGTTTACTACTATGCGACGAGGCGAGCAAGACGTTCACCTGATGGTAAGTGATACGCTTGCCCATGACAACGCGGCGCTAGTTAAGATGGTACACACTGCACCACATTGCGCTCATCGCTAGACATAAGGTGTTAAGTCTCGTTACCCCAGTAATTACACTAGCTACAGCGCGCTTCAAACCGGAACACAGTAATGTTCGCACACTACTATTTGTCAGTTGAAATAGGAGCTGCGGTGGTACCTATACGGTCTCCGGCAACAGAGACTTAACACTAGTAACCTAATAAAGTTTACTGGATTAACGATACCTAATACTTCATGTAACACGATCACAATTTGTTTTTTTTTTAATAACAGTAATCAGTCCTGCATTGATGCAGCGACGTCTGATCCTTATTTTTTTTATCAATCAAACCTTTTTTTTGAGACGCGCTTGTTCTTTCGTCTGCTAATCGATCACTCATCAAAATATGATTTAATAATATCCTAACTGGTGTTATATTATTGTCACTTGAAATCAAGTGATGTTGTTAATTTATATATATATATATGTTTACGTATGTGGTCCCTGCTGAAGTCGGACGCATGGCTGAGCGGTCTGCTGTCGTCGCTGCGCTTGTCCTCCTCAGTCGACTCGGTGCGGGAGTTGCGCACCTGGAGCTGATGACAATGAAGAACAAACATCTTAGTACATGTCTTTTTTTTTTATACTACTTTGCGACGAGACGAGCAAGACGTTCACCTGATGGTAAGTGATACGCTTGGCTATGACAACGTGGTGCTAGTTAAGATGGTACACACTGCACCACATTGCGCTCGTCGCTAGACATAAGGTGTTAATTCTCGTTACCCCAGTAATTTCACTAGCTACAGCGCCCTTCAAACCGGAACACAGTAATGTTTGCACACTACTATTTGTCGGTTGAAATAGGAGCTGCGGTGGTACCTAGACGGTCTCCGGCAACAGAGACCTACCACCAGTAAAAATGTCGGCGGACGGCCCGAGCTTTCGCAAGGTTCATTGCAAAAATGTAACTTACCCGAGTACAGAGACAACTTTACACGTCAAAAGCAGAACACTAAATCGACCGAACTCGATGAAAGCAAAGGTTTTTATACGTTGCTCGGTTGTTTTTCAATTACATGTCTATTTTTATTACTTAATACAAATGTAAAATTACTCGACACTATAATTACCAGAACAAAAAAGTTACAAACTTTTTTTTTTATACTACTATGCGACGAGACGAGCAAGACGTTCACCTGATGGTAAGTGATACGCTTGCCCATGACAACGTGGTGCTAGTTAAGATGGTACACACTGCACCACATTGCGCTCGTCGTCTTGAGACATAAGGTGTTAAGTCTCGTTACCCCAGTAATTACACTAGCTACAGCGCCCTTCAAACCGGAACACAGTAATGTTCGCACACTACTATTTGGCGGTTGAAATAGGAGCTGCGGTGGTACTTGACGGTCACCGTCATTAAATACCTACCATCAACAACACATCAAAATAAAAACTTTTAACATTTAAATACGAAATTAGCTAAATTATATGAACGGGACGAGCCCACGCGCTGTCGCGTAAATAGCATGCTATTTTAATCGTTTTAACGCCGAAATAGCTATTTAATTACCGACGACATGTCTGCGGCGGTCGAGCTGTTACGGACATTTTACTTCGGGCGCGTTTGGTGTTAAAAATATTTACCACTCATTACACCATCACCATCACCATCATCTATACAACTAAAATTGTAGTCTGTTTGTTATATTAAAATAAACGCTTTTTACTAATTGCATTTCGATATATACACGATACAAATAATGAAACCATATTTTTTTTAATTTTTGTTTGCCTGTTTGTTCTAGCTAATATCTGAAACGGCTGAACCGATTTTGACGGGACTTTCACTGGCTGATAGCTATTATTTTATTTATTTATGATAGACTAGTGCTTGACTACGATCCCGCCTGATGGTAAGCGGCGATGTAATCTAGGTGGTAAAGCGCACTAGTCTAGAAGAAGCCTATTCACTCTTTTCTTGAAGACCCCCACATCATACCTGGACGGAAACACTGACGCCGGCAGACTGTTCCACTCCCTCGCTGTACGCATTATGAAGGACGAAGCGAAACGCTTAGTCCTAATGCGCGGGAGATCGACAACGAAGGGATGAATGCCTGCGGTGTGTCTGTACGTCCGGTGATAAAAGGGCGAGGGCGGTATCAGATCATGCAGTTCTTGAGCACACTCTCCAAAGTGCATTCGATAGAACACCGAGAGACTAGCTACTCTACGACGGTGACCCAAGCTATCGAGTTTTGCATCCAGAAGCTCTTGGTCACCGACTATTCTCATAGCACGCCTCTCCACCGAGTCCAGGACTGCCAGTTGGTAATTGGCAGCACCTGCCCAGATATGGCAGCAGTACTCCACACACGATCGGACCTGGGCTTTATACAGAGTCAGAAGCTGTCCCGGTGTAAAGTACCGCCGCACTTTGGCAAGGATTCCGATTTCCTCGCGGCTATTTTCGCTTTGGACTCGATGAACCGCCCGAAGTTGAGGTTGGTTGATATTTCGATGCCTAACAACTGAAGACGGTCAGTGCACTCCAAAACTGCTCCTCGGAAAGTGGGAGCCAAGGTGAATGGGCTCCTCTTCGCAGTGAACAGACATGCCTGCCTGCTAGCCTAGCCTATGCCTAGCTGATGTAACAGGGAGTAACTTAGGCTACTTTGTTTTGGAAAAAAATATAAGATCTCACGAAAAAATATCAAAACCTTAAAAAATCGATTTAAATACAGCTTATATACATTTTCTATAACAATAACCTTTTGTTATAGAAATAGACTAGATTAGACTAAGTCGTGGGCAACAGCTAGTTAGTACATCGATTTAGAGAAGAGTTATCTGTATAGTCTATCGGTTCCAGCATTGGAAGAAGGTTCAAGACCTAGTGCTGAAGAGCATTACCCAAGAGTTAATCTTTTTATAGTCACACGAAGTGAACATGAGATGGATAAAGATCTGGTGAAGGTCAAAGGAAGTTTCTAGATAATGTAAGATGAGATCTTCAGGGCAAACCCAAGTCCAACAATGGGCATCTATTAACTGATGTAAGTATAAACTTGATTGATGGCACAGCGATACGAGGCTTTGACTAACGAGGATATGATGGCATAAAGGCCAAGTGTAAGTTGCTCATAGAAAGCTGTTGGTCTTGGAACATGGTTCTACCGAGATCCCTTGCAAAGTCCAGGATCTCATTCGCGTCTTTTTCAGTTTTAGAGCAGCTGTTCCATTCTTTTTAAATTGATCATCATCATTTCAGTACAATGCTGTCCACTACTGAACAGTCTTCCCAATCGATTTCACCAACATTCAGCGATTCTCTATAATCTTCATCAGGTCTCTCCATGATCTTACCACCACCTACCATCCGATCTCCGATAAGTTTAAAAAAAGCTAATACTTACGAACACGGGTTTGCTCGGACAAGGTAGACCCCAGCGTGAACTCTTAATCAGCATGAGCCACACAGACATGTTGTACACTCACATAAATATCAGTCGACTTTTTCCAAAAATTAATTTACAATCGAACCACTTTATTTTTCACAGCAAATGTTTTTATATATATAAATTAAATAATTTAGCAAATGAACTCTCACGAGCGGGTATAACGCCGCGAATGATTTCTAATGCTAATAAAATTAGTTTACGAACGACGAAATCGGATCGATATTATACGATCCGATTTATTTACGTGCGAAATCGGATCGCGTTTATAACTTTACTGCATCGCTGACCGAAAACGGGAACGTTGCATCCGAATAGTATTTACAGTAGAATGAATAATTAACCAATTAGTCATATCCCTACTGGTCTACTGAAATTAGGATTCATTGGAACGGAGCGCTAATAAATTATTCCTGAATTACACATTACAATGAGGAAGAGGATGAAGATTTCATGTGAACATCTCAAGTTATCAAGGCGTTATGGTGGTAATTTTTTTTTATACTACTATGCGACGAGACGAGCAAGACGTTCACCTGATGGTAAGTGATACGCTTGCCCATGACAACGCGGCGCTAGTTAAGATGGTACACACTGCACCACATTGCGCTCGTCTTGAGACATAAAGTGTTAAGTCTCGTTACCCCAGTAATCTCACTAATCACCACCCTTTAAACTGGAACACGGTAATATTGGAATATTGACTACGGTGGTTACAAATCGCATACTACCGATTCTAGACTTTGATCTAGAATTATATCTGAAAGAATTCTTAGTGTTATATCTCACATAATAACATAGTCCAAGCTGTTCTTGGAACTTGTCTTCTTAAAGGATAACTTTAAAAACTTAAGCTTATGTTTTTATTCTAAGAGACGATACGAGTACGTTCACCTGATGGTAAGTGATACTGCTCATAACTTGCCGCTAGTTAAGATCTCGATATCATGGCTTTTTGTTGGGGACACTATTTTGTATTATACTAATTAGTGAAGGTTCGAATCCGTGCAATGACAAACCTAACAAACCGATCTAGTATAAATAATTTAATTAGAGTAAATATTCAGGAAGAGCCGTGATAGCCTAGTGGTTTGTACGCCCGCCTTCCACTCCGGAGGTACCGGGTTCGAATCCGGCGAACACCAATAAATTTTTCTATTTACGTGCAGTTATAACACCAACTAATATCTGACGGTGAAGAACATCGTGAGGGAACTAACATATCTATGTGGTGAGCATCCGTGCTCGCACTAGTATGTAAAATGGAGAAGACAATGGCAACACCACTCCATTATAACTGACAAGGAAGTGTGTTTCATCACACATGATGACCACGACCCTCAGTCATGAGGAAATACGCATTAAAAGATATATCCAGGTATAAAGAAAACGATATTAAAAATTATACTTGTATAATAAATATAATGTTTGTTCTAAAAAACACTTGCTTTCGTTTTCTACACATCGCACCTTACCGGACGCGGTGCAGTAAACAGAGCGGTACACATCCGGTACGCTTCGGTGTAAGGAATACCGATGGGCTTTATAAATATTTTAACTAAAAGCACGAGGTGAAAACAAACATATAAAGCAATGTTTCCAGTTAGGATATATACACTATCGCCTTTTAGACTTAAGGAGAAAATTCTCGTTACTCCACTAATTTCATCAACTGTTAAGTCTCGTTATCTCAGTAATTTTACTAGCTGTTAAGTCTCGTTATCTCAGTAGTTTTACCAGCTGTTAAGTCTCGTTACCATAGTAATTTCTGTAGATTACAGCGCCCTTCAGTAAACTCAGTAATGTTTGTTAGTAATAGTCACTGCGGTAGTACCTAGACGGTGACCGTCAACAGAGACCTACCAGCAGTGCACTAGTTTTATAAGCTCGTTATTATTGAAATACAATGGTATTTGTTTAAATTGACTGCGCGATGCCAGTTGCCAGTGCCAAGCCGCGAATTAATCGCGCAGAAAATTCAATTGTAACGTGTCCGTTAGATTTACGAGTGCGAATGCCAAGGTCGATATTCGCGGCGCGAACACAACGCCAGCGCCATCTTGAAACTGCGCCGCGAATATGTTTTTGGGTGATCGTCAAATTTGTTACGGTTTTTATTTTTCAACACTAATTTCTACAACGATTGTAATTAGTATTGAAAATTTTAATGCTTTTCGCATTATTTATAACAATTTAATTTTAGTTTGTCGTTTTAATTGATATATATATGTTCTTAGTAATTCTCTGAGGGTAATTTTTTTCACGTGGGCCACAAACACAAGTCATGGTGTCGCGAGGCCTCAAAAAAATAGATAATTAATAAATTACAATCGGGTATATAATATTTGAACATTTCAAACGAGTGTTAAATACGAAATGGTTTTAAATTAATTATTAAGTGATGTGCCATTCGCAAAAGTTCAACGATTCGCAAGTTGAATAAAATAATAAAAAATAAATTATAAACCATTTATTGCCATTTTAAAAAAAATATAGATTTACGTGTTGAAATTAATTTTTTATAGTTTCTAATCATGCTCAATAAAAATATTTAAATTTTTATTATAAGTAAAAATGGCGGCTCTATACTTTTTGAATACTACAATGAACTTGGCACCAGAAACTTAGCTGTGTTTGTCTTCGCTACTATAATACAAATTGTCACAGTAGAACTATTCGCGTACAGAAAATTATATCTATAAATCACTTATCTACTACTTAAACAGATTTTTTATATAAAAAATTATGAAACCTTTAACTACTTTCCTACTTTTATAAGATTTTATGGCTTGGTATCAAGACCTTTAAGCCAACTTTCCTACTAATAGGCGTGGCAAACTATAAAGTTACCCAGGTCTTGATACCAGGCCATAAAATCTTATAAAAAAAAATAAAGTTACCCTACCACATAACTAAAAAGGTTTTATACGTTAGTATTCACGTATTTACATAAATAACTTTTTTTCATAGTCATCCATACCGATTTATTAAATTCGAAATACAACAGGCAGTCTAGAAAACTTAATAATATAAAAAAAATATATATGATTAAGGCATAGATAAAAAAGCGAGCGGATTTAAATTAAGAATAAAGAACGCGCGCGGCGGGCGGGCTAGTGACGTAACGCGCCGATGTTTACACCGGGCTCCGGTCGGTGTACATCAGCGGCGCGTTCGGAATGCGACATCACCGGCCATTGTTGCGCGCTCTCCGACATTTATGTGACAGTTCATAAATACTTAAGTATTCTCATCTAGGTTAACATCTTAGCGCTTATATTAGCTAGGAGATTTGTATTTAGTAATAACAATTACATCTAGTACTAGGTTGTATATTATTTATTAGAAAAATAAGAGTTATTTCATATCTTAGTCTAAGGTTCAAGCGTCATAAAGCCAGGAATTTGAAAAGAGGTTATTTATGTAATTTTTTATTTTCAGTTATTAACGGCATAATTTTTTGAAAATTTTAAATGTTTAAATAAGCATTAAATGTAATAATATAGCGTCCATATAAAAACTTTGACCCCTGTCCGTGTGAATAGCACACAAAAACATTGATTATTTTTTACCAGGCAAGCCGCGCAGTGATGAAAAATTCGAGCAGGTGGTAAACGTATTTATATTTAAACTATTTTTATACGATACATAACATACAATACATAAATACTTAAATTACAATCATACAGCTATTAGACAATATTTTTTAACTAGTGATTATCGATTTCCTTTTTGTAACGCAAGAAATCTTCAGAGTATTTTAAAGGTTTGTGTCACTATTTTTTAAAAAGTATCGATTTGTTGAATAAAATCGATATTAATTTTCATAATGAACTACAAAAATATGAAAAATGGTAAGAAACATATTTCTCTATAATTATTGACGTATAATATAATATGATAATGTAAACCGAAAGTAACATGAAATTAGATTTTTTTTTTAATATTTTGTAAGTACCTAGACCTATAGGCTGAAAATTATGCAATCGAATTTATTAAAGTCAAATTTAGTGACAATAGTTTATTAGATATTATACTAATGTAAATATTGATTAATATTTTATCTCTCTCCCTCTCTATCTCTTTCTCTCATAGCGATGTTGATAAATATGAATCCAACTTATCTAAAGAAGACCTTACTATATCGTTAGTATCGAAATATTGAAGTTTTAGTATACTTTGGTAACCATTTGTTCTGGAGGTCTCTGCTTCGATTCTATGGTCATTTATAGAAATTTAATGGTGGTTGGGTTTCTATTCGCCTGATTTACTATAAATTTTATTGTCTTACTTATGGGTAGCGTGTTTTGGATTAGTAGATTCAGTGTGATGACCATATGGTCAATTACGAACTTATTTTATTGATGGTAGGTCTTTGCTTTGGTAGGTACCACCGCAGTGACTATTTCTACCGCTAAACAGTAGTTTGATAACGTTACTGTTTGCTGAAGGGTGTTTTAGCTAGTGAAATTACTGGGGTAACGAGATTTAAGACTGTCTTAAGGCGAGCGCAATGTGGTGCAGTGTATACCATATTAACTACCATCAGGTGAACGTCCCGCTCGTCTCGACGCTTGGATAAATAAAAAAAAAATTAAAAAACTACTTATTAACTTATGGTATTCATGTGGTCATATATAATCTATGATTTTATTTATATATTTGATATAATTTTTTATCTACTCACTATTTGACAGTATTTTTAATCTGTTATTTTTTAAACACAAATTTTATTTATGTAAAAAAAAATGATTTTTTTTCAAACGTACACTTTTAGCTAAGTCAGCTTTTAAATAATTTATAAACAGTTTGGATGTGGTAACACTGAACAGACGCGTAACTCTATTTACTTATACCCCGCGGGCGCGTCCGTTTCCGGGCGTGTTTAGCGCGGACTGATGATATGTTGAGATGCTACAATCCTGTAGCTGTAGTTTTATTATAAATACATCCACGTGCTCAGTGGCGCTACGGTGTAGTTCCGCGTCGCGGGTTCGAATCCTCACCGAGCTTTAGTTCAGTTTAAACAAAATATAAACATTAGTTAACGAATGTATTCTCTTCGATATGAGTAATTAACCCGCTCGCATTTGACCAGAATTTTTTGACTCTAATAATATATGGTAACTAGTTCAAGTAATTCTTTGATATACATTCCCGGACACATCTATCGGCCCACCCAGTGTTTAAAGTTGTATCGGTGCCTAGCTAAAAATAAATGTTAGGTGGAGCGATAAGTTTTAATGTAGTTCTAAAGCTGATTTTTTGGTCAACCTTTATGCATGTTTTTTTTTAATTTCGAATTCAGGATTATGAAAAAAAAAACTAAAATTCGAGTCTGTTCATTGTTTTCAACGACCCAGGAATGGAGAAAACTTTTTTATTTCGTAAAAGTTGGATTTTTTTTGATGTCTCCGATTATTGGTTCCATAAAAAGGCTAATCTAAACTTAGAGCCAGTTTTGACCAAAAAACATGGATACTCGGTCAGAAATTGCCGCCCAAGCTGTAGCACTTCTGCCGGCCAAATTAATTCGAAATTAAAAAAAAAAAACATACATAAGGGTTGACCAATAAATCAGCTACAAAACTGCATTAAAACTTATTGCTGCGCCTAACATTTATTTTTAACTAGACATCGTCGAAACTTTAAACACTGGGTGGGCCGATAGATGTGTCCGGGAGTATAGATTAGTGTCAAATTTAATCTATATATATATTATCCGACCCGACAAACGTTTTACCATATAAATAATTTCTAATGAATATTTTGTATGTTAAATGAATAATAACTATGACTGCAAGAGCAATGGAAACTATAGCGGCGTATACAAATAACAAAACACCTGCCGTTAACTTTTTAAGTTCAGTTCAGTTTATTAGCTGTCGGCGGGGCTGAGTGCTGTTGGTTTACATAAGTAACTAAGTTAACGAGAACTGATCGACTGATAACTGAAAGCTGAACATTGTTGCAGTACTAATATGGATATTGAAAATTGGGGTTAGTGGTGGAAGGGTGAAGATTAAGGGTGATACGTATTTATTAATGCTTAGACAAAAAAAAAACTTTTTTAAAAATCATGGTATGAGCTGCCCTTATTACTTAAGGGTTTAAAAATTAGTAGTTTAGTATTAGTAGTTATGGACTCCGTATTCATAGTGATAAAAGAAAACAAAAAGGATGTAGTAATATACCTCACACAATAAATATATATATGTAAATTCTTCTTCTTCTTCTAAGTCGTATTTCCTCATGACTGAGGGTCGTGGTCATCATGTTATTATTGAAACACACGACGACTCTCTTGGCAGTTACAATGGAGTGGTGTTGCCATTGCCTTCTCCATTTCACATACTAGTCCGACCATAGATGGTCACGACATAGATATGCAGGTTTCCTCACGATGTTTTCCTTCACCGTCAAAGCACGTGATATTAGTTGGTGTTTTATGCTAATTGCACATAAATTGAAAAATTCATTGGTGCAGGCCGGATTCGAACCCGGTACCTTCTCATTGGAAGGCCGGCGTTCAAACCACTAGGCTATCACGGCTGTAAAGATGGTTAAACGTATGATAAAATTTGACCCTGGCCTTTGGCCTTTGATAAGAATTAAACATCGATAAATCAATTATGCAATCATCTATATTATTTTTTTAACCATCAGGGTAGTTTCATTATTCTTTATGATGTTAACAGCGATTGTAACAGTCTGATGTATACCCAGTTGTATTAAGAATTTGTAGTAAACACAAAAACGCTATTCTATGTTATAGATATAATGAAAATATTCTCATCACCCATAAAATTACTGTAAGTAAAATGTATGCAAAAACATGGCGACATTAACCGCGCGCATATAAGATAGCGCGCCGATAAGAGTTCTAATTAATGTTTGCTTTTACTTAACTTGCGAGTGATTTTACTTAGTTATAGTAAAGTGATATGTATATATATTCCGGACACATCTATCGGCCCACCACCCAGTGTTTAAAGTTTCGACGGTGTCTAGTTAAAAATAAATGTTAGGTGGAGCAATAAGTTTTAATGCAGTTTTGAAGCAGATTTATTGGTCAACCCCTATGAAGGTTTTTTTTTATTTTTTTTGTAATTTCGAATTGATTTGGCCGGCAGAAGTTTTACAGCTTGGGCGACAATTTCAGGCAGAGTATCCATATTTTTTGGTCAAAACTGGCTCTAAGTTTAGATTTGCCTTTTTATGGAACCAATAATCGCAAAATCAAAAAAAAAACCATTTGTGCGAAATTAAAAAAGTTTTCTCCCTTCCTGGGTCGTTGAAAACAATGAACAGACTCGAATTTTCGTATTTTTTTTTCATAATCCTGAATTCGTAAATAACAAAAATTATACCTAAGGGTTGACCAATAAATCTGCTTCAAAACTCCATTAAAACTTATTGCTCCACCTAACATTTATTTAGCTAGACACCGTCGAAACTTTAAACACTAGGTGGGCTGATATATGTGTCCGGGAGTGTAGATTTTTTTATATATAATTGACTTAAACAATGTAGTGGTGGTGAAGCGTGTTTACCTCCAGCAGTGAGAGTTTACTTGCTGGTGGTGATATTGCAGCTACACAGTGCGAATCACGCGCGATACAAGTGAAACTGTAGTCCGATTTATATTTGAAAGAGTGAAGAGGCCTCTCGTCACTCTTGTATTGTGGAGATGAGTTAACAGAGAGATAGATTGATGGAGAAATGAGCGGATGAGAGAGAGAGAGGGAGAACGAGCGATTGCTATAAAGAGAGATAGAGGGGTAGAAAGACCGATTGCTAGAGAGAGAGAGAAATAGAGAGTGGTTGCTACAGAGAGAAAGAGAGAGCGGTTGCTAGAGAGAGAGAAATAGAGAGTGGTTGCTACAGAGAGAAAGAGAGAGCGGTTGCTAGAGAGAGAGAAAGAGAGAGCGGTTGCTATAGAGAGAGAGAAAGAGAGAGCGGTTGCTAGAGAGACAGAAAGAGAGAGCGGTTGCTAGAGAGAAAGAAAAAGTGAGCGATTGCTAAAGAGAGAGAGAGAGAGAGAGAAAAATTGCTAGAAAGATAGAGAGAGAGAGAGCGATTGATCAACATTTTTTCATTGAATGAAGTAGGAATGAATGAAAGAGGGAAAAGTAAAATAATGTATTCCAGATTCCAGCATCTCTATCTCTTGTTCATATCTTTCTTCATATATTTAGAGTGCAGTAAGCAGTAAGGAGACTAGACTGCACTGAGTAGTGGGAGTACGAACCGTAGCACAAAGAGGAGACGAACGATATAGACACTACATAGAGACTAGTTCCATCTCACTCCCGCACATACCTAAGCACATACAGTTCTCTCTTTTGTTACGTAAAATTGAATTCACACCATCATCAGTTTTACTTCAAAATAATATTAATTACAATAAAGAGTTTCTCACAACAGAAAGATGGCGGCGTGTGAATACGAAACATGAGTTGTAGGCGAAATATATGTGAGTTCGCGGAAGCGACACCAACGGAGTGTTTGTTTAACGCGAAACGATAAACTTTAGAAAATAACATGTTACCAAATGTTCAATGAACACAAACGGACGGACGACTGACTCATGTGTGACGGCAGAGGTTTCGCATTACTTTAGCTTCACCTGATGGTAAGTGATGGCTGTAACAATGTGGCAGTCGCCTAAAGATCTCTGTTAAGTCTCGTTACACCAGTAATCTCACTAGCCATCATACTACTGTTTGGCAGTAGGAATAGAAGCTGCGGTCGTAACTAGACAGTCTCAACAGAGACCACCATTAGATACTCGTATGTTTATGAAATAAGATTCGAGTGTGCGATTGACGATCTTAATTCTCCATCTGTCTCTCTTCCTCTCTTTTTTAATAATAAACAAAGGTCTTAATAAGCACGGCCAATAATATTTAAGATAATGGAGATGTGGCAAATGAAATTATTTTGAATATTAGATTAATCTATAGTATAGCTTTTCTAGATTAGCTTACTAGAGTTTTATTATATTACGATTAGAGAGACAATGCAGAGGTGATAGAGGATAACAAGGAGAGACAGATTAGTAAGGAGAGAGAAGAGTACGAGGATAAAAGAGGAGAGAAAGGATATAGACGATAGACAGAAAGTAAAGGTAGAGAGGAGAGAGAAGAGAGGATAAAAGAGAAGAGAGATAGGATATAGACGAAAGACAGAATAGTAAGGATAGAGAGGAGAGAGAAGAGTAAGAGGATAAACAGGATACAACGGAGGCGAGAAGGAGGTAGAGAGAGAGAAAACGAATTTTTAATATATGACTGTTCATAAATAATAACTGTTGGTTTATGAGAAAATAGGAACCTATTATCGAGACGTTCCAAAAGTAGTTCCTTTTTTTTAAACTTTATTGCTACAGTGTATATCATCCTAACCGACGCGAGATTGTGTAGACAGTAGAAGCTCCACTTCGCCTCGTCACTGGTGGTGTTAAAAAAATACCCGAAAACCGTAAATCGCATGGTGTTCCCGTCTCTATAAATAGTGATGTGAAACGCGTTAAGGGAAATTAGAAGCGACATCTGATGTCGAGTAAGGTGCGTCCCATCATTCCGACGTCTCCTACACGGGAAGTGTGTAATAAATCGCTTCTATTCTAGGACACCACCCACGAATTTCGGAGCGTCCCAATTTAGAAATCTAGGAATTAGTAAAAAAATATTACTTTGAAGATCATTATTTCAGCTATTGCCGTCCACTGCTGGACGCTGATCTGGTCTTCACCAGTTTTGAGTTGGACTCCATGATCTTTATCCATCACTTGAGCTTACCAATCCTCTAGGGAAGTGTTTCCCAAACATTTTTAGGCCATGCCCTATTTTACAGTAAACAATTTTCATGTCCGCCAAAAAAATTTATAAAGTAAAAATTCTATTTGAGTTTTTTTTTGGAAAAATATCGCAGTACTTAATTATATGACTTAAGAATCTTATTTAATAATAAGTTGCCTAATTTAAATTTAAAAATTATTTAAAAACAGCGAGAAGGTAAATTATGTCAAATCAATTATTTAATTGCCCCCTCCAACCAGCAAATTGCACCTCTTTGGGAAACACTGCTCTAGGCTATGATAGTTTGGTTCTTCATCTTCTCATTCCTCATTCGATCTCTTAGAGGAACAAGCATTGACTGTCTATAGCTCGTTGACTTTCATAAAACCCATCGTTAGAGATATCCAATAGAAAGCTTTAAAAAGTAAAACCAGAAAAAAATATCTTTCAACAGATAAAGTATTATTTTCTTATTTAATGGAGCTGTTCAAAAAAAACTTTGATCATTTCAGTCTAAAAAAAGAAAACGAAATATGTTTACCTGTTTGATACTATCTTATGGACATACAGAGGTATTAATATTAAGGTTAAGTTATAAAAAGAGAAGTGAAGGAAGAGAGAGGGGGGGGGTTGTAAAAAGTAATTACTATTTCAAACATTCATTCGCATGATTATTGTTTGAGTTTAATATAGATTCTACTATGTTAGTTTCTTACGTCCTTAATTCAATTTATGTCGCATAGCGAGATATATTATTTCCTAATGAACAACGGATGTGACCAATCCCAATCCCTTTCACATCGGCTGTGTCGATAGTGTTGCCACAATAATTTATCTTATAAAATGTTAGAAAAACATCACGTTAAAATAAAATTATACATCTGTATAATTTTAACCTACTGTTTTTCTATATATATTCTTTTTCTATATAATTTTGTATCTAATTACATTTGAAGAATGAACACGCATGTAAATTAATATATCTTATTAAAAGTTTAAATAAAAAAGGTAAATTATTTATCGTTTTTTTTTTACTATTAAATAACGATAATAGTAAAATTTATAACGCTTAAAACATATATAATGATTATTAAAAAAAATGCTCATCTGACATTAGTACTAAACGACCGCCATTTTGTCGACTTTTGCTGGCGTCAGAGTATAAAAAAGATATGTTCTAACAAATACGAAATTTCTTAAAAAAAGATTGGATCGAATAACAGGTGACTGATAATCGATTTTATTAATTATTTTCATGCTGTATATTAGATAAATATTGATATGATCGTAATTGAGTATTAATAGTTGTTGTATATGAGCTTTGTTTATAATTATCATATTAAATTTAATAATACAAAAAACATTTAGAATTTTGGATGTCTATTTTTATATAAATAAATAAATTACTTACCTCTTCAATGGACGACGACAAAAATCCCGAACTGTAACAAGAAAATATCATAATTATTCTAAAATTACAATTTCTCATACATTTTGTACGTTTACATATAAATAGAATTTTATTTGTGTTTATTTTTAAACGTTGATATTACTTAAAGTGCTTCTTTCACATTATGTTTACAAAGAGCAATATTTATGTCAGTGTAGACGACATTGTAATGTGTAACGTTTTGGCGCGCTTAAGGGTGACTTTCCCGCGCAAAATTTTTGGCGTCCATCCAATAGTTTTTTGCGCATGAAAACAACTCACCGTAAAGTGTTAGGTTTTTTTAATTTAATAGTTTTATTGATTTATTACTAAATGATCTATGAAATAAATGAAGAGTGATGCTTTTGATGTTTTTTAACGATGCTGACAGACTATACAAAAATGTTAAACGTAGTGTCACTTATAATTTACACAGCAATAAATTAATATTGTCTTTAATCTTTTCTCTTTTATCGGCGATTAATTTTTGATCTAAACTGGAAATTAAAAGAGTGTTATTAAGTTAAAGTAAGCTTTTTTTATTTATTTATATTTTCAACTATTTTTTTTATCGTATTACTAAAATTAATTTCATAATGTTGTTAATGTTGTCTGTAACGCAATACGGTTTTCATTGAAATGGCAATACTTACAATGTCGCGGCAATGTATTGAAGTGTCAGTTCTGCGTATAATGAAACACAATGGTGACACAGTAACATGCAAACTAGCTTTTGCAAGAAACCGCTTCCGTAGGCTGAGGAATTTACAGTAGAATGTTGACATTTACATTATTTTTTGTTTACGTAAAGATAATTCTTATGCTTTATAACAGATAATAGATGGCGTTGCACTGACTTTACGTCATGATATAAATTTGCCAATGACAAACCTATAGCATGATCTAAAGTCAGTCAATTAAAATGAAGTTATTAAGGACTTACCAACACAGAAGGTTCCGACTTTTACCATTCGACTTAGACATTTTCGCAACACAAATTACATCACTGATCTATCTTCTCTTTAAATGAATATAATATTACTGTTCTTGTAGATATACAACAGCGTAATTATTGAAAATTTGCGTTGGGATCACTTAAGAGTTCAGAGAATCGTAAGTGGTTACGTTGGAGATACTTATCGCGGTCACAACGACTCGTGAGGAGATTGACAGCAGGACCTGGTCTGGTGTGATCTCGAGATAGCATCCGCAAGAGTCTTTAGAAGCCGCGGTTGCGTTCCAAGCGCTGATGGTGATCACCGAGAGGATTTCAATAAATTAAAATCTTCACGTAATCTCCTATAAGATATCCTCAAACGAAGTACCATAAAAAAGTAATTAACTTTTTTTGGTACTTCCGAAAAAATTAACGATTTTTTTAATTACAACTATTAAAAAAAATCGTTACTTTTCCGTTGGCACAACACTACGATTAAGGTACAACACTAGTTTTGTTTCTCATCGCAACTCTATTGTGAATCTAATGATTGAAATACGTTCGAATTTTATTTCAACAAACATTAAAACAACAAAAAGTTTTAAATTTTTCTTAAACTATTTTATTTATAGACTAAGATTCGAGACGCATATTATTTTCGTGTTAAATTTAAAAACAACAAACGTAAGCATTATAAAATAACAACGACATTGAAATGGCGCGGGAAAAAACAAATGTCCTCTGTTTTTTTAGTTTATTATGGAACAAGGTCTTTTGTTTTATACAAATGACGTTTGTGTGATATAAGAAACAATTTAAATATGAAATATAAAAAAATGCGGTAATAAATAAAAGTTTCGTTTCTTTGAAAAACTAAAATTAGTCGTGGCTGTTCAGTTTACATTTACGTGGTTATTTCTGATGACTTTTATATTTTTTTATTATGTTCTACGATACTAGTGAGATGTTCACCTGATGGTAAGTGATACGACTACATTGTGTGTCGCTTTAAAACCTAAGATACTAAGTCTCGTTAACCCAGTAATATTACTAACTGCAACATCTACAATAGTATCTACGTATCTCTAGCTACAGACCAATAAAAAAAATTGTCATTGATTTCATTAAAAGAATAAAATGATCAAAATCAGTATTTTATGATTTTTTATGATCAAAAAAATGTTATAATATAGTAGACTTTATAATTGTCTATATCTATATTATAAGACTGTAGGGCATTGATAGTAGTACTAGTTTAGAAGTAACTTATTTACTGTTCGTTTAAAAAAATTACTAAGTGATAATTAATTATAAGGCCGTGGATGTAATAGATAGCCAAGTAAAAAGCCGTTAATTAATATTTACATTAGGTTTGGGAATCAAACTATGGACCGACATATACCTACTGCGTCACGGAGGCTGAGGAACTATTGATTATTGTATGTGTGTCGTCAAGTACCGCGTCTGCCATTTTGTTTGTGCGCGGGGCATGTGAAAACGTCTGTAGAGCCAATTGTGACGAAATGAGGATGTTTGTCATAACTGACGCATTATATAATACACAGGATGTTTTATTACATTAAATATAATAAATTAAACTGTTCATTTATTTATTGATTGATTAATATATCAAGATTTGTAAAAAACTATTTTTTTTTAATTTCAAGTTATGTTTTGAACGCGAACTATTTGACTGAATGACAATTTGAAAATGGAACGCGAATTCTGCATAGTTCTGTACCGACTTTACGATTTTACAATTCGAAGGTTGGTACATCAAATACATTCTGTTACCAACATAAACGAACGAACATCGATTTTTAATTATTTTAACATCGTTCCCTCGCAAATTGGGACAGAGCTTTTTTACTTTTTATTTTCGTCCCTCTTTTAAGGCAACTCACCCTCCAACACAGCCTTGCTGAAACGAAGACAAAATTAAACGGGGGACTACTAGTAGTCCACTAAAAAAATTTACATCGCTTTTTAATAAATATACGACAATTACTCTCTGAATATACCAAACTTTCAAAGTTCCAAATGAGCGTCACCACATAGTTGCACGTTGTCGGTCAGTGGAACGATTTATCTATGTGATTGTATTTACTGTCTTAACCCATAGCAAATACGACTCAAATTCGCTTGCGGATATCGCTTTATTTGTTTGCATACGCAGATATGATTTCCAATTGCCTGTATGGGGATAAATTGATATTGAGCTTATTCATTACCTACAAATTGTGACCTATATAATTCAAGACGTAATTTCAGTAGGTATCAACCCTTCGAACTGGAACACAGTAATATTACTGTTTGGCGGTAGAAAGACAATCAGTGACAGATATCCCACAACAATGGACGGTCAACAATAAAACAATTGAAATGATATCATCTGCGAATTAAACGAAGTCGCATTCATTTAAAATTTAATACAATTGCTATTGGTACCATCACCAGATTTATCTAGTATTTACTTGACTTGTATATATACTATATTTAATAACAGCTCAAATGTGTCACCGGCCAATAGTTACTTAAATCAAGTCAAGAATTAAATTAACTATAATTAGGATGATATACACAGCATCAATTTCGTGAACACGTAAATGAATTCTCGTTAACCCAGTAATATCACTAGGTTTTCAAACTAACAGTAACGTTCTCACACTTCTGTTCACGCGCTGCGGTGTTACCAGTAAACATATAGATACAATTGTAATTGGTAATTTTACTGTTGACACTGAATGCGTGCAGTAATAATTGCGGTAACTTTTTACTGCGCGACTCAGTTCGCGTATGAGACGTCGCGACGCGGCAAAGCGCGAGTTGGCACTGAGCTGTATCTTATCAGCGGCTGATAAGGGCGGCGGTTGATTCATTTGGTATTCGCGCGCTATGTTTTCATGTCTCGTTTTATCATAGTTCAGTAATGTTATTAGTATTACCGGTTTTAGCTTTCTATGGTTTATTGTCTAAGTGCCGATAGTAATTTGTAAAAAAAATTACACGTGTTTGATTTTTATTATTACGGCTATCACTTAGCAATAGGATAGGAAGAGGAAGTGGAGTAGGAGCAGGAGGTGGAGGAGGAGGAAGATGTGGAGTAGGAGGAGGATGTGGAGTAGGAGGAGGATGTGGAGTAGGAGGAGGATGTGGAGTAGGAAGAGGATGTGGAGTAGGAAGAGGATGTGGAGTAGGAGGAGGATGTGGAGTATGAGAAGGATGTGGAGTAGGAGGAGGATGTGGAGTAGGAAGAGGATGTGGAGTAGGAGGATGTGGAGTATGAGAAGGATGTGGAGTAGGAGGGGGTTGTGGAGTAGGACGAGGATGTGGAGCAAGATAAGAATAAAGTGGCGTAAGAGAAATGAAGAAACTTATTGGCCCATATTACAGATACCAAGAAAAATGACTTAACTTAATAGCATTGTTATATAGTCAATCATGTTCAGAATTTACGAAGCTGCGCGCGCGCAGGTTGCGCTGTAGTTTCATTTGTGTAAATTTTATAATTAAGAAATTTTTCATTTTCAATTTGCACAATGAAAATTGTAACTAAATATGTGCACTACAATTTCTAGTTATAATAAAACATTTTTTGAATTTTTTCGGTGTAAAACTTTATCAAAATTTTCAAAAGTGCAATTTAAAAAAAAACTGAAGGTTTTCCAAATTTGCAAATGTTCGTTTTGGACGATATTGTTCAAACCTATAAACCGCTCTATATTTTTGAAAAGTTGGAAATGAGATTTGCTTCTGTAAGTGAGCAGTTCCCAGGCTTCACGTTCAGCCGATTTGAGGCGACGATCGGAGCGGTCGCTTTCTAAACTCCGACCGCTTCTCAAGCCGAGCAACTCACACACAAACATACCCCCGTTCGATAGGTTTTACTATATTATAGGTTGGTTAATTCAATATTAGTATTCGCCTGTACTAATACCACGTAATTGGTGTTTTTAATTTTCGTTTATTTTCTAATTAACTTGTGAAGGATTAATAAATAACACACAACTCACCTCTCTTCAAATATAGTCGAACTTGTGATATTGAAGGTGTCGTCCTCGTGGCCGCTGCGGCGGTCGCTCGCCCGCGAGTTGTCAAACTCGCTGGATAGGTGCGCGTCGCCGTCGAACGACCTGGCCTGCTCCGACCTGTTCTTCTGGTCCCACAGACGCCTCGTCTCGTCCTGCGCCCTGCGCTTCAACTCTGATATCTTCTCGCGTTCGCTCTCTATCACTTGGCATCCTTGAGAGAAAATTTCAGCAGTTTAAACTACACATAATTAAAGTTAAAATTTTTCAAATGCTGTAATTCGTCTTTCACATGGTTTACTTCAGAGCTCAGTGAGAATAGAACCGAGGAATATTTCGAGCTAATATTTTTCAAATAACAGCTAAGAAATTAGGACGTGGGTCACAGGATTAAAGAAAAATAGATTTTAAATATGATGCTTCTGTTTTGCGTGAAAGTGCGAGTGGAAGGGAGAGGGCTTCACAATAGACAACATACCTCGTTCTTCCAACATCTCAATTCGTTTCCTCTCGATCTCCATCAGACTATCAAAAGTTCTCTTTCCCAATGAGTTCATGTCAGTATCGCTAGATAATATCGGTGCGTCTATGGTCACCTTGGAGATCCTGTCTATGTCGTCCTGAGACGGAATCTTGCCAGAGTCTGTGATCTTGCTAAACTCTAAAGAATTCCTATTAGGTTCGTCACCACAACTCTTTCTATGAAGAATTCTTGTTACAGGTTCATTGAAATCTATCTTTCTCTCAAATGTGACAGTAGCAGACTTTGCTATATCGCTGTGGTTCTCTGTTTTCTCTTCTTTTATATCAGCAACTTTATCGGGAGAAAGTGATTTAGCTTTCACATACTTGTTTTCGCTAGTGACTGGTTTTATGTTTTTGACGTAACGATTTTTGGTTTCTCTCTCAGTTTCACCGGTTTTGTTGTTCTGCGATTTCTTACTGAATGAATCTTTCTTCATTATCTTCCCCAACGCAGCGAAGGTGGGAATTTTCGAGGACGAGTTACTTTTCATCGGTCCATTATCCTTTTTCTCCTTTCTCTTCGAGTGCCGTAAGCTGTTGAACTTATCAAGATCCACTTCGATATTTTCGCTATTATAAAAAATGTTCTCGTTAAAGCTCTGAGACATCAGGTCAATCTTCTCCGGTGATTTCGGTTTCTTCTCTTTACTCTTCCGCTTTAGTGAATCGAAATTCCTCTCCCAAAATCCTTTCTTCTCTTTTGAAGAAGTCGAAGACTTAGACGGGCTTTCGCTTAAGCGATTGTCGTTTTCGTTGGGTTCTGTGGCGTCACAGATGCGCCTTTCGATGTCGACGATCATAGATTGCGACATTTGATCGATGGAGTTAAACTTGTCCTTGATCTGTTTTGTATGGTCTTCGAAACTTGAAATTTTGACGTCTATATCGTCACTGTCGGAGCTTTGTGGAGAGTAACCGAACTCTCCAGACTTCCCCCTGGTTTGGTCGGTGTAGAATGCGCTGTCAGGAGATTGTGTTCTCTCTATGTCGTTTAGCTTCGCGACAATAGGTTTTAGCTCTTTCTCAATGCCTTGAACTTTGCCCGTTAAGACTTCTACGTGGTTTAAAAGTCTAACGTATTCCGCTTGCAGGATCTTTGTTTCGTCTAAAGCTGAGGTAAGATTGTTGTTGGCTTCAGACTTCAGTGTTAAAATTCTGCTTTTCTGTGCTTCAATTTTCTTGCTTAGGTTTATGATTTCGTTTTGCAGATCCTCTCGGTTTGCCAGTCTAAGAAAAAAGATAGGTGTACAAATAAATTATTTTTCCGTATTAAGTACAGAAAAAAAGGAGTTTAATTATGAGGTTAAAAAAAGTAAAAAATCATAAAATATTACCAAGTTATATTAAGCACAATTTAAGGTATTAGCATATTTCAGAAAAAAAAAACGTTAAAGTACACACAATTCAGACTCCTCTTCCAAATGTTGGAATTCTAGATCTTCAAAGATTTTCGTCTCATTATCTAAAATGTCCTGTGCATTCTGCAATTCTTCTAAAGTGGCCGCATTTTCTTTAAGGTCTTTCTCTATCCTGTAAAAAAAATATTAGTCACGAGGAAAAATAAACTAGTTGTTTTGATAGAAGATTCAATTAAAGATTTCTTAAAAGTCTCTTAGAAGATACACTCACCTTTCAGCTTTTGTCGTAGCGATTTCAACTCTATCTCTCATTTCATTCTGTCGAATTTCTTGTTTCTCCTTTAATTGTTTAATCTCTTCCTCTATTTTCTTAGCGGTCTCTGTTAATTCCTTCTTTTTCTTTTGTTCTATATTTAGAATCGCTATTTCGGAATCGTATTCGCCTTTTATTAGAGCCTTCTCCATTTCCAACTAAAGACAAAAAAAAAATCAATTAATATTTTGTAGTAAAAGTGTAAAGTACTATCAGTAATTTTCATAAAATTTATCAAAATCATATACAGACGATAGGCTTGTCGTAATGTAGTATGATGACCGGATATAGTAACTATTGTAATAATTATATACGTTCTTGCCTGTCCACGATTTTACATATTTTAAAAGACAGGCTGTATTGGAATAACAGTGTAGACAACTGAATCATAATTTCTTCCACTTACCTCACGCAATATGTCGTCTTCTTGTGATCTTATTTCAGACATTTTACACTTTATGTCGTGAATCTCTGCAACCAATTTCTTTCTTTCTTCTTTTAAACTGTCATATTTTGATTTTAAGTCATCAGCGTTATCGTCCAACACTGCACTATCAATAGAACTCGCTTCTAGATCTATTTTCTTTATATCGTCGGTAATGTCTTTAATTATTTTATCACGCTTGTTTTGTTTTAAGTCTTTCTCAAACTCCTCCAACTCCGGAATGTCTGCCATCAACTCTTTTTTAACATCGTCGAAACTTTGATTTTTGGTTAGAGCATTTTCAACGCTGAACTCGCCCGAATTAAGATTTTTGTCAATTTGTTGTACTGTCTTATTCTCTTCGGCCGGCTTGTCGCTAAACACTCTTGAATACCTAAACTCTAAATCATTCGTTAGGTCTGCGTCGTCTATCATTGGTATTTCTTCTTCTAGACTTAGTTGCTTCTCTATACCGCCACATTTAGGACTTTCCACATTTTGAAAACTATCGTTTACGGGATTTAAAGTTTCTGGATTGAAACTGGATTGTTGATCTGTCGGGGGTTGCGTAGGGAACACGAAGTACTGGGGAGACGAGAGATTCTTATGCGCAAAAGTGGTCTTTATTCTCGTCCTGGGGCTTTGGGTGTTCGGCGATTTTGGTTTGAAGTTCGCGTAAGTATTGTTTTTGAAGTAAATATTCTCGTATGGACTGCCTATAGGCGACGCGGACAGTACTCTTTCGCCGTTCTTCCTTATAAGAATGGGACTAGATACGTCGGAGAACTCATCGTCGAACACTGGTATGCCTATCTCGTCCATTCGGCCCACGTTCTCGTAGTTTTGTCCTATGGTCACTTCAGGTGTTAGTTGTTCTATCTGTGTGGGCGATTGCGTGTCCTCGTAATTCTCGTAGCTGGACAAATTCCTTTGCAGCGGCAACGAGTTACTCATTGAGTTGTTACGGTTATGACTAGTATCGAACCTAGAAATAAATGAAACTTAATTAATCATAGTATAATTTTATTAACGGTATAATTTCCCGACATTTGAAGCTGCAACTCAGTGAGAATCAAATTCGCGCCTTTTGTACCACCTTAACCTTACATCCTACAAAAATTCTATAGAGTATTAAAATGAATAAATACTGTTAGCAATTCAAATAAAAAAAAATATTAAACGAACTCACTTATAATATCCTTCACTTGTTTGTATGAAGTTAGGGTTGTTGAGGGCAACACTACGAGGCAGCGATCCGTTCGTTATTATTTTGTTGTGTGATCTCTTTTCCGTGGGTGTTATGGGTATACCTGAAAAGAGAGTAAATTTTATACGATTCGCTATATGATGATGAAACATCATCAGATGATACATAAGCCTCTCACAAAGATCTTCACATCGACCAGTCTCGTCGAATGGGAAATATAGAACTTTAAAGACTGAACAGTATTTCAGATTTTTTTTTTGTTTAAAATAATACAACCGTATCAACATAACTTAATTTCGTTAAGCTAACAAACTAAGCTTTTATATTTTGTTAGATTATATACTTATGAGTGCTCCTTTTTCCCGATGATACAAATTTATTTATTAGGTGTATTTGTAACGTACAATGTGAAATGTTAGTAACAAAAATATATCTTGCGATAAATATATACAACATTCAAAATATAACAGTGTAAACATCAAATAGAAAAACCCTAAACATGAAAATTAAAAAAAAATCCAAAAAAAACTTATAATATTTTAGTCCATTGCTTTTAACTACACGTTAAGTTCTTAAGCACATTCTCAAGCTAAATACTAATACCAATGAGTCTACGTGTTCTGGAATCGAACCGGGGACCTTACTAAGCAAGCTTTTTGCCATTGCTACACAGAGACAGTTTAGTATCTATTAACATACCCGTGGCGATCTGCCGTTCATACTCAGCGCACATGTTCAGTATCTCCTCCAACCGCGCCGTCTCCGCTTCCTTCTGCTCCTCTTCTTTTATTCTGTCCTGGTAAGCCTGTAAGAGACATTTCCAATAATTAACAAGATTTAGATTAATCAATATTGTCTTCGTGTATTAAAATACCTTATGCCGATAGTCTAGATAAATTTAGTTGCAGTGTGCAAACATTACTGTACTGATTATCTGATCATTAAGATCAAGTATCTTCGTTGAATCAAAAATAATTTTAAACTACGAAAAAAACTATAAAAGTGAGATACTGTGAGGCACTAGTTGGGATGTTTACACAGCATTGTCACATTCGAATGCAACAGCAAATGTAGTTAAAATTAGTATGCTAATAAACTATCTGTCTCATTGTAATTTATTAAAAACTTTGGATATGAATTTTTTATCTAATTTACCTTTTAAATGTTGTAAGTAACAAACACGACTTTGTACACTGCAACTAATCGTAACAATGAGGTTATAATCAAAGACACAGTTTATCAAAGCACATGAAAGATATTGGATGAGTCGATTACTGTGATTAAATAGATATATGTATTTAAATATTTAGTTTCTACGAATACGAATACTTTATGATGATGATGAATTTGGCGGTGGTTAGGATGATATACAGCACCTCATTGCCATCGTTACCTTAAGACATAAGATGTTATTTCGTAACACAGTAATTTTTGAAAACGTTTAAATAGTATTAAATACATAAACATTGTAAATAAGAAAAATTATGCCTTAAAAATAATATGGGAGAATGATATGTATGTTATATTAAAGACTATGACCGTGATGTTGTGTAAATATCCTATTTAGTGTTATTGTGTTTTATAAACAATAAGCACGTTATCTCTTTTTCAGACTTATTAATTTTATTTGTTTATAATAAACATGTACATTTATTAAAACTTAAAAATGCCTAGTGGTTTGTACGCCCACCTTCCACTCCGAAGGTACCGGGTTCGAATCCGGCTTGCTCCGATGAATTTTTCAATTTACGTGCAGTTATAACACCAACTAATATCACGCGCTCTGACGGTGAAGGAAAACATCGCGAGGAAACCTGCATATCTATGTGATGAGCATCCGTGTTCGCACTAGTATGTGAAATGGAGAAGGCAATGGCAACACCACTCCATTATAACTGACAAGTAAGTCGTCGTGTGTTTCATCACACATGCTGACCACGACCCTTAGTCATGAAGTAATACGATTGAAAGAAAAAGAAATTTAATTTATCAATGATTGAATTGATTAGATTTGTCAAGACATTTTTTTACATATTACGACATACAAATTACATACAAAAATAATATTACACATATGTACACTCACCACTCCACAAAACAGTTTATCAATCTTTCTAATAATATCATTGTAAATCTCGTTCCTTACGTAAATTTCGTTAAACTGTTTACATTTAAAATCTTTCCCGACCATGATAACGTTACTGTTTTGTATCGGTGCGGAAATTTTCGCGTCGGCGCTGGCAACACATAAAATATCCGCCATCTTGCTTATCTCCGCTCTCAAGTTGTCGTACGACTGTTTTATCTCCGTCTCCAAGCGTATAATTTTGCTGTCTATGGTATTTTCATGGTCCCTCGTTTCCTTTATGTAATGGTTAGTGAGGACAGTGTTTATGGTTCGATATATTTTAATATCGTTACGCAGTTTGTGAACTACTTCGAGCTTTTCGTTTACTGAATTCGCCAATTCAATAATTTTCTCTTTATCGTTTGGCGCCTTACACTTTTTGTCCATAGAGAACTTTAACTCTTTTAGAGCCAATGTGTTTTGTTTGAGATTCTTTATAAACAATTTGAATAATCGATTCTGTGAGAACTTCTTCTTGTCCGATGTTTGAGTGTTAATAATCATTTTGGCAAATATTTTTTTATATTAAAAAGAGACAAGTATATATAATTTTAATTACCAAATAGGAAATATGTACAATTTACTCCCTTTTCTGATTATTGAAAGAGATTTATAAGATCATGTTGTTGTAACAGCTTTAAACTTGCTAATGAAGAATAAGACCTAAAAGAAGACTAGCACAAGTCTTTCTGCCAATCGAACCACTTGGACACTTAGGACAAGGAAGCTCGTTTCTAAATAACTGGGACTAAATGCACAGGAGATTATTATTCAAACAACGCCGTAATGTACAAACACTATTAAATTTTTAAATTCGCACGTTTTAAAAACACGTGATGAAGTTTTTTTTAAACACTCAACGGCAAACGTTCGGTGGCTTTATAAATATTTTCCAGGTATCACATTATTCTATTTTTAAATACGGAATTTTTTTTATAGAATAACTATTTTAGTTTTTTTTGAGCACCCGCAAAGGCAAAGGACCGGCACGCCACTGCCACATTTGTCGCATCGGAGCACCGCAGTGTGCTTTATCGTTACGTCAAACTTTATCTAAAGATAGCGCTATTGTTTTCCTTAATTTCAATTGCACACTCTTAATTTTATCGCTTATCAGTTAGTTTGATTAAATCCTTTTTGAATGAGAAATCTGTTCTAATTATACATATGTATGAAACACGTTATTTAATTTTTGAAAGATTAATGTTCCTTAAAAAATGGAGATCGTGTGAGAACAGCAGCTCCTATTTTAATCGATTAAAAGTAGTATGCAAATATTACTGTGTTACCGTTTGAAAGTCGCCAGAACTAGTGATATTTATTACTGGGGTAACGAGACTTTAACATCTTATTTTAAGGCGATAGTATATATCTTAAACAGTGGCACATTGTTATGGGCAGGCCTATCACTTATTATCAAGTGAAACTTACTACTTACCACTTCGTAGATTTAAAAACACAATAAGACCTTTGTCTAACATTATAAAATAAAAATAGCTTACCGTGTTACGACAATGAATATGTGTTGTTGTGTTGTATAAATAACCTAATTAGTCATTGTTAAGTACAGACGGACCATTTATTATCAGATGAAGTTAATATAAGCAAATTTTTTCTAGGAATTGAAAACTGCTTACCTTTATCCTCATACTTTCTGCTTCCACACTTCTATCATACTGAGTATTGTAAACTGGTAAGTATTGCGGAGTTCTATCGTAGGACACCGTCGCGATCCCCTTCTGATCCCTTCTAGAACAATCTACGTCTTCGATATTGTTCTTGCAGTCCAGATTGCTCTTCGATTCGCTGCTCTCTTTGACATTGATCCTCCCGTACACGTTCTCCGCTCTGCTCTCGTTGTTGATCTTCTTCGGCAGTTTGTTCGTCTCGTCGAAGTTGCGCACGATGTCATCGATCTTTGTTTTACTCCTAACCACGTTCGAATAAGAATTTTTACTTTCTAAATTGTTCTCGTTCAATATGATCATCTTCTGTTCGTGTTTGAACTTGGTTACGTAGTTAGGTACGGTTTTACCGCCAAGCACGTCTCTGGCCGGTGTGTTGACGGTGAGGGAGTTGGCGCTGAACACTTTCGGAGAGATCTCGTTCTCGTTCGTTGTGTAGAATTGGCTGCGGCCGACTTTCTGCTGCTTGGCGTAGTATTCGAACTTGGACACTTTGGCCATTATACCGGACATCTTCGGCCGGAACTCCTGATCGGAGTTCGAGTCGGACTGGTCCAGATCCCTGTGAGGTTTCTTCGGGACAGCGGGCGGCTTCCTCCTCGACATCTCTCTGAGCGTCATGTCCAGTTCTTGATCTAGCTGCGAGAGACTGGTGTCCTTGTATATCTTCTGGATGTTGTTTTGGTAACACTGCGAGGTCTCCGTGTGGTGATTAACGTAACCTGGGCGAAAGAAAAACAGTGAATATTAATATTTGATAACTTGAACGCGATTTCTTTTTTTTTTAAAGCCACGAATGGAAATAAAAAAGAAGAAAATCTAATATTTTTTTAAAGTACAGGGCTATTCGGTCATTTCAAATAATATTGATACAATTTGGTTCTAGTTATGATGATATATACTGCATCGCCTTGATACACAAGATGTAATGTATCGTCTCCTCAGTAGTTTCAATAGTAACATAGTAATGTTCGCATTACTCTTTTCGGCAGAAAGACGCGCTGTCTACCTTAGACGGTCACCAGCAACAGAACACCTACCATTCTCGGCGGTTTTTCATCACAACTTGTTATACCGTTTGGTAGATATAATACCAAAGATACAAGCATATTCTGGATAGGAGGTTGAAATCAAGTAAAGGCTCTCACCAGGCGGCAGACACTGCTCATTCGGTTGAAACTGTATGGGCGCCATTGAGACGTGGCCCGACGGCAGCACCGACTTCATCAGCTTCGCCTCTTCGGGGTGGTTGAAGCGCAGGTAGTTGGAGCGGCCGATGGTCAGCATGCTGCCTGGAAACGAAAAAGTGTGGTTTTAGAATTACAAAAAAAAGGTTAATGTCTTATTGTTATCTTTCTCATAACAAAACTTGAAAACATTACTGTGTAGCAGTTTAAAGGGTGATGTAAGCTAATGAAATTACTGAGGTGACGAGACTTGACGTATTATGTCCCACGACGAGCGAGTGGTGCTGCGTACCATCTCAACTAGCTCCACGTTATATTAGCGGATCACTTACCTTCGTAGAACAAAAAAAAAAGAATTGGTCGTCAGAGCTCCTAGTGTACGGACGCGGTGTTATATCCAGTGCTGGTCATTATTAAGGTCAAGTAAGCCAGTTTGATGTTCGTATTGTTCTTTATTTATGGAAGTATGCAGTATTTAAATTTCTACTTCCGATGCTAAAGATATGTAAACAACTTTCCTGTGTTAATGGAATGTTATTAAATGTTTTATTGGTTCTATTTTCTTATCGCGAGAATCGTTTTTTTTATAAAATAAAAGTAGCCTAAGTTAGTTCCTAGTACATCAGCTATCTGCTAATAAAAGTCCCCACAAAATCCAGCCGTTTCGGAGATTAGCCGAAACAAACAGATAAAATTTAAAAAATTAACCTTTGTTTTGGTATATGTATCGTGTATACATCCAAATTCACTTAGCAAAAAGCTGTTATTTTAATATAACAAACAAACACTCCAATTTTATTTATTTGTATAGATAATATCAGTAGCCGTGATAGCCTAGTGGTTTGAACGCCGGCCTTCCAATGCGAAGGTACCGGGTTCGAATCTGGCGAACACCAATGAATTTTTCTATTTACGTGCAGTTATAACACCAATTAATATCACGCGCTTTGACGGTGAAGAACATCGTGAGGAAAATAATATATCTATGTGATGAGCATCCGTGCTCGCACTAGTATGTGAAATGGAGAAGGCAATGGCAACACCACTCCATTATAACTGACAAGTAAGTCGTCGTGTGTTTCATCACGCATGATGACCACGACCGTCAGTCATGAGGAAATACGACTTAGAAGAAGAATGGATAATAAATGAATAAATGAAGCTGAATCTCTGAATCGTGTTGACTGTCCTCAATTACTAAGTAAATTGAACATCTCAATCCCACGCCATGTGTTTCGTCATCATAACATCTTGTCCACACCTCGTGCTACATCTAACTACAGACAAAATTCATACCTAGTTAGAGTCTGTAACTCACTTAACAATGCATACAGCGATTGCTAAGAGATCGATCTGTTTAAAATACCACGGTGCCTCTGTTTGTAAATTATTAACTACTTTTTTCTGCAAAAAATGTTATTATGTAGTTGAGCGTATAGAATAAATAGGCGTCCTTAAATTTACATTAACTTTATTTTTAACCACATGTGAAAACTTGTTATGGTTTTTTTTTCTATGTTTCATCCTACACTCCCGGACACACTTCGGCCCACCTAGTGTTTAAAAGTTTTTAAACTGTCCTCCTACTAAAAATAAATTGTTATTGTGGAGCAATTAGTTTTTACTGCAGTTTTAAAGCTGATTTTTTGGTCAAGTAAGCCATTTTGATATTCCTAATGTTCTTTATTTATGCAAGTATGCAGTATTTAAATTTTTATTTATTTAAATTTCTACTTTCAGATGCCAAAAATATGCTATACATATGAATGTTATTAAATTTTTCGTTGGTTTTAATTTTCTTTTCGCGAGATCCTAAAATAAATTATTTCTAAAATATAAGTAGCCTTAGTTACTTCCTAGTTCATCAGCTATCTGCTAATAAAAGTCCCGTCAAAATCGGACCAGCCGTTTCGGAGATTAGCAGGAACAAACAGACAAAAATTTAAAAAACATTCGTTTTGGTATATGTATCGTGTATACATCCAAATTCACTTAGCAAAAAGCTGTTATTTTAATATAACAAACAAACACTCTAATTTTATTTATTTGTATAGATAATATCAGTAGCCGTGATAGCCTAGTGATTTGAACGCCGGCCTTCCAATGCAAAGGTACCGGGTTCGAATCTGGCGAAAACCAATGAATTTTTCTATTTACGTGCAGTTATAACACCAACTAATATCTGACGGTGAAGAACATCGTGAGGAAACTAATATATCTATGTGATGAGCATCCGTGCTCGCACTGGTATGTGAAATGGAGAAGGGAATGGCAACACCACTCTATTATAACTGACAAGTAAGTCGTCGTGTGTTTCCATACAAACATGACGACCACGACCCTCAGTCATGAGGAAATACGACTTGGAAGAAGAAAGTATAAGTATAAGCTGTAAGTTTTCTTGTATACAAATAAATAAATGATTGTGAATTGTCGTTACCTTGTGATAGCCTGGTGGGTTTGTCAACCGGCAGCCCGTCCAGCAGCGTGCTGCCGCTCACCGGGTACAGCGTGACCACGCCGTGCGAGTTCTCCACGTGGCAGTGCACGCACGCGACCCCGGTGCCCACCACGTAAATATCGCATGTCGGATCCGAACCTATCGTGACCCGACCTGGAAGCGAGAGACGAGTTTTTTATTAAAGAACAGTCATGAGATATGATCATGCTTATCGATGCCCGATTCATTTTATGAAGACTAACAGTTTAAACTGGAACACAATATAAAGAATTAAGCGTGGCAGAGGTTTTTACATAGATGACTTCATAAAGCTTGATGGTAAAGAAAGCAAGGAACAAAAGAAAAAGGCAAAAGCCTTTCTTTAAATATCTTTAATAAAGCTGCTTTCTTATATAGAAAAACATTATCGAGCTATGCTTTTTGGAACTGCTACTGCCAATACCATCACAGTTATATCAATCAACAGCACACGGCAGTCCACTGGACACTTATGCCTTCTAGCCAGGGTTATATGCTACTTCTTTTATCTCACTTTCCCAGCCTTGTGTCATGGTGGGACAGTTTTCTTTGTTTCTTCTCCTCTTCGCCTTATCCTTCACATCGTTGTCAGTCACTTAATACTACTTTCTTTTATGATAGACAATATATTTACTGCTGGTAGGTCTCTGTTGCCGGTGACCGTCTAGGTACCACCGCATTTTTCCACCGCCAATTAGTAGTGTTTTAACATTACTGTGTTTACCGAAGTGTGATGTAAGCTTTTTTTTTATATTACTATGCAACGAGACGAGCAAGACGTTCACCTGATGGTAAGTGATGCGCTTGCCCATAACAACGCGGCGCTGGTTAAGATCGTACACACTGCACCACATTGCGCTCGTCGCCTTGAGACATAAGTTGTTAAGTCTCGTTACCCCAGTAATTACACTAGCTACAGCTCCTTCAAACCGGAACACAGTAATGTTCGCACACTACTATTTGTCGGTTGCAATAGGAGCTGCGGTGGTACCCATCCAGACGGTCTCCGGCAACAGAGACCTACCACCAGTAAATATATTCTGTTGAATGAAAAATGAAAAGTGTGAAAGCTAGTGAAGTTACTGGGGTAACGAAACTTGACATACGTCTAAGTCGACGAGAGCAATGTGGTGCAGTGTATACCATCTTAACTAGCGACGCGTTATGGGCAAGTGTATCACTTACCATTAAGTGAACGTCTTACTCATCTTATCGTAGAAGATATAAGACTGATTCAGCAGTCGACGTCTTCCGGTTGATATAGAACTGAGATTTACTAGTTAGTAAATATGCTTCAGATATATGAGTACCACGTTCTGGATGTGATTACCTTGCTTTATTGGATGTAAGGTGACCGCGGTGCTCAGGCGGCCGGTGCCGAGGCTCACCAGATGCGGAGTGTTGGTCGCCACTCTGAAAATTAAAAAAAAAATAACATTCATAATCATTTCACTCTCAAGTATCGATTCAAAAAGAGTAAGATTTAACTGAATAAAATTAATAATAAAAAAAAAATCGCCCGCGTGAAGGAACATATAGCTGACTTGAAACATCAGCGCACTAAGAAGTCTGCAATCTGTGACCATGTTATGGATCATCCCAACCATTACATCAGATTCGATGAACCTCAAATTCTCGCCAAAGAACACCGATTCCTGCCAAGGATGATTAGCGAGGGTATTGAAATTAAAAAACATCCTAATTTTAATAGAGAAGATGGTTGGGTAATACCACCTGCTTGGGATTCTATTATCAATAAAATTAAACCAAATCCCAGGCGAACCACTAGAAGACCAAGATACAGTGAGCTCTTTCTGCGTAGATCGGACCATTAATAATAACTAAAAAGTTGTGGGTACCACGTGATAGCTGTGACATTTGGACGTCTGTCATCTCAGTCCTCCCGTGACCATGACTGCTGCAAAGCGGTCGAAACGTCGGGAATAAACAAACAAATAATAAACGCGATAAAATCCGTAAAATTGAGTTTTAATAAAAAAAAAATCCTTTGTTTTCGCGACTATATAGCATATGTAAAGATATATACTTAATAAGTTTAAGTGATAGAAAATGCAATGGGTTAATCTGATATACACTCCCGGACACATCTATCGGCCCACCTAGTGTTTTAAGTTTTAACGGTCCCTAGCTAAAAATAAATGTTAGGTGAAGCAATAAGTTTTAATGCAGTTTTAAAGCTGTTTTTTCGGTCTACCCTTAGGTACGTTTTTTTTTAATTTCGAATTTAGAATTATGAAAAAAAAAAACACGAAATTTCGAGTCTGTTCATTGTTTTCAACGACCCCGGAATGGAGAAAACTTTTTATATTTCGCAAAAGTTGGATTATTTTATTGATGTTTCTGATTATTGGTTCCATAAAAAGGCTAATCTAAACTTTGGACCAGGTTTGACCAAAAAATATGGATGCTTTGCCTAAAATTGCCGCCCAAGCTGTAGCACTTCAGCCGGCCATATTAATTCTAAATTAAAAAAAAAAACATACATAAGGGTTGGCCAATAAATCTGCTTCAAAACTGCATTAAAACTTATTGCTCCACCTAACATTTATTTTTAGCTAGGCACCGACGAAACTTTAAACACTAACAGTGGGTCGATAGATGTGTCCGGGATTATATTACTTTTTTTATTCTAAGAAGCGACGAGACGAGCGAGACCTTCACTTACAGCGTATAAGTGTGACGGAGATACTAATCCCAACACTATTTACTACATTATGTATTTATTAACTTTTAGTTTTATTGGTGTACAAAGTGGAATAGTAAATAGAAATAAGAACAAATGAATATGATTTTTATATATATGTACGTTTTGTAATTAATGATAGATAATAAAATAGCGTTACTAACAAAAGTAATAAATATTATTTTTAATTCTAATACATGTTAGATATTGAGTAAACATAATTGTGATTACCAACATTTTGTTAGTAAAATAGTAGGTGTACCGACTTTTTAAATGACTAACATGTAAAAAGGGAGGGTATGACTTAAAATCGTTTCGCTATGAAAGACAGATGAGTCTAAGTATCGCGTCATTCGTGTTTGGGAAGTGTACGAAGTGTGAGCTCTGTGACTGGAGGCGTGTGATTGTGAGAGGTATGGCAGATTTAATTTATGTTTGAATTGACGTTTCTAATATACATAATACTTGGTGCGAATAAACATTGAATGTTTGTGATGGCACTGCATAATCCATACTAAAATAAATACTAGGATACATAAACGCACTGTTAAATAGTATCAGGGTAAAGCGAGAAAATATGAATTTTTTTTTTCAACAAACCAGATATCGCATATAATCCTTAAATTATTTTAGAACTTTTACTGGTTATAATCTAACATTTCGTTCCATTACAAAATGTAGTAAGCCAATTTAAAGACAATTTTTTTTTTTTAGCAAAAACTAAACTTATTCATTTGCATGAAGGTAGCTGGAGGTTTTATTTATCTTTGCTTAAGATCGTATAAAATTGTTATAATTTGCCTCCATATATAGCGTGCGCCGCCGCGCGCGATCGCTAACAAAGATAGCAAAAGTAATAGCGGTGCTGGTGTGGCCATGCGCGAAAACGAAAATATTAAAATTTCTGTTTTTTTTTTAAATTAACAAATTACAAAAACGTTCACTTTTTGATAAATAAAAATTAGTTTTTTTTTAACAAATTATTGCGAAATCGATTTTTTCTGATTTTAATTAATAAGTGTTATATACTTCATCCAGTAATACTTAGTATGTTTCTTAACAATTTCGTTTTTGTGTAAGATTTTTATTTGAATATCAACTCTAAATTTCATGATGATGGTAATAATAACTGATTACCGGTTTCAGTTTTGTTTCGGCCTGTACAAAGTTTTTTTTTTAATTTTGCCTAGACTAGTGCTCTACTACGATTACTTAAATTTAGGTAAGTGACGCAAAACATTTTAGAAAGCGTGTAACGTAGCAATAATTTAATTTGAAGGGCGATGTAGTGAGTGAAGTTACTTACGTAAGTTAAGTCTCATTGACAAAATGATAAGTGTGTTAAGAGAAATTCATTGCTGACATCACACAGGATTAACATCAGGGATGTTGGCGTGGTGCAAACCGCGCTGGCAGACTCAACATCCAAATATGCCAAAGACCTGATATCCTTGGCGAATCTGAATGATATTAGCTCTTAAGTGATTTAGTCTGTAGTTTAGAATGTAGATATAGTCTTAAGATATAAAGGGTACGATGGGATTGATATGCTCCATCGGGGCAAAAATCCCAAAACCAAAATAAATAAAAAAAAAATGATAAGTGAAGTAATAAGCTTGTTATACGGATAGCGTAGCTTACAATAATGTGTACAAGGGCGGATCCAGCTTTGGCGCCAAGAGAGTGTCCAATTTTACGGAGTTCATCGCGTTTATTTTTTTACTAGCTGACCCGACAGACTTCGTTCTGTCAAAAAAATTGGAATGTGGCAGTTTTTTGTTCTTACCTATTTTATAGCCAGCGCAAAAAATCTGGACTGAACCGTCACTCTGGTGATAGGGCGGTGTGTGGGGTTCAGCTCTATATATGTTCATCTAATAACTAATATTTAAATATTAGTGGGTTCCAGAAGAGTGGCCAAAGTTATAATTATAGTACATAAATTATATTTACTATTATTATTTTACAAGCTTTATTATATACATATATATAGCCTATGACCATTTCTAGGTTATCATCTATCACCATACCAAATTTCATCAAAATCCGTTCAGCCGTTTAGGCGTGAAAGAGGAACAGACAGACAGACAGAGTTACTTTCGCATTTATAATATTAGTATGGATTTATTTATTCCCGACGTTTCGACCGCTTTGCAGTAGTCATGGTCACGGGAGTATTGAGATGACAGACGTCCTGACGTCACAACTATAACGTGGTACCTATAACTTTTTAATTATTATTTGTGGTCCGATCTACGCAGAATGGGCTCATTGTGTCTTGAAGTCTTCTAGTGTTTTGCTTGGGATATATAGCTTGTACATATACACGTACATATTGCCATTTTCTTTTGAATACATCCAGAGAAGCACTATCACGCACGCAATTCAAATTTTAGATTTGTTCGTACCCAAACGTCCGCCATCATACAAAGTGATTATATTAGATTAATAAAATATTGGACGTATGTAGTTACATAAAATCTGAATGGTTACAAAATATATAAATAAAATCATTGTATTCAATTAGCGGTCCACTTAATTCCTGGTAACAGGGCAGTGGGGTCATGACCCCATAACCCCTCTCTGGATCCGCCCTTAAATGTGTGTCCCGTCGTGAAAATCATTATTTATTTTTTTTATACTGCGTCGAGACGAGCGAGAAGTACACCTGATGGTAAGTGATACGCTTGTATAACAACGTGGTGCTAGTTAAGATGGTACACACTGCACCACATTGCGTTCGTCGTAAGACATAAGGCGTTAAGTCTCGTTACCGCAGTAATTACACTAGCTACAGCGCCCTTCAAACCGGAACACAGTAACGTTTGCGCACTACTATTTGGCGGTTGAAATAGTCACTGCGGTGGTACCTAGACGGTCTCCGGCAACAGAGACCTACCACCAGTATTATTATTGTGTTTTACCATTATACCGGGATTGTACTGCAGTGGTGGTCACCATATTCGCGCCGCTTGCACCGCGCACGCGCGCACGCGACGCCGCGGGGACAGGAAGCGAGTCTATTTCCGTTGGCGCCGCGCGGGCGCACCTTTTGCCCTTTCTGCGCGCTTTTAAATTAGTCGCCTAGATTTATTTGGGCTGACGTACTAGTGTGCACGTACGATGTACTGGATACTGTGTTTACCAGGTGGTAGGTCTCTGTTGCCGGAGACCGTCTAGGTACCACCGCAGCTCCTATTTCAACCGCCAAATAGTAGTGTGCAAACATTACTGTGTTCCGGTTTGAAGGGCGCTGTAGCTAGTGTAATTACTGGGGTAACGAGACTTAACATCTTATGTCTTAACGACGAGCGCAATGTGGTGCAGTGTGTACCATCTTAACTAGCAGCACGTTGTCATGGGCAAGCGTATCACTTACCATCAGGTGAACGTCTTGCTCGTCTCGTCGCATAGTAGCATAAAAAAATTATGTGACGTACGTTGCAATTGAAACGAATATGACGAAGTGTTTACATCCAAATATAGCAGTCTTTTTAAAACGTGGAAGAAGTAAAGAGTCAGGATCGAGGGAAGGTAATCATTATATAGAGTAATTTATTTTCTTTTAACATTTTCAGTACGATTACAGCTAATACAGGTAAAGAACATAAATAATACGAAAGACCAGTTACAAGTCCACATAAAAAAGATAAGATATACATTAGTAGAAAATAATTAAAAAAGGAGTATTTATAGATAAAAAAAGTCGATTTAGTTATAAGGAAGATAAAGAAACTAAATACACCAGTTTCTTTTCGATTTTAAAATAGTTACTTTCTTCCAGCTATCAATACATAAAAGGCAGAAGATTATTTGTGATTTTTTTTTATGCCATTTTGCGACGAGACGAGCAAGACGTTCACTGATGGTAAGTGATACGCTTGCCCATGACAACGTGCTGCTAGTTAAGATGGTACACACTGCAACACATTGCGCTCGTCGCCTTGAGACATAAGGTGTCAAGTCTCGTTACCCCAGTAATTACACTAGCTACAGCGCCCTTCAAACCGGAACACAGTAATGTTCGCACACTACTATTTGGCGGTTGCAATAGGAGCTGCGGTGGTACCCATCCAGACGGTCTCCGGCAACAGAGACCCACCACCTGGAAAACGGATCACGCTCTGACATACAGTCACTTAACATCACATGAACTTAGCGTCAAATGTTAGTTCGTTGTTGCTGGTAGGTCTCTGTAGACGGTGGCCGTCTAGGTACCATCGCAGTGACTGTTGTTAACAAACAGTAAACAAACATTACTGTGTTTACTGAATGTAGCTGTAAGATAGCCGATTACCGTTCAAACCGGAACACAGTAATCCTTCCCATTACTGTTTGGCGGTAGGAATTTTAATGACGGTGGTATTTAAATGGTCACCAGCAACCACCAGTGATAATTTCATTGGCTCCCATAAACTTTTTGTCCTCTCTTTTTTGTGTCGGGAAGTGGATTTCCAAAAGCCTCTCTGATGGAGGAAAGAAGATTATGATGGGAATCATACCCACTAAAGAATTGGTGGTGACCATCAGTGCTTTGCGGAATTGCTTCCCTGAACTTCGTCAAAGCACCCAGGTAACACTCCTCAGCGTCCTCTACCTGGTAATCATGAGACCAGCTCGGACTTATCCACTTTGGCTTTCTTAGTCAGATGATGAGCCTTCCAAAGAACCTAAAAACCATTTTAGTCGCCTTCTACAACAAACATGGCTTATCTTCTTACTAGCAAAAGACTACAGACCAGATATTTATTCCACCTGCTGGTAGACCGTCTAGGTACCACCGCAGTGACTATTACTACCGTCAAACAGTAGTGTACAAACGTTACTGTGATTACTGAAGGCCGCTGTAAGATAGTGAAGTTACTGAAGTAACGAGACAATATACCTCTCAAGGCGACGAGCGCAATGCGGTGCAGTACCATCTCAACCAGCGGCATGTTATGGGTAAGCGTATCACTTACCAACAAGTACACATCTCGGTAGTCTTGTAGAAAAAATTACGTATGTGGATAAGCCAGCTATAGTGAAAGACAGGAAACGCAAGGTGGAGACAGCTAGCTGTACTCCACGTGACAGCTTAAAGGGGCTCGCAACTGTCGCGGTCGCGACTCGACACGACACTGATGTTAGTTATTTTTAAACCACCCCCACTTTTATTAAACTCAACCTTATTTATATGATAATAAGGTACGAATTCGTATGAAACATTGCGATGCATTCCCGATCTTTATACTTGTATTGTGTTATAAAATCAACTTTATGTATATAGGCATAAGGTCGAATTTAGTTAAACGATAAAATGCCGTTTTCAAGAGACTCAAAGGTTGAAATGTGATTTTTAGTTGCGTTATTTGTGTTCGCTTCAGAAATAGATCGTCAATGTTTTTGTTTTGGTGAATTAATTTCCAATTAAAAAAATAACCTAATTAAAGGGTTAAAGAAGAGGTGAGAGTTTTGTGGTCACTTGTCTGTATATAAACAAAGATTAGTGTTTTTCACTTAAACACAAAGTTAAAACTGTTGTCATAAAAGAAAAGAAGAAAGTGTGTTGTTCGGAGACCGCTTTTAATACCATTAGACCATAAGCAAGTAATAAGCTAGATTTTTTTATATAACTAAGCGACGAGTCAAGTAAGACGTTTACTGATGGTAAGTGATACGCTTGGTCATAACTTGCCGCTAAGATGATATATACACTGCACCACGTTGTACTCGCCTTGAGACATATGTTAAGTCTCGTTACCCCAGTAATTTCATAATAATCGAATTTCGAAATAAGTTTAACATACATCAGTGATGGTAGGTCGCTATGGTCGCATACCATGTTTCACCAGGTGGTAGGTCTCTGTTGCCGGAGACCGTCTGGATGGGTACCACCGCAGCTCCTATTGCAACCGACAAATAGTAGTGTGCGAACATTACTGTGTTCCGGTTTGAAGGGCGCTGTAGCTAGTGTAATTACTGGGGTAACGAGACTTAACACCTTATGTCTTAACGACGAGCGCAATGTGGTGCAGTGTGTACCATCTTAACTAGCACCGCGTTGTCATGGGCAAGCGTATCACTTACCATCAGGTGAACGTCTTGCTCGTCTTTTCGCATAATAGTATTAAAAAAAAACCATGTAGATCCGCAGAAAATATATTAATCACGTTAAGTAATATGCATCAATGTTTATTATTGTTTGTAAGCTTTAGTAATTTGATAACAATTATAGATTTTTTAAGTAACCAACTTTTTTACTAAATTATAAATTTACTGTTTCGTTGAGTTTCGCGACCACTAGTCTAGATAGAAGAGCCGTGATAGCCTAGTGGTTTGAACGCTCGCCTTCCACTCCGGAGGTAACGGGTTCGAATCTGGCGAACACCAATGAATTTTTCTGTTTACATGCAGTTATAACACCAACTAATATCACGCGCTCTGACGGTGAAGAACATCGTGAGGAAACTAACATATCTATGTGATGAGCATCCGTGCTCGCACTAGTATGTGAAATGAAGGCAATGGCAACACCACTCCGTTATAACTGACAAGTCGTGTGTTTCATCACACATGATGACCACGACCCTCAGTCATGAGGAAATACGACTTAGAAGTCTAGATTATTTTTTCTTATTCTTCTGCGTGATGATATAAGCGAGACGTTCACCTGATGGTAATACGCTTGCACGTACAGACACACCGCAGGCATTCATCCCTTCGTTGTCGATCTCCCGCGCATTAGGACTAAGCGTTTCGCTTCATCCTTCATAATGCGTACAGCGAGGGAGTGGAACAGTCTGCCGGCGTCAGTGTTTCCGTCCAGGTATGATGTGGAGGTCTTCAAGAAAGGAGTGAATAGGCTTCTTCTAGACTAGTGCGTTTTTCCACCTAGATTACATCGCCGCTTACCATCAGGTGGGATCGTAGTCAAGCACTAGTCTATCATAACAAAAAAAAAAATGTAACGTGCTGCTAGTTAAGATGATATACACTAACACATTAGATATTATAGTTATATATTTTATTATGTTTGTATAATTAGTTTTGTTGTCTCCGAAACGAGACCTTCGCAGAGCAACCCAGCAAAGCCTCCGCCAGACAAGCGTGAAGCGTTGTGTTTCGGTTGCGCGGCTCGCTTCAGCCGGGTGACCTTTATTATGTGTATTGCGTTTCATTGATCTAATTATACATCTAGTAGTATATTGTAAGTTACTATGGTTAAAGTTACAAGTAATTACTTTGGCTGCTGGTAGGTCTCGTGCCGGAGACCGTCTGGATGGGTACCACCGCAGCTCCTATTGCAACCGCCAAATAGTAGTGTGCGAACATTACTGTGTTCCGGTTTGAAGGGCGCTGTAGCTAGTGTAATTACTGGGGTAACGAGACTTAACACCTTATGTCTTAACGATGAGCACAATGTGGTGCAGTGTGTACCATCTTAACTAGCACCACGTTGTCATGGGCAAGCGTATCACTTACCATCAGGTGAACGTCTTGCTCGTCTCGTCGCAAAGTAGTATAAAAAAACCAGTAGTGTGATACTGTGTTTATTAAAGGGAGATGTAAGCTAGTGAATTTACTGGGGTAACGAGAGTAAACAGCTAGAGAAATTACTGGGGTGATCAGACTTAACTGCTAGTGAAATTATTTGGGTCACGAGACATAACAGGTAGTGAAATTACTGCGGTAATCAGACTTAACTGCTAGTGAAATTACTAGGGTAACGATACCTAAAACCCCATGTTTTAAGGCGACGAGCGCAATGTGGTGCAGTGTATACCATCTTAACTAGCAACACGTTGTCATGGGCAAGCGTATCACTTACCATCAGGTGAACGTCTCGCTCGTGTCGTTGCCTTGATTAAAAAAAATTAACCTTAAACAAACTTAGTTTTTACTTAACAATGTGAACGCGGACACTTAACGAAACCGCGAACTAACACAATATCATAATCTACATTACCAGGTCCACCGCAATCCGATTACCGGTAATGTTGTTGCGCAACTCGGATCCATCCTAGATAACCGCTGGACCTAAACGGCGTAACCTCTAGCGTTTCGCGTAATCTAGACTCTCGCGTTACCTAGGCGCGGCGTCGTGTTACCGGCGCGGTTAAGACGCGATCTCTACGACTCTGGAGACCATAATAACATTACAAGTGCGAGTGGACTTTCTTTATTCTTCTTAGCTAGAAGATGATCTTGAAAAGTTGTGACATGTCATAAATGTGTGAAAATGTCATAAATTAATATGTGACGAAATTATAATAGTAGAGAGGCGACGCCTGAAAGAAGAGATAAAAAAACTTGTTCACATCTGAAAAGGTATGAAAAAACTTAAAGGTCATAAGAAATATATTGTGAAAAAGATGAAAATGGAGAACACAAAAGAATGGAAGAAGAAAGACCCAGACCCAAATACGCAAAAAAACCTGACAACTTTTTTTTTTTAATTTTTAATAGACTAATGCTTCTACGATCCTGCCTGATGGTAAGCGGCGATGTAATCCGAGTGGTAAAGCGCACTAGTCCAGAAGCCTGTTCACTCTTTTCTTGAAGACCCCCACATACCTTGAACCTCTGACTCCTTCGGACTGTTCCAATCCCTCGCTGTACTAACATCATCATCATGTATATATCCTAACTAAAAGAAATTCGAACTCGTTCGGAGATTTACTAAGACAGCATGAGATCGTCTTTCTCTGTCTCGTCAGTTCATAAAAAAGATAAATTTCAATTGACCCATCGAACCACTTAAAATTGATTTACAGCGGTTTGTATATGAGTGAGGGGGAGAGAATCTTCAAATAATCACTTAAGTAAATAAATGAATAACTTTTATTGCGGACTCCGTATCCATAGTGATAAAAGAAAACAAAAAAGGATATAGTAATATACCTCACACAATAAACATATATATGTAAATTCTTCTTCTTCTAAGTCGTATTTCCTCATGACTGAGGGTCGTGGTCATCATGTTATTATTGAAACACACGACGACTCTCTTGGCAGTTACAATGGAGTGGTGTTGCCATTGCCTTCTCCATTTCACATACTAGTCTGACCACTGATGGTCATGGCATAGATATGTAGGTTTCCTCGCGATGTTTTTCTTCACCGTCAAAGCACGTGATATTAGTTGGTGTTTTATGCTAACTGCACATAAATTGAAAAATTCATTGGTGCAGGCCGGATTCGAACCCGGTACCTTCGCATTGGAAGGCCGGCGTTCAAACCACTAGGTTATCACGGCTCTATATATGTATATATGTAAATATAAATAAATTATAATTTCCAAAAAATACAACGAACGAATATTTTTTTTTATATGGGAAAGGAACCTAAACTTGGGATTTTCAGTGGGGCCTGAAAAGCGGAATGGCGCGAACGCCCGGACAGATTACTTAATGTGAACTTAATAAGTTATTGAATTAAGAGTCAGTTGCTTGTTGAATTTTTACTTACTAAAACCTTTAAGAGGTATTATATAGGTCTTGAGATATCTCAACGCTCATGACTTAGAAACTGTTTTACTTTTTTATTTTTGTATATATTTTTATTTATTTTTTTTATATACATTATTTTCTACCTATTTCTTATAAAAACAGTAGCTTTTTTTTTAAATAAATATATATATGTATTTTTTTTCTTTTTTTTTTTTTTGGTTTTTTGTTAGCAAGTTTTATTTTAGTATATATATGTCTTAGTTTTATTTAGTATGTATTATAGTTTAACAATATGCACCGAAATTACTTTCACTAATATAAAATTTTCCAACAAAAGGCCTACTGGAAGAAATTTCATATTGGAATAAGTAGTGCCGTTGCACTTAATGTCTGTACATTTAATTTTTAATCTGTGGTTTCTGTGTGCATAAATAAATAAATAAATAAATAAGATTGACCTTTCTTCACTTTACTCTTTCACTCATCGATTTCAGAGTGGGTAAGACGAAAGTTCTAATGCAAGTTCAATAGCTTAAGTAACTTAAGGAAATACTTCATCACCATCTCAACCGATGGACGTCCTCACTACTTACTAGTAATTTTATTTGTATTCAATAAGCAAACGGCAATCGAATGAAGGTCACACCTTGAGGAAGTCTGATAAAACAGTACGATACATTTGACAATTGGAACTGAAGGTGACCACCGTGACACTGAGTTAAGCGTGACCTTGTACATGTAGGCTGATCGAAAAAGTACTAAAATAAAACTAAAGTACTAAAGTACTTTTTTATTAGACGAAGCGTGGAGACGAGCGAGACGTTCATCTGATGGTAAGTGATATTTGGACATAACAACGCACCGCTAGTTAAGATGGTATACACTGCACCACATTGCGCTCGACGCCTTGGGACATGAGGTTTTAAGTCTCGTTACTTCAGTAATTTCACTAGCTGTTTAGTCTCGTTACCCAAATAATTTCACTAGCTGTTAAGTCTGATTATCGCAGTAATTTTACTAGCTGTTAAGTCTCGTTACCCCCAGTAATTTCACTAGCTGTTAAGTCTCATTACCCAAATAATTTCACTAGCTGTTAAGTCTGATTATCGCAGTAATTTTACTAGCTGTTAATTCTCGTTACCCCAGTAATTTCACTAGCTGTTTAGTCTCGTTACACAAATAATTTCACAAGCTGTAAAGTCTGATTACTACAGTAATTTTACTAGCTGTTAAGTCTCGTTACCCCAGTAATTTCACTAGCTGTTTAGGCTCGTTACCCAAATAATTTCACAAGCTGTAAAGTCTGATTACTACAGTAATTTTACTAGCTGTTAAGTCTCGTTACCCCCAGTAATTTCACTAGCTGTTAAGTCTCGTTACCCCAGTAATTTTACTAGCTGTTAGACTCGTTACCCAAATAATTTCACTAGCTGTAAAGTCTGATTACTGCAGTAATTTTACTAGCTGTTAAGTCTCGTTACCCCCAGTAATTTCACTAGCTTTTAAGTCTCGTTACCCAAATAATTTCCACTAGCTGTAGTCTGATTACTGCAGTAATTTTACTAGCTGTAAAGTCTCGTTACCCCCAGTAATTTCACTAGCTGTTAGACTCGTTACCCAAATATTTCACTAGCTGTTAGTCTCGTTACCCAAATAATTTCACTAGCTATAAAGTCTGATTACCGCAGTATTTTACTAGCTGTTAAGTCTCGTTACCCCCAGTAATTCACTAGCTGTTTAGACTCGTTACCCAAATAATTTCACTAGCTATAAAGTCTGATTACCGCAGTAATTTTACTAGCTGTTAAGTCTCGTTACCCCCAGTAATTCACTAGCTGTTTAGACTCGTTACCCAAATAATTTCACTAGCTATAAAGTCTGATTACCGCAGTAATTTTACTAGCTGTTAAGTCTCGTACCCCCAGTAATTTCACTAGCTGTTAGACTCGTTACCCAAATAATTTCACTAGCTGTAAAGTCTGATTACCGCAGTAATTTTACTAGCTGTTAAGTCTCGTTACCCCAGTAATTTCACTAGCTGTTTAGTCTCGTTACACAAATAATTTCACAAGCTGTAAAGTCTGATTACTACAGTAATTTTACTAGCTGTTAAGTCTCGTTACCCCAGTAATTTCACTAGCTGTTTAGGCTCGTTACCCAAATAATTTCACTAGCTGTAAAGTCTGATTACCGCAGTAATTTTACTAGCTGTTAAGTCTCGTTACCCCAGTAATTTCACTAGCTGTTAAGTCTCATTACCCAAATAATTTCACTAGCTGTTAAGTCTGATTATCGCAGTAATTTTACTAGCTGTTAAGTCTCGTTACCCCCAGTAATTTCACTAGCTGTTAAGTCTCATTACCCAAATAATTTTACTAGCTGTTAAGTCTCGTTACCCCAGTAATTTCACTAGCTGTAAAGTCTGATTACCGCAGTAATTTTACTAGCTGTTAAGTCTCGTTACCCCAGTAATTTCACTAGCTGTTAGTCTCCTTACCCAAATAATTTCACTAGCTTACAGTAGTAATATTTGAATACTGCTTGGCGGTAGAAGTAGTCACTGCAGTGGTCACCGGCAACAGAGACCTACCAGCAGCAGTAAACTTTAAACTAAAACACAATTTACTTTGACGTAGTAAATTCTTCATAGTATATTAATTATTAAAAAAAAATCACAAGACTATCCGAAATCCGCTTTAAAAAGTTTATCACATTATGATTTTTACACACAAATGAAACATGAATGAGATATTGATTAGTTAAAATTAAACATATAATTGCTTTAACTTAAGTGTTTTAAAGTTGAAGGCTGCATGATGAAGTTATAATAAAAGCAGTTTGACACTGAAATCGTCGTTGAACAATAAATAAATCTAGATAGAAATCACACAACTAAAACAAAGCTCTTTCTGCAAATTAGAAAGAATCTAATTTGTTATTTAATTGGTGTTCATCTTTACTAGTGGAAAGTATGTACAAATAATCAGCTACCTACATAAACATATGACAGTAAATAACGGTCGATAAGCCTTAGCCCGTACTGGATTTAATGAGCATGGTATATTATCTGATACGCAGGCCGTTTAATTAGGACTCGTTCACCACGATGGAGAGGGTGGGGAATTTTAATAAGCCTGCAGATATAATGTAGCACAAGCTCGAAATTAAAAAAAACTGGTATCACCAATGCTCATATCTTTTATATAATAAAACCTAACGAATAGGCATGTTTGTGTGTTTTTTAAGCTCTTTTTCATTTTGAGCGAGAGCTTCCAAGAGGATCGGTCGGAGTTTCGAAAGCGACCTCCGATCGTCGTCTCGATGCGGCTGAATGTGTTGTTTTTTTTTTTTTATACTACTGTGCGTCGAGACGAGCAAGACGTTCACCTGATGGTAAGTGATACGCTTGCCCATGACAACGCGGTGCTAGTTAAGATGGTATACACTGCACCACATTGCGCTCGTCGCATGGAGACATAAGTTGTTAAGTCTCGTTACCCCAGTAATTACACTAGCTACAGCGCCCTTCAAACCGGAACACAGTAATGTTTGCACACTACTATTTGGCGGTTGAAATAGGAGCTGCGGTGGTACCCACCCAGACGGTCTCCGGCAACAGAGACCTACCACCTGGTAAAAGGTGTTGCCAGGGTACTGTTCACTAACAGGACCAAATTTCATTTGGAACTTTTCAAAAATATAGAGCGGTTTGAAGGTTTCAAAATATTGTTCAAATGAAACATTTGCGAATTAGCAAAACAGGTTAGTTTTTTTTAAAAATCATGGTTTTGAATATTTTGAAAAAGATTAACGCAAAAAAAAATGTATTTAATTACAGTTCCTTAATTAATTATAAAACTGTAGCGCAACTTGCGCGTGCGCTGCCTCGTTAATAAAACAAATAATTTATTATTGTCTGATGCATCCGCCATTACAACTGTTAAAGTTTGGAAGTGTTTGGTACTGCTTTCAAAGAGGAAATCGACAATAGTTTTATAGCGAGAAAGCGATGTATATTATTGCAGTAAAGGCTTGTACTTTGCGAGTTGTAATATAATCTGTGGTACAGACAGGAGCGAGATTTACGATCCATTATCGAGGCTCGGCGTACTCGGGGCCGCGCGTTTTGAATGCGCAGCCGCAGCCGGTTACGTCAACGAGTGATCTCATCACTCGTACAATACTATTGATTGGGATTTATTTAATTTAGTATCTACTGTTACATTTTGAAGATCGTGAGGTGGAACGGTCGCGCTGGAGTACAATTCTAGTGGCACATGTTCAGCGTGGAGCCAGGAGTGAGCAAGGAGCTGTGGTACTGGTTTGAACGCCGGCCTTCCAATCCGAAGGTACCGGGTTCGAATCTGACGAACAGCAATAAATTTTTCTATTTACGTGCAGTTATAACACCAACTAACATCACGCGCTCTGACGGTGAAGAACATCGTGAGGAAACCTGCATATCTATGTCATGAGCATCCGTGATCGGAATAGTATGTGAAATGGAGAAGGCAATGGCAACACCACTCCATTATAACTGACAAGTAAGTCGTCGTGTGTTTCATCACACATGATGACAATGACCCTCAGTCATGAGGAAATACGACTTAGAAGAAGATGTTCAGCGTAGCGGTACACGCAATGCTGGAAGGCCTACCACAAAATGGACCTAACGATCTGGTGAAGGTCGCGAGAGATCTTTGGGGGAGGCTTTTGTCTAGCAGTGGGCTCCTATAAGCTGATAATGTTGATGTTGAACAGTGGTCGATAATAGCTTTAAATGATGATGATGATGATTTCTTTTAATGTATGTATTTATATGGGAATTTATCCTATAAAGAGAAGTTAGTGAAGCAGTTGTTTGGATAAGTCGGTAACTTTTTTTATTCTATGACGCGACGAGACGAGCAAGACGTTCACCTGATGGTAAGAGATACGCCCGCATATAACTTACCGCTATTTAGGATGGTATACACTAAGGTAGAGACAGTGTTAAGTCTCGTTACTCCAGTAACTTTATAATCTAGTAACACCCTTCAATAAACACACTACTGTTTGTTAGAAATAGTCACTGAGGTCTCCGGCAACAGAGACCTACCAGCATTTCCTTCACGTTTAAACTTAATGATATTGAACCCGCATCTCGCCGAGTTTCAATGTAATACCATCGCACTGACCTTCGCTGCTCAATGTTTTCGCTTCATTTAATCACTATCATGTTACATAGATACTTTTTGCTATAGGCTCCGTGGGTCCACTGCAGAGCTTATTTCCGTCGCCGAGCAGCAGTGCGTGAACATAACTGTGTTCCGGTTTGAAGGGCACTGTACCCAGTGAAAATTTGCTAACGGGATTTACTCCGCGGTCTCCGGCATGAGATTTACATTCAGAAGAAACAATTATAAAAACTGTAACTAATATTTTTTTAATGCCTTTTGTTGGGACGCTTATTCCCACAATGGGTGAAGAAACTTTCATAATTTTCATATGTCCGCGCGATCACGTTGAAAAATCATTTAATTCCTAAAATTAGTTAAATATCAGCGCATATACGTTTTGTAATCGTCTTTTCGTTAAAAATGTATTAATAATGATTTTAAGTTCAATTTAGAGATGACTCATGTTTTTGTAAATCTTGCGCGGGTATGAAAAGAAACGCGTCGGCGTTATAAAAACAGTCGCGCTCCGTCCGCCGGAGTGTGCGGACGTGTTAAAAAATCTTTACGCTGTCGGATAAATGTAAAATTCTGCAAATTAAAGTTTTGTTGAACAATGGGCAATCTTCAACACGATGTTGGTGTTACTCTCAACGCTGATATTATGTTTTAAAAATACTTCAGAAGCTACTGACCTTACAGAATGTTTTTTTTATCAAAACTTAACAAAATCGGCTTCTGTTTTAAGCGCAAAGTTAATGTTAAAATTATGTCTACTCTTTATAATAAATATAGCATAATTAATATGTTATAGTTATATTTATATCATAATTAATATGCAATCATCAGCGACTACATTTTTTAAAAACGGTGTATTATTAACTGGAAACTGGTTCTTCAAAGGCGCCGGTAGATAAGAGCTCGGAGCAAGGTCGGCTCCAAGGAGAAATAAACATGGTAGGGTTTACGAATTTTTTATATGTTCTTCGATATACTTATTAGTGGTAGTTATTTGCGATGACTGATGACGATATTACGAGTATGATAAATTAGTAGCGGTAGAGACTTATCATCTCATGTCTAAATATGGTGCTGTGTGAACATCCTAACCAGCGCCATATCATTATGGTACTTTTTTTTTATACTACTATGCGACGAGACGAGCAAGACGTTCACCTGATGGTAAGTGATACGCTTGCCCATGACAACGTGGTGCTAGTTAAGATGGTACACACTGCACCACATTGCGCTCGTCGTTAAGACATAAGGTGTTAAGTCTCGTTACCCCAGTAATTACACTAGCTACAGCGCCCTTCCAACCGGAACACAGTAATGTTTGCACACTACTATTTGGCGGTTGAAATAGGAGCTGCGGTGGTACCCATCCAGACGGTCTCCGGCAACAGAGACCTACCACCTGGTAAAAAACTTTATAGTTCTCTCTCTCATCTACTTGGCTGCATATATTTTTCGTCTACCCAGTTAGATTTTTGGTGAAGTGTTTGTGTTCGGTTCAGCCCTAAGCAAAATATTTAAAGCGTGAATTTACTTAGCCACATACCGAAGGACGTATCACGCGAATCGAGATTAGATACACATCGTCAGATAACGTAAATATTTATTTAGAAATTGACTCATTCTAGAAGTAATTTGAACTGATGTTATAACCTGTATGAAATCTAAAATAATTTCTGTCTGTTATTACCCTATCAAGTGTTTCTGATGTGCCTCTTAATTGTTTGAAGGTTAGCTGTTACTTAGAACATAGTCAAACATTTTGCGTGCAAAGTGGATGTGATGCTGGTCTACTTCCATGTTTCACAACCGGAGAAGGCGAGGGGATTCTTTATTTCTAAATCAATGGGTATAAAAGTAAAGAAATTCCGAATTGTATGACAGTGGTTTTAATTGTAGTTAACGATACGAAGGGTATTACTTATGGTAGGTCTCTATTGTCGGAGATCGTCTTTGTAATTACCATCGCAGCTCTTAATTTGACTGCTAAAACAGAGAGAAGACATTACCGAATTTCAGGTTGAAGGTAGCTCGTGAAATTACTGAGGCAACGAGAGTGCAGTGTAAAGATCGTAAATATTATATTGTTAAGAGCCGTATTATTTACTATCAGGTGAACGCTCTCCCCCGTTGCCTCACTTTAAAAAAAATACACTATAATGTAATGCATAAAAGATACATTTAAGAATGTAATGGATGAAATATGAAAACTCACTTACTACTCTATTTCTAACATAGTGCCTTCCAAGATCAGGATGGATGGTCCGAATAAATTAAAACTTGTTCAAAAAATTTGTATAGTGTCATCAGTAATACAAAAGCGGCCAAATTATGCGCATGCGCACGAGGAATCGTCATCACCGGCCGTGGTCGTATCGAGTGGTAGATACGATCGGAGGAAGTTTCGCCAGCGTGAACCCGATGAAAATCACAATGGATCCACACTGGTTGAATTCTGAATGACAATTACCGGTTTTTTTAAATGGCTACTGCTCGATTTAATTTGCATTTCATTCGTGCTACAAGACACAATGGAACATGGAACATATTAACAGACAACAGATGGAAGAGACGAACAACCCGATCCAAGGATGATGACGCTATTCACCATCAGATGAATGATCTGCTCGTCCCATCGCTGTAAGCGCTGTCATTGGTGACAATGACTTAAAAAGCTCTAGGTAACTAAATAAACTGAATAAATAAAATTCACTGCACTTTAATCCATACAAAGCTTTGGCTTACCAAACAGTTTAGCCCTAGACCTACTCTAGACCAGTGGATGTAAATAGACGGAAACGGTGTTTGAAATATTGGATGAACTTAAAAGAGAAAAATAATGAAACACATACAGTAAATCAGTAAACACCAAAAACGGTAACAGACATCTCTAAAAAGTTTATAACTTGATAGTTTTTAAATGGATCATTTTTTTTTTTCATACAGCTAAGAACAACCTGAAGTATCTTTTTTTAAAGGAAAATGGGTTGAAAAATACTAATGAGAATTGCAATAGGAGCTCTGAGTTTGAACGGAAACAGAACTGGTTCGTCATCAAAGTAAATTATGGAGTTTTGGCTTCTAAAAGACTTTAATAGAAATTATAAAAAAATATGTTATGATTAGTTCTCTTCCGTACTAAAATTTATTTATGTCTTTTTATATTTATGTTCAAGATCAAGTAATATGCTGTGCTGTAAATCTCCTGGCTTCTCTTCTTGGATATTAGCAAGTGTTGTCCTTATTTTTATCTCATTCAACTTAACGAGCAAGACGTACCAGGTGGTAAGTCTCTGTTGCTGGAGACCGTCTGGATGGGTACCACCGCAGCTCCTATTGCAACCGACAAATAGTAGTGTGCGAACATTACTGTGTTCCGGTTTGAAGCGCGCTGTAGCTAGTGTAATTACTGGGGTAACGAGACAACACCTTATGTCTCAAGGCGACGAGCGCAATGTGGTGCAGTGTGTACCATCTTAACTAGCGCCGCGTTGTCATGGGCAAGCGTATCACTTACCATCAGGTGAACGTCTTGCTCGTCTCGTCGCAAAGTAGTATAAAAAAAAAAGTTCACTTGTGGTGAGTGATACGCTCGCCCATAACATACCGCTAGTTAAGATGGTATACAATGCACAACATTGTGCTCGTCGCTTTGATATGTTAAGTGTCTTTACTTTAGTAATTCCTATAGCTATAGCTCTCAATCAGATATCTACCAGCTGCAATCTTATATTAAAATGAATAAATAAGGACCGCAATATCCGTAGGTGTTGTATAAACGTGTGAATCATGACCTCTGCGCGTACGCCGACTCTATTTTTACACTTTCACCGAATCTGATTCAGGAGTTGTGCAGTTATCTGTCCGACATCGGTTGTCACTGTTGTACCATAGAAAGCGGCGATTCTAATATTATTCAGACCTACATTGAATTTATAGACAAACAGACCAACTATTTGTGTGGGTAGTTTTGTATTAGTTTCATAGCGTCATCTCACCTAAAAATTTATTACAGATCCGGATGAGACGTTCACCTGTTGGTAATAGATACCCTTGCCCATAACAACGTGTCGCTAGTTAGGATGATATACACTGCACCATATTGCGCTCGTCGCTTAGAGACACAATTTTTTAAAACATGTTACTTTAGTAATATTACTAATTACAAAGACCTTTATGGTAGCTACCTAGACGCTTCTTCTTCTTGTCGTTCTTCGGCGGACAGAGATTTACCATCAGTAAAATAAGTAGTTAAGCTCATTGATGTCCACCGCTGCACATGCTTTAGCTAAGTTGTTCTAAGTTAAGTTCTAAGTTGTTGTGGGAGTCTTCGAAAAAAGAGTGAACAGGGTTTTTCTAGACTAGTGCGCTTTACCACCTAGATTACATCGCCGCTTACCATCAGGTGGGATCGTAGTCAAGCACTAGTCTATCCTAAATAAAAAAAAAAAGTTATGATTGAAGGCTGCAATCGATATGCTTGGTATTAAGGTGGTAATATTCTAAAGAAAACCTGCTTATTTTCTATAGTAGTTCTATTTTAGTCGACTTTTATCAAACCCCTACAAAATGTTTTCACCTATAATACATTTTTTATATGACTCAAGGATAATAATATCTTATAATATTTCCGATAGGTTATTGGATATAAAATAATCAATCTCCTAATCGCCGGTTAATAACTTGGACTTCAAGTTACGGTGGCTAAGTTAAAGCGAGCAAGTTTAGATATAACAACGGAGTGAGTCAGTGCAATGCGTCATGGGCCATTACAGTGCCTTGAACCTGTCTTTTGTGTAATTGGTGTTTATTGCACTAGCGTTGACCTCGGTTCGATTCTGGTGATGCCCGCATCACTTACAGCACCAACGAAAGTCTCCATAAGTAAAGTCACATGTATGTTAAAAATTTATTTTTAGTCTCTATCACCTGATTGCATCAGAGTCTGATGCGCTGACTTAAATACTCCGTAACGTTTGTGACTTTTAAACCGGAACAGCTACATGGATACTCTTTCAGGATATTGATGTACAGGATATGGAGGCGAGGAATACGAAATTAAAAAATCCATAGCTCTTTCGTTTAAGATGTGAAAGGTGAAACTTAGCACTGTGGGTAGGAAAAAAGCAACATAGAAAAATTTTACTGAGAATCGAACCCATGGCCTTTGTGTCCAGCGTGAATTAACCGCTAGACGATTCCGACACATTCTAATCTTATAAGGTAATACCCGGATAATAACACTCGTCACACACCACATCTACTGGTGGTAGGTCTCTGTTGCCGGAGACCGTCTGGATGGGTACCACCGCAGCTCCTATTGCAACCGACAAATAGTAGTGTGCACACATTACTGTGTTCCGGTTTGAAGCGCGCTGTAGCTAGTGTAATTACTGGGGTAACGAGACTTAACATTTTATGTCTCAGGCGACGAGCGCAATGTGGTGCAGTGTGTACCATCTTAACTAGCAGCACGTTGTCATGGGCAAGCGTATCACTTACCATCAGGTGAACGTCTTGCTCGTCTCGTCGCATAGTTGTAAAAAAAATAACACAAATGTGTCGTCTTTCCAGTTTGTTATTTTGTATAACGTAGCGATGAGTATTTTTATTCCTCATTTCACCGCGAGGAAGTGCATCGACACAAAACAAAATAACACAAAAACGAAAACTATAATGAATGAATCAGTCGACGGCTCGCGGCGGCGGACATTATAAAATTAGAGCTAAATGAAATACAAAAGCGATCCGTGCATTCCGAATAGAAAGATAACTATGGATGTGGTAATAAATATAATAGTTCACTGCTGGTAGGTCTCTACTGACCGTATAGGTACCACCGCAGTGACTATTTCTAACAAACAGTAAATAAACATTACTGTGTTTACTGAAGGGTGATGTGAGCTAGTGAAGTTACTGTAGTAACGAAATTTAACAGCTATGTCTCAAGGCGAGGAGTGCAATGCGGTGCAGTGTATACCACCTTAACTAGTATCACGTTGTTATGCAAGCGTATCACTTACCATCAGGTGAAAGTCTTATTCGTCTCATCGCCGAATAAAATTATTTTTTATTTGAGATCTGCGAGTAGATCGATCACCAGATAGTAAGTGATACGCATATCGTAGCCCCGGTTAAGATGGTATACAGCACCACATTGAACTCGTTGCTCAAGAGAAGATGTTCCATCCATGTAATCGGTAAACGGTAATATTTGCAAACTATTATTTATCGACAGATTGTTACAAGTATTTTTTTTTTAAGTTTGCATTCATTTAAAATTATATCTATTACCATTTTACCCACATTGATATTATATGTAAGCCGTGATAGCCTAGTGGTTTGAACGCCGGCCTTCCACTGCGTAGGTATCGGGTTCGAATCCGGCCTGCACCGATGAATTTTTCAATTTATGTGCAGTTAGCATAAAACACCAACTAATATCACGCGCTAAGATGGTGAAGGAGAACATCGTGAGGAAACCTGCATATCTATGTGATGAGCATCCGTGCTCGCACTAGTATGTGAAATGGAGAAGGCAATGGCAACACCACTCCATTATAACTGAAAGGAGAGTCGTCGTGTGTTTCAATAAAAACATGATGACCACGACCCTCAGTCATGAGGAAATACGACTTAGGAGATATTATATGTAAGCCGTGATAGCCTAGTGGTTTGAACGCCGGCCTTCCACTGCGTAGGTATCGGGTTCGAATCCGGCCTGCCCACTGCGTAGGTATCGGGTTCGAATCCGGCCTGCACCGATGAATTTTTCAATTTATGTGCAGTTAGCATAAAACACCAACTAATATCACGCGCTAAGATGGTGAAGGAGAACATCGTGAGGAAACCTGCATATCTATGTGATGAGCATCCGTGCTCGCACTAGTATGTGAAATGGAGAAGGCAATGGCAACACCACTCCATTATAACTGAAAGGAGAGTCGTCGTGTGTTTCAATAAAAACATGATGACCACGACCCTCAGTCATGAGGAAATACGACTTAGGAGATATTATATGTAGAACTATATTTTAATGTGTGGAAAGTAACGCTTATTACTATGTTAGTATATGTAGACGCTGGTATTTTCCAGGAGTTATTATTTACGTGGGTATTGGTGGTATTCTATTCTATCTCCTACATCAATAAAAATTCTACTATGGTTTCACAAATTACAATCGTATCCAGTGAAAGGAATTTACGTTCAAAGATTAAAGGCATACGGACAGTATACCAGTTCAAACGTTTTTTACTACCTTACTGGAGATCATCAGTGTAAGTGATTTTTAAGATCTACCGCAGATCAAAGGAACGAGGTTAACGTTGTTTGTTAACAAATGAAAGTTAACTCTCATGAATATAGCGTAACACAGTTCATGCCGAGAAGTGTGCGGAATAAAGTTCAATACTTTTAAACCGCCTTTTTTTTAAGAGGGAAATCTTCTAAAAGATAGTCTTCTGGGGGGAAGACAGCAGGGTTATGTGAATCCCCCACATGTATTTTGATTATGTTTATTTGAACCTTTAGAATTTTATTGGTCATTGGTCGAAAAGATATCGGCCAAATGAGCGCCGCCTCAATTTGGTCTTCCAATAAGGTAATTTCTTTTGGCCCACCTTGTACAATATATTTTACAATTTTTTATAATAACGCTAACATTACCCATAACTATCGATATGAGGTCAAGTATCTCAAGCACGCTTCTGTGAGGTCAAGTTTCAGGTTTGTTGTGAAGTGGGGTCATTAGAAAACCAAACCGAAACATTAACAACTCACTAATGATACATCTGCTACAAGTGGTTAATGTATACACAGATAATAAATGCACTTGGTGCTCAATTTGTTAAGATCTTACATTATCTCTGGTAACGAGTGTGCGATGCTGTTGAACTTACACTTAGTCTTTGATAACGTACAGGGTGTTTCGTAATAGACGACAAATATTTTTAGGTTAGAAAATACATGATCATAAGTCAACATACCAAAAGTTTAAGTTAAAAAAAAACTTGTAGATTTTCGAAATATTTCTTGTATATGACCTTGATATCACTTTAAGTAAAAAACCTGAAACTTTTTCACAGTAATTACGTCACATCCTACATATTATAGAAAATTTTGTATTGATTTATATAAATATCGCGTTGTCTTTATTAGTAAAACATTTTTTTTATTTATTGATGAGACGTTCACCTGATGGTAAGTGATACGCTTGTACATAACGCGGCGCTAGTTAAGATGGTACACACTGCACCACATTGCGCTCGTCGCCTTGAGGCATAAGGTGTTATGTCTTGTTACCGTAGTAATTTCACTCGATTACAGTGCCCTTCAGTAAACACAGTAATGTTTGCACACTACTGTTTGTCGATTGAAATAGTCACTGCGGTGGTACCTAGACAGATACTTAAACAGGCTAGTAATTAGACTTGACATATGTATCAATGCGACGAGTACTTTTGTTGTGTGAACTTCTTAAGTACAACTTGATGGAATTTATTATACAGAGAGTAATAGAAAATACTTAAAAGTATTTTGATAACCTGTTTTCCGATCTTAATACTGTGTTATTTACGTACAACGTATGTCTTCTGTAAAATGTGATGGTTTTCTATATTTCATTGCTCGTTCTTAAGAATTTTTCGTTTCGTTTTTATTTTCGTTTTTACCACGTGGTAGGTCTCTGTTGCCGGAGACCGTCTAGGTGGGTACCACCGCAGCTCCTATTTCAACCGCCAAATAGTAGTGTGCAAACATTACTGTGTTCCGGTTTGAAGGGCGCTCTAGCTAGTGTAATTACTGGGGTAACGAGACTTAACAACTTATGTCGACGAGCGCAATGTGGTGCAGTGTGTACCATCTTAACTAGCACCGCGTTGTCATGGGCAAGCGTATCACTTACCATCAGGTGAACGTCTTGCTCGTCTCGACGTACAGTAGTATAAAAAAAAATACGTAATAAGATGCCTTCGCATTCGCATGTACTGGTGGAAACTGATGATGTATGTGTTAAGATCAGATAGACTAAGAGCACGGGCTGGATATCGTCTGCGACACTTAATCTATGTTAAAAGCTAGAAATAAACGGGCATCGAACCCGCGCCGCATCAATATAATTGTTACCGCATTCGGTCAACTGTTTACGCCGTCCCCCCGGCTCCGGCGTTTGATGTCGTTGAGAAATCGCTTCCGCTGCGGGATACGAATGCACCACGGTGTGGATTCGATTCCCGGATTTTTAAAATAACCCCCTCCCTAGAATCGACGAGACGAAAACGTTCACGTTATTGTGAGTGATGCGATGTGGCGGTATTTAGCAAAATGTTGATCGTCTCTTCGTTTAGAGACGAGTTTTTTTTTAAAATAACATAATACAATAACACTGCATTTAATTGTGAAAAATATACTTGTAACCAGTAATTTTTTTTTTATACTACTATGCGACGAGACGAGCAAGACGTTCACCTGATGGTAAGTGATACGCTTGCCCATGACAACGTGCTGCTAGTTAAGATGGTACACACTGCACCACATTGCGCTCGTCGCCTTGAGACATAAGGTGTTAAGTCTCGTTACCCCAGTAATTACACTAGCTACAGCGCCCTTCAAACCGGAACACAGTAATGTTCGCACACTACTATTTGGCGGTTGAAATAGGAGCTGCGGTGGTACCCATCCAGACGGTCTCCGGCAATAGAGACCTACCACCTGGTTTACCACCATTTGCTACATTCATACAAAGTTTACTGGTTGGTGGTAGATCTTTTAATAATATGGAAATGATATCAACCATTAACTGTTATTTAACGTGTTAAGTAACGACGCAGACTATACCCAATGTAATCTATAGAAGATACACACCCAACGGATTGAGACCCCTAGAATCTGGTTTAAAATATCTTATAAACCCTGACTTTCTTCCAGGTCTACTACGGATGAGGCAAACGGTTAGTTTTTAAAAATTATTACAGAATACCTTAAAGTATTATATAATTTTGATTACAAAGGATAACACAACTTAGATTAATATACTGAGTACGTATCAGAATCAAATAAATCCAAAGATTTTTAGTTTCAGCCCTAAAAACATTGAACACTGTTTATAACGCAGCCTGAAGTGATGATCACGACCATTCTGTCAAGAGTGATACCGACAAAGAAGAATAACGCATCATGTATAAAATACTCAATAAGCACACCGCTGGTTAACTATACGATGATAAAAATAGTACGTAATAATCTGTTGCAATATAATTACTAGATGCTAAGTTCATAAAGGAACTGCCCGTCAAGGTTAAACCCTGAAGCCGTACATGGTGTAACGAGTGGTGAACGCTTTGTGTATATACATCATGTGCATACAAGGATTTGTATCGAGTTCGCGGTTAATAGACAATCCAACAATAACCATAAGAACAAAGACACTAGATTAGCGGGGTATTCGATAGATAGGATTTCCCGGTATCTTCTTCTTAAAGTGCCTCTCCATTGCTGGAGGTTGGCCGTCAGTTCTGCGAATTTCTGCCTATTTTGAGCCACGGGACAGTTGCTCCACGTTGGTGATACCAGTCCACTGCCTTATGTTCCGTAGCCAGGATTTTTGTCGGCGTTCAACACGTCTTTTTCCTTTAACTTTGCCCATCATTATAAGTTGAAGCAGGTGTAATCTATCGTGCCGAAACACGTGGCCAAGATATTCAACCTTTCGCTTTTTAATGGTCTGCAATACTATCCTGGTTTGGTCGACACGTTGGAGAACATTATCGTTGGTGATTTTGCGGGGCGACTTATAGGCAGCATGCGTCTTTAACACCACATCTCGAACGCTTCCAAACGCCTCCTGGTATCCTCAGAGTCCAGGCCTCACAACCATACATAAGTATCCCGGTATACGTTTATATAATAGTAACGATAAAAAATATCCACACGACGCTGGAATCTGTGCCGCATTACTCACGTAGATAATTTGAGAAAACGTTTGCACTTCGTGTGCACCTATCGTTAAGATTTGGGTTATCACCGATAAAGGAGCCTCTGTATCTTCTTTTATAAGCTAACGTTGACAAATTGAATACTATTTATTTATTGATGCCTCTGTAGCAGAAGACTATTTGAGCTACAACCGCAGCATCTACTTCTGCCAGATAGTATTGTGGAAACATTACTGTATAACTTATTTTGAAATAATGGTTTAGGTAATCATGTCAATCTCCGGGTATTTTATCGTGACTGTTACGTTAAAGTATTTTCTCGAGGAGAATAATGACTGCATGTTTAGGAAGCCCACGTTCAGCAGTGGACTCCAGCATGAAACGATAAATGCTGCAGCTATTGAAAATATTATGAGATCTGCATTTTAAAATATCAAGCTCACTAAGGTTACTTAACAAGTTGTACTTTTTTGAGATACTTAAGTGGTGTGATAGAGATCAATAAAGTTAACTTTAAGTTGAGATGGAATAGTTTACTTGCCTTTATAAACACAGTCAACCTTACGTGTTCAAGAGAGAAGTTAGACAGATGTAGAAATATATTTATTTAAACTTCTATGCAGAGTTAACAGACAAGAAAAAATACTTTTGGAGTAGTGCGCTACCATAATCAAGATTTTTTTTAATCTACGAGGTGACGAGATGAGTGAGACGGTCACCTGATGGTAAGTGATCTGCTAGCCTTTAACACGCCGCTAGTTAATATGGTATACACTGCACCACATTACGCTCGTCGCCTAGAGACATAAGGAGTGTAGAATGTTACACGTATAATGAACCCAATTTCCCAAATTCACAGGAAGACTGATCTGTCAGATTTCTTAACATCACAATTCATCAGGACATGTTTTTTTTTTTAATTTAGGATAGACTAGTGCTTGACTACGATCCCACCTGATGGTAAGCGGCGATGTAATCTACTGGTAAAGCGCACTAGTCTAGAAGAAGCCTGTTCATATATTTTTTTGTTTATATACTTCGACTGGATTAAAGAAAAAAAAACTGTTTTCTAGCGAAAAAATTACATAACACATTCAAATTAGGGCGGCAACTAAATGATGTCACGTTTAAAAATACATCTAGCGCCATCTAGCGTATCTCATGCGAATACGTAACGACTTAGTTAAAAAATCCACCATTGAACATTCTAGAAGTATGTCTAACTAGTTCAAGCATTTGTATGTATATAAACAATCTTCAATATACAACATAGTATTTCATAACTAACGACTGATAATCAGCAAATAGATTGCGTTCGGAGTTGATGTCCTTACGTAAGCGGCTAATGAAGCTGCGGCGTGTGTCAAACTGTTTACATTTACACCGAGCAAGCTGTTTACACTGTAAACAATCCGATGTCGTAAATGGATGATGTCGTTTGGAAATCACTAGGTCAGTAAACGTATAGTGAATGGTGTTTACATGATGGATAGTACTTAATTATGTTTGTATGTGTTAGATTGTTAGAGCTCAAATAAGCTGATGATCTGATGGAAGAACGAGGGGAACAGCAGGATTGATTGGGGTGGAGCTCTTGAGGAGAGGTGGATCCACCAGTAACGATGATGAAGTATTAGATTAAAATTCCCACTGTCGGAGTCAGTTTTTGATTTTTGAAACATATTGGTTTGTTTAGCTTTTTTGGAATCGAACCTGCGTTTACTCAAGACGTTAAAGATGTAACTTTTTATGTACTTATCTACCACCGCTTCGACTTATCAGAATCAAAGCTTTGTTTATAGTAAAGTGACGGCGGAGTAGCTACCACCGCAGTTCGTATTTCTGTCGCCAGACAGTATGCAAATATTACTGTTCAGATATGAACGGTGCTGTAGCTAATTATTTTTTTTTTTTATACTACTATGCGTCGAGACGAGCAAGACGTTCACCTGATGGTAAGTGATACGCTTGCCCATGACAACGCGGCGCTAGTTAAGATGGTACACACTGCACCACATTGCGCTCGTCGTTAAGACATCAGGTGTTAAGTCTCGTTACCCCAGTAATTACACTAGATACAGCGCGCTTCAAACCGGAACACAGTAATGTTCGCACACTACTATTTGGCGGTTGAAATAGGAGCTGCGGTGGTACCTACACGGTCTTCGGCAACAGAGACTTACCACATGGTACTGGGTTGACGGACTAAATATCTCAAGTCACGAAGCGACAAACGCAATGTCTAACTAGCGCCACCTTATGGGCAAGACTTACCATAACGTGAACGTCTCGCTTATAACGCAGAATGGAAAAAAAAATTTATTAAGTAATGTATGAGCCCAAGGCTTTCCTATTACAACCATATTCATTGAGAAACGGAACTGGTTTTTTTTTTTTTTTGGAAACAATTACATCGCTGCGACCTCGGAGCGGCGGCGGCCGTTTCCTTAGTCTCCGCGTTCTCGTTACGAAAACATTAAAAAAAAAATAATAACTGCCTACAATTGTTTGTCATCTAACTACGCCTGTGACTGATTCGTTCTTGAAAAAAATCCATCGTCATTTATTTCTTTAAGTAGCTCTCGCTCGGTGATCGCGAAATTTTTAATTCAGTAATACCATTGAGTAAACGTTTCAACCTTCGAACCTTTGCATCATCTATATTCATTTCGGCTTATCGTCATCCACGGCTGAACACAGACCTCAATTGTCGCTACTGTAGTCAGGCTTTATATGTAGGTACTTCTCAAGCTTAGTACATATATTTTTAGTCTCTATCATCACATCAGCGTAAGAGGCTGATGCGCTGACTTAAATACTCCGTAACGCTGTAACTTTTAAACCGGAACAGCTAAATTAATACTCTATCGGGATATTGATGTACAGGATATGGAGAGGAGAGATCCGATATACAATGTCTACAGCTCTTCCGGCTAAGGAGATATGAAAGGTTAAAGTTAGCACTGTGGAACGAAAGCAAAAAATAAAAATTTAGCTGAAAATCGAACTCATGACCTTTATGTCCAGCGTGAATTAGCCGCTAGACCATTCCGGCAAATTCTAATCTTATAAGGTAATAGAGACCCGGATAATAAGATTCATGCGTCGATTTCCTAACTTGTTTTATTCAATGAAGCGACGATGAGTCGCTTCATTGAAAGTTGGATTGAAAGTTGGATTGAAAGTTGGATTGAAAGTTGGATTGAAAGTTGGATTGAAAGTTGGATTGAAAGTTGGATTGAAAGTTGGATTGAAAGTTGGATTGAAAGTTGGATTGAAAGTTGGATTGAAAGTTGGATTGAAAGTTGGATTGAAAGTTGGATTGAAAGTTGGATTGAAAGTTGGATTGAAAGTTGGATTGAAAGTTGGATTGAAAGTTGGATTGAAAGTTGGATTGAAAGTTGGATTGAAAGTTGGATTGAAAGTTGGATTGAAAGTTGGATTGAAAGTTGGATTGAAAGTTGGATTGAAAGTTGGATTGAAAGTTGGATTGAAAGTTGGATTGAAAGTTGGATTGAAAGTTGGATTTTTTTATTGATGTTTCCGATTATTAGTTCCATAAAAGAGCAAATCTAAACTTTGGGCCAGTTTTGACCAAAAAATATGGATACTCTGCCTGAAATTGTCGCCCAAGCTGTAGCACTTCTGCCGGCCAAATCAATTCGAAATTACAAAAAATAAAAATTTAGCTGAGAATCGAACTCATGACCTTTATGTCCAGCGTGAATTAGCCGCTAGACCATTCCGGCAAATTCTAATCTTATAAGGTAATAGAGACCCGGATAATAAGATTCATGCGTCGATTTCCTAACTTGTTTTATTCAATGAAGCGACGATGAGTCGCTTCATTGAAAGTTGGATTGAAAGTTGGATTTTTTTATTGATGTTTCCGATTATTAGTTCCATAAAAGAGCAAATCTAAACTTTGGGCCAGTTTTAACCAATAAATATGGATGCTCGGCCTGAAATTGTCGCCCAAGCTGTAGCACTTCTGCCGGCCAAATCAATTCGAAATTACAAAAAATAAAAATTTAGCTGAGAATCGAACTCATGACCTTTATGTCCAGCGTGAATTAGCCGCTAGACCATTCCGGCAAATTCTAATCTTATAAGGTAATAGAGACCCGGATAATAAGATTCATGCGTCGATTTCCTAACTTGTTTTATTCAATGAAGCGACGATGAGTCGCTTCATTGAAAGTTGGATTGAAAGTTGGATTTTTTTATTGATGTTTCCGATTATTAGTTCCATAAAAGAGCAAATCTAAACTTTGGGCCAGTTTTAACCAATAAATATGGATGCTCGGCCTGAAATTGTCGCCCAAGCTGTAGCAGTTCTGCCGGCCAAATCAATTCGAAATTACAAAAAATATAAAAAAAAAAAAAAAAACACTGCACCACATTGCGCTCTTCGTCTTGACACATAAGTCTCGTTACCGCAGTAATTTCACTAGCTTACAGCGCCCTTCAATATACAGTAGTAAATTTTACCGTTCGTTAAAAACGGAAGCGGTGGTACCTAGACGGTCACCGGCAACAGAGACCTACCAGCAGCAAACAGTAATTATCTATTAACTACACACCTTTAACGATTTGTAACTATAAATATAATGTTTACACAATCTAACTATACTTCATTATTATTATTAGAGGCTTTTACTTGTTATTCGTGCAGTGAATCGACAATAGTTATTATATACTCTCGGTCACATCTATCGGCCCACTACCCAGTGTTTAAAGTTTCGACGGTGTCTAGTTAAAAATAAATGTTAGGAGGAGCAATAAGTTTTAATGCAGTTTTGAAGCTGATTTATTAGTCAACACTTAGGTATATTTTTTTTTAATATTTTCTGTAATTTTGAATTGATTTGGCCTGCAGAAGTGCTACAGCTTAGGCGACAATTTCAGGCCGAGTATCCATATTTTTTGGTCAAAACTGGCCCAAAGTTTAGATTTGCTCTTTTATGGAACCAATAATCGAAAACATCAATAAAAAAATCCAATTTTTGCGAAATAAATAAAGTTTTCTCCATTCCTGGGTCGTTGAAAACAATGAACATACTCGAATTTTCGTTTCTTTTTCATAATCCTGAATTCGAAATTAAAAAAAAAAACATACATAAAGGTTGACCAAAAAATGAGCTTTAAAACTGCATTAAAACTTATTGCTCCACCTAACATTTATTTTTAGCTAGGGTCCGTCGAAACTTAAAACACTAGGTGGGCCGATAGATGTGTCCGGGAGTGTATTAGATCAGTGAACTGTAATCGCGCACCCATCCGCCCGCATTTGGTGCACAGCGGCCAGATGTCGCCAGCAGCGACTGGACACATCCGGACTCATCCGGTTCACTAAGTCTCCAACTCACCCATATAAGACACTTTACATCTGAACGACTAATAAATATTAAACATCCTTTCATAGTTTAAAACTATTTGTTTCCGGTAGAAACTACTAAATCGTATTTCCTCATGACTGAGGGTCGTGATCATCATGTGTGATGAAACACACGACTTGTCATTTATAATGGAGTGGTGTTGCCATTGCCTTCTCCATTCCACATACTAGTGCGAGCACGGATGCTCATCACATAGATATGTAGGATTCCTCACGATGTTCTTCACCGTCAGAGCGCGTGATATTAGTTGGTGTTAAAACTGCACGTAAATTCAAAAACTTATTGGTGCAGGCCGGATTCGAACCCGGTACCTACGGAATTTAAGGCTAACGTTCAAACCACTAGTCAATCACGTTAAAAACTAGTCTTGTTATAAATCTTCAGGTTACTATAGCTAAGTATTTTGTTCGCGAAATCCTGTTCATTAAACATCATAACATAAGTTAAATATATCCAATTTGTGATTGGTGAAATGATTCGAATCTGTGACTTAAGATTCGCAATATACCACCAAAAACAAGCTATTGGTGATTTTGGAAAGAAACGCATGCGTAGTTATTATCCGGGTCTCTATTACCTTATAAGATTAGAATATGCCAGAATGATCTAGCGGTTAATTTTCACACTCGACATATAAGTCATGACTTCGATTCTCAGTTAAATTTTTGTTTTTTGCTTTTCTCCTCTCCCACATTGTTAACTATAACCAATCACATCTTAACCGCTAGAGCTATAGACTTTATATTTCAGATTCCTCGTCTCCATATCCTGTACATCAATATCCTGAGAGAGTATCCATGTAGTTCTTTCGGTTTAAAAGTTATTTTTATTCTACTAAGCGACGATATGAGCGAGACGTTCACCTGATTGTAAGTGATACTCTTCTAGTTAAGATGGTATACACTGCACCACATTGCGCTCTTCGTTTTGACACATAAGTCTCGTTACCGCAGTAATTTCACTAGCTAAAACAACCTACAGTAATGTTTACATATTAGTATTTGTCGACCGAAATAGTCACTGCGGTGGTACCTAGACGGTCACCGGCAACAGAGACCTACCAGCAGTAGATCGTGATGGTGATTTTTTTCCCCCTTATAATTATATTTCAAATAACCAGTGGTAGGTCTCTGTTGCCGGAGACCGTCTGGATGGGTACCACCGCAGCTCCTATTGCAACCGACAAATAGTAGTGTGCAAACATTACTGTGTTCCGGTTTGAAGCGCGCTGTAGCTAGTGTAATTACTGGGGTAACGAGACTTAACACCTTATGTCTCAAGACGAGCGCAATGTGGTGCAGTGTGTACCATCTTAACTAGCACCGCGTTGTCATGGGCAAGCGTATCACTTACCATCAGGTGAACGTCTTGCTCGTCTCGTCGCAAAGTAGTATAAAAAAAAAACCCAAAACAGATTTCATGAAAAAGCTTCGAAATCGGTTGCGCTCCATAAAAAGGTTTTAACCGTGAGTTTATTACGTTCTTTTTGTCGGTTAAAAAAAAACCTTACAGTTATTTTTGTAGAAACAGTTTAGCGAGCGCTCGTTACGAAACGAACGCACCGTCGCGAGCAATTTCCCGCATCGCCGACCAACCCCGGAGCGAACCCGGGACCGCGGCGACCCATCCGAAACTGATCACTCATTCATACAAATCCAGAGTCCATAATCGCTTGAATTAATTTACCATTAAAATATTTATAGAGAAGTTTTTCTTACCAACGATCTGTTGGTTAAGTTGTGAGATTGTTTTAAGTTAAATAATGAAGAGCTCAAAACTTTTACGTAACGTCTTATATCTGTACGAGCGTGATGTGATGCAGTGTATACCATCTTAACTAGCGGCTTTTTATCGACAGTATCACTTACCATCAGGTGAACGTCGTATAAAACAAATCACGATACAATAGCCACTACCTTCAATAGTTCTTATTCAACTAAATATTTTTAAGTCAAAATTTTCTACAAATGTTTCTTACTATTTATATGTTTTATGCTTTGAAATAAAGTACAATGATAGAGAGAGAGAGTAATAATCTTCGTTCTCAATCACATTTGAACTCGCAATTATTTACAATAGCTATTAAGTTAGTATATACAAGTCACAACCGTTTCCAACTTAAAATCAAACTTTTTTACAGTAATGTCTTACTAACAAAGTCTTTATGGTTTATGCTTTTAAATAAAGAAGTACAAAGATAGAAAGAGAGAGAGAGAGAGAGCGATAATCTTCGCCCTCTATCATATTTGAAACACAATTATTAACAATAGCTATTAAGCTAGTACATACAAGTTAAAACCGTTTCCAACTTGAAATCAATCTTTTTCTACTGAAATGTCTTACTAAGAAAATCCTTATGTTTTATGTTTTGTAATTAAGAAGTATAGAGATAGAAAGAGAGCGCGATAATCTTCGCTCTCTGTCGATATCAAACTCATAAATATTTACAATAGCTTTTAAGTTAGTACATATAAGCTACAACCGTTTCAAATTTGAAATCCAACTTTTTAAGTATCTGTATATTTCTTAATTGTTATATAAAAAACCGTGGTTATCTAACGCATCTTTAACACAGTGTTAAGTAAAATGATAAGTTATCAAGTGATTAAGTTTAAGACGTACGAACAACGAGCGGGAAGATCAAGTTTAACAAGTTAATAGACGCCGTAAAGAGTTTCGGATTTACGATGCATGTCAGTTATTTGCTTTAAGGGGGCAGAGAGAGAGGGATGATATACAGGATGTTCAACATATTGATAAGTTAAATACTTAGAAATATAAATAAGCATATATTTTCGTTTGCTCAAGTGAAATCTTTGTAAAGCCACCGAAATCTGATTTGTTTTCGGCGACGTGCGCAATGTGGTGTAGTGTATATAATCTTAACTAGCGCCACGTTATCGTATCACTTATCATCAGGTGAACGTCTCGCTTGTATCGACAAATAAAAAAAGACCAAAGACATTTCTTTTGCGAATGACTAGTTCATTCTCAAATTAGAAAGTGAACATATGTATTGAATAAAAACAATATTACTTTGATAACTTATTCGATGCAACTTAGACCGTACATTATATATTAATTTTCATTGCAGAAGCAATTGGATAAATAAAATTTCATATCTACTTAAGATTCAGATGAAAGAAAATCATGAAAATTTTGGTTTTTTTTAAAAATAAAAGATTAATCAGCACATGAATACTTCGTCAACATGATGAAGTCCAACACAGAACCCCTACTTTAGATATGAAGTTAATTGTTGTGTAAACATCGTAATTACTGCTTCGATGTTACGAGTAAAGTTATCGCTTAACATAAAATTACCGTTCGGTTAAAAACAATATTTCGATAAATACTATCATGAAACACAAAAGTAACTGTGTAAAAATCTCAACACATATTTAGAGTTTACAGACAGACGTTGATTCAATGTTAACTACCTCTGTGGCGTAATAGCTACATGTTTATGGTCATATACCTACGTGGTATACCTTCATATTACATAATGTTCCCAAAGTATAACAACTAGTGGTTCCGTGGCCTTATTAACACCACGTGACACTAATTTGTTAGTCCATTGAAGAAAATTGTTGTGGTATTCAAACGCAAAAAGTTCCGTTTCACAATTGCGTGTGCATAACACCGCTTACGTGATTAACGTTAATGCCGCTCACCTCAATGCGCTCCCTTGCTCCCGCACGTCGACGCCATTGATATTATCTTCGCTCCTTGTCTGCAGGCCGGACATCTTCACCGGCGGGCCGGCGTCAGCCAATCGGCGGCGAGATCACGTCATCGCAGCTCGCGACTGGCCAATCGCGTGGCGGCAAATTCTCCCGCTCATATCTGCGAAGATTTGAAAGAATTTAAATTCGGAACGCGGATTACAAGTTATCCGATATGGCGGCGAAAGGAAGTAGCATTTCGCGCGCGCCGTTACGTAACTGTACATCGGATATAGAGCACACATTCCGCCGTGTCTATTGTGCGTGCTGTATGCGATGGAACATACGAACTTATAACGCTGCTTGGATTTGACAAAAAGGTTTTAAGCTGGTGATAGATTTATGCGGTGGTGGTAGGTCTGTTCAATGGTAAGTGTGTCTACTGGCGGTAAGTGTAGTTACTGGCGGCAAGTCTAGTTACTGGTGGTAGGTGTGTTTACTAGTGGTAGGTGTGTTTACTAGTGGTAGGTGTGTTTACTGGCGGTAGGTGTGTTTACTGGCGGTAGGTGTTTACTGGCGGTAGGTGTGTTTACTGGCGGTAGGTGTGTTTACTAGTGGTAGGGCTGTTTACTACCAGTAATCTGTTTACTGGCGGTAGGTGTTTACTGGCGGTAGGTGTTTACTGGCGGTAGGTGTTTACTGGCGGTAGGTGTGTTTACTGGCGGTAGGTGTTTACTGGCGGTAGGTGTTTACTGGTGTTAGGTGTGTTTACTGGTGGTGGAGCTGTTTACTAGCAGTAATCTGTTTACTGGCGGTAGGTGTGTTTACTGGTGCTAGGTGTGTTTACTGGCGGTAGATGTGTTTACTAGTGGTAGGGCTGTTTACTACCAGTAATCTGTTTACTGGCGGTAGGTGTTTACTGGCGGTAGTGTGTTTACTGGTGGTAGAGCTGTTTACTAGCAGTATCTGTTTACTGGCGGTAGGTTGTGTTTACTAGTGGTAGGACTGTTTACTAGCAGTATCTGTTTACTGGTGGTGGATCTGTTTACTGGCGGTAGGTGTGTTTACTAGTGGTAGGGCTGTTTACTACCAGTAATCTGTTTACTGGCGGTAGGTGTTTACTGGCGGTAGGGGTGTTTACTGGCGGTAGGTGTGTTTACTGGCGGTAGGTGTGTTTACTGGCGGTAGGTGTGTTTACTGGTGGTAGGTGTGTTTACTGGTGGTAAGTCTAGTTACTAGTGGTAGGTGTGTTTACTGGCGGTAGGTGTGTTACCTGCGGTAAGTCTTTACTGGCGGTAGGTGTGTTTACTGGCGGTAGGTGTGTTTACTAGTGGTAGGGCTGTTTACTACCAGTAATCTGTTTACTGGCGTAGGTGTGTTTACTAGTGGTAGGACTGTTTACTAGCAGTATCTGTTTACTGGCGGTAGTGTGTTTACTAGTGGTAGGGCTGTTTACTAGCAGTAATCTGTTACTGGCGGTAGGTGTTTACTGGCGTAGGTGTGTTTACTGGCGGTAGGTGTGTTTACTGGTGGTAGGTGTGTTTACTGGTGGTAGGGCTGTTTACTAGCAGTAATCTGTTTACTGGCTGTAGATGTGTTTACTGGTAGTAGGTCTGTTTACTTGGCGGTAGGTGTTTACTGGTGGTAGGGCTGTTACTAGCAGTAATCTGTTTACTGGCGGTAGGTTGTGTTTACTGGTGGTGGATCTGTTTACTGGTGGTAGGTGTGTTTACTGGTGGTAGGGCTGTTTACTAGCAGTAATCTGTTTACTGGCTGTAGATGTGTTTACTGGTGGTAGGTGTGTTTTACTGCGGTAGGTGTGTTTACTGGCGGTGGATCTGTTCACTGGTGGTGGATCTGTTTATTGGCGGTAGGTGTATTTACTGGTGGTAGGTGTGTTTACTGGCGGTAGGTGTGTTTACTGGCGGTGGATCTGTTCACTGGTGGTGGATCTGTTTATTGGCGGTAGGGGTGTTTACTGGCGGTAGGTGTGTTTACTGGCGGTAGGTGTGTTTACTGGCGGTAGGTGTTTACTGGTGTTAGGTGTGTTTACTGGTGGTGGATCTGTTTACTGGCGGTAGGTGTGTTTACTGGCGGTGGATCTGTTTACTGGTGGTGGATCTGTTTACTGGCGGTAGGTGTGTTTACTGGTGGCAGGTGAGTTTACTGGTAGTAGGTCTGTTTACTTAGCGGTGGATCTGTTCACTGGTGGTAGGTAGGTCTATTTACCATCGGTACTACTTATGTATTACTTATGGCGACCTTCTGATTACCAGCTAGTACTACCTCGAAATAGTAGAGTGCCAACGTTACTATGTTGTTTGTAGTAAGTTGTAGCTATAGAAGCTATTAGTGTAACCAGCAGACATCTCAAAACAACTAGTACAATATGGTGCAGTGTATATCATCCTAACGCGTAAGTAACGTCGAATGAATAAAACAAGTCGAGCCGCTTACATGTACAATAAGCGGTGTACTCATTAAAACGTGCGATATTAACTTTACAGCAGCAATTAAACAGCGGATGTGAAGTAATGGGTTTGTGGGGATCGTAATGGTTTTTTTTTTGTTGTTGTTTTTTAACAGTAAACACTTTAATGTTCCTGTTACATAGTAACATTTTGAAAATAGTTTAAAGTTAAATTTTTAGTATCTCAATGAGATATTGGTAGTGTCCTTATAATTAAAACAAACGAAAGTCGACGCATGGGTATTATTATCCGGGTCTCTATTACATTATAAGATTAGAATGTGCCGGAATAGTCTAGCGGTTAATTCACGCTGGACACAAAGGTCGTGGGTTTGAATCTCAGTGAAAATTTTATTTTTTGCTTTTTCGTTCCACAGTGCTAAATTTAACTTTTAATATCTCCTTAACCGGAAGAGCTGTAGACTTTATATTTCGGATCTTTCTTCTCCATATCCTGTACATCAATATCCTGAAAGATTATCCATGTAGCTGTTCCGGTTTAAGCTACAAGCGTTACGGAGTATTTAAGTCAGCGCATCAGTCTCTTACGCTTATGCTATCTAGTGATATAGACTAAAAAGATATATGATATATATACTAGGTTTTAATACGTGAATATTTCTTGTACTAGACGATAATGGAGCGGACTTAAGTAAAAGCCATAAAAAAATATAGAAAAAAAACCGTTGATGTGTCAGTTCATTACACGAACACCCGCACTCCATACCATTCGCACAACGAATACAAATAAATACATTAATCTTTACACGCAACTAGTATTTACAATCAATACCAGTTCCGGATATTACGCAAAACTTTCATTATGTATACAAAACGCACGTAGTGCTACAGACGGAAATTATAATTAAGCTCGTTTATATAATATACATAAACTAATATTGGATTCCGTTGTGGAGCTTATGTCTCTATTGGAGACAGAGTTTAATTATTTCAGTGAATATTTTGTATGTTAAATGAATACTGATGATGAATACTTTTACTGGTGGTAGGTCTCTGTTGCTACAGACCGTCTGGATGGGTACCACCGCAGCTCCTATTTCAACCGCCAAATATTAGTGTGCGAACATTACTGTGTTCCGGTTTGAAGGGCGCTGTAGCTAGTGTAATTACTGGGCTAACGAGACTTAGCACCTTATGTCTTAACGACGAGCGCAATGTGGTGCAGTGTGTACCATCTTAACTAGCACCACGTTGTTATCAAGCGTATCACTTACCATCAGGTGAACGTCTTGCTCGTTTCGCCGCAAATTAGATTATAAAAAAAAAAGAATAACAACTAAGTTATTTTAATTGGGGATGTGGTCTATGACTGTAAGAGATAATTCAATGCAGGCTATAGCGGTATATACAAATAACAAAACACCTGCCGTTAACTTTTTAAGTTCAGTTCAGTTTATTAGCTGTCGGCGGGGCTGAGTGCTGTTGGTTTACATAAGTAACTAAGTTAACGAGAACTGATCGACTGATAACTGAAAGCTGAACATGGTTGCAGTACTAATATCGATATAGAAAATGCGGGTTGGTGGTGGAAGGGTGAAGATTAAGGGTGATATGTATTTTTAATATCTAACGTCAAAAAAATAAAATGTAATTTTTAAAAAAATTATGGTGTAGGTCTCTTTTATGACTTAGTGTTTAAAAATTAGTCTCAGACCTAACAAATACAAAAATTTCATAAAAATCGGTTGAGCCGATTCAGAGCAGTTTGTTTACAAACACTGTGACACACGCGAATTTTATATATATGTGGGAAAAGGTTAAGGTTTTATTATTTATGCCAATAAAAAATAAAGAAAAGACGCCAAGTTTGACAGGGAACATAGGAGTGCTCAGAGTGATGGAACGTGATTAAGATGAAAGACGTAATGTAAAATTAATTTAAAGAATAATAAAGATTTTAGAGCTTAACCTGTTTCTTTCGCATTAAAACGATTCCACATATATAATATATAGATAGATAGATAATTCATAATATATTGATTACTAGCTGACCCGACAGACTTCGTTCTGTCAAAAAAATTGGAATGTGGCAGTTTTTTGTTCTTACCTATTTTATAGCCAGCGCAAAAAATCTGGACTGAACCGTCACGCTGGTGATAGGGCGGTGTGTGGGGTTCAGCTCTATGTATGTTCATCTAATAACTAATATTTAAATATTAGTGGGTTCCAGAAGAGTGGCCAAAGTTATAATTATAGTACATAAATTATATTTACTATTATTATTTTACAAGCTTTATTATATACATATATATAGCCTATGACCATTTCTAGGTTATCATCTATCACCATACCAAATTTCATCAAAATCCGTTCAGCCGTTTAGGCGTGAAAGAGGAACAGACAGACAGACAGACAGAGTTACTTTCGCATTTATAATATTAGTATGGATTTCTATAACCGTGTTGCGGGTAGTTAAACATATCCACGCGAGTTTGTTAACAAACGTATGGGCGTTGCATTAGCCATTGTAATGCGTTACCGTCGCTGTCCTCCGTCACACCGACGCAACGATATATATGAAAGCGGTGTGATTGATACCTACACAAATACTTACTATATAACAATCAACAATTTATATTCAGCGTGACGAGCGAGACTCACGTGCTGCTAGTTAAGATGGTATACACTGCACCACATTGCGCTCGTCGCTGTAAGACATATGTCAAGTCTCGTTACCCCCGTAACTTCACTACCTTACTACGCTCTTAACAACACAGTAATGTTATCACACTACTGTTTGTATCTATTCCACTATTCTCCCCTTACACTACTATCCCGCTCTTCAAATCTCCCTCGTCTTCTTCTCTCCTCTTTATATTACAGTTATGTACATACTTATGTGTACATGTAACGGACGTACAGACACACCGCAGGCATTCATCCCTTCGTTGTCGATCTCCCGCGCATTAGGACTGAGCGTTTCGCTTCATCCTTCATAAAGCGTACAGCGAGGGAGTGGAACAGTCTGCCGGCGTCAGTGTTTCCGTCCAGGTATGATGTGGAGGTCTTCAAGAAAAGAGTGAACAGGCTTCTTCTAGACTAGTGCGCTTTACCACCTAGATTACATCGCCGCTTACCATCAGATGGAATCGTAGTCAAGCACTAGTCTATCCTAAATAAAAAAATGTATAGAATAAAACTATTTACACGCCAATTCCGGATCGGCGATCCCCGAGCCCGATGTAGCCATGTTTAAATAGTCGTCAAAGAGACTAATGGCGTTAAAAAAATTTTAATATGCATACATAAATAAAAATATATTTAGCATCGGAAGTAGAGTTTTTAGATAAATTTATATATTGTATATTTTGATAAAAACATAACATATAACGACCTGCGCTGGATATAACACGACGTCCGTACACTACGAGCTCTGAGCACCAATTGTTTTTGCAATTTCCGAGCACCCGCCATTTATAGTGGATCGCAGAGTCCCCTCTTTTTCTAAGTACCCACTTCATAACCGATCGCTAGGTGGCCGCTATTTCTAAATACCCGCCGATTGCAGGTGTGGTCGACGACGATGTATGTAAGCTCCTTACAATAAATATATAGTTATATAATTTTATACTGATTTAGTGTTACTGTTATAACTTGAACTGGTGAACAGAGGATACACTTATATTTAACATCAAATAGCCTCCACATAAACATTACACTACCAATAGCTTAGTTTCAATGATTAATAAATAGATAAGTAACATTGGTATTGCCAAAATTAAAACTAACCGCCACCGCTCATGACTTACACCAAGCGGGTACGTGTACAGAATAGCATTTTTATGAGCGCAAGCGATCGTTCCGATTATTTGAAACACGCTGCAAACTAAATAGGGTATATACCTTATTAACATTTCCTCGTACCCACATTTGATTATACCTACCACATCCATTTTTTATTTAATAAAGTAACATGTTAAATGAATTTCACTTTCAGGAGCCATAGCTTCTAAACAGTTATGAAATTAAACACGTTCTTTCAAAGTTATTCTATCAATCATAAATGGCGTCCATGACTTCTTTTGAAGCTAAATATTAAAGCAAGAAAATTCAAATCAAAAATAATAGCCATCTTTGAAATGGAAAGACAAAATTTAAATTGTAAGAGACAAAAATTTTTTGACTAAATTCTGTTACCAAGTTTAACTTATAATAATCATAATCATCTTAAAAGTGAAGTTAGGTTGTCAGTTAGTTATAATAATAAACGATAAAATTATGTCACAAATAAATACGCTAATAGGACTTCAAGTTTGTACACAAGTAATCCAATAGATCGATTAAAATAACATACACAACGCAACGCAACTGAGTCAAGGACAAATTCTAGAAAGAATCATCGGTTATAATCTCCATATTAAAATTCTTAGAAAAACATTTTTAATGAGTGAAACGGAAAAAGCAGCAGGAGGTTGTAATTTAGATGAAATTATCAACAAAAGATAGAGGGAGACAGAAAGGTTTCAAATCGTTTGTTAAAATTTAACTTTAGTTAAATCTAACTTATAACATATTTTACACGAAGAAATGAGACACGCGGGTATTCACCAAATGATAAGTGACAAACTTGTCCATAACAAAGTTGCGGTTTATAGATAACATTGTGCTCGCTTTGTGACTAAGATGTTAAACCTCGTTACCTCGGTAATATTACTAGATACTGCTACATACTGGTAGATATTGAGAAAAATAATTGTGATTACCAAAATTTTGTTAGTTAAATAGTAGGTATATCGACTATTTTAAAAGACTAAAATAAAAAAAGGGAGGGTATGACATAACATCCTTTCACTATAAAAGACAGATGATTTAAGTCTCGACACATTCGTGTTTGGGCAGTGTGCGAGGTGCGAGCTCTGTGACTGGTAAAGTGTAAATATGAGAGGTATGGCAGATTTAAATTTATATTTTAAATAGATGTTTCTAATAATACGAAACAAAAATTTTTGGATAAGGGTATCACTTAATATCAAGTGAACGTCGCTTCATCGAAAAAAGATACCTCTACTCATAAAAAGTAATCAAAAAAATTAATTGAACATATAAAACCTTCTTACGTATAAAGAAAACAAAAAGAACTGGCCATCGATAAAAATATACTTCGAATTAAAAAAGAATATTCAGTTCGCAGCGGTGCAGCGCTTGAAGCCGCTTGCAGCCGCTCGCAGCCTTGACTGCGGTAGACACAGAAGCCTTTTAAAGCGCTCGTCAGCTAAGTTTGCGCAATGCAAATCTTTGCAGTGGGTGTACTTTAACGTGTGGCGTGTCAGGGGCGCCGGTCGGCTCTATCAAGCATTGTTCCAGTGACATGTTTTTATAACGGAAAAAAAAAAAACAACTTAAATGTTCTAAATATACCACTAGACCACTCACCACAATTTAATACCTAAGACCAGCACCATTTACAGTTCTCTTAACTGTGGATGTTTATGTTACTATTCACATGGTCGGTGATATGAAGATTGGGATTCAGGAATTGTTAATAGTTAAATAAATCTAGGTAAGTAGATGTGGTTGTGAAGAAAAAAATCGAAATTAATTTTCAACTGAAAACTGACAGCTAAGGTCTAGCGTGGTCGCTGCATGACGTCAGTCAGTCTTTCACAACAATGACCCACTTAACTCGCGCCCGTGTAAGGTCAACGTGGTCTACTAGGGTTGGCGATTTTTTTTTTAATTAAAATTCGGCGACGGAATTCAAAACTGCGATCTCCTTTGAAAATACAAACCTACATAGTTATAAACAATAATCCATCTCTTTCTTAGTCCAGCTAGCTTGTAGCTAGTGTAATTACTGGGGTAACGAGACTTAACACCTTATGTCACAAGGTGACGAGCGCAATGTGGTGCAGTGTGTACTATCTTAACCAGCACCGCGTTGTCATGGGCAAGCGTATCACTTACCATTAGGTGAACGTCTCGCTCGTCTCGTCGCATAGTAGCATAAAAAAAAATACTAAACTAGTGAAATTACTATTTATTTATATTCTACTAAGCGGACGTTCACCTGATGGTAAGTGATACTGTCTATAACAACACGCTAGTTAAGATGGTATACAGCACCACATTGCGCTCGTCGCCTTGAAGCACGAGTTGTTTTATCGTTACCCCAGTAATTTGACTACACTTCCAACTGCAACACAGTAACATTCGCACACTGTTTGTATGAAAGTCACTGCGGTGGTAGACTGTCACCAGCAGAGACCTTCCAGCTGTCAACGATACTTAAAACTATCACCAGCAAGAAGAACTAGTTTCAGTGTTTCAGCTGCTGATGACTAACACCATCAGCGGTGTAGTTGACCGTCAGTCGTGGATATTGAAAGCTGTTAATACCCGTGTTGCAACCGTCGCGGTAGGCGCATGAGTCATCACCACCCGCCGGCTCTCATTATCATAATTAACAGCTGTTACCAATTTTAATTAAGAATGAAGTTAAGATATAGACCTAGAAACAAAGTTAAGGTTCTTAAGGTTACCACCGCAGCTCCTATTTCAACCGCCAAATAGTAGTGTGCGAACATTACTGTGTTCCGGTTTGAAGGGCGCTGTAGCTAGTGTAATTACTGGGGTAACGAAACTTAACACCTTATGTCTTAACGACGAGCGCAATGTGGTGCAGTGTGTACCATCTTAACTAGCACCGCGTTGTCATGAGCAAGCGTATCACTTACCATCAGGTGAACGACTCGCTCGTCTCGTCGCATAGTAGTATAAAAAAAAGGTCTACAATGAAATCTGTAACTATTCTTTTTTTAATTTTTATATTTTGTAACGCTTCTAAATGTATCGTGTTCAGGATCGAACGGTGCTGTTACTATAGAAATTACCGCGGTAATTAGATTCAACATCCTAACTAGCGACACGTGGTTATTGGTATTTTTTATTTATTTATTGCTACCGCAGCTTCTAACACGTCGTGTTCAGGACCGAACGGTGCTGTTACTATAGAAATTACCGCGGTAATTAGATTCAACATCCTAACTAGCGACACGTTGTTATTGGTATTTTTTATTTATTTATTGCTGCCGCAGCTCTTAGTCGAATCGTGTTCAGGATCGAACGGTGCTGTTACTATAGAAATTACCGCGGTAATTAGATTCAACATCCTAACTAGCGACACGTTGTTATTGGTATTTTTTATTTATTTATTGCTGCCGCAGCTCTTAGACGAATCGTGTTCAGGATCGAACGGTGCTGTTACTATAGAAATTACCGCGGTAATTAGATTCAACATCCTAACTAGCGACACGTTGTTATTGGTATTTTTTTTATTTATTGGTGCCGCAGCTCTTAGACGAATCGTGTTCAGGATCGAACGGTGCTGTTAGTATAGAAATTACCGCGGTAATTAGATTAAACATCCTAACTAGCCACACGTTGTTATTAGTAATTTTTTTATTTATTGGTGCCGCAGCTTCTTAACACGTCGTGTTCAGGATCGAACGGTGCTGTTACTGTAGAAATTACCGCGGTAATTAGATTCAACATCCTAATTAGCGTCGCTTTGTTATTAGTAATTTTTAAACTCTAATAAGCTAAAATAAATTTGTTACATATTAATTACTTAATAGTTGAGTTATTTTATATATTACTAACTATACTCTAAATAAATTACAAGTAACACTTATAATCAAGTGATAGTAAAAAATTGTGTCTGTATACAATGCCGTGATAGCCTAGTGGTTTGTACGCCCGCCTTCCACTCTGTACGTACCGGGTTCGAATCTGGCGAACACCAATAAATTTTTCAATTTACGTGCAGTTATAACAGCAACTAATATCACGCGCTCTGACGGTGAAGAACATCGTGAGGAAACTAACATATCTATGTGATGAGCATCCGTGCTCGCACTAGTATGTGGAATGGAGAAGGCAATGGCAACACCACTCCATTATAACTGACAAGAGAGTCGTGTGTTTCATTACACATGATAACCACGACCCTCAGTCATGAGGGAATACGGTTAAGAAAAAACATTTAATTGACTTTCCGATATTTTTTAGTAATTAGGATTGGGCCGTAAAAAATTTATGGTTTCTAAAAATCTAGACTACCTAGATCTGGAATCGGCATCGCGCATTACGGTCACCCGAGACGGGATGTTGTTTGTTTACATAACACCGTTTTTTATGCGAACACCATTCTCAATGTGTATTTTTTAACACGTTACCGCAGTAATTTCACTAGCTGAAACACCATTCAGTGAACACAGTAATGTTTGCATACTGTTTGACAGTAGAAATAGGAGCTGCGGTGGTAGATAGACGGTAGGTAAACTGAACAAGGTATGACAGGACATCGTCATTAATATTAGGAACATCTATTCAAATATAAATTCAATCTGCCATAGTTCTGACATTCACACGTCACCACAGAGCTCACACCTCGCACACTGCCCAAACACGAATGTCGCGAGACTTACACTCATCTGTCTTTTATAGCGAAACGATTTTATGTCATACCCTCACTTTTCACATTTTAGTCTTTTAAAAAGTCAGTACACCTACTATTTTACTAACAAAATGTTGGTAATCACAATTATGTTTACTCAATACCCAACGTTAGTAATTTTTTAAAAGGTGATTGGGTTTCGAAGCCGCATCTTCTCCGAACTGCTGGATGCTTCTAAAGTCATAGTTACCAGCTGGTTAGTCTCTGTTCCTAGTTACCATCTAGGTACCACCGCAGTGACTATTTCTAACAAATAGTAAACAAACATTACTGTGTTTACTGAAGGGTGATGTAAGCTAGTGAAATTACTGAGGTAACACTTAAAGTAACGACTACTTACTAGTAACGAGCACAATTAGGTTTAATACCATCACGTTATTATCAAGTGTATCACTTTAAATGAAGTGAATGTATAGCATACAAAAAAATCACTGTCTACACTGTAAGCTAAATTAAATTTAGGTAATCTAAAAAATCTAGATCTTAAAAGTTGGACGCTGATAACAACATATGCGTTCATAAGTTAGTTTAGCTTAAAAAAAATACTTTTTTTATTCTGTTCTGCTCTTAAGTGTTATACTTAACCTATGTACTACACAGACCCTAAAGGTAAACTCCCCCATGGCGCAGCGGTTAGCAGCTCACCAGACTCCCGGTTCGATAAATTATTGCCAAATGTGATATTGGTGATGGTAAGTTTGTGGTCAAGAGTAGTTACCACTTCACGCTTCACCATAAATTCTGGTGAGGTTAAAAATGAACATACATGACTGGTGGAAGCCAAGAAGTGATAGGTCATCATCCACATGTGATGAGATCTTGGCGCTGATCATCACATTCAGAGCAATGTTCATCGCATCGCATATATTTGTATGGGACTGGCATCGAACCCGGAACCCCACGTTAGCTAAGCAAACAGTAACCGAGTTGTTATGACTCCCACGAGTACTTTTTTTTTTTTAATTTATTGCTATTATTTGTGCAGTAACGTTTGGTTCTAAACGGCTAGTCCCCTTTTTTTTTTAATTTATTATAACCTTTTTTTTTACGAGTACCTATTGCCACTTCGCTGTGTGCAAATTTGGCTTAACTGAAACACCAGTGTGCACACAACCTTATCGCTTTGCAATACCGACGTCGTTACCGGTAACGTTATCAACGCCGGTAACAAAGTCCCATTGTAAACTTACGGAGGATGTACTACGCAATAAATACTATATGCAGCGATAAGATATGGCGGATGTATGGGTTCTTTGTGAGACGGTGCGACTAACTTAACAGTGATGGTGATACGTTTGTATGAAATAAAATGGCGCTTGTTAGGATGATGTACACTACATCATATTGTGCTCGATGCTATGAGATATGATGTGTCTCGTTATATAAGTAATTTCACTAACTACAATGCAGATTTGGTCTATGACTACCAATAAGTAAACTGATTATAAATTTGATGAAAACAATACGATATAGTTATATGTTAAATACTGCCATGGTAACAGGTCAGTCTAATTCAACGCAAAATACATTGTAGCATTACTACAGTAACAGTACCGTCTCAACGCAATAGGTTACAGTGTTACCACAGTAACAGGTATGACTTAACGCATATGTTATAGTATTACCACGGTAACAGGTACGACTTAACGCAATATGTTAAATGATTGCCACGGTAACAGGTCAGTCTAATTCAACGCAAAATACATTGCAGCATTATTACAGTAACAGGAACGTCTCAACGCAATATGTTGCAGTGTTACCACAGTAACAGGTACGACTTAGCGCAAAATGTTAAAGTATTACCACAGTTACATGACTGACTTAACGCATAATATTTTATAGTATTACCACGGTAACAGGTACGGCTTGACGCAATATGTTAAATTATTGCCTCGGTAACAGGTCAGTCTAATTAAACGCAAAATTCATTGTAGCATTACTACAGTAACAGGAACGTCTCAACGCAATATGTTACAGTGTTACCACAGTAACGGGTACGGCTTAACGCGAAAATGTTAAAGTATTACCACAGTTACATGACTGACTTAACGCATAATATTTTATAGTATTACCACGGTAACAGGTACGGCTTAACGCAATATGTTAAATTATTGCCACGGTAACAGATCAGTCTAATTCAACGCAAAATACATTGCAGCATTACTACAGTAACAGGAACGTCTCAACGCAATAAGTTATAGTGTTACCACAGTAACAGGTACGACTTAACGCAAAATCCTTGAAAGTAATACTTTTATTATGGATAAGCGTATCCACTACCACCAGGTGAACGTCCCCGTGGTATCGTAGTTTTTTCAATTGTAGTCTTACGATCAATGCCTCGGTGTAGTGTAGCCAATACGTTAGTGCCGAATTTAGCTTCATTGCAGTTTTATCAAAGTATCAGGTTCCGATACTAGGTATCGATTCAGCTCGTTGGGAGTGACGACGCTTGTTCTACGAAGCGATTATTTCTTATTAAGTTGATAATCGGATAACTTCGTGGAACTTAACGTATAAGTTATATAAATAATGAAAGATATTAAAATATATACATAAGATACAATTCGTAAGTTATTTTACTAATATTCAAAAGTATTCGTTAAGTTATGCCTTTATAAAACAAAAGGTGCTCGTTAAGATTTTTGCACAAATTCGATTATCGTGTTAATACATGCGTGAACTTTTGTTACTGCATAGCAGTAAAAATAAATACACTTTTTTTGATAAAAAGAAGCAATACGTTCACTTGATTATAAGTGATACGTCCATAACAATGTGCCGCTAGATAGGATGATATACACTACACCACGCACGTCGCCATGAGGTATAATGCTAAGATTTATTACCGCAGTAATTTAATTACCCTTTAAACCGGAACACAGTAATCCTTCCTACTACTGTTTGGCGGTAGAAATTTTTATTGATGGTGGTATTTAAATGGTCACCAGCAACCACCAGTGATAATTTCATAAATTTTTTGTCCTCCCTTTTTTGTGTCGGGAAGTGGATTTCCAAAAGCCTCTCTGATGGAGGAAAGAAGATTATGATGGGAATCATACCCACTAAAGAATTGGTGGTGACCATCAGTGCTTTGCGGAATTGCTTCCCTGAACTTCGTCAAAGCACTCTCAGGTAACACACTCCTCAGCGTCCTCTACCTGGTAATCATGAGACCAGCTCGGACTTATCCACCTTGGCTTTCTTAATCAGATGATGTGCCTTCCAAAGAACCTAAAAACCATTTTAGTCGCCTTCTACAACAAACATGACTTATCTTCTTACTAACAAAACACTACAGTCCAGATTGTTCTTCTGCCTGCTGGTAGACCGCCTAGGTACCACCGCATTGACTATTACTACCGTCAAACAGTAGTGTGCAAATGTTACTGTGATTACTGAAGGCCGCTGTAAAGTAGTGAAGTTACTGATGTAACGAGACTTAACATATGTCTCAATGAGACGAGCGCAATGTGGTGCAGTGTATACCATCTCAACTAGCGGCGTGTTATGGGCAAGCGTATCACTTACCATCAGGTGAACGTCGGTTGAAAATTGTACGAACTGCGTTTGTACAATTTCTTAAAAACAGATGGCGCTCTGCCAATTTAGCAATGAACAAATTTATTTGCTGCCGAATGACTACATTATCCCATACTTAATGTAAGAGAAATACTTTTTCATCAACCGCAAATGTAACTTGGTCGCCGCTAAATCGCGCTATTAAGATTCGTTGTGATATCGAATGCGAACATTTAAAGAAAGAGCTTCCATATCTAGCTGCCCTGCTCAATACGTGGTAACCTATCTAACAGTTTATCGACAAAATTTATTACTACTATGGCAGTAAGCCAGCGTTTTTCATTGAGTATACTTTTGGAACAGTTTTCTATTGCGTCTGCCAGTGTTCGTGTATTGGTTATTACACTGCAAAACAATAAAACATACCAGTACTGTAATATTACGTCAGACGATTTTTTTTTTACTGTTTTAAATATTTGCGGTTGTATTAAAACGTGTTAAGATGTGCACACTACTGTTGTATGGCGGAAGTATATTTTTTAATTCGGTAAAGGATCACACGAACGAGACTTAACTTTATTGTAAGTCTCAAGACGAGCACAATATGAGGGTATATATTGTGCTCGTCTTGAGATATATGTTCAGTGTTACTACAGTAATTTCACTAGCTACCCATCAAACTTGACACAGTAATGTCCGCACAGTACTGTTTGGAGATAACAGCCGCGATGGTACCTAGACGGTCACCAACAGAGACCTTAACCCAATTAAATTGATTGATCGATAATGAAGTTATAATTTTAAATATTTCGCCAGTATGAAGTAAACTGAACAGTTAATTAATGAATAGTAAGTAGTAAAGTCGATTCCGTTTAAAGTTAACCGGATGCACGAAAGCAAACGGATGCGATTCTAAAACGGGATCCCACTCCATTAACAGTTTTAGATTTCCCTGATCGTATACGCTTGTGAACTGTGTGAGATGCGGAAGCGGCGATGGCTTGGTGGTTAACGTGATGGAATTTCTTCGGAAGGCTCAAGATTCGATTCTCAAAAATTCAGTTTTGTCCAGGTGGTAGGTCTCTGTTGCCGGAGACCGTCTAGGTACCACCGCAGCTCGTATTTCAACCGACAAATAGTAGTGTGCAAACATTACTGTGTTCCAGTTTGAAGGGCGCTGTAGCTAGTGTAATTACTGGGGTAATGAGACTTAACACCTTATGTCTTAACGACGAGCGCAATGTGGTGCAGTGTGTACCATCTTAACTAGCACCACGTTGTTATGGGCAAGCGTATCACTTACCATCAGGTGAACGTCTCGCTCGTCTCGTCACATAGTAGTATAAAAAAAAAAAAAAAACTACCCTCTTAATGTTATTTAAATCCTCTTAATGATGTCTAAACTATTTATCATACACTGGTTAACCGCGGGTTAGGGCATATCATATAAATAAAAGATGTCGAAACTGAGGATCGAACCCGGGCATCCTCGTGACCATACAATCCATATACACTCATAAAAAAATACTTTCTCTATTGTTCAATATTCTCTTACTCCTACACTTACTAACGCCTTAATCAAACTCTGAGCATGCTATATTAGTCCTTATTCATATTAACAGTAAAGGTCAATTTGGTATGCATTAATACCGTCTACTGATCCTAGGTTCATATGAAATCTGTTTATGGAATCGAACGGAGACATATCTAACTGTCATTGAGGTAAAATAATAATTGAATGCGATGAGACGGTCACTTGAATGTAAGTGAAACGATCACCTGATTGTAAGTGATTAACTTTTCTCTTCATGTTTGAATCGTAGTCGGCGTTGTAGATAATGAAATTACTGCGGTAACGAGACTTAACATCTTATGTGTTAAAGCGACGAACACGTGATGTGTTTATCACTCATCATTAAGTGATGGTTGTGATCGCTTATAAATGACTGAGCAATAAGGAAGTCCAGGGCGACGCAAATCGATCAGCGCGCTCCATTTACGCCTGATTACTTGTAACTACTACACTGGCGCGGCGGACACTTTAAATGGTAATTTATTGATTTTACGCGACGACATCTCATTGCTATTTTTAACCGTTAAAAAAAAGAGGTTATTCGAAATTTTAATTTTTTAGCTACATTTATAATTAATGTCTTATATACAAGCAATAAATATTTTTAAGGATTTTTTTTTTACTACTATGCGACGAGACGAGCAAGACGTTCACCTGATGGTAAGTGATACGCTTGCCCATGACAACGCGGTGCTAGTTAAGATGGTACACACTGCACCTCATTGCGCTCGTCGTTAAGACATAAGGTGTTAAGTCTCGTTACCCCAGTAATTACACTAGCTACAGCGCCCTTCAAACCGGAACACAGTAATGTTTGCACACTACTATTTGTCGGTTGCAATAGGAGCTGCGGTGGTACCTAGACGGTCTCTGGCAACAGAGACCTACCACCTGTAAACTGGATATTAACTTTTATTGTAAAAAAAGCACCTAAGTTAGAACTAAGTAAGTTCAGTAAAAAAAATTGCCATTTTTTGACGTGACAACGTCTATTAAATTGGTATAAGATAGGACGCGCGTGCTGAGAAATGTCCCGCACATAAGTGGGCGTGGCTTACGCCGACCGCTAAGTCGGTATGCGTTTGCCCGAATTGGTTGAAAGTAAAAGATGTATTCTATTGCTCAATAATAATTAGAAATAAAATCCCTAACAAATATAATTGAGAGTTAGTATAACTTGATTTGTAACCCGATAAACATGTCAAACAAGAATAATAAAATTTATTATCAAAATTTTTTGTGATATAATTAATAGACGTTGTCACGTTAAAATACATAAGTGCCCTGCACATATAACCCACAATTTAAATTTTTTTATAGAAAAGAGACCCATAGATATTAAGAAAGAAAAGACGAACCGTCTTTTGTATGCGATCCGAATGTTGCAGAAAGCATTATACACCTTATAATAGACTGTCAAAAATACTTAAAGGAAAGTGTAGAAACAGAAATAAGACAAAAAGATATGCAAACAGAATCTAAGCGAAATGTTAACGCCAAAAAATAAAGAAGTGTTAATAAAATTTATGGAGAACGTTACGAAGGATGCTGTTAAAAGAATAAGGAGTAACTACAAATAAATAATACACACATACATAAATTAAAAAAACATTTAGAAAATGCATTTCAAATACAAAGCATTATTTTTATTTATTTATTGTACACACAAAAAAGACAAAATATAAGTACATAGGTGAGCTTATCCCTAAAAGAGTTTACTTCCAGCAGACCTGTGAAGAAAGGAAGAAAGAAAGAAACCATTTATTAGGGAACAAGTACATACAAATAGGAAATTTACAGAACAAAAAATTAATAAAATAGAATTAGAGCTTAAGGTAAGTACTGCACCCCCTAATAAGGCCCAACTCGGCATAATCATATCATATGATTATATATAACGAAATCGTTAGTGTAAATAAAAGTAACGAACAAGAATAAGCAAATTTTTTTCAAATATAATTTTGTACAAAAATGAATCATTACAATAGACAAACAAGTGACTGTATACATAAACAATTGTGTATCTAATATATAAAATTCTCTTGTCACAATGTTCGTTCCCTAACTCCTCCGAAACGGCTTTACCGATTCTTATGAAATTTTTTGTGCATATTCAGTAGGTCTGAGAATCGGTTACTATCTATTTTTCAAACCTCTAAGTGATCAGGGTTGCCCACACCAAAAATTTTTTTTTGATTTTTTGGGATTTTTTTTCTATTTTATTTTATTATTGTGTGGCATCAAAAACTACATACAACCCTAAATTTTCACTTTTCTATCACCAACCCCTGCTTTTTAATAGACATTTTAATATTTTTGTCTCGCTCGATATCATCAATTGTACATGGCCACGTATCAAACCGCGTGGCTGTAAACTTCAAAAAAAAATATTATCACTTGGTAAGTGATCCCCTCCACGTGTGTACGGTGTCACCTCTCACCAGTACACAGCACGGAGCGGGGATGACAACGAATTCTTTATCTCTCAAACATTATGCCTTTTGTCACTCCCTCTACATATAAATATATTCTCAAGCAACTTTATTATTTATTTATTAATAACTAATGTCATTGAATATAATTTATTATTAATCTATAATACAAATATGTGTCGGTAAGCGCAACACTCTACAACGCCAGGACCAATTTGGCCAATTTGAGAAAAATTCGAATAATCGCCGGGAAGCCCCTAAAAACAGCGCTTTTCTTTTTCCTATACAAACGTTATCTAACTAAAATGTAGGGTCAATTTGAACTTTATTGCTATTTAATAAAGTTCATATTAAATTACAAGCTTTCACTGCTGTCTAAGTAATGTAGGTGTGTTCCTAACGCTAAAGAGTCAATTTTAACTTTATTACAGCTGCTCAAAGTTCAAATTAGATCATTCTTTCAAAATTGTGCGTATGCGCGTCGGAGGATCTAACGCCGCGTGCCGAAATTAAAACGAATGAAATAATAACATAAATAGTCACAAAATGTAAGAGCTAAAGATCATTACTGCTGATTTTCAATTAGGTCGGCTTCGCGGTATTATTTATTTTTATTTTAGTTTCGACGCGCTACATAAAATGCATTCGTTTTCACGACATTACATCAGTCGAGCACAAGCCGCGTTACCATCTGGCGGACTTGATAGACTACATTCTGTCAAAAAGATTTGGAATGAGGCAGTTATTGGAAAATGGAACATGGAAAACGGAAAATGGAAAATGGAAAATGGAAAATGGAAAATGGAAAATGGAAAATGGAAAATGGAAAATGGAAAATGGAAAATGGAAAATGGAAAATGGAAAATGGAAAATGGAAAATGGAAAATGGAAAATGGAAAATGGAAAATGGAAAATGGAAAATGGAAAATGGAAAATGGAAAATGGAAAATGGAAAATGGAAAATGGAAAATGGAAAATGGAAAATGGAAAATGGAAAATGGAAAATGGAAAATGGAAAATGGAAAATGGAAAATGGAAAATGGAAAATGGAAAATGGAAAATGGAAAATGGAAAATGGAAAAAATGGAAACCAGTAAACCCGTAAACCAGTAAACCAGTTAAACCAGTAAACCAGTTAAACCAGTAAACAGTAAACCAGTAAACCAGTTAAACCAGTAAACCAGTAAACCAGTAAACCAGTAAACCAGTAAACCAGTAAACCAGTAACCAGTAAACCAGTTAAACCAGTAAACCAGTAAACCCGTAAACCAGTAAACCAGTTAAACCAGTAAACCAGTAAACAGTAAACCAGTAAACCAGTAAACAGTAAACCAGTAAACCATAAACCAGTAAACCAGAAACCAGAAACCAGAAACCAGAAACCAGAAACCAGAAACCAGACACTAGAAACTAGAAACTAGAAACCAGAAACCAGAAACCAGTAAACCAGTAACCAGAAACAAACAAACAAAAGTTCATATTAAATAACAAGCTTTCACTGCTGTCTAAGCAATGTAGGTGCGTTCGTAACGCTAAAGAGTCATTTGTACTTTATTACAGCTGCACAAAGTTCAAATTCAATTATTCAATCAAAATGTTTGCGTATGCGCGTCGGAGGATCTAACGCCGCGTGCCGAAATTAAAACGAATGAAATAATAACATAAATAGTCACAAAATGTAAGAGCTAAAGATCATTACTGCTGATTTTCAATTTGGTCGGCTTCGCGGTATTATTTATTTTGTTTTAGTTTCGACGCGCTACATAAAATGCATTCGTTTTCACGACATTACATCAGTCGAGCACAAGCCGCGTTACCATCTGGCGGACTTGATAGACTACATTCTGTCAAAAAGATTTGGAATGTGACAGTTATTTGTTCCTAATAAAATAATAATAGTAAATATAATTTATGTACTATAATTATAACTTTGGCCACTCTTCTGGAACGCACTTATATTTAAATATTAGTTATTAGATGAACATATATAGAGCTGAACCCCACACACCGCCCTATCACCAGAGTGACGGTTCAGTCCAGATTTTTTTTGCGCTGGCTATAAATAGGTAAGAACAAAAAACTGCCACATTCCAATTTTTTTGACAGAACGAAGTCTGTCGGGTCAGCTAGTACATATATAAACATACAGTTCAGCGCATTGACAGACTTCTGAGAAACGCATCGGATCTCACTCATCCCTTCCCAACGCCCCTCATCTCCTAGTCAGTGCGTTATAATTAAACAAATTGGACGCGGACGCATCCTGCATTTGGCGTCCCAGTTCCACCACGTGTGGCCCGCCGCCGGCCACAGCGCGCTAGTGTCACCAACCATTACCAAACGTAGCGGGACATACTTAGTCTCCATCTGATCGCATCAGCGTAAGAGACTTACTTTACCAGGTGGTAGGTCTCTGTTGCCGGAGACCGTCTGGATGGGTACCACCGCAGCTCCTATTGCAACCGCCAAATAGTAGTGTGCAAACATTACTGTGTTCCGGTTTGAAGCGCGCTGTAGCTAGTGTAATTACTGGGGTAACGAGACGTAACACCTTATGTCTCACGCGACGCGCGCAATGTGGTGCAGTGTGTACCATCTTAACTAGCACCACGTTGTTATGTGCAAGCGTATCACTTACCATCAGGTGAACGTCTTGCCCGTCTCGTCGCATAGTAGTGTAAAAAAAAAAAAGACTGATGCGCCGACTTAAATACTCCGTAACGCTTGTAGTTTTTAAACCTTACCCTTACCAGGTGGTAGGTCTCTGTTACCGGAGACCGTCTGGATGGGTACCGCCGCAGCTCCTATTGCAACCGACAAATAGTAGTGTGACTTTTTTTCACCCAGGTTATTTTACAAAATCTCCTAATTCTAATACCTACTTAGATTATTAATTCTCGGACTTAGTAGACCACAAAGCCTGTCTAAGATAGACAGGTCGGATAGCCCTGTATCCATTAGCGGGGCTCTAAACTTTTGCTAGATTTAGTTTGCGTAAATAAGCGTAAGCTAAACTAGCATTAAAAAAAAATAGTAGTGTGCGAACATTACTGTGTTTGGGTTTCAAGGGCGCTGTAGCTAGTGTAAATACTGGGGTAACGAGACTTAACACCTTATGTCTCAGGCGATGAGCGCAATGTGGTGCAGTGTGTACCATCTTAACTAGCACCGCGTTGGCATGGGCAAGCGTATCACTTACCATCAGGTGAACGTCTTGCTCGTCTCGTCGCAAAGTAGTATAAAAACCTGAACAGCTACATCATCATCATAAGGTGCCTTCTTCAAACTGAAGTTTAGCGGTCAGATTGAGAAAACTTTTCCGATCTTGGGCTATTCTTTTTAATTGATGGTATTTAAGCCCAGTCCATTCTTTGAACAGCTACATGGATTATCTTTTCACTCATTGATGTACAGGATAAGTAGACGAGGAATCGGAAATATAAAGTCTACAGCTCTTCCGGTTAAGGAGATGTGAAAGGTTAAAATAAGCACAGTGAAATAAAAAATCATTGAGAATCATACTCATGACCTTTGTGTCCATCGTGAATTAACAGATAGACCATTCCGACACATTCTAATCTTATAAGGTAATAGAGACACGGATAATAACTACGCATTCTATCCGGCTTGTTTACAAAGTGTCTGGTAGGTCACTGTTACTATACCATCTAGTTACCACCACATCTTCTTCAACCAAACAGTACTGTGTTCCAGCTTGATGGATAGCGAGTGAAATTACTGTGGTAACACTTAAAATACTTCAATACGAGCACAATATCGCGCACTTACAATCAAGTGAAGGTTTCACTCTTAACTATTAATGTAGAATTAGTACTATCTAACAGTCATTTAGCTAAATTTACTACACGTCAGTTATAATTTATTATCTATTCTTATCTAACTTTGGGTTAATTTAAACTGATATTAACTAATTATGATATCTCATAATAGTAGCATATTATATATATGCCCATTTTTATATTCCCACTGTTGGGATTAAAAACTTTATTCCATAAGAAGGTTATTGAAATTTACTTACTACTATCATAAGTTTAACTATTATATACTACTACTATGTACTTACAGTGGGAATCGAACCAGGGCTTCTTTGAAAATTATAGCACATAAACTTTACAAATTTATTGTATAATAGATCTCATTGGAGTATTACGTTAGAAAGGTTTTGTAGCCAGTGAAATTACTGGGGTAACGAGATATACCATCTCGTGTCAAAGCTACGAGTTTAATGTGTATATCATCCTAATGCTATGTTATAAAAAAGTGATGTCCTAGATTTAATTATGTATATGGTCACCGCTCTCAATCGCCTGGATACAGTGCTGCGCAGTGTGGGAAGCGTTTAATTTGAAGCGTTCATAATTTTATTGGTCAAGTCAATGACTTAGCGATGTAAATGTGTTGGGTGATTATTTTTTAGATAACTAGGATACTACTTTTTTGTTACTAACAAAGTCAACTTTTTTATCACCGAGCTGAATGATTGTTTGTCATCAGAATTATAAAAAGATTATAGTTCAAGCTATAAATAGGTATTACTAATATTCAACTCGTTGATGGGCAAAGTTAAAGGTGAGACATGTTGAACTGGTATCAATAATATAACTGCTGTAAATGGCTCAATATAAAACCTCAATTAATGAAGAGGCACTTTAAGAAGGAGACAGTCGGATAATGGTTGTGTGATATTCCGAACTGAAAAAACGGTAACAACATATGTCAATTAAATCTTTATAAACAGTAATAAATATTTATATTGTTATTTAAATACACAAAATAAAATACCTTGAAATTTAAACTACTCTTATTTTCATTTATTTAAAAAAAACGTGTAGAAAATTTAATTGTTGATAGATGTTTAAAAAAATGCACTATTATTAATAGATTTCCTCTTTGCTGATAATAGATTTAAATTACGACACAAGTTCTATTGTGGTTTAGAGTGACAATGATCAATAACACAAATAAAAAAATAATGAAAATAAAAAAACAGAACAATCACTGTAAGGTAGCACACCGCAACTAGCGAAATCTGCATGATGACGAAAAAAATTATTTAACCACAACAAAATCAACCTTTGGAATTCCCAACACTAAGTAAATTTTTTATATCAGTCAACCTGTTACAAATTATAATTCTTTTTTATTTTATGAGGCCACAAGGTGAGCAGGATGTTCACCTGATGATAGGTGCTACTCTTGCCAATAACATTGTGCTGGGGGTTGAGTGGTATACAGTACACCACATTGAGCTTGTCGCCTTAAGGCATATGCTAAGTCTAGTTACAGCAGAAATTTCACTAGCTTACAACACCCTTCAAAACTGCTTCAAACCAGAACACAGTAATGTTAATGTTTACAGCTGCGGTGGTATCTATCTAGATGGTTCTCGTCAACAGAGACCTACCCACCAGTTGTATACAATCTCAAAATTTGATGACTATTAAAGAGATTTGTATGGTCAATCTTTAAAAAGGAAACAAAGATGTTATGAGTCAATCTTCTCCAATATAATATGTAACAATGAAACTGTGTCAATTAATACACAGAAAAAGGAATTTATTTATTACTAACTACTTAAAAAATGCTCTTATGTAAGACAATAGAGACCTGGTTGATTTGAAGAGTTGAATACAAATGAAGTCACCGCAGACCATGAATGGAGAATAGATGATTTCATTTTTACATATATGCCAAAAATTTATAAATCTCAATTATGTAATCACATTTCTTTAATTCGATAGTCGCGAAATATTTTTTAAATTGCATCAAACATTTTAGCTATTTATGTATTCATAAAGAACTAAATAAATTGTTTAAACCAAATCTATCTTTTGATAAGACGAAAAAGTTTAAACAATATAATGTTAATGATGTTTTTGGACTTCTAAAACACTAGAAAAAACCTGCTGTAAATACTGTACTGGCACTAAATAAACAGAGAAAAAAATACCTATTACAATATTTCCATAACAGGTAAGGTGCCATATTAGTGATTCATATGATACAAATTACTATGATAAGGAACATAAATATTTAAGCACCAGTCATGTCATCATTCTGAACATGATAACTGACTAGGCGTAATTATAGGAATAGTTTATTAATAATTAATAAACCGGTTTTGCTATCATTACTTTTTAAAACCATATTGAACAGGTTTGATTTTTAAGAGATCTTATTGACTCATGGCTATCTGTAATAAATAAAAGATATGCCATACTGTTTATCATAACAATGACATAAAAAGCAGCCTTAATATCAGGTTGTGTATATTAAAATTTTGTTATATAATATAACAAAGATAAGTAAAATACTTAAGATTTTGGATTAAACCAGTTTCTATGTAAATAATGTAATAATACTATAATCAAATTGTATTGATAGCTATTGAGGAAAATAGATATATTTTTTTGTTTCCTGTATCACAGAATACTGTTGATAAAATTTATAAATTTATTAAAAAAAGTAGGCACATTTATGCTTTTTGTCAACCCCATGCAGTTATTTGTCATCGAGGTCAATCTCGTATGCCGTCATTGCAAAAAATTTTGCAACGGCAAGCAAAAAACAAGTTGCAAGTTGACATCCCATAACGAACTTTTAGCCACTTGTTTCTTTACATATTATTAAACCATTTAAAGTAAAACGTGAATAATTCGACTTACCTCAGTAATAGATTTCTCTCGCAAAACGATAATTTTGATACATATAATTATTTGTACTATATTGTAACTTCACAAAATAAAGAAAACAATCACAAAAAGACAACCTTTGCTATCACAAAACAAGTTTTAGGCACAAGATCGAAACTTTCTAGTTAGAAAATATCACAGTTAGTCCACAACACACTCGTGAAATCAGTTCAATAGTTTCTTTAAATGAAAAAAAACCGGGGTGGTTAATAATTTTACTAAAAAAAAATGTAAACAACACAAACGCTAACCGTCCACTCACATGACTGACTAAACGAACCGCACTGAAGTGATGAGCGCTACTGGTTGGATATTAAGAACTCTGCTTTACCTTTGCCTCGCGTGACGTTCACAAATGTTAGTGTTGCCATTATTTAAACAATAATATTTTACGCTTATCAAAAACATGATTAATTTTTTATTTTCAATAAATCAATGTCATTTAAAATGATCACATGTATTTTAACTAACAAAAAATATTTTTTAATAAATTAATATTAGATGTAGTTTCTATACTTGATAGGATTACATAAAATGACTACTACTGCAACGCCTTTCAAACCGGAACATATTTATGGCTGCACCAAATGATTGTCGGCAGAAAAAGAAGCTGGAAATCTTATAATATGTTAATTCAAACAAATACTAGAATCAAATCCACATTTTAAATTATTGCAGTGTATTCTTTCAAAGGCGCTTAAATGAAAGAATAAATAAATTATTATACTTTTTGGTTATCTCTTTATACACCCTTTGATGATGTATAGTGGTGTTAGTCGTTTGACCGATAGAAACAGATCATCTGATATATGTGCTCGAACCTTTAGTCCGCGACCTAATTTTTATCTCGTTGCTTATCTTAGTTATGTAGTAATTTATCTTTTTCCTTCACAAAGGATCAGCGCTACGGTTTTAGCGTAGCGTTCGTCCGGTTACTTTACGTAACGGTATGGCCAAACGATATTTTTTATTACAATTTAAATTATACTTACATTTTATATTCATATGATTGGTTAGATGAAGTTTATGCCAACGTTATATGGGTTTAATTTTTTTGTGAAATTCCCTTTACGAATGGACCCAGTTTGTCGGGACTTTCACTGGTTTAATACCTGATATTATATGGCGAACATTAACTACTTTCTTATAAAATTAGTGAGTAATAAATCTAAATCCTATATCATTTAAATATGCATGGTTTTATTTATAAAGAATTCAAAAAAGTTTTTATTTTCTATTCTTTAAAAAGCTTTGAACAGTGTTATAACGTTCAAACAATTTTCGCGGCGGTAAATACATTTAAAGATAACTGAATATATAATTACAGATGTATTAATATACTCACAAATATCGCCTAACAGTAGAAAGTGATTAATAACGTTATGACTCTAAATATTACATATTCAATAAATAAAACAGTACATATTAAATAAATATTTATTAATATTTGTGTAGAGGCATATTTAACAACATTATATCATCATCAGCATACATAATACCGTTTTAATTATTACCAGCAGCACCTTTAGGGTATCCTAAATATATTTAACATTCGAGGCATATTTTTGTAAAGTATCGATCGCAGCAATGTTTTTTTCTTGAGCAGTCTCTCTAATTCTGAAACAATAAATTTTTATTGACCTTTAAAATAACTACAACTTTGTGATATAAATAAGATACTTCTGAGGAGAAACTAAACTTCCTCGGTGTTCAATTTCGGTACTAGTACATGTTCTTTTACAAATCATTATACATACGATTAAATGAATATTAGATTGCGATTTCATATTGTAAGATGTCATAACACAGTTAACTCACCTTCGCAAAGCAATACGTTCCCTCTGAGGTCTTTGCACTGCAATCCCTTGCCATCATTATTCTCACTCCTTTTGGAATAGAACGGCATGCTGTCGTCATAGCATCCCGAGCAGTTGTTCATGCCCCACTTGGCATTATAGGTCTCATCGTCGAAATTCTCCGCACCGGAGTCGGGGTAACAGGAAGCGCAGCTGGACTGCCTTTTTAACTTTTCACCGCCCTCATCAAATATATACACGACAGGATATCGCATAAGACTTTCACTGTTTTCTGGCATATAAACGTAAGTCTCAACGTTCAAAGCCCTGTAAGAATTGAGATTTTAAAGTCATAAATCACAAGGTGAAGTTAGCGGGAAACTGACTGAATCTCAAAATCGATTGGTTTATAGATCTTTGGTGAAGGTCTACGCCCAGCAGTGGACGTTATTCAGTTGACGATGAATGAACTTTAATAACCTTTAAAATGTGAAGACGTTTAAGAGATAAATTTTATTTGTGGTTCAACAATTTCATTATCGACATCATTTCAGCTTATATTAATGTCCAATGCTAAAACTATGGGTTCTCCGATTTAAGCCATCATAAATCCATAATCTCCATTAAAAGAATATGCCCCGTATGGCAGCCAATATTCGAGCTGTATGGCCTGCTTATAATTTTCAGCTGAATAATCCTTTGAGCTACGTCAGTAACTTCTACAGATCTCTTCATTCTAGATTCGATTACGATTAATCATCAAACTTCCGGTTTGAAGGACGCTGTAAGCTAGTGAAATTACTTGGGTAACGAGACTTAAGATCTAATGTGAGGCGACGAGCGCAATGTGGTGCAGTGTATGCCATCTTAACTAGCGGCAAGTTATAGACAAGCGTATCACTTATAATTAGGTGAACGTCTCGCCCGTCTCTTCGCTTTGCAGAACAAAAAAACAAGTATACTTTATATCATCATGTCAACATATTTTCTTTTTACAAAAATTAGAACAAATGTACTTACATTGCAATGAGCGCGATTGTCGTTACAAACAACATTTTCAGTTTGTTGTCTCCTTCACTGGCTGTGGACTGTCTGCCGAGATGAGCAGATCCACTCGCTATATATACGGAAGAAATTATAAATATGATAATGCCTGTTTATCTTATTCGATTATTATTTAAATGTATCCTAGTTCATGTTTTTTTCTTTATTAAACTCGACTGCCTCCGCGAGTAAGTGCTTATTTCGGTTCCTGCTTCGATGCCAGTTGCCACGAGTTTGTAGAGTTTGGTTGATGGTAGGGTTTTTTCGAATCTTACTGGGTAGATAACACCCTCATTGTAAATATGCTGTCTTAACAGCGTCCCTGTTCCGGCTGTCAGCATATGAGAGTCATTCAAACACGATTCATCATTAACGAGCTCATTGTCACTACGACAAATGAAATTCAGATTAAGTTGTATCCCATAGAAAATTAAAAATAAAGTAAGCGATAACGAAAGTAGAAAGTTTAATAATATTCTGATGAATATTAAATAGTTTACACGGCACACTACATTGTATAAGATATCAAGTTCATTACTACAGTAATTTTACTATTTACAAAACTATGACTATTTCTTCAACGTTTATACGTTATTACTTTTAATAAACGTTGAACAGTCCGTGTAGAGTTTTTAATTAAACTTCAACTAGTTTTCAATAAAATTACAAGCAAGATATTTCTCAGAGTTTATCCTTAGATACCTGTTTGATTTTAAATGAAAGCAGCATTTGTTATGCGTTTGTATCTTCAGCTTTTTGCCAGTGGGACTATCAAAAACGTTCCAGATATTACCAGGAATAATCGGACAATAATCATAAACAACCGGATTTTTTGTGTTTTTATAAATGTAATCCTTTTATTGATGATATTAAAAATAGACATTTTATTTATTTGGCCTTCTTACTCCAGCAATGCGTTAGATTGATTCAAAAATGGCAATATACTTAGTTACCTACTAAGTAAAGCTTTCGACCTACCATCAAAGCTATGTACTCGTACCAAGTATAACTTAACTTCATAAATTCTGTTAAAAACGAAAAGCTAACTTTGTTATCTAATTCAATTCAATTAAAACGAACACTTGTTTATTTTTAGTTATACACTTATGAACAAATTGTAATGTCCGCCATATTCCTTACATATCAAAATGGCCGCTCACAATGCCTATAAATCATTTTAACAACTATACTCTTGTATCGATTCTCACAAAATTAATTATATTAGTGACTCAATTAATAATTTAGAATAATGAATATAATTTTCATATTTATCAATATTAATAAAACAAAATATAGTTTAAATTGTTCGATAATACTTGTTACCAATGTATAAGACCTAACCATACCATCTTCAGAGCTGCGTTGATATTTCACGTATTATTATTGTTCGTAAACTCTATGAATATGAACAAAAAAAAAAAAGATACTCGTTTTAAAACATTATATTTACATTAAATAAGAATACATTAGTTGATTTTTTTTTACATTTTATTGTACATTTGCTTTGCAATAGATATTTTAAATACTTAAATCACTAACAAACCTTTGACTTGTTAAAGTACAAAAAATTGACAAACGACTTTAAAAGATATAATTAGATAATGGTTTTCAACAAACACGATTCGAATAAGAAATGCGTAAAAAGAAATAAAAAGAAAGCAAGTAAATAGCCAATAGTAAATATATAAAGCTTAAACATGTTTATCTGTTCAATATAAGTAAATATGATAGTTTATGTTCGTTTTTAATAATAAAAAGGCAACTTCATCTTTCTTGTTAGTAAATTTAAATAGATGTTCATAGTTAATTATTTTGAACTAAGTAATGTCAGAAATACCGTATATTAAAATAATTGCTGATACACCAAATCTATTTGTCCTTTTGTCAATTTTTTTATATAATTTTCATTGAACTCCTCGATAACATTTTATAAAGCGAAGCGTTTGTGAAACGAGGTCCTTGATTCAGTAAAACAATCACAGCAGTCATTAGTAAGGTCCTGATTCAGCTGCTTCAACCGAGATCCGGGGTTTGAAGCCGCGCTCGTCGGCTTCATATTCTACCACCTGAAATTAGTAAGATTATTTTAATGTATGTATGATAGGTACCACACAACGTGGACACATCTGATGAAGTGAGTGTAATCCAGTTCAAAGAGTAAGTAGTAAATTTACTGGGATGAAAGAACTTTATGTTTCAAGGAGAGTAGCAGTTTGTGGTGCAGTGTATATAATCCCAATGAGCGCCACCTGTCTCGTTTTGACAAAGAAAAGAAAAATAATTTATTTTGTTCTTATAGTGTAGAAGAGAACAGAACTTATTGGATGTATAACAATAGAATACATCTAAATGCGTATATATCTTATTTTACTGTAGCCTTTAGGTTGTATCGTATTGTAGTTTTGTTATAGATATAAATAAATGGTAATGAAATAAAAACACATCAAGTTCCGCTACACAGAATCGATTCAGCTAAACGATTGCAATGCAAAATAGATTCTAGGAATCGATTAAAAACTTGACTAACAAGTATTTATGTGTTTTAGATAACTTCTTGGAACTGCACAATTGTTTAATAACTGTAAAAAAAACTAAAGTCGTTTTAAAGCGGGTATCGCTAAAAAGTAACAAAGATATTATTGAACGAATGAGATAAGTGGTACGTTCACCAGATAATTATCAAGAGATGTGCAGCAGATGGTCACTGGGCTTTGTTCAACTGGTCACCGTAAGGTGAAAGATATATAATAGTATCCAAACTGAAAATAGATGAATTATTGTAAATGTAAACTTATAAACATAATCATCATCAACTGATAAACACAGTTGGACAAAGCCTTTCTTCAAAGATTTTCAAATTGATTATTTGAAGACCAAGCTTGTGGAGACCTCATCGTTCCATCGGTCGTCAGACCTTCAATTGACATCTGAATATGTCGACATATAAATTAAAAGGAAAATCAATAAAAAAAAATCTTCAACTCGTGTGCCATTGCCATATAAGTCTAGTAATTGTTTAAACTATGTAGATGACCTAGTTCTAGTGCAGATTCCATCCAAACATAAGATCCTTAAAAAAAACAGATATGGAACTTAGACATTTAACCGATTTTTTAGTATTAGTGACCAGGTGGTAGGTCTCTGTTGCCGAAGACCGTCTGGATGGGTACCACCGCAGTGACTATTTCAACCGCCAAATAGTAGTGTGCAAATATTACTGTGTTCCGGTTTGAAGAGACGCTGTAGCTAGTGTAATTACTGGGGTAACGAGATAACACCTTATGTCTCAAGGCGACGAGCGCAATGTGGTCCAGTGTGTACCATCTTAACTAGCGCCGCGTTGTCATGGGCAAGCGTATCACTTACCATCAGGTGAACGTCTTGCTCGTCGCGTCGTAAAGTAGTATAAAAAAAAATAGCTTTTTAGTATTTCACATGATTTGTTGATGACGGTTTTGTAATAAAGTTACTATATATACTCATGAGACACATATGACTTCTGATCATCGTAACTCATGGATACTTACTTGCTTGGTGCCATCGGGCAGGACCACGAAGTACGAGCCCTCAGCCCGCTCCGCTTGTCTACTCTCCGCGTGTCCGAAATCGCTGCCGCTCGTGTAATCGCTCACTTTATAACCGAACTCGTAGCTAGCTGGCTCCTGTAATAATTTATTGATCAGCTTTGAAAATTATTGCCAGTAACACAATCACTTTACTCAGAAATAAGGAAACTTAAAATCTACAATGATTACGCATTGACGTTTTCGGCGAAATTTGTTTTTGGAAATATTTTAAGAATTAAGTAGTAATTCAGCGAATTAGCATCATGATCATCATCCTTTAAGAGCCAGAAATAGGAACTACGTTGATACTAGATGGTCTCTGGCCTAATAATATTAAATTTCTTTTCCTTAAACAGTACGATGTTGTTAATACATAATGTTCTTAGTTTTTATTTTACCTGATTAAGCAGTTCTTCTAGAGCGCTCCTAGAATAACCATAACCAGAACTGGAGGCATCACTGTGAGTTGCGGCATCATATCCCTGTGCTTCGGCGGATCTGGTGATGAAGAGGTAAATATTAACTCCTAAATGTTATAAAGAAATAAACTTCTGAAGAATATAATACCGGTTTCACTTCAGCATTTACGTTTATAAATAATACTAGCTGACCCAACAGACTTCGTTCTGTCAAAAAAATTGGAATGTGGCAGTTTTTTGTTCTTACCTATTTTATAGCCAGCGCAAAAAAATCTGGACTGAACCGTCACCCTGGTGATAGGGCGGTGTGTGGGGTTCAGCTCTACATATGTTCATCTAATAACTAATATTTAAATATAAGTGGGTTCCAGAAGAGTGGCCAAAGTTATAATTATAGTACATAAATTATATTTACTATTATTATTTTATTAGGAACAAATAACTGTCACATTCCAAATCTTTTTGACAGAATGTAGTCTATCAAGTCCGCCAGGTGGTAACGCGGATTGTGCTCGACTGATGTAATGTCGTGAAAACGAATGCATTTTATGTCGCGCGCCGAAACTAAAACAAAAGAAATAATTCAAAAAGAAAATCAGTAAGAATGATCTTTAGCTATTACATTTTGTGACTATTTATGTTATTATTTCATTCGTTTTAATTTCGGCTCGCGGCGATCTTCCGACGCGCATAGGCACACCATTTTGATAGAATAATTGAATTTGAACTTTGTGCAGCTGTAATAAAGTGCAAATTGACTCTTTAGCGTTACGAACGCACCTACATTGCTTAGACAGCAGTGAAAGCTTGTTATTTAATATGAACTTTTGTTTGTTTGTTACTGGATTCTGATTTCTGGTTTCTGGTTTCTGTTTACTGGTTACTGGTTACTGGTTTACTGGTTACTGGTTTACTGGTTTACTGGTTTACTGGTTTACTGGTTTACTGGTTACTGGTTTACTGGTTACTGGTTACTGGTTTACTGGTTACTGGTTTTACTGTTACTGGTTTACTGGTTTACTGGTTTACTGGTTATGGTTTCTGGTTTACTGTTTACTGGTTACTGGTTTATGGTTTATGGTTTCTGGTTTCTGGTTCCTGGTTTCCTGGTTTACTGGTTTCTGGTTTACTGGTTACTGGTTTACTGGTTTACTGGTTATGGTTTACTGGTTACTGGTTACTGGTTTACTGGTTTATGGTTTACTGGTTTATGGTTTACTGGTTACTGGTTTACTGGTTTACTGGTTTATGGTTTATGGTTTACTGGTTTACTGGTTTACTGGTTTATGGTTTACTGGTTACTGGTTTAACTGGTTTACTGGTTTACTGGTGTACTGGTTTACTGGTTTACTGGTTACTGGTTTATGGTTACTGGTTTCTGGTTTCTGGTTTCTGGTTTTGGTTTCTGGTTTACTGGTTTCTGTTTACTGGTTACTGGTTTAATGGTTTACTGGTTTACTGGTTTACTGGTTATGGTTTACTGGTTTACTGGTTTACTGGTTTACTGGTGTACTGGTTTACTGGTTTACTGGTTTATGGTTTACTGGTGTACTGGTTTTACTGTTACTGGTTTATGGTTTACTGGTTTACTGGTTTTACTGTTTACTGGTTTACTGGTTTACTGGTTTCTGGTTTTGGTTTCTGGTTTCTGGTTTCTGGTTATGGTTTCTGGTTTATGGTTTACTGGTTTACTGGTTACTGGTTACTGGTTTACTGGTTACTGGTTTACTGGTTTACTGGTTACTGGTTTTACTGTTTACTGGTTTTACTGTTTACTGGTTTACTGGTTACTGGTTTACTGGTTTACTGGTTTATGGTTACTGGTTTACTGGTTTCTGGTTACTGGTTTATGGTTTCTGGTTCTGGTTTATGGTTACTGGTTTACTGGTTACTGGTTTACTGGTTTAATGGTTTACTGGTTTAATGGTTTATGGTTTACTGGTTTCTGGTTTCTGGTTTCTGGTTTCTGGTTTACTGGTGTACCTGGTTTACTGGTTTAACTGGTTTACTGGTTTAACTGGTTTACTGGTTACTGGTTTCTGGTTCTGGTTTCTGGTTCTGGTTCTGGTTTCTGGTTTCTGGTTTCTGGTTTCTTCTGGTTTCTGGTTTCCTGGTTTCTGGTTACTGGTTTCTGGTTTCTTCTGGTTTCTGGTTCTGGTTTCTGGTTTTCTGGTTTCTGGTTTCTGGTTTCTGGTTTCGGTTTCTGGTTTCCTGGTTTCTGGTTATGGTTTCTGGTTTCTGGTTTCTGGTTTCCTGGTTCCTGGTTTCCTGGTTTCTGGTTTCTGTTTCTGGTTTCTTCTGGTTTCTGGTTTCTGGTTTCTTCTGGTTTCTGGTTTCTGGTTTCTGGTTTCTGGTTTCTGGTTTCTGGTTTCCTGGTTTACTGGTTACTGGTTTCCTGGTTTCTGGTTTCTGGTTTCTAGATTTCAGATATCAGATTTCAATTTTCCGTTTTCCGTTTTCCATGTTCCATTTTCCAATAACTGCCTCATTCCAAATTTTTTTGACGGAATGAAGTCTATTAGGTCCGCCAGACGGTAACGCGGTTTGTGCTGGACTGATGTGATGTCGTGAAAAAGAAACTAAACCAAAATAAATAATACCGCGAAGCCGACCTAATTGAAAATCAGTATGGTGGATCTTTAGCTCTTACATTTTGTGACTATAGTTATGTTATTATTTCATTCGTTTTAATTTCGTCACGCGGCGTTAGATCCTCCGACGCGCATACGCACACTGTTTTGATAGAATAATTGAATTTGAACTTTGAGCAGCTGTAATAAAGTTAAAATTGACTCTTTAGCGTTAGGAACACACCTACATTGCTTAGACAGCAGTGAAAGCTTGTAATTTAATATGAACTTTATGAAATAGCAATAAAGTTCAAATTGACCCTACATTTTAGTTAGAGAACGTTTGTATAGGAAAAAGAAAAGCGCTGTTTTTAGGGGCTTCCCGGCGATTATTCGAATTTTTCACAAATTGGCCAAATTGGTCCTGGCGTTGTAGAGTGATGCGCTTACCGACACATATTTGTATTATAGATTAATAATAAATTATATTCAATGACATTAGTTATTAATAAATAAATAATAAAGTTGCTTGAGAATATATTTATATGTAGAGGGAGAGACAAAAGGCATAATGTTTGAGAGAAATAGAATTCGTTGTCATCCCCACTCCGTGCTGTGTACTGGTGAGAGGTGACACCGGTACACACGTGGAGGGGATCACTTACCAAGTGATAATAATAATTTTTTTGGAGTTTACAGCCACGCGGTTTGATACGTGGCCATGTACAATTGATGATATCGAGCGGGACAAAAATATTAAAATGTCTATTAAAAGCAGGGGTTGGTGATAGAAAAGTGAAAATTTAGGGATGTATGTAGTTTTTGATTTCTGGTTTCTGGTTTCTGGTTTCTGGTTTCTGGTTTCTGGTTTCTGGTTTCTGGTTTCTGGTTTCTGGTTTCTGGTTTCTGGTTTACTGGTTTACTGGTTTACTGGTTTACTGGTTTACTGGTTTACTGGTTTACTGGTTTACTGGTTTACTGGTTTACTGGTTTACTGGTTTACTGGTTTACTGGTTTACTGGTTTACTGGTTTACTGGTTTACTGGTTTACTGGTTTACTGGTTTACTGGTTTACTGGTTTACTGGTTTACTGGTTTCTGGTTCCTGGTTTCTGGTTCTGGTTTCTGGTTCTGGTTTCTGGTTTCTGGTTCTGGTTTCTGGTTTCTGGTTTCTGGTTTCTGGTTTTGGTTTCTGGTTTCTGGTTTCTGGTTTATGGTTTACTGGTTTACTGGTTTACTGGTTTACTGGTTTACTGGTTTACTGGTTTACTGGTTTACTGGTTTACTGGTTTCTGTTTCTGGTTTCTGGTTTATGGTTTACTGGTTTACTGGTTTACTGGTTTACTGGTTTACTGGTTTACTGGTTTACTGGTTTACTGGTTTACTGGTTTACTGGTTTACTGGTTTACTGGTTTACTGGTTTACTGGTTTACTGGTTTACTGGTTTACTGGTTTACTGGTTTACTGGTTTACTGGTTTACTGGTTTACTGGTTTACTGGTTTACTGGTTTACTGGTTTACTGGTTTACTGGTTTACTGGTTTACTGGTTTACTGGTTTACTGGTTTACTGGTTTACTGGTTTACTGGTTTACTGGTTTACTGGTTTACTGGTTTACTGGTTTACTGGTTTACTGGTTTACTGGTTTACTGGTTTACTGGTTTACTGGTTTACTGGTTTACTGGTTTACTGGTTTACTGGTTTACTGGTTTACTGGTTTACTGGTTTACTGGTTTACTGGTTTACTGGTTTACTGGTTTACTGGTTTACTGGTTTACTGGTTTACTGGTTTACTGGTTTACTGGTTTACTGGTTTACTGGTTTACTGGTTTACTGGTTTACTGGTTTACTGGTTTACTGGTTTACTGGTTTCTGGTTTCTGGTTTCTGGTTCTGGTTTCTGGTTTCTGGTTTACTGGTTTACTGGTTTACTGGTTTACTGGTTTACTGGTTTACTGGTTTACTGGTTTACTGGTTTACTGGTTTACTGGTTTACTGGTTTACTGGTTTACTGGTTTACTGGTTTACTGGTTTACTGGTTTACTGGTTTACTGGTTTACTGGTTTACTGGTTTACTGGTTTACTGGTTTACTGGTTTACTGGTTTACTGGTTTACTGGTTTACTGGTTTACTGGTTTACTGGTTTACTGGTTTACTGGTTTACTGGTTTACTGGTTTACTGGTTTACTGGTTTACTGGTTTACTGGTTTACTGGTTTACTGGTTTACTGGTTTACTGGTTTACTGGTTTACTGGTTTACTGGTTTACTGGTTTACTGGTTTACTGGTTTACTGGTTTACTGGTTTACTGGTTTACTGGTTTACTGGTTTACTGGTTTACTGGTTTACTGGTTTACTGGTTTACTGGTTTACTGGTTTACTGGTTTACTGGTTTACTGGTTTACTGGTTTACTGGTTTACTGGTTTACTGGTTTACTGGTTTACTGGTTTACTGGTTTACTGGTTTACTGGTTTACTGGTTTACTGGTTTACTGGTTTACTGGTTTACTGGTTTACTGGTTTACTGGTTTACTGGTTTACTGGTTTACTGGTTTACTGGTTTACTGGTTTACTGGTTTACTGGTTTACTGGTTTACTGGTTTACTGGTTTACTGGTTTACTGGTTTACTGGTTTACTGGTTTACTGGTTTACTGGTTTACTGGTTTACTGGTTTACTGGTTTACTGGTTTACTGGTTTACTGGTTTCTGGTTTCTGGTTTCTGGTTTCTGGTTTCTGGTTCTGGTTTCTGGTTTTGGTTTCTGGTTTTGGTTTCTGGTTTCTGGTTCTGGTTTCTGGTTTTGGTTTCTGGTTTTGGTTTCTGGTTTTGGTTTCTGGTTTCTGGTTCTGGTTTCTGGTTCTGGTTTCTGGTTCTGGTTTCTGGTTCTGGTTTCTGGTTCTGGTTTCTGGTTCTGGTTTCTGGTTTCTGGTTCTGGTTTCTGGTTTTGGTTTCTGGTTTCTGGTTTCTGGTTTTGGTTTCTGGTTTCTGGTTCTGGTTTCTGGTTCTGGTTTCTGGTTCTGGTTTCTGGTTCTGGTTTCTGGTTTCTGGTTCTGGTTTCTGGTTCTGGTTTCTGGTTTCTGGTTTCTGGTTTCTGGTTTTGGTTTCTGGTTTCTGGTTTACTGGTTTACTGGTTTACTGGTTTACTGGTTTACTGGTTTACTGGTTTACTGGTTTACTGGTTTACTGGTTTACTGGTTTACTGGTTTACTGGTTTACTGGTTTACTGGTTTACTGGTTTACTGGTTTACTGGTTTCTGGTTCTGGTTTCTGGTTTTGGTTTCTGGTTTTGGTTTCTGGTTTCTGGTTTTGGTTTCTGGTTTTGGTTTCTGGTTTATGGTTTACTGGTTTACTGGTTTACTGGTTTACTGGTTTACTGGTTGACTGGTTTACTGGTTTACTGGTTTACTGGTTTCTGGTTCTGGTTTCTGGTTCTGGTTTCTGGTTTTGGTTTCTGGTTTCGAGTTTCTGGTTTCTGGTTTCTGGTTTCTGGTTTCTGGTTTCTGGTTTATGGTTTACTGGTTTACTGGTTTACTGGTTTACTGGTTTACTGGTTTACTGGTTTACTGGTTTACTGGTTTACTGGTTTACTGGTTTACTGGTTTACTGGTTTACTGGTTTACTGGTTTACTGGTTTCTGGTTTCTGGTTTCTGGTTTTGGTTTCTGGTTTAAAATAAAATAGAAAAAAAAATCCCAAAAATTAAAAAAAAAAATTTTGGTGTGGGCAACCCTGATCACTTAGAGGTTTGAAAAATAGATAGTAACCGATTCTCAGACCTACTGAATATACACAAAAAATTTCATAAGAATCGGTAAAGCCGTTTCGGAGGAGTATGGGAACGAACATTGTGACAAGAGAATTTTATATATTAGATTATGTCTTTGTTGCTGTTGAAAGAGAAAGGTTGTATCTATTTAATAAAATATCCAGCAGTGGTTAAATAAGAATAAATACTCACCTTCCTGCTGAGTAAGACGAAGTTAATACATTTGTTTGTTCTTCAGCGGCTCTGCTTTCAGGTGCTCCGTATTGTCTCGCTGGTGCTCCAGTTTTAGGAGCTCCATATGTGTTTGATAAGTGACTAAATCCTTGCTGATGGGAATCAACTGTTCTTGCTTCCGGTGCGCCGTACTGCGTTGGTAAAGACCGTGCTGGTGCAGCATAGGTTTGGGGGAGATTGGTATTAGTATTGAATTGAGACTGCCTCTGCAATCCAAACGATTTGACGCCGTCGATCTTGCTGTACTGGTTAGAGTTCTGCTGGCTGTGCTGTCCTGCCCGAGATTGGCTGAACCGAGGCACACCGTACTTTTGAACTGGTGATGGGTATCTATTGAGAGAACTACGAGATTGTACAGCATAATCAGACGTTGAACGGGCATCGGGGGCGCCGTACTGTTGGGATATTGATCGCTGGTCTGGTGGGCCGTAGGTTTCCGAAGGTGAATTCCTCAAAGACGGTGCGCCATACACTTGAGATATATCAGAGCGTTCTGGTGAAAAGCGAGCTGAGGGATTATATTCCTCGGATATGGAACCTCTGGCATTTGGTGCTCCATAGACCGATGAGGGGTTGTTCCGTGCGAAAGGCGCTCCATACTCCTGTGATACATCGCTGCGAAAAGAGGGAGTTCCGTATTCTTGGGGAATTTCGTTGACAGTTTCTGGGTATTGATAAGAGGGTTCATCATACGAAGATTTTGCAGCTCTTGCTACGGTGAGATCAGGTGGTAAATATTGACGACGTGCCTGCGCATAGCCGTCACTGGAAATATAAGAATTTTTCATGAAACTTGATGAATTTCTAGCAAAGAAATCGACTCTACAATTCGCTTATATATGTATCAAAAAATTCTCGATGTGACTGACCTATCAAAGTTTCGAGACGTGTATTAATTCCTAAGCTTATCGCATATGCTCTGAACTAGCATAGAAGATAGTGAAATCATCGATTTGGATCTACATTTTATGATTCGCATAATATACACTGAATTAACATGTTATTTAGCGCTTAGAGTTACTTACCCAAGCGGCGGCTCAGCGAGGACCAACGACACAACGCTTATTAACACAATTATCATCTGTAAAAAGAAAAACGAATACCTTATCATAATGAAATACATCTCAGAAATTGCAAGATTTATAACGTCATCACCCTGCTGATATTTTAACTACATCTACGTAGTCGCTTTAATCTCAAGGGCTTACCACGGTCTCTATTTATCACATGTAACTAACTGCCTTTTTAAAAAAACGTTTCTGAAGTAACTTAGATAGTTATCATTCAACGGTTTATTTTATTTGAGGCGACCAGATACACCTGATGGTAAGTGATGAGCTTGACCATAAATATGTGGTGCTAGATAGATTTATAAGCTAATTTGTTTGTTGTGTAGTCAAAATTTGTTAAATCTCGTTACTCCGTTAATTTCATTAGCTCAATCGTTCAAACTGGAACACAGTTTAGAACGCTACTGTTTGGTGGAAATAGATATTGTGGTCATGCTAGCTTGTTGGTTTCCGACAACAGAGACCTATCACCAGCAAAATTACCATCAATGAGTAATCTATGATAAAAAACAAATGTAGTTTGTTCTTGCCAATTTATATAGAAAAGCTCGGCAGCTTTCTATAAGATTGATAAAACAAATGATATTGTTGGTAACCTTTAATGTAACAACGAAACTGTGTACTCACCTTCACCATTTCTTTAAGTTATTGAAACTGAAACAATATTTTCTAAATTAATTTATTGTAAAAAAAAAATATCCATAGAAGCGAGAGATGAATATATTTCAATATAAAAATTCGTAAAAGTAGTGTTATGTTTAGACATGTACAAATCATAAACTTTTTTTTTTATACTACTATGCGACGAGACGAGCAAGACGTTCACCTGATGGTAAGTGATACGCTTGCCCATGACAACGTGGTGCTAGTTAAGATGGTACACACTGCACCACATTGCGCTCGTCGCCTCTAGACCTAAGGTGTTGAGTCTCGTTACCCCAGTAATTACACTAGCTACAGCGCCCTTCAAACCGGAACACAGTAATGTTCGCACACTACTATTTGTCGGTTGCAATAGGAGCTGCGGTGGTACCCACCCAGACGGTCTCCGGCAACAGAGATCTACCACCTGGATAACTTAACTTATAATAAACAAAAAAGTTCTGTTTATTGTAATTTAGCATTAGCGTTGTTTTATACACTCACACATTCATGTGTCGCTCGACATTATTAAAATTTAGGAAAACAAACGTATAACCTTTTTGTACTAAGAATGACTTTATTTTTAAAAGGCTGTATCTTTCATTTATCTGTACCAAAAAACTAACACTATTATCCATAAAAAGGTGAATTAAAGATCGTTAAATATCTAATAGCAAATAAGTCTTACAAAGACAAAATTCCTTAATAAAACACACTAAATAATTTGTAGAAAGAATTTTGTAGATGAAGATATAAATTTCAACTTCATTCAAACTACCCACATATTAAAAAAAGTATTGATGAAGTTAAATATGTTATACTCTAGTGACCTACCTCTGAACTTGGCGGTTGATGTGATCCAGATAAGTAAAAGCTGACGAATGTATCCACACTAGAGTTAAGGCTCTATTTATACTGCACGCGATTCGATTGGAAGAAAGCCTGATTGGCCTACCTCTGCTCTAACAAACCTCTTCGCATTTTGACCTCTATAACATATGAAAGACGAACGTTTTTCAAACAACACCACCGAATAAACGACAGATATCATCCAATTGTTGTTAAGGACCTTCGATAGATTGTTGTGTCGACAGAGTGCGTGCGTGTATCATTATCAATGCTTATGGTGTATTTGATTGAGTTCTGCGGTCAGAAACTCCATGTTCACTTGTATTGAGCTACGAAGCCCGTTTTTCGAAGCTTTTGACCTCCATAAAGCTTCTAAAACTTCTTACAAACTTATGAATTTATTTCTAGATTTATGTTTTCTTTACGTGTATTGACTAAAGTCTAAGATTACATGAATAGAAATCAAATTCTAAATTGCAACCATTGTATGGAGAAACGAAACAGTAATAATGATAATAATTTTTACATTTATATTTATAGAAACGTTTATAAGTATATTTTTGCGCATATTATGTCTTTAGAATGTATGTTTTTACATTGTATCTCATTTATGTTTGATGAGAAAAAAGTTGTGTACATGAGTTTAGATATCACAACCATCAAATGGTTCATACGATTCTTTAAAGATACTACAATAACATAATAAACAAAAAAAATAAAAAAAAGATAAATTAATAATAAAGATACATAATTAATTGTTAAAATGAAACAGAAAAAGAACAGAAACAGTAATGATTTTTAAATACAATCTGAGATATGTCACAAATCATTTAATATTGTCATTAATTGCTCAACTTTGACTATAACTTACATTTAACAATATTAATTTACTCTGAAACATTTTCTAAAATATGTAACTACATTTTAATTATCTAGTTAAAGTTAAAAGTATTTAAACCAAATGTTGACTTGGGAGAGGCATATGTCCAACAGTGGACTGCCGCGGGCTATTGATGATGATGATGAAACCAAATGTTCATTTAACTAATACAATTAAGAATCCAAATATTTTGGTTCATATAAAAAATCATATGTATTTCTGATAAAATTTTGCTTATTTATAATATCGATTTGTTGCTAATTAAATCTACATAGAACTTTAACAAAGTAAGCCATTAAAGCTATAATGTTTTAGTACTTATTGTCAAGATTTCATGGCATGTCTATGTTTAGGTCTTACATGGAAGGGCAATCGAGACGTTAGTATAGGTACGAGTTCGTCGGTGGAACTGTCTCGGACTTCCAGCACTGGATCTGTATAGCACCTCACTTGGATGAGCTCTGTTGTGACTACTTCGTTATTGATGCTCACAGCTTTCATAATATCCTTAACATACGGTGCCCAAAAATGATATTTCCCGTAAACATGTGCGTAATTCGCCACAATACTACCAACTAAACTCGCTGCATAATGAATCTTCATCAGTATTATAGTCTTCTTTCCTTTCAATCTTTTTGTTATGCGTTGTCCTGGATTTATATTTACATAACCATATCTCACCACGCCGAATGGTAATGATGCAGCATTAAAGTTGTCTCGTCTCCATTTAATTTTAAAAGATTTTCTACCGCCGGTGAAATTATAAGAAATGTTCAATACAATATCATCTTCAGGCAAACCGTCTTTAGACCAAAACGAAGATGTCCCGCTTTCCACTATTTCATACATAGACACATTGGTTTGAATTGTTTTGGTTGTATAATTTATATGTTCGTGTGACTTTAAAACTATGTCTTCATTTATCACATCAACAATTTCGCTTTTTTTAACTTGAAGTTTTCTTGTTACTGGTGTCCAATTATATTTCTCGTAGAGATTTCCGTAACGAGTTGGGTCTTTTAAAAATATGTCGTCTGGTACTTTACCAAGTTCTACTCTGACACCTCTGTTAAGGTTGTAGTCAGTGATGTTAAACAACTTCACTTCCATATCCGTTATTGTTTTTTTGTCTGCACCATTGTAGACGATTGAAACGCGATCTTTTCCTGACGCCGTCTTCACATTTATATGTATTTCAGCATCGCAGATTAAGAAATGATAAATTGACATAGTAATGATTACAGGAATCATAGCTGTCACCACAAATCGTTCGTAGTAATAGTAAACTGATATTAAATATAAAAGCAACAGAAAACAGAAGTAAACTAAATCTTTGATAGAATAACGAATGTAAATATCAATGTGATAAAATAACATATTATTGTAGTATCTTTGACCTAGTTATCAATCGTAGTTCAAGTACAGCCGCTTCACAATTACAGATTATACGCAGATTATCGTTAGCTGAAGAAAATTCGTAGTTTAATAAGTTTATTAGTAAATGAGTGTTGTTGCCAGATACCATTAGGTTTCACCACAGCTCCTGCCACAGAACTAGCACTAGCAAAAAATGCTTGTAACATCTAAACAGCATTTACAAATCCATTGAACACACACTTGTTAAAATATAATAACTAACCGGAACTGCCATCGGGAAAATGCTTGATGTTGTGATAGAGAATCTCGAGCAGCGCTACACTTTTATAAAAAGTATATACATCTCTAAAAAATATTAAAGCAATCTACAAACATGTCTCATTATTCAAGTATATATATTTATTGCTTTACACAGATTAAAAGAGCAAGGGTCAAACATGTCCGGAAAAAAATTGGACCGCGTCTATTTTAGAAGTATTTGAGCAGTTGGTTAGTGTGGTTATATTTAAGCATTAAAATATTTTACAATGTCAGTGTCAAAAATAGTAGTGTTAATAATTGTTAGTATATCACTTGCACAATCGAAGATCTCTATAGATATAGATGTAGGGGACAGTCCTGGTAACGTTACAATAAACTATTCGGGTTTCGAACTCGATGTTATTGGCGAACAGGAAATTGAATTATTTAAAATTACCAACGCGGAAATAAAGCAAGCCGTGAAAAGACACTACAATAGAACACCCAGCAACGTGTATCTAAAAAGTCCAACACCGTGGGGCGATTTATACAAGACGTACAATTGGGAACAAGTATCACGTATTTTAAAAGTGAAATCAGCAAAGCTGAAGTCGATAACGAAAAAACCGGTGACGGTGATGTCTCATGACTTCGAGAATGTTTCGAATAAGATCATCAAAGTGAACACGGGGATCAGTCACACCGTGGAGAACACGATCACGACGAGTTGGACGAGATCGAAAGAGACGACCGTATCACAGGAGATAGAGTACGACTTGAATGTAATTTTTGCGAAAGTGTCCGGCACGACCGGTCTTTCTTTCACGTCTTCGTGGGGAGAGAGTGAGGAGAAAACAGAAACTGTCACCATTGGTGCAACTAGTGGGGTTGAGACGGAACTGCAGCCTGGACAAGCGGCAACGGCCGTGCTCACAGCTAGTAAAGGCACTATGGAAGTTGAAGTACTGTACGAAGCAACACTTAGAGGTGATGTTGCAGTGAACTTCAAATCTGGTTACAGAGATCACCACTTCTGGGGCCCGTCGATAGACAGCGTAATGAAGAGTGGTGGATTAGAAAATGAGGTTCTCGTAAAGGAAACAATTAATTTAGGTTTCTTCGTGGATGCTAGTTTGAAAGTGTACGACAAAGTATCCGGTGAAACTTTATGATGTTAATTTGCACTTTTCGTATGCAAGTTCTGTGTATGATGTTAATATATGCCATATATGTTATACTTTTATGTTACCTTTTTTTGTTTTGTGTTAAACATTAAAGAATTCATTAATACATAAAAAATTTGTTTGTTTTTGGTTTTATACACAAAAACTTATGCAATATATTAAATGTAACGGCCACGTTTTACACAAAGTTTCCTAGTTACAATTCCGGAGCTTCAGTAGCGAAATTGGTGAAGATTAAAAATCTTCTACGTTCATATTATCTTGTCCCGGTTGTCAACATATGAGAGCTAGATTATTCTAATCGAGCTTTACCAACGATTGGGAATCGAACCTTAATACGAAGAAGAAACACTAGCGTGCACATCCAGTGCAGTCAAATTGAAAGGCGTCTTTCAGTAACGTGTGTAAAGAGGTCGTGTATTGTTTTCTTTCACAAATGAGCGTGACAAATGCGCCGTTTGTTATATAAACTGATTCTCTTTCAAACTGTCAACCTTGACCTGAACATCGGAACTTTTTTGGTGCGCGATGAGTTGCGTATTGAATTGAAATCATTATATATCATTTATCACTATGATCTATTTAAGGTTAGATGAGATATTGTGAAAACAATTGAAAATTGTTTGCATAATTAGATTACGGGATTGGTCTTTTGTTTCTGTCACTTTATGTTTCAAAGCGATGGATACAATTTAAGTTACAGATGACGGTATCACTTATCATCAAGTGAACACCCTGCTGCTCTCATCGCATCGTTGAAAAGGAATAACTGTTCTTACAAAACAAAGTGGTTTTCTGTTATGTTTATATTATAACTGTGAAAATGTCAACTAATTAAAATTAATTAATTAAATAATTGTGGTTAGGATTTGGATTCTGTAGTTAAATTTTTAATATCATTATCATATAAATCTCCCCAAAAACCGGAGCTAACCAGCGACACAGTTTACATATAAAACAGCAGATATTAAACTATGTATTCAAAGGAAATCATAAAAGAAATCACAATAGAAACTATATCTTATATAAATAAGCATAAAATTATATATGTTGCCGTATTTTTATATTTAATACATATTTATTGTACACCCGCCTTGGTAATAAGTCTTTAGTTAACTGGCAGAGAATGCTACTTAGACATTAAGTCCGCTCTCTATATTATGTACGGCAATCATTAAATAAATAAATAAAATTATGTCCGTATTTTTTATAGCCACTTTTAAGACTCTTGTCAGTGAAAAGTAAGAAAACAAAATCAACATAGACAACCTCATCGATTGTAAGTACAAGGCTTCGTGTCGAGCTTTCAACGCGAATACCTCGCCTAGATCCCATCCGATCTTATTACTACGATACTAAGTTGGAAATGCTTTGAAACTTACTACAGTGTCTACGAAACACCCATTGTATAGTCTGCGATCTGTATATATAGTGCATCGCGGCTCTGATTATTTACTTGACAACTTCAATCCAACCGCAATAGTTCAATAAAGGTGGGTAGAGTTTTAAAAATAAAATAAAAGCTTAGTAGAAAAGATTTACTTGTCTTTTCCAAATCCATTTACCGCAGCGCTTATTTTTACAGTCAGACTTCAATATTAATATTTATGAATTAATAATTAAATATCCGGACTTCAAAAATTCTCAAACTAGTACAGCTACTGGTTCCAGTACTATCTAGTAAATACTAGCTAGTACTGGAACTGCAGTCGGATGCAATTTAAACATTAAATTTAACGCTTCATTGTCCAAACGATTGTTAAAAAAAAAAAAATCTTTAGAAAAATTTAAATAAAAATTTTAAGTTTTTGTTTTTAATAAAATAAATCACAAATAAAGTAAAACAGAATTGTGTTACTACTTCAGAGTTGATTATACGGGATTTCGAGTAATATTAAAATTATTAAAATGCGATAAAAGGCTGTAAAATTTAGTTTCATTAAATGAAAATAACTTAGTTTGTTTAAAATTCAGAGAATTAAGTGATTGCCGACCACGTCATCAAAAAATTTTTACTTTACAGATGTTCGTACTACTATCGTGTCTTTTTTCGCTTGCTCTAGCCGAGCCTCCAGTCGGGTAAGTGTCATCATCATGAACATCTACCGCTGGACATAAATGTCATGTGATATATTCCACACTTTAGAGCATTCATTATACAATAATAATAAAACATAAAAAAATACGTTGATTGAAATATATATTACCTTACATTCATTCTGTGTCCAAATCAAACATTAAATTTTCAGGGACAGTTACTTGGAAGCAGCTCAGTCTCTGCATAACCTTGGGACTCATCAACACTACCATCTTCCTACGGATCTGTCTGTACCTGCTGCGAAAACTTTCTCTTCTGTTAATACCCGAAGCGATCAACATACTAGATCAAAACAAAGACCAATTTCCCAAGAGTACGGAACTCCCGATTTCCGTTCCGAATTATCTCAAGAATATGGAACACCTAACACTCGCAACTTTGCACAAAACTTCGAGAATATACCACAGGAGTACAATGCTCCTGCAGCACGTTCCTCTCCAAATTACAAATCCCTAACTTCAAGTACGGGACAAAGTTATTCCAGCTCTAAAAATTCCATATTAAGAAACTATGGAGCTCCTATTTCTAGCAACGTCCCATCAAACTTGTACGGTGTACCATCACAAAGATCACCATCACCGCAATACGGTGTACCTGAAACTCGAACCGCATCCGAGGAGTATGGAACCACGTCACATGGAAGTGCTTTTGCTAGTCGCAACTCGGCGGCTATACAAAAGTATGGTCTGCCCAAATTTTCGAGCCACACCCTTCCCGTATCTCAAAAGTCTAATGACCAAATCTACAAGTCTAATCTCTTCACATCAATCAACTTACCATCTCAAAGCTTGCCTTCGACCCATGGATCACCTGCGCGTTCTCTGTCTACTCAGTATGGTGCTCCTGAAGCTAGAAATGCTGTAAAGTATTCGGAAAAACCTGCTTCGTCATACGGAGTCCCAAGCGAGAGAAGTTTCTCCCAAGGATATTCAGACACCGAGTTCACAACAACAGGATTGAAATCTAAATCCTCTTCATCATCCTTCCCATCAGTTCGGTAAGTAACTTTCCGTTTATCAGTTATAGAATTTTATTAATCATTAACTTATTTCAGTGCTGTTGGTTAAATACTAGAATAGTATTTCATGTTTAAATTAAATTTTAGAAACTGTTGACATGTCTGTCAAATCAAGTGATGAAACATGACTAAGTATGAGAATAAATATTGAGAGCATATCAGAGAATAAATCTCCGAAAAGTATCCACTGATCTATCTGATCCTAAAGTTAAATTTGTATTGTCTACTAATTCAAATAATTAGTAGTGTTTTTGTTTTGAACAGCACTAAGTTCTGTTTGTCTGGTTGAAATTTGGGAGGTTGACGTTCAACCGTGGACAATATAATAATAGTTGTTATTTCGAAAAATTCAACGTTAAGACCGCCTTTTGATACTTTGATTATATCTATATCCTTTACAAGTTCCTTGTTTTTTAAGCAATTAAAGAAATAGCTAAAATGTGTAATTTTAAATGTTTCTTCTATTACTACAGGTCACCGTCACAGGAGTACGGCGCACCGTCCTCCCGCAGTGGGATGCCCTCCCAGGAATACGGAGTACCGTATGACTCAACTTCAGATCAGGCTTATGAATATGCAAGAAACGCTTTGGATCTACTGAACCAGGTTTAACTTCTATCATATTTGCGTAGAGTGTGATTCGTTTGCGTTGTTTTGGGTAATGATGATGATAACATGAGCAGACAAAATTCTTAATGTTATATGTAATGATAAAAGAAACAATAAAATCTTTTATAATTATCTTATTAATAGGAACCAGCTAACTACGAGTTCGCGTACAAAGTAAACGATTACCAGAGCGGAAGTGACTTCGGACACGTTGAGAGCAGGGACGAGGGCAGAGCTGAGGGATCGTACTTCGTGGTGTTGCCTGATGGAAGCAAGCAGGTGCTGTAGCTTTCTAGCTATTTCCATGAGCATGTCCCCTGAGGTCAACCAGACCCAACGAAATTACTTGAGTTCGATGCACAACTTAAGCTGCATGATCATGATCTAAAATTAGCTCTTTTATTAGAAAAGGTAAAATAATCATTACACCACAACTGTAATGAAAGATATGGTGATAATATAATATGAAAATAGTTAGTCTTATCTTAAGGTGATGGTAAGTGAAGTAAGATGAGGCTTTAACGAGATAGTGTTTAGCAATAATAGATGTTATATTTATATAAATGGTCTTCTCTATATTCCCACTGCCGGGACTCAATGCCATTTAATTACCTCACTAGTTGGTTGGTTTGGTTGTTAATATTGATATGATATTATTGTCCAGATCGTGGAGTACGAGGCAGATGAAGAAGGATTCAAACCAAGGATCAGAGTGGAGCCCGCGAACTCGGCCACCGCATTTGCGGCTGACGGACCCTACTGACGATATATACTAGCTAGTGTTTAAAAACTTAAATGTAACGACGAAATTATTCATGTTTATCAATAAAATATTATAAAATAAAAATTTATTTAATGAAAAGATACAATTATTTCGATATGTAAAACTTAACGCCGAGTTACATACATGATATCTATGTGAAATAAGAATTGAGTGTACGGTAAATTAATAACAGAGAGAATTATAGAAGTATTACTTTCATATATTTCAAGTTAATACAATTTATTCGTTAATAAACTACATTAAAAAGATGCAAAGGTTTATTATGATCTCCTTTCTTATTGTATCGTACAGATATACTTTCACCATACTACTGTATCAAAAAACATGAATATTAACAGTTTATATACATAAATCCAAAAGTTTATAAATATTGCTGTAACTAAAACGAGGCTTTGGTTTTTGAGAATGTTCGTATTTTAGAGATATTCGTCTCCACCCTAGTCTAACACAAAAAAAGTCACACTGGTCTTCCACTTCCAAGGTGTAAATGTGTACTTTTTTCAACTTATCTAATCATACAACTACATAAATATATAAGATCTAGTGCTATTATATCAGTAAACTATTTTAGTTTGTCTCAGCGCTGCTCTTTCTTTCTTGTGATTGAAGAGTTTTCATATACTGGTCGAATTTACTAACTATCAAATAAACTCTTTAATTATTACAATATGTTTTAACATTAGGAATAAGGATTAATAAATACGATTTTTTGTAATGACAGATATTAAGATAGTAGTAAACTAAGTAAATAGATTAAAAAAAAACAGAATAATATCAGAGTAAAAAAGTTTAAATTATAATTTAAACTTTTGTGCATATATATTAATAAAAAAATTTAAAAACTTATTTCTAACCAACTCGCATAAACCATTTATAACCTATAACTTAAACTTACACTTGCATATTTCTCATTGTAACTTTGCTTACTATTTCTAAGGATGTGATAATATTTACCATCATCATACGCAAATAGATTCAGGATTATGGAGAGCCAGGCTGGCTGTAAATCTTCCGCCGACTTCTGCAGCTGTTCATTAGAAGTGAACGTACATGGAGAAGATCAATATTTTATACATTTATCTTAATAAATAATTACTTACATCATAATATCTTTATTTTAATTTCCACATCCGAGTATTTTGGACTATTCTTAACTTAGACACTATTAATCTAAGGCATCTTTCATGTTTTTTTATTCTTCTAAACGACGCGACGAGTGAGACGTTCACCTGATAGTAAGTGATACGTGTACCATAACAATGCGGTGCTAGTTAAGATAGTACACACTGTACCACATTGCGCTCGTCGGCTTGAGAGATATGTTAAGTCTCTTTACCCCAGCAATTTTCTTAGCTTGCTGCGCCCTTCTAACCGGAACACAGTAATAATTGTTTACTACTGTTTGGCGGTAGAGCCGTGATAGCCTAGTGGTTTGAACGCCGGCCTTCCAATGCGAAGGTACCGGGTTCGAATCCGGCCTGCACCGATGAAATTTTCAATTTATGTGCAGTTAGTATAACACCAACTAATATCACGCGCTGTGACGGTGAAGGAGAACATCGTGAGGAAACCTGCATATCTATGTCCATCAGTGGTCAGACTAGTATGTGAAATGGAGAAGACAATGGCAACACCACTCCATTATAACTGACAAGAGAGTCGTCGAGTGTTTCAATAAAAAACATGATGACCACGACCCTCAGTCATGAGGTAATACGACTTAGTTGATGTTTAGCGGTAGAAATAGTCACTGCGGTGGTACCTAAACGGTCACCGGAGATAGAGACCCACCAGTAGTTTCATTACATCCTATTAATGTATATAGAGACTGGATATTATCCCTACAAACGGAGGATAGAGAATTAAATGAATCTATGATCTTAAATACATTTACAATCAAACAGGAACAGAAAGGTTTATTGATTATAGTTTGATGGTGTTAACCCTACGGTACCTCAACAGCCGTGGTAATCAAAAAATGGTATATTATTTACTATACCATATTGTGCTTATCGCTTCAACACACGATATGTTGGAACTTTAAGTTAGAATCAAATACATGTATAACATCAATAATTTAAGGCAAAACTTAAACGAATTTTAATATGTTATCCTATACAATTAAGTTATGAAAACAATCTAAGACAGCTATCAATAAACCGCTAAGTTAACTGTCAGTTTGTCTCAAGTTCGTTTTGCTATTGTACTTGTAATGTTTACTGTTTCAGTACATAAAAAACAACAATGAGGTAAGGAAGTCTCAAGTGACTGCATCACGAAAAATCGCGACTTTAATTCGGAGTGAGGTCGAATCGAAGCTGTTTGTCTGTTCCAGTGTCGTCACGCGACGTACCGCATCCTTGTGCGGAACAATGCAATACGTGGAGCTGCTATTATCTATATAAATTTTTTATTTATTACTTTTGAATATATAATATTTTATTTAGCATATACAAGTATACTAAACAGTTAACTATTCTCATGAAAAAAAAATCTTGTTTATCTGCGTGTATGAATGTGTGTTTATGTAGTAATAAACGTTTTTATCTATCTAAACAAAGACTTGCTTTTGATTTTATAAGTTACAATTAAGTTTAAATATTAAAACAATTTTTATCTATTTTCCACCATTACCATTTTGACCATCCAGTAAGAAGGCAAGCATTTAGCTGCTAAATAAAACCACACCTAAAACCTTATTTATAGCGATGAAAAAGAAAGAAAGAAATTACATTTATTCACACATGATACTAAATTTTGTTTGCTCAAATAAGGGTTCGGGAGTTTGCAGCTCATGATTCACTAAAAACTGCGTGTCGCTCACCGCTCGCTCCACTGCTCACAGGACTTCTTGGTCAAGTCAGTTAATCAAGACAAATTTACAGTCCTAACTCGCAGCCAATCCTACACCTGCTGCAACTGATGTAGCTGCAGTGCAGCTCGCTGTATATATTAATTCGTTTAATTATTTATCTATTAACTTAAATATGGATCTTCAACGGTACCCAAATAATAATTGTTCCATAGAAAAACCCAATCAACTAACGGTGTACACAACACTTACAAATAAACTGAAATGAAATGAAACGTTCATTAAAAACATCTGAGAGAAAAGAAAACAGTAAAACAGATACAAAATTAAAATAAAAAAAACACAACTTATATATTGACAATCAGGCAATCAAACCGAGGACCCTAGCAATGCGAAAACGAATAAGGTTTTGTCTCTCATACCCCACATGCGTAATTAAAATATATTTATATTGAAAAGTATGGATTCGAATTCAAAATCAACAAATTACAGCTACATTACAGGAATACAATCTGGACATGTAGTATAACCTTTTTTTATAGTCTTTCGCGACTCAATGTTTTCTTCTGCGATATTAAAGCGAATCTGCCTTGTGAGCTTTTCTATTATACTGCTAATGGGCAGCAATATGTCACTCTTGCCTCCAGGTTCCACCTGCGGCTATATAAGCCGATGGCACCACGTCAATACCATCAGACGCTCCTACCACTTGTGACAACACCGTGACAAATTAAAAAATGAAGGTAAATATCTGAACTAATATTAGATTTATTTTTCTGGGTCATTATATGCTCTAATATAATATTTCATATGCATGTGAAAGATGAGCGAATAAACTACACTACAAAGAATTTGACTAAAACTTTAATTTCTGAATTAAGTTTCAATCATTGTATTTAACTGCGATGAAAAAGAGAATGAACAAGTTAATAATACTACATTGTGGTATAACTTAAGTTCAGTTAAAATTTAGAATTTTCTTGCATTAGAAAACTAAATAAAATATTTATACTACGCAGAAGAAAACTTTTACCATCAGTTCAACAGCATATCGTATCATTATTTATATAAAAAGTTTTAACCGTTGATTAGTCTTTGGTAATTTTATAATTCATTTCCAGATTATTATTATTACCGTCGCCATGATAGCAATGGTCGCGGCTGAACCGCCGCCGTCAAAAAGGTAAACTAACAGAAATAACAAAATTTAACAAAAAGTTTTTCAATTCCGTCAATAGATGGCGCTATTACAAAATAGGTCGCTTAGGATTCGCAGTTTTGTGCAACTAATTCTGGATAGTATGTCATTACGGAGTAATCCAGCAATTGGGTCCATCGGGAACTCCTCAATACCAATAGAAAGTAACTACCATCATATTAATAGTACTTAATAAGTAATTGCCTTGTACTGTACTTTGTATTACTCTGACTTTTGTCAATATAGTGCATGTCCGTCCGTTGATACGTTTGTTGTCACTTTAGTAATGTTAGCAACTCATTAAAAAAATGTCTGCTCGTGAATATGTTCAATAATATAACAAACAACATGATATTTCCACAGCTTGGATTTGAGGTCTTTTCCATAAAAAGAGATTCAAGATCATATATCCATCACGGTCGCCAAATTTTTCTTCTAAACCTATTCATTAACACTATTTAAACTTTTCCGAAATTTTTCATACAGGTTAAATTATTTAAACAATCAATTTGTTAATGAACCCAATTGTCTTTAATAACAAAAGTAAAGACTTTTAACTTTTCAGTAATTAAAGTGAACATTTCCAGTTATCTACCGCCACCATCGGGCCGTTCTCCAGGATATCCTCGCGGTCCGCAGAGCAGCATTAATGCTGTACCAGAAGTCGTATCGGCCAGAGGTCTTGAAGGACACGGCCAGGAAGTAAACGGGAACGGATTTACCAGGTACATGAATAACACAAAAGTGGCTACAAGTTTAACGTGTATAATGTAGTAGAACCGATTTCAATGTATAGAAGGAAATTATTTGATGTGAAGCAGAAAATATAAGAAATAATATAGGTTATGTTTATTGAAACAATAAGGAATTTTGTTTGAAGTAATTAAAATGCCTATAACATAAAAAAAATCTTAGCAAGTATTTAAATTTTTAATAGTTTAAGCATTTTTTAGTGCCAACACTGATATTAAAATCAAAAAATCGAATATACACATATTGAACTATCGTTGTAACATTATTATAAAGCATAATTAATTTGAAAAAATATTTAAAATGTCTTCTTCTTCTTCTTAGTCGTATTTCCTCATGACTGAGGGTCGTGGTCATCATGTATCGTGAAACACACGACGACTCTCTTGGCAGTTATAACGGAGTGGTGTTGCCATTGCCTTCTCCATTTCACATACTAGTGCGAGCACGGATGATCATTACATGGTCAGGTTTCCTTCCGATGTTTTCCTTCACCGTCAAAGCACGTGGTATTAATTGGTGTTTTATGCTAACTGCACATAAATTGAAAAATTCATTGGTGCAGGCCGGATTCGAACCCGGTACCTTCGCATTGGAAGGCCGGCGTTCAAACCACTAGGCTATCACGGCACTTTAAAATGTCTACCGCTGTATAATAATAATAAACATAGTTCGATTTTATATAAAGTTTGCAACATTCTTTATAACTTATACAGTAAATATTTAAATAATATACTGGCAACTCCGGAAAAATATCTAACGCCTATATAATTTTTTTTGGCCATGTTTTTCTGCAAAGATTGATACGTTTAACGTGTTATAATATAACATAATGGTTTATTTAAGAAGCAGTCTCCAAGATCAAAGCCACGCCAGATTCGGACACGATGGTGATCTTAGCCGCGACCAAAATCCTGGAAGCTTGGGAAGGAATGTTGATGGTGATGATGACGTAAGCATTCAACGAATTATCTAGATTTCCGATAATTAGTATTTTTTATCTCCAATGGGATAAACATTTGACCTCAATTCAAGTGGTGTTAATGACAAACAGGCTGTAGATGGTGAAGTGTTATAGCAATAACTCAGAGATTATGTTATGGCGGCAGATTTACAATATACTTGTAGCTTGCCACATTTCGAAACTTTACCACTGTTTAAACTTATCAACATGTGATTACGGAATTGTAGGGAACTTCATGTTGTTAGATAAGCAGTTAAACCGTTTATAAAAAGATGTTTAATCACTAAACAAGGCTTTTGTCCAGGAATCTATCTTAAGTATATACAATTCTTACTCTTATTTATTTATTCTTTTTTTTTATACTACTATGCGACGAGTCGAGCAAGACGTTCACCTGATGGTAAGTGATACGCTTGCCCATGACAACGCGGCGCTAGTTAAGATGGTACACACTGCACCACATTGCGCTCGTCGTTAAGACATAAGGTGTTAAGTCTCGTTAACCCGTTAATTACACTAGCTACAGCGCCCTTCAAACCGGCACACAGTAATGTTTGCACACTACTATTTGGCAGTTGAAATAGGAGCTGCGGTGGTACCTAGACTGTCTCCGGCAACAGAGACCTACCACCAGTAGTAGTATTCTGTCGTTACTTTGCTGTTTATTTATATTTTTTTCTCTTCAATCCGATAAGCCGGCCCTTGCGCATATTTAGATTTTAAGCTTAGTTTTAGTTAATATTCTTTAATGTGTGCAATAAAGGATTTCTCTATATATATATATCTAAACAAAACTTTCAGAGCGTAAGCTTCGAAGCGGACGTCAGTGCGTTTAATGCGCATGCGCATGCCGAGGGACGCAGCGGCTACGATACTAACGCGGGGAGCACCGGTAACCATGACAACGGAGTCGTGACAGCCCGCGTTAAAAATGGCGCCCGTTCCAATGGATATTAACCTCGAAATTTATCTATAAAAACTCCTTTCATATCTTTCTCTAATTAATTACAAAGCGCCATCTACAGTACAAACGTTACACTGCAATTATATTGTATATATAAAAATGGATGTTATGATGTATAATCTAATTAAAAATAGTTATGTTAATTATTTGTTACGTGAAGAATGCTTTTCTGATACGATTATTTTATTAACTGGTCACATGATATCAGCATGTCATCCATTTTTAGATTTATAGATATAAGATATAAATTAAATCACAATATATGTATGATATGATAACGTTTTCATACTGCAGCCTTTACTTGTGTAAAATTATATTTCAAATAAATAGAATATCTAAAAAAAGGTCGATTATTTATTTTTATATAATCTTCATTATGTTAACTATCAAAAGCAGGTTACAAATGGCGGGTTTAATTCCTAAACGGCTTTCTCTGGAGCGGGTTTATAGATAGATGTCACATTACCAGAAAAGCTGTTGTTTTTAAATATGTCGATTCCCTCTCCGTGTTATTTATGCGCTGACTTAAATACTCCGTAACGCTTGTAACTTTTACACCGGAACAGCTACATGGATACTCTTTCAGGATAAAATAATGCACAGGATAAAGAGACGAGAGATCCAAAAAAAAAAGTCTATAGCTCCTTCGGTTAAAGAGGATATGAAAGGACAAAGTTAGCACTGTGAAAGTGATGAAAAAGCAAAACCGAAAATTTTCACTGAGAATCGAACTCATGAGCTTTGTGTCCAGCGTGAAAATTAACCGCTAGATCATTCCGACACATTCAAATCTTTTAAGGTAATAGAGACCCGGATAATAACTAAGCATTCGCCATCGTTCTGGTTTTTTTATAATTTGATGTCTAAAAAATATTGAAATATCACCATCGTCGTTAGCCGATCAGACAGCATCCAGCGGCTTCTCACTGCCATCTTAATTATCGGGCACCTTGTGGACCCTTCCAGCACTACACCATCATATCTCCAGATATTTAATAAAATTCCTAGTACTTATCAGTATACTCTCGCCAATTCTCACGAATAGTAAACAATTAGTTTAATTTCCTACATTGATAGTACAGGGCTGTTACATTATTGTTTAATTCAATTAAGCGAATAGATGAAAAGGATTTTGGATAGTAGTCCCTTATGATGTTAGATCTAGTTACCCGAGTAATTTCAGCAGCTACAACGCCGTTCAAATCGATGCTTACTGTTTGGAAGTACATAACACAGAGCAGTAATAATATAAAATCAGTGTACACTTTAAACGGAAGCACTCATATCAGCCGAAGAAATTTCCACCTTCCGATTATCTTCATAGTTAATTGCCAACCTGAACATGAGAAGGCACTGTAATAATAAGAAATTAAAGTCCAAAAGGTACACTTTAATGTTAATCATCATTTCCAATCAGCGGGGCAATAATAACTTGAGTTATAAACTATGTAAATAATTATTGAAAAAAGTTACTTAATCCTATGCTACGATCCCGCTGTCCGTCTTCTTTGTCATTCAACATCATGAGATATTGAATTCATATTTAACATAACTTCAAGTTGGCAACCCTATTACAAGCAAATACTACTTAATGGCATTTCAAGATCTGGTCCTCAAACATTAATTGCGGAGAGTATATTATATGTCAATATTTAAAAAATCATGATTTGTATAAACTTGATTTATATCAACTGAATGACAACCTAATTTTTATGGTCCGGCCCCATCCTATACCATTCGAACATTTTACTAGTAAAATTATCAGGTTATATTAAAAGCCCACTAAACATTCCCACAACTGGGAATGGGGAATTTCTCTCATTTAACATTTATCCAAGTGTGAGTTGACAAATGTTCATAATAGCTGATACATCTTAAAACATTACAATTTTCTTATAATGTTTTCTTTGGAACCTCAAGCTCTAATGAAAATGTAAATTGTTTTAAATATTCTTTAATTTTTTTTATTGACTAACATTGAACCTTATTCACCATGAACATAAGTGATAATAAAGCTGAAGATATCTTCTTCAGATCTGGTCCTTATAGCGATGGTTCAGTTCGATAGATGTAGCTAGGCTGTGTCTATGGGATTGTATTACAAACCGTGTTACAATGCAAGCTGTTAACCGCTGCGCCACTGTAGCAGTTAAGTCCTTGTCTCGCATTTAATCGATAGTTAGAATTGCTTAATCAATTATAGACTAATCATAATTCAATTTGCAAATATTTGTCGATGCGGCATCCTTGAATTGTTGGAGGTACTTTAATGAAAGGCAGGTTTTCATATAAATACGGACGGACGCTCAGTTACCACATCAGTGTCATCGAGAACGATCTCACATCTCATCAAAATGAGGGTATGAATATTTGAAATCAATCCTTTGTTTGTAAGTCCTCTTCATAGGTACTTCGGATCTCCTGTACAACTTTTGAGGACTTCCTTAGCATAAGCAAAAGTTTATCCGAAGTCATCAACAGTTTTAATGAAAAAGGCTTTCTGGTTCTTCTTTGCAAAAAAGGATATATTTTGAGCTAATACTTTTGTAAAATTTTTATTTAATTTCATTTAAAATTTTCTTTCTTGTTATTAACGTAATGTTTTCAGATATTTGCTATATTCGCCCTTCTCGCTACTTACGTGGCTGCCAAAGGATCAGGACCATACTTGCCGAGTGGTTGGAAACCAGAAGGTCCTGCTTTCTACTTGCCGTCAGAAGTTGAGGTACGTGATGGATAACAAATAATGACACTAGCTGTTTAATTTTAAATTAATATCTTTATCTGTCTTTTCTATTTTTTTTTACTTTAATTAACTATTTTAATATTTTCATCAGAAGCCCAAAGAAAATCCTGTTAAAGACATCATATACCAAGGTTCCGAAGCATCCGGATCAGACTCTTTCCAAGAGTATGGCCCGCCAAATCTTCAAACTGTATTTTTGGAGCTATCTAAACAAGGCTTGCCTGATGCAGTAACAGAACAAACATTTGCTGTTGTCGGAACAAAGGTTAACGAGAACAAAGAACAAGAAGTTGTAACTGAAATCAAAGAGGTCATCCAAGATTCTGAAGGTAAATGAAAATATTTCTAAGAAATTTGTTATATTAACTAGGCAAATAATTATAATTTACACAACTAACCAATGGTAGTCTTATTTTTAGCTTTAGGTAATGTATAATTTTGTTTTTACCCTGTGAATAAAACGTGTTTACGTTATAAACAAAAGCAATAAAATCCTTTTAAAAATAAGGTTTTTACACATTTCATAAAATAAAAAATGTTGAGATATTAGTTAATTACAGACTAAACAATTTTTTTTTACCACACAGTCATAATTTTTTTTGAATTTTCAGCAAATCTGAGCCAGCAATCGATTGTGCAAGAAATAGTGCCCGTGACAGAATCATTGGCTCTAGTTGAAGGAGCGACGACAGTTGCTGAAGCGGAAGAAGTTGTAGGATCTGTAGACATCCAACCAGATATTGAAACAACAACTCAATTGACAGAAGAAGTTTCACCCATTGTTGTAGATACTGAAGATATTGTAAAACAGAGTGTAAGTGATGTTGGTGCTAGCCAAGAAACATCTGTAAACGAACAACAAGACAAAATAGTTGAAGTAGTACAACAAGAAAATGAGAATGCCAACAGCAACATTGTGTCTACCTTAGAAGAGAGAGTACAGGCGGAAAATGTCCAAACGCTGGAAGAAACTGAGAAAGAAGTACAAAAAGTTGAGACCGAAGTCCAGAGGATCGAAAGCGAAGTGCAAAAGATAGAGGCACAGGTACAAAACTTGGACACCGAAGTAAAAGTAGTTGAACATGTAGTCCAGAACATTCCAGAATTGTTGAATAATATTGACAATGAAATCAAACAGCAACAGGTATAACAGGATAAAATTAAGGTGTTACGTATAAAAATCATATTTCGATTTTCTTTGTTAAAATAAATTCATATTTTCAGGTAGAAAATGTTCAACAAGTTACCGAAGCTGAAGTTAACCTAGAGAGATTCGGGTAAAAATATATCTATTTTGTTTAATGTACATACTTTTTTTAATACTTCTTTTCAGCAAATAAAGAAAGTTTTTGTTAGTACTAGAGGATTTGCTTTATGTATCAACACAACTGTTTTTCAGATCTCTTGAACAGGCACCTGAAGGGTTTCTGGAATATGGTCCCCCAGGCTTCAAAGAATATGGACCACCAAAGGAACTTAAAAGCACTACTGACGAGGTAACCTTATGTTCTACTTAATTGACTTATGTATTATTTATACATATAATAGTTTTTTAATTAGAAGTTACATGATATTTGTATCTTTATTTTAGGAAATAATTTTTTTTTTGTTTATCTTGGTTACAGATAATTATTCCCAGGTTACAGACTATTGAGACTAATGAAACAAGAAAGAGACGATTCTCTCCAAAATTCAGGTAAAACAATTTTTAGGTATAACGTATTTCTTTAAAATTTTATGGGTATTTTGGTTTAAGGCGTTTCTTTTGAAGGACTAATTTGAAGTCATAAGTGGACATTGTCATAGATTCGTTAAAAAGAAAATTAGCCATTGATTAGTTCTTTATTTAAGAATAATAAACGTTTCATATTAAAAGCAATTGATATTCATCAATTCTTACTCGTTTTTGTGTAATAAATATAACATTGTTTTGTTTTACAGGACTGTTGGAAAAGTGAACAAACATTAACTTATTGAAAATTATCGGATGTGACTAACGGAACGGCAAAGAAAAATTAATTTGTGAACCAATGTTTAAAGAGCAATTATAAATAATAAATCATGAGTATTGGAAAATTATCATGTGCTTTCGTTTTAATTTACCTTTTTTTGTCACGTTTTTCCGCCAATCAGTCAAAAGGCACGAGTCGTATTTGCAAAACTCTATACCAGGGTAGTACAAGTTTTATTAAATACTAGAAACTAAGTTTTTTTTTATTATAGGTTTTTGGTTTTTATATATAACAAAATATTATAACATCTATTAGATTTATTTTTAATATTTAGTAATAATTTCAATGAAGTATACCAACATGATAATTTACATTAAATTGTAAGAGGTTTCTTCAATATCAGAAACTAGGTTTCAAAATATTTTAGTGTCTTCAATACTCAACATATAAAACTGAAAAACAAAACACAACGAAAACATTCCTCGGCACTTTCTTCTTCTTCTTCCCAATTGATGGCAAAAGCACGGTTTTTGCGTGAGGCAATGTCATGTATAATACAAAAGAATATATAACCGAAAATAAATTTGAAAAATTATCAGAATAGTTGGAATTTAACTAATTTATAAGAATAGGAATAAAAATATTTACATTCAAATTTTTATTTTACAATCTATAATAAACTTATTTAATATACTATATACAAGAGGCTTATAATCTCTAAGTAGCAAGGAAATATTAGTATGCAGAGGAATGGAGAGACACTAGAGAAGAAAATAATACCTCGGCACTTTCACTTATGATTCTCTAGATTTTCTTTTTCTTTGTTTGCTGAAAAGAGTAAATATGCTAAAAAAGTAGCCTTTTTTACAGTTAAAAATCCATCACAGATGGTCTAGTTCTCTAAAGTATAAAAAATATCGAAGTATCAAATACTTATAAGTATTTTGCTAAAATACTTGGTGCCGTATTTAGGAGTAAATACCTGGTTTTAAAACCCGGTCGCGTAAATAAGTTCCCTGTTCGGAAGTAATTTTCAATGTCATCAGTCATTGTCATACATTGTCAGTGTGAAAGGTTCAAAGTTTCCATATTATTTTTCTGTTAATAAGAATAGTCTTGCGCAGAAAATTTGTTTAGTATTGATATTGGAATAATCACATTATTCATGTTAGTCTTGTCTTTTGTTTTATACATATCCGACGTAGCACTGCCGTCTCCAATTCTGGACACATAACTGTAAATTTTATAAACGTTACTTTTCGTGTTTGCTTATTGTTATTCTTTTATTTCGTACCATTTTTTTTAATTAAAAACCCTTCCGATTTTTTTTACCTCGCTTTTGTTTTACAAAAAGTATTATTTGTTTTTAAAATGACTAACACAGTGGGAATTAAGATCTGTGTGCCTCTGTACACAATTTTGTAAGTTATTTTTTTTTTACTTTTTAATGAATGGTAAGTAGAAAAATTTGCTATAATAATAATTCTTTATATATTTAGGTTTTATCTGAAGTTGTTAAATTGTGTGGCAAACCAGGTTAATAATATTCAAAAAGTGGATACTTATGCATTATTTTTTTGACAACTGTAGGAAAAGTATTATGAATTAAATACATTATCAAATTGTCTAGTACAACCTTGTCAATTGACAATTTGTTTTCAGATTGTCTCCAAAAAACAATATTTGTTATAAAATACACTATTATAAGGTTTTTAAATTACTTGTTTTTTCTTTAAAAACTTTTCTATGATTTTTTTCAACTAAGTTTATATATAGGCAGAATGTTCTGTCAATCATTAATGATATCTCTGTACAACAATATGGCATTAAATATGGTGTGTTAACTACCTTAAATAAATGTTTCATTACGCAGTAATTTAGTAGTTACATATCCCTTTAAACCCGAACAAAGTAATATTTGCACTGTAATGTTCAGTTTCAGAAATGCTTTATTTACCTCAATGATCCTTGGCAACTTGAACTTTGTTTTCTAGTATTTCACTACCTATAATGCATTGGCATGGGTTTTAGAGTTTCACAACTAAGGTACTAATATAATAAGTTGAATGACTAAGTTAGACACTTAAGTTGATGTGCTTTGATTAGAAATTAAATACCAAGCAGCTATCATTCTACTTAATGGAATATACTGCCTTTTTCTAACCTTATTCCTATCACATCTCTCAATATCTCCAGTTTTTGTAAAATACCTAAGCCCATATCCATAAACATTGGATAGAAACAAGTAATGTCAACATTAGTTTTTGATGACTACTTTTGATCCCATGCCTGAAAACAAAGGAGATACATGGATAAATATAAGTTATAGATAATAATTTGAGTACATAATACATTTAATATACACAGAAGCATTAATGGCATACAAAGTTGATTTAGCAAAAAACGGGAATCTTGTTACTGCTACATAATAACCTCTTTGTATGCGTAATTAATATTCAAATGTATGAATATTTTGTATCTAATTACGTTCTCAGTGAACGGTAATTACAGGAAAATGTTTTGGAAAATTTTGTAATAATTTTTATTGTTGTTCTTTAACTTGGTCGTCATTGTTTTTATTCATATCGCTGAAAAATTTTGATGATCTATTGTACTAAAAAATATTACAGCTTAATAAAAAAAAGAGTTATTAAAGTTGTAAGTTTGATTGTATATAGATAAGGTGTAATTTTTTCCAACTTATATCATGACTACAATGTCTGTTATTTTGGATAATGGGCATCAACCAGCTTACCTGATAGTAAGTGCATTTTTTAATAGAGTAACATCTTGAAAAATTCTTTAGATTTGAAGGCAAAGGTTTATGGAGGGTTATTTAATGCCATCTAGTAATTGTTGCCAGTTAATTTAGAGGAACACAGGGTAGTTTCCTCTTAATATATAATTTTATTTAATGAATGATTAATACATAAGAACTATAACAAGGAATTTCATGAATTCATGGTTCATGATTGACGAATATTATAAAAGATCTGAGTAAAAAGATTGATTTAGGTTAACTTACTCATTTATAAAAGATAAAGTTCTCTATCATATAAGTTAAGAAAATACTTAACACTATCTGCATTGGCTATGTTTAGAATCTAACCGAGGATCTTTGTATTACAAGGCACTCTGACAGTGGCAACACTCTGCTCTTTTAATATACCCTCTGCTGGTATTTACACTCAAGTCTATTTATCCATCAAGAAAGACTGAGAAGGATGGGAGAAGATGGATGTCATAAAAGTTGATCTATGAACATTGATTCGTAGCTGTTCAAGAGTTTAAATTCAACCTATTTGCTTTTCAGGGTGCTATTCCTTGGTGTTTCGATCACAGCTGGAATTTTCGTGTTCCACGTCGCCGTAGTGCCGTTACTATTCAAATACTCAAAGACTTTCCGGCGCGGGATTGTGTTCGCTAATTTTGGTGAGTTCTATAATCGGTGATAAGCTAAGCTCGCTCAGATGAAGTTGCACCAAAAGTAGTAAAGTCAGCTTGAACAGAGTACTCTCTCTCTTGTTTAATATTCTCGATATAGAGTATGATCAAACTTCACATTTGCTAAAGGAATCAAAACAGCGATTTGTGTGTTTGTAAGCAAGCAACCTTTGAGCTACAATGATAATTGATATACGTCCATCTGTTTACTGGTGGCTGCAGCGCTATCTCTTCTGAACTCCGAACATGCATTTACAATAAAATAATAAACATCCTACTTCCTGTCCCCACTATTGAGACTGAAGGTCTTACAAAGAGAGTATCAAAGCTTATCTTATGTTTTACTTCTCCGTTAGTTCATGTACAGTGGAGATTGAACCCGCGACTTAAAGAGACTAGATTACATATTTCATACATTAGATATACAGAATAGATAAATAGGATTAGGGTTCATTAACCATGTATAACAGTTAATCAGTTGTTTGCCTATACCGTTATCGTACATAGCCCACGCGTGGGATAGTCACCTACCACACCACCAGCAAATTACAAAACAGTCTTATGAACTATGTCCTTTCATTATCACAAAGATATAGTAACAGATATCGGTTAAGAAACTATCTTTATCACATAAACTTATAATCGTTTGGAATATTTATGATATCGTTTACAATAGTGCTGATAAGGTATTTATTTAGTTTAGAATATAAAACTGATAATATATAAAAAAAAACAATAGTGATTACAGGTAATTGTTTAAACAGTGCATATACTTTTATAGGGAACACAAAATTTATGTCTGCAGACATACAATAGAAACAATATAGAAACTAAGATATGTATTATTAGTTAAGTATTTGGTTTGTATATATAACAAAACATATAATTAATTTATACATATTTAAATTTACAATCTAAAATTGTATTATGTTAGTATTAAAAATCATATACAACATTATTTGGATTATAATTCAATATTTTTTAGATATTTAAAAAAAATAGATATTTTGTATTAGAGAAAAAAATGGCTGTGAGAGGAAAGAGGGAAGGTGATCTCCCAGAAACTACTTCTTACTTAGTCGCATTTATTTTTTATCTAATGTTATATGGTTGCTATCAAATCGAAGAAATCTGATAATCATCCATAATCATATTGTTAATTAAATAGACTGCTGGAAGGTCTGTTGCCGGTGACTGTCTAAGTACCATCGCAAAGACTATTTTTAACAAACAGTAGTGTGTGATCATTACTGTGTTTACTGAATGATGTTCTAAGCTAGTGAAATTACTGGGGTAACGAGACTGAATTTCTTAAGGTGACGAGTGCAATGTGGTGCAGTGTATATCATCTTAACTTACCATCAGGTGAAGGATTTCCTCGTCTCGTAGATTAACTGAATAAACAAAAATTGGTAATCATACATCTTGATATTGCTGCTGTGTAAACATCCGAACTAGAACTTTTTAATAAGCTGGATTTTAAAGGTCTTGTTGGTTGTATTAACTATTAGACATATATTTATTATGTCAACACACACTCAACAGATAAATAAAATAATAATGATTAGAACATTGAAACACAAAAACTAAAACAATGCGAGTGATGTGATGAGTAAATGGATGCTGGCTCAGCCTATGCTGTGCAAGGACTGCTGCACAGAGCCGGTTTTCAGCGGAGCACAGTTTGGCTAGTGCCTGTGACATTCAGCAACTATTTGGACTCAGAATAAATACACTCCCGGACACATCTATCGGCCCACCTAGTGTTTAAAGTTTCGACGGTCCCTAGCTAAAAATAAATGTTAGGTGGAGCAATAAGTTTAAAAGCAGTTTCAAAGCTGATTTTTTGGTCAACCTTTATGTATGTTTTTTTTTATTTCGAATTCAGGATTATGAAAAAAAAAAACGAAAATTCGAGTCCGTTCATTGTTTTCAACGATCCAGGAATGGAGAAACTTTTTTTGTTTCGCAAAAGTTGGTTTTTTTTTGATGTTTCCGATTATTGGTTCCATAAAAAGGCAAATCTAAACTTAGAGCCAGTTTTGACCAAAAAATATGGATACTCTGCCTGAAATTGTCGCCCAAATTGTAGCACTTCTGCCGGCCAAATCAAATCGAAATTACAAAAAACATAAAAAAAAACATACATAAGGGTTGACCAATAAATCTGCTTCAAAGCTGCATTAAAACTTATTGCTCCACCTAACATTTATTTTTAACTAGACACCGTCGAAACTTTAAACATTGGGTGGTGGGCCGATAGATGTGTCCGGGAGTGTATAAAGAAAACACCATATACAAATAAAGTAATAAACATTGAAATGATAAACATGTCAGTTTTCATTTTATATATACTTAGTATTTATAGTGAACCAAGTTTTGAATCATTTGTATATATAACTTAAATACGTTATTATCATTTTTCAGTACAATGGCCGTTCGGTGTAGATTACGAAAATCCATCGGCTCGCGGTGTGGAGGGTGCCAGAAATATAAACATAGAATATTACTCAGCGGTCGACAGGTGTCCCATCAGGATTGGTGAGTGGCTTTCTATTCAACAAGGCGATGAGACAAGCGAGACGTTCACCTGATGGTAAGTGATACTGCCAATAAAATGCCACTTGTTAAGATGGTATACACTGCAACACATCGCGCTCGTCGCCTTCAGACATATGTTAAATCTCGTTACCTCAGTAATGTCACTAGCTAAAACATCTTTCAGTAAACAGTAATGTTTGTTTACTGTTTGTTAGAAACAGTCACTGCGGTGGTACCCAGACGGTCACCGGCAACAAAGACCTACCAGCAGTGAGTGTACTGTTAGTCTTGTCTGAACAGCAGCAGACACTACAAAGACCTGAAAGTTTTGGCGCAACTGGAAACCACAGCATCATCATTCTAACCACGACTGTTTCTTCAAGAGAACAAGATCAAGAAGACTTCTGTGACCATATTTCATGTAATATTATATATATAGATTATTATTAATAGTGGTAGGTCTCTGTTGCTGAAGACTGTTTAGTTACCACCGCAGCTATCTCTATTATAAAACAGTAGTGTAATTACTTTATTTGATGAGTGCAGTACCTGACGAAATTACTGAAGTAACATTGGTAATATTTTGTTATAAAGAAATGATTGTGTTATGCAGTGTATACCATCCTAACCATCGGCACGTTATGGGCAAGCGTATCACTTAGCATCAGGTGAATGTTTTATAATTTCATCGCTACAGAGTTATAATTTTTTTTGATGTTGATTCAAAATAATTTCAGGCGTCTGGCATATACTGCCGAAGAGTGCGTACGAGCGGCTGAAAGGCGACTTTGAAGCCAATTGTGATAAAGAACAGTTAAATGTTACTATGGACCAGGAGTTGGCCAACTCGAAGACGCCCATCATGTTTTATTGTCACGGTAAGCTCAATTTTTACAACATAAAGCTTGGACTTCACTAAGCATATGGTGTTAAGTGAGAGAGGCTGTGGATGGTGAAGTGTGGTAGCCCAAAATACTAAAGCTCTCACATATAAATATAACAAATATACTTTTATATAGGTTTACACCTAAATAAATAAATATATATTATTATGCAATGCCGCTTCCATTTATTGGTGGTAGCTAGTGAGTTATCATCATCATTAGGTGCCTTCTTCAGAATGAAGTTCGACCATCAGATTGACTATTTTTTATTTATTTATAAAGTCTCCAAAAAAGAAAACACAATATATAAATTACAACTCACTTAAAACAAAAGAAAACATTGTGCATCTTAAGTCTCATGGAGACAGCATGCATTACTTATATTTATTTATTTATATTTTTAATTAATAGCTAGTGAGTTGGAAGGAACCTTACCACCAACACTCCACAACATAAAACCCTAAAATTGAACTAAAGATCTCTGTGTTAAGCAAACAGTTAAATATCCTTTCAGTATAGTAATATAGTAGTAAGTAAATAGAGTGATGTGTTATGTGTAGTGGTAGTGGCTTTGTTGATGGTGACCGTTTATGTATATACAACAGTTGTGTGTAAACATTACTGTGTTTAGATTTAAAGGGTAACAAGTGACATTACTATAACTGAATATCTTGTAATTCAAAGCTACTAATACAATGCCAAAGACCTCACCCAAAGATCTCCACTCCAAACGGCTTTGCGCTATCCGCATACAAGTGCAGTGTATATCATCTTAATTAGCGCCGCGTTGTGGGCATGCATATCACAATCAGGTGATCGTCCGCCTAGTCTTGTCGCTTCGTTGATTAAAGAAAAATATTATTTGTTTCCCAGGTAACTCCAACTCACGCGCCGCCCACCACAGGATACAGCTGTACAAATTCTTCCAGCAGATGGATTTCCACACCATAGCCTTCGATTACAGAGGTGAAAATATTTCAATATTAGCTTTTATTAAAAGCAACATTTACGGATTTAATTGCGTTTATTTAATATATTTATATTTATACTTATTCCCGTCGTTTCGACCGCTTTGCAGCAGTCATGGTCACAGGGGGACCAGGGTGTCCTGTCGTCACTGCTATGACGGGGCATCATTTTAATTATTGTTTGTGGTCCCATCTAATAGTAGTAGTAATAATTACAATAATTAAGGGTGTAGGTATTAAAGTTATAATTGGCCTGTGATAATATTTCGTTTAGTATAGCCGCGACCGACGGATCGCAACTGAACTATTGACGCGCCCGTTGGTTTTACACTACCTTCATTTCATGGTTATATCACACTACCCACAATATCTAAAAGTCAAATTCCCGTTGTTGCTAAAATATTCTTTTTCCACGAAGCACCGTGACGAGTGATACTGTCTCGTGATGAGTGATACTACCTAAAACAACGTGGCGCTAATTAGGATTATGTACACTACATCATATTGTGTTCGTCGCTTTGAGTCGTTGTTAAGTCTCGTTACTCCAGTAATTTCACTAGCTTACAACACCCTTTAAACCATTATACAGTAAAGTTTAAACACTACTGTTTGACGGTAAAGAATAAACCTCAAATCAGTTTATCATAAGCGTTTCGACGATAGATGGCGTTGAACTCATTTCAACACGCCGTTTCAAGAGTGAAGCCATAGACAATGAGCAGTGAAAGTTTCCTCGTCATCAACATATCGTATCAGCTCTAGTTCATTCCAGGGTATGGTGATTCAACGAACCTTACGCCAAGTGAAGATGGGGTGGTCGAAGACTCACTGATAGTCTTCGACTGGTTGAATACTACGTTGGAGAAAGCGGAGGAGAGACCAGCAGTTTTCGTTTGGGGACACTCTTTAGGTACTTCTTGGCTTATTTTTTCGACAATACATTTACATTGCAGAACAGGAAGAGAACATTTTGATGCAATGTTTATAACTACTATATTTACTATTATTTTAATAATTTTTATCTATTAAATCATCACACTGGTCATCAGTTGTTATTTTCGAAACATGACGTTTTCCTTTCACTGATATCTCAAACTTTACAATCGCGATTTTGAAATTGTTATTTCCAAAATGTTATAACTTGACCTCATGACGTAATGTTAAGTTAAAGATCGCGGAACGTACACGAGAAAACTCGTCCGTTGAAGTAAATTCTAGGTGTTGCGTTATATATTTTTCAATAATCAATATTTAGGTACGGGGATTTCATCGCACCTCCTCGGGAACCTGGATGACCTGTCCGCACAGATTCTAGAACGTTCCACGCCCCTTCCGCAGCCGAAGGGGCTCGTTCTCGAGGCACCTTTCAACAACATTGCCGACGAGGTCGCACACCATCCACTTGCGAAGGTAGCACAATTAATTTTTGTTAACTAATTTTCCTCCACTTAATATTGAGATATAAGTCAGGATGTTTACACTACAAACCGGAGCACTGATTATTGATACAAACAGACCGCTTTTTGAATCTGGGACGCTATGGTGTCTGTATTAGTTTGTGGATATCGCACGTCCACAACAACAGTTGTTAATACGCGCTAGTTTCCTCTTGACGTTTTCTTTCACCGGAAGATTAAGCTCAGAATAGAACACGATCCTTATTGAGTTCTACATAGTGTAGTTTTTGGTAATATACTGTGCGACTATGAGGTTGTAGGTGGTGAATCGTTTTTACTGCTGGTAGGTCTCTGTTGCTGGAGACCGTCTATGTAGGTAACACCGCAGCTCCTATGTCTGCCGCCAAATAGTAGTATGCGAACATTACTGTGTTCCGGTTGGAAGGATGCTGTACCTAGTAAAATTACTGGGGTAACAAGACTTCACGCCTTGTCACAAGGCAACTAATGTAGTGTGTATCATCCAAACTAACGTCACATTATTATGGGAGTCCGTATGAAGACCTACTATCAGTTGAACGTCACCCTGTGGATTAAAAGAATTGTCAAAACCTTTTTCGACGAGTTTACTACTAATATCGCTTACTCACTTCCTGGTCTCCTCGCACAGTTGGCATCATGGCTGCCGCACTTCGAGAGCGCGTTCGTTGCGCCGTTCCGCGCGCACGCGTGCGAGCACTCTTTCCGCTCGGATGCGCACCTGGCGCGCGTGCGCTCGCTGCCCGTGCTGATACTGCACGCGAAGGACGACATGATAGTGCCTTACGTCGTAGGGTACAAGGTATTAGAGAACGTTAATGTGTGAATAACGTGTGAAGGGAATGTTGAGAAGCATAACCTGCTTTGGCTCTACTCTTGTGAGAAAAGGCTCCGAATCTCAGCTGTGGAAACATTAAGTTGGCCGTTTATTTTAAGACAATATCTACGTATCAAGTTGGTCCTTCTCGAGTCGGATACTAGTTTCGTACACAAATACGCCAGCTGATAACAACGACGCGATAATAAAATTGCTTACACAATAACACAACTCTTGCCAACTTACTACTTTGTAATCATCAGAACTATGCTATTATTGTGGGTGATAGTGGCCGATGATCACCAAATCGTCTAATTTTCGACTTGAGTGATATAAAAAAATTATTTTAGTTGTACAAGTCGATCCTCGAGACCCGCTCCGTGGGAGACGCTTCGGTGACGCTTCACTCCTACGAGCAGAAGGAGAACCTCGGCCACAAGTGGATCTGCCAGGCTGCTGACCTGCCCGAAGTTGTTGGGTGAGCTTAATACTATCATCGAGAGTGGAAGCTAATAAGGGTCTCATTAACCTCTCCAAGTTTAATTTGGTGATTTGAAACATCTTAACACAACATTGTCCTGCGAGTTGCTTTGTGAACTAAAAAAGAAAATATTTATCTACAATTGGAAAACAATCGATCTCAGTCATATGATGTTAGGTGTCAATGAGACCGGTGATGGTAAAGCTTGTTCACATCTTCTCACAAAAAATTGCACCTCCGAGTAAACTTCATAAAGTACGGCGCTGGAAACATCCCAATTAGTATTTATTCCTCACTTAGGTAGATGCTGGTTGCCGTGATGGTAATAACCATTACTTTTAATTTCAGGGACTTTGTCAAGAATCACCAATGAGGCTGTTTTGAGATTAGCTACCAGTGTATACTTGAAAGTAGAATGCAATTTTTTACACACACAAAGGCAACAGTGACGTCACGCTTACAGACACAACGCGCTACCTATTTATTTGTTTAATGTACACTTTTTTTAAGTTTAATAAAAATGTTTTTTAACAAACGCGTCATTTTTAAATAATTGTTACTGCTCCCACCCCATCTCTCTCTCTCCACCTTTAGTGACTTAGCGTTGTCATTTTTCGCCCTCTATCCTCTACTCTTACCACCTGTATCATTGAAATCATAGAAAAAATAACTAGTCTCTGACGAAAGCTATTACAATATCGGCAGCGACCTGGAGAACTTTTTTTTTCGGATCGAATGAGCTCTAGATTTCAAGTCCTAAAATAACAGTAAAACAAAAGCAAAGAAGGAAAGTGCACTATGTTTACATTACTAGAAGAAGAAAGAAAGGAGTATCTTATCACGGAGGTCACGGATATCTATAAAAGCAATCACTCCTGTAAAGGGACTAAGTAACTTCGTTAAAAATTCAGTCGGTGCACGTCCGACATAATATGAGAGATAGACGTTCACCTGATAGTAAGTGATACATCATATACGTATTTTAGTAAACATTTATGCAGGTAAAAGAGGTTATAGTGCATTTCAAAGATAAAAACTAAGTTGGTACATATAATAACAATTTCATGTCTATGCCTTTTCTTTTGCATGACAACTGTCAAAATGACAGCTCCGTCATGATTATTCGGTTGAACATGAAATCGAGAGATTGTAAATATTAAACAATGACGAGCAATTATAAAATAAAATGAAAAAAAAAAATATTTATTTGCGCAACGGATAAAATTAAAATATCGTAGTAAACTATGGTGTTAGGGTGAGTAACATGGTGATTATATTTAAGATGTTTCTCATTTCAAAGTCAAGTTTTTTTATATGAGGACAAGAAGTTGAACCCTTCTAAATACCAATTCTAAATTCCAAGCAGTGAATTGGCGAGAGGCGGTGCGAGATAGGCAACGTTGGCGCTCTCTTGTGTCGGAGGCCAAGACTCACTTTGGGTCGTTGCGCTAGAGCAGTAGTAGTAATAATTATGTCTAATTGGTTTATTTTTAGGTTATTTAACGTGCCCGTTAAAATGGTTGCTATAACCCACAACTCGCTTTATAAACATTTGCTTACCGTTGATTTAATTATAATAGATCTAGTGATGATGAGATCTGGCGGAACTGAATAACTTAATTTTTACATTTAGAGGTATACTGATGGCGGGTGCGTCCCTCACCGCCGGCATCCTCGTCGTCCAGGTGGCTGTCTTGCCGCTGTTGTTTAAGTACAGCAAATGCGTGCAAAGGAAAATGGTGTTTTCCAACTGCAGTGAGTATGCAAGACGAGTACTGAGATAGTTCTTTGTATTAACTTGGACCGGAGAGAATATTACACTTATATTTAACATTAAATAGACAAAATATAAACACAACATCGTAGCATTAATCGGCGAGGCGGTTCGAATGAAAGTGAGCCCGTGTAACGACTCGCGGCCATTTTGTAGCAATTTCGCAGTGACGTGTCCGCTTAACTACGGCGCCGTAGTGTTGCCATAAATATAAAATATAATTATTAAAAATATCTATTCATTCAATCTGCCATAGTCCTCACACCTCGCACACTGCCCAAACACGAATGTAAGGAGACTTACAGTCATCTGTCTTTTATAGCGAAGCAATGTTATGTCATACCCTCCCTTTTTTCATTTTAGTCTTTTAAAAATTTGTTATACCTACATTTTTCTAACAAAGTATTTGTAATCACAATTATTTTTCCTCAATATCTAACACAATAAATTTTACTATTCTTTGTGATAATGCTAACTTTTGTTTCCGGGGACCATCTAAGTACGTATCATTGGAGATCCTTTTCCTCCCGCATAGTTTAATTCTGGTTTGAAGCGCTTTGTAGTTAATTACTGGGGTAATAACATTTAACATTTTGCATCACAAGACGACGATCACAGTGTTGTGTGTATTATTCTTACTGCCGCCACATTGTTATTAGGAAGCATATAACTTACCGTCTAGACCGTTACGCATTGAAATACGAAATGTAACATTCAAAAAGATATTTGTGAACTTATCTTTTATATGCTAAAGGAATGCAGAATTAAATAGGAAGTGCTGATGATCAAAAATTATTGCCGATGTAGTTATGTAACATTGCTATTAATTTCTTTGCGTCTTTAGAACAAATTATAGTAAATAATTTATATACATAATATATGATCTAAGCGTAGTCTTCCTTTAAAAAGCATATATATACTTTTTAAACTGAAAAACGCGTAATGAATAGATGTAATATTTCCAGTAAACTATCCAAGAAACTTAGACTACAACAATCCATCGAGCTGCGACATCATCGGCGCGAGGAACGTCTCCATAGATTTCCATTCGAAGGTCGACGCCTGTAAGATTAAACTGGGTTAGCTAAATTACATTTTAAAGAATTTTTTACATTGTAACTAAAAAAGTAATACTAGTTTAAATATAACAGAGAAAACCATTAAAAAACGCGTTGCTTAAATAATAAACTAATGGCTGATAAAAAATATAAATACAATTTATCATAAAATTTTTGAAAAATTATTAAATAACATTTTAATTACAGTAACAGTATGTTCACTTGATAATAAGTGATACATTGTTCATGAACTCTACACGAATAAAGAAACAAAGTTACAATTATAATGTTTTAGTCGTATCTATTTCTTTGTTTTCTTTACATAGTTTCGTATTGATATATGACTTTTTTACAGGAGTGTGGCACATCGTCCCCTGCTCGCTCTTCAAGGAGCTGTTCGTCGTCCGTAAGGACCTGGACTCGAAGACCAGGCTCATGAACGAATTCAAGAAGGCGAAGAACGCGGTTATACTTTATTGTCACGGTTGAGTCTCTTTTAATGTTTAACAAAAAATCTATCAACTCGCACTTGGCTGGAGTAGGTTTCAACTCGGTTATTGTAAAAGAAAGGATTCCCAGCAGATTCCCACTGCTGTGCGTGTTACCAAGAAACTGCTTGTCAGTTCAGCGAATTGTTTTCTTTGTATTATGATTAATTTAATAATAAAAAAATATATACATACTAGCTGTTGCGTTGCCCGCGACTTCGTCCGCGTGGTATTTAACAAAACGGTTAATGTTACAGAAAATGTTTACAGATTCCCTATTTGAATCGAATATTGTAGGTTTTAATATTTTTTTTATGAGATCCTATAATTTTTCCCAAAAAAATAGTAGCCTAAGTTACTCCCTGTTACATCAGCTATCTGCCAGTGAAAGTCCCGTCAAAATCGGTTCAGCCGTTTCAGAGAATACCCGGAACAAACAGACAGACAGAAAGACATTTAAAAAAATGTGGTTTTTATATACGTATCGTGTACAATTAGATAAAAGCGATTATTTTAATATTACAAACAGACACAACATTTTATTTAGTTGTATAGATATATGTTATAGCTTTACACGATCCCGGGATTGTACCAGGGACCTCAATGTTACAGCAGACTGTGAACAGCGACGTCGCGATTAGATTTTATATGCTCTAATTGATTTCAGGCAACTGTAACCATCGGGGATCCCCCCACAGGCTCAGCATGTACAAGGTGTTCCAGGAGCTGAACTTCCACGTCATCACATTCGATTACAGAGGTGAGTTCAGATATAAACAGAAATATGGATTTTTTATATAGAAAAGTTACAGATGATTCACTTCATTATAAGTGATACGTAACAACTGTTTTTTTATTATACTAGTAGACGGGACGAGCTACACGATCACCTGATGGTATTACTTACCATCAGGGTGAATGACTTTACTGGTGGTAGGTCTCTGTTGCCGGAGACCGTCTGGGTACCACCGCAGCTCCTATTGCAACCGGCAAATAGTACTGTGCGAACATTACTGTGTTCCGGTTTGAAGGGCGCTGTAGCTAGTGTAATTACTGGGGTAACGAGACTTAACACCTTATGTCTCAAGGCGACGAGCGCAATGTGGTGCAGTGTGTACCATCTTAACTAGCACCACGTTGTCATGGTCAAGCGTATCACTTACCATCAGGTGAACGTCTTGCTCGTCTAGTCGCAAAGTAGTATTAAAAAAAAAAACAACGCGATAAAATCCGTAAAATTGAGTTTTAATAAATATACCCAAGTAACTTCACAGGGTACAGACTGGAGCGCAGTAATGTTTCTGTTACCGATCAGGGTACGGCGACTCGAGCTGCGTGCGCCCCACCGAGCGCGGGGTGGTCGAGGACACCCTCCACGTGTACTCGTGGGTGTTGAAGTCCATATCCAAAGGCAACAAGCCCACGGTGGTCATTTGGGGGCACTCGTTAGGTAAGCCGCAAGGGTTCGTCACCTATTTCTTCTTCTTCTTCTTAGTCGTATTTCCTCATGACTGAGGGTCGTGGTCATCATGTGTCGTGAAACATACGTCGACTTACTTGGCAATTTATAATGGAGTGGTGTTGCCATTGCCTTCTCCATTTCACATACTAGTCTGACCACGGATGGTCACGACATAGATATGCAGGTTTCCTCACGATGTTTTCCTTCACCGTCAAAGCACGTGATATTAGTTACCTATTTAGCATAAGCATTTAAAAAATCCTAAAGTAAACTTCTGTTTTGCTATATTATAGCCTAGTGTCCTTCCACTCTGTACGTACCGGGTTCGAATCCGGCGAACACCAATACATTTTTCTATTTACGTGCAGTTATAACACCAACTAATATCACGCGTTCTGACGGTGAAGAACATCGTGAGGAAACCTGCATATCTATGTGATGAGCATCCGTGGAAAATGGAGAAGGCAATGGCAACACCACTCCGTTATAACTGCCAAGGAAGTCGTCGTGTGTTTCATTGCACATGATGACCACGAGCCTCAGTCATGAGGAAATATGACTTAGAAGAAGAAGATATATGAATGTCTACCGAGATTCGCTTCTTATGACGTCATATTATTAATTTAAAAACTATGTTATTGGCCGCTGATCTATCTTTGGGTTTCTGCTCGTCCTGCAGGGTCGGCGGTGGCTGCGCACCTGGTGGCGCACCTGTCCCAGCTGTGCGCGGGGCTGGGGCACGGCAACCTGCCGCCGCCGCACGCCCTCGTACTGGAAGCGCCGTTCAACAATCTCATCGAGGAGATCGAATGCCATCCCTTCTCCAAGGTCAGATTTTAACCGAAACTAAACAAAGATATTGGAATTTGGGAAAGCGAACAGGAAGTCAAGACGCGTATCGAAATAGCGCGTAAGACATTTGAAAAAATGCGCAAACTTTTTTGTTGTCGCAATCTTTAAATACCTTTGCGCGTTCGTCTCCTGAAATGCTACATCTGGCCCATCCTTCTTTACGGATGTGAGGCTTGGACTATAAAAGAAGACCTCAGGAAACGTATCGAAGCGTTCGAAATGTGGGCATACAGGCGCATGTTGTCAATAAGCTGGACTCATAAAGTATCCAACGTGGAGGTCCTACGATGTTTGAACCAAAAGCGCGAACTTTTACAGACCGTCAAGATGAGGAAAGTATCTTACCTCGGTCACGTGCTTAGGCACGATAGGTACGAACTGCTCCAACTCATCTTGATGGGCAAAGTCGCAGGTAAAAGGAGTGTTGGTCGTAGGAAACAATCATGGCTGCGTAACATCAGGGAGAGTGGACGGGAACTGCGAGTGCCGCCCAACTGTTCCGCCTCGCAAGACACAGGGAGAAGTGTGCTGAACTGACCGCCAACCTCCGTTAGTCGGGGAGGCACGATAAGAAGAAGAAGAAACTAAGATATCTTTTGGTGCGATTCTGGAGATAGATATTGCTGACTTTGGTTGACTGGTTACCATAGCAGCATCTCTTTAGCTTTGTCACTCAACATCACGTGAAGTTAAGGACAAGTGTTGGATCAGTTTACTTACCATTCCATAAATGCCTGCTCAAACTCTCAATCACTCCTGTTCAATTTCTTTATTACATAATATTATGGTTTCACTCGCAGTTCGTCTCCTGGCTGCCGTACTACAAGAGTATGTTCCTGGAGCCGTTCGCCGCTTCATCGGAGTACAGGTTCACCACGGACCAGTACCTGGCGATGGCGCCCAACGTGCCCGTGCTCATTCTGCACTCGAAGAGCGACAAGATTGTGCCATACGACCTGGCCGTGAAGGTGCGAAAGACACAAAATTGGTTTCAGTGATGAATGCCGGCGTTAAGGTTACCGTTCTGACATAATGTGGGAGAGTCTTTAAGAAAAGAAAGAATAGGCTTCTAGACTATTTTGTGGAAATACCAAGACAAGTACTAATATATTTTATCCTAAATCATATTTAATTTTAAGGTTTAAGTCCTATAGTCTTCTATTTCTATTTCGCTATATGATCGGGAATGAGATCCGTAAAAGAACAAAGATCAATGACCTATAGCAGAGGGTTAGGTTAGGTTATGTTGAAATTGTCAGTTGTGTTCCGAACAGAGTTCCTGTCGCCTCTCCAAACGTTGGGTAAGACCACTGAGGGGGGTTTTAGTGGGTAAAAGTCTCCACATAACCCTACTGTCTCCCCCCCCAGAAAACAGGGTAACTGAAAGATTTACCCCGCGACAAAAAAGGTTATATTGATATGGCGTTTGGCGGAACACAGCGCGATGGTAACGACTGATGGAGTAGCCACATCTGGAGTAGAGATCACTTGGAAGCGTCTAGTGAAAAGCGTGGGGATAGGGTGTAGGAAGTACAGGACCGGTACTAGGCGTGTGTTCAGTAAGAGATAACAGCTGAAATGATAGTGATTAGTTTACTTCTGTCATTCAAGGATCTTCAGCTTTTAGACATTTTTTTTATACTGCTTTGCGACCAGACGAACAAGACGTTCACCTGATGGTAAGTGATACGCTTGCCCATGATAACGTGCTGCTAGTTAAGATGGTACACACTGCACCACATTGCGCTCGTCTTGAGACATAAGGTGTTAAGTCTCGCTACCCCAGTAATTACACTAGCTACAGCGTGCTTCAAACCGGAACACAGTAATGTTCGCACACTACTGTTTGTCGGTTGAAATAGGAGCTGCGGTGGTACCTAGACGGTCTCCGGCAACAGAGACCTACCACCTGGTACATGTTAGGTGTAAAGGAGTTACGATTGTTCTAGCTGTACGAGAGCGCTATGAAGATGCGCAACGAAATCGGCTCCAAGTCGCCGGTGATGCTGCACGGGTTCGAGCGCGGCCGCGGGCTCGGACACAACAACCTGTGCCAGGCCTCCGACTTGCCCCAGATCGTCAGGTAATCACATGCTATTTATAATTTAAAGCACAGTAATATTAGTCCTTAAAAGTTTAACAATAATCAAACTGAACCGCCATCAGTTCGTCAATAAGAATTTAACCGTAAAAAACAAGTTGAATGTTGCCATAAATAAATATGTGAACGGTCATTAAAAATCTACGACCGGAAATTGCCGCATTTTTGCCATTCGGCAACATTGTTCGCGTTTTGAATGTTTTTAAATGCAATATTACACTGTAATTATTTCATCACTTTACGACTGGATTACTATTGAATTTAATTTTGGTATACATTACTAGAGAATAGTAGACATAATTAATGTCGATTAAAAGGGAGCAAGCACGCTACATTATCTAACGCCTCTGTCACTTGACATCAAGTGAAATTGAGTGTTCACTTTAATATTGCATTTACTAGATATATTTCTTTAGTCTACTATCTGACGAGACGAGTAACACGTTCACCTGATGGTAAATGATACTGCTCATAATTTGTTACTAATTGAGATGGTATACTGCACCGCATTATACTCGCTTTGACATGTGTTAAGTCTCATTACCCCAGTAATTTCACTAGCTTACAACATCCTTCAGTAAACAGTAATGTTTGCATACTACTATTTGGCGGTAGAAATATACTCCCGGACACATCTATCGGCCCACCACCCAGTGTTTAAAGTTTCGACGGTGTCTAGTTAAAAATAAATGTTAGGTGGAGCAATAAGTTTTAATGCAGTTTTGAAGCAGATTTATTGGTCAACCCTTATGTATGTTTTTTTTTTTTTTTGTGATTATAACATATTACTTTCTCATTCCAGTACGTTCCTGCACGCCATCGAAAAAACAAATTGAGATCGTACTAAACTAATACAATATCTCTGCGACACTAATAAATGAGTGACTGAAACTTTTGTCTTTAACTGAATTGAAAATTGTAACCATTTTGATTAAGTTGCTAAATGGACTAGTTTGATAAAAAAATTAAATTACTAAAATATACTCCCGGACACATCTATCGGCCCACCACCCAGTGTTTAAAGTTTCGACGGTGTCTAGTTAAAAATAAATGTTAGGTGGAGCAATAAGTTTTAATGCAGTTTTGGAGCTGATTTATTGTTCAACCCTTATGTATGTTTTTTTTTTTTTTTTTTGTAATTTCGAATTGATTTGGCCGGCAGAAGTGCTACAGCTTGGGCGACAATTTCAGGCAGAGTATCCATATTTTTTGGTCAAAACTGGCTCTAAGTTTAAATTTGCCTTTTTATGGAACCAATAATCAAACATCAAAAAAAAAATCCAACTTGTGCGAAATAAAAAAGTTTTTTTCCATTCCTGGGTCGTTGAAAACAATGAACAGACTCGAATTTTCGTTTTTTTAATCCTGAATTAAAAAAAAAAAACATACATAAAGGTTGACCAAAAAGTCAGCTTTAAAACTGCATTAAAACTTATTGCTCCACCTAACATTTATTTTTAGCTAGACACCGTTAAAACTTTTAAACACTAGGTGGGCCGATAGATGTGTCCGAGAGTGTAGTACCGGCAGTTATTTATTCTAGTTTCGTCTGATATTTAGTTGTATATTAATATTTTTGTGATTATAACATATCACTTTCTCATTCCAGTACGTTCCTGCACGCCATCGAAAAAACAAATTGAGATCGTACTAAACTAATACAATATCTCTGCGACACTAATAAATGAGTGACTGAAACTTTTGTCTTTAACTGAATTGAAAATTGTAACCATTTTGATTAAGTTGCTAAATGGACTAGTTTGATAAAAAAATTAAATTACTAAAATATACTCCCGGACACATCTATCGGCCCACCACCCAGTGTTTAAAGTTTCGACGGTGTCTAGCTAAAAATAAATGTTAGGTGGAGCAATAAGTTTTAATGCAGTTTTGTAGCTGATTTATTGTTCAACCCTTATGTATGTTTTTTATTTTTTTTGTAATTTCGAATTGATTTGGCCGGCAGAAGTGCTACAGCTTTGGCGACAATTTCAGGCCGAGTATCCATATTTTTTGGTCAAAACTGGCTCTAAGTTTAGATTTGTCTTTTTATGGAACCAATAATCGGAAACATCAAAAATAAAAATCCAACTTGTGCGAAATAAAAAAGTTTTTTTCCATTCCTGGGTCGTTGAAAACAATGAACAGACTCGAATTTTCGTTTTTTTAATCCTGAATTAAAAAAAAAAACATACATAAAGGTTGACCAAAAAATCAGCTTTAAAACTGCATTAAAGCTTATTGCTCCACCTAACATTTATTTTTAGCTAGGCACCGTTAAAACTTTTAAACACTAGGTGGGCCGATAGATGTGTCCGGGAGTGTTGTACCGGCAGTTATTTATTCTAGTTTCGTCTGATATTTAGTTGTATATTAATATTTTTGTGATTATAACATATCACTTTCTCATTCCAGTACGTTCCTGCACGCCATCGAAAAAACAAATTGAGATCGTGCTAAACTAATACAATATCTATGCGACACTAATAAATGAGTGACTGAAACTTTTATATCTTTAACTGAATTTAATGTGTAACCATTTTGATTAAGTTGCAAAATGGACTAGTTTGATAAAAAATTTAAATTACTAAAATATACTCCCGGACACATCTATCGGCCCACCACCCAGTGTTTAAAGTTTCGACGGTGTCTAGTTAAAAATAAATGTTAGGTGCAGCAATAAGTTTTAATGTAGTTTTGTAGCTGATTTATTGTTCAACCCTTATGTATGTTTTTTATTTTTTTTGTAATTTCGAATTGATTTGGCCGGCAGAAGTGCTACAGCTTTGGCGACAATTTCAGGCCGAGTATCCATATTTTTTGGTCAAAACTGGCTCTAAGTTTAGATTTGTCTTTTTATGGAACCAATAATCGGAAACATCAAAAATAAAAATCCAACTTGTGCGAAATAAAAAAGTTTTTTTCCATTCCTGGGTCGTTGAAAACAATGAACAGACTCGAATTTTCGTTTTTTTAATCCTGAATTAAAAAAAAAAACATACATAAAGGTTGACCAAAAAATTAGCTTTAAAACTGCATTAAAACTTATTGCTCCACCTAACATTTATTTTTAGCTAGACACCGTTAAAACTTTTAAACACTAGGTGGGCCGATAGATGTGTCCGGGAGTGTATTTACAGGTAACATTGTCCACCAACCCATACTTGGCTAAGCCGTTGCTTCCCAGCAGTGGGAAGAATTCAGTGGGAAGCGTTTTATTGATCGCATTAGAATTCGCTTTGACTGAAATCTATATGTATATAAAATTCTCGCGTGTCGCAGTGTTTGTAACGAAAATGCGCTGAATCGGCTCGGGCGACTTTTATAAAAAATTTATGTATATTTGTTAGGTCTGAGAATACGTCGTAGACTAATTTTAAACCCTAAAGTAGAGTGGCACGCTTTATGTTTTTTTTTTTTTATTAAAAATATTTTTGATTAGGCATTAAAGATACATATAACCCTTAACCTTCACCCTTCCACCACCAACCCCCATTTTCAATATCGATATTAGCACTGCAACAACGTTCAGCTTTCAGTTATCAGTCGATCAGTTCTCGTTAACTTAGTTACTTATGTAAACCAACAGCACTCAGCCCCGCCGACAGTTAATAAACTGAACTGAACTTAAAAAGTTAACGGCAGGTGTTTTGTTATTTGTATATACCGCTATAGTTTCCATTGCTCTTGCAGTCATAGACCACATCCCACACTTACAATAACTTAGTTTTATTCATTTAACATACAAAATATTCATTAGAAATAATTTATATGGTAAGACGTTAGCCGGGTCCGTTTAATATTAATATTTGATTCCAAATCGATGCAGATTAAAAAAGCTAATAGAGCGCAATATTATTGTATCTGTATCGAGTAAAATCAGATCAGGTTTTATTAATTTTTTTTTCTTTACAATTTTAACAAATTGGACGCGATATTTTATGACCGTTTTTGTAGTAAGCCGTCAGTAATAAATCTTGTTGATTAAGAACCGATAGTGATGGTACAGTGAAAGGAAATATATTAATAGAAAATATTGTCCGATTAGCTATCATCCTCGTATTGCATATCTGCTGCCATAACAGCATCGCTGTACAGACTAACTTAAATTTGGAGTATTCTTTGCGACAAAGGGTTACCAATAATATTTTCATTGTCTCAATCAATCTGTCAAATTTCGTATTAAGGTCTTAATGCTTTCTTTAATGCATGTAATTTGTAGTTGATTTTATAATAAATAAAAAATCATATAAATATTAAATCAAACATCTACATAAACAGAATTTGATATCTACTGCTGCTAAAATAACCATATAGTGAGTGTAGCCAGAATCAAATGTGTTAGTTTCGAATCTTATTCGATGAGGTATAGTAGATATTCATCTAATAAGATTACTGTGTTCCGGTTTGAAGCGCGCTGTAGCTAGTGTAATTACTGGGGTAACGAGACTTAACACCTTATGTCTTAGGACGAGCGCAATGTGGTGCAGTGTGTACCATCTTAACTAGCAGCACGTTGTCATGGGCAAGCGTATCACTTACCATCAGGTGAACGTCTTGCTCGTCTCGTCGCGTAGTAGTATAAAAAAAATTAAAAAAGAAAAGCATCGATAATGTAATCGATATTTATATACTGCGGCGCATCACTAGCGGGCACGGTAGCCGAAAGGAAAATAATTTATCACGCGGCCTCGACCTTAAGCGTGATCGTCAACATTTTGTGCTTATAGTTTTTTTTTAAACGCTCACCTATTGTACACAGATAATAAATCTGAAACGTAACGAGTAGGAATATGTAATTTATATTTCAAAACGAAATTTAACGAAATTAAATATTTGAATCTGCGCTGTACTATTCTAATTTCTACTGTCGAACAGTGGTGTGATAACATTGGTAGTAGTGGTTTAAACGCCGGCCTTCCAATGCGAAGGTACCGGGTTCGAATCCGGCCTGCACCAATGAATTTTTCAATTTATGTGCAGTTATAACACCAACTAATATCACGTGCTTTGACGGTGAAGAAAACATCGTGAGGAAACCTGCATATCTATGTGATGAGCATCCGTGCTCGCACTAGTATGTGAAATGGAGAAGGCAATGGCAACACCACTCCATTATAACTGCCAAGAAAGTCGTCGTCTGTTTCATTACACATGATGACCACGACCCTCAGTCATGAGGAAATACGACTTAGAAGAAGAAGAATAACTATTTTTCCAATCACAAATATACTCCCGGACACATCTATCGGCCCACCACCCAGCGTTTAAAGTTTCGACGGTGTCTAGCTAAAAATAAATGTTAGGTGGAGCAATAAGTTTTAATGCAGTTTTGAGGCAGATTTATTGGTCAACCTTTATGTATGTTATGTTTTTCATTTTTTTTGTAATTTCGAATTGATTTGGCCGGCAGAAGTTTTACAACTTGGGCGACAATTCCAGGCAGAGTATCCATATTTTTTGGTCAAAACTAGCTCTAAGTTTAGATTTGCCTTTTTATGGAACCAATAATCGGACACATCAAAAAAAAAAGTCCAACCTGTTCGAAATAAAAAAGTTTTCCCTTTTCCTGGGTCGTTGAAAACAATGAACAGACTCGAATTTTCGTTATTTTTTCATAATCCTGAATTCAAAATTAAAAAAAAAACATACATAAAGGTTGACCAAAAAATCAGCTTTAAAACTGCATTAAAACTTATTGCTTCACCTAACATTTATTTATAGCTAGGCACCGTTAAAACTTTTAAACACTAGGTGGGCCGATAGATGTGTCCGGGAGTGTAGTTTTCTTCAATATTTAGATATTGTGTTGCGTATTTTATTGTTTGTGTGTCGGTTACGTCACGGGGCAGCGCGCCCCTGCCGCCGGCGCGTGAAATGATCTAGAAGTGGGCACCGCACTCGCGCGCGCAATCTCGCCACATGCGCGCCGCCACAACACGCTACCGAATATTCATTACTGGCAACCCTGCGGCGAAAATTGGCATCTCCCGCGCACTCCGCACAGATTAAATATTGTTAATTACGTTATGTTGTTGCACTATTTAATAAAACTCAATTATACGGATTTTATAACGTTTATTTGTTTAATCCCGACGTTTCGCATATCGCAACAAATAAAACAAATAAATGCGATAAAATACGTAAAATTGAGTTTTAATAAATGTGTGACATTCGCAGAAATATAAGAAATCATTATTTATGAATTACTTTAGTTCCTAATTTAAAAGCATAAACAAACCATTATAAAGATGTACATGTACAAGGTGGGCAAAAAGAAATCAGCCTATTAGAAGCCCAAATTGAATCACCAAATTCTGGCGGCGCCTATTTGATCCATATCATCTTCTCGACTTGAACAAAAATTCTAAAGGTTCAAATAAACATAATTACAAAAACAGAATCAAAGTTTTTATTTAGAAAAAAAATGAGAGCTAAACAACATCGGACTTCTTTTGGCCCACCGTGTATTATGTAGATGTAGTAATATAACGGCACTGAATCGGCCGTGAAATCAAAGAAGGTACAATCAAAAGCAGTGAATCTCAGTGTTGCCAATTGTATGACAATTTAATATTAACATTTAAATATTACCTGAAATAGTTAACAAATAATACATTTAGCATTAGTAGTTAAAAGAAAATTGATTTAAAAAAGGACGTATAGTCAACCACTCTGACGCGAAGGTTTGTGGAACACTAAAAAAAATGCTTGCAACACTGATATAATCATTGAATGGGTTAAAACATTAACAGGGGAAAGTATATTATTGTTTTATTGGCGATTTGGTTGTAAACGTTTTTTGTGTGTGAAGACTTTTTATTTTCAAATTAGAGGTTATATTTTAGGCAACTATTTTTTTTTCAACTACTTGCTATCCATCAAACCTTACAGCACTGCTTTTTTATACTGTCTCGCTCTAACATGATGAGATAATTACTAAAAACCTTTACACAACGCTGTATTGCGGCAATTTAAGCTAAAACTTACCGAACAGGCCGGATGAGTATTTTTTGAAGACAGAAGTTTCAGGAGAAAGAAAAAAATTTTCATTTAAAAATTACAATAAGGTTATGAGATTATATATTTACGAGTGAAGAAAGATGCAAGAACTAGAAACGTAGATAGTTTTGTGAGTAAAACATCATTCTATTTTTTTCTTAAATTTCAGAACGTAACAGAAATATTAATAATAATTTATAAAAGAGGTTAGAAATAGTTTCTGAACGCTCCTAACCTCAACTATTGAAACAAACATCACAAAAATTTAAACTATTTCCTGATGAAAAGTGATGCTGCTTAAAGATCTTCTAAAAAAAAAGCCTTCTCTAGTCAAAAGTTAGTTCAGCTGCGAATGCCTAGATGTCGCTACTGTGTAACATAAATGGTAATCCATCATATAAATAACTTGTATACATAAAAATTAACACCCGTCTTTGTTGAACAGGTTATTTAATTATAAAAAGTGTAATAGTTAATAAAAATATATAATTACGTTTCTTCTTCGCGTTGAAGTAAAAAGGGATAAGTTTTAGCGCTTGCTTTTACTTAATTAACATAAAAATACTTTTGCGAGCTTGCGAATTAATATTCGTAATGGTAACAAGTTTTGTGTAAAGATATGGAAACAAAGAGAAAGCGTGCAATTATGAAATTAAATTATGTTAAGTTTGATTTGTGGCGATTGTCTAACTCGGAGGTCTCTGGTTCGATTCCGGGGTAACACTTTTTTTTCCCTACAAGGCGACGACAATGGTAAGTGATACGCTTGACCATAGCATGTCGCTAGTTAAGATGGTATACACTGCACCACATTGCGTTCGTCGCCTTGAGACATTAGTTAAGTCTGTTTCCCCCAAATGTGTTTTATCTGATATATGTTTAACTAAAATATTGTTATTAAAGTTTGGAAAACGTCCAAATCTCAGAATTCATGCTTAAAAATGTCGCAACAATAATTTCATCACTTCGCTAGTGTACTTCAATCAAAACTAACTTGTTCCTCTGAAAACATTTTAATGATACAAAATTACTTACGAAACTTTATATATCACATATCAAAACATTATCGACTTTTCTAATAGACAATACTCTTCCAATATATATTTAATCTGTCCTATTTTCTACATCCGCACTCCACAAGTCGGTGACTTCACACTTTACTACAAACAAACAGAAATATCGCGGGAACTACACTTCTTCTTCTTCCCAACTGATGTCATGAGCACGGTTTGTGCGTGAGCCAATGTCATGTGTGGACGTACAAAATAAAAGAATACAAATCCATTAAGTATTGTCTGCGTGGTCAATCGTTCATGTTCTCATCTTTTCACCTTCGCAATTGATGGCGAGAGCAAATGTTATATATAGACGTATAAAATAAAAGGATAGAAATTCTTAAAAAATTGTCTGCGTCGTCGTCCGCCATGTTGAAACCTTCGGGAACTACACTTGTACACGTTTTAAATCAAAATGACAGCTACGCCATCTTTAAAATAATCATACAACTACTTTATTATTATCAATTTTATAAAAAATATACATTAATAATATTATCAAAATTTTACTTAATAAACATAACAGATACAATTTTACTTAATAAATATAACAGATACAGATATTTATTCTCGTTTCATTCCAGTTTCTTACAAGTCAATAGAACAACTATTTTTCATCAATATTCTAACATTGCTTGTAACGAAATTTCAAAACATCAAATAACATTAGTTGGTTTTTTGTTTAGTAAAAAAATAACTACTAGTAATAACAATTTAATAAAAGCTTAATACACTTAATAAGTATTAGTGTGTATGAAAATTTCATTGGACGTAGCGACGAGACGAGAATTATTACTAACGCAATTAGGATGATATACACTGCATCATATGTACTTGAGACATTATTAGGTTTAGTACTTTAGTAATTTTATTAATAACTACATTCTTTAATACAGTAATGTTTACACGTTGCAGCGGAAATAGAAACTGTGATAACTATACAATCATGAACCGACGAATGATAAGATACACAGTGGAATACAAATGTGTGATTTCTACGTTTTTTAATGTAATAGGTTTATATTATCTATAGTGTAGACCTTTTTGTTTATTGTAAGTTAAGTTTTTGGTTTGTATATATAACAAAACATATTTTTTTTTGTATGTATAAACTGTGAAAATTGTTTATTAGTTTAATACATGAACATATTTATTATATTTGTACAAAACTCTCATTTTAAGTACTGCTATTAGAGATTTTATTTATTTATTTCTTTAAGTTATACACGAAAAATACATAGAAATTATCTAAATCCAAATGTATGGAACAATTGCGAGCTTAACCCTGAAAATAGTTTTCTTCCAGCAAACCCTGATCAAAGAAAAAACAGTTGTTATAATAAAGTATGCAGGTGTACTATAGAATAGTAACAACAAATACAAAGCGAACAATAAAACAAAAATGTATATAAAAATATGCAATACTTAAATAGTTTTAATCATAATATTATATATGAAATATTCAACTAGAAACGAAGATAAAAGTCTTTTACTTTCTTCTTATGGAGTAGTAACGAGGGATAGGCGCGGATGTCATGATGGTTTTTTGTTTATAAAAAACTATCAACCCCACAAGAGGCGCCGGGTGAACAAGTTGGGGTGTAATACAATACTGTTCATATTGGCATCGCGTTCGGCGTTTGTTTGGCAAACAATCCGAACTCAATTACATGTTTGTCGGTTAGTTTTCAACAATAAAAAAAAATTGTAGTCATATCTTCTAAGAAATTATAGACATTTTTTTAATTTACTAGATGGTAAGTAATACTCTTATATTATTTACCATCCAGTAAATTGTTATGGAATATTTAAAAAGAAGAGCATAATTGTGTATATCACTATGGAGGTGGCATGGTCACTATGACTCTTTTCTTTTCTTATTTTTTTTCTTTTTTTCTGTCCGCCAAACTTCAGTTTGAAGAAGGCATCTGATGATGATGATGGTCACTATGCGACAAAACCTATTAAAAAAAAAAGAAAAAATAGTAATACTCTTATATTACTTACCATCTTGTAAATCGTTATAAAATATTTAAGAAGAAGAGTATATATGGAGGTGGCATGGTCACTATGTGTCAAAACCCATTAAAAAAAAAGCTATACTCTTGCCCATAAAAACGTAGCGCTAGTTAGGATGGTATACACTGCACCGCATTGCGCACGTCGTCTTGAGACTTGGGACTCGTTACCGCAGTAATTTCACTAGCTGACAACGACCTTCAGTAAACACAGTAATGTTTGCACACTACTGTTAGCTGTAGCTGCGATGATACTGAGACGTACCAGCAGTGATAAATAATACATTTCTTATATTACCACTATTGGAATTTGTTGCTTTTACAACAGATTCAAAGCTATTTATTTAACACGCCAACTAAACGCATTTCGATGGTTAATGGTTGAGTAATAAAACGAGACGATTTGTTTTAAATTTCATTTATTTTATTTTACAACATTGCACATACTGATAGAACTAACAATAATTAACTAAACTAACTAAAGTAAACTAACAAAAATTAAACGAATGGTACAGGCGAGCTTAAACCCGCATAGAGTTTTTTTTTTTTTGGTAATGGCGTATTGAGTTTTATGCCAGCTAACCTTAGTGAAATAAAAATCGATATGTGTAGTTAACCTACTAAAAGTGTTTATATGTACTATATTAAATATACAATATAAAAACATATGTAAACTAATATTTTACATAATTAAATGTTATTTTTTTTATTATGTCATTAATATTATCAATTGAAAGTTATTAGTTGAAATGATTATGATTACTTCTGTTTGAGGTATATTAGGGTCCAATTGAAAATCAGCGCTACTGCTTAGTGCAGGAGCGTTTTCCTGAGCTGGAACCCTTTTCTGCTGCTTAATGACATTATTTATTTTTAAGGATATTTTGTATGTTTCGTTAGTTGTAATAAACACTTCTCTTTTTAACATACATATCTAATTTACACGTTTTTATGTATACAATTCACAAGTCACTGAGTTCACACTTCTTACGCTGTCCAAACAATAATCAGCTCGAGATCCACAGTTGTCCGCCATTTATACCAAAATGACAGCGGCGCCATCTTTACAATAATCAATACAACTATTTAATTATTATCAATTTTATAAGTCATGGATTAATAATATTCGCAATATTACAATTACACTATAAAAAATATAAATACAATTATAACATAAATATTAGTATGAAATATAATAGTACAATATGCAGTAATTCATTTTGGATTCATTAACAGTCAATACAATTACTATTTTTCTAACAAAATGTTTATAACCACAATTATTTATCCTCAATATCTAACAGTTGTAATGTTTTTTTGTATGTATTAGGCAGTATGAATAAACATTCTTTCTTACTTCTTCTTTCTATTAACATATTTTCGGTTTAATATTGTTGTGTACACAGCTAAAACGTCTTGTTGCGAAGCATTGACTTTGACACGCTGAATCCGTATAAGCACATTCCTTCAACATTCCTTGAGTATTAAGGCTTAGATAACGCGCCGGGGAAGACCGAGCACCGTCAGGCTTCTCCTGGACTAATTGGTGCTTATGTCTTCAAGCTTCTCGCCACTAAGGAGCTGGACACTTGAACGTAAGAAAAGTATAACCCTATCTAATGTTTTACTTAATATAATTTCACAATACACATGAGATGAAGTGTTTCCCTTTGTAAATATATTACACTATCACTAAATAGTTATAACTTTAGATTATGGATGATGCTTATTATTAATATATAAAGACATTATTGATAAGGTTACTAATCAAAAAATCTATGGAGAATAGTTGCATTTCCATCTAATTTCAAACAGCTGCTCCGATAAACTGAATTAGCATTAATTTACTGAACTGGTTTTTTTCTACCACCCTTATGTTGTAAATATGCTATAACATCATTATAGTTCCCCGTCTAATAAGTGATATCACGTGAAATCAAGTACAAATGTTAGCCTATTATAAAATGTAACTGTTAACAAGTAAACAATGTTCTCGTCACAACAATACCTATTATATAATAATTACCAGGTGGTAGGTCTCTGTTGCCGGAGACCGTCTAGGTACCACCGCAGTTACTATTTCAACCGACAAATAGTAGTGTGTAAATATTACTGTGTTTACTGAAGGTTGTTGTAGCTAGTGAAATTACTAGGGTAACGACATTTAACATATGTCTTAAAGCGACGAGCGCAATGTGGTGCAGTGTGTACCATCTTAACTAGCGGCGCGTTATGTGCAAGAGTATCACTTACCATCAGGTGAACGTCTCGCTAGTCTCGTTGCTTATTAGAATAAAAAAAGCCAGTATTATATGTATTGGTTAGTGGAAACGTCTTCTTGGAAACTAGGTATCATACTTATGTACGCTGCCTTAACATTGATGTGTTTGAAACTGTCGAAATATGATGGAATATTCTACATGTATACCTCTCATCACCTACAGACTTGTAGTCAATTAAAATCGTGTGAAATTGAGTCGGTGTATACCTAATAAGAAATTTTAATAATCCCACAAGCAGAAGTCAGAAAATTCTCTTACAAAGCGTAAAGTCAAAGCAATTTATTTATTTTTCTAATTGTAAGATCTCCAGCAGTAAAAATGATAAAGATTATGAATATGATAAGTAAGTTCGATCATAAGTTACGCAATAACGACAGATATTAAACAATATAGAACATATAATAATAATCTAAAGATTCAACAACTGTACGAATATTATTAAAAAAAAGCATCCTTTAACCTTTGTCCAGCCTTGGTGTGGTGTTAAACTAACATAAAATACATACATTACTGCATTTTGATATAATTTTGACATTCATTATATAAAAATAATCAGCTTAAGTTCCTCCCAATGTTCTTTATAAGTTGATAAAATCACGAGAGTTTGTGAAGCGTTTTGAATAATTAATCTATGAACCTCCACATCTAGTTTGTCCAAAATCCTTTCGATGTCTTCTTTTTTACTTATTTATCATTCCAATGATTATTAATAAAATTTATAATGACATGTAACTTCGGAATCAGCGTTGTAATAATGTTAATGAAACTTACTAACTTCTACTTCACTAGTGTTAAAAATACTATTAAGTATATTCCAGAAATCGCCTCGCTAGAGTTATATCGGACTTACACCGATTAGATTTCTTCACAAAAGGGCTATAGGAACATATCTTACTGGAAGATAATCTTTACCTTTTCCTGTTCATGTAAGACGTACTTTTCTTACTACATACAGTTGCCCAAAGGATTCTTCTAAATTAAAACTTGACCATGTTCCGGTTTGAGAGCGAGAAAATAACTGTAATATTTTATAATTAAAAGCGAATAACAAAATATGGCAACTTGAACCACGTTATTATATATGAGCGTATAACATTTTAATTTGCACTTCCTGTTCCTCTCTTCGCTTCGAAGTATAAAATAAAAACGGTAATACTTTTTTTTTAATAACGATTGACAAAAGCCTGCATTGAAGAGATACCGCGTCATTTTCACAGTAAAATCTGTTAGTACATTAATAAAAGTCGACTAGTTGTAACTACGTCGGTGAAGTTACAAATAAGCTGGGGCATCACCATAAAAATAAGTATACGATCGGTATAATCACCGAACATTACACTACCACCGCCACCGCTTTCATCATAAATCATAAATACACCATTATTTATTACCGATTCAATTTCACCCACGTACCTCCATTGTTTATTTCTATACATACCCACCAAACGCATGTATAAATATGCGGACCTGGAAGCGGCGACAAAAAATAACATCTCCTGGCTCCGTGCTCTTTTAAATAAAACAAAAGAGGCTAGAAAGACACGTCGTTAAAACAATTGACTCGTATTCGAAGCGTTTAAACGCATCTTTAAAATGGCGCCGTTCCATTTTCAAATCTACATACGTAAAGCATACGATCGAAATTAGCTTGACGCACGAGCGTTGTACAACCGTACGGAGCGCGGGAATGGAAAGTGGTTGCATATTTATAAAGTGGAATCGATTTTTAAATGAGCCAATGAGGTGGCTCCATTTAAGAGGCGGGAAACGGACGCCCCACCCCGGCGTTAGCTGTCAGATCAGTCTCGCGGGCTTTTTTGCTCATTCGCTCGACGCCCGCTGATGTGAACGGACGCGGATATAGCGCTAATATAATATTATTTCCTTTTTAGCGTTTAAAACGCGATCAACGACATTGAATTTCGGATTTTATAATAAACTTTGACATCATCGACTATTGTTAATGGACGATAGAGACTTTATTTAAAGATTTAATTCCAGTCAAATAATATAGTAATTCAAATATTAACCATGAAGTATTTGTAACCTTTTTTATATGTCTTGTAAAAACATATTCTACCTTAAAGTGTTCTAATTATTGAGCACGAGTCGATTTATAACTTTATTAGCACTATAACTGGGCGGCAGTAAAGTTGTTACCGCCTCAGGTTTCGATATCACGGCTACTTTGACTAATCCCATACTAAGGAACTGGGGGTTATAAAAAAAGAGTACCTTTATGGAGGGCTTTCGGAAGATTATATTTATGACGCTAAAGATTTAAAAGGAGGCGGTCACTTAACCGGGATATTATGTTACACCGACAAAACTTAGTTCAACACTTGAACTTACATTCCAAAATATATTAAAAAGAATGCCGGAAAAGACATAGTTTCAGTGTATTACTTCAGCCTACATGAAGATAAATTCCTGCTCATCCGATACCATTCCACTTTTACCTTTTCATTCATCTTTCTTTTTCATTTTTCATTTCCTGCGATCATTCTTTATACTATTATTAGGTTGTTGCCGGAGACTCTAAAAGTTAAATTTAAGTAAGGGCCTATTTTTACTAATAAACAGTAGAGTATAAATATAACTGTGTTAATAATTGAAAAAGATTTAACATAGTCTGACTGCAGACAACTTTTAACAAACGCGGTGTATACCGTCCTAACACCACATAGTTATGTATGTAACTTACCATCAAGTTAACTATCTGTTCGTTCCGAAATTACTGCAGCGTCATCGAGTGCCATGTTCTTAGTAGCAATAAGCATTCTTCACGAAGTACACACATATGACAATTGGTGAGCTGTGATATGCTCTTGAAATGGGAACTAATCTAGATGTCCTTAACTCTTGCTAGATCTATATCTCAAAGTTAATCTAGATTATAAATCACGCAGTTTACAGTGGTATGGCTGGTTAAAAATATCTAAATTGATTACGGTAAATCATAATCACGCCATCAAATACATCAATCAAACAAATTATAATTTAATTTTAAGTTAAAAGGTAAAAAAATAATTAAAACTCCCCCGTGGAAACATTACGCAAAATAAAATGGCGGAAACGACGACACCGCGAAACTATTCCAGACAAAGAATAAAGACAGATAAAGATCAAAATTATTCATACACAGATTAAATGCGATCCCAAATTGTCTAAGTGTTGTGTAAAAACGCTTTTAACTGCTTATTGTTGCCAAAACACGTCGGTTCAGATAATCAAGGTGATGTTATGAAACCAAAAAAAAATTGTTAAGTGTGAGTGAGAGGGCATTATGTTATTCATACTAATTTTCTTTAATATCACCGTTTAATTCAAATAAAATTTTATAAAACTTGTATTGATATTTGTTTTGATAATGATATACTAGATTTCATAACGATATTTAAAGTATGTGAATCGTCACTATGAGTCGACTTTTACTCCACAATCAGTTTTATCAATTGTTATATATTTTTTTGTCACTCTCTTTTTTATTTTATATATATCTGATATAGTATTAACATTACAAGAACATTGCCTATATATTTATATTCTTATTTACATCTTGTCAAATATTTTCACAGATTATCCCTTAACAGTAATGTAGCTAGTTCTATTATATGATTTCTTTATTTTTATTAATGGCAATAATTAATTATAAGTTCTAGAAGCTTTGTTACAATTAAAAAAATGGAGTTCATTTCGTTTTTTCCCCGACAATTTAAATTAATTTAAATATTTATGCATTAATAATGCCAAAAATATTTAAACAGTCATGAGTGACAAAGAAATTATTGACGTCCTATTCTAAATTAGTAACAGAAACAAATACAGGAAAACGTCGTTTAGTATCTGTGCCCACTTGCTCCGCACCGGTGGAATGTCTCTGGCCGTTTACTTTTTTTCGGCGTTCCTTTTTTAAATATTCAAATCGAATCACCCAAATTAAGTAGCCATAAACGGAATCAGCTTCCAAATTTGAATATTTCATTCGTGCTCATACGAGCACGCGTTTTGTTGTCCGACACGTGTATGTGTGTAGTGTATGCCCGCGTGTGAGTGCGTTAGTGCTGTTAAGCCAGTCGATAAGCTATTCCGATTCGATTTATCGGTGTAACATAATTTCGTAAATAAAGCAATTGCAAATATTGATATCGAATCGGAAATAAAAACGGACTTATATAATAACGATATAATCGTTTTAACATGATTAAATATTTCCATGCGAATATTTTAAGTTTTGTAACATATTAATAAATAAAGTTATTGTCATAATATTAAGTCATTATTGTCGCGAAATTAGATATTTTATATATCTAAATATTGCGGATTTTATAGCGTACATATTACTTATAAGTAACCGAACATTTTGAGTTGTTTTATACTCCTCAGCGTTATAAGAGACATTATAGAATGCCTTTTAACTGTTAATTATTATTTACAGTCCGATAAACACTGAATGAGCTTAACGTTTCTTAGTCATCTTGTAGTAAGTTTGATTTTTTTTTATTTTATGGATAATGACATTACATTTGTGATGATACCCAAACCATCTTTAACGCGAATCCTTGTTAGAAATCGATGTTTAGCGGGACCAGGGTCGCTTTAAAGATAACAGTTAGATTAATTAATATGAAATAAACTACATATACAATATCAAATAAATGTGCAATATCTACGTAAATATAACGAAGCATTATATAATAATAGATATGATTCAAAATGGAGTAATTAAAATGAAAGATCGATATCGATTAGATTGTATGAAGTAAATCATTAAATCTTTCGCCGCGTTGATAAGGTAACATTTTAAATTAGTAGGAGAAGAGAAGAAATATTGTTATATTTCTTTCCTTTACTTTTTTTTTTTTCTTATTTATATTTTATCACGCGAACACAAAACGGGTAGCCGCCAGCTACCAGCTCACCGATATAAATTATATCATTTCTCACCGCGACAACCCGAACGGACGTGGAAAAAAATGACGCTCCATTCAGTTCCAAGTTTGAAAGTTTCGGCGCGCTTTTTATATGTTTCCGGACGACGGGATTCCATTATTAAAAAAAAAGATTCTGAATCGTTAAAACTGAACTCGATTATTGCATGTATAGTCTGTGGCAATGGGTGTTGTTAGATTTTTGAACTTTTTTTTTATACTACTATGCGACGAGACGAGCAAGACGTTCACCTGATGGTAAGTGATACGCTTGCCCATGACAACGTGGTGCTAGTTAAGATGGTACACACTGCACCACATTGCGCTCGTCGCCTTGACACATAAGGTGTTAAGTCTCGTTACCCCAGTGATTACACTAGCTACAGCGCCCTTCAAACCGGAACGCAGTAATGTTTGCACACTACTATTTGTCGGTTGAAATAGGAGCTGCGGTGGTACCTAGACGGTCTCCGGCAACAGAGACCTACCACCAGTATAAAGAACTCAGAGAACCAGAACCAAAACAAGAACCAGAATAAAGAACATTTTCCAAATAAGGTTTCCTAAAGGTCTTTGTTAACAGTTCATTAAAATAAATAAAAACTTTTTTTGGCGGTAACACAAATTAAAGGGAGAAATGTACGTCAATTAATAATTATATAAATTTTACTGCGTTCCTATTGTTCCCACTAATGGAACTCTGGTCTTTATATACCAGGTGGTAGGTCTCTGTTGCCGGAGACCGCCTGGATGGGTACCACCGCAGCTCCTATTGCAACCGACAAATAGTAGTGTGCGAACATTACTGTGTTCCGGTTTGAAGGGCGCTGTAGCTAGTGTAATTACTGGGGTAACGAGACTTAACACCTTATGTGTCAAGGCGACGCGCGCAATGTGGTTCAGTGTGTACCATCTTAACTAGCGCCACGTTGTCATGGGCAAGCGTATCACTTACCATCAGGTGAATGTCTTGCTCGTCTCGTCGCATTGAAGTATAAAAAAAAATATATATACTATTCGGTCAAGCACGAGTTGGTCACATATCCACAAAAGCTTATTAATCACGAGACTATTTTCCAACTGATTTCTAGTTGGAACCGTACCGGACAGGGATTTCTTTTTTTTTTTTGCACAGACTGCGTTACTACGATCCCACCTGATGGTAAGCGGCGATGTAATCTAGGTGGTAAAGCGCACTAGTCTATAACGTCTGTAATGATATTGGAATTTATAATTGTGTACGGCCATTAGACAAACAGCTCTATGAACTTGGAGGGTTCAATACTTGAAACTGGTTTTAACTGAACACGAGACTATGTTACCATATACATAATGAGCTGTTAATGAAATTACTGAAGTAACATGAATTAATATCTTATTGTGGATCACAATGTCGTCGTTTAAAAATAAAAGTGACGTAACTTAAAAAAAAACTAATTTTTCAGTCTCTATTCTAAACGTTAGAGTCGGACAGCCGTGGTAGCCTAATGGTTTGAACGCCCGCCTTCCAATGCGAAGGTACCGGGTTCGAATCCGGCCTGCACTAATGAATTTTTCAATTTACGTGCAGTTATAACACCAACTAATATCACGTGCTTTGACTGTGAAAAACATCGTGAGGAATTCATATCTATGTGATGAGCATCCGTGCTCGTACTAATGTGAAATGGAGAAGGCAATGGCAACACCACTCCATTATAACTGACAAGTCGTGTGTTTCATCACACATGATGACCACGAGCCTCAGTCATGAGGAAATACGATTTAGAAGAAGATTCTAAAAGTTGCAATGTTAAGTATTTATCATTTTAGATATTAAACTTAATTTCAAAGTATTTTTGGAATATGACACTTTTCCATTTAACTTGTTGTCGTGTATGTCATTCCAACCAGCGTCACGTTGTTACAAAAGGCATAGGCGAATGTGAATAGAAAATTTTGAACAGTGTTAAAACTCTTTTCTAGATCCGTGCGAGGAATAAAACCCACCGCGCCGCACAAAGGTAAACACCCGACAAAAATATCATAAATTTACGAGCCGCGGTGCGGGTTCATATCGAAAAGCGAAAAAAAAAATATCACCTTTTAAAATATAACTCACTTTTGTCGCTAGCCGACCGCGCCGGCCCTGTAACGTGGACACGAACCAGTCTTACTTCATAAAGCTTATACGATATATATAATCATCATCATCATCTCAAATCTTTTAAGATATTCAAAATACAGTGCGTGTGTGATGAGAATGATCGTTATAGTAGACTGATCAAGATCGCTGAATATACTAATTGCGTGTCAGAAACATCGTTCAGATTTGTGATGACGATCATTCGTCTCTACATAATCGATTTTCCACAAAAACAAAGTTTCGATTCATTCTTCCAAATAGCTAATGATTGAAACAGTCTGCCAGCATCAGTGCTCTGTATAAACATGATATAGGTATCCTTAACAAGCTACTTCTAGACTAGTACTTCACCATTAAATAATAATAATTAATAACTGTTAAAATTGAGAAAGCGTATCCATACTTTATCCGTTCATTAGTTCAACATAAATGACATTTACCAATGCTATACCTCCGTGTAATACTACTTCCCTTAAAACTACAAACAAAACTGTACCTTAATCCAATGTGATAAAGTCGATATTTCTATAATTTGTTGCTAAGAGTTAAGTCTTTATAGAGCAATGGAAATGACAATTCAAAAATGTACGCGCTCCGAACGTAAATTTAAATATGATTTTTCTTACTACCAAACTCTTTAATTTCTTTTAAGGTTGCCAGTTCTATTAAAAGAATTAAAAAAAATATATAACAAATAAGTTTCTAGTTTAATAATAACATGTGCTTTTTTTTTATCGGCATTCGGCTACCGTTTGTAATTATCAGATGGTGTTAAATGATAATTAGGCGGTAAGATGGTGAAGCCTGTTCGCCGTGTTGCTCATGTTGACATGAAGTCATGGCGGCAGATTTACAATCTTCTTCTTCTTAGTCGTATTTCCTCATGACTGAGGGTCGTGGTCAGTTATAATGGAGTGGTGTTGCCATTGCCTTCTCCATTTCACATACTAGTGCGACCACGGACGGTCACGTCATAGATATGCAGGTTTCCTCACGATGTTTTCCTTCATCGTCAAAGCGCGTGATATTAGTTGGTGTTTTATGCTAACTGCACATAAATTGACAAATTCGAAGCCGGATCTAAAGAGAGATTTACAATAGGTACTGGTTAATCCAGGTTCAAATATTACTAAAGTAAGCTTAGCATCTGCGACTTAAAAGGATTAGAGAAGAGTTACCATTGTTGATGGAGTATTATAGTAGTTAAATAAAGAAGAATGATTTTTCCGAATAACGACTGATAATTTCCCATATCGATTAGATTCGTTATAAATTAGCAGATGTCTTCCTCATCATCCAACAGTCAGTACCTCCTGCGAAGGTTCTCATCCACTCCATCGGTGGCCACATCCACTGCAAACGTTACCAGTAATTTATCGTCAATAAAATACGTCTCGTTCGGTATTTTGATTATTAACAACATCGCATAATAAAAACCGGAAACGTCGAGATAAGTTTTGTATACTTACGCAATAAAAAATTTAAACACCTAATTTCATTTTATTATGTTTGAAATGATGATTAGATGGTTTCTTTATTGATTACCTGCTTAAGATGCATCATAATTAAATTTTTAAATGGACGCCGTGTAAAACATCGGAGCCCTTCACACGATTAAACGAATTTGTTTTATTGTTTACAGCTTTCTTGACGTAATGCCATTTAATAAACAAGATGGCGGCGGCCGTCATTGCGGAACAAAGCTCTTTAATAACTATTGAGGTTACAAAGAAATATGTTTAAATTTATCGATTTTTTATTAGTTACATAACACAATTTTAAATAATTAAACTCAGTTTTAACCTATATCTAATTTAAACTAAAATTAATTACTGTTCTAATACTGTTACAAGAAACTAATTTCACAATTGGCAAAATATCACAGTACTAATAAATACTCTAAATAAATAAAATGATTACATACAAACAGTGTATCTAATGTTCCCACTACTGGGACTCCAAGATTAGTCTCAAGGAGTATTTCGGCACATTGGACAAGTTAAGGTTGGTATTAATCATTTATACGAAAACTGTCTATGAACATATCTATTTAATTGCGATGTTTCTAATACTGAGACATTACAAGTAAAATGATATACTTAAGTTAGTAAAATATGTGTGTTCAGACCTTAATAAAAGCTTTCGCACACAAAATTATTAAAAAAAACCGATGAGCGACATATTTTTTTTCTCTATTCCGTGCGAATGAAGTGAGCTGTCATAATAAATCGATAATTTTATAACCTCCAAAAAAATTTAGCTATAAAATAGTGAATATGCAAATGGTGACGAGTGTTGAAATATACATATATTATCTATCGGCGACGGGTTTCTTTACCAGACACCGCATATACCATCGCCAGCCTGATTCAGTAAATTACTGCGTTCCAGTTTAAAGGGCGCTAGTAAACCATTACTAAGTAGTAACACAAACTTTTGGAAGTTGCGATCAGCATTAAAGTTGATTAAAACAAGTATAATCAATATATAAATACGGTTAAACAAATTTTTAGTTGACTTACGACTTACTTATTTAAATGGTCATAGTAGAAAAGCTTTATATAAAGTTCAAATGTGGTCCCGAAATTGAACTAAGAGTCACATATTATAAACTAGCAGTTAGTAATTTATGTATCTGTTATTTGATTTACGTTCTTATTGCTATAGAACTAGGTAATACTTTTCTTTGTACTACGACTTTATACAAATTCGATGACTTCCTTCGTATTTCATACATAGTTTTATTTGTACCCCGTGACGCTGCGGCGAACTTGCTTTACGAAAGTTCCCAGTTCAATACTTATAATAGACACTTCTCTTTTCAACATACATATCTAATTTACACGTTTTTATATATACAATTCACAAGTCACCGAGTTCACACTTTTTACACTGTCCAAACAGTAATAAGCTCGAGATCTGTTGTCCGTCATTTATACCAAAATGACAGCGGCGCCATCTTTACAATAATCAATACAACTATTTAATTATTATCAATTTCTTAAAAGTTATGCATTAATAATATTGCCTATATTTCAATTACGCTATTAGAAAAGTAAATACAATTATTACATAAATATTAGTATGAAATATAATAGTACAATATGCAGTAATTCATTTTGGATTCATTAACAGTCAATACAATTACTATTTTTCTAACAAAATGTTTATAACCTCAATTATTTATCCTCAATATCTAACAGTTATATAGTAAATAATTTATCATAACACTATTACTGTTCTTACTGTTAACATATAAGAACTGGAGTAGTCTATTCGAGCACGCTTCATCATCCTCAGCCCCATTTCCGCTAAATGCTAATATGCAAATATTACTGTCTTCCGTTACGAAGGGTGGTGTAGCTAGTGAAATTACTGCGGTAACGAGAATAACTTCAGCAGAAAATGGATGGAATGTTGTCAGACGACAATATCTGGTGGACAATCGACAAACAAACGAACGCTAATACCTTTAAAGGTAATACAAAAGTTATAATAATAACTTACCACCTTTTTGGCTACTTTCATTGTGTGGCCGGATTATTGTTTTAGACAATAGTTAAATAATACCGTAACAAAAATGTCATTAGCATGTTTAACAATTTGCCAGTTTTTTAAGCTTTCATTGTTCGTCTTCGCCCGCATTAGCTTTTCGACAGATTTCATTTTGAAAATTAACTTGATGCCTTTAAATGTTTATAAATACACAATAGTTATTTCAATTAATATTATTAGTCGCCGAGCTGTGAAGTATAATAATGTAGTTATAATGATACTAGGTAATTATACTACCTACAAGTCTCTTCAAATCTTAGCACAGTAATGTTTATATAATACTGTTCGATAGTAAACTGCGCTGCAGTATAAAAAAGGTTTAGTTTTTAGTCGGTTAAATTGTAAAAAAATATATTTTTTACTATATTACCAAATGTATACCATAGCAGATGATTTAAGTGACCCTAAGTACCTATTGGTGTAAAGCTTCTCCCTAATGGTATACTTCATAACATGTGACTCTGGAATCGGACCAGGGACCTCGTTGTTACAAATTGTTAGCAATTGTACCACGGTGGCAGTCAAAACATAAGCCGTATACAAAAACTTATTCAAGTCCATAGAAAAAAACGATATCATTGAGTACAAGATTAGTACCATGTAATTAAACGTAAAATACTTAAAAACGATACAATGTCAAATGGTGTAACAACAAATCCGTTACTAAGAAAGGGGTTTTATATATTTTTTTTTAATTTCGTCCAACGCACGCGTGCCTTACGTCTCGACGCCCCTAAAACAAAGAGCTGCTCGCAAATCATCCCACGAAACCGGACCACCTACAACAATCACGCCTTTGTCCCGCCAATGGACAAAACAATTTCCCGGAGCAGGTAAACGTAACAGATAATAAACATAGGCGTTATGTTATCTGCCTTTTTCCTATTTTTTTTTTAATTTCGTCCAACGCACGCGTGCCTTACGTCTCGACGCCCCTAAAACAAAGAGCTGCTCGCAAATCATCCCACGAAACCGGACCACCTACAACAATCACGCCTTTGTCCCGCCAATGGACAAAACAATTTCCCGGAGCAGGTAAACGTAACAGATAATAAACATAGGCGTTATGTTATCTGCCTTTTTCCTATTTTTTTTTTTTTTACCTGAAAACTGTCCGGAGGCGCGCGGGGTGTGCGCGCGGGGGTGCGGGGGGAGGCGACGCGCGGGGCACCGACGCGCGGCAGTCTGGCCCGAGCCGCGCGACCGTCCGTATCCCCACCGCCGCGCGCAACAACACAAACCGTTCACAAACACACGGACAATGTGCGATTTATTAAAAAACAATCAAACCAATTAAGGCCTAAACAACAACGAATAATATATTAAAAAAAAACGAAAACGTTTTGTGGTATTGTTATCGAGTCGTTGTCGTGATGATTTTTCTTTGAGAATTGAAAGTTCACAGATAATATATAAGAAAACTCATTTGTTTGCGTGCCCGTGTCAAGTGATCGCGGTTGACATTTTCGACAAAGTGCATTTTTTTTCCCTTCCCTCCTACTTTCAAGTGTTGGTTCAAGGAGCTTATATTGGATTTTAACCAATTTCAAAGGGGTAAGTTATATAAATATAACAAGAAGTATTAAAACGTTTTATTTATAGGTTAACAATCATCTAACAACTTTGCGTCCAGAAATTTGTTTACAACTTTACTATATTACACACAAAGTTAAATTTAAGCGATGAAGTTGTTTGTTGTGCGTTTAAATATAAAAAATTATCTAAATGATAAAAGGACATATTACAAATGTCTTTTACGGGCTGACGTTGCGCGGATTATCACTTGTCATTAATTAATACAGATTACACATAATTACAGATTATATATAATTTCCAATTTATATTCTAATACCCCCATTGTAAGTTTTATAAAGCCGCCGTATAGTTAAGTTATAATAATAGATCATCGGAACTTAATATTTAGAACAATTATAATATTTAAGTTCATTTAAAGTATAATTTGTATTTTATTATTTAAATATATAAAAACTATTTGCGTTATATTGGAAATATGTATTTTTATTCCAGTTATGATAGTTATCCGAATACTACTATTTCATTATAATAGTAGCCGGCGTATGGTAGGCCTAATCAGTTACAACATTAATTTTTTTTTATCCACCTACATAGATAACAGTAACAGATATAATAACTACTAGATTTAGAATTGTAAACTGATAACCTAAAAGTTTTATAACGAAGCGATTTTTTTTTTAAATCAAAAAATAGCTTTTTCGGACGTACTTTGTTATTTTGATCATATTAGATATTCACATGTATTCTTTATCAGTACAAATGCTTATAATAAATTAAATATTATGTAAAAAAAAAATTATAAAAAATCTTTTTTAAATATGAATTTTAGAATTTTCTTTAGTTAATAACTTTTTGTGTGTTAAAAAAATTACGTTGTTATTTAATAAGGCAACATTTAAATTTTTTTTAGCTGGCAAGAATTTATGGTAATAGTTTTTTTTTAATTGGCATAAATTACGTAATTTCCTTATAATATATAATAATTGTTTAAGTTTTACATTTTATTATTATATTTTAAAGCTTTAATTTTACTTTTACATAATAATATTTCTTAAACAAACGATAATAAGATGGCGACCGCTTTTTTATATTGAGTTGATAAACGTCATTATATTTCTAGTACTTTAAAGGTCTAAGACCTAAGGTTCCTTCGACAAGCTTTTTGACCTCACAAACCAGTAAATCTATAATTTTAATCACGTCAACACTAATGCCATTTTTTAAGTGTCAAATATATGTTTAAATAAAATTAGATCTAAAGACATAAAATTTAAATGAAATATATTTACTAAACTATAATTACAATCAATGCTATTAAAACATAACTTAAAGTGATTAGTTAAGTAATGCACATTTTCTCGCGGACCGCCATTTTGTTTAACTGTCGGCTTTTTTAAAACATCAAACTACAGACTATGTTATAAAAAACAGATGATAAATATCAAATTGGTATTTAAAAGTATAACTTCAGTTCTTAATATAGCTGAAAGACAGTTATATACAAATATTACTATGTTTCCGTTTGATGGTTATAACTAATTACTGGGGTAACAGTTCTTCTAAGTCGTATTTCCTCATGACTGAGGGTCGTGGTCATCATGTGTGAAACACACGACTTGCTTGTCAGTTATAATGGAGTGGTGTTGCCATTGCCTTCTCCATTTCACATACTAGTGCGAGCACGGATGCTCATCACATAGATATGTCAGTTTCCTCACGATGTTCTTCACCGTCAGAGCGTGTGTGTTGGTGTTATAACTGCACATAAATTTAAAAATTCATTGGTGTTCGCCAGGTTCGAACCCGGTACCTCCGGAGTGGAAGGACACTAGGCTATAATATAGCAAAATAGAAGTTTACTCTAGGATTTTTTAAATGCTTATGCTAAATAGGTAACGAACCCTTACGGCTTACCTAAAGAGTGCCCCCAAATGACCACCGTGGGCTTGTTGCCCTTGGATATGGACTTCAATACCCACTCCGGAGGTACCGGACCTCCGGAGTGGAAGGACACTAGGCTATAATATAGCAAAATAGAAGTTTACTCTAGGATTTTTTAAATGCTTATGCTAAATAGGTAACGAACCCTTACGGCTTACCTAAAGAGTGCCCCCAAATGACCACCGTGGGCTTGTTGCCCTTGGATATGGACTTCAATACCCACTCCGGAGGTACCGGACCTCCGGAGTGGAAGGTCGGCGTTCAAACCATTAGGCTATCAGAGGTATTACTTTCAACAGTTAGGTTACAAAATTCTTTTTGTATTTCTGTTTAGTTAATAATAAATAACAAGCGCCGTATAAAATTCGATCAGTTAGCACTGAAAGATACTAAAATATTCGTATCAATGATTAATGATAATAAATCAGTAAGTTCAATAATAATTCTAAAGACGAGTAGCCGAATGAAAAACGACATTTAATAATTTTTTTTTGCTTACAGTTATATCGCATTCATTATCATTATCATTATCGATATGATTAATTAAACGTTTAGTTGGAAAAAAGGAATTGATAAAAATTTCGATAGAAACGATCTTTTGTCGTGTTTATTATCTATGCCGAATAAACTTTATAAAAAGTTTTTTATTCGACGAGTCCCTCACCTGATGGTAAGTGATACTGCCCATAACTTGCCGCTAGTTAAAATGGTATACACTGCACCACATTGCGCTCGTCGTTAAGACATAAGGTGTTAAGTCTCGTTAGCGTACATCACTATTCAAACTACAACACAGTAATGTTTACAATAGTTTGGCGGTAAGAGCTGCGGTGGTAACTAAAGGGTCTCCGGCAAGAGACCTACCAGTAGTAAAAGTTAAGATGGTATACACTGCACATTGCGCTCGTAGCTTTAAGACTTATATTGTCCCGTTACCCCAGTAATATCACTAGCTTACATCACTATTCAAACTACAACACAGTAATGTTTACAATAGTTTGGCGGTAAGAGCTGCGGTGGTAACTAAACGGTCTCCGGCAAGAGACGTACCAGCAGTAGAAGTTAAGATGGTATACACTGCACATTGCGCTCGTCACCTTAAGACTTATATTGTCCCGTTACCGCAGTAATCTCGGTAGCTTACATCACTATTCAAACTACAACACAGTAATGTTTACAATAGTTTGGCGGTAAGAGCTGCGGTGGTAACTAAACGGTCTCCGGCAAGAGACGTACCAGCAGTAGAAGTTAAGATGGTATACACTGCACATTGCGCTCGTCACCTTAAGACTTATATTGTCCCGTTACCGCAGTAATCTCGGTAGCTTACATCACTCTTCAAACTACAACACAGTAATGTTTACAATAGTTTGGCGGTAAGAGCTGCGGTGGTAACTAAACGGTCTCCGGCAAGAGACGTACCAGCAGTAGAAGTTAAGATGGTATACACTGCACATTGCGCTCGTCACCTTAAGACTTATATTGTCCCGTTACCGCAGTAATCTCGGTAGCTTACATCACTATTCAAACTACAACACAGTAATGTTTACAATAGTTTGGCGGTAAGAGCTGCGGTGGTAACTAAACGGTCTCCGGCAAGAGACGTACCAGCAGTAGAAGTTAAGATGGTATACACTGCACATTGCGCTCGTCACCTTAAGACTTATATTGTCCCGTTACCGCAGTAATCTCGGTAGCTTACATCACTATTCAAACTACAACACAGTAATGTTTACAATAGTTGGCGGTAAGAGCTGCGGTGGTAACTAAACGGTCTCCGGCAAGAGACGTACCAGCAGTAGAAGTTAAGATGGTATACACTGCACATTGCGCTCGTCACCTTAAGACTTATATTGTCCCGTTACCGCAGTAATCTCGGTAGCTTACATCACCCTTTAATAAACACAGTAATGTTACAATAGTTTGGCGGTAAGAGCTGCGGTGGTAACTAAACGGTCTCCGGCAAGAGACGTACCAGCAGTAGAAGTTAAGATGGTATACACTGCACATTGCGCTCGTCACCTTAAGACTTATATTGTCCCGTTACCGCAGTAATCTCGGTAGCTTACATCACTATTCAAACTACAACACAGTAATGTTTACAATAGTTTGGCGGTAAGAGCTGCGGTGGTAACTAAACGGTCTCCGGCAAGAGACGTACCAGCAGTAGAAGTTAAGATGGTATACACTGCACATTGCGCTCGTCACCTTAAGACTTATATTGTCCCGTTACCGCAGTAATCTCGGTAGCTTACATCACTATTCAAACTACAACACAGTAATGTTTACAATAGTTTGGCGGTAAGAGCTGCGGTGGTAACTAAACGGTCTCCGGCAAGAGACGTACCAGCAGTAGAAGTTAAGATGGTATACACTGCACATTGCGCTCGTCACCTTAAGACTTATATTGTCCCGTTACCGCAGTAATCTCGGTAGCTTACATCACCCTTTAATAAACACAGTAATGTTTACAATAGTTTGGCGGTAAGAGCTGCGGTGGTAACTAAACGGTCTCCGGCAAGAGACGTACCAGCAGTAGAAGTTAAGATGGTATACACTGCACATTGCGCTCGTCACCTTAAGACTTATATTGTCCCGTTACCGCAGTAATCTCGGTAGCTTACATCACTCTTCAAACTACAACACAGTAATGTTTACAATAGTTTGGCGGTAAGAGCTGCGGTGGTAACTAAACGGTCTCCGGCAAGAGACGTACCAGCAGTAGAAGTTAAGATGGTATACACTGCACATTGCGCTCGTCACCTTAAGACTTATATTGTCCCGTTACCGCAGTAATCTCGGTAGCTTACATCACCCTTTAATAAACACAGTAATGTTTACAATAGTTTGGCGGTAAGAGCTGCGGTGGTAACTAAACGGTCTCCGGCAAGAGACGTACCAGCAGTAGAAGTTAAGATGGTATACACTGCACATTGCGCTCGTCACCTTAAGACTTATATTGTCCCGTTACCGCAGTAATCTCGGTAGCTTACATCACCCTTTAATAAACACAGTAATGTTTACAATAGTTTGGCGGTAAGAGCTGCGGTGGTAACTAAACGGTCTCCGGCAAGAGACGTACCAGCAGTAGAAGTTAAGATGGTATACACTGCACATTGCGCTCGTCACCTTAAGACTTATATTGTCCCGTTACCGCAGTAATCTCGGTAGCTTACATCACCCTTTAATAAACACAGTAATGTTTACAATAGTTTGGCGGTAAGAGCTGCGGTGGTAACTAAACGGTCTCCGGCAAGAGACGTACCAGCAGTAGAAGTTAAGATGGTATACACTGCACATTGCGCTCGTCACCTTAAGACTTATATTGTCCCGTTACCGCAGTAATCTCGGTAGCTTACATCACTCTTCAAACTACAACACAGTAATGTTTACAATAGTTTGGCGGTAAGAGCTGCGGTGGTAACTAAACGGTCTCCGGCAAGAGACGTACCAGCAGTAGAAGTTAAGATGGTATACACTGCACATTGCGCTCGTCACCTTAAGACTTATATTGTCCCGTTACCGCAGTAATCTCGGTAGCTTACATCACTATTCAAACTACAACACAGTAATGTTTACAATAGTTTGGCGGTAAGAGCTGCGGTGGTAACTAAACGGTCTCCGGCAAGAGACGTACCAGCAGTAGAAGTTAAGATGGTATACACTGCACATTGCGCTCGTCACCTTAAGACTTATATTGTCCCGTTACCGCAGTAATCTCGGTAGCTTACATCACCCTTTAATAAACACAGTAATGTTTACAATAGTTTGGCGGTAAGAGCTGCGGTGGTAACTAAACGGTCTCCGGCAAGAGACGTACCAGCAGTAGAAGTTAAGATGGTATACACTGCACATTGCGCTCGTCACCTTAAGACTTATATTGTCCCGTTACCGCAGTAATCTCGGTAGCTTACATCACTATTCAAACTACAACACAGTAATGTTTACAATAGTTTGGCGGTAAGAGCTGCGGTGGTAACTCGGTCTCCGGCAAGAGACGCACCAGCAGTAGAAGTTAAGATAGTATACACTGCAAATTGTGCTCGTAGCTTTAAGACTTATATTGTCCCGTTACCCTAGTAATATCACTAGCTTACATCACCCTTTAATAAACACAGTAATGTTTACAATAGTTTGGCGGTAAGAGCTGCGGTGGTAACTAAACGGTCTCCGGCAAGAGACGTACCAGCAGTAGAAGTTAAGATGGTATACACTGCACATTGCGCTCGTCACCTTAAGACTTATATTGTCCCGTTACCGCAGTAATCTCGGTAGCTTACATCACCCTTTAATAAACACAGTAATGTTTACAATAGTTTGGCGGTAAGAGCTGCGGTGGTAACTAAACGGTCTCCGGCAAGAGACGTACCAGCAGTAGAAGTTAAGATGGTATACACTGCACATTGCGCTCGTCACCTTAAGACTTATATTGTCCCGTTACCGCAGTAATCTCGGTAGCTTACATCACTCTTCAAACTACAACACAGTAATGTTTACAATAGTTTGGCGGTAAGAGCTGCGGTGGTAACTAAACGGTCTCCGGCAAGAGACGTACCAGCAGTAGAAGTTAAGATGGTATACACTGCACATTGCGCTCGTCACCTTAAGACTTATATTGTCCCGTTACCGCAGTAATCTCGGTAGCTTACATCACTCTTCAAACTACAACACAGTAATGTTTACAATAGTTTGGCGGTAAGAGCTGCGGTGGTAACTAAACGGTCTCCGGCAAGAGACGTACCAGCAGTAGAAGTTAAGATGGTATACACTGCACATTGCGCTCGTCACCTTAAGACTTATATTGTCCCGTTACCGCAGTAATCTCGGTAGCTTACATCACTCTTCAAACTACAACACAGTAATGTTTACAATAGTTTGGCGGTAAGAGCTGCGGTGGTAACTAAACGGTCTCCGGCAAGAGACGTACCAGCAGTAGAAGTTAAGATGGTATACACTGCACATTGCGCTCGTCACCTTAAGACTTATATTGTCCCGTTACCGCAGTAATCTCGGTAGCTTACATCACCCTTTAATAAACACAGTAATGTTTACAATAGTTTGGCGGTAAGAGCTGCGGTGGTAACTAAACGGTCTCCGGCAAGAGACGTACCAGCAGTAGAAGTTAAGATGGTATACACTGCAACCACGCCTCCGGTACGGGGTTGTAATCAACGATTCCTTACTACACCCCGTTTATTTGTGTAGGTATACTTGTATAACGCAAAAAAAAATCTTTTATTAACAACATGCTGATATTAGAATTCGTGTTTTTTAATACAATATAAGTAAGTTAATATCGGTGCGGTAGAACTCTTACTCGTAAATATACTGATATTTTATGTTTTCAATTAATAAGCGACGCCGAAGGGAAATATAATGATTATTCTTCTTCTAAGTCGTATTTCCTCATGACTGAGGGTCGTGGTCATCATGTGTGATGAAACACGACGACTTACACGTCAGTTATAATGGAGTTTATGCCATTGCCTTCTCCATTTCACATACTAATGCGAGCACGGATGCTCATCGCATAGATATGTTAGTTTCCTCACGATGTTCTTCACCGTCAGAGCGCGTGATATTAGTTGGTGTTATAACTGCACGTAAATTGAAAAATTCATTAGTCCACGCCGGATTCGAACCCGGTACGTACAGAGTGGAAGGCGGGCGTTCAAACTAATAAGCGCTCAAAACTCAAATGTAGCAGCTAAATGAATTTATAATTTTGAATTTGGAATTCTCAACCAAAGAGGAGATATTTCAAATCAAAGTGGCCAGTACGTCAAAACGCTAATTTCATATGTAATGCCGTAATACTTAAGTGTAAAGAGTATTTTATTTGAAAATTAAATGAATAGGCTTTCACTTAATATCAGGTGAACGTCTTACTCGTGTCGTCAAAACAAATAGTTTGTAACGAGACTGTGTTCCCGTCCAATTACAACGTGGGTGTCTTCAAAAGAAGAGTGAATAGGCTCATACAAAGTTAATGCGCTTTACCACCACAGATCGCATCACCACTTAACATCAGGTGGGATCGCGGTCAAGTATTAACTTTTTTCAATAAAAAAAAAAAAAAAGACTTGGATGTGATTGTATCCAGCTGATGATGAAGTCTTGAGAGCTGCACCGACATTTTTAGCGCTCGCCGATAATCGAAACTAAAACGTGCGATTTGATTTATCGATAATGAAATCGATGATCGTATCGAGTTTCCGTTGTTATTCGATTAGTTGCCAGTTTCGTTGTGATAATGATTTATTTTAATGACAACTTTAATACCTCCACTTATCATACAGCGATCACTATCTTACTTATGTAGCGACGGCTCTTTAGGAATGTATATATACAGCAGCTACTATTTCTACTGCCGAACAGTATGCAAACATTACTGTGTTACTAAAGGATGTTTTAGTTACTGAAATCACAGGGGGTAATGAGACTTAATGTCGTAAGACGACGAACGCAATGTTGTGCAGTGTATACCATCTTAACTAAAGTTATGGACAGTATCACTTACCATCAGGTGAACGTCATACTCGTTTCGTCGCTTCGTAGAATAAAAAAAAAGAAAGGTGATGTAAGCTAGTAAAATTACTGCGGTAACGAGATTTAACATATCTTAACGAAAAATGTGGTGTTGTGTAAAACATCTCAACTAGTGCCGCTATATACTTAGTATCACTTACCATCAGGTGAACGTCATACTGGTATCGTAAAATAAAATTATTCCCACTGCTGGGACTTGAGGTGAATAGCGCTTTGATAACGCTACCCAAAATTATCAATTATCGATATATAAAGTTTCGATTGTCCAGTTTGCGACGTTAAAGTCACGGGTTCGATTCTCGCTGAGCTTAAATGTATTATTTGATACTTTATGTAGGTGTATTGATTTACTCGTTCCTTATACTTCATTAATGTAAATGAACACAATTAAGTTATAACAAAACTGAATGCTTTGTGCATTCCCAAATCTACCCTTGAATCGTTTAATCTGGCGTTGAGATTCAAAGTTGGGTACGCGAGTGGCCAATTAACCGCCGCTCCGTAGGGGTGCGATCAGATCCGCCTGTCCAATTTAATTTTAATAGCTTGTTAGTATGTTTATACATCATAATAATCACTTAGTTTTATACAGTACTGTTTGAAGTGAAGAATTGATTGTAAATATCTTTTCTCGGTATACTTTATATTAGTAAAAAACAAGGTGCGTTAAATGCAAAAAAATTGACTAAGCTACGAGATGAGCGAGACGGTAATTTAATGGTAAGTTAAGATGGTACACATATGATACATGATCATCATTTTTACCAGGTGGTAGGTCTCTGTTGCCGGAGACCGTCTAGGTACCACCGCAGCTCCTATTGCAACCGACAAATAGTAGTGTGCAAACATTACTGTGTTTCGGTTTGAAGGGCGCTGTAGCTAGTGTTATTACTGGGGTAACGAGACTTAACACCTTATGTCTTAACGACGAGCGCAATGTGGTGCAGTGTGTACCATCTTAACTAGCACCGCGTTGTTATGGGCAAGCGTATCACTTACCATCAGGTGAACGTCTTGCTCGTCTCGTCGCAAAGAAGTATAAAAACAAAAAAAAATCATCGTTACCCCAGTAATTAGATAAACGACGCGCGCGGTTAAACTTTTAATGATGGCGGAGGAAAAATAAAAAGAAAAAAGTATATGCTAGTTACGGCGGAGGAAAAAAGTAATATGATGCAAAGGCAAGGGCGGATCCGGGGAAGGAGGCATGAAGTTTGGGTTATTAGTACATTAATACCTACTTTTTACTTGTATCAATTGTTATCAAAATTAAATTATAAGTTCTTGACTTGACCATAACTGTGTGATCCCCCCGGGCGCCAAAGATGGATCCGCCCTTGTGTAAATGCTAGTAATGGAGGAAAAAAAAACGTCATGTGATGTCATGGAAGTTGTATATGTTGGATATTGAGGATAAATAATTGTGGTTATAAACATTTTGTTAGAAAAATAGTAATTGTATTGACTGTTAATGAATCCAAAATGAATTACTGCATATTGTACTATTATATTTCATACTAATATTTATGTTATAATTATATTTATATTTCTTATAGTGTAATTGAAATATTGGTAATATTATTAATTATTAATCCATGACTTTTATAAAATTGATAATAATCAAATAGTTGTATTGATTATTGTAAAGATGGCGCCGCTGCCATTTTGGTATAAATGGCGGACAACTGCGGATATCTCGAGCTCATTACTGTTTGGACAGCGTAAGAAGTGTGAACTCGGTGACTTGTGAATTGTATATATAAAAACGTGTAAATTAGATATGTATGTTGAAAAGAGAAGTGTCTATTATATAATACATTTAAAAATAGAAATAAAACAAAAAAAGAATAAGACATCGACGCATATTGACAGTTGAATATTGAAAGGACGCTAGCGCGCCATTAGGGAAAATGTAATAGGTTAATTCAATTAAAGCTCGGTTGTTTTCAAATCCTCAAAATACTATTCAACCACAGAATGTATATAAGATATCGATTTTGACGTGACAACGTCTATTAAATTGGTATAAGATAGGACGCGCGTGCTGAGAAATGTCCCGCACATAAGTGGGCGTGGCTTACGCCGACCGTTACAGAGTTTGATAAGTTGAATTTACATCAATTAATATTCCTCCTTGGTGATATAATTAATAGACGTTGTCACGTTAAAATACATAAGTGCCCTGCACATATAACCCAGAATTTTTTTACGAAATTATTCGCAATGTGTATTTGTACAATTTATTAGTATGTACTCAATGTGTGAGTAAATTCATCAGATATGTGTTGACAATAAATACGGTACAGTTTTATAATCGCATTTTTTTATGCGGTCTTTTTGAAGTATACAGAAATAATAAGTGCTACGTACTTAAGTTAACTTAAGTTGTACATTTGTACATTTGTCCATCAGTGATGTATATTCTAGTAACGGCGGGGATAGGATAAAAAAAATCACTTCATTAAAATTCAATGACAAACATTCAATTACACGTATCGGCGGGGTGGATCTGTACCCTCCACCCCCCACTCGTTCCCGCCACCCCGTGGGGCCACGGAACCTTTGCGTTCCGAAATCGGCCGCGAGGTGCACAGATCAAAAAGAGCTGCTTGTTAATTGGCGTTATCTGTGACGTCATTAGGCATGCGCTCGTCTGCAAGCCGCCTAATTGCAACTCGTTCGCGTCCCGCGCTACGTCTGTGAGCCGCCTAATTGGCGCGCATCACATATTTTTTTTGTACTACTATGCGACGAGACGAGCAAGACGTTCACCTGATGGTAAGTGATACTGCTCATAACAACGCGGTGCTAGTTCAGATGGCACACACTGCACCACATTGCGCTCGTCGTTAAGACATAAGGTGTTGAGTCTCGTTACCCCAGTAACTACACTAGCTAGTTTTTTTTTATTCAATTCTCATAAGTTACAGTTAAGTTACTAAGCCTAACAAAAATTTCCCGCGGAAAGCGCAGGCGAAATTGTAGAAACTCTGTTACAGTACTTATGTAAATGAAACCTCTAAATATTTACCTTTACAGTATAACAGAGTCATAAAACCAAGTTCTTTCTTATTGTAACTTAGATTTTAGTAAGAAGAAAAAAAGAGTTTTAATACTTCATGATTAATAGTAAGAATTTTAATAGTTTACTGCTGGTAGGTCTAGACCGTGTAGGTATCACCGCAGTGACTATTTTTTTTTTTATACTACTATGCGACGAGACGAGCAAGACGTTCACCTGATGGTAAGTGATACGCTTGCCCATGACAACGTGGCGCTAATTAAGATGGTACACACTGCACCACATTGCGCTCGTCGGCTTGAGACATATGTTAAGTCTCGTTACCCCAGTAATTACACTAGCTACAGCGCGCTTCAAACCGGAACACAGTAATGTTTGCACACTACTATTTGGCGGTTGCAATAGGAGCTGCGGTGGTACCCATCCAGACGGTCTCCAACAGAGACCTACCACCAGTAAAAATCACATAGTATTTTATATACCACCAAGTATATGTTTATTTAAGTATAGTATACATATTCGTTTGTCTCTGTTGCCGGAGACCGTCTAGGTACCACTGCAGTGACTACTGTTAAGTATTACTGTGTCTAGTAAAAAGTGTCTTAACTATAGAAATTACTGCGGTAACGAGACTCAAAATCATATCTTCGATTATTTAGAGAAGTCCATTATTTATTTGAAATGAATCTTCGAGTTTGTTTGCGTAAAGACTAATTTTACTGATTAATAAGACAAATCTTTTCATAGATAGTAATTCAAATCAAATGTTCTGTAGTTCTTTTCTTTTCTTTTCAATTCTGCGATCATCCGTGGAGTGGTTACCAACTCCGAAGTTACAGATGATTTACCATCATATTATTTTAAGTTTGTGTATTCTTTCACGCATCTTCATATCGTGATTATTTTACACAATTGTTGATGAACTAAATAGTTTTCAACTGAAAATTATGAAAAAAATACTTCAATTCAGCTAATCTCTACCCGAAATTTATCAAACAAAAGAATAAAAGTTTAAAAAAATATTGAAACAGATTAAAAAATAGCGTAACTCATCAATTACAGATTATCAACGTCCGTGTCATAGATAACGGTCTATAGACGGTTGCCAAACATCGTATCGCTTATCGGTTTCTTTTTTTTTTTTTAGGTTGTTTTTTTATATTTTTCGGTAATTACCGATAAGCACCTGATCCGCGCCTAAGAACCGAATAACACGCGTAATACAAATCTATTGGCGGATTACTAATTGTTGCGTGCGATTATACTGAAAGGATTTTTGACGTGACAACGTCTATTAAATTGGTATAAGATAGAACGCGCGTGCTGAGAAATGTCCCGCACATAAGTGGGCGTGGCTTACGCCGACCGCTAAGTCGGTATGCGTTTGCCCGAATTGGTTGAAAGTAAAAGATGTATTCTATTGCTCAATAATAATTAGAAATAAAATCCCTAACAAATATAATTGAGAGTTAGTATAACTTGATTTGTAACCCGATAAACATGTCAAACAAGAATAATAAAATTTATTATCAAAATTTTTTGTGATATAATTAATAGACGTTGTCACGTTAAAATACATAAGTGCCCTGCACATATAACCCAGAATTTTTTTTGTTTTATTTAATCGAGACACAAATCGATTTCTTATCGAGTTCTCATCCCTATTGTTTATGTCAAATAAAAATATTGCTGGTAGTTCTCTGTTATGACCATCTAGCTACCACCGCAGTTACTATTTCTAACAAACAGTAGACAAACATTACTGTGTTTACTGTAAGCTAGCGAAATTACTGCGAAAGTGAGACTTTACAGCAAGTGAAATTACTATGATAACGAGACTTTACAGCTAGTGACATTACTATGATAACGAGACTTTACAGCTAGTGACATTACTATGGTAGCGATATTTAACAGCTAGTGAAAGTACTACGGTAACGAGACTTTACAGCTAGTGAAATTACTACGGTAACGAGACTTTACAGCTAGTGAAATTACTACGGTAACGAGACTGAACAGCTAGTGAAATTACTGGGGTAACGAGACTAAACAGCTGTCTCAAGGCGACGAGCGCAATGTGGTGCAGTGTATACCATTTTAACCATCGGCAAATAAAAAAAATATAAAAACTTGGACTGTACGGTTTGCGCTCCTTTGTCTTTTCTATTGAAGTAAACGACTATAAAGTCGTAGATATCAAAACGTGAACGTTTAGAATACTTTGACTTATATATTATATAATGGCGGTAGATCATTAAACGATTTAGAAAAAACCTACCACCATTTTTTTATATGACTAACTTGAAATTTAACTGGTGGTGATACATTACCAATTGGCGCTATTTAGGATGGTATTCCACCATATAAGTCTCGTTACCCCAGTAATCACAGGAGATGTGGTAGTCGGTCTCCGACAGAGACATACTAATTCACCATTACCATTAATTTACCAGTCAAAAGTTCCAGAGGCAGTTAACTCTGTACCTCCGTCTTACTATTAAATAGTCTTCAACACCATTTCACGTGACCATCAACATCAATCGCACCGTCTCATCTATTATCTATTCATCAATATCGTCACATTTATTATCGGACAGATATTCTCAAACTTAATTTTTTTTAATAAATTTTTATTTTTATTTGAGAAACAAAAAATTTTTCCTCTTATCGTGCCTCCCCGACTAGCGGAGGTTGGCGGTCAGTTCAGCACACTTCTCCCTGTCTCTTGCGAGGCGGAACAGTTGGGCGGCACTCGCAATTCCTGTCCACTCCCTGATGTTACGCAGCCATGATTGTTTCCTACGACCAACACTCCTTTTACCTGCGACTTTGCCCATCAAGATGAGTTGGAGCAGTTCGTACCTATCGTGCCTAAGCACGTGACCGAGGTAAGATACTTTCCTCATCTTGACGGTCTGTAAAAGTTCGCGCTTTTGGTTCACACGTCGTAGGACCTCCACGTTGGATACTTTATGAGTCCAGCTTATTGACAACATAAACAAAACAAAACAAAAAATTTTTAGCGCTCATGAAATTCTTTGGCTAAATCAAATTTAAAAATTGATTATTTTATGTACAACACAGTAATGTTTGCATATTACTGTTCAACAGTAGAAAAATCTGCTGATATCTTGAGGGTCTAGCATCAGAGATCTACCAGCAATAAATTGTATAAAGCTCAAGGAGCGGGTAGGATTAGATTCATTGGTGTCGAGAACCTTTGAGGCAAATCTATTCAGTATTAGGTGACTATCTAATGATGATCATGATGATGAAGGCAACGCTCTTTCATAGAAAAGGAACAAAGAAGAATATAAAGAGCATCATACCTTTTTTTTTTATACTACTATGCGACGAGACGAGCAAGACGTTCACCTGATGGTAAGTGATACGCTTGCCCACGACAACGCGGTGCTAGTTAAGATGGTACACACTGCACCACATTGCGCTCGTCGCCTTGAGACATATGTTGAGTCTCGTTACTCCAGTAATTACACTAGCTACAGCGCCCTTCAAACCGGAACACAGTAATGTTCGCACACTACTATTTGGCGGTTGAAATAGGAGCTGCGGTGGTACCCATCCAGACGGTCTCCGGCAACAGAGACCTACCACCTGGTAAACCTGGTACCTTTTCCTATCGAGGAGTATCTACAAAAGATGGACATTTTGGAGAAGAAAGAGTTAAATGGGAACCCGAAATCTTTTAGTAGCATTATATCTAAATTGTGCCCGGTAGCTAAAACTAATGACGATTAAAAGAATTTGTTTACTTCAACACTTATCAATTTATAATAGTGACCTTAGCTACTCTGAGGGTCTAAAATAGAGACAGTATCAGCAACTTTGGGGAGCACAGCTTGACCTCGATTTAACAGCAATCATCGTACCTTGATGATGCATCAGGTCGTTACATCCAAGTGTTAAAAGAATATTATCCATTGTCATATTCGCCGCGAAGGTTGCGTTATGGGCGTCCGAAATGATTCTTTAAATGTTGTTGAAGCTCATCAAACTTTCGTTAATCTCCAGTTAAATTGGGATTAAGAACGAATTTAGTCGACTAGTGATGTTCGCGGTAGTTTTAAATCTGCTCAAGTTAATACTAAAAGCTGTTAATCTCATTCTTTTAATACTAAAATCTTATATCCACTTATTCTTTATCTTCACTTCTATCCCCTAATTCTCTATCTTCATTCATATCAACTTATTCTCTATCGTCACTTCTATCCACTGATTCTCTATCTTTTCTTTTCTTATCCTTTAAATCTTTATTCATCTGTCTATATATTTTACCTTTAAATTTAGCTGGTAGTTTCCGAACCTTAAATTAATTCAATGACCATATAAATAATTTTAAGTTTGCACATGTTCTGTTTACGTAATACAATGACTTCTATCATTATGACGAAGTATGTAGGATAGTGAACGGAATACAAACTGTTGTTTTTCGACCATGTTCATTTCTTCACGATGTTTTCTCTCATCAGAATCTAAAGATCAATGGAGAACGAAACCATCTATCGTTGAGTTCGAAGCTCCACTGTTAACGATAACGCTTGATATTTTTATATACTTTGTAGGTGTCCACTTCTGGTTATAGACCTCTACCAAATCTTCTTCTTCTTCACGTGCCCCTCCAACTAGTGAAGATTGGACATCACTTCTACGAACTTTGTCCTATTGCGCGCTAGGTGGATCAGCTGTGCGGCGCTCCTGATGATGTCTAGCCATAATTTCTTTCTGAAACCGATCTTTCTCTTTCCGGCTACTTTCGCCATTGTTCCTATCTACCAAATATCTCCGCATAAATTCTGATTATCCACCTTCACCAGATTATATGAAGGCTCTGACACTATAGACGCCATTATTTATTAACGCCATAGTGATCTATACAATAAATCCAAATAAATAATACTTCTGATACACAATTCTATAAAAGAATAATCGTCTGTAATCATCATCTCAACTGATGGAAGTCTCATGTAATTTCCACAGAACATATCAAATACTAACATACATCTTTGTTATTTTTAAATAAAAACAATTGACGTTCGAATTTCGAACTTGATTTTTCTTTTTATTCTATCAAGCCTGCTACTATTAGTTTACATAAAAACTTTTTCGTCTATTTTTTTATTCCGGAAATCTTTATTCGTTTGTGATGATCACGATTGTTAACGATATATTGATTAGTTGTTTTGTGATAACATATATACTTTTAGTAATCGTAACATCACCAGCGGCGCCTAATAGTTCACGCGCCGACGGATGTAAGGTTTCTAATTACTCTTTTGTATGTATCCATTGCAAAATGGTATAGCCACTGTACCATACAATGATTATTGTGTACCCATTATACTTTTATTGCTAATTATTATATAATAGGTATTGTTGTGATGAGAATAATGTTTACTTGTTAACAGTTACATACAATAGGCTAACATTTGTACTTGATTTCACGTGATATCACTTATTAGACGGGGAACTATAATGATGTTATAGCAGATTTACAACATAAGGGTGGCAGGAAAAAACCAGTTTAATAAATTAATGCTAATTCAGTTTATCGGAGCAGCTGTTTGAAATTAGACGGAAATGCAACTATTCTCCATAGATTTTTTGATTAGTAACCTTCTCAATAATGTCTGTATATTAATAATAAGTATCATCCATAATCTAAAGTTATAACTATTTAGTGATATAAATATATTTGCAAACGGCAACACTTAATCTCAACTTGAAAAAAGAAAATTGTGAGATTTCTTATACGTCGACAGCCAAAATATTTGTAAAGATAAATTGTTAATAGGTAGTAACTAGTTAAAGTCCTACATTATATATAACTTAAACAAATAACTTTTATCGATTTTAATTTATGATAAGAAAAATGGTTTCTCTTACGGTTTGGAAGCAGTTAAATTTCATCAATCATCATCATCACAAACGACAACGTTGGAAGTATCTTGTATGGTATACTACAAAATACTTCGAATTTTTTATCAATATCCGTACATATTAAAACTCATCAAAGCTATCTTATGAAATGTCAATAAAAAGGAAAAACAAACCTCTTTGGAAACGAACTTCAGAATCCATAAAAAAATAAACTTGAACTCACCGGCGTGAAGTAGCAGCGGCGAAAAAAAAAAGAATTAGAATCGTATTTCAAATATCGAACGGCGATCGTTACTAGCGTTTGTATTTTATAACAAACACCTATTCGTGTCCGTCTGTAACCTTACTCCGCTGTTAGCGGCGCTCGTGCGGCTTCCCTTACTTTTTTCTAATTGGACATGTCTGATATAAACGCCGAGTCAGTATTCCTTTGTTAATGTTTCATTTATTTAATTACGCCGCCCTCCTTACGTTTTTACTAATTAACAGTCAAAGTTTTCTTTTACTAAAACAAAGAAAACTAAACTCACCACCATTTGAGACAAATAACTATAAAGACATACAGCGCCATCTGTTATTCGTAAACTGAATTTAGGTCTATTTCACCTTCATAACAATATCTATACAAAACACGAAATCTAATCATTAATTAGTGTTAGATATCTATTGTATGAGACCTAGGTATAAGATAAACATAATTTAGTCCACTTTTTTAATCCCTTGGTTCCTGAAATAACAAATTAAAACTTATGCACAGAAATCAGCGCCATCTCTCAATTTGATTTTAAAAAACAATATCACCGCATCATTTATTTGTACCGAGAAATGATTTAGTACTTTACGGTGTTCAAGTACGATTGATAGATAACCAAGTTACTAAAGTATAACTTAACCAGCGCGATACTTTTGGTCATATCAATCACCATCTGCACGGTCTACTGTCCCCTACCACCGGTAAGCACATCACCAATTACAAAAGTTGTAATAGATCAAGATTGTTACAACTTTTAGAAAATTTAAATCGAGTTACTCTAGCGTATATAAAACTTGTAACTTTACGCGAATAATTAATTGAATTAATCAAGATCCATTAATAAGGTTTAAGTTGGTTATAATTTTCAACAATAGTTAACTTACAAGCGGATAATCTTTGGATTAGTAAGTCGCTTGTTGTACAACTAAATGTAAGTAGCAACATAAATTTACTTCTTTTTGTTTTTATTAATTAATTTTCTTTTGTTCGTAATGCTTCCCACTGCTGGGACTCGTTTGATGGCGAAAGACGATTACTTATAGCGTTGGTCTCCTCAACTTGGACTAATCATTTTGATTTAATATTAACATCGATCGTTGTGTGGACGATGTGTCCAGCAGTGGGAGTCTATGACGATCAAGAAATTTCACTTTACTGGAGTTTTACTGCTGGATGATCATCGTCTCGAACATCGTGAGCAAACAGCTTTGTTAATTGAAACTCCCAGTCCCAAAACTGGGAAAAATCCAATTTTGATAAAGATTAAAAAAAAATAACAAATAATCAATAGTAACTTTCGTAATAATTGACTGCATTCAATAATTATAAGATTGCCATTAAAGCGGTGTCAGTGATAGTTGTGTATAGTCTGTGGCTACTGTGCTGGTATATAATTACTGTTATTGTCCCGGCGCGGCGCCGGGTGGCGGCGGGAGCGCTTTTTTCCCGCAAGGGGGCGTTGCGGGGCGTCGTTGTTGCGCCCCGGGGGATTTTTGGGGCGTAGCGATGTTTTCGCTGTTTATTGTTATTACCGAGTGCGGGCGCTGGCCGCATCGCCGCTGAACATCTGCCCGTTTATGTCTCTCTTTTTATTTTCGAACACAAATGTTTCCAATTTCAAAATCGTTCGCGGCTATTCTCTTTAAGTGTTTTTATAATTTGAATAATGTGTTTTGAGTTTTTTACCGGTTATTTCTGATGTTAAACAGTAATGAGATTAATTACTGGGGTAAAACTGCCAAATAGTAGTGTGCAAACATTACTGTGTTCCGGTTTGAAGCGCGCTGTAGCTAGTGTAATTACTGGGGTAACGAGACTTAACACCTTATGTCTTAACGACGAGCGCAATGTGGTGCAGTGTGTACCATCTTAACTAGCACCGCGTTGTCATGGGCAAGCGTATCACTTACCATCAGGCTAACGTCTTGCTCGTCTCGTCGCTTAGTAGTATAAAAAAAACTTAACAATTTTTTTTATTTGTTGAGGCGAAGGTATTAGCGAGACGTTCACCTGATGGTAAATTATACTATATTGAGATGGTATACTAGTGCTAGTCGCCTTGAGATGTTAAGTCTCGTTACCGCAGTAATTTCACACCCTTACAACGGTTTTCATTAAACACAGTAATGTTTGCATACTGTTCGACGGTAGAAATACTCACAGCGGTAATATCTAAACAGAGACCTATTTAAAGTAATTAAAACTATTATTAGTCTTATAAATCATCCTGATTAAAGCCATATTGCTGTATCATTAATAAACGTGTTGCTTCCTCATATAAAAAGAATTACTGGTAATTCTAAATATATCACTTAGTTTACTATATTTTAGTCGATATTTTTGTTTCATATCAAATGCGTTAAATTTAATACCACGCAGTGATTGATAGGTTTTTAACCGTAGTTCCAAAAAAGCGGTTCGCAACGTTGGATTGAGCCGTGATAGCCTAGTGGTTTGAACGTGCCTTCCAATCCGGAGGTACCGGGTTCGAATCTGGCGAACAAAAATAAATAACACCAACTAATATCACGCGCTCTGACGGTGAAGAATATCGTGAGGAAACTAACATGTCTATGTGATGAGCATCCGTGCTCGCACTAGTATGTGGAATGGAGAAGGCAATGACAACACCACCCCATTACAACTGACAAGTAAGTCGTCGTGTGTTTCATTACACATGATGACCACGACCCTCAGTCATGAGGAAACACGACTTAGAAGAAGTAGTAATGAAAAAAGCCTCTGAACAGTATCACGGTAATAATTCACCGTCACATCGGAATGGGTTACCTTTTTTTTTTTAATAAATCTTTTAACACAATTAAAATAACTTAAGTGTTACAATGGTCGTACTCCGTTTGTTGGCTCACGTTCTAGTCGGTGAACAGGAAACGGAACAATGTACATGCGAGTACCATTTGATGGGGTCACGTAGGAGGTAGTGGTGCTTTTGGAAATGTCATCGAAGTTTTTGAAAATGGAACTTAATTTCAAATTGAAATTTTTGTGAAGTTTTGACAGAACTTAATTTCGAGATTAGATGTTTTGTGAAATTTTGAAAATGGAACCTAATTTCGAAATTGGATGTTTTGTGAAATTTTGAAAATGGAACCTAATTTCGAAATTGGATATTTTGTGAAGTTTTGAAAATGGAACTTAATTTTGAAATTAGAATTTTTGTGAAGTTTTGAAAATGGAACTTAATTTTGAAAATGTAATTTTTGTGAAGTTTTTGAAAATGGAACTTGATTTCGTAATTGGAATTTTTGTGTAACGAAAAAGTGTAACGGTAGTGAGACGAGTATATACCTGTTAGGGATTCACTCGTGGTGGGTGGTTGTTTCTGTAGACTGTTTAGGTACCACCGCAGCTGATATTTCTACTTTCAAACTAACTTTCAAACAGTAAGCAAGTTGAATTACTGAGATAACGAGACAACATATCTCAAGGCGACGCACATTGTGGTGCAGTGTACACCATCTTAACTAAAGGCAAGTTATGGGCAAGCGTACCACTCACCATCAGTCTTCTTGCTCGTCTCGTTGTCACGCAGAATAAAAAAAGGTTGATGTTAAAATTTTTATGAATGAAAACAAAATGATATGAATACACTATGGAGGTGTTAAACAGAAAGAGAGAGAAAGAGATTGATCGATAGAAAGAGTGTAAAATAATGTATCGTAGATTTCAACGTCTCTCTCCCTCTCTCGGAAACTAGACTTAATTCGTTACCTTACCCCAGTAATTTTACTAGTTTAAAGCACCATTCAAACCGGAACACAGTAATGTTTGCTACTGGTTGGCTTATATGTATACTATTACTTAGTAAGTGGTGGTCTCACGCTGCGCTCGTTCAATACTACTACGTTACAAGCTTTGACAGTAATTTAATAATTCTTTAATTAAAAATACAAACTTTTCAGTTTCATTCGTTAAATGGCAAAGGACACCTAATTAGAATATCTATTTAAATCGCTAAGCAGTAATGTAGAATTACTGTGTTCTGAAAGTGATAGATAGTAAATATTAAAAGGATAACAAAAGTTAACTCGTATTGTGTAAACATCTTAACTGCACTGCTTAAAGGCAGTGCTTGTTTCGTCGCTTTATCGCAGTGAAAAATTAAAAAAAAAATCATTAAAAAAATTATTTTTTTAGAGAACCTTAATTTTGTAGTTAATTTTATATAGTTATATAAGTTAGTATTATTCTTATTAAAATACTACCTAGTATTTTAAGAAAAAAAACCCAACACCAAAATTCATTAAAAGTTATTTTCATAACCTTGGCTAGTTTTAAAAATGCTATTCAACTTTATATAATAAAGAAGAAAACACAAAAGAAAGAAGAATTATAATTTTCCCGCTATCTAAAGGTTTTTTTACAGAGTATAAATATATTCTTTCATGTAATATTTACTGAGTATATCGAACCCGCGATCCTTCTAAACATAAAAAGTACGATCAAAGTCATAATTCCTGCATATGTAAACACTGGACGAGATTAAACCTAAAGAAACGTATCACTAATCATAAAATAAATATATTTATTATCTATGGAATCACTTTTCAAATGTCCCGTTTAATATACACATTAAAGCGCTCGTCTATTGATATAAAGCCTGAAAACATTTCTCGAACAAACCACACCGTGCATTATTTACAATCAGCCTAGGTCTCAAACTAGACCTAATAAAACGGCCGCACAAACAGAAATATATCAGTCTCTTTCCACATCATCTCGCACTCGATGTTACCGCACAAATTGAATTCTTGTTTACTAGGCGGGAATATTGCCACGCCCCCGAGCCGTCCCACCATCCATCCCTCTCTCTCACCCCTAAGAGCGCGTGGATGTTTCCGTCCCGCTCGAGCGGCGGCTATCGATTTTACGGCCGCTTGTTTACGCGACCGAATTCCGACGGCGGTCTTATATTAGTTGCCTATTCGGTGCGAGGTTTCTCTTTAATCTGTACGGGTTATATGTAATTGCGGGTGAATTTATGGTATTGCGGGCGCTCGGCGTTATATCGCGTGGGTTGCTTCTGCCTGTTTGTTTTCTTTTGTTTTTCTCACTCGGTAGAATAGCCGGGTAATGTGAATTTATAGGTTTTTACAAATTTTTATACCTCTCACATCGACTTCTGCTTCCAAACGATATTTCGTTTAAAATGGGAAATTACAGCGGTATAAATCGAGGAGAAAATGGTGTAGTATAACCCTTACTAGCGTTTTATGTAAGTATCCGATTAACCGCCAAAACGAGACCATATAAAACACTCGATACATTAATGTTATCGTATTAGTTGAAGATTAATACTATCAACAGCTGACAATAATCTCGTGGCACAATGCCGCCACGTGTCGCTAGAGGGAGCCATTGATGATGTGAAATAAATTAATAACTTCCGCGCATAGGAAGCCATATTTGTTCCGATCGCAATCTCGCGGCTGCAGCGTGCGTGTCGAGACAAAGGCGGCGCACGCACAGCCTGTGTTTAGGGTTGCAATTTAAGAAAATTGCATTTAATATTTTTTTGTTGCAAAATGTTACAAGTAATTAATATATTTAAATAAATAAATCATTCCCATAAAAATACTAAATAGTCTTATCGAAGTGGATTTATAGTAGATTTCCATGCCTTTTAACTCACCGATGTTGACCATTAAGTATGTTTTATTATTGACTAGCTGACCCGACAGACTTCGTTCTGTCAAAAAAAAATGGAATGTTCTTTGTTCCTGCCTATTTTATAGCCGGGGCAAAAAAATCTCCTGAACAGAACCGTCACCCTGGTTATGGGCGGAGTGTGGGGTTCAGCACTATATGTATTCATCTAATAACTAATATTTAGATATTAGTGGGTTCCAGAAGAGTGGCCAAAGTTATAATTAAAGTACATAAGTTATATTTACTATAATAATTTTTTAGGAACAAATAACTGTCACATTCCAAATCTTTTTGACAGAATGTAGTCTATCAGTCCGCCAGATGGTAACGCGGTTTGTGCTCGACTGATGTATTGACGTGTAAACGAATGCATTTTATGTCGCGCGCCGAAACTAAAACAAAAGAAATAATATCGCGAAGCCGACCAAATTGAAAATCAGTATGGTGGATCTTTAGCTCTTACATTTTGTGACTATTTATGTTATTAATTCATTCGTTTTAATATTTGACTCTTTAGCGTTACGAACGCGCCTACATTGCTTAGACAGCAGTGAAAGCTTGTAATTGAATATAAACTTTTGTTAGTTAGTTTCTGGTTTCTGGTTTCTGGTTTATGGTTTCTGGTTTCTGGTTTCTGGCTACTGGTTTCTGGTTACTGGTTTCTGGTTACTGGTTTCTGGTTTCTGGTTACTGGTTTCTAGTTTTTGGTTACTGGTTTCTGGTTTCTGGTTTCTGGTTTCTGGTTTCTGGTTTCTAGATTTCAGATGTCAGATTTAAATTTTTTATTTTCCATTTTCAATATTCTGTATACAATATTCAATATCCAATATCCAATATCCAATATCCAATATCCAATATTCCAATATTCCAATATTCCAATATTCCAATATTCCAATATTCCAATATTCCAATATTCCAACATTCCAATATTCCAATATTCCAATATTCCAATATTCCAATATTCCAACATTCCAACATTCCAATGTTCCAATATTCCATTTCCCATTGCCCGTTTCCCGTTGCCCATTGCCCGTTGCCCGTTGCCCATGCCCATTGCCCATTTCCCATTGCCCATTTCCCATTGCCCATTTCCCATTGCCCTTTGCCCATTGCCCATTGCCCATTTTCCATTGCCCATTGCCCTTTGCCCATTGCCATTGCCCATTGCCCGTTGCCCGTTGCCCATTGCCCATTGCCCATTTCCCATTTCCCATTGCCCATTGCCCATTGCCCATTGCCCATTGCCCATTGCCCATTGCCCGTTGCCCGTTGCCCGTTGCCCGTTGCCCGTTGCCCGTTGCCCGTTGCCCATTGCCCATTGCCCATTGCCCATTGCCCATTGGCCCATTGCCCATTGCCCATTGCCCATTGCCCATTGCCCATTGCCCTTTGCCCATTGCCATTGCCCATTTCCAACTTTCAACTTTCAATTTTCAATTTTCTTGTTTACAGTTTTCAATTTTCAACGTTAAATAGTGTCACCATCACAAAGATCAACAAAGTAAAGTTAAGACTTAACTACAATTTTAACCAATGAACCTAGGACAGCGGTGTTCCTGCTTGAATATAAACAATCGCTGCACACGAACACACTAATTTACTGCATGATACTACACTCACATTGAACATTCAACTGCATTATGCACAATAAAATAAAAATTCAACCGAGACAACGCGACCTTCACGCCCAGATTCCCGCTAAAGTTCGTAAAATATTCTTCTTCTTCCCAATTGATGGCATGAGCACGGTTTGTGAGTGAGCCAGTGTCATGTGTAGACAAATAAAATAAAAGAATAAAAATCCTTAAAATATTGTCTGCGTGGTTAATTCGTCCGCCATGTTTCTCCCTTTTCTCGTGAAATATTATAATTGCAATGAGTAAATGTTGGTTGTCAATATCAAATGTCAAAATCAAAAATATTCTTTTAAATTGTATTTGGTGTCTAAATGACGGGACGAACTTCAAATTTTTGACGTTTTATGTATCTAAAGTAAGGAGACCAGACATCTCGCTTTTAGCGGGACAGTCCTGATTTTTTTACTATTAATCCCGCGTCACGCGACGTTTTTCAAAAGTCCCGACTTTTAGAATTAAGTAAAATTTTAAATTTATGAAAATCATTGTTTTGCGTAACATATTGCTTTTGCTACCCAGTTACATTGTATTTGTCTCTCAAATGATACACTTTGTATCCGTACTGCGTGCTAGCAAGATAATTAAACAAATAAATATTACAAATCTGTTTCTTACCATACAAAAAATAAAGTAAGTAATTTATTTAAATATTTCATAAATGCATAAATTTTGTTAAACTTAGCTTAAAATACTCGTAGTCTTCATACTTTATATTGATGACAAAACGTGTATCACCCACCTTAACCTCGAAAGAAATTTTAGAAAGTAATATACAAATAAAATTTTGCAAATATTTCAAGTCAATCAAACTAATTTATCAAATTCTTGTGAAGATTTTTACAATATTTTACAAAATTACTACAATCTACTCAAACAAATTCACTTATATAAAAAAACATTTATAAACTGTACTTATGTTAAAACTAAAAAAAAATTACGATATTATTATTCCTCAGAGTTGTCCCGCTTTGCCTATCTAAAAATCTGGTCACCTCAATGAAAAAGAGAAATTGTTGTTTTTACCATATTCCAGGCACTTTTTCCATATTTTCTCACCTTACTAACCTTCCCTGGACTTCCACGAATAATTCAAGACCACATTTAGCCAAATCGGTCCAGCCGTTCTCGAGTTTTAGCGAGACTAACGAACAGCAATTCATTTTATTATATAGATAATTCCTCATAACCCTGACTTCACCCAAAAAGTCATCTTTTGTAGATTTCTCAACAATACTAAAAAAATGGTTGATAAACATTTTTAAACACCACCAATAAGTTAAAAATGCAAAATATCTTATAAACTTTTTCCTTAGTAAGTGGGGAAAAAATTTATCATCGCTCCCATCGTAACTTAAAGTCATGCTATTATAGTTATCACTTACCACAAAGAACGCGGCTTCGTTTTTAACTTTTCTTTTTTGGATCCGGTTAAACGCATCGGTAACTTAGTAACATTAAGCGATGTTGCAGTGTAAGAAGTTTATATATTTTTTGATCTAATTTCTCATGCGTTCAACTTATAATTGGATTTTAAACAGTCGGGAAGTTTTTAAGTTATACTTGAATAACCCTAGAGGCGTTTTTTATACGAGAAAGTTACGGGACTAGCGAGACGTTCAACTGATAGTAACACATGAGATGTAAGTATCGTTACCGCGGTAATTTCGCTAGCTACAGCACTCGACAGTATTATAGTCTAGTCGCAGTAATAGAAGCTGCTTTTTTTTTAAATACTACTGTGGTAGGTGTGGCTGCTGTTTTAACCTAGAAAGTATTTATATATTTTTTTTAAAATTTCTAGCTTCGCTGTTGGATATAGCCTAGAAGAGCCTAGGCTATAACCTAGAAAGTTAGCATCAGACCTACCACCAGTCAAGTAGTTAAGAACATATTCCTTCTGCTCTTCTTCTTGCCTTAGTTTGAACTGGAACAGCTTTCTATCTTTCTAGGCCTCAGTCTAGACATAGTAATATTTATGAGAATAACAGACTTCTTCAAGATTAAGGAGTCAAGCGCTAGTCTACTTCATTATCACCCAAATGAAAAAAAATGGAGAGTTTCTTCATTGACTGGCAACACCGCAGCTCCTATTTCAGCCGCCGAATAATAGTGTGCAAACTTCAGAGGTGATTGTTTTTGGTGGTGATGTTACTGTGGTAACGAGACTTAACATGTTTCCAGATGAGCGTAATACGGTGTGGTCTACCTTTCACTGCTGGTAGGTTTGTTGCCGGTGAGTGTGTAGGTACTACCGCAGTAACTATTTCTAACAGTAAACAAACATTACTGTGTTTATTGAAGGGCCAGCTAAGAGTAAACTAGTGAAATTACTATGGTAACGAGACTTAGCAGCTAGTGAAATTACTGGAGTAACAAGACTTAGAAGCTGGTGAAATTACTGAGCTAACGAGACTTAGCAGCCAGTGAAATTACTGGAGTAACGAGACTTAGCAGCTAGTGAAATTACTGGAGTAACAAGACTTAGAAGCTGGTGAAATTACTGAGCTAACGAGACATAGCAGCCAGTGAAATTACTGGAGTAACGAGACTTAGCAGCCAGTGAAATTACTGGAGTAACGAGAATTAGAAGCTAGTGAAATTATTGAGGTAACGAGACTTAGCAGCCAGTGAAATTACTGGAGTAACGAGAATTAGAAGCTGGTGAAATTATTGAGGTAACGAGACTTAGCAGCCAGTGAAATTACTGGAGTAACGAGAATTAGAAGCTGGTGAAATTATTGAGGTAACGAGACTTAGCAGCCAGTGAAATTACTGGAGTAACGAGAATTAGAAGCAAGTGAAATTATTGAGTTAACGAGACTTAACACCTTATGTCTTAACGACGAGCGCAATGTGGTGCAGTGTGTACCATCTTAACTAGCACCACGTTGTTATGCAAGCGTATCACTTACCATCAGGTGAACGTCTCGCTCGTCTCGTCTCATAGTAGTATAAAAAAATCATCAGATGAACTCGCGTGGAAATTTTTATTTTGCCGCCAAAATCGAGCCACTTGCTCGTTTATCCAGTAGTTACACTAGTAATGAGGGTATCCGGTTACTCCCGCCGGGAGCGGACTGATTTGCTTTTAACATCCCGCCCTCGCCGCGGGCCCCCTCCTAATTGTTTGCGCCGGCCCCCCGGGACTTCGCCCCCGCGCGTTCGGAGCTTTGACTTAATCTTTATGGTACTTTCATTCATCGAATCTCGTTCCGTTCCGCCGATACACACGAAAAAATCTAATCGACTTCATGATTAACTTAAAACTTAACTTTTATGAAACGCGGCGCTGGTTAAGATGGTATACACTGCAGTACGAGTAAGGTGTTTTCTATATTGTCTGGTTTAATTTATGTAAGTTGTATTGTGCAATCTCTTTTGGTGACCTTATAAATAAATACATTATACTCGCTTGAATATGTTGTGTTTCGTTACCTTAGTAATTTCACTAGCTGAAATAGTCTTCAGTAATTATTTGCACACTACTGTTTGATTATGAGTAGAGAACGATGTTCACATGGTATTCGTTGTAATGTAAATCACTGCAACAGATGTTTTTTTTTTTACTTTATTCGGAAAACAGACTTTTCCAAGTAGTGCTTGCTTAAAAAAGATTTCAAGGTTATTATAGTACTAATAATTCACTTGCTGCAGCGTTCTTCAAAATTGTATAGTTATACTGTATCTAGATTTTTAGAATTTAATTTGATGAATAGTATGAAATTGTTTTTTTTTTTACACTACTATGCGACGAGACGAGCGAGACATTCACCTGATGGTAAGTGATACGCTTGCCCATGACAACGTGCTGCTAGTTAAGATGGTACACACTGCACCACATCGCGCTCGTCGTTTAGATATAAGGTGTTAAGTCTCGTTACCCCAGTAATTACACTAGCTACAGCGCCCTTTAAACCGGAACACAGTAATGTTTGCACACTACTATTTGGCGGTTGAAATAGGAGCTGCGGTAGTACCTAGACTGTCACCGGCAACAGAGACCTACCACCAGTAGAAATAATTGTATGCTCGTCATCTCGCTGTACCGTTATGATATACTCCATTGTACTCCGAAACTTAAAAAAAAATCTAAAATGCAGTAAAAGCAGTGGCAGAGATAAAAAATATGAAGGCGATAATAAACGGTCTATTATTTTCGTAATGTTAACAACACTGGCGCACGTAACGTTGGAACGGCTCAATTTTCAAATTTCGAAATGGAGACGTTCCAATTTCGAAGGCCGCTTTGAAATGAGCGCGGCGCAGTGAGAATGTTTGGCGAACTGTCACCGCGGACAATGCAACGGGCCCCGGCGGGACGGCGCGCGACATGCGTGTCCGGTAACATTTTTTTTTTTGCTCCTCCGACACAAGAACACAAACAGATACGGCCACTGTTTATATAACGCTCGGATATGTTTGTTGACGTTAGAATATCACTGTTGCTATTCGATAAAATTTTGATACAATGATTACGGGGTTCGATTCCAGAGGTACGCGTTTTTGAAATCCACTTGATTATCTACCGCGCACAATCCATTAAATATATAAAAATCTATTATTTTAGCTTTTGTAGTAAATACGAAATTATTAAACTTATAGAAAGTCCTCATGAGGGCTCAGGAATAAAGAATTCTTTATCGGTAATTATGCTTTCCATCTCTTTCACTCTGGAAAACAACCGGCATAGAGAGTCTGTTTGTGGCAATTTTTTTTTAAATATGACAAATGCATCGCGAATCTCAGTCCACATCGGGGACCCGATGCGTCGACGCGAGCACAAAGCGGGGGGTTCGGCAAAAAGTGCCGACAGCCCTTGCGGTTACGTCGACAAATGGTTACTCGGAAATTTTCGTGAAAAAAAAAAAAAACTCAGCGACCGCCATTGAAACGATAATGGTGTCCTCCGATGCGGGAAATTTGTCACAATGGTGGCCCCTAGACGGCAATTATCACGCCCGAAATTAATTCTTTTGTCATAACACTGGCAACTCAGATGTGTTGTTGCTTCTATATAATGTTGCCATTTATTTCATTATTACATATACCCCCATAACATGGTCGAGCGAGCACAAAGAAATTTATATACCGGTATATAAAACAGTTTAAAACTATTGGCCCCCTTATAATAAATTTAGGAGGTATTGATGAAATCTCATCATCCGCACAATTCAGCCATACGCTATACTCTAAATACTGTTTGAAAAAAAACGAGCACTGTAGTTGATGATAACCATGACGAAATGGATGTACCATCAACGTCACCACTGAGAAATGAGACAGTAGCATACACATAAACTTTACAATAATAGGCTGAAATGATGATGATTTTTTTATTTGATATTACAATAATTTTTAAGACGTCTATATATGATCTGTGCGCAATTTTTAAAAGCTCGCTATTTTCAATAATTACTTTGATATATGTTCCACAGATTACAAATGCATTACACCATTCACGCGTTTGTAATTTTTAATCTGTGCTCAATTGTTTTACAAGTTTAAAACACATGAACACATTGGAACACACGCAAACGTAAACACAAATAAAATTTTTAAATGACATTGATCTGGCATAAAAAACCGTTTTATTATATTAAAAATAAATATTTGTTTTTTTTATTGCATTCCTTTTTTAAAATTTTATTGAAAAAAATTCGCTGTGAATGAACGATTCGGTCGAGCGGCACGTTCTCGTTTCCCGCCGATTCGCCGCGGCGGGCTCCAATGCCGCCAACTGCGCAAACACCGGCAATTACGTAGGAAGGGCGCGAAATGTTTGTTTTTTCCGCACAATATGGCCGCTGTTTGCTTACGGATATTATTTATGGCGTTTATTGCGAACGCTGACAAATAGATCTATAGATCTATTGACGCCGCGCAGGGGACGGTGAATGGAGACATTTTAAATAGAGATCCTTCAACGACAACTTACAAGTCTTTAATACAACGTGGTGTTATTCAAGTTATGATTTAAATATCAAGTTTTTTATAACTTACTACGCTACAGTTAGCTTCACACTGAGTGTTAAAATTTCTAATGGATAGTAATCAACCTGAACTTAGATGATTCGCCGCGTTTTTTTTATCACGTTCATATAAGTGATGCGCACACCCATAGTTATATATTTATTGTATATACTAGACCGTTTAGGTACATACGTACATGTTCTAGTTTGAAGGGCGTAGTAAAATTACTAGTAAACTGATCATGATGTCACTCTCGTTAAGTCGAATGATTAAAAAAAAATCGACAACTTACATCAATGTAATTCATCATATTTCCTACAACTGTGTACATAAGCAAAAAAGACTTTACGCTGGTTTGAGTGTAGTGTATATAATTGAACTATCGTTAAAAAATTCAATGATGCGAGTACTTTTCTGCGTTAGAAAAACCCGAGTGGGACTTTACACAACCGAACACCTTTCAAGTAGTCGTACGGTAGAGTTAGCCTAAACCGTGACCTTTGGACCCAAACGAAAATAAACCTTAACGTCTTAGCAATAAAGTTGGTATTTCTTTGTCAGATTTTTGGAAACTAATCTACGCAATTATAGACCGTATGTACAGGCAGCAAAGTCGAGATTCGGACAGCAGGTGATCACAATTAGATGTTATCTGCGGTTTATGGATAATCTGTTGACAAGGAGGTGGGCTAAAGTTTTTTCTTAGAATCCACTGTCTATCAGTTGGGAGGTAGAAAGTGACGGTGGACACAAAAAATGGCGATGAACAGCACTTTCACTGAAAACAAAATGAGTAACAATTAGATGTTTAATGTGCAATATTACTGTGTTCCAGTTTGATGGTTCTAGCTAGTGTTGTTACTGCCGTAACGATGTACGGGCAAGAGTTTTACTTAAAATCAAGTGAACGTTGATGCTAAATGTTAGTGACTTTTTTTTTTCGCGATGAGCGAGACGTTCACCTGATGGTAAATGATACGCTTGCACATAACGTGGCACTGGTTAAATTCTCGTTACCCCAGTAATTTCACCAGCTGTTATATCTCGTTACCACAGTAATTTCACCAGCTGTTATAACTCGTTACCACAGTAATTTCACTGGCTTTTAAGTCTCGTTACCTCAGTAATTTTACTAGCTGCTAAGTCTCGTTACTCCAGTAATTCACTAGCTGCTAAGTCTCGTTACCTCAGTAATTTCACTAGCTGCTAGTCTCGTTACTCAGTAATTTCACTGGCTTCTAAGTCTTGTTACTCCAGTAATTTCACTAGCTGCTAAGTCTCGTTACCCCAGTAATTTCACCAGCTGTTATATCTTGTTACCACAGTAATTTCACTAGCTTCTAAGTCTTGTTACTCCAATTTCACTAGCTGCTAAGTCTCGTTAGCTCAGTAATTTCACTGGCTTCTAAGTCTCGTTATTCAGTAATTTCACTGGCTTCTTAGTCTCGTTACCTCAGTAATTTCACTTGCTTCTAATTCTCGTTACTCCAATAATTTCACTAGCTGCTAAGTCTCGTTGCCATAGTAATTCACTAGCTGCTAAGTCTCGTTACTCCAGTAATTTCACTAGCTGCTAAGTCTTGTTACCCCAGTAATTTCATTAGCTTCTAAGTCTCGTTACCCCAGTAATTTCACCAGCTGTTATATCTCGTTACCACAATAATTTCACTAGCTGCTAAGTCTCGTTGCCATAGTAATTTCACTAGCTGCTAAGTCTCGTTACTCCAGTAATTTCACTTGCTTCTAATTCTCGTTACTCCAGTAATTTCACTAGCTGCTAAGTCTTGTTACTCCAGTAATTTCACTAGCTGCTAAGTCTCGTTACTCCAGTAATTCACTAGCTGCTAAGTCTCGTTACTCAGTAATTTCACTTGCTTCTAATTCTCGTTACTCCAGTAATTCACTAGCTGCTAAGTCTTGTTACTCCAGTAATTTCACTAGCTTCTAAGTCTCGTTACTCCAGTATTTTCACTGGCTTCTAGTCTCGTTACTCCAGTAATTTCACTAGCTGCTAAGTCTCGTTATTCAGTAATTTCACTAGCTGCTAGTCTCGTTACTCCAGTAATTCACTAGCTGTTATATCTCGTTAGCTCAGTAATTTCACTAGCTGCTAAGTCTCGTTACCTCAGTAATTTCACTGGCTTCTAAGTCTCGTTATTCAGTAATTTCACTGGCTTCTTAGTCTCGTTACCTCAGTAATTTCACTTGCTTCTAATTCTCGTTACTCCAGTAATTTCACTAGCTGCTAAGTCTTGTTACTCCAGTATTTCACTAGCTGCTAAGTCTCGTTACTCAGTAATTTCACTAGCTGCTAAGTCTCGTTACTCCAGTAATTCACTAGCTGCTAAGTCTCGTTACTCCAGTAATTTCACTAGCTGTTATATCTCGTTAGCTCAGTAATTTCACTGGCTTCTAAGTCTCGTTATTCAGTAATTTCACTGGCTTCTTAGTCTCGTTACCTCAGTAATTTCACTTGCTTCTAATTCTCGTTACTCCAGTAATTTCACTAGCTGCTAAGTCTTGTTACTCCAGTAATTTCACTAGCTGCTAGTCTCGTTACTCCAGTAATTTCACTAGCTTCTAAGTCTTGTTACTCCAATTTCACTAGCTGCTAAGTCTCGTTAGCTCAGTAATTTCACTGGCTTCTAAGTCTCGTTATTCAGTAATTTCACTGGCTTCTTAGTCTCGTTACCTCAGTAATTTCACTTGCTTCTAATTCTCGTTACCTCAGTAATTTCACTTGCTTCTAATTCTCGTTACTCCAGTAATTTCACTAGCTGTTAAGTCTTGTTACTCCAGTAATTTCACTAGCTGCTAAGTCTCGTTACTCCAGTAATTTCATCAGCTTCTAAGTCTCGTTACTCCAGTAATTTCACCAGCTTCTAAGTCTTGTTACTCCAGTAATTTCACTAGCTGTTAAGTCTTGTTACTCCAGTAATTTCACTAGCTGCTAAGTCTCGTTACTCCAGTAATTTCATCAGCTTCTAAGTCTCGTTACTCCAGTAATTTCATCAGCTTCTAAGTCTCGTTACTCCAGTAATTTCATCAGCTTCTAAGTCTCGTTACTCCAGTAATTACATCAGCTTCTAAGTCTCGTTACTCCAGTAATTACATCAGCTTCTAAGTCTCGTTACTCCAGTAATTTCACTGGCTGCTAAGTCTCGTTACTCCAGTAATTACATCAGCTTCTAAGTCTCGTTACTCCAGTAATTACATCAGCTTCTAAGTCTCGTTACTCCAGTAATTTCACTAGCTTCTAAGTCTCGTTACTCCAGTAATTTCACTAGCTGCTAAGTCTCGTTACCTCAGTAATTTCACCAGCTTCTAAGTCTTGTTACTCCAGTAATTTCACTAGCTGCTAAGTCTCGTTACTCAGTAATTTCACCAGCTTCTAAGTCTCGTTACCTCAGTAATTTCACTAGCTGCTAAGTCTCGTTACTCAGTAATTTCACTAGCTGCTAAGTCTCGTTACTCAGTAATTTCACCAGCTTCTAAGTCTCGTTACTCAGTAATTTCACTAGCTGCTAAGTCTCGTTACTCAGTAATTTCACCAGCTTCTAAGTCTTGTTACTCCAGTAATTTCACTAGCTGCTAAGTGTCGTTGCCATAGTAATTTCACTAGCTGCTAAGTCTCGTTACTCAGTAATTTCACCAGCTTCTAAGTCTCGTTACTCAGTAATTTCACCAGCTTCTAAGTCTCGTTACTCAGTAATTTCACTAGCTGCTAAGTCTCGTTACCTCAGTAATTTCACCAGCTTCTAAGTCTCGTTACTCCAGTAATTTCACTGGCTTCTAAGTCTCGTTACTCAGTAATTTCACTGGCTTCTAAGTCTCGTTACTCAGTAATTTCACTGGCTTCTAAGTCTCGTTACTCAGTAATTTCACTAGCTGCTAAGTCTCGTTACTCAGTAATTTCACTGGCTTCTAAGTCTCGTTACTCAGTAATTTCACTAGCTGCTAAGTCTCGTTACTCAGTAATTTCACTAGCTGCTAAGTCTCGTTACCTCAGTAATTTCACCAGCTTCTAAGTCTCGTTACCTCAGTAATTTCACTAGCTGCTAAGTCTCGTTACTCAGTAATTTCACCAGCTTCTAAGTCTTGTTACTCCAGTAATTTCACTAGCTGCTAAGTCTCGTTACTCAGTAATTTCACTGGCTTCTAAGTCTCGTTACTCAGTAATTTCACCAGCTTCTAAGTCTTGTTACTCCAGTAATTTCACTGGCTTCTAAGTCTCGTTACTCAGTAATTTCACCAGCTTCTAAGTCTCGTTACTCAGTAATTTCACTGGCTTCTAAGTCTCGTTACTCAGTAATTTCACTAGCTGCTAAGTCTCGTTACTCAGTAATTTCACTAGCTGCTAAGTCTCGTTACTCAGTAATTTCACCAGCTTCTAAGTCTTGTTACTCCAGTAATTTCACTGGCTTCTAAGTCTCGTTACTCAGTAATTTCACTGGCTTCTAAGTCTCGTTACTCAGTAATTTCACCAGCTTCTAAGTCTTGTTACTCCAGTAATTTCACTGGCTTCTAAGTCTCGTTACCTCAGTAATTTCACCAGCTTCTAAGTCTCGTTACTCAGTAATTTCACTAGCTGCTAAGTCTCGTTGCTCAGTAATTTCACTGGCTTTTAAGTCTCGTTACCTCAGTAATTTTACTAGCTGCTAAGTCTCGTTACCTCATTAATTTCATCAGCTTCTAAGTCTCGTTACTCCAGTAATTTCATCAGCTTCTAAGTCTCGTTACTCCAGTAATTACATCAGCTTCTAAGTCTCGTTACTCCAGTAATTACATCAGCTTCTAAGTCTCGTTACTCAGTAATTTCACTAGCTGCTAAGTCTCGTTGCCATCAGTAATTTCACTAGCTGCTAAGTCTCGTTACTCAGTAATTTCACTAGCTGCTAAGTCTCGTTACCTCAGTAATTTCACTGGCTTCTAAGTGTTACCCTCCTAATTACACTAGGTTACCTTCAAGCTGTTACACAGTAATGTTACTGTTTACTTTAATAATTTTATTGATTCTTCTAAACATTTGATAATTTAATATACGAGTAGTAAACTTACTACAGCTAACTACAGTTAATAATATTCTTTTTATGTTTCGATTATGAAATTTACTGGTGGTAGGGGTATGGCTGAGACCATCCACCACCGCAGCTATTATTACTGCCGAACAGTAGTATGCAAATATTACTGTGTTTAAAGAGCGCTGTAAGCTAGTGAAATTACTGGGGTAACGATACTTAATATATGCCTTAAGGCGATGATCACAATGCGGTGCAATGTATACCATCTTAACTTGCGGCATGTTATGGGCAGTATCACTTACCATCAGGTACGTAGAATAAAAAAAATATATAAAAGGTTAAGAAATTAAAGAAGATGGTGAACGGCAGCACAGAAGATCTTACTCTAGAAGAGACGAAGAAGGTCTATCTTAACATATACAAATATTTCACAAAGAAGTTGTTTTTTTTTTTAAATCCAAAACCGGATTCAACTGAGCGGATGCCTCAAGACTACAGACGCCCGCAACTCGGCTGAGGCTCTCAATTACATCGCGAGGCGTTCCCGCGCATTTGACTCGCCATTGTGTTGCAATTGCACAGAAAATCACCCAATAACACGCCAATTGCCAACAAATGGTTTATTCATGGAAAAAAAATATATTTGTGCATAGAATATTTGATTGACGGCTCTTATAATAGTTAGCGATGCACTTAATCGACTTTTAAACGAGCTCCGCGATGCGAATCGATATAATTTCGATTAATAGTACATCGAGTATTTTTAATCTGTTACATTTTTTTTTAATAGCAAACCTTTTCTACGTTTATGTAGGCAATACGAAAAAATACTAATTCATAGAAATTTAAATAGAAAATGGAGTATTTTGTTGAACTGTAGTTCCACTTTGAAGGGTGTTGTAAGAGCTAAAATTACTGTGATAATAGACTTTAGATTATATGTCTCATATGACGAGTTATCCTAACTACCACCTTTTCTCATCAAATAAAAAAAAAAACAACTCATGTAGTACGCCTCCATAGTAATATATAAAATTTTTAACGAATTATAGCAATTTCTCTAAACTGGTAACACTAACGATTTCTTTACTAATCTTATTGCTTATTGATAACTTCAATGCAATGTTAGAATGAAACTTGTTATTACTGTTTAAATATCATCATCTTTCTACCTGAACAGGTAAAAATTCCCGCTCAACTAAAATAGATTACAGAAATAACAAAATCCGGCATTGTTGCAGATAAAAAGGTAACATGTCGCCAGGACAGCAGCGCGCCGACGTAGAGTGAAGGAAGAGAGGCGAGCACCAACCATGTCCATACACACGCGGAAGAGGCTCGCGCGGTGACTACATCAGCATTAAATAAAAGGATAGCAAAACAAAATGGCGCTGCTGACGAACTCCGCGTCGGCGTCCGGCCCGACGGCGACCGGCCCGGCGGCACCGCAGGCGCACCACTCCGCCACGCCGCTGCACCACTACTTCCACTACTTGAAGCAACCCTCGCCGCTGGCGCAGAACCCCTACGCGCACCACTCCAGCGCCCACCACATGGGCATGGGGCCAGGCCCGCTGGGCGGCCTGGGGCCCTTCGGCCTCACGCACCACGGACTGGAAGCGGTCGGCTTCCCGCAAGGTCAGTCGCATCACTTACCTCTCAAATTCTAACAACAATTCCGATTTATCACTAGTTTTATAAATAGTGAAATTACTAAAGTTACCACTCTTAAAATCTAGTGTTACGACGATGATTATAATGTGTAGTTTTTTATACTACTATGCGACGAGACGAGCAAGACGTTCACCTGATGGTAAGTGATACGCTTGCCCATGACAACGCGGCGCTAGTTAAGATGGTACACACTGCACCACATTGCGCTCGTCGCCTTGAGACATAAGGTGTTAAGTCTCGTTACCCCAGTAATTACACTAGCTACAGCGCCCTTCAAACCGGAACACAGTAATGTTTGCATACTACTGTTTGGCAGTTGAAATAGGAGCTGCGGTGGTACCTAGACGGTCTCCGGCAACAGACATCTACCACCTGGTAATAGTGTGTGTAGTGTAAATCATCCCAACTGGTGCGACATTATTCACGTCATGCCCTAAGGGTTCATGCAACAGAAAAAATCTAGAAATCTTTATTAGAAACAAATTCTCATTTTAAGTCGAAAATAAAAAAAAATGTCTGCCTGCGTATTATGAAAGTAAATAATTACGATGCAGAATATAAAAGGTGAATCTTATATTAAAACGTTGGAGTAAATTGAGATGCTGATCCAAAGAAACTCATTTCGGCTTCCTTGACCGGGCCCCCGCTGAAATAATTTCAGTTGACGGGAATTATTATGAATTCTCATTAAAACTCCATTAAAGAGAGCGCCTGTAATGTACAAGGTTTTCAATTCGGCCATTCGTTTCCTGGGTTGCCGTTACAAAAAAAAAAAATACTTTTTTATATGGCAACTCATTTTAGATTATATTTTTAAACTGCCACATTAAAAAAATAACATGTGATAAATTTTTGCTATTTTTAGTTAATTCCTTGCGCAAGGTACTTTATGTATTTACTATTGAAGCTTAAGCACCCAACTTCACTCCGTCTCTTTCTAAAATTTTATAGAAAAAGCGAGACAGACTTACTATCATCTCTCGTTTACGTATTGTAGTCAAAGACCTTAAAATCCATTTAAAAACTTTTCTTTCTAACTTGGCCAATAAATATTCATTGGAGTTTAAAAGAGCTGATCGAGCCGATGCTGACATCTCATTATTCGATAGATACATATAAAATTCAAGGTCATTAATAAATGAACACTCCACCTGCCGAGTGATACGGGTCCGCTTCAAAACTCGACATTTCCAGCAAATTATCCGAATTATATATTTAGTAGGCCGCCCCGCGGAGCCATCACAACAACGCCGAGGAGAATGGCGGGAGCGTTGCATAATTTACGTCGCAAGAAGACATCCTTCGAAATAATCAAAACAGCCCGCGCGTCCCCCTTTTAAGCCGCTTATCCCCACCCCGGCGGCCCGGTGTTGCCAGTTGCCCGCTACCCCCGAAATGCGGGGAAACGGAAGTCGCTTGTTAGTTACTTTAATTAGTGTCTGGTTGGAGTTTTGATGTCGTAACGTTTGTTCTGTTGTATTATGATAGGCTTTTTGTTTAATTTATTAACGGTCCGATCTCTCGGATGCGTTCAAATAATGTTACATAACTAAATAATAAATATACAATTCATATTACCATATATATATTACAGCTAGAGGTCTCGATGTGGAAGGAGACCCTAAACTTGTCATAAAGGAGACGACTACGATTCTATTACATAAGCAATTGTTACTAATCAAATATTTTTAAATGATGACTTCAAATATATATTTGAGGAAAAATCCATATTCTCTAGTTTTGTCAAATATAGAGAAGAAAAAAAAACGGTATCGATACGCGGGACGCAGAAAGAAATTATCAGAAACAGAAAGATGGTGAAAAAGATCGATCAAAGATCATCAATTTAAACTTTAATCTGGATTAATTTAATAAACACATCATGATTATATCAACAACAGATCATCTTGGTTATCAAATTTACAACCTTGCAAATATTATTAAAAAAAAATCCAAGTTAAAAATTGTTAAATCGCGTATAGTTGTAATTCAATAAACAAATCTCTGGATCGTAGTCGTCACCAATTTTTTTTTTTAAATACAAACCTCAAGCGAAACTAAAGAATGAGACAACAGTTAAAAAGGGAAAACATTAGGGGTTTTACACAAATCTTTGGGCCCTCAAAAGGGAGTTTCTGCGAAGAGTACCCGGATTAGGGCTCCCCTGCGCAGCTATACATTTCTCAGAATGCCGTTCGGAAGCCGCTTGATGAAATCTTCCCCGCAGATAAAGTGCGCCCTGAATATTGATAATGGCTACTTTGTGTGGGTACTTTGGAAAAAAAAACTTTTACCTACAATTTCACGCATTCAATTTGTGTAATGCGAAACGGAAATATACACCGCGGCGTGGTTAACATAGAAGCTCATAGATAACACATATCTAGAAAGAGAGAGATGAGCGTTACTAAACACCTAAAGTCACTAACTTTCGAGTGTTGCGAATCGCTTTGAAATCCAATAAATTAGGCATCTCTGAATACTATAGATATGATCAAAATAGTATTTTAATTTTTAACCTCACCCTCATCGGATATTTACACTATTGATCTTTGTTATCTACAGCCTAAAACTTAATCTCAACTTCACATATGTTAAGTGGAAGCCGAACGAGAATACCATAGCTGTGATATTTACTGCCGGAGCACAGTAATCCAAGATTCCAAAAAACTCTTCCACCTAACCCTACTTCTGCGATCTTGGAATTGTATCATCGTTCTTTATGTTACATAGACAATTAGCCGCTCTTCCCAAACTATTAGAAGAATTTGTGCTTTCAATAGAATGCTCAACTCTAGCTTCTACCATTTACTTTATTAAATTGAAATTAAGTACTCCATCTACATTCTGAGCAGGCAATACTAATAAATCTAACAAAATTCAATATTCTCTTCTTCACAGCATACCATTCATAAAAACCCCCACATGGCAGCGTTCCGTATTAAATAAAAATATAACTTAAAAAGTAACAACGAAAAAATCTGGACCTCATAATCCTCGGAAGGGTTGTACGGAAAAAATTTGCACTTTTTTTTGTTAACTTCACTCAGGTAGTCGAGTTAATATAAAAGTGAAAACGTTTCTTTCATTAACTTCTATATTTACGCCAGTACACTCTAGTTTACTCTAGTATATAATCTCAGGAAAAAAGTATTCGTTATACAACCATCCCTTATATCAGCCATGATCATGACGTCATAGATCTCTTCTGTTGATCTCTTGATATCATCCCCGCGAGCACAAGGTAATGTAGTGTTTATCATCTTAACTAGCATCAGGTAAAAAATAACCTTGGCCCGCCAGCTACTGGTGTTGTAAGAAAACCCTACATTCCTGTAAAATTCTTTAGCATTAATAAAACTTGTGTAAAATCAGTAAACAAAATTAACGACTCGCGACCTATTAGATTTAAATCCCAATACACATTTAATGCGGGAATAAAATTAATCCTCCACGGAGTTCCTATTAATCCGTACGTCCGTCTCGCTCACTCCTAATGTACTCCGTAATAACACGGTCCCCTTCTCACAATAGACGCTGTGCGGCGTAACGCTGGCAGCTGGGCGTTCTTTTTTCGAAATTTATTTTTTTCATTGTATATTTCCTTTTTAGTGGCGTCCCTTAGAATTTTATGCGGCCAGTCGCTTTTTTTTTTAATCTTTTTCGCAGCATAATTAATTGATTTTTTATCTGCTCTTTCATTTCTATCGCGATTATAAAAGAAATAGGTTGGGCTTAAACAGAGGGTGCTTTCATTATTTCAATGTTTTTAGGTAATTGATAAATTAGAAAAGATAACTTAACTGTAGAACGTTTCTTGTTTTCAAGCCATTTATCTGTTATTTACTTTTCCTTTTTTATATTTGTATCTTTTATACCTTTTCCGAAAGTTGTTAACATCATCTTTTTTTTCTTTTAACTGTAAGATAAACTTCTATTGGTAGAACTTAACTATCACCGCTATTACTCCGTAGGCTTAAGTTCAATGTACATTAATAGACTTATATGATAACGAATGATTTCGTTTTTAAAGATGATATTTTTTTACTTTTTTTAACATATATTTCATAAGTGAAATTACTGAATAATATAGAGTTCTCTCAGTAAAAAAATAATTTCGTAAACTAATGTCAATATCCAAATGCACGTAGCATCCAAACAATCACCTGACACTCATAAGGCTTCCATATCCGGTCAGTTGTCACACTGACCCACATATTGATCCTGTAAACTGATACGTTTACGGTAATTTTTAGTTTTAAACCTTATCCATCGTAATAAGTAATTGCCCACTTAATGTTCCCAACACTGGGATTCGCAGCGTTCTCTAACAAGTACACGTTATTCTTGTCTACGTCTTATGAATTGTATTGATTTAATAATTAATGTAGAACTAGTGAAGCGGCATTAAACGAACGGCCTTTGTCCAACTGCAAGATAAAGTTGAGATCATTCGAATTTTAAAAAATTCAAGCAATTAGTGAGATGTCCAAGGAGCTAAAATATATTCCTTTTTTGACTTTTTTCGGTGAAATAATGAGTCGGATATATCAAAAACGAATGCTCCTTCACCGGCGTGAAATCGGGGTCGCTCCGGTGTCTCCGGCGCGCGCTCGCCCGAATTAACTATCATATTTTACGCGGGAAGCCGTCGCGTAATCACACGAGCTGATACTCGCCGCCATTTTAAAATAATATTTTTTCTTTTTTATAAATAGACATTTTGATCATTTTACTTTTTTTTCTTTTATGGCTATAGTTTTAACTATATACCTGTTTCAAGTGAAAGGTACGGAAACTACACGCGTGAAAAAATAAACAATGACATCAAAAGGAAAGCTAGTTAAAAACAAAATCTGGAGTAAATATTGCTTATTAAAGAATTGATTATAATACTGCGGAATACGCCCTGATGCCTTTGTGGTAGTAGTGAAAAATAAAAAGGTACTGCGACACACTTGAAGCAATGCATTCATAGACAATAATAAGTTAAGCTCTAGGAGATAGTGTATATAATAATAATCAAAACCTTTCACCTCCAAATCCGGGAAACCCAGACTTATGAAGTAGGAGAAAGAAATTAACTTGTTTATCATGTGTACATATATATATCACACAATAAGAAATAAATAAAGTTACACTGAAACTGTGCCAAACTATAGTGACAGACCCATTGCGTCTCCACCAGCAACACTTGGTTAGTGTTGTTTTTTTTATTCTGACGTGTTTAAGAATTAAAAAATTACTTCCACGTCATAAATATGTTTTTTAAATGTGTTATCCCATATATAATATAACATCCCATGTATTATATAATATTAGATAGTGCCATTCTATTTCTAAAGCTTAAGGTCGGTCAGGTCATGTGGGAAAACGAGCCAAGTCTAACTTAACTCTTTTATTTAATGGGCTAATACTTGAGTTTCACTTGGTGTTTAGTGACAATGAGTATTGATGGTGAAGCGTGCTCGTATACACTGCAATATATACTTAAATACCATCAATTGAAAAGAATAGTCCAAGAACAGAAAAGTTTTCTCAATCCGACCGCCAATCTTCAGTATGAAGAAGGCACCTCATGATGATGATATACTCCAACTCTTAGCAGCAGCTATTACACCTCAAAGGATTTTATTATACGTTTTTAATTTAATCAGTGCTACTTAATGTGAATTTATTTGCTATAAACTACCGTCGAGGTTACCGTTATTGTCAGATTATATTGACTGCAATTTAAGCGGCGGACATGTTGTAATTTTTTTAACTTGTGATATTTTTAGAGGGTCAAGGGAAAACAGATTTTATGATCGCGCCAAAGTTGAAGGATAGAATAATATATTTATTTATATCAAAGTGATCAGAAATATTGATACGGATTTATTAATATGGATTTATGGCGACCGAAGCTAGAACACCAGCTCTATAAACACAAAAACGTAATTCTCAGTGTTGACTGTATCAAAAATTCCCGATTCCTAATCTATTTAATTTCTTCTTCTAATAAATCTAATTTCTAGATTTTTAATGTTTTCTTAGTACTACTATAATTTTGTTCTAGTACAATATTTTTAAACTTGTACTTTAGAGGTCACACTAATTTAAGAGTTCCAATCCTCAGTCATATAGAAGCACGAGAAGAAGAGGAAACCTGTTCTTACGTCGGATGGATTATAAAATTATAATTTTTAATTCCATCGTTTTAAACTCCATTACCAAATGATATAAGCAACGTGTTTAAGTTGTCTGAAAGTTATACAAAATTAAAGTGCGCGTCAAATATTTCAAGTAGCAGCGCTTGCTTTACCAGTAGCCGGTAAAGAGTAGCAGTAAACATCGAGTTACAATGTAAACGAATATATTATTATGTAAATCTTTGTCGCGAGGTTATATTTATTTCCCGTTGTAACAGCTCTAATGCGATCTGAAGCGTCATAAATTATATTAAATTTATCATTTATGAATTCCAACAGCGAGCCGCTACCGTCGGCGCGCTTTGACGTGCCGCCATCTTGCGCGGCCATGTTTGTTTTGTTTTTTTTTCTCTTCTTACTCTTACGAGCTTTAATGCAGTGGTCTTGTCGTCGTCGGGCCTTATCAGATATGTCATTCTATTGGAAATTATATTTTGCTACTTTTAAATGTTTAAAGCCGGACGGACCATAGAGCGGGATGAATATCATATTAATGTTGCCAGTTTAAATGTTTTAGAGCAAAAATATAATAGTGGAACTATTTCTGGTGTATCCTCAGATCTATTTAGATGTCACTCGTCCTAGATTTTTTTTGTTAGTTATTCCCGACTTAATACAAGTGCAGTAGCATCTCAAGATAATAACTAACTAGCTAACGATACCGCGATAACCACCAACGGTTCGTTATAACGGAAAGCCGTTAACGTTGAAAATAGCTCAATAATCCGCTAATCCGTATTAAATAAAGTGAAATGTTTTAATTGGCGTTTTTTTTTTCGTTTTATAATGTTCGCGGATTATAGTTGGATACGTCAGCTGTCCGTCCGTGCGTTGTGGGTAAAAGGCGATTAAATTGCGTCTGAATAATTTAATTTAGAAAGATTAGCCGGCAACATCGGACGCGATTGTTTGCTTTTTTAATGTAGCAACAATGTGGTATATACGTTTTTAGCTAATTCGTTTTGTTTTTAATCGACGAAACGAGCTGCGTCCACTCATAACAATTAGGTGATAGTTAGGATGGCATACACTGCTCTAATTAGTGCCTGCTGTGTTCAAATCGTATTACCTTAGTAATTTTATGAATAAACTGGAAAACAATAATATTTGAATACTACTGTTTGTAGACAGAAATAAGAGCTGCGGTGGTGCCTAGACTACTTAAAAGCAATGATCAAAGTAAACTTAAACAAAACTCAAGCCGGAGCGACAGCGCATGCGCAGTTATTAACCGGGTCTCTATTACCTTCATCATCATCATCAATATCAGCCTGATAACAAGCTGGGCATAGGCCTCCCTCAAGGATCTCCACGTCGATCGGTCCTGCGCTACTCCTCTATTACCTTATAAGATTAGAATATGTCGAAATGGTCTAGCGGGTAATTCATGCTGGACACAAAGGTCATAAGTTTAATTCTCAGGGAATTTTTTTTTGCTTTTCATCATCTCACAGTTCTAATTTTAACCTTTAACATCTTCTTAACCAGAACAGCTACAGACTTCATATTTCGGATCATCTGTCTCCTTATCCTGCACTTCAATATCCTGAAAGAGTATCAATATAACTGTTCCGGTTTAAGTCACAAGCGTTACGGAGTATTTAAGTCAGCGCAACAGTCTCTTACGCTGATGCGATCAGGTGATAGAGACTAAAGTAAATTATATACTTAAACACTTTTCATATAAATTAGCATATTGGTAAAGAGACGAATGGTTCTGAATACATTTGCAAATTTACACATTAACACCGCGATGCGCACCCCACCACCAGCCCCCCCTGGTGGCGGGCACCGTGACGCTAAGAAGCAAAACAAACAAATTTTTAAACGATTCAAAACATTTTCGATTATTAAATAACACAAAGAGGAAGATCGCGAAAGAAAGAGATAGAAATGGGATATATAGAACGGATATACCTCTAATGATAGATATAGTAAAAGACGCTTTGGAGGTGAATCCTTATTTATTTCTTGATGTATACATACACGAAAAAGTCAATGAAATTAAAAAAATAAATTTAAATGTATGGAACAATGGCGAGCTTCTAGCAAACCCTGACAAATGAAAAACAGTTATTATAATAAAGTGTGCAGGTCTACTACAGAATAGTAACAACAAATATAAAACGAACAAAAAAAATTTATATAAAAATATGCAATACTTAAATAGTTATAAACATAATATTGTAAATAAAATATACAACTAGAGAAGAAGATAATAGTCTTTTACTCTCTTCTTAAAGATAACTAACGTAAACTTAAACTCGTCTAACTCCTTGATGATCAACTGCAAGATAAAAAACAATATTATATAGTGTTAGATATTGAGAATTATAATTTTGATTACCAACATTTTGTTAATAAAATAGGTGTATCGACTTTTTTAAAAGACTAAAATAAAAAAGGGAGGGTATGACATAACATCCTTTCACTATAAAAGACAGATGACTGTAAGTCGCGATACATTTACTCTACATATCTGTGTATTTATTTCACTATCGTTCCTCTTCTCGTCCCCCTTATAAAACTGCCCTGCGCTTCAACCCTACTCCATCCAATACTTCCTCACCTATCTCCTCTCCTCTTTATAGTATCTCTATGTACATATTTATGTATTTATTTATAACGTCAGCTCGCGGATGCCGGATCCGCGAGCCCAGGGTCCGATGCAGCCTTGTTGACGGTCTTAAAGGTGACCCAAAGCAAGAACATCATTCATCACAAAAAAAAAAATCTCGCTGCATCCGTGTTTGGGCAGTGTGCGAGGTGTGAGCTCTGACTGGTGACGTGTGAATGTGAGAGGTATGACAGATTGAATTTATATTTGAATAGATGTTTCTAATAATAGTGTAGTTACCCAGCGGCGGATTTGTTGATACCTAGGCGGACACCAAGCCGTGATAGCCTAGTGGTTTGAACGCCGGCCTTCTACTCCGAAGGTACCGGGTTCGAATCCGGGTTGCACCAATGAATTTTTCAATTCATGTGCAGTTACACCAACTAATATCACGTGCTTTGACGGTGAAGGAAAACATCGTGAGGAAACCTGCATATCTAAGTCATGACCATCCGTGCTCGCATTAGTATGTGAAATGGAGAAGGCAATGGCAACACCACTCCATTATAACTGACAAGTAAGTCGTCGTGTGTTTTACGACACATGATGACCACGACCCTCAGTCATTAGGAAATACGACTAAGGAGGCGGTCACCAACAACAAACACCTACCAGACTAACAGACCTTCAGCTACAAAGTAATGTTCATCTACATCGCTAAGCCTGTATTCAGTACAGTGTTGCCAGCAACAAACAGCACTCGCACCCCGAACGAATGTACAAACGCGATGAGAGACAATCGTCCGCGTCGTGTGAATTACTCCAGTTGTTGAGCGGCGGGACCCCATCCGGGATTGAGGCCGCGCATGATTGACTCGTGTTGTGTTAACGTTATTTGAATAATTGAATGCCGTTTAAAATACACACACAAATACAACAAATTTCAACCGGCAAACATTATTTTACCATATATATTATTTCTAATGAACATTTTGTTAAATGAATAACAACTAAGTTATTGGGAATGTGCAAGATGTGGTCTATGACTGCAAGAGCAATGGAAACTATAGCGGTGTATACAAATAACAAAACACCTGCCGTTAACTTTTTAAATTCAGTTCAGTTTATTAACTGTCGGCGGGGCTGAGTGCTGTTGGTTTACATAAGTAACTAAGTTAACGAGAACTGATCGATTGATAACTGAAAGCTGAACATTGTTGCAGTACTAATATCGATATTGGGGGTTGGTTTTAAAGCCTAATCATAAAACAAATAATTGTATGGGACACGCTTATTACTTAGGGCTTTCAAAATTAATCTACGTCCTATTCTCAGACCTAACAAATATACATAAAAAAATTCATGAAAATCGATCGAGCCGTTTCAGTTTGGTTACAAATAACAATGATAGACCAAACTAAAATATATTTTTATTTCTTCATCTGCTAGAAGATGCGGGCCTTAAAATCAGAGCCGGGTTAACACCCGAGCGCCCCCGCTTGGGGTCCGTTACATAAACAAACAAGGCATTGGGGGTGTGAATTTTCGCACACCAATTTATATAGGGGACTGGCCCTCAAGATGTCGCCGCGGGGTGAACAATCGCATGAATAACACCTGCCCGGGGATACACGATGTATTCTATAGTCAACTTACTGAAAACACACTGAAACTAGTATACACTCCCGGACACATCTATCGGCCCACCTAGTGTTTAAAAGTTTTAACGGTGCCTAGCTAAAAATAAATGTTAGGTGGAGCAATAAGTTTTAATGCAGTTTTAAAGCTGATTTATTGGTCAACCTTTATGTATGTTTTTTTTTTAATTTTGAATTTAGGATTATGAAAAAAAAAACGAAAATTCGAGTCTGTTCATTGTTTTCAACGACCCGGGAATGGAGAAAACTTTTTTATTTCGCACAAGTTTGTTTTTTTTTTGTGTCCGATTATTGGTTCTTTAAAAAGGCAAATCTAAACTTAGAGTCAGTTTTGACCAAAAAATGTGGATACTCTGCTTGAAATTGTCGCCCAAGTTGTAGCACTTCTGCCGGCCAAATCAATTCGGAATTACAAAAAAAAAAAAAAAAACTTACATAAGGGTTGACCAATAAATCAGCTTTAAAACTTATTGCTCCACCTAACATTTATTTTTAACTAGACACCGTCGAAACTTTAAACACTAGGTGGTGGGCCGATAGATGTGTCCGGGAGTTTATTTACTGCTGGTAGGTCTCTGTTGTATAACCGTCGAAGTTCCACCGCTGTGACTATTTCAAACGACAAACAGTAGAATGTGAATTACTATGTTTATTGAAAGGAACTGTAAGCTAGTAAAATTATAACTTAACTAGCTGACCCGACAGACTCCGTTCTGTCCCAAAAATTGGAATGTTCTTTGTTCCTACCTATTTTATAGCCGGGGCAAAAACCCTGGTTATGAGTGGTGTGTGGGGTTCAGCACTATATATATTCATCTAATAACTAATATTTAAATATTATAGGGGGTCCAGAAGAGTGGCCAAAGCCATAATTAAAGTACATAAGTTATATTTACTATAATATTTTTTTAGGAACAAATAACTATCACATTCCAAATCTTTTTGAGAGAATGTAGTCTGTCAGGTCCGCCAGATAGTAACGCGGTTTGGTCTCGACTGATGTATTGACGTGGAAACGAATGCATGTTACGTCGCGCGCCGAAACTAAAACAAAAGAAATAATATCGCGAAGCCGACCAAATTGAAAATCAGTATGGTGGATCTTTAGCTCTTACATTTTGTGACTATTTATGTTATTATTTCATACGTTTTAATTTCGGCACGCGGCGTTAGATCCTACAACGCGCATACGCACACTGTTTTGATAGAATAATTGAATTTGAACTTTGTGCGGCTGCAATAAAGTGCAAATTGACTCTTTAGCGTCACGAACGCGCCTACATTGCTTAGACAGCAGTGAAAGCTTGTAATTTAATATGAACTTTTGTTTGTTTGTTTATGGTTTCTGATTTCTGGATTCTGGTTTCTAGGTTCTGGTTTCTGGTTTCTAGTTTCTGGTTTCTAGGTTCTGGTTTCTGGTTTCTAGTTTCTGGTTTCTAGTTTCTGGTTTCTGTTTTCTGGTTACTGGTTACTGGTTTCTGTTTTCTGGTTTCTGTTTTCTGGTTACTGGTTACTGGTTTCTGGTTTCTAGTTTCTAGTTTCTGGTTTCTGGTTTCTAGTTTCTGGTTTCTGGTTTCTATTGTCTGGTTACTGGTTTCTGGTTTCTAGTTTCTGGTTTCTGGTTCTAGTTTCTGGTTCTGGTTTCTGGTTTCTAGTTTCCTGGTTTCTGGTTTCTTCTGGTTTCTGGTTTCTGTTTTCTGGTTACTGGTTTCTGTTTTCTGGTTACTGGTTACTGGTTTCTGTTTCTAGTTTCTGTTTCTAGTTTCTAGTTTCTGGTTTCTGGTTTCTAGTTTCTGGTTTCTATTGTCTGGTTACTGGTTCTGGTTTCTAGTTCTGGTTTCTGGTTTCTGTTTTCTGGTTTCTGGTTTCTAGTTTCTGGTTTTCTGGTTCTGGTTTCTGTTTTCTGGTTTCTAGTTTCTGGTTTCTGGTTTCTAGTTCTGGTTTCTGGTTTCTGTTTTCTGGTTTCTGTTTCTGTTTTCTGGTTACTGGTTCTGGTTTCTGTTTCTGTTTCTGTTTCTAGTTTCTGGTTCTAGTTTCTGGTTTCTGGTTTCTGTTTCTAGTTTCTGTTTTCTGGTTTCTATTTTCTGGTTTCTGGTTTCTGGTTCTGGTTCTGGTTTCTGGTTTCTGTTTTCTGGTTACTGGTTTCTGGTTTCTAGTTTCTGGTTTCTAGTTCTGGTTTCTGATTTCTAGTTTCTGGTTTCTGTTTTCTGGTTTCTGGTTACTGGTTTCTAGTTTCTGGTTTCTAGTTTCCGGTTTCTAGTTTCTGGTTTCTAGTTTCCTGGTTTCTGGTTTCTAGTTTCTAGTTTCTAGTTCTGGTTTCTGGTTCTGGTTTCTGTTTTCTGGTTTCTGGTTTCTGTTTTCTGGTTTCTGTTTCTGTTTTCTGGTTTCTGGTTTCTGGTTTCCTAGTTTCTGGTTTTCTAGGTTCTGGTTTCTGGTTACTGGTTTCTGGTTTCTGGTTTCTGGTTTCTAGTTTCTGGTTCTGTTTTCTGGTTACTGGTTTCTGGTTCTGGTTTCTAGTTCTGGTTTCTGGTTACTGGTTTCTGGTTTTCTGGTTCTGGTTTCTGGTTTCTGGTTTCTAGTTTCTGGTTTTCTAGGTTCTGGTTTCTGGTTTCTATTTTCCATTTTCCATTTACCAATTTCCAATTTCCAATCCCCAATTTCTAATTCTCAATTCCGAATTCCCAATAACCAATTTGCAATTCCCAATTCTCAATACTCAATTCTCAATTCTCAATTCTCAATTCCCAATTTCAATTTTCAATTTTCAATTTTCAATTTTCAATTTTCAATTTTCAATTTACGGTTTACAGTTTCCCGATTTCAGTTTTCAATTTTCCATTACCAGTTTACGGTTTACAGTTTTCAGATTTCAGTTTTCAATTTTTAATTTCCAGTTTACAGTTTTCAGATTTCAGTTTTCAATTTTCAATTTCCAGTTTACAGTTTCCAGTTTTTAGATTTCAGTTAGTGTCACTATCACAAAAGATCAAAAAAGTAAAGTTAAGACGTAACTACTATTTTGAACCAATCTGAACTTAGGACAGTGGTGTTCCTGCTAGAATTCTACAATCGCTGCACACGAACACACTAATTTACTGCATTATACACTCACATTGAACATTCAACCGCATTATGCACAAAAAAATAAAAATGAACCTTGACAACGCGACCTTCACGCCCAGATTCCCGCTAAAGTTCGTAAAATATTTTTCTTCTTCCCAATTGATGGCATGAGCACGGTTTGTGCGTGGGCCAGTGTCACGTGTAGACGAATAAAATAAAAGAATAAAAATCCTTAAAATATTGTCTGCGTGGTCAATTCGTCCGCCATGTTCCTCCCTTTTCTCGTAAAATATTATACTTGCAATCAGTAATTGTTGGTTGTCAATATCAAATGTCAAAATCAAAAATATTCTTTTAAATTGTATTTGGTGTCTAAATGACGGGACGAACTTCAAATATTTGACGTTTTATGTATTTAAAGTAAGGAGACCAGACATCTCGCTTTTAGCGGGTCAGTCCCGATTTTTTACAATTAGTCCCGCGTCACGCGACGTTTTTCAAAAGTCCCGACTTTTAGAATTAAGTTAAATTTTATATTTAAGAAAATCATTGTTTTGCGTAATGTTGCTTTTGCTACCCAGTTACAATGTATTTGTCTCTCAGATTATACACTTCGTGTTCTGCTTCTTGCCATAGAAAATTAAGGTATATTTCATAAATACATACATTTTCTTAAACTAAGCTTAAAATACTTGTAGTCTTAAAATTTTATATTAATGACAAAAAGTATGTCACCGACCTTACCCCTAAAAGAAATTTAGATAGAAATATGTCATGGAATGAAATATTATACATTTTTATATTTATAAATTGTACTTATGTTAAAACTAAAAAAAAATTACGATATTATTATTCCTTCAGAGTTGTCCCGCTTTGCCTATCTAAAAATCTGGTCACCTCAGTGAAAAAGAGAAATTGTTGTTTTTACCATATTCCAGGAACTTTTTCCATATTTTCTCACCTTACTAACCTTCCCTGGACTTGCACGAATAATTCAAGACCACATTTAGCCAAATCGGTCCAGCCGTTCTCGAGTTTTAGCGAGACTAACGAACAGCAATTCATTTTTATTATATAGATATCTCATGTCACAAAGCGACGAGTATGTGGTGCTATACCAACTTAAGTAGCGCCACGATATAAGCAACTATCACTTACCATCAGGTACAAACGTGTAAAGGTGTTGCGGTTTGAAGAGATATATAAATAAATTACTGCAGTAACGCGACTTAATATTCCATGTTTCAAAGAAATAATGTTACTATATAGATTAAGTTACTTTTTTATAACACAACTGTGATTTGGCGAAACTGAAACCTAGCATTCATTTGGGATCGAACCCGCGTCTTCGTTAACCTCTTCACAAATTGGACTTTGACAATGTTATTTATAAAATTATTTCAACTAAAAATTTACTTATTAAAAACAAAATTACTTTAATAAAATATTTAAGCTAATTTTAAGTTTAAACTTAAACAGTCAGAGAAATATACAAGCCGGCGCAAGTATCGCCAATAGTTAACCAAACGCAAAATAAACAAATATTAATGTATCGTAAAAAAAATGGTTAGGTTAGGTTAGGTTATAATTGTAAGCGAATTCGAAATTCAAAATTATTTTGCGCTGCAGCTAGTGTAATTACTCGGGTAAAGAGACTTAACACCTTATGTCTCAAGGCGACGAGCGCGATGTGGTGCAGTGTGTACCATCTTAACTAGCACCACGTTGTCATGGGCAATTGTATCACTTACCATCAGGTGAACGTCTTGCTCGTCTCGTCGCAAAGTAGTAAAAAAAAAAAGTTTCGCTTCCGGAAAAATACCCAAGATTAAAAAAAAATCACTTTAACAATTTGCAAAATAAAAACTTTGTAATTTTGACTCGCAAAAAGCCATCGTTGTGACCCTGGGGGTGTTCCACACCCCAGCAGCAGGAAGTGTAACACTCGTCCTGCTAATTGCAGTGTCAACACTCGATGTTTGCGGGGCTGTTTTAATGTTTGTTTGTTTTCTTTTTGTGAGTGCACCTCGGGGTGGTGAGGGTGTGCTGAGTTACAGTAAAGTTACATTACCGTCCCTCTCCAAGAAAACCTTTCAACACCTTTACATGAAACTGGTGGTGAATCTATTCATATTTACTGGGGTTGGTTTTTCGATAGAAATATTCTCGATGGTTAAGATGGTATACACTGCATCATATTAACTCACGTTACCACAGTATTTTTTTATTATACTAGTCGATGGGACGTTCACCTGATGGTAATTGATGTGCTTGCCCGTAACATAGCGCTAGTTAAGATGATATACACTGCACCTACTGAGACCTATTTAACTTCACCATTGTCACTAAACCAATTCAAGTAAATTATTAGTCTATTACAGTATTAAAAACTTTTTTTTCATATTTACAATACTCTCTACTAAAGTTTAATACATAATTTATTTTATATATCACCAGCACAATATTTCAATAAGCACAATTATTAAATTCAAAAATACCAACCATTTTATTTGTCACCTTAAAAAAATCTTAATTAAAACATGAACGAAAAAAAAAAACACAATCGGTAACAATGGAATTTTTCTCCTCATGGCAACACTTAATCATCCGCTAATGGGCCCTCCGGGTAGTCCGTAGAATCAAACTGGAGGACCCCAAATTGCGTTTATCTGCCCCGGCCACACGGCCCGCAAGTTTACGGTACTTCAGTGATAAGTTAATCCCTCGTGAGACGGCGGCGTGCGCCCCTCTCACTCTAACGCACAGGGGCAGTGGCTACAATTTGTGAAATCGGTAAACTTGAGAATGTAAGTAGACGTTTATCATACTAGTCTAGCTTAAAGTACATACATAATAGATTTCTCTAAATACTATATATTTTATCAAATATATTAAAGATAATATAATGATAAATACTGGTGGTAGGTCTCATGCCGGAGACCGTCTAGGTACCACCGCAGTGACTATTTCAACCGCCAAATAGTAGTGTGCGAACATTACTGTGTTCCGGTTTGAAGCGCGCTGTAGCTAGTGTAATTACTGGGGTAACGAGACTTAACACCTTATGTCTCAGGCGACGAGCGCAATGTGGTGCAGTGTGTACCATCTTAACTAGCACCGCGTTGTCATGGGCAAGCGTATCACTTACCATCAGGTGAACGTCTTGCTCGTCTTGCTTGTCTTGTCGCATAGTAGTTTAAAAAAAAAAGATAACCTAACATTGATTTTCCTTTACAAATAAAGATAAAGATTATCTTTTTTTACAATCCGATTAAAAGATAATAATTTTTAGTAATCTAAACTATATTTAAGTAACACATTATACTTTATATTTGTTACTAAAGAAGCTATGAATTTATAATCAACAAATAGCATAAACAAATATTTTAGTTTTTTTTTATGCGTAAAATGTTTAAGGCCTATTATAATAATAAGCCAAATATCATGTTTGCACATCTCTATTTTAGATCAGTAGACAATCATATGATATTAAAAAGAAAATATAAATAATATTTTTAAAAATAAAGTTAGGATTTAAATAATATCTAATAATTATTACTAATAAAAATAATTATTATAATATATTTTTTATAATCTGTATGTACATGAATTAATGATCATATATTATTTACACCTTTATATTCGAATAATCATCACCATCTACTACATAGTGTAATAAATAAATAAAAAAATAGTTTACAAATTTTCTATTACATTAAAAAAATTGAGATATATACGTAAATTATTTCCGATGAAAACTTACCAATAAACAATATTCAGAGATCACAAATTGGAGCGCGACTCTACATTGTCTATGCCAAGACAGATTATAGTGTCATTTATCAGACGCGCTCCGGCCGGCACGCGGCGCGCACGCGTCACCCGCTATCTATTTGCACAGCAATTGACGCTGCAAATTAAATTTCATGCCGACTTTTCAAATTACAATTAAATACATTTCTTATGGATTATATACACCAAATATACAATTACTAGTAATACATAGAACAATGAAAAAAATTAAAATTACTCTAGTGATAGGTCCACGGAGAGAATCTAGGTAATTAACACTGCAGCTCCTATTTCTGCTGTCAAACAGTAGTATGCAAACATTACTGTGTTCCAATTTGAACAGTGTAGTAGATAGTCTAATTACTGCGGTAACGAGACTTAGTAAACGTTTTACGATAAACATAATCAGCTGTTACTTTTACAAAAAAAGGTTAAGACAGGTATTTAGGTGCTAGTTAGAATGTTTACACAATGTCTTATTTAATTTTTACGAACGCCGATCTATCAAGTGAAAATGTTTCAATGTTGACGTTATAATAAATTTTGGAATCGGAATGTATATGGCAACCCATTGACTAGTCCCCGGTGAAATAATAGAAAGTGTTATTAAAGTATTGTCGCAGTGTAAACACTTGAACGGTTTACTGGCGTGGGAGTAAGCGAGGACACGTGTTTGTAATTTTCACTACGCTCGTATACGACACGTGGCGATGTGGTGGTGAAGTGGTGGCGAGAGCCGTACGATTACTATTCACTCGATTGTATCGATTCGGAACGATATCGATATAACAACTACACGAATTAAAACTTTTTTTATAATCAGATCTTGATGTGAAAGGCGACTTGCTTGCTGTAACTAGTGTAATTACTGGGGTAACGAGACTTAACACCTTATGTCTCAAGGCGACGAGCGCAATGTGGTGCAGTGTGTACCATCTTAACTAGCAGCACGTTGTCATGGGCAAGCGTATCACTTACCATCAGGTAAACGTCTTGCTCGTCACGTCGCAAAGAAGAATTAAAAAAAAAAATAAAAATAAAAAAGGACTAAATTAGAACTAATAAAAGAGGAGCAGCTCATCTTGAAAATGATCATCATTTATCTTAATCACTAAATTTCATGTTTAATGTGATTGTAAAATGCATAACTAGCGCCGCCATTTTGTTATACACTTAAAATATTGCCATATGAAAATTCTACATTCCTAGCTGTTGGATTTTATAAAAATATCTAAGTGTGTTTTACTTGTCTAAGCGAGGATGTTCACCTGATGGTATATGACGGTCACCACATCAAAGACCAACCACCAAATAATTTTATGAGATTTTATTGAATTAGAAATAATATAACATGACTATTTTATACCAAAGTATCTTAAAAAAATCAAAATCGGATCAATCGTTACTGTTACCCGTAACAGAACTATTTTTTTTTTAGTAAATATATATTACGGACGTATAAAGCTGTTATATTGATATAACAAACAGATAATAAATTTATTTTTATGTGTTTACTAATAATGTTAACCACGTCGACCGTAACGCCATCTATTCACACCATTGTAACTGTTCACAATGTTCGTCAGCACCCCATGTTCAACACTGCAACAAATAGCCAATAATTTATTAGATAAATTTCAATTTACTAACAATTCTGTTAACGCAGACCCCACCCCTGGAGCAGTGTTGCCAACATTATCATGCTAATAGAATAACTCATTGCATACGCTTTTAATGCCAGATCAATTTTGAACTGTAACTGTTTAGTGATAAGAGCGAAATTGGATTGTTCTGTTACTATACAGTTTTCACTAACGGTAATCTGTCACAACTTGTCGTGTTCAACCCCCAGGGCGGCGGTGGCAACACAATTTATGTGTTAACATGATTTATAGCCCTGAGCCCTTATATCATTTGGGATACCGAACATTTTCATGTAGGCATCTCTATGTAAATTTCCTGCTATATATATAAGAAAATGTTCGGAGATCTCCGCTTACATTATATACAGATATGGTTCAGTTATGTTTTGAATTATAGTAAAAATTTCTACTTTTTCTATATCAGTCATTTTTTAATTTATTGTTTACTAAGTATTGTAGTAATATTACGTATTTTTGTTCAATATTATAAATACTCAGTTTCGGTACCGTTTGTTGCCATTACACTTAAAGCAATAAAAAATACTTGCTCTGTCTGATAATTAGTCACATTTATTTCATTTCATTCACTTATCACCAGGTGGTAGGTCTCTGTTGCCGGAGACGTCTGGATGGGTACCACCGCAGTGACTATTTCAACAGACAAATAGTAGTGTGCGAACATTACTGTGTTCCGGTTTGAAGCGCGCTGTAGCTAGTGTAATTACTGGGTAACGAGACTTAACACCTTATGTCTCAGGCGACGAGCGCAATGTGGTGCAGTGTGTACCATCTTAACTAGGCCACGTTGTCATGGGCAAGCGTATCACTTACCATCAGGTGAACGTCTCGCTTGTCGCATCGCTTCGTTGAATAAAAAAAAAAATTAATGATTTTTACAGAAAAATCCTTTTTAAATTAACATAGACTAACGCATGTCTACAATCCCACATGATGGTAAGCGGTGATATAGTCTTTGATGGTAAAGCGCTCTAGCCTAGAAGAAGCTTATTCACTCTTCTCTTAAAGTTTTCCACTTCGTAACTGAACGGATATAATATCGCCGGCAGACTTCCAATTATTACCTGGACGAAGACTTTAATGTATTTTTATCTCTTTGATGGTTTAAGTAAATTTTATTACTGGTAGGGCCCTGTAGCTGGATACCGTCTATGTACCACCGTAGTGACTATTTCAGACAAACAGTAGTGTGTTAGTATGTTTAATGAAGGGCGGTGTATGCTAGTGAAATTACTGCGGTAATAAATCTCTTTTAACCACCGCCACATTGTTAATACAAGCGTATCACTTACCATCAGGTGAACGCCTCGCTCGTCGCGTCGTTACGTTAAATAAAAAAAAAAACCATTTATTGCCTTTTTAAAAAAAAATATTTTCGTAAAATTAACATTTTCGTAATAATGTAATAGCGGCAAAAGGAGGCGACTCAGCTCATGCTGATCGGGACAGTAGTTCCCGATCGGCGCCGGTTTTCAGCCTCTCCTAGTTTAGAAAACTTGATTATTAACACTGAACACATTTTAAATGCAAAGCGTAATTTAAAAAAAATAAACAGCCCCCGAACGCAGCCGGAGCGTCCCCGCGCGGGCTGTCAACTTGACAGGAGACGTTCCCGCCGGGGAAGATGGCGCGCGTTGCATAACACATCCTGCGTGTACGGTTTACGGTTTATTTGGCTCCCTTATTTGCACGCAGCTGTATCCTTCCCCTTGAAATACTTTACACATCATTAAACGGATGCTCCGGGGAGCGAGCCGGGGTGGGGGGGGCGTGAAAAACGGGAAAATAATAAGTGTTACGGTTTGCCGGTGGCGCGGCGCGTGGCGGGAACTAATAGCTTGCGTCAAATTAGCAACTGTATTCATTGTATTGTTTTTATTATCTATGATATTATTTTTTAGTAAATATTTATTATAGTTTTTTTCTTCTTCTAATAATCTTTCTTATAACTAATTCAACTTTTTTATCTATAAAAATAAAAATGGTTTATTTCACAACATTCATTTCTTGGTAACAACAGTTTTTGGTGTCTCCTTTCAGGCATTACAAAGCCTGTGCCAGGAGACACCACCCTTCCATATCGTACATAAATTTTGTTGTCCTTGTTTATGTCCAAAGTAATTTAGTTCACGTGTGGTTCCTTGCAAATGTGTTCTTAATTAATATAATTCACAAAGTGTTCAATTTCATTATAAGTTTGTCTTTTCAACCATTTAGTTAGTAATGTTTTGCATTCTTTATAATTATTATTTAATATTTCAAATTTTTTATTCTATATAAACATCTATATCATCAACATCTATATAAACATTCCTCTCTACTCTTCTGTCAATGTTCTTCTAAGTCGTATTTCCTAATGACTGAGGCTCGTGGTCATCATGTTTTTATTGAAACACACGACGACTTACTCGTCAGTTATAATGGAGTGGTGTTGCCATTGTCTTCTCCATTTCACATACTAGTCTGACCACGGATGGTCATGGCATAGATATGCAGGTTTCCTCACGATGTTTTCCTTCACCGTCAAAGTATACCTATTCTTATTTTAGTCGTGTTATAATTGGCCTTTCGTATTATTTATGTTTTTTTCTATCATATATTAGCTTTAAGTCCACCGAAAATATTAAATAAAATATTTATTAGTACATATACATACAATTATGTATGTCTGTAAACTAAACATTTTTTTTTTGTTTTTGTAATTAATTATTGTAATACACCTCACTTACCACTGCATTTCCCGTCGTCATGACTTGACTGGTAAAATACCTACAGGCATTAAGTCCGCCTTTTGTCACCTAATTTTAGGTGTTCAATAAAGATTTTAAATATATAATACAATTTTATAAAACATTGATTATTATAGTTAAAATATAAATGTTATAATAATAAAACTGAATGTCTCCATTTTGTATGGTAACTAATAGATAATGCCCATAGACATAGAGCCCGCCATTTTAATTTTAATAAATGAATATAAACCTTATTTCAGACTCAGTGAATACATAGTATTAGTAAGTTAGTAACAATTTTTGATTAAAGCTTATTTTGGACGATGCAATAATTACTTTAAATAAAAAAAATTATAATGAGAATTTAATTTATATGATTCTTCACGTTCCGTTCAACGTAGAATGAGATAGCTATATTTTAAAGTCATCTAGTGGTTTTAGTCGATTTAGTTATAATTAGGAACCCAAGCAAATAATAATTAAATTCATAAATAAATATAATAATTATTCAATAAAATATTTTATTAAAATAAAGTTATTAATTTCGCCGTTGTATTGAACTTAAGCAGTAAGCTCTTCTGAAAAATAAAAAGTTTCAATATGTATTTATGATCTATTAAATTATCAGCTGAATCTGAAAAAACCATTTAACAGGTATACCTACTCAGTGAATTCTGTAACTACTGCCAAACAGTTATAAATAATGAGGGACATCGTAATGCTAGTAATATTACTGGAATACAAATGTGGTATGTAACGAAATTTGATGTTAAATTTGAATATACCTTTTTTTGTTTAACCAACACGATTAAGTAGTCCGTTTGTTGTCTATGCTTTTAGTAGTTTAATAATAAAAAAAATTACTAAGTAGCATTATTTAAAGTAACACACTAAGCAAGTAAAGTCGACAGATATGTATCGGGAACACCAAAAATCTATTGTGATGTGTTGCCAGTGGTAACCGAGAGCCGATATCCTTCTAACCGGGAGATTATAAAATAGAGAATCTAAACCGCACCTTTCAAAATCTACCGATACCCCCGTAACGAGATCTGAACACGGATCTACCATTAGCAGTCATAGACAAGCGACCATAAACAAGCCTTACGCGTCAGGGTTGCCAGGTGTCTTAACGAAAATGTCGAAACGCGTTTTGGGAATTAGATTACAGATAAATTATTTATTATCATCGTTTATTATTAATTAGTGAATTTACTAATTGTTAAATATGTCATTATCATATAGCGATTATGTAGTAAAAGTTATAAATGTAAATATTGTAAAACGTATTTGTTTAGGCAGTTCGCTTTTATGCTTTAGACAGTTTTTTTTTTGGATAGTTCTGTAAAATTCTAGACCCGCAGCACCCCTGCGCAGTAGCCCTATCAGAAATCAACCATGAAGATAATATCGCTAACTCTAAAAAAAGGCCGCCATGTCATGAGGATTAGCGCTCGAGCCCCCATTGTCAACTATAACAATTGTAAGCTATCCGTCCCTGTCTCGCGCGCGGGCGCGTCGCGCGCCGGAGGGAGACGGGCGATAGTCTATTTATTTCCACTTTTCTATGGCATAGTAATGTGACAGTTTTCGTATGAAATGTTTGTTTGGAATGGCCGGACTGAATGGGGACGGACTGCGACTAGTTTCGAATGAACGCCGCATTATTTTATTTTTAATCCGTAAGCGAACGCGCCGATTGAAAAGTCTAATAACAATTTGCGCCCCAGCTGGGGATCCCAACTCTTTTATAATGCATTCCACTTTTTTTTTTAATTTCCGATAGCGATTTAAAGAAAAAATTTGGATTTTTACTACTTACTAGCAACACGCACTTATCATCGCGACAGATACATCGCTTTGACTTTTATTGGGAAAACGGTCCCAGCAGTGGGAAAATTAAGATTATTCTTAATCGGATAAATAAAGCGACGGGACATTCATTTGATAAACGTGGCGTTATTTAGAATTATATACACTACATTACGCTCATCGCGTTAAGACTCGTTACTCAGTAATTTACTAACTGTTCAAACTCAAACACAGTAATATTCGCACAGTATTATTAATCAGTAGAAACAGTCACCGCTGTAGTACTTAGATGGTCACCGGCAACAGAGACCATTTGTCTATGGCTGTTTAGTAATCGTCGGTGACATAAAAATAAAAAAAAAAGCAGTGACAGACAAAAGCGCGCGCTTTCCGACACGAAGCGCGCATGTAAACGCATCCGAGCAATTTATCACCGAAACTTCATTCAACTTAAAGACATGATGTTAAACATGCTTTGTAAGTTACACTTAAGTAACGGACTACTTATGTGTAATTTGTAAACGGATTAAAGATGAATGAGCGGCTAACACGATCCTCATCACACGTAAGTTTGAGTGAATGATGATGAACGAGAATTTACAATTTATACCCTTTTTTTTCTCAACAGAATCACAATTTTAAACAACTTCATAATTACAACAATACCTATAAAGATTAGTTAAACTACTAATTCTACTAACTAATAACTTACAATGCTATCTGGTAACCAATATAAAACGCATGTGCAAGACAGCACACATAATACTGTAACACCGCAGTTCATATTTCTACCGCCAAACAGTATGCAAACATTACTGTGTTTACTGAAAGGTAGCTAGTGAAATTACTGCGGTAAGGACTTAACGTGGCAAAGCGAGCTCAATGGGTTCCATATCACCGATAACGACCACTGCCCCTGCGATGACTCAACCTCCCAGACCGTACTGCATCTAGTTAAAGAATGCCCCAAATTTAATAACTAAAGAGTAAACCTCGAAATCAATTGCATCTCTCTAAAAATCCAACTTTGCCGTGGGGTAGCGGCTTAGAATTCTACCCCCCCTTCTCTTCCCGTGGGTGTCGTAAAAGGCGACAGAGGGACACCTAACGCCAACACAGAAATGGCATCCGACTGATGGCGGGGATAACCATCTCAAGTTGCGTCGGTTATAAATACCGAGGTGCCGGGCAGCAGCGACACCTGTGCAAGATGACCGACTCTGCGATCGCCAACCCGCTTGCCCAGCGTGGCGATTATGGGCATACCTCCCATGCAGAACGCCAAACGCAAAAGGCCCCCAGTTCCCGGTCGCCTCCATTCTTACCACGATTGCGGTAAAGGTACGAAAGAGGCAGGGGGTGCTAAGAATCCCCGGGAGAGGACAGGATACCGCAAAACACTAGACTTGGCGACTTATAACGGACGAAGTCTGCGGCTAGACACTAATCTGCACGAACTGGAGGTAGAGCTAGAGAACATACGTTGGCACGTTGTGGGACTGAGTGAAGTCCGCAGAAAGGGGGAGGACACACTTATCCTGCAATCGGGCAACCTGCTCTACTTCCGGGAGGAGACGCCTTCCCAAGGTGGTGTAGGATTCCTCGTCAATAAGGTACTCACTGACAACATTATAGAAATCTCTAGTGTGTCGGCGCGGGTGGCGTATCTTGTTATCAGACTATCAGAGAAATATTCTCTTAAGCTGATACAAGTCTATGCGCCAACGTCGTCACACCCAGATGATGAAGTCGAAGAAATGTACGACGACATAACTAAGGCCTTACACAACACCACTAAGGCCCACTATAGTGTTGTCATGGGGGACTTTAATGCCAGGGTGGGTACATGTACGGGTGTTGAGTCGATTATGGGACCACACGGTTTTGGGAGCAGGAATCACCGAGGGCAAATGCTAGTCAACTTCCTCGAAAAAGAGGGGCTTTATCTGATGAACTCTTACTTTCAGAAGAAGCCCCATAGGAAGTGGACTTGGCGAAGCCCCGACAACGTGACTAAAAATGAGATCGATTTCATCATGTCCGATAAAAGATATGTATTCAGGGATGTCACTGTGATCAATAGGTTTAACACTGGTAGCGATCACCGACTTGTTCGTGGTACTCTGAATATAGACTTCAAGGTTGAAAGAGCCCGACTGGTGAAATCCACGCTCCGTCCAAACCTGCTCCACAGCATTTCTGGATCCCAACGCTTCCAGATAAAACTCAAAAATCGATTCGACGCCCTTAACCCGTGTTTGGACATTGACGAGGACCTCGACAGCGTAGTTAACATCTTACGAGAGGAAGGAACCAGGCTTTGTGGAAGGCAAACCGGAGGCCGAAAGTCCAAGCTCTCTGAGGGGACTCTGAACCTGATGAAGAAAAGACGAGAGAAAACAACAGCTTCGCCATCAGATCAGGCAGCACTCACCAAGCTTATAAGGAAAGGTGTGCGCCGGGACCTGCGTTGCGCAAATGCGCTGGAAATACAAGAAGCCATAAAGCGAAACAAAGGTTCCAAAATCTTTACACAGAAGCTTGGGAGAAGCTGCCTAACGAAGCTCAAAACTGATGATGGCAACACTCTCACGTCCAGGTTTAGAGTTCTCTCTGAGATCGAGGACTACTACGGCAAATTGTATGCCTCTCAAAATCTACAACCTGTCCCATTGCATGACGACCCTAGAGCTACGCTGTCACGCCACTTTACGGATGAGCTGCCAGACATCTGCCAAGAGGAGATCGAATTGGCCCTCCAGCAGCTTAAAAATGGAAAAGCCCCAGGTGAGGACGGCATCACTACGGAGCTCTTAAAAGCAGGAGGGAAACCCCTGCTCAGAGAGCTCACTAGAATTTTTAACACCGTCTTACACAGTGGGAGAAACTCCAAGGACGTGGAGCAGAAGCATTACAATTTTATTCCATAAGAAAGGGGATAAAATGCTTTTAAATAATTATCGGCCCATCTCGCTTCTGAACCACGTTTATAAGCTCTTTTCGAGGGTCATTTCGAATCGACTCGCGCGAAGACTCGATGATTTTCAACCACCTGAGCAGGCCGGGTTTCGGGGAGGGTTGGCACCATAGACCACATACATACAGTGAGGCAAATTATACAAAAGACAACTGAGTATAATCAGCCACTGTGCCTCGCATTTGTGGACTATGCGAAAGCCTTTGACTCCATCGAGACTTGGGCTGTCTTGGACTCCTTGCAGCGGTGTCAAATCGATTGGCGATACGTCGAGGTGTTCAAAGATCTTTATAGCGCGAATACCATGTCCGTCCAACTACAGGGCAGTCAAACAAAACCTATCCAGTTGCATAGAGGCGTTAAACAAGGGGACGTCCTTTCTCCGAAACTGTTTACAAATGCACTGGAAGATGTTTTTAAGACGCTAGACTGGAACGGACGCGGCATAAATGTAAATGGCGAGTATCTATCACACCTCCGATTTGCGGATGACATCGTTGTGATGGCAGAATCGCTGCATGACTTACGAGAGATGCTGAACAGTCTAAATGAGTCCTCCCGTCGTGTTGGCCTGAGTATGAATTTAAGTAAGACGAAAGTCATGCTTAACAGTCACGTCGTACCAGAGCCGATCATCGTCGATGGTGAGATTCTCGAAGTTGTACAAGACTACATTTACCTCGGGCAACTTGTGCAAATAGGTAAAAACAACTTCGAGAAGGAAGCCGAAAGGAGGATTCAGTTAGGTTGGGCTGGCCTTTCGTAAGTTTCGTCGAGTCTTCTCGTCGCCCATACCCCAAAGCCTGAAGACGAGAGTCTTCAACCAGTGCATATTACCTGTGCTCACTTACGGTGCTGAAACGTGGACACTAACGATCCGTCTACTCCATAAGCTCAGAGTTGCTCAGAGAGCGATGGAAAGAGCTATGCTCGGCGTTTCTCTGGTGGATAAGATTCGAAACGAAATAATCCGCCAGAGAACTAAGGTTACCGACATAGCCTTTCGAGTCTGCGAGCTAAAGTGGCAATGGGCTGGTCACGTCTGTCGCAGAACTGACCACCGTTGGAGTAGGCGTGTCTTAGAGTGGAGACCGCGTTTAGGCAACGTAGCACGGGACGCCCACTGACCAGATGGAGCGACGATCTGCGCAAGGCGGCTGGCAGCAACTGGATGCGCATAGCCGAAGATCGGGCTAAGTGGCGTTCCTTGGGAGAGGCCTATGTCCAGCAGTGGACTGCCGCGGGCTGTTGATGATGATGATGATGATGATGAAAAATCCAACCATTTAACCTAACGTCCATCCTAACTAAAGATAGCACAATTAAAAGCTTCACTGACCATATCGATAATATCATTAACAATCTCAAACTCTTCAACGAAACTTAACTATATTCATCTCACTTAACTTCAATAACCTCTATTTTATAACTGCTTATACATTAACAAACACAAATAATTACATATACTTACCTCTTATATTATACCTATCGTACACTATACTTCAAAAATAACTTGTATATAGGCGCGTATCAAATCGCGCGGCTTTAAACTCCCAAAAAAAAAAAAAGCGAGCTCAATGTGGTGTAGTGTATACCATCTCAACCAGCGGTAAGTTATGGGCAAGCGTATCACTTACCATCAGCTGAACATCTTACTCGTCTCGTAGAATAAAAAATCTTACTATATTACTGTTTACAATACGTGGTAACTTTGTGGGTTTGGATAGTTCGAATCCGGGACCTCAGCTCAGATTTAGCGTCCCGAATGTATACGAATGGTCAAACATACAATTACTACAAGACAACATATACACAGATTATCTTCTTATCAATCATATTACAATCTCATGTAGACTATTAGTGGTGTTAAAACTTTCACGATTAAAATTTAACTTTGCGGTTAAAATAAGTTAAGGTTTTAGTTTTATTTAAAACTTTGTACAAACAAACAAACTAACAACAATGGTTACACGGAAATGGAATGGTACAGGCGGGCTTAACTCACAATGAGTTTTCTACCAGCTAATCTTAGCGAAAAAGAAAAGTTGTATAGTGGTAGTTAATGTACAATAAAGAGTTTAAATATACTATATTTAATATACATGTGTACTCACAAACATACACAAGAAACAAAATTCATACAAGTACATATAAATATACATATATAAAGAAGAAAAAAAAGTTTGTGTATATAACAAAACATAATTAATTTATTATATAGAAGACGCAAGCCTGGAAGGCCTCCCACAAGGTGGACTGACGATCTGGTGAAGGTCGCGGGAAGCCGCTGGATGCGGACAGCGCAGAGCCGTTTGGAGTGGAGAACGTTGGGGGAGGCCTTTGTCCAGCAGTGGGCGTCTATAGGCTGATGATGATAGAATAAATGAAATAGTTGGTCTTCAAAAAGAGTGAACAGGCTTCTTCTAGACTAGTGCGCTTTACCACCTAGATTACATCGCCGCTTACCATCAGGAGGGATCGTAGTCAAGCACTAGTCTATCCTAAATAAAAAAAAAAGTTTTTGAAGTAATAATATATTATTAGCAGTGAGTTATGTAAATAGTAGAACAAAAAACCGCTGAATAAAAATATCAGGGGAAGGTGGGAAAAAAAAATGTGTCACAGAGCTCACACATCGTACACTATCCAAACATTAATGTAGAAAGACTTTTTTTTATACTACTATGCGATGAGACAAGCAAGACGTTCACCTGATGGTAAGTGATACGCTTGCCCATGACAACGCGGCGCTAGTAAAGATGGTACACACTGCACTACATTGCGCTCGTCGCCTTGAGACATAAGGTGTTAAGTCTCGTTACCCCAGTAATTACACTAGCTACAGCGCGCTTCAAACCGGAACACAGTAATGTTCGCACACTACTATTTGTCGGTTGCAATAGGAGCTGCGGTGGTACCCATCCAGACGGTCTCCGGCAACAGGGACCTACCACCTAGTAAACTTCGAGTCGTCCGCCTTTTATAGCGAATCGACGTTACGCTATCCCTTCCCTTTTTCTATTTCAGTCTATTAAAAAGTCAATACAATTACTATTTTACTAACGAAATGTTTGTAATCATTATCATTTTTCATCAATATCTGATATACGATATTAGAAGCGCTCCAGACAAAAAAGTTTTTAAGATAATGATGAGAAAATATTACTTGGATACACAGCAGTTCCACATATATGTATGTGTATAAATAAGTATATGTTTAGATGTATATATACGTACGAGATGGGCCAAAAGAAATCAGCCTATCGGAAGCTGAAACTGAATCACCAAATTGTGGCGGAGCCCATTAGGCCGATATCTGTTTCCTGTGTTCCGGTTTGAAGGGCGCTGTAGCTAGTGTAATTACTGGGGTAACGAGACTTAATACCTTATGTCTTACGACGAGCGCAATGTGGTGCAGTGTGTACCATCTTAACTAGCACCGCGTTGTCATGGGCAAGCGTATCACTTACCATCAGGTGAACGTCTTGCTCGTCTCGTCGCATAGTAGTATAAAAAAAAAATCTTCGCGACTTGACAAATAAAATTCTAAAGGTCCAAATAAACATAATCAAAAAACAGAATCAAAGTTTTTCATTTAGAAAACAAATGAAAGTCCAAACAACATCGGATGACGTCTTTTGGCACATACACCTCAATTACCATTGCATTTACCCACTGCCGTGATTGACTGGTAGAAAATGCCCAAAGTCGGCCTATTGAAACCTAATTTTAGGTGTTAAATAAAGATTTAAAATAAATAAAATATGTAAAGTTTTGAATATAAGTTTGAGAATGTCTAAATGTAGTCGGAATCAAATGTCCGTAGCGCGGGAGCCGCGCCGCTCCCATTAGCATAATGTTATTAGTACAAATTACGGATGCAATGAGTTTATACGTTTGATGGTAGGCCGGTGATCACCGCTGGTGGACCAGGAAGACAGGTGCTCGATTAATTTTTGAATTGAAACTTCCGCTGCGATCTTATAATTCGACGAAACGAAACAACAGACAAACATATCTTTTAATTGTATAATTAAGTAGCCGTTGCCCGCTCCGTCCGCGTGGTATACAAAATTACAGAAAATATACACAGCTTGCTTATTTGAAACGAATATTGCAGCTTTTAATATTTTTTCGCAAAAAAAAAAGTAGCCTAAGTTAATCCTCGTTACATCAGCTATCTGCCAACGAAAGTCCCGTCAAAATCGGTTCAGCCGTTTCAGAGATTACCCGGAACAAACAGACAGACAGATAAAAAATTTGAAAAATATGGTTTTGGTATATGTAGCGTGTATACATCGAAATGTACTTAGAAAAATTTTATTTAATTACATAGATTGCTTACTTTGTAATTATTTGCACACGACTGTCTATCAGTAAGAATATGCGCGCAGTAATAAAGACGTACTACCATTGAAAATTCAATTTATCTCGTATCTCTTTCGTTCATTACTACTCCAATAAGAAATGATCAATTAGTAGTTCCCTCTCTCTCTGTTCTCCACTTCCACGATATCTCCATCTCATTCCACTCACATATTTATTAGTTTAACCGAACTGGTATACAGAACTGTTTAGTAGATGCCATTTTCGATCAGTGCCATTTGTTTCAAACAGTTACTAGATGTAGTAAATAACAATTCTTTAATTAGTGGTAACGGTTCGTATTACACGCGGCGTGTGAATGTGGTAATTAATATGTTAATCGCGCGATCCGCCGGTAACCGGTTCCGACGTAGACAATTTTTGTTTTTTTTTTTTTACGACGCCGGCAAAAGTTTGATGTAATCGGCCACCAGTTCGTAAAAATATTATTTAACAATGCGATGTATTTGTGATGCTCGCTTTCTGGAGCATCATGCAGGTAGGTCTCTGTTGACGGAGACTGTCTAGGTACCACCGCAGTGACTATTTGTAACAAACAGTAGTGTGTAAATATTACTGTGTTCCGGTTTGAAGAGTAAGTTAGTGAAATTACTAGGGTATCGAGACTTAATGACTTATGTCATGATGCAGTGTTAATCATCCTAACTAGCGACACTAGTATAGGCGTATCACTTACCATCAGGTGTAGTATTTGTAATAACATTTCAATAAAGATATAAATTTTTCAAATCAAACCAAAATTTTTTTTTTTTATGTTTATGTATCGGCGCGATCATGTAAAATCATTTGATTGTTGAAATTAGTTAAATCTCGCTGCAAATGTTTTAAAATCATCTGATCGTTAAAATTTCATTAATTATATTTTTAAGTTAAACTTATAAATTATTTTTTAAAATTAGAAATTCAAGTGTATTTTTGTAATTCTTGTTCGGGTATAAATAGTAACGCGCTGGCGGTGCGGATGCAGTCGCGCTCCGTCCACCGGAGTATACACATCTCTTAAAGAAATATAACACTGTTAGACAAATGTAAGGAGTATCTGCAAAACTCTCTTTTATTGAATGGACAATCCCATAATGGCGTCAGTTTTTAAAAATACTTTATAGGCGAGTGCTCCTTTTTTTTAAGTTTGTATCCACGATATATGAGACGTGGCTTTTATCCTATATATTTATGTAGATGAAAAATCTATTTTATAATGATATAGTGATGTTATAATTTGTTGCAGGCGTGAACCCTCGGAAACAGCGGCGGGAGAGGACAACGTTCACGAGGGCGCAGCTGGACGTCCTGGAGGCGCTGTTCGGCAAGACGCGGTACCCTGACATCTTCATGAGGGAGGAGGTGGCCTTAAAAATAAACCTGCCCGAGTCCAGAGTACAGGTTGGAACATGTTGCATTACTTTAAACTGACGAGTAAAATTAAGAATAAGTCTATGACCATATTTCGCTGTCGCCGTAGACTGAGATTGAATTCGACGCGGCCGTTATCGAATTACGCGTTCCAAATTCGTAATCCGAAATTCGAAAATCGAATCTCCCATTTCGCATTGTTTAACAGCTCATTATCCGCGACGTAAAAGGATTCACATTGAAAATAATCCAACACTACAGACTGAGCTTTAAGTAACGAAACACATTTTGTATCGAATTTTTTTCTTCTAAGTCGTGTTTCCTCATGACTGAGGGTCGTGGTCATCATGTGTAATGAAACACACGACGACTTACTTGTCAGTTATAATGGAGTGGTGTTGCCATTGCCTTCTCCATTTCACATACTAGTGCGAGCACAGACGGTCAATGACGTAGATATACAGGTTTCCTCACGAAGTTTTCCTTCACCGTCAAAGCACGTGATATTAGTTGGTGTTATAACTGCACATAAATTGAAAAATTCATTGGTGCAGACCGGATTCGAACCCGGTACCTCCGGAGTGGAAGGCAGGCGTTCAAACCACTAGGCTATCACGGCTCGTAGTTATTATTACTTCACTTTTAATGTAGATAGAAACTTTATTTGCGGTAGTTTTGTGTTGCTAGAATCTAGGTAACACCATAGCTGCTATTTCATCCGGCAAATAGTATTGTGCGAACGTTACTATGTTTCAGTTTTAAGGTAACTAGTGAAATTACTGAAGTAAAAGATGACACATGTCTGAAGACGTAATGTGGTGCAGTGTATATCATGTCAACTAGCGCCACGTTTCTGTATATGTATCAAATAACATCAGGTGAACCGTTTCACTGAGTCGTGATAGCCTAGTGGTTTGAACGCCGGCCTTCCAATGCGAAGGTACCGAGTTCGAATCCGGCCTGCACCAATGATTTTTTCAATTTATATGCAGTTAGCATAAAACACCAACTAATATCACGCGCTTTGACGGTGAAGGAGAACATCGTGAGGAAACCTGCATATCTATGTCCATCAGTGGTCAGACTAGTATGTGAAATGGAGAAGGCAATGGCAACACCACTCCATTATAACTGACAAGTAAGTCGTCGTGTGTTTCAATAAAAACATGATGACCACGATCCTCAGTCATGAGGAAATACGACTTAGAAGAAGAACCCTTTCACTAGTCCAGTTGAAAAATACGCATGCGTGTTATTATCCGGGTCTCTATTACCTTATAAGATTAGAATGTCTCGGAATGGTCTAGCGGTTAATTCACGCTGGACACGTGTCATGAGTTCGATTCTCAGTGAAATGTTTCCTTTAGCTTTACCCACCCATAGTGCTAACTTTGAACGTTCATATCTCTTTAACCGGAAGAGCTGTGGACTTTATATTTCGTATTCCTCGTCTCCATATCCTGTACATCAATATTCTGAAAGAGTATCCATGTAGCTGTCTTAAGTTACAAGCGTTACGGAGTATTTAAGTCAGCAGTCACAGCAGTCACATACTAAAAACATATTCAACTTCAACGTTCTGCATGAAAACAGTTTCGTTGTTATTGCGTTGTATGTAAAATAAAAAAAAAACATTCGTACCGCATCCGCGTTCCAAATTTGAAAAATTTATGTTGCGAAAAATTAATATCATTTAACCTGCGCTCAATAGCGCATCGCAGCTGTTAATTAGCATGCTAAATGTAGCTGCTCGCTTTTATTCAACTTCACACGTATCTGTTGCTGCGATCATTTAGCTTTTTTTTTTATTTTTACCGTCGAGAGAGAGATCTGATAAAGAGTGAGAGGGATGCTTCTAATTGAATATTTACGATCTCCGCCACAGATAACGTTAACGTGCTAGCTTGACGATGATTATTTTTTATCTGTATTCAGTACGTGCAACGTTCAGTTCCGTCGGCAATGAGGAACAAATTAAAAGCACAGATTATATCAGCAAATAGACGATGTGACCTTAAAATTTTTTCGTTGTTATATGGTCATAGGAACATTAAAGATCGTTCCGCGGGTTGTAAAGATGTAAAGATTTAAATCATTACATCAACATTTAATTTGAATTAAACTACAAATTGTTCATAATTAACAAAACTAATTACAATAATTAAAATTTATATACCGGTAAACATGTTTCAGTGGAGAATTTATAATTTTTTGCTTAGAGTAATACACTCCCGGACACATCTATCGGCCCACCCAGTGTTTAAAGTTTTAACGGTGCCTAGCTAAAAATAAATGTTAGGAGGAGCAATAAGTTTTAATGCAGTTTTGAAGCTAATTTTTTGGTCAACCCTTAGGTATGTTTTTTTTCTTTAATATTTTTTCAACCGCCAAATAGTGGTATGCAAACATTACTGTGTTCCGGTTTCAAGGGCGCTGTAGCTAGTGTAATTACTGAGGTAACGAGACTTAACAACTTATGTCTCAAGGCGACGAGCGCAATGTGGTGCAGTGTGTACCATCTTAACTAGCACCGCGTTGTCATGGGCAAGCGTATCACTTACCATCAGGTGAACGTCTTGCTCGTCTCGTTGCATAGTAGAATAATAAAAAAAGGCTGAAATTCGCAGAACTGAGCGCGAACCTCCAGTAATGGAGAGGCACTTGAAGAACGAATGTAGTTAGGATGACGTACACTGCAGTAATGCTGCGACATTTGATTTGTTGCTTTTCGTACTTGCAACACCGGCGGCGTGCCGCGGCGCGCTCGCACCGGATTACGCCCCCCCTCACCGCCATTGTGCGTCATGAATAAATGACTTAATATGTTTTATGAAAAAGAGCAACAGCCCCCCGTCAATGGCAGCGGGTAACAGATGCACAGTGAATTAGTCCCGCGAAACAATGACTCCGTACGAGTTCGCTTCATCCCGTATCCACGCGTGTAACCTTCATGCGCGATCCGATTTTTAATCTGTGACGCTACTCAAACGTCATTTGTAACGAAACTGAGCCGTGATAGCCTAGTGTTTTAAACGCCGGCCTTCCGCTGCGAAGGTACCGAGTTCGAATCCGGCGTGCACCAATGAATTTTTCAATTTATGTGCAGTTAGTATAACACCAACTTATGTCACGTGCTTTGACGGTGAAGAAAAACATCGTGAGGAAACCTGCATGTCTATGTCATGACCATCAGTGGTCAGACTAGTATGTGAAATGGAGACGGCAATGGCAACACCACTCCATTATCAGTTATAATAAGACCCTCAGTCATGAGGAAATACGACTTAGAAGAAAAGTAACGTAACTATAAAATCTAAAAAAAAAATTATTTAAATCACATAAAAACTTTTCTCTTGTGTTTCAATTGAAACTGGCATAAATAAAACTGTTGACATAAAAGAAAAAAAATATTTCGCGCCAAATTTCACGTCATACTTTTTACGACGAGACGTTCAGCTGATGTTGAGTGATCTCGTATTGCCTTCAGATGTTAAGTCTCGTTACCTCAGTAATTTTACTAGTTCCATATAAGTAAACACAGTAATGTTCACACATAAATTTGTCGGCGGAGTTATCGTTGTAAAGACATTTGATGAATTATTTAATGGCGGCGATTTTATATTACAAAGGACTAGACTTTTGAACTGGATTTTTGGCCATAACTAAATTACGAAAATATTAATGGAGGTATGATATTGAAGTGATGAAGTTAAAGCTTATATCCAACAGTAGAGTGCTGTAGAATGATGGAGACGATGATGATCGCAATGATGATGATGACGACAACGACGGTAATGATGATTATGACGATGATGACGACGAAGACAGAGATAATGATGACGAAGACGACCACGATGACGACGATGAAGACGATGATGATGACAACGACGAAGACGGCTATGACGACGTTGATGACTACGACGAAGACAACGACGACGATGATGATGATGGCAATGAAGATGATAATGAAGAAGACAATGATGATGACGATGAAGACGATGATGGTAATGACGAAGACGACGATGATGATGACAACGACGAAGACGGCTATGACGACGTTGATGACTTCGACGAAGACGACGACGACGATGATGATGATGATGGCATTGAGATGATAATGAAGAAGACAATGATGATGACGATGAAAACGATGATGGTATGTCGGCGAATATGATAATGATGATGGCGACTACGACGACAAAGATGTTGATGATGATGCTAAAACGATGAACCATACGTATAAACCTTTTTATATAGACCTGCTAACTGACTTTATTTACAAAAGTGTTAAAATACTTTCATAATTAAAAAAAAAATATTTGCTTAATTTCACAATGTTATTGCGTGATGATAAATAAAATAAAATAATTTTTTTTTGGTTTGCGAACATTTTCTTTTAATTTGATTCTTTTTCTTTTTGAATTGATGATTTTTTTAATTTATACCGATTGGGTTCCGCACTAGGCGATGCATGTACCGAGGAAACCCGTGGCACGGAGCTACACGCAACGTATCCAATTTGTTTAGTTTTAACTGTTAGTTTACTAGACTGTAGTAATAATAAATAGATTTTGTATATAATATTTATACATGAAATAAATATCTTAATCCTTCATATCCTCCGCTTCAATCCATGTCGCAAACGTTACTTTAAATGTCTTAATAATTGAGTTGAACAAATTGCTGTCAGTGTTGCAATCTAAATTAGTCTTCAATGTAATGGTGAAAAGACAAGTGTCCATCACCGCAAATTTACCACCAGGAGGTCAATAAATAAAGAAAAATGATTTAATAATAAATGACCCTCCCTCTCCCCCCTCCACAGTGTTGGAGCGCCCCAAACAAATGAATCGTGCTCATAAGCCAACGGGGAGCCGTCGGCTTGTAATTGCACCTCGCTACTCACCGCCCGCTGTAATATCTGTAATCGGCTGTAATTTGTGCGACGCCATCTGGCGCCTCGTATAACAAACTATCACTAAACATCGATTGTTACAATTACAATATTTCAATCGTACCGATTACCAGTAATCTATTTCTTTTTAAATTGTCTGAGTCAACCATTTAATTATTTAGGTGTGGTTCAAGAACCGAAGGGCGAAGTGCCGCCAGCAGCTCCAGCAGCAGTCCAACACGCAGATATCCAGCAAGTCCTCGTCCGGCGGCAAGTCCTCGCTCTCGTCCAGCAGCAACCTCAAGGGCTCGTCGAACAGCACCAACAAAGCGGCCACTTCGAAAACCCTCACCAACTCCTCCAACACCACTGCGTCGTCCAGCATAGCGACCTCCTCGCCCAACCTCCCCATCACCCCCACCACCTCCGTTAGCCCCCCCATCAACGTGATATGCAAGAAGGAGTCCGCCAACTACGACACGTCGCCGCTCACCAAGAACAACCACCCGGTCGCGCACCAGTACAACTCGGACGCGCTGAGGCTGAGCGGCAAGGACTCCTCGCCCCCGGAGAACATGTCCAGCGTGCACGGCTACGGCGTCACGCCCAAGCAGGAGCTGTACAGCAGCCCCAAGAGGGTCGACTACTCCTCCAAGCTCGACTACGCGGAGAAGTCGTTCGGGAGTAACCTCGTCAAGGACCAGTACAGCTCGCGGCTGACGGGGAACCTGACGCCGCTCGGCTCCAACTCCTCGATCATGACCACCCCCTCGCCGCCCATAACGCCGCAGAGCATCAACGGCCCCGGGAACGTGTACCACCCGGAGACGTACAACAGCTTCCACTGGCCGGGCAGCTCCGACTACATACGGAGCTACTCCACGTCCCACCACCACCAGGGTTACGGGCAGAGCGCGTACAACTCGCCTTACTACCCGAGCCAGGTGAGCGCACCTTCTCATCATCACTAGCATATCAGCCAACTGAACTGCATTCCAAAGAGTTGTCAGATAAAGAAATCAATCTTAGCATACTATTTCTATAAACACATATCCTCGTCTCCTGTTACCAGATGGAGTACTTCAACGGGTCGTCGGTGAACCAGTCGCACGGCGGCCACCACGGCCACAACCTGACCGCGAACGGCAACCAGCTGTACAACCAGGTCTCGTTCGGGAACCCCTCCCCGCCCGCCGCCTGGCCCTCCCACCACAACATCCTCTCGTCGGGGCCCGAGTCGCCGGAGAACCAGGCGCAGAACTCCCCGCACCTCAGCATGCTGCAGGCGTCGCAAATCACGAACTTTTCAAACACCGGCAACACTTACTTCGCACCAGAAAAGTACGGAATAAACATGGTGTAGTGTTCTCTAGTCTTCGTATTACTTAGTACATGTACATACACACACAAACATACATTGTTGTATCCGGTGCGCGATCATAGATTTAAAATTGGCTGAATTATTGATGGTGCGTTTGCCCTTGCACTTTTGAAAAAAAACGCTTCACATCTACATACACACTCCATCGGTTCGAATTCGGGATCGGGTTCGATTTTCAAATGCGCGCGCCGTTCCATTACACGCGCGCACGCGGCGGTACGTCGTTCGAATTATGAAAATCGCGCCCGGAGCCGTCGGTAAATACATATCAATATACTATATCATTCAGTGCGAACGTCACTAAACAATAATTCGGCTAATTTTGAATCGGGCAACATTCGATGCGACGCGTTTTGGTCGCGGCGGTCTAAATGAAGATTTCGGGCGAAACTTGAAAGCATTGTTGGTACTTAATCATCAGCTGGCGGACGTCCACTGCTGGACGTAGGCTCACCCAACATCTGAACAGCTTTCACTACCAGCTTATGGGAGGCTTTCCATCACCGTACTACTAGATAGTTAACTTTGATCAATCTGTATGATTTCTAGATTCGTCCGAATTCTTCATTTACCCACCCCACTGAGACTTGTTTCCTTTGTGTAAACGAAAAATCAACGAATTTTATTATAATTTTAATTTAACTTCAATGGCCTACATTTGAAACGAAATATTCGCCATTGCCATATATTTAATGATGTAGAATTGTATAGCGGTTCCGTTTGTTTATCTTTTATTTTGGAAATGCTTCCTTAAATCTTTGTAAATTCCCCGAGTCATATCAATTTATTATATTTAAATATTAAATTTAGGTAATGATGAGGATCGTTATCGCTGGGCTGTGCGGTGGTTGTATGTACAGGCGCCATTTTGTTTCTCTATATACACGCAAACTACAACCACATATTAAAAATCTACAACTACATATAGTATTGCTATTGAATGTCTAGAATATACGTCAAGCTTCACTATAAACATAGTCACTTAAAATCACTTACCAAGGTCGTGTAAATACAAAAAAAATAACCTTAAAATGTATTTTAAAACTTTGAAAGTATAAATGGAAAATGACATAATTGCTTGTGAAGAATAATATTATTGACGAATTGCTTCTTCACGTTGTAATAATAGAAATATCAAAATTTACTTATTCATCGTGATGAAGCGTATTCTTGTGTACAATTGACGTAAGGCTTCTAGAAGGTCGAGTGATTGTGAAAAAGTTTGACGTCTGTTTGTTTCTAACCGGGCGAGGCACAAGCGGCGCGGTCATACAGCCATACAGCCACACAGCCAAGTGTCATAATCGATCCTCGCGACGTTCGCCGGTAACGCGTTAACATAGTGACTATTGTAAATATTTAAGCGTTAATATTTTTTATTTCGAAAAAATTTTTTTTTTTTTGTAAATGTGTGCGCTATGTATATGTGACTTATATTGTGTAGTTTTTAAGATTTTTTTTTATAATACAATCACCGGCCGAAATGACCGGACGATGCCATCGCGGTGTGTATAATGTATAAATTGAATCATGTTCGGATGGTGTACACTACGCCGATTGGCCGGATGTAATTTGGCCAATGCAGCCCGGGGACCACGCCGCACTCGTCGCACGTTATATTTCGTTGAATATTTAAAAAAAAAATATTAAAACTAACGTTTGTTTAACTAGGCATTTAAATAATACGTTTCGTGGGCAATAGATTATAAACGTTTCCGAAATCGCTCTTTATTTGTGTATTTAAAAAAAATAATTAAAAAGAGATTATTAGTTTAATTATTTAATTTTATATTTAACTGTAGTAAGATTGGAATGTAATTGAAATAATAAAATAAAATTTGTAATTTATAGTAATGTTAAGCTTGGACATAGCGCTAAGTTAGTTACTAAGTACAACCACTGTACTATATGCGTTCGATTAAAAGAAATCAGTGTATTTTTTATTTTAAGGTTAAATTGTATTAATTATTGATAGCTATTGAATTATTGAATCCGAATATATGCATACAAAATACAAATATTTGTTTCATTTTATTACCGACATATATACACTACATGCATCGAAATTATATTGAAGTTACTGAAAAGCGAAAAACGCAGTTACAAGTTACCACAGCACGAGAAGCATACAAATACTTTGAAAAAGTTAAACTGTAATCCAAATCGATATTTTACTAATTTAATTAACTAATCAGTAACTGAGGCTAATTATATTAAACTAATGGATCACATTTTAAAAATATAAATCTTATGTACACAATATACTGGTGGTAAGTTTACTGGAGATCATCTAGCAATAAACAGTAGTGTGTAACTAGTGAAATTGCTAGGGTAACGAGACAACATCTAATGTAAGGCGACGAGCACAATGTGGTACAGTGTATATCATCTTAACTACTCCATTGTTATGGGCAGGTGAACGTCCGCGATATAAAAATAAAAAAAAATCAAAATAAGGATAAAATGAAATTAAGTTATAATTACAAAAACATGCATGAATTTAAGATATAATTTCTAAATTTAATAAAATAACAATTAATGAAATTATAACAAACGGATCATTTTAAAACATATTCGCGCTGATATTTGCTTGCTTTCAAAACCAAAATCTTACTTTTGATATCTCCTCAACCTGAACCGCTGTAATAGTTTTTATTTTAGTAATGTAATTATGTTAGTAATTTATTCAAATTTTCATTTATTCGTTTTTTCCTACTCAAGTGTTGTATTTTTTGTCTGTCAGGTTTGTGTTATATTAGTAATGTTGGGCACTACTTGTCCTCTAATTTAGTTAATACTTTTTTTTTTTTAGATATTATTATATGTAATGACTGTTTGTGCCAAAATAAAGAGAAAAAAAAGAAAGATATTTAACAATCAAATGATTTTAGAACTCGATCGCGCCGATGTGCGCACAAACTTTTACTTACGTATTTTTAACTGGTGCGTATTACAAACATAGTCTTCACCATAATAACGCGGTTAATGCGAAAGTAAAGCTGACATATATATATATGTGGGATTAAGGCTCTTAAAGAAACACCTATGACGTTACAGTTAATATTTTATTCCTTAAAAACATTTTTAAATCATTTATACTTATAAAACACAAATCATTAACTTATTTTCTTATTAAAAATAAAAAAATAAAAATGGTTTATTTCACAACTAACATTTCTTGTTAACAACAGTTTTTGTTGTCTCCTTTCAGGCATTACAAAGCCTGTGCCAGGAGACACCACCCTTCCATATCGTACATAAATTTTGTTGTCCTTGTTAATTTTTTTTTTTTTTTCGGTAGACTTACAGCTAATACAGGAAAAAATTAAACATAAATAATACGGAAGGCCAATTACAAGTCCACACAGCTATGATAGGAATAGGTATACATTGACAGAAGAGTAGAGAGGAGTGTGTATAAAGATAAAAAAATTAAATTAGTTATAAGAAAGGCTAAAAGAAAAAAAAAGAAAATTACCGTAATAAAGATTGCCTAATTTTATGTGCAAAGTAATTTAGTTCACGTGTGGTTCCTTGCAAATGTGTTCTTAATTAATGTAATTCATAAATTGTTCAATTTCATTATAAGTTTGTTTATCCAACCATTTAGTTAGTAATATTTTGCATTCCTTCTCATTTGTATATTTCTTATATTTCTTATGTTCGTTTTCTCTCTGACAACTTTATTGACATTCGTCTATTTCTTCCTTTTTATTTACCAAAAAGGTTATGCGGGATAGCGTGTATGGTTATAAGGTTCGGGAGCACAGAGAACTACGTTAGCTACGACTGAATCAAGAATGTAACAGGATCAAAAGTAAATGGGTAAAAAGTAATAATTTAGAAAACAATCGAATTTATACAAAATACAATAGATAGAATTAATTAATTCATTGCTGACATTACACAAAATTAACATCAGAGATGTTGGTGTGGTGCAAACCGCGCTGGCAGACCCAACATCCAAATTCGTCAAAGACCTGATGTCCTTGGCGAATTTGAATTATATTAGCTCTTAAGTTATTTACTCTGTAGTTTAGAATGTCGATACAGTTTTATGATTTAAAGAGTACGATGGGATTGATTTGCTCCTTCGGGGCAAAAATCCCAAAACTGAAATAAATAAAAAAAAGAATTAATTAATATTATTTTAAAAATCAATATAATGTAACGGGACGTTTTCCTACGGCGTCAACAGATGGCGCCACTAGTATAAAGAGCGCTCTATGGTTTATATCAACGCGCACCCATTTTTGTATCGTCGAGGCTCAAGCAGTAGTTGAGGAGTATAGGACGAGAGGAACCGCCACCACGGTACTCTTGGCTCTTCGAACTACACTCCCGGACACATCTATCGGCCCACCTAGTGTTTAAAAGTTTTAACGGTGTCTAGCTAAAAATAAATGTTAGGTGGAGCAATAAGTTTTAATGCAGTTTTAAAGCTGAATTTTTTGGTCAACCTTTATGTATGTTTTTTTTTTTAATTTTGAATTCAGGATTATGAAAAAAAAAACGAAACTTCGAGTCTGTTCATTGTTTTCAACGACCCAGGAATGGAGAAAACTTTTTTATTTCGCACATGTTGCATTTTTTTTTTTGATGTGTCCGATTATTGGTTCCATAAAAAGGCAAATTTAAACTTAGAGCCAGTTTTGACCATAAAATATGGATACTCTGCCTGAAATTGTCGCCCAAGTTGTTAAACTTCTGCCGGCTAAATCAATTCGAAATTACAAAAAAAAATATCTACATAGGGTTTGACCAATAAATCTGCTTCAAAACTGCCTTAAAACTTATTGCTCCACCTAACATTTACTTTTAATTAGACACCGTCGCAACTTTAAACACCGGGTGGTGGGCCGATAGATGTGTCCGGGAGTATATTAGCTAGATCTCCACATATTGATCGGTCAGGACTATAGTTTGTTGTCGAGTAGACGATTGGAACCGCCACCATGGTACTCTCGGCTCTCTTCAACAGTAAATATGGGTAACCGCTGTAGAATCAGCGTTGCTAGTTGCTATGGTCCTGTTCCGTGGTTTATGAATCCCTCTGACCGTGTTCAATACACTGCATGTGCTGTGCAGTTGTTTTGAAGAACCCACGCCCACGCTCAATGTGGGGTCCCGCAACACACCTATTACAGTAAAATTAATGGAATACTGCATGCAAGGAGTTTGTATACTGTAATACGAATTGTATATTTACCAGGTGGTAGGTCTCTGTTGCCGGAGACCGTCTGGTTGGGTACCGCCGCAGCTCCTATTGCAACCGACAAATAGTAGTGTGCGAACATTACTGTGTTCCGGTTTGAAGGTCGCTGTAGCTAGTGAAATTACTGGGGTAACGAGACTTAACATATGTCTAAACGACGAGCACAATGTGGTGCAGTGTGTACCATCTTAACTAGCACCACGTTGTCATGGGCAAGCGTCACTTACCATCAGGTGAACGTCTTGCTCGTCTCGTCGCATAGTAGTATAAATACTGTAATAACATGCCGCTACAAGGTCTTCCATCCGACATATATATTGTCAAGTAATATTTCACAGCGGCGATAATCAGTTTGTATGTGACATCGCGTCGCGCGGCACGAGTCCTGCGAGACGGCCGCGGTGTCGGGTGTCGCGCTAACCACGCACTCACGCAAACCGCGGACAGTCCTATCAATTTAATATTTATAATATATATATTTTTTTATTTATGATAGACTAGTGCTTGACTACGACCCCACCTGATGGTAAATGGCGATGTAATCCAGGTGATAAAGCGCACTAGTCTAGAAGAAGCCTGTTCACTCTTTTTTTGAATACCTCCACATCATACCTGGACGGAAACACTGACGCCGACTGTTCCACTCCCTCGCTGTACGCATTATGAAGGACGAAGCGAAACGCTTAGTCCTAATGCGCGGGAGATCGACAACGAAGGGATGGATGCCTGCGGTGTGTCTGTACGTCCGATGATAAAAGGGCGAAGGCGGTATTAGATCATGCAGTTCTTGAGCACACTCCAAAGTGCATTCGATAGAACACCGAGAGACTAGCTACTCTACGACGGTGACCCAAGCTATCGAGTTTTGCATCCAGAAGCTCTTGGTCGCCGACTATTCTCATAGCACGCCTCTCTACCGAGTCCAGGACTGCCAGTTGGTAATTGGCAGCACATGCCCAGATACGGCAGCAGTACTCCACACACGATCGGACCTGGGCTTTATACAGAGTCAGAAGCTGTCCCGGTGTAAAGTACCGCCGCACTCCGGCTAATTTTAATCATTTACTTATTACTTTACATATTTTAAATCCAAAGGTTGTCTGGAAGAAATCTCTTATAGTGATAAGACCGCCCGCTGCATTTATCATATAACAAGCAATGTGATCTGTTAATTTTCTGTATCTTTTGATGTGCAAAGTATTTTATATTCTATTCTATTTTCCTATTTACCTGATGGTAAGTGATACGCTTATAAATAACTTTATCAAGTATTATTGAAAGATATCTATTACAGTTAACAATAGGAATAACAACACTATGAATATTATTTTTATTAACATGTGTGATAGTTTTGTAGGTAATGATAGATAATAATATAGCATTACTAATAAATGATGTAAATACTAATATAAACAAAAGCACTGTTAGATAATATCAGAGAAAAGCGAGAAATTTAAACAAAAGTGATACGCTTGCGCTTAACAACGCGGTTCTAGTTAAGATGGTACACACTGCACCGCATTACGCTCGTCGCTTTGAGACATTAATGGTTTTCTCGTTACCCCAGTAATTTTATTTGATACCCTCCAAACTGGAAGATAGTAATGTTTGCACAGTCGGAACCTAAACGGTCTCCGACAACAGAGACCTACCACCAGTAATATATTAAAGATTAGTCTTATAATAGATCTAACTATAGATCAATGCTAAATTTATTATACATAACTTAATAATTAAAAGAAAGCTTTAATTCAACATCTAAACAAGCTATTATACTTACTTCTTTCATGTCCGTCATTATTTGTAACCTTTACTCTTAAAGCATCCAGCCTACTTATTCCAATTGGCATTCTTCTTCTTCTTAAAGTGCTTTTCCATTACTGGAGGTTGGCTTTTTTCATCCGACAGATTTAATCATCAATTGGCGTTCAAAGCTTCCAAATAGTATATTCTCGAAAGTTCTGTTTTTTAGCACTAAGCAACAAGAGACCTTACTTGATAATAAGTTTAAGAAGTTTTTCTAGTTAGGATGATATACACATTGTGCTCATCAATTTAATATAAAATCTCGTTACCGTAGTAATTTCTGCACATCAATGTTTGGCAGTAATCATTCTAATCATTTTTATTATTATTTGTACTTCGTTTGCCTTCGTGATTATTCCTCTCTCTTACTCATTGGGAATCAAACTCGCCTCTTCGTAAAAGCTGTATTTTGGCTGCACTTTCAAACTACTCCATCAGTCCTCCAATTATAAAGAACCTGTCCATCATTCCACCAAGACCCTGGGCAGCGCACGCGCGTCTCGCCGGGCATACGGCTTCAGGCGTCGACCTATCATGTTACCCACAACCGCTCACACTCACCTATTTCCCGCCTTACTGTTTATTGACCATTATAACCTTTTCACAAATATCCACAATTAAATAGTAGTTAATAAACTAACCCAATAATAAATTTACTCTTTAAAAGATATCAAACTAACCAAAACAACTTTCTAATGATTATAGTTAGTCTTTATACTTTTCGTTTGATCGATAATGTTCTTTATAGTTTCGTATTATATAATGAAAACAACGTAAAGTTTAAACGTTTCAGTTTCCATCCAAATATGACGTGTTAGTTATAAAGCTTCTTCTGTTTTAGTGTACTTTTTAATCATAAACTACATCTGTATTTACCATCAGGCACAGGCACTAAATTTTGAAGCTCACCTGCCGGAGTTTTAGTTTTCATTTTTATTAAACATTATAAAGTTTTTAGTATTTTAGAGCAATAATCTTCTAAACAATGATAATATTAAATATTAAACAAAAATTATTATAATTAAAAATATTTTGTTAGTAAAATAGTAATTGTATTGACTTTTAGGAAACTGCAATGAATCGAAAATAAATATTTACTATACTATTGCAATATTTTACATAATAATTAATAAAATAATCGTAACTATTTACCTATAAAGATAAATACAATTTTTAAAATATTAACAATTCCATAATTATAATAAAATTAATAATATAAAGTTGTTGTGTTGACTATTTCAAAGATAGAGGGATAGCTGTCATTTTGTTTTAAAAAAGGCGGACAACTGTATTATAGTTTGAGCAGTGGCTGTGTTAACTTAATTAATATAATTAATATAATTAGTGAATATAAATTCTGCCGGATTAATTATATATATGTCGGATGAAAGACCTTTTTGGTGAATAAAAAGGAAGAAATAGAAGAATGTCAACAAAGCTGTCAGAGGGAGAAAAGACGAACGTGTGAAGAGAATAAGAGAAAGATTTGTGTTTTTAGAACTATAATTGATTTAAAGATGTTTTTAAAGAATAAAATATTAACAGTAACGTCATAGGTGTTTCTTTTGGCGCCTTAATTCCTCATATATTTGGATACATAAGTTGAATGTGAATATCATCTGCACGAGTTACATTTTTATTATTTTGTGTCTCAATTAAACTGTAACTATATTATCAAATAAGATGAAACAAAGATTTATAATTAGGAATTACATCTTTACTTACAGTATAAGCAATGGCAGTGATAACTTATAAATAACACGCCAAATGAAAAAAATTAAAACAGCATATGATTTTTCTTAAGGTATCGTCTTTAAAATATAATGTCGTATGTATTATGAGACTTGAAATTATCTTGTAAAAACAAATAATTGATCTGATTTTTGCTAGATGTAATAATTAGTATCAATCTAGTATCTAGTATTAAATAAATTTTGTCCTTCAATTTATATATGAATCATTTATTTTATCAAATATGCTGATAAGTTAAAATAGAAAACTTAAAATTTCCTTAACTTCTAATCTTTAATACAAAAGCTGTATGATATTAATGCTTACTTCTCTTCTTCTCTTTCTGAACTTCGAATTTAAATTATTTACTAACTATTCGTGATCTGTTAATTTAGGTGTCTCGATAATCTGTGAATTAAGAAAGAGACGAAAAATAATGATATTTAAAATACTATTTTAATGAACAACTTTCCAAACGACGCCTTTAACTATTTTTATCATCGTCCGATAAATGTCCACTGCTGGACATAACCTTTCCCTAAAGTTTTCTCCAACGATCGATCTATACCGTTGAAGGTGTCAATAAAACTTTCTGCCTGAAAATTATAAGATAAATACTCTTTATTGCACTCAAAGTAAAGTAATGAACAGACAAATTTATGGACAATAACAATGTACAATGGGCGGCCTTGTTGTTTTAAAGCAATCTTCCAGACAACCCACTGGAAAATAGGACATAAATAGTAAGAGAAAAAAGAGAAGACAGTGGTGCACTAGATAAATAAATACATTTGAGAATAGGCAACAGCAAGAGGAAGATACAGGTTAGATTTTGAGATAGTATTCTGTTAACGCTCTTTTGAAGGAAAATAATGATTTGGCAGTTCGAATGTGGACAGGTAGGTTGTTCCACAAACAAACAGCCGTAGTGTTAAAGGAGAACATGGAGAGAGAGGTTGATTGATGAGCGAAGGGCGAGACTATGGGAGTCGGCTATTAATTCAAATTGATTTTTTAGGTAATGCTGTAAGAAAAGATTGTAAACTATTTTGTATATAGTACAAATAATGTGATAGAGTCGTGATAGCCTAGTGGTTTGAACGCCGGCCTTCCAATGCGAAGGTATCGGGTTCGAATCCGGCCTGCACCGATGAATTTTTCAATTTACGTGCAGTTATAACACCAACTAATATATAACTTTGACGGTGAAGGAAAACATCGTGAGGAAACCTGCATATCTATGCCATGACCATCAGTAGTCACACTAGTATGTGGAATGGAGAAGGCAATGGCAACACCACTCCATTATAACTGACAAGCAAGTCGTGTGTTTCATCACACATGACCACGACCCTCAGTCATGAGGAAATACGACTATTAAGAAGAAGAGACAAAGAATGTGAGTATTCTTCCAAAGCGGATAGGCAACCACTTGAGTTTTCTACGAAATTCAGAAATGTGATCATATATGCGAAGCCCAAATATGAACCGTATACATAAACTTTGAATACTCTCAAGCTTATCTAGCTGCACTTATATATATAGCAAACAGATTAGAAAATTATCATTATACAATTCATAAAAAGTAGACGCTTTTTAATATTTTCTTCTTCAACACGTACAAAATAAAAGAAAACAAATCCATTAAAATCGTCTGCGTGATCAATGGTTCATGTTCTCATCTTTTCATCTTCGCAATTGATGGCGAGAGCTAATGGTATATATAGACGTATAAAATAAAAGGATACAAATTCTTAAATTGTCTGCGTGGACAATTCGTCCGCCATGTTTCAAGTCCTATATAATGTTTACCTTTTAATAATCTAAACAGACGAACGGAACGCAACGGCATTCCATTTTCAAAAACATTAAAGTGACGTCGCGGAACGGCCGCCATTATTAAAAAAAAAAACGAAGAGACAACGGAAAACTCGGTTAGAGTTCTCTCTCGAAATTAGCTGTTTAGACGCGACGGTAAATTGTGCTCTACACACACGTATAACTACAGCGCCCGGCGCAAACTTTACTTGTAGCATCGTAGATATTCCCTGGAAAATGTATTTTTATTTTAGCGCCGCAGCGATAAACGAGTAAAACTTAAAAAACTATCAAACTAATTACAACCTTATTACTACTGGTATAAGGTTTGAATTTGTAACGCACGCAGATTGTGATGTTACGTTTTTACTCGCGATCGAACGCCCGGTGGTACGCAGCAGCGTTGGCAGCTGTATATAGAGATGTATCGCTTTCTCGTTTTAACGCGCGACCGCGCCCGCTGACGGCGTCCCGCTCGGGTGCGGAGCTAAGCCGCTTATCTTCAGCCCGCACGCCGCGCCCTCTCCACCCCGGCGGCTGCTGCGCGTAAGGAGTAACATTCTGCAAAGAACTCAAATAATCATTGTATATTATTTAAAACTGTAGTGCGTTTTAAATAATTTACTTACATTATTTTACATATAATTATTACAGTAATACATATAAAATTATTATTGATAACGTTAGTAAAATAATGTTTTTGTTCTGCGATTCCCATAAAGTTTTCCATCTCCAGCCCAAGCTCGGCTAAGTCTTAATTTACTTTATTCACTTGTACTTTCTTCGTAATCATATATATATATATATATATATATATATATATATATATATATATCTGAGTTTACTCGATGTGTACATGGAATTGGAACCGTGTAGAATGGACCAGCGTCAATATATATTACAAGAACGTCCAACCACTCTCACTCGATATCTCCCTCTGCACATACTATATTTATATATCACAGCACGTGCACAGCCTCCAGGCCACATTACATACACAGACAGCCTTTTGTATAGTCAATTGATATAGTATTACCATCTTTCCCGCGGTTTCGTTATACCGTAGCAAAGTTTTAAAAAAATACATTACGAATTTAAACAGCGACATCTAGTGATCATAAACGAATTTAAAAAGCAAAGATTCTAGTTAAATTGTTTATTATTGAACCACTCTGTAAATTGTGATGTAGTTGTTTCGCACTTGCCATGCTTGTAAAAATATTGACGTACAACAAAATAAATGTAGCTTTAACCGATAATCAAAATGAAGGTACATTATGAGTTTGACATTTAATACAAATAAATATAACTTTTCATATATGTGTAATTTTTATAAGTAATGATAGATAATAATATAGTATTGTTAGTAAATTATGAAAATAGTAGGATAAAAAAGCCTTGTACATTTACATCAGAGAAAAGCGGTATAAAAGAAAGTCTAACATTTTGGGCGTAGTAGTAAACAGCTGAACCGATTTCAATACTTATTACCGTCATGAGAGATAGTACAAGTTCAGTGATTTCATTCAAATAAAATTCAAAATGATGTTAGTCAAATTAAGTTATATAGAATATCTAGATATGGAATCTATACCAACGCTGTCACATCCACCATCTTGTAAACGTCATGGACAAAGGATCTAATAACTCTATGGATTCTCTTGAAACTCGGTTTCCTTTACAATGTGCTCTATATGCAATTTTTGTGTTTTTTTTAATCTATATTTTGTGAGATACAACGATGAATTATTATTTTAATGACGACACAGGCTCGATGATCGTTTACCTTTGCCATTCAATAATTTATTTTTGTCTACGATTTAAAAATGACAACTAAAAACACTGCCGCAGATAATAAAACCATAACAATTTCCTTTTATATTTTAACATCGATACAGAAATTATTCATAGCAAAAATAATAGAAACAAAAAACTTGTCCTTCTGTCGCACAATTTAATACAGTGGTACGCACAAAGAGCTCGCGAAAGTGCCAACAGAGTATCATGGCGGGGTATTTAATAAACTAGACCGCGTGTGGCCACTTCGCAGCCCACTCAGAACTAATTCAAACAAATGTTGTGGCCGTTATTAAAACGCGCAATTGATTCCCGGCACGCGCCATTTTGAATCTTAAACCACTTTCCCGCCAAGAGCATAAAAACTAATAAAAATCATATTATAAACAATCCAACTAACACAACATCAAAATAAAGTAAGTATTTATATAACATATAAAAAATATTTTTTATAACAAAATAGTTTCATTGTCGATCTTTAAAATAGACTTATAAGAGTATCGTAATGATCAGAAATATTATAATAGTGACACTTGACTTCAGTGTCACGTGATATTAAGTGACAATGAGACTAAAGATGGTGAAGCCAACTCGCCCAAACAAAATCTCCCATATTTGGTCGAAACACATCACTGCTGTTTTAGTGACAGATTATCAATGAAGATGGTAGGCAGCCTAACTCTACAACATTTGGAAGATAAGGCCTTCATTTATCAACAGATGCATGTTGCTCTTCCTCCAAATGTAGTTCTCGCATCCGATCCAATGGTTGGATGTAAAATAAAGAAAACCGCAATAACAAATCCATTACATTCCCCAATCGGCGACCTCGAATGAGAAACGCATTACATCAAAATGGATACTCCATCATTGATGATCTCCGCCGCATCAATCGGTGGGGGGACTCATAACCGTCCGCTGAATTAGTGAAATGAATATTAAATCCGTGCAAACAATGGCGGCATTAGTGGAACTAGAAGGAGCGTTCGCGCACCGCGAGGGGGCGCGCGGTAACACAATCCGTGCACGTCAACTATATTATTTATGGATTCTTTAACATGTAAGGGCCGTCGAGGGCCCTCCGGACCCCGATCCGACGCAAATACAACGGACATTTGGCGCAAGGAAGTGTTTCTTCTGCTTCGGTGGCGGTGAGAGCGATTTGCCTCTTTTTTTTCCTCTCTATTCGATACGCGAACGAAATTGCTTCGGGGGTAACAAGTGCATTGTGTTCTACAGTTGTATGCGTTAGGGGATGAATACCTTTCTAATCATTTTCACTGCCTTTTTAATGATACGAAACACATTGTTGTTAACATACATCATTAATATGACACTTTGTAGACAAAACATGAATAGAACAAGTTGAAGGCTTAGCTCGATTACTTCTATTTTCAACAGAATTTTAACTATCCTTTGATGATCATCACATTAGCTATACATATAATGACTATCTGCAATAGATCTATTCTTCGGATTACTCATCATCATTACAATCTAGTCTGGAGTTGTTCCTTAGTCACCTTTTACAGCACCGAGGGTAGAGTTACTATAGAAATATCCTAATCGTCTCCCACACCGTAGGTTATACGATTATTCTAAAGTATTGGGTTTTAAATTATACATAATAATCCTGCGACCACTGAACGATGATGATTTGAAACTTATTTAATGGTTAAGAATCATCAGATAATCGACAATGGAAATTACGACATTGTTAAGCCCGAGTGAAATGAATTGCCAATGTAGGCTAATTCAAACAGTCGACGAAGTTTTTTACAAAACTGCAAGATCATCATCGTAGCAATATAGCTACGGCTTGGAACTCTCGAAAAAGTCGTAGATCAAAAGAGAAAACAAGCCGAAAGCAAATTGCAAATTGAAGCGGGTGGTAAAGCAATAAATTTGCGTTTCGGACGCGGCCCACGGAATGGCGAGAAATCGAATTGAGACGCTTTGGTGGGCGCGCGCCGGATCCCTTTTGAAAATACAAAATTCAATTTCTTATTTCACCCGACAATCGAATCTACGGAGTCTTCGCGTCATCTATATACGTTACATTCAACTGCCGCCGTGGCTCAGTGGCTTACCTCTTTCCCAGTAACAGATCTCTAGTTCCATTAGGAAGACACATTTAATGGAGTTTGTCCAGGTTTTCCAAATTTGATGACTACCATCCTGATACCCTAAATCTCTCTAAAATATTACATGAGATCACTCTTCATCATCCACAGCCTCATCATCATTTAACACCACGTAAAATTTAGAAGAAAAAATAGCCTGTAACAGATAATAAAAATTTAAAATATTTTTAATCTATGGTAATATTAATAACGACCATTAATTTATATATTCTTTATGATATAAAGACACTATTGAAAAAAAATTTAAAATAATTATATATTATATACGATTGTAAATATATATATATATAAATATAGTAAATAAATAAACTAATATTCATTTACTATTTTATTATAACAAATGTAGCGTTAGAATGATATACACTACATCAAATTATGCTTCGTTATCTTGTAGCGTAAATAATGTGAAAATCGGAAACCAAAAAATAGAAGTAATACCAAAACACAACCGCCCAAAAGTTTCTTTTCTTTAGAGCCCACAGATAATAACAAATCGTCGAATGACGTTTCCGTGTAATGCTTAGGGAGGTGCCAATTCTGCTCGTTCGGTAATTTTCAAACGATTTATCGAATTAAATCTCTGAATTCTTTGATGTAGGTGGCTCTATTGAGCGAGTGAGCGCTATTCGATTACGGGACGCGACTTTTCAATTTGCCATCCCTTTTATATCTGCGTAAGAAATCGTTCGTGTAAGCAACGGGCGAATTATCGAAACGCAATTTGTAAATTGGACGATCTGCACGACACGAATTATTTAACTTTTTTCTTTTAATTATCTATTTTTTTTTTGCCAAAATGATCATCATCATGAGGTGCCTTCTTTAAACTGGAATTTGGCGATGAGATTGAGAAAACCTTTCCGATCTTGGGCTTCTTTTAACTGATGGTATTTAAGCCTGGGCCATTATTCAATGTCATCAAACCATTTCTTTAAGCCTGGGCCATTATTCAATGTCATCAAACCATTTCTTGTGCTCTCTACCAGGACCTCTTTATCCTCGAACTTTTCCAGTTCCAAACTCGGGAGCTCATAAAGGGGAGCTATTGGCAGATGTCCGAACAATGCTAGTATTCTCTGTATGATCTGATCTGTACTTTCTAACTTCAAACGGTAGAAATTACTTAATATTTATGTTAACTAACTCTGTGTCTAATCACTGTTGTGTATAACAGATGAAAGGATTTTTATGACTCTTACTTAGTTAAATTGTGGTTAAGTAGCAACTCATTCTTCTAAGTCGTGTTCCCTCATGACTGAGGGTCGTAGTCATCATGTGTGATGAAACACACGACGACTTACTTGTCAGTTATAATGGAGTGGTGTTGCCATTGCCTTCTCCATACATACAAAACAACTAATTATACATACAAAAATAATCGATGTAAATACTATAGAATATTTATTACCTCAAATCTTCTTAGATACGTAGCATTGTTTCTTTAATTACTAATTTAGGATATATTGACGTTTTGATATATTTTTTTTTAATTTATCAAAGTTAAGATGATATACACTGTACATCGAAGTGAGACATGAGATGTTAAATCTCTCACAGTAATTTTACTAGCATTTTTCACCTGATGGTAAGTGTACGCTTGCCCATGACAACATGCCACTAGTTAAGATGGTATACACTGCACCACATTGCGCTCATCGCACTGAGATATATGTTAAGTCTCGTTACCCCAGTATTTTACTAGCTTACAGTGATCTTTAGTAAACAGTAATGTTTGCATATTACTATTTGTTAGAAATAGTCACTGCGGTGGTACCTAGACCGTCTCCGGCAAAACAGACCTACCAGCAGTAAATAATAAAAGTAAAAAGCTACAGTGCGCTTCCTAAAACAGTAATATTAATACTTAACAAAATGCTCTCCAACAGAACTTAAAAATATTAATTTCTTTTCCTTTACTATCTAGAATATAACAGTTACATATAATTCAATTAATTATATGTTACTCGTAATGCGATTACACTTACATCGATACCTGACATCGAGAAGGTCGATGTTTCGCGTCAAAGTCGACGATTAGCCGGCGATCCTCTCGATTCGTTCGATTTCAGCAATCCATTACAAGTCGCGTGCCCACTGCAAATAAGGGCAAAAGACGACAACAATATACAGGCTGTTTTTTTTTTAATCTGTATATTTTTTTTTATTCGACGAGACGTTCACCTGATGGTAACTGATACGCTTGTCCATAACGTGACGCTGGATAAGTTGTATACACTGCACCACATTACGCTCGTCGCTTTGACACATATGTTAAGTTAGTTACCGCAGTAATTTCACTAACTTCCACATTAGTTTCCTGCAAATGTTATCAATGTATACTTTCTGTTCTTTACTAATTTTTGTTCGTTTAAAGGAAATTATTAGTTTTTAATGCATGTATAAAAATTGGTTCCATCATGTGATTATACAATGACTTAAGTATAAAAGTTCATTATACAATTCAAAATGAGAAGGAAATTATGTAATAATGGATGATCGAAGTAAACTTTCTGATTCGAGGATTACATGAAAATGGATGTTAATGGATATTTTCCATATCTTCTATTACTATGACAATAATACTGTATTGCTGATGTCTAACTATGAGAGCCTTAGTAACCATCGAACACCTTTTACATTTGCCTGAAGCCTTCATAAGGGATCTCTGTTCTAGGTTCCTATGTTTCATGGTTTTTGGTCACTTAATTTACTATACGTAAAAATTAGATATTTCATAAAAATCTACTCCATTATAATAAAGGAAACTGAGCAAGCTAATTGCGCTACAGTTACATTCGTCGAAATTTTATAATTTAGCAATTTTTCATTACAATTTGCATAATGAAAATTGTAACTAAATGTATTAAAATTTCTAGTTATTACAAAACATATTTTGGACGTGACAAGATGTTTTTGCGCAAATGATTTTCAAGAGCATGATTTAAAAAAAACTAGGTATTCCGAATTTGCAAATGTTCGTTTTGAACTATATTGTTCAAACCTATAAACCGGCCTATATTTTTGAGAAGATGCAAATAAGTTTAGCTTCTGTAAGTGATCAGCTCCCTGGAAACACATTTAGCTGCATCAAGACGACGATCAGATCGGTCGCTTTCCAAACTCCGACCGCTTCTTGGAAGCGCTCGCATAAAATGAAAAAAACCGAACAGAGCAACACACAAACATTTATCATTTAACACCCGTTCGTTTAGTTTTATTATTATTGATTGTTTTAAATAAAGTACATCCTGTATCAACGCGGAACACGACACCGTAATTGGAGCACTCAATTTGCGCGCCACTTTGCCGGCGCGTGGCCGCCGCGTGCGCGCGCGACTCCCATTCAATTGTCTATGGTTAAGACCGACATATTTTTGACAGACAAATGTAAATCGAAAAGTGCGAATAGGAGCGTACACTAATTAATATAAATAACTAAACTAAATTATAATTTATTTTAATTAAATAATTTTATTTAGATATTAAAGATAAATATTTTTTAGGATGAGCCATAGATCATAGACTAGAACGTTCATCTGAAGATAAGTCTCCCTATACAGATCTTCCATTACTGGTCACGTAATACTCTTTTTAACCTCGTGTATATTTTTATGAAAGCTACTTAAATAAGTAAATATTTCAGTTATAAATAAAAATGTCTAGAAACAAAAATTCTATTTTAGTTGTTAGTAAGGCAGACATTAGAAATAAAATAGTTACAAACACAGATACGGTCAGATACTAGTTTCAAATATCAACATGTATATATCCAACTTTTATATTTGACTATTAATATAATATTTTAAGACTGCAATGAAATTATAGTGCCGTTAGAATAGCTATAGTGTCATGTACACAACCGTCTTCGTGTTACTAACACACTAAACCGATACTTCCACACAGTCTTCTATTCTCAGATTCAACGATCGCAGTAAAAAAACACAACTCAGTATTCAAATGTGTTGAATTTACATTTTAACTCGCTTTAAGTAATCTATAAGTTATATTAAATTAACTGTACAGGCATAGATATTCAATATTCATAGTTTTAAATATACAGTTACTTTACTTACTTGTTTTTATTTAACGAGACGAGTTAGAAGTTCACCTGATAGTAAGAGATTCGCTTGCCCATAACTTGCCGCTAGTTAAGATGGTATTATTAAGCTAGGTAAAGTAAGTAATATTAAGTATCTTACGCCAGTAACTTCACTAGCTTACAGCATCCTTCAATAAACACATTACTGTTTGTATGAAATAGTCACTGCGGTGGTACCTAGACGGTCACCGGCTATAGAGACCTACTAGCAGTAAATTTAATACTAGATTTTATCTATTATATATAGATTACTTAACGTCAGGAGGAATCGTAGACAACTACTAATCTTGTTAATTAAGAAAGAATCGATTAACTTGTGTTCAGCAGTAAATACAACGAGCTGAGCTGATGATGAATAAAATTCGCTGTAAATTATTTTATATCTATGTTCAGTACGAAACCATTATGTTATTTTGAATCAAATTATTTTGAAAACGTAAAAACGGGCTTTGGGACGAGGTCTATAAAATACTTCTTTCAATATCGTCGCCTTATAAAATGGAAGAAAAAGATTCGCTAAAACGTCCGCTAACTCGAAGCCTCCCATGACGAGTTTAAAAAAAAACAAAACATCTTTTGCGCGCCAAAAAAAATTTGTAAGATTGCGTCACGGATGCTCAAACTGGAAAAATAATTGTGCGGTTATATTTTTTTTATTGTATAAACCGAAATTATATTTTAAATTGATACATTTACTCCTATAGGCACAAAACTGAACCACCGCGCGTTGCAATAACAGGCAACGCCATCTAGTGGGCGAAAGTTGAAACTTGCACATTAACCTTCGAGAAATTTTCAGTCCAACTGTTATATTACCTAAATATAATTTTAAGTTACATTCTATCTCCAATTACATTCTATTTCTATCATAAATTGAACACGATGGACAAATGTTAAATGTTATTCGTTACACAGTAATGTTTGCACATTACTGTTTCCCAGTAGTAATATCAGCTACCACCAGTAAACTATTTATAAAAGCCAACAATTAATATTACCAAACAGTTTGGGTGACTGTGAGCTGAGGAGCGAGCGCCGTTGCCGATCATTTTCGCTCGAAAAAATTCGGTACGATTTTTTTTTTAATAAAACTCGTGCAACAATCCTTTGACAATAGAGCCAGGTGCGGACTTACAAAATAGTATTTAATTGGGACGTCTCGTGACGTTTGGTAAAAATTCATTCACAATGCACTCACGTCTTTGATTAACAGCAGGCGGTACTAAACTTACAAACATATCTTTTGTGACATTTAAAAAAATTAATCCCAACATTAAACAAAAAGTATTAAGTCTATCCATTGCATTTTTGTATTTTTATTAAAAATAGGCTAAGCTCTTATTAGTCTAGCTCTCTCATTTTAATATTCGAAAACCGACAATGTTTTTATAGTGTTTAATTTACAATAAGGACCTAATACTTAGTTGGGTAATTTCAAAAAAATTATGCACCAACCTTCACAACATTTTTCCCCAGAATTGAACCATGGACCTTAGTATTACAATGCAAAGATTAAATGTTTAGAAATTCTTAATTAAAATAACTTCAAGTGTTTAATTAATTGTTGTATGTAAAAGTTTAGTTTAGAATAATGTTTCTAGGTCATGAATGAATCTTTTTTTATTCTACGAGGCGAGGAGACGACGAAGACGTTCACCTTATAATAAGTTACACGCTTGCATAACAACACACCGCTAGTTAAGATGGTACGCACTGCACCACATTACGCTCGTCGCATTGAGACATAAGGTGATAAGTCTCGTTACCGCAGTAATTTCACTAGCTTACAGCAAAGACCTTCTATATATGGTCACAGAACATTTGGCAAAATACTAATTTCTGTGCCGACATTTGACTTATTTTTCCTTAACAAAGAGGTTCTAGTTAGACAGTTTGATTACACGAAATTAAAATATATAAGAGATTGTCTCGTTACTTAGCATATTCAATACTTTCCAAAATGTATAAATAGTAGTCGAATGTTCATTTGTCGATGTATGTATAAATCAAATAATTTTTTACTCTACATTATTTATTGACAAAATAAAAAGTTGAATTAAAAAAAAAATCGGAACAGCATCCGCTGCATTGTAACTAAATACATCAATATAAAGTTCCGACCGATTAGTTACGAAAGGAGTCTGTGTCTAATCCGATCCGTATAAAAAAAAAACTCTATAACGAATAAATATTCCAGATCTACAGAAATACAAAGGTGACCTTCGGAACGGTCACGAAACGATGGCAATTAAAAAAAAGTAACAAAAATGTAACCCCATAATTCACAATTAAAAGCTGGCTACTGGTCATGGCGGAAAGCATACATAATAAATTTCTCCCTTAAAAAGATCCGACTGAAAAGAGCAGGATACAGATACAAAAGGCGGGACGGGCTCGAGCGCGGCGGCGGAAAAAAATAAGTTGTTTATGGTTAGGCACACCGCGCTGCGCGATTGGGTTTGGAACTTGCACCGTACTTATTTAAAATAAAAAAAAACTTTAAACTTAACTTTTTAGTTTCATTACAAACTTTAGATAATGGAAATATTTAAATCTACAGTTGTCCATTTTTAAACAAAAAGTTTTAAAAGCATTTAATTTTTTTTTTTTTAATATATATTAAAAAATTTTTGACTTTTTTTTCATAGATTTTCACGACACCAGGTACAACAGAAAAAATAAAAAAAAAACTGACATCTAAATAAAATATTGTTAAAAGCAACATGAATAAAAAAAAATAAACGGTTAAAAAAATTGGGCAATTTTTTTTAAACCTTAAAGAATATTTAAATATTTAATTTATGTTAAAAATTTTAAAATGTAATGGCTGGCATAAAATGAACTGCTTTGTCCTTATTTCATACAACAAAGATGGCGGTCGTAGCACCGGTCATTTTACTCGCCAACGCTTCTTATATTTAGTAGTAACATCAAGCGAGGTAGCCGTTATAATGAGAGGGAGAAATTACTTTTTGGACTTTAAAAAAAATATGAAAAATGTGACACTCATTGATACCAAGCCCGATATTACCTGACGCGGGACCGGCACAATACTAACTAATAAGGTGAATTTATCTTTTACACGTTCACCTTCGACGAGTACTTTAACACTGTGTCGTCGGCTCTATCGGCGTATTATAGCTACGAAATAAATAATGGCATAAATATTCTCCAATGTTGCGACGAGTTTACTAACACTAGAATTACGATCTTACTGGTAATAGATCTCTGGAGACCGTCAACAAACTGAGTATTGACTTCCGTCTCCAAGCGACGATAACAATATGTAGTTTATATCCTAACGCTACATTTAAAAAGATATCAAAAGAACTAAGGGCAGGGTGTATGCTTATAGGTTTCGGGAGCACAGAGTAAAAGAACTTCCTTAACCAGGACTGAATCAAGAATGTAAAAGTGTAAAAGTAAATTTATTTGGAAAACATTGGAATTAATACAAAATGAATTTAACAGAATTACGATTATTTTTATAATGATTTTAAATTAATATACTGCATGAAAGGAGTTTGTACTACATACAATGTATACACTACAGAACCCTGTCGTCTCCGTCAGCACTTTCCTTTTCGCTTCGAAGGTTAAACGGCTTACAAGGCACTAATTGTTATATAGTGAGTCGTTATAAATTACCCGACGATTTCACTTTTCAACGCGGCCCAAATTTCGCTGCCGTGGTCATCGGAAGGTTGTTGGCGAAAAAAAAAAAAACGTGGGAATTTGTCTATGGCTCGCAGCTATCCCCCGTCCGATTGACGCATAGAATTCAGTTCCGTTTCGTATGAATGGTGCTTTGTTGATTCTTTTTTCTCTGCTTCAAGTTGCATCTCTGTGTGCACAGGTGGAGCTTTGATGTCACGGAGCCCATCCATCAGTTTATTTTTATAGACGGCAATGTTAACTTAAAGTTTATAACACGAGTAATCCGTGAATGAAAATGACAAATCACCATAATAATTATGTTTAAGATCAAAGGTTATAAATATTTGGTGATTTAAGTTTCTCCTACAATTTTGTTTTCTATTATAATTATTACTCTGTATTCGGAATAATATTTTTGTACGTCCGCCATTACAATGTGAAGCGAGTTAGGATTTTAACACAACCCCATATTGTCCACGTCGTCTGAAGACAGCAGTATTGTCTCGTTACCCAAGTAACTCCATTTAAACGATGGCAATATTAGCACACCGTTTTGACAGCAGATCAGCACTGCGGTATCTACTTAGCCAAAGTCTTTATTACTTTCGACCAGTAACCCTTACCGTCGATGACTCGCATTTGTTCAATGACCAATGACTTGCTTTGAACAGAACTGAACCTCACAGTCCGTTACCGATACCCTTAAATTACATGTAAGTTCCGTCTTCACTTATAGATACATATGTCTAAATAAATATATACAAAAAACTGAATTTTGTTTTTTTTATGACTTATGTAACAAAACGCACAGTGTGATGCTGTGTATATCACCAGTCATATCACATATCAGGTGAACGTCTGTCGCATCGCTTCGTAGAGTAAAAAAGAAGATAACACATAAGTAAAGAGTACAAGGTAAAATACAGTTTTTTTGCTATATAAATTGGTAAGCAATAACGAACTAGTCAAGTCTTACAAGTTGTCTCTTAAAACTTAAGATGCACAATGATTTCGATAATGTCTTGTTTTATTTTATGTAAGTTGTAATTTATGCTGTGCAATCTTTTTTGGAGACCTTGTAAATAAATAAATAAACTGCTTTTAATAAAAAATTGGTGAACACAGAATAATGATGGATTTATACCATTATAACAAAACACTATGACAGTAAAAATACTAATTCAACATAACAGTATAATGCTGTAAATTACTTCTTTAACATAACAGAATCATACTGATATTTAACTAATAAAGGTTTAATTAAACAAATACTGCATATATATAGGAGCTACTCTTAAAGTTTTTTTAAAGAGTACGTCGTCGGCGGAGCTGGTATCACTGGCTTCATTTTTGGGTATTGTCCAATAAAATGTAGTTTAAGGGTATCTTCTTACATTTGTTCAACAACGTAACGATTCGTTAAGAGGTCCGTGCACTACGACGACCGGAGCGCGACTGTTCGCACCGCCAGCGCGTTCCTGTTTATACCCGCCACAAGAATAACAAAAACATGCTTGAATTCAAAAATTTATTTGAAAGATGAACTTAAAATCATAATTAATAAATTTTTAACGAACAGACGATTTAAAAATATATTTCCTGATATTTAACTAATTTTAACAATCAAATTTTTTTTTTTTTGATATATATACAACAATGACGAACTGAATCAATAAGGCGTGTAAGTAAGGAGGCAGTGTCCCACGCGATACCGATGTTTAAAAAATTATTGATAGGAAAAAATTAAATAATCCACATCCCCCCAGAGGATTACACGACAAACGCATTTTGAACTTGCCCACACCGAGTCGGGGCAAGAGTTGGAGAAAAAATATTCCATAGGACAGCCATGTGTCGTGGTCTTTTTGGGATATGAACTTTTGAAATTAAAATCAAATGATTGCGTAATGAAAATAAATTTCCATGTAGTAAATATATTACGCGCATTATTTTGAGACATTATATATAGATCCCTACGAAACAGAACATAGCGTAGACGTTGTTAGCAGAAGACACTGTAGGGCACTGAGCTAAGATCTATTAAAAATACAATTAAATTTGAGGATCTATAGGAAGTAGGTAATGATGGGTAAGTTTATAAGTGCGGTCGCACTCTAAAAACCCAGATTATATTCTATTAAGATTTCGACCTTTTGGTTTAAGAAAACTTTGTGAGGAAACCGGTATGTTCATCTTTTATGGTTATGTCACATCCGTTGTATAACAAAATTGGTGAATATTGGTTTAATAGTCAAATCGCAGTTCCCATTGGAAAATTATGTCTGTTAACTGCTTAATTCTTGATGTTTATGATTACCATATCGTTCAAGCATGGTAAGTTACGCCTGCCCGTAGTATTTTGTCGCTAGTTAAGATGATAAACACTAAACCATATTGCTTTGAGATATTAGATGTTGAGTCTCGTTACCTAAATAATTTAATTAACTACAGCACTCTATGTTTAAATCCTCTTTGTTCTTCAATTAACTGGTCCCACATTACAACAAAACCTCATGCAACGCCTACAAAATATTTCTATATTCGATTCTAAGTAAATTCGATTTGACAAAAGGCGCGATTTGATCGATTCAAACGTCACTAGTGCCGTGATATGCGAACAAGTGCCGCCACCTGTCGCTGTATCGTGTGAATGATAGTAATAGTGTTGTACCAAAATAAATATCCACACTAAAAAACAAAATAAGACATAACCAATTGAAATTAACTATGGAATAGAAAGAAAGAAGAAAGACAAATGTTTTATAACATACTGCCTAAATTAACACAAAAAATAAAATCTTAAAATTTAAAAAAAAATTACATTTTTCAAAACATATAACGAATAAAAAGATATAAAATACAACATAATTTTTAAAAACACTTAAGTTATTAAAAACCGATAGTTTAAGTATTGATGTATTATCAATACATGTTTCGGTACATTTAATTGGTGTGACATATACTGTAATTATGTAGGTAGATTTGTTTATGGAAATGTTAACTCGGTCCCACGATCTCTATTACAGCGTGAATACAAAATTAAATATCAAAGACTGCAACAAAAAACGTTAGCAGAAAAAGTTAGGTTAGAGCGCGAAATTTCTAAACGTGCACTTACCTGTAAATATGATTCATTTGTACTGTTACACAACACTACTACCTCCTTATCGTCCATCAATGATTTGACGGAAAATTTTTACAATGAACTACTTGGGGAGCCGTTCTTACATTCGACACGGACGTCTATTCCAGTCACACGTACCCCTGAACTACAATAGTGACGGCGGTAACGCTACTTATTTTTATCAATTATCTGCATTTAAAAAAAAAGATCGGAAAGTTTACCAAGGAGGTTTTAATGAAATTAGTTTTTATTTTCTCATCTCATTTTATTAGGTCTATTGGTGTTACAAATATTATGACACGGAATGAGATCATTAGAAAATGTTTGTGTGCAGTAATATTAGAATGATATCATAGATAATAATTATCTCATCCTATAAAACCACTTTCGGATCTGTATACACGTGTGCAAAATTTAATATATTTAAACTTTTTTCAAATAAATGTATAAAGTATATAATTGCTATTGCCTTACAAGAAAAATATTAGAATGTTCTAAAACTTTCTAGAAGAGTATTGTTATTAACCTCTATTTGGTCTTACTTATTTCCTAATAAATGGTTTCTTTCTTTCTTCTTCTTCTTTCTTGGTTAAATTTTTTTGTTTCACTTTATATGGCGATGATTTGATGTCCTTTCTTCGATTTAAAATTTATTCACTCTACGTTTACAGTGAAGGAATCTAAAAATTGTGCTTGTACCTGAGTTTTTTAACCTAATCCGAAAGGGTGGTTTATTTTTTTCGATCAACACAATTGAACCTGGTCATAATTAGCACAAAAATTTCAGAGGTCTCTTATTACAATTTTTTCAAAAGCACACCGACCGTGCGCAGCGGAGGAATATGATGCAGGTTAACTAAGAGCCCACATTTAAAAGGATTATTTCGTGGCGGCCATGACACTTGAGTATCGTAAAAAAAAAAGAAAAATAATTGTTAGGGATTAGCTGCCAGTGTCAAAGTGTTAAATATCGAACACACGGCGTCTAATTTGACAACTGTGGCCGAAAACCTTGGGTCTGTGCCATCCGTGCGCTGAGTGAAAAAAATAAATATTTGACAAGTGTGTCGTATTTCTGTTGAGATGTGACAGTTCGATTTTAAACTATGTCGCCGCTTCAAAGTTGCGATGCCTTAATCTCCGACTAGAATGTAATATTACATTACACATCTACGGACAGTCCTATACTTAATATCGCGACAACAGATTATATACATAATTATATAAGATAACCTCAAAATACTATAAAAACAAAGTAATTATGAACATCTTGAGTATGTCTTATAGAATTACCATAGTTTAAATTATTTTGTCATTATTTATACTAAAAATATCTAAACGATATTTTGGTATTTTTACGATACAAAACATCTATACCTAGAACGTAAATTTATTTAGTCTCAAATGTATTCGTTTAATATACTAACCCTACGTATGACTCATTTTTTCCTATAAAAATGAAGATTGAATTTCATTATTAATTAATACAACATACAAACTCGTTCACAGATTAGTTTTACTATGATAAAAAAACACTTAGATACGAATAAATGATATTCTCATGTGAAATATCGATGTTTGATGGCGCCACCCACGATTATAGATTATATTTAATCTTTTTAGTTGCTTTTTAATTATTCAGATATTTTTTTTTGCTAGATGTGTTGATATGTATATTATGTGATAAGCTTATAAAAACATTGTAGGTGAAGAAACATACGAAATAATTTGAGACCGACATAGTTTTCTGATTAAAGCGCGATAGTCTCCCGCTATAAAAATTAGTGAGCAGGATTAAAACCTTTTTGGATATTAAATATATTGGATTATGACGTTAAGTTTAATGCATACATAATTTCACTCGGAACTCGATATGTATTTGCTCTCATCAATATAAAAAACAAACGCGAAAATTTAAACAACTTAACGTAAACAACTATAACTTCGCCTAATACTAAACTTTAGAGCATGCGTACGACCATGTGAATAATTTATAATAATAAACAACTCACTTAACATTCCCACTGCTGGGACTAGGAGTTTCGTGTATGTGAAGAGAGTTTAGGTCAATATTTCACTACGATCGCAAGGTACGAGTTTAAGAGGGTAGTGCTAAAAAAATCGCAGCTAAGATTTTGTACCAAAATCATTTACTACGATATTACTTTTTATGTAATAATAATATTATCATTACATCAATAATTCTCCGAGCGCAAACAATGCAACCGTAAAAGTTGAACGTAAAAGCAATGTCACGCACAAAAACCGACGAGCGAACAAACGCACCCAAATTCCACGTCATTGATCTAGATACAGGCGATCTTGTCCACAAACAATGCCATTATTCTTACGAAAATAAACAACCGGAGGCTTCCAGTCGGTGTCCGATGCTCGAAAATTAAAAAAAAAAAACGTCACGCCATAGACACGGCGGTGCGATCGAATTTTGAATTGAATGTAGGGCACATATCAGGGATGCATCTAAAATAATATAATACAATATCTTTATGTAACATTTTGACAAAATAATTTTTGTGTTCACCATAAGTATGTGTTAAAAGGTGAAAAAAAAAATGTGTAATAGTTATTTCACGAAATGAAATGAGGAAGACGGTCACCTGATGGTAAGGGATACGCTTACTAATAACAATATGACGTTAGTTAAAAAAAAATATACAGCACAAAATTATGCTCGTCACCTTTAACCATGATGTCAAGTATCCTTATCCCGGTAATTATTAGATACAAAACCGGAGCACAGTAAAGTTATCACAATTGCTACTTGGAAACTGTATTAGAAACATCTATTCAAATATAAATTCAATCTCTCACACTTCGCACACTGCCATAACACGAATGTCACGAGACGTACAGTCATCTGTGTTTTATAGCGAAACGATGTAATGTCATACCCTCCCTTTTTTCATTTTAGTCTTTTAAAAAATCAATACACCTACTATTTTACTAACAAAATGTTTGTAATCACAATTATTTTTCTTCAATATCTAAGAAAAGGATCTGCGGTGCCTATAAGCAACCTAGACGGTGTCAGTTTACAATTTGTAAACTATCTAATGAACGTTAATATAATCTCAAATTTTAAAAACGATAGCTAATGGAGATAAATCAGAAAAAAAAATTTTTGTCGTTATATTAAAATATTATGTATTATATACTATCACAATTATTATTAGTTTAAATGACATTTTACCGACAAACCGTTTATCGATTTTTAATCAAAAATGCGGCATTTTTACACAACCCTAGCCATAGACAAGAACCATGACGTATCACACAAAAAGCGCGCGTAAAATATTTTGATATTTGACAACTGTCACACGGAATCTGATCGATATCTATTTATTTAAATGGTTCTGCCGAATCATGCTGTGGTTATGAGACATTTATATATGATTAAATACTAACCGATACTGCAGACGTTGTCCTGCCATTGTACATTTATCTTTGCATTTATAAACTAATGTTTAGTACGTACCAACTCAAGTTATGAATAATGATTATATGATATACAGCGGTATCTAGTGGACACAACAAAGGGCAATATAAATACTTAATATAAGTTTCGATGAAGTAACTTACACAACTTATAATGACTGTATCTCAGTAAACGTTATATTGATTCTAAAGATTTTTTTTATTCTAGTCTTGCTGCTTTTACTCACGCTACAACATTTGGTTCTTAACTATTAGATTTTTTAATCATAAACTTAAGTATTTTTTAGTGGTACTAAAGATTAAATCACAGTTAAGTTTTATGATATATAAAATATTATTTAGTGATGGTAGAGATACCAACCGCAGCGTCTATTACTGTCGCCAAATATACTTCCGGACACATCTATCGGCCCACCACCCAGTGATTAAAGTTTCGACGGTGTCTAGCTAAAAATAAATGTTAGGTGGAGCAATAAGTTTTAATGCAGATTTATTGGTCAACCCTTGTGTATGTTTTTTTTTATTTTTTTTTTTGTAATTTCGAGTTGATTTGGCCGGCAGAAGTACTACAGCTTGGGCGACAATTTCAGGCAGAGTATCCATATTTTTTGATCGAAACTGGCTTTAAGTTTAGATTTGCATTTTTATGGAACCAATAATCGTAAACATCAAAAAAAATCCAACTTTTGCGAAATAAAAAAAGTTTTCTCCATTCCTGGGTCGTTGAAAACAATGAACAGGCTCGGATTTTCGTTTTTTTATCATAATCCTGAATTCAAAATTAAAAAAAAAATACATAAAGATTGACCAAAAAATCAGCTTTAAAACTTATTGCTCCACCTAACATTTATTTTTAGCTAGGCACCGACAAAACTTTTAAACACTAGGTGGGCCGATAGATGTGTCCGGGAGGTAGTAGTAATTTCTAACTAATTAAATTACAGGGTTAAATAACAGAAGAATAATAATGTCCCAAAGGAATGTAATATTTCATCCTGATCCGTCTTGTATAAAGTTAAACTTAAACGTCGCATAGTTAAAATTCCTCGTAACGAAGCGTCGTCCATCACCTAATTGAGAGATGAAGACAACCTGACAGGGAAGCCATTTTGTTAATTAAGTTAAAGGTTGTAATAGACAAAAAGGCAGCACGCGACCATTCGAACCCGCGACCTCGGTCGATAGTAGACGAAGCCCGCGCTGAAGCCGTACGAGCGCGGACATTAGCTGCGGATGCCGTTACTCGTATGCAACCTACTATTTTTTAACCGCCGACGCGAAAGGTGGTACTTTCGATACAGCATAATATAAGCAAGATAAGTTTAAATCTGTTTACAGGTGGTAGGTCTTTGTTGCCGGAGACCGTCTGGATGGGTAGCACTTCTTTATTTATTATTACTTAATATCTGTCTTAAGGCGAGTGCAATGTATATCATCTTAACTAGCGCCGCGAGCGTATCACTTACCATCAGGTGAACGTATCACTAGTCTCATCGAATACGCTCTGCTGATAATAAAACAGAGTGATACTATTAAGGTTTTTTTTTATACTACTATGCGACGAGACGAGCAAGACGTTCACATGATGGTAGATAGTCTAGATATGCAGGTTTCCTCACGATGTTCTTCACCGTCAGAGCGCGTGATATTAGTTGGTGTTATAACTGCACGTAAATTGAAAAATTTATTGTTGTTCGCCAGATTCGAACCCGGTACGTATAGAGTGGAAGGCCGACGTTTAAACCAGTACGCTATCACATCGAAACTTATATCTCTTTATTATAGCTATGTGCCGAATAAGACATTCACTTGATAATAAGTGTAAGTGATAAATATTGTATACACATTTGTTTTTTTATACTACTTTGCGACGAGACGAGCAAGACGTTCACCTGATGGTAAGTGATACGCTTGCCCATGACAACGCGGCGCTAGTTAAGATGGTATACACTGCACCATATTGCGCTCGCCTTAAGACAGATGTTAAGTATCGTTACCCCAGTAATTTCACTAGCTCACGGCGCCCTTCAAACTGGAACACAGTAATGTTCACACACTACTGTTTGTCGACAGACATAGTTACTGCGGGTACCGACGGTCTCCGGCAACAAAGACCTACCTGCATTGTAGTGTAATTTATTATAGACTACAATAGTCAACATTCTATTTCATTCCTTCGCTACATTATGAAAGTCTTTTAAGCACACAAAGTCACAAAGTAACTACATAAATTCAGCTAACTGTTAATTCTTCCTTTTTTAAGTCGTATTTCCTCATGACTGAGGGTCGTGGTCATCATGTGTGATGAAACACACGACGACTTACTTGTCAGTTATAATGGAGTGGTGTTGCCATTGCCTTCTCCATTTCACATACTAGCCCGAGCACGGATGCTCATCACATAGATATGCAGGTTTCCTCACGATGTTTTCCTTCATCGTCAAAGCGCGAGATATTAGTTGGTGTTTTATGATAACTGCACATAAATTGAAAAATTCATTGGTGCCGGCCGGATTCGAATCCGGTACCTTCGCATAGGAAGGCCGGCGTTCAAACCACTAGGCTATCGCGGTTTTTCTTATCTAAAATTACATGTTTATAAATAATTACCCTAATTTTTTTAAATAATTTCTGTCTTTCCAAAAAATATATTCTAATCGCTCAATGTAAGTGAAAATATTAGTAATTTTATAGAAAGGTTTTAAATTTATTTACTTCCCTCCGTTATATGTACTTTTTGAACCTTGAACAGCAGGTGGAAGATTATGGCAGGTGAAACTTAAACATTCGGAAGTAAATGTGGAAGAAATTTCAAGTTTTATTCAGCTATTTTGTTATTTGGAAGTTAATTGCACTATGAATGCACATTGTTAATATATCACTACGATTAATCAAAATCGCTGTATACTTATTTAATTTAAAATTTCATTAAATTGGAAATTGATTTGTTTTATTTATCTATACCTATACATTGTGTGAAGGTGAATCTTCTAGACTACCTTAGGTGGTGCAAAGTTGTAATGAGGTAAGTTGTTAATATATACATAATAAAAAATCAATGCAATTGAGGAAAATAAATAAAAAATATTTGATGTAAATTACACAATCGAATATTTTTTACTATTTAAAGCCATCTAGTAAAATATTATTGAAATTTATCGAAAATATTTCACTAAATCTGTTTCAGTTCTGCCATCTATGCAAGAAATTTTTAAAACTTTGTACCATAATGTTGCCTCATCGAAAAATAATAGTAGTCAAACTTTTACTTTAACTATCTGCATATAAAATTAAATAATCAGACGCTTGTTATTTAATATAATTCTAAAAATAATATATTTTTTAAAATCCGGTAATGGCTGCAAATATTATGAAAGCTTTGAGTTAGCAACATTTAATCAAAATCAGACATGGCGCGCGTTAACAACTCACCGCAAGTGTTAAATTTTTTAATTTATTTCTGTGTAACAATATGCTGTTTTACAAATATTGTGAGTGCAACCCGTGAATTAGACGAGGATAATTGGAGAGAAATACTCAAAGGACAATGGATGGTCGAATTGTGAGTGTTCCATGTTTGTTGTAATGACACACCGGCGAATTTCGATGTATTTAAAAAACGTGTCACATATTTTCCTGTAACGTTTTCCGTTTCATTATCATGTTTGTAAATGAATCTAAATTTGTATATTTGAAAATTTATAATTGTCGATGTGAACGGGATTCGTGTGTTGTTTCCGTGGGTCGCACAACGCCTTGGGTTCATTAACCACTACAAGGCCGCTGAGGTCTCGAAAGAACCGTTTTGAAACTGTGACGCATTCGCCTATTGTATACCGCAGTTAACGAATTACAAAATCCTATATGATTTCTCTATTCCGGTATAAAAGTATCATTTATAACAATTCGGAAATTTACATGATTTTGGAATAATGCAATTTTGCTTATAAATTTATAATCATATAAGATTCTTTTTTTATAACAACAGTATAGAATAAGGAAAATATACTATAAAAATATCATCGCGTCTTAACAAAATCTATTTCAAATATTTATCATGAGGAATAAAAAGTACTGTAAATAAGTAATTATAACTAGTCACTAGTTTTATTATTATTATTAGTGTGTTTTATATATATAAATTAACTAGAAATAGAAATTATAACACATGATATTATCTCCAAATTTGTATACAAAGTTCCAAAAATTTTGATGTTTTTTAATGTGTATATAATTAATTTTTTAATACTATTGTTACATAAGTTTTACAAAGGCTTGATTGTACTACACAATGGTTTGTATGTCAATATGTGATCAAACAAGCATCATTTCAACTTTGAATATGAAAAAATTGGGAAATTCCTTTGTCACCTCTTACTGCATTTGATAAGAAGAATGGTGGAGATGTTCAAATTTATCTCTCTCACAGTATAAAAAGGAATATCTAGTCTAAAGTTGAGTAAAACTAACTAATTAAAAACAATTTGTACAGAATCTTATCAAAGTAAAATAAAATATAGTTTATTTAAATTTTTCTTGTCCAAACATGAGACAGAGCTTTAGACATTGTATCGAAAATTCATACATTGGCATAAAAACGTGCAGTTGTCCTTGCTATCTCCATAAAAGCGAGACTGTATTCGCTATGAGTCAGGCATGATGTAAGAAATATGTTTACTGACCTTCCAATAACTATTGATAATTTTTGTTTATTCAAACTTCAATCCAATGCAATTATCAATACACTTTAAACAAAGGAAATTATTATTTATTTAAACATTCCTCATGATGTTTACTTTAACTTAAAGCTCGTGTTTGGTGGGTATCGAACCTGCACTTCCTCAAGATATATAATCTTAAAGGAAATACTGAAATTAATTACAGAAATAAACAACTGTAATAAATATATACATTACAATAATCCAACAGCTACGCCCCGTGGTGTCCAGCATGCAACGCTTTGGGCCCGGCATGGAAGGAGCTTACCAATCGGGCGGCGCGCAAGTCCCTCTCCATGAAGACTGCGGCCGTTGACGTCACCAAATCACCAGGACTCAGCGGACGTTTTGTTGTTACAGCTCTGCCGACTATATTCCAGTATGTTAAAATACTATCGATGATATATATACATGTTTATGGATATTGATTTGATAAAGTGCAAACAGAACTGTTATGTTATATAGATATAAAAGATATAAATACAACTAATTGGTGGTAAGTTTTAAATGCTTACGGTCTTCTGGGTATATACCACAGCAGCACACTAGAACAATTTCAGCCACTAAAGTAATGTGTAAATTCGTTTCAGTTGAAGGATGTTTTAGCTCAGTGATATTTTGGCTATATCTTAACATTTCACACAGTGTAACTCAATGTGATATTATGTAAACATTTTAACTTAAATGTATTACAACTTCTACTTAAATGTAGTATATGTGATACTCATGCCAGTTACTATCAGGTTTTATTTGTTTCTGTCAATAAAAAATATTTCTAGATACTTTTTCATTAAAGTTTAAGTAATTAAAAATACTTTCGGAACTAGACTTTTCTAGAAGTCCAAGTCTGTTATGCTGAAGGAATATTGATCGCTTTATCGACTACAGAGAAGCCTCATTTTAGAACCCCACACTGTAGCGTTATGAAAAAACTCAAGCTCTGATTATTCCCTTTATCATTGAACAAATATTTTCAGTGTAAAGGACGGAGAGTTCAGACAATACAAAGGTCCGCGTGACGTAGAAGCGATGTTGAGCTTCGTGGAGAATGAGGGGTGGAAGGGGACCGAGCCGATCTCCGCTTGGAAGTCTCCAGACTCTGTTCAGATGAGCCTTGTGGCTTATTTCTTTAAACTCAGCCAGGCTTTGAGGGTGAGTTGTATTTACTTAGTTATATACACCGTGACACAGTTTGGAAGTTAACAAATTTTTGTTTATTATCTTCATGTACACAGATTTTAATAAATCATTAATATTAATTTTATATCGCGGATCCGGTTGAGTTTTCTTCCGGCTAACCTGACAATCGAGTTGATGGTTGTGTTATAGAAACTTTACAGTAACTTACAAGTTTTTAATAAGAAGTGTAGATGATACAACTTTTAAAATGAACAAAAAATTTTATCAAAAACGCTACAAATATTTTACCTTGAAAAGAGCTGAACTTAGTTTATACTTAAGTTGTTTGTGCTTAGTACAAAAAAAATTCTTAGTAGTGCAACTCTTAAACTACTTTCCGTCCCTTATGACAAAGAGTATGCTAATATACTATGTTCCTTGAAGTGTACTGTAGCTATTAAAATTGCTGAGGTAACTAGACTTAACATCTCTTGTCTGCTGAAGATGAGCGCAATGCGATGCAGTATCATCATCCTAATAGCACATTGTTATAGCAGATCACCATCGCACGTCTAGGTCGTCTCGTCAGCAAATAAATATAAAACTACATTTAATATTATTACAGAGTGTCCACAATATGCTGATGGAGACTTACGGCTTGCCAACCTGGGGCTCATACCTCATCTTCGCTGTTGCCACTATATTCATCGGAGCACTGCTTGGATTGGTGAGTTGGCATCAATTATTACTTCTTCTCATTATACCCTCTTCGTACCTGATGGTTGTATTTTACCTTCATAAAGAGTCAGGTCTTTTGTGCAAGGTAGAAAAAGGTCTTCAGTGGATGTGGTGTCATTCCACTCCCATGTTACATAACCTGTCTTCCATCTGACAGTGTGTCTTTAACAGTATATGTTGCACATCATTGTTAAACTTATAACAAACTATTGTCATTACTTACATATGTTAATAAAGTTATTATATTATTAGAAAAAAAGTAATGATTTTACGTTAAATAATATAGAATGAAAAAAAGAAATATCTTAAATTAAATCTTCATTCTCTTGCTTAGGCATTGGAGATCCACACATATCTACCAAGTGTTAACTTTACTATTTTGACATGTGCATATAATGCACATAACACTCACTACTTGTTATAAGCCTCTTTAAAAGATCATTCTAATTCCTTTTTGTATATATTACTAGTTTATAGTTTTTTTTTATATTTATTTATTTGTGAACAAGAAAACTTATAGAATTACACAGATTAATGGTAGAAAAAAGCCAAAACGGGTTTTCACATGTAATTTTTAAGACCTAGTTAATGTAAATTTAAGGATGCCTATTTATTCTAAATTCTAAACTAAATATTAACATTCAAGCAGAAAAAAAAATGTTAATAATTTACAAACACAGGCACTGCTGGTAGTAAACAGATCGATTTTATGTTTTAGTACAGCTGCTTTCGTTCAAAGCGGTAATGAGTACATTTTCCGAATAATGCTAACATGCTGACACAATGCCATGCTGCACAGATGCTGGTGTGCGTGATTGACCTGCTGTACCCGCCGCGACGCCCCGAGAAGGTGACGGTGTCGCTCGCCGAGGCTGACAAGCGCAAGTCGCAGAAAGGAGCCAACAAGTCTGATGATGAACAGGTACTATTTTTATTTTCCACGTGACCAGCGAGACGTTCACCTGATGGTAAGTGTTACGCTTGCCCATGACAACATGCTGCTAGTTAAGATGGTATACACTGCACTACATTACGCTCATCTTGAGACATAATTTCAATTTCGTTGCCCCAGTAATTTCTCTAGCTAAAACACCCTTCTGTGAACACAGTAATATTTGCACATTACTGTTTAGCTGTTGAAGTAGGAGCTACAGTGGTGGTACTTAGACAGTCTCCGGCAACAGAGAGCTACCTAAAGTAAACTTGTAATATCGCAGCTTCTAAATGCATGTAAATCAATATATAAAAATCAATTGCTGTTCATTAGTCTCGCTAAAACTCAAAAACGGCTGGACTGATTCGACTAATTGTGGTTTTGAAGTATTCGTGGAAGTCCAGGGAAAGTTTAAACTGTGAGAAAATATGAAAGAAATGCTGGGAATATAGTAAAAACAAAAATTTCGTATTCACTTAGAAACTATCCTTTTGAATGTTAAGCATTTAATGTTCGTCTCGTCGTTTAGAAATCAAATACAACTTCAAATAATATTATTCTTTTTTTTTTAACATTTGAGATTATTAACCAACAATTTCTGATTGTAGCTGTAATATTTTACAGACTTTAGCGGGAATCAGGGCGTGAAGGCTTTATTTTCTTATTTTAGTAAACTTGAAACATTTTAAAATTATCATTCAACTTTTTCATTTATTAATTTTGAGGCGATACGAAGTTTGCCTAGTCAGCTAGTTATATGAAAAAATTTTAAATTGACTATTACTCACCTCTTAAGTTTACTGCTGATGATTCTCTTTTGCTGGAGACCGTCTATCCTATCTTTGCCACTAAACACTAGTGTGCAAAAATTACTGAATTTCGGTTTATAGGTGAAATTACTTCGATAACAAGATAGCATCTTCGTCTTAGAGGGATAATCATAACATGGTGCAGTGTATATCATTCTATCAAATGTCTAGCAATAATAAAATAGTGTTTGGACTTATACTGTGATGTTTGTCAGGAGCTGATCAATGACGACATCGTCGACGACGCGGAGAACAGGGACGCGCTGGACAGCGACGCGGAGAGGAACTCGCCGAGCGACGTGAGTTCTCTTGATATAAAAAGTGTTACCCTTTTGAACCAACGTTACATTTAAATTCACCATATGGATAGCATTAGCAAAGTATAACTTGAGTTTTTTTTTTTATATACTACTATGCGACGAGACGAGCAAGACCTGATGGTGAGTGATACGCTTGCCCATGACAACGTGGCGCTAGTTAAGATGGTACACACTGCACCACAATGCGCTCGTCGTTAAGACATAAGGTGTTAAGTCTCGTTACCCCAGTAATTACACTAGCTACAGCGCCCTTCCAACCGGAACACAGTAATGTTCGCACACTACTATTTGTCGGTTGCAATAGGAGCTGCGGTGGTACCCATCCAGACGGTCTCCGGCAACAGAGACCTACCACCTGGTAAAAGTAAGAGTAAAGTTAATTGCAAACATGGCGCTTTTTAAGTCTACCAACGGCCGTTTCTACCGCCATGCAGTAATTAGACTACTGTTTCTCGGTTTGAAGAGTGATGTAACCAGTTAAATTAACTCAATAATTTTACCCGCTCAGATAGTACAGTAATTGAAGAGTATATCGTTCAACAGACGGAGGAGGACGAGGCGCAGCAGCCGCAGGCGGAGGGCTCCGGTGACGACAAGCCGAGCGAGGTGCGCAAGCGCCGGCCGAGGAAGGCGGACTAGCCGCACACAACGCACACGCACACGGGAGGGGGTGAGGGGGGGAGCGAGGGCATGCCTTACGTCTCCAGTTGACGGGGAGGGGATGTGTAACTCATGCAGCAGTAACGTACACACGCTCGCAGAGCAGTAACCATGTAGATGACGGCGGTAGTATCATCACACATTCAAACCCGGAAGTTCCGACGCCGTCGCGCATATTTAGCCATTAATAATCGTGTAATAAAAATCTGTGTGAAGTCTTTTAAAACGTGCGTCCGGTTTGTCTCGCCGAAGCTTCCGGATTGCTTTGAAATTTTGAATGTTAAAAGATTTCACACTTATATAATTGACTAAATTATTGAATAACATTATTCATATAAAGTATTTAGCGCCATCTATAGTCGGTGTGCGGACAACTGTGCACTGCGCACGCGCACACTCTTGTAGTAAACTTGAGTTTACTTACCATGGGGGAAAAATTATATTAAAGCAGTATTTACGAATGCATGAAGAAGCTCTACAGCAGCCTGACTTGAAAAAAATCTTTCAGATTCCGCTAAAAAATACAAAATGTCTGACATTTCACATCATTGACGAAGCTGTTCTTCGAACAGAAAATTTGTTAAGTGGTTCTGTAGCCATCGAGCGATTTACAAACGTGTTTAATTACATATATTTATAACCTTTTTTTTTCGGTTGGTTAAAAAAGTAAATTGGAATTGAATAAAATAGATGAAGCTGATCATCACAAATTATATTTTACCTCGACCAGCATCTTGCCGTCCGTACATCGGCAAAACGTTACGGGAACAGGTATTGAAACCATATATTTGCTTATTGGTACCTGTACCTGGTATCAAAGGAAACCTTTAAGACTCAAGTATTTAATTTGAACCAGTGGTACTCAACCTTTTTCCATGTTAGTCATCAAAACGAGTTAGTCAAGGTGTAGCAAAAAAAATTAGGTAATGATTTTGTTTTGGTTTTTGTGATTGTTTAAAATTTTATTAAATGAATGAACGAGGCTGCGCGCGCGCATGTTGCGCTACAGTTTTATTTGTGGAAGTTTTATTATTAAGCAAATTTTCATTTTAATTTGCACAATGAAATTTGTAGCTAAATATATGTATTACAATTTCTAGTTGTTACAAAACATTTTTTGAACGTGACGAAATGTTACAAAAATTTTTTTGCGCAAAACCTATTTAAATTCTTGAGTATTAAATCGTTGCCGATTTTTTTTTGCGGCTGACAACTTTCGCTATCGTTTTTGGTGTCGCCATGAGGAAAAGTTTGAGAACGACTAATCTACGCTGTAAATGAAAATGTGTTGTCTGTATCAAGTCGGCCATTTTGTTAATATTTTATATGGCTATGAATATATTGAAAGGCTAATAACATTTTTGTGATATCGGACGGCATTGTGCTGATAAATGTTTATATTAATTTTTGCACGTCCATTTTGTTTTTTTTTTTTGCACTGAAAACTTTAGTATCTTAGTCTTAGTGTCCGCGCGGTCACGCATTTGAGTGTCTTAATGTTTTCAGTTGGGCGAGAGGCTCGGAGACGGTGGGAGGTTGACCATTCGAATTATATGACAATCCCACGCGCGCACCCCACTGCTGGGGTTCTCGTTCAATTTGTACTTACGCGAGATTAACCGACATGTATTTAACAATGCATTTTGTAGTTAAAATTTAACTTAAACTATATATTAATCGCTGTGAACTAAACGGTATAATTATATGAAGCGAACTGTTCCCTTAATTTACGCGATTTTTGAATTGTGGCCTATGTCCAGCGCTGGGCATCTATGATGCAAATAACATGGGACTCTTATAGTCCAGTCTTATGGGACTAAGGTCGACGCACATATAGTTACTGCACCGGGCGGCGGTGAAAATAAGTTTTTGCTTTTAACGCAAGTGTAGTCATTTTACTGTATGGTCTTTATCAAAACAAAATTATGTTATACAACTGCAGGCTCATATACACGCCGTCTTCGACGCATTAAATAAAAATGTCCTTCAAATACAATATTTATGGTAAGTGACCATGATAACATGTCTGTATCCCTTATCCCTCTTTAAATACTACTAATCACTAATAATAGCAATTTGAATCTGGTCATAGAAAGCTTCAAATCCCAGCAGTGGGCAGTGAGCTGTTGATTCAATAATTTCGCGTTAATTAAGGGACAGTTTAACACATCGCACTGAATCCGGCGCGGTGTAACGCACTACTCGCTATATACGTACAGACGTCGGTAGTTTTATATATGTATGTAAATTTGCGTTCAGTGTTGTTGAAATTGAAAATGAAATTTATCGCGACACTGAGCGGAAGTGTTTTTTATAATGTTAGCGCTTGTTTCCGTTCCGCTTCCGGTTCTACGCCGGCTGCGACGTACAGTGAGCGTCGCCGCTGCTGTGTAATTGACTTGGCGTTTCGCTGAAATAAAATTTGAATTGTATTTATATACCGCCGTTTCATTTCACAAAGTCCCCGCTTCGATTCCTGCGCTACTGGTGGTTGCTATGAAACCCATTTAACAATGAAAACTCGTACAGAGACTAGAAATTAGTAAATGAAAACTATCACTTCTTAATCTTTATAAATCCGCGCAACCATCTAAAAATATCAAGGTAACATACTAATGTGGCGGTAGTTCCGCTACGTTTAGAGATGTCTTGTCTCGTTACCCCAGTAAACAGTAATATTTACATACTGTCTGATAGCAAGAATAGTATGTGATTAACAGTAGTGTAATTGTTTGGTTTGAACATTAATCCAACCAAGACACAAGCGATCATAATCGGGAGCTCTAGACTACTCGGTAAAATCAACTGGCCTGATGTACCGCCTATCATTCTTAACGGAGACCTAATTCCCTATAGTTGTAAGGTAAAGAACTTAGGTATTTACATTGACTCCTACCTATCGTGGATACCTCAAGTTAGCGAGGTGAGCAGGAAGACGTATGCTGCAATAAGCTCCCTGCGCAGACTTCGAAATTTTCTGCCCACAGCCACTAATGTTGCGCTTGCAAATTCCCTTCTTCTACCTATTCTCGACTATGCCGATGTTTGCTATCTAGACGTGACTGAAGCGCAGCTGGACAAGCTTGAGCGTATTCAAAATTTATGTATACTATTTATATTTGGGCTTCGCAAATATGATCACATTTCTGATTTTCGTAGAAAACTCAAGTGGCTGCCAATCCGGCTTCGCAGGAATACACATATTCTATCGACTCTATACAACATATTGTTCAATCCTCTCACACCTCACTACCTAAAAAATCTTTTCGAATTTATTTCCGACTCCCATAACCGCACTCTCCGTTCCTCTATAAATCTTTCTCTTAGTATCCCCGCGCACTCCTCTTTCCGAAACTCCTTTTCTATCACGGCAGTTCGCTTATGGAACTCATTACCCATCCATATTAGATTGTCCAAAACACAATCTTCATTTAAAAGACAATTAACTGATTACTATCATAATGGCTAAACCCTTTCTTCTGTTATATTGTACTGTTGCTTGTTATATTTATCATCAAAATAGTCCATAATTATTTTTAGTGCACCGCTACTTACCTTTGCTTACTTTTTATTTATATCTTCTTTTCCAGTGGGTTGTCTGGAAGAGATTGCTGCCTGAGCAATAAGACCGCCCATTGTACATTTTTGTTTTGACTTATGTATTTCTTTCTTTTGTTAAATTTGTTACTGGTGTACAATAAAGAATATTTATCTTATCTTATCTTATGTGGTACCTGGACGGTCACCCGCAAATCTACCACCGATATAAACAAAAATTAAACAGAACATCATTCAAATGTCTCTTTATTCACGTATGTACATAAAATAAGGTGTCGAGATAATTTCACATCCTCGTTACTGTATAAAGTAAATAATTTAATGTTCTCAAATACAAACAAGATTACACAAGGTTTTAAGTTTTTATTTATAATAATTAAAATTGTTTCGTGAAGATTTTTTTTAAACGAGATTATAATAGTAGAAAGAGAGAAATATATCATTATGTTCGTCATGCAAATTTTCAAATCTCTCTTCAGCCAAATCCAGCGACAAAACGAATACAAATTTGTTAATAACAATATGATTATATAAAATTGTTGTCGCGCCTCAAAATTACAATCTAAACGCATTTAATTAAATCAATATAAATAGTAAAGGGCAGGGGATAATAAACGAGCGATGATGAAAAGCGATATTTTATTGTCGAGATCGAAAGGTTAATCATAAAAAAAAATAAACATCCCACTCGATACTCCCACCGCTGGGATCCGGAGCCCCCTTTCACAAAAATTGATGGATACATTAAATACAATTTCATTTATTAATAAAATTAAACCAAGCATCAAAACGCACAGTAATATAACTGGCACGCGGTCTGATCCACATTCAATTGCAAACGGAGCCGGTCTTTGGGATCTTGAAAAACTTACATACAACCGATACATGATGCATTCAACTTGTGAACGTGCGTTGTGAGCGCGGCGGCCATGTTGCGATCGCACAAAATGGCCGAGGGGGGCAACACCATCGGAACACAAAAATTTCATATATCATCCACCGTTGGGCATACGCCTCCCGCAAACATGTCCACGCCCAGAAGCCCTCTGCAATCGAGGACCTCGTAGAAAAACACAAAAACTATACTTAACCTAAAAAAAGTCCAATCTCCGTACGCAATGTAAAAAATACTTAAAAACTATTAAGACAGAGTCCCACCCCGGGCCACGGGCTGCGGACGCGTAAAAAAAAAAAGACTAGAACGTTAAAATATAATTACAATTAATATAACTTACATTAAAAATAATACAATCACAAAATATAAGAGATTTGATGTGATACACGACTGAATTAGTACACGCGCATATATAGTCGACTAAATAACGATAGCGGGTCAATCTCACGGTCGCACGCGTCCGACTGCGCAGGTTACAACAGAAGACTTAACACTTTCAAGAGAGCTTATAAAGCGAATTTCATTAATCCCAACACATACAGACGCCATTATGAAAATTCACTTAATTTATGGATGGATTTCCTTATCCGAAATCATTTACATTTTTCCCGCCCAAAATGGTCGCTTCAAAAATCCCACACCGTTAAACCTACGATGCTTACTGATGTCAAGTATAAATGTAGTCCGCAAACATGTCTAGAAGCCATTTTAAGTAACGAGATTATTTCAACCGCGACATTAACACGGTCCAATGTTAGATGGCCATAGACTACATAAAAGATCAGTAAAACTTTAATTTCTATTAAATACGTAAAAAATTGGATTAGAAATGTAATCGGGTTTATAATATATATATATAAAAGTAAAAAAAGAACATGTCGCCTTAGAGAACTAAGTTTATGTACTTAAAGCAAACGACGACAGCCGGAACCGGAAGTTGTAAATACATGGCAGTGATATCATTTTTTCGGGATAACGTAAGTATCGTTACCCCAGTAATTTCACTAGCTGACAGCGCCATTCAGTAATCACTACTGCTCGGCGACTGAAACAGGAGCTGCGGTGTTGCCACAGATTAATTATACTTTAACAATTATGCTAATTGGGAAGAAATGGCCGATTGCGACCACAGACTATGTTACCAGGGAAGAAATATTCAAACGCTTTGCGATTATAATTCATATGTTACATTTATATTAGATATATGTGGATTTTTGTGGGATTTTGAGAATTGACTTCATTGACTCGTTCTTTTAGTAAATATAACGCTAACAGTAATTGGATGCCTTATTAACAACAAAAAAATGGACGCCATGCAAATCAGCCATTGCTGCGTCCCGAGTATTTCACATTACTTAAATTAACGCCGTCAAGCGTTTACTATACAATTTGTATGGTCTATATATACTTATATATAAAAAAGTTCGCTCACTCTTCCGCCTGTCCGTTACTACAATAGGGAATATGCATATGATTCTAATGACAAACAATAATTTCTTAACACATCTTACTTTAGAATTATCTATGGTCATTCATTTGGATTGAATTTCCTTTTCGGACAGAGGATGAATTTTAGTGTTCCAAATTCAAAATATTTAAAGTAGTCAAGTCCATGTAGAGGGCATTGTCTAGGATATTTATTGGAAGTTCGTTATATGCCAGTGGTTGGCAAGTTATGGGCTCACAGGTCAGTGACCTATTCTGTATTATATCATAATTTTTTATTACAAAACTGAAGTACATTTAATAAATATATGTCTGAATGTAAACTAGAGAACTGGTTGATTTCGATCCGCTGACAAAAAATGGTCGCTGACCAAATAGACTTGATTAAAATAATAAAAAAAATATGATATTATTTGTACTAAGCATTACAAAATGGCGGTGGTTTTAAAACTGTAATTTATTGGTTTTACTTTTCACAGAATATATATACATATTTCCTATTGGCGCCATTTATACAAATAAAGCAGTTGTAACGGTAGTGGCGTTGTTAAGGTTGGTGGGGAAAGACGGTTGTAGTGGGGTCGTTATCCATTTGGTTAATTAATTGACCTACGAGTCACCGGACTCGAACACAATTTATACAATATAAATAATTAAAATACATCATTATCCTTATTACTGGAAGGTTCTTTTATAAATGTAGTATACGCACACTGCGTACCGCGATAAATATATTGCAAATTAAAAAAAAATACGTATAACATCTCGGTAGGAACCCAATAGAAACGCGAAGCGCAATAAAGATTTATTTGTGAAAAAGGAAACCTAGTATTTATACACAACGGTCTATAACCTCAATTCAACATGAAGGCTGAATAGGCTGGTGAAGAGCTTGTATACTCCAGGTCTATGAAACGATCCAGTTAGACTTTTTTACATCATAAATCCATAGTGAATAAAACTAGATAGATCCTTTATACAAATAAATCATTTTTACAATAATTTATAAACGATGCCACCATTGAGCGTATTGCAAAGCGTCATCATCAGCCGATGGATGCAGAATCATCACCAGCTCGCCAGTTGACTTAGAGCAGGCTCTTCACCACTTTCACCACTCGAGGATATTACTAAACCATCGGCCGTCAAACTTTATATATATACACAGACAAAAGTAATTTTTATACGATTGGTATTTAAACTAGATTGGGAATAAAATAAAGACAAGCCAGTGACGTTTATACAATGGCTCAATGGTTTTCAAGACGCGATCAGCTGATTCTGCATTAAAAACAATTGACGAAATGTATTAGCAGTATAAATATAATAATCAAATATAATTTAGCCTCGATATACTTAGTACTAAATTCAATGCATAGGTCATACCTATTACTAGTAACACCGCGGTGGTCGTGCACCGCGGAAATGTTTGTCTACGCGCTGACGGAGATAGCATGAATACGGTGTGCAGTTCCGCATGCCGGCCAGTTTCCGGAGCGTCGACAGAGACGAAGCTATATCACCTCTCCCTGTCTAACGTGTAGTTATCTCCGAAGCCTGTTTGAAGCTGGCATTACGTAAACATATATGGTTGTCTGTCTATTCGTTCAACAGAAACATGCGTAGAAACGCGACATGTCTATCCCCCAGTACGCGTCCAGTTGGTTTCTGCAAAAGGCATTTTTTTGGATTCAAAAAAAAGGATACAAACATGATATCACGTAATAATAAGTGATACACTTGAACATGACAATGAAATCGTAGTTTAGATATATACATAACACACGGCAATCGTCACTTTGAGACATAATTTAGAAAACTATCTAGGAACTAAGTAATATTTGTACTTTACTGCTTGTCAGTAAAATTAGAAGCTCCGGTAGTGTAGTGAAAACATTCTATCATGTTATATACTATTTCGATTGGAAAAAGAAACATCAGTAATAAATAATAGCAAATGTAACTTACCATCAGGGGTCCATCGGATGAGGTGGCGACGCCCCGCAACTGCTGTCCTCAGAGTGTAGACCCTCGCCCATATCAGTGCCGACCTGGAAACGTGCATTATAGTATTTACGCATGAGTATGTACCAGTTCAAGTACAATTTTAATAAATAAAACGTGTACCAGTAAATAAATGTTTAAGAAATATGATGTTAAGAGTCGAAGTTACCTTGAGCACGTCATGCAGTGAGCTCATGCTTCCCAGGCTGAGCGGAGTGATGGAGCGCTCCAGCAGTAGCGAGCCGCTCCCCTGCGACCCGCCACCTATCGACCTGATCGCGCACAAACAATTATCGATCATAAATACCACACCGACTGTGACCCACTGGTCATCCAATTAACTTGGAAGTCTCCAGTTGTTATCTTGTGCCACTTATGAGGAGGTTAGAGGATTATAAATGAGTTTAAAAACTCGCCTGGTTGGCTACCATCGTCAAATAACAGTTTCAAGTTTTGACTATCTAAGGTTACAGTTTTTCCCAACGCCCCACAGAGGGGCATTTTAATTCTTAAGGGGGGCAATTCGAAGATGGTCTCGATGCGAGTTAACCCTTTCACTCCGGGCCATTTAAATGCAATGCTGGATTTCGGAGCTAAATTTAACATGTATGTACATACATACAACCAATAATTTAAGTTTCTTAGTGAACAATTAAATTTTTTAACATTTAAAAATATATGTATGTTACATAAGGGGAGGGAGGAGACAGACAGTAAAAAACACTGATCTAAGGCCTCCTTACCACAAAGTTGAGGTCCATTGAAGTATTTTGTGAATAAAAAATATCAATAGGTGTAGACATCAGTCTCCAGTTTATTTAAATTAAACCCGAGGTGTTTGTATCCGTGTAGTAAAAACTTCGGCAGTCTTATGTAAGTCAGATTATAGATAAATGTAGCGTACAAATGTTTACCTGTCCATGCCGCGCGCCATTGTCTCGTTGGGCCCGTCGGTGGTGTCCCTGCGCCGCCACGAACCTATAAGAAACAATTTAGTAAACATTAAATTACAAATGGAATCAACTAAAGAAAACAGATTTACTAACTTTGTGACGGGTGGTATTTGTGGAAGTCTTTAAAATTTACTTTAAGAGTAGACTTGTTCTTAGAAAAAAAATGCGAAGAAACCTAGATTTAAAGTTCATTTTTTTTTCTTGAAGTTGTACCACTAAGGTAACAAGGACTACAGCTTCTTTCAAATGTAACAAGGTTATTATACCGTTATAAGATCCGGTGCCGTGGGATATGGTCAGGGGTGATGTCCGTTTGCTGCTGTCCCGGCTTCCGTACATCTGAAATGAAAAAAAAACATCATTAATAAAGTTGTTTAGAACTATTGGTTACCACTTCTAATTATAGTCTTGATTTACGAGAAAACATCGCACAATACAAAGACGACATCTGACCTGCTGCTGATGCTGGTCGTCCGCCGTCTCCACGGTAGTAGGCAAGTCAAGCAGCCGCTGCGACCTGATGCCGTCGCCGGGGCCCATGTGTGACACGTGAGCGAAGTTAGTTGGCGCAGAAATCAGCCTCGAGCGACGCTCCGACCTAGATACAACAGGGTTGACATGTCATTATTAAAAATTACAATTAAATACACCACTCGGCCTGAATAATGGATTGTGACTTGATTATCGAAGCTGCCCTGAATCCTGGCAATAGGATAAAAAGGGTCCCATACTTGACCATTCTGTTTATTTAATAATTATCTTTTAGTGCAGAACTTTAGAAAAATCTATCGAAATCGTCTCAACTTAATCTTCTGTCATTACCACATTTTATTTTGTATTGAGTAGGAAATTTTCAGGTTCTGTGGAGATTGTTATTCACTTCCGAAATATTTCCTCATATATATATATATATATATATATTTATGCAAAATCCAAACAAATATATAAATTATACAAAAGCTAACCTATACTTACAATCGATTATGAGCTTCTATTGCTTGGTGTGACTGCTCTCTTACTGAGAACCTTCTCTTGTTGGTGCCCCACGAGCTAATCGTCTCCACATTTAAGGGACCTTCCGCTGTAACAGGAAACATACTATTGATACAATTAATATAAACATATGTACGTCTAAAACGTACTTCCTTTTTGAATTGCATAGCAGTGAGCAAAGGTATGAAGCTCACTAAATGTTTCCATAGCAGGACTCAGGAGCTTTTCTCATACAAGGAAAAAATCTAGCAATTTTTCTATCACGTGGGTCAAGCGCATGTTTAATTATGGATATAAATACGTTATAATTATAACGTTTACTTACGTGTGAATAACGGTCTCAGGTACACAATAAACGGCGCGGAGTCCGATGAGAATGGGAAGCCGTTGTTACCCCCGCCCCCCACGCACACCACGTACCCGCACTCGTCGAGAGGGCGAGCGTTTGCTGCGAAAGAAACTTTGATTTAGAAATTTCAAGAGAAAAGAGAATGGGTAGTTCTAGGCTTATGTAATCTTAGTCAGGCACTAACTATATAATAAAAACTATAATAAATAAAATATAGCACAAATTCACTATGACATTTGTTTGGCCATTGTTGGATACAGATGCCCCTTCATGTATTACTTTCTGATCGTCAGTCCTCACACCACCCAGAACATGTTTATGGAAAATTTGCAGCATCATCCGAAAAAAGTGTGCCATTGTAATATTTTTTACTGATATTAGTTTTTAAAGCGGATATCATTTCATTTAATTTTTATCATTGTTGGATGAAAATGACATTGAACCTGCGGCGCTGGAAATCTTTGGTAAAGTCTATAAACCATCCTCCTTCCTAGAGGATGGTTACAGGCTGAAATGATGTTTATAATGAAGGTGGACCGACAATTGCACGAAGGTCGCAAGCTCGGTAGGTAAGCTGTATAAAGGAAAATAACCAAAACTCACGTAAATTTAGAGTCTGCACCCAGTCGCCGGACTCGATGTCGTATATGTCAATATGCGAAGATGTGAAAATCAGCAGGTGGGTGTCGTTGATGGCTGAAAGGATATTTCATCAAAAATATGGTTTTAGAAGGAAATATGTAGATGATGTTTTTGTACTTACACAAAGATGACTCATCTTAAAGAATCGTCTTATAACGAAATATCAAAGAAAAAACATTGCAACTATGTCTTTGTCTATGAACACAGTGATGAGAAATGTATGGCTGTTACTCTCACCGTGGTGCAGCGGCTGTGCGGTATACATGATCTCGGCGTCACGAGCTCGCATGCCTGCCCGGTCCACATACAGCGCTAGCGCACTGAACACGAGCAACCAGTCGGCGCCAGCGGCACGAGCGCACAGCGGTCTCGCGCCCGAGTGGGACAGGAACATGTTCACTTGGTTCTCAGGGTGCACCAGTGCTGCAAATAGCGAGTGCATATTATATTTATTTTTATTGTTATATATACACATGTATTAAAATAGCACAGCAAGTAACAATTATTAGTCCCCGTAAGTAATAACGAGTACATTGGACAGGACACTTGGCATGATACATGGTGTAAAAATACTTTTGTAGAATAGGACTATTTACTTTTAACCAGATTGTACCATTTGTTTAATATCATTAATCACTTTACACAGCAAATTACTCTAATAATCGCAAAACGGAACACATTTGCAAGACTACTGTTTGACGATAAAGGGATGCCTTAATACCACATAAAAAGATTTAATCATTTATTAAATAATAAAAACTGGTATTAAATATACTAATAATATGTACTTACAGACTGCGGGCTGCTCTTGCGCCCGCCGCGGCTCGGGCAGCGCGTGCGCAGCAAACCCTCCACGGTAGCCGAGCAGCAAACGAGCGCGGCACAGCTGCACCGAGAGCACCGCGCCCGGTGCGCGTAACTCAGCCACGCGTCGCCGGCGGGTCGCAGTGCGCGTTATTTCGTATACATATACCACCCAAGAGTTCTGCAAAGTTATGCAAGATTCACATTAACATTGTATGACATATCCAATAAGATTTTAAGATTTTTGATATCTTGTTCGGGTGAGCTGCGATCCGCACTGAATGCTCGCTAGTTGATATGTTAATACAAACCAAAGTAATAACGATGCTAGTAAGGATGATAAACACTGCACCGTGTTATGCTTATCGCTTTGAGACAAAATGATAAGTATTTTTACATATGTGATTCTCCTACTTACAGCCCCCTTGAAACAATTACACAGTATTTATTGCACACTACTGTTTATTAAAGAAAGGGTACAAAAAAATAATTAATCCAGGGATGATCTTATACATTTTGTGCTCACAAATAATATAAAAGGATAGATACAAAGATCACCAACCTGTCGTTTACAAACAACGGCGAACCCGTAAGCGGAGGCGTGTAATTCTCCAACAGCCAAGTCAACTGCTCCTTTAGTTTCTGCTAACTTGACACTCTCCACCTCGGGGCACTCCAGCGCACGGATGGGCACTAAACGCACATGTCGGCCACGACCCGCTATAACCACTGTAAAAGAAAAACACTACTCAAAATCTTTCAGTATTTTGGGCAGGCACTTTTCACTGCCATCGGCTACATAGTCATTTGACATCCTATGAAATTGAGGTAAATATTAGCCCATATATATTTTTAAATAAACAAAACGACTAAACGACTGGACGTTGACTTGATAGTGTGTAATACTCCCGGCCATAATTATATAACTCTAGTTAGGTTGACAAACACTACACCACACAGTACTCGTCGCTTGGAGACATGAGATGTTAAGCCTCGTTAGCTCAGTAATTTCACTAGCTACAGTGTCTTTATTATTATTAATGTTTTGTTTGAACTGTGGTGGTACCTACCTAGACAAACTTCGGTAGTAGGTTTCTCCCAGTCTATCTACTAATGATGATGATTTACGTACCTAACAATTGTTCGTGCGGCACGTAACGCATCTTGGCGACGGGAGCATGCGCCCTGCGCGGAACCAGCTCGGCGCGCTCGAGGTCAAGCAGAGCCAGCCCTGGTTCGCCGCCGACGCAAAGCCGCGAGCGCTCTAGCACGCACGCGCACGTAGCGCCGCGTATCAGCGCCGCGCTTGCGTCAGCCACCACGGACGCGGAATACACCTGGACGTAATCAATAACAATTAATAAGCCTATCGGGCATAAACGAAAGACACGCTGATCCTGTTTTTCTTCTTCATTAGGAAGTCCTTCGTTATACATTTTACTCATATAGATTGATAAGCACAGAATGCCTCATATGGGAAATGGGTTAGGACATATTCTATGTTGTTTCATTTAATTGGTCTCCAGCAACATAAACTTAACAATAGTATAATGTGTATAATACGAATACCAACACATTTGTCTGGGAGGTTATTCCGTTTTAATATCCTATGCAGTTCGCTGAGCGCGACAACCCATTTGGTCTTCTCCGACTCTGATTCCGCCAGCATTAACGTATGATAACGTTTGCCACCTTCCAACTGTGACGTTGATATCTGAAAGAAATATATTTAACGTAAATACAGAAGAATCCACCTAAAAACATGCAGATATGTTATGAGAGAGTAGTAAATAAAAGAGACATTTTTTAAAAATATTAACTGATTACCGAAAAGCATGTATTTCATAACGTTTTATTTTTATAAAAACACATTGCGCTCGTCACCGTAAGATATTAAATGTTAAGTAAATAAGTAATTTTACTTATTACAACTTCCTTCAAACTGGAGCAAAATATTGTTTGGACACAAGTATTTGGCAGAAGCAGTGGTGTATGGTTCTTAAATAATTGTCACTGTTACACCAAAACTTCAAGGAGTTAGATAGTATATGCTTACCCTAAATATACAAGGTATGTCACGCTTGCTGGCGTGTATGACATCAGACTCCTTGACTGACGTAACGCTAAACTCTGGATCCCGCATGTCAAGAACTTGGCTGACACAGACTGACGGAAGCGCATTTCTAAAGAGGAAAATAGAGTCATTAAGATTTCTACAATATTTTCCCATTCAAAAACGTTTGCCCTGACGTTACTTACCTGTCCTGCGAAATGTCGTACAGGAACAGTTTGAAGTCGCAAACGACCACAAATTGACGCATCCAACCTTTCTTCACGCCTCCTGGTTTTGGAACCTAGGAAAAATTTATTTAATATTAAAACTTACGTCGATTTTATTAAATTTATTAAACTTTATCAGAACACTCATAAGTCTGTTTATATTACAAGACAAATTAATGCCGTCAAGCATTCTTTATCAGTCATCTACAATATGAACATCATAAATCGTTTTGCAAGACATGCTAATATTTTAGCGCAAATTTAGTTACCTTCACATAACCCTCGTAGGCAGTGCCCTGACCACGTGCCGGGTCAATTCCTAGCGGGCGTCGGCTGCGCTCCGGTGGCAGCGGACAGCGTGCTGCGACGCGCGAACAGCAACGTGTGTGCACCGCGAGCCCGCAAGTCTCGCACACAACTCCCTGACGAGTCAGTCCGATCTGTAAGCAATGTCATAATAGTTTCTTTTTAGTTCCATCTAGCGATGAGACGAGCGTGACGACTTGATGATATGTGATACGCTTGCCCACGATAATGTTGGCCATCACAATGTCCCTGTTGAGGCATAAGCTTCGTTACACCAGTAACTTTGCTAGCTAGAATGCATGGAAACCGAAACATAGTAATGTTTACACACTACTGTTTGGCGGCAGAAACAGGAGCTGCCATGATACATATGGTTAGAAATAACGGATTCGAAAAAAACCTGCCACCAACTTAACTCCACAACTTGTGTATGTAATGAAATGTAGACCCCGTGTTACAAAACGTTTTGTCATTGCGCCACGGAGGCAGTTAACATAAAAATATTAAAAAAGGTACCATTAGCGATGTACAGTGATTACACTTGGTGGGACTGCTGAACGTCCGGACGAGGAACTGGTGGATCTTTTGCTTGCCTCCCGGTCCCATTGACGGATCCTGAAATGAATACTGACAATGAAAATTATTTTAGATATATATCTTTAAAAACATAAAACAAATAAATTTATTAAAATATTAACTAACAAAAGCATATCTAATCATTGATGTATACAATATATTCAATGTATTTAGAGCTTCATAGGATTCGTTTGTACGTCACCACAATCCACATCCTCTGACCCTCACTTGGATAGCGTGGTAGAAAGTCGGTTCCACTTGTGTGAAATTGCCTCGTGATTCAGTACTGGCAGTGATTTATACTATCTTATAGGTAAAGAGATGTAGGTTCGAGTCTCACCGTGGACATCTCACTGGGTGAACTCTTACTGGAGGCCGGGGATGCGGCCCTCTGCTCCATTTCATCGGGAGACTCCGCTGATCCGCTCAGCGCAGTCGACTGTTGTGATCCGTACATTAACTGAAATGGTTTATTAAATGCAAATGTATAATTTTTAAAAATGAAAAATTGAGACATCGTAACACAGGTAATATATATGTAACATAAACAAAAAAAATTAATAATCAAAATAAATCTTGAAAGGAAAATTAAATACACAAAACTAAGGGAGGTTAAACGAAAAAACAAGGAAATAAAAAACAATTACAAAAACTAATAAGTTTTCAAAAGAGGCGTTTACTATATTGAATATTCTTAACCACCACCAAACGGATATGTTATTATTATTAGAAAAAGCCAAAGCTTATACATGGAGAAATAAATAAATAAAAAAATAATACCTTTGCATTGCAACAATGCTGAGCATTTCTGTAACGGTATTGCGGCGACATCTGTGCACGGGTAAGCGATGAAAACAAAATGAAAAACATGGACGCAAACAAAAAAAAAATAAAGAAAATAGCAAAAATCAATATACGGTGACCACAACTTACAAGCTTTTATAAATATATCTTACATATAGAATAGAATCCGGTCTTAGATAAAAGATATGTAAGAAATCTGTAACCACTTTTAGCCGTTGATTAAAAATATTTAAAGAATTATACGAGATATTTTAAATTTTTATTATACTCTTTATTTTCCTAAATACTTGGTCACTTTTAATTATCATATAGCCAGGTGATTTGCTAGGTCATAGGTTTACAATCACTAGGTCATTAAAGTAAATAGATCGACTTGATGTATATATAATAAAAAAATTAGAGGACCTAATAAAAAATAAAAACAATCATTTATTAAATTTTTTTTCGATACTTTTATGAAAGGCTATTCTATATATATATCATGAGAGCTATATCAACTACCTTAAGTCTGAAATTAAAATATAATCGGACTATTTCTTTATTACTTTTATTTTAATTACTTAGATTATTAAACTTTTGATAGATTGGTGGAAAACGGTCTTGACTCTCTCATAATAGGCTTTTTATATATACTCAGATAAGTTCATTAAATATATACTCTTAGTTGGCTGGTTTGTTGAACCAGCAACGACCGCATCACTTAACATCAGGTTGAAATCGAGCAAAAAAAACATCAGGAATTGCTACCGCTAGCGGAATGTTAAGACAAAACCTTGATAATATATATATTAGTCACGATATGAGTAATGCATTAATGCTAAAGCATTCTGTTTATTTACATTATCAATTTTTTTAACAAAAAAATCTTACCTTTTGCTCGTTGTTCATAGAAGCGACGTTATCGTAATGCCTCTCAGTAGGCGCGTCTTTCAAAAACTGATCCAAGTAACTCATCTGCGATGGCGGCCGGTCCAAAACTGAAATTTGAAAAAAGTAACATCAGTAAAATAACTCGGTTACAAGTAATGAAAATGTATATATATATATATATAAAAAAAAGAAAAAAACCACATATAAACCAATCCCAACCGAAACCACGTTCACATAAACTATACACTATTACGCATAAAACTAAAAAATAATTATGGTGGCAATATCGTGGTACAGGCGAGTGCAAAAGTGATTTAGTGAAAAAAAAAATTTAAGCACCCTCGAATTTTATATTTATGTCCGTTAATTATTATATTAAACAAGACTCATTGTGCTACGATGAAAAAGAAAAAAACTATACGAGCGAAACACTTCCGCAACCGACTGTACAGAGACATTTTAGTTGACTATAAATAAGGACTACGGACATGCAGTGGACGCTTACAATCGACGCTATACAAAACTAAACCCAGCCGTGTATACGTCGATCCAACTCACACAATACTTGCTAAAGTTAAAAAAAACCTTAAAACTTAAAAATTATATTTATATTACAAAGCATTTGTTTTTCCGACGAATAGCTGAGACGAGCAAAACGTTTAGTCTAAAGCTTAGTTTACAATTTCTCTAATAATAATACAGCCCGCGCAGATCTTTAAAAAAAATTAAAAAAAAACCAATAATATTGCATGAGTGGAGCAACGTTAACCTTCAATCTAAGGGGTGTTTACAAACTGAGGAGTAAAGTAATACAATAAAACTGATTAGTCAATACCTATGCGTATACAAACAAGTGTTAAAGAAAAAAAAAACCATATCGCTTAGCGCGTTATGTGGTGTTATGGAATGGGCATTATGGGAAAGGTATATGCGAAACAAAAATTACAACGTCGTTTCATAGCACACTATTACAAATATGATTTATGGAATTAAAATTATTTAAAAAAAAAGTAAAAATGAAATGACAAAGGAAAAAAATCTTAAAGTTCTTTAGAATACTTATGTGTCTCTGGTGAAAGAACTTATGCAGTGGCAACATCTCTTTGATGTGCTATTTCTACAATGGGCTAAAACTTAAATGACAATGAGGCGAATGGTCAAGAGTACTCGCTCATAATTTTCTGGATCACATGTTGCTGAACACAGCTGTTCTGTAATTTTATGTGGGATATCTGCCACATCCATGCCACCGCAAGAAGCTTAAGCAAAAGCGAAGCGATTTACACGGTGAGAAGTTTAACGGAAAAAACAATCGAAGTATAGTTGTATAATTGCAATGTATTCCACACCCATCGCTGTTTTCGAGTCATAAATTATTCTAACACATGGCTTTATAAAAAAATAAATAATTATAACAAAATTAAAAGTATATACAGCTCATTATAAACCATTGTATATATCAATTAGGCGATGTGACAAATTGTACGTTCATACCTTCATAAGACTTCTTACACCATCTAAAACTAAATTTACTAAGACCCCAAACCTAATGAATCAAATAATAATTCATATTCATTATGGCACATATATTCAGTAATTCAAAACTACTAAAATTTATTGATTACCGGAGACCCACAAAACAGCGATGAGGTTGATTCTGTGGCAATTTTTTTTTTAATTCTTTACACTTGCTCGTACTTACAAATATACAGACAAAAGTATAAAATAAATTAATATAGAAACGCCGCACAAAGGCAAGAAAACAAATTAGAGTTTTTTGTTTTAAATACAATACCTGTTGTTATAGTATAATTTTGAAGATTGAAATCAAACTAATAAAATATTACTTAGTTAAAACCGTAAATGAGTTGAATGAATGAATGGATAATGATGCAATGGAAGAATGTTTGGTTTATTTATTATTAAAGAGGACTTTGTCTAAGTTACAAACATTCAATGGCTTTGTAATTAGCAATAACAACAGACATTGACAAACATACAAAGGTACATTCACAAACAATTATCTCTACCTCTAATTAGACATTATTATAGACAAAAACTGTTTCAACTTATAATTAAAAAAAAAAAACGAACCATTCTCTTCTTTGCCGCTCCAATATGTGGACGATTTGGCTGATCCTTGCCTCGCTGCTTGCAATAACTTTAGAATTTAATTCCGTGCCTTTAGGACTGTGCCTTTCTCGCAACACAAAACATTCAATATGGACCAATAAAACAAAAGTAAATAACAGGACTGTTACAATTTTAATATCGTATAAACAAGAACAATGCTCTACACATTGTTCCCATAAACAAAAAAAAAACAAATATATAACGAAGTAAATGCAGAATAAATCATGAACTTAAATGAAATCACAAACAAACAAAAAATGTAAATAGTGAAACGGTCTCCGACACTGCAAACTACATCAACACGAAAGTGGAGAAATTCTCTCAAAATTTATAGTGAAAAATATCTGTTGCTTAACAAATCTACTAAAGATTTTATTAAACTTAAGTAGATGTTTAAATTGAAAAAAAAGTTACCAAATGAACTAGTTTGTATAAAGTTTTACAATTTAATTAAATTGCTATATAGGCTGCAGTGTCGAGGAATACAAAAAAAATCACTTAATAAATATCCAAAGACAATAAAATGCACTGAGATTCGTGAACTAAAATATAAAAAAAGATCATTACTTCCACATTGTGCTTGTTTTTAAATAGAAGAAAAACTAACATCGATGTATACAAATACAGTCGACTTAATGTGAAACAAAATACATAATAAAAACATTAAAAAAGGCAATTACTGACAAAATTTGTCAAAATCGAAAAAAAAAATTCTACTGACTAGTTCGACTGGTCGAAGGCATAAAATCTTTGGCAAACATCATACGAGACTAGATTTACGATTACGAGACTAGAATGAAGCTTTAGAATTATTACCGAGTTAATTATTAAAAAAAAGCATAACACTCAATAAATGTAGATCAATGACTCTCATATATGAGACAGTTTGTAAACATCAAAAAGAAATGTAAATGGTACATTAGTAATCAAGAACCATACATCTGATGGTATACCAAAATGGCTACACCCCATATACAGGAGGTGACCCCCAAGAACAATGGTATATAAGGCCTTAACCATGTCCGAACTGCCACGGTGAAAGAAAAGCACAATGTACAAGTTATGTAGAAATAAATATATAAATCAATATTTAAAAACAATATACACATCCAGGAGTAGTAAAAGCCACAGAGGCCATTACCAATTAAAATAAATGCAGTTGGTATTCAAAATATAATGGAAGCACATAGCAAACCATTTTTAAATATTTTTTTATTCAATCCATTTTTAAAATGGAATTTGTTAAAAATCCATTTTTGAAATGATTTTATATTTTTTTTTTGTATAAAATGGCACGGCGTCCAAGATCACAGTTCCAATTGCATTTTTCACAGTATCGCATTATAATTATAATTCACATAGAGTCCATAATGCCACCATTAAATTAAATAGGTGGGCGGGATTCATTTCCGTTTTTTCCGACGCGGCCGACGTTGGGCTTTGTGATGGGAGCCCAAAATTCCATATGACGTCGGGGGCGAGCAGTATTTGTGACGTCACGGATACGTACAATTGACGTTTGTGTATTGGGGTTGGGGATTGTGCGGTAACATGTAACGAAAACAAAAGAAAAAAGTGCACTAAATAAACATAATATCACCACCGCGTATGGAGTACGTGCTGGAACAAATGGTACGTGTATGTATATAGAGATAATTGAAAATATAATACTTATATACCATATTAATACCAATAATAACTATAAACTGAAAAGACAAACTATTAGACGACTAAAAATAAGACCTATGGTATGTTCTTGACTGATACATGTAAATTTATTTATCGATTTTTTTTGGATTTAGTTACAAAAACTTGTATTACGGATAAATCTTTATAATAACATACACACACCTCTTCACATTACTTTTACCCGTGTGCGCCATGATTTATATTAATATTATACATATTAATATAACAAGTAATTTTAAACAATTTTTAATCAACTTAGGTAATATTCCCACTACTGGGAATCGCGACCTTCTCCCACAAGATGATATTTAAAAGTATTTATCCACCTCACTGGCTAAGTTCGGGTTGTAAGATAATTAATAGTTTGTATATTATATAAATAAACAATTAATCTGTATTGTAGCATTTTAGCTTAATTGAAATAACCTTATAACTTTTTAAACAGAACTGAACTATTAGAGAAACCATTTCAGTTTGGCTATACCTATATGCAAGCACTAGTAAGCGCTTGCTTATGTAAAAGTGCTATGGAGATGGCAGAAAAGGTATATTTTCTTCAACAAAGATTATTCTACTAATATACGCAGCCCTCCTATTGTGCTCACTAAAAGGACTCAGCACCTACTCTGATCTCTCCTAATAACCTTTACAGATACCAATCAAGTCCACTCAGTGTGTGCATATATGCGTGCGTGTGCGCAAGTACAATGTTGGTGTATACTCACAGGAGTTGCCGGGCTGCAACGGCGTGTCCAGTTTGGCTTGCATGTCGCGAATGTGCTGCTCTTTACGCTTCATATCGTGAGCGAGAGAGTCCAGCCGTTGTCGAGTTTCCATCAGCTCTCTTTAGAAAATAATATGTAGCGGTGTACATCATGGGAAGAACAAGCAATTTCAGTAATACAAATTAATTTTCTTTTTCTATATACATTGAACTAATATTGATCATCACCACGTAAAAGCGTGTTCATCAAGTGTACTCTTCTTTAGGATTACTTTTAAATGTTCAGATAGACATTAGAGGGGTGGCAGGTAGCCAGATGAACTTAAAAAGCACCTGTCACCGTATAACGACTCTACAACTTGTGTAATCAGATTAAGAATCTCTGTTACAGTAACAGAAGATGGTTCAGCTATATTTATAAATTATAACAGCCATTGCTCCGTTGTGCCTCGTTTCGTATTTTGTATCTCTATGAGTGAAATTAAGCATTTCCTGGGATACCATTGATTTTCGGCTAGAATTGGTCGTGGCAAAGCACTCAATGTAAATCAATGATTTGTTTTTTTGTAAGCTCTTCCACATGTATGATCTAAATTACTATTGTGAGTACCTACCTCTGACTCGCGACCAGTTCGGCCCTTGTCCGACTAAGCTCCTCGCCGACAGCCTGTTTGGCCTGAATCTCAGAGTGGAGTGAAGATTGAAGAGTCAAAATCTCCATCTTATCCAGCTTCTGAGATCTTCGATTGCGCCAGCCGCCGCCTGCGCCCACAGCTGGTGGAGACGATGGTGGTACTCCACTGGAGCGAGCTGCACTAGCTGTTATATACAATATGTTAGCTAGAAGTACAAATAAATACTTAAACAGATACCACTACAGCCTGACGCAATCTTATAAAATCAGTTTGCCGCATGATCTGTTATTCATAATAATGAAAAAAATATATTACTGGATAATATTTTTTAACGAGATCTAAACTTACCGTGCTTTAAGTAATCAAGTTCCTCTGTCATCTTCGTAGCCAATGCCTGCAAATAACCCCGTGCTTCCTTTTCGTCTGCCACCCATCGGATAATGTCTGCAATCTACAACATAAATATAACTGTTAAGTACAGTGGAATACTTCTTTATAAATTACATAAAGGATTACAAGTTTAGACTTATACATAGCATTTTAAGTTTTTATTTATATCTAAAATAAGTGATAATTAAGTGACTATTATTTATAAATATGTAGCACAAGGTAAATTCAGATACAGAAGTAGTGTGTTGTTATGGAAAGCTCTAGACTTTGTTTCAAAAAGTAAAAAGAGCTGTTTAACTACATGTGATGGTGTCACAAGCAGATCAAACCGTCAATAGCTGATTTCAAAGTAGTTTGAACCAAACATAAATGTTTAGTTCATTTTAGTCATTGCCAAACAGAATAAAACTACATTACATTTACATTTAATGTAGCTCAGCAATTTGTAAGCCACCTTCTAAAGTAAACCTGTAACATCTTTGCAGATGGCAGTAAACAGTAAAAAAAAAACTTTAAACGTGCCTGCGTTTCCCAATGTTGCATGGTGTCTCTCTTCGACCGCAACTCCTCTAATTCCATCTCCAACTGCCGCCTTTCCGTCTGCCATCGTCTACCGTTATCAGCCATCTAAGGAAAAATTTAATAGTTATCTTCCCATTTATTTTAAGTTTAATATAAACACTAAAGTTTTTAAATATGGATAAGATATCAAAGTTTCATTGTAATTATATTTCAAGTATATAAACAATTTTGATTAATGGCTAGTAGCAGATGCCTACTGGGAGCTTGTATATGGATATTGTAGTAACACTCATTTCTCATCAAGCATTACTGTGCAAGTCTTATTGTGCACTGTAAAGTTCTATGTTGTGCTGTTTTTTTCTACAATGACAGTCAACATCAATTTTAAATATTGTTAAATGGCAAGTAGACAGTTGATGATAAAACATTTACCCAGAATACCCCAGCCATAAGTTACAACACAGTGATGATGTTATGGCAGGATATTTAAAACATGATTGCTGCACAAGTACATTCGTTAAAACTATCACAAACTCACAAAATGCGTATCGAGAATTGAAGAAAGAACCACCGTGTTACATGGTAAGCATATACCACTGCTCCTAGGAGGCAACAGAGGGGGTTGTTTATATATCGTAACTAGTAGCAATATTCTTCAAACACATACTTTAAAAAATATATTTATCAAATTTCATGTACTCAGTTCACTCACAGCGTCGAGATCCTTGGCCAGTTTCCGGTTCTCATTGATGAGTATCTGTTTATCTTCACTGTCCGACATCTGCTCAAGTCTACGGCTTTCCAATTTCTCTTTGGATGTTTGAAGCTGTAATAAGAAATTCCAATATCACGATTATAAAGTGATAATGAAAAGTTATGTTGTATAATATTAAATTATACCCAAATTTTTATTTAGGGGTCCACAGCCCATTACATGTGGATTTGCATGTTATTTGATTTAAAAGCCTTTAATACTCTGGTGTTTTCAAATTTATATCACTTGAATTAGAGAATGGTGTTTAGTTTCTTTAACACTAATGGTACTGGCTATTGCTATTGCTGGAGACCTTATATCATTCTCACTAGATCTACATTATTATAGGCGAGCGTGAGACTTGCCATCAAGTGAACGACCAGCTCGTCTAGCTGCTTCGTGAAATGAAAAAGACCACATAGTAATAAGTTATTGCACCTCTCTATTGAGTACATTCCTCATAGCGTCACCCTCCTGCAGTTGTTCTCGCAGTGCCGAGATCTCCGAACTGTACCGCGCTTGCTGCTGTGCCAGCGACTCCTTGTATTGTAGCTAAGAGGAATCAATTAAATACGTGTTAGAACTTTTAGTAGGATGCATGTGATCAATGGATATCTTTTCGTTGGATATAAATGGCATTGGACTAGACACATTAAAATTCATGTGTCGGCACTTGTGTTCTGATAATGATGATTCATCAATTAAAGTAATTAATGTTGATACAATGATAGTAGTAATATACCTCTAGAGCCTCCACGTCGGCCTGCAAACGCGCCACGTCAGCCGCCGGCCCACTAGCAGTCGTCATGCTCTCGCTACGCTGTGACCGGAGCGTTTCTTCGCGCAATTTCCTTTCCTGCAAATAAAAAGATTACCTAGTTTATATCGATTATGTTGTAATGAAGCTTGACCAGAATTTTACACGATGTTTAGTAACAACGAGGCCCGAGATGATGAAATGTATCATACATAGGTCTCAATAACTCAATATAAATAATTGTAACACCCATGAAAATGGAACAAAGCTATGTTTACACACTGTCACCATAACATAGTGGTTAACTTCTTGTCTGATAACACAGTCGCGGTTCTGTTCCGAGGTCACATATTTTCGTCCTACACAGAAAGTAGTATTTTTAAGTGTATATAAATACCTTGGTGGCCTCAGCGATGGCGGTATCAAGCCGCGCCTCAAGCTCTCTCCTTCCCTTGTCGCTACGGCGTATCTCCTGGCGGAGAGCGTCGATCTTCTGCATGGCCACCTCCAATTCCTCCTCCTTGTCGCGGACCTGAATGTCATATTACTATAAGTTTTTGGACTTATACAATTCACTTTGTCAATGATAATATAGTGTACTTTTGTCACCTAGTGTTATCTTTAAATCAGAACTAAGTAACGTAAATTCAGTTTTTGTGGGAATTTTAAGTCTTACCTGCCGCGACAGCTTCTGTTTTTGTTGACGCAGTTCCGACAACCTTTCTGATACCTCATTGTACTCGGCCATCGCCAACTTGCATTGCGATAAAGCATCTTTTAATTCCTTATCCTATGTGAAAAAAAAATTGTGTTATCTTTAACTATTCACATTACTGTTTATGTATGAAATAAGTAAATATACCTGAATCAATTAATAAAAATAAACTTTCCACTAATTAGCTTGGATTCCATCTAATTGATTGGTCTCTGTTGCAGGGGACCACCTAGTTAGGCACCATAGCCAATTAGTAGTGTACTATTATCGCAGTGCTTCAGTTTCACGGGCGCTGTTAGTTAGTGAAATCACTGAGATAACGTCTTAACATCTTATGTCACATGGCGACGATTATAATGTGGTTCAGTATGTAACATCCTAACTTGTGCCATATCACTTACATCAAAAGCAAGTCATGCCTGTCTCCGTCACTTAGTCGAATAAAAAAAAATACAATATAAAAGAAATTACTGTTTTTGAAATAAATTACTTTATAAATTTTTCTCGCATTTTAGTTGGCAATATGTGTACATTAAGTAAGTTTATGTTTACATATATAGTCTATTTACTTTATAATAGAATGTTTTACCTGTAATCTTAATTTTTCAAGCGCATCAGTCTTATCCTTATGCAACTCCTCTTTCTCCATATTAAGCGAAGCGACCAACAGTTCCAGCTCGCGCATACGCGTGGGTACGTCCTGAGCAGCGCCGGAAGGATCCTGCGCTGTGACACTGGCACTGAGCTGTTCGTAACACCTCACTTGCGCTTCTAAATCGCTATTCCTCTTTGTTAACGCCGTCATTTCCTCCTTCAGCTGGATCAGTTCTTCTAGAATTGTTTGTAGAAAATAAGTCATTTTCTGTTATAATTTTTATTACATTGAACTTAGAATTTAGCTTTTGATTATAATTCTACTTACTAATATTCGATAAACGTACGTAATCCAGGAAAAAATAAAGTAAAAAAAAATAATAAGTGTAAGTGGTGGCTTAGAACATGAGAATACTATATTAAATTATCCAATAAAAAATAAGAAATTTAAAGTATTTTTAAAATATTTTTTGCCTTCTTTGGGGGATGCAGCATTTTAATCTTCTTAAACCATCTCTGTGGTAATCCTGGGTGTATTACGAAAGGTCCCAATTCTGAGCTACATATCACGAGACGGCTCCGTATTTGCCGACCTTCTAATAAATATTAAGCTGATGACATTAAGTTGATTACTTACCGCTACCGGACTCCAAGCAGGTGCCGCCGGACCTTAGTTCGGCTATTGTCTGCGCAAGCAACGCGTTTTCGCGCTCCAACGCCTTCAACGCGGCACGATCACCGGCGTTCGATGGTGCCTTTAAGTAAAAAAATTACAATTATTAAAAATAATCACAATAATAGAAAAAAAAAATGTTAAGTTTGTTTTTGTCAAAACGTCGCATGAAGCAGGGCGTTTATCTGATGGAAGCGATATCCATAATAGTGCAGCGCTAATTAGAATGATATACACTACGCCACATTGTGATGGTCGCCTTGTGATGTAAAATATTGTCTCGTTACCCCAGTACTATCATTAGGTATACCGCTCTCTAAACCGGGACACGGCAATTTTAGCATACTACTGTATGGCGGCAGATATAGACGCTGGGGCAGAACTTCGTATTATGTCATCTATAAAATCATATATCTAATGATTGCACACTGCTACCTAGGTAGTTTCTAGCAATAGAAATATCTCCTGTCATAGTGTTGTGTTAAGATCAGCTCGTGTGCTTTACATTGCGCGCGCGTGTTTTTTTTTTGTTAGAGAAAGGGTCCTCTTTTGACTATGATTTTACTACTGAGCTCGTCACACGTACAAGCTATGTTATCGAGCGTTATGTGCTCTCTTGTCCGTAACGTGCTGAACGTGCTGGTGTGCGTACCTGACTGGGTGCGTTTTTAGCGGGACTCAAAGGCGTCGGTGCTCCAAGGTCGGACAGCCGCGAACCCGCCGTGAAGGTAAAGCCAACGAATGGTAGGTGATGACCGGAGAAGGCAGCGGACGGTGGCGGCGGCGGAACCGCCTCCGATAGGCTTAAACACAAAGTGTAATAATTAGAATAAACTGTATTTATTATGACATGTACGTAGGAACGAAAGGCAATGTTTCAGAAAGCATTTTCACAAAAATATATGGAAAGAGTAAAACATGGATGTATCAGTGTGAATTTTAAGAATTATATGTAAACTAAAAGGACAAGAAAGCGAATAGTTGAAAAAGGGGTAAAATTTAAGATGGGCTATTGCAGCCATTTATAAGGAGATAAAATCTGTCTTGGGATTTTCCATCTGTAATGCACTAACACCTTCATTCCATGAATCATCCATGGTTTTAAATGATGGTGGTGGATGGCAAAGCATGATTGATTAGAAAACTTTAGTCTTCATATGTTGACAACTGAAACACAGATTGGTATGGCAGGAAATTTACATTATGAAGGTGGTACCTATGCAAGTTTAAAAACCCTGCCACTGACCAAACTGTACAAAATATGGCTGTGGAATCGAAACCGGGGCCTTTGTTTCACAATGAAAGCGCTAAGCCATTGCGCCACAAAGGCAGTTAATGTTTGTACAATACCGTATATCCGTGTCATCGACGTCGAAGTTAGACGTGTCGGTGGGACTGGAGACGTCGGGGACGAAAGGCGCTTGCATCTCGCGAAGGTTCTCCCAATCGAGGCCGGTGAACCATGGGTGGCTCTGTAAATGCAAACACACCAATGTGAGTTTAAACAACATAAACCTTTTTAATTATAATAAGTTGATAAACCGTTCATCTTTATTGTTAAGCAATATTTTTATTAGTATACAATTTATAAAACATTATCATAAAAATATGTTACCTTAAAATCTTGCAACCCATTTTTCCCTAGCCTGCTCTCTGATGAGCATATCAATCTACGTATCAGATCCTTCGCCTCTTCTGAAACCTGAAATTGGGATAAAGACTTTTTAATAATGGTGATAGGTCTTTGTTATCAAAGATCGTCTATGTAAATACAATCACAGAAATTAACAATGTGCAAATGTAGTATTTAGTGAAATTCATCACTCTATCTACTCATCGGTAATCACTCCCTCGTGAGAAAGTGTAGCAATTGACATAATAAAGCTGAAATGAACCCCATCAATTTGTTATAAATATAGTTATGCTTAAAACATGTTTTACCTGTGCAGCCAGATCGTCAGGTGGGGGACAGTGGAAGCAGCGGGCGTGGTTCATAATCTTCCCGTATGTCTCCACCAATGACTCCGCGTAGAATGGAGTCTCGCCGAACAACATCTCGTACATACACACACCTGCGAATACATATTTATGTAGTAAATGGTTATATTCGCACACATTATCTAAATAGATTTAAATAAGAATTAAATCCTTTTCGTGTGTTTTAAAATACTAGGCTACAATCAAGTACCAAACATGGCGATGAAGGCAAAAAAAAATTCTGAATCATCATTAGATTATAATGACAAGTTTATTTCATCATACGTCATTGTGTGATGTATAAAACTATAAATAATGCATATACATTTAATATTAAATATGTAATGCTTTATATTCAAATACGTACCTAACGACCACCAGTCACACTCTGGCCCGTAACGCCCTTGACCATCCTCCATAGCCTGGAAGTAAAAAACACCTTTACACTTCTCATTATGTGAATAGAAAATATTATTTCTGGTGATTGATACATCACAAAATTTTAAGGACGATTTGATAATTTAAGGACTAAATCCACTTTGAAGCTAATATATGCGCTAATTTTGTTTACAAAGATATGTAAAATGGAAAACAAAACTTACTCTTAATATTTCAGGTGATATATAATCAGGAGTTCCAACAGCCACATTACTTTGTACCTGCAATATGTATACAAAACTATGAAATAATAATATAAAAATGATGTTTTGAAATTAGTTAAAAAAAAGTTGGCGTTCCTTGGGAGAGATCTATGTCCAGCAGTGGAATGCCGCGGGGTGATGATGATGAAGCATGAAGAGCTTGTACTTCCGATGAAGGAAAATCGGAAGAAAACCTACATGAGAAGGCCACGAGACCATGAACCAGGAACAGTAAGTGAGCTGTTTATTGTTATTAAAATGTACTTAAAAGTTTTTCTTTCATATAATTCTTCATTAACTAATTTGGCAAATAAGTAAAGCGTCTGTTTTATCATTGTACTACCTTGCCGTCTTCCCCTAGCCGCAAGCAAGAACCGAAATCCGCCAGCCTGATATGACCACTGGCATCCAACAGCACATTGTCCGGCTTTATGTCTCTGAAAAACATTAATTGATATGAACTATTTATACATAGTGTATAAATAAGACCAGTTCATATTTTGTCTTCATATTTATTTATAATGTATTATCCATTGTCTAAACTTAAGGCATAAAAGTAAAATAGGTGGTCTTTTTTAATAATCATTAATTTTGAGTTCGTCGAGATAAACTGAATACTGTGTAACATAAAAAAAAGAATATCTTAATAAAAAAAATAAAAAGTTGCAATAACTTTGAAGCAAACGACCAGATTTTTTTGAATTACACCTGAAAGCATAAGAGCTCTATTGATCCACTTTCTCAACTATAATCGATAAGCGTCGCATTGTTCGGCGTGTCACCATTAGGTAGACCCCTTGCTCGCCTCCTTTGCCTATAATTACCTGTGCACATAACGAAGCTCATGCACGCTTTGTATGGCGAGCACCATCTCTGCGATGTAGAACTTGGCCATGTCTTCCGGCAGCCGGTCTTCAAACTTCGATAGCAGCGTCAGAAGATCACCGCCGCAGTAGTAATCCATTACCAGATACTGGCAACATAAATAGTGTATTTGGTAGTATTTGTTTTGATAGGACACATAAAATAATTTTTTAAAAACATTTTTCTTATTTTTAAGTAATATACCCTTATTTAATATCTTAAACTGCGTCACAATATTACGTGGAATAAATAAAGATTTTTCAGTTTTTACCAAGTTATGTTCATCTTGAAAGGCGTAGTGTAAATTTGTTATCCATCTCCTATCCCCAAAAACTAATACATCTCTCTCCTCTTGGAAGCACGCAGTTTCAGCCCTCTGTAATAAGAATATATTATTATTAGTATTATTGCATATGGAAAGCGCATCTTGTTTAATATTTGACGAAGCGTCGGGACGAATAGGCCTTCCCTTTATGGTTATTGGTTCATTCACCAATAACAATATGGCGCTAGTTACATTGATGTACACGAAACCATTGTGCTTGTTGCCTTCTGACACAAACTGTTCTCCCAATACTCCATTAATCTTATTAGCCACAATGCTCTTAAACCAGACAATAAGATTTGATATAACAATTTAGCTGTAGAAGTCTCCAGCAACTATTACCAGTGATTGACTGGATTAAAAGCTATTATTAGTAGCAATAAGCTAATCGACTCGCCTTAAGCATTTCCCATTTGTTCAATATCTTCATCGCGTACACTCTCTCGCCGGTAGTCGTGGACACGGTACCGCCGGAAGCCGCCGCCATATTTCCTCCACCATCCGCGCCCTGAGTATATTGCAACACCAACATTTTCATATAACATTTAAAAATTCATTTGATAGAAATCTAATTAAACTTGACGACACAAATATTTTGTACATTGACATAGGCAAATTTATAACCATTTTATAGAAAGCTACAAACTTTGGACTTAGATATTGTAGCTTAAATTTGAATATTTCTTCTTCTTTCTATGTTACTGCAATAAAGTTAGACTAAAAACTAAAATGACTGAATATGTTATACAGTATCAAACATATGTATCATCATTTTATTGAATGGTCTTTGCATTGGTTAGGACAAATCACCAGTCAATATTAATTATAATATATATAATGATATGTGTTATAATCAATTAGTACATACATACGTAATAACGAATTGGACATACCTGCATATATGAAGCGCGGACGACGCAAACCTCCCCGAAAGCGCCACGACCAATCACCTTCACCAGCTCAAAGTCGTCCCTGGACAGCCTGAGTCGCTTGAGTGCCGCAGCTACAGGTTTTACTGAAAATCAAAGATTTGTAATGTGAGAGCATTCAAGTAATGAACATTATATTTAGGTCGGTACCACAGCAGCGCCTATTTCTGTCTAAATAATAGAAACATTACTGTGTATCAGTTTACCGAGGCTAGCAAATTTACTGATGTAACGATACTCAACATTTTATATAAGCATATCAACTAGTATCACTTCGCTATGGGAAGACATATAACTTACCTTTAAGCTTGTTCGAGCTTACTTTCTTCTAGTTCTCTTTATCAAATGTGTACGTAGTGTACTAAATAAAGTAAACTTACCGCATTGAATAAAATCAGCTACAGCCTTCTCCCTCCGCAGGCTACTGTTGCAGCACTCGTCGTACAGCACTAGCAGCATGTCCAGCAGAGTCTCCACGCTGAAACCGCTAGTGCGGGGACCCTGCAACCGCCGGGAGACGAACATCGTCTCGATCTGCTTGAGACGCTTGATACCCAGTACTGCGGAATTCAGAAATACGTATAATTTTTAATTTAATAAAAACGAAGCTCGTGTTATGAAAATTTTTCAATTATCTACCAATGAGAGCTATTCCAAAGATTATAGATAGAATGAGCCAAAAAAAAAAATTAAACTGCTATTTGGTACATGTATCCTGTATATATTCAAAATTAGTTAAAAAGTTGTCATCTCTCGATACTACAAATAGCCGAAAATTATTAATTGATTTTTGCTGTTGCTAGTGTAATTACTGGGGTAACGAGACTTAACACCTTATGTCTCAAAGCGACGAACGCAATGTGGTGCAGTGTGTACCATCTTAACTAACACCACGTTGTCATGGGCAAGCGTATCACTTAACATCAGGTGAACGTCTTGCTCGTCTCGTCGCAAAGTAATATAAAAAAAAGATTTAGATAAATATGAACCTATAGATTTGATTGTATAAGTATTTACGTAAATGAAATACTAAAAAAAACGTCAAACGATTTGATACACGTTGCAAGCGATCAGCTTGGCCATCACCAAAAACAGAATCTAACTGTACTGTATCCATGGCTTGCCTTGTAACAAGGATGACCTCTGGTTCGGTTCCAGGTTAAATGTGGAGTTTTATTGGAGACAGGATTTTCTCTCTAACCAGCTTACTGTCAACATATGAGAACCAGAGATCCATCCCCGACCTCATTGTTACTTAACAATATGATAAAGTAGTCAAGTGTTAGCCTTGTAGATAAAATAGATAAAAATGTACAATGCCAGATACTTTTTAAACTTTTTATCTGTCCAGATGCTTGAACCATTCCATTGAAACCACTATTACGAGCTACGGCTATTACGAGTCTAAACATTTCAGATATGCTATTCTGAAATACGTATTCAACTGGAAGTGCTCGAGAATTTTCCTACATATCCCCCACAGCCGTCATTTATAACACTCACAAGAGGGGGAAAAAGCTATTACAAAAATAAAAAAGAGACTTCTTTGAAACGCCTGCGAGCTAAAATTAACCCAGCGACCCACTGACCTGGTGCAATAAGGGCCTCGCAAACGCTCGCCTTATTATCTTGTTTACACAGCGATGCGTTTTCAGTTCAAGAGTGTTTTGAAATTTTGATACTGTGGTTCATTATATATTAAAATTTTCAACAGAGATAAATTTACATTATAACATTATTTATATCTACTTATACAACGCCTAATTAACGTATAAAACTTATATAAACAAGCTTTGAAAAGAATTTTCAAATTGGATTCCAAACGGATAAATCTTCCAATGAATTTGAAAAATATTTTAAAGCTTCATACATTTTGAGTTTACAAAAAAAACTACTTTTTATTTATATATTTCATTTCAGTGATAGTAACTAATAAAGTCTGCAATTACAACTGCGAGTCATTTCGAGATAAAAGATAAATTCACTAGCTACAGCCTTCTTACTGTAACACAGTAACGTTTACACTAGTATGATAATAAAATACAGACGTTACGCTTATATAGTTAGAATTGTAAAGCATGACTAAAATTTACCGCATTTTTAATTACCTTCCTCTATGAACATATCAATTTAAAGCATATCATTTATTTACATATCACACATTGCTTTCTATAGATTTTCATTTTTGATTATTTTCATATCTAGAGAATAGTAGACTAAAATGAGCTCATTAAATATTAATTAAAAAAAAAACAATATTTAAACATATAGATTTAGTTGTACTTTATACTACTAGATGGTATTCTCTGTCAGTCAACATTAGGATATAAGAGAAAGTGATGGTAGGTGTAAAAAGCACAAAATGAGAAAGTAACATTGATTACGCTATTTGTAGTCGAGTTTAGTTGTTTGTGAAATAGTATTGTTTTAATACGTTATGTAAAGAGATTACAAATCTGTCCACGCGATTAGATAATCCCATCGCATACCAAAGGTTTACAAACGTAACAGACGTACAATCACATAATGCTGGTAGGTCTCTGTTGTATGACCGTCTAGGTACCACCGCAGTGACTATTTCAACCGACAAGCAGTAGTGTGCAGACATTACTGTGTTTAAGTTTTAATGGGATTATGACTAGTGAAATTACTGAGGTAACAAGACTTATGTCTTAAAGCGACGAGCACATGGAGCAATGTATATCTTAACTAGCGTTAATTTACCATCAGGTAAACAAACGTTTCGCTAGTCTAGTCACTTGATCGAATAAAAAAAGATATTATAGATAAATACTCTTTATTGCACACAAAGTTAAGTAATAAACATACAAATTTATAAAATGACAATGTACAATGGGCGGCCTTATTGCTTTAAAGCAATCTCTTCCAGACAACCCACTGGAAAATAGGACATAAATAGTAAGAGAAAAAAGAGAAGATAGTGGTGCATTATATTAATAAAAAACATTTGAGAATAGGCAACAGCAAGAGGAAGATACAGGTTAGATTTTAAGATAGTATTCTGTTAACTCTTTTTTGAAGGAAAATAATGATTTGGCAGTTCGAATGTGGACAGGTAGGTTGTTCCACAAACGAATCGCCGTAGTGTTAAAGGAGATATGAAAGAAAGACGAGGAGTGCACGGGAACACGTAGAGAGAGATTGATTGATGAGCGAAGAGTAAGGCTTTGGGAGTCGGACATAAATTCAAATTGATTTTTTAGGTAATGTTTATGGTATTTGGTATTATTTATGTCTTTAAAAGAAATAACTCTGAAAAAGAAGATTTATGTTAAGCCTGGGTAGATCTTGATGTAGGCCTATTTCCAGCAGTCGGCTAATGATGATGATGTAGTGTATAGTAGTGTTAGTTTTCTGTTTACCCTAGCATGTCAAAAATATTTAAACCCAGACCTAGTAAAGTCTAAAAAAACTTATGTATTTATTTTTGGTGGTAGAATATCCTCATCGTCATTCCAACCTTAACGTGTCGTGCAAGGTAAAGAGAGAAGAATTCCAAGAAAAGATGTATTAGCGAAGAGTTATTAGTTTTGTTTGAAAAAATATTTTTAAATTTGAAAAAATCTATGCAAACTACAAATCCGTTTGTCCCGCACAAACAAAATCCGCACCGCGACGAACGAAAAAAAACAATAAACAGGAAATAGCGTTGTAACAATGCGTTTAAATCAAAAAGGATATCCCATCGCCATTGCCGGACAATAATGTGAGCGTATTATAAATGACCACAGCGACCATGCGCGTGAATCAGTGCTCACAAAATTTTTAATTAAACTGTGATATTCTACTTCTAAGTCGTATTTCCTCATGACCGACGGTCGTGGTCATCATAATGAAACACGCGATGACTTTCTTATCAGTTATAATGGAGTGGTGTTGCCATTGCCTTCTCCATTTCACATACTAGTGCGAGCACGGATGCTCATCAAATAGATATGTTAGTTTCCTCACGATGTTTTCCTTCACCGTCAAAGCACGTGATATTAGTTGGTGTTATACTAACTTTTTTTTTTATACTACTTTGCGACGAGACGAGCAAGACGTTCACCTGATGGTAAGTGGTACGCTTGCCCATGACAACGTGGTGATAGTTAAGATGGTACACACTGCACCACATTGCGCTCGTCGTTAAGACATAAGATGTTAAGTCTCGTTACCCCAGTAATTACACTAGCTACAGCGCGCTTCAAACCGGAACACAGTAATGTTTGCACACTACTATTTGGCGGTTGAAATAGGAGCTGTGGTGGTACCCACCCAGACGGTCTCCGGCAACAGAGACCTATCACCTGGTAAGATATTAGTTGGTGTTATACTAACTGCACGTAAATTGAAAAATTCATTGGTGCAGGCCGGATTCGAACCCGGTAACTTCGGAGTGGAAGGCGGGCGTTTAAACTACTAGGCTATTAAACTGTGCTATAAGGGCCAGTTAATTAGCTGTGGCCTTGGCACCGCATAGTTGCGTGTTAATTGCCGTGCTCTAGTCGCTGGTATTCCAGCATTAGCTAATACAATACATCAAACACATACCGAGCAACTTAAAAATATTACGATCACACGTTTCTACTAACTTAGTTTTTACTCTCTATCACCTGATCGCATCAGCGTAAGAGACTGATACGCTGACTTAAATACTCCGTAACGCTTGTAACCTTTAAACCTGAACAGCTACATGGATATTCTTCCAGGATATTGATGTACAGGATATGGAGATAAGAAATCAGAAATATAAATTCTATAGCTCTTCACTTTAAGGAGATGTGAAAGGTTCAAGTCAGCACTGTGGAAGAGGGAAAAGCAAATAAAAAATTTCACTGAGAATCGAACTCATTACCTTTGCGTTTAGAGTGAAAGTTATCCCCTAGACCATTCCGACACATTCTAATCTTATAATAGAGACCCGGATAATAAGACGACTTTACTTAACGTACTTAATTTGTCCATTGTAAGTCCTACTTAAGTTTATTTTTACTTAGAATTCGACCTCCGTCCTTTTTAGTAATAAGATGTACAATTATGGTAAACATATACAACATAGCGATTTCTTTATAATATACATATGCAATAGGAGTCTAGGCTAGGTTCGCCTGAACAATAAATATTCAGATTACTATTCTTAGGTATATCTTATTTAATTTGATGCTAATTGTTTTAACTAATTCTAGACATCAGTTGGCACTTTTTCGAATCCGTTAAGAAAGCCGTGTATGTTGTATGATTCCCAAAAATGAACAAATAGTTTTTTTTTTATTTTTTAGTTTTATGACCCGGTAACATAGATCTTTAGGTCATTACAAATAGATTAAAAATATGACCATATAGGCAGGTTTTATATACAAAATACAGAGACAAAATACTTTCCTACAAGGAGTCGATTCTAAACGTTACTCTACTCCAATTTAATTTTACGTCGTTTTTTTTATTCCACGAGGCGACGAGACGAGCAAGACGTTCACCTGATGGTAAGTGGTACGCTTGCCCATGACAACGTGGTGATAGTTAAGATGGTACACACTGCACCACATTGCGCTCGTCGCCTTGAGACATATGTCAAGTCTCGTTACCCCAGTAATTACACTAGCTACAGCGCGCTTCAAACCGGAACACAGTAATGTTTGCACACTACTATTTGGTGGTTGAAATAGGAGCTGCGGTGGTACCCACCCAGACGGTCTCCGGCAACAGAGACCTTCCAGTACTATACTAACATGCTTGCGTGAGAGTAGACCATATCCCTTAATAAGTGAACGTTATCATCTCGTGTTATATTATTCTGATGTGTCTTCTGTTAGAAGAGCCGTGATAGCCTAGTGGTTTGAACGCCGGCCTTCCAATGCGAAGGTACCGGGTTCGAATCCGGCCCGTACCAATGAATTTTTCAACTTAAGTGCAGTTAGCATAAAACGCCAACTAATATCACGTGCTTTGACGGTGAAGAAAAAAACATCGTGAGGAAACCTGCATATCTATGTCATGACCATCAGTGGTCAGACTAGTATGTGAAATGGAGAAGGCAATGGCAACACCACTCCATTATAACTGACAAGGAAGTCGTCGTGTGTTTCATTACACATGATGACCACGACCCTCAGTCATGAGGAAATACGACTTAAAGAGTCTTCTGTTATAGTTGTTAGGCAAGCAATGATGGTGAAGACTTTCAAGACGGTTGTGTGCTTATACTCTCTCTAAACAAAAGGTGTACCATTGTGCCAATTCTCACGCAACGGTCACAGCGAGCAGTAATTCTGAACTCCGTGACGTCACCACAAATTAACAGGATGTTATCTTATATTATTGACGATTATTGTTTAATACCAATGGTGCCTCTGTTAGAAAATTAATAGAATAGAATAGAAAACTCTTTATTGCACACCAAAAGATACAGAAATTACCAATCACATTGCTGTTATATGATAAATGCAGCGGGCGGTCTTATCACTAAGAGCGATTTCTTCCAGACAACCTTTGGATGGAAAATATGTAAAGTAATAAGTAAATTTGGTGTGGGTTTTTATTAGGAAATATAATAAATAAGAATAGATGTAGTAACATATACTTATATACACATGAATACTTAAAGTAATTTATTATTACATTTATAATGAAAGATAGAATTTACTGACAATTAAATCAATTAAATTACAACGACAATTAAATTAATACAATTATTAACCACTTTTTTCTGCAAGAACGTTACTATTTAGTTTAGCGTTTAGAATAATAGGCGTCCTTAAATTTACATTAACTTTTTTTGTTTTGAAAACCACATGTTAAATGTTGTGTTGAAAACATTTTATGGCTTTTTTCTATTTTTAAACTGTGTAACTCTGTTTAAATATAAGCTGTAAGTTTTCTTGTTTACAAATAAATTAATATAATAAGTTTTACTTAAACATATTATATGTGTTAAATTCATGTCACAATAGCTGTCTAAATCGTTAATCGTTTTTATTTTAAGATAAGTTTTTGAAAATTTTTCTCGAGTTTCAATATGATCAACTGTATTCGCCAAGAATATTTTGGCTGTGTTATGTTGGGAGCCGGAAATGGAAATGCTTTTATGGCGGTAGTGAAATGTGAAGGTTTATTACTGGTGGTAGATCTTTGTTGCCGGCGACCGTCTAGGTACCACCGCAGCACATATTTCAACCGAAAAACAGTAGTGGTAAACCTTACTGTGTTGTAGTTTAAGTGCGCTGTGGCTAGTGAAATTACTTGGCTAAGGAGACTTGACGTAAGTCTCAAGGCGACGAGCGCAATGCGGTGCAGTGTATACCATCTTAACTAGCGGCATGTTATGTGCAAGCGTATCACTTACCATCAGGTGAACACGTTGCTCGTCTTATGGATTAGTATAGCTCATGTGGCAACAGGAAATTAACTGGGAATCGCGCGGAGCACCATTTCGATCCTGCTTATGTCTGATGCTACATACATCAAATTTATAGAACCAAATAAATATATTTTCTTTCTTACTATACTATAATCTATGTTGTATATTAAACGCGAATTTATGTACTTGTTTAAATTGCAAGGTAATTTAGTAGTCACCTTTTCTAAAATAAGTTACAGTTCCGGCGAAACAGGCTTGAACTTGACAGTGTGTAATTCGATATTATTTCCACCTTAATGAAATACGATCTTTGGAATAGACCCCTTTCTAAATGGTCAATCTTGCGTGAAAAGAAATTATTTTCACTTGGTTGGTGAGCAAGTGAAAATGGTAGAAGCTTTTATAATTGCCTTTGGAAATAATTTAGGACAACAGTAAGGAAATAATAAGTCAAAGTTCACTGCAGTGTTTGTTTCATTCGGAGATCTCATGACTTCTAGTACTTAGGACAACCACCAAAAGGTTTTTAGTAAATAAAACCACATAATTGAAAGTAAATAATCCCTACAATACATACACTCTTATCATAGCCTAATAAGAATTATAGTAAAATTTGTATGTTATATATGAATAATACTTTCATGTATATTAATAAAAACAATGTTCTATTTTGTGGCTATTATATATTAAGTTTTCTTTTACTATTGTTTCAATTAATTCTTTACTGTAAATACATCAACTAACACAAAATCTTTTCACCAAAATGTTTATTTATTCACCTATATACATATTGTATATAGATGGACTTAATGTCTTTAAAACTATCTTTTAGTCTACCTTGGGTGGTGCGAGATTTTATATAAAAATTAAGGAAAAGTAATAAAAGCTGATAGATGAATAGAATACATATTATCATACATACATATTATTAAAAAATATGTAAAAATTGTACATACATTAAAACTTAAAAGTTATTTCAATGAAGACTCACTAGTTTCTTTTCGAAGTTCTCATACCTTCTGCTTAAACATGCATCAGTTATATTCCAGAGAATAATTGATTAGATAGAGAAGAATGAACCACATTTGTATACAAAAGAATTAAAAGAAGAGAGTTGTTCTCTAACATCTCTATGCTTAGCTCCTGACTGTGGTTAAAACCTAAATACTTAAAACAGGAATAAAATAAAAAATGTGATGTTAAAATTGTATATAGTTAATGCTGTATTTAATTTGAATAAAGTAATACATAACATATAAATATTAGTTGTCTATAAGGAAAAACATATTATTCGTTAAATATGTAATAGAAGGTTCATTAAATGAGAAAGTAGAAAAAAATTAAGGTTTCAATCTACCGACTAAGAGTTAATTAGATTGAAGACTATAATATCCAGTTTACAATTATATGAGTGATATAGTAAATATAAAGGCATACTTTTACAACTACTGATAAATATCATTCACTTGTTTTATATTCTAATTTTTAAGTAAAAGGTTTCTCCTAAAAGAATATGGTATAACAGCAGTATATTTTCACTAATCTAATATATTGATGAGTAGTTTAGAATTAAAACTAGAATGAAGATTACAGTAGCTATAAAATTAAGGATAACTGACATTCCCTCAAGTGGCAAACACAATGTTAGAGACTTAGAATATTAATACCAAAAATAATTCTGTTTAATCCAGGTTAATGCCAAAGGAATATTTAGATTTTTTTAAAGGCACTTCTAAAATATGAGCTCAATACACAACAGCACTAATAAAATAAGAAGTTTTAATTCAGTACATTACCTGGAATATTATTGAAGGGCACCAATGCCCTGTCGGGCGAAGAGTCCTCCTCATCAGACATCCTGAACGTTATCAGGCTGTCTCTTACACTCACTGAACTTCAATATTTTACACTACACTTCATTACACTGGTCCCGAGAGATTCGCGTCAAAAAGTTAATATCGGAGCATTGAATTCATTTCTATTTACAACGAGCGTGTTTCCCATTTTCATTTAGCTTATCTGAAAATAAAAATCATGTTATTTTATATATTACTCAATGGAGATATATTAGGAAAAAGAATGCGTAGGTGTTGTATCGAAATTAGAGCATCAGAAACGCTGTTTGGTTAGCCGAATATAATTCACCCTCGCGTTATTTTACCCCAACTAAACAATTTCGATCGAAGCTGAGCGAGTACGAATTGTTAACGCTTATTGATTACCGTATTCTTAAACGGAAATAGATACAATTTTCACCATTGTCTAACGATTCTATGACGACAATTGCTTTCTATTTACTACAAGGTTGTGAGTGTCGGTAGATAATGCTCTTTCGTAATCATGAGATTTGAACTTTATTAAGCCATGTATTATAATTATTACAAAAAAGAGAATTTTATTAAGAAAACCGATGACATATTGATAGATTTCCGTTAGGTTAGTTCGAATATATCTATGAAATATTTCAAGATATAATTGAATAATAAATACTATGTCCCGATATATAAGTAATTTTTAAGTCCCGATTCGAATACAACACTAAAGATCTTAACCTAAATAAATTCTATTGATTGTTATGCAAAAACACTTGTGTGACTCATCACGGTTATTTTATTAGCACTGATAGACTGAATATTAACGTTATTTACCTGATAACTACATAAATATTAAGTAACATTACTACTGCAATTATTTTATCTTAAATAACTTATTTTCTGAATCTTGCAAAGCAGACATTTTTCTTGGGGGATACTGAGAGTGTTGCCATGTAGCTCACCTATCAAACACTAATTAGATTAACGTTTTAAGCAAAAAGCATAAAACTGTATTTTTAAAAACTATCAACTGAACGATACGCCTGATGCAACTAATAATTGTTTTCGTTAAATGGCTACTTAACAACTTTATTTGCTATCATATTTTATAAAGCATTAATTTTCATAGCAAAATTAAGTTATACCTTGCCTAATTTAGCAGCTAAAGTTATAAATTTTATGGTTAATATCAACAGTTAGTTATTTCGAAAACTTTTTAATGTCACTTAAATTCTAAAACAATATTTTGACTGAATTGTTCGTACTTGGACACATAAGTTTACTTCTTCATAATTCAGAATATTTTTTGTGACATTTACGCTTTTATTTTGTCTCTTTTTTGTTTTTTGTTTAATTGACAACTTTAGCTACTGTTCATCACACAGAAAACTTAGTGACTACACATCGTCGCAATTGCTAAATTCAGAAGTCACCAAACTGGCAACGTCTAAACCGGATGTAAACTTTAAATGTTAACCAAATAGTAATCATATTTAATTAAAGTTAACGTAAACGTTTGTTTTAAGCTTCGCACTTTATGCAACAATTTTTTTATGTATTTTTTAAAAACGAAAATACTGTAATAATATTCTTTATTTCTTGAAATATACCGAATTCCTCTGAAAAAAGTATCTCATTCGATAGAGCGTCATTGTACGTAATGGAGTCTATTCAGTAGATGTTCTGTGCGCAACTCTGTGATCAAATATTTTATAAGTTTTCTTGCGAAGTATCAATTAAAACAGTGTGTAGTTGTTAATTTACGGATTGCAGTGAACAGTTAGAGAAGATTTATGGATACCATCATTGCAAAAAAGTATTCAAACAACCTAGGTTGTCTGTCAATGGTATGTGTGCCATCAAAATATTTTGGAAAGTTGATTGTAATTTGTAACCATAACGTAGTTTTTACTTTTCCACTGTTCGGTTATATAGTTTTAAAGCTTATTTTGATGTTTTTCATAATGTTATTGTGTTCTTATTGTACATTATGTTGAAATAACGAAGGCTTTGTCGTGCGCGTAACAGAGTAGCTGAGAAAAGGTCATACGCTCATTCGCCTTTTTGTTTCCAGAATCACAAGAATCAGCACGTCAATATGAATTCGGCCACTTAATTGAAAGTTTTTCTATTTGGCGTACCGCAACGCGCGTTAATGGTTCTCCGAGGGCACCTAATACCAAAGTCAGATGAAGGAATGGCATCGGATCAACCTGTGAAGAAAAAGCAGCGGATTGACGCACCTGACATAAGCGATGGGTGTGACAAATCTGACGAGATACTTACGGATATTTTTGATTCCGAGACTCCAGCGGAACTTAACGAAGAGTTTACGACGAGAAATGGTGAGTCCCCCGATAGTGGGACGGTTAGTGAAGATGCAGTGGACTGCTCTTCTATCCTGAGGCTACCTGGTGATTCTACAGTAGACACAATCCCATCAGGCTCAAACTCCATCCGCCTATGGTCTTCCGAAGATGAAAAATTATTAACAGAGTTAAGGATACTGCAAAATGCTCTTGTTGGACAATGTTTATGTGGGTATGATGAAAATGTAGTTTCACAACTATTCGATAGGCAACTAAATATTATTTCATGGCCTTTAACATGCTCATTAACCTATTTATCAACAATGCAGTTGATGTTTGATATATATTTAAAACAAAATAGCACTGGTACTATTTGTTCGAGAGTTATGCAAGCATGTGACATATTTGTTAGAAATAGGCATGATTGGATTACAGAAGTTGTTGAATTAGCAGATCATAAGAGTAAGTTTATTACGTTTGTAGCGAGTAGAGTATTAGCTAGCTTTTTAATTGTCTCAAAAGATACTGTTGATGAGAATTGGCTTCAACAAATAGCGGAAAACATATATTTGTTTGATAGGATTAACAGGATAACTGTACAAAAGATTAACTTTAGCTTGGATATTATCAAAAGGATTGTAGAATGGAAAGATGTAGTACAGCATCCTCTAGAGGAAAGTAATAATACTGTAGGAAATAGCCATATTCATGATGATAATCCATTTCGAAGTACATCAAGTACGAGTGGCAGTAGCAGTAGTGTTACCGCCCAAACACCCTCAGGCTCACGAAGTGATAACTTACACAATGCATTTTCTAACTTACAAACACATAGTGCACCATCTACATCATCAGAAGATAAAAGTGATGAAAGAACGGTCGGTTTTAAATTACATGAACCAGTGTTGAAGTTTACCAATAATCAACAGATAATCGAACAACCTGTAACACCGGAACCTCCTCCTCTTAGAATAGAAAGGGTCACAGAAAATGGTTGTGTAACTGTTATACTTACAGACTCCGAGTCGTTTGATACATCACATATAAAATGTTTAACGATAAAAACGTTAGAACACCACTGGCCAGTTTTAGTAAAAAATATGAAACTTTTGCTACTAAGGTACCTGAATTTAGCTAATGCTGAAAACTGTATACTAACTTTCTTCTCCCTGTGGGAGAATATAATAAGTGTTAAGGCTAATCTTTCTATTATAGATACTAAACCTTTTTATGCGGACTTACAGAGCTTTGTAGATTTGCTTCGCAACACAATGCTTCCAAGTCTTATATACTCGCATTTGTTAAGTCTATTTAATGAAGTTCTATGTTATGGGTCCACTTTAGCCTTGCAGGATATCCTGCCGGAGGAGATTTGTTGCTTAGCTCACTCCATTGTTAGATATGTTAAAGATTTTAGGCTGCTGACCGATGTTAGAATACAAAGCAGTAGAAGCGGATTTGGTTTTTTAGGCCACGAGTGCACTATCATACGAGACTATTCATTAGGTCCTGAAGTAAATCCAATATCATCCACTATTCAATTGGTAGATCAAAGTTATGGTATAGATGATGCTGAAGATCCTTCCGCTGTTAGAGGCGATGTGGACAAAACTACTCTGCAAAAGATGTCCCTGTTGGTGTTGAAATCTGTTGCGGTTACAGTTAAAGAGATGAGATGTGATTCTTCAGATAGTTCAATAGATTCATCAGATTACAACGCTATACAAGACATGCAGATTGTTGAGAGATCTATCAGGGATGTGTTAAAGAAACTAGATGTGTTCATAAGGAATAGTTTGGAGTTCCATCCGGAGACTCCGTTCACAAAGATGCTAATACATTTGTTCAGTGAGCAGGACGACTATCTTATAGAATCAATGGTTTGTACATTAGATATAACAGTCGGTATAGTTTACAGGAATTCCATGTATCCAGATTTAATACCAATGTTGAATCCCATATCATCATTCATAGAATTCCTGAAAGTGGTCTCCCACGATAGCGACGTGCTCTTAGATTATTTAGTTAGTAACGAGACTTGTTTCCTGCTTTATTTACTAAGGTTTTTGAAGTATGTGAGGAGGAACTGGCCGAAGTTCCTCGAGACATGCCAGCAGGCCGACTCTGGCACTAGGGGCCTGGACGACACGATGCGAGTGTTGATCCGTTTGCGTTTGCAGATAAGTAGATTGGTGTCTAAATCTTTGTTCCCGTATAACATAAGTCCAGTTTTGAGATTGTTGGAGGTCTGCGAGAGTCTGTACGAGGGCAATGAGTTCAGCTGAAGTTACTTCTGTTTTTTTTTATATATATTGTTTAACTGCGTTTTCACGTTTGATGAATTATAAGTGATTCATGTGGCAAATGCGTGCGGCTTTCCAATTTTGTTCCCGGCGAACATAATTAAGTCTCGAGGCGCTTGAACCCGGCGGTCACCCATCATAAAGTCGAACATCGCTCGCTTTCAATCCCGATCGCGTTAAACATTTTCGATGGTTTACCAACATAAAAAATTTACACGATTCTCATACCTAAGTTTACGTGTATATAGTTCTCATGCGAAATTTCCATATCGTTACCATGTAATCATGTTACTGATTAAGTGGTGCTGTTCTGCACGAACCACCAGCGGATGGGATTGGTTAAGGGCGATCGGGCCATTAGCATTTTAACAGTAGTTACTGTAATTACGGGAATATTTCTAAAACAGCCGTGAAATTGGTGTAACTACCATTATCGCGGTGATGTTGATGATCGTTTCCATTTCACCATCATTGTCTTTCGGTCGTTGTGTTGATGCTTAAGTTAAACATGAATCGAAATCATCGCTTAAATTTGCAATTTTTTGTTTTTCTTTTTTTTTACTTATGTAAAGATGGAAGTAAATGAAAACGCCGTTGAACAATAATCTAAATCGAAAATAATATTTTATGTATAAAACCATTTGTATACTAATATTTAAAGACTGTCATATGAATATACATTCCAATATACATCGTATTGTTGTATTAAATGTTTTTAGATGATTGTAGTGTAAGTATCTCATGAATGTCTTCCCCCGATGTTGTTTTACCAATTTTGAGATTTTTTTGTTTTATCTGCTATAGACAATTTGGAATTGTTGATAGTGAAGAATCTAGACATAGACTCTTGAATATTTCCAGACGGATTTCTTAAAACCTAATAAATAATATGTGAATTATTAATCGAACCTGGGACTTGTAAGGTCGTAACAGTATAAGACATCAATTACATAATTACTCCATTAGATTTTTTATCTGTAAAGGAAAAAAAAACCATAAACAATTTTGTTTTTCTACTTATAACTTGTGTTCTTTATTTGAAATATTTTCAGTTGAACTAAATGATGTGCCTTATTAATAATAATAAACGGAAGGTGCTCATTTATCATATTTATATTTAAGATATAGTAGAATCATCTCGTGTATATTTTATAGGTTATCTGTGCATATATATATGTGGCAACACTAAAATATTAATAAATCTAGAATTAGTTTAGTTTAGTGATAATTTATTATAATTGTGTTGGTTGTATTATAATTTGTGTATAATTTTTTTTTTTTTTTAGAAAAAATGCGGGTTTACTTTTTCTTAACTAAATTATGTAATCACAGTGTAAATATCCCTTCACCCCCCACATCAATCAATTACCATATAATTATTAAATGTAATCAGTATTAATATCTTAATTTATATGAACATAAATTTAGTTTAAGTTCTTGTTAAATTTAATAGGTACAACCTCTTTCGTCTGTCATCCGGCTCGAAGGACCGATTTAATTTTTGATACTTTTCTCCCTTATTTCAAAGTACCTTATTAAATTTGTCAAGTACGTCGTTTTATAATTACGGGATCGTATTAAGTTGATGTTAGCTTTAAGTTAGAAACAGACTGTTTAATGTAGGTGGGCCCCCGTGTTTGTATCGTTCCACCTGTGTTTAGTGTTTAAGTCATCCAGACGTTGTTCAGGGAAGGCTGAATCTCAAGGTCCAAAATCATTGAAACGGCCAACATATATTTTTAATGTATTCAAATGTTATTAAATGTAATATTTTTATAACGAACTCATGTTATTTTGATTCTTACAAATGAAACAATTTGGGCAAACGCATTTCTTTGTAAATCCACTCCGTCTATTATAAAATAAACAATCGATTGTGTAAACAGACATAATTTTGTTTCCCCAAAAAAAAAGGTGCTTGAAAAAAGGTGTTAAAAAAAAATATTTTTCATCTTGGATTTATTAAAAAAAACTCTATTTTATATTGAACAACTTCTCTATATTGAACAAAATGTAGAATTTATCATCTGTGGATACCATCATAACTAGCGCCACGTTGTTGAGCGGTTTGTAGTAAAAAAAACAAAAATGCAAATTTACAAAATTTTGAAATCGAACGAGAGACCCCGTGTTATAAGGTGAGCGCTTAGTCACTGCGCTGCAGAGGCAGCAAAAACTACATCTTTTGTCTTCTTAAAAAAAATCTATATATATATATTAGTGCCTATTTGATGGTAAGGTGCATTAGTCTAGAAGTAGACCCAACTTGATAAAGAAGATATAACTAATTTAATATCTTTATAAGAGAATAATCAAATCTTTTATCTTGACCAGCGATTAAATTCCGAAACAGCTGAACCGTTTTTTTTTATGCTACTTTGCGACGAGAGGAGCAAGACGTTCACCTGATGGTAAGTGATACGCTTGCCCATGATAACGTGGTGCTAGTTAAGATGGTACACACTGTACCACATTGCGCTCGTCGTTAAGACATAAGGTGTTAAGTCTCGTTATCCCAGTAATTACACTAGCTACAGCGCCCTTCAAACCGGAACACAGTAATATTCGCACACTACTATTTGGCGGTTGAAATAAGAGCTGCGGTGGAACCCATCCAGACGGTCTCCGGCAACAGAGACCTGCCACCAGTAGATTATGTAAGAAATACTAGTTTTTCCTTTGGTACAGATAATAATATTTGAAAATCTGTTTTATCCTTTGCCTTTAGTAACTGGTCTGTTATATATAGGTTTATTTTAATATCCGAAAAAAGGTTTTAACAAAATAGTTTTAACTATATAGAATAGGTATTAACACGAGCCTAAACGTAATACGTAACTTACTATAACATAGTATAATAATTGAAAACTTGCGAGTAGTTAAGTAATATAACTCGAGTTAAATTCAACTACTACTTAGTAAGTTAACTAGTTTTGTATAAGTTTTATGTGTGGGCCGATCCCGGCGGCACTGCAATGCCGGGCCGACCCGTGACGGGAGTGGAGCGAGCCCCGAACATCCCGTCGTTATACAAAAATCAGTTTAATATACTGGTCCCGCAGTGCGGGAACTTTCAGATATTAAGCTGAAAAGAACAGATACTACACTTTGATCTTAGCCAAAAGGCCGAGAAGCGATAACCTAACACGAGCAACTTACTGTAGTCATGTCTCTTCAGAAAACTTTGACATCGCGTTTGTTAACTTTGCGAACACTTTCAGTGCGCCATCTATTATCACATTGGTGAAACACTTTTAACACGGTTATCCTCACTTGACCACAACACCGTTTTCAATACAAGTGGTAAACATTACATTCACAATTTCGTCAAAGTAAATAACAAACTGTAAATAGTTGGCATAAAATAAAAGTTTTATGTAGAGACTAGAGCAGTAAAATGTTTACATAGGTTAAGTAAATTGTAAATTTGAATAAATGAAAAAGCTTTAAAAAGCCAAAAATTGTAAAAATCAGACAATAAGTAACAGAAATATGCGTGAGTAGGATCTTTAAATCAGGGGAACAAGGACAAAATAATAATGTTTACAATTTACATACCACTTTATAGCAAACATCGTTGCTTAAATAGTAACTAAATTTGTTGAAACCTTTTTCAAATTTTTTAAAATAAACCTTTAACGCTTTAACAGACTTGTTACAAAGTAAAGCGACGGGATGTTCGGGGCTCGCTCCATTCCCGTCACGGGTCGGCCCACATATCAAACATATACAAATCTAGTTGACTTACTAAGTAGTAGTTGCATTTAACTTGATATTAATTAGTCAGCTATTCGCAGTAAGTATTCATTAACCTAAGTTGCGATGCATTTTTTTATACTACTATGCGTCGAGACGAGCAAGACGTTCACCTGATGGTATGTGATACACTTGCTCATGACAACGTGGTGCTAGTTAAGATGGTACACACTGCACCACATTGCGCTCGTCGCCTTGAAACATAAGGTGTTAAGTTTCGTTACCCCAGTAATTACACTAGCTACAGCGCCCTTCAAACCGGAACACAGTAATGTTCGCACACTACTATTTGTCGGTTGCAATAGGAGCTGCGGTGGTACCCACCCAGACGGTCTCCGGCAACAAAGACCTACCACCAGTAAAGAAAAGAGCTACTACTCTATTAGTATCCATCTGATATCGAAAGCTGTCAAGTACAGATCTTTGCTTAGGTTTAGATGACATAAGCAGTCATATTAATGTTTCCAGTTCCACTATTGATACTCGCGACCATCATATGTACAGTTAAGACTATTTACCCATCACATTCGCCAAGTTCAGGTTGGTAACAGTAATGAAATTAATAACTTTCTACATGCTTTACTCAAGTTACAAAATCGAAACATGACAACATAAAGAAAATAGTTAAACATATTTCATTTGTGTCACGAACAGTGTGAACGTTAAGATATTTGCAATGCATGTTATTGTCATAGAGTACTAAACTCTTAAATAATAATAAATAATCTTTATTTCTCAAGAAGGTTACGCAAAATAGTATTTGAAGTCTTTGCCTTCTATGGTAGAGCAGAACTTGTGTTATAGAAGTCAGTGGCCTCTAGCAGGATTTGACACATATTAAGAATATTTGATATAATGAAAAGCAAGCGTTAGAGAAAATTCAAAAACAAATGAAAAATAATCTAAATAACTTTTCAGTTTCATCATAATCCAGTCCCAAAAACTCTTCACCAATCTCTTCATACTAAAACTCGAAAGATGATGGAAATTAATTATTTTATTGACTTTATTATACATATCTATGGTCATACTATACTGTTCTTCGCAAAACATGTACGACACGACATGGCATATACTTTTGTTCCTGTTATGTTTATATATCTCTGGATTGTATGGTATTACTTTATGTTGATCTATTAAAACATTTAAAATATAACATTGCCTAAACTTTAAGAAAATGATATTTTTCAGTGTTTTTGTAGGTGAAAAAATCTAATTGAATACATCACGAAGAAACTAGACAGAGGGGTTTGGAAAAAACTAATCAAACTTTACAAAATAACATACGGAGCTCAATGTTACCAGTTAAATTAATGCGACAGGGGAGACACTTGATCGGATCGATGAGCAATTTTTTTTCGGAAAACAGTGACCTTTTACATCCATTTTTAAAATTCTAATTATAAGAACTTGGCAACATTTACACGTTTTCACATATATGTCTCTTTGTAGAACTTGCTCGTTAACGCAATATTTCATTGCTGAATGTGATGATGAATGATAAATGAAACAAATAGTTACGTATCACCAATATATTTTTTTTTAATTTTTATCTCTATCATAATTTACAACATACGTAAAACATACACATAGCGTTGTTGCCACACACACACAGAGCCATACACTTTCTAAGTTATTGCTTTCGAGACGGCAGCCTTTACACGCGCCGGGCACACTTGGCACTAGTCGCAAAACACAACACGCGACGGAACCGGAAGCCGCGCCGTTTCAGCGTAGAAACGAGTCTAGTCTAGGATTTAATTTTGGCAGGAGGAAGAGTGACGGTAATGTGCGAGTCGTTGGCGATATGAACAGTAAAGTAGTGGAACAGGCATCACTTAAGACCGAGTGGGACCGTGAACAATCTATTTAATTGAAGAGAAACGTTAGCCACATTAAGAAGTACAGATCTGTATTATTACTGCTCAGTTTTATATATACATGATAAGCCGACGGACGCTCACAGCTGGATATAAAGTTTTCCCAAAGATCTCCACCCTGATCGATTGAACACTTATATACACGTAGGTGCAATCAATAATTTGATGATATTCACATCACAGAAATTATCTTTTACAAAATGGATGTCCCACAAAGTAGGACTTTCATTTACATTTGTATAATAGCGGACAATGTCCTTGTCGAGAGAATAAATATACTAATTTAATAAAACCTACTTTTAGTATTTATCGACTTGAATATTGTTCGATTACTATTGTATGTGACATACAGCGCCATCTTGTAACAATTAATATCATTACAGTATCAATACATTAGTTCTGTATTTTTTTTTTATATTATTTTGGGATCTAAAATTCATCAACAAAATCCGTCATAATAAACATAAAACATACATTATACTATATACATAGATTATAGATAATAAATTCATTATTTGAATAAAAATTATATAATTGACGTGTCGGAAGATTTGTATATCAAAGCTGTGTATTAAATCGTATTGTAAACCATTATGATATAAAAACTTTGCTTACGATTTAAATTGTGAAGGTTTATATTTTATCCTTTTTTTTTCTTTATATAAATGTAAAAAACCGGGAAAACGCTTTCGCAAAATAACTTTTTATCATTCATATTGATCGCCTAACCACAAATCACTGGTCGTTTCATAATTGGGTCAACGGTAAAGTTGATTGTTCAAGACACATTTTGTCTCCATTGACATAGTTACTATATAAACGTGCAAAACGATTCAAAAATCAAATATTTTTTAAATAATTTAGATTACTTACTAGTTTTCCCATATTTAGCAAATTTATGCTTCATGCAATAAATGACAATGATGAACAATTGAACACGAAAGGAATATTATATATACACCGTTTAAACTTAGATCTTTAAGTGTTCCATTTCATACTGAACCCGGGCAAGGCGTAATAAAAGTTCGGACGGAAGAAATTATTCAAATCCATAGAAAAATGTACAAATGCGTGTTACAAATATAAAAAGAACTGTGTTCATTAACTATATAAAATTTACTGAATATGATTGTTTGTACAGTTAAAAATATTTGAGATTAACAAAATCTATGTTTTTTTTGTTACTTTAACCACATATTTCATCTTTGCAATTAATATTATAACCCTGACTTGTTAAAAGCTGTACTGCCAAAGAAAATCGTCGAATAGACAAATTCCATAACAAAAAAGCATTGTAACATTTTGCGACTACTGGCCATTTGATATAATATATGCGAAACAACGTTCACAGTTAACCTAAAAAAAAAACATGAAATAAACAAAAATTCAGTACGCATACGACCAAAATACATTAAAAAAAATCAATCATGCAACACCAAAATTATAAAGAACTTATAAAAGTCGTACATAAAAAACCAACGATTTTACACAATAATTATCAAAAACATACCAAAATGGTAAACAACAAGTAGCTAGGTCATGAAATATTTTATCCAAATAAACTATAAATACACCAACATACAAAATTTCAAACATACGGACTTTTTGCATTATTTATGAAAGCCAACAAAGCAAATTCTTAATACATGTCATTTTTGCAGATTAATAAAAAAATCTGCTTGAGAATTTTTGGTTTCGGCTGATGCGTATGGTACGTTTATTCTCAAACTTTAGGAAGATTTTTGCAATTAATATTTACATTTCAATAGGTCAAATAAGTGCTAAAGACTGTTAAATATATGAAAGTTCGTGATATTTATCTAAAACATCAACTTTATAGCTAAAATGTGTATAATATTAAAAGTTTCAAGCGGCGTACCTTAAGGCAAGCTTCTATGGCCACAAATTTATACTTGTCAATAAAACTTTGTTAATTTGAAAAACAACTTGTATTGCCGTTATCTTATTATTGTTATTCATTGCCGAGAACAGCCTCCGCTCTGCAATTAATTATCTCGTCTAGTACTTTAAGATCTATCTATTTGATTTATAAAACTTAAAGCATTTAACTCTTAAATACTTCGTTGACTACTATTATAACAGTTAGTGAACACATTTGAGTAAAATACGTTAATACTAAATATGAACGCCAACCAGCATTTGGCCAACGGGAAGGAAATATTGTTGAAAAAATTATATTGAAGACCATAAAATTTTCAAAATTAAGTTAACAGGTATGTTATCTTATTGTTTGTTAGGTATCTAATTGATTCGCATGATTTTTAAAAACTATACAAACTAAAAAACTAAATCGATATCAAAGCAATCACAAATAATAAGTTTGTGTCCTAATCGGAACTATTAAGCTCCAAATGAAAACAATAATGCACCGGTAAAAAGAATAACCAACCGACGTAAAGAGTTTTGGAAAAGCTATATGTCCAAAGTAAACGTATAGCGGCTGATTATATAAGAAGTAAATCAAGACATCTTCGTTATATTGTTTACACTGCTTTTATTTTTGTTATTTTGTTTACACTGCTCTTTAGCCAATTTTAAACTTGTGTTGGAATATTTACGATTATTTGGATAACATATTTTATGTGTTCCATTAAAACATAGCACAACAAAGTTAAAATGACAAAATAAAACTTATTTACTCAGGTATCATAGTCTTCGTCTATTTGTAGGTTACCAGAATTTAAATGATCAATGTCCACTGGTGGCGTCTGTACAACTGGTTTGGTTTCGGCCTTCTTCGTTTCTACTTTGACTTTGGAGTTTTGCCTGTGAAGCTTTGTATTCTTTTCGGCTTTCGGCACTCCTACGATACTGGCGACTGCCGTGTCAAGTACTTTGATCTCAGGCTTCCCTAGGCTTTTGGAAAAATCTATATTAAGGATCGGTGTTACCGGAGTGCGGGGTGCTGGTGTGCTGTTATTTTGCCTTACATCTACGTAGAACATAGGTTTATGTTCTGGCTTTGGCACAGTAAGTTCGACCTTTTGTACAGCCTGAACGGTGGTTAAATTGCCGTAACTAGAAGTGGATGGCTGCGGAGTTGTGTACGTTGGATTTATAGTAATGACGCTCGCGTGTTGTATATCATCGACTAGGGTTTCTTGATAAAAATTTGCTATCCGTACTGGTTTCGGCTCATCCGGTCTCTTAGATAAATCCATAGCTGCGTCTGTTATCACTGCAGATGTGACTGTTTCATTTCGAGGTCTCGGTATATCAGTCTCTGACGAATGCGTTCTTATGAGCTTCTCCTTGGGTTGTGTTATTTGTTGAACTCTGATATCGGAACTGCTTGAACTGTTAGAGTCCTCTCTGGCTATCCTCCGTGGCGGAACGGGGGCATCTGAAAATCTTAAAAAAAACAATTAAATCATCACTTTCATTTTTCATTTTCAAATCTGCTAAAGTATTTGTAAATCTATGTAAATTATTATATGTAAATTTATTATTATACGTAAATATTTGTAAATTATTTTTGATAGTAATTTTTTTGGTTTCGCCAAATTATTATAGGTAGGCGTATCACTTGACATCAAGTGAATGTGACTCCGATTTCGTCGTTTTGTTGAGATAAAAAGCTAGTTGCTATTTTGGGCCTCACAAATAGTTCTACCATACAATAAATAATAGTAAAGTACCTGGAGGAATTTGGCGAGCTTTCAGCACTCATCATCTCTTTCTCCTCCGCTGCCGATACATCGGGTATATTCTTTACCTGCAATTGCATAAAAAATAACATTTTTAGTATTCATTTCTTCTGTCTATTTATATTTCTTAAATTATATTTAGCGGTGTAAGTTTTAAAAAATCTTTTGTTTCAGTCCAGTCATCCTTTTTCGTATATCATTTAACTTATGTAACCTTATTTATTAATCTTTAATATAACTTCAACATTATGGATGGACATACAACACTGCAAAAAAAATACTATAAAGTCTTGAAAAAGGTTGTATTTACAATTGTCTCCAAGAGATCACAGTACTGCCATCATCCATTATGGTAAAGATAGTACGACATCGTTCTAATTGGAACCACAACCAATAGACAGAAGACTAGTGGTAGGTCTCTGTTGCCGGAGGCCTTCTGGGTACCACCGCAGTGACTATTCCTGTCGCTAAACAGTAGTGTGCAAACATTACTGTGTTAACTAAAAGAGTGGTTGTGGCTAATGAAATTACTGGGGTAATAAACACTTAACATCCTGTCTCAATACGACGAGCGCAATGTGGTGCAGTGTATATCATCTTAACTAGCGCCACTTTGTTATGGGCAAGTTGATCAGTTACCATCAGGTGAACGTCTCGCTCGTCTCATACCCTGGTCAAATACAAAATACAATGTTTTGGAGCAGAATCACTTTAAATTAGGTGAACGTCCTATTCATCGGTTTGTTTCATTAGAAATTATTGCTAAAACAAAATCTTAGTATCACTTACCAGGTCTCTAAGGAAGTCGAACCTCGACTCCGCCAGTATACATTGCTTGACGTGCGAGGGGCTGAGCGTCTTCGCGTTCCTAGCGACGGTCACCTGCATCGCCTTGCCGAGCAGCGACTCGACGAACAGCTCCAGGGTACGAGGTGTTGAGGTGAACATGGCTGAGTTAAGGAGTCACAGACAAATCTTGCATTTATAGTATATAAGTTAAAGGTTACCTGTATATACACTCCCGGACACATCTATCGGCCCACCTAGTGTTTAAAAGTTTTAACGGTGCCTAATGCCGGTGTAAAAAAAAACGAAAATTCGAGTCTGTTCATTGTTTTCAACGTCCCAGGAATGGAGAAAACTTTTTTATTTCGCACAAGTTGGATTTTTTTTTGATGTTTCCGATTATTGATTCCATAAAAAGGCAAATCTAAACTTAAAGTCAGGTTTGACCAAAAAATATGGATACTCGGCCTAAAATTGACGCCCAAGTTGTAAAACTTCTGTCGGCCAAATCAATTCGAAATTACAAAAAAAAAAAAACATACATAGGGGTTGACCAATAAATCTGCTTCAAAACTGCATTAAAACTTATTGCTCCACCTAACATTTATTTTTAACTAGACACCGTCGATACTTTAAACACTGGGTGGTGGGCCGATAGATGTGTCCAGACGTATAGAACTAGTTATACACATATATAGTACTATAGTAGTCGATTAACTAAATTGTCATCTGGTGGCGATTTTCAACAAAGGTATATTATAGCCGTAAAGGCATATAAAAATGGTTTCACAGATAAGGAATATTTTAGCAATTTTCAAGTTCTCGTTACTGGTAACTCTGTGTCCAGGGTAGAGGAAAGTGGAGAGACAAAAGCAGGAAAGGAGCAAGTGTAAAATAATGTGAAGTATATAAAAAGTAACTTCGATCATGAAACCATAAACATAATTAAATTATTTAATATATATTCCCAAATTTTAAATTTAATAAAACATCGGCCTCATTATGATAATCTTCAAAATTCTGAACACCAGCAAATTATCTTTCAAACCAAAAAAAAAAACAACTCAAAATCATTGAATCCTTACTATAGTATAACTTTGTAAGTATTGTTTGTGCATGTTTATGATGTATGTTATTGTTGGCATACCGCATAAAAAAGACACCCGCAACAATAACAAAGATGTTATGGCGGTAGATAGACAAGTTAGTTAGAATACTACAACAAAATGAAGTTTCAACATTAAACCAGATACTTCGAAAAGCAAGCGATTTACCGCCAGTTCGTAGCCATAAATTTAATAATTTATATAATAATATTTTGTGTTCAATTGTCGAAATTACATCGACGGTAGCACGCGACCTCTTGCACTTGACTCGTTTTTACCATCGCTTCAGCTTTGTCCTCCTTTACTTACTTTCTAAAGCCATATGTTTACAACGCTATGGATTTCTTCTTTAAATTACGACGAGTGTATTATAAAAAAGAAACGAAAACTGTTACTTTAAAATTGAAGAGAGTGATGATTGTAAGTTAAACTATGTAAATAATCAAATACGATGTATTAAAGAATTAATATCCTGAAAGATGTCCATCAGCAAGCTGGTAGAAGTAAACTTTAGCTGGTGTATATTTGAGCAACGAAACATGGTTTCTATGGCTTTCGTTGCAAAATTTCATTTTCATCAAAATCATCTTAAATTCTGAATTTAGCTTGTCTTTTTTATTGCTTTATAACTTAAATTGTAATGATTTTATCTTATATTTTGTTGTATTTATTGTTGTGCATGTGGGACTAGTCTGTAAGATATTGTTATACCTATGCAATTGTATATAGCCTGTGTATATTATAGGTTTCTTGAACTGCAACAGTTGTTGGCCAGTCTATGTAAATAAAATAAATAATCAAAGTATTTGCAAAACCGTATGATTTTTATCGCTCTCTATTATTAGAATGCAATCACAAAATAGTCTCAATTACTACTTCTAGTTTTTAGTTTACCTAAATAATTTTGTGGGTTGACAGAGTTTCAGATTATAATAAAGTTACTGCCAATCAATCGACCATACACACTTAACCCTATATTCAATGCTAAGAATATATTAAAAAAACTATAAAAACAATACTATAATTAATAAAATGAATATTTGCAATCACTGAACATATTTACTTAATAGACAATTAAAAATCATTGAGTTTGAAACAAAAAAAAACTATTGTTGTCGCCATTTCAAATTGAGGTCAAATGTAAGCTCATTGAAGATAAAAATGATGCAGATTCAATTTTGACTTGTTCGTATAAAAATTCTTATATGCACAAAATAATTTAATACATCATTCGTTTTAACGAGACACTTAAAGGAGCTTAAGGCCGTCAAAATACGGAAAAACACTAGAAGGATAGTGAGACGGCGATGCAATACCTTCATAAACATTCCACTGCGACACTCGCTTTTGTCTCGATCAACACTTTAAAAATAAAACACAGCGACATATAAAATATGTCTTGAATAAAAACTATAACTGAGCACATAACCCAAAAAACTCAATAGTTTTTATATCAAATTATTTCTGAGAAAACTCTACACTTGAACTTTAACTCTAGACTTGAGAAATAGAGTCAAACGGGCAACTTCCTATATTTACTTCAAAATCGATGATCGATTTGTAATTTCTCATACAAATTTGCATATTAATATTTATTATTCAATTGCAAGCTTTCCTTTTTAGTCTCTATCACCTGATTGCATCAGCGTAAGAGACTGATGCGCTGACTTAAATACGCTTGTAGCTTTTAAACCTGAACAGCTACATGGATACTCTTCAGGATATAGATGTACAGAATAAGGAGGTAAAGGATCGGAAATAAAGTTTATAGCTCTTCCGGTTAAAGAGATGAAAGAGAAAGTTAGCATTGCGGAAGAGTGGAAAGTAAAAATTTAAAATTTCACTGAGAATCGAACTCATGACATTTGTGTCCAGCGTGAAAATTTGCCGCTAGACCATTCCGGCACATTATAATGATATAAGTTAATAGAGACCCGGATAATAAAGACTACGCATGCCTCGACTTTCCGGAATGTTTTATTGACGTATTTTGGTATTATTTTTATACCTGCTTTGTTAAGCAGTATATAAGCGTCGTTTTGCAGTATATCTATGTACTTATCGACAGAATACAAATATGCAAGAAAATTATTTAGATATAAGCATTAAACTAAAAAACTTCTGTTTTGGACTAACGATAAAAAAAATATCATTAAGGTTGTAATAATAAGACTAAAGTAAACCTTTGCTATAGTAAAAGACGACTGAAATGGTGCGGGTTTGCTGGTACTGCAGAGGGTCCTTATCATTCAATAAATTAGAAGGAGACAATAAATACTAAGTGGTCTTGTATTAAGAAAAGTCATAGGGCACCAGTATGTTTTCTAAGAGATTCCTGAACCGCATATAAAGCACTTAAGACTCCTCTACCCTGACACAAAAAAATGGAAGACACTGGGTAAGAAAAATGTGAAAGTAATCTTATTCACAAATCAACAGACACAGATCTTATCTTTTTCACTTGTAAAGACCTAACATTCAATTTGACACACAATTGAACACAAAATAAGCTATTATCTGCTGTGCAATAGAGCAGCAAAAATATTTTTTTTAAAAGCACACCCACACAAACAGATAACAGTCATAAATAATTATACAGTTTAATGCTCTTTACTTATCAATCATCTAACGACTTTGTCCCCTACACGTGTAACTAAAAGTTTCAAGGGCATCACCAGTGTACAATCTCCAAGAACATCTAATATGAGAACAATGGCCTTCAGATAGCTGCTTCAAAAACCATTAGCCGTGCCTCAAAAATATTTAAATGAAAAAAATACTCTGTCATAAAGTGAACATGAAAAATGGAAATACTTTCCATAAATAACAAGTTACTAAATTATTTATTTAAAAACTTTATTTGCACACAAAGAAAAATGTACAAAAAGGCGGACTTAATGCCATAGGGCATTCTCCCAGTCTACCATAGGTTGAGTAGAGAAGATAAATAAGGGTGCATTTTTTTGTAGTTGAGTATAATTACATATAGTACAATATAAAACACAATAATAGTGGTGGACACAACTATGATTGGTACATATGTTATAGGAAAGATTAGTGTTATACATTGGCTGAAGCATACACATATATATAAATGATGGCTGATATAAGTACAGAAAAGGAGGAGAAGAGCATATATCATAGTGACCAGTAATGTTGCCACAACATTCGCTAAAAGGAAGCCTTACTACGAGCTGCCCGAATATTTGGCGGGGGCTCATTCCAAAGTCTAACAGATCGAGCAGTAAATGAATTGTAAAGGAAGTTGGTTTGGCAGAGAGGAATGTGAAGGTCGGAGCTAGTAGTAGATTGGAGACAGCGTTCGTGGGAGTTACCCTGAAATTCAAACTTGCGTTTTAAATATTCAGCCGTAATAATATATTGCGTTTTAATTATTATCTATGTTCAAACACTTAAGGTTGTATATTTTCTATAAGCTTTTATTTAGTTTCTCCTGTCCAGTTGTCTGTAATCAAATATTGCAAGCTAAATCCGATTGACTGCTCTCTGAAATTTTGCATAAATATTATAATGACATAGAGCTGATCTGATGATGGACCTGGAAGGTCACCATAGAAACTCCGTAATAAAACGATCCAACCCCAACAAATTTGAGCTCATTTGGTTTGTCTTGACAAGTACTTTGATACAGTAATAACAATATAGTAACCAGGGTTTTATGATAAAAGCTTGTTTTTAAAAAAGGTATAATAATAATTTTTGAAAAACAAATCTCGTAATATAAATAAATTTACGATGTAAAAAGTTGTGCATAAAAACTTAACACAGAGACTGACGCAACACCCAAGCACCAGCAGATGGCTGCCACTCATATAGTTAACATAGACAGAGTATTCAGGATGAGCATGCTTCTTCACCAAAACTCTATACCGAAATAGTGTGCAATAAAAAAAATCTGCTTGCTACCATATATACCAAAATATTCATAATATAATAGCTTAAGAAAAATTTCTCTATTTATGATATAGTAATCTATCTTATCGTCCATTGATTTATAGTAAGTACAGAAACAACATATAACTTCAAAGGTTTAAATATGGGCAAATAAAAGTAATAAGCATTTTTGAAAGCAATACTATTTATAAACCTTTGCTATTGTGCAAGGAATTTTGGTTTTATTTATTAAATTAACCTGAATAATATAAAACCAGTCTTAATAATCTAATGAATATTATGTCTAAATAAAAAATTATGTAAATTGTTTTTTAGAAATACTAAAATAGTTTCGAAACTAAGAACAAAATTAATCATTGGCTATAACTTTGCAAATGAAAAACAAAGATTCGTAATACATATGATAATATGTTTTATCATGAAGGGAAATCAACACTTTGTAAATTTTATTGTGTTGAGATTTTCTGACTTCAATGAGAAAAAATAACAATAAAAAGACAACACAACAATCGCAGCTGCTGAAACTACGCATCGTTAAAAATTTATACGCAATATAACAATGTAACTATTTGAAAAGGATATAGATTATGATGGGTACGGCTTGAGCGACCTTCCCCACTTCTTCATCTGTTTGCATAATCTTCTTAATTCGCCCCTACAATCAAATAATGACATGATATCACCAAATTGATGGGATTACGACAAAAACAATAACACATATTTCCTGTTTCCAATCGCCTAGACAGAATTTTAAACTTACCGCGGGAAACCTTGCATTGTATTTTCTCTTTTTCGACGGCATGATGGTAATCCGTTCACTAAAACACTAACAAAAGTTAAAAATAAACTCACTTCGCCATCCCTGAATGATACTTCTCGCGCATTTTTAAGGTTATAAAAGGGAGACGTTCGCAGCCTACTTCATTTATATACGAATCTGACAGTTCTTCCACCTCTCATTTAAACGAGATTAATCTCTTTATGATATTTATTCTAATCTAAAAAATGTATTTATACAAATTTCATTTCATATGTACTGCATTTTGGGTTATTATTATACTTTTTGATTAATGTTTAGTAAAACACATTATTTAATATTTTTATATCCGCCAAATCGTTTGGATTAATAAATTTGAACGCGACTGTTTTCAATTAATATTGGCATACGTGGTCTAAAATTATGCGGACAAGACCTCGGGAAACGAAGTTTGTATCAAATTATGATCACGGAGTGCAAATGAGATTATTGTCCGTTTTGTTAGTGTATAATTCTAAAAATGAAAATTCAAAACTTGTATCAATCTTGACCAAGTAGCAATTTTTTTTTATTTTAACTAGGAAAGAAATACATTATATCATAGTCTTCGCAACCTCATATAGGTTTTCTTTGCAAGTATGGATCAATAGAATGTGTATGCGTAAAGTTATATTTAATAATGTTATCAACAATCTTATAAAAATATTTAGCACGTTTTATTCATCTGTAAGCGCAAAAATTATTTTTTTATTCAAAAAGTTTTTTTTGTAACATAAATAAAATATTTTGGCTTTACGATCTGTTACTTGCTTGCATTTTGAAAAAAATAATAATGTAACAACAACAAGTCTCCTTGGTTGTAGCAGGTAAAATGGCGTCGTTGTCGAGGTGTGTTGAATTTATTAGAGTATAACGATTAAACCGTTAACTATTGCAAACAATTATATGTACATAAAAAGATTCAAATGTAATTATTTAATAATTGACGCATGTAGTCAATACAAAAAAAAATTGTTCAGATTTTTCTATACAAAAAGTTTCGAAATGTTGTCAATTCTTATAATTATCATAAAACTCATATTTTCTATAACATTTCTTTATAGTCGTTCACACTGATAGTTTTCGCTGGTCTATGATGACGACGAAATGTTAAATTTTATTTTTCAGCCTTTTACCAGCACCTGTGCAGCAAGTATGGGATCGTGATGACGAACGTAAGGGGCAGCGTGTCGGCAGTGCTCTTGTAGTATCGCAGACGAGCGTTCCACCTTACGGACAAAGGAAAGGATGGGTACCTCGAGCAGAAGAGGATTTTGGAGGTTAGGCCAACTTTGATTTTAGATGTTTTAAACAGTCGTTTAATGTCATAATATAGCTTTAATTTTGAAACAGTGTTTTTATTGTGTATTCTATATCATGCTTTCATTGATAATCATTTATAATTTAGTGTAATTATTATTTATTCTGACTATCTGTTTATTAAGTTTATAATTATATATCATATCATAATTAGTATTCTTGAGAGAATACTAAATGGCATACCATGTAAATGGTTACATTGTTATCTTTTCTTTTTCAGATGGTGGTGCATTCCCGGAAATCCATGTGGCCCAATACCCCCTGGGCATGGGTGCCCGTGGCAAGGAAAGCACTTCCAATGCTTTAGCTGTACAGTTAGATGAGGCTGGTCGGGTGAAATATTCAGCTATAGCTCGTCAAGGACATAGTGCGGATAAGGTTTGTGTCATGAGAGAAAAGATTTATTTGCACATTTTGTAAACTTTTTTTTTATTATGTTTAACTTATTACTTTATAGAAATTCATATTAATAACCTTAGAAGTTTGATAAGTTTTTGATATAGTATCTGTTGCTGTATTTATGGAAACTAAAAGTAAAATAGTCTGCTAAGATAATGTACAGGCATTTGGAAGATTTGTATTATATTTGTGGAAAATTAATTAAAATTAGAAACTGAGAATGTTTATATTTAACATTTTTTAATTCCAAACTTGTATAGAACTGGCAATAGGATGAATGTAAACAATGGTCTGTAATTTACTTGCAGATAATCTATTCAAAGCTGACAGATCTATTACCATCTGAAGTGTTAGCAGAGGATGATCCGAGTCTCCAGAAACCGACTGAAGATGACATACAGGATATCACAGAGAAAACAAAGCAGGCCTTGGAGAAGTTGACAAATGCAAAGATATCAGCTGCTATGCCAGTCAAGGCAGCACCCAAAGCTGTGAGTTGATTTCGCTGTTTTTATATCTTGACTTGTTTTAAGAAGCATAGAAAAAAACATAAGACTGATGGAATATGAAAAAAAGTAAAATGTGCTCTTTTGCCTCGATGTTCAATGATCTTGATGAAATCATTAGGATATATTTTAATAAAAAAATTGTTATCAACTCTCTAAATAACTCTTTAGTTCTCTGTCACCGGAGACAATCTAAGTATATGTTATATAAAAAAATACTGTGTATTAGTTTGAAGGTTGCTGTATTATGTAAAGTTCCTGAGCTAACAAGACTACAGTATATCTCAAGGTAACAAGCATGATATATTAACATCCTAATTATTGTCATGTTTGTTATAAGCATACATACCACTTTCCATCAGAAATATACAACTTGTCTGTGGATTATTACTAGTTAACTTTATTGCATTGAATGAGGGTTGTTTCCAGAGTTTTGGTCATTCTGCTATAATTAAATTATGCAGAACTTATGGGTAATGTTATCAGCGTCAGAGAAGTCTTGACATGATTATGGAAGTATGTAGTGTGATATATTTCAGTTTGTTTTAAATGTTTAAGTGATTTAGTAAAATAATCAAAATAATAAAAATTAAAGACTTAAAACCAGAACTCTAGAAACATTTAATGTTTAAAAAATTATATTTGTAGTACTTTGTAGTATTTACTAAGTGTGTTGATAGTATATAAATGTTTCAGGCTCCAGCCCAGTACATAAGGTATACACCGGCGCAACAAGGGGATACTTTCAATTCTGGCGCCAAGCAGAGGGTCATCAGGTTTGTACTGATTAAGATAGAGCTGTAGTTAATGCGTATGAAGGTTGTAGCAGTTAGCACAATACTTATCGCCCCCACAGCAATCCTGAGAAAAACAATGGATATGTTCTTCATCCATTGTGATGGTATCTTTGTAAGTATTGAGGACTACAGTATTGTGAGAAAATATTACCATAGTCTTAACAGCAGTATGATAGGCATCATAGGGTTTTTTGTTAAAGGGGTATCTGATGGTTTTCTTAGAAAATATTCAAAGCTAATTGGTAGATGAAAAGGTTCTGACGTTTATTAACCTAGACATCGATAAGTTGCAGTTCCAATTCATACATTAAAAAGTGGTAAAGTTAACATCTCATTGGTTTCAATGTACAACTAGGATGGTGGAAGCACAATCGGATCCAATGGAGCCGCCGCGTTTCCAAATCAACAAGAAGATCCCACGTGCAGCGCCATCGCCTCCAGCGCCGGTGTTACACTCTCCGCCACGCAGGGTCTCCGTGAAGCAGCAGCGTGATTGGAAAGTGCCACCTTGTGTATCACACTGGAAGAACGCTAAAGGTAGCATACAATTTGACGTTATTATTTATCTTTTAGTTATAAATCTGCCGCCAAACAGTAGTATGAAAACATGACTAAGAGTTTATGGAAATAGTTAAATTACTGAAGTAATTAGATTTAATACCTTATGTTTCAAGACGACGAGCACAATCATAATGTGGAGCAGTGTATATCATCTTAACTATCGACACATCGTTATGATCATGTATAATATTTATCATCAGGAGAATGTTTTTCAGATGAATTTTGACATAATTTAGAAAAAAAAAACAATCCTTCTTATAGTAATTTCTGTATTTTTCAGGTTACACAATACCATTGGACAAGCGGCTGGCGGCGGACGGCCGTGGTCTCCAACAGGTCCACATCAACGAAAACTTCTCGAAGCTCGCTGAGGCTTTGTACATAGCGGATCGGAAAGCGAGGGAGGCAGTGGAAGCGAGAGCACAGCTAGAAAGAAGATTGGCGCAAAGGGAGAAGGAGAAGAAAGAAGAACATTTGAGGATGCTTGCGCAAAGAGCCAGGGATCACAGAGCAGGTGTGGAAGCTATTAATTATTCTCAATGTCTCCATTACCTTGTTGATATCTCCTTTCACTTGTAAGTTCTTTGAGACAGTACTATGAAGAAATAATGATTAACAGTTATACCAGAGTGTATCATCCTTACTGCACCAAATTGTTATTTGTGAAGGTATCATTTAATATCAAGTTAAAGTTCTTGTCGTTATGTAGCATCATTAATTTAAAAATGTAGGTTTAACTTTTTAAGTAAGTAATATTTATTATCAGGTATCAGACCCCCTGATGAGGAAGCAGAAAGCGTGGAGCCTGAGGAAGGCCTCTCCGACATGGACAAGGCTGAGCGAGACAAATTACGAGCTGAAAGACACAAGGAGAGGCAGCGAGAAAGGAACCTTGCTAGAGCAGCTCCTGATAAGAGGTATGTAGTCAAAGAACATGCTGCAATAATCAGGTAGAAGGTGATAAATGTCTCGTGTTTAAATATCATCATATACATTCCTACTGCTGAACTTCTATCGACTGGAGGCTATTCAAACTAATATAATAATTCAATCTTGTTACCCAGGTCTAAATTGGTGAAGGATAGGGAAAGAGATATATCGGAGCAGATCGCTCTTGGCATGCCAGCGAAGACTAACCAGGGTGGAGAGAACATGTTTGATCAGAGGCTGTTCAATAATAGCAAAGGAATGGATAGCGGTGAGTTTCAACTTAAAATTATTTTACACTCAAGAGTTCTCAGAATTTGTTGCAATACAATAAACATACTTGAAGGGTTTTGTAGAGAGTGAAATTACTGGGGTAATGAGACTTAACACATTCAATCCCGTTTTGGGGATTCTATTGTTACTGTATTATTTATATAGGTAGTAGTGTATGTAATCTAAGATATAATTAATGACAAAAGCTGGTGGAAGGTCTGTTACCGGAGAGTACAGCTCTTATTTCAGCCGACAAACAGTAGTGTGCATACATTACTGTGTTCCGATTTAAAGGGTGTTGTAGATAATGAAATCACTGGGGTAACGAGACGATATGTCTCGAGACGACGAGTGTAATGTGGTGCTTTGTATACCATCTTAACTAGCGCCGCGTTACGAGCGAGCGTATCACTTACTTTCAGGTGAACGTTTTCATCTTTTCGTCGAATAAAAAAATAGTACGTTCTCTATTATTGTAAGAGTATTGTTAATTAAGCGAAAGTATCTTTTACCACTAGATAACTTGCCAAGTCTAATATGAAATGTTTGACTGATCTGCAGGTTATGGTGATGACGAGGCGTACAACGTGTACGACAAGCCGTGGCGCAACCACGACACAGTGGGCGCGCACATCTACCGGCCCACGCGCAACGCCGACAGGGACAACTACGGCGGCGATATTGACGCCATAGTGAATACTAGAAGGTCAGCCTTTACACGCATGCGTAGTTATTATCCGGGTCTCTATTACCTTATAAGATTAGAATGTACCGGTATGGTGAAGCGGCTAATTCACGATGGACATAAAGGTCATGATTTTGATTCTCAGCAAAATGTTTCTTTTTTGCTCTTACCCCCTTTTCCACAGTGCTAAATTTGTCCTTTCACATCTCCTTAACCGTAAGAGCTACAGACTTTATATTCCGGCTTCCTCGTCTTCTTATCCTGTACTTCAATATTCTGAAAGAGTATCCATGCAGCTGTTCCAGTTTAAAAGCTACAAGCGTTACAGAGTATTTAAGTTTACTGGTGGTAGGTTTCTGTTCCCGTTGACCGTCTGGATGGGTACCATCGCAGCTCCTATTTCAACCGCCAAATAGTAGTGTGCAAACATTACTGTGTTCCGGTTTGAAGCGCGCTGTAGCTAGTGTAATTACTGGGGTAACGAGACTTAACAGCTTATGTCTCAAGACGACGAGCGCAATGTGGTGCAGTGTGTACCATCTTAACTAGCACCACGTTGTCATGGGCAAGCATATCACTTACCATCAGGTGAACGTCTTGCTCGTCTCGTCGCATAGTAGTATTAAAAAAAAGTAGGCGCATCAATTTCCTACGCCAATGCAATCACGTGACAGAGACTAATGGTTTATCATAATTAGACAGAATGGACTATGATATATACTAATGTATATAGTGTGTGTATAATTCTTATTTTATAATTATTAATAATACTTGTGTATTAATATTGTGTGCTATGTCTGCAGGTTCGTGGCTGACAAGGAGTTCGCCGGCACCAGCAGCGGGAACTCGCGCGCGGGGCCCGTGCAGTTTGAGAAGGACGCGCCGCCCCCCAGAGAGGAACACGTCAGTTTATATTACCCTAATAATTATTACTTATACTGGATATCTAGACACAATCTAGAGAGGTAACGGATCACTAGGTCCCGAAGGTGCTTAAACAAGCCTTCCCGGGCATTTTTGCATTTTCATATTGCACGTCGGTTTAATTTGTGGAAATTTTATAATTCAGAGATTTTTCATTTTAATTTGCACAATGAAAGTTGTTACAAAAATTATGTATTGTATTTGCTAGTTAGTACAAAATTATTATGAACGATACTACTGAAGACTACGGATACGCAAATAAGACGCCCGTATTATGGTCGATCATTTTATTGTACGCAGATGAACAAGAAAAGACAATAGTTTTCAAAGTGCGTAAAAAATACAAAACGTGTGTTCGGCAGTTGGGCGCTGTGACCGGACTGACCTCGTCACCGCGTTGTTCTACAACTACGGACTAACAATATTTTTACTAAAACTATCAATTTAGCTTAAACTAACTTCATACTGTTACGCTGTCGCCAACAACTACTATTATGAGCGCGTTGAAATTATTTTATTAAAAGGTTTTTGATATTATTTAGCGTAAAACCTTTAAAAATGTTCAAAAGCATGATTATTAAAAAACTAGTTTTTCCGAAATTTCATGCGTTCGTTTCGTACGATATTCTTAACTTCTAAACCGCTCTATATTTTTGTACAGTTGAAAATGAGATTTGCTTCTGTAAGTGAGCAGTTCCCTGGCAACACATTCAGCAGCATCGAGACGACGATCGGAGCGGTCGCTCGAAATGAAAAAGATCGAATAGAGCAACACACAAACACACCCGTTCTTTTAGTTTTATTACAATAGAAGATACCGCAGTAGTATAAACATTATTAGTGCTTATCTACTAACAATGTGATCATTACAGCCGCCGTCCCGCAGCCAGCCGGACGCGGACTTCGATCCGTTCGGTCTGGACCGGTTCTTGAGCGAGGCGAAGCGCGCGGACAAGGGCGCCCGCAAGCGCGACCACCACGACCGTCACGACACACACGGGAAGAAGCGCCGCGACTAGTGAGTTACACAGCCATACCAAACTAAAGAACAACAATTTTTTTTATTCTACGAAAAAAGACGTTTTTGCTATTCGGCAACATTGTTCACGCTTTGAATATTTTTAAATGCAATATTAGACTGTAATTGTTTTATCACTTTAATTATTGAATTTAATTTTGATTAAACATTAATAGAGAATAGTAGAAGACATAATTAATTTTGATTAAAAGGAAGCAAGCACGCTTCATTATCTAACGCCTCATTGTCACTTGTCATCACGTGAAATTGAGTGTTCACTTTAGTAGTACACTTACTAGATAGATATAACTCTACTATCTGACGAGACGAGTAAGACGTTCAACTGATGGTAAGTGATACTGTCTATAACTTGCTGCTAGTTAAGATGGTATACACTGCACCGCATTCTCGTCTCGTCTCGTTACGTCAGTAATTTCACTAGCTACAACACCCTTCAAACTGCAACACAGTAATGAAATAAATGCACACTACTATGAGGCGACTGAAATAGTCACTGCGGTGGTACCTAGGTCTTCGGTAAGAGACCTACCAGCAGTAAATAAAAAATTAATACAGTAACATTAGAGTATGTAACATTGTTAATAAAAGTGATCAAGTGTATTTTTATTTATTTAAAATCTTGATTGAACACTTAAAATTTGTTCACAATAGGCAGACTTAATGCCTGTGAACATTTTATACCACCTAACCTCAAAATTAAAAAAAAAATTGTGTTTTAGTAAATATTTTAACAGGCAAGACTTCTACTTCATATTAGTACATGTAGCTCCCGTGATCTTCCCGGGCCTTTAGTGGATACAAATACCCCCTCCCCTCTCACCTTGACACCAAAAGGGACCCCCTTGGTAAAGACCATCTAGGTACCACCGCAGCTCCTATTTCTGGCCGTCAAACGTTACTAAATATTACTGAGTTCCAGTTTAAAGGGTGCTGTAGCTAATGTAGCTACTAGGGTAAGGATAGTTAGTGTAACGCTTCAAAGCGACGAGCGCAATGTGGTGCAGTGTATATCATCCTAACGTCACATTGTTATGAGCAGGCGTATCACTTACAATCAGGTGAGCTAGGTTTCGTCAAATTAAAAAAACCAACGAAATTTATTAGAATATTATTTTTTATGTTTCAGGTAATTTTCAGCACCGCCGTGTTACATATTAAGATAATAGAACATTTACAGATGCAGTGTCTTTCAATTTTGTTAAGCGACATTTTTTAACGTTATCATTTGTTTTATTAACGAAAGTGTTCAGAGAGAAATCATTTAAAAAAAAATTATCATCTTGTCCGTAAAATGAATGATGATGAGAAACTAATGTGAATGTAAATATATGAAAATTCGTTTAAATATAAACTGTTTAACTTTGTTCCCAACCACTTTGACCAAGTGGTGGATGTCGTGTACATGAAAGATGTTCTTGGACCATATAGATTTTTTCGGCGTTGCCTTCAACGGAAACCGTTCTGTGTTCATACGAATGTTTTCCAACAATTCTTTTAAAGCTAACGAAGTTGTTTTATAACTTAGATTGTACATTGTCAAGCAACATTCGTTTAGATTAAACAAGCTAAAGTAAGTCGCTTTTTATATAAAGTGTAGAATTAAAAATTGTATCGAAGGGAAATATACTAGGCAATAAACATACCATAGACAATTTCTTTTTTTATTTAACTAAACTGTACGATGTGAATTTTCACCTGATAATGATATACTTGGTGGTACTAAAGCAGCGCTTGTTATGATGATACAAATCAAGTCTTCTATAACGCGGTACTTTTATAACGCGTTTTTAATACAGCAACATCCCAATAAATGGCATGTAAAAATTATCTATGGCAACACTCATTCTAATTATAACTACTATTTCCTATAATTTTATTACAGGAACTATTTGTTATACATTAATTAAATCTAAATTTAAATATTCAACTTGATTTATCTTACAATGTAATTTTAATACAGATCTGATTTATTTAGAAATTATTTCCGAGATTCGATGTAACGCGGTACGAAATAATCGCGTTATAGGAGACCCGATTGTAAACAGTACTTTAAATTTTCCTAACAAATATTACCATAACGGTCACTACCACTTCGCAGTGTAACAACAAAGAGAAAGTGTCTTCGTCGTCCTAAGTCAAAAGTCATTATCTCTATAGCCACATAACTTTACTACAGCACGCTTCAAACCTAGACAGTAATATTTGTTCCCTACTGTTGGGAAAAGAAATAATAAATAATACACATATATACATATATTATATAAATAAGTATTTTTTTATACATTTTTGTTATACACCTCACCTATCATTGCATTTTCTCACAGCCAAGGTTGACTACTAGATGATGCCCACAGGCATTATGTCCTTCTATTGTAACCGAACTTTGTGTGTCAAATAAAGAATAAAAAAAAATGATGCGACTTACAAGAGACAAAAAATTGATAAATCACTAGTGGTAGGTCTTGCTGACGGTCTAGGTATCAACGCAGCGGCTATTTCTACCGCTAAACAGCAGTGTGCAAACTATTGCGAAGGGCGTTGTAGGTAGTGAAATTACTGGGGTAACGACTTTTTTTTTATACTACTTTGCGACGAGACGAGCAAGACGTTCACCTGATGGTAAGTGATACGCTTGCCCATGACAACGTGCTGCTAGTTAAGATGGTACACACTGCACCACATTGCGCTCGTCGCCTTGAGACATAAGGTGTTAAGTCTCGTTACCCCAGTAATGACACTAGCTACAGCGCCCTTCAAACCGGAACACAGTAATGTTCGCACACTACTATTTTTCGGTTGAAATAGGAGCTGCGGTGGTACCTAGACGGTCTCCGGCAACAGAGACCTACCACCAGTTCTCACTAAAGCTGGATGGATCTGCCCTTGGTGAGAACTTTGGCAGATTAAATTTATATTTAAAGAGATGCTTCTAATATAACTAGCGCCTGTTTATGTGCAAGCGTATCACAAACCTTTCAATAGTTCTTCTTCTTCTAAGCCGTATTTCCTCATGACTGAGGGTCGCGGTCATCATGTTTTTATTAAAACACACGACGACTCTCTTGGCAGATGTAATGGAGTGGTTTGCCGTTGCCTTCTCCATTTTCAATAGTTACCACAGTAAATAAAACACGTTACGGTAAGACAATTTCTTTTTAATCGAGTTAACAATACTCTGTAACATATATAAAAATCAAAGTGCGCGAAGGCGACCACCGCTGCGGGCGTGCACGCATCCTAAATGCGAGTTGTGTGTGCGAAAAAAAAAAATCCCCCGTGCACAAAACACTTGTTACGTAAGACACTTCATGGCGATCACAAATATTCGTGATGAGTTTTAACAACTACCTTTGCGTGGTGAAAGCAAGCGCGCGCAGTAATAAATTCGTGAAACGACAGTTAATTTAACTGGTAAACGATAGACGTGTATAAATTTAATCCAAACTCCAACTATACAGTTAAATATAATCTGCGAAGCAAACGAAATGAGACATGTTTTGTCACAAATTGCACAGATGAAAAATAAATTCATAGACTATAGTTTTTTTATTTGTAGGCAGGGACGAAGTAGGTTGTATAGAGGCTAATATATATATTTTTTTTATTGTGTTGTTGCAATCCGCGGCGGACGGCGTACAGCCTGCGCGGGTGCAGGTTTACTTGTGCTTCAGTATGGTGTTCCTCAGCTTGTCGACGTTGGCGCCGGAGAACTCCTCGAGTTTCTTGGAGCTCTTCACGAACACGAAAGTGGGCATCGAGTTGATGTTGTACTCGGTAGCGATGTCCTCGCACTCGTCCACGTCCACCTGCGACCGAATGGGAAATTTCAAAATTGTGGTACATTGCACCATGTATGGTCAGGTGATATGACCATATATGGACAGGTGATATGATTATACATGGTCAAGTGATATGCCCATATATGATCAAGTGATATGCCCATATCACATGATAGCTACGATGATGGCATCGTAACTAGCGCCATGGTTATGGTATCATAGGCGTCTCACTTACCATAGGGATCATATATAGTCATATTACATGACCATATATGGGCATATCACTTCACCATGTATATAGATACTGCACCATTGTATTTACAGTTTTGAGACATAAAATGTCATGTCTCGTTACCCCAGTAACTTCAATTACAACGCTTTTCAAACTGGAACACAGTAATATTTGCACACTATTACTCGGTAGCGAGTAAGCGTCGCGGTTTGTTATAAACAACAACCAACCTAAACTTGGCTATTGTGATATCAATGATTATCAATCTTCGTGTGAGACCCTTAGTCCCAACAGTGGGAACGTTAAAAAAGTTATATTGTTTATAAACTATTGTACATTGTAGTCTTTTTAGTCAACTTCAATTAGATGAAGCTTTAACTAACAGTTAATCTAACTGATATGATCACAATTAAACTAATGCTTCGTTCATGCGAGTACAATACGGGGCGAGTGGGGGCGCGCGGATCGATTCCTATTAGTCAGTATATTTACTACGTGTTAGTAACAATAACCAGATGTCGTATGACCTGTTAGTTACGAGTTATTTCTAGATAAGTTATACTGCGTTATACACGAGTCGTTCAACTGATCCGGGTTGTTACAGTCAGACTAAAATATTGTCGACTTACCACCAACCGCCGCTAGTGGGAGAGGCTCCTAGTCCAAGAGGAAAAGAGAGAAAAGTGGACATGTGAAGAGAGAGAGAGAAATGTGGGAGGGAGAAAGAAATGTGCGAGCGGGATAGAGAAATGTGTGGAAGGGAGAAAGAGAGAAATGTATAGGAGGAAGACAGAGATATTTATGTGGAAGTGAGAGATAAGTGTGTGAGAGGGAGAGAGAAATGTGTGAGAGGGATAGAGAAATGTGTGGGAGGGAGAGAGAGAGAAATGTGTTGGAGGAAGAAAGATATTTATTTTGGAGTAAGAGAGAAATGTGTGGGAGGGAGAGAAATGTGTGAGAGGGAGATAAGTGTGTGAGAGGGATAGAATATGTGTGAGAGGAAAAGAATATGTGTGAGAGGAAAAGAATATGTGTGAGAGGGATAGAGAAATGTGTTGGAGGAAGACAGAGATATTTACGTGGAAGTGAGAGAGAAATGTGTGGGAGGGAGAGATAAGTGTGTGGGAGGGAGAGATAAGTGTGTGAGAGGGGGAGAGCAATGTGCGCGAGGGGGGAGAGAGAGAGTACCTATCCGCGGCGTAAAATGGCGGTTCGTCGTACGAAAACTTAATTTAAATAGTTGTAATGTAAGTTTTACTTATTATTCCACCTTACAACATATAAAATTTCTAGGTCAATAGATGTAAACACATTTTCCTGCTATGTATACACATAATTATATGTATAACCTTCATGGAAGTCCTGGTTACATTAACAGTGACGTCACCGCGCATTATAAACCGACACGTCACGTTCGGCGGGAGCGATCGATCAGCGTAAGATCAAGTTATATTAAACGCGGCCGTGTACGCTTATAACGCAGAGGTCCCCGGTTCGATTCTGTACCCACTTGACCATACACCACACTCATTGTAGACCTGCAGCCATATACAGCAGCCGGAGTATTAGACTATTATTTCTTCGAAGTCGTATTTCCTCATGACTGAGGGTCGTGGTCATCATGTGTGATGAAACACGACGACTTGTCAGTTATAATGGAGTGGTGTTGCCATTGCCTTCTCCATTTCTCATACTAGTGCGAGCACGGATGGTCATCACATAGATATGTAGGATTCCTCACGATGTTGTTCACCGTCAGAGCGCGTGATATTAGTTGGTGTTATACTAACTGCTGCCAATTCGAACCCGGTACCTTCGGAGTAGAAGGCGGGCGTTTAAAGCTATCACGATCTTTTACTAACGGCTAATATTATTTTTTTACTCTATTCCATCTCGCACTAGTCTTTTGCGTGAGTGGTTAAGTATCGAGCCGACCTTCAAGACGACGATCGCGTCCGCCATCTCGGTCGCCATCTCGTCCAGCTTGGGCCCGATCATCTTGCACGGGCCGCACCACGTCGCCATGAAGTCGATCACCACCAGCTTCTCGCCGGCCTCCGACAGCCTGTTCTTCAGATCCTCGGAATCCTTGATGTGGATCGACATTGTAACTGAAACGACATTTTTAATGTATAACAAATATAAACTCCCGGACACATCTATCGGCCCACCTAGTGTTCAAAAGTTTTAACGGTGCCTAGCTAAAAATAAATGTTAGGTGAAGCAATAAGTGTTAATGCAGTTTTAAAGCTGATTTTTTGGTCAATCTTTATGTACGTTTTTTTTTTCATTTTGAATTCAGGATTATGAAAAAAAAACGAAAATTCGAGTCTGTTCATTGTTATCAATGACCCAGGGATGGAGAAAACTTTTTTATTTCGCACAAGTTGGACTTTTTTTTTTGATGTGTCCGATTATTCCTTAAAAAGGCAAATCTAAATATAGAGCAAGTTTTGACCAAAAAAAATATGGATACTCTGCCTGAAATTGTCGCCCAAGTTGTAGCACTACTGCCGGCCAAATCAATTCGAAATTACAAAAAATATTAAAAAAAAAAACATACATAAGGGTTGACCAATAAATCAGCTTCAAAACTGCATTAAAACTTATTGCTCCACCTAACATTTATTTTTAACTAGACACCGTCGAAACTTTAAACACTGGGCGGTGGGCCGATAGATGTGTCCGGGAGTATATATGTAAAATTATATTTATGTCATTACTTCTATTATTAAGTATAGTACATATCTTTAAAAAATATTTTAAAACTTAAGTAATTCATTTTCTACGCTATTTATTTCTAGAAGATTCTTTAGTGGTATCCTGAATCACCCATCCATAATGAGTTCAGCAGATTTATAGTAGACAGAGAAATAAAAATTTCATATACTAAAGCTATCGAGCTATCCGTAGATTTATTAGTTAGTATCCTTTGGTCGTTAGTCGTTTAGTTATGAATACTCCTTTTAATTGTCGGTTAACGATGACGTCAGTAACAGCTTCATATGTATCAAACATCCGCATCTATTTTCCTCACGCAGATTACTCATGTCCGTATCAGGTTTCTATTACACAATGACATTGCATTTTTCTCACGAATCTGTACAGGCTATAAATACAATTTATCTGCATGTAATCTGTTGCAAGATGAAATTAAAATCAATTCGTCTGTTAGTTACGATTTGTGGGTAGATGAAGATATTACTGTTTATATATTGATATATTTCACAATCCTCCAGATAATTACAAGAACAAAATATTAAAATATCTCGAATAAAGCCATTGTCTCTACACCGCGCAAATAACTGTAACATGTACCTATTTAAAATATAAGCCAAGCATTTAGCATTATAATAATGTATTCATTACTACTTAAATCTATTTACAAAATTGTTTCTCTGATGTATTTTTCTTTTAATTGTTTATCCATTTTTTTTTAAGTTTTTCTTTTTCATCTCTAAGAAATTTTTAATTTAGTTTATAATTTAATAATAATGCGTGCATTGTGAATGTTGTGTACTCCATTAACTGGTACACACATCAGATATTAAGCTATGTGTAAATTTTTCTGTACTAATGTTATTATGTGTTGGAGAACCTAATTAAATAAATAAATAAATTACAAAAAGCCCACTAAATAAACTTACTGCTAGGAATGTCTGTTAAGGACAATCAAGTCAATCTAACCATAACATTGTTTAAGTGCGAGTTGGACGATTTAATGATTATTTTTAACTTTAATTTTTATTAAAAAAAAATTGAAACCATAGGACCTTTTTTCTGAAAATCGTTTGAATTTGTGATAAATATCAAATGTTTCGTCAGTCAACAACAATAATATAAGTACTGGATGAGTATGTCTGTCTCAATTACACAAGTTATAAAATCACTTAAAACACTATTATATAGTATGTATTGGAATATGAATGGTGATATGTCATCCAAGGACATTATTTAGTATTTTAATAGTTCGTTTAACCATTTAACATTTATAAATTGTAATACGCTCACAAAACAAGTTTCATGCGAACAGACTCTCAAAATTTAGATACACATAAATCTTAGTTAACCTCAAAATATGTAAAAACATTTAACTATTACTTTCTAGAACTGAATTCTATCATCACGGACGTCCACTGCTGGGCATAAATCTCTTATTATTTCACAAAACAATATTTAAAATTTTATACGTCAAACGATACGCGCCACAAATACGCGCTAAAAAATAATCAAATGCACAGATTAAAAATGTTTAAAAACTCACCGAAATTAAAAGAAAAAAATCCTAGATGAAGTTCACTATAAATACTCTTTGGTGTTTATATAGTCGAGTGGCCAGTACGCCGGCTAACAAACAACTATAGAATGTCTCACACACACGTCTCGTTACTTAAGCGCGCGAAACGGCCATTAGTCACCGGCGGGTGACGTCACGCGTCTTTTTTTCTAATCATCGTGACCAATCCGAGCGAAAGGAAGCGGTGACTATGCGGCCACTTAAATTTCAAAGCTGAACCCTAATCACGAAAACATGTAATATTTTTATGAGACGTTCACCTAATGATAAGTGATACGCTTGTAGACACTTCTCTTTTCAACATATATCTAATTTACACATTTTTATATATACAATTCACAAGTCACTGAGTTCATACTTTTTACACTGTCCAAACAGTAATGTTATTGAGACTTACTGTCATCTGTCTTATATAGTGAAAAGATGTTATGTCATATCCTCCCTTTTTTCATTTTATTCTTTTAAAAAAATCGATATACCTACTATTTTACTAACAAAATGTTGGTAATCACAATTATTTTTCTCAATATCTAATATTCGTAACTTGTTAAGATGATATACACTATCACATTATGTACACGGTAAAACAGTAAAGTTTGCACACTACTGTTTAGCAGCAAAAAGAGGAGCGGTGGTATATAGACGATCTCCGTCAATAGAGACCTACCACTAATACATTGATGACTAGTTCACAGTAAATTCTAAATATTCACATATGTATAGAAAGATGGAAAATTTAAAAACATATTTGGTGGTGGTATATACTGGCATAAACGGACTTAAAATCTGTCTTAAAACCACATACATATTGTGTTGCAGTGTATATCAACCTAACTAGCGATACACATAGTTTCTTCCGATAATTTTCCAAAAATTAAAAAACTAGCTTTTGATACTAACTTTGAAACTAAAGTAGCTTTGAATTTTTTATGTACTTTGTATTTAAATATTACATTAGTAATATGAAAAGGTATAAAATATGTGAACATAACATCTTTTTTAATTTGACCCCCAAGTAGTGAAATCACTGAGCTCTTTCTGCGTAGATCCGACCATTAATAATAATTAAAAAAGTTGTGGGTACCATGTGATAGCTGTGACATTTGGACGTCTGTCATCTCAGTCCTCCCGTGACCATGACTGCTGCAAAGCGGTCGAAACGTCGGTAATAAACAAACAAAATAATAAACGCGATAAAATCCGTAAAATTGAGTTTTAATAAATGTGTAACATTCGCGGAAATATAAGAAATTGTAACCATTAGTGACCCAAAATATTCAAAGAATAGTTATGATGACTATATCTAGGTCAGCAGTGTATTGCGTCATCGCCAAGATATCCAAGTCTTATGTATCATGCAACAGTAACATTACATATGGAAGCAGCATGGTTTAGTACCATACATGACTTTTAAGTAATTGTGTAGTAAACCCACTAAATCTTCACTGTCCCCATTACTGGGATTTGTGTATTCTCTCATCTCATTTATCACATATTCAAGAAAGTTTAACATTTCGTTGTTCTCACGTTTTTCTTCAACCGGAACCTTAAGCTTGAGGATCGAACCAGCGACTCATCTAGATACGTCTCCTAACAGTTACATTCCGAACTGACAAAATACGAACCAGTTTTCTGATCGAGCAAGTCTAACCATTAAGTTTGTTCACTTCAAATCAAGTGAAATTTCGGTATGACATAAAACTATATGTAATTATTTTGTAAATTAACATATATACTTATTAGGTCCGTTTTTTTAGAGTTACAAAGTATTTACTTACCTCGATAACTCGCAAAAATTTTACAACAAATTAATAAATTTTTTTTTTGTTCTACTTTGCGACGAGACGAACAAGACGTTCACCTGATGGTAAGTGATACGCTTGCCCATGACGACGCGGTGTTAGTTAAGATGGTACACACTGCACCACATTGCGCTCGTCGCCTTGAGACATAAGGTGTGAAGTCTCGTTACCCCAGTAATTACACTAGCTACAGCGCCGTTCAAACCGGAACACAGTAATGTGTGCACACTACTATTTGGCGGTTGCAATAGGAGCTGCGGTGGTACCCATCCAGACGGTCTCCGGCTAACGGAGACCTACCACCTTGCGCTTGACCACAAACTTAATTGAAATTGTTAAGTTTTAACTATAGATAAGTACAAACATTTTAGGTGTAATATACATACCCATACGAAACCACTGCGCACGCGCACTGCTCAGTGATAAATTGATCCAAAAACCGGTTTGGGGTTTCAATGACAAAGTGATATAGCGAACATCAATGTATTTGATTTAAACAATTATTATTAGAGAACAAACGCAGTTGTTACTAATTATTAACAATCTAGATTATAAGAACTTAATTTTTACATATATGTCGGAGCACGACCGCCTAAAGTGTTTTTAAAAAACATTATTGCCCTCTTTCATCATTTCATAGTTTTGCAGAATCTTCTTGTCTGTCCTGTTCAGAAATATTGAGGTTGGGCAAAACATTCAATATATAAATAATAATATATGTAAACCACTAGCATAAAGTATTAAAAATGTCGTCAGTGGTGTTGGAACCACTGACATTATTTTTGAGCTTTGGCTATTGTCCAATAAAACAAATTTTTGCCGAATCTCGCAATTCTCTAGCAGCGTAACGATATCTTAAGAGGTGTTTACTCTCCGGCGGATGGAGCGCGACTGTGTCCCTACCGCCGGCGCGTTATTATTAATACCCACACAATAATTACAAAAACATGCTTGAAGTTAAGAAATGATTTTTAAATTGAATTTAAAAATTATAATTAATGAACGGATGATCTTAAAACGTATTTGCGCGGATATTTATCTAATTTCACAATAAAATGATTCAATAACTTGATCGCACTGATATGTAATATTTGTGTTGCCATACTTTTAACTTAAACTAAAATTATTATCATCATCACATCATCAGCACTAGTGAACTACTGATCATAGACCTCTCCACAAGGAACACTAAAATTAATATCTTCAAAAAAGCTTCTGCTTTGTCACTGATAATGCTTATCTATATTTTTTTTACTGTATGACTTAAACATACAGTTGAATATTGGTTAAGCAACACATATCATTGAGTGAAACATAATATAGACTCTACGGGTTTACAACATGGTACATATTTAAAGTTGTGATATAAATTAAGTATTTAATGATAATAATACATGTTAATGTACAAATGCGGTATCTCTTATCATGAATCAAGTGGGTTTTTGATAATGTTCATATATACGGAATACTAGAAGCATGTTTGTAAGTATAGACCATGGGTAATTCTACAAATCTGAACGGGAGCATCATCAGCCCCCGTTTCTTTTTTATCAACTTAACAAATTTCATATTTTGTTAGATGATTATATAACTAAGTAAAAATTTACAAATTAATCTTATAGTAAGAGAACAAATTTAGATAATATATCAGAGTATAACCTAAATTGTTTTTTGTGGAGTTATAAGCAACATTTTTTAATAGATAAGAGTTCAATAACACCACATTTAAGGTTATACATGATAACTATAAATTATTAATAAACTATGTGACAGAACACTGCTAATAATAAAATCATAATTCTGCACAAATTTTATTTTTAGTTTTCTCAAGAATCAACTCACTCTATATATCTAATAAGATTTTTTTCTGAATATTCTTTGGACAATGTAATGGATCTAATAACAACCAATTTGAAAATTAAATGACTCATCTAAAAAGTCTGACTACATATTTTTTATCTAGTTCAGTTACAGTTAGTGATTAGATTGCACTAAGCTCATTATGCATCTGATTTATTTAATAGCAGTGTCATAATAAACAGAAAGGACATTTTTATGCAAGTTGTATTTTTGTTGTTATAATTGTGATCATTAAATATCTAACAGTATTCTTGTACTCTATCATTAGATATACCATAATTTAAATGTGTACCTATTTTTACCCAAGTTGTGTAAAATTATCCCATTTAGTTCTGTAATTAATATTCAATTTAAATTAGTAAATACTCATTCAAAATAGCAAGATTTTTTAAAGGTATGTAACATAAGTTCATGAAATGTAAAAGTTTATTAATGTTTTAAAAATTAAAATATTTTTTTTTTAAATATTTGTTAATCTAAAATCCTTAAATTATAAAGTTAGTAAGAATAAATACGCCTGAATCTAATTGAAATGAAACAATGATGCATTTAATCAAATTGTAGATATAAAAACGTCTAAGTCGTATTTCCTTATGACTGAGGGTCGTGGTCATCATGTGTGATGAAACACACGACGACTTACTACCATTATAACTGCAAAGTAAGTCGTAGTGTATAAAAATGTCAAATATCATTAAATAACCAAGAACTTTAGTGCAGTATTTATTATACGAAATGTTGAAAACCAAAAATAATTAATGCGCAAAAGCTTCACACCGACGCTAGAATAGTACGTCCGTGGTTTTTATCGCCTTGAAGTACGTCCCATTCGGACAAGTCCTTCACAATAGTACGCACAACAACTAAATAATTACAAACCGTGACGTAAGCCACATACTTATCTTACAATTTGTGTAACAGTTTATGTACTTTACATATTAATGCTTTAAGGGAAGGAAAAATAAAACCAAAATGAAATTTAGAATAAATGACAACCTGTCACTGGAAAGCAATTATAATCAACGGCAAACAGCGCAATGAAAAAAATCAATCGATGTTACCGCGGAAAATACGAGGTCACTTTTAACTTGTACATCTAAGGCATAGCAAAGTTATAAACTTATTAGAATAAACGTTTTAAAGTAATTTGATAATAAGGATTTCCACTTACTTGGTACGTTGATCGCTTAAATAAATAGCTGAACCGGCACAACACGCGGCTACTGTCGCAATCTAATGCAAATGAAAAATAATGCGAACGGTCCAAGTTTGCCTGTTGAAAAATATATATTGCTTCTATTTATGTAATAAAACTTCATGAAAGTTGCTCAAAATTACAAATAAGTATACTTATACAATGTACTTCATACAATGAATACATTTTTCTTCAAATATCTTTAGCGAAATATCGAATTTGTAAATATTTAAACATACATAGATTTTTTGTAAAAAATCTTTAATTATCACCACAAAAATGCTACTCTTTGTAAATACAGATTTACACTTGTTTTAAAATTTTAGATGACAAATATTTATCGCACATAAAATGTTACAGAATCATCGTTAAGTAATGAGCAAAACTTGCTTATTAGATTCTTATTGCCGGCATTATTAACAAATTGCAGTAATGATGTGTTAGTTTCTTTAAAATGTTAGGGAGAGTTAATGATTTGATATATCCTACAATAAAAGATTCGTTCTTTCTTTTCACATTGTTGTATGGTTAGTCATTTCCTTTCAATTATTACATAGCAACATTATATTTCTAACCATAGATGGCGACTAATTTCTATCTTGGTTTTGGTTGTTAAATTAAAAAAAAATTCTCACCGGCTCTCTACATTGTCTTGTCTTTAAACGTATTTGTTTGTATTGTTCAGTGTCAGTGGTTAGTGAAAGATTAATAAATTTAATTTTATTAAATCGCTGAGTGGATTTATGTTGAAACAGTGTTAAATAACTATTTTATAAATTCAAAATCATGTCTGTAGACGTAAATACTATCGGGTCACATAAAGTGAGGAGTATTCCTGGTGGAGAGGTATAATGCTGTATTTTACTTTAAATTTCACTAAAATATATCGAAGTAACTCTTGTACTATCTTTAAAACAAGTAAATTTCTTCGTTGTATAATTCATCTGACCCAAAACCGGTTACGCCTGGAAGCACTCGAATTCATTAAGTGAAATGGAATTTTTTTTGAATAGTTCATGTATCTTATCAAAATTTATTTACTGTTACAAAAAGTTATTTGTTTTAGTAAAATATGCAATTAAGAAATAGTTAACTTAGAACATTTTATTTTTTTTTTATTAATAATATTTTAAAAAAATGTTTTATTAATGAATTAAATGGTATTCAAGTAAAAATACAGTAAACTGACAGTCAAAGAATAGGTATTAAAAAAAAATTCTTGCTGCAGGTCCATTTATACTTTACACTTTTTAATACTATAATTTATTAATTTTGTATAATTTTTCTATCATCATTTACATTAGAAACCAATGATTATATTTTCACATCAATCAGTTTGTCATAAGTCTCAATCATATTTAATTAATAGGCATTACTCATTTAGTAACCTTGTGAAATATTGTGAAACTTTAAAAATGGATGCAACATCTTGCTCATATCTCAATCAATTGATACTTTATCAACAGATAGATAAAACAATTTACTTTGTTATAGTAAAACTGATACTTGTATTTAGGTAATAAATCTGTTAACTACTTAGGATATGATATAAACTCGTTAAACTATTTTTCATATTTATATCACAAACAAGTATGACTTTCACCTGGTGCTATTTAAAAGGAAACTATTTTTTTTATATTTATCAGTGATGAGACAAGCAAAATGTTGATAAGTTATTATCGCCTATAAGAATGAGGCTACATGGTGCCTATTACTTTCAGGCATAAGATGTTAGATTCAACATCCTAGTAATTTCACTTACTACAGCATTCAACTATTACTATGAATGTGTAGGACATATGATATGGTTGTGACTCATTGCCTTGAGAGATATGATGATTTGTCTTAATATCTAAGAGAAGAGTTCGGTTTCGAAATATATTCATTTTACAACTGTAGTTAGTGGAACTCTAGGGGTTTCATTTGTATTAATAATAAGTGATTTTTTATATCATAATGTTATGTCACATTGTAATTTAAATAAAATTTGTATGTTATTTATCAGGAAGTTGAATTGAAAAGTCTGTGGCAAGATCAAGATGCGGTTGTGGTGTTCTTCCGCCGCTGGGGCTGCATGCTGTGCAGATTGTGGGCTAGGGAGGTGAGATTGAAAAGCATGTTTTGTTCAGTTATTTTATGATTTCCTTTGGTGTTTATAAAATCTGTTCATAACTCTCCATTTATAAATACTGTGAATGGAATGCGGTTTTTTTAACAAGCCAATAATTCTCAAGGTTGAATCAATTGGCTTTTGATTATAAGAGTATCTTATGTATTTGAATGAGTTTGCATACAACTATCAATATAAGTGATTGTAAATAAGCATACTTAAGTATAAAGCTTAACTTTTGGATTTTAATTAAGGTAATATGGAAAGTTTTTTTTTATTGACTGTTGACTAAGACTTGGCCAATTGATTATAAGTTGTAATATTTGTCTTTTATTTATTCATATAACTCAGCTATGTTATTATGGCGCTAGATAAGTTAGTTATCATCATTTAAACCAACGGTACTCAACATTTTTTTTGTAGAGGTCATAAAGTTAAGTTATAAATTCTTCAGGTATCGATTGTTTGATAATTCACCAAACAATAAACATTTTTTAATAGGTGATAAATTCTAAATGGTTGATAATAACTAACACCAGAGCGGACAACCACAATAGCTGCTAGTGGAGTGGTAGAGCTGGTGGAGTGTTGTGGCAAAGGAATCGAACCAGGGACCTTCACGTTGCAAGACTAGTTATAACGCTTCAGTATTTAAGCTCTGTAAATATTAATGAATGTGTATTATGGTGTTGAGTTCTAGAACTTTACTGATAACTAGTCACTTAGTCACGTCTCTGTTGTGTACGGAACTTGTGTGTTTATATGAAACCAGTTCTGTTATGATTAACGCGAAACCGGTTTCGTTCGGTTAAAGTACGCAGCTGGGTATCTGTTTGTGCAGTTTCATTCTATAAATACTTTGATATTATTTTCTTGGATTCCTTTGTTGTTGGTCTTGAAAATTTATGCTCTTCATCGGTCCTTGTATTATTTTAGATTTTATGGCCTGGTATCAGAACCTTTAAGCCATGTCTTATTTTTAAGCACTAATTTAATTTAAGCGTTTAGATCATGCCCACAGTATTTATAATGTATATCTAATATATAAAATTCTCTTGTCACAATGTTCGTTCCCATACTCCTCCGAAACGGCTTTACCGATTCTTATGAAATTTTTTGTGCATATTCAGTAGGTCTGAGAATCGGTTACTATCTATTTTTCAAACCTCTAAGTGATTAGGGTTGCCCACACCAAAAATTATTTTTTTATTTTTTGGGATTTTTTTTTCTATTTTATTTTTTATTGTGTGGCATCAAAAACTACATACAACCCTAAATTTTCACTTTTCTATCACCAACCCCTGCTTTTTAATAGACATTTTAATATTTTTGTCTCGCTCGATGTCATCAATTGTACATGGCCACGTATCAAACCGCGTGGCTGTAAACTCCAAAAAAAAAAATATTATCGCTTGGTAAGTGATCCCCTCCACGTGTGTACCGGTGTCACCTCTCACCAGTACACAGCACGGAGTGGGGATGACAACGAATTCTTTATCTCTCAAACATTATTCCTTTTGTCACTCCCTCTACATATAAATATATTCTCAAGCAACTTTATTATTTATTTATTAATAACTAATGTCATTGAATATAATTTATTATTAATGTGTAATACAAATATGTGTCGGTAAGCGCATCACTACAACGCCAGGACCAATTTGGCCAATTTGAGAAAAATTCGAATAATCGCCGGGAAGCCCCTAAAAACAGCGCTTTTCTTTTTCCTATACAAACGTTCTCTAACTAAAATGCAGGGTCAATTTGAGCTTTATTGCTATTTCATAAAGTTCATATTAAATTACAAGCTTTCACTGCTGTCTAAGCAATGTAGGTGCGTTCGTAATGCTAAAGAGTCAATTTTAACTTTATTACAGCTGCTCAAAGTTCAAATTAGATCATTCTTTCAAAAGTGTGCGTATGCGCGTCGGAGGATCTAACGCCGCGTGCCGAAATTAAAACGAATGAAATAATAACATAAATAGTCACAAAATGTAAGAGCTAAAGATCATTACTGCTGATTTTCAATTAGGTCGGCTTCGCGGTATTATTTATTTTGTTTTAGTTTCTTTTTCACGACATCACATCAGTCCAGCACAAACCGCGTTACCGTCTGGCGGACCTAACAGACTTCATTCCGTCAAAAAGATTTGGAATGAGGCAGTTATTGGAAAATGGAACATGGAAAACGGAAAATGGAAAATGGAAAATGGAAAATGGATAAGGAAAATGGATTATTGGAATATTGGAATATTGGAACATTGAAACATTGGAATACTGGAATATTGGAATATTGGAATATTGGAACATTGAAACATTGGAATACTGGAATATTGGAATATTGGAATGTTGGAATGTTGGAATGTTGGAATGTTGGAATGTTGGAATGTTGGAATGTTGGAATATTGAAAATGGAAAATGGAAAATGGAAAATGGAAAATGGAAAATGGAAAATGGAAAATGGAAAATGGAAAATGGAAAATGGAAAATGGAAAATGGAAAAGGAAAATGGATTATTGGAATATTGGAATATTGGAACATTGAAACATTGGAATACTGGAATATTGGAATATTGGAATATTGGAACATTGAAACATAGGAATACTGGAATATTGGAATATTGGAATGTTGGAATGTTGGAATGTTGGAATGTTGGAATGTTGGAATATTGAAAATGGAAAATGGAAAATGGAAAATGGAAAATGGAAAATGGAAAATGGAAAATGGAAAATGGAAAATGGAAAATGGAAAATGGAAAATGGAAAATGGAAAAGGGAAAAGGGAAAATGGAAAATGAAAAATTGAAATCTGACATCTAAAATCTAGAAACAAGAAACCAGTAACCAGAAACAAGAAACCAGTAAACCATAAACCAGTAAACCAGTAAACCAGTAAACCAGTAAACCAGTAAAACCAGGAAACCAGTAACCAGTAAACCAGTAAACCAGTAAACCAGTAACCAGTAACCAGTACACCAGTACACCAGTACACCAGTAAACCAGTGTAAACCAGTACAACCAGTAAACCAAGTAAACCAGTAACCAGTAAACCATTAAACCAGTAAACCAGTAAACCAGTACACCAGTAAACCAGTACAACCAGTAAACCAGTACACCAGTTAAACCAGTAAACCAGTAACCAGTAAACCAGTAAACCAGTAACCAGTAACCATTAAACCAGTAACCAGTAAAACAGTTAAACCAGTAAACCAGTTAAACCAGTAACAGTAAACCAGTTAAACCAGTAAACAGTAACCAGTAAAACCAGGTAAACCAGTAAACCAGTAAACCAGTACACAGTAAACCAGTAAACCAGTAAACCAGTAAAACCAGTTAAACCAGTAAACCAGTAAACCGTAAACCAGTAAACCAGTAAACCAGTACACCAGTAAACCAGTAAACGTAAACCAGTAAACCAGTAAAACCAGTTAAACCAGTAAACCAGTAAACGTAAACCAGTAAACAAGTAAACCAGTAAACCAGTAAACCAGTAAAACAGTTAAACCAGTAAAACCAGGTAAACCAGTAAACAGTAACCAGTAAACCAGTAAAACCAGGTAAACCAGTAAAACCAGTTAAACCAGTAAACCAGTAAACAGTAAAACCAGGTAAACCAGTAAACCATTAAACCAGTAAACCAGTAAACCAGTAAAACCAGAAACCAGTAAACCAGTAAACCAGTAAACCAGTAACAGTAAACCAGTAAACCAGTAAACCGTAACCAGTAAACCAGTAAACCAGTAAACCAGTAAACCAGTAACCAGTAAACCAGTACACCAGTAAACCAGTAAACAGTAAACCAGTAACCAGTAAACCAGTAACCAGTAAACCAGTAAACCAGTAAACAGTAACCAGTAAACCATTAAACCAGTAAACCAGTAAACCGTAAACCAGTAAACCAGTAACCAGTAACAGTAAACCAGTAAACCAGTAAACCAGTAAACCATTAAACCAGTAAAACCAGGTAAACCAGTAAAACCAGTTAAACCAGTAAAACCAGTTAAACCAGTAAACAGTAAACCAGTAACCAGTAAACCAGTACACCAGTAAACCAGTAAACCAGTAAACAGTAAACCAGTAAACCAGTAAACCAGTAGTAAACCAGTAAACCAGTAAACCAGTAAAACCAGTTAAACCAGTAAACCAGTAAAACCAGAAACCAGTAAACCAGTAAAACCAGGTAAACCAGTAAACCAGTAAACCAGTAACCAGTAAACAGTAACCAGTAAACCAGTAACCAGTAAAACCAGGTAAACCAGTAAACCAGTAACAGTAAACCAGTAAACAGTAAACCAGTAAACCAGTAACCAGTAACAGTAAACCAGTAAACCAGTAAACCAGTAAACAGTAAACCAGTAAACCAGTAAACCAGTAACAGTAAACCAGTAAACCAGTAAACCAGTAAACCAGTAAACCAGTAAACCAGTAAACCAGAAACCAGTAAACCAGTAAAACCAGGTAAACCAGTAAACCAGTAAACCAGTAACCAGTAAACAGTAACCAGTAAACCAGTAACCAGTAAAACCAGGTAAACCAGTAAACCAGTAACAGTAAACCAGTAAACAGTAAACCAGTAAACCAGTAACCAGTAACAGTAAACCAGTAAACCAGTAAACCAGTAAACAGTAAACCAGTAACCAGAAACCAGTAACCAGTAAACCAGTAAACCAGTAAACAGTAAACCAGTAAACCATTAAACCAGTAACCAGTAAACCAGTACACCAGTAAACCAGTTAAACCAGTAAACAGTAAACAGTAACCAGTAAAACCAGGTAAACCAGTAAACCGTAAACCAGTAAACAGTAAACCAGTAAACCATTAAACCAGTAAACCAGTACACCAGTAAACCAGTTAAACCAGTAAACCATTAAACCAGTAAAACCAGGTAAACCAGTAAACCGTAAACCAGTAACCAGTAAACCAGTAAACCGTAAACCAGTAAACCAGTAAACCAGTAACCAGAAACCAGTAAACCAGTAACAGTAAACCAGTAACAGTAAACCAGTAACAGTAAACCAGTAAACCATTAAACCAGTAAACCATTAAACCAGTAAAACCAGGTAAACCAGTAAACCAGTAAACCAGTTAAACCAGTAAACCATTAAACCAGTAAACCAGTACACCAGTAAACCATAAACCAGTAAACCATTAAACCAGTAAACCATTAAACCAGTAAACCATTAAACCAGTAAACCAGAAACCAGTAAACCAGTTAAACCAGTAAACCATAAACCAGTAAACCAGTTAAACCAGTAAACCATTAAACCAGTAAAACCAGTAAACCATTAAACCAGTAAACCAGTAACAGTAAACCAGTTAAACCAGTAAACCAGTAAACAGTAAACCAGTAAACAGTAAACCAGTTAAACCAGTAAACCATAACCAGTAAACCATTAAACCAGTAAACCGTAAACCAGTAACCAGTAAACCAGTTAAACCAGTAAACCAGTTAAACCAGTAAACAGTAAACCAGTAACCATAAACCAGTAAACCAGTAAACCAGTACACCAGTAAACCATAACCAGTAAACCAGTAACAGTAAACCAGTAACCAGTAAACCATTAAACCAGTAAAACCAGGTAAACCAGTAAACAGTAAACCAGTAAAACCAGTAAACCAGTAAAACCAGTAAACAGTAACCAGTAAACCATTAAACCAGTAAACCATTAAACCAGTAAACCAGAAACCAGTAAAACCAGGTAAACCAGTAAACCAGTAAACAGTAAACAGTAAACAGTAAACAGTAAACCAGTTAAACCAGTAAACAGTAAACCAGTAAACAGTAAACCAGTAACAGTAAACCAGTAACAGTAAACCAGTTAAACCAGTAAACCATAACCAGTAAACCATAACCAGTAAACCAGTAAAACCAGTAAACAGTAAACCAGTAAACCAGTAAACCATTAAACCAGTAAAACCAGTAAACCATTAAACCAGTAAACAGTAAACCAGTTAAACCAGTAAACCATTAAACCAGTAAAACCAGGTAAACCAGTAAACCGTAAACCAGTAAACAGTAAACCAGTAAACAGTAAACCAGTAAACAGTAAACCAGTAACCATAAACCAGTAAACCATTAAACCAGTAAACCAGTACACCAGTAAACCAGTAAACCATTAAACCAGTAAACAGTAAACCAGTTAAACCAGTAAACCATAAACCAGTAACCAGAAACCAGTAAACCATTAAACCAGTAAACCATAAACCAGTAAACCAGAAACCAGTAAACCATTAAACCAGTAAACCATAAACCAGTAACCAGTAAACCAGTACACCAGTAAACCAGTAAAACCAGTAAACCATAACCAGTAAACCATTAAACCAGTAAACCAGAAACCAGTAAACCAGAAACCAGTAAACCATTAAACCAGTAAACCATTAAACCAGTAAACCAGTACACCAGTAAACCAGTAAACCAGTACACCAGTAAACCAGTACACCAGTAAACCAGTAAACCATTAAACCAGTAAACCAGTAAACCAGTAAACCAGTACACCAGTAAACCAGTTAAACCAGTAAACAGTAAACCAGTTAAACCAGTAAACCAGTAAACCAGTACACCAGTAAACCAGTTAAACCAGTAAACCATTAAACCAGTAAACAGTAAACCAGTAACAGTAAACCAGTACACCAGTAAACCAGTTAAACCAGTAACCATAAACCAGTAACCAGTAAACCAGTAAACAGTAAACCAGTAACCAGAAACCAGTAAACCAGTAAACCAGTTAAACCAGTAAACCATTAAACCAGTAAACCAGTTAAACCAGTAAAACCAGGTAAACCAGTAAACCATTAAACCAGTAAACCATTAAACCAGTAAACAGTAAACCAGTAAACCATTAAACCAGTAAACCAGTTAAACCAGTAAAACCAGGTAAACCAGTAAACCAGTACACCAGTAAACCAGTAACCAGTAAACCAGTAACCATAAACCAGTAAAACCAGGTAAACCAGTAAACAGTAACCAGTAAACATATATAGAGCTGAACCCCACACACCGCCCTATCACCAGAGTGACGGTTCAGTCCAGATTTTTTTGCGCTGGCTATAAAATAATTAAGAACAAAAAAAAAAAACTGCCACATTCCAATTTTTTTGACAGAACGAAGTCTGTCGGTCAGCTAGTATGTGTATATATTACATATAACATTTTTTGTTATTGAGTAAATTACATAAGTGGCGGCGGTCTGTTCTTGTGTAATAGTTAATAACGACTCATGAAAAATCTAAACAATTAAAAAAAGGAATTTTTCAAAAGTCAAAATTTGTTATTAAAAATAAATATTTTTAATTTGGTAGCAATTTCTAAGGTCTTCTGCCGAAAATAATAGAATCATCAACATAATCTCTCTAATACATAAAAATGTTTTTAGTTACAGTAATTAAAATGTTTTCATAGTAACTAAAATTCAGTACAAATAGAGAAGAATAAGATTGAAAATATTATTTTATAGATGATAAGTTACTAAGAAATATTATAAAATAATGTTGGTTAGAAATTGATATTGTTAGATTATATTCGTGTCTGTTTTCTACATATATAAAAAATAATATGATAACTATAGATTTTTTATTATACGAAGTGACTAGATACAAACTATTATTGTTTGTAAGATGTTCACCTGATGGTAAGTGATACGCTTGTACATAACAACGTGGTGCTAGTTAAGATGGTATTGTCTTGTTACACAAGATATTAGGTTTCGTTACCCCAGTAATTTCACTAGTTTACAAAGCCCTTTAGTAAATACAGTAATATTTGCACACTACTGTTTGTATGATATATTCACTGTGGTGGTAACTAGACGGTCACCGGCAACAGTGACCTACCAACAGTTAAAAGTTTGATGAAGTTAGTAGCTAATGTAATATTGTAAGCAATTATAAGTTACAATCTCATTTACATGTGTTATATTACTGGTGTAAAGACCATCTAAGTCTCAATAACGATTACAATGTGGTGCAGTGTAAACATCCCACCAAACACTATACAGTATATCTGATTACCGTTTAGTGTAGTATTAGTTTGCAATCTAATATTATCTAAAAACTTTAATAATGTATAGTTTATTCAAGAGTAGACCAGACTTTTAGATGACCATAACGAGACGTTCTGATGGTAATACTCCTGTCCGCGTCATGGTTAGTCTTCACAGGCCACAACAATGCCCGTGTGGGTTCCTTTCCCATATATAGTATGAGTTTTCTTTTTTGTTTATTGTATTCTTTTTTGTTTTGTATGGGAATAAATGATTTATTATTATATACACAACATTGTACTCGTCTCAACCCAAAGATGTTAAGTCTCGTTACCCCAGTAATTTCACTAGCTACACCCTTCAGTAAACACTGTAATGTTTGCACATTACTATTTGTCAGTTAAAATAGTCGCAGTGTTACCTAGACGGTCTAACAGCAGAGACCTAGTATTTCCGAATATGATACTATTTCAATTGTATACAAGTTCTAACAGTAACAACAAAAAAATCTAGAACGATTTCGAGTTAACTGTTAATATTGCTTTTTTTTTGTCGTTTGGGATTGTGTTCACGCTCGTCCGATTTGGGGCATCGAGCAACATCGGAAATGCTCATCCGTTAGATACTTTCATATATTTTTTTTGCTTTCGTGGTGTATTGGTTAGCCGCTTGCGATATAGAGGTCCTTGATTAGATTCCTGGGTCACAGGTACAGTTTGATTGATGATAAGGTCCTTTCGAACCTGCCCGGCTGGTTACTGTTTACTATGTCTCTGTTAGAGACTGTACTTTCTTCTAAGTCGTATTTCCTCATGACTGAGGGTCGTGGTCATCATGTTTTTATTGAAACACACGACGACTCTCTTGTCAGTTATAATGGAGTGGTGTTGCCATTGCCTTCTCCATTTCACATACTAGTCTGACCACTGATGGTCATGGCATAGATATGCAGGTTTCCTCACGATGTTTTCCTTCACCATCAAAGCGCGTGATATTAGTTGGTGTTTTTATGCTAACTGCACATAAATTGGAAAATTCATTGGTGCACGCCGGATTTCATCCCGGTACCTTCGCATTGGAAGGCCGGCGTTCAAACCACTAGGCTATCAAGGCTTATAGAGACTGTACTACCACGGCTTATATTTCTACCTCTAAATATTTGCAAACATTACTGTGTGTACTGAAGGGTTTAGGTAATGAAATTACTGAAGTAACGAAACGTTATATCTTATGGTTGTTTTTATTTAACGAATTGACTAAACGGCTGAGATGTTCTCCTGATGGTAAGTGATAAAGTATACACTGCACATTGCGCTCCTCGCCTCGAGACTTGTGTTAAGTGTCGTTACTTTAGTAACTTCACTGGCTACAGCCCTTCAAACTTACACAGTAATGTTTGAAGTGTTTCAGTGTATATCATCCTAACTGGCACCATATTGTTATAGTATCACTTACCATCAGGTTGCGTCCCTTCACTCTAACGTTACTTGTTAAGCTTAGTTGCTTTAAGCGTCACTTAATCGATTGAAATCTATTTCAGCTGAGCGAGATCGCGCCGGTGTTGAAGAAGAACAACATAAGGTTGATCGGCGTCGGCGTGGAGGATGCCGGCTCCAAGGAGTTCCTGGACAACAAATTCTTCGACGGAGGTAAATACATATAGTCTAAGTATAAGATTTTAGTTTTAACAAACTGAAAATTACTTTGGAATAGTACAACAGAGGAAATTAATATCATCACTAGGGTTGGTTTTCTTGTTTTGAATTAAAAAACTTGGGAGTCATAGACCATAGTATATATTGCTGAATCATCACCATCATCATGATTATCAGCTGGATAACGCCCACTGCTGGGCATAGGCCATATGCCGTATTGTTGATTATATATAGGTTATATAATAATAGTACTATTTGCAAAAATCTACTTCTTGATCGAGCTTATGTCTGAACGTTGGCTTTCAAATCCAGAAAAAGTCTTTTCTGGTGAGAGGTTGTGAAATTTTTTTTTTATTCTACGAGTCGAGTAAGACTTTCACCTGATGGTAAGCGATTTCCATGCCCATAACAATGTGCTGCTAATTAAGATGGTATACACTGGACCGCATAGCGCTTGTCGTCTTGAAATTTATGTTAAGTCTCGTTACCTCAGTAATTTCACTAGCTTACAACCGCCTTCAGTAAACACAGTAATGTTTGCACACTACTGTTTGGCGGTTGAAATAGTCACTGCGGTGGTACCTAGACGGTCACCGGCAATAGAGACTTACCAGCAGTAAAAAAATAGAAAGTTCCTCGGCAGATGTGATGCTGGTCCTTTAAGTATCATTCCAGTTCCAACTATTTAGACCAACTATTTGGTGTAACTGAGCGCTATGTGGTGCAGTGTATACTACTTCAACTAGCAGCACGTTGTCATGGGCAAGCGTATCACTTACCATCAGGTGAACGCCTTCCTCGCCTCGTTGCTTCGTCGACTAAAAAAAAACTTTGATCATTGGATAAGTCGCGTATTTTTAAAGTTGAGTACTTTCTCATTTCAACTCTCGTTTAACTCTTTTCAGAACTCTACCACGTAAAGGACCTGTCCACGTATCAGACGCTCGGGTTCAAGAGATTCAACGTGGTCTCAATTATAACGTCTCTGTTCTGGAAGCAGTCGCGCGAAGCCATTTCTAAAGGGAAGGGCATGGGTAAAGTATTAATTGAATTTATTTCTTTGAAATCTAGACTTTTTAAGGATTTTTTTGTCTATTCGACTAAAGGATGAGATGAGTAAGTCGTTCACCTGGTGGTAAGTGATATGCTTGCTCATAACATGCCGCTAGTTAAGATGGTACACACTGCACTACATTGCCGTCGTCGTATAGGTTATAAGGTATTAAGTCTCGTTAACCCAGTAATTTCACATTAATCGTTTGATTGAATCATGTTCTATGGTAATGCGTCAAATAAAAAAAAATCATTTCTGTATATAATTGCTACTCTTTGTATGAGACGGTTGATAAAAACATCGCCATTGTTATATTTTTTTTTTACGATTAATAATAAAAAGCGCGTGGATTTATTTCGAGTTGTCTTTGTTATTCTATATTCACAATTCTTGCGGTTTATTTTTGTTTTTTTATCCTATATTCTCTGATATTGTTCAGGGATTTTTTATCTTACTATTTACATCGTTTACTTGTGCTATCTTTTTATCTATTACTACTGACAATAGTTTTTATGGTTAATTTTCGACGGGTAAAACTTTCACGTGATGGTAAGTGAAACTCTTGAATGCAATATGACGTTAGTGATGATGATAAAAACTGCACCATTTTATGTGCGTCACGTTACCCCAGTAATTTCACTAGCTACAGCGCCATACAATGAGTTACAGTAAAGTTTTTTTCTTCTTCTTTTTTTTTTATACTACTAGGCGACGAGACGAGCAAGACGTTCACCTGATGGTAAGTGATACGCTTGCCCATGACAACGCGGCGCTAGTTAAGATGGTACACACTGCACCACATTGCGCTCGTCGTTAAGACATAAGGTGTTAAGTCTCGTTAGCCCAGTAATTACACTAGCTACAGCGCCCTTCAAACCGGAACACAGTAATGTTCGCACACTACTATTTGGCGGTTGAAATAGGAGCTGCGGTGGTACCCACCCAGACGGTCTCCGGCAACAGAGACCTACCACCTGGTATATAGCGTATGTAGTTAGTGTTGTTTTTATATAATTTTCTTAACGAGCAAAACCGTAGGTTTGCACAGTGACCTAATCGGCGACGGTTTACAAAATGGCGGCGTCTTGTTCGTCAAAGATGGCGCCGTTAAACGCCACTTCGTGCAGCTCGGTCCCGCCGATACTATGTCGAACACGGAGATACTGAAGGTTTCTATTCATGTTTATTTCATTGTAATTCAATTAGGTTTAGGTGGTGATTACAAAGGTGATTGGGTGCAAACAGGGGGCGCTTTGTTAATTGGAAAGGACGGGAGTGTGCTCCGCCATTTTGTTCAAACGGGACCGGGCGATCATTTGCCTAATAAGGACATCTTAAAGGTTGGTTCATATAGATTAAGACCTTTTTCTTTAACTTCTTTATTTAGTTATATACCCATCAAAGAAAAGAAAACTTAAATAAATGAATTTGTGCATAAAATCCAAACCTGAAAAAAAATTTCCCGAAAATTTACTAAAATTAAAAATAAACTACTAAAATGGATCACTGAGTCTAGTAATGATAAATATAAGTTTTTGTTTGGCAAAGCTTGTACCTTTGTAATACCTATACTAATGTATGTGGCCGGTTCGATTCCAAAACTGTATGTTGTATAGTTTTTTAATTTTTTTCAACTCGCCTGACTGGTACTACAATTAGAAAATCTTAACAGAATTGTTGTATTCCGACTGTAAACATGAGAACGATCTTATTGTAATTTTATAAATAACCTAACAACATAACCTACAAACATGTGGGTACATAAACAATTGTTAAATTGAAAAATTAGATATAAGATGAAGCAAGTGAAAACACATTCCTATTACTAGTAATTTCATCTTTTTACAGCAATTCAATCTGGAGAGCGAATACAAAGAAGAGAATATGGGTAATAAGGACCGTGAGAACGTGCAATGCAAGGTGATAATATGTTTTATTCAATGATTCATTTTATACAGAAAGAAGATGAGTTGTACGTTCATTTTATCAGACCTTGTAGTCTGAAGCTAGTAAGAATAGACGAGAAAGGGTCTTGGAGTAAACTACCTGACTTCCATCCAGAGGTAGTTGAGTTCTACAGTCCACCCCGTCACCAGGGAGTTGGTCACAATTCTCCAACACCTCCTTTCTGTATGGGCTTGTATAATCATTGAAAATTAAAAAAAGCTGCTTCTTTCTAGAAGTAGGGTATACACAAATATTTACTGTGTTCCAGTATGAAAGCGTTGTAACTAGTCAAGTTACTAAGGTAAGATTCGGCATCTTCTGTTTAAAGATGACGAGCACAATGTGTCGCTGTGTATCATCGTATCTAGCGCCGCGTTGTTGTTAGAAGTATCACTTACTATCAATTAGTAAGATGTCGAATAGAAAATAAAACGAAAATGAAAACAAGTCGTCTTGTCTGGCTTGGCTACATTATACCGAACAATAATGAGTTTTAAATTTTAATGTATTGTATATTACGTAATTAGTCGAATTATTCAGAGAAAAAGGCTTTAATAAAAACAAATAGATAGATATTTAAGTTTTTTAGTTACTCTGAATTATTTTTAAATGATAGTGAATATAAGCGATCAAGTAGTTAGATTTTACTAATATCTGTGTCAAACACTTTCCAATTTTCCAGTCAGAAGCCGAGTAGACCCAGCATCAAGAACTTCAGGCCCCTGGCGCCGATCCACGTGATATGGTGCGGCAGGTTGTGCAAGCAGAGTAAAGTTTAAATGTAACCGGCTTATTTGTATATCACGGGCAGCGGGCTCAACTATATACCTTTTAACGTTTAATTATATACAGGGTGTTATGGAGAAACAAATTAATGAAGAGAGTGTTTTGTTCTCAACCCTTTTCTTTTTTGCATCGGGAATAGAATTTTAATAACAATTTTGAATGAAGACGAAAAATATTTTAAAAGATTTTGTTTTAATATCTTATTATGAAAATCATGAATTTTTTATTTAAATTTTTGTTTATCGTCATTAATATATTCAGAAGTGTACTACACAAGTTCAGAACTCCATAAACTTTAAAGTAGATTAAATATAATAGAAACATGATTTTTTAGCAACAAATTCCGTATTGTCTTATGTAAAATACACTGGTTTGTATGTGTTCAGTTTCTTGATAAAAAGCCCTTTTGTCATCAATCAAAATTATTATTGACTTATCTGGTAAAAAATCTTTCAATTCATTTGTATTGTTTAACGATTGTTACTCTCTAATATAATCAATATGAATTTATTAATTTAAAAAACATATTTCATTATTGTTAAATCATGGAAGTACACAGCTGTCCTCATGCTTACTTATTATTACTTATTGTTCCTTCACTTTATAAAAAGAACACAATCATTGATTAAAAAAATCATTAATCAGAGTATTTTTAAAATATTCATAATATGAAAAAAAATTATAAAAGACATTAATTATTAAGAAGTTCTATGTAAGGTTGTCTACTCGTATATATTTTATATATAAATAATATTGGTAGCGATAATAACAAAATTATCATTCCAACTTATTTGTGTTTTAATTTGGCTGGAATGATGTCTGTTTATATTTTGTGGTCTTACCAGTTCAAACACAATATCAATGCGTTTAACCGGAAGTTAAGAATACTTTTGAAGATGTTCTTTCGTATGCATTTGGTGCTTTTAGTCTTGATTTTTATAGCCTCGGATTTAGTGCACGCGGATCCGGAATCCACAAATGAAATAACGGAAAGTAGATTGTTAAAAGGAGTGATGATAAAAGAAGAAAGTGATAGAAGTAAGAGTTCCGCACAAAATTAGTTTTGATCTATACGATATAGAATCTTTGACTGAATAATAATAATTATAACAGTTGACCTAAAACCTAACTCCACATTTCTTCATGCTATCAGTGAAGTCTGTTGTGTATGTATTGCGTTAATGTGTTTAGTTAAAAGTGTAATAAGAAAATTTTAATATTGACTTTATTAAAAATAAAAAACGAATGGCTTGTTTTCATTTCCTTTGTACTTAAAACTAAATGTTTTTGATATGGTTCTATATTGTTGGTGTTGTGAACACGCACAGCGCCTGACGGTAAGCGATTATCCACATGGTATTAATTGACAACGAAGCTTTGTATGTTGAATTTTGCTCAGAATAATCCTACTGTCATCTTGAAGGTCCAAAACAGCAAAGGTGGTTATACGCGTTAGCCATATTTGATAGCTCTTTAATAAGTTCTTATAAGAAAATCTTCGAAACGTTCTTTCTTATTGTACTTAAATTTTTAAACAATTCATTTATGTTGCTACGAAATTGTGAGAGGGCATTGATACCTGAGATACAGATAATATATTATTTATTATAATATATTGCTTTAACATTTTTATCTACACTTATAATAACATTGGGGTTATCACTAAATAATAATTTTAGTACAATTTGCATTAGATTATAATTTTCTTATAAAACTGAGTATAATAAAATATTATAATAAATATTAAAATTAGTGTTAACTAAAATTGCACTGTAATATCGATTGATTAGTAAAATTAATTTATTAATCTCTCGTCATAGCTACGAACTTTTTTGTATGTTTTCCGTTTCCCTTCGTTGATACTTTACACAGACTGTAATTTGGAGTCAAATAGTACAACTTTTCATCGTCGACGTCATGGTATATAATATTGTTGTCGGCGTCGAACACAAACCTGAATGGGGTGCCTCTTCCGAAAGCTCCTAATTCTGTCAAACTGTCCTTACTATAATCTAAAGTGAACACACCTCGACTAGCAGGCTGAACGAAATGAACGTTACCATTTCTATCTGTGGCGAGAGAGAATATTTCGTCAATAAAAAATTCAGCTTTTTTAGTGCCGTTCTTCAATCTGTAAATCATCGAATCACTCATAAAGTAAATATCATTCTTTTTATCTATAATGAAATCATCGATGTGATAATCCGACAGTGCTGCTATACTTTTCGATTTTTTATTTTCATGCGTGAAAATGCCTTTAGTTTTGAATGCTGAGTAGTAAAGTTTATTTTTGTACTGCAAATGCCATACTGTTTTGTCCGTTAATCCTATGGATTTGACCGTGTTGGTGTTCGGATTGTATTTGTAGATGCCGACGGTTCCCGACATGTAGACGTCTGTAGACTTCTGATCGACGGCGTGGCCGAAAGTGAAACCGATTTTCGGTATGACATTGAATTTGATATCGTTCAAATCGAAAGCGCCGGTGTGGTCCGAGTGGTTTGTTTGATAATGGAAGTAGAGAATGTTCCTGGTTCTATCAACGGCGAGCTGTCCGGTGAATTTATGGGCGTTGAACACATTGGACCGGCTGTAGCATAGGCCGTTGAAGCATGCGTGGCAGTGTGGGCGTCTGACCGACAACGCGCTGGCTATTGTTGATAGTAAAACGATAAATTTCATTTTAGTTCTGTAATAAAACAAGAGAACACCGAATGAATTACAAACCATATTAAAAGAAAGATGAATAACTTGGAGACGAGATATAAAAAAATAAATGAAACTACTATGCGGTCTATTTAAAAATAAATGGTATATATAAGAACGTAATATTTATTTTTTATGTACTCAGTATGAAATATATAATGATCATAACAAAATGTATATACAACTTTATTGATAAGAGAATATAAATGTTTTGAGAAGGCAAAGCATATGTAATTTGATAAATATCAATATAATACTATAAACGATAATAGAATACTTTAAAAAAAATTTTTGTTTGATAAAAATCATTCAAAATGTAATAGATCTGTGGAAAGTTGTGGGCGTCCAACATTTAGATGAACATGATCATTTAAGAGTTTATTTACTCATTGGTTCTTTAGTGACTTATCTAAAGATGAGTGTTTTTAAAATTAAAAAATAACTTACTTAAACCTCCTGTCTAACATTGTCACGAGTATTACTACAATTAGAGTTGAAAGTGTTTTTATTCACACCCGGAACACAGTGTATATAACTAATGACTAAACTTAATAGTTTACGCGACAGCTGTTTCACCAGCGACGTCACCCTGACCTGTGTGGTCGACCTTATTTACGTATTTTTATCATTAGAATGATTAAATAGGTAAACAAGACCATGTTATGATAAGTTATTATTGATCGTAATGTTTAGTTTGTAGTCAAACTGTGGAATATTCCCGAATATTTTTTATGTGAAGGCCATAACAGTTTTTTCTTTGTTTAATGAATATAATAATAAACAGATTATTTAACGTTCCCACAGTTGGGACCTTCTAAAAAATATAGTTTAGAGGTCATTTATTCGTGTTGGCCTCATGTCTAATGCTATTGTTTTGCAACATGTCGCTTTGCACGATGTTTCCTTCACCGTTTTCCTTTGAATAACTTTGTTTTTATATGAAACTCTATAGTTGATGAAATTGAAAAGTATTTTTGTTTATATTCAAGCGAAAAAACTATTCAAAATAATGCACTCAATAACATTTTGGTAGCTTTTATTTGTAACCATTAGGTAACCATTAGTTGGATACTATGCCTTGATTAATCAACTTTACCATCGCTGAGTAAATGGTCAAATGGTTTGTATATGATAATTGATCTACGAACATCATCAACAACAGGTTATCGTAGTGTTGCCGACCTTTGAGAAAGAAATAGACTTAATAGAATAGTCTAAAATTAATAACACAGATGTGGCTTTTCAAAATTTGTGTTAAATCTCCTAGTGCTTCTTAAAATTGTCGGATAAATATATATAGAATTCTTTTAGCGTGTCTTTTGCCTTCTATCTTCTTAATTACGATCAGCTGAAGGCTACATAAACGCGTCCACTGACATAACAACCAAGTTTCAATGTTTGTGTTAATACTTTAACAAGTAAGATGATTATCATAATATTTAGAAGTTGTATCAGATCGCGGTCATGTTATGAGAATATTGTCTACTGTTTTATGTTTGGATATTACCAATGATATCTTCAACGTGCAACCCTCTGATCACCAGTCAGTTGTTGATTAAGAATTGGTGCTGATGGTAAGACATGAGTTAAGTTTTATATTCTCATCTTAAATAATAATATTGTTCGATTCATTATTTATTGTTTTGGAAAATCTGTTTAACTAAAACTATGGATCATGTTAAATTTTTAACCTAAAAAGGCCTGTGTTTTTTTTCACTTCAGTTTATTTACTTGTCTTTTATATCTCATGGTGAGGCTGTGGGTGGTGAACAGTGGTCATTTGTTAACAATTGGAATATAGCAATTCTGTTATGGCGGTAGATTTATATGAAAGTGATAGTTAGTGTGCCGAGTCATAAAACCTCACTACCAGCCCTAAACCGACCATATTGCGGTCTCGGAATCGAATCTGGGACCTCTGTTGTAAGCCAATAGGTTATTCATTGCTCCATGAAGGCTGTGTTCCATTTTTATTCTTTATCTTGAGTATTAGTACCAAGAAGCTGATTAACGAAATGTTTTTCAGCGATACAATCTGCCAATATTTGTTAAATGTTACTGTTTTTCAGTAAATCATAATAAAAATAGCTGTTACATGAAATAGGTGTGAATGTACACCTTAACTGTCACAGTTTCTAGAATCTGTTATACATTTTTAAGGAGCTATTGACGATGGCGATAGTCCTTGTGGGTGTTGCCGCCGTTACCTCTAAACCTTGCTGCGAGCAAATGTGTAATGTATGCATATTCTTTTATTAACTTTAACTTAATAACTTTAGTTATTCGCTAACACTTTTCTTTGAAATCGCTAAATATATTGAGAAAGTATCAAGTTAGTAAGTGATTAAGTTGTTTTGTAGATTTAAAGTGTAAAGAAGATATTTTATGTATAAATATAACGAAAGATTTCTAAGAAATTTTCATTGATTTTAGATTTGAGATTGATTTAAAAGTGGCGGTGGGGTTATACCGTTTATACCACTTTAGTCTGTTTATGGGAAAAGCATAAGGTTTTGTGATTTTGAGGATTATTGCCGTGCTCGCCAAGCTTGTTTTGACAAGCGTAGTATTTTTGATTAAGGTCACAGGAAAAGCTATTGCCTTTCCTCCAAAACTATTCCGTACTTAGTCGTCTTTACCAAGGTTAAAGTAACAGTTGAGTATTTAAACACTTAAGTATTACAACAGATGAATCTATAAAAATGTTTATGCTCATTGCCTTTCAGAATAATTGTACGAATCAAATGCATATAAAGACGAAGATGGATGAAGTTCATAAAAAACGTGAAACTGTAACGACGGTAACTTCGATGGCTGATGAGGAGGTAAACAAAGCACACTCACCTCACGAAAGAATGCAGGATAAGAAGAACAAGCAAAATGAGGGTAAGGAGGATTGGGAGGAACTGGCGGGTCACGAAGACGATACTGATCACGGAAATCAGTACCTCGCCGAGCTGCTTACTAGTATAGACAGTGAAATGACAAGTATTCAGGTAAAACTATTACTTACAGAAGTAGAGAATAATATGATTACATTTGATTGTTTATTAAAATTTGATAATTTGTTTTCAGGCTACCCAAATGGACGATGATAATGATAGGTTCGATGAAATGTTTCAATTTTAAAATTTCAATTAAAACTTGTTTCATTGATGAAGTTGTATCTTAGTTGTAATGTTCCCCATCTTCATATTAAGTGAAGACTAGAAACACTAATTATAGTTCTAGTAGTGTTCAAGGTAATGGTGATTGGAATCTGTTGGAGATAGTCTACCACTATTGCTTCTGTTGTCAAACGGTAGTGTGCAAATATTACTGTGTTCCAGTCCGAAAAGGTAGCAGTAAATAATGTAATTACTAAGGTAACGAAATGAAGAATCTTGTGTTTGAAAGCACGATCGCAATTTGGTGTAGTGTATATTATGTATTAAGAACATCTCTTCAAATATTTATTTATTGGTGGTCGGTCTCTGTTTGTAACCGTCTAGGTATCACCGCAGTTGCTATTTCTAAAGCCAAACTGTAGTGTGAAAACATTACTGTGTTCCAGTTCGAAGTGAACCCTGACATCTTATGTCTCTAGGCGACGAGCGCAATGCGGTGCAGTGTATACCATCTTAACTAGCACCACGTTGTTATGCAAGCGTATCACTTACCATCAGGTGAATGTATCTCTCGTCGCATAGAATAAAAAAAATATCTGCCATCGTTTTTACATTAATTATATACCAGTAACAGAGTTGACACTTCGTACACTGCTCAAATATGAATGTGACGAGACTGACAGTCATTTGCATTTTATGTTCACCATTATTTTTTGTTATTATTTTGTTTGAATTTGCATACTGTGGTCTCCTATAATTGAGACTATTATTTGTTACGATTAAACTTGTTACATGTTGTGTATGCCTTCGTTGGAGGTCCTTAAGTAAATAAATAACGAAACAATATTACGCCATCCCCTCCCTTTTTCCATTTCATTCTTTTAAAAAGTCAATACAATTACTATTTTACTAACAAAACATTTGTTTTTTTTATGCTACTATGCGACGCGACGAGCAAGACGTTCACCTGATGGTAAGTGATACGCTTGCCCATGACAACGTGGCATCTTAACTAGCAAGTTAAGATGGTACACACTGCACCACATTGCGCTCGTCGCCTCGAGACATAAGGTGTTAAGTCTCGTTACCCCAGTAATTACACTAGCTACAGCGCATTTCAAACCGGAACACAGTAATGTTCGCACACTACTATTTGGCGGTTGCAATAGGAGCTGCGGTGGTACCTAGACGGTCTCCGGCAACAGAGACCTACCACCTGGTAAATTAGGTTGTAATCACGATTATTTCTCTTTAATATCTAATACATCCTACAATCAAATGAAAAGGTGTATAATGTATGTGTATCATGTGCCGGTGACTTAGTGTTGTGGTGACCTGCGTCCGCGCGGTGCCGAGGTCGATCCCGTATTACCGATTCGGGTCTCGTTCGGGTCAATACCGTACCGCCGTTCGACCATCTGAATCACCGCCGCCAGGCGTATTATTGCTAACGTTAATTATTATTCAGTTATCCTTATACATTGTGTTAGCTTAGATCTGTATATGTAATTAATATTCAATTTCATTACAGTAATTATAATTTTAATAGCGAGACGTTCGCCTGATGGTAAGTGATACGCTTGCCTATAACATGTCGCTAGTCGTCGTGAGACATACGTTAAGTATTGTTATAGTATAATTTTAGATATTTAGTTAATTGATATAATTGTTCAACAATATTTTGCTCGGTTGTTCGTAAAAAGAATCAATAATCTAGACTCAATGTAGCAACTTTATTATGTCACAAATAATGCTTATCGTGATCCAATTAGCGGGCGGGCGTTTTGCCAAAGTAAACGCTGCGTTTCTTAAGTAATCTGCTTAAATTCAAGAAGTACTGTAGCGCTGAATTGGGATCGTTATGATTATCATATTTTGCTTAGAAGATAATACAGTTTTCTGCTAGACTTTTTATGTAGCTAATGTAATAAGGATTAAGATAGGGAAGTGTTTTAGGTTAAAATATATTTGCGTATGTAGTAACTTAATTATGACGGTGAATTGAAAATACACAAAAACTAATCAAGTTCTTTAATGTTTTGTGATTAACGAATCGAACTAAGAATTTCCAAGTTATAAAGCACACAGTTACTATACTTTAGAAAATGTCTCTGTCCTTTCCTGTGAGAAAATTATTTATAACTATTATTGCGAAAATAATATGTCAGAATAAAAATATAAAAGGAAGGCAATAAATAAAATGGAGGACATAACGCCATAAGGAATTGTCCTTCAGACAACATTTTGAGTTTTTTTTATTTGACCAAGCGAGAAGACGAACGAGACGTTCACCTGATGGTAAGTGATACGCTTGCCCATGACATGGTGCTAGTTAAGATGGAACACACTGCACCACATTGCGCTCTTTACCTTGAGACGTAAGTTAAGTATCGTTACCTCAGTAATTTCACTAGCTTAAAGCACTCTTCAAACTGAAATACAGTAATGTTATCACACTACTATTTGACGGTAGAAATAGGAGCTGCGGTGGTACCTAGACGGTTTCGGCAAAAGAGACCTATCAGCAGTAATGTTATAAGACCTATTAGTAAGGTTGTGAAGAGAACGTAATAGATGATGAGTGTAAATAAAAAATACATACAAAATAACTTATAAACCTTATAACCAAAAAAAACGAATGTTGTCCACAGATAACATAAATATCAGTGCTATATAAAAACATACTTTATAATCTTAAGTTAAGAGAAGTTGCTGATATTAATATTGCATGTTATACTATAGGGCATCATAATATGGAAATACACTGGCTGTAATCCAAACGAATACATTGTAATAGTTGGCATGGAGTTGGCAATAAACAATATAGAAGGCAACAGCCGATGGAGCTTAGAATGTACAAACATTTACACGGAGACTTCAGCCGGAAACTGGAGCGTTTCTTGTATATTATCTCAGCTGAACACACACATGAACGTTCACTGTGATGTCTATAAACTTGTGAAATAGTCGACTAATAAATCCAGTGTTAAACGTAACAATAGTTTGATCAAAACAAATCGTATAACCTCATAACGATGGGATGAATTAAATGATATTAGTGACAATAATTGGACTGCTGCAGCTCATCGTGCAGGGGAAGATTCAAGGAAAGCGAAGTGTGGGCCGAAGGAGATTATCCTGGCTAAAAAAACCACGCCAGTGGTATGGAAAGAGCACCCGTTCCCTTTTCAGAGCCGCGGTATCGAAAGTCCAGATTGCCTTAATGGTCGCCGACCTTCGAAGGAAAATGGCACTTTAAGAAGAAGAAGAAGTGACAATAATAAACAATCCACTCGTTATTTCCACTGCTGGGACTCTAACCTTAACTAATATATAGTCAGTGTTATATCTGTCAAATTAGCTAAGTGCGAATTGGTAGCACTGAACAATTATTGAAGACGAAGCGACGTCTCGTTAGCACAATAATTTCAAACAGAACACCATTTAAACTGGAACACAGTAATATTTACACACTGTTCTGTAACTAGATGCGACTCTGTAACAGACTTACCCTGAAATGGAAGAAGGCAATGGGAAGAAAGGTTGACTGAAAATTAGATATTAGGAAAATGTAAAAGAATCCTTCGCCCATGGGAAGCAAGAAAAAAAAACAGACTTACCATCAGTAACAGCCGCTTCTTTGGTAACCGGTTCGATTCCAGGTTAACGTGTTCCGAACCCGCGAAGAGGTTAAATATCTTTAAACATCTACGCCGCAGTAATAACATGCTTCAAGTAAACTTTCCGCATTGACCTTCTTCTTTAGGCTATTAATTCAAAGGAATCTCTTAAAAGTTTCGCGAACACGCTTATCCTGTTTGATCCTGTTCGCAGATTAATGATTTAGATCCTAACACGGTTTCCCTCTTACGCATTTTCCGTGACGTACTTCTTATTCTGCACGCTCACACCCGAAATATACCGAAGAGCTGAGAGCTGATGCGTAATCCATACACGACTACATCACAACAAAGAAACTACAAAGAGTTTCTATTTCTGTTTTCTTAATCTATATAATAAAAATGAATTGCTGTTTCGTTAGTCTCGCTAAAACTCGAGAACGGCTGGACCGATTTGGCTAAATGTGGTCTTGAATTATTCGTGGAAGTCCAGGGAAGGTTAGTAAGGTGAGAAAATATGGAAAAAGTGCCTGGAATATGGTAAAAACAACAATTTCTCTTTTTCATTGAGGTGACCAGATTTTTAGATAGGCAAAGCGGGACAACTCTGAAGGAATAATAATAACGTAATTTTTTTTTAGTTTTAACAGTACAGTTTATAAATGTTTTTTTATATAAGTGAATTTGTTTGAGTAGATTGTAGTAATTTTGTAAAATATTGTAAAAATCTTCACAAGAATTTGATAAATTAGTTTGATTGACTTGAAATATTTGCAAAATTTTATTCGTATATTACTTTCTAAAATTTCTTTCGAGGTTAAGGTGGGTGATACACGTTTTGTCATCAATATAAAATATGAAGACTACGAGTATTTTAAGCTAAGTTTAAGAAAATTTATGCATTTATGAAATATTTAAATAAATTACTTACTTTATTTTTCTATGGTAAGAAACAGATTTGTAATATTTATTTGTTTAATTATCTTGCTAGCACGCAGTACGGATACAAAGTGTATCATTTGAGAGACAAATACAATGTAACTGGGTAGCAAAAGCAATATGTTACGCAAAACAATGATTATCATAAATTTAAAATTTTACTTAATTCTAAAAGTCGGGACTTTTGAAAAACGTCGCGTGACGCGGGACTAATAGTAAAAAAATCAGGACTGTCCCGCTAAAAGCGAGATGTCTGGTCTCCTTACTTTAGATACATAAAACGTCAAAAATTTGAAGTTCGTCCCGTCATTTAGACACCAAATACAATTTAAAAGAATATTTTTGATTTTGACATTTGATATTGACAACCAACAATTTCTGATGCAACTATAATATTTTACGAACTTTAGCGGGAATCTGGGCGTAAAGGTCGCGTTGTCTCGATTGAATTTTTTTTAGTGCATAATGCAGTTGAATGTTCAATGTGAGTGTATCATGCAGTAAATTAGTGTGTTCGTGTGCAGCGATTGTAGAATTCAAGCAGGAACACGACTTTCCTAAGTTCAGATTGGTTCAAAATAGTAGTTAAGTCTTAACTTTACTTTGTTGATCTTTTGTGATAGTGACACTATTTACCGCTGAGTGCGCGAGAACTTTCCCTACTTTGATTATCTACAATTTATAATGCCAAAGATAAGATATCCTGACTTAGGTCAATCAACATGTGCATTTAAATATAATAGAAAAACCAAATTAATAACGGGCATTTTTTGTGATTACGAATTATTTTTTTCTGGTTAAATTTTCATCACATTCTTTACTAAAGTTGAAACAGTCTCGAATTATCAATAAGCGTTTTTTTTTATTGATTTTGAAGCGGAACGAAGTTTGCTGGGTCAGCTAGTACACGATAAATGTTTATTAAACGTTGTTTAAGTGATTATTCTTATTTTCTCACATATAAATTGTTTTGTGTTATACCGAAAAAGAGACTTCAAGAAATATCGTTTTGTGATGGATTAAAAAAAAGTTAACAATAAATTAGAGAAGAAAGCTAAAGGCTTATTACCTTACCATTTAACTCAAGAAGAAATCTAGCATATTTTATAAAGCCTGACCATTTAACTCAAGAAGAAATCTAGCATATTTTATAAAGCCTCGCCATTTAACTCAAGAAGAAATCTAGCATATTTTATAAAGCCTAATTATTTAAAAACACCGAGGCAGTTAAAAATGTAGTAAAAATAAGAAATTACTGTATTAACGTAAAACATTTTATGTATGGAGAAGAGTTTTATGGTATATAATTACAATCATCAATTGTTATATCATTTACTGCCACTGTTATACCACCAGAGAAATAAGCTAATTAAATTTCTCTTTTGTTTAAACCTATAACTTTAAAGTTATTTATTAACAATTACAGCCAATAACAAATTCTCATTAATTCGTCATTACCATCATTTATTCTGGCAGTCTACTTGCTTTGTTGCATATAAAAAGGTTTTAATCCTCTAATGTATATTCTAGAATAAACTAGAAGATAAATTATCAGTCAGCGGAGTCATTTTTATAAATGATTACAACAATATTTTTTGTTATGCGAAATGAAGTAATTTCACTTTTTAAACCGGGTCGAAAGTTATGGCGTCACTCCTGTGGGAAATTAGACGTTCTGCAAAGTGTAATTTAAGAAATAAACAGGTCGCGATGACGGTAATTTATTAAGAAGTATATGTGCTCTTATCATCAGCTGATTACCTTGTAAGTAGATGCATTTTGATGGATCCAAGAGCAGAGTAAAACAAAAGAAGTAGACGTTTGATGAAAGGGAATGGAACTAAAGTTGAAACATTATAGTAATTGTATATTTTATAAGAAAAAATGTCTGATCATCATCATCATGCTTCTAAAATTTAAGGTTGACAGTTAAATTGAGAAAATCGATCTCACATGGATGCTTTTAATCGAATTTGTACCAGTTTTTTAACTTAAAGATTTATCATCTGTACTAGTTATGAGGAAGGTAAATGACGTTTCTATCTTTGTGGCAATACGCATTGCGTGAAGCCATTTGAAAAAAAGAGGTTTCTATATTAATGGCCTTCGTATTGCTAATTTTCTGCTGAGAAATAGTTTTGTGCAAATATTACAGTGTTCGGTAAGGTTATAAAACTACTGAAGAGATGAGAATTAACATTTGTCATGTTGTGTTTATTATCTGTATTTATGACGAGTAAAAAAGTATTTTAAAGCAGCGCGTTGAGGTCGCGGGCAGTAAATTAAAATCTAAATAGTTTAGCGTTAAATTTGTTATATTCGTGCTGAATTTTAATTGGTCGTATATGGTACTTGAATCGTTTTCCTGGCCAAACGCCCCGGGCTGCCGCGCTGCTGCACATCCTACTCGTTATTCCCTCCGCCGCCTGATCTGGCCCGCAGCGGCGCGTCAACCGGCAACACTACGGCACTACGCGCCACTTACAAGTTCCACGTTCCATTTTCAAATTTTGTGCGACGACGCTATATTTTTTTTAACGACCGCCTGAATCTTATTTATTGAGGGCCAGTAGTATTTTAAACTTTAATTTTTTTTTCATTTATTTATTGAATCCAACAGCGTTAACAATTTATCTTACATTCTAATTTATTACAATACGTAAGGCTAAATGAGGTTTCATTGTACATTTAGAAACAACGTACTTTCAGCGAGAAAGCACAGAAAGATTTTTTAATTAATTAATTATAACTATAATAAAGAAAATGTGGAAAATCTATCTAAAACTAATAACAACATTTTTGTACAGATCCTATAAAATTAACAATAACAATATAAATATAAAAATCAACAATATACAATCTTATGCCGGAATGTGGTTGTTTTTTTTAATTAATTTTGTTTTTTTTCATTTTAACTAATTTCTTACTTAATACTTATCAACCTTCTTCAACTATATTTTAATACGCTTACCTAGCTCTTGTTTTTATAGAAAACTATAATTGTGTTATATAAGTATTACGTGTGATCGATGACCGATAAAGACCATAGCGTTGTAGACAAATCTTTGTGATTTCTTCAATGCTTACCAATATGTTTTGTTATATGTGATTATGTTTAAACATAATAAATAAATAAAAAAAAAAAGTAAGTGATTAATAGTCGTAAAATTAACTACTTCAACAACCGTTTTACTTTTAGATAGTTATCTTACTTGTGATTAGTCTATTTCTGCCGCCGAACAGGATAGTGGGAACATTACTGTGTTCTAGTTCGAAAGGCGTTGTAAGCTAGTGAAATTACTGGGGTAACGAGCTTAAATACATGTCTCAAAGCGATGAGTTCAATGTGTAGTGTATATCATTCTAAGTAGCGCCATTTTGTTGAACAAAGATATCATTTACAATTGAAAGTCGTAATCGTCTCGTCGCTTTAAACAGTAGTGTGATAATTTTACTGCATTATCGACTGTTTACTGAATCTATTTGACGACCTTTAGCTTATATCTGTGTTGCTTTGTAAATATCCTAACAACAACATTGTTATAAGCGAGATCTTCCTATCATAGATAAATATAAAGCCTTTCTTTTTTCATCAAATCAATGTAGAAATATGAAGTATTTTGTATAACAAATAAAATTTTAATTTATATTTGCACATGCCTTAAGTACAAAGAGGCTGGTACTTTGATGGTCTTCGGTAATAAGACAGTTATTACCTGTTAGGGTTTATACAATACCATTTTAGGGCTATTTTAGTATTCGTGCAGCGACTTTATACCATCAGTATTATGGCCACGTCCCGTGCGTCTGTGCTCAGTCTAATTCTTTTGTTATAGGCTTGCGTTATTGGTGGTGAAACTTTCTTTCATTTCCTTATTACAGTACTAAATAAAAAAAAAAAGTAAGTGATTAATAGTCGTAAAATTAACTATTTCAACAACCAAGACTCAAACAAATATAAATATATCAAACAACTTATGGAGTATTGCTCGTCTTTCTTTTCAGAGAATCAATTAAAGAATATATATTCATAAATGATTCCACATTCCTTAGGATTGGAATACGAGGATTCTATGAAGAGTTCTGTTAATAAAAAATAAAAAGAAGGTTCTATTTGTAACCAACATGTAACATACTTGCGAAGAAAGCGGTTTTCTTTTTTTTTTCATCAACAAAGCGATGAAAGAAGGCAACGCTATTCTTCAGGCTCCAGCGTCCCCGCAATAAAACTTCGCCGCTTCCAACTTCTAAGTGATTATTTCTATACTCGCACCCAGTCCCGGCGAAATTGAATCCGATGGAGTTTCGGTTCGAATCCCGGAATACGATGTGTTTAGGTGATGCAATAACTTCGAATTGTTAAAATGAGTAAAATTTATTCTTCTGGAATAGTATAAAAAGCAATAATCGCTTAACGATCGCTTTAAGTGATAAAACTTAACGTATTACGTATGTAAATTAATACTTAATACTTATCAACCTTCTTCAACTATATTTTAATACGCTTACCTAGCTCTTGTTTTTATAGAAAACTATAATTGTGTTATATAAGTATTACGTGTGATCGATGACCGATAAAGACCATAGCGTTGTAGACAAATCTTTGTGATTTCTTCAATGCTTAGCAATATGTTTTGTTATATGTGATTATGTTTAAACATGATAAATAAATAAAAAAAAAAAGTAAGTAATTAATAGTCGTAAAATTAACTACTTCAACAACCAAGACCCAAAAAAATAAACTAGCCAAATTGTTTTACTTTTAGATAGGTATCTTACTTGTGTTTAGTCTATTTCTGCCGCCAAACAGGGTCGCAGGAACATTACTGTGTTGTAGTTCGAAAGGCGTTGTAAGCTAGTGAAATTACTGGGGTAACGAGCTTAAATACATGTCTCAAAGCGATGAGTTCAATGTGTAGTGTATATCATTCTAAGTAGCGCCATTTTGTTGAACAAAGATATCATTTACAATTGAAAGTCGTAATCGTCTCGTCGCTTTAAACAGTAGTGTGATAATTTTACTGCATTATCGACTGTTTACTGAATCTATTTGACGACCTTTTGCTTATGTTTGTGTTGCTGTGTAAATATCCTAACAACAACATTGTTATAAGCGAGTTCTTCCAATTATATATATATATATATATAAAATCTTTCTTTTTACATCAAATCAATGTAGAAATAAGAAGTAATTTGTATAACAAATAAAATTTTAATTTATATTTGCACATGCCTTAAGTAGAATGAGGCTGGTGTTGTGATGGTCTTCGGTAATAAGACAGTTATTACCTGTTAGGGTTTATACAATACCATTTTAGGGCTATTTTAGTATTCGTGCAGCGACTTTATACCATCAGTATTATGGCCACGTCCCGTGCGTCTGTGCTCAGTCTAATTCTTTTGTTATAGGCTTGCGTTATTGGTGGTGAAACTTTCTTTCATTTCCTTATTACAGTACTAAATAATAATAAGTTCCTTTGAAACTTAACTTCATTAGTGTATAGGTAATATGATTAGATTAGACTGAACTAAAGTAATAATTATAAAGTTAACTGTCAGTACGGTCTTCATAATCATGGCTGCTGCGAAGTAGTTAAAAGATGTGTATTAAATTTAACGCGGTTATATTCATAAAAATATGAAGTTTTAAGAAGAATCTTCAAGAATACAAAGAAAAATTCTTTCGTTTTAGTTCGTTTTAGCTCTTTGCGTATCGAAAAAAGGAATTACATTCTAATTCTTTATTCATGTTACAACTGTTTTTCATAACCTAAAAATATGATTGCATTAAAAATTATTTACATAAAAAACTACTTAATCATTACTGTTGTAATATGTTTTATACTAAATAATTGTTTTTGGAACTAGAAAACGGTATAGTACATATAAAAAAATTATCGTTTTTAATTAGTTTTCATTAGAGAATAGTTATTTGTCAAAATTGAGTGCAAATTTTTAGGTTATGTTATGCAATTGTCAAAAAGTAAAGAGTGTTTCGTTAAAGTTGTGATGTAGTGTTGTGTTATGTGAGTGTAGTGTAGTTATTTCACTGAAAAGTCTAATAGGTAAGTACATTATAATAATTATTTATATTTCACGCGAGTATTACACGTTTAACGATGGCAATGTGAGATGATAGACGTTACTGTTTTTATGACTTTTAGTGTTTTTATTTGTAAAATTAAGTTTTATCAAATTGTTGATGCTGTTTTACTAATGTCTGTATGTCCAAAGATGAATATCAAGGTTGATAAAGCAAAGTGACGCGGACAGAACCGTGCTCGCAGCCTAGCTATGTAAGTTTGTAAGGTCGAGAAAGTGCGCCTCCGGAATTATAATTGCGTACCATCGTTGTCTATAAAACGCATTGTACTCGCCCCAGGCCAAGTGTGAGTCGACAATAATGAAGGTGATAACATGTGTACTTGTAATTTATTTTTCTGTGACCGTTGTGATTTTGTTTCATTAGAATCGGACGCATTTTCCATTGTCAAAGTATCAACGTTTCAGTTATCTAGTTACATCGCCATTGATTTATAAAATCGTTAATTTCACTAAACGTTATAAAAAACATGTGTACATTTTTGTGTATTTTACACAGGGGGTAACATTTATATACATTTTATAGCATAATTAATAAAAATTGCATTTGAAAGTATTTTAAATTACTTAACAAATAGATTATTCAAACAATTTATACTATTTAAAAACATCTCATAAGATTTTATTACTTAGTTTCTAATTTTAATTTATTAGTATAAAAACTGTTACCGGTAATTTTGGGTTATACTTAAATTTTTTTTTATTATTGTAGTATTTGCTTGAGTTTTCGTTAAAGAAAAACAGGAAACCGACATGTTCCAAAACAACATCTATCATACATATGACATATCCACCAACTCGCACTTCACAACTTTTGACCCCCTTTTTGTGAGAGACTACTCGCGAGTCCCAGAACTGGGAACGTTAAGTGGATTTTTTATTACAATATATTATAACTGATTTAGTAATGTAGCAAAACTTTAAATTATTCCAAATCTTTTTATTATCGGTGTTAGTAAATAGTAGTTGTGTATACAGTTTTTTTTAGGTTATGTGCTATTTCCTCGTGAATTAATCACGAGTTTTTATTTAAATTATTAAACATTGGAGTGATTAATACTTTATTATGCTTATATTAATACAAAGATTTTTAAATAATATGGTTATGGATTACGTTAAAACAATGTATGTAGGATAATACAAATTACTTACTTTAGTTAATCGTATTAAAATAGTAAACTACAATAGGAAATTACGTTTTTTTTTTTAATTAATATAACATGAAGATTTGTTGGATTATTGAGTAGGTCTTGAAAATGTTCGTTTCTTAAACTTAGTTTTTAAACCTTTACAAAAAGATTTATCTTGTGACCTTAGTTTCTTATGACTATATTTTGATTATTTGTTACCTTTTACAATTTATTACTAAAAAATAATTTATAAAAAGTAAATTTCATGGGTTTTATTGTGTTTATTTTAGTCCAATCTGCGTAGATCGGATAGAGGTTAAATAATAAAGCTGTCAGAACATCTTTGAGTTCTCTCCATGAAGCAAAGCAAAAACATTCGAAAGTTCCAATATTAAATAGTTAAAGAAAAAGTCAAAAAACTTTACTGTTACCAAAACAAATTTTAAAGGAATCTAGATATTACTAGTTTTTTATTTTAACTTAATTTAATGGGGGAAGTCTAGAGTTCTAGGATTGTTGTATTTCATAACTACTTTTTACGATAAGCGTGAGATACTTTGGCATTATACTTTATTAAAAAAAAAGTGTATATAAAAAGCAACAAAAATTTTTCTTACTGTTATAATATATTTTATTTGACGATTTATTCAGGAACTGCTGACTGTTGTATCATTGCTGCTGAGCGGCGCCCTCAGCGAAGCTCCGGCGCCGTACCAGCCAAGCGGATGGCGACCAAGCGGTCCCGCGTTCGACTTACCAACTAAAGCACAAACACAGGTATTCATTATTTTAACTTAAAAAAAAATTGCTTATTTATGAATACTTTAACGAAAAAGATATCTGGTTCGAATCCGTATCATCTTTGTGTTCCAGCTGTAAATATATAAGAGCTAGAATATTCTGAGCTGTCTTCACTATCTATGACCTTAATATTATTAAAGAGGTGGTAGGTCTCTTTTGCCGGAGACCGTCTGGGTGGGTACCACCGCAGCTCCTGTTTCAACCGCCAAATAGTAATCTGCATACATTACTGTGTTCCGGTTTGAAGGGCGCTGTAGCTAGTGTAATTACTGGGGTAACGAGACTTAACACCTTATGTCTCAAGGCGACGAGCGCAATGTGGTGCAGTGTGTACCATCTTAACTAGCACCACGTTGTCATGGGCAAGCGTATCACTTACCATCAGGTGAACATCGTGCTCGTCTCGTCGCATAGTAGTATAAAAAAAAAAAAAAACACCATCTGTAGTTGATATTCAATAACAGTTTTAATTATTCTCTTTGGCTCCCCAGGTACCACAGTATTTGCCACCGGGAGATCCTCGTAACAACAGGACGCCGGAGTTCGATTCAGGAGTCGACGTCTCCGTCCAAGGTTTACCGGCGCAGGAGCAGCTGCCCATCTTCCAGGTGTCTCCGATTAATGGGCAGCAGTACATCGGGCCGAATTTCAATTCCGATATTAAGGGATTGGAAAATAATTTGCAACGGTCACAGGTGATATAGTTTTCTTTATTTTCAACCTAAAGCCGTAATAGCTTAGCTTTAAAAGTGACGCTGGTTTGATGCCTACAACTTGAGCTTCTAATTAAACCGACATATTCCAAGAGCTGCTTATTAAGCCAGCTCAATGAAAATATTGTCTCGCTTCTGTCTTCAGTTCCATAAGTAGTAAAAATAATAAGCAGTATATTTACATTTAGCCTAACTCCAATTTCACCATTCTCTTGCTTTTAATCAGTCAGGATCAAGAATACTTAACCAAACTTTTTGTATAATTAAAGTACCTTAGACAAGTTAGGAAAAAAAAACTTGCCTTAAAGAATATGGCCCTAGTTATAATGATATACACTACAACATTATGCAAGTCAATTTTGAACATAAGATATTAATTCTCGCTAGCTTAGTAATTTCACTAGAGACCCTATAAAGCGATACACAGGATCAACTACACAGTATTGTAGAAATAGGCTTTGCGGTGATACTCACCCAGATGGTCTCCTCAGAGATCTACCACCAGTTGAATATAATATATATAATTACCAAAGGCTTCGTTCTGTAATTTTATATAAAATTTAATTACTACTTCCCATTGTGTAGTTGGAAAAAAAAAAGCATTGGAAAATGTTCGTGAATGAATGCGCTAACTATTACTATAAAGCTATTGTAGTAACTTGAATACGAACGCAGAATTATCAAGTGATTTTGAGTTTACTTATGCATATATAAATATTCAATCAGTGTTCTGTGAATCTGTAATTAAAGCCTTAGACGTGTTTCCAGTGCCATTGTTTCATAATCAATTAACAAAGTCTTTACGTAAAACAGTACAAGACGACATTGTGAATAGCGTTAAGGTCCCTTTTAGTATTAATAATACGTTTCCACTGTTTTTATATAATATAGACCCGTGACCGACTACGTTTCGGTAAAACGGAGATGTAGACTAGATAATAGCTATAATAAAATAATTACTTAGGTAACCATCAAGTAATATAGATAGATAATATCTTAATTTATTGCAGTTCCAACTTCAGCAGGAGAAGGCACGACAGTTTTTAAGACAGCAACAGTATCCTGCCAATCCTAATGCGGCAAATGGTCTTCCCAACCCTCAACCACCACGCCAATTCGTTCCACAAGCCGCTCCTACGACCACCATAAAAGCAAAACCTAAACAAGCGGAGCCCACAACAGAGTCTAGTCCAAAAGACAGAGAAGAATTAGAAGGTAAAGATGCATTGCCAAAGAAAGCGAAGATTTCAGTTGAGGTGACAAAGTTGAACTTGCAGGAATATCCACCTGAATTATTCTTAAGTTCGCTAGCTCAGCTACAATTAGAACAGCAATTTGTACCTTTGCAACAGTTTGGACAGATAAGAGAACAAGTATTCTTGCAACCACCACAACAAGTTGCTCCGGAGAAGCAAGTAGCAGCTGGTTACGACGGACCAACATATTTCGCTGCTTTGACTTCCATCTTAGCCCAAAACCAGCTCGCTAGACAACAGCAATCCCTTGTACCCGCTCAACAAGCATTCATTCAAAATCCAGCCTTTATACCTCAAGGCCAGGAGCAGCCAGCTAGTCCCATAATCGTACCTTCTACCTACCAGGAACCAGTACCCCAATACCAACCAAGTCAATACCAACCCGTTGCTCAACCACAATTAAACCAAGAGCCTTTGCCACAATATCAGCCAGCTGTTACCCAATACCAAAGAGTTGCTCAACCGCCATTGGCACAAGGACCGTTGCCACAGTACCAATCGGTTGCAAGCCAGTACCAACCTCAATTAAGCGAACCAGTGCCCCAGTATCAAACAGTATTAAACCAGTATCAACCTGCTGTCCAGGCACAGGAACCATTACCTCAGTATCAACCTGCTGTCCAGGCACAGGAACCGTTACCTCAGTATCAACCAGTGGACAACCAGTATCAATCAAACGCTCAACCTCAACAGTATCCATTGGCTATACCAGTCCAGCCACAATTCGTCAATCAAGCACAACCGCAAAATGTTGAAACTGTACAGGTAGATGGTAAGAACGAAGAAGAATCACCGCAATACGTTTACCAACAGTCTTACCAACCGCAGCAGGTTTATCAGCCACAAGAAGTTTACCAACCACAATACGCTCAACCTCAATTCCCAGCAAACCAGTACGCAGCTCAACCACAGCAAAATATAATAATACCACAAGGTCAGACAATTAATTACCCGAATCAGTTCTACCAAAATCAATATCCTCAACAACAATATGCGGCACCAAATCAATTTGGAGCTGAGCCTATTGTTCAAGGGCAAGATGGATTCCTTCAAAGCGGTCTTGACGTGAACCAACAAGGTAACGACATTGACCAGGCTGAGGAGCAAGATAACTCTGAGGGCGAAGATGAAAAACAGGATGACGGCTCGAAGGCAACCGCTGTGGCGACAGCTTTTGGGACAAGGTCAGTAATCCTTCCTTCTATTGAATTTAAATAAGCGAATCACCAATCGTGTTCTGAATATGTGATCATCAAATAAACATTGCCTCGTTTTGTCATAGCGTGAAAGTGACGTAAAATTCGATTGTTATGTAGTAGGCCGACACGCTTTGCATGGAAATTTTGTAGGTTAAAGTATTGTTAGTGCTTCTAATGGTTAAAATAACTTAAGAGGTTAAGAAGAGGCTAGTGTTTATTCAGATTTTTGTGCGGTTTCTTCTAGAATCATCTAAGAAAATTCTTTAAGTATTCTTTGTGTTGTATTAACTTAACAATCAGAATATCTTTATAATGAATCTCCCTCTCCCTCTCTTCTATTTAAAAAAAGATAACTAATAGAACAAAGCTTATGTTCTCGACTCTTTCTTGATAGAATCATCTTCTCTAGTTTCTTCAGTAACCATGTATATCTCTAGATTTTTAAAAGAGTACTAACTCTTGTAACACTGCCATGGAAGTTTTCGTTACTGTTTTTTTTTATATATTTACCTTCTGTGACATAATGTTTAGAGTCCCAGCAGTGGAAACGTGAACTATTCACGTTCTATAAGACATAAGGATCGGATTTAAAAAAAACAATTTTGTTGTTTTTAAAGCTATTTCATGAAAGTGATGTAATATCGATAAAATAATTCAATTTTCATACACCATAAAGTGTTTAGAGTGAAATCGAACGTACTAACTTCTAAAGCAATGCAATTAAGGTTATAATAGGGTTAAGTATTGGTTAGAGACGATAAGGCTTCAGTTTTTCCTACACGTACACTCGAGTGCATATTATTAATAACACTCAACCAGCCGTGCGGCTTTCGGAACGAGGTCTCACGGGTCACTTAATATTAAATAGAACCGTAATACACGAGAACAAGATTTCTAACTCGCATTTTTAAAATAATAAAGGTAAAGAGTTTATTTTTATATAAATACAACAGATGAAAGTTGAATACTGGTGGCAGGTATCTGTAGCCGGAGACCGTCTAGCTACCACCATTACCAATAAACAGTAATGTCAAAACGTTACTGTATTTAACGGATTTTTTTTTATACTACTTTGCGACGAGACGAGCAAGACGTTCACCTGATGGTAAGTGATACGCTCGCCCATGACAACGTGGTGCTAGTTAAGATGGTACACACTGCACCACATTGCGCTCGTCGCCTTGAGACATAAGGTGTTAAGTCTCGTCACCCCAGTAATTACACTAGCTACAGCGCGCTTCAAACCGGAACACAGTAATGTTTGCACACTACTATTTGGCGGTTGAAATAGGAGCTGCGGTGGTACCCATCCGGCAACAGAGACCTACCACCTGGTAAATAATAACCTGGTGTATAATTACTGTAATAACGAGACTTAACGTCTAGTCTTAAAACGATACAATATAGTGTAGTGTATATCATTCTTAATTGCGTGTTATTGTTATGAGAGTATCACTTACCATCAGGTGAACGTCCTGCTAAAAAGACTCGAGATCCTTTGAGACAGATTCTTACTCTACTTGTATATAAATTCAAAGGCAACATACATGTATATATATCACAACAGCGAATGCTTTTCCCGAGCTGTTGTTTCTAATCTTTTCCCGCTTTGAAGGGCTGTAGCTAATGAAGATACTGAAGAAGGTACTTCATAAAGCCACCCTAACGAGGCGAACAATCTGAAGTTGAAATTATGAAAAACAACTTGAGAATATACGTTGCGTGAATACTACTTTATTATTGTGGGTAAGCGTGTTAGCTGTTAGGGGATGAGGAGTTGCAGCTTGACCCAGATGCGACTTAATGAAAGCGGTGAGCTCAACAGTTGTGTGGGGAAAAGGTTTTTATAGTTCCACCTGAAAGTGATGAGATAAGCACCGAGGAGGTTTTAGTCAGAACCCGGTATTATCATAACTAAAGCATATCAGTCTTGAACTGATAAATGCCTTTCACATATATAAGTATACTTCCGGACACATCTATCGGCCCACTGTTAGTGTTTAAAGTTTTAACGGTGTCTAGTTAAAAATAAATGTTAGGTGGAGCAATAGGTTTTAATGCAGTTTTGAAGCAGATTTATTGATCAACCCCTATGTATGTTTTTTTTTGTAATTTTGTATTGATTTGGCCGGCAGAAGTTTTACAACTTGGGCGACAATTTCAGGCCGAGTTTCCATATTTTTTGGTCAAAACTGGCTCTAAGTTTAGATTTGCCTTTTTATGGAACCAATAATCGGACACATCAAAAAAAAAAAATCCAACTTGTGCGAAATAAAAAAGTTTTCTCCATTCCTGGGTCGTTGAAAACAATGAACAGACTCGAATTTTCGTTTTTTTTTTTTCATAATCCTGAATTCGAAATTAAAAAAAACTTACCTAGGGGTTGACCAAAAAATCAGCTTTAAAATTGTATTAAAACTTATTGCTGCACCTAACATTTATTTTTAGCTAGACACCGTTAAAACTTTTAAACACTAGGTGGGCCGATAGATGTGTCCGGGAGTGTATGTATGTAGTATTTTAAGTTACTAATAATTTGTAAACTATAGTGTACTTAATCATGTTCATTATTTTTTGGTTTTTTATTTGAATTTGCATGCTGTGGTCTAAGTAAATAAAAAAGCCGTGATATTCTAATGGTTTGAACGGCGGCCTTCCAATCCGAAGGTACCGGGTGCGAATCCGGCCTGCACCAATGAATTTTTCAATTTATGTGCAGTTAGTATAACACCAACTAATATCACGCGCTCTGACGGTGAAGGAAAACATCGTGAGGAAACCTGCATATCTATGTGATGATCATCCGTGCTCGCACTAGTATGTGAAATGGAGAAGGCAATGGCAACACCACTCCATTATAACTGACAAGTGAGTCGTCGTGTGTTTCATTACACATGATGAACACGAGCTTCAGTCATGAGGAAATATGACTTAGAATAAGTTCTAAGTAAATAAATAAAGTTGTATTTATCCTTTTAAGGACTCAACCTCGCATCTTCTCGCAATACGGCGTCCCCGTGTCCAGTCCAGAGCAGAACAACCGCGGATATCAGACCACAACTGAATCTAATGCGGAGGTGAGTCTTTTAACATATATTTTTAAACATGAAGAGACGGGACGTGAAAATAGTCTTCACGACGTAGTTTGATTAATGGTAGGGTTTCTTCTAATCCGTCTATCTACCTAGCAACTTAACAAAACACTGGAATTTAAATCAATTGACTGTCTTAATTGTAGATATAAAAAAAGGGTTAAATTAACAAAGATATCTTTACTGGTATATATATATTTCTCTTGGGAGATCATCCATGTATGTACCGCAGCGGTTATTAGAAAAATCCTGTTTTCAGATAATAAACTACACAGTAAATAGTAAAATTAATAATGTGAAATGTTTCTTTATATCCATTGGTATTTAATGATAGTTTGTATACATTCTACTTTTACTGCTGGTAGGTCTCTGTTGTATGACCGTCTAGGTACCACCGCAATGACTATTTAAGCCCACAAACAGTAGTTTGCAAACATTACTGTGTTGTGAAGGGCGCTTTAAGCTAGAGATATTACTGGAGTAACGAGACTTAACGTATGTCTCAAGGTAAAGAGCGCAATGTAGTGCAGTGTATATCATCTTAACTAGCGCCACGTTATTTTGAGCAATTATATCACTTATCATCAGGTGAACGTCTTGCTTGTCTGATTGCCAAGAAGTAAAATAAAAATTCTTACTATATATTGCCATAACTTTGGAATAAAGATAATTTTGGGTTATTATTTCTTCTATGGAGTAGCTACTAAAATTTCATTGGAATTAATTGTTTCATATATTTTATCAAAAGTGCATTTTGGTGAAAAATATTTAAATGGCCCTCTTTACGATTTTCCACTGCGGTTTTTAATTTTCACGAAAAAAAAAAACACGTAACCTGAGTGGCCGCGGGGCAGCAGTGTAATAAGCGTATCTTTTTAATACCAGCGTGAATACTGACGGCCCGGCTACTTACTGTAAAGTGGTATGTGGGTCAAACGTTGACCCACTATAAGATATATTAAAACTCGGTAAATGCTTTGTAGAGTACTTATAAAGTTTCGCCTCTAAAATATACATAACGTTCAAAACTAATGTAGACCTTAAAGTTTTTTTTTCGCAGGCTTAGAGCCACGCTATTTGATACGTGGCTGAATACTTAAAATAAGTTAGGAGATACTTAAACATTGTCTATGGGTTTAAATATTATATAAGCTCTTCAATTTTTAAGGTTTTTTTTATTCCACATCATTCATGGTTTGAAGGGCGTTGAAGAAGTCCCTATTGGAAGCCCAAATTGAATCATCAAATTGAGGCTGCGCCCATTTGGCCGATATCATCTTCTCGACTTGATAAATAACATTCTTAAGGTTCAAATAAACAGAATCAAGGTTTTTCATTTAGAAAAAAATTTACAGCCAAACTACATCAGATGACTTCTTTTGGCACACCTTGTATAAAAGAAGAGGACAAGTACAATGTTTTTTTTTTTTTTTATACTACTTTGCGACGAGACGAGCAAGACGTTCACCTGATGGTAAGTGATACGCTTGCCCATCACAACGTGCTGCTAGTTAAGATGGTACACACTGCACCACATTGCGCTCGTGGCCTTTAGACATAAGGTGTTAAGTCTCGTTACCCCAGTAATTACACTAGCTACAGCGCCCTTCAAACCGGAACACAGTAATGTTCGCACACTACTATTTGGCGGTTGCAATAGGAGCTGCGGTGGTACCCATCCAGACGGTCTCCGGCAACAGAGACCTACCACCTGGTAAAATGATGTAGGTTAACATAATAGATGGCTACTATTGCATTTAATCTCTTGTAACTACTTTTTTCAGGATACTACAGACGTGCCGGCTGTAGCACAAGCGACAGCCGTCTCCAATCCATCAAAGAACAGAAGCGCAAAGTTAAGGTAAGAATAGAAGAGATTAGTTAATAATCAGTCGTAGTAAAATGTTAGGAAATTTAATAGTCACAGAAGCAGTTATAAAAGTTCACACGTTTCCTGATTTAAAAATCAAAGTTAATTACCATTTTTTTTTATTGTGAAACAGTACTTTGCAAATATTACTGTGGTCTAGTAATAACGGACGGTGTAAGAGGAGGATGTGAATCATTAAATACTTTAGCTCTTTTAAATATATAAAAGTGTGATTAGAAAGTATTTGTGAAGAATAATGTTTATGATATACTTGTGTTATCATAGCTTCGAAATGGTTTAGCCGATTTCAACTTAGATACTGTACTTTTAAAGCCGATCGCATCTACTTATACATATAATCAGCTTTATTAACATTCCCAGTACTGGATTTCGGGATTTTCTTTGTTGTTTTTGGAAAATTAGAGTTTCCTCGCGATGTTATTCTTTGCCGAAACAGTTTCTTATGATTCAAACAAAACAGATCACTTTTTCGAATCTATTTAGATTTCTAAGAAATTTTCGGAATGTTTTTATAAATATGCTAAGCCGTGATAGCCTAACGGTTTGAACGGCGGCCTTCCACTCTGGAGATACCAGGTTCGAATCCGGCCTGAACCAATGAATTTTTCAATTTATGTGCAGTTAGTATAACACCAACTAATATCACGCGCTCTGACGGTGAAGGAAAACATCGTGAGGAAACTAACATATCCATGTGATGAGCATCCGTGCTCGCACTAGTATGTGAAATGGAGAAGGCAATGGCAACACCACTCCATTATAACTGACAAGCAAGTCGTCGTGTGTTTCATCACACATGATGATCATGACCCTCAGTCATGAGGAAATACGACTTAGAAGATAAATATGCTAGTAGTGTTACTAATATTTGTGTTCATGACGTGTTTGGTATAGATCTTCAATTTGATATTACAGGAGTCGCAGACCGCGTCCGCTGTTCACGGTGGACAGATCCGGTCACCTGGTCCTTGCACGCGAACAATGAACATATATGAAGACACAAAGACAGAGAAGCAGATAAAAGCGAAATTTATTTATTACTTACCGATTACTATCACATCTGGATAATGAACTAAAACATCACTTGTAACAACGAAAAGTTTAAAAAAAATACAATTTGCAAACAAATTTTTTTCTTTTATTTTTTGAGAAATTTTGTCCGAGAGTATGCCAAACAAAGAAGAGGTTTAAGTAAATCAATAATACTAATTAGTTACTAGTTTTCTCATCGTAAAAGTTTAAAAGCAATGAACTAATATTTAGACAAGTGAAGCTATAGATTAATGATGATGACAACTATTGTTTTTAAAAAAATGATTCTTCAGTAGAAATTTTGATGAAGGTTTCGCTTATTATCAGTACAATAATCGTATTACACCAATTAACTCAAGCCATAAATCTGATTATACCGACCACACAATTAATGTGAATTAATTACAGATAGTAGAGATACGTAGATTTATTATATAACTATATTATGTAGACTGTTCATTAGTGTAAATTATAATATTTATTATCAATAGCTTTTAGAGCACTGAACCCTTAAAAAAGATTATCTTGTGTTATGAGTTTGTGTTATTGAACTCTTGTCCAAGACTGTTTTTACAAAGAAACAAACCACAAATGTTAGCATGTATAAATTTGATTATTTTTTTATTAACAGTTTGATATCACTTGATCATAATTTGACGTGATTTTAAGCGATAAAACGACTGAAAATAGTGATAAATCGCTCGCCCAGAATAATCTGGCGCTGTCGGAACAGTGATACTGTTGTGACGGCAAATTTACAATAAATAACAATGACGCTAATTAGAATGATACACACTGCATTGTGTTCGATGAAGAAATATCGTATCGTTACATCAGTAATTGCATTAGCTACGCTCTTTAAAAGTGTTTGTTTATAGTAACGCAATTTTTCGCTAACTTTATGACAAAATTAATTGTACGTGAAATTCATTTGCAGGCTCTGAAATATTTTCATACATAATTTTCCACTGCTGGGACTCAAGGCTTTCTCAAGAACAGAATGAAAGTTATTTATGCAACACGCTACTTAAGTGTATTATTATATATTTTATCATGAAACAAGCCACCTAAATCCTTGTAGATAACAGACCTCGGTAATGAACATGTGTAAACATGTTACTGTTCATTCGCTACCATATCGACTGTTCGAACGGCGGGAAGTCGATGCGGAAATTGTCTTATAGACTCACTTCGCCTTCGCTTCGCCTCGCCTCGCCTTCGCTTCGCCTTCGCCATTCGCCTTCGCCTTAGCCTTCGCCTTCGCCTTCGCATTCGCCTTCGCCGTCGCCTTCGCCTTCTTCGCCTTCGCCTGCGCCTTCGCCTTCGCCTCGCCTTCGCCTTCGCCTTCGCCTTCGGCCTTCGCCTTCGCCTTCGCCTTCGCTTCGCCTTCGCCTTAGCCTTCGCCTTCGCCTTCGCCTTCAGCCTTCGCCTTCGCTTCGCCTTCGCCTTCGCCTTCGCCTTCGCCTTCGGCCTTCGCCTTCGCCTTCGCCTTCGCCTTCGCCTTCGCCTTCGCTTCGCCTTCGCCTTCGCCTCGCCTTCGCCTTCGCCTTCGCCTTCGCCTTAGCCTTCGCCTCGCCTTCGCCTTCGCCTCGCCTTCGCCTTCAGCCTTCGCCTTCGTCGCCTTCGCCTTCGCCTTCGCTTCGCCTTCGCTTCGCCTTCGCCTTCGCCTTCGCCTTCGCCTTCGCCTCGCCTTAGCCTTCGCCTTCGCCTCGGCCTTCGCCTTCGCCGTCGCCTTCGCCTCGCCTTCGCCTTCGCCTTCGCCTTCGCCTTCGACTTCGCCTTCGCCTTCGCCTTCGACTTCGCCTTCGCACTTCGCCTTCGCCTTGCCTCGCCTTCGCCTTCGCTTCGCATTCGCCTTCGCCTTGCCTTCGCCTTCGCCTTCGCCTTAGCTTCGCCTTCGCATTCGCCTTCGCCTTCGCCTTCGCCTTCGCATTCGCATTCGCCTTCGCCTTCGCCTTCGCCTTCGACCTTCGCCTTCGCCTTGCGCCTTCGCCTTCGCCTTCGCCTTCGCCTTCGCTTCGCCTTCGCCTTCGCTTCGCCTTAGCCTTCGCATTCGCCTCGCCTTCGCCTTCGTCCTTCGCCTTCGCCTTCGCCTTCGACTTCGCCTTCGCTCGCCTTCGCCTTCGCATTCGCCTTCGCCTTCGACTCGCCTTCGCCTTCGACCTTCGCCTTCGCTCGCCTTCGCCTTCGCCTCGCCTTCGCCTTCGCATTCGCCTTCGCCTTCGCCTTCGCTTCGCTTCGCCTTAGCCTTCGCTTCGCCTTCGCTTCGCCTTCGCCTTCGCCTTTCGCCTTCGCCTTTCGCCTTCGCCTTCGCCTTCGCATTCGCCTTCGCCTTCGCCTTCGCTTCGCCTTCGCATTCGCCTTCGCCTTCGCCTTCGCCTTCGCCTTCGCCTCGCCTTCGCCTTCGCCTTCGCCTTCGCCTTCGCATTCGCCTCGCCTTCGCCTTCGCCTTCGCCTCGCCTTCGCGCCTTCGCCTTCGCCTTCGCCTTAGCCTTCGCATTCGCCTTCGCCGTCGCCTTCGCCTGCGCCTTCGCCTTCGCCTTCGCCTTCGCCTTCGCCTTCGCCTTCGCCTTCGCCTTCGCCTTCGCCTTCGCCTTCGCCTTCGCCTTCGCCTTCGCCTCGCCTCGCCTTCGCCTTCGCCTTCGCCTCGCCTTCGCCTTCGCCTTCGCCTTCGCCTTCGGCCTTCGCCTTCGACTTCGCCTTCGCCTTCGCTTCGCATTCGCATTCGCCTTCGCCTTCGGCCTTCGCCTTCGCCTTCGCCTTGCCTTCGCCTTCGCTTCGCCTCGCCTTCGCCTTCGCCTTCGCCTTCGCCTTGCCTTCGCCTTCGCCTTGCCTTCGCCTTCGCCTTCGCCTTCGCCTTCGCCTTCGCCTTCGCCTTCGGCCTTCGCCTTCGCCTTCGCTTCGCCTTCGCCTTGCCTTCGCCTTCGCCTTCGCCTTCGCCTTCGCCTTCGCCTTGCCTCGCCTTCGCCTTAGCCTTCGCCTCGCCTTCGCCTTCGCCTTCGCCTTCGCCTTCGCATTCGCCTTCGCCTTCGCCTTCGCCTTCGCCTCGCCTTAGCCTTCGCCTTCGCCTTCGCCTTCGCCTTCGTCCTTCGCCTTCGCCTTCGCCTCGCCTTCGCCTTCGCCTTCGCCTTCGCTTCGCCTTCGCCTTCGCCTTCGCATTCGCTTCGCCTTCGCCTATCGCCTTCGCCTTCGCCTTCGCCTTCGCCTTCGCCTTCGCCATTCGCCTTCGCCTTCGCCTTCGCCTCGCCTTCGCCTTCGCCTTCTCGCCTTCGCCTTCGCCTTCGCCTTCGCCTAGCCTTCGCCTTCGCCTTGCCTTCGCCTCGCCTTCGCCATTCGCCTTCGCCTTCGCCTTCGCCTTCGCCTTCGCCTCGCCTCGCCTTCGCCTTCTCCTTCGCCTTCGCCTTCGCCTTCGCCTTCGACTTCGCCTTCGCCTTACGCCTTCGCCTTAGCCTTCGCCTTCGCCTTCGCCTTCGCCTTAGCATTCGCCTTCGCCTCGCCTTCGCCTTCGCTTCGCTTCGCCTTGCCTTCGCCTCGCCTTCGCCTTCGCCTTCGCCTTCGCCTTCGCCTTCGCCTTCGCCTTCGCCTTCGCCTTCGCCTTCGCCTGTCGCCTTCGCCTTAGCCTTCGCTTCGCCTTCGGCCTTCGCCTTCGCCTGTCGCCTTCGCCTTCGACTTCGCCTTCGCCTTTCGCCTTCGCCTTCGCGCCTTCGCCTTCGCCTTCGCCTTCGCATTCGCCTTCGCCTCGCCTTCGCCCTTCGCATTCGCCTTCGCATTCGCCTTCGCATTCGCCTCGCCTTCGCTTCGCTTCGCATTCGCCTTCGCTTCGCATTCGCCTTCGGCCTTCGCCTTCGACTTCGCCTTCGCTTCCCTTCGCCTTCGACTTCGCCTTCGCCTTCGCCTTCGCCTCGCCTTAGCCTTCGCCTTCGGCCTCGCCTTCGCCTTAGCATTCGCCTTCGCCTTAGCATTCGCCTTCGCCATTCGCCTTCGCCTGCGCCTTCGCCTTCGCCTTCGCCTTCGCCTTTCGCCTTCGCCTTCGCCTTCGCCTTCGCCTCGCCTTCGCCTTCGCCTTCGCCTGCGCCTTCGCCTTCGCATTCGCCTTCGCCTCGCCTTCGCCTTCGCCTTCGCATTCGCCTTCGCCTTAGCCTTCGCCTTCGGCCTTCGCCTTCGCTTCGCCTTCGCCTGCGCCTTCGCCTTCGACCTTCGCCTTCGCCGTCGCCTTCGCCTTCGCCTTAGCCTTCGCCTTCGACCTTCGCCTTCGCCTTCGGCCTTCGCCTTCGGCCTTCGCCTTCGCCGTCGCCTTCGCCTTCGCACTTCGCCTTCGCCGTCGCCTTCGCCTTAGCCTTCGCCTTCGACCTTCGCCTTCGCCATTCGCCTTCGCCTTTCGCCTTCGCCTTCGACCTTCGCCTTCGCCATTCGCCTTCGCCTGTCGCCTTCGCCTTTCGCCTTCGCCTTTCGCCTTCGCCTTTCGCCTTCGCCTTCTCCTTCGCCTTCGCATTCGCCTTCGCCTTAGCCTTCGCATTCGCCTTCGCCTTGCGCCTTCGCCTTCGACTTCGCCTTCGCCGTCGCCTTCGCCTTAGCCTTCGCATTCGCCTTCGCCTTCGCCTTAGCCTTCGCATTCGCCTTCGCCTTAGCCTTCGCCTTCGACTTCGCCTTCGCCATTCGCCTTCGCCTTGCGCCTTCGCCTTCGTCGCCTTCGCCTTCGCCATTCGCCTTCGCCTTAGCCTTCGCATTCGCCTTCGCTTCGCATTCGCCTTCGCCTTAGCCTTCGCATTCGCCTTCGCCTTAGCCTTCGCATTCGCCTTCGCCTTCGACCTTCGCCTTCGCTTCGCATTCGCCTTCGCCTTAGCCTTCGCATTCGCCTTCGCCTTAGCCTTCGCCTTCGGCCTTCGCCTTCGCCTGCGCCTTCGCCTTCGACCTTCGCCTTCGCCGTCGCCTTCGCCTTAGCCTTCGCCTTCGACCTTCGCCTTCGCTTCGCCTTCGCCTTAGCCTTCGCATTCGCCTTCGCCTTCGCCTTAGCCTTCGCCTTCGACCTTCGCCTTCGCATTCGCCTTCGCCTGTCGCCTTCGCCTTCTCCTTCGCCTTCGCATTCGCCTTCGCCTTAGCCTTCGCATTCGCCTTCGCCTTAGCCTTCGCCTTCGCCATTCGCCTTCGCCTTCGCCTTAGCCTTCGCCTTCGACCTTCGCCTTCGCTTCGCATTCGCCTTCGCCTTCGCATTCGCCTTCGCCTTCGACCTTCGCCTTCGCCTTAGCCTTCGCATTCGCCTTCGCCTTTCGCCTTCGCCTTCGCACTTCGCCTTCGCCTTAGCCTTCGCCTTCGACCTTCGCCTTCGCATTCGCCTTCGCCTTAGCCTTCGCCTTCGACCTTCGCCTTCGCATTCGCCTTCGCCTTAGCCTTCGCATTCGCCTTCGCCTTCGACTTCGCCTTCGCCTTAGCCTTCGCCTTCGCATTCGCCTTCGCCTTCGACCTTCGCCTTCGCTTCGCCTTCGCCTTTCGCCTTCGCCTTAGCCTTCGCCTTCGGCCTCGCCTTCGCCTTAGCCTTCGCATTCGCCTTCGCCTTCGACTTCGCCTTCGCCTTTCGCCTTCGCCTTCGCCTTAGCCTTCGCATTCGCCTTCGCCTTTCGCCTTCGCCTTCGCCATTCGCCTTCGCCTTCGTCGCCTTCGCCTTAGCCTTCGCATTCGCCTTCGCCTTCGACCTTCGCCTTCGCCTTAGCCTTCGCATTCGCCTTCGCCTTTCGCCTTCGCCTTTCGCCTTCGCCTTAGCCTTCGCATTCGCCTTCGCCTTGCCTTCGCCTTCGACTTCGCCTTCGCCATTCGCCTTCGCCTTAGCCTTCGCCTTCGACCTTCGCCTTCGCCATTCGCCTTCGCCTTAGCCTTCGCATTCGCCTTCGCCTTAGCCTTCGCATTCGCCTTCGCCTTCGCCATTCGCCTTCGCCTTAGCATATATTTTTTTAATCATAATTTTTGTAATAACTAAATAAATTATGCTGCTATTGTTAGATATTGAGAAAAATAATTGTGATAACCGACATTTTGTTAGTAAAATAGTAGGTGTATTGATTTAAAAGATTGAAAGTGAAAAAGGGAGGGGGATGCCGTAACGTCGTTTCGCTATAAATAGCGGATGAGTGTGATTCTCGCTACATTCGTGTTTGGGCAGTGTGCGATGTGCGAGCTCTGACTGGTGACGTGTCAAAGTGAGAGGTATGGCTGATTTAATTTGTATTGAATAGATTAGTTTCTAATACTATGGAGAACAAGTAGTTATAATTGGAGCATGTCAAATTTTCTGCTGCGCTGGCAGTAGCTTTTAATAGCACCCGTAACTATGCTCACAAATCACAATCGCGCTGTTGCAAGCTTTAGAAAACAAACTTTAAGGTTGAAAATATTTTTGCATATTTCTAGAACTAGAACTAGAGAGAAATAAAGTTTGTTTCATAATTACCACTGACAGCAAAAAACAAAGTTAAACCCGTGATTTTAGGCATACAAAACTAAATGAAAGTTTACTGTATATATGTAATATACTACTGGTAAAATTCTTAATATTTTTGATGTTCCTCCACTAAATCCTTGATTTTTTACATTAATACATCTAACAGGAACCTCGCAGAAGTATAAATTAAAATTATTGCTACATTTTACGAATTATCGGGAATAAGTTTAAATTTATTACAAAATTGTAGAATTTTGTATTCATTTGTAAATTTTTGTTGTAGTTATATTGTAATGTACTGAAAGACGGTAGGACAAAACCATGAATGTTATTTTGTATACGGATTTTAACTGCGAATAGTTAATTTAAATATTGAAATGTTTTAGAACACAATTCATTCAATAGAGACAAAGAAAGTATAGTAATATAATAGTATAAGTAAGTAAACGTTGTATTATCGGAAACGGTCAAAAGCTATTTATTTAAAATAGAGACTTCAAAGGATTGTATTATAAAGATTTACACTAAAAGGACGATTATAATGTACCCGGAAATATCGCATAATGCGTTTAAAATTACGTACTGCGAATATTGTTTCGGCTTACGGACCTTCGTTATCAATAACACGTTAACTACCACCCCGCTTTTGACGATGTGTTCCCAGGGGCCGCCATACATTGTGTGTCGGACACACCGTTTGTGTCGCCGGCACTGGAGAAAAATTTTGGTGGACACAACAGTTGTGTCACCGGCACTGGAGAAAAATTTTGGAGGACACAACAGTTGTGTCACCGGCACTGAACGTGTTAAACTAGAATACAGTAAGTTTGCGTACTGCTGTGTGATGGCAGAAATAGCTGCTGTGGTATCTACCTAGACGGTCTCCGACAATAGCGAAGTACCATTAGCAATTTTATTGTTAACTCTAAAAATATCCTGTAATTTACAATTGTATTGTGATTTTTGATCATTGGTGGTCAAGAATCTTGGTCTTGAAGGTCAAGGTGATCAATTAATATACATCGTTGACAAGGTAAATAAAACTACTGAATTATCATATATCACCATGGTTTCATAGTCAAAACAATAATTCCGTAAAGTAAGAACAGCACGAACAGAAACGACGGTACACTAATAATAACCAAAGCGTTTTCAACCAAAAATCTCATCGAATTGCGACATAACTTTTTGAGCTGCCGAAATCTGTCAAACCTTTCGACGGTTTCAACGACTTTAACCAAAACTGTCGGCGAATCGCCTCTGTCTTTAACGATAACATCCAAAGCTCTCTCTTTAGTTCTAAGTTTAATATTTTCTAAATAGTCTATAACGAGTTTCGTCTCCTTTGCCCTTGATTTGTTGGGAAATTCATCCGGAGGTTTCTCTACTCTTAACTTCTGTACGTGTTGATCTATAAGCGAGGTGCTCACCAAACTACATTGTAAGCATTCGTCATTTTCCATCATTGATGTCAAATTACCTGATAATCTGATATTCTCATCCGAGTATCGTCTATCAAGACTCAAGTTACTGGTAATTGTTTTACTTTTTGTTTTCCAGTCCAATTTTGATGGTATTGGAAAATGTATTGATTTACTAAAAACGGTTAATGATTTATTAACTTCATTTATTATTTTCTTACTTAACGTCTCTTCTAGTTTTTGAATTGTGTTATCTAGTACTAATGTTAGTGTTTCCCACAACTCATTTTTCGAGTATTTCGTTTCAATTTTTTCGCCATGTTTTGGATTTTGTACATTTTCTTTCTTTGATAAATTTAATTTTATGTTCAATTCGTTTGGTGAATATTTATTGTTTTGCACACTTGTTTCAGAGCGCGCAAAGAAAGAATTGTTCAAATAAATATGAGGACGTTGTAGTTCCATGTTTGAAAAAGCAACATCACCTTTATTTTTATTAACTTGCGAATATATTCCTAATGTCTCAGCAGGAACTACAGTAAAATTGTTGTTTTTAAATTCATCAGTTAACGGAGACATTTTCTTTTTCAAAGCAGTTTTTGAAGGTGATCTATCATCTTTCGTATGATTTATCCAGTGCATGTTTTCCTCGTTTGTAACAACAGCATTTTCGTCTTTTAAACCTAGCTTGAAATTAGGTTCTAAACAAAATTTATTAAAAACTGAACTGGAGTTTGTGAAGAGTATGTTTGATATATTTGGCGCGGTAAGAGTAGTGTCACTAACGTCGCTGGTGTTGTATTCAGATGATATTGAAAAACCTGATTTTTTTGAAGAAGACGACATTGAAAAGGTTGTAGATAAGCTTGAAAGTGGGTTATTACCCTCTAAGGTATTAGTTATATGGTTTTTATTTACTGAAAGCTTAACGTTGTCATTGAATTCTAAATTCGTATGGTACTTGTTAAACGCATATGTATTGTTAATTTGTGCTACATTAATACTAACAATATCACCTTGATATTGCGTCTGTTCCGTTTTGATTTTAATGGTCGAATTTCTGTTAATATCAATTGTACTTTTTTTACGTAATGCCAGAGCTTCAATTTCAAGATTTTCGGCATTCGGTGATGTTACTGCAGGTTTACTAAATACTGCCTTTAATGTTTTTTGACTTATATAATTCGGAATATCTGACTGTGCAGTAATATTTTCTGTTATTCTTCTTTGAGAAACTGCTTTAGCATTAGACTGAAAAACGTCTTTCAACGTACCAATAATAGGTAGGTTATTATTTTTTAAGTAGTATTTTTTTAATCTAGCTAAGATTGTATGCATGTTTTTATTCCTTTTAAATTGATAGTGACTCGTTCTGATGTCTTTTCTTGTCCTTGTAATTCGTAATTTTTCTCTTAAATTCATAAAATTTTTAGAGTTTTGTATAGCCATTTGGAATAAATCAGATGATTTTGCATGGAACTCTTCAACATTTTTTGTAGAGAAAATAGGGCACACAGAGTTGTATTTCGACTCATCAAATACATTTTCTGCATATAGTTCTTGATGCGAATCTTGTGTTAATGTTTTGATAGAAGATAATGATTTTATCGAGTCATCGTTTAAAGAGCTTGCATCAATATCTGAATCGCAGTATTCGTTTTGAGACATAAAGTCCTCACCATCCAACATATTTTCAGAGGAACTTAAAGATTTTATTGCTGTAATAGTTATTTCTTTTATATCGGGATAATTATTTTCCTGGTGACTCATTGTATTTTCGTTACTCGCAAATGCTGTAACAAGATCACATTTTTAACCAAAAATATTGATTAGTTAGTTGAAATTTCGGTAAATAAAATGTTAAAAGTAAGCAATACATTTTTATTTTCAAACAATCACAAATGTTAATACTAAAATCCTAAATCCGACAGTGTGATACTTAAATGTGAGCCGTTTTTACCGTAATCTAAGGACCTAGACAACTTATCAAGAGAAAATGTTTTAGGTTTGAATTTGTCCTTGATAATAAAGATGTACAATAACCACAGAATAACAATCACAGGAATCCAAAGTAATAAACAGCATAAAGAACCTTCTCTAAACCCAATACCCCGACGTGGACGAATTTTTATCTTTTTGTCATTTACTCTGTCATCAACATTAATAAATACGGAGGTACAAGAGAAGTTATTGTTCGCACATTTGTTATTGCTTACAGGTAAACATTCTGCGCAATTAACTTCATTTTTTGATGTTCTACTCTTTTCTTTAGAAGCTATTTTAGCGGAGGACTTATCTTTTACGGGCTGGCCGTCTGGCCTCGGAGTAGATACAATGGGCGGAGGAGAATTGGAAATATTTTCAGACTCAGGTTTTCTTAGTAGTTCTTCACAATAAAACGCCATTAGTTTATTTTTGTTTGAATCAACAGATATGTCGTACAAGGATTTGCATTTTGGTAAAGAACACGTTAAACCTTCATCTGTAACTGAATTAAACGTACATGTCTGAGTAGCTGACGTCATGTCAGTTACTTTTAAAATCGTTTCACTGTCTATGATATTATATGATGTGCTTTTTTTCATCAGTCGTGCTTCCAAAGCGGTTTTATTTTGAAGTTCTTTCTTGTTTTTGATACCAGATAGTTTTTGACAAGAGAAATTGTTCGCTAATTGAGTGCTTTTAGATTTTTTCACATTTTCAAGAATATTATTTCCTGTAGTGTCATTAGGTGCCGATTGTACACATTCCACAAAGTTGTTACAAAATACGTTTTGTTTTATATCTGATTTATCCGCTTGAAGATTGGTATTTTTCAAATGCTCTGTGACAAATTTTTCAGCTGTAACAGCCAAATCTTTTATTATAGTCCTGAGCTGAAACACTTCTTGTGCTATTTCTAATTCTGCTGTAGTAGTTATCTTATTACTTAGATTCTGTGTGCTTTCATTAATCTTTCTTGACGTATTACCACGGATGTCTGTGTCTTCAACTGTTTTATTTTTGTTTAATGTATTGTCAAATAGTGAAATCATCTTTTGTTCACAATTACAAATATGAGTTACTTTCATATTGGCATCATCAAGTTTTAAAATAGAATCGTTCGCTATTAAATCCTTTGTAACAATTTCTGATTCACTTGTTCTCACATCGTAAGTACTACAAATCTGCTTACATATAGTTTCGTTTCTTTTAGTGGTTTCAATAGTAGGATAAACATTTATACAAATATCCAGGTTGATATTCCTTTTACCTTTATAATTTGCAAAATAGTTAAAAACATCTTGGAAGTGATTAAGAAATTCATTTTTACGGAAATTGGGATTGGATTTCTTGTGTTTATAACAAAAACGTCTGTGTCTTATTTTTTCAAAATCAATCTGCGAATGATTTTTGCTGTTAACTTCGCAACATTTCTTTTGTTTTTTGGCAAACAATTTCTTGAGAGAATTAATTTTGTGAATTATTGCAGATTTCTTAACGCCTAACTCTTGTTTGCCTCCTCCCGGTTTGCAACAGGTGTTACATTTATTATTTAAAAAATCGATGGTTAATAAAGGTGGGTCGCTGTTATTCTTACAGTCAGACTTTAGACAAGCTTTGCAACTAAACGATTTGAGAACTTTGCTTTTTTTGCACGTACATTCTGGTACTTTTTCTTTTGAAATATAATTTTCACACGATAAAGTTAAACGTTTAAGTGACAAATTTGGTGTAATTCGTGGAAACACAATAGATATTGAGTCATTACCTGCGGCAGTGTTGATTGTTAAATGCGGAGTCATATTAGTGGAATTCTCACAAAGTTCCTTCATCTTTTCATCGTGTTTTCTCATAGCTATTTCTTCGGTCATTGTATTAATATCCTTCCTTTCTAAACTACTACATTCATCGGTGCTATCCATATTGGATAAGTCATCGGTAAATATACTTTTAACCAAACTAGGCATGGTATCTAATGGTGGATTCGTTTCGTTTTCTCTTTGTACTCTTTCTCTCTTTAATACCTCTTCGTTTATATTAGTAATAGACGTTGTGCCCGAAAATTTACAATATGAACTTGGAATGAAAATTATCCGCCGTTTTTTTAAGTTTCTTTTTACCAAATTTTTATCTCTGTAAGTCGCAAAATGCTTCGTTGATGATTTTGTTGAAATTTCTAAGAAATCTAGGCTAGAGGAATCTGAGAGTATTCCATTTGATGTACTAATGGTCAGTAAAACATTTTTGTTATAAAGCCGTTTGGTTTTGCTAAGCGAATAACATAAAGTTTTCCCAGTCATTTGATGATGACAGGCATGGACGTATCTGGGAATACTTTGCGTAGAAATCAATGAATTGTTACCACGATTGGGAACAGCGAAGCTTGAAAAAGCTTTACATTTGGGTATATTTTCTGGTAAAGAATGCGATTTCGATTGAAAACTTTGTGAAGTTGTTGTAATTGTTTCGATGTTCATTGGTTTCGTATTCGATTCCCTGATTCGTATATCTATCGTATAAGTTGAAGAAGTCGATACGTAATCATTTCTCGCCTCTAACTTTTTCAGCATTGAGTCAAGAATAAGCTGGATTTTCTTTTTTGTATCATCGTTGTTGAATAAGTAATTCTTAATCCAATCTCTCAGTAATTTGTTAAGATTATTAATAACAAGCCCCGCAAAGTTCGCATTGAATTCTTCAACATTATTAATAATAAGAGGAGTAGTTCTTCTGCTATCGCCACATGCACTATTATCACTTTTTGATTTTTCTGAAGAACATGACACTGGTTCTTTATTTGCCGCATAATTTGAACGAGTTTTAAGTACTTTTCTTTTGTTGATTTTTAAGTTTTTAGCTTTGCAATACCGTCTCAAAATACAAAAGTCGGTTTCCATACTATGATCCTTCATCGTTTTGCCACCATTCTTGCATTCATTATTACATGAATTGTCACTTCGAAGCTTTTTACTACTCGATAACTGTGATAAAACTGTACGTGATCCTTTAAATTTAGTGTTGGTGCATTTTCTGTTTAAAGATTTGTTGGCATCTTTATTCTCGAGTCGCTTCTCTTTGCCCATTGTCTAATATTGTACTGCACGTTTTCTTCTGGAAACAAAAACATTAGTCCTCCATTCATCTTTGAATTAATTCTTTGTTGACAGAGTTTCATTATTTATGTATAAGATTTAGACAGGGGCTTTATCTCAACGAACCAAAAAAACGAACATCGGAAGGTCCGAGATTTCTTTTACATATAATTTATTTAAATTTCGCAAACGTTTGGTTATGTATCGTTCGGGACAGAATTAAGACTATGTAGATAAAAAAATATTTTATTGAGCGTTATTTTTATTAAATACCTTGAAACATATTAAAATGTGTAATGAATAATAATAAATAATCATTTCGATCTCCTACTGTTGAAATTAAGAGGTCTTCTCTAACAAGAAGAGAGTCAATGTAATTTATCCAATATCGAAAAGTAATTTATCATAAACTAACTAGATTATTTCGGACACATTGAAAAGAAAATACTATCCATACAGATTATTTAAAAAATACTAATTTAATTACAGATTTATCAACCTAACAAATAAAGAAACAAAGAATTCAAGGCCACCAAAGAGGTAGTAAGAGAATTTAGCAACTTTAGACTTTACTTTTTACTTTTAGACATATTCATAAAAAACTTTTTACTTAATGTGCATGAATAAGTAAAGCTTTGAGCAAGTTATGTGCGGTAAAGAGAATAACAAAATTGATGTTTATGTTAGCTTTTGAATGAGAAATCAGTAGCAGCGGGTATATGTATGTAGATATGATAAATGCTTTGTATTGTACGCCAAGTACAATGTATGTCCTGTTTATATAAAATAATTGAAAACTAATAAGTTATGTCCTATTTATATTCTGGGGATAAATGAAGTTTAAAGAACTTGATAAAATATTGAGTTGTTTACTAAACAACTTTGCTGATGTTAAAAAGTTTGGACTCACCTTAAATCGGTAGAAAAACTTCGAATATATCATACATTGGATTTTCTTCGCATTTTTTTTTAAAACGTTAAACTTCTGTGCGTTGGAATGAGAGTTACTTGAATTTATCTTCTTTGAGCTGACAGTGACATAAAAGTTATATTTCATATTTGATCGTTTCGTCATTTTATCGTCTGCACGTTCGCACGGAGTTTACTGAATACTCTTTCGTTATTTATTTGTTTGCTTCTAAACTATTAGAACTTAGTTTTCTTAGTACTGTTATAAGTCAATGTATGATTTATAAATATTGTTTGAGAAAAATATTATTCAAATAAATTTTTTCACAAATGTACAAGATTTAAGTATTCTAGTCCTCATTGATGATGTGATTGGTGAACGCTGGATTCCAACTCGACCTTTTCTTTCTATATTAACTACTGTGTTGTGATGAATATAATCTACTTCTACCTTCAAATATAAAAAAAAAAAATTGTTGTTTTTATGTTTGTTACTATGTTATATTTTTTCCTAAAATAAAACTTATTGTTTTCTTATATCTGTTTCCAATATCTCCAGTCTTCCAAGGTTGTCTGAACAAGAATACCACCTAGATATGAAGAACGCCGTTTTCACCTTCATGAATGGCAAGGCCAAATAGATAACAAAACATAAACAAGAATTTTGTTGCAAACACAATTTATAAAACATACACGTTTTAGACGTGAAACAGAAATGTGAAAGGCATTACATGAGGTGAAATTTTTTCGACGAGAAACTGAAAATCTGCCAAGAGAACTGTAAACTATTTCGGGGTATAAGCAAAGCGTACATTTATGGCTCTACATTTGGAAGCACGAACTCCAGGAAGCGTGCCACAAGACATGAAGGATTCGCATTAACAATTTTGATTTAATTACAAATCTCTCTATCAGAGATCGTCTAGGCAGATTTGTGCAAATGTTACTGTTTCGATTTAAAGGTTGCTCGTCCTCATCTACGGAGCAGGGATATGGATTATTACCAACGAGCTGTTCCAACAATTAAAAGTCTACAGCGTTAGATGAAGAGAGCTATGCTCGCTATTTCTCTAAGGGACTTCGAAACAAAGAAGTTGAAATGAGAACTAAAATTGGCGACGTTGCTCTAAAAATCAAGCAGAAGTAGAATTAGATCAGCCACATCTGTCATGTCAGTCATAGCCGATGAAGGAGGAAAGTGTAGGAGTGGAACCGGCGTAGAGGAAAGAGGGTTACGTGGTAGCTTCATTCCAAATGAACCGATGATTTCATAAGATCTGTTAAAATTTGGTAGATTTAAAAAGCTGACAACCGCATTTGTTGAAAGTCCTAGATCCAGCGGTGGATATATAAAGTCTGATGATGATGATTTAAAGGGTGCTTTATAGTAAGAGATATGTTTACCACAACAAGACGCTGGTGTGGATGATTCTGTACTACTATATTGCATTCAGAGAGATCAAATGTCAAATCCTCGGTAATTTTACTATCTACATCGCCCTTCAAACCTGAACATAGAATGTTTCACAAATGTCCAGCACCAGAAACAGTCCCAGCGATCGTAATAAGATTAACAGCAAAATAGACCTTCCACTAGTTAAGTATTTAAATTGAACATAGACTTTTTGATTTGTTTTTAATCCTGAGATTTTATGCAACGCGTCGCTTATCACTTGGATTCTACATTTTTCTGTTTCCGGATAACACTTTGAAGATCAAGGGTGGGTAAAATATTACAGTAGCTTTTGGCAGTTTCATAGCGAATTTTATATCATTATTATTTCACTGCAAATAACTTGAATTGTTTTTAATGTCCGAATTGCTGCCAAACGTACGCTTGTCGTATGTCTTACTGGTCACATACTTTATCAGCAAGAGTATTTACTATGTAAATATTGTTGGTCTCTCTTGTCGAAAGAGGGAGTAGGGATGGACTTTATAAAAAGACTGGTACCATCGTTTAATTTAAAGTGTACATATAGAAAAATGCCTGCATGGCGCAGCGGTTAACTGCATGCTTTGTAATATAAATGTATCTTGTTCGTTTCTGGAGCAACATAAATGGATTTTTTAATTTATACTACTATGCGACGAGACGAGCAAGACGTTCACCTGATGGTAAGTGATACGCTTGTCCATGATAACGTAGTGCTAGTTAAGATGGTACACACTGCACCACATTGCGCTCGTCGCCTTGTGACATAAGGCGTTAAGTCTCGTTACCCCAGTAATTACACTAGCTACAGCCCGCCCTTCAGACCGGAACACAGTAATGTTTGCACACTACTATTTGTCGGTTGCAATAGGAGTTGCGGTGGTACATCCAGACGGTCTCCGGCAACAGAGACCTACCACTAGTGATTTTTAGATTATAATAAACCTTTCTCGAAACCGCTGAGAAAAATATCATAATTATGAAATTTTCGTTATGATGCATGTAATCTTCATCTTGTACTAACTATCAATATATGAGAACAAGAATATTCTAAACGAGCAAACTACATCATAACCGTCTTTATTTTTAATTACAACCAAGTGAAATTTAGATTAGACTCCTCATTCTTCTTCTCAATTGACGGCATGAGCACGGTTTGTGCGCGAGCCAATGTCATGTGTGGACGTACAAAATAAAAGAATACAAATCCATTAAAAATTGTCTGCGTGGTCAATCGTTCATGTTCTCATCTTTTCACCTTTGCAATTGATGGCGAGAGCTAATGTTATATATAGACGTATAAAATAAAAGGATCCAAATTCTTAAAACGTTGTGTGCGTGGTCAATTCGTCCGCCATGTTTCAAGTCAACCTAGATTTGACTCTTTTTTAAAATAACTGAGTAACAGTAAACCTTTAAAAGAATCACTAAGGTGATGGAAGCCGTGGAGGAAACGAAAAAAGTTGACATTTTCCCTCGCAGCTCAATTGACTGGATGTGACGTCACGTGCGGTCTCTGAAATTAAATGTCACATTGGGAACGTCGAATTGAATTTCACCACTCCGCGATTTGTTACTTTAAACTTTGAACGTATTGCGAACAATTTCGTTTCCTCGGTGAAATGGAACGGTAATAAAATGTCCGTGAACACATTTTAACCGTTTCCTGTACTCCGGTTTAAAAGTTTATTACAATAAAAATTAAATAAACGATCTATATTACATACAAAACTGGTTACTTTTTTAGTATATTCATTTGATCACATGTTTGGAAATTCATGGCGTTGGCTTGAAATAGATAAATAGCAACATTGTGCTCGTAGCCTTGAAACATAAGGTGTTAAGTCTCGTTATCCCAGTAATTTAGTTACAACACCTTCCAAATTGCAACACAGTAAACTTTAAACATTACTTTATCTATGCCAGAAATGCGCTGTGATGGTATTGTTAAATGGTAGATACCATGAATAAAATTGACCAATTTTGTTAGGTGTTACAGTCGCAAACGTTTACACTTTAAATGGCCAACATCACTCTGTTTCGTGTGTCGGGCCTGTCATTTAGTTCTGATTGCGAGCTATTCAAGTTTTTTTGAAAAAGAAGGTAGCTTAAAATTCAGCGGTGAAAAGGTTAGTAAGCTTTTAAAGTTGCAATCAAAGCGTACAAAAAAAACTTAGCGTCGGTTTAAACTTTATTCGGAAATCTTTTTACTCGTGTAAAACGGAATTAAAATATAAAAAAAATAAAGGATTTTTGATGGTCCAATGAAATAATACTTGACCTCAATTTTATATTTTACTGCTGGTAGATGCCTATTGCAGGAGACCGTTACCATCGAAATGATTATTTCAGTTCCAAACAGTAGTGTGCGAACATTACTGTGTTCCGGTTTGAAGGGCGCTGTGAGCTAGTGACATTACTGGGGTAACGAGACTTAAAATATGTCTCAATACGACGAGCGCAACTTAACTAACACCTCGTTGTCATGGGCAAGCGTATCACTTACCATCAGGTGAACGTCTCGCTCGTTCCGTCGCATAGAAGTACTCGTTCAGAATACTGTAGCTCCTGTATTCTGACAGTCGGACCACAGTGATGTTATGACGGCAGATTTACAATATGAGGATGGTAGCTAGACAGTTGGGTTCAGAAAAATCTTATCAACCACACTCTAAAATGTTATAGTTCTGGAATGAAACCTAAGGTCTTCTTTGTTAAATATCTTAGCAATTACGCTATGAAATCAGTTGAAATAATCGAAACTAAAATGCCTTATGTATAAAGAAGTAGAGCCGTGATAGCCTAGTGGTTTGAACGCCGGCCTTCCAATGCGAAGGTACCGGGTTCGAATCCGGCCTGCATCAATGAATTTTTCAATTTATGTGCAGTTAGCATAAAACACCAACTAATATCACGCGCTTTGACGGTGAAGAAAAACATCGTGAGGAAACTTGCATATCTATGTCGTAACCATCAGTGGTCAGACTAGTATGTGAAATGGAGAAGGCAATGGCAACACCACTCCATTATAACTGGCAAGAGAGTCGTCGTGTGTTTCAATAAAAACATGATGACCACGACCCTCAGTCATGAGGAAATACGACATAGAAGAAGAAGATAAAGAAGTAAATATAATATAAGTTTTGTATGTTTCTCTTTCTTACAACGTTCTCGCTCTTTTCATTCTTAAATACAGATTAGTACAAACATTTCGATATCGTGTCTGATACGATACATTGTAACTCGGATTCGGTAAACAAACAATTTTATATTAGTTAATGATATAAATGAAAATTTAAAGCAATATGAACCTTATGCTTCAAACATAAAGTTTATAATCGTTTGTATCAAACTAAAACAAATGAAGCCTGTGCAAATAAAATTCGTTCAAACGGAAGTTTGTACCTCTTTGAAAGCAGTAGTGAATACTGTTTAGTTTTTAATCCTGTACTCACTACTGCTGGTGAGTAATTAGTTCGCTGTATAAAATAATTAAGTAAGTACTTACTAACTGTAGCTAGAAGTAAAGAAACGTTCATTTCTAATTATGGCAAACAGCTAAACTTAACTCTATTCATCCTAGAGCTTGCTTGGACATAGATGCTCACCATTTTATAGTAAATTAAACAATAGTACTTATACAAAAATGATTAACTGAAAAGTTTTCAAATAGATATAATTTTTCCATATAAAAAGAAGCGAAATTACATAGCATTTGTTACTAAGAGACTTAAGATATTAAGTAATTTCGATTGAAATATTTCACTACCAAAAAGATCCTTTGAACTATACTAATATTTCCCAAGTGCTACTTGAAAATATTTATTTTTTAATATCAGTAGAGAAATTATTAAAAGATACGATTCTAGGTGTAAGTCAAGGTTATGTTGGATTAGTTTCCACTTAAATACTTTCTGTGGTCTCGTTTAGTACTTTAGTATAGACCTGGGAATCTAAGATCTAATTAAAGTATGATTTAGCTAAGAAATAACAATGCTGTCTTTAATCCTTACTGTTTACTCTGCAATAGATATTTACAGTAATGAATTACCTAATGAAAAATGTGTATAGATAATAAATTATGAGTTTAATTACTGTTTTATGAACTTTTTTTATAATATTACCGAGTAGATTCTAGTGAAGCCACTAGAGAATGCTCTTCTGTTCGTGCGGGCGTAGTGAGTTTACTGCCTTTGCCGCTTTGAGCTGAGCCAAAATTAAATTTTTAATGTTGTTTCATCAAAGAGGCAGCGCAGGTTGAGAGAGGCTGTTCAGCGTACCTTGTATGAAGTATGTACACAAATTCCTTTTTTTTTTATTCAGTGAAACGACTAGCAGAACGTTCATCTGATGATAAGTGGATAACGTATCGCGGATATCAGCTTCGGTAGCTTTAATTCATTTTTTACTTTTGCTCCTATTTGTTTTGTTACAAAGAAAACTAATGGATTTTAAAATACCTAAAAAAAATGGCTGTCGTAAAAATGTTAACTACGTTTTCGCTTCTTCAACTTTTAATGAAAGAAATACCTAAATCAAAATTTTACTTTTACTACAAATTTGAATATTGTATAAAGTTACAACAGATAATAAAACAATATAAAGTTATAATGTTTTTACAGTGAAGGTTGAATATGGTGAAAACTTTAGAAAGAATACTCAGGCTTTCAATTTTTTTTTATTCGATGAGGCGAAGAGATGAGCGAGACGTTCACCTGATGGTAAGTATACACTGCACTCGTCGTATGACATAAGTTGTCAAGTCTCGTACCCAGTAACTTCACTAGATTACAATACCCCTCAAACGGAAATGCAGTAATATTTGCATGCTACAGGTCGGCGGTAGGAATAGTAATTGCGATGGTACCTAGACGGTATCCGGTAACAGAGACTTCCCACCAGTAAATTTTGACTGTCACGGAAAAAGATATACAAGAACAGTAGCTAGCTAACAAATCTATATCCAATCGAACTATAGTAAAGTTTTTTTTTTTATTTAAAAACTTTAAGGTTATACATATAATTAGGTTATAACGGACTTAATGCTATAGGGCATTCTCTACCAGACAACCTAGCATTAATATTCTTCTAAGTCGTATTTCCTCATGACTGAGGGTCGTGGTCATCATGTGTGATGAAACACACGACGACTCCCTTGTCAGTTATAATCAAGTGGAGTTGCCATTGCCTTCACCATTTCACATACTAGTGCGAACACGGATGCTCATGACATAGATATGTTAGTTTCCTCACGATGTTCTCCTTCACCGTCAGAGCGCGTGAAATTAGTTGGTGTTATAACTGCACATAAATTAAAAAAATTATTCGTGCAGGTCGGATTCGAACCCGGTACCTCGGGAGTTGAAGACGAGCGTTCAAACCACTAGGCTATCATGGCGTTGAGAATTCATATAGTATAGTTAATATAGTTAAGTAAACGCTCACTGTACTTGGAAGCATTTAAATCATGTTTCGAGTTGAAAGGCTTTATCAAATTAAAAGTTTACTAACAGACTGCTTGTAATTCGTTACCCGCTTCCATGTAACTTGGTAGTTTAATCATAATGGATAGATTAAACAACGCCGTAGGTTGTTTCGGCCTGTTCGGGTTAAGTCCGGGATTAATGGAACTGTCCCGCTTCAGTATGATGGATGTGATGAATTGAATTCATTATGAAAATACCGGTAACGCTTTCAAACATTAAGCCCGCTAATCGACAATATAATTAACGCAGATTTCATTTAAAAACTACAAAAAACATTACAGTGATAAATTAGTGGTAACCTTTCATATATCTACTGAGAAACATTACTGTGTTTTAGTTTGAAATTACTAAAGTAACGAGACTCAAGACGCGTATAATGTAGTGTATGTCATCCTAACTAACGACAGGTTAAAATAATGCGTATCACTTACCATCGAAAGTTTCGTCGCTTCTTCGAATTAAAGATTCGAAGCCTTGTTTAAGAATAGCATCAATCCACGAAAGCCTTGAAATATACTCCCGGACACATCTATCGGCCCACCACCCAGTGTTTAAAGTTTCGACGGTGTCTAGTTAAAAATAAATGTTAGGTGGAGCAATAAGTTTTAAATTAATTAATGCGTTTTGAATCAGATTTATTGGTCAACCGTTGTGTATGTATTTTTTTTAATTTTTTTTTGTAATTTCGAATTGATTTGGCCGACAGAAGTGCTACAGCTTGGGCGACACTTTCCGGCAGAGTATCCATATTTTTTGGTCAAAACTGGCTCAAAGTTTAGATTTGCCTTTTTATGGAACCAATAATCGGACACTTCAAAAAAAAATCCAACTTTTGCGAAATAAAAAAAGTTTTCTCCAGCCCTGGTTCGTTGAAAACAATGAACAGACCCGGATTTACGTTTATTTTTCATAATCCTGAATTCGAAATTAAAAAGAAAAACGTACATAAAGGTTGACCAAAAAATCAGCTTTAAAACTGCATTAAAACTTATTGCTCCACCTAACATTTATTTTTAACTAGCTGACCCGACAGACTTCGTTCTGTCAAAAAAAAAATGGAATGTTCTTTGTTCCTGCCTATTTTATAGCCGGGGCAAAAAAATCTCCTGAACAGAACCGTCACCCTGGTTATGGGCGGTGTGTGGGGTTCAGCACTATATGTATTCATCTAATAACTAATATTTAGATATTAGTAGGTTCCAGAAGAGTGGCCAAAGTTATAATTAAAATCGATAAAGAAATAATATCGCGAAGCCGTCCTAATTGAAAATCAGTATGGTGGATCTTTAGCTCTTACATTTTGTGACTATTTATGTTATTAATTCATTCGTTTTAATATTTGACTCTTTAGCGTTACGATCGCGCCTACATTGCTTAGACAGCAGTGAAAGCTTGTAATTGAATATAAACTTTTGTTAGTTAGTTTCTGGTTTCTGGTTTATGGTTTCTGGTTACTGGTTTCTGGTTTCTGGCTACTGGTTTCTGGTTTCTGGTTTCTGGTTACTGGTTTCTAGTTTTTGGTTACTGGTTTCTGGTTTCTGGTTTCTAGTTTTTGGTTACTGGTTTCTGGTTTCTGGTTTCTGGTTACTGGTTTCTGGTTTCTGGTTACTGGTTTCTGCTTTCTGGTTACTGGTTTCTGGTTTCTGGTTTCTGGTACTGGTTTCTGGTTTCTGGTTTCTGGTTTCTAGATTTCAGATGTCAGATTTAAATTTTTTATTTTCCATTTTCAATATTCTGTATTCAATATCCAATATCCAATATCCAATTCCAATATCCAATATCCAATATCCAATATCCAATATCCAATATCCAATATCCAATATCCAATATCCAATATCCATATCCAATATCCAATATCCAATATCCAATTCCAATATCCAATATCCATATCCAATATCCAATATCCAATATTCCAATATTCCAACGTTCCAATATTCCAATATTCCAATATTCCAATATTCCATATTCCAATATTCCAACGTTCCAATATTCCAATATTCCATATTCCAATATTCCAACGTTCCAATATTCCAATATTCCAACGTTCCAATGTTCCAATATTCCAATAATCCAATATTCCAATAATCCAATAATCCAATATTCCATTTCCCATTTCCATTGCCCATTGCCCATTTCCCATTGCCATTGCCCATTGCCATTGCCCATTGCCATTGCCCATTTCCATTGCCCCATTGGCCCATTGCCCATTGCTCATTGCCCATTGCCCGTTGCCCGTTGCCCGTTGCCCATTGCCCATTTCCCATTGCCCATTGCCCATTTCCCATTGCCCATTTCAAATTTCCCATTGCCCATTGCCCTTTGCCCTTTGCCCATTGCCCATTTCCCATTGCCCATTGCCCTTTGCCCATTGCCCATTTCCAACTTTCAACTTTCAATTTTCAACGGTAAATAGTGTCACCATCACAAAAAATCAACAAAGTAAAGTTAAGACTTAACTACAATTTTAACCAATGAACCTAGGACAGTGGTGTTCCTGCTTGAATTCTACAATCGCAGCACACGAACACACTAATTTACTGCATGATACTACACTCACATTGAACATTCAACTGCATTATGCACAAAAAAATAAAAATTCAACCGAGACAATGCGACCTTCACGCCCAGATTCCCGCTAAAGTTCGTAAAATATTCTTCTTCTTCCCAATTGATGGCATGAGCACGGTTTGTGAGTGAGCCAGTGTCATGTGTAGACAAATAAAATAAAAGAATAAAAATCCTTAAAATATTGTCTGCGTGGTTAATTCGTCCGCCATGTTTCTCCCTTTTCTCGTGAAATATTATAATTGCAATGAGTAATTGTTGGTTGTCAATATCAAATGTCAAAATCAAAAATATTCTTTTAAATTGTATTTGGTGTCTAAATGACGGGACGAACTTCAAATTTTTTGACGTTTTATGTATCTAAAGTAAGGAGACCAGACATCTCGCTTTTAGCGGGACAGTCCTGATTTTTTTACTATTAATCCCGCGTCACGCGACGTTTTTCAAAAGTCCCGACTTTTAGAATTAAGTAAAATTTTAAATTTATGAAAATCATTGTTTTGCGTAACATATTGCTTTTGCTACCCAGTTACATTGTATTTGTCTCTCAAATGATACACTTTGTATCCGTACTGCGTGCTAGCAAGATAATTAAACAAATAAATATTACAAATCTGTTTCTTACCATAGAAAAATAAAGTAAGTAATTTATTTAAATATTTCATAAATGCATAAATTTTCTTAAACTTAGCTTAAAATACTCGTAGTCTTCATATTTTATATTGATGACAAAACGTGTATCACCCACCTTAACCTCGAAAGAAATTTTAGAAAGTAATATACGAATAAAATTTTGCAAATATTTCAAGTCAATCAAACTAATTTATCAAATTCTTGTGAAGATTTTACAATATTTTACAAAAATTACTACAATCTACTCAAACAAATTCACTTATATAAAAAAACATTTATAAACTGTACTTATGTTAAAACTAAAAAAAAATTACGATATTATTCCTTCAGAGTTGTCCCGCTTTGGCTATCTAAAAATCTGGTCACCTCAATGAAAAAGAGAAATTGTTGTTTTTACCATATTCCAGGCACTTTTTCCATATTTTCTCACCTTACTAACCTTCCCTGGACTTCCACGAATAATTCAAGACCACATTTAGCCAAATCGGTCCAGCCGTTCTCGAGTTTTAGCGAGACTAACGAACAGCAATTCATTTTTATTATATAGACTAGGCACCGTTAAAACTTTTAAACACTAGGTGGGCCGATAGATGTGTCCGGGAGTGTATATAAGTTTCCTCATGATATTTTTCTTCATCAGCAACTGAAGATGAGTGGTTATCGAATCCGGACCTCTTCAAGATAACACTTATAAATACCTTAAAAATAAGTTATGTCTCCACAAACAGAAGTTAAGATATATATGTGGTTAATGTGTTATTTTTTAAGTTGATCTTATCAATGATTTTCTTAAAATTAACTTTGAATTTAACGCAAAATGTAAAGATGATAATGTAACCATGACTTCTGGAGTATGATATCAGGGTTCTGGTGGTATTCAAACCCACTACGATAGTTACCATCCATTATAAATCTGTCACCGCTGTTCCGTATATCACTATGCCGTCCGATGAATAGTCACCTTTATGGTTAAAGGAGTTAAGGGTCCTTACAGCCTTTATTCTTGTGCTTGGGATTGCTTTATTAACTTAACTTTTAACTGCAGCGGTTAAACCTTAAATTTGAACACGGAAATCCCAGGTTCGACACTTGTTGCGAACCAGTCTCTGTTCATTGTCGTCTCATCGTTATAAATATGTGAAATTTAAATAAGTAAAGTAAGTCAAGTTTTAGTAAGTTAATATTAAGTAAATTATAAGCTTTAAAGCAATTTGTGGAGCACGAATAAGATTAGCGAAGCAACACAACGGAGTGGACTCCATCATTTGTAATTTCCTTGTCCCAATTGCTGCTTTCTTTGTCTAATTGTCGAGCAATTTTCTCGGTCTTTTTCCTTTTTTTGTCCTCCCTTTTATTTTACACTTTCCTTTGTTCTTTCTAATTCTTTTTTATTGTTTTCATTTCGAAAATGTTTATTATGTTACTATGTTATTAATATGAAGTAATTTCTAGAAGTTTTCATATGAAAGCGTTAGGATGATGTACACTGCATGACATTGTGCTCATCGCTTTGAGACGATGTTATATCTGGTTACTTCATTAATTCCATTAATTACAACGCTTTTCTTCGATTTGAAGGGCGCTGTAGTTAATGAAGTTTTAGTATCACAGCTTTCAGGTGAAAAATTTTACTACTCTTGGTAGGTTTTACCACAGTTTCTGTATCTGCCGCCAATCAGTACTGTGTTCCAGTTTGAAGGGCGCTGTAGTCAGAGAAATTTTAGTTTCACTGGTGGAAGGTTTGCGGTGAAAAATTTAAATAGTCTAGGTAAGAAAAATGACAGTTTTTGTATCTGCCGCTAATCAGTAGTGTGCAAACATTACTGTATTCCAGTATGAAGTGCGCTGTAGTTAGAGAAATTTTGGTTTCACTGGTGAAAGCTTTCCGGTGAAAAATTTTATTACTCTAGGTAGGTACCACTGAAGCTACTCTTTCTTCCGATAAACAGTAGTATGCTAACATTAGTGTAGTCTAGTTTGAAGGGCAATGTAGTGCGTTTTTTTTTATTGGTGACAGCTTTCCGGTGGAAAATTACCAGTCTAAGTAAGAATAACTACAGTTTCTGTATCTGCCGCCAATCAGAAGTATGTAAACATTACTGTATTTCAGTTTGAATGACGCTGTAGCTAGTGTAGAGTATATCATCCTAACTAGCACCACATTGTTAAATGTGCTCATAATTTGTTACCAAGTGAACATCGTCTTGAAGGGTGTTGTAGCTAATGAAATTACTGAGGTAACAACACACAAAATTTTAAGTATAAAAGCGGCGAGTATAAGATGCAGTGTATACTATCCTTATTACCAAATCAATACAGGATTTTATTTTTATTATAAAAGTAATTAAAAACTCCGTGTTGTTAAACTCTGCGGTTAAACATGAATAATGTAGTTTCTTAACTATTGGTTATTAAATACGCGAGTGTATTACGTATAATTAACCGCGGAAGTTTTTAACTGCTCAATAGTAATCAGGTCACGGAATAAACAATAAAAAAAAGAGTATGAAGCTTTAAATGAATGAAATTTTACAACGGGAGGGGGAAAAAATATGAATAATTATAAGCTACGAAAAACCGCTAAAATGAGGCCACAAAAATAGCTATTAGGCGGAGTGAAATGAAAGCGAATTATTTTGTTTTTGTTTCCGCTCTTATTCTTTAAGCGCCATTAATAATTTAACGAGTTTCCAATTTTTTTTTAAAGCCTAATACAATTGCTACCAAAACCAATCCTCCAAGACTGTTATAATAGAGAAGTAGAAGGATTACAGAATACTCTAGAAGACGAGATCGTATTAACGTTAACATCACCTAAGCTCTCCGTTGATTAACACATGTGACATTTAAGGCAGTAATGATGGGGTCTTTGCCTTTACAACGATTCCAAAGAGAACGACAGTTGAATTTCGTTTCGTTACTGTGAATTGTTTTTTTTTTAACTTAAGTCTTTTAATATTAACTAACGTCTAGTGTTAGTTAGCTATATAAATATATTGACTATAATTTTAAATTGTTTTTAAAACAGTACAGTTAGTTGAAAACAACGGAAGTTATCAGATGTTCGCAAAAAGTTAGGTTATGTCGCGCATCTATTTATATAATTATATTAGTTCGTTATTCGTGTAGTGTTAATGTGTGTAGTGTAGTCTATGAAAACAAAGGAACGGTAAGTAGATTTAAAGAATTATATTTATACGAAATGTCCTGATGTAATATTGTTAGTAAAGTTTCAAACGTTTTTGTTAGAAAAATAGTAACCCCATTAAATAAAAAAGTGGGATGAATCTAGAATAAATATACTACATGTTATTGTACAATTAACAATGTAATTTATAAAATAACTGTATCTATATATTATCAAGTGTAGTAAGTGAATATTTTGAACTGTTACTTTGAAGTACAGTAAAAGTGTTTAAATATATTTTTGTAATGAAATTGAAACTCTCATCTCTCACATCGCGCGCAGCACTCGATGTAAATGGCATTCCATTAAAGTATATTTCAGAGTTAATAGATACGTCGATATTTCGCCTGCTGATGCAGTGTGCAGATTGGATAGCTGCATTCATATCGATATATATTTTTTATAATCTTTCTATAAAACCCTGTGAGTGAATAAGTGGCGGCTATAGAATAAAAATTGTAATATTTCTTTAGCGAAAGAACTAAGAAAAGTAAGCTACTTCTAGACTATAACCTTTTACTACCAAAGATTACATCGCCGATTACCATTAGCTGGTATTTAAATTTCCTACTTTACTGGTGGTATATCTTAGTAAACAGAGACCGTATAATTAAACAATTATTACTGTGTTCTAGTTTGGAGGTCGTTGTAGCTGTAATTACCAGTAATGAGACTTGACGTCTTGTTTCAAAACGATGAACATTGCAGTGTATATTACTCTTACCAACATCACGTTTACTATCAAATGAACTTCTTATTACTCACATCGTTTCGTTGAATCAAAATTTAAGTTTCAAGGTATCCGTTAAATCTAGATTATAGATAAAAAAAAAGTCTATGTCTATAAAATGTGAAGAAAACATTGATTACTGCAGAATTAAAAATTTTCCTTTCCTCTCATTGCAACCTCCTTTGTTTTCTCGGAGCTTTTGTAGGCGGCTGCGTAAATGTATTTGATTCTAGTGCAAACCAATATCCGCCTTAAAGTATTTCAATAAGGATCATTTTCCGTTGAAAGTATTTCTATCTCGGTCGTGTACTGAAACAGTTTTTTTTTGTATACTACATTCAGACGAGACCTTACCGAGTCACTCTCAGTTTATTAATATAGTCGTTTAACTTTGTAGTTTAATGAATGGTGATAACAAAAAAAAGTAATAAAGTTCTTTTATAGTGATCTAATCCTTGTATATTTTACTTAAAATCATCAAGTAATTCACCGTTCAATACAAAAATTTACAATGGTGTTTGATGAATATTTTTATATATATTCCTTCTAATTCTTTTCTTCACCGGAAGCTCAAGGAAAGTATTCTCACATCTTCGAGTATTCTTCCTAAAATTTTAATAGCTTGCCTTATAACACAGATGTCGCTGGTTTGATTTCGATTCTAATGTAGAAGTTGATGGTCAGTTTTTCAAAACGACTTTTTATTTACCAAAAACTTATTGATAATCTATTTTATTACCTCGTTTGTAATATAAATATTATAAACAAATAGAAGAACGAGAGCTGGTATATCGAAAATAATATTAATTTTCATTATTATAACTATTTTTTAAAGTACTTTTAGTTCAAATGCCATGAGTCAAAGTTGAAGACGTTAAAGACGCTGAAAGAAGTCGTCAAAGAAACATTGCATTTTTATAGTCAATGAAATATTTATAGCCATTAACCCTTTTAGCGGAAGTGGGCCGTTATAACGTTATATATAGCATTTAACAATCGTCACAGATTATATAGTTATGCGTGAATTGTTTTTAACTAAAGTTCTATAAAGAAAGAAAAATATTTATACTTACGGCGGTGGTAAAGTTTCCTTTCTTTCTTTCAAGCTTTGGGCCCCAGTTCACAACGAAGTTATCATATTTCTAATGAATATATTATATATTAACAACTAAATTTAAATATATAATAAATGTATTTTGAAGTAAAGCTCGAGTGAAATTAAACGTAAAATGATTTAAACGCCGAAATTAAGTAAAGTTGTGCGTGTACTTGGGGCTTCGTGTTGTGTAACTTAGTAAGCACCCATTAATAACTTTATTACACCCATCCACATCAAATATACATTAGTTCACGTCGAAGAAGTAAATTCCGTTTGAGTTGTGCTGAAACTTAAATTTCACACTGAAGTTATGAATTTCAAACAATTGTATTATTATTGGATGATAGATCTTATATATCTTTATGGTGTAGTGACTTAGACATTTGGCTTGTAGCAGGGAGGTCACTGGTTTGAATCTGTAAGCCATTTGTATTGTTTGGAGCATGATAAAGTTTTTGTGAAACTAAAAAAAATTAGTTACCTTTTTTTTTTATACCACTTTGCGACTAGACGAGCAATACGTTCACCTGATGGTAAGCGATACGCTTGCCCATGACAACGCGGCGCTAGTTAAGATGGTACACACTGCACCACATTGCGCTCGCTTTGAGACATAAGGTGTTAGTTTCGTTACCAGCAATTATACTAGCTACAGCGCCCTTCAAACCGGAACACAGTAATGTTTGCACACTACTATTTGTCGGTTGCAATAGGAGCTGCGGTGGTACCCACCCAGACGGTCTCCGGCAACAGAGACCTACCACCTGGTAAAGGTTGTTCACCATTTGGTTTGTAGCAGGGAGGTCACTGGTTTGAATCTGTAAGCCATTTGTATTGTTTGAACCATGATAAAGTTTTTGTGAACCTAAAAAGAATTAGTCACTAACTTCATACTTCCTTCCGTCATAGCATCGCTGTCTTCCGGTTGTTTATATATCAGTTCCAAAGTGTTCCGGATAAGAATCCTATGTCCTCATTGTCACTTAATATCACGTGATGTTAAGTAAATTGTTTGTCTGGTTGAATCTAAGTTTCTTTGTAAAGAAGTAACTTAACAAACAAAACATTAATCTGATGGTAAATTATATGCGTGACTATAATCATGATGTGCGAGGATGTTTAAAGTTGTTGTTACTAGGACACAGTAATGTTTGTGTATAACTATTTGATAATAGAATTTACTAAGGTCAATTTAGTATGTTCTAAGATAATACTCGAAATACTTCGCAATTTCTTTCATTCAAATTGTTGGGAAGAAAATGTTGTTATCAAACAAAAGGGATACGTAAAATGTTTTATCAAAAGACTTAAATATTTCCATCCTTTGTAACTTCCTTAACTCAGCGCTAAGCTTTGGCAAGTTATCCTCCTTTCAATGTTTACCGCCAGCTTATTATGAGTCTTACTAGATTGTTATAAGACTGAATTCCGTTTGTGTTCAACAGCGAAAATATTGCGGCGGGTTTCAATACGTATGAAGTGAGGTCCTACTTTTTTTTGTGTTAAAAACTCTCAACGGATTTATGGTTGGGGGATGACTGACGATTCGCAGTTATAAAGTCGCTAATATTCATGCTCCGGGTAACGTGTTCGAAGTCTGACACGCGGGGATAACTTCACTCGGACCTTTGATAGAGGTCGCTTGATTCTCTTCATATGTAAACGATAAAGTAGCCGTCATAGTAGTGTGATAACAAATAGTACGCGAGTTAGTTATCGTATTTTCATCTATACAAATAAATAAAATTGTTGTCTGTTTGTAATATTAAAATAAGTGCATCTGAATGTACACAATACATATACCAAAACCACATTTTTTTTAATATTTGTCTGTTTGTTCCGGATAACCTCTGGAACGGTTGGACGAATTTTGACGAAACTTTTACTAGCAGATAGCTAATGTAACAAGGACTAACTTAAGCTACTTATATTAAAAAAAACAGGATCTCTCTTTAAGGAATTAAAACCAATGAATAATTTAATCACATTCCATTCAAGAAGGGAAGTTGTATACAAACATTGTATATTTTTTCTGTTTATTTATACTATATTTCTTCTATTAGAATACCACGCGGATGAAGTCAGTAGTTCATAAATATAGTGAAGCTGTAACGCGAAGAAGTTAACATCGGATTGTTCTGTGTGTTTTTACTTATGTTAGATATTGAGGATAAATAATTGTGGTTATAAACATTTTGTTAGAAAAATAGTAATTGTATTGACTGTTAATGAATCCAAAATGAATTACTGCATATTGTACTATTATATTTCATACTAATATTTATGTAATAATTGTATATATATTTCTTATAGTGTAATTGAAATATTGGGAATATTATTAATCCATAACTTTTATAAAATTGATAATAATTAAATAGTTGTATTGATTATTGTAAAGATGGCGCAGCTGTCATTTTGGTATAAATGACGGACAACAGTGGATCTCGGGCTCATTACTGTTTAGACAGTGTAAAAAGTGTGAACTCGGTGACTTGTTAATTGTATATATAAAAACGTGTTAATTAGATATATATGTTGAAAAGAGAAGTGTCTATTACTTATGTACTCTTTATTGTAAGCTATAATTTATTAATATTTTATAACAAGGGTTTAGTGAGAATAAAGGCTGGCATAATAGAGAAAATTCTATTATGCCAGCCTTATAGTTTTAACTAGTGTAATATTGGTTATGAGCGTATCATTTACCATCAGGTGAATGTCCTGTTCGTTATAGTTTATAAATGTAAATTGTTATAGTTTCAAATTGCACAATTAGTCGACACTGCGATTGTGAACGGGAACACGGCTCCTGAAGCACGGGAGCGCTCACTAGGAGCCACTAGAGCGGTCACCCATCAAATACTCGACGGCCCAGAGTGTCGCTTAACCTGAATTATCTTGCAGCCAACTACGCAAATAATTTCACTGAAAAACATTCACTAGAATTTTTTATCAACACAAAGAATTTTAATTCTTAATTCATGAATTTGTTATGCGGAAAATGTAATTATTAAAAATCCATTTCCGGTTTACAAAACGCTACTTTTTAATCTACAAATTTTGAGGTTAAAAAATAAAAACGTTTTTTAATATCTTTAATAAACAAGTATTAAAAAATTACGAATGGATTCCACTTAGAACTATTCCAGCATCAAATAAGTAGTCGGATCCTGTTATACTCTTCGCTTTATCGCTTGATAGGAACAACACGAACTCGGCTATCTCTTCCGGTTCTACTAGCTTCTTCAATGGTGCTGAATTACGGCACAATTCCACAGCACCATTCACTTCATCATCACTCATTCCCGAGTGCTGGTAGAATTTCGTTTTCATCGCACCAGGTGATATCGAGTTCACCCTCACACCTTTATCAGCTAATTCTAATGCAGCGCATTTAGTAAACTTTACTATACCCGCTTTAGATATACTATATGCTGCGCTGCTTATAGTAGTTAGATTAACAGCGATGCTAGATATATTAATAATACAGCCTTTGGTCTTGATTAAAACCGGTGCAACATAATTCACTAAAGCCACAACAGATCTTAAATTAACAGCTATAATTTTGTCGTACCGTTCCATCATGTTGTCTTCGAGTATGCTGGTTTGCATGAAGATCGCAGCGCAGTTCACAACCACGTCTACCTTTCCGAATCTTTCTAAAGTAGCGTCCACGGCTAGCTTCATATCACCATCATGGGATACATCAACAACAAGTTTAAGAACAACACCGCCATTAAAATTACACTCTTCGACAGTCTTAGTTAAATCCTTTTCATTGATGTCTATTAAAGATAGTTTCGCTGAAAGCTTCGCAAAGGCTCTTGCGGCTGCAGCTCCTACACCAGATCCAGCTCCAGTTATCAGCGCCACTTTGTCGTTAAAATTCATTTTCAACTATCACACTTTACTTATTGAAGTCGACACGATGAATGAAATACAAATTTTTTAAATGAAAACAACGGACATCTAATTAAAATTGCAAATATTTCTGGTTTTACACTAACGCATTGATATGATATCCCGAACATGTCGAGGCAATGAATCATGAATAATAAATACGTAAAATGATGTAATGAATCAATAAAGACGTGATCAATTATTTTACAACAAAATCTTCCGCTATTTCCTCTCATTATACTATCAATCTAATAACTTACACTTACGTTTATATAACATAAGAAGAAGGCCCGCTTAATGTTCCCAATGTTGGGAGAATCTTCTCTAGAAAGGAGACCAAACATTTACCAACAACCCTGGCCAAGTGCGAGTTGATTGATAAGTAAACTATATCATTATCTTAATTTTCTTATACTTTTACAATAACATACTAGGGTTTAATGATTAATCTGAATATGTAACTTAAATACATACAATTTCGTATTATTTAGGTTATCACATATACATATGAATCTTAGTAATTCCTCAACAAGAACTAGTTTCCAACGTACTAATTCTTCACAGCTGATTGCAGCCTATTCATGTTTCCTCGTCACCCAGAATCTGAGGACTACTAACTTCATCCGCGATGAGTAACATTCTCCGTAATGAACGGCCAAGTGTGCATATGTTAAAGTGTAAAGATTTGACATACATTTCAGAAAATCTCAGAAACTGTTTTATTTATATGAAAAAAAGATTATTATTTCAGTTTGTTAGAATCTCAATACTAGTCTATTAATATATAACCTAAATAGCTGTGACATGCTCATGAAAGCAGTTCTTGAAAAAAGTTGGTTTCCTTGTGATCTCATCTTCAATGTGAATCGAATGGCTTCATTCCATCGCATTTAAATATATTAAAGTTAACTTATATTGATATTATATAGATTGTATAGTAGCTTATATATATACTAGGTTCATAATTTTTTAATTTTACAAAATAATATTTTTTAACTTCCGTTTGAGTGAATTTAGTTTTGTTTTTTAAGTAATAATAAATGGAAATTTTTATCTGAAAGACAAAGAAATCTTATAAGTATAATATAATAATCATAAAGAATATTATTTTTAAGCTTTAGAAATACTTTTAATATAACTAATAATAAATGAAAACTAAATCAATAAATACAATAGAGCGTCGGTGTCAAACATTACCAATCCCATTTTTGAGCGTGTGTTAATTGTAACACGTATGTGGGACATTATGAAAAGCCTCCTTCCGGTCCATTTCACCGGGTAATCGGATAACTCCCCTCCTATCCCCCTTTCACTCCTCTTTCCCCCCTTACCACCGCAATCAGGTTAAAGCGCGATGTGACGGATCGCGAACTGACAAACTCGAATTTGTTGTTACAAATGTGACGTTTAATTTCCTAGCGGGATTTGAATGCGTTATAACGTATCATTGAACCGGCAAACTAAGCCTTATCCACGATGTGCATGAAGCATAAGTTTATTATACACAGAAAAAAATAAACACTTAACCGTTTCCGTAACGGAATGGTTCGTTATGGAGTTTGGGTACTTTTATGATTCTTTCAAACTCGTCCATTTATGGATATCTTTTTTTTAATTATATATCAATAGGTTATAGTCTATATACACTCCCGGACACATCTATCGGCCCACTTAGTGTTTAAAAGTTTTACCGGTGCCTAACTAAAAATAAATGTTAGGTGGAACAATAAGTTTTAATGCAGTTTTAAAGCTGACTTTTTGGTCAACTTTTATGTATGTTTTTTTTTAATTTTGAATTCAGGATTATGAAAAAATAACGAAAATTCGAGTCTGTTCATTGTTTTCAACGACCCAGGAATGGAGAAAACTTTTTTATTTCGCACAAGTTGGATTTTTTTTTGAAGTGTCTGATTATTGGTTCTATAAAAAGCCAAATCTAAACTAAGAGGTAGTTTTGACCAAAAAATATGGATACTCTGCCCGAAATTGTCGCCCAAGTTGTAGAACTTCTGCCGGCCAAATCAATTCAAAATTACAAAAAAAAAAATAAAAAAAATATACATAGGGGTTGACCAATAATACTGCTTCAAAACTGCATTAAAACTTATTGCTCCACCTAACATTTATTTTTAACTAGGCACCGTCGAAACTTTAAACACTGGGTGGTGGGCCGATAGATGTGTCCGGGAGTATATATGTAGGAATTCCTTAGATATATAAAACAGTGAAACAAATATTTTATCACGCGACCAACAGCAAGTAAACGCGGAGTACACTCGAAAGATGCAAATTGCAAGTTGAAGGAATCCTTTGCGCAACATTGTTATAAGTTTCCTATTCAAGAAAACTTTATCTTGAAAATTTAGTTATATTTCAGAAAATCTGAACAAATTTATAAATTATATTTCGTGTTATAAAATGTTAATACCTCGATAGTTAAATCTATGGTTATTAATGTTGGTAGCTCTATTGCTTTAGACAGTCTAGGTAGATACAACCGTAGCTAATACTCCTATTTCTACCGCCGAACAGTAATGTACAAACATTACTGTGTTCCGGTTTGAAGCGCGCTGTAGTTAATGAAATTATATAGGTAATGATGTTTAATATTATATCCTAAAGCTACGAATACAATTTGGTAGGTAAGACCTTCGCTCCTGCCATTTTGTTAATTTAAAATGATTGATATATTTTATCAAAACTGGCTTATGGAAGTTAAAATTTAAAATATTAAATACTATATGTGTTTGTAAGTTAGTAAAATGTTTAATCACCATAACGTAGGTATAGTAAAGTAGTAATTTCGCTGGTTAGTAATGTTACTAATACAGAGATATGTGTTTTAGTTACGTTGGATTGTAAACTGAGCGGACAAACAGAAGTACTGTCTGTGCGTCACTAGTCAAACTATACCGGTTACTCTTATCGATATTAATTTAAAATAGCGAATAATTAATTTAATCGATTTACTATTTAAATACTCATAACGATACATCGAATTGTTTGCCCATCAATTGCTTTTAACTGTGCTCCGATTCATTTAAGCCGCACTCCATTTTATATGAAAGTGCTCTTTGTTCATCCATTACCGTTATATTTGTTTAATGGAGTTCTTTTTTTACTAAATTGATAATCTGTAGCTACGATTACGTAGCACTGTAAGCGTCTACGCTGCTACGGACTCGTAGCGTAGGTAAGCAGTAAATAGTCTGCAAACCTGAGCTTTAAGAAGAGTACGTTTTTATTTTATTTTATTTGTTAAAACAATTATTTTTAGATGAAATATAGTAAAGATAAAGATAGCTGACTATTTAGAAAAACATGGAAAGTTTGAATTAAATTATCAATTAATGTATATTATAAGTATATTAATATATACATAGAAATTAGAACTATAATTAATAAAAAAAGGTAACAGTGAATTTATTATGTATGTAATGAAACTTTTGTTTAATTGTAACATTTCATAACATAACAATTGTAAAAAATCTCTTGCGAAAAAAATTCAAATCTTTAATGCAATTTAATAATTAAAACGATTAAAACAGCTCGCAATGCACGCCGACACAACCGTCTCGTTCAACGGCCGACAAGCGAATGACCATTGTCAAGACGCACGGGGCTTTGATACTGCGCTATGTACATTTGTACCGCCTTTTATAGACATTTATTTATGATTTTTTATTACTATAAATAAGTTTCAAATAATTTTATCCATTTTACACCAAGTATAGTAAATAAATATTATTAATCTATAATTTTTACAAAATTAAAAATAGTTTAAATGACTTTGAGAAAGACGGAAAGGGGAAAATAGAGGGGATGGAAAATGACGAAATTTTGTTATAAAAAGCAGATAACTGCCAGTTTCGAGTCATTTCAGCAAGTGTAGTATCAAAAGTGTGAACTTAATAAGTTTATACATATTCTGTAGATATTGATATTGTATATACAAATATTTTAAAGTATATATATATACATTTATATACAAGTTTCTCAGATTTAGATACATAAATCTGAGAAACTCGTTTACATGCATTTTTTTTGGGAATAAATTGCTAAAGTTACTGTGCTAACTTATCACATACCCTGTACAATTGTTTAAAGTTGAAATTTTATTTCAAGTGGGAAATTTTTCTTATTTATGGCTTCTCAATTCAGGTAACAAATTTTTCAGCGTCAAAATTCAATTATGGCGTGTCGGACGTAGAAGGATATATGGGGACAAGGACAAAGGAGGCAATGGATCTTAACTTAAAATGATTTAGTTGCATGAACCGACTACGGGATAGTTTAAAGTTTTTCTTTGAGACGAGCGAGACGTTCACCTGATGGTAAGTGATACGCTTGACCATAACGCGCCTCTAGTTAAGATGGTATACACTGCACCACATTGCGCTCGTCGCCTTGAGACGTGAGGTGGTAAATCTTGTTGCCCCAGTAATTTCATTAGCTGTTAGTCTCGTTATTCCAGTTATTTCACTAGTTGCTAAGTCTCGCTACCCCAGCAATTTCACAAGCAGTTAAGTCCCGTTACCCCAGTAATTTCACTAGTTGCTAAGTCTCGCTACCCCAGCAATTTCACAAGCAGTTATGTCCCGTTACCCCAGTAATTTCACTAGCTGTTAAGTCTCGTTATTCCAGTCATTTCACTAATCGCTAAGTCTCGCTACCCCAGCAATTTCACAAGCAGTTAAGTCCCGTTACCCCAGTAATTTCACTAGTTGCTGTCTCGCTACCCCAGCAATTTCACAAGCAGTTAAGTCCCGTTACCCCAGTAATTCACTAGCTGTTATGTCTCGTTTTCTCAGTATTTTCACCAGCTGCTAAGTCTCGTTATTTCAGTTATTTCACTAGTTGCTAAGTCTCCCTACCCCAGCAATTTCACAAGCAGTTATGTCCCGTTACCCCAGTAATTTCACTAGCTGTTAAGTCTCGTTATTCCAGTTATTTCACTAGTTGCTAAGTCTCGCTACCCCAGCAATTTCACAGCAGTTATGTCCTGTTACCCCAGTAATTTCACTAGCTGTTAAGTCTCGTTATTCCAGTTATTTCACTAGTTGCTAAGTCTCCCTACCCCAGCAATTTTACAAGCAGTTATGTCCTGTTACCCCAGTAATTCACTAGCTGTTAAGTCTCGTTATTCCAGTTATTTCACTAGTTGCTAAGTCTCGTTATTTCAGTTATTTCACTAGTTGCTAAGTCTCGCTACCCCAGCAATTTCACAAGCAGTTATGTCCCGTTACCCCAGTAATTTCACTAGCTGTTATGTCTCGTTTTCTCAGTATTTTCACCAGCTGCTAAGTCTCGTTATTCCAGTCATTTCACTAATCGCTAAGTCTCGCTACCCCAGCAATTTCACAAGCAGTTAAGTCCCGTTACCCCAGTAATTTCACTAGCTGTTAAGTCTCGTTATTTCAGTTATTTCACTAGTTGCTGTCTCGCTACCCCAGCAATTTTACAAGCAGTTATGTCCCGTTACCCCAGTAATTTCACTAGCTGTTAAGTCTCGTTATTTCAGTTATTTCACTAGTTGCTAAGTCTCGCTACCCCAGCAATTTTACAAGCAGTTATGTCCGTTACCCCAGTAATTTCACTAGCTGTTAAGTCTCGTTATTCAGTTATTTCACTAGTTGCTAAGTCTCGCTACCCCAGCAATTTCACAGCAGTTATGTCCCGTTACCCCAGTAATTTCACTAGTTGTTAATTCCCTTTATTCCAGTTATTTCACTAGATGCTAAGTCTCGCTACCCCAGCAATTTCACAAGCAGTTATGTCCCGTTACCCCAGTAATTTCACTAGCTGGTGTCTCGCTACCCCAGTAATTTCACTAGCTGTTAAGTCTCGTTATTTCAGTTATTTCACTAGTTGCTGTCTCGCTACCCCAGCAATTTTACAAGCAGTTATGTCCCGTTACCCCAGTAATTTCACTAGCTGTTATGTCTCGTTATTTCAGTTATTTCACTAGTGCTAAGTCTCGCTAACCCCAGCAATTTTACAAGCAGTTATGTCCCGTTACCCCAGTAATTTCACTAGCTGTTAAGTCTCGTTATTTCAGTTATTTCACTAGTTGCTAAGTCTCGCTACCCCAGCAATTCACAAGCAGTTATGTCCGTTACCCCAGTAATTTCACTAGCTGTTAAGTCTCGTTATTTCAGTTATTTCACTAGTTGCTAAGTCTCGCTACCCCAGCAATTTCACAAGCAGTTATGTCCGTTACCCCAGTAATTTCACTAGCTGTTAAGTCTCGTTATTTCAGTTATTCACTAGTTGCTAAGTCTCGCTACCCCAGCAATTTCACAAGCAGTTATGTCCCGTTACCCCAGTAATTTCACTAGCTGTTAAGTCTCGTTATTTCAGTTATTTCACTAGTTGCTAAGTCTCGCTACCCCAGCAATTTCACAAGCAGTTATGTCCCGTTACCCCAGTAATTTCACTTGCTGTTAAGTCTCATTGCCCCGGTAGTTTCACTAGCTGCTTATTCTCGTTACTCCAGTTATTTCACTAGTTACTAACTCTCGCTACCCCAGTAATTTCACAAGCAGTTAAGTCCCGTTACCCCAGTAATTTCACTAGCTGTTATGTCTCGTTATTTCAGTTATTTCACTAGTTGCTAAGTCTCGCTACCCCAGCAATTTTACAAGCAGTTATGTCCCGTTACCCCAGTAATTTCACTAGCTGTTAAGTCTCGTTATTTCAGTTATTTCACTAGTTGCTAAGTCTCGCTACCCCAGCAATTTTACAAGCAGTTATGTCCCGTTACCCCAGTAATTTCACTAGCTGTTAAGTCTCGTTATTTCAGTTATTTCACTAGTTGCTAAGTCTCGCTACCCCAGCAATCTTGTAAGCAGTTATGTCCCGTTACCCCAGTAGTTTCACTAGCTGTAAAGTTTCGTTATTTCACTAGTTGCTAAGTCTCGCTACCCCAGCAATTTTACAAGCAGTTATGTCCCGTTACCCCAGTAATTTCACTAGCTGTTAAGTCTCGTTATTTCAGTTATTTCACTAGTTGCTAAGTCTCGCTACCCCAGCAATTTCACAAGCAGTTATGTCCCGTTACCCCAGTAATTTCACTAGTTGTTAAGTCCCGTTATTCCAGTTATTTCACTAGATGCTAAGTCTCGCTACCCCAACAATTTCACTAGCTGTTAGGTCTCATGCCCCAGTAATTTCACTAGCTGCTTATTCTCGTTACTCCAGTTATTTCACTAGTTACTAACTCTCGCTACCCCAGTAATTTCTCTAGCTGTTAAATTTAATATTATTATTGTAATAGTCATTATTCACATATTTGAATAAAGATGGATAGAGCGTTATACAGTTTTCTTCCTCGCAAGGAAAGATGAGCTTCCATCACGGCTCCATCGCATGGGAAGCGGAAATGCATTACTTAGAGTGGCTGCGTACTTACCGCTGTGCGAATGGCAGTAATAATTTTCAGCCACAAAACGAAACGTATATAAATAACTAGTATGAGTGGTTGTATATACTTTTACTTAGAAAAATTAATATTAAATATAAATAGTCTAAGCATGCTTATGTTGGAAATAAGTTCTAATTTATCTTGATGATTTTCTTATAATAGGTAGGTACCACCGCAGCACCTGTTTCTACCGCCGAACAGTAGTGTGCAAATATTACTGTGTTCCAGTTTGAAGGCCGCTGTAAGCTTGTGAAATTACTGGGGTAACGAGACTTAAAACCTCATGTCTCAAGCAGTGTATACCATCTTAACTAGTGCCACGTTGTTATGGGCAAGCGTACTTACCATCAGGTGAACATCTCGCTCGTCTCGTTGCTTCGTAGTAAAATAGTAAACTTTCAGTGGTAAATCATTTATAAGAAGCGATGAGACGATTGAAACGTTCACTTGATTATAAGTGATGCGTCTACTTTACTGCTGGTAGGTCTCTGTTGCTTAAACCGTCTCGATACTACAACCAGCTCCTATTTCTACCGCCCAACAGTACTCTATTGAAAAGTTTGTAGCTAGTGAAATTACTGGAATAACGAAACTTAATATCTTAAGGCGAGCGCAGTGTCGTCTAGTATGTCATCCTAACTTGCGTCACTTACCATCAGGTGAACAAATCGCGCGTATCGCCAAAAAATCAATGCTAGTTAGGATGATGTATACAGCATTATAATGTGTTTGTCGCAGACTCATGTTCAATCTCGTTACCCTAGTAATTTCACTAGCTTACAGCGCGCCTCAAACCGGAACACAGTAATGTTTTCCCACTACTGTTTGGCGGTTTAAATAGTCACTGCGGTGATAGCTAGACGGTCACCGACAACAGAGACCTACCAGCAGTAAAGTAGACTTCCATCTGTTGAAATGATGATGACATAAAGAAAATATGTTTGTATACAAATAGAACAGCTTGCTTTGTTTCCTAAGTTTTGTTGGAGGCCTAACAAATTGTACGGAATGAACAATAACTAGTTATATACACTTAAATTTGAACTTTAAATCCGAAGGTATAAGATCAGTTTTAACTTATTTAAGTATTTTAAACAAACGACGCCTGCACTAGAGTATGATGAATGATGCGAAGAATTGGATGCTTTGAAAGATTCGAACCTTAAACTCTGTGTTAAATTAATCAGCAAATGATCTAAGCCTTATTTAATCAACATAAGTTTAATAGTTCAGCACGAGAAATTAAGTGACAATTAAGTGAACATTGGAACCGATGAATCGAAGCTTTGAACTCCGTTTCGCAATATTTACTAGAGATTTAATTTTTGTTGTGTTTTAAGAAAACTAGCGATGTCTATATTGCTTAGTGGTTAAACACCTAGCACTGAAGTCTCAGTTTCGATTTTGGTTCGAACATTACCATTGTTTTTTCATAACTTCGAGATTTACTTATTAAACAAAACAATTACTAACATAAACTAATAAATAAATTTTTGATTATATTGCTCCGCAATCGAACCGGTGACCATTCCATTGTGAAACGTTAGGTGTAGTGTAAACACATCTTTAAGTAATGTTAAAACGTTAGAGGTTGTAACTTAACGAGCTCGTAACCCAAACCCAATTGGGTTCAATCAAACTTCCGATTAAACCTGTCAACTAGTAAAGTCGGTGGTAAACATAATTATTTAAGTAGTAATGTGCAAACAACGGCTTGCGTGTAATCTCTTACAGTTTACTTAGGTTACTTAACTCTTTGAACTTGTGTTGTGTGAAGATTATTTGCGTGGGGTCCGTTTTAGACATATCCAAGGTCGTGGTCAAGATTTAACATCACGTCTTAAGCTGAAGTTCTAATTAAGATGCCGCGAGCATCGAACCCGGCACTTCGACTAGTCAACTGAACAAAGTAAGTAATGTTGTACACGAGGCGTGCGTAAGTTAAAAGGCTTTACTTAACAGCATAAGCGCGGCACTTCAGCTCATCAATCTGGCTGCGGCTGGAGGCCGCAGGGGCACTTCGCGAGGAATTATCGCATAAGTAACCTTGCGTAAAGCATGATTAAGTTACCACTTAAAAATATGCTTGAAAAGTGCTTCAACAATATATTTATTGCATCAACTCTTTTCGAATCGGTTAAGATATTCTAATTAAAACAAAGATGTAGTTAGGTATATTCATTGGTTGTATTAAAAATAACCTTTTCTTTTCAAGTACTTTCTTTGTCGAAACTAAAAAAATTTATAAAAACGTACGAATCTCTATGATTTTTTCCGCACAAAGCGACGGCGAAGACAATGGTTTTATAGAAGACTTTCTTTCTATTATTTATTCAATACATGCGATGTCAAAGGAACTGAGCTTCGGTGAGAGCAAACGGAGTCACTGCCACCACCACCACCGTCCTATTTCTAAAGGAGAGGAGACAAAAAGAAATACACGTTTTAAACCTGTTGTTTATGGTTCAGATTATTCTGCATGTAACGGTTCGTTGATCAGTAAAAAAGAGTTTAAATTAATGAAGTCAATTGACAGACGATGTTAAAGAAATCGCTGGCAACCGTTGAACTCGAACAGCGCAAGTGATTTGTTGAATTGATAACAAGAGATCTAAGTCCAGCAGTGGACGTTCATTGTAAGAGATTATGATGAAACAAAAGAAATGGGCATGGGCATGGAATGAATAAAGAATACATTTCAACAATCTTTATTACTTCATTGTCTCTACTCCATCAATACTTTAATTATATTATCTGTGCGAGACGTTAATTTTTAAAAACTCTAATGATTTCGTTCGTTGTCCAAGAAAACGAAATTGCCTAAGAGCTTTTTTTATTTGGACATAATCTATATTATTTTAACTTTATAATATCGCGGCTATTTAAATACCCGTTGTCGCTGATATAATAAATGTATAAAATGTTTATTGAAATGAATAATAAAATTATTAAGTATACAGTATTTTACTACATACATTTTTTTTTTCCGACGACTAGAGAATTTGTAGATTAAATATATATATATGTGGGATTAAGGCGCCAAAAGAAACATCTATGACGTTACTGTTAATATTTTATTCTTTAAAAACATCATTTAATCGTTTATACTTCTAAAACACACAAATCTTATCTTAAACTTATTCTCTTCATACTTTCGTCTTTTTTCTCTCTGACAGCTTTTTTGACCTTTCTTTATTTCTTACTTTTTATTTAACAAAAAGGTCTTCCATCCGACATATATATTAGTTAAAGTTAAAAGTTAAAAAAGTTTATTCATTTCAAGGCCATACATAGTATACAGTTGCTGGGACATTCTTTTGAGCACACAAAGTGCTTGTGTTAGAATGTCCCGCTCTTCCGCCGACATTTGACTTAAAGAAAAAAAATTCTGGGTTATATGTGCAGGGCACTTATGTATTTTAACGTGACAACGTCTATTAATTATATCACAAAAAATTTTGATAATAAATTTTATTATTCTTGTTTGACATGTTTATCGGGTTACAAATCAAGTTATACTAACTCTCAATTATATTTGTTAGGGATTTTATTTCTAATTATTATTGAGCAATAGAATACATCTTTTACTTTCAACCAATTCGGGCAAACGCATACCGACTTAGCGGTCGGCGTAAGCCACGCCCACTTATGTGCGGGACATTTCTCAGCACGCGCGTCCTATCTTATACCAATTTAATAGACGTTGTCACGTCAAAAATACATTTTACTTTTCGCATTTGTAAATCCAGCGTGCGCGTATGTTTATCTTTGTGTATGATGTGTGTGTGGATGTGTGCCGTTCATGTGTAAATGGTTGATCTAGTCCAGCAAAGCTTCTATGTCATCATAGTTTTTACCCCTCAACCACGTTTTTAATTTTTTCTTGCATAAAATAGTATTTATGGGATATATGTCTACGTGTGCGTTAATTTTGTTGTAGAGGTGAGCTGATCTTGCGGCGAATTGTCTCAATGCAAAAGTACTTTTGAAAATATATTGAAATAAAAAATTGTAATTCTCGTGTGTCGGTCGCAGTGTTTGTAACCAAACTGCTCTGAAGCGGCTCGAGCGATTTTTATGTATATTTGGCAGGTCTGAGAATAGGTCATAGACCAATTTTTAAACCCCCAAAAAAAGCGGCGAGCCAGCCTCATATTATTTTTAATTTTTTTAATTATTTAAAATAAATAAAGTAAACTGAACTTCAAAAAGTTAACGGCTGGTGTTTTGTTACTACTATATGCTTGCATTGCTCTTACGGTCATAGACCACATCCCCGCGCACTTACATATAAGTTAGTTGTCTTTCATTTAACATACAAAATATTCACTAGAAATAATTTATATGGTAAAACAACGTTTACCAGCTAATACTTATATAAATGTCACAATTCAAATGGCACATTAGAAGGTTATATGTTGATGTGGGTCAGGATATGAAATATATACGTTAGCATTCATCGATCATTACTCAAAGGACAGTGAGACAGTTCCATTAATCCGGGACTTAACCCGATCCGTAGAACAAATTACACAAACGCCTAATCTGTCCATTATGATCAAAGCACAAAGTTGTTTAAAGCCTTTATCACGAATGTCGTGTCAAGCTAAACGAATGACAAGTTAGTTATGACGTCGGTTTCAAAGTGATGAGGCTTCCACCATGGCCACCATTAGAACAGATAATACTTCCTATTAAATACTATATCACCTAATTGATTACTATTTGTGTAGTTAAATTTTTTTTTTTATTCTACTATGCGACGAGACGAGCAAGACGTTCACCTGATGGTAAGTGATACGCTTGCCCATGACAACGTGGTGCTAGTTAAGATGGTACACACTGCACCACATTGCGCTCGTCGTCTGAGACATAAGGTGTTAAGTCTCGTTACCCCAGTAATTACGCTAGCTACAGCGCCCTTCAAACCGGAACACAGTAATGTTTGCACACTACTATTTGGCGGTTGAAATAGTCACTGCGGTGGTACCCATCCAGACGGTCTCCGGCAACAGAGACCTACCACCTAGTAAATATATTTATAACTAAACCTGTAAATTCATTAAGACACAAAGAAAACGAGAACAAAAGCCCGTCTCCGGGGAGACGATCAGTAGTTCTTTTTTTTTAATTTCCGCAGCTTTTTATGTTAAGGATAGTCGTTAAATATTCAAAATTAATCAGCGGAGTGCTTTCCTCGACAGCTAATGTTTTCGCCTGAACCAAAAATGTTATTTTACACCCGACTTAATGTGAAAGCTGTAAAAGCAACGCTTCCAAACGCTTTAAGTTTCAAGTTACACAAATAGTTTGGACTCAAAGTGTGAAATTTTAATTACTTATTTCATTTATTTACGTAAGTTGTTGAAGATCGAACTGAAGTTGCTTTTGTGTAATAACAATGCAACAGACGTCTGATAAAATAAAATAGCATATTCACAATACCTCGTATCTGCCGCAGTATAAACAGGTAAGATAAACTGTTAATTAGATTTCTAATAAGTTAAACGATAATTAAAAAACATCAAACGCCCAAAGCCGCGGTCGTGATCATGAAATCTTCTTCAGTTTTAATTATACACTGACTTTGATCGTAAGGTCTTTAAAATAAAATAAAAGAACAAGAAAGTATATATAAAGAACTTAGTTGTACGGATAATAATTCTTTGCTCTTTTCATTGAATATGAAAGGTAAAGAAAATATATAATGTTTTTCGATGATAACGTAAGAAAGTAACGAAACATCATCTTTCTCAGCTGGTAGGTTTGTTGTTGAGCTGTGATAGCCTAGTGGTTTGAACGCTGGCCTTCCACTCCAAAGGCATTGGGTTCGAATCCGGTCGGCACCAATGAATTTTTCAATTTATTGCAGTTAGTATAACACCAACTAATATCACGCGTTTTGACGGTGAAGGAAAACATCGTGAGGAAACCTACATATGTCTGAGCATCCGTGCTCGCACTAGTATGTGAAATAAAGAAGGCAATGGCAACACCACTCCATTATAACTGACAAGCAAGTCGTCGTGTGTTTCATTACACATGATGACCACCACCCTCAGTCATGAGGAAGTACGACTTAGAAGAAGAAAGTACTTTCTTATATTGTTATCATCAGCCGTTAGTCATCATTACTGTTGAATATCTAATCTATCTTCTCTCAAAGATCTTCACAACAACCGGTGCTTCGTTACTTGGTAATTAAATAAGAAAAAATCTAACATTATATAATGTAGAAACTATTAAACATATAAATAATATCATTTATTGTAATCCCTAGCAAGATTAATGCGCTTTAGTATTCCCAGTATTAGAACTCTGTAGGAGACAGTACTAGATCAAACAGTATACAAATATTACTGTGTTCCGATTCGAAATGATCTATAGCTAATGTTACTGGGGTAACGAGCCTTGACATTTTGAATCCTGAAGCCAGGATTAACAAACATCACATCGATATGATAATGTATCAATTACCATCAGATGAAAAGAATAACTCGTTGATTTGTCGAATAAAATAAATAATATATATTAATTTGCTAAACTAGACTAAAAGTTCATAGTAACTATTCTCATTATTAATAGTAAATTTATCGATAATTCTAAAGCAATTAATATTATTCAAAGTCTTTCATAAGCACAGAACCTAGAAATCCATCGCGTCCCTCTAAGCTGTTTGTCTAGTTAATTGAGTGTATATTAATTTTGAAATATTGAATTTATCCAAATGGAAAATAGAGAGTACTAGTAATTTGTTTGAAACGTATTTACTGTTAGAGAGGATAAAGATCTTATATTCATGAGGCTTACGAATGTTTTTTTTAATGAAGGTCTCACGCCTTGTCTTATAATATCTAAGATATCCTTTGAAGTTACTTAAAGATTATTTCTTTATCGAATATTTTTATAGTTGCCTTGAAAAATATTTTATGTATCGTTACCTCAGTAATTTCACTAGCTTACAGCGCCCTTCAGTTATTTTTGCACATAACTGTTTTCAGAAATAGTCACTGAGATACGGTCTCTGGCACCAAAGACCTACCAGCAGTACAGTGGTCTTAACACCACATTATGATAAGTGACTCACATATGTTGATGTAGCTAGTCAGATGGATTCAAATAACAGTTTTTTCATATAGCCCCGGAATCGAACTAAAGACCTCCGTATTGCTATGTACATATACTGTTTAGATGACAAATAAGCGTCCCAACTGGATTGTAAACAGTTACCATGATCTAAGGAGGCTTGAACACCGGAAGCTTTATGACCGCGTCGCCAACCCCAAAGACCTCTTCCTTATTGTTATATATATACTTAAAGCTTTGTTATGTAAAATAGTATATTATGATGTATATTATAATATACATCTGGCACATGTCCAATACATCGCACGCACGTTAAGGAGTTATAAATTCAGGCAGCCGTTTCAGTTTAATAGTTCACATATTTCGGCGATAAAATTAAATTTATGCAACATTAAAAACTGATGGTAATTTTAATATACCATAAAACTAAATTGTCGTATAATTAAAAACGTATTAGTAATAGCAAATATATTTGTTATTAATCAAGATTAGTAGTGAAATATTAGATAAAACGTTTACGTCTTCAGTACAAAACAATTGGTATTCGTTATGCTACTAATGTTTTGTATTATATTTTCAGTTAAAAGTAGTTTTAAAATCGATTAAGTCGCTATAACGACTAAACTTGGATGAAATAGACTTACAAAGGAACATTTTGATATATGAACTAACAAATATTTATATTTAATAATTAGAAATAAACGTCGTGAAAGTAATCAACATATTTATCATCCCAAATGTCACTAGCGATCGCTAGATGGCGTTGGAAGACGGATTTCGTTGTTGTCTCTGTTGGGAAACAAAAAGAACAATCTTAAAGTAGGAGAGCTACAGAGGACAAATAATCTGTAAAAATACTACAGCAGTAGAAAACAGGATACCATTGTTAATATTTCTTTCCATGAAAGTACTAGAAAATTCTAGAATGAAACGATCCATGACCGCGACCACTCAATCAAAAGTGGAAGAAGATGGAAGGTTAATATACTCCCCAGCTATGTTATTACATTTAATCTGTTTTCTTTTAGAAATATCTAGAATTTAGATTCGTATTCACTAAAGTTTATTTCTAAATCCGAGACTCATAAACACAAAACGTTTTACTCAGAAATAATATATAATTTGTTCCGCTCCGAAAATTACTTTCCACGGAACAAATGCAAGGCTCTTTCAATACATTCAATTCATCTAAACTTTATTCATCATATTTTGGCACGACCTCCATCCTTGTTGTATCATAATGCGTGTCTTATGTTGAAGGAATAAGATCCAAATTTCATTGTTTCACCAGCAGTTCATTGTTCATTCCGAACAATTTGGCATTCGGAGTCTGCTAAAGAAACAAAAGTCTGTTGTTGAAGGTACAAGTAAGACAAAGAGTTGTTTTTGTGTTATCATAATCCAAGAGATATTATTTTTACGTCTGCAATTCGCTTTTAATTCTCATTCATGTCAATACATAGTCATCGGGGTATCATTTCCGGTTGACAACTGCGAATAAGTTAACATAAACCCGTACCCCGAAACTCAAACACCGCCCGGGGGACGAAAACTGTGGAGTCTATATGTAAATTTAATACAGGATTATGAATAAGGAATTCGATACAAACCGGGTTCGTATCATTTGATCGAAACTCTATCCGCTCTTTATCCTTTGTTCATAAAGATACATATAATAAATAAATATTAATAATAATAATATACTATATGTATGGCTTTGAAATTAATACTTTTTAATTTAATTTTTAAACAGAAAGCAGCTGAAATATTTTTCTCTAAATTTCTATGTGGTTAGGTAATAATTTTGGACTTACGGTGTTACATTATATCATCTATATTACCATCATTATCAAGGATTATAAATGATGAAGAAGATATTATAAAGAAATCTTACTTGGCAATAGTAGGAATTATATCCGGACAATAAGCTTCAAGAGCGGATGTAATGATGAAAGGCAACTGATTCAGTCGAAGATGATCTCGATTATGACGCTAGTTAGGATGATATACACTGCACCATTAAGTCATCGTGCTTTGAGACATATTAAGTCTCGTTACCCTAGTAATATACAACGCCCTTCAGTACACAAAACTGTTTGGCAGAATTAGGAGCTGCGGTGAAATGTTTTAACAATATCAGTAGAATTGGACTCGATAATCGAACTGTTTCATCACGAGATCATGATGATCACGGTCGCTCTGGCAAGTTGCCAACCGCAACTCTTCACATGTACGATACTTTACGAGCAGTTACCGTAACAGTAAGAGCGGTAAGTGTTGGTGATGATGTCGTAAAATCCATGCGCACACAAAAAACTCACACGGAAACTATTACGTTGATTTGTGATCCTATTGATTGCGTGTAATGAATCTATTTTCTGTTTCATTAAATTTCCTCCACGTGTCTATGGTAAAGTATAATAAAAATATTATCAGTTTATAGTAAGAACTTCAGTAAACCCTGATTAGATTTTTGAAAAACTTATCATGATAAACTACAATCCTCTGTCAAATTCAAAGAATATTTGTGTGACAATTAGAAATCTTTCGTCACTAATACAATTGTTGTATTACTGCAGTAATTTTAAACATACTTTATGTATAGATTATTGATTTAATCTTTATTTAATTTAGAAGCGAATAAGTTAGGTTATGAAAAAATTTACTTAAGAATGAATTCGTTGCGCCGAAACATTCTCAAACACAACTCGCTTTCTTTTTGTTACATTTACGAGTAACGCCTTTTGTTCTCCGCTGCGCTTTTGTACGTGGAAGCTAGTTTCAGAGATTCACTTCTGCCGCTGAAAGAAAACGAGTTTACAGTTATGAAAACTTTAGGCGCTGATTGTAGATCTAACTTTCAGTTTATAGTATACTAAGGTAGTTAACAAACTTTATTGATTCAGTATAGTGTGAAGCTGTAATTAGTGAAATATTTTAACGGAATACTTTGCCGCGTCCTGTAGATGTTTATCACTTGATGATGTTTTTAGATTCTTCTAAGTTATCTACGATCCATATTTACTGATCGTTTCGTACGTTTGATGTTTATTCTTGATCCTTCTGTTCTCTTCTTTTTTATTTATTAATTTTACAATTCCTTATAATTTGCGAAACATGATATCTTTCGGAATATCCTAAGCACAGCTTGTATCTCAAGGTCTTATGTATATAATTACCAATAATTTGAATTTCTTCTTTTATATGTTTCTAACATAAATTGTGTCTTTTCAGTCCTTTTTATATTCATATGATAAGTTGTTGATTAGTTTTTGTTGAGTAGTTTTTTAACAAATTTTACATTTTTGTACTGAGCAGCCATTAAGGTTAATTATTTTTATCATAGTATTATACGTCTAAGTAAGTAACTTTTTGATAACTCAGATCTTACTATTGGAATTGCAATTCTGTTGTGCTTCTTCTTTCCGTTGACGATGTTAATGACTCTACAGATTCATTACTAGCAACAGTTCGTAAATTTAATAAGGTCTACATCTTTTTTATGTACCTCTCATTTCTCAAATCAAGGTCTCCGTTTACCTATTTCTTAATCATTATCACTTTCATTCTATATATTTAGGTTTGTACATATTGGTTCATTCACAGTTTGTCTTGTTTCTATTTAGTATTATATTTTCCATCCATTTTCCACTGAATATTTAAAACGCAAGTTTAAATTTCAGGGTAACTCCCGCGAACGCTGTCTCCGATCTGTTACTAGCTTCGACCTTCACATTCCTCTCTGCCAAACCAACTTCCTGTACAATTCATTTACTACTCGATCTGTTAGACTTTGGAATGAGCTCCCGCCAAATATTCGCTCAGGTTAGTAAGGCTTCCTTTAAACGAGTTTTGTGGCAACACTACTTGTAACTATGATAAATGATTTTCTCCTCCTTTTCTGTACTTATATCAGCTATCATTTATATATATATGTGTAAGCTTCACCCAATGTATAACACTATCCCTTCCTATAACTTATGTACCGATCATAGTTGTGTCCTCCACTATTATTAAACTATGTGAAATAACGATGAAAATTTTCGTGCGGTTTTCCATTATAATGTAGATATTTTGACGTAGTCTTCGTAGAGCTACGAAACCTTCGTAGCTATGGAGTATTTATCTAAAGCGTAGATAAAGAAGTTTCATTAAGTTAACATTCTAAGTAATTCAATATATTCTATTTTTTCACATATTTCTTACTGTTAGTATTATTTCTGACGCCGAACGATATTATGTGAATGTTACTGTGTTTGAGGTGTTGTAGCTAGTGAAATTACTGGGTTAACGAGACTAAACGTCTAATGTAGGCATCCTAACTTGCACACAGTTATTGTAGAATGAGAAAACATAATAATAAATATTGCATAAACGAAAAGTGTTTACTAGTTCATGTTCCCTTGATTTGTTTAAGCTTTTAACAAACCTGTATATAAGTAAGGTAATAAGTTAAGTTAAAAAAAAACGATGGTTAATAAACATATGTTCATCCCATGCGAGTTTCGACATAACCCATTAAGTTACAAAGTTTTGTAAGTTGCGAGCTTCTCTTCGTGCGAAATTGCCTCGTTTCATTTTCAGTGTTCAAACTTCAGCAATCTCTCTACTACATTTCATATAGCTATAATAAATATATATATACATATATAAATAACATTAAAATGTCTGTCTGTGACATCGGTAACGAAGATTTTCAATATGTTATTACATTACGAAAACAGTTTTTAATTTACGGAAAGTTTGAATAAATTATAATAGACCTTTCACTGAAGAATATCTAAACGCACGGTTGTCTACTTTACTGGTAGGTCTCTGTTGTTGGTGACCATTTAGGTACCACCGCAGTGACTATTTCAAACAAATAGTAGTGCAAATATTACTGTGTTTACTGAAGGGCGCTGTAAGCTATTGAAATTACTGAGGTTTTATGTCGCAAGGCGACGAGCGCAATGTAGTGCAGTGTATACCATCTTAACTAGCGCCGTGTTATGGGCAATCACTTACCATCAGGTGAACGTCTTAATCACCTCATTGAATTAAAAAAATATGTATTGAAGTATAATTTCAATTAAAAAAATAAATGATTTTGTAAGTAATTAGTACTTAATCGGTTCCAAAAATGACTAAAAATAATAACACATGATATTAAGAGATCACAATAAAAATAAAAATGTATTAAAACTTTTATTAGGGACTCTCCAAATCCATAGTCAAAATTAAGGAAAACAACAAAAAAATATTCACCGCAATAAAAGCTACAAAAAAAAACCGAAAAAAATTAAATTTAAATTAATTTCCTCCAGAACCAGTTTTTTTTTTTATATACTATTATGCAACAAGACGAGCAAGACGTTCACCTGATAGTAAGTGATACGCTTGCCCATGACAACGTGCTGATTGTTAAGATGGTACACACTGCACCACATTGCGCTCGTCGCATGGAGACATAAGGTGTTAAGTCTCGTTACCCCAGTAATTACACTAGCTACAGCGCCCTTCAAACCGGAACACAGTAATGTTCACACACTACTATTTGGCGGTTGCAATAGGAGCTGCGGTGGTACCCACCCAGACGGTCTCCGGCAACAGAGACCTACCACCTGGTGAAGTAGTCTCTGCTAATAGTAGTATTTAGGTAAGTTGGTCCTTTAGGTCATCCACCAAATTACTTAGAACCTATCCTAGGTTCGGATGGTCAGCGGTAGCTATACCAGTAGTGGTAGAGTAACAGGGGTCATTGCTGACCCCAGGCCCCTCACAAGTTCAAAACTTATCCACCAAACGGATCAATGTATTATTCATTAAAGTTGGCAGCAGCTCCGCGGGCTCGTTACGCAGCACGTCCATTACATAACTTAGCACTTGAATAAGTTCACGCGGAATTCAATTACTTAAACGTCTGCCAAACGTTATGCACTAACTTTAAATTCGCTTGACGTCTTATTAACAATACGACATTACTTAGGAAAGTACAAAAATAACTTAGCACAACTTCATAACTTGTGCCACGAATCAAACCACTAAACAAGCAGTTTTAAGGTCATCGCTTCATAAAGTAACATATGTTTTTTACTATAATATACAACTTAATTGTTTTAAGTTAAAACAAGTAACTAAGCAATGTGTAAATATTACTTGTAATTACTACGGTAACGAGATTCAACTTGATAATCCTATTAGACGAGCGAGACATTCACCTGATTATAAGTGACATAATAAAGTAACGTTAGTTAGGATTACACGCTCGTCTTCGGACATGTCTCGTTACTCTAGTAATTTCACTAGCCACAACGTTATGCACAACACAGTAATATTTGCTAACTACTCTTTCGGTGTAAACGTCAGCGGTGGTACAGATCAGAAGCTAGTGAAATTACTAGGGTAAAGAGACTTATCAGTTAATGAAATTACTAAAGTAACAAGACATTACAGCTAATGAGATCACTGGGGTACCGAGACATAACAGTTAGTGAAATTACTGGGATATCGAAACATAACAGCTAGTGAAATTACTGGGATATCGAAACATAACAGCTAGTGAAATTACTGGGGTTTCGAAACATAACAACTAATGAGATTACTGGGGTAACGAGACATAACAGTTAGTGAAATTACTGGGGTTTCGAAACATAACAACTAATGAGATTACTGGGGTAACGAGATATAACAGCTAGTGAAATTACTGGGATATCGAAACATAACAGTTAGTGAAATTACTGGGGTTTCGAAACATAACAACTAATGAGATTACTGGGGTAACGAGACATAACAGCTAGTGAAATTACTGGGATATCGAAACATAACAGCTAGTGAGATTACTGGGGTAACGAGACTTAACAGCTGGTGATATTACTGGGGTAACGGGACATAACACATTACTTCTCAAGGCGAGGAGCGCAATGCGGTGCAGTGTATACCATCTTAACTAGCGCTGTGTTATGGGCAAGCGTATCACTTACCATCAGGTGAACGTTTTGCCCGACTCATCGCTTAGTAGAAAAGAATATAACTTAAAACTTAATAATGTAACTTCAAGTGACAGCGCAGTGCGAGTTCACAGGATCTGTACGAAATCCTTTTATAAGCGCTCACTATATTTGTGGAGCGACCCGGCGCCCGCCGACCCATCCCCGTTGGATATCACGACCGTAATCCCCGGTCACTTCCTTTTATTTTAACCCGCATTCTAATCTTAAACTTATATTCTACTTACACGATGTTAGATAACTTAGCTTTGAACTTACATCATTTAAGTTTTCATAAAAGATAATTATAAATACAAACTTTTTTGTTAGTAAAGTAATTTCATTGACTTGTATATACCCGTGAGTTTTTTTTTTTACTACTTTGCGACGAGACCAGCAAGACGTTGACCTGATGGTAAGTAATACGTTTGCCCATGACAACGTGGTGCTAGTTAAGATGGTACACACTGCACCACATTGCGCTCGTAGCCTTGAGACATAAGCTGTTAAGTCTCGTTACCCCAGTAATTACACTAGCTACAGCGCCCTTCAAACCGGAACACAGTAATATTTGCACACTACTATTTGTCGGTTGCAATAGGAGCTGCGGTGGTACACACCCAGACGGTCTCCGGCAACAGAGACCTACCACCTGGTAAGGTGGTGATGAATATAGAATAAATATACTATATTATTGGACAATATAATTTATAAAGTATATATCATTAAGTATAAGTTATTATTTTGAAACTATATTTTTTACAAAATATTCGATGGAAAAGGAAAAGGGAGGGGATGGAAGATAACATCGTTTCGTTATAGGAGTGTAACTGTCGTACTGTTCAAATGAGCGCAGTGCTTAAATTGAACTTAAATTACTTATGTTGAATACATTAACATTGTGAATAAAATAAATAATTAAGTAAACAGTTAAAAGAAATCTTTTAATAATAATTATTTATCACCAAATCTAGGTTAGATGTAGTAAGACATTAAATAAAGAAACAGACTAAATATAAAATGTAAGTAATTTTTTTTTGATTACGTCTTTGATTTTCATTGTGTTCAAGCCCACGATTCCCAACTGTGGGAAGTTTAATTATAAACAGACAAAAGGCTTGTCATAAACAATACAAAGATTTTTTTTTTTTAATTCTCTGAACATGAAACAGACAAACTGAGTAAACCATAATGTAGTTGATATATTAATAAAAGGTAGGTCCTACTGTTAGTAAGTTATATAGGTACGCAGCGGGTGGTCACCAGCAAGCGTGGTAAAGAGCAATGTGGTCAGATTATCTTTTATTTAAAATGTGTACCAAAGAACAATGAAGGCGGTTAAAGAATGAACTCCCGTCGCTGTGTAATGTAGGTGTTGATTTATGTTCGCGTCGTAAGCGTTTTACATTCTGTTTAATGTTTCGCTTTATAATACTTTTTCTGTACGTCACCTAACTTTAAGTGATGCTATTTGAAAGTATATTAACTAAACCTTCGAAAGAAATATGTATATGAAATATATCAGACTTGTGTGTTCAATATACGAAAGCGTCGTTTTAAGTTTAAGTTCATTATATAACTTAAAACAAGCTTTTAAAATAATAGTGATGAAAAACATACATACATAAAATATAAATTTTTATTCTGATTGTAAATATTAAAGTATTTTAGTTTAAGTGTAATTACAATTATATGTTAGTTGATTAAGTTCTTTTATGGTAATACTTTTATGACTTTATCTATATTTAGGTCTATTTCTATAAGATATAGTCTTTTGGAGTCACTACGAAATTCTCTTCAATTCTTTCAATCTTCTACGATCTTTTTAGATGATCATCGTTTTAAACAGAACATAAATTAAACTGGTGTTTATGTTGCTGAAGATACATAAACATCGTCTTGATCATATTTGTTTTTATCTCCTGAAAACTGTGTAATATTTACACAATATATCTAATGAAAAAGACGCGAAAGCTTATAAAGCTGTTCTCGAAAAGACATACGTTCGACCCTCGATATGAGCTTCAGATGATGAAAAGCATTGGTAAATGTTAAAATGTTTTAAGAATAACAATTCTTGTTGTTTAATAAATATTACTGTTAATTTAATATTCGGGTTCATATCTATGTAATAGGGTTCGTATCTATGTAATTGGTTTCATATCTATGTAATATTATATAGATATGGAACTTTGTTAAGGTGTTTAAAAAATTACGTTGAATTTCAATTAACTATCTCCTCGTGGGAGTAGTCCCAATAGTGGGAATATTGATATTCTATATTTCTTTCGTAGATCTATTTCTGGTGTAATAAAGATTTATTGCTATTATCACTTATCGCCGAGGCGAATTGCAATCGAAGCTCTCCGGTCCCGTTTAAGGGCCCTCTAAATAAATTTTCAAACGTTTATAAGCAACTGGTAAATCCTAATATAAAACGATAAACGCTTTAACGGCCATTACATCGGCTGTAGTTTTGTAGCGTCGTATTTGAAATTATCGACATTATGCGAACGCTACGGGCTGGTGGCCGTTAAATGGTGTACCGCTTTAATAGCATTTATACCGAAACGCTTTAGTGTAAGTGAAAACACATTAAGCCCTTGTTTGTTTGTGCTTTAGTTTGCTGCTTGTTGAATTATGTAAAGGTCGTAACGATCAACTTCACCAGCTAAGGATACGGTGTGAGCTTATGTTTACTTAATTATTTCATTTAAATAAATAACGAACTTATAAATATGTTCTATGTAATGATGTAGAACATTCTCGAATCGATTGGTAGAAAACTTCATATGTGATGGCAACGAAAGAATTATGTCAGGCTTTCCGGCTAGAATTATATCTAGTTTTTAACTCGGATAAAACCCGTAAACACTTATAAAAGTAAATAGTGTGGCTTATGGGATAACTAAACTAGAGTCGCACAGGAATTTTTTAATCGAACAGATTAACGCACGAGATTGCAGTTATAAACAGCCATTAAGTTTAATTAAGTCTCCTAGGATTTCACTTAACCATATGCTGCTTAATTAACTTATTCCACAGAAGCTTGGCCCCTGATTAAAAAAGATATCGTAAACGCTTATTTCCTGCTTTAATTAAAAATACTCTGCGCGGTTGCTTCTATCCTCCGATAGATGGAAGCACATGTTCACAATAATAAATTGTAACTGCTGGTATTATTTTTATTATTCCTACAAAGGGTTTAAACACTTGATCTCCCTTTCACTTTATATTAAGTGTCAATTAGGCCATGGGTTGTGAAGCCCCGATCTCTGCAATATTCTGGTTTCTGTATATTGACTGTGTACCACGTTTCTATGCACCGACGGCAGTTACAAATTATACTGCTCACAAGTAAATGTATTATAATGTAACATTATCATCTATTAGTTAATGCTAAGTTACTAACATAGGCCTTTGTCCAGCAGTAGGCGTCTATAGACTGATGATGATGATGAAGTTTCTAACATTTTTTATTGAAGTATTCTAGAAACAGTTTTCTTTTTTTCATTATGTCTTTAACCAACCCAATGGCTATTTTAATTACTAAGTCTCTCTTCAAGGATATTTTACAGGGTAAGTAAAGAAAGTAGAATATTTCTGCTCTCGTTACTGATCTTCATTAATAATGAGCGACACTGTCCGTGCTTGCATTTTAATGACCTTATGAAAGTTTAAAGAGATTTTGTTAGACCCATATTTAAAATTTAACTTCGCGTTAGAAATACTTCCATTATTTTTTATATCATAAAGCGATGTGACGTACAGTATTCCTTGTAGTAAGTGATTCTAATTAGGATATATACTATACCACATTGTTGGCGTAACCTACATAAGATGATAAACCTCGCTAACCCAGTAATTTTAATAGCTACAACGCATTTCTAATTGTAACAGTTATGTTGTAGTGAAACCTACCTATACCACCTCCGGTAACAGATCAACCAACAGTAAAATATATCAACTATGCACATAATTTTTATTAAATAAGAACAAAAACGTTTGCAGGTAAGTTGAAAAAATTTTATTGATTTCTATGAATTGTGGACTGCATTTAGTTTATTTGCCAAAAGATGGCGCCACGCATCAAGAAACAACACGTTGAAGTTACATAGGTATATGAGCTGTTTTAATAAATTGAACAATTATAATTTATACTTTCTAAATACATAACGTTTGTTATGTGAATTTAATAAAAACAAATTTGTTGAAAATAAATACTGCACTGAAATAATTCTGTCTGTCTGTCAGTTCTTTAGAGTTTGCACATGAAAGCGTTTACTTTATTTTAGTTAATAACAACAAATATAATTCGTAACGTTCACTTTTAGTTTATTAATTAAGATTTTTTCACATATCACAACCTCCGGCAAAAATTAACAACCATATTGACAGCTCTCTCTGACATACCGCCTAAAAAACGACAAATGTCAAAAATACAAATATTCAGTTGACATTGACGTTTTACATTTCCGAAAAGGTGCCTTACACTTTATATTAATTTTATACTTACTATTTATAAATAATATTACTACTACTTACTACTTATTAATAATAAATATACTTACTGATTACATACCATTGAGAATTAGGTAAAACCACGTAAAACTATGAGGAATAACATGGTATACATATGCAAGTCTTACACACATTATTGTGACAGCAGTAACAGGAGTTGCAGTGGTGTTATCAGTAATAACTTCTCGAAACTTCCATCTCCGTGATTTGAAGATTATTATCATTAAATACAATTGACCAGCGTACCCATCAAACTCGATCGGGAACGGCAGGTGTTACGAACAAAGTGGTAAAAAAAAAACCGATACGGAATTCTGAACAGATCGTTACAGTCGGCACGCCGGGGATAATAAAAACATTCCGAATGCAACATTTGACTATATTCAAGGATATCCAATGGGGTCTATTGTGTTTTTTTTTTTTGATCCCATAACGGCGTTGGAATTTCGATATAAACCCGAACATTTAACCTCAATACGGAATAACGCAATGGGATTTGTGTAGGTGAAGTTTTTAAGCAAACCTCCCCCTCTCTTTTACCTCACCCCCGTTCACCCGCTGCCGGCAGTGCACCGGCGGCGCTGTAACTGTACGGTCGTGTTATTTGTGAACGTTTTCGTGAAATCACAGATCAAACGCGTGTTGTTAAACAAACGATTCGAGCGATCTAATTCCGCGCCCTTTGATATTAGTGATTTGTGTGCGTTTAAATAAAATGGCCGTTTGATAAGTTTCGTGTGTTTTGTGTTTGTGTTGATAGATGCGGTTTTAAAAGGAATGGACTTTTGTGAATTACTACGTCTCGGTACGTATGAAAGATTTTCTTATTTAGCTGCGACTTACGACTGTGCTAACTCAATTTTGTTGGTTATATAAACTATTAATCGAGATTCTCAGTTAAATCTGATTAAAAGCTTTAAATGTGTATATACTATTAATATAATTAATAAAATAATATAATACTAATGTAAAATACAATTCTTGTTTGAATTAATTATAACAATACAATATATTACGTAATAGTTGATTTTATGTCGAGTCTCGTTAATCCAGTAACATCATCAGTAACGCCCTTCAGTATAGTTTTACTCATTACTGCTCGGCAGTAGGAGCTGTGGTGGTGCCTAGACGGACTAGTGACGGTCTAGCTCCCTATTCAAGGCTGAATAATTAAATTTAGCTGGAATGAATGAGCATTAAATTCTATTCTGTTTGATGAATAGGAAACTGCTCGCTGTTGGGTTCCGTACAAATGTTAGTTTTGGAAAAGATTTCATATAATGAAACTGCAATTTTTTGGTGGAGGGCGGTTGGGGGTTTAGGGTTTTATACAGATTATATTTAGTGAATATAAATAATGTAGTAAAATTGAACTGCTTTTGTAATTTACTGGTGGTAGGTCTCTGTTGCCGGTGACCGTCTAGGTACCACCGCAGTGACTATTGCAACCGACAAATAGTTGTGTGCAAACATTACTGTGTTCCGGTTTGAAGCGCGGTGTATCTAGTGTAATTACTGGGGTAACGAGACTTAACACCTTATGTCTTACGACGAGCGCAATTTGGTGTAGTGTGTACCATCTTAATTAGTAGGTGGTAGGTCTCTGTTGCCGGAGACCGTCTGGATGGGTACCCCCGCAGTGACTATTGCAACCGACAAATAGTTGTGTGCAAACATTACTGTGTTCCGGTTTGAAGCGCGGTGTATCTAGTGTAATTACTGGGGTAACGAGACTTAACACCTTATGTCTTACGACGAGCGCAATTTGGTGTAGTGTGTACCATCTTAATTAGTAGGTGGTAGGTCTCTGTTGCCGGAGACCGTCTGGATGGGTACCCCCGCAGTGACTATTGCAACCGACAAATAGTTGTGTGCAAACATTACTGTGTTCCGGTTTGAAGCGCGGTGTATCTAGTGTAATTACTGGGGTAACGAGACTTAACACCTTATGTCTTACGACGAGCGCAATTTGGTGTAGTGTGTACCATCTTAATTAGTAGGTGGTAGGTCTCTGTTGCCGGAGACCGTCTGGATGGGTACCCCCGCAGTGACTATTGCAACCGACAAATAGTTGTGTGCAAACATTACTGTGTTCCGGTTTGAAGCGCGGTGTATCTAGTGTAATTACTGGGGTAACGAGACTTAACACCTTATGTCTTACGACGAGCGCAATTTGGTGTAGTGTGTACCATCTTAATTAGTAGGTGGTAGGTCTCTGTTGCCGGAGACCGTCTGGATGGGTACCCCCGCAGTGACTATTGCAACCGACAAATAGTTGTGTGCAAACATTACTGTGTTCCGGTTTGAAGCGCGGTGTATCTAGTGTAATTACTGGGGTAACGAGACTTAACACCTTATGTCTTACGACGAGCGCAATTTGGTGTAGTGTGTACCATCTTAATTAGTAGGTGGTAGGTCTCTGTTGCCGGAGACCGTCTGGATGGGTACCCCCGCAGTGACTATTGCAACCGACAAATAGTTGTGTGCAAACATTACTGTGTTCCGGTTTGAAGCGCGGTGTATCTAGTGTAATTACTGGGGTAACGAGACTTAACACCTTATGTCTTACGACGAGCGCAATTTGGTGTAGTGTGTACCATCTTAATTAGTAGGTGGTAGGTCTCTGTTGCCGGAGACCGTCTGGATGGGTACCCCCGCAGTGACTATTGCAACCGACAAATAGTTGTGTGCAAACATTACTGTGTTCCGGTTTGAAGCGCGGTGTATCTAGTGTAATTACTGGGGTAACGAGACTTAACACCTTATGTCTTACGACGAGCGCAATTTGGTGTAGTGTGTACCATCTTAACTAGCAGGTGGTAGGTCTCTGTTGCCGGAGACCGTCTGGATGGGTACCACCGCAGTGACTATTGCAACCGACAAATAGTAGTGTGCGAACATTACTGTGTTCCGGTTTGAAGGGAGGTGTAGCTAGTGTAATTACTGGGGTAACGAGACTTAACTCCTTATGTCTTACGACGAGCGCAATGTGGTGCAGTGTGTACCATCTTAACTAGTACCACGTTATGGACAAGCGTATCACTTACCATCAGATGAAAGTCTAGCTAGTGTCGAGTAAAAAAAAAATCTAGTATAGATTTTATATATGTTTTCTTATAGCGTAGAAATGAGTTACAACTGTTGTGTAATTGATATCCGTCACCGCAACAATGTGCCGTCGGTTGCGACGGTCACCACTCATTGTAACATTATCCACGTCGTATTAGAATAATTTCATTGGCTACATTTTCAATTGGTACATAATACTACAGGAACCTGTCAATAAAGAGGTAGCGAGATAAAGGTAGCTCTTACTCATACCTATTAGGATATTTTTTATAAAAATTTTCGATTAGGTAACGATATTTAATACCAAAGGATTTTTTTATTTTATAAGACGAGCAAGACGTTCACCTGATGGTAAGTGATACGCCTGTCCATAACGTGGTACTAGTTAAGATGGTACACACTGCACCACATTGCTCTCGTCGCATTAAGACATAAGGTGTTAAGTCTCGTTACCCCAGTAATTACACTAGCTACAGCGCCCTTCAAACCGGAACACAGTAATGTTTGCACACTACTATTTGTCGGTTGCAATAGTCACTGCGGTGGTACCCACCCAGACGGTCTCCGGCAACAGAGACCTACCACCTACTAATTAAGATGGTACACACTGCACCACATTGCTCTCGTCGCATTAAGACATAAGGTGTTAAGTCTCGTTACCCCAGTAATTACACTAGCTACAGCGCCCTTCAAACCGGAACACAGTAATGTTTGCACACTACTATTTGGCGGTTGAAATAGGAGCTGCGGTGGTACCCATCCAGACGGTCTCCGGCAACAGAGACCTACCACCTGGTGGAAATGTATATTAAATATCTTTATATACAGAATTTGAATCTTGCACTTCAGATAGCTTTATATCTTATATCATTCATTCGTTAGGTAATTTTATTTAAATCTAACAAATTATTTTTTTCTCATTGTTTTACACCCGCCGTGTCTGTCTGAGTATTTCATGATCAACGACCCAAATTTACAGACGATGCGAAATGAATTATTAATATAACCCGCTTTATGTTTTGCCTGAAAAAAAAAGAAGCTTGATCATTATCTATTGCTGGAGATGTACCACCGCTGGTCCTGTTTCTTCTGACTGACAACAGTATGCAAATATTACTGTGTTCCGGCAGGGCGGTGTAGTAATAATAGTAACCCAATGGGTAGAAAGGTAACTACTTATGTTATAAAGTATAATATAGTGTATATCATCCTAACTGTTACCACTAGGGCATGAAGCATTAAGTGAACTTCATATTCTTTATTACTGTATCTATATATCTCAAAATTGAGATGTTAAGACTCAAGACGAATATGTTGTAGTGTATATCATCCTAACTGTTACCACTAGGGCATGAAGCATTAAGTGAACTTCATATTCTTTATTACTGTATCTATATATCTCAAAATTGAGATGTTAAGACTCAAGACGAATATGTTGTAGTGTATATCATCCTAACTGTTACCACTAGGGCATGAAGCATTAAGTGAACTTCATATTCTTTATTACTGTATCTATATATCTCAAAATTGAGATGTTAAGACTCAAGACGAATATGTTGTAGTGTATATCATCCTAACTGTTACCACTAGGGCATGAAGCATTAAGTGAACTTCATATTCTTTATTACTGTATCTATATATCTCAAAATTGAGATGTTAAGACTCAAGACGAATATGTTGTAGTGTATATCATCCTAACTGTTACCACTAGGGCATGAAGCATTAAGTGAACTTCATATTCTTTATTACTGTATCTATATATCTCAAAATTGAGATGTTAAGACTCAAGACGAATATGTTGTAGTGTATATCATCCTAACTGTTACCACTAGGGCATGAAGCATTAAGTGAACTTCATATTCTTTATTACTGTATCTATATATCTCAAAATTGAGATGTTAAGACTCAAGACGAATATGTTGTAGTGTATATCATCCTAACTGTTACCACTAGGGCATGAAGCATTAAGTGAACTTCATATTCTTTATTACTGTATCTATATATCTCAAAATTGAGATGTTAAGACTCAAGACGAATATGTTGTAGTGTATATCATCCTAACTGTTACCACTAGGGCATGAAGCATTAAGTGAACTTCATATTCTTTATTACTGTATCTATATATCTCAAAATTGAGATGTTAAGACTCAAGACGAATATGTTGTAGTGTATATCATCCTAACTGTTACCACTAGGGCATGAAGCATTAAGTGAACTTCATATTCTTTATTACTGTATCTATATATCTCAAAATTGAGATGTTAAGACTCAAGACGAATATGTTGTAGTGTATATCATCCTAACTGTTACCACTAGGGCATGAAGCATTAAGTGAACTTCATATTCTTTATTACTGTATCTATATATCTCAAAATTGAGATGTTAAGACTCAAGACGAATATGTTGTAGTGTATATCATCCTAACTGTTACCACTAGGGCATGAAGCATTAAGTGAACTTCATATTCTTTATTACTGTATCTATATATCTCAAAATTGAGATGTTAAGACTCAAGACGAATATGTTGTAGTGTATATCATCCTAACTGTTACCACTAGGGCATGAAGCATTAAGTGAACTTCATATTCTTTATTACTGTATCTATATATCTCAAAATTGAGATGTTAAGACTCAAGACGAATATGTTGTAGTGTATATCATCCTAACTGTTACCACTAGGGCATGAAGCATTAAGTGAACTTCATATTCTTTATTACTGTATCTATATATCTCAAAATTGAGATGTTAAGACTCAAGACGAATATGTTGTAGTGTATATCATCCTAACTGTTACCACTAGGGCATGAAGCATTAAGTGAACTTCATATTCTTTATTACTGTATCTATATATCTCAAAATTGAGATGTTAAGACTCAAGACGAATATGTTGTAGTGTATATCATCCTATAGTAAGTTTTATGAACAGTAAGACTATCTAGTGAGGTCCTTAATTTTTTCTAAAGATTATCAATTTTTGTTTTGTCATTAAGTTCAAATCAATTAAAATATAAGCTTCTGTAAAGCTCGTGGGAAGGTAAGCGTGTAGGCGACTTTTAATGCCAGTTCAATTTGGCTCAATGACAACCGCCATCTGTCGGCGAGTTTTTTTAATCCCATAAGCCTTAACGATAACTGCCTTACATTGATTATCTGTGAAAAAGGAAAGATTTATCCTTATTACTGTGCCCATGGGTGTCGTTCTGAAGGACTTTTTTATACGTTATTACTCTACTTGATTACTTTCGCTTTTTTTCTTTTATAAGTTTTAATAGAATTTGAATGAAAACACTATTTAGCTACTGAAGAATTTAGACGTTTACTAAAAACGATCGTTTTCATTCACTACTACATCGCTACATTAATCAATGAAGTTATAATAAAATTGTTCTTAGGAAACTTGTTGTATTGTCTTCATGGAATCAGTTTACTTACTTTTAGGTTAAAGACACTTAACTATTAATTAAATATATATTAATAAATAGCTCTTTTAATGTTTAAACTAGAGGGACTTGGACAAAGAAAAGGCATATCAACCATGAGTTCTTTCGATTGAAGCTAAAGCTACATCGGGATCGAACCCGTGTCTCTTTGATACGAAACTAGGCTATCACAGCTTCTTTAAAAGGAAACCACAAAAATTTTAACATTTTTATAATTTTGTTTAAAAATATTGCGATAGTTAAGAGGAATTTTTATATGTACCCTGGTCTTTAGATATTCACCAATTTCCATTCGCTTCACAAAAGTTACTTTGTATTAAGGTATCGTCCTTGAATGCTAAGATGTTAAGTGGCTGAATAATTTAAACACTTTCGTCCACTTTTTATTAAAAAATATTATTATAGCTCTTTTTAGGCTTTTAAAAATTGCTTTTTTACTAAAACTGAAAATATTATGGAGAAAGTTTTCTTGTGAAATATTAATTAATCTTTAGTCTCTTTTTATAAAGAAACTGTGTTTTTTACTCTCTCCGCGACGCAGTGGCTAATCATGGTCCCTGGTTCGATTCCAGATACAAAATTGATTTATTAGAAGAACCTTACTGTTTACTTCTTGAATTTCAATGAGACTGAATGATGTATAATGTTAAGTTATCATACTCAAGCAGCTAAAATAATACTTTGGAATTGAACTTATGAAGTTTGTGTTACCTAGTAAACTATTGAGCCATAAGGCAGTTGAAGATCCATACTAAACTAATATATTTGTATGTATGTACAAAGGCGTTGTCTGCTACGACGGTGCCAAGCATGCAGAAATGTGGCAGAGGTTAGAAATGAATGTTGAATGCAACTGAATTAAATGCAGAGCATGCAATACTCCGCATGTACCAGATGATGATATACCAGGCGATGAATAAATTCCTCGGTTCATACATTTCTGTACTACGTAGTGAATAAAAACGAAATAATGAGCTTACATGTACTAATAGAAGTTTATATGTAAGCAGCTCGCAGCTCCTATTTCAACCGCCAAATAGTAGTGTGCAAACTTTACTGTGTTCCGGTTTGAAGGGCGCTGTAGCTAGTGTAATTACTGGGGTAACGAGACTTAACACCTTATGTCTTAACGACGAGCGCATTGTGGTGCAGTGTGTACCATCTTAACTAGCACCGCGTTGTCATGGGCAAGCGTATCACTTACCATCAGGTGAACGTCTTGCGCGTCTCGTCGCATAGTAGTATAATAAAAAGAGTATATATTATAGTTACAGGTAAAGTACAAGTTAGTGTTTGAAGGACGTTGTAGCTAGTATTATTAAGCACCTAGAAAGTCTCCGGCTACGGTCGTGTTCTGATAATTTTCGTCTAACACCGGGATCTCATTCGTTAGTTAATCGTGTAAAGTTTTGTCATTAATAATTTATTAATTATCCAATACAGTTAAGAGATTTAATTGATCTTTACATTACCTAGTAATGACAGATGAAATTTTAAGTTAAAAAAGGTATATGTATTTTTATAAAACATGATGTTACGATTACATCACTAACTTAATTTTTACGATTTGACCAATGTCCAATGAAATATATTTTTGCTGTATCTCACATTTGTCCAACGGCGTAACGATTTCTTAGGTGTGTACACTCCGGCGCGTTACTACACTCCCGGGCACATCTATCGGCCCACCTAGTGTTTAAAGTTTTAACGGTGCCTAGCTAAAAATAAATGTTAGGTGGAGCAATAAGTTTTAATGCAGTTTTAAAGCTGATTTTTTGGTCAACCCTTAGGTATGTTTTTTCTTTTTATTTCGAATTCAGGAATATGAAAAAAAAAAAACGAAAATTCGAGTCTGTTAATTGTTTTCAACGACCCAGGAATGGAGAAAACTTAATTTATTTCGCAAAAGTTGAATTTTTTTATTGATGTTTCCGATTATTGGTTCCATAAAAAGGCAAATCTAAACTTAGAGCCAGTTGTGACCAAAAGTATGGATACTCTGCCTGAAATTGTCGCCCAAGTTGTAAAACTTCTGCCGGCCATATCAATTCGAAATTACAAAAAAAATTAAAAAAAAACATACATAGGGGTTGACCAATAAATCTGCTTCGAAACTGCGTTAAAACTTATTGCTGCACCTAACATTTAATTTTAGCTAGACACCGTCGAAACTTTAAATACTGGGTGGTGGGCCGATAGATGATAATTTTAAAACGTATTAGAGCTGTTGTGTAACTAATTTTATCATTCAAACGATTCTATAACGCGATCGCTTCAAAAAGTATATCATACATATAATAAAGATAAAAAAATAAGCTATAAATTTGGAAACTGGATATTCTTCAAAGTATTGAAATGATACTATTCAAAGGTAAAATAAATCAAAGGTAAAGAAAATCAAAGTAAGATACAATATAATTTGTTAATTAGATGACTTTAATTAACAATATTGGATTTCTAGATTTTCTTTGATGTCTATTATTATTCAATTTCTTTTTAGTGCTTCACAGAAGATCATGTTTAAAAAGAAATGGCAATATTTGTTATTAAAGAGACTACGAACTTTATTGTCTTTGGCATAGTGGCTAAACGATTGCTTTGTAAGGAGATTCCCTCTTTGATTCCGAAGGCATGTATGTTTGGTGGTAAATCTTTGTAAATCTTTTCAGTCTATTACCATCATCATGTTTTAAATCTGCTTATAACAGTATCGTTGTTCTTACTGTAAATATTTGAATTGAAATAAAAGACTTGAAATATTTGTCGGTGAAATGTGTCATTTGCAGGCACACAGCTCCATGACATCTTCCCCTAATTTTAGGGTGACAACAATAGAAAATTAGTTAACTCTCAACCCTCCTTAGGGTTGGTGAGAGAGTTAGCTAATTTTCTTTTAATTACCGAAATAAGTATTGTACTTCATTTGTAAACGCCTCAATAGGTATAAAATATTTGAATATAAAACATAGATTTCTAACACAATCTTAATCTTTACATTGTGGGTGAACTGATGTCCAGCTGTGGGACAGATGTAGATTGATATAACAAATATATGAATTATAAATAAATAAATACTCTTTATTGCACTCAAAGTAAAGTAATGAACAGACAAATTTATGAACAATGACAATGTACAATGGGCGGCCTTGTTGCTTTAAAGCAATCTTCCAGACAACCCGCTGGAAAATAGGACATAAATAGTAAGAGAAAAAAGAGAAACCAGTGGTGCACTAGATAAATAAAAACATTTTAGAATGGGCAACAGTAAGAGGAAGATGCAGGTTAGATTTTAAGATAGTATTCTGTTAATGCTGTTTTGAAGGAAAATTATGATTTGGCAGTTCGAATGTGGACAGGACTATTACATTTTTTTTTTGTATTTATATACATATACATTATTGACAGATAATGTCTTGAAACCCTTAGTAGGTTTGTTAAGACATTACATTCCCTTATATATTAGAAATACATTTACATAAAAAAATAATATTACATACGTACTAAGATTATCATTAACTTATATCTATACTTATTAATGTTAATCTACCCCCGAATTTATTGTGACTTTCATAATATATATGCTTTAATAACTAAAATATTTTATTAAGATTATTTAACGATTTTGCGTAAGGTGCGCCAGTTGATGCCTTATTAATATACATTTAGAAAACTTATTCCCAATATAATAATGTCCACAAATGGCGGTATAAATATATAAAGCGCGGTATAAAAGACGGCGTGCGTTGCGAACAGAACTCTTACTCTACATATCTGTGTATTTATTTCACTATCGTTCCTCTTCTCATCCCCCTTATAAAACTGCCCTGCTCTTCAACCCTACTCCATCCAATACTTCCTTGCCTATCTCCTCTCCTCTTTATAGTATTTCTATGTACATATTTATGTATTTATTTATAACGTCAGCTCGCGGATGCCGGATCCGCGAGCCCAGGGTCCGATGTAGCCTTGTTGACGGTCTTAAAGGTGACCCAAAGCAAGAACATCATTCATCATTAAAAGAACACAACTCATTCGCTTGTCGGCTGTTAGACAAGACGTTTGTCTGCGTATCTAAATGTTATGCAATGCTTTGAAGTTACATTTAGACGAAAGTTTGGCCATATAGTATTACTTGGTTGGTTTTATTTTATTTCCATAATCAGGTGATTTAAAGTTTTTTTTGTTAATAATTCTACGTCGAATCCTAAATGTACTATAAATCCATTGGTAAAAGACTACTTAAGAAACTTTATTAGTTTCGCCATATATCTGAGCAAACTCTTCGGTTCTTCTCTTAGTTCGGGCACAATTCACACTTCGGCGAACAGATTTGATTCATTACAATTCGTAACTTATTAGCTTATTACTTAGAGTGTCCCGACCCCTGTGCCCGTGATCTACAATCCATTTTCCTATACAAATTACTAGTACAGCACCAAGGTACACGAGGTGGTCAAACTTTGAAATCATATTCGCTCTTTCATTCCCATACAGTCCATTTAAAGTAAACCACCTCGCTTCTATTTCTGCCTTCAAACACTAGTGTGCAAATATTAGTTCGAAAGCTACGAGCATGTTATGGTGTTGTTCAAGGTTGTAATCATTACCATCAGGTAAACGTTTCGCACATCTAATAAAAAAAAGTAAATATTTTTTATACTACTATGCGACGAGACGAACAAGACGTTCACTTGATGGTAAGTGATACGCTTGCCCATGACAACGTGGTGCTAGTTAAGATGGTACACACTGCACCACATTGCGCTCGCCGCCTTGAGGCATAGAATAGAATAGAAAATACTTTATTGCACACCAAAAGATACAGAAAATTAACAGATCACATTGCTTGTTATATGATAAATGCAGCGGGCGGTCTTATCACTATGAGAGATTTCTTCCAGACAACCTTTGGATGGAAAATATGTAAAGTAATAAGTAAATTGGGTGCGGGTTTTTATTAGGAAATATAATATTTAAGAATAGATGTAGTAACATATACTTATATACACATACATGAATACTCAAAGTAACTTATTATTACATTTATAATGAAAGATAGAATTTATTGACAAGGTTCTTAAAAGCTTGCAGTGACTGTGCCTGTCTAATTGTTAATGGTAAGGCATTCCATAAACGGACGGCCTCAACAGAAAATGATTGGTCCATGAATTTGGTAGAATGTTTTGGAACTTTTAAGATAAGATTTTCAGTTGATCACAGACATTGAGAGTGGGAGTTATGAAGAAATTGAAAGCGTTGTTTAAGATAAGATGGATACAAAGGATTAAAGAGAATGTTGTATAGAAGAGAAAGTATATGAGTATTCCGACGACGACGAATTGGCAACCACTTCAGCTTATCACGGAAATGCGACACACCGCCAAAGGTGTTGTCTCTTTACCCCAGTAATTACACTAGCTACAGCTCCCTTTAAACCGGAACACAGTAATGTTTACACACTACTATTTGGCGGTTGAAATAGGAGCTGCGGTGGTACCTAGACGGTCTCCGGCAACAGAGACCTACCACCAGGTGAAAATGTATATTAAATATCTTTGTATACAGAATTTGAATCTTGAACTACAAATAGCTTTATATATTACATTATTCATTCGTTAGGTAATTTTATTTAAATCTAACAAATTATTTTTGAAGTGAAACTTCTTTATCGGGGTTAGAAAAAAATTTAGTGTAACACTTTTTCGTTACGCGTCACATTTTAACGTTACGTAACGTAACGTGATTCGAAGTATACTTTCTCCAGCGGAATAGGGATTGCTAAATGTCTCCAATGTATTTTGCGACCCGTTTTGAGTAGTTTAATTTTTGAAATCCAGGTGGCGATTGCATCGACTTCCATAAGAGCCCATGACGCGCTTTGAGTAGTGATGACTTTGCCCACTAGGTGGTGTCGTGCAATTGCCATTCACCAATAGCATATCGTTTTAACGGACTTACTCCTGCCACTATACTTGACCGTTTTTTCTATTGCACGCTTATTTATTCCCAACGCTCTATAGTGACGTGATAAATATATATATATGTTATATTGAAGTGATCAGCAAAATCAAAGGGTTTATTTTAATTCTAATTCCAGTGAATTTCTAAAAAAAGTAAGTAATTACATCTTTTTTTCTAATACTTAGGTGTAATTATGGTATTTATTTTTCCACGTTATATAAAATTAACCTCAGTTTTTGATTGTATTTTTCAATACACTAACACGTGGCTGTAATTATGGTATCAATTTTTTCTAATACTTGAATGTTTATTGTGGTATTTATTTATTTTTCTAAAATATTCAAAGTCAACCTCAGTTTTTGATTGCATTTTTCAAAACACCAACACGTGGGCGTGATCATGTTATTTATTTTTCAAGTTTTCAAGTTATTTAAGCTTAACCTTTGTCATATATATAAATACATATATATATATATATATATCGGCGCAACAATACTATTTACTTAATCAAAATTAATGAAAATTGAATCATAATTATTTTCTTAATGCTAAAATAATTGATTTATCGTTATATAAGAACAATACATGTAAACAACCGTTTAAAAGTATTTGTAAAAAAACAAGCTACCCTCTCTCCCTTCTCCACTCTTAAAATAACTACCCCCTCTCCTTTCCCCACTCTAGATATAAATACGAGTGGTCGCTATCGCAGAGGCCATTCGGGCGCGAGCGGTCGTACAGAGTAGAGCTCTAGAGTTGTGCTTGTATGCCTGTGCTTAAATAAAAAGATAGTGTTGAAGAAGCAAGTTTTTGAAGTGAAACTTCTTTATCGGGGTTGGAAAAAAATTTAGTGTAACATTTTTTCGTTACGCGTCACATTTTTCCGTTACGCGCTATCTTTTTCTTATCCCTACCACGCGTGATTCGAAGTATACTTTCTCCAGCGGAGTAGGGATTGGTAAATGTCTCCAATGTATTTTGTTTAATACCACGCTGGGTTATTCATCAATTGCGTAATTATTTTATTATTAATACAAATGTAAAATTACTCGATACTTTATAATTACAATAACAATATAAAATTACAAATTGTTTAAAGAAATGTCTAAAAGTGTCTACTTTTATTAATTTGGTTCTTAATCGTATTGATTTTAGCGGATTGAACAATATGCTAGCCAAGCGGAACCGTCGGTAACAAATCTTAATAAGTTATCATGTAACGCGTCAACATAAATACAGAGAAACATGCTGAAATATTAATATAAATTCATCAAAAAGTAATTAATGATTAACAATTAACAATTAGTAATTATTTTGTAATTAACAAGAAACATTATCGTTACTACATATTTGCTTAAATACTGTTAAAATTAAGTTTAAACAATTTTAAAAATAGATGGGAGCACTACCGTGCGCCCATATGTACAGCCAGAAATTCCATACTCACGGTTTCGTCGAGATAAGTTTGCTTATAAAGAATTTAACCACAAGTTTTTAAACAATATGTTTGGTTATAAGTGCTCCGTTTGTGATCGATTGTGGTTTAAGTTAGATTTAAAATCACCACGTGCTGAAGATGAACAATTATTGAAACTGAAAATATGGAACTTGAGCAATAGATTATGTAACATATGTTAAATAAAATATAAAATATCTTTTTAAATTAATCAAAATACTTTTATTTTTACATAATTAAACTTTGTAATTATCCTGCCCTTGTTATATATATTCATCTCATTCTTTTGTCGATTTAGTGAAGTTTCACTTCTATCGTGTGTGAATCGCACACACACCTTTTTTTTCTCATTGTTTTGCACCCGTCGTGTCTGTCTGAGTATTTCATGATCAACGACCCAAATTTACAGACGATGCGAAATGAATTATTAATATAACCCGCTTTATGTTTTGCCTGAAAAAAAAAGCTTGATCATAATCTATTGCTGGAGATGTACCACCGCTGGTCCTGTTTCTGCTGACTGACAGCAGTATGCAAATATTACTGTGTTCCGGCAGGGCGGTGTAGTAATAATAGTAACCCAATGGTAGAAAGGTAACTACTTATGTTATAAAGTATAATATATATTTGGCGGTTGAAATAGGAGCTGCGGTGGTACCTAGACGGTCTCCGGCAACAGAGACCTACCACCTGGTAAAAATTATTACTTAATTCGGATTTTTTATTTAGTTTGATGCCTCGTTTAATAAACGAGACGAGAACAGCTTATGCACCCTCATCCGCTGAAAGCGGGGCCCCTCGTCTGCTAATGGCTGCGTCGGAGTGCACACCCATCTATTGTGTTGGAATGAGCAAGCGTGTGCCGTACTTGTTAAACTCACCTGTCAGCCGAATTGCGGGTCCACTTCATTTTCAAAGCAACGCGAAAATCCTTTGTCTGGTATACACTCCCGGACATATCTATCGGCCCACCTAGTGTTTAAAAGTTTTAACGGTGCCTAGCTAAAAATAAATGTTAGGTGGAGCAATAAGTTTTAAAGCTGATTTTTTGGTCAACCTTTATGTATGTTTTTTTTTTAATTTTGAATTCAGGATTATGAAAAAAAAATTCGAATCTGTTCATTGTTTTCAACGACCCAGGAATGGAGAAAACTTGTTTATTTCGCACTAGTTGGATTTTTTTTTTGATGTGTCCGATTATTGGTTCCATAAAAAGGCAAATCTGAACTTAGAGCCAGTTTTGACCAAAAAATATGGAGACTATGCCTGAAATTGTCGCCCAAGCTGTAGCACTTCTACCGGCCAAATCAATTCGAAATTACAAGAAAAATAAAAAAAAAAAACATACATAAGGGTTGACCAATAAATCAGCTTCAAAACTGCATTAAAACTTATTGCTCCACCTAACATTTATTTTTAGCTAGACACCGCCGAAACTTTTAACATTGGGTGGTGGGCCGATAGATGTGTCCGGGAGTATATATTTCGTTTTATTAAATTTTTTACTTAACTTGATTTGCTTTTGGCTTGGGACCTTGGTGTAATGATTTATGGCTGACGGGATTATGCGGTTCCTGTCTTAATGTTAATTGATTAAATCCTTAATGACTATATCTGTTGAGTGATAGGAAGATAACTCCTTGAGTCCATCGGACTGTAAAAGTAATGTTTAATGACTGCTTGACGGTAAACGGTATTATTTTAAATTACTATTCAATGATGAATTAAATTTGTTAAATATTATATATGTTTTAAATTCATCTGTTCGTTAAAATTTCATTAGTTATAATTTTAAGTTTAATAGTAAATTATCATAAATTCAAACATGTTTTTGTAATTTTTGTGCGGGTATCAAAAGAAACGTGCCGGCGGTACGGACACGGTCGCGCACCGTCCGCCGTAGTGTACGGACTTCTTAAGAAATCACTACGCTGTAGGATAAATATAAGAAAACTGTAAAAATATATTTTATTGGAAGATAGGTAATATCCAAAATGATGTTAATGGTAGTTAGTGTTTCGACATGTATAAGTAATAATTAAAAAAAAAACCTTTGGTTTACGAAACCATATTTTTCTTGTTTATAATAAAATGGATTATGTTTCTATAAGCTGCAAGAATTATTTGTAATCCAATATACTGAATGCTTCTCCACTTACTTCCTTCATATTTGTTATGAGGTATTATGTTTACTTTTCTTAGTTAAGTTCAATCATATAATTAAATTTAAATGATATATAGAATATCTTTATCGAAAACTCTCTTAGTTTATCAGACCAAACTCATAGATATTTGATAGTAGTGAGAATTATATACACTACACCAAATTTTACTCAAGACAAGATGTTTTCATTACCCCAGTAACTTCACTAGCTACCTTTCAGACTGGAACACATAGTGGTATCTATCTAGAGCTAGACAGTCTAAAGAAATTTCACCAGTATGAATTTATACTATCATATGAATTTGTACATAATATCCTCAGTTTTTAATATACTAGTTTTTTATTTAGTTTTTAATATACCTTTTTTATGTTTAATTCTACTATTTCATTTGTAACTTTAAGAATATAAAATGTTGTTATATAATTTATTTAATGTTTATATGTAAAGTGGTTTTGTTTTTTGTTATTTTTGTAACTATTTACCTTCTCTACCGCATTAGGATAAGCGTGTAATGGTAGTAGCAAGAAAGTGTGTGTTTTTATGAATAAATAAAAATGTTTTATGTTTTAAATTAAAATCTTGGTTAGGTTAGGTTAGGTTAGTCGAAAGGCGAGTCGAATCCAGCACAACGCATCGCACTCTATCAGTGAGGGCTTACGTGGTATTATATTTCTGAAAGGTAACGGATTCTAATACATGCAGAGGTACTGCGGTTGGTGATATTAAAATGGATCCGGTTTACTGAATTACAATCCCTCCAATTTTGTCAGGGATCTGTATAACAAAGCCGGGTTCGACGTGTAATGGAAATACAATATAGTATATATATATTGTCGACATACAAAAGGACATTATTACATTTGCATAGTATATTCAAATGGATCTCTATTATATAACGAGTACGTACTTCAAAAATCCTTAGCAAAGGAATTCAAGTTTGTGAAAGTTATATATTTTATAACCTCTACCGCATCAGGTTGTAGTCATGATGAACAAACGAATCATCACATCATTTGTCAGTGTCACGACTTCACAATTAGCTGTAAGTATACATTTATTTAAAATCCAAAATAATCACCAACTTCTATATAAGTTGATGGGAATTAAAGTAAATTATAAAGCGAGGAAAGAAATGATATAATTTTCTTGCACTACCTGTTCTCAGTAGAACTTCCTTTATATCCTTATTCATTGTTAATATTAAGGAAATACATTTTAATAACCTTCTCCAACAGTCAAATTCGAAGGGCGCTGTAGCTAGTGAAATTACTGGGGTAACGATATTTAGTATTTTACTTCTCAAGGCGACGATTACATGTGGTTCTGACTGCACTGATAGAAAAATGCTTCTCAAAGGTTTCTCATCCAAACTGTGATGTCTGTATCCAGCGGTGTCTCCTAGTTTGTGGTGTTGTGTATCATCCCAACTGGGGCCGTGTTATCACTTTTTTTTATATTACTTTGCGACGAGACGAGCAAGACGTTCACCTGATGGTAAGTGATACGCTTGATAACAACGTGGTGCTGGTTAAGATGGTACACACTGCACCACATTGCGCTCGTCGCCTTGAGACATAAGGTGTTAAGTCTCGTTACCCGAATAATTACACTAGCTACAGCGCCCTTCAAACCGGAACACAGTAATGTTTGCACACAACTATTTGGCGGTTGAAATAGTCACTGCGGTGGTACCCACCCAGACGGTCTCCGGCAACAGAGACCTACCACCTGGTAAGTCGTCATCACTTATCATCACGTGAACGTCTGCAAACATTTAAAACACTCGGGGTAATTAAAATCTAAATTAACGGCACACGCCCGCTCTCCACACCCTATGTGTTAAACTTTTTAACGAACCTTTCTGCATCGTCGGTTTAAATGGGCATCCCTTACGAATCCGTAGTACTTAAGCCGGCAATCACCCCTTCCGCTTCCTGTTTTTAAAAAAAAAGTCCAGGGTTTGATACCCAGCAACCGCAATGATATCGAGTGGGGGAGGGGCTCGTCTATTGACCTCTTTTGTGGCGGGCTCGATGAAATCGCGTTTCTCTTGTTTAAAGCCGCTTTAATGCTTTTTTCTTTCAAATGTTTTTTAATATTTCCAAAGTATTTCTTTCGCGCCTAAATAGAGAGCGTTGAGTTGTGTTTCCGTTCTTTTAGGTTTGTTCGTGAATTATTTTTTTTTTTTCCTATTTATTACTTGGGGTCGCTTATATTTCTTTGAATAGACCTTAATATAATTTCGTTCCTTTATGAGATTCTCAGAGATTTTTTTTCTATAAATTTAAACAACATACTACATTGATTCTTGTCTATGGACCATTAACGCCATATTTAAATTCTTTTTCTTAACTTATCAATGTGATGATAATCTTTGAGTCGTTACATAAAAGAATTTCACTAACTACAACTCTTCAAACTGGGACATAGTAACCTTTTTATTTGACTATTTTATAGTAGAAATAGCAGTTTTGTACATTAGAGATAAGTTACTTAACTAAAGCAAGTTTTCTGCCAAATGAGGACGACCTGGAACATTCTTTGTGTACATCTTTTTTTTTTATTATAAGTTTTTGGTTTGTATATATAGTAAATATTTCAATTAGGATGTAAACAAAATATTGTAATGTAATATATGGTAAATAATATAATATATGTGGTATTTAGGCGTCGTGATCTAAACCAGCAATCCACGCAATCACCACCACGCTTTTCTAGATCCTCTCGTTCCCGTTGTCGCTCTGACACTCTGTCCTTCCATTGTTTTTCCTTTACTTTTTAATTCCCTTCCATCCTTTTTGCTTCACACTATCTCCTTACAACCTGCTTACATTCCATACAGTTACATTCCTACATATATATTTAGTAAAAATAATAAATAACTAATTCAATAAGTTAATATTTATTGCTGTTTTAGTTTGCGTACGGCAACCCTTTCATATTCGAACACTTGAGAAAAACAAACAATTTACATAATCGATAATATACATCGAAATTAATCCAATTAAGTTGTGAATATTAAAACGGTGTGCGTGTGTGAAAATTCCAATGTTTTCGTATATGAACAACGCGACCATGATAATAAACTAGTTAGCAGTAATATATTTACATAAGTGCTAATTTAATTAAATGTTAATTACTATTTATTACGACCAACATCCGGTTCCAAATAGATACATTTAACTATCTTTATTATATGATACGTTTTAGCGGCATTTAAATATCAATTTTTTTGTTAAGTCAGTTAGTTAATAATTACTGTAGGTAGGTCTTTGTTGTCAGACCGTTTAGGTTACTACAAACAGTAGTGTGCAAATATTACTGTGTTTCGGTTTAAAGGGTGTTGTAGCTAGTGTAATTACTGGGGTAACGAGACTAAACACCTTATGTCTCAATGCGACGAGCGCAATGTGGTGCAGTGTATGCCATCTTAACTAGCGGGGCGTCGACTAAATGATTATTAAAAATATATAATTTGTATATACATAGAAATTATGAACATTAATTTTTTTGTAGTACGTAATATTAAATATAAAACTTTGCCAATAATATTTGTAACTAAGCGAAAATTACTTAAGTTGGAAACAGTTTAGATAGATAGCAGCACTGTTTCACCGCAGTGTTTTTGTTGAGTTGCCAGTCTTTCGCCTACTGTCGGCGGGGGCACACCTCTTGAAGTGATTATTATAAAATACATATTTATAATGTTAAACCTATTATCTTTTTTACTGTGACTGTGTATCGACGTTATAACGATATGATATTGTAAATATACTCCCGGACACATCTATCGTCCCACCACCCAGTGTTTAAAGTTTCGACGGTGTCAACCCTTATGTATGTTTGTTTTTGTAATTTCGAATTGATTTGGCCAGCAGAAGTGCAACAGCTTGGGCGACAATTTCAGGCAGAGTATCCATATTTTTTGGTCAAAACTGGCTCTAAGTTTAGATTTGCCTTTTTATAGAACCAATAATCGGAAACACCAAAAAAAAAAATCCAACTTGTGCGAAATAAAAAGTTTTCTACATCCCTGGGTCGTTGAAAACAATGAACATACTCGAATTTTCGTTTTTTTTTCATAATCCTAAATTCGTAATTAAAAAAAGACATACATAAAGGTTGACCAAAAAATCAGCTTTAAAACTGCATTAAAACTTATTGCTCCACCTAACATTTATTTTTAGCTAGGCACCGTTAAAACTTTAAACTATTGTATTTTACTGGTCGTAGTTCTGTTGCCGGAGACAGTCTAGTTACCACCAGAGCTCCTATCTACCGGCAAATATTACTGTGTACGGATTGAAGGTTGTTGTAGCCAGTTAAATTACAGGGGTAACGAGACTTAACTTATGTCTTAAAACGATTAGTGCAATGTGATATGTATATCTAAACTATCATTATATTGGTAAACGTATTACTTAACATTAGGTGACTATCTCGCTAGTTTCATGCAATTAGAATAGAACCCGTGACTGTATGTATTTGCTTCTTTAACCGCTGCGCTGATTGTGTTATATCTCGATGTTTACCAACTGAACTCCCACATCGCCCTAATTCTGTTCCCTTATCAATATATCCGGCGGAACTGTTAATCCTTTCTCATACACCCTTATCAAGAGTCACTTCAAGTGAGGTCTATTCATAATATCCGTTAGTAAATAACTTATACATGGAATTGATATCGATCAATGGACAGAGAAAGATATGTTTGTCTAGTAAACAGTGAAAACAACTTTATCAAGAAGGTTCTCTTATTTTTTCTTCTTTCCTGTTGTAGAAAAGCTTAATAGAAACATTATATTTCATATTCCCTATGAATGTAGATTTAAAAACAATTGTTTTTTTTATACTACTTTGCGACGAGACGAGCAAGACGTTCACCTGATGGTAAGTGATACGCTTGCCCATGACAACGTGATGCTAGTTAAGATGGTACACACTGCACCACATTGCGCTCGTCCCCTGAGACATAAGGTGTTAAGTCTCCTTACCCCAGTAATTACACTAGCTACAGCGCGCTTCAAACCGGAACACAGTAATGTTCGCACACTACTATTTGTCGGTTGCAATAGGAGCTGCGGTGGTACCCATCCAGACGGTCTCCGGCAACAGAGACCTACCACCTGCTATATAATTTAATATTGGTTTATTATTTATTTATTTATTTAAAATCTTTATTGTAAACGCCAAAACGATACAATGGGCGGACTTAATGCCTAGTGGCATTCTCTACCAGTCAACCCCGGGAGAATGTTTGACAGAGGAATGGCGGGTGCTAATTCTTGATTAAATTAATACAGACATATATACTTACATATATACATATATAATATCTACATATATACGTACATAATACTTACATATATACATATATAATATCTACATATATACGTACATAATACTTACATATATACGTACATAATACTTACATATATACGTACATAATACTTACATATACAAACTTACATACATACATAATATTTAATTAGTTTATTATGAGATGTGCTCGTGTTGCAGTAAATGGCTTTTCAAACGTCTTTTAAACATAGCTTACTTGGCGCATTCGTGACGTCAGAGGGCAGGGCGTTCCAAAGTCTTATAGCTCGTATACTAAAAGAGTTTTCAAAAAACGTGGTACTATGCTGTGGAAAGAGTAATTTGTGACAGTTAAGAGATCTAGGCACTCGTTCCTGAGTAGAAGACAGAGGTAGGAATTTTTCCTTTAGGGTAATTCGGAGAAGCAGGGTTGTTAATATAGAGTAAAGAGTTAACAAGATTCTGGAGTTTGCGCCGGTGACGCAAAGGGAGCCAATTAAGTGTTTTACGATATGAGGAAAATATGGTCATACTTGCGTAAGCCGAAGATAAATCTTATACAGTTGTTGACGAGGCGCTCCAACTTGTTAGAAGATTTTTGCGATAAGTCCGGGTAGCATACATCCGCATAATCAATGACAGGGAGAATGAGAGACTGAATAAGGACAAGCTTGGTTTTATGGGGAAGAAAATTTTTAAAGCGATAAAGAATACGCAGGGTGGCAATGACTTTACGGCCTAATCTCCGAGACTTGCACATCCCAGGTCATGGTGGTATCCATATGTAGGCCAAGATTTTTAATCGTGCTGGAGAATGGGATCACATTCCCATTATAAATAACAGGATCCAAGATTCCATAATCAATTTTAGCAATTATCCTGGCACTACCTGCAATCATTGCTTTAAATTTTGATGGATTCACTGTTACGCCATAACTGTTCGACCACTCACGTAAGGCGTGGAGGTTATTGTTCAGGCATGTAATAGCACCATTAAGGTTAGGAATGGTAGATTGCACGTAAAGTTGCAGATCATCCGCATACAGATGGTACGAGCAGTCGAAGATTTGTGTGATAGTGTTAATAAACATTGAAAATAATATGGGAGATAAAATTCCGCCTTGCGGCACGCCAACGTCGATGTCTGACCACGCAGAAAACTGCTGGCCAGATCGCACTGACTGTTGGCGGTCGCGAAGATATGATGAGAACCAGTCCAAGGCAATAGGCGAAAAACGCAAATGCGAAAGGATGGTTAAAAGAATATCATGGTCCACAGAATTAAAGGCGTTTGAGAAATCAACAAGTACAATCACGGTTACCTTATGTTCATCCATGCCTTTTCTAATGTCATCAGTTATTTTGATGAGCGCAGTGGTGGTACTATGGCCCGAGCGAAAGCCCGATTGAAAATCGTCCAATAAGTTGTGTTTTCTTAAGAAAACAGATATTTGCTGGAGAACACAGGTTTCTATTACTTTGGAGAGATATGGCAGAATTGAGATGGGACGGAAATGAGAAGGGAGAGTGGGGCTGGGGATTTTAGGAAGTGGGCGTACAAAGGCTTTTTTCCATATTGTCGGATATTGACCAGACTCCAGGGAGAAATTTATGATATGGGTTATAACAGGAAGCAGAACGTCTAGTATAATGTGCACCATTTGTCTGCTGATCTCATCACAACCGACAGCCTTGGATTGGATAGCTTTGACTGCCTTACTAACATCATTCTGTGTTACAGGGGTAATTCAAAGAGTGGTATGGGAAGACTAGGCAAAGATGCTATGTAAAATAGTGTTTCTTCGCGGACATTGGGATCTATAGGTAAGGCAGCAAGAAAGTGGCGATTAATGTCATTCAATAAAGAAGGGCTGCAGTCTTGTGCAGGAGGTTTAGTAATACCTAATGATCTGAGGAACTTCCATGTATTAGCGGTCGAAGTGTTAATGACATTTTCGTGGATATAGCGGCGTTTAGCATTTCGTACCATCTGGTTGCATTTGTTTCTGAACCGCTTAAATCTTAGCCAATTTTCCTCCGAGCGAACTTTTTTAAACCTCCGAAACGAACGATCGCGCCTAGCCATTGCTACCCGCACATTTTCGACCATCCACGGGGCAGCAGGACGTTTCACCCTTACACGATGTATGGGAGCGTGCACGTCGTATAAATTAGCGAGTAAACTGTTTAGGCAAGATATTTTCCCATCAATTGTAGTAGCCTCCTTTAGAGAATCCAAATCAAATAGATTCGCATCACTCCTCAGTTGATCTATATTTAATTTTGATAAGTTTCGCAACATAATAAAAGTAGGTGCGGTCCTAGAGATTTTAAACTGATAGGATAGGTAACCAGATCGTGTCGAGAAAAACAAGGTGCAGATATTTGCCCATGGGTAATCACGCGATCTGGGGTGGCTGTTATTATTAGGTCAATCCACGAGTCATCATTTGCCACATTGTGGTGAGTGGCCGCTAAGGAAGAATATGGAGATTATCCGATTCTAAGATCGACCGAAGCTTGCGAGCTCGTGAGTTATTTCTCAACAAATCTGTATTAAAGTCTCCCATAATTATGCAGTGTTCATACTCGGAGCTTATTATCACATCGAGGGCAGTTCCAAGTCAGCATAGTAGTCCACCATGGGGACAGTACACCACTCCAAGAGCAGCTTTAGTACCTCTGACGTCAATCTCCAGGAACAAGAATTCAGAAGTAGCAGAATATGGAGAAGGTGATTTCAATATGACCTTATGTGATATATTTGCTCTTAGATATACTGTACTCCACCTCCTCCTCTCTCAGTCCGATCGTTGCGGACAAGAATAAAATTTGGTAATGAAAATAGATAAGACATAAGAGGTGGCTTCAACCAACTTTCTGATATAAGCAAAGCATGTATGTTGTCGGAGCTAAATGCTTCTTCTAAGTCGCCATAGTGGCTAGGAATACTTTGAGCATTAATGTGACAGCAGTTAAAAGAATTTTTTGACGTTAAAAAAACATTATTTAGTTCATCTCGTAAAGATTGTGAACTATCACTACAAGAAACATATGATGCAATTGAACTGTTAGCAGAATAAAATAATTCATCGTCTGACATTGAGTCTTAGAGAGAAACAAAAATTTTATAAAAAAAAAACAAAAAAAAAAAACTAAAAATAATAATAATACTTTAAAATAAAAATAGAATAAAATTATATAAATTTATATGAGTGTAAAAGATAAATAAATGATAATAAAAATGGAAATATGATAATTAATACACTATAAAGATATGAGAATATATAGTAAAAGTATTTGAAATTAACTGTAATAATAAAAATAAATTTATATGAAAATTATTTCGATACTAATCACTACCATGCACCGTCCCAACAGTTGACTGTTACAAATTGCACTTAAAAAACTGATAACATATTTAAATTTACAAACCAGACTATTTAATTTAAATGTTTGAAGACAATATCGATAGAAAATAAATTACTTAAGTCATAGACTCAGTGTATTAATACCTGTCACATGCGTCAAATTGTCTCTGGCACTTGTCATCGGCAATTTGACACTTTCGTGTCCAAGTACTAACTGACATTTTAATAAATATAAACAGAAACTTAAAATGTTGTTAGTTACGACGTTATTTCTTGGTGACTACACGTCGTTTCCTTTTTTATCATCACTCAGCGCTGGGGTTGTCTCCTTTCTGTTACCGACTAAGTTTTGTTCGGATTCAGGCTTAGATTGCGCTGTTGAGATGTGTGAATGTTATTATCAGATTGAGGGTAACTAGAGGGCCACTTTAACAACAGGACATTTAGGTCTTCTTCTGTCACTATTTTTGCACGACTGTTGTCGGTAGCTTAATGTATATAGTTCCGTCGATGGTCCACACATTTTTCATACCGAAATGTTTACGAGCGTTTTAGACATTCTGGCGTATTTTTGTAAGAAACTCGGAAACATTATAAGGGGATCCTTTTAATTTAGCCTTTGATTTCCAAATTTCGCATTTCATGCGGTAGCTATTAAAATACACCAGAACAGGTCTGACATGATTACTAACATGAGCCCCTAGGCGATGACAACGTTTCAATACAGAGCAACTCACGGATATACCCATTCTGTTTTGAATAAGATTTATGACTTCACTTTCAACATCAACATTAGATTCCTCAGAAATGCCATGGACTAATATGCAGACTGACGCTGCCGCATGTCTAGATCATCTACTGATTGTGCACATTTTTGCACTTGTTGTTGCAAATTTTCAACATACTAGTATTTAACATAATAGTAGTATTACTGTTCGTTAGTAGTAATTACATAATTTTAAGTTAGAACATTTTTGTTATCTTTATATGATGTTTACACCACACTGTGCTCGTCGCTTTGCGTCATATTTTAATTATCGTTACCTCAGTAATATCACAAGTTACAGCGTCCTTAAATGTAGTAAGATTCGCTTACTGCTGTTCAGTGATAAAGATGAACACTGGTGGTCATTACTTAAACGATCACCGAGAAAAAACATATCACTAGTATATATGATTATAAAGTAAATGAATTAAACTTCTACTGAACAGTAGAATGCGAATATTACTGTGTTAAAGTTTGAAGGGTGGTTAATGAAATTACTGGGGTAACAAGTTATAACACCATACGTCTCATGTGACGAGCACGTGGTGCAGTGTATATCATCCTAACACCACGTTGGTAAGAGCACCACTTACCATCAGTTGAACGAATAATTTATTTTCATTAAGACGCCAGTTTTCGAATCAATGTACCCCCGTTCGTTAAGCTGACGTGTTAACCACCGTACCATAAGCGATCACGCGAAGTAATAAAAAATAATACTCGCCTCTTTAGACGTTTGAAGAAAATAAACAGCGAGCGCGAGGCCCATAATAAGCAGTCATTACTTCACCAGACTGGCAACATTTAAAGCTACAGGTTTTAATAACGCTGTAAGCTTTGAGCTTCGTTATATAAAAAATTTTGAAGTTACTCATAGAGATATGGAGAAGTCTTTTTTTTTTATACTACTATGCGACGAGACGAGCAAGACGTTCACCTGATGGTAAGTGATACGCTTGCCCATGACAACGTGGCGCTAGTTAAGATACACTGCACCACATTGCGCTCGTCGTTAAGACATAAGGTGTTAAGTCTCGTTACCCCAGTAGTTTCACTAGCTACAGCGCCCTTCAAACCGGAACACAGTAATGTTTGCACACTACTATTTGTCGGTTGCAATAGGAGCTGCGGTGGTACCCACCCAGACGGTCTCCGGCAACAGAGACCTACCACCTGGTAAAAGTCTTGATTTGGAATCGTGAATAAGATCTGTGGAAGAACAAAGGTGACATACCTCTGCGGATTATTGAGCTAAATAAAGCCTCGTTGCCTTGTCGAATAAAAAAAGTGGGAATGGCATGGACCATAGTGAAGATAAAACATCGATGGAAAAGAGAGATCCTGGAGAGGAGACCACAGATAAGCGCGTTACAGATGAACCTGTTACATCATCCACCTCCGTGGTTGGGGCAGGGCCTAGTTCACTAATTCCAGTTCTCGCTTTCATTCTGTTTTGCTATCATTCCGATAATTTTCGTCTTTCTTCCGTACATCGCGCTCTGGAGTGAAGACTCCGTCGTCTTACATAATTTTGCGGCACATTGGAGAGATCTGTGGAGCATTCCTTTTCAAAAACATATTTCCTGTAATAAAATCATTCCACTTATATCTAATATCACTTATGCTCTATTTTATCCTATTCTAATATCATAGACTCTTCTTATATATTTTATTTCTTATACTATAGCCTAATCTAATATCACACTGTCTTTCTTTTTATCCTAATCTACTGTCTTGTTCCTTCATATAACATCGGCTATAGTTGCGTCACAAACTTAAAAACCTTGGACGACTAGTATGGCGATTATATGCGTGTGTTATAGGATCGGTCCTGTTATATCACCGTTATAAAATCACTTGATCATGTCATTTAAATATCAGCGCAAATGCTTTTTTAAACCATCCGTTATTTGAACTTCTCATTAAATATGATGCTAAGTTCAATTTAGATTATTTTTTTTAAAGTCAAGCGTTTTTGTAATTCTTGTGCGGACACAGTCGACACGTACACACCTCTTAAGAAATGGTTACCTACGCTGTTGAAAAAATATAAGATTCTGCAAAACTAAGTTTTTTTATTTTATTTAGGATAGACTATTGCTTGGCTACGAGCCCTCCTGATGGTAAGCGGCGATGTAATCTAGGTGGTAAAGCGCACTAGTCTAAAAGGAAAAGGAAGAAAAAAAGGAAAAGAAGAAGAAGAGAGGAAGTTTTGTTCGACAATAGTAATAACATAAAAATTTATATTTGCTTACCTTTTCAATAATTTATGTGTCAGTATCGACTTGTCTTCGTCGAATACTTTGACATATTAGAATTGTTAAAGTAGAAAGAAATGTTTTAAATAAGCAATATTAGAATACGGAACCCCAATCCTTTCTTACGGCTTAATTTCGTTCAGTGTTGAACAAACAATAAATCGTGTTATCAGTACAAACGTCCCGCAGCGGACATCTTGATAACGCAGCCGGCGGGGGAAGAATATAATTAAAACAATTGAAGAGCACACCGCTCCGATACGGGCCTCCTACAATAACGTACCGATTAAATTTATCCGGCTTATCTCAACCTGTATTCCGCGCTTGATTTTCTTGAAACAATTAAAGATTACCGACTCGATATAAAGATATTTTATGTAGTTGTCTTAACTGTGTAGATAAATGAACTTGGACAATCAGTAGTAATTGTTAAAGTTATAATTACTGGTAGTAGATCTTTGCTATATTGCTACCGATACATCGTCGAAATCACTAAAGTTGGGACTAGGATATATGCTTATCTAGGATATCTGTAACTGGGATGCAGAAAGAGTATACAATGAGTTAACTGCCGGTTTTACTATCAACTACAACAGAGTAGTGATAGACTGAGTATTGATCTTTTGGATATCGCTGATCATTTTAAATTAAAAAATATTAAAGTTTCATTACCACAATAATTTTATACTCAAACGCGTCTTAACATTAGACTAGTCATTTAATTTTTAGACACATTCCAGGACACTAGGACTTTGTGTGTAAGGCTCAGTTGGTACTGTATTTTTTGGTGCTAACAAAACCTGTTCTCGTGTTGCTTATTTGAACTTATTTTAAGGCATGTTTCAACTTATTATTCTGCAGCAATAAAATAATGTATTTGTTGAACATAATCCGCGTGTTCGCATTTAGCTCACGCGGCGGATGGGGGCTTAGTTCGTTATTGCGGAGGTGATTGTTTGCGTTCGCATTGTGGAAATGTTGTTTCACGCTAAGAATTATTATATATAGCGGAAACATTGTATATGTACCGGAAAGACATATTTCTACTGTTTAACTTGTTAACGATTCAAGATTATCGTCTTTCCCATCCGCCGCTTAGTCTTTTGAATAGAAAAGTTGAAATTTAAACATGTGATTTACATAGACCGTCTTCAGCAGCAGTAAGATCTATTTATGTTGAAAGTAAATGAATCTATTCATTCTCTTACTCTTCATTTGTGTCAGGATCCAATCCTCCTTCATCTTACCCCTCTCGTCTTTTATCAAAATGATCTACAGAGACTTAAGATCGATGAAGATGTAAAGGTCGTAAAAAAGACTAACAACATAATCAATGAAAACAAAAAAATAAACACTTGTTTATAAATATACTTACCATAAGTTTATTTCTGATTACTGGCAGTAGTGTGTAGATATTACTGCATTACTATCCCAAAGTCGTTGTTACTAGGTTAGTAAGATTTAAATATTTGTTTAAAGTTGCTAGATCATTTGCCGGAGACCGTCTATATGATTACCACCAATTTCCACCACCAAACTAGTAAACATTACTGTGTTGAGCGTTATAGCTAGTCAAATTACTAGGGTAACGAGACTTAATGTCCCAAGATAATAAGCATTGTTGACGTATACTATATTAAGTAGCGCCACGTTATGGTCAAGCGTATCACTTACCATCAGGTGAACGTCTCGTATCTAAGCACCAACTTGAAACTTTTAAATTGTCTTATCAAGATTAGAGCAATTTACATCATCATCATCATCATCATCATCCTATAGACGCCCACTGCTGGACAAAGGCCTCCCCCTACGTTCTCCACTCCAAACAGCTCTGCGCTGTCCGCATCCAGCGGCTTCCCGCGACCTTCACCAGTTCATCGTCCACTTGTGGGAGGCCTTCCAGGATTGCGTCTGCCGGTGCGTGGCCGCCACTCAATATTACATATACATAACATATATACAAGTTGGAAGGTTAACAGAGCGCGAATCAATCTGAACATCTAAGTGAAAACTTGAATTGATGCCTCCGCTCAATTGGCTGAAGTGGAATGCGAGACAAATGAGTGTTAAGTGGTGGCAACGAGTGTCTGTTATCTCAATCAAGTTCTTCCTTGACTTGTTTTCAACTGCTGTATTTGATATTTATTTAAATGATGATGCAGTGCCGTGATAGCCTAGTGGTTTGAACGCCGGCCTTCCAATGCGAAGGTACCGGGTTCGAATCCGGCCTGCACCAATGCATTTTTCAATTTATGTGCAGTTTGTATAACACCAACTAATATCACGTGATTTGACGGTGAAGGAAAACATCGTGAGGAAACCTGCATATCTATGTGATGACCATCACCATTAGTATGTGAAATGGAGAAGGCAATGGCAACACCACTCCATTATAACTGCCAAGTAAGTCGTCGTGTTTCATCACACGTGATAACCACGAGCCTCAGTCATGAGGAAATACGACTTAGAAGAAGAAATAGCGAGACGTTCACCTGATGGTAAGTGATACGCTTGCCCATGACAACGTGGTGCTAGTTAAGATGGTACACACTGCACCGCATTGCGCTTGTCGTTAAGACATAAGATATTAAGTCTCGTTGCCCCAGTAATTACACTAGCTACAGCGCCCTTCAAACCGGAACACAGTAATGTTTGCACACTACTATTTGGCGGTTCAAATAGGAGCTGCGGTGGTACCTAGACGGTCTCCGGCAACAGAGACCTACCACCAGTAAATAAAAATGTCTATTATTAGTGATTGAGACAAAAGAGGTTTGATAACAAACGTCAACTTTTTATAACACTGGCACGCAAAAAAAAACAGCATTTTTTTTTTTAATGAGAACTTATCGGGGCGCTGGTGCGTGGTGATGTCAGGTGCTTTAATCCCACATCAAAGGATCCGCATTATACATTTACCAATCCCCGGAGACCGTATTTACATACGCCGGTTCGGTGGTTCCCCGTATAATTTGGGATCGGTTAAGCCAAAACATGGCTTAAGCACATGTCGCACGGCTTAATATAACTTGCGTGGCCTTTTCACGTTGTTTCAGCGCGAACTTATTTTACCTGTGTACCGTCATGCGTCACATTTGTTTGACTTCATTGTGTCACTTACGCCATTTTGAATTTTGCAGTGTTAAAGCCTTTATTGAAGTAGCAGGCTGTTGTAAGCTTGAGTTAAATAGCACCTTAGCGCTGCTATTGCTTTTTTTGTCGCTGTTTTTTTTATAACATAAAAAACTGTGTCGTGTTAATAAAGACTTTTTAATGTATTAAGAACTTAGCTATTTTAAGATGTGATAAGTTCTATGTTAGATATGTTAGTTTTTGGATGCGGTCTAGAACAGACCAGATGGTAGAACTCTGTTTGTTGATGAAGGCGGTAATTATGATGATCACGAATGGACTTCTAAAACTCTGCTGAGCCATTTCACAGATTACCTGTAACAGATATAATTTTTTTAATCTAGAAAATAAAAAAATTTAGTTTTTGGCATAAATATCGTGTAAGCACTTCTGTGGACAAAATATAAAGATGTTATTTATATTTTTACCATTATAAAAAAAGAGCAAATGTTACTGTTCGGATGTGAACAGCCAGTGAAATTACTGTGGTAATAAAGTATAGCGGTCATTGTTTCAAAACTATCATAATGTAGTACAGATTTGCAATCACCATAATAGTAACCAGAAGAGTAATACTCCAAGTTTTTCTTATTTTACGAGAGGAGTTAGACGTTCACCTGATGGTAAGTGATACGCTTGCCCATAACGTGACGCTAGTTAAGATGGTATACACTGCACCACATTGCGCATCGGCTTGAGACATATGTTTAGTCTAATTACCCCAGTAATTTCACTAGCTTACCTTTAAACTGAAAAACAGTAATGTTAGCATATTACTATTTGTCGGTTGAAATAGGAGCTGCGGTGGTACCTAGACGGTCGCCGCCAGCAAAGACCTAATACCAGGTAGCTCAAAATTAAAAACCTTATATAATTGTAAAGATTTTCATTCATGAATTTTTAATGTTTGTTTCAGGTATCACCAGTGATAGATGATGGAACGGTGATGTGATTAAATGAAACGTTATATATTAAATATGTGACAGTAGACTCTAAATTTAGTAGTGATTTTAGTAACTAGTTATGGTGCGATGTCGATGATGACGGTGCCACGGATCCAACTGGTGCTGCTCTCCCTTCTTCTGCATTACCACGTCGATAGCCAGCAGGAGGTGCTCATTGAGGAGTCATGTAAGTAATTTTTTTTAATATAGATTTTTATTTGTCACTACTTCTAAGTCGTATTTCCTCATGACTGAGGGTCGTGGTCATCATGTGTGATGAAACACGACGACTTACTTGTCAGTTATAATGGAGTGGTGTTGCCATTGCCTTCTCCATCTCACATACTAGTGCGAGCACGGATGCTCATCCTATAGATATGCAGGTTTCCTCACGATGTTCTTCACCGTCCGTAAACCGTAAAATGAATAATTCATTGGTGCAGACCGGATTCGAACCCGGTACGTAAAAAGTGGAAGGACGGCGTTAAAACCAGGCTATCACGACTAAATATAATGATCATCGTTTATTTATTAGGGCTGACTTAACGCCTAGGTAGCATTCTAGCAGTCAACCTCTCACAACGCGGATTCCGTACCCTCATATAACACGGAAATTACCATATCATCTTAACTACCTCCGGCGGAAGGCGGGCGTTCAAACCACTAGGCTATCACGACCCATTTGTCACCACAAACCGATAGAGAAAAAGTTGTGCATATCATTAGACATATGGTTGTAGATCGCTGTAGCCTGTGATAGGTAATGAACCCGTGTTACAGGTAACAAGGCAATTCTCGTGCAATATATATAATATAATAACTAAATTTAACCAGGTGGTAGGTCTCTGTTGCCGGAGACCGTCTGGATGGGTACCACCGCAGCTCCTATTGCAACCGACAAATAGTAGTGTGCGAGCATTACTGTGTTCCGGTTTGAAGGGCACTGTAGCTAGTGTAATTACTGGGGTAACGAGACTTAACACCTTATGTCTAAACGACGAGCGCAATGTGGTGCAGTGTATACCATCTTAACTAGCAGCACGTTGTCATGGGCAAGCGTATCACTTACCATCAGGTGAACGTCTTGCTCGTCTCGTCGCATAGTAGCATAAAAAAAAAATAAACAATTGTAATCAATCAATAAGTGAAGTTATTAAAGTTATAACTTCAATTAGCGATTGATTAACTTCTAATTATATATACTATTGGCGGTTCTGTCTGATGAGACCGACACCTTCAGAATTACCAGCTAACCTTCAAACGTGAAGTAGCATATTGGGAAGAAGAGGCTTTCTTATCGTATACCAACTGTTTACGTACTATCACAGCGCCTGTATTAACCGCCAAGCAGTAAGCTGTAGTACAGTGGTAAACAAATTATCTTAAGTATCTTTACTATAAACGGAATATGGTGGTCGTCCGCCGCAGAACAGTAGCGCGCAAACTTTACTGTGTTTCAGTTTTAAAGGCGTTGTTATATATTGAAATTACTTGTGTAACGAGACCTAACATCTTATGTCTTAACGACGTGCGCAATGTGGTGCAGTGTGTACCATCTTAACTAGCAGCACGTTGTCATGGGCAAGCGTATCACTTACCATCAGGTGAACGTCTTGCTCGTCTCGTCGCATAGTAGCATAAAAAAAAAATAAACAATTGTAATCAATCAATAAGTGAAGTTATTAAAGTTATAACTTCAATTAGCGATTGATTAACTTCTAATTATATATACTATTGGCGGTTCTGTCTGATGAGACCGACACCTTCAGAATTACCAGCTAACCTTCAAACGTGAAGTAGCATATTGGGAAGAAGAGGCTTTCTTATCGTATACCAACTGTTTACGTACTATCACAGCGCCTGTATTAACCGCCAAGCAGTAAGCTGTAGTACAGTGGTAAACAAATTATCTTAAGTATCTTTACTATAAACGGAATATGGTGATCGTCAGCCGCCGAACAGTAGTGTGCAAACGTTACTGTGCCAGTTTGAAAGGCGTTGTAATATATTGAAATTACTGGTGTAACGAGACCTAACATCTTATGTCTTAACGACGTGCGCAATGTGGTGCAGTGTGTACCATCTTAACTAGCAGCACGTTGTCATGGGCAAGCGTATCACTTACCATCAGGTGAACGTCTTGCTCGTCTCGTCGCATAGTAGCATAAAAAAAAATAAACAATTGTAATCAATCAATAAGTGAAGTTATTAAAGTTATAACTTCAATTAGCGATTGATTAACTTCTAATTATATATACTATTGGCGGTTCTGTCTGATGAGACCGACACCTTCAGAATTACCAGCTAACCTTCAAACGTGAAGTAGCATATTAGGAAGAAGAGGCTTTCTTATCGTATAACAACTGTTTATGTACTATCACAGCGCCTTTATTTACCGCCAAGCAGTAAGCTGTAGTACAGTGGTAAACAAATTATCTTAAGTATCTTTACTATAAACGGAATATGGTGGTCGTCCGCCGCAGAACAGTAGCGCGCAAACTTTACTGTGTTTCAGTTTTAAAGGCGTTGTTATATATTGAAATTACTTGTGTAACGAGACCTAACATCTTATGTCTTAACGACGTGCGCAATGTGGTGCAGTGTGTACCATCTTAACTAGCGCCGCGTTATGAGCGAGCGTATCACTTACCATCAGGTGAACGTCTCACTCGTAGCCTTGTAGAATATAAAAAAAAATTCTAAAGAAAAGTGAAGCTAAATATTTTTCTAATGATATCCTGCGGGAGTTGCTTCTTACTGGAGCGGGTGTGCAGAAGCGGCATTAAATTGCCAATATATGAGGGTAGGCCCGCTTGTTATCAGATCATATAAATTTGTGTTTTTACGAAGCCTTACGTATCGCATGTTTCCGTAGAATTCATTTCCGGTAGATTTTTTGCGAAATATCTTACATGGACTATGATTACCAAAGGGTTATACTGCTGGTAGGTTGTTGTCGTTGTAGTCTCGTTACCACAGTAATTTCACTAGCTTACAGCGCTATTCAAACCGGAACACAGTAATTTTTTTGACCAGGTAGGTCTCTGTTGCTGGAGACCGTCTGGGTACCACCGCAGCTCCTATTTCAACCGCCAAATAGTAGTGTGCGAACATTACTGTGTTCCAGTTTGAAGCGCGCTGTAGCTAGTGTAATTACTGGGGTAACGAGACAACACCTTATGTCTTAACGACGAGCGCAATGTGGTGCAGTGTGTACCATCTTAACTAGCACCGCGTTGTCATGGGCAAGCGTATCACTTACCATCAGGTGAACGTCTTGCTCGTCTCGTCGCAAAGTAGTATAAAATAAAAAAAATTACCGTACTACTGTTTGGCGGTAGAAATAGTCGCTGCGGTGGTACCTAAGACGGTCAGAGAACAGACACCTACCATCAGTAGATAGATAGATAGATAGATGATGATAGATAGATAGTTTATTGAAGGCCAAAACAGAACACACACACAAAACACATGATACTTAAAAAATGACAAACAAAAATTTATTCCGTGCACAATTCGGGCACGGGTGTATGTGTGCTGCAATGGTACAATGGGCCATAGCTCAGCCTTTTTTCACCTACTGGAAGCGAAAAGCTGGTTTTCAGCTACCGCCCGCGGTACGGTCGCGTACACAGTGCGATCCGCACAGCAATCACGCAAAAAAAACCACATATGCATTCAAAGAAAAATTAAATAAAAAAGTAAAAATAATAGAACGCAAAAAGAAAAAAAGAGAAGAAATTATAATAATTTTGATTTTGGCGAAGTGTTAGAAGGAAATAAATTAGTTAGCCTCTGTGCCAATTCCCGATGAGTTATAGCTCAAAATTAAAAACCTGGGTACTAATCTACTAGAAAACGATGCTGTTTAGAGAATTACTAATAACTGAAAGTAAAAACTGAAATAAAATCTGATTGTCCTCTGTAATGTTTACTGTTCTGTGATAAAAAATAACATTGGTTCGTGTAAACACTCGTCGAGTTTTTCAGATTATAAGTTACATGTGTTAATGGACCACCCAAGAATTTGTTTTAAGTTACTTTGTCGTGTGAACTTAGAAGGAAGTTAAAAAAACAAACGTGCTGTCGTATTTAAGTTTCTAATTAATGTATTTCGAAGTCCGGATACAGTAATGATCTGAAGACGCCGCCATTTCATATTAAGTACTAAGTGACTAAGACTTAAGTCTTTTTTTTATTCGACTAAACGAGTCAGACGTTCACCTGATGGTAAGTGATACGCTTGCATAACAACGGTACTTAAGATGATATGGTAATTTCCGTGTTATATGAGGGTACGGAATCCGCGTTGTGAGAGGTTATTTTTTTTTTATGCTATTATGCGACAAGACGAGCAAGACGTTCACCTGATGGTAAATGATACGCTCGCCCATGACGTGCCGCTAGTTAAGATGGTACGTATACCAGTAACACTGTACCAGTATGTAGTATAACAGTATACATATACCGATACCTGTATACCAGTATACATATACCGATACCTGTATACCAGTATACATATACCGATACCTGTATACCAGTATACATATACCGATACCTGTATACCAGTATACATATACCGATACCTGTATACCAGTATACATATACCGATACCTGTATACCAGTATACATATACCGATACCTGTATACCAGTATACATATACCGATACCTGTATACCAGTATACATATACCGATACCTGTATACCAGTATACATATACCGATACCTGTATACCAGTATACATATACCGATACCTGTATACCAGTATACATATACCGATACCTGTATACCAGTATACATATACCGATACCTGTATACCAGTATACATATACCGATACCTGTATACCAGTATACATATACCGATACCTGTATACCAGTATACATATACCGATACCTGTATACCAGTATACATATACCGATACCTGTATACCAGTATACATATACCGATACCTGTATACCAGTATACATATACCGATACCTGTATACCAGTATACATATACCGATACCTGTATACCAGTATACATATACCGATACCTGTATACCAGTATACATATACCGATACCTGTATACCAGTATACATATACCGATACCTGTATACCAGTATACATATACCGATACCTGTATACCAGTATACATATACCGATACCTGTATACCAGTATACATATACCGATACCTGTATACCAGTATACATATACCGATACCTGTATACCAGTATACATATACCGATACCTGTATACCAGTATACATATACCGATACCTGTATACCAGTATACATATACCGATACCTGTATACCAGTATACATATACCGATACCTGTATACCAGTATACATATACCGATACCTGTATACCAGTATACATATACCGATACCTGTATACCAGTATACATATACCGATACCTGTATACCAGTATACATATACCGATACCTGTATACCAGTATACATATACCGATACCTGTATACCAGTATACATATACCGATACCTGTATACCAGTATACATATACCGATACCTGTATACCAGTATACATATACCGATACCTGTATACCAGTATACATATACCGATACCTGTATACCAGTATACATATACCGATACCTGTATACCAGTATACATATACCGATACCTGTATACCAGTATACATATACCGATACCTGTATACCAGTATACATATACCGATACCTGTATACCAGTATACATATACCGATACCTGTATACCAGTATACATATACCGATACCTGTATACCAGTATACATATACCGATACCTGTATACCAGTATACATATACCGATACCTGTATACCAGTATACATATACCGATACCTGTATACCAGTATACATATACCGATACCTGTATACCAGTATACATATACCGATACCTGTATACCAGTATACATATACCGATACCTGTATACCAGTATACATATACCGATACCTGTATACCAGTATACATATACCGATACCTGTATACCAGTATACATATACCGATACCTGTATACCAGTATACATATACCGATACCTGTATACCAGTATACATATACCGATACCTGTATACCAGTATACATATACCGATACCTGTATACCAGTATACATATACCGATACCTGTATACCAGTATACATATACCGATACCTGTATACCAGTATACATATACCGATACCTGTATACCGGTATACCAGTATCAGTATACCAATATCGGTATACCAGTGCCTGTATACCACTACCCGTATAGCAGTAGCAATATACAAGTAACAGTATACCAGTATACATATACCGATACCTGTATACCAGTATACATATACCGATACCTGTATACCAGTATACCAGTATACATATACCGGTACCAGTGTACCAGTATACATATACCGATACCTGTATACCAGTATACATATACCGATACCTGTATACCAGTATACATATACCGATACCTGTATACCAGTATACATATACCGATACCTGTATACCAGTATACATATACCGATACCTGTATACCAGTATACATATACCGATACCAGTATACCAGTATACATATACCGGTACCAGTGTACCAGTATACTGGACAACATTGCGCTTGTCTCCTCCGTCGTTAACCAGCGCCACGTTATACGCAAGCATATCACTTACCATCATATGAACGTATCCTCGTTTTTAGTTGAATAAGACAAAAAAATTACTAATGTCGACTATAACTGATAAGAGTAACATTAGCCGATTAGAAACTCTACTTAGTTCAAAATTAGGTATTCTAAGTAAAAACTTACCGTCATACCGTGTAATTTTGTCGATGAGCTGAATTCAACAAACTTTGCTCCGTTAGTAAAAGTTAAGTACTAACGACAGGGATACTAAGTCTGAAACCGACGAGAACGGTATTGTGTACGGCAAACTATTTGAGTAGGGTCTCGTTGTTGTGGACTTTAAGGTACTGCTTATCATTGCTTAAGTTGTATTCGGTGTTATCTACGTACTTAACTTTGACCTCAATTCCAGTGGGTATGTTCTTTATTAAGCCCAATACAAAAAAAGGTGTTTTATGTAAACTCATGTACCTAAATCAAGATTGTGACGGACTTAATTGGCTTATATGATTTTGACTTTGGTTTCTTTGATTTATAAGTTAATTCTAACGAAATCATATGAAATATGAGATTTCATTTGTATTTTAAATTTTATGTTAATCAAACTTTTTTAGTAATTAATAACATTTGTGATGTTACATCTCCAATTTTTTTTTATATTACTACTATGCGACGAGACGAGCAAGATTTTCACCTGATGGTAAGTGATACGCTTGCCCATAACAACGCGGTGCTAGTTAAGATGGTACACACTGCACCGCATTGCGCTCGTCGTTAAGACATGAGGTGTTAAGTCTCGTTACCCCAGTAATTACACTAGCTACAGCGCCCTTCAAACCGGAACACAGTAATGTTTGCACACTACTATTTGTCGGTTGAAATAGGACTTGCGGTGGTACCTAGACGGTCTCCGGCAACAGAGACCTACCATCTGGTACAGTAAGTAAAGTTTTCAGTGTGGATTGTTTCCTTATGTATCACATCATTAATTTTGTTTTATTTAATGTTTGATATAAATATCCGTGATAGCATAGTGATTTGAACGTCCGTCTTCTACTCCGGATGTACCGGGTTCAAACTACACCAATGAATTTTCCAATTTACGTGCAGTTATAACACCAATTAATATCACGTGCGTTGACGGTGAAGGGAAACATCGTGAGGAAACTAATATATCTATGTGATGAGCATCCGTGCTCGCACTAGTATGTGAAATGGAGAAGGCAATGGCAACACCACTCCATTATAACTGATACGTAAGCCGTCGTGTTTCATCACACATGATGACCACGACCCTCAGTTATGAGGAAATACGACTTAGAAGAGAGCATAACACCAACTAATATCACGCGCACTGACGGTGAACAACATCGTGAGGAAACCTGCATATGTATGTGATGAGCATCCGTGCTCGCACTAGTATGTGAAATGGAGAAGGCAATGGCAACACCACTCCATTATAACTGACAAGCAAGTCGTCGTGTGTTTCATCACACATGACCACGAGCATCAGTCATGAGGAAATGCGACTTAGAAGAAGAAAAAAAATAAAAAGTGACGATAAAACTGACGCAGCAACGTAACGAGTCCCGTCCGACTTTTGACCGGGTATTAGTTCATTAGCTGCCGTTTACACGGAACAAAGGGAAAGAAAGATCAAACGTCCGCGTACTCGGAAACATGTCGGTGTTTCCCGTCAGTCGGGCTGTCATAAAAATCGGGCCACGTGTTTGTTAGAGAGAAGTTAATTTCGCTTTTCCGTGAATATTCTTTCAGTCGTCACGAAACATACAAAATTATTTAATACATTTATAAAGATTTTACATAATTGTGGATTGTGATTATGTTAATCATGCATCATCAGCATCTTTACTGATATACGTTCTGCTAGACATAGGTCTCTTGTAATTATGTTAGAAAGCACTATCTGATAGATAGATCAACACTTTTTTGATCACAGGACACACATTAAAGGAATTGTAATTGTTATTTGTATTTTTTTTTCTTTCAGTCGATATTGTTTTTCCTATTTTGTTTTTATTTAATTTTTACTAATACAGGGAGCGTTGCGAAAACAAGAGTGAATGCTATGCACATCTACAATGGTGGCTACAAACTGGCCAATACCTTTATCTGTACTGTGTTTATGGTTATTTTGTGTCATCGCTGATGTGTCGAATAAATAAATAAATCACATTAAGTGTTTTTTGTAAATACAAGACAAGCGAGATGTTCACCTGATGGTAAGTGATACCCTTGCCCATAACGTGCCGCTAGTTAAGATATACACTGCACCACATTGCGCTCGTCGTCTTGAGACATATATTAAGTCTCGTTACCCCAGTAATTTCACCAGCTTACAACGCCCTGCACTAAACACAGTAATATTTGCAAACTAATATATACCAGGTGGTAGGTCTCTGTTGCCAGAGACCGTCTGGGTGGGTACCACCGCAGCTCCTATTGCAACCGCCAAATAGTAGTGTGCAAACATTACTGTGTTCCGGTTTGAAGGGCGCTGTAGCTAGTGTAATTACTGGGGTAACGAGACTTAACCACCTTATGTCTCAAGGCGACGAGCGCAATGTGGTGCAGTGTGTACCATCTTAACTAGCACCACGTTGTTATGGGCAAGCGTATCACTTACCATCAGGTGAACGTCTTGCTCGTTACGTCGCAAAATAGTATAAAAAAAAAAAAACTAGTGTTTATTGATTAAAATAGGAGCTGCGGTGGTACCTAGACGGTCTCCGAGACCTACCAGCAGTAAAGTATAGTCAGTTGATTAAAAACTAAACTTATAAAATGTAGGCAAAAGTTTATCTTTATAAGCCATCTCTTTCAGACAACACTGTAGGACAAAAGAGAGAAAAAAAATCTGATTGAAGATCTTGCCGTTTTGGTAGGTACCACCGCAGCTCCTATTGCAACCGCCAAATAGTAGTGTGCAAACATTACTGTGTTCCGGTTTGAAGGGCGCTGTAGCTAGTGAGATTACTGGGGTAACGAGATTTTATCTCATGTCTCACGGCGATGAGGAAATTGTATATATCATGCTAACTAGCGCGTTATGGGCAAGCGTATCACTTACCATCAGGTGAACGTCTCGTACATCTCACATTCACAATTGATATGAATCATCAAATTTAATTGTACTACTTTGCGTCGAGACGAGCAAGACGTTCACCTGATGGTAAGTGATACTGCCCATGACAACGCGGCGCTTGTTAAGATGGTACACACTACACCACATTGCGCTCGTCGTTAAGACATAAGGTGTTAAGTCTCGTTACCCCAGTAATTACACTAGCTACAGCGCCCTTCAAATCGGAACACAGTAATGTTTGCACACTACTATGTGTCGGTTGAATTAGGAGATGCGGTGGTACCTAACCGGTCTCCGGCAACAGAGACCTACCACCTGGTAAAATAATTTACCCTTATGTTTTAATCTAAGTTTATATGCGAAAGTTTAATATAGCTTTTTAGTATTATTAAGTTATTCCGGTTATCAATAAGTGATGCGATTTAAATTTGAAAAACGTTTGAACTTTCACAATTTTCGTGATCGGCGCATAACGATTAGATATTGACCCGGGTTTAGGTAATGCCATCCGTTCGCAATATCTGCGATGTTATTTTCCGATGTCATTTTCAGAAACCGAGATGTAAATCGCGTTTGTGAGATGTCCAGTTTTGATACAGAAATGAAATTTCCTTAACAGATATTTGTAAGGAATTGTAACTGTGAAATTATTACAATTGTATTACAACTGAAAATTTTAAACTGCTTAGTTACTTTGGTTATGAAAAATCCATTTATACTGATATTACTTTAATTCGGACCTTTTTAATAGTGCATCAATTTTCTAAAGTACCTTTCCATAGAACCTCGATCTTTTCTTTTCTTGCGAAAGGTTAAAGTTTTTAGGTTAACTTAAGACTACGCTCGATGAGAATATTTCTAAAATAAATCTTAATGATGTCTTTCAGTCTACGAATCTTCTTTTTGTAATGTAAGTTAAATCTAGAGAAATTTCCGGATGAAAAGAACTTTGGAACAATCAAGAAAAGAGCTTAGTTCTTTCTCATAGATCAGCAAAACTGCTGAAAACTTATGTTCGGGTAGATTAGTGACGTTGAATACTTATCATGTCATCTGTTTATTAGCCCATCATCCATTACTGGTGGTAGGTCTCTGTTGGAGACCGTCTAGGTACCACCGCAGCTTCCATTTCAGCCGACACAAAGTGCTGTGCTAACATTACTGTGTTCCAGTTTGGACGGCGCAGTAAGCTAGTGAAATTACTGTGGTAACGAGACTTAACAATTAGTGAAATTACCAGGATAACGAGACTTAATAGCTAGTGAAATTACTGTGGTAACGAGACTTAACACCATATGTCTCTAGTCGACGAGCGCAATGTGGTGCAGTGTGTACCATCTTAACGAGCGGCATGTTTTTATGGGAAAGCGTATCACTTACCATCAGGTCCAAAGTCTTACTAAACTCTTTGCCTCGTGTAATAAAAAAAAAAACGACTAATAAATTCCGAAGAATGTACCTCAATATCTATTTGCTTATTATAATCACTTTGTTTTAATCATTCTCTTTCTAATTATTTGGTGTACACTCTAAAACATCAACACTGCTTCTATTATCTGTTCTTCCTATTAATATTTTATTTCATTTAAGTTAGTACTAAATTGTACTGAATCAGGTGCGTCAAGGTCAGTTAAGTATTAAATGTAGCGGAACGGAGGTCGTAGTGCACATTGTTAGTTGGTGCTATGTCATCGTGTCTTTGTGTGCTGACAATTGCATCAGCATCATGAATACAGGTAGATCTAGATAGGTCTACCGCAAAGCCTATACCTGTAAAACATTACTGTGTTACCATTTGATGTTTGAAATTACCGTAGTAACATGATTTGACTTTTTTATTTTAAGTAATAACATTATAAACTGGTGTGTAACTTACCATCTATCGTGTCCCTTTAGTCTCACTAGTTCGTCGAAGGAACGAGTGTATTCTGCAAAGCAAAAACTAAGTTAGGATTAAGTAGATATAAGTAATCTTTGTCGCTTATTTATCCGCAATCAATCTTCATTCGAAATGGACGTTTCTATTTCTTACTTTAATTACTATTTGGGATATACAATGAAGAGAGATCCCACACAATTGATAAGAAACTAGACTACTTGATAGTAAGATACTGCTTTCATGGATTTATTTCATAAATAGCTTAATGTAAAATTTTATTACCTTCTTACTGCAGTGGCACTACTGCTGGTAGGTCTCTGTTGCTGGTGACCGTCTAGATACCACCGTAGTTCAGCTGTTAGACAGTAATGTGCAAATATTACTGTGTTTACTGCAGGGCGTAGTTTTTTTTTTAAACTACTAAGCGACGAGACGAGCAAGACGTTCACCTGATGGTAAGTGATACGCTTGCCCATGACAACTTGGTGCTAGTTAAGATGGTACACACTGCACCACATTGCGCTCGTCGCCTTGAGACATAAGGTGTTAAGTCTCGTTACCCCAGTATTTACACTAGCTACAGCGCCCTTCAAACCGGAACACAGTAATGTTTGCACACTACTATTTGGCGGTTGAAATAGGAGCTGCGGTGGTACCCATCCAGACGGTCTCCGGCAACAGAGACCTACCAACTGGTAAGCTGGTGAAATTACTGGGGTAACGAGACTTAATATATGTCTCAAGACAACGAGCGCAATGTAGTGCAGTGTATACCATCTAAACTAGTGACATGTTATATACAAGCGTATCAGTTACCATCAGGTGAACGTCTTACTCGTCTCGTCGACTCCTAGAATAAAAAAAGGGTGCTGTAGCTAGTGATATTACTAGGAGTGTTGTAGCTTTATTTGAAAGTGTTGAGTATAAAATGGTGCAGTGTATACCATCTTAACCAACAGCACGTTATAGGCAAGCGTATCACTTACCATCAGGTGAACGTCTTACTCGTCTCGTCGACTCCTAGTATAAAAAAAGAGCGCTGTAGCTAGTGATATTACTAGGAGTGTTGTAGCTTTATTTGAAAGTGTTGAGTATAGAGTGGTGCAGTGTATACCATCTTAACCAGCAACATGTTATGGACAAGCGTATCACTTACCATCAGGTGAACGTCTTACTCGTCTCGTCGACTCCTAGTATAAAAAAAGAGCGCTGTAGCTAGTGATATTACTAGGAGTGTTGTAGCTTTATTTGAAAGTGTTGAGTATAGAGTGGTGCAGTGTATACCATCTTAACCAGCAACATGTTATGGACAAGCGTATCACTTACCATCAGGTGAACGTCTTACTCGTCTCGTCGACTCCTAGTATAAAAAAAGGGCGCTGTAGCTAGCGATATTACTAGGAGTGTTGTAGCTTTATTTGAAAGTGTTGAGTATAAAGTGGTGCAGTGTATACCATCTTAACCAGCAACATGTTATGGACAAGCGTATCACTTACCATCAGGTGAACGTCTTACTCGTCTCGTCGACTCCTAGTATAAAAAAAGGGCGCTGTAGCTAGTGATATTACTAGGAGTGTTGTAGCTTTATTTGAAAGTGTTGAGTATAAAGTGGTGCAGTGAATACTATTTTAACCAGCGGCACGTTATGCAAGCGTATCACTTACCATCAGGTATCATAAAAAAAGCAGCTAAACGCTTGCCTTGAATTATATTATTCTTCTACTACGAAGCGATAAGAGTAAGACCTTCACCTGATGGTAAGTGATACGTTCACCCATAACAACGTGCTGCTCGTTCTGCTGTCTCAAATATATTGTAAATATACCGCCGTTAACATATGAGTCGTTATGGGTGATCACGCTTAACTATTAACAGCCTCATTGTCACTAAATATCACGTGAAGTCAATTGCTAGGTCATAGAACAAGCTAAATGCCTATTCCTAACAAACTTGTTAGTGTTTTTATGAAATTTTTTGGTCCTGTTCGCAGTGGAAGTGGAGTCGCTCCACGCGCCCACTGGTGGCAATGTGGAGCTACCCTGCGACGTGCGGCCAGCTCTGCCCGAGGACCGGGTTGGGTTAATCATCTGGTACAAGCAAGGCCATGAAACACCAATATACTCGTGAGTAGTAAAAAACTTTTTCTGTAAGTTTTCAATAATAATCTTAAGTATGATGGAAAGCAGCATTATTTTTCAGACAATTAATATCTATGATTGTTAATCAATTTAATTTACTGTTGTTAGATATTAAGAAAAATAATTGTGATTTTTTTTTTTATACTACTGTGCGTCGAGACGAGCAAGACGTTCACCTGATGGTAAGTGATACGCTTGCCCATGACAACGCGGTGCTGGTTAAGATGGTACACACTGCACCACATTGCGCTCGTCGCATGGAGACATAAGTTGTTAAGTCTCGTTACCCCAGTAATTACACTAGCTACAGCGCCCTTCAAACCGGAACACAGTAATGTTTGCACACTACTATTTGTCGGTTGAAATAGGAGCTGCGGTGGTACCCACCCAGACGGTCTCATTACCGACATTTTGTTAGTAAAATAGTAGGTGAATTGATTTTAAATGACCAAAACGAAAAAAGAGAGGGGTATGACATAACATCGTTTCGGTATAAAAGACAGATGACTGTAAGTCTCGCAACATTCGTGTTTGGGCTGTGTGCGAGGTGAGAGGTCTGACTGGTGACGTGTGAATGTGAGAGGTATGGCAGATTGAAATTTTTATTTGAATTGATGTTTCTAATACTGTTATAGAGATGTCTGTCTGAAAATGACGGCTAGGTATTAAGAAACTCTTTACTCTTATATATGGTAACAAACACTAAAACAGTAACACTGGTGGTAGGTCTGTTTCCAAAGACCGTTAAGGTACCACTGCTGCTAATATTTCCACCGCCAAACAGTAGTGTGCAAACGTTACTGTTCCGGTTTAAAAAACGCTGTGAGCTAGTGAAATTACTGCGTCAACGAGACTCACAAGCACAATGTGGTGGAGTGTATACCATCTTAACCAGCGGTACATTGTTATGGGAAAGCGTACCACTTACCATCAGAACATTTAGTAGTACAAAAAGAGCTTTATACCTTTATCCAAATATTCTCAGTTTATCATGACTAACTCTGATATCCTGCGATATGGTTTTAAGCTTAAATTACCAGGTGGTAGGTCTCTGTTGCCGGAGACCGTCTGGGTGGGTACCACCGCAGCTCCTATTGCAACCGACAAATAGTAGTGTGCAAACATTACTGTGTTCCGGTTTGAAGGGCGCTGTAGCTAGTGTAATTACTGGGGTAACGAGACTTAACACCTTATGTCTCAGGCGACGAGCGCTATGTGGTGCAGTGTGTACCATCTTAACTAGCACCACGTTGTTATCAAGCGTATCACTTACCATCAGGTGAACGTCTTGCACGTCTCGTCGCAAACTTGTATAAAAAAAAAAAACTACAGCGTAGCTCTTGCCTGGTAGTCTAATAAAAAAACCGTTTAGTAAATTATTTCATAATAAAAAAGCTTGTACCGATAGTAAATCTGGTACGTGAAAAAAATATTCACAGCAACGCGAAACGTTCGTTCGCGAGTAATATCGTAGCGTTTTCATATTCGCATATTCCGCAACTGAAACGTAACCTTCAGTTGTTTCACAATGGGGTGGAATTTTTCCAGGCTTCAAACGTTAGACTAGTTCAAGCTGCGAAGTTAGTATGCAAGTTAACGCTTTAGCGGGGCTTAGTGCTTATTCGTAGCGAAATGTTGCGCAGCGGGTTGTGCTAAATTAAAATGGATTTATTACTTGCTCGTGTTTCAGCGAGATAAATGTTTTATTTTTATTTGACTAGATTCATTAAATGGTAAGTGATGCTGATGGTAGGTTTCTGTTACCGTTGACCGTCTACCACCGCAGCTCTCTGGTGAGAAAAAGCAGTGTGGAAATTTGCTGTTTTCAATCTAGCGTAAGTTAAAACTGAGGTTTTAGTTTAAAAGCAAGCTTTGTGAGGTTTTGATTAAAATTTGTCGGCAGATTGGACACTCGTGAGGGTGTGACCTCCCACTGGTCAGACCCTTCGACCCTGGGCACGCGAGCATCCTTCCGTTCCAACTCAAACCCCGCTGTTCTGGTGTTAACCAGGTTAAGGTAAATATTTGTTTCAGTCATTAAAGCAACTTAGCTTATATTATGCTTTAAAGTTGAAGCGAATTATAGACCATAGACAAATTTGAATATCTAGATTTTTAGACCTTATTCTGTTAGGCTATATCCAATTTCTACTAGTCTTCCCGCCAAACAGTAGTGTGCAAACATTACTGTGTTCCAGTTTGAAGAGCGTTGTATCTGGTGTAATTACTGAGGTAACGAGATTTAATATCTTATGTCTCAAGGCGACGAGCGATATGTGGTGCAGCGTATATCATTCTAACGCCACACGACGTTTTACCAATAATGAATAATTATCTTACTAGTCTATAGTATAGTTAAATTCTAACATATATTAAGAGTTCCGTTACCAAAGTAACTTTAAACGAGAACAAAGTAATGATTATTGCTGCTCTTTTTGCATTATTACCGTTAACAAAAAAAGTTTCTATACCGCCAAGGTCCTCAGTAATCTATACAAATAAAAAAAATTATTGTGTCTGTTTGTAATATTAAAATAACAGCTTTTTACTAAGTGCATTTTGGTGTATACACGATACATATACCAAAACAAAGTTTTTTCCAATTTTTGTGTCTGTTTGTTCCGGCTAATCTCTGAATCGGTTGGACCGATTTTGACGAGACTTTCACTGGCAGATAGCTCATGTAACAAGGAGTAACTTAGGCTACTTTTATTTTAGAAAAAATGAGGTCTCACTAAGAAACAAAACTAAAACCAATGAAAAATGTAACAATTTTTGATTCAAATAGTCAAGTTGTATACATTATGCATTATATTTATTTTTTCTATGTTTCTTTTATTTATTTAAACTATATTTGTTTTACTTTAATATTACGCGTACGAAGTCGCCGCTAACAAATGGTAATTTTTTTAACATATTGAATTTTTTTATGATACACATTTTTCTTTACGAGTTTATTCACCTCTCACCTCTCGGGTGGTCGTTACTGCTATAAGAATAATGTCGGGTGGTACCTTTGTAAGTTATCCAGTCGAGAAATCCAGTTAATTAGCCGTCAACCAGGACTGGTCGGTGGAATCTCCACGCCTCATCGAGTAATTAAAGTCAGCACCATTGAGTTTCACGTTCACGCTGGAATATTATATGATCGTCTTTATAACCGCTCTCTTTGCACGCGATGTCGATTTTACGACAGCTTTAAATCAACTATCAAACGATTAGCTTATACAGCGGTTCTCAACCTTTTTTTTTATTTAGCAACACTATTATATTACCTGATCGCATCAGCGTAAGAGACTGATGCGTTGACTTAAATACTCCGTAACGCTTGTAACTTTTAAATTGGAACAGCTACATGAATACTCTTTCAGGATAAGGAGACGAGAAATACGAAATATAAAGTTTATAGTTGTTACGGTTAAAGAGATGTGAAAGGTCAACAAGGTCATAAAAGCAAAAATGAAAATTTTATCTGAGAATCGAACTTATGTCCTATAATATCGTGAAAATTAACCTCAAGACCATTCCGACACATTCTAATCTTATAAGGTAATAAAGACCCGGATAATAATTACGCATGCGTCGTCTTTCCGGTTTGTTTTTCTATACGACAAAGCGATGAGATGAGTTTAAACCAAAACTTGGTATTTTGCATTTAGTCAATTTAGAATAAAGCGTTTTGGCTTAGGACGAAGGTTTGGAACAGTCTGCCGTCGTCAGGGTTCAGGTATGATATGGTTAATCATTGAAGAATGAACAAGCTCCTTCTAGACTCTTAAAAATATCCGCAACAGAATATTATTGATGAAATATTTTTAGTGATGCTTTAAGTACAAAATGTAATGAGTGTGATTAATTCCCAGGCCAGAGGACAGCGGTCAGTACAGATGCAGGGTGGACTTCATCAAGTCGCCAACGAAGAACACGCGGCTTAACTTAACTGTGCTTAGTAGGTACTTTTGGAATTATATTTACTCTTTGATGCTTGCGATTTAGATATCAATGTTAAATGCTATAGAAGTGCTCTGGAAGTTTGTGTCTAGCATGATGATAGCAACGACGACAATGATGTTAATGACAACGATGATATTGACGACAAAGATGATGATGATGACGAAAATGGCGATGACAGTGATCACTAAGATGATGGTGATTAGGACGATAATGTTGATGATAATGACGAAGATGTCGATGACGGTGATCACGAAAATGACGATTATGATGACGACGAAGGCGGGGATGATCATGACGATGAATTCAACCTTATTAGCTTATCAGATAAACGTCTCGCTCGTCTCTCAGATAAATGTCGATTTACAAATGAATTCTTGTCTCCAGTACCACCAGATCGGTTGCTGATTATAAACCAGGATGGAGACGAGGTCGAGGGCACAGTTTTGGGTCCGTACGACGAAGATACAGCGGTGAACCTCACCTGCATCGCTGTTGGTGGTGAGTTTGGAGTCTACTTTCTTTTTTATTTAACATGGCATTTTCTAACAAACAGGAGGAAGAATATTTTAAACTTTCTTTTGAATTAAGTAAAAAGGCGGGTTAAGTAGCGTTCCTTGGGAGAAACCTGTATCCACTAGTGGACTGTGTGATGATGATGATGATAAAGATTGTTATTTAGATCAACAAGTATATTTATGAAGCGTTGTCATTTACTTTTATATATTCCTTGTTGCAAAGGTCGGCCGACACCGAGGGTCTCCTGGTGGAAGTCCCACGCTTTGTTGGACAATTCCGAAGGCAAAGCCAGAGCATCCTTCCATCTCCACAGATCCGATTACGGATCTGATATTTCATGTCAGGTATAACCAGCAACCTTTTGATGGGAGGGAGATCTTCTAAAGATACTCTACTTCTGTGGGAAAAGCAAGGATTTGAATTGGTGCTTCTTTACACTATGTCTGAGCACGCCCATGGGAGTACTGTAACCTTCGCAGCACCCTCACCATCCTTCGACAAATTACCATCCCGCCCAGGCTTATTTACTGGGCAAGGGGACCTTTGAGGCTCTTGAACCTGAAGACACTTTCAGTGGTCTACAATAGGCAGGGGGTTAACTTAGTCCTATTCTTCATAACCCTAACTGTGACAGATATTAACCAAGCACGACCCGCGGCAATAGTTATTGGATTCCAATGAGAAGCTAACTGCTTACTTAATACAGAAGTCCCTAGTTCGATTCCGGGTTATTTTTTGAAGTATATAGTAAAACTTAGCTGTCACCTTCATGTTGTAAATCTGCCACCATAACTGTCAGCAGATCAGAGCTGGTTATGCTACAGAGCTAAGTTATGTAACATGTAAAACTGTGGTTAAGTTTAACCAATTAGAGATTTAACCGTTTGCAGTAAACCAGTCGATACGTTGGTGTGTTAAATAGTTAAATAATACAGTTAAATTTAACTCGTTCATCGTTTGTGACAGGCCGTGACTGACGTTTCTATACCGCCGTTGTCCCGCACTCTATCCATCGACATGAACCGTAAGTATGATGATATAGTATACGATATCATAATCAGATGATGGTATATGTCCACTGCGGGGCATGGTCTCTCATCATACTATTATAATGAAGAACCTAGCTTTTTTTATAACGAAGAGAAGAGTCAGTGATACGCTTGCCCATAACACGCCGCTAGTTAAGATGGTATACACTGCAACATGCGCTTGTCGCCTTGAGACATATGTAAAGTCGTTACCCCAGTAATTTCACTAGTAAAGTGTCACTAGCAAGTATCTATATAAGTGATAGTAGTAATAGAGACCCGGATAATAACTACTTACTTCCGGTTAGTTTTAATGTTAAGTTAGAATAGAAGTAGAAGTGAAAGTGGGCTGTGGTCAGTTACGTTCCGGAACCGTATTGAGGGCGTTGTGCCCTAAAAACGGACGCAGCGCCCCCTGCCGCCCCGGGAGCGGGTCAATGGGTTGATAATGATTTTTATTAAAGTAAACTTAATAATAGATTAGAGTGTGCTGGTAGGTCTCTGTTACCGGTGACCGTCTAAATACCACCGCAATGACTATTTCAAACAAACAGTAGTGTGAGAACATTACTGTGTTCCAGTTCAAAGGGGATTGTAGATAGTGAAATTAATGAGGTAACGAGATTTAACGTATGTGTTAAGATGACGAGCGCAATGTGGTTTTTTTTTATACTACTATGCGACGAGACGAGCAAGACGTTCACCTGATGGTAAGTGATACGCTTGCCCATGACAACGCGGTGCTAGTTAAGATGGTACACACTGCACCACATTGCGCTCGTCACCTTGAGACATAAGGTGTTAAGTCTCGTTAACCCAGTAATTACTGGTGGATTAGTGGTGCAGTGTATACCATCTTAACTAGCGTCGAGTTGTGTTACTTACCATCAGGAGAACGTCTCGTTCGTCTCGTCGCCTCTTAGAAAAAGAAAAGATTAAAATAAACAAAATACAAATTAAGAGATCCGAGTCCGATTCCTACTGATTCAGCATCTTCTAGAAAATGTTAGCACCGCAGCTCCGATTTCGACAGTGTACAAATATTACTGTATTTACTGAATGTAGCTAGTGATATTACTGGGGTAACGAGACTTAACATCGCAAGAGGATCTCACAATGTGATGACATGTGTATTATTGTAAGCGTAAGGCGTGTCACTTAATATCAAGTGAGTGTTTCACTTGTTAAATAGTACGTCCGCTGCGGGTACGGATCCAGGGCGGGCAGCGCGCTCTGGTGGCGTCTAGAAGCACTTCCCTCACTTGTCAAGTGGTGGGGGCACGGCCCGCCCCATCGATATCCTGGTGGAAGGGACCCACCAAACTCAACACTGTCACACAAACGGTAAGTTGTTTTAAGCGATATAAAATTAAATGTATATAGAATGTGTATAAAATTCCCGGAAAACGTGCTCCTGGTAGACCACGTAAAAAATGGTTCGACGATATAAAAGAATGGACTGGGCTTAAATACCACCAATTAAAAAGAATAGCCCAAGATCGGAAAAGTTTTCTTAATCTGACCGCCAAACTTCAGTTTGAAGAAGGCACCTTATGATGATGATATAGAATATCTCTGTTATGTATATCGGGAATCGCATTAGTCGAATTACTAATATTGTAGTTACTTATATTTACGTGTGGATAGATGTGTCACTTTCAGATATATTATAGAGCCTTTTGATGTTGCTCATTTTTAGAATAAATTGAAAAAGAAAATGATATAAGTGCACACTATCCAATGCATTCGGTAGAACAACAAGTGACTAGACCTTACGTCGATGACTTAAGTTATCAAGTTATATTTATTTTTGAAAATAGGTACGTGGAGACCATGAACAAATGCGCTATTTTCGCAAAAATGTATACCTCTAAATAAAACTGGAGAGTCTATAACATTAAAATAACCGATGTATACACGATTCTTCTTTCTTCTAAGTCGTATTTCCTCATAACTGAGGGTCGTGGTCATCATGATTTCATTGAAACACACGACGACTCTCTTGTCAGTTATAATGGAGTGGTGTTGCTATTGCCTTCTCCATTTCACATACTAGTCTGACCACTGATGGTCATGGCGTAGATATGCAGGTTTCCTCACGATGTTCTCCTTCACCGTCAAAGCGCGTGATATTAGTTAGTGTTTATGCTAACTGCACATAAATTGAAAAATTCATTGGTGCAGGCCGAATTCGAACCCGGTACCTTCGCAGTGGAAGGCCGGCGTTCAAACCACTAGGCTCTGTGTATACACGATACATATACCTAAACCAAATTTTTTTAAATTTTTATCTATCCGTCTGTTTGTCCCGAGTTGTTTGGGGTTCGTGGGAGTAAGGTCGAAGAATATTTATTAAAATAACTTTTTTTTTTTTTATACTACTTTGCGACGAGACGAGCAAGACGTTCACCTGATGGCAAGTGATACGCTTGCCCATGACAACATTGCGCTCGTCGCCTGGAGACATAAGGTGTTAAGTCTCGTTACCCCAGTAATTACTCTAGCTACAGCGCCCTTCAAACCGGAACACAGTAATGTTCACACACTCATCCAGACGGTCTACGGCAACAGAGACCTATCACCTGGTAAACTAACGGTAACTTCCCAGTGTTCCAGATATAATTTATTTAATTAATCACTAAGACTTACATGTCTAGAGAGCGTCCAAGGGAGAAGAGAGTCTACCCATAGACACGGGCATAGATGACGAGTAGAGACATAGACAATATACAACACCTTTTTATTTTTATGACATATTTAAACTTACACTTTAATATTTATCCATGTTTGGAAATTTCTGTGGTTTCTTTAACAATCTACCTCTTGAACTCTTCTTTTAGTGCCTTCTTCTTTTTTAGATTCCACTGGTAAGAAAGAATCTGAATCAATTCTATTTTGATTTGATTTGGACTTGGTACATTAGTAAAAATAAATAATCATCTTCCTCGTTTTTTTAATGAATCTCTGAAACGGCCGGACCGATTTTGACGGGACTTTTACTGGCAGACAGCTGATGTAACGGGGTGTAACTTAGGCTACTTATTTTTAGAAAAAAAAATGTAGGATCACACGAAAAAATATTAAAACCTACAATATTCGATTCAAATAGGGAAGCTGTGTACATTTTCTGTAACAACAACTGTTTTGTTAAATACCACGCACGGCAACAGCTAATACTAAATAAAATTATACCGAAACGTATGACAATTTATTCATAATTATATTATTTCAAGTCTTAAGAATAATTAAGCAAATTTCGCTGTAATTATGTATCAATTAACTTAGCTACGAAAGACGAAAGCTAACATAGGAGTAAATAAGTCGCCGTATTAATTACGGGTTCTTTAATGTACTTAATATGCGACCTCTCTGATGCGATCGATTAAATTTAAGCAGCAATTTACATTAACGATGTTTCCGTAATAAATTAACTTGCCCTTAAATAAAAATAAATTAAATAATTAATTAAAGGGTCCGTTTGAAAGGAATAAATACTTTTTTCATTACGCGCCTCATTACATTACAATTCATTATAACTTAACAGCATTCGAATCTTAAAGTTTAATTATAAAAAAAATGTTTAACTTTATTTATTACCAGTAATTAATATGTATACAAAAATAAATTATTTAAAATATTGGCTGTCTCTGTCTGTGATTATTATTAACATACTCCGCTGATTAAATCAATCCTTAAATAAAATTGTTTAGTTTTATTAATTACCAGTAATTGCATATTTTGTGTACACAAAAATAAATTGATTAAAATAATCGCTGTCTCTGTCTTTAATTAATAGTAACGTGCTCCGCTAATCAATACCATCTTAAAATAAAATTGTTTAACTTTATTAATTACCAGTAATTAATATGTACACAAAAATAAATTATTTAAAATATCGCTGTCTCTGTCTTTGATAATACTAACGCGCTCCGCTAATCAATATCAATCTTAAAATAAAATTGTTTAACTTTATTAATTACCAGTAATTGCATATTTTGTGTACACAAAAATAAATTGATTAAAATATTCGCAGTCTCTGTCTTTGATTAATAGTAACGTGCTCCGCTAATCAATACCAATCTTAAAATAAAATTGTTTAATTTTATAATTACCAGTAATTAATATGTACACAAAAATAAATTATTTAAAATATCGCTGTCTCTGTCTTTGATAATACTAACGCGCTCCGCTAATCAATATCAATCTTAAAATAAAATTGTTTAACTTTATTAATTACCAGTAATTGCATATTTTGTGTACACAAAAATAAATTGAGTAAAATAATCGCTGTCTCTGTCTTTAATTAATAGTAACGTGCTCCGCTAATCAATACCAATTTTAAAATAAATTTTTTTAACTTTATTAATTACCAGTAATTGCATATTTTGTGTACACAAAAATAAATTGATTAAAATATTCAGTCTCTGTCTTTGATTAATAGTAACGTGCTCCGCTAATCAATACCAATCTTAAAATAAAATTGTTTAACTTTATTAATTACCAGTAATTAATATGTACACAAAAATAAATTATTTAAAATATCTCAGTCTCTGTCTTTGATTAATAGTAACGTGCTCCGCTAATCAATACCAATCTTAAAATAAAATTGTTTAATTTTATTAATTACCAGTAATTGCATATTTTGTGTACACAAAAATAAATTGATCAAAATAATCGCTGTCTCTGTCTTTGATAATACTAACGTGCTCCGCTAATCAATACCAATCTTAAAATAAAATTGTTTAACTTTATTATTACCAGTAATTTATATGTACACAAAAATAAATTATTTAAAATATCGCTGTCTCTGTCTTTGATTAATACTAACGCGCTCCGCTAATCAATATCAATCTTAAAATAAAATTGTTTAACTTTATTAATTACCAGTAATTGCATATTTTGTGTACACAAAAATAAATTGAGTAAAATAATCGCTGTCTCTGTCTTTGATTAATACTAACGTGCTCCGCTAATCAATACCAATCTTAAAATAAAATTGTTTAACTTTATAATTACCAGTAATTAATATGTACACAAAAATAAATTATTTAAAATATCGCTGTCTCTGTCTTTGATAATACTAACGTGCTCCGCTAATCAATATCAATCTTAAAATAAAATTGTTTAACTTTATTAATTACCAGTAATTGCATATTTTGTGTACACAAAAATAAATTGATTAAAATAATCGCTGTCTCTGTCTTTAATTAATAGTAACGTGCTCCGCTAATCAATACTAATCTTAAAATAAAATTGTTTAACTTTATTAATTACCAGTAATTGCATATTTTGTGTACACAAAAATAAATTGAGTAAAATATTCGCTGTCTCTGTCTTTGATTAATACTAACGTGCTCCGATAATCAATACTAATCTTAAAATAAAATTGTTTAACTTTATTAATTACCAGTAATTAATATGTACACAAAAATAAATTATTTAAAATATCGCTGTCTCTGTCTTTGATTAATACTAACGTGCTCCGCTAATCAATACCAATCTTAAAATAAAATTGTTTAACTTTATTATTACCAGTAATTGCATATTTTGTGTACACAAAAATAAATTGAGTAAAATAATCGCTGTCTCTGTCTTTGATTAATACTAACGTGCTCCGCTAATCAATACCAATCTATATAATAAAAATGAATTGCTGTTCGTTAGTCTCGCTAAAACTAGAGAACGGCTGGACCGATTTGGCTAAATGTGGTCTTGAATTATTCGTGGAAGTCCAGGGAAGGTTAGTAAGGTGGAAAAAGTGCCTGGAATATGGTAAAAACAACAATTTCTCTTTTTCATTGAGGTGACCAGATTTTTAGATAGGCAAAGCGGGACAACTCTGAAGGAATAATAATATCGTAATGTTTTTTTAGTTTTAACATAAGTACAATTTATAAATACAAAAATGTATAATATTTTATTCTTCGACATATTTCTATCTAAATTTCTTTTAGCGGTAAGCTCGGTGACATACTTTTTGTTATTAATATAAAATATTAAGACTATGAGTACTTTAAGCCAAGTTTAAGAAAATTTATGTATTTATGAAATATACAAATAAATTACTTATGTTAATTTTATATGGTAAGAAGCAGATTTGTAATATTTATTTGTTTAATGAGGTTGCTAGCACGCAGTACGAACACGAAGTGTATCATTTGAGAGACAAATACAATGTAACTGGGTAGCAAAAGCAAAATGTTACGCAAAACAATGATTTTCATAAGTAAAAAATTTAACTTTATTCTAAAAGTTATTTACGCGGATTGCATTCGTGACGCGGGATTAATTGTGAAAAAATCGGGACTGTCCCGCCAAAAGCGGGACGTCTGGTTACCTTACCTTAGATACATAAAACGTCAAACATTTGAAGTTCGTACTGTCATTTAGAAACCAAATACAATTTAAAAGAATATTTTTGATTTAGACATTGACATTGACAACCAACAATTTCTGATGCAACTATAATGTTGGCGGACGAATTGACCACGCAGTCAATTTCTTAATAATTTGTATCCATTTATTTTATACGTCTATATATATAATATTAGCTCTCGCCATCAATTGCGAAGATGAAAAGATGAGAACATGAACGATTGACCACGCCGATAATATGTAATGGATTTATATTCTTTTATTGTGTACGTACACGTGACACTGGCTCACGCACAAACCGTGCTCATGCCATCAATTGGGAAGAAGAAGAAGAACTTTAATGTTTTAAGAGAAAAGGGAGGAACATGGCGGACGAATTGACCACGTAGACAATTTTTTAAGTATTTTTATTTTTTTGTTTTATACGTGTAGACATGACACTGGCTCACGCACAAACCGTGCTCATGCCATCAATTGGTAAGAAGAAGAATATTTTACTTTAGCGGGAATCTGGACTTAAGGTGGAATTGTCTCGGTTCATTTTAATTTTTTTGTGCATAATGCGGTTGAATTGATGGATGATTCGTTATCATGCAGTAAATAAGTGTATTCGTGTGCAGCGATTATAAAATCCAAGCGGGAACACCGCTGTCCTGAGTTCAGATTGGTTCAAAGTAGTATTATAGTTAAGTGTTAACTTTACTTTGTTGATCTTTTGTGATAGTGACACTATTTACCGCTGAGTGCGCGAGAACTTTCCTTACTTTGATTATCTACAATTTATAATACCAAGGAGAAGACGTCCTGACTTAGGTCGTCGAAGTCAATCAACGTGTGCATTTAAATATAATAGAAAAACCAAATTAATAACGGGCATTTCTTTTGATTACGAATTATTTTTTTCTGGTTAAGTTTTCTCCACATTATTTACTAAAGTTGAAATAGCCTGGAATTATCAATAAGCTTTTTTATTTATTGATTTTGAGGCAAAACGAAGTTTGCTGGGTCAGCTAGTCTTAAAATAAAATTGTTTTTATTAATTACCAGTAATTGCTTACAGTGTACATAAAAATAAATAATTTAAAATATTCGCTGTGATTAATGATTGTTATTGATTAATATTAACGTAATCGGGTCATCAGAACCAATCCATAAAAGTTTTGAGAAGCCCAGCAGTGGGCCTAAGCCCATATACTGTATGTACCATTATACTGTTGTCAGGTCCCTGTTACTGGAGACTGTCTAGATAGTTACCACTACAGCTCCTATTAGTGTGCGAACTTTACTGTGTTGCAGTTTAAAGGGTGTAGCTAGTGAAATTAGTAGGGCAACTAGACTTTTTTTATTTATTTATTTATTTATTTAATTAGGTTCTCCAACAGTACACACATAATAACATTAGTACATAAAAATTTACACACAGCTTAATATCTGATGTGTGTACCAGTTAATGGAGTACACAACATTCACAATGCACGCATTATTATTAAATTAAAAACTAAATTAAAAATTAAAAATTAAAATTTCTTAAAGATAAAAACGAAAAACTTAAGAAAAATAAAAATATAAAAGAAAAAGAAAAATATAACAAAGAAACAATTTTGTAAATACATTTAAGTAGTAATGAGACTTAACACCTTATGTCTCACGACGAGCGCAATGTGGTGCAGTGTATACCATCTTAACTAGCAATCACCATTAGGTGAGCGTCTCGCTTGACTCGTGAACTGGTGTAATAAAAATAATATTTTTTGTCCAGACTGCACTAGATGGTAACGTCACCAGCAGCGTCCTGACTTTTGTGCCGTCGATCGAGGACGGTGGTAAGGTGTTGTCGTGCAGAGTGGTGCAGCCGACTTTGGTACACTCGACGCGCGAGGACGGCTGGATGTTGGAGATACAGTGTAAATATATAAACATATAATTTATACTTTAAAAATAAAACTAAACGAACGGCTATGTTTGTGTGTGTTGCTCTGTTAGCTATTTTCATTTTGAGCGAGCGCTGAACGTGTAACCAGGGAACTGCTCACTTACAGAAGCAAATCTCATTTGCAATATTTCAAAAATATGGAGCGGTTTAGAGGTTTAAATATATCGTTAAAAACGAACATTTGCAAATGCAATTTTAACGAGATTTAACACCTTATGTGTCAAGGCGACGAGCGCAATGTGGTGCAGTGTGTACCATCTTAACTAGCGCCGCGTTGTCATGGGCAAGCGTATCACTTAACATCAGATGAACGTCTTGCTCGTCTCGTCGCATAGCAGCATAAAAAAAATAATCCCGAAAAAGTCCAGTTTTGATAAAAAAACAAGTTTTTGGAAATTTTGAAAATCTGCACAAAAAAAAAATTGTAACATTTTGTCTCTTTAAAAAAGAGTTTGTAATAATTAGAAGTTTTAATAAATATACACATATCAAAAAAGTCTAAGCAACATGCATGATATTACAAATTTACCATTTAGATTAATTAATTTTTAAGTCTTTACTCACTCGAAAGTGCGTAGGTATGTGACCATTTTGTTTTTGATGACATGTTCCACCATACATCATATGGGTCGCGGACGAACTGAGATGTTATCCCGCGACCCTCGAACAATTCATTGACTAGGCCGGAGGCGCTGGAGTTTTAGTGGGTAGCGAACACCTAAGTCCCACATAACCGCCGGGCCCGTTGCCCGGGGTATGCGTGAGTGCATTTCCCCAGCCAGAACAAAAAAAAAAAACCATACATCATATGTCATCAAAGTAAAGACTTAAAAATTAATTAATCTAAATGGTAAATTTGTAATATCATGCATGTTGCTTAGACTTTTTTGATGTGTGTATTAATTTACAATTTCCATTGTGCAAATTCAAAAGAAAATTGCTTAATTATAAAATTTCCACAAACAGAGCAACCTGCGCACGCGCAGCTACGTTTGTACTATACATAATTATATATTTTAGGGTTAGGTTAGTATATATACAGCCCTGTACTCCCGGGCTTATTAGAATAGGGCTAAGGTAAGGCCCTGCCTGTCGTAGAAGGCGACTAAAAGGGTCTCGAGTCGAGTTCGGGTTCGCGAGCATTGGGGGTGGGGGTCCCCAAAGCTCGATTAATGAAGGACGGCAAATGCAAGGTGGTCTTGTATTTGCCGTAATGTATGGAAAGGTGGAGGGATTTTACCCCTCTTAAGTGCAGGGGGGCACCGGCGCGTTCCGTTGGAGATCACGGAGCCTCTCCTAATGCACTGGGAAAGACCACCGAGGGGGTTTTAGTGGGTACAAATCCCACATAACCCTAACCTTCCCCCCAGAAGCAGGGTATCTTTAGAAGATTTCCCGCTCGAAAAAAAAAAGGTTAGTATATATAAATAAATGGCCAGTACAGACTCAAAATGATTGCTGCCTTCAAACAGTAATATGTAAATCTTACTGTGTTCCAGTTTGAAAGGGTTTGTAGCTAAATTACTGGGGTAATGAGATTTAACATCTTGTGTCTCAAGAGCACAATGTACATCATTCTAACTAGCGTCACGTTTTTACAGGTAAGTATCATTAGGCGAATATTTCTGTATTTAAGTCCTTTGTTTCAGATTTGCCGGTTGTCAAGTTGAGTGTGGGTGCTAATATAGACGCTAATAAAGTTGTGGAGGGCTCCGACGTGTACTTGGACTGCAGGGTACGAGCGAACCCGGTGCACAGTTATGTTGTGTTCACGCATAATGTGAGTATCCGAACATCAAGTGAGTTTTTTTTTTTATAATACTATGCGACGTGACGAGCGAGACATTCACCTGGTGGTAAGTGATACGCTTGCCCATGACAACGCCGTGCTAGTTAAGATGGTCAGACTGCACCACATTGCGCTCGTCGCCTTGAGACATAAGGTGTTAAGTCTCGTTACCCCAGTAATTACACTAGCTACAGCGCCCGTCAAACCGGAACACAGTAATGTTTGCACAGTACTATTTGGCGGTTGAAATAGGAGCTGCGGTGGTACCCATCCAGACGGTCTCCGGCAACAGAGACCTACCACCTGGAGTTTATATGTTTCAATGAATTGTACTCTCGATACATAACATGATTCGTAACGGGACTTAACATCTTATGTCTCAAAGCGACGAGTATAATGTGGTGCTGTTAATATCATTCTAACACTAGGGTTTACGATGCCGGAGATCGTCTAGGTACCACCGCAGTTCCTTTTTCAGCCGCCAAACAGTAGTGTGCAAACATTACTGTGTTCCGGTTTGAAGGGCGCTGTAAGCTAATGAAATTACTGAGGTAACGAGACTTAATAACTTATGTATCATAGCAACGAGCGCAATGTGGTGCAGTGTATACCATTTTAACTAGCGCCGCGTTGTTATAGGCAAGCGTATCACTTACGATCAGGTGAACGTCGAAGAAAAAAATTAATTAAGATATATAGGAAGCACACCATCTGGCGGCAAGTACTAAAATAAGTATTTTTACCAGGTGGTAGGTCTCTGTTGCCGGAGACCGTCTGGATGGGTACCACCGCAGTGACTATTTCAACCGACAAATAGTAGTGTGCGAACATTACTGTTCCGGTTTGAAGGGCGCTGTAGCTAGTGTAATTACTGGGGTAACGAGACTTAACACCTTATGTCTCAGGCGACGAGCGCAACGTGGTGCAGTGTGTACCATCTTAACTAGCACCGCGTTGTTATACAAGCGTATCACTTACCATCAGGTGAACGTCTTGCTCGTCTCGTCGCATAGTAAATTAAAAAAAAAAAAAGTAGATAAAAATTAGGTGAACAATTTAAAATTATATGAATCATGGAAGTTGCATTAACGGATAATTATATACTTTTGCAAATTATGAATAATGATCACACACACAATATTACATAACCTGTTTATGACTACTCTTTATAATCCAACTAGGGTGTAGTAGTAAAGCCAGGTGCCGGCGTGCTCCTCGCCAACCAGAGCCTGGTGCTGCAGCACGTTTCCAGGAGTGCCGCGGGCGCATACGTCTGCTCCGCCAGGAACAGCCTCGGCGATGGAAACAGCGACCAATTGATGCTGGACGTTAAATGTTAGTTTATACAAAATTCAAATCCGTCTCAAAGGACCATTACTTATGCTATCTATATAATGAGGTTTCTATCTAATTATACACGAAAAGTTAACTAAGGAATAGTAAAGGTAATTATTTCCGTCGATTTTATTGCCTTCCTTCGTAGATGTTTTAATAAGAATTAAAAAAAACTCTATTCTTTTTATTTGACAAAGCGACATAACGAATAGAACTTTCATCTAATGATAAGTAAAATCAATGTGCCGCTCGTTAATTTGATATACTGTCAGCGTTATCAGAAAGAATATTAAAACATAGTATATTTTATATTATTGGCAACACAATAATTGGCAATACGGTGGCGCAGGTTGTAAAGGCTATTTAATGTAAAGTATAAGTGTAATCTCTGTTCTCCAAGTCGCTCACATCATTCGCTGCACCAGATTATACTTGAGTTGTAAGATACTAAGTTACATTACTTCAGTAATTTCACAGATCTAATAGTGATTGTGTCTAAAGTTTCATTTGTTTTTTAAGCGAGAAAATAATGATTTATTGTATTTGAAGGTAGATGGGAATAGTTGGGAAAGCACGAACTTTTTACTGTTTGCTAGTAAATTAATTACAGCTAATTTACTTTCGAATAGTCATACCGACCTGCAGATCCGAAGAGCCGACCATCATCAGAGCCGCGAGAGGCGAGACCGTTGATATACGATGCGACGTGGAGGCTAACCCTAAAGTAAGTTACATACACAACTTACTATATATTATGTTACTACTATACTACTACTTATTTTTTTAATTCTTCGAAACTTCTAGACAAGAGGTTCACCTGATGGTAAGTGATAAGCTTGGATAACAATGTGGCGTTCGTTAAAATGGACACTGCACCACATTGCGCTCGTCGCCATGAGACATATGTCAAGTCTCGTTACCCCAGTAATTTCACAGTATTGTTTGCACATTACTGTTTGGCAGCTGAAATAGGAGCTGCGGTTGTACCTCCGGCAACAGAGACTAATCACCAATAACAATATAATATACCATATTACTATTATAAAGTAAGTTTTATTTCAACCGCCAAATAGTAGTGTGCAAACATTACTGTGTTCCGGTTTGAAGGGAGCTGTAGCTAGTGTAATTACTGGGGTAACGAGACTTAACACCTTATGTCTCAAGGCGACGAGCGCAATGTGGTGCAGTGTGTACCATCTTAACTAGCACCACGTTGTCATGGGCAAGCGTATCACTTACCATCAGGTGAACGTCTTGCTCGTCTCGTCGCAAAGTAGTATATAAAAAAAAAAAGTTTATTTGTTTGTTAAATTTTCGTTAATTAAAATATTAAGTTCAATTTAGAGATGATTCATATTTTTGTAAATGTTGCGCGGGTATAAAAAGAAACGCGCCGTTATAAAAACAGTCGCGCTCCGTCCGCCGGAGTGTGCGGACGTGTCAAGAAGTTACGCTGTCGGATAAATGAAAGATTCTGCAAATTTGTTTAATTGAATAATGGTAATACTCAAAATGATAGTTATCAAAGCCGATATCATGTCTTAAAAATACTTCAGCAGCTATTGCTTATACATATAATTTAAAATATCACTATTGTTATGAATAATTATAATTTTTGTATTACAGTATAATTACTAATTATATATTACTCGAAAGAAGATTTTTTTTACAAACTTTGTTATCACATATTACTTAATGTGGTGATAATTGGAATGATAAACACTACCATACTAAACACATTCTTGTTCTCGTCACTGAAGAACAAAATGTTAAGTTTTAAGTAATTTTGAGTACCTAAGAGTTCACGTTTTACTAACTTATTGTATTTATACTTAAGTGAATTTCAGGTGTATTTTTAAATCGTATTAACTTATGTTATGTTTTGTCTAATAGAAGCCGATGACGTACCGCTGGTGGTTCAACAGCTCGACGCACAGTAAGCGGGAACTGAAGACTTCAGCGATACATTCACCTTACGACGAGCTGGGTAAGTATTTCCACAGGTTAAGTAACCAGTTAAATTCTTAACTTGGAATTAAAATACTTCGTATGAATGATTCTAGTAGTACCTTTTTTTACCGCTGAACATTATGAAAAAATATTGGGTTTCAGTTTAAACGGAGCTGTAGCTAATGAAATTACCAGGTGGTAGGTCTCTGTTGCCGAAGACCGTCTGGATGGGTACCACCGCAGCTCCTATTGCAACCGCCAAATAGTAGTGTGCGAACATTACTGTGTTCCGGTTTGAAGGGCGCTGTAGCTAGTGTAATTACTGGGGTAACGAGACAACACCTTATGTCTCAAGGCGACGAGCGCAATGTGGTGCAGTGTGTACCACCTTAACTAGCGCCGCGTTCTCATGGGCAAGCGTGTCACTTACCATCAGGTGAACGTCTTGCTCGTCTTTTCGCATAATAGCATAAAAAACAAAAATTTACTGGAGTAACGAGATTTACTATTTTGTTTTACAGCGAGGTCTACTGTTATGCAGTTATCATCCCTATCACATTGATATGGGTGAATATGTTTAGTTAAATGTAATCTAGGTCTCTTCCTTTTGAGCTTATGATTAGATGGCACCACTGTCGTTGGAAATACTTTACATAATAAGTTCAATAATTGTTCTTCAAAATTTCTTACTGTATCATCATTAGTCTGTATACCCACTCTATAGGTTTCTTTATTGTACGAGATGAGCAAGACGTTCACTTGATGGTAAGTGATACACTTGCCCCTAACATGCCGCTGGTTAAGATGGTATGGCACCATATTGCGCTCGTCGCTTTGATATGTATGTCTAGTCCATACCCCAGTAATTTCGTTAGCTAACAGCGCTCTTCAAACTACAACGCAGTAACGTTTACACAATACTGTTTGTCGGCAGAGATAGTAGCTGCGATAGTACCTAGATGGTCTCCGGTAATAGAGACCTACCAGTACATCCATGGTCAAGTCCACGAAAGTATTGAAAGGTCTACTTTAATGGGAATCGAACTCGCGCCTCGTTCAGAAACACGTCTTACAAACGCCTACAAAAATTTGCTTTTTTTTATACTACTATGCGACGAGACGAGCAAGACGTTCACCTGGTGGTAAGTGATACGCTTGCCCATGACAACGTGGTGATAGTTAAGATGGTTTACACTGCACCATATTGCGCTCGTCGCCTTGAGACATATGTCAAGTCTTATTACCTCTGTCATTACGCTAGCTTACAGCTACTTTATCACACTACTATTTGGCAGTTGAAGTAGTAACAGGTGGTATCAAGACGGTCACCGTCAACAGAGACCTACCAGCAGTATTTAACTGTATTTGTATATACAATAGGTACGCTCCAGTACGTTGTGAACAGTTCGGAAGAGTACGGCTGGGTGCAGTGTTCGGGTACGAACTCGGTCGGTGCTCAGGTCGAGCCGTGCCTCTTCCAGATACTACCCGCTGGTGAGTCTAGTTTGGATAGAATGTTTTTATTAGAGAAATTTATGGATGGTAATTAAATCGCCGCTCATAACAACGTGGCGCCAGCGAGGACGATGTACGCTACACCAAATTGTGCTTGTCGCCTTGTTTTTTTTTTTTTTTTTAATTACTACTAAGCGACGAGGCGAGCAAGACGTTCACCTGATGGTAAGTGATACGCTTGCCCATGACAACGTGGTGCTAGTTAAGATGGTACACACTGCACCACATTGCGCTCGTCGCCTTGAGACATAATACCATACATACGGACATAAGGCCTTGTGATATAAGATATTAAGTCTAGTTATCTAAGTAAGTTAAGTAGATACGTAGCGCTATTGGATCATTATAAATGTATTCAGTATATAATAAAACCAAACGAAGGAGTGTGTGTATGTTGCTCTCTTCGCTTTTTTTGATTTTGGCCGAGAGCTTCCAAAAGGAGCGGCCGGAGCACCGAAAGCGACCGCTCCGATCATCGTCTCGATGCGGCTAAATGTGTTGCCAGGGAACTCGCTTGTAAAAGCAAATCTCGTTTTCAAAAATATGAAGCGGTTCAGAAGTTTAAGAATATCGTTCAAAGCGAACACTAGCAAATTCGAAAAAAGTTAAGTTATTTAAAAAACACGCTTTTGAAAAATTTTAAAATGTTTTAGGCAAAAAAAATTTAAAAAATGTTTTGTAATTGTTGAGAATTAATAATGATGAAGGAATTAAAAAAACCATCTTGAACACATTTAATCACACTTGACTAACTTGTACAACTGCATAGATTACAGAAACTTTGTCATTGGTACAACTCAATCATAGATTGTACAATTTACCAATACTAACAGTAATGACTAGAAATTGTAATACAAATATTTAGTTTGAATTTCCGTAATGCAAATTGAAATTTAAAATTGCAGAATTATAAAATTTCCACAAATAAAACTGAAGGCGCAACTTGCGCGCGCGCATCCTCGTCCATATATAATATTAACTAATCTTATTTATATTATTTATGACTTAAAATTTGATTTACTTAAAACCTTAATTCGCATAGTTATTAACGAATTACTATAAATTAAGACTTAACCGATTTTAATAGTGTTTATTAATAAATCTATCATATCTGGCTATTTTACTTGAATTTGAATAAAACTTTGTTCTTACCATTATCACTAGCCGATTGAAATTCAATAAATCTCCACTTTAGTTTTTTTGCTGCTAGCATTCAACGACTTCCCGGAACTTAAGAGATACACATTTCACACTTTAATATCACACTTGGCATTATTAAGCTTGTTTCTTCTAGCTTAACTTCTCTTTGTGGGCCTGGGTTTGGTTAAGGAAATTTCTCCTCTCTCTATTCGTGGTCACAGTTCTCTAATCACAACGACTCCTTTCAGGTCGACGATTAGAAAAACGTTGAAAAACAAAATAGGATTTAATAATGAATGAAGAAAGACAACAAAAATAATTTACTCTTAATAACTAAACTCTACAAACAATCAGCGAAGGTTATAAAGTTATTTTAAGAGAGTAATAAAAAGAAAATGTTCGTTCATTTATTGTTACTTTGGCTCCGAGAGGAAATTGGTTACTTAAATTAAGTTCATAAATCTAAAAGAATGAAATTTAATCATTTTTTTTTACACCGCTTCTTCTTATCGTGAATTGAATTTCATTTTATCATCATCATCATCATCGTACATTGACCGTCATCAGATCACCGTCCAGAAATTTATAATAGCTTTCACGCAGGGGCTTAGTTAACATAACAGTTATGGCATAAGTTACCACCGAATACTTCGGGCTGGGTTTTGTGGGATTATTAGGGTCAAAGGATATATCTGGTACATGAAGACAAGTTCCAATAACTACAAACTGTTGATTGTTATCAGAATTAGTTAGTTTCGACTAAGCGACGATATGAGCGAGGCGTTCACCTGATGGTAAGTAATTTTACCAGGTGGTAGGTCTCTGTTGCCGGAGACCGTCTGGGTGGGTACCACCGCAGCTCCTATTGCAACCGACAAATAGTAGTGTGCGAACATTACTGTATTCTGGTTTGAAGGGCGCTATAGCTAGTGTAATTACTGGGGTAACGAGACTTAACATATGTCTCAAGGCGACGAGCGCAATGTGGTTCAGTGTGTACCATCTTAACTAGCACCACGTTGTCATGGGCAAGCGTATCACTTACCATCAGGTGAACGTCTTGCTCGTCTCGTCGCATAGTAGTATAAAAAAAAATGCGTTTGCCCATAATATGTCGCTAGTTAAGATGGTATACACTGCACCACATAACGCTCGTCGCCTTTCGACGTCTCGTTACTCTGGTAATTTCCCTAGCTAATAGCGCAAATTTAAACTTCCTTTAACTAACATCGGTTAGGTGAATTACTTTCGGCACTAGTATCTTGTTAGTAATAATACTACTGTGGTAGCTTGCCTGTTATAAAATGCGTTTGAAATGGTCTGTTGCCAGTGACCGTCTAGGTACCACTGCAGTGACTATTTCTATCGCCAAACAGTTTGCAAACATTACTGTGTTTACTGAAGGCTGCTTAAGCTAATTAAATTACGGGGTAACGAGACTTAACAGCTACTGTCTTAAGGCGACGAGCGCAATGTAGTGCAGTGTCTACCATTTTAACTAGCACCGCGTTATGGGCAAGCGTATCGCTTACCATCAGGCGAACGTCTTGCTTTTGTCGCATCTTAGAAGGAAAAAGAAGAGCTCTGTTTCAGACCTTTATCGTATAGCAGGAAAGTTGGAAGGAGATAGCATATAATGAAGTTTTGAAATATCTATTGTGTACACGGTGTTATAGTTTTGTAATGTTGTGTTCAGAGAAACCTTCGAGTGTGAAGAGCTGCGAAGTGACGAACGTCACATACGACTCGCTGGTGGTGAACTGCACGCCGGGCTACGACGGCGGCGTGCGGCAGTCGTTCGTGCTGGAGGTGACCATCTTTATATACTATCTAATTACTTAACGTTATCACTATTAACATTTTTTTTTTTTACAACCATACACATTTGTTAAATTAATGACTAGCTGACCCGACAGACTTCGTTCTGTCAAAAAAAAATTGGAATGTTCGTTGTTCCTGCCTATTCTGTAGCCGGGGCAAAAAAATCTCCTGAACAGAACCGTCACCTGGTTATGGGCGGTGTGTGGGGTTCAGCATTATATGTATTCATCTAATAACTAATATTTAGATATTAGTGGGTTCCAGAAGAGTGGCCAAAGTTATAATTAAGGTATATAAGTTATATTTACTATAATAATTTTTTAGGAACAAATAACTGTCACATTCCAAATCTTTTTGACAGAATGTAGTCTGTCAGGTCCGCCAGATGGTAACGCGGTTTGTGCTCGACTGATGTATTGACGTGTAAACGAATGCATTTTATGTCGCGCGCCGAAACTAAAACAAAAGAAATAATACCGCGAAGCCGACCAAATTGAAAATCAGTATGGGGGATCTTTAGCTCTTACATTTTGTGACTATTTATGTTATTAATTCATTCGTTTTAATAGTTGACTCTTTAGCGTTACGAACGCGCCTACATTGCTTAGACAGCAGTGAAAGCTTGTAATTGAATATAAACTTTTGTTAGTTAGTTTCTGGTTTATGGTTTCTGGTTTCTGGCTACTGGTATCTGGTTACTGGTTTTTGGTTACTGGTTTCTGGTTTCTGGTTTCTGGTTTCTGGTTTCTGGTTACTGGTTACTGGTTTCTGGTTACTGGTTTCTGGTTCTGGTTTCTGGTTACTGGTTTCTGGTTTCTGGTTTCTAGATTTCAGATGTCTGATTTGAATTTTTCATTTTCCATTTGCAATATTCTGTATACAATATTCAATATTCCAATATTCCAATATTCCAATATTCCAATATTCCAATATTCCAACGTTCCAATATTCCAATGTTCCAATATTCCAATATTCCAATATTCCAACGTTCCAATATTCCAATATCCAATATTCCAATATTCCAATATTCCATTTCCCATTTCCCATTGCCCATTCCCATTTCCCATTTCCCATTTCCCATTGCCCATTGCCCATTGCCCATTTCCATTGCCCATTTCCATTGCCCATTTCCCATTGCCCATTTCCCATTGCCCATTTCCCATTGTCCATTGCCCATTGCCCATTTCCCATTTCCCATTGCCCATTGCCCATTTCCCATTGCCCATTGCCCATTGCCCATTTCCCATTCCCATTGCCCATTGCCCATTGCCCATTGCCCATTGCCCATTGCCCATTTCCCATTGCCCGTTGCCCGTTGCCCGTTGCCCGTTGCCCGTTGCCCGTTGCCCGTTGCCCGTTGCCCATTGCCCATTGCCCATTGCCCATTGCCCATTGCCATTTCCCATTGCCCATTGCCCATTTCCCATTGCCCGTTGCCCGTTGCCCGTTGCCCGTTGCCCGTTGCCCATTGCCCTTTGCCCATTGCCCATTTCCAACTTTCAACTTTCAATTTTCAATTTCTTGTTTACAGTTTTCAATTTTCAACGTTAAATAGTGTCACCATCACAAAAGATCAACAAAGTAAAGTTAAGACTTAACTACAATTTTAACCAATGAACCTAGGACAGTGGTGTTCCTGCTTGAATTCTACAATCGCTGCACACGAACACACTAATTTACTGCATGATACACTCACATTGAACATTCAACTGCATTATGCACAAAAAAATAAAAATTCAACCGAGACAACGCGACCTTTACGCCCAGATTCCCGCTAAAGTTCGTAAAATATTCTTCTTTTCCCAATTGATGGCATGAGCACGGTTTCTGCGTGAGCCAGTGTCATGTGTAGACAAATAAAATAAAAGAATAAAAATCCTTAAAATATTGTCTGCGTGGTTAATTCGTCCGCCATGTTTCTCCCTTTTCTCGTGAAATATTATAATTGCAATGAGTAATTGTTGGTTGTTAATATCAAATGTCAAAATCAAAAATATTCTTTTAAATTGTTTTTGGTGTCTAAATGACGGGACAAACTTCAAATTTAACGTTGTATGTATCTAAAGTAAGGAGACCAGACATCTCGCTTTTAGCGGGACAGTCCTGATTTTTTTACTATGCATCCCGCGTCACGCGACGTTTTTCAAAAGTCCCGTCTTTTAGAATTAAGTAAAATTTTAAATTTATGAAAATCATTGTTTTGCGTAACATATTGCTTTTGCTACCCAGTTACATTGTATTTGTCTCTCAAATGATACACTTTGTATCCGTACTGCGTGCTAGCAAGATAATTAAACAAATAAATATTACAAATCTGTTTCTTACCATAGAAAAATAAAGTAAGTAATTTATTTAAATATTTCATAAATGCATAAATTTTCTTAAACTTAGCTTAATTGCCCATTGCCCATTGCCCATTGCCCGTTGCCCGTTGCCCGTTGCCCGTTGCCCGTTGCCCGTTGCCCGTTGCCCATTGCCCATTGCCCATTTCCCATTTCCCATTTCCCATTTCCCATTTCCCATTTCCCATTTCCCATTTCCCATTTCCCATTTCCCATTTCCCATTTCCCATTTCCCATTTCCCATTTCCCATTTCCCATTTCCCATTTCCCATTTCCCATTTCCCATTTCCCATTGCCCATTGCCCATTGCCCATTGCCCATTTCCCATTGCCCATTGCCCATTTCCCATTTCCCATTGCCCATTGCCCATTGCCCATTTCCCATTGCCCATTTCCCATTGTCCATTGCCCATTGCCCATTTCCCATTGCCCATTTCCCATTGCCCATTGCCCATTGCCCATTTCCCATTTCCCATTTCCCATTGCCCATTGCCCATTGCCCATTGCCCATTTCCCATTGCCCATTGCCCATTGCCCATTGCCCATTTCCCATTTCCCATTTCCCATTTCCCATTTCCCATTTCCCATTTCCCATTGCCCATTGCCCATTGCCCATTGCCCATTTCCCATTTCCCATTGCCCATTGCCCATTGCCCATTGCCCATTGCCCATTGCCCATTGCCCATTGCCCATTGCCCATTTCCCATTTCCCATTGCCCATTGCCCATTGCCCATTGCCCATTTCCCATTGCCCATTGCCCATTGCCCATTTCCCATTTCCCATTTCCCATTGCCCATTGCCCATTGCCCATTTCCCATTGCCCATTGCCCATTGCCCATTGCCCATTGCCCATTGCCCATTTCCCATTTCCCATTGCCCATTTCCCATTGCCCATTTCCCATTGCCCATTTCCCATTTCCCATTGCCCATTGCCCATTGCCCATTTCCCATTGCCCATTTCCCATTGCCCATTTCCCATTTCCCATTTCCCATTGCCCATTGCCCATTGCCCATTTCCCATTGCCCATTTCCCATTGCCCATTTCCCATTTCCCATTGCCCATTGCCCATTTCCCATTGCCCATTGCCCATTTCCCATTTCCCATTTCCCATTTCCCATTGCCCATTTCCCATTTCCCATTTCCCATTGCCCATTGCCCATTGCCCATTTCCCATTGCCCATTTCCCATTTCCCATTGCCCATTTCCCATTGCCCATTGCCCATTTCCCATTGCCCATTTCCCATTTCCCATTTCCCATTGCCCATTGCCCATTGCCCATTTCCCATTGCCCATTTCCCATTTCCCATTTCCCATTTCCCATTTCCCATTGCCCATTGCCCATTTCCCATTTCCCATTGCCCATTGCCCATTTCCCATTGCCCATTTCCCATTTCCCATTGCCCATTTCCCATTTCCCATTGCCCATTGCCCATTTCCCATTTCCCATTGCCCATTGCCCATTTCCCATTGCCCATTTCCCATTTCCCATTGCCCATTGCCCATTTCCCATTTCCCATTGCCCATTTCCCATTTCCCATTGCCCATTGCCCATTTCCCATTGCCCATTTCCCATTGCCCATTTCCCATGGCCCATGGCCCATGGCCCATTGCCCATTGCCCATTGCTCATTTCCCATTGCCCATTGCCCATTGCCCATTGCCCATTTCCCATTTCCCATTTCCCATTTCCCATTTCCCATTTCCCATTTCCCATATCCCATATCCCATTACCCATTCCCCATTTTCCATTTTCCATTTCCCTTTTCCCATTTCCCATTACCCATTACCCATTTCCCATTTCCCATTTCCCATTTCCCTTTTTCCATTTCCCATTTCCCATTTTCCATTTCCCATTACCCATTTCCCATTTTCCATTTTCCATTTTCCATTTTCCATTTCCCATTTCCCATTTCCCATTTCCCATTTCCCATTTCCCATTTCCCATTTCCCATTTCCCATTTCCCATTTCCCATTTCCCATTTCCCATTTCCCATTTCCCATTGCCCATTGCCCATTGCCCATTGCCCATTGCCCATTGCCCATTGCCCATTGCCCATTGCCCATTGCCCATTGCCCATTGCCCATTGCCCATTTCCCATTGCCCATTGCCCATTTCCCATTGCCCATTTCCCATTGCCCATTTCCCATTGCCCATTGCCCATTGCCCATTGCCCATTTCCCATTGCCCATTTCCCATTGCCCATTTCCCATTTCCCATTGCCCATTGCCCATTGCCCATTTCCCATTGCCCATTGCCCATTTCCCATTGCCCATTTCCCATTGCCCATTGCCCATTGCCCATTTCCCATTGCCCATTGCCCATTTCCCATTTCCCATTGCCCATTTCCCATTGCCCATTGCCCATTGCCCATTTCCCATTGCCCGTTGCCCGTTGCCCGTTGCCCGTTGCCCGTTGCCCATTGCCCATTTCCCATTGCCCATTGCCCATTGCCCATTGCCCATTTCCCATTTCCCATTGCCCATTGCCCATTTCCCATTTCCCATTTCCCATTTCCCATTTCCCATTACCCATTTCCCATTTCCCATTGCCCATTTCCCATTTCCCATTGCCCATTGCCCATTGCCCATTGCCCATTGCCCATTTCCCATTTCCCATTGCCCATTGCCCATTTCCCATTGCCCATTTCCCATTTCCCATTTCCCATTGCCCCTTGCCCATTGCCCATTGCCCATTGCCTATTTCCCATTGCCCATTGCCCATTGCCCGTTGCCCATTGCCCATTGCCCATTGCCCATTGCCCATTGCCCATTGCCCATTTCCCATTGCCCATTTCCCATTTCCCATTGCCCATTGCCCATTGCCCATTGCCCATTGCCCATTGCCCATTGCCCATTGCCCATTGCCCATTTCCCATTTCCCATTGCCCATTTCCCATTGCCCATTGCCCATTGCCCATTTCCCATTGCCCATTTCCCATTTCCCATTGATGACAAAACGTGTATCACCCACCTTAACCTCGAAAGAAATTTTAGAAAGTAATATACGAATAAAATTTTGCAAATATTTCAAGGCAATCAAACTAATTTATCAAATTCTTGTGAAGATTTTACAATATTTTACAAAATTACTACAATCTACTCAAACAAATTCACTTATATAAAAAAACATTTATAAACTGTACTTAACTAAAAAAAAATTACGATATTATTATTCCTTCAGAGTTGTCCCGCTTTGCCTATCTAAAAATCTGGTCACCTCAATGAAAAAGAGAAATTGTTGTTTTTACCATATTCCAGGCACTTTTTCCATATTTTCTCACCTTTTACACCTTCCTGGACTTCCACGAATAATTCAAGACCACATTTAGCCAAATCGGTCCAGCCGTTCTCGAGTTTTAGCGAGACTAACGAACAGCAATTCATTTTTATTATATAGATAGATAATGTTTCGAACCCTTTAGTAGGTTTGTGAAGGCATAACGTTAACTTACACATTACGAAATATATTTCACACATTCACTACAATTGATTCACTTTCCCTTATTTAAGTTATCTGTTACTGTTAATTGCACGAGAGTTGGAGACCTGGTGACCTGCAACACGGGTTTATTACCCATCACAGGCACCAGCGATCCACAACCATATGTTTTAATATATGCATAGCTTAAGATTTTTACTTATTTTTTTGTAATGGTTAGTGGTTAGAAATAAAAGCTATTTTATTTACATACAAAAATAATATTACATACACACTAAGATTATTAACTTATATCCTGGTTGTTTTTAACCTACCCCCCAATCTGTTGTGACCATCAGGACAAATGAGCGACAACTCAAATAGTTACTAACAGTAACATTAATAGTAAGTAAATTAAGAGTAGAAATAAACAGTGGAAATGATATAGAAAATCAAATAGGTTTTATTGGTATTGTCATTAAAAATTGTTTTTTCCAGAAAATATTTAAAGGGCATACTTACAGGTCCCAAAGCGCGATGTATGAAAGATAAAATAAGATATTACAGGAATGAAAGTTAGCAGAACAGAAAGAAAGCGAAAACTTAACCCAAACCATGCAGGGAGACTTAATCAAAAAAAAAAATGTTTGAACGTCTTTAATCTTTTCTTTTGATTAATTTTTATTAATTATTAAAGACGCATAAACACACGTGCACATTATTTAATAAACACTCATACACAATACTCGTAAAACACTGAATTAGCCTTTTCCTTAAAATTTTCTCTGTTTTTCGCTTGAAATATTTTGGAACCGGTTCACAAAAAAATACTCACGTTGACGCCGAGGCAGACACAACTTTCTGATTGTAAAATTATATTTTTTTTCTATTGTGGCCAGTATTATTTTGAGCTCATTTTGTACCAAATTTCATAAAGAATCTATAGACACTCAGTTTTCAATATAAAATTGACTATAAAAATACTTAAAACACACTCAAACAAAGTTCGGAACTCACGACATCGCTCGATGCCTATAGTTCTGAGGGACACATTTTGGCGCGTCATCGCCCGATGCCCGCGGGGTTCGACGGTTTAATGTTAATTGCAAGAGAGTTGGAGACATTGTGACCTGTAACACGGGTTTATTACCTATCAGAGAAAAAAAACTTGAGCTTTCCGGTGAAGTTATTATATAGATTTTGTAGATATACGACACGGAGTCCGGTGTGCTCCTGCGCAACTTGAGCGGCGACGCAGCGAGCTTCGACGTGCCGGACGTGTACGCGCGCGGCCCGCTGACGCTGTCGGTGCGCGCGCGCAACGCCAAGGGCTCCAGCGACGCGTTCATACTCACCTGCAGCCTGCTCAAGTACCCCGAGAGGAGAACGGGTAATATGTAACTTAAGGCAACCACTGACAAACATACTGACCTGCTTCTAAGTCGTATTTCCTCATGACTGAGACTCTGAGGCAGTGATGACGTACGGAACCGAGACGCGGACAATGGAGAGGGCTATGCTCGGAGTTTCTCTGCGCGATCGAATCGGAAACGAGGAGATCCGCAGAAGAACCAAGGACACCGACATGGCTCTTAGAATTGCTAGTTTTTAGTGGCAATGGGCAGGGCATATTGCTCGAAGTGCTGACGTCCGATGGGGCAGCAAGGTCCTAGAGTGGCGGCCGCGCACCGTCAGACGCAATCCTGGAAGGTCTCCCACAAGGTGGACTGACGATCTGGTGAAGGTCGCGGGAAGCCGCTGGATGCGGACAGCGCAGAGCCGTTTGGAGTGGAGAACGTTGGGGGCGCCCTTTGTCTAGCGGTGGGCGTCTATAGGCTGATGATAATGATGAAGTTATGTTAGCTTCATTAAATCATAATCATCAATGCATTTTAAAACATAACTTGATGAGTAAGTATAATAAACATCTTTCATGCGAACCGCTTCGGTGACGAGGTATACCTCAAACTGGCTATGGCATTAAACAGCCCACTTAATATTCCCACTAATGGGATTGAGAACACAAGAAGTTAAATAAATACTAAAAGAGAAGACAAAAATCAAGATTTTTTTATCCACTATGGTATAATCTTAAAGTTATCAGCTAAGTGCAGTATTTCGGATTCTTTTATGACCGTGTGTTCACTTACCATACAGCTCAAGTTCCCGTTCGGGTGGAATTGACAACGTTACTGGTAACAGTTCTGGTTGCCATGGGTTTGTTCGTCGTTACCGCCGCGGTGTCAGCGACGATGTGTTACTGCAAATATTTTAATAAGAGAGGTAATAATATAATATAATTAGAGTTACTTTTACGTTTACTGCTTGTTAGTTAGACCTTCTCTCATAAGGATAGAGTCAAGATTATTTATGTCATTAGGCGAAATGCTTGTTGTTTGAGTTCTTGGAACATGTTTGTTTAACCTCAATTACTTAAACGGAAACTTTAAGGTCAGTCGGAATCGAATCCGCTGAAGCAACGAACATACAAATTGATCTATCGCAGCTTTGAAATGTTCGGAACTTGACTTTCGTATTGTATTAAATTTTAATTTTAAAATTCAACCAAAGAGTATGCCCATGTTAACTTTTTAACAATTTCAAATTTCGAACGTGAATTTTTAAGAAACAAAGAGGCAATAATTTCCAATATGTCCGGACTCTCGCTCCCGCCCATAAAACGGTAGCGCGCGAATAAAAACGGATATACTCCTGTGCACCAGTTTACTGCCGCTGAAGGTAATATCCGGATGTTAACTAGTAACTCATAATCAGTTTATGATGTATTAGATTAAGCTGCACATAAAACTTTTTTTAATAAACTTAAATGGTTTAAAGTCCGAGGTCGTTCAGACGATGATGTACGGCTTCCACGGAATCTAATTCTTCGTTAAAAAGAATTAATCTCTTCTCATTTATTGTATCGTTAAATAAAAAAAAAATAACTTTCTTTTAGATAATAATGAAAAATGTAAGAGACCACAAGACGAAACTTCAGACGTATTACTGGCGAGTTTAAAAAAGACTGAGAGCAACGACAGCGTTGGTAAGTTTCTTATATTCTAGATTAGCTTAATTGAAAGTGGACCCGATGTTTAAGTTCAGCAAATTTTCAGACAAAAACCCTGATATAATACCGATCAAATCGAAGATCAGCGACAGCTGCTCGGTCAACTCCAACAGGCCGCTCATGTCTAAGACTGGTCTGGACTTCGACGGCTTCCACACTCTGCCCGCGAACAGCCAATACCGAATGCCGAGCGCGTACCAGCAGAGCTTACCGCCAATGTCCAACGTTGGTTCAAACGTTGGTACAAACGTTTGCTGGCAGCCATGCGACAACGTATACGAGGACTGGTTGAGATATAAGAACGCGTTGCCATTGGACACCAGCGATTTAGTAAGTATCTTACTATTGTCTACTTCATTACTGGTGGTTAGTCTCTGTTGTTACAAACCGTCAAGATAGCAGTGAACTTAAACTTGAAGTTTAACTACAAGTGTTCTGCATAAAAGCTTTTTTTTTATACTATTTTGCGACGAGACGAGCAAGACGTTCACCTGATGGTAAGTGATACGCTTGCCCATAACAATGTGGTGCTAGTTAAGATCGTGCACACTGCACCACATTGCGCTCGTCGCCTTGACACATAATTTGTTAAGGACGTTACCCCAGTAATTACACTAGCTACAGCGCCCTTCAAACCGGAACACAGTAATGTTTGCACACTACTATTTGGCGGTTGAAATAGGAGCTGCGGTGGTACCCATCCAGACGGTCTCCGGCAACAGAGACCTACCACCTGGAAAGGGCTGTTATAAGGATTTACCGGAGCTGGCATCTTAGAGCTTTTTGTGAATCAAGAACTTCGCTATATCCAAAGCAACATTCATGGTTCCGTATAGTGTATTATAGATGGAAAGTTTTCTTCAGCTGCCGCTGGAACAGCTCCGGCCGCCTGAGGAGTACCTGCCGCCGCCGCTGGTGTACAGCGACGTGCTGCGCAAGAGCAGCGTATCCCAGCTGCACGAGCTGGACAGGTACATGGCGAGGGCGCGGGTGGCTCCCAACGTGATGGTCAGCGCGGAGAACAGCAGCGTTTACTACAAGCACGAGCCCGATTATGCCGCTGTCAACCGCGGTAGTAACCGTAAGTAGACGTGACTATTTACTGGTGGTAGGTCTCTGTTGCCGGAGACCGTCTGGGTGGGTACCACCGCAGCTCCTATTGCAACCGCCAAATAGTAGTGTGCAAACATTACTGTGTTGCAGTTTGAAGGGCGCTGTAGCTAGTGTAATTACTTGGGCAACGAGACTTAACACCTTATGTCTTAACGACGAGCGCAATGTGGTGCAGTGTGTACCATCTTAACTAGCAGCACGTTGTCATGGACAAGCGTATCACTTACCATCAGGTGAACGTCTTGCTCGTCTCGTCGCATAGTAGTATAAAAAAAAAGATCCTTACTGATGCATGAGTGAGAGAGAACGCGAAAATGAGAATAGGAAAGGTGTGTAATAGATAATAGATATGCGATATCATCATCATCATCATTTCAACCGACGGACGTCCACTGCTGGACATAGGTCTCTTGTAATGTATTCCACAAAATACGGTCTTGTGCTGTTTGAATCCAGTGACTCCCAAATACGATATCAAATTATAGTCTACTAAATGTTCCCACTGCTGGGACTTGAGAGATTTTCTCTTAATGAGAGTAAAGACCTTTTTTTAATATTTAATATTGTGAATGTCATGCGAACGCTGTTTTTCGAAAATTTACGGATATTTTCAATCAGCTAGTCCCAAGTTCGATTCTGGGACCTGGTGAAGGGATTTAGTTCGACAGTACTATTACCATTTTTCGTCTAGAAGTAAGGTATTCCGTGAAACTCTTCATCATCACATCAATTCGTGATCGATCACATTTGTGTAACAGTTTTCTATATTAACACTTCACAAGTCACCGAGTTCGGTTGCCCGCCTTTTATATCAAAACGACGGCTACGCCATCTTTACAATAATCGTACAACTACTTGATTATTATCAATTTTGTAAAAATTATAAACTAATAATATTTTAATTATACTTGGAGATAAATAGTAATAATTATTAAATAAATATTATTGTGAAATATAACAGTAATAGTATATAGATTCTCGATTCATTCCAATTTCATACAAGTCAATAGAAAAACTAGTTTCCTAACAAAGTAGTTTGTAATCAGTTATTTTTCCACAATATCTAGCGTATATTTAAATATGTATTAAGCATGGCAACACTTTCTTTTATGTTTTCTAGCTATGTCACCACAACAAAGGCATGCGAAGGAACCTAAATCTAGCCACGATGAGATTGCCAGGGAAGCTGGAGCTCCGAAAGAATGATACTAAAATACTTATCGATACTTAAACCGTACTTAAATATGTAGTACATTCGCGAGCTGACTTACGTTACTTAAGTTCAAAGGTATTCAATTAAATTGTACAGGGTGTTTATTATTGGTATGTACAGTCCGCTACAAAATACATGGCGTTAAAGAAATTACATTTAAATAGTATGTTATCATTAAGAAATAATTTTGTTATTCAAAACTATTCACAGATTATTCATTTTGTTATTGATTATTAATAATAATTAAATTTGTATGATGTTGTATGATTGGACGCGATCATAAGAAATAAGTGCCAAAAATTATTTCTCTCTCTTTCTCTCTATAGTGAGAGAAGGCCCAGAGTCCCTGTTGTGGGAAAATTAGGGTTATACTTTGATTCGCATAAAAATTACCAGTTAAACTATTTTGATTATTATTAAAATGGAGAATCTTGATAGGAATATTTTCTATGGTAATTGACTGAGAGTTGATCGGAATTTTTTTTTCATGTTAATAGGTAAGTGCTTGACCACAATCCCAGCTGGTGTACTGGTGTAACACTCTAAGTTACAGCATATTTTTGTTGGTATAATAATATATATATGTTGTTTATTAATTTATAGGTTTTTTAATATGTTCAAATAGAAAGGTATAAAAATATGTAATAACAGTACTAAATGTTTCTAATTGGTTTTTATAAAATTTGTAATACAAAATGTATGATTTGATTGTATTAATGTTTAAAATTATAATAATATTGATTGTCTGTTGATTGTAAAGTAGTAATTAAAAAAATTAATAGCTGTTGAATACATGGTATTAAGATTGCCAGAGGCCTATGCCCAGCAGTGGGCATCTATTGATCATCATATTGATGACTATTACATGATCTACATTAAAATGCAACCGTAACGTATTTTGGCTCGTGACTGTACATAACGTGAAGGTTATATGTGATTAAGCTCTGCAGAGGAAAATTTCGAAATGTGTAAAATTATCAAGAAGTTAATTAAAGTTTGTTAATAAGTGTTCGCTTTGTTTCATTCGTTCGTAATTAAGCACGTTTTGTGAGTTGGTGGGATGAGGTGGTGGTGAGGCGTTGAGGGTGGTGAAGACAGGCTCTAGTATTGAAAGTCAAAACTGAAAGCAACGTGAGTATTTAAATACACTAATGTTAAGCTGAACTGGAAAATTAAACATGAAAAAGTTTCAAAAAAGTTAATTTACTGGAAATTAATAATAAATTTCCTTTCTGTTTTAAATGTTGAGCAAAACAAAAACTTGCTTTATAATATTTATAAAACTAGTATAAGTAATAGGTTTTTATAACAACAATGTAACTGAATACATAATTTATTCTAGATATTATGATATTAAAATGGTTTATCAAAATTAGACAATGAAAACATATTTTCATATCCATAAGATGACGTTCACCTGATGGTAAGTGATACGCTTGCCCATAACGAGGCGCTAGTTAAAATGGTATACACTGCACCACATTGCGAGACGTGTGTTAAGTCTCGTTACTCCAGTAATTTTACTAGCTTACATCGCCCTTCTAACCGGAACACAGTAATGTCAGACGGAAGAAACAGGAGCTGCGGTAATACGACGAACTTTTTTTTTTTATACTACTATGCGACGAGACGAGCAAGACGTTCACCTGATGGTAAGTGATACGCTTGCCCATGACAACGTGGTGCTAGTTAAGATGGTACACACTGCACCACATTGCGCTCGTCGCCTGTGTTAAGTCTCGTTACCCCATTACGTTGCACTAGCTACAGCGCCCTTCAAACCGGAACACAGTAATGTTTGCACACTACTATTTGTCGGTTGAAATAGGAGCTGCGGTGGTACCCACCCAGACGGTCTCCGGCAATAGAGACCTACCACCTGGTAAAATCTCTGTAAAATCTGATCTCCACAGTAAAGTTTAAAAAAAAAACCCCAGTCATTCCGATACCGGTGGTAATTAAAAATCCGTTAACCGTCACAATGAAAGGGGGCGATGTATAACAATAAACCGACAGCTGAAGACTTCCATTGAGTGAAACCGATTAATAATTAAAAAAAACACACCAGCTCGCATTTAAGTTTTGCGTTAAAACAATGGTTGTACGGAACCGGTCGATTGTATCCCGGTATTGGTACAAAGAGCTCCCGCACCACGGGCGGCTCTTACACGCTAATATGAAAGATTATTTTGTTAAACAAAGCAGCTCCGCGTGCGTTACTTTTAAAGAACACGAGCTCGACTTTAATGGCTGTCGTTTTAAATGTAATACCTTTTAACCTTTTGCCCTTTTTGTCTGGCAGAACCATAATTCTGGACTGGCCCTACAGAATATAGGAATTTTGATATGCGGCGTGGCGGCACTTAATTCGTCACCCTCAACAGGCTTCGTGTCCATCACGTAGATGAGTTATGGAAATAAAACGGTTGACTATTTTCCCGGGACGTATTGAAGAGTAAATTTATTTAGCAAACATATAGGATATTAATTTGACAGGATTAATATTACTTTAACAAATATGACAACCATTTTAAAATTAAAAGAATCTTTACGTAAAAGGAGTTCCTAGTTATGTACAATATGCCACTACAAAGCATTCGGAATAATTTGTAAACTGTAGTTATTTAAAGAAACTATCTCGGAGAGAAAACGTTTAACTTGTACAAAAGCAGGAGGTATTTATATTATTAGTGACTTTAGGTAATAATATGAAATATATAGACTGTGAATAGTTATGTATGTCGGCGCGATCGCGTTGTAAAATTATTTGTTTGTTAAATTTCTTTATTAACGATATTCTCGATATTTCTTTTAAGTTATTATATAATAAAATACTTTGTCTGTACGTAAATTTAAGATAGTATAGCAACAGTGATACCGTTGCATTTTCTTTACCTTACTTTACGGTTTTAACTGTGTAGTTACTATATCAAAGTAAACGAAACTTTGTTTTAATTTCAACAATTTAGACAAAACTGATACTTGAGAGTATTTCGCATGTATTATTAACGACTTTTCTAAATTTCATATCAAAGTTTATTAATTAGGTATCACAAATGAAATCTAATAAGTTTTGAAATCTAAAATCAATGCTAATTAAATCTTAAAATAAAGCGGTGTTGGAAAATCATAATTGGTATAGCGCGAGACAATTGGCCCGGATCAATCGTTTCAATGAAGCCCCACCAGCTTTAATTGAGTAAATGAAGTGGTTTTATGGTGATGGGGGAGAGGGGGAGGAAAGTGGTGATACGTAAAAGAAGCCATTGCTGAGGGTGATGATTACTTTTGATAATTTTGAGTTCGCTTTTACGGAACAGTTTGGGATTATTATTAAACCAAGCGATATATGAACAGCGCCATCTTGTGTTATACTGAGAAATCAATTCTTTGTACTTTAATAATTTAATTTTTAACATGATTAAATTTCACTGTTTCTTGGTTAAAACTAAGTGTAATTTTAACTTAAAACACAGTAATGTTAATTATGATGATTATAGTTAAATATTTAATCTGTATCGCATTAAATGCGAATGTATTCGAATGTTGTTACGTTTGTACGGCGCATGCAGGAGCTTTAAAGCATTGATCGCGTACGGAGCGGAATGGACGTGTTATTAGCATCTAACTAAAGCTAAACCCGTTCCCGGACACCCATTGTTCCCGGGACAAGGCCGCCGTTTCGCCCATTCAAACTATTCAATACAAAATGTTTAATCAGTAGCTTAACAATGTATGGAAAGGTTCCATGTACGGATTTACTTAAACAGAAAATTACAATTAGAATATTTAGAAAAAAAAAACCTGAAATTCTGAACAATTATCGCATAATCATCATCTTAGGGACGCGGGTTCGATTCCCAATAAGCTTTAACGTCTGCTGAAAGAAAACAGACCAACTTCAATAAGAAATATTACGTCCAACTCACAGTTATCCAGCGTGGAGCAAAAATGGCTTTGTGTCTTCTCTTCACGAGGTAAGTCCCTAATTCCCAGTAGTGGGAATAAATATGGATGCAAAGATTCAAGGTTGAATATAGTAGTCTAATAAGCGTGAAAGATTAGGCGATGTAACTCACGCGCCTTCTTTCTCTATCTTTTGTCTTCTTTAAGGCTGAGGATCCGACCAAATTATCCTGTGGCGGATCTTGACTTGGGCATCTATTTTTAGGTTAGAGGAAGATAAGTAGAGTGACGATTATCAGACTAATCTCCCATCGCGAAAAGAAGAGAATTCGGCCTTTAATTTACCGTATCCTCCAGCCCCTACATCTAGCGTAGACTAATACAGAAACTGATAGAAGTTTAAAAGAGAAATCGTTAGAAAATTACAAGCGAAAACATGAAAGAGAATTTCTAATAATCATTTGTTTTAAAGGTTTTATCACAGTTTTAATAGACGTACTGGTGGTAGGTCAGTTGAGTATAAACATTACTGTGTTGTAGTTTAAAGTGTAAGCTAGTGAAATTACTGGGGTAACGAGACTTAACATGTGTCAGAAGGCGACGAGCGTAATGCGGTGCTGTAGATAGATAGATTAATTCTTTATTGCACACATTAACGGGTTTTTTACACAAAATAACAAAAACTGAGCTTAAAATCTAAATGTGGGCAAGGGCGGCCTTATCGCTATAAGCGATCTCTTCCAGGCAACCCTGTAGGTCAGGAGAGAAAAAACAAATATAAATAAATAGCAGGATAACGAGAAAAGTCGGGAAAAATAAGTAAGAGTAAGAATTGTTTATACTAAAGATAGAATTCTGGACAGAAGCCTCTGTTTAGATAAGAAGTAAATAAAAGTAATACATGCCAGAATATAAACATACATATAACATAACTTTACACTATATACACACATTGAATAAGGAAATTAGATAATTTAGCGAGCGACTTTGTCCAAAAGATTTTTTTTTTTTATGCTAATATGCGACGAGACGAGCAAGACGTTCACCTGATGGTAAGTGATACGCTCGCCCATGACAACGTGGTGCTAGTTAAGATGGTACACACTGCACCACATTGCGCTCGTCGCCTTGAGACGTAAGGTGTTAAGTCTCGTTACCCCAGTAATTACACTAGCTACAGCGCGCTTCAAACCGGAACACAGTAATGTTTGTACACTACTATTTGGCGGTTGCAATAGGAGCTGCGGTGGTACCCATCCAGACGGTCTCCAGCAACAGAGACCTACCACCTGGTGATTGCTGTGCACCTAAGATTTAAATATAGCAAGTGACTTTGACTCTCGAATGTCATGTGGTAGATTATTCCACAAGTGCGTGGCCTTCACAGTAAAAGAACCCCTAAAGTAATAATATAAATCTGGTGCTATACCATCTTAACTAGCGGCACGTTGTAATGCAAGTGTATAACTTACCATCAGGTGAACGTCTCGTTCGCCTCATCGCTTATTAGAATAAAAAAAGACTACTTGTAATATGTTCAAAGAAGAAATGATATTATATATTTACTCTCAATTATTTTTTTGTATGATTTAACATAAAATACAACTCTCGCTTACGTAATAATAAAGAATACATTTCCGTTAATGAATACATCCGGATTACAGGAGCTTTACGTTTCCGTTGCACAATTTAAATGTGAGTTTTGTGAAATTCGGACGTAGAATTCAAAATTGTTGTGGGGTTTATTTAACATTTAGTGAACATGTTCTCGATTTACTGAAAGCTCTTTTTCGTTTGGTCTCCTTAATGTTCACACAACTGGAATTCATAGCCTTTGCTAAAGGTTTAGAGCTATTTATTCGCCATGCTCGTCCCAACGCGGTTTGATTAAGTTTTCTTTTATTCTATTAAGCAACGAGATGAGTAAGACATTCACCTGATGGTAAGTGATACACTTGCCCACAACATGCTGCTAGTTAAGATGATTTAGCACCATATTGCGCTCGTCGCTTTGATACGTATGTCTAGTCTCGTTACCCCAGTAATTTCGCTAGCTTACACCGGCCCTTCAAATTACAACGCAGTAATGTTTGCACAATACTGTTTGTGGGTAGAGATAGTAGCTGCGATAATACCTAGATGGTCTCCGGTAATAGACCTACCAGCAGTACATCCATGGTCAAGTCCACGAAATTATTGAAAGTCCTACTTTAATGGGAATCGAACCCGCGCCTTACAAACACCTACAAAAATTTGCTTTTTTTTTATACTACTATGCGACGAGACGAGCAAGACGTTCACCTGATGGTAAGTGATACGCTTGCCCATGACAATGTGGTGCTAGTTAAGATGGTAAACACTGCACCACATTGCGCTCGTCGCAAGACATAAGGTGTTAAGTCTCGTTACCCCAGTAATTACACTAGCTACAGCGCCCTTCAAACCGGAACACAGTAATGTTCGCACACTACTATTTGGCGGTTGCAATAGGAGCTGCGGTGGTACCCATCCAGACGGTCTCCGGCAACAGAGACCTACCACCTGGTAGGTGCTCTAACTATTCAGTAATTATATTTTTTTCATACTACAGCCAAGTTATTAAAAGATAGCTAACGGCTTAAAGAACACACTATAGACAAAACGAAAACAACAAATAATCATTCCGTTAAATACATTCGTAGCAACTGTAACTTTGTTAACTTGAACATTTCAAAACTAAATTGACCATACCTAGTGAGCGTACTGAAAAGGCTCGCGTGTAAATTGAACGAAACAACAAAAAAAAAACTGTAAATTTTTTTAACGAATCGCACACCAACGAGCGCTCGTAACCCGACGGCCGCTTGAATTGTGGCACTTTGAAAAAAATATAGTCGCTTTAGTGACGCAGCACTAAACGAATACCTTTAGAGCTATAGCAATGCTTTTATATATATATAAAAAGAATTGTCTGTGTGCAATAAAAATAACAGCTTTATACTTCAACGATATTTGCATTCGTTTATTTTTTATCTGTACATTAATAATCTATATTTTTTTTATTCGATGAAGTGACTCGTTCACCTGATGGTAAGTGATACGCTTGCCCATACCACAACGTGCCGCTAGTTAAGATGGTAAACACTGCACCACATTGCGCTCGTCGCCTTGAGAGATAAGTTAAGTCTCGTTACCCCAGTAATTTCACTAGCTTACAGCGCCATTCAGTAAACACTAATGTTTGTATGAAATAGTTAATGCGGTACCTAGACGGTCACAACAGAGACCTACCACCAGTATAACCTAAAAGAATATTCACTTAGTAATTATAAGAAGGTGGTGGTGGTAGGTCTCTGTTGCCGGAGACAGTCTGGGTGGGTACCACCGCAGCTCCTATTTCAACCGCCAAATAGTGTGCAAACATTACTGTGTTCCGGTTTGAAGGGCGCTGTAGCTAGTGTAATTACTGGGGTAACGAGACTTAACACCGTATGTCTTGCGACGAGCGCAATGTGGTGCAGTGTGTACCATCTTAACTAGCACCACGTTGTTATGCAAGCGTATCACTTACCATCAGGTGAACGTCTTGCTAATCGCGTCACATTGTAGTATAAAAAAAAATAAAAGAAGAAATTTTAAATAGTAGAACAAGATCCGTGTTAGCCTAGTGGTTTAAACGCCGGCATTGCACTTAGAAAGTACCAGGTTAGAATACGGCTTACACCAATGAATTTTCCAATTTACGTGCAGTTATAACACCAAATATTATCACGCGCTCTGACGGTGAAGAATATTGTGAGGAAACCTGCATATCTATGTAATGAGCATCCGTGCTCGCACTAGTATGTGAAATGGAGAAGGCAATGGCAACACCACTCCATTATATCTGACAAGCAAGTCGTGTGATTCATCACACATGATGACCACGACCCTCAGTCATGATGAAATACAACTTAGGAGATAAAAAGTATAAATAATCGTCTCCCAACCCTGAGCGGCTGCTTCCTGTGAGGTTTTTATCATGAGATGCCAATCGTTGCCCTCATTCCGTTGTGGAAGGAAAAAGCCGTCAATAAAGCAGCATCTGCGACAAAAACTCTACGCCCGTCATTACTGCGACGTGTTAATCCGTCCGTACGTCCGATGACGGCATTATTGACGTCCAAGTAAAACCGGTGAATTAAACGCTTATTCTTCTTACCGCTACATTTTTACTACTGTAAAGTTTTTTTTGTACTACTTTGCGACGAGACGAGCAAGACGTTCACCTGATGGTAAGTGATACGCTTGCCCATGACAACGTGGTGCTAGTTAAGATGGTACACACTGCACCACATTGCGCTCGTCGCCTTGAGACATATGTTAAGTCTCGTTACCCCAGTAATTACACTAGCTACAGCGCCCTTCAAACCGGAACACAGTAATGTTCGCACACTACTATTTGGCGGTTGAAATAGGAGCTGCGGTGGTACCCATCCAGACGGTGGTTGGTTGGTGTGTGGGGTAACGAGACTTTTTAATTCTTTTCATGGCTAATAACGAGACTTAATCTGCTAGTGAATTACTGCGCTAACGGGACTTTATTTTCATGGCTAATAACAAGACTTAGCAGCTAGTGAAGTTACTGGGGTAACGAGACTTATTTCATGGCTATAACCAAACTTATCTGCTAGTGAAAATACTTCGGTAACGAGACTTTATTTTCATGGCTAATACGAGACTTATCTGCTAGTGAAATTACTGCGGTAACGAGACTTTTATTTTCATGGCTAATACGAGACTTAGCAGCTAGTGAAGTTACTGGGGTAACGAGACTTTATTTTCATGGCTAATAACCAAACTTATCTGCTAGTGAAAATACTTCGGTAACGAGACTTTACTTTCATGGCTAATAACGAGACTTATCTGCTAGTGAATTACTGCGGTAACGATGCTTTATTTTCATGGCTAATAACGAGACTTATCTGCTAGTGAAATTACTGCGGTAACGAGACTTTATTTTCATGGCTAATAACGAGACTTAGCAGCTAGTGAAATTACTGCGGTAACGAGACTTTATTTTCATGGCTAATAACGAGACTTATCTGCTAGTGAAATTACTGCGGTAACGAGACTTTATTTTCATGACTAATAACGAGACTTATTTCATGGCTAATAACCAAACTTATCTGCTAGTGAAAATACTTCGGTATCGAGACTTTACTTTCATGGCTAATAACGAGACTTATCTGCTAGTGAAATTACTACTGCGGTAACGAGACTTATTTCATGGCTAATAACGAGACTTAGCAGCTAGTGAAGTTACTGGGGTAACGAGACTTTATTTTCATGGCTAATAACGAGACTTATCTGCTAGTGAAATTACTGCGGTAACGAGACTTTATTTTCATGGCTAATAACGAGACTTAGCAGCTAGTGAAATTACTGCGGTAACGAGACTTTATTTTCATGGCTAATAACGAGACTTAGCAGCTAGTGAAATTACTGCGGTAACGAGACTTTATTTTCATGGCTAATAACGAGACTTTATTTTCATGGCTAATAACCAAACTTATCTGCTAGTGAAATTACTGCGGTAACGAGACTTTACTTTCATGGCTAATAACAAGACTTAGCAGCTAGTGAAATTACTGCGGTAACGAGACTTTATTTTAATGGCTAATAACCAAACTTATCTGCTAGTGAAGTTACTGCGGTAACGAGACTTTAATTTTCATGGCTAATACGAGACTTATCTGCTAGTGAAATTACTGCGTAACGAGACTTTACTTTCATGGCTAATACGAGACTTTATTTTCAATGGCTAATAACGGACTTAGCAGCTAGTGAAATTAATGCGGTAACGAGACTTTTATTTTCATGGGTAATTACGAGATTTAGCAGCTAGTGAAGTTACTGGGGTAACGAGACTTTTATTTTCATGGCTAATAACGAGACTTAGCAGCTAGTGAAGTTACTGCGGTAACAAGACTTTATTTTCATGGCTATAACGAGACTTATCTGCCAGTGAAATTACTGCGGTAACGAGACTTTATTTTCATGGCTAATAACGAGACTTTATTTTCATGGCTAATACGAGACTTTATTTTCATGGCTAATAACGAGACTTATCAGCCAGTGAAATTACTGCGGTAACGAGACTTTATTTTCATGGCTAATAACGAGACTTAGCAGCTAGTGAAATTACTGCGGAAACGAGACTTAGCAGCTAGTGAAGTTACTGGGGTAACGAGCCTTGACACATTATGTATCAATGCGACGAGGTAAGCTTAAGTTTGTTACCCCAGTAATACTAGTGGTACGTAGACGGTCTCCGCCAACAAAGATCACCACTCATAAAACACTAATTTCGATTCATGTAACAACATAACCGCAGTGTAATCATCTTAAGTAGACATACATTGCAATTTATGTATATGATTTACGATCAGCTCCGCCACACACGATACTTACGGAATATACGACTCGTGTCATGTTCAATGCTGTATATACTTATGCAACTTTAAGCTCATTCGTTACTTAGTGAAAACATATAAAAGGTATTCGGTGAAAAAATATTAGTAATGACATTGAAAATTATTACTACGCTCCCGGACACATCTATCGGCCCACCTAGTGCTTAAAGTTTTAAGGGTGCCCAGCTAAAAATAAATGTTAGGTGCAGCAAAAAGTTTTAATGCAGTTTTAAAGCTGATTTATTGGTCAACCCTTACGTATGTCTTTTTTTTAATTTCGAATTCAAGATTATGAAAAAAAAAACGAAAATTCGAGTCTGTTCATTGTTTTCAACGACCCAGGGATGGGGAAAACTTTATTTATGTTAATGTTTCCATAGAAAGGCTAATCTAAACTTTGAGCCGGTTTCGACCAAAAAATATGGAAACTCGGCCTGAAATTGTCGCCCAAGCTGTAGCACTTCAGCCGGCCAAATTAATTCGAGTAAAGTTAACGAGTACAAGGTCATCGATTCGATTCCGGTGCCCGGTGTTAATCAATCAGCTACTAGTAAAACTACAGCGACTATATCTTACTGATGAGTATAGAAACGATCGTGTCGGAGCCGGATCGGAATCGTGTCGATAGTTTTTTTTGGGGTACTAAAACGATTCGATAGAACCACTGATGTTATCGGAGACCTTAGTGAGTAGGCTGTAGTCGATAAGATACTTAATTATTTTTAATCATCAAGCAAGATCGAGAAGTTAAGAACTAAGAGCTGTGAGTATTCAAATGTAGGATTAGATAAATTTAATCATTCAACTAATTTGTTAGCTACAGCGCCCTTCAGGTCTGCTACTGAATTTATTGGAATCGAATTTAGTTATAATAATGCAAACATTGTTATTTATAATTAAAATCATAATTAATCAAATTTTAACGTATATATGTATGCAGTATTTATATACTGTAATTGTTGATTTCAAATTTCTCTCTCTCTCATCATATTTTTTTGTATATTCAGAGTGTAGTCTAGTGTCCATGGTATACAGAGTAATGGAAATACTAACCATAGCGTAAAGAGGAGACGAACGATACGGAAACTACAGAAACTACTTTCATCTCATTCTCTCACATACTAAACCATATAAACCTTTTTTTTTTTTTTTTTTTTTTTAATTAAGTATAGGCTAACGCTTGACTACGATCTCCCCTGATGGTAAGTGCGATGTAGTCTTTGATGGTAAAGCGCGCTAGTCTAGAAGAAGCCTATTCACTCTTCTCTTAAGACTCCCACATCGTAACTGGACGGAAACACTGACGCCGGCAGACTATTCCAGTCCTTCGCTGTTCGCATTATGAAGGACGAAGCGAAACGCTTCGTCCTAATGCGCGGGATGTCGACAGCGAAGGGATGAATATCTGCGGTGTGTCTAAACGTCCGATGGTGAAAGGGCGATGGTGGTATCAGCTCATGCAGTTCCTGCGCACAGTCTCCGAAATGCAACCGATAGAAAACCGAAGGCTCGCTACCCTACGTCGGTGACTCAGGCTATCAAGTTTACTACCAGTCAGCTCAGGGTCACCCACTAACCTTATGGCACGCCTCTCCACCGAGTCCAAAGCAGCCAGGTGGTGCTTTGCAGCACCTGCCCAAATGTGGCAGCAGTACTCACACACGACCGGACCTGTGCTTTGTACAATGTTAGAAGCTGCCCCGGTGTGAAGTACGGTCGTACTCTAGCAAGGACTCCTAGCTTCATTGCAGCCGTTTTTGCTTTAGACTCGATGAAACGCCCAAAGTTGAGGTCCGATGATATTTCGACACCCAACATCTGAAGGCGGTCGGTGCACCCCAAGGCTGCATTCCGAAAAGTAGGAGCCAAGACGAACGGGCTTCTTTTGGCAGTGAAAAGACACGCCTGCGTTTTGGTGGGATTGAATGTCACAAGATTAGTCTTTCCCCAATTAGAGACTGCCTCCAATGTGCGATCCAACTGCTCAACCATGGTCTCTCTTTGAGTTTGTACTTGATCTCGACTGATCGGAGGTCCGGCCAGATACCTCTCCACAACTGTACTGTCGTCAGCATACCCAAGAATACCGGGGACCAGAAGGTCGTTGACGTGCAGCAGAAAAAGAGTTGCAGAGAGAACGGACCCCTGAGGAACACCGGCGTTAGTCGACATTGGGTCAGATGTACACCCTTCGACGACCACACGGAAAAGACGTTCACGCAGAAAAGTCTTAACCCAGCCAATCAAACCAGGAGATAAGCCGTAAGCTGGAAGCTTGTTGATTAAACACGCATGCCATACTCTGTCAAAGGCCTTGGAGACGTCTAGGGAGACGGCTATTGCTTCCCCATTCCTCTCCAAGGCTTCGGCCCATAAGTGAGTGGCATAGACTAGAAGGTCCCCAGTAGACCGATTTCGGCGAAATCCGTACTGTCGTCACTGAGGAGGTCGTTATGTTCTAGATATGCCATGAGCCGTTTGTTGATTATGCGCTCCATAGTTTTACATAATATGGAGGTGATTGAGATGGGTCGGTAGTTAGCAGGGTCGGCACGGCTACCTTTCTTAGGAACGGGCTGGACGTTCGCAAGCTTCCAAGATTCGGGACTATTCCAGTTTTCAAAGAGAGATGGTACAGGCGTGTCAGTACAGGAGACAACTCAGGTGCGCATGTTTTAAGTACTATAGCTGGTAATCCATCCGGTCCACTAGCTTTGTCTACGTCCAGATCACGCAACGTCTGTAATACCTCCTTTTGCTTATACGTATTTCTGGCATAGAAGTATCGCCTTGAGGTAAATGCGGTGGTGTAGCGCTACCAGTATCTAGACGTGAGTTATCAGCAAAGAGAGTGGCAAATAAATCAGCCTTCTCTTTTGCCGTGTTTGCCAGTGTACCATCAGGTTTTACCAGCGGAGGGAGTGAAGGCCGGCAGAAGTTCGCCTCGACCGATTTGGCTAAAGACCAGAAAGCCCTACTGCCAGATGGTTGAGCAGAGAGCTTCGCGCCAATGCGTTTGATTCGGTCGTGGCGCGCCCGCCGCAATTGCTTCTTGTAGGACTTGGCGGCACGATTAAAGGCTCTCTTCAAAGAGATAACATCCGAGCCCGTCGCGTTTTAGCATCAACCCATGACAAAAAAGCTAGATGTTTACGCCTTTCTGCTTTCACACACTCTGTGCTGAACCAGGGTCGAGCTGCACCACCAACGGGTACATCAGCATAAGGTATTGAAATACTCCATTCCTTGACGCACCACATCGGTTACAGCATCAGCGCATCTCGACGGATCATCGGAAGAGAAGCAGACCTGTCGCCAAGGATAGGCTGCGAAAAAGTGTCGCATTTCATCCCAGTCCGCTGACTTGTAACGCCATATTCTTCTGACCCCATGCGAGTCGTAGTTATATGGAGAGTAGGTCGCTACAGCTTTCACCACACAGTGATCAGAAGTTCCTAAAGGAGACGAAACTTCCACGCTGTATCTAGTAGGATCCGTTGTCAGCAGAAGGTCCAAGCAGTTGGCTGTGTGTCCCTCTATATCGGGCACCCTCGTAGCTTTCCTTAACCAGTTGGGAAAGATTAAGTGACAAAGTCACTTCTCTCTTTCTCAAATCCGTTTGAATACCGTACCAAAAGAGGTTTTACAACAAAAATAATATATTTTTACATTCAAAAAAAAAACAACTTTTTTTTTTTCACGAAACGCGCAGTTCGTCGCCGTCAATTACTGAAACGTGTACGGAATTGAATGCGGAGTAAGGGAAAATCACTGAAACGCACCGCGTGGAAGTAATGGTAACATGATGGGTTCCGCATAACTTTATGATACTAATGTCTGATCAGGTTTTTTTTTTTAAATGATCCAATGTTTTTGAGACTGGCTTCCTCACTTCCTTTTTTTGAATACTACTATGCGACGAGACGAGCAAGACGTTCACGTGATGGTAAGTGATACGCTTGCCCATGACAACGTGGTGCTAGTTAAGATGGTACACACTGCACCACATTGCGCTCGTCGCCTTGAGACATAAGGTGTTAAGTTTCGTTACCCCAGTAATTACACTAGTTACAGCGCCCTTACACAGTAATGTTTGCACACTACTATTTGGCGGTTGAAGAAGGAGCTGCGGTGGTACCCATCCAGACGGTCTTCGGCAACAGAGACCTACCACCTGGAAACTTCCTCTGACGGTAGCGGAGATTTTATTATAAACTTTTTTCTTTTTAATTTTGTTACTTCTCTTTAAAGTTTTAACCCAAAAATCATAAATTAAAAAAAAATGCAGATGCTATATAAATAGTTGCATGATTTTAAATGAAGAGTAATTAATTAAAACTTCTTCTTTCTCTTTTTTTCTTCTTTTTTTTCTTTTTTTTTTTTGAATATTTATATATGTATTTTTTTTCTTTTTTTTTTTTTTGGTTTTTTGATAGCAAGTTTTATTATAGTATATATATGTCTTAGTTTTTATTTAGTATGTATTATAGTTTACCAATATGCACCGAAATTACTTTCAATAATATAAAATTTCCAACAAAAGGCCTACTGGAAGAAATTTCACATTGGAAATAAGTAGTGCCTTTGCACTTAATATGTCTGTACATTTAATTTTTAATTTGTGATTTCTGTGTGCATAAATAAATAAATAAATAAAAGGTGTTGATCATTTACTGGATGCGAGTAGTGCAGGACCGATCGGCGTGGAGATCCTTGAGGGAAGCCTATGCCCACGCTGGGCGTTATCTGGCTGATAACAATAATGGTGATAATGATGATGAACATGATCATTTAAAAGTATAAAAGTTTTAGCAATAACTTATATATATTATAATCTCAATTTTTGTTCTTCAAATCAAGTTTAGTCGTTATAAACAGTTTTATGAAAGCGTAAACATCACTGTTTTTGTTTACTAGCTCAGACCACGCTAAAGAATACGCGGCTAAGTCTAGCTAGGTTTAGAGCCCCGCTAATGGATACGGGGCTATATACCGTTAGTATTCACTAAAGTAATAAACAATATAATAACAGTATTTATTTATTTATAAGGTCTCCAAAAAAGATTACACAATACAACTTACATAAATTAAACCAGGCAATATAGAAAACATTGTGCATCTTAAGTTTAAGGAGACACAGCTTGCATTACTTATATATAGGTACATAAAAAAACTATTAATTAATAAACAGCATACATCAAATCAGTGACAAATCAAAAAAAATCAATTAAAATTAAAATTAAATCAAATTAAACAAAACATTCTCTTTACAGAGAGAGTATAATAAAATGAAAGATAAAATAAAATTTAAACATAATATGTAACATTAAGAACTAGATATATTTTTTTGATAATAAGTCACTAAATATAGTAAATTGTCTATTCGGTTAGTGTACGAAAAGGGGGGTGTTGGTATGTTTAATGTATCTAACGTAAATAATTTTACTAATAGAACATCAAAGTGAAAAACATGGCGGACGACGTCGCAAACAATTTTTTAAGAATTTGTATCCTTTTACTTTATACGTCTATAAATAATATTAGCTCTCGCTATCAATTCCGAAGATGAAAAGATGAGAACATGAACGATTGACCACGCAGACGATTTTTAATGGATTTGTATTCTTTTATTTTGTACGTTTACACATGACACTGGCTCACGCACAAACCGTGCTCATGCCATCAATTGAGAAGAAGAAGATCATCAAAGTCTATTGTCTACTGTTTCATCCGCGTTACGCGCGCCGGAAGTTCGAACTGGCACGCCATCACTTCCGGCCGCTGTTTTCGTCCCGCTCGCACGTCCTCGTAATTGACAACAGCTCCGCGTCAGATTTACGGAACCTCATGATTTTATATTTTCGTATAAACTGGACTCTTCTTTAAAAGATTTTTTTTACTCTTCGAATCGACGAGGAGAGCGAGACACGTTCACCTGATGGTAAGCGATTTGCTTGCTCATAACAACGTACCGCTAGTTAAGATGGCATGTATACCAGTATGCAGTATACAAGTAATTGATACTTGTGTACCAGTATACCAGCACCAGTATACCAGCACCAGTATATCAGCACCAGATTACCAGCACCGGTATAACAGCACCAGTATACCAGCTTCGGTATACTAGCAATAGTATACCAGCACCAGTATACCAGCTTCGGTATACTAGCAATAGTATACCAGCAACAGTATACCAGCACCGGTATACCTGCACCAGTATATCAGCACCAGATTACCAGCACCGGTATAACAGCACCAGTATACCAGCTCCGGTATACTAGCAATAGTATACCAGCATCGGTATACCAGTATCGGTATACTAGCTATAGTATACCACCACCAGTATACCAGCTTAGGTATACTAGCAATAGTATACCAGCAACAGTATACCAGCACCGGTATACCTGCAACCGTATACCAGCATCGGTATACTAGCAATAGTATAACACTACCAGTATACCAGCTTCGGTATACTAGTAATAGTATACTAGCATTGGTATACCAGCAACAGTATACCAGTATCGGTATACCAGCAACCGTATACCAGCATCGGTATACTAGCAATAGTATAACACTACCAGTATACCAGCTTCGGTATACTAGTAATAGTATACTAGCATTGGTATACCAGCAACAGTATACCAGTATCGGTATACCAGCACCAGTATACCAGCATCGGTATACTAGCAATAGTATACCACTACCAGTATACCAGCTTCGGTATACTAGTAAAAGTATACCAGCATCGGTATACCAGCAACAGTATACCAGCATCGGTATACCAGCAACAGTATACCAGCATCGGTATACCAGCAACAGTATACCAGCATCGGTATACCAGCAACAGTATACCAGCATCGGTATACCAGCAACAGTATACCAGCATCGGCATACCAGCAACAGTATACCAGCACCAGTATACCAGCACCAGTATACCAGTATACTGAACTGTATACCAGTATATTGTGCTCGTCTTCTTGAGACCTATTTTAAGTCTCGATACCCTGCTAATTTCGCTAGCACACAAAACCCTCGTTACTCGAACACAGTAATGTTTTCACACTGCTGTTTGACGGCACTAATAGGAGCTGCGGTGGCACCTACACAATCGTCGATTAGTAGAAAACAAAAACAACTTCAATAATCTTACTACACCAGCGTCACAAGCTTAAAACAAACCGTCGGCAATACTTAAAGAATATCCACCTTATTAGTATAAACAATAAGTGACAAGATTGCGTGACAATAAGAAGTGATATTATAAAACGAATGGACGCATACAGCTGTCAATTATGTCGGAAGCGAGCGGGTATAAGTTAAAAAGGAACAAAACACTTCGACGGCGGCCCCGCTCTTATGTTCGCGGAATTCGCGCTGGTTATGGTTTCGTTTGGTTTTATTCTCGTGTTAACACAAACCAGTGTATAATAACGATCAGCTGATGGTAATTGATGATGAAATTAATGTAGTAAAAGTAAACACTTTTATAATAATCCTTTTGTTAGATAATGACTCCTTGGAAACTCCGTGCCCGACGATATTAGAAGGGCTCCAAACAAACAAGTTTTTAAGAGAATGTTAAGGTTTTACTTGGATACAGATTAGTAATTCTTATGTAAGTTATGTATATATTTAAATGTATGTATATATTAGTATATATCTTTTTTCATTATTAAATTAAAAAAAAAACAAAACGTTTCTATTACCCTCACCTACCACAGCATTTCCCCACTGCCGAGTTTGATTGGGAGAGAATGCCCTATGGCATTAAGTCCGCCTTTTTGTACATTATTTATTTGTGTGCAAACGAAGTTTTAAATAAATAAATAATGTTAAATATTTTGTTAGAAAAATGGTTATTCTATTAACTTGTAATAAACTGGAATGAAACGAGATTAAATATCTGTATACTTTTGTATTATTATATTATTGTATATATATTTATTTGAGTGTAATTGATTTTTTATGAATAATTGAACTTTTATAAAATTGATAATAATTGAGTTGTTGTATTGATTATTGTAAAGATGTGATTCAAGAAAAGAGTGAACAGGCTTCTTTTAGACTGGTGCGCTTTACCACCAAGATTACATTACCGCTTACCACCAGGCGGAATCATAGTCAAGTACTAGACTATTTAAAAAAAAAAAAACAAAGATGGCGTAGCTGTCAGTTGACTGCGTATCTCGAGCTTATTCCTATTTGGACAGTGTAATATGAACTCAGTGACTCGTGGAGTGTTTAATAAGGTTAGAGTCAAGAGTTATATACCACGCTGGTCAAGTGTGGGTTGGCGGATTTGATAGACCATGAAAGCTGTTCTTGGAAAATAACGGCTTCGATACGATGGTTCCTATCACCGGAAGCTCGGTGAGGATCGAAGCAGGGACCTCGCTGGAACTAGCTCATACCAATCCTTCACTGTTAAAATTATGAAAGTTTATATAACTGTCTATGATTCGAACCCGTGGACATTAAATTGTGTTATTTAATGTCCACTTGTGATACTTAAATGATGGTAGTGTTTTAACTAATCTATTACTAGAATTGCTATTACTAATTTATTTTAACTACATATAAAATATTTGTGCTGAATTTCTAAGCAAACATTGCACAAACACAATTTATTATATTAATATTTTTATAACTTACAAGTAACTAAACCAATTTTACGAGCTACGTCACTCTTTGTACTGTTACGCAGTAATCTTTACACATTACTGTTTTCAGATAGTAATATGCGTCGTTGTAATATAAAATTATTACTAGTCAACTACCCCAAACTATTCTTAACTGTACCGTTTCCTTTCGATCTTCACCAGCACGTCAGTTCACCAGATAATTCGTGATCGCTCCAAGTTTATTATAACCCACCTGTCTTCCGGTCTTCGCGCTGTTCAGACCAGTTAACTTAGTAACTTGGTTAATATATGAATGTAACTAAGCACAGGCCTCTCCGTTTAAGTGACGTTTATATATTCATTAGGAAAGTGACCTTTCCGTTAAAAGAAATCGTTTAAAAAGTTACCGTTAAAAAAAAGGTAGTATGCAAATCGGTAACGAAACAATTCCTCTTCCCTCTTCGGTGCCGTCCAGCCGGAGGTGGTAGAGGTGGTGGAGGTGGTGGAGGTGCCGCTGGTGATTATTTCAGCGTCGGAAGCGAATAGAGGATACGAAATTCCACTTGAGAAATTTACTGCAAATTGAAATTTTAAGAACTCGCGAAAGTTCGCGCGTTTACATTATTTCGCCGGTTTTAAAGAAACACCGGTTTTAAAATTATCTTCGCCGGTTTTACGTTCGATCTTAAAATGTATCTTGAAAATGGTCAATGGTGGTAGTTTTCAGAGGTCTTAAACTAGTTTACTGGTAGATCTTTGTTGATGACCACCGCATCTTCTATTTCTGCTGACAAACTGTGCAAATGTTACTGTGTTCCAGTTTGAAGGATGTTGTCGCTAGTGAAATTACTTTTTTTTATACTACTATGCGTCGAGATCAGTGAGACGTTCACCTGATGGTAAGTGATAGAAAGTTAAGATGGTATACACTGCACATTGCGTTCGTCGCCCTGAGACTTAAGTTTCGTTACCCTAGTAATTACACAAGCTGTTAAGTTTCGTTACCTCAGTAATTTCACTTATTGCGATCTCGTTACCCTAGTAATTTCACTAGCTGTTAAGTCTCGTTACCCCAGTAATTTCACTGACTGTTAAGTCTCGCTACCCCAGTAATTTCACTGTCTGTTAAGTCTCGCTACCCCAGTAATTTCACTGGCTGTTAAGTCTCGCTACCCCAGTAATTTCACTGTCTGTTAAGTCTCGCTACCCCAGTAATTTCACTGGCTGTTAAGTCTCGCTACCCCAGTAATTTCACTGTCTGTTAAGTCTCGCTACCCCAGTAATTTCACTGGCTGTTAAATCTCGTTACCCAGTAATTTCACCGGCTGTTAAGTCTCGTTACACTAGTAATATCTCTTACTGCGGTCTCGTTACCCTAGTAATTTCACTAGCTATTAAGTCTCGTTACACTAGTAATATCAATTACTGCGGTCTCGTTACCCTAGTAATTTCACTTGCTATTAAGTCTCGTTACACTAGTAATTTCACTGACTGTTAAGTCTCGCTACCCCAGTAATTTCACTGTCTGTTAAGTCTCGCTACCCCAGTAATTTCACTGTGTGTTAAGTCTCGCTACCCCAGTAATTTCACTGTCTGTTAAGTCTCGCTACCCCAGTAATTTCACTGTCTGTTAAGTCTCGCTACCCCAGTAATATCAATTACTGCGGTCTCGTTACCCTAGTAATTTCACTTGCTATTAAGTCTCGTTACACTAGTAATATCAGTTACTGCGGTCTCGTTACCCTAGTAATTTCACTTGCTATTAAGTCTCGTTACACTAGTAATATCACTTACTACGTTCTCGTTACCCTAGTAATTTGGCGAGCTTTCAGCGCTCTGCAAACCGAAACACAGTAACGTTTGTTAGAAAGAGGAGCTCCAGTGGTACCAAGACGGTCTCCGGCAACAGAGACATACCAGCAGTAAACAATAACACTTCTTCATAAATACTTACCATCGGTCACCCATCCAATTTAAAATTAACAAAACTCGTATAATTTCAAACTTGAAAATATTTTCATTTACAAAACTACAAAACTAAAAGGCATATTTTATAGCAATAGTTTTAACTTTATGCTATTTTCAAGTAAAAGGCATTTTCTTTTAAGAGAAGTTCAGTTTAATTAGATGTCGCTGTAATCGGCCCACATCGGAAACGGTCGAGGTTTTATATTTAATTAAAATAAAAGAAACGCACAGAGCGCAAGCAAGGAGTTTCGTAATAAACGTATATATGAATAATTCAGCAGCGAGGCGGGGAGCCGCGAGCTCTGTTGTCACCCGCCGATACGTCACGCGACCTAATGAAATATTTAATGAATAATTTATTAAAAAGAATACGGTCACGCAAATGGAGTGAGCATTGGAGACAGCTTTCAGAAGACATCACTTAAAATCACGTGATCCATTCAAACAGAGCTGATCTGGAATGAAAACGTCGATACAAATTTGAATGAATTCATTACAACACTCAATGTCGATCTCTAATACACATTTAAAATTAAGTGAAATGGGAATTGAATATCACGTAATATTAAGTGAGGTTATAAACGATAAAAATTTCCAAAAAAAATCGTAAGTGTATATAATGTCAACTTAATAATAGCAACAAAAATAATTTAGCATTTCAGAAAGCTTCTTTTAGATTTTACTCAACATAATAAACTTTTAATTTCTAACTTATTTGTTGATAGGAAAACATTATATATAAATTCTTTCTTTAATATATAATATAGTGTTCCCACTTCTGGGATTCGAACCTTCTCCCACGAGAAATCAACAGCTTTTACCAATCACGCAGGTCAATATGTGGTGGCGAGTATCACATGCCCGCTATCCGCTATTGCTTCATATCTCCAGGAATCGAACCCACGACCCTTCAAGACGTTTACAACTGAACTATCCTTGTTACTTAACGAACATTTACAACTCGGTTGGACCCGTAATTGTCAAATTCCAGTTCCGGGTCATTTAAATGGTTTTTATTTAACCACTAACTCGCGATGTTTTTGTTAATTCAGACGTAGATAAGGTTTTCAGAAGACTCTCTTTTCTATTTCATACATATCTCTATAGTGTAGTAGCTAAACGATTGTTTAGTACCACGGGGGTCTCTGATTCCATTCTGAAGATATAAGTTATGTAGTTTGGTTAGTGGTAAGGTTACAGTTAAGTTTTCACTGTATTCCAGTAAGCTGGGCGTTGTAGCTAATAAAATTACTGATGTTATTTGAATATCTCTTTCTCTCTCCGGTTTATCGGAGAACGTTTTAATAGTTACTACCGCCTATTTCTACTGTTTAACAGTACTATAAAAACATTACTGTGTTCTAATTTAAAAGATATAAAAGCTCGTAATGTTGAGGTTATGATACTTAACCTCTTCTATCTCTTTCTCGTCTTTAAATAATTTTATCCATATTAATATCAATCGGAAATTCTGTTGGTAGACGCTTATTAACATCATTATCTACATTGATTATTAAAATTAAATCGTCAGTGTGTTTATATGTATATATAAAATATGTTGTCTGTATATATTTACGCATGTGTCGGGTTTTCAATGAAAACGTATCAATTGATTTGATGCGAGCGCTCAGTTCAACAGCAATTGAAACGAGATACACGGCGACTGCGATATGTGAAACGAATTCGCATTGCAGAACACCAGAGATATTTAAATATTAAATACATTACTAAATATTTACTAGTTTTGCGTTAAATATTAGTAAATTCACTGTAATATATGAAAATTAATATATATCTGTGGTACATGAAGTTTAAACACTCTGTCGAATATTTTTATTTTATATCTGTTACATAGTAAACTGGTAAGTAAAAATTTTATGCAAATAGGCAAACAAGATGGCGGATGTACAATGAATGATATAAGGCTTTCTTTAATAAACCTTTTGATTTGAATAAATAATGAAAATACAATTAATGTGCATGAAAATGTTAGAAAATTTTAATTGCTATATATATACAGACAATGAAGTCATTGTCTGTATATATATTTAAGTAAATATATGTATATGTAATATATAAAAATTAATTGTGAATCTTCAAATTGATTTTGTGTGGTTAATCATAGAAAACTTTTTAGATTCTGTGCCATTCTTAATAAATATATATGTCTAAATGGTCAAGTGTGAATTGATGGACGTCACATTGACTAAGCATGAAACGTTTTCGTTTCCTCACAATGTTTCTTCATGCCTTTCAGCCATACAAAGTGAGCTATCGGAGCTTTATACATATAAATATTTGTACACATTAACTTCTTGCGGAACTTGCATCAAAATTTATGCATTTATGTATATTATTTTGCTACATTTGAATAAATAAACAAGCGCACATTTCAAACGAATGTAGATATTTAAATAAGAAACTACATATATAATGCGTCAGCATTGCTGTTTTAAATATTTATCTGCGTAGTTTCCATTTTATCTATACAATCCTAAATAATATACAAAAACTACTTCCTGATACTTATAAATTCTCTTCATTAACAACAGACTAAAACTTGTCGTAATATAAAAAAGAACAATCGAAACTGAATATAACATTAGTATTTAAGAAGTTGTAACAAGATATAAGTAAACTCTAAACCAATGAGAGTATTGAAATAAAGGATAATAATTTATAAAAATTAATCAGAATTAAACTCTTACTTATCCTACTTTTGAGAACAGATAATATGAAATACTTGATATCAAATTTACGTGAAGTTAAGTGACAATTGGATAGAAGTTGAGATCACTGAGAATTCTGTTACAGCAGCCAAATGACAGTAAGAGTATGATAAGTAATCTTACTACTTTAACTATTTGTAGCGTTAGAATAGAACCGGATATTCTTGGGAAACTATATAATAGACCTGCTTCCTTATATCCGATGGTATTACATGTGTACACAGTAACAGTCAATGTAGTTCACAATTGAACAAACCGGCTCCGGTGTACGTGAATAGAAAATTTCCATCGCATACCCAAGTAAAGGATGCGACGCCTGCCGGAACAGCGCCGCCGGAAATCGCTTGGAAATTGGAGAACGACTCCAGAACTTCCCGCCGGTTATCTTTAAATACACGAACCGGTTTTCGATTCTACAAGGCGTCCGTATTTGGTTACATCTTTAGATATTAGACGTTTAAATTTCCACGAAGCGAAGAGACCGCCAAACGTTCAGTTAATAGTAACTGAACATGAAGTTCTAGTTAGGATGATATACAGCCCCGCATTCCGCACATTTTGAGACATCAGATATTAAGTTTCGTTACCTCAGTAATTTCTCTAGGTACAAACCGGAACACAGTAATGTCTGCACACTACTGTTTGATGGCACTAAGAGGAGCTGCGGTGGTACCTATAGAGAATAACAGTTAAAGTCTCTTTACCCTTCAATTGTCGTCTACGGTAATAACTTTAGTGTAGTGTTCACAAAGTTAGTTTTAGATTAGCGCTGCTGCGATAAACTCCATTGACTCTTGTAAATGAAAGCCTTATGTTTAAGAAATACTTTTTTTTTATACTACTTGGCGAAGAGAAGAGCGAGACGTTCACCTGATGGCAAGTTATACGCTTGTACATAACATGACGCTAGTTAAGATGGTATACACTGCACCACATTGCGCTCGTAGTCTTGAGACACATGTTAAGTCTCGTTACTCCAGTAATTTTATTAGCTTACAGCTCTCCTGTAAACACAGTAATGTTTGCACACTACTGTTTAGCGGTTAAAATACGAGCCGCCAACTGTTTCGAATATATTGCATTAAGCTGTAATACATTTGCGTCCGGTGTTTGATTAACAATTTATGTAATGTCGTCAAAATTCCGATAATTCATTAATGACCAATTAATAATTAATATGTTATGGTAGAATTGGTTCAATATTTTTGTTTGTATTATAAGTTTAAAACGGTGTGTCTCAAAAAACGCAAAGAAGCCGCGAAATCGAATTGGACGAATGGATGTTCTCACTTATCCGTATATCCACTTCACCATTGAGACAGTTCCGCCGTTTCGAGTGTGTACCAGAATTAAAACTGTAGTTAATTAAACCATCTAACCGTTAACGCGAATGTATTTTTCATTATGTTTATATAAATGGAAATAGGAGCGAGGCCGTAGCGCGAAGCTCTCGGGCCCTTTCGGTGCGACTTTTAATTGGTAGTTAACAGATGTTACAAACGCCTATCTCGTTACACGAATGTGACGTCATTATAAATCTTTTAATCAAACATTTATACAGTGCTAATTAAAATTTTAAACTTGAACTTGATTTATTGATATTATTAAACAGCTTTCTTGATGTTATTAAACTGGTGGTAGGTATCTGTTTCCGGAGACCGCGTAGGTACCACCGCAGTGACTACTTCAGTTCTAAACATTACTGTGTTTACTTAAAGGTGTTATAGCTAGCGAAGGTACTGGGGTACCGAGACTTAACTAATATCTCAAGGCGTCGAGTGCAATGTGGTGCAGTGTATACCATCTTAACCAGCGTCATGTTATCGGCAAGCGTATCACTTACCATCAGTTGAACGTCTTGCTCGTCTAGTAGAATAAAAAAAACTCAAACTTAAGGCTTTCTATTACAAGAGTTAATGGAATTTATCGCAGAAGCGTTAATCTAAAGCTAAATTTATGAATACGTGGTTTCAGAATCGAACCTGATACTTTACGTTAAAATTATTACCATAGACGACAATTGATGAGCATTTGGGGTAAAGAGACTTTAAATCTTGTTCTAGGTAGGTATGACCACTGTTCATTTTACTGCTGTCAAACAGTAGTGTGTAAACATTGCTGTGTTCCGGTTTGAAGGGTGTTGTAGCTAGTGAAATTACTGTGGTAACGAGACTTAACAACTAATGTATCAAGGCTGGTATAATGTGGTGTTGTGTGTAACATCCTAGCTAGCGCCGCGTTATTATAAGTGATAGTTAGATAGTTATAATGAAATGAACGTGTCGGTAATAAAATCCGCGTCTGTGTTGCCACAACATAAAAATAACTGAGCATCAAACCATACTGTAGACCAGTAAGTTTATTTTTTCTTTGCTGTAGTGGATGGGTCGGCATGCGGTTTTCGACTTCGCATCGTATAAAGCTGCAGTGTACCGCAGATGAGTGATCATCGCGTATTACGTTGCGGTTACACTATGACAGAACGACCGGCTTTGCTTATTAAGTTTTGTTTAGGCATAAAATAAATCGAATTAAACCGCCTCGCCGGTGTAGCGGTTAAGCGCCTTGTAACACACAGTTCCCCGGTTCAATTCCGTAGCCACAAATCACTTACAATCAAGTGAACGTCTCTCTACGAATAATAAACAATCATCATCGATCAATAAATAGAACTCCACATCGATCAGTCTTTAACTACCCAGTTTCTGCGATCGTTACTAGAATGTAGTAATATTTTACCACAGACAAAACAAACAATGATATTTACGATTGTTTTTTGTGTTTTCTATTTTACTGTCAAGACCGGATATAAAATAGAGCCTTAAAGTACGTTATCAGTTTACAGATAGCGCGGAGCCTCCGCCTGGGCCGGGCGCCATATAACTTTACGTCCAAAGTAAAACATGAGCGGCATAAGCAACTTTAAGTAATAACCCGTAACTTAGTAAACAAGTTCCACTACCATTATATCATAAGTTGAACTACGGAGTTATCTATAACGATAATATAAAAAGATTTCCATTCCTTAAAACAGAGAGGGACATATTTGAATATTTCTTTCATACTCTACCCTCTATTTCTAGAACTAGCTATCTTCAGCAGAAGATATCCATAGATCAGGACTTGTATTTTGATTAAGAAGCATTTAAACAAGCAAATCTCTCATCTGATGGTAATTAATGCGTTTACTATACGGCGCTAATTAGAATAATATACATTGAACTATGTTGTTTGTCGCTTAAACTTAAGATTAAGTCTCGTTACCCCAGTAATTTCACTAACTATAACGTCCTTTAAATTAGATCACAGTAATGTTTGCTAACTACTGTTTGGTGGTAGATATAAGCCCTAACCTATTTAGAACGTTTTCGGCATTATAGACTGATGACCAGTAGATATTCTTAACAATTCTTAAAAACAGTTTCTGTTTTTCCTAATTAACATATTTTACTAAGAAAACCCATTTGGGACAAACGAGAAGATTTTAACAAGTATTTTAATACAAAAATAAAGTTTTTTTCAACTTCTGTTACTAAATAATAATGCAAGATGGCGGCCGTATTTAAGATGACTGACGTATTCAAGATGGCTGACATATTAAAAAAGGATCAAATCCTTTTGATGTTTACTATCAGCTTGTTCTATTATTTTCCATCATCGCCTTTTTTAAATTCTAGTAATTAAGGATGAGGGTTCCTAAATAAATATAGATTAAAAAATCGCATTCAAATTTTAATTCGATGAAGCTTAAATGCGTCAGAATAATTAATGCGTCTGGTCACTCACATTCACGCAATGAACGGCTGCGGGCGAAATGTGGAATATTCAGTGTTATATGACTGATGCGATCGTTATAACGTTATTTATTAACAGCTAATGTAGCGGTTAACGTTGATCACTGAATGATTGTGAACAGTTAAATCTTCTAAATGTAATTTGTGTAACACTGGCCTTCTGCTGGATATACTCTTCCACTCCATAACGATCAGACCAGCGCTGGTCGAGTCGATTTTCGATCTTCACCAGATCGGTTTAGCTTCTGGATGGTTACCATCACATCTTCTGTACTCCTCAATGTAAAACCTTGCTGTTTTATCAGCAAACATACCAAAAGTAGGTTTTTCTCAAGCTGGCCAAGTGCGATATGGCAGATTACTGTTTCATAAGAATTTTTATTATACGCCAATATGTGTTACTATATTATTTATATACGAACTGAATATAAATCGAAGCGGCCATTTTTAAATTTGATTACACGAAATCCCTTTAACGCTCTTTCTGGCGAATCTCCAATTTCGCACAGTTTACAATGCAGCAATAAAATTGTGTAGGCGTGTATGAATGTAAAGGTTTTATACGACGTAGACGATAAGCCTGCTTAGCTCTAAGTTAGGATATTTACACTGTACTTATAGTTTTGAGATACGAAACAAGTTGTGTCCAAAAATTTCAATAATAAAGTGGAAAAAGGTTTGTGCTTGGCTAAGCTCTGCGTTGGAAGGCAATTACTGTTACCGGTAACAAAAGATCTAATGCCAGTAAGGTTTAATTTTTTTTTGTAGCAAATCCTCGAGACTAGATATACGTTCACCTGATGGTAAGCTTGCCAGCTTTCTTACCATTACTACCTTGTCTACCAGCCACCTGCCTACTTGCATTACCTACTTGTCAGCTTACTCAGCACTTGACAGCTTACCAGCAATTTCAATAATTACAAACTGGAAAAAGATTTGTGCTTGGCAATATAAATGTACTCTGCGTTGAAAGGCTATTACTATTACCGGTAACAAAGACCTGGAGTTAGTAAGTTTAAATTTTTTATTGACATAGCGTTGGGACGAGGTTGACGTTCACCTGATTATAAATGATGCTCATAACAAGGTGCTAGTTAAGATGGTACACACTGCATTGCATAGCGCTCGTCGCATGATACATAAGTTAAATCTCGCACCCCGGTAAACGCCAGTTAACGCTTATATAGTATACTAAACGTAACCGTGATAAGAAACATTCTTTAAAGGTTCCGTTTGAAAAGCTTTCAGGTATCCTACATAAATAACCTGTGAAATACGACCGCCATCTTTATTTTACTGAAACCTTCCCCGCGCTCTATTCAATCTTTATCCGGGTGATAGTACTTTAAATGGTTTACGTAGACGAAATAAATTTAACTTAACTCTCAAAATGTTATTATTAAGTAGTTTGATCATAATATTTAAATAATTAGTTGATCAGACATAAGTCGTAATAGCCTAGTGATTTGAATGCGAGCAGTCCATTTCGAAGGTACCGGGTTCGAATCTGGCGAACACCAATAAATTTTCCAATTTACGTGCAGTTATAACACCAACTAATATCACGTGATGTGACGGTGAAGGAAAACATCGTGAGGAAACCTGCATATCTATGTGATGAGCATCCGTGCTCGCACTAGTATGTAAAATGGAGAAGGCAATGGCAACACCACTCCATTATAACTGACAAGTAAGTCGTGTGTTTCATCATACATGATGACCACGACACTCAGTCATGAGGACATACGACTTAGAAGAAGAATATAAAAAGTTTTTCGACCACATTCGATAAATTGTTGATCGCTGATAAATTTATGACTGGACTGGAGTAAATTGTTTATGTGAAGTAACGAGACGTTAGACGTTACCCTATGGTGACACCTTGTTACCAGGTGGTAGGTCTCTGTTGCCGGAGACCGTCTGGATGGGTACCACCGCAGTGACTATTTCAACCGCCAAATAGTAGTGTGCAAACATTACTGTGTTCCGGTATGAAGGGCGTTGTAGCTAGTGTAATTACTGGGGTAACGTGACTTAACACCGTATGTCTCAGGCGACGAGCGCAATGTAGTGCAGTGTGTACCATCTTAAGTAGCAACACGTTGTCATGGGCAAGCGTATCACTTACCATCAGGTGAACGTCTTGCTCGTCTCGTCGCATACTAGTATAAAAAAAAAAAAACCTGCACCGTGGTGCTGGTTAAGATGGTATACACTGCACAATGTAATCGTCGTTACCCCAGTAAATTCACTAGCTACTTACTGAAGAGCAGTGTAAGCTAGTAAAATTACTGTAGTAACTAGACTTGGTGTAGTGTATACCATCTTAACGAGCGCCATGTTATTAGCAGTATCACTTACCATCAGGTGAACGCCTTTTTCGTTAAGTCGCCTCATTGAATAAATAAAAAACGGACTCGTTAGTCGACTAAAAGCATTATATAATTTACATTACAGCGACGTGAATTATTTGTATTGAATCATGTTACATTCAACTGTCTGTTGATCTTATGAAATATTGACGTGGGAGGTTTTTCTTTTCATTTGCAGTAAGATGATAGTTCAGAGCTGATTGGTAATTCTACACGCGTCCAGGGATTCCTAATAAAGCTTGCCAACACTTCTTTTGTTACCATCTTCTTTTTAAGACAGAAAGATCGGTATCTAATTCCTTGTTGACGTGTCTTGTAATTTTCTAAACCGGCTAAGATGTGTGATTTTCGTAAATATAAACCTAACAGTTATTCTGTCTAGATCTTAGTAAATTGAATCGTTAAGATCAAGAGAGATCTCTTGAAAATTATTCCTATATATTTATTTGTTGTGTTAATCAAATATTTAGCTGTTATGTATTGAGGAATGGATATGTGAAGTAACTAACTTTTTTCACTAAGAATGGGCTGAATTTAATAGTGATGGCATAGATTGAAGCATGGGGCATATACATGTAAATATATCATTAATTATTACTGTAAATTCATTTTGAAAATGACTCCATTGACTACAATGACATAAAAATGAGATTTTGCTAATTTTTTCCTATGCATGTATATATATATATGTCTATAGCTCTTGAAATAGTTTTAAAATGTAATGTGAGCATTGATGTCATTACTAACATCGTTTTTGAGATAACACATTGTTCAATAAATAAATTCCAAAATCTGATATTAATCCGTCAACGTACCGACTTCTTAGAAGGTGTTCATAACGCCAGTTCGTTCCTGTTTATGCCCTGTCCTGTTTATGTTTCCGCGCAAGATTTACAAAAACACGAGTCATCTCTAAATTGAACTTAAAAACGTAAATAATGAAATATTAACAAACAAATAATTTTATAACACGATCGCGCCGACACACACTAATGTATATGTATATATAGAATCTTTTTTAAATCCAAATTTACTTATTACTTTACTTATTTTCCATCCAAAGGTTGTCTGGAAGAAATCGCTTATAGTGATAAGACCGCCCGCTGCATTTATCATAAAACAAGCAATGTGATCTGTTAATTTCTATATTTTTTGGTGTGCAATAAAGTATTTTCTATTCTAAATAAACATGTATACATTATATATTATTTTATGTTTTATTATGTACATATGTAATATCCAGAGGTATTAACATTAATACCTCTGGATAGATATCCTGTGAGGGATATTTATCAGTAGTGTGTGTGAAACATGTTGTTGTTTATTGCATTCAACACTAAAAAGCAACTCTTAACGACTGTACGGAACCCGTTACGTTCAGCAACACGCCGCCCGCGTTCACTCGTAAATTGTTACGTCCACGTGAATCCTATAAAACGTACACTACTATCTAGTTGCTACGTTCATACTTGAATTCAGGATATCTCATAAGGATACAGACACGAGTTTTTTTTTATACTACTATGCGACGAGACGAGCAGGACGTTCACCTGATGGTAAGTGATACGCTTGCCCATGACAACGTCGTGCTAGTTAAGATGGTACACACTGCACCACATTGCGCTCGTCGTTAAAACATAAGGTGTTAAGTCTCGTTACCCCAGTAATTACACTAGCTACAGCGCCCTTCAAACTGCAACACAGTAATGTTTTCAAACTACTATTTGTCGGTTGAAAAAGGAGCTGCGGTGGTACCCACCCAGACGGTCTCCGGCAACAGAGACCTACTACTAGTGAAACGTGTTTTCACAAGACTAGATATCATATTCATAAAAACCGTTTTGGGAACATATTGATTTTCTTGTGATGTTTGTATTCACCGGATGCTCAAGGTTAGTGGGATTCGAACCCACGCCCACATCGGTATTATGAACTGAACTGCGACAGTTCAAAATTTATTTATTTGTTAGTTTTTATATCCTAAAAAATTAAAACCTGCGGATGTAAAAAGCATTCTAGTCAAGACGAAAATTGTAGTCGAGGAATGTTAAGGAGACATTTTAATATATTCATAGTAGTTTTAGTAGTAAGTTTACTATAAATTTATTTATATGTATGTAACATATATACTATTTAATAATTTATGGACATCAACATATTAAAAACAAAAAAAAAAGATAATGAAAACAACAACAACGAAGTAGAAAACGTATTCAAATTGTATAAGGAAGATGTTTAACGAGTATTTCTGAACGAATTTTTTGTGTGAACTCGCCCAATGTTGGGCAAGGATTGTATATTTAAAAGCAAACGTTGGCTTAAGATCTCTAATTAAATCGTGTACACAAGGCTCCGGTATCGGGATCTCTGACAGTCACGAATCCAATTTCCTCTCATAACAGCATCCGATTGGATTTGATAATATGTACTTGACACCCGAACTACAAAATGGAATGCTTACAGCTAAGTTATCGTAAGTGATTCTGTTGATTTGTACTTAGGATGTTAGTAAGTTAACGGAGACCGTCTAGGTACCGCAGTGACTATTAGTACGTAGTAGCTAGTGATATTACTGGGCTAACGAGACTTAACTTATGTAAGCGACATGTATTATGTATTGCAGTGTGTACCATCTTAACTAGCACTTGTTACGGGCATGAGTAACTTGGCAACTTACTATCATCGGCCGGATGAAGTTACTAACAGTAGAAGTTAAACTTCTTTTTAGTTCAACTGTATTAGATATATTAAAGCGACGAGCGCAATGTGGTGCAGTGTAAACATCCTAGTCATATACTTTATTATCAGGAACAGTTTTGTTAATTTTCTTCCTCATTATAATATCTTATTAAATAATGCCTTCTCCATTATGTTTCAAGTTTCATTGAAAATTTTGTGTATATGAAGCCGGAGCCGTGATAGCGTAGTGGTTTGAACGCCTGCCTTCCACTACGGAGGTACCGGGTTCGAATCCGGCCTGCACCAATGAATTTTCCGATTTACGTTCAGTTAGTATAACACCAACTAATATCACGCGCTCTGACGGTGAAGAACATCGTAAGGAAACCAGCATATCTATGTGATGAGCATCCGTGCTCGCACTAGTATGTGAAATGGAGAAGACAATGGCAACACCACTCCATTATAACTGCCAAGAAAGTCGTCGTGTGTTTCATCACACATGATGACCACGACCCTCAGTCATGAGGAAATACGACTTAGAAGAAGAAGAAGCCGGAAGGAAAACATCGTGAGGAAATTTGCATATCTATGTGATGAGCATCCGTGCTCGCACTAGTATGTGAAATGGAGAAGACAATGGCAACACCACTCCATTATAACTGCCAAGAGAGTCGTCGTGTGTTTCATTAAAAACATGATGACCACGACCCTCAGTCATGAGGAAATACGACTTAGAAGAAGAAGAAGCCGGAAGGAAAACATCGTGAGGAAATTTGCATATCTATGTGATGAGCATCCGTGCTCGCACTAGTATGTGAAATGGAGAAGACAATGGCAACACCACTCCATTATAACTGCCAAGAGAGTCGTCGTGTGTTTCATTAAAAACATGATGACCACGACCCTCAGTCATGAGGAAATACGACTTAGAAGAAGAAGAAGCCGGAAGGAAAAACATTGCGTAAACATGTTCAAGGAAAATATCTTAAGCCGAATATATATGAAAGGTATCCCTTTGTGTGGGGCGACATTTTTTTATTAACAAACTGTTATATCCGGTACGGGAGAATTTACCGCTGTACTACTCATTGGAGCGTGCTGATAATTTTTAGATGATTTGGAGAGCCGTGATAGCCTAGTGGTTTGAACGCCGGCCTTCCAATGCGAAGGTACCGGGTTCGAATCCGGCCTACACCAATGAATTTTTCAATTTACGTGCAGTTAGTATAACACCAACTAATATCACGCGCTCTGACGGTGAAGGAAAACATCGTAAGGAAACCAGCATATCTATGTGATGAGCATCCGTGCTCGCACTAGTATGTGAAATGGAGAAGGCAATGGCAACACCACTCCATTATAACTGACAAGTAAGTCGTCGTGTGTTTCATCACACATGATGACCACGACCCTCAGTCATGAGGAAATACGACTTAGAAGAAGAAGAAGCCGGAAGGAAAAACATTGCGTAAACATGTTCAAGGAAAATATCTTAAGCCGAATATATATGAAAGGTATCCCTTTGTGTGGGGCGACATTTTTTTATTAACAAACTGTTATATCCGGTACGGGAGAATTTACCGCTGTACTACTCATTGGAGCGTGCTGATAATTTTTAGATGATTTGGAGAGCCGTGATAGCCTAGTGGTTTGAACGCCGGCCTTCCAATGCGAAGGTACCGGGTTCGAATCCGGCCTACACCAATGAATTTTTCAATTTATGTGCAGTTAGCATAACACCAAGTAATATCACGTGCTTTGACGGTGAAGGAAAACATTATGAGGAAATCTGCATATCTATGTGATGAGCATCCGTGCTCGTACTAGTATGTGAAATGGAGAAGGCAATGGCAACACCACTCCATTATAACTGACAAGTAAGTCGTCGTGTGTTTCATTACACATGATGACCACGACCCTCAGTCATGAGGAAATACGACTAAAAAGAAAAAGAAAGATGATTTTTAAGTTATAAACTTACTGAAGATTTATTTTCAGGTGGTTCTCAAACAGTTTGTAGCTTATATTATATAGAAACTATTAATCTGTGAAATTTTAACTTAGACATATGCTATTATATATGTTTTTCTAAAGAAAAGAGCTGTGATAACTTAGTTCCGTGTACCACCGCAGTTCATATTTATACCGCCAAAGAGTTATGTGCAAACATTACTGTGTTCCAGTTTGAGGGGAGTTGTAAGCTAGTGAAATTACTAGGGTAATGAAACTTAACATATGTAACAAGACGACGAGCGCAATGTGGTGCAGTGTATACCATCTTAACTACCCGTAAGTTATGAGCAGTATCACTTACCATCAGGTGAACGTCTTGCTCGTCTAGTAAAATAATAAAATCAGAGAGAGGTTCGATCCCCACTGACCTCGAGCTTAGTTTCAAGAAGATGTTTCATGAATATTGTCAAACGCCAACTCGTTCTTGGCTAGTACAGTCAATATATATCCTTGACTACCTCTATAGAGAAGACCCGGAGTCCAAATCCTTGATTATCTTCTTGAGAGAGAAGACCCGGAGTCCCAGTAGAAGGAACACAGAATGGACTGATTATAAACCTTATTATTTTTAATAAAAATATTCAAGAGTTACTCAGCTTTTTGGGGAGACGAGAGGGTATAGACTGTAGTTTCTCCCTCACCCAGAGAATTTTAGGGTAGTCATGATCTTCAGCATTGAATAGTCTTGAAATGAGTTGCAGTTTGAAGAGTTGTAGTTAGTAAAATCACTAAGGTAACAAGAAAATCTTGCACAACGTTGTGTCGTAACTAGCGACATGTTTTTCTGGATTATTATTACTCATCATCAGATAAATTAACTGCACAATTCATTAAATAGTTAATTAATTAATAATTAGTATATTAATAAGTATAGTTAATGGGTATGTTACGAGTATAAATAGTATAGTGTTCAACAATGTTACTGCGTGAGGACGATAAAACGCACACAAATTGCGAAATCAAGGTAATAAATATGGCGGCGACCGGCGGCATCTGGCAAATAAAATTTCATTATTATTGAAATACGGAACCTCCGTAATGAAAAACGCCCGGATACGTTCACGTATATAACAGTGATGTTTATCCACCTTTATCCACCTGTATTTTGAAGGGCGTTGTAGCTAGTTTAAATGTAGTATTCATAACTTCAAATATACTTGAACAACAGATTGCGGCAGCCATATTGCCTTAAAAGATTTTTTTAATGAGTCGTGCGAGACGTTCTCTTGATGGTAAGGGATACGTCTGCCTATAATGTGGCGCTAGTTAAGATGGTATACACTGCACCAAAAGCGCTCGACGTCTTGAAACATATGTTAAGTCACGTTATCCCAGTAATATCACTAGCTACAACACCCTTCAAACTGAACACAGTAATTTCACTATCTACGACACTCTTTAAACCGGAACACAGTAATTTTACTAACAGTTAAATCTCGTTACCCCAGTAATATCACTAACTACAACACCCTTCAAACCGGAACACAGTGATTTTACTAGGAGTTAAATCTTGTTACCCCAGTAATTCACTAGCTACAACACCCTTCAAATCGAACACAGTAATTTCACTAGCTACAACACCCTTCAAACCAGAACACAGTAATTTCACTAGCTACGACACTCTTTAAACCGGAACACAGTAATTCACTAGCTACAACACCCTTCAAACCGGAACACAGTAATTTTACTAACAGTTAAATCTCGTTACCCCAGTAATATCACTAACTACAACACCCTTCAAATCGAACACAGTAATTCACTAGCTACAACACCCTTCAAATCGAACACAGTAATTTCACTATCTACGACACTCTTTAAACCGGAACACAGTAATTCACTAGCTACGACACTCTTCAAACCGGAACACAGTAATTTTACTAACAGTTAAATCTCGTTACCCCAGTAATATCACTAACTACAACACCCTTCAAACCGGAACACAGTGATTTTACTAGGAGTTAAATCTTGTTACCCCAGTAATTTCACTATCTACGACACTCTTCAAACCGGAACACAGTAATTTCACTAGCTACGACAATCTTCAAACCGGAACACAGTAATTTTACTAACAGTTAAATCTCGTTACCCCAGTAATTCACTAGCTACAACACCCTTCAAATCGAACACAGTAATTCACTAGCTACAACACCCTTCAAATCGAACACAGTAATTTCACTAGCTACGACACTCTTGAAACCGGAACACAGTTATTTTACTAGCTGTTAAATCTTGTTACCCCAGTAATTTCACTAGCTACAACACCCTTCAAACCAAAACACAGTAATTTCACTAGCTACGACACTCTTTAAACCGGAACACAGTATTTCACTAGCTACGACACTCTTCAAACCGGAACACAGTAATTTTACTAACAGTTAAATCTCGTTACCCCAGTAATATCACTAACTACAACACCCTTCAAACCGGAACACAGTAATTTTACTAACAGTTAAATCTCGTTACCCCAGTAATTTCACTAGCTACAACACCCTTCAAACCAGAACACAGTAATTCACTAGCTACGACACTCTTCAAACCGGAACACAGTAATTTTACTAACAGTTAAATCTCGTTGCCCCAGTAATATCACTAGCTACAACACCCTTCAAATTGAACACAGTAATTTCACTAGCTACGACACTCTTGAAACCGGAACACAGTTATTTTACTAGCTGTTAAATCTTGTTACCCCAGTAATTTCACTAGCTACAACACCCTTCAAATCGAACACAGTAATTTCACTAGCTACGACACTCTTCAACCGGAACACAGTAATTTCACTAGCTACGACACTCTTCAAACCGGAACACAGTGATTTTACTAGGAGTTAAATCTTGTTACCCCAGTAATTTCACTATCTACGACACTCTTCAAACCGGAACACAGTAATTTCACTAGCTACAACACGCTTCAAATCGGAATATAGTAATTTTACTAACAGTTAAATCTCGTTACCCCAGTAATATCACTAACTACAACACCCTTCAAATCGAACACAGTAATTTCACTAGCTACGACACTCTTCAAACCGGAACACAGTAATTTTACTAACAGTTAAATCTCGTTACCCCAGTAATATCACTAACTACAACACCCTTCAAACCAGAACACAGTAATTTCACTAGCTACAACACCCTTCAAACCAGAACACAGTAATTTCACTAGCTACGACACTCTTCAAACCGGAACACAGTAATTTCACTAGCTACGACACTCTTCAAACCGGAACACAGTAATTTTACTAACAGTTAAATCTCGTTACCCCAGTAATATCACTAACTACAACACCCTTCAAACCGGAACACAGTGATTTTACTAGGAGTTAAATCTTGTTACCCCAGTAATTTCACTAGCTACAACACCCTTCAAACCAAAACACAGTAATTTCACTAGCTACGACACTCTTCAAACCGGAACACAGTAATTTTACTAACAGTTAAATCTCGTTACCCCAGTAATATCACTAACTACAACACCCTTCAAATCGAACACAGTAATTTCACTAGCTACGACACTCTTCAAACCGGAACACAGTAATTCACTAGCTACGACACTCTTCAAACCGGAAAACAGTGATTTTACTAGGAGTTAAATCTTGTTACCCCAGTAATATCACTAACTACAACACCCTTCAAATCGAACACAGTAATTTCACTAGCTACGACACTCTTCAAACCGGAACACAGTAATTTCACTAGCTACGACACTCTTCAAACCGGAACACAGTGATTTTACTAGGAGTTAAATCTCGTTACCCCAGTAATATCACTAACTACAACACCCTTCAAATCGAACACAGTAATTTTACTAACAGTTAAATCTCGTTACCCCAGTAATATCACTAACTACAACACCCTTCAAATCGAACACAGTAATTTTACTAACAGTTAAATCTCGTTACCCCAGTAATATCACTAACTACAACACCCTTCAAATCGAACACAGTAATTTCACTAGCTACAACACCCTTCAAATCGAACACAGTAATTCACTAGCTACGACACTCTTCAAACCGGAACACAGTAATTTCACTAGCTACAACACCCTTCAAATCGAACACAGTAATTTTACTAACAGTTAAATCTCGTTACCCCAGTAATATCACTAACTACAACACCCTTCAAATCGAACACAGTAATTTCACTAGCTACGACACTCTTCAAACCGGAACACAGTGATTTTACTAGGAGTTAAATCTCGTTACCCCAGTAATATCACTAACTACAACACCCTTCAAATCGAACACAGTAATTTTACTAACAGTTAAATCTCGTTACCCCAGTAATTTCACTAGCTACGACACTCTTCAAACCGGAACACAGTGATTTTACTAGGAGTTAAATCTCGTTACCCCAGTAATATCACTAACTACAACACCCTTCAAATCGAACACAGTAATTTCACTAGCTACGACACTCTTCAAACCGGAACACAGTAATTCACTAGCTACGACACTCTTCAAACCGGAACACAGTGATTTTACTAGGAGTTAAATCTCGTTACCCCAGTAATATCACTAACTACAACACCCTTCAAACCAGAACACAGTAATTTTACTAACAGTTAAATCTCGTTACCCCAGTAATATCACTAACTACAACACCCTTCAAATCGAACACAGTAATTTCACTAGCTACGACACTCTTCAAACCGGAACACAGTAATTTCACTAGCTACGACACTCTTCAAACCGGAACACAGTAATTCACTAGCTACGACACTCTTCAAACCGGAACACAGTGATTTTACTAGGAGTTAAATCTCGTTACCCCAGTAATATCACTAACTACAACACCCTTCAAATCGAACACAGTAATTTCACTAGCTACAACACCCTTCAAATCGAACACAGTAATTTCACTAGCTACGACACTCTTCAAACCGGAACACAGTAATTTCACTAGCTACAACACCCTTCAAATCGAACACAGTAATTTTACTAACAGTTAAATCTCGTTACCCCAGTAATATCACTAACTACAACACCCTTCAAATCGAACACAGTAATTTCACTAGCTACGACACTCTTCAAACCGGAACACAGTAATTTCACTAGCTACAACACCCTTCAAACCAGAACACAGTAATTCACTAGCTACGACACTCTTCAAACCGGAACACAGTAATTTCACTAGCTACGACACTCTTCAAACCGGAACACAGTGATTTTACTAGGAGTTAAATCTCGTTACCCCAGTAATATCACTAACTACAACACCCTTCAAACCGGAACACAGTGATTTTACTAGGAGTTAAATCTCGTTACCCCAGTAATATCACTAACTACAACACCCTTCAAATCGAACACAGTAATTTCACTAGCTACAACACCCTTCAAATCGAACACAGTAATTTCACTAGCTACAACACCCTTCAAATCGAACACAGTAATTTCACTAGCTACGACACTCTTCAAACCGGAACACAGTAATTTCACTAGCTACGACACTCTTCAAACCGGAACACAGTAATTCACTAGCTACGACACTCTTCAAACCGGAACACAGTAATTTCACTAGCTACGACACTCTTCAAACCGGAACACAGTAATTTCACTAGCTACGACACTCTTCAAACCGGAACACAGTAATTCACTAGCTACGACACTCTTCAAACCGGAACACAGTAATTTCACTAGCTACAACACCCTTCAAATCGAACACAGTAATTTTACTAACAGTTAAATCTCGTTACCCCAGTAATATCACTAACTACAACACCCTTCAAATCGAACACAGTAATTCACTAGCTACGACACTCTTCAAACCGGAACACAGTAATTTCACTAGCTACGACACTCTTCAAACCGGAACACAGTGATTTTACTAGGAGTTAAATCTCGTTACCCCAGTAATATCACTAACTACAACACCCTTCAAATCGAACACAGTAATTCACTAGCTACGACACTCTTCAAACCGGAACACAGTGATTTTACTAGGAGTTAAATCTCGTTACCCCAGTAATATCACTAACTACAACACCCTTCAAATCGAACACAGTAATTTTACTAACAGTTAAATCTCGTTACCCCAGTAATATCACTAACTACAACACCCTTCAAATCGAACACAGTAATTTCACTAGCTACAACACCCTTCAAATCGAACACAGTAATTCACTAGCTACGACACTCTTCAAACCGGAACACAGTGATTTTACTAGGAGTTAAATCTCGTTACCCCAGTAATATCACTAACTACAACACCCTTCAAATCGAACACAGTAATTTCACTAGCTACAACACCCTTCAAATCGAACACAGTAATTTTACTAACAGTTAAATCTCGTTACCCCAGTAATATCACTAACTACAACACCCTTCAAATCGAACACAGTAATTCACTAGCTACGACACTCTTCAAACCGGAACACAGTAATTTTACTAACAGTTAAATCTCGTTACCCCAGTAATATCACTAACTACAACACCCTTCAAACCAGAACACAGTGTAGAAAAGAAAAATTAACACGAATTTCAATAAAACATTTTTGGTATAAGATTTGAGATTATAAGAAAGCCTTTATCCTGTTGTTTCTTATTTCTTCTAAAGAAAAATCGGTTATTATTTTCAATATCCGCCATTTAAAAGCGTAAACGATTTATAAAATACGCGGGAAAAAAAACAGATTCTAGAGATTAGACTTTGTAATATTTTTATTGGAAAATCATTTTAAAAGGATTATAAGTTAAAGTTCTTAAGCGGATAGGATCTACGAGAAGTTCTTATTACTGCCGCCAGACAGTAAGCAAATATTACTGTTTAATGAAGGTAGTTGTAGCTAGTGACTGAGTTAACGGGATTAAGTTAACGCTTTGTTAAGTTTAAAGCGGTTGATAAAATGGTCGTACCACTTTCAGACTTTTACTTAACTCTTAACTTTGACCCGGAGACCGTTTAAGTACCACTGCAGTGACCATCTCAGCCTACAAAGAGTAGTGTGCAAACATTACTGCGTTCCAGTTCGAAAGACGCTGTTAGTGAAAGAAGTGAATAAAGAAGTGAATAAAATGGTTTCAAATGCTTCCGTTGATTTTGTTCCAGTTTCCAATTGACTTTGTGCTATTCAAAATTGAAACGGAAATAGCTAAAACTGTGCTTCCGGTTCGCGTGCCCGAATAGAGCCGAACAATTGTTTGTGAACGTTTGCTCAAAACAAATATCCTTTTATCCTTTGATTTACTTGTTTTATTCTACTAGGTGGGGAGACGAGTGCGACGTTCATTGACATCACTGAAGGTAAGTTATAAGCTTGTACATAACGTGCCGCTAGTAAAGATGGTATGTATACCAGTATGTAGTATACCAGTACATGTATACCAGTACTAGTATACCTGCATCAGTATACTAGTACCAGTATACCAGCACCAGTATACCAGCACCAGTATACCAGTATACCGGTACCAGTATACCGGTACCAGTGTACCAGCACCAGTATACCGGTAGCAGTGTACCAGTACCAGTATACCGGTACCAGTATACCAGTACCAGTATACATGCACCAGTATACCAGTACCATTACCCAGCACCAGTATACCAGTACCAGTATACCAGCACCAGTATACCAGCACCAGTATACCAGTACCAGTATACCAGCACCAGTATACCAGTACCAGTATACCAGTACCAGTGTACCAGTACCAAAATACCAGTACCAGTATACCAGTATGCAGTGTACTGCACAACACTGCTGACGAGCGGGTCGTTCACCTGATGGTAAGTGATACGCGTACCCATAACGTGGTATTATTAAGATGGTATACACTGCACCACATTGCGCTCGTCGCCTTGACACATATGTTAAGTCTCGTACCCCAGTAATTTCACTGGCACTTCAATAATAACAGTAATATTTGCGCACTACTGTTTAGAATTGAATAGTCACTGCGGTGGTAACTAGACGGTCAGACAACAGAGAACTACCAGCAGTTAATTTTTATCACTTGACTATAACTTCACATGATCTGTAACCTAAGTTTAATAAGTTAATTAACAGAAACAAAACTCCGCATCTGACTTGTTCCGTTACAAGGAAAATGTTCCTTTGCACTTACGCCCCTCATTACTTCCTGCAAACCTTGTTTCTTCCCGGATACGATATTGCTATATAAATAAACCTTTCCCTCTTATTCCTTTTATTAATATCCATAAATACTGGACAATACTCGAGGTCGAATTGTCCATTATCTTCTAGAACAGAAAAGAATATACAAAACCAGTATTAATATGAACAAGATGAAGAAAATTATAGAAGTTTGCGATAATATTTAAACAATTGATTTCTTGTCTTCATTAATCTATGACCATCGTTTACTGTGTTCCGGTTTGAGGAGTTAACTAGTAATATTATCAACACTACTAGTAATATATTAAGAATGTAGTTGTGAAAACATTTTACTTCGTTCTGTCAAAAAAAATTGGAATGTTCTTTGTTTCTGCCTATTTTATAGCCGGGGCAAAAAAATCTCCTGAACAGAACCGTCACCCTGGTTATGGGCGGTGTGTGGGGTTCAACACTATATATATTCATCTAATAACTAATATTTAAATATTAGTGGGTTCCAGAAGAGTGGTCAAAGTTATAATTAAAGTACATAAATTATATTTACTGTAATAATTTTTTAGGAACAAATAACTGTCACATTCCAAATCTTTTTGACAGAATGTAGTCTGTCAGGTCCGCCAGATGGTAACGCGGTTTGTGCTCGACTGATGATTACATTTTGTGACTTATGTTATTTATGTTGTTATTTCAATCCTTTTAATTTCGGCACGCGGCGTTAGATCCTCCGACACACTGTTTTGATAGAATAATTGAATTTGAACTTTGTTTAGCTGTAATAAAGTGCAAATTTACTCTTTAGCGTTACGAACGCACCTACATTGCTTATTTCTGGTTTCTGGTTTCTGGTTTCTGGTTACTGGTTACGGTTACTGGTTACTGGTTACTGGTTACTGGTATGGTTACTGGTTACGGTTACTGGTTACTGGTTACGGTTACTGGTTACTGGTATGGTTACTGGTTACTGGTATGGTTACTGGTTATGGTTACTGGTTATGGTTATGGTTACTGGTTACGGTTACTGGTTACTGGTTATGGTTACTGGTTACTGGTTACTGGTTACTGGTTACTGGTTACTGGTTACTGGTTACTGGTTACTGGTTACTGGTTACTGGTTACTGGTTACTGGTTACTGGTTACTGGTTACTGGTTACTGGTTACTGGTTACTGGTTACTGGTTACTGGTTACTGGTTACTGGTTACTGGTTTACTGGTTACTGGTTACTGGTTACTGGTTACTGGTTACTGGTTACTGGTTACTGGTTACTGGTTACTGGTTACTGGTTACTGGTTACTGGTTACTGGTTACTGGTTACTGGTTACTGGTTACTGGTTACTGGTTACTGGTTACTGGTTACTGGTTACTGGTTACTGGTTACTGGTTACTGGTTACTGGTTACTGGTTACTGGTTACTGGTTACTGGTTACTGTTACTGGTTACTGGTTACTGGTTACTGGTTACGGTTACTGGTTACTGGTTACTGGTTACTGGTTACTGGTACTGGTTACTGGTTAATGGTTACTGGTTACTGGTTAATGGTTACTGGTTACGGTTACTGGTTACTGGTTACTGGTTACTGGTACTGGTTACTGGTTACTGTTACTGGTTACTGGTTACTGGTTACTGGTACTGGTTACTGGTTACTGGTTACTGGTTACTGGTATGGTTACTGGTTAACTGGTTACTGGTTACTGGTTACTGGTTACTGGTTACTGGTTACGGTTACTGGTTACTGGTTACTGGTTAACTGGTTACTGGTTACTGGTTACTGGTTACTGGTTACTGGTTACTGTTACTGGTTACTGGTACTGGTTACTGGTTACTGGTTACTGTTACTGGTTACTGGTTACTGGTTATGGTTACTGGTTACTGGTTACTGGTATGGTTACTGGTACTGGTTACTGGTACTGGTACTGGTTACTGGTTTGAGAGAGTTGAATTTTGATGTAGTAATAGATTTATGTATGTTAATAAATATTTACTGCTTGCAAGTCTTACTTTGGACGCCATCTATGTATCAATGCTGTAACTGCTTCTACCATCAAACATGTGAGGATTATGTAGTTAATGATATAATGCCGAAGCCGCGATAGCCTAGTGGTTTGAACGCCGGCCGATGCTTTTGGAGTGGAACTCCAAAAGCATCGGGTTCAAATCCGGCCTGCACCATGGAATTTTTTAATTTATTTGCAGTTATAACACCAACTAATATCACGCGCTCTGACGGTGAAGGAGAACATCGTGAGGAAACCTGCATATCTATGTGATGAGCATCCGTGCTCGCACTAGTATGTGAAATGAAGAAGGCAATGGCAACACCACTCCATTATAACTGACAAGTAAGTCGTCGTGTGTTTCATCACACGTGATGATCACGACCCTCGGTCATGAGGAAATACGACTTAGAAGAAGTAGTTACTGATATTACCAGCATAGTGACTAATGCAATAGAAGCAGTGTATATAATCCTAACAGGCGCCACATTAGTAACGACGGCTGATGACAATCTTTAAGCAGAAGAATTTTTTTTCGGCTACTTACATAAAGCATCTCTTTACTAATATCCAAAATTCATTCTCGAAGTTTTGATCCGTCAAAGAAGTGGTTCCGTAAATTGGACTTAGTGTATTTACTCCGAATAAAAAGGATGGCGTATGATGAAAGTTTTTTTTTTTGTACTACTTTGCGGCGAGACGAGCAAGACGTTCACCTGATGGTAAGTGATACGCTTGCCCATGACAACGCAGTGCTAGTTAAGATGGTATTCACTGCACCACATTGCGCTTGTCGCCTTGAGACATAAGGTGTTAAGTCTCGTTACCCCAGTAATTACACTAGCTACAGCGCCCTTCAAACCGGAACACAGTAATGTTTGCACACTACTGTTTGTCAGAAATTGTCACTGTGGTGGTACAAAGATGGTCTCCGGCAACAGAGACCTACCACCTGGTGAGTTTCCTCTAGGTCATCGTCTACTTTAAACTTAATAAGAGATTTAGCAATTGACATTATAATGATCACTTATTTTCATGTGAGGGCTATATTTTTTTCTACTAAGTGACGAGACGAGCGAGACGTTGACCTGATGGTAAGTGATACGCTTGCCTATAACACACCGCCAGTTAAGTTGGTATACACTGAACCGCATTGCGCTCGTCACTTTGAGACATATGTTAAGCCTCGTTACCTCAGTAAATTCACTAGCTTATAGCGCCCTTCAGTGAACACAGTAATGTTTGCACACTACTGTTTGTCAGAAATTGTCACTGTGGTGGTACAAAGATGGTCTCCGGCAACAGAGACTTGCCAGCAGTACAGTTCTGCACGCTTTATCGAAATAAAAACTCTGGACTCTCAAGACTGATCTCCAATGAATAATACTCTCCGTTGAATGTCTGAAATATAATTTTAACACAGAAATTTCACTACACATACCTTCAGGAGTAATCGTATGTACCACTCCACTTTCAAGTTCCTAATGGTAAGTTTTATACTGTACAATTCAGCTGGAGACTATTTCAGTACTTCCCCGGCGTATAATGCATGTAATTTGTAAAGTTCCATACAACCCGCGAGGATAAGCGCCGAACTACCCTCCACTTTTCAGGTCACTCTTGCTATTACAGTGGAGTGAAGTCCTCTATGCATAATGCATAAGCTTCTGCGGAGGGAACTCGCTCGTAACTAAGTATTGAGTATGAATCCCGTTTAAATGCTAAACGCAATTTTTTTTTATACTAGAGGAGAGTGTTCGTCTATTCGTCCATATTTTGTAAATCAAAACCGTTCTCTAACGATAACATAATATCAAAATCAAAGTGTCATCTATTGTTACTAAGGAAAATATTTAAGTGTTTACATTTAAAAACCAAAAAAAAATGCAATTAGTCTTTAGAAATATATAATCTAGAAAAAAATGCTACAGACATCATAATAAACGAAACGTAACTTACAAGTAATGTTTTCCAAACCTTTTTTGGTCGGGGTTTAGGAAAGTTGATCCAAAAAAAAGGGTATGTTATGGATATATTTTAGGACAATGATCGCATCGAGAGATTGGTCATATTTTTTTAGAATTAAACCTAACCGTTAGTGTTGGAAGACAGAAATGGACTACTCACTGTTAGAATTTAGTGTTTTTATATATACACATAATCCGTGCAAAATTTTAATAAAAGTTAATATGAAAGTTAAAAACTGATGGTTGGATGTTTCGTAGTGGTAATACCAAGTCTGAATATCCAACTAACCTCAAAACTAGTTTATAGCTCCGACCGCATGTATCAACGGAAACAATGTTCCAGAAGTTACTACACGAATGCGATGCATAATGCATGCTACATTTGAACTTCCTTACACCGTTACTGGCTTAGCCGGATTGCCAGCCGGTTGTACAGTGCACAGTGTACATTCTGGGAGGTCGATAATCTAATGTTAAGTGGGTACACAGACAGAAAATTTTATAAACAGGATAAAGATATACATTTTGTGATTGGCATTTATAGTATACATCGAAAGTTTAAAGCTGTTACAGCTAAGTACAGGTATTGAAGAGGTATAGTTTTGATTCCCATTGACTTTGAGTTAAGAGAGCCAGGTTAAGGAAAACTGGGATGATTAATGACCAACAGATTTAGTGGACATCTGACATCTAACAATCTACACTTGGTCATCGTATTGGGTAAATGGCCTTGACTATCTTTTTGTGAAACAAGGCTCTAAATACCAGCAGGAAGAATAATTAAAAGGAAAGTTTATTTTTAAAAGACATCTTGCCGTTGTAGTGAAGACAACAAAAGTGGAAATAATTTCTAGGAAAATAGAGAAACTTTCTCCGTTGTCCCGCATGAAAATCATTCTAAAATCTAGATTAGTTTTACCAACAATAAACTATAATTTCATACAGACACTGATACTGTAAAGAAAGAAAACAGTCTTCAAACTGGGACAGGGAACGGATAACGTTCTTTCACTTCTTAGACGCTTCTACAAAATACTTAGCGCGGATACGAAATATAATTTTTATATTAACACAGACTGTAGGGTACGTGTAAAGAATTTTAAAAAGTCACCAGAGGAAGATGAGATTTCTGGGAAAGTAAAGTTTTTAAGATAATACAAGATTATTTTTGTTTTGATAACTAACATATTATTTAACTAGTTTAAGTTTTATTTCTGGTTGGTTTGATTAAATTATATTTAGTGGCACCTTCAAAAGTGCTAGAATTTTTAAAGATCGGTAACATAGCCGCGCATCTACAGGTGTTTTTAATTCCTCTGCGTGTTTTGGGTCATGGTTCTCTATATCTTTCCTTAAACAGAATCGCATTCGTAGAAATGGAACCTTCTTTTTCACGTTTCAAGGTTGTTTGTTAAATGGACCCTAAGTTGTACCCTCTGTTACATTCGAAAGCCGCGTTCGCGTTTAAATAAAACATAAGATATATCACAGCGAACAGAATCCGGTCAGTGAAAGCCGCACATCCAAGTCACGTCCAGGGATTGAGGAAACACGTAATTTAGGAAATTGTGGCCATCGCTATGATTGCTCTGGCAACTTGCCAAACACGCGTCGGCGGCTGTCCGAGAGAAGGATGAAAAAAAAAATGGGTCGCTAACGAAAAAGACAAACTACATGGCCAGATTTGAAAAAGAAATAGTTTACTTCTGCATTTGTAACAAACAAATCTAAACTCTTTTTTTATTCTGTTAACTTTGTCATCTCATTCAAGTTTATTTACTTAACTATTGGTTAGAGATAGAGATTAAATGGAAAAAAAATTACTGCAGAGCTATAGTTTAGTGCTGTGTCGCGAACTGAGGCTTCCACTTCATCTTAACGTCATAGGCTGTCTAGACATGTACCACCAATAGCACTGTGAATACTTTACTGTGTTCTAGGCTGAAGGGCGTTGTAGCTAATGAAATTACTGGGGTAACGAGAATTAACTTCTTATGTCTCAAAGCGGTGATTACAATAGGGAGCAGTGTTTATCATCCTAACCATTTCGTCGCACATTACCATCATGTCAGAGATTTTCAGTGAATTACGTTTGAAGCATTTAAATTGAATTTAACTTAAAGTTATACAGATTCTGAGCATCCAATAAAGCTAACGTAGTAATCTGTTAAGTTATTAGCACCAGACTTGAAAGTCCGTTTACGGTCGTAATCGGTTAAACTTTGAACTCTATAAACTATTAAGTCGACTTAATTGAGTTGCTGCAAATAAATTGTAAGAGATTGAATCCATTATTGAAATTTTTACTTAACTAAGTATATTAGATAAGAAAATTTCAGGTTCTGAAATTGGACGGGGGACCTATGGGTTATAACGAAGAGCTTTTTTAATATCGGCATCAAAATGTTAATAACGAAAGTGGTCTATAATTTTGGATGTAACAAGTTAACAATTTCGCAACTCGTAATTGAAAAATCGAGTTGCTGCAGACGTCGAGTTATTAAGTGAAAACTTAATGAGACGTCATGAAAACATCTTTAGCAGACTCCGAGGAATACTGGAGTAGGAGTAATATTTTATAAAGTAATAGCTGTTGTTGGTGTAGGAGGCCATTTAAATTTTCACTTTAATGTTAAAGGATAGGGTACCATTAGATGCATCATAAGGATCAAGGCCATATGATACCGGCTAAGTGCGAGTTGATTAAGTTAACACGAAAACTATTGAAGGAATATTACATATCTCTATAAAAAATTGCTTTTTTGTTCTAGACTTAGACGCCCACTGCTGGACAAAGGCCAACACTCAAAGATCTCCACTCCAAACGGCTGGATGTCAGCTATCATTAACATGTGTGCATTCTTTTGTTATTATTATAAATTAACCATAATATTTATATATTAGCCTCTCTTACAGTATATGTACTAATCGCATTTGTATGTATTATATTTATATACTTCCGGACACATCTATCGGCCCACCACCCAGTGTTTAAAGTTTCGACGGTGTCTAGTTAAAAATAAATGTTCGGTGCAGCAATAAGTTTTAATGCAGTTTTGAAGCAGATTTATTGGTCAACCCTTATGTATGTTTTTTTTTTATTTTTTTTGTAATTTCGAATGGATTTGGCTGGTAGAAGTTTTATAGCTTGGGCGACAATTCTAGGCAGAGTATCCATATTTTTTGGTCAAAACTGGCTTTTAGTTTAGATTTGCCTTTTTATGGAACCAATAATCGGAAACATCAAAAAAAAAGGATCCAACTTGTGCTAAATAAAAAAGTTTTCTCCATTCCTGGGTCGTTAAAAACAATGAACAGACTCGAATTTTCGTTTTTTTTTTCATAATCCCTGAATTCAAAATTAAAAAAAAACATACATAAAGGTTGACCAAAAAATCAGCTTTAAAACTGCATTAAAACTTATTGCTCCACGCTAACATTTATTTTTAGCTAGGCACCGTTAAAACTTTTAAACACTAGGTGGGCCGATAGATGTGTCCGGGAGTGTATCTTATTATATATAATAATATCTTATGTACTATGGTCACTCTTACTTTAGTTCTCTACTTAACCCTGTGGTAGACTGAAAGAGAACGCGCTATGGCATTAACTATCCCTTTTTGTATTTTTTTCTGTTTTGTGTGCAAATAAAGCTTTAAATAAAATAAATAGATAAAACTGATCCTTGGAATACGAAGCTAGCGGATCTTTGAGTCATATTTTGAGTAGCTCGATCAATTTAAAATGTGAGCTTCGACTCCTCAAACTTCATCGCTTTATTATCAAAAATCTTGATATGAAAAACTAGAAATTACCTGGTGAGTTAAAGATTGTTTCCTTACCAATACCCTAAAGCTACTGGTCCTATGCTATATATAATGAAAGTTCTTCAACTTTTCTATTCTTCCTTTCTTCCAATTTGAGTGTTGGTTAAAATCAATGGCATTCCGGAAAATTTTTCAATTCTTCCCCCCTCTCGTACCTTCCTCCTTCCGCGGCAAAACTTACTTTCGCTACTTGTTACCGGTGACAACATGGTACGCCGTGATGAACCAGCATCGCACCTCGTTAACTGACAAAGTTGATTCAAAGAAAGCCCAGCCAGCAGCTCCGGCATGGCTTATTAACAAAATTTAAATTAACAAAGTTTAATTGGGAAAATTTCACGGCGGCTTGCGAATAATTTCACAGGACTTTTCATGTTTTCGCTGACATACTTTTTTTTTAACTTTAAAGTTAACATTGTTTATGTAAATATGGAGCCGTGATAGATAAGTTCATAAAGTAGGTCTAGATTTACACAGCTTGCATGGTTCTTATCCTAAAACCTTGAAACACTTGTAGATAATACGGCGACTTAACTATTGCCATTAAATAGCGATATATCACTACAGGATGATCCAATCCATTGAATAGACCTTTTTTCATTCGCTTGTTACCGCGGATAAAATCGATCACGCTTTATAAAAGGATCCATGTAATCCTTTTCATTGTCAAGGGAATTGCCAATAAAGTATTCAGTTACTTATCCTGTTTAGTAACTGACTGAAGAAATGGTTCTTAAACTTCGATAAAATGATAGGTGTGTTATAAATGTAATACTTGCCTATATCTTCTCGTGATAACTACTTACAGTAAGGTCCTTGGTTCAATTCTTTACTAATTAAGTAGTTAAGCATCCTAGGATTCAATAATTACAAATACTGTTATAATAATGGGTTGATAATAATGGTGACAGAGATCATGATCATTTGTGAAATAGTTCCCCCAGTTACTTAACTCCTCTGTTATGTTGTGTCTACTTAAACTTTATATGCACTATGTTATGTATAATGTTTTGTTTTTTTTTTTGAATAGTATTTAAGTATTGTGTTATCTTTTTTAGAAAGAATACGAATAAATAACTTCAGCAACTGAAGAATATCTCATGCACGAATTTGCCAAATAAAAACCAAATGAAAAAAGCTTATCATCGTTCAAAATTTATAACCTATGTAGCTCCGGAAATGAACCTGGGAATCCGGAAACGAAACATTACATCCTTTTTAATCGTGCCGTTAATAAAGAAAAACGGAGTATGTTTCCTTTTAACTTTTAAAACTGCTTCGTAACTTTGTTACTTATTTTGATTACAAAAAAGAGAAGGAAATTATTCTGTAGTCTTTAATAGTAGCATTGCGGACAAAGCTGAGACTTTGTTTAAAAAGAAAACAACAAAGGGTACACGCACGAGCCGCCGAGGTTAACGTGCGAGAACTTTTAAGTAGTTGTAAAGATCTTATACGGTTCAAAGCGATGAAAACTTTGTACTTTAATTTTACTAAGTATTTTTAATTACATTACTTTTATATTGTGCGTTAACTCTTAGATTATTTTGAGGTATTGCTGGTAATGAGAATTAATTTAACTAAGAGAAAGAATGATATTCTCAATTAGATGTATGTCTGATTAGAGATGTTTCTCTGTCTGATGTCTGATGATGATGATGTTTGATAGATTAGATGATGTTTTCACCAGGTGGTAGGTCTCTGTTACCGGAGACCGTCTGGATGGGTACCACCGCAGCTCCTATTTCAACCGCCAAATAGTAGTGTGCAAACATTACTGTGTTCCGGTTCGAAGGGCGCTGTAGCTAGTGTAATTACTGGGGTAACGAGACTTAACACCTTATGTCTCAGGCGACGAGCGCAACGTGGTGCAGTGTATACCATCTTAACTAGCACCACGTTGTTATGGGCAAGCGTATCACTTACCATCAGGTGAACGTCGTGCTGGTCTCGTCGCAAATAGTATAAAAAAAAAATGTCGCTGTGATTGTTTCTTCTGTTTTCTAGCCATGCCATTTATTCGACAGTATATATCAAAATTAGTTAAGAAAAACAAGAATTTATTTAAATGGAAGGTTCTAATAAGTATTCAAATTAATGTAACTAATTTTTATTCAGATAAAGTCATCAATCTGTGTTCTGATTATTCTGGTTCGAAAAAACCATATCTACAAACAAACCGTAGCTCCGGAATAGATCCAAGGACCTCTGTGTTACAAGGCATGTATTTAGCTTAGGAGTTGTAAAGTTATGAGACAACCTAATAAGCGTCTCGTCTGTAATAATTAACTACAGTACCTTTCATACTGTGACTTTGTAATGTTACACAAGCTAATTACTAGATATAGACTCTGTGTGATCACCTGGCCATGAGCCAAAAGTAAATATTTCTTGTGTAATCGTACAACAAATGTATTACTTGATAAATACTAAGTTTCAAGGTAAAATCTGAAACGTGAGAATATCGCAATGTATAAGTTTACTATCCACTAGTATAAATCTTGCAAATGACGAAAATCTATATTCCGTATGACCCAATAAAACAGCTCACGACGTCCGAACGCAATAAAACCCACACGCCCGTATTGAAGGTATGCCGTCTGAGAGTTCTGGAGAATTTGTTGCCATTACAGATAAAAATCTCGCTATAAAATTATCTTCGATATCGGATTTCGGCAATCTTTTCCTAAATACATGGATAATGATAAAATAACTCCCCAAGGCGTACTACACAGCTCGCGCTTTATTACATAATGATTTCTTAAACATCAAACGTTCGAGGAAGTTTGCAATTACCATGTTCTGGATCCATCACATCAGATTTGATAAATAACGAAACTTTGTAAAATCACATCGATTCACATCAAACATGATTCATGCCGCTATTGAAATTGAAAAGCACTTAACTTTAATGATGAGGATGGCTAAGATCCAATTATAAAAAGGTTAAATGAAACACTAGAAGATTTCAAGACACAGAGCTCATTCTGTGAAGAACGGACTGTGAACAATCAATGTTTATCTGTGAACAGGAAATCTGTCAGATCAGTGACTATGGTTGCTGCAAAGCACTGAAAAAGATTTTGTTAAAAGCTTTAAATTTCTTTAACTTCGTTTCAGTTTAAAAAATCTGTTAAATTATTTCACACACAAATTAATTCTTCGTCTGTTTAGAAGTAAACATTTGTGATAATCTCAGAGAAAAGAACAGAAGAGACCGGATAGTAGTTATTTTAATAAATTAATTAATATTTTGTAAAACAGTATTGAAAACGATCCCATATAAACAATTTATTCAGTTCTTTATGGACCTTGCTAATTTTCGGTAAAAATTCTCTGTAAGTTCTTTCTAAATCTATCGTAGATAGAGCTACACCGATATGATCTTTAGAAGACGCAGTCGAGTTGAGTCGCACAAGCTGCTGACTTCTCTTACAGAAGCTCTTATCCTCTCTTTTATGAAAAAGAGAGAATAAGGTCAGCCACTATTAATAGAATACAACGAAGATTTCTTCAAAACATTGATTACGTTTAAGCATCAAAAAAACATCACCATTACATCAAATGTGTGCACGAACTCTCCAGTTATCCTTGTTTCTTTACAAAGTTTGCTTCGATATAGAAAAAGTGCAGGGTCCTTACGCGAAAACCCATAAAACTTGGCAGCAATAAAAGCGAAAGTTGCCCGAAGTGTGCTCCTAAGTGTGGCAATTGGCTAAGTTTAGTATACGGAAGCAAATGACTTGTGTATTATTATAGACAAAAATAGCGTACTCTGAGTAGTATGAAACTAATGTAACTTAGGTGTATAACAAGTTACTTGCATTTGTTTTATACCTTGATGATCTGAACCTTGATTATGTCTACTACAAAATAAGCTGTTCATTTGGTGGTAGCTGCGCGTAAAGATGTTTATTGCACTCGTCGCTTTTAGACGTATTTTATAGAATATTAAAACTTGGCTGTACTTTAGCAAAAAAGCCGTACTACTTTCTAGTAAGATATAGAATCAAACATGAATTTCTTTGTGATAAGGTTATAAATCAACAAGACAAGCAAGACGTTCAACTGATGATAAGTGATGAACACTGCACCACATTTTACTCATCTTTGAGTCAAACAGAGTGAAATTCTATTCACTATAAGCTCTTCAAAATGAAACACAGTTTGCACATAATTATTCTAATTTTTCTATCACCAGTAAAAATGGATGGCAAAGGACTTTAAACACAGACCATGTTGGTCTTTAGACTCATGATTCATGATAAAGACCACCATGTAGGACAAACTCCTATTCGTTATTGATCGGTTTGGAAAATGGAGCGGAAGGTGCGCTACCTAGTTGGTAAACGAGCAGTGTAATATAAAAACAATAGTCAATTCACATGAACTCGCGCTGTACTGTGAAACAGTAAAAAAAAAACAAACAAACGGCAGCACTGCATGCTGAGTTTTTGAAGCGCGTTTGCACACAGTTAACTTTAACTGGAATAAAAATACGCGCTGGCGAAGCTCTAATGGAAATGAACAGATTGGACCTAGATATTACATATCTCTTTTTTAACTTATCCGCGAGTGGAGAAGTTGGTTTTTCTCATACATTAGATAAACGGGACCGTGATTCCCAGCAGTGGGAGTATAAACTGCTACTCCGACAGCTGGGAACCAGGAACTGTTCTGACAAGGAGAGTGTCGATGTACCTTGGTCAGTTGGATCCTGTATGGATCTTCAACACCAACCTTCTGTACCAGAATTATATTGACAGTGTTCTTAGCACATCTTAGATTCAATAATCATAGATCTTTCTTGTTATACTTATCTTTCAGTTTTAGTTAAAAGAATTTTTTTCTTTTTTTCTTTCTGGGATCAGCATCAACTTCATTGTCTTACTTCTAAGCCGTATTTCCTCATGACTGAGGGTCGTGGTCATAATGTTTTTATGGAAACACACGACGACTCTCTTGGCAGTTATAATGGAGTGGTTTGGCATAGATATGCAGGTTTCCTCACGATGTTTTCCTTCACCGTCAAAGCGCGTGATATTAGTTGGTGTTATACTAACTGCACATACATTGAAAAATTCATTGGTGCAGGCCGGATTTGAACCCGGTACCTTCGCAGTGGAAGGCCGGCGTTCAAACCACTAGGCTATCACGGCTGTAACTTCATTGTAATGATTTTCATTTTGATATCATTATTCATAAAGTGTTTTAACATCATTCGAGTAGTATGCGTTGTTGCAATAGTATGAAAAAGGAAATAGTGTAATTGCAACACTGCACACTGGCAACGTTGCTGCAACTGTAATAAATTGCCAATTAGAAATACTTCGGATCCCCGCCGTTAAATTGCCAAGCAAATAGTTCGTTTAAGGGCAGCAAGCCGCATTGCAACGGATTAAGAGTAACAATGGGAGCCAATTAATTGTTTGTTTTGTTTGTAACTGCTTTGTGCCTTTATTAGTGCAATAATATTAATCAGGCAGTTTACACTTCCCGCCCATAGATGGCATTATTAATGATTTAGGAATAGACCGAGTGAGCAAACCAGTTAATATTTTCTGCATGTGTCATTTCGAACAAAGATTGTTTCGTAGACTGTGGATTCGTAACTAAGTAGAGATTTTGAAAAGGAAACATTTCCATTATACAAATAACAACGCCCTTTTTTCTTCTAACCTTTGTCTTGACAGGCGAAAAAAATATTGAAACTTGTGTATATTTTTAATATATAAACATCATTATTATCTATTGATTGATGTATAGCCTAATTCCTTTCGGAAAATAAGTTCTTCAGATTTACTTATCGACTTCCTACCGCTCTTATATCTGAGGTCTTACCAGCAGTGAAATCTTATTTTATCTGTATTTTCATTGCAGAATATCAATAAAATGAACAGGAAGTATCTACACGAAATTCTCTCAGCTTTTGGTATATCTTTTGTAATAATATTCGCTCCGCAATAAGAAGTAGAAAATATAATCAAAATACATGTCTGTGTATATTTATTGATATATATACTCTATATTTATTGTCTTATTACATTTCTCTCACGAATATAACATAAAACAAATTATCGCTTCTTGCGCTACATGAAATAAAATCAATAGCAATAAATGTATTTCCCTTTTGGTAGGGAACAGGGTACCAGGTATCCTTTCCACGCATTGGACATAAAAAAGGTTGTCTCATATATAAAAAGCTCCTAAATCTTTCGCCCGAAACGTTATTATTAGAGTTCTTACCCGTGACGTGTGTACGTGTATTGTTAATATTTCCTTAGATCTGCTCGTGAAATATTCACATTGTTTAACCAACGGTTAAAAGTAAGTTCTCGGTCCGATATAGATATTTAATTTCTTTTTAATTTTGATAAGATTTCCTTAGTGTAGTATTAACCGGGGACAATGAAGAAGTTCTCGAGTTGACTCCAAATCAAAAAGTTTGTTTTCGCACAGCGGTTCGATTTCCATGATTTTATTTTATTTTTTAAAAATTTATTTCTCAAAGTCGGTGACGCAAAACGTTAAAAAAATAAGACAAAAGTTTTTTAGACTTTTTAAATTTTTATGCAAAAAAATTTTTTTTTTAGACGATAACTATGGTTCAGTTTTGTCCTTCATAACAAAGGTATAAAACAACCGAGAGAATTGAAGGAAAAAACAACAAACAAAGTTGACACAATATTAATAATAAACCGTCTTTCTCATGTTCCCAGTGTTGGGACTATATTTTTCCCTCGTATACAGTTAAGATCACCCATCACAAGGTCAAGTGTAAGCTGGTGGATATCACTGCTTCAATTAGAAACTCCTGCTGAGGATCGAACCCGTGATACTACAATCTAACATAAGTTATCAAAGCATTGGCCTTTTAGTGTGACGCTTAATAATTAGTTATTCCATCATGTAACCGGTTTTCTCATGGGTGTCATGTTACTACGCATCAGTAGACCCCACACACGTGCGCCGAGTGTTACTCAATCACTTGGCCCCGATACCGGTTTACTATTATTTATAGCAGTCAATTGGATTTTTTATACTCCTGTAAGACCATCAGTAATATTATATTGATGGTAGGATTTATTTACTGCTGGTAGGTCTCTTGCCTGAGACCGTCTAGCTACCACCGCAGTGACTATTTCAGCCGCTTAACAGTAGTGTGTAAACATTACTGTGTTCCGTATTGAAGAGAAGTAAGCTAGTGAAATTACTGGGGTAACGAGAATTAACACCTTATATCTTAACGACGAGCGCAATGTGGTGCAGTGTAACCATCTTAACTAGCGCCATGTTATGGGCAAGCATATCACTTACCATTAGGTAAACGCCTTGCTCGTCTCGCCAATTTCTACCACCAACTAATATTCAAATAATACTTCGCAATTAACAAGTGTTGTATTCAGTGGAATTACTGAAGTAACAGAACTTACTCTAGTAATTTATTTATAGATGGATACGCGTTCTGTTACTATAAGTATAATAACAAAGGTTAAAATCGCGTCACTATCAGTTAAACTTATCTTCATTTCCAGGAATGAAGTAAAATTTTCATTACCTTCTATACTCAATAATCATTTTTAATCTGTATTTAGAAAGCGACTTAAGAAACTATAATTTTATTGTTGCAAATATTCAACAGATTATATAAACGAAATACAGTACAGATTAAACAGAGATTTTTGCCCAAAATCATAGCAAGAGCCGAGTTGGACTTTTATATTCATTTCTCGAATGGGTTGCCGTGTAATTGGCTAACTTGTACGCAGTAAAGTAATTTGCGTACAAGTTTAGGATAATGTGGGCGGAATACATACGCCGAATTTAAAAGCAAACATTTTGTTTTTACCTCGCACATTTATGTTTGGTCATTCTATTATAATTGTGGGTAATCTAATCACGTATCTAAAGACCGTGAATACAACATTTAACCATTTGACAATCCGGTGATTAAATGGGTATTGTCCATGTTTAACGTGTGCTTGACTAGAATACTCTCATCATCATCTAAGCCTATTGTTGTTTACTACTAAATTCATCGACTCCTTGCGATCAGCAGGTCGGATCTTTCCACCAGAATACTTTAGCTCTCAAACATGACAGTCGGAACATGGCAGTGCTGTTTCAATATGATGGTGATGACCAGTGAAGCAAACGAGTCCTACCATCATTAAAACGGAATGTGGCTACTGAATCGAATCTGAGACGTCGGTGTTACAAATAGATAATCATAATAAAGCAATAATTCGGTGTCATTATTTCTTACAAGAACTTAAATATATTTCACCAAGGTGATTAAGTAGTGAAATTCTTTTGGGGTTCAGTGGGAATCGAACCCGTGTCTACTTAAGTCATAAAACTGCGACTCCAATCTGATATTTGTAATGATAATGTTCCTAATTTATTCAATCTGATTATTTATTCGCTGTATTTACAAAGTACAATTGTAACAGAAAACAAAATCTAATGGCTAACTAATTCTAACATGTACCTATAACAAATACACGCAAAATTCAAAATATAATACACAACAAAATAAAAAACATAAAGGTTAAAAGAAAAGAAGGAAGAAACCAAAATAATTGTTCTGCTTCTGTTTAACGAGGATCTGATTGACGGACGCCATCTTGCTGCCGAGTCGCAGAACATTCTAGATCTTATCCTGCTGATATCCATGTAATATATATTTAACTCCGTATTTAAAATGGCGGCATTTTTAATTCAAACTTTGTTTACATATCTTTTTCTGAGAATATTTATTTTTAGACGAATGACGCTGTAGTTAAAGATTTTTTGGAGGCTCATGGCGTTGATGATCATGTTTGATACTTAACTTTATCACGTTTACCAAGTAAATGTGATAATACCCGGTAAGGATTTTTTAGAAAATATTAATTTATTGATAAACGATAATTGCAGATAAAAAATATGTTTTGTAGCTATCACATGTTGATAAACGGAATATTAAATAATACCAGAAAATTTACAACGTGAGCTAAACAAACTCTTTTACTTGTAGTTATGGAGTTATTGGTTAGTGTTATTGGACCGTGAACTCAAAATTTAACTTTTAAATTTGTACAAATACATTTAATTATCAAACATAAATTTTTAATAACAGATAAATATGATGTTGTTTACAAAATAATATAAGTCGACTATTTAAAGTTCATAATGCATAACAAGTGCCCGATAACTCTCAATACATTGCGATCTGCGGGACGCGGTAGTTAAGCGAAGTCTTTTGAATTATTCATTAGCATTATTCAATACCGTCGACGATGTCCTCTTTATAGAAAATTGAATGAAAAATATTAAATTTACCTTCTTATTTTATGATGCGTTTATATAAAGACGAATGGGACATTTGCCTGATGCTAAGTGAACTAGTGACCACAATATGTAACGCTAGATTTGCTTATCAACTTGATACATAAGATCATAAATCTCGTTACCCCAGTAATTTCATTAGCTACAAGGCCGATTAAACTAGAACAAAGTAACGTTTATGCAATAATATTTGACAGCAGAAATAGATACTGCAGTGGATATAGATGGTCTTCAGCAACAGAGACCACTAATAACAGATAGAGAAAGATCGAGAGTACTATCAACAGAAAACTAAATGAATGATTCTGATTCTAATGGAAATTGTATAAAGGAATCATACACCACATCATCAGATAACAAAGAGGTTTAGCTTAAAGATGGTAACAGCAAAAAGGAACAACTTGCCGGCGAGTGTTCCTGTTTGAACACGACGTTGATATCTTCAATAGTGAATAGGCTGTTACTAAGTTAATGATCTTTACCATCACAAGTCACCACTTAAAACCAGATGGGTTCGTAGACAAGTAAACTACTATACCTGTTGTATAACTTAAGAAATTCCCATCGTGTTGTAAATTGAAAGTTTATAATTTGTTTGTATAATCTATTTTTGTTGTTCCAACCCCTCTTAATATAATTAAACAAATCTCAACTGTTAATTATCTACAATTTTATTTGATATTTAAAAACCAAAAAGTATCAAATAACTAACTTTTTAATATAATTCTGTAGTTATGAGAAATTTAGGTTAATACCTTGAAGATTCTTAAAGAACCTGACCCATTTGAAATTTCTATTTAACGGATTAAAGAATGTTACATAAAAACTTGGCTTAATGATTATTTAAAATGAAGAGCTTTATTTTAAGATTTTATTGCTCGAGCGAGAGCTTTTGCGAACAAAAAAAAATCTTTTAAAAACTCCCCCGAGATTTGGCCGGGGAGAGATCAACAAAGTAAGAGTACACAGCGCGTTGTAATGTGTAACAAGTGGATACCCAAGTTCCATTACCGTCTTTACTGACCGTCACACTTTTATGGCGTCTCCAGAGGATATTCCGCCGGCAGTTTACTGTGTGCTAGCTTGTAAATTGTTAATGGATACTCCAGTTTTTTTGTTTTTAGCAGTGTTTAATTTATGTAACCTTTTGATTTTAAATACGAACGTTAAATTGATTTCTTAAGTTTGAGTGTTTGGATGATTGTAGTTTTTTACATCGATCTGGTTAGCTACCATTGTTTCAAGGATACTTTACCTGACCATCTTCTTCATCATTCTTAACTAACTTCATGTGTTATTAAGGTTACGTTCATCAGCAAGCATGAGGTAAAGTTTAAAAATTTAAACTGCTTAAGAATTCTTAATTTATTAATCATAAACTTTATCCAATTTTACTACCTACTGCATTAGACGAGTGTTCATGAACCTGGTAACAGAGATTTATTACCAGTAATTCTATATATTTCCCTAAAAATTCATTAATACCTTTTTTTAGACAACGATCAACGAATCCATTATTACTAACCTTTTTGAAATTTCCCTTACTCCGTATTATAAATGCAAAGCGTCGCCTGAATTAAAATCCAAACTAACGACTTCCCTAACTACATCCGGATTTTGAGCTTCGTTATAGAATACCGGTTTATAAGTGATTTCGCATTCAACAAAATATCATTAATTATACACCGCCGATAATTGATACCGCTTTAATGATTTATAATGAAAAAAAAGTATTTCCGCTGCAAAATATGTTCTGGTTTGAAGGACGCTGTCGCCAATGAAATTACTGGAGTAATGAGACTTAACTGCTTGTTTTAATGTGATGACCACAATATGGTACAGTGTATATCATTCTAACTCACACCACATCCTTATGGTCAAGTGTCATTACTACATTAAGTTACTGTGAAAAAAAACAAAGATTTCTTAGTAAGATAACTCAATCAATTGTTTTAAGAAATTTACAAAAATGCTAAACTGAAAAACATTGAAAGACAGAAACACATTTTTTTTTATAATTTAGAGCGACCTTTAAATGAAAAAGTAAATCTAGATAAAATCGTAATGGAGGATTTTCAGCTCTACTGATTTTTGACAAAAGCTAAAAATAGTTAAACTCGAATTGCCAATTCACCGGTTGAATTATTCATCAAATGTATGAATATGAATAGTGCGGGTATTTGTAATAGAGGCTATTATTCTTTTGTTCATAAAGAACGAGCTAACATTTAATCTAAATTTCGCATCATTTTTAGGTTAAAAATTACTCATGTTTCACAGACTATATAATGCTTTTGTCGTAGAAAAATTTCAAGTTAATCTTACGTGCGTATGTTATTAAGCAATTTAAAATTTTAACCTCTTAAATAGTATTTAAAAAGAAAGACTAGGCTGGATGTTAGGGGTCAGACAAAAAGAGTTGTAAAATACAAAGTGCTAACTCATGTCAGGCCGTCCATCCAATTTGACTGGCGTGTTGACCCGTCGCACTGGAAAATCTGACCATATATATGGATCACAGATAAACATCTGAATCAATAATAAATACTAACTGTTTCCTCAGTATATTTCTTATAGAGAAAGTAGATTAAATAGTTTCAGATGAGATGAACACAAGAGACATATAATAACATAAATAATAACAGTAATTAAGAGTAAGTTGTATAAAACAAATATAGATTAAAACATGTAACGACGAAACAAGTATTTTCGTGTATAATAATATTTTAAAAATACTAGGTATGAATATGATATTATCTATGTATGCTTCCAACAGAAACATTTGTATTTTTAAGTTTTCTCAATGTATCTCTTTTTCTCTCATTTGTTCTTAGACAGGGTCATGAGAGGGCGCTATAATGTAACAAGTAACGAGACTGTTACGATTTATTAAACATCCTAACTTCATTGGAGGCGTTTACCAGAATAAACAGTCTTTAAGACGTAATGGTTAATGAGTCCCGGGTTCGATTCGGGTTACATATATATACTTTGTTAATTGGTATCGGAGAGAGAGAGAGAGGTTTAGAAAGAGAGATAAGGACCAAGACCAAAAAAAGGTAATGCCTAGTGGCGTTAAATTTTGACTAGATAAATATTAAAAAAAAAATGTTTTAATATACAAAGCTTTACACTTATTAGATTGCCTGGGGGTCCATCAGGCGAACCTTTCTTTATAGAAAAAAGGTTTTATTTATTTTTCGTTATTTCGTTACTGCGTGTAAGTTGAAATTATAGTAATTTCGTCCTTAGCGAAAGTTTGCCGCGAGGGCATTTCAACACCACTTTGTACGGCATTATTTTGTCAGAATCTTTTTTTTATCATTTAACTGAACGTGTAATTTAGTAACTTAACTTTTAACTTAGTATATTTTCTCTTACGACAAATAGTTTTAATGTTTTTCTATAAATATTACAACATTAGTGACTGTTGTTATTAAAAGAATACATTCGTCCCCTGTTTTTAGTTTTTTCGATCTGTGTTTTATACGATTTATTATGTTATATAATATTCTATATATTGCATGATTTATATGTTTCATATGTATCTTTTCTTTATAAAGATGTTCTTATCTTTTTATAAGCTAACATTTGATTACATAATCACATGCTAAGTGACAATGTAGGCGTGGATGGAGAAGTATGTCTCCTAGAATAATCCGGGTCTCTTATGTTGATAGCCGGAACATAGGGATTCTGTTATAGCGGTAGATTTACAAAATGAAAGTGGCAGCTAATCAGTCTTCTAGAAAACCCTACCAGCAACCAAGGACCACGATATTGGTCCGGAAATCAATTCAGGAACAAATTTACAAAGCGAGCGCTTAGACGCTGCACTACGGAGGCAGTAGAAGATTCTATGATTGTTCTTAACCTAATAAGTTATTCAAGTTTTAAAAGTATAAATAGCAGGAAGTGGTGATTTAAAATGTTGGAATCCACCACGGAATTAATAACACAGCAGAGGCAAAGTTACCTAAAAATCGCTAAATATCATAAGACCCAAAAAAGACAAGATCTTTTGTAGAATACATTACTATTGGTGACAATGATGATGACGTAGCAAATAGAATTTTATATCATCACCGATTAGAAACATGAATGCTTGTTAGATTTGATGCGGAATCCAATACGAATAAAGTTTGCAAATCCCGGCATCAGATATTCCATACGACGTAATAAAACCTCGTTCATGACATCCGGATCCTATAAAATCCATGCGTCCTCCACACCACATACTGCTTCCATTGCAATTCGGATTTAAGGTAAGTGTTTTTCTTATCTATGGAAAAAACATTTTTACAACACTAAATTATTAATATATACTCTGACAAATTGGGTATAAGCCACCAATCCAAAATTCATAACATGTGTCTCGGTGATTACACTAGGAACTATTAAATCAAACTATAGTTACTTTAATTAAAACAATTAAAGTTTTTGTATAAAGACATGCTTTGAAATTCTATTCTTTTAATTTCTGGGTCCCTCTACCATTTATTTTTCGCCATAGAGTACTTCTTCTTTATTATTCTACAAAGCGACTAGACGAGTGAGACGTTCACCTGATGGTAAGTCATAGGCTTGTACATAACAACACGGTGTTAGTTAAGATGGTATACACTGCACCACATTGCGCTCGTCGCCTTGAGACATAACGTGTCTCGTTACCCCAGTAATTGATGAGCTTACAGCGCCCATCAAACCGGAACACAGTAATATTGTTACTGTTTGTTAGAAATAGTCACTGCGGTGGTACCTAGATAGTCACCGGCAACAGAGACCTACCAGCAGTAAAGTAAAGAAAGATCAATAAATCCAACTGTTTCCTTTTAATGCGATAATAATAAAAAAAAAATGACAAATATTAGCTGATGATAGATGATAAGACTAGTCCACGGACCAGGTTACTCTCACAGTACTTCCTATCACTACTAAGAAGTACATCAAGCACAGAATTGGAATGACTGGTGGCTGATGTTACCAAAACTTTAATTAGCCCTTAATAATGAAGAGAATAAAAAAGCCGTGATAGCCTAGTGGTTTGACGCCGCTATTCCAATCCGATGGTACCGGGTTCGAATCTGGCGAACACCAAGAAATTTTTCTAATTACGTGCAGTTATAACACCAACTAACATCACGCGCTCTGACGGTGAAGAACATCGTGAGGAAACCTGCATATCTATGTGATGAGCATCCGTGCTCGCACTAGTATGTGAAATGGAGAAGGCAATGGCAACACCACTCCATTATAACTGACAAGTAAGTCGTGTGTTTCATCACACATGATGACCACGACTCAGTCATGAGGAAATACGACTTAGAAGAAGAAGAATAAAGGGAATGACTTTGCTGATGAATAAAACTGATAATAATATAATTTCAATGATGTATTAATCAGAATTACTTTATTAGCGTGTTGGTATTTTTTAATACTTACTTTTCATTAACTACGATTTCTTTTCATGAAGATCGTTCTAACTACAACATTTTCTGCTGATAGTGTAACAAAAAAGAGCTATATAGGTATTTTTTTCTTACATAAATAAAGCATTTTTGCTTTAAGCTATAGATGAGGTACTTATATTTGCATGTACGAATGTATTTTTCATTTTGTACACGACTTCCTGTCCAATATAAGCTCCGCTGTCAACCGCTCTAGTTGGCAGGAAACTCATTTAAAGTTTATCTCGTACGTCGCCGGCTGTTTTCCTTTTATCGTTGTATTTAAGAAATTTGCAAGCTTTTAACCTATGAATGGTACATTAACAACTGATGCCCACTGCTGGACTTAATCTTAACATAGATCTCATCACTGATCTGTACAATAATGCGACGTAATGAGAATATGGTGTAGTGTTTATCATTCTAACTTGCGCCATATTGTTTTTAAAGAAAATATTTATTTTCTATCGATCAATTTATATAACTACAGTTACGTGTTTATACAGTCAGTACAGTTTACTATAGGTGAGACAAAATTATAAAGTTGAAAAATTGAATAGTAAAAAAAGTAGTAAGAAAGTTTAGTATAGTAGTTTGGAGTAGAGATCTTTTGGAGAGGCCTTTGTCCAGCTGTGGGTGTTCATAAGCTGATGATGATGATATTATAGAAAATTTATACGTAATACGAAGAGTTAACATAATTTGTTACTTGTCATGTAAAGGCGGGAAGCAATGGTAATATCTCCCTTTTCACTCTCTTCATCATTATTTCAATCTTTTAATGTCCTGGACATCTCTTCTTCTTCTTCTAAGTCGTATTCCCTTATGACTGAGGGTCGTGGTCATCATGTTTTTAATGAAACACACGCCGACTTACTTGTCAGTTATAATGGAGTGGTGTTGCCATTGCCTTCTCCATTTCACATACTAGTGCGAGCACGGATGCTCATCACATAGATATGTTAGTTTCCTCACGATGTTCTCCTTCACCGTCAGAGCGCGTGATATTAGTTGGTGTTTTAAGCTAACTGCACATAAATTGAAATATTCATTGGTGCAGGCCGGATTCTAACCCGGTACCTTCGCAGTGGAAGGCCGGCGTTCAAACCACTAGGCTATCACGGGTCCTGGATATAATTTTCTCTAAATGAGAGTATTAAGTTGGTAAAGTTCAAAAAATCTGCTCAGTTCCACTTAAGATTTATGGTATAAATATTCAAACCCTTATTTAATCATAATTCACTGTTGGTAAGACCATTTCAATACGTCTGTCATATCTTTTTCGCCATAGAATACTTCTTTTTTATTATTCTACAAAGCGACTAGACGAGTGAGACGTTCACCTGATGGTAAGTTATACGCTTGCATAACATTGCATTGCTAGTTAAGATGGTATAGTTTTTTACCAGGTGGTAGGTCTCTGTTGCCGGAGACCGTCTGGATGGGTACCACCGCAGCTCCTATTGCAACCGCCAAACAGTAGAGTGCAAACATTACTATATTCCAGTTTAAAGGGTGCTCTAAGCTAGTGAAATTACTGCGGTAATTAGACTTAACACCTCACGTCTAAAGGCGACGAGCGTAATGTGGTGCAGTGTATACCATATTAACTAACACCGCGTTGTTATGTACAAGCGTATCACTTACCATCAGGTGAACGTTCTGTGAACTCTTCTCGTCGCTTTGTAGAATAATAAAAAAACTTATCTAATGGCGAAAAAGATGTGGTAAAACACAGAAATTAAAAGAATAGAATTTGAAAGCATGTTTTATCGGCTCATAGTATAAAAAAGAAGTTATAGCAAAGGTTTATATTGTTAATAAACCGCTAATGCGACACCGATTATACCTTTTCATGTGATAACAAAATGGCGGGAATGTATAACGTCATGTACAGTCAATGAAATGAATTCATCGTTCCATCGAATGATCCCGAATGAACGAAATTACTTTGTTTAAATCGGCTCGCTCCATTCAATGGCAAAAAGCGGCCGGTTCAGTTTAACCGGAATCCTTTATCTTATTATATCGAGTTCATTCAGCGCGTGGACGCTGCACCAACAAAAACATCGGCAGCCACGCGACATCTGCCGTCCGACGGTATTATTACCGTCCGACAGTATTATGATAAAGAAGCGAAAGCGATAGAACCGTATAGTCAAAAATGTAGTCCAAATTACTATTCAGATTTATATATAACATTGAATTTGCCGATGTAGATTTATTCTTTCATAAAAATAAACTTGCGCTCAAAAAGCACATCACCAAGCTTATACTAGATAAGACTTAATAATATTCTGGGTCTATATATAACTAAACATTAACATATGAAATGTAAAAATAAATAATAAGTAATTAAGTAAGAAATTAGTTAATATATAAAAAAAAACAACCACATTTCCGGCATAAGAATGTATAGTGTTGATTTTAATATTTATGTTGTTATTGTTAATTTTATAGGATCTGTACAAATATGTTGTTATTAGTTTTAGACAGATTTTCCACATCTTCTTTACTATAGTTATAATTAATTAATTAAAAATTCTTTTTGCGCTTTCCAACGTACTTTCTAAACGTACAATGAAACCTCATTTAGCCTTACATATTGTAATCATTAAGAATACAAGATAAATTGTTAACGCTGTTGGTTTCAATAAATATAGGATTGCTAATGAAATTACTGGGGTAATAATAAGAAATATATTCATACTATTAATGCTGTACATGAAAACTATACCAGTCTTACTAACACACGGTAAAGTTACACTACGAATAGTGTATTACTGTTTCTGTGGTTCAGTAATCGCTTGTGACAGTGGTCCAAAGTAATTAGAAAAAAAAGTTAATTAAAAAAAATTATACTTACTTTTAAGGTGGAGCGGATATTTGAATATACGTCTTTCCAAATTATCTTTCTTCAGTTAGGATGATATACACTACACTCCATTCTGCTCGATGTTTTAAGCTGTACTATAAACCCTTGTGGTTTTTAACAGCTAAGTTATAAAATGTATTATAATAATAAAATAATATAATAACTATTATACGTAATTTATTCTGTGTAACTAATAAAAATAAAAAAAAGATGTCAGATATCAAATTTTGTTACCCCAGTAACTTTAATAGCTACAATGCCCTTCAAGCCGAAACACAGTAATATACTCCCGGACACATCTATCGGCCCACCACCCAGTGTTTAAAGTTTCGACGGTGTCTAGTTAAAAATAAATGTTAGGTGGAGCAATAAGTTTTAATGCAGTTTTGAAGCAGATTTATTGGTCAACCCTTATGTATGTTTTTTTTTATTTTTTTTGTAATTTCGAATTGATTTGGCCGGTAGAAGTTTTACAGCTTGGGCGACAATTTCAGGCAGAGTATCCATATTTTTTGGTCAAAACTGGCTCTAAGTTTAGATTTGCCTTTTTATGGAACCAATAATCGGACACATCAAAAAAAAATCCGACTTGTCCGAAATAAAAAAGTTTTCTCCATTCCTGGGTCGGTGAAAACAATGACCAGACTCGAATTTTCGTTTTTTTTTCATAATCCTGAATTCAAAATTAAAAAAAAAAACACACACACACATAAAGATTGACCAAAAAATCTGCTTTAAAACTGCATCAAAACTTATTGCTCCACCTAACATTTATTTTTAGCTAGGCATCGTTAAAACTTTTAAACACTAGGTGGGCCGATAGATGTGTCCGGGAGTGTATTAGAGAGTTACCACAAGCTAGCTAATTCTATTCAATTAGCTATTAGCCTATTTATATACTATTCATATACTTATGAAAGTTTTATATTTTGGATTTGAAGACTGCTGTATCGCTTTGTTGAACTTGCCGTTCATGACGTCACACCCATCCCACTTAGTATTCCGGCGAGGTCTCAAGCCTGCAGGTGGTCAGGAGTTTCCGACAGGGGCCCAATCAATTACCCTTCGATACAGACTATATATATATACAATGTTGTATAGTTTGTGCGTCATTAAGAAAGAAACGAGACCGAAATCGCTTTAGGTGAAATAAAGATGTCGGAATTCCAAAGGTAAGACTGTTTAAGTATAAGGTCTTTACTTATAATAACTTCGCAGATGGAAGTAAAGATTATGTTATACGCGAAATATGTGTTTTTATATACGATAATATATTAACTTAATCACTTAACACTTGGTATTACAGAAGTAAGGAGAAAAGCGAGACGGTAATAAGTGATAATTAGTGACAGTTCATAACATGGCACTAGTTAGAACATAAATAGAACATTGGGCTAATGAGATATTAAGTTGGCGTTACCACAGTAATTTTACTAATTACAAACCTTCTAACTGGAACACAGTATTTTTTATTTGTCGATTCGAGCGAGACGTTCACCTGATGGTAAGTGATACGCTTGCTTTTTAATATGGTATACATTGTACCGCACTGCGCTGGTCGCTTTGAGACATAAGTTAAGTCTCGTTACCCCAGTAATTTCACTAATTACAACCCTTCTAACTGGAACACAGTATTTTTTATTTGTCGATTCGAGCGAGACGTTCACCTGATGGTAAGTGATACGCTTGCTATTTAAGATGGTATACATTGTACCGCACTGCGCAGGTCGCTTTGAGACATAAGTTAAGTCTAGTTACCACAGTAATTTCACTAATTAAAACCCTTCTAAGTGGAACACAGTATTTTTTATTTGTCGATTCGAGCGAGACGTTCACCTGATGGTAAGTGATACGCTTGTTTTTTAATATGGTATACATTGTACCGCACTGCGCTGGTCACTTTGAGACATAAGTTAAGTCTCGTTACCACAGTAATTTCACTAATTACAACCCTTCTAACTGGAACACAGTATATTTTATTTGTCGATTCGAGCGAGACGTTCACCTGATGGTAAGTGATACGCTTGCTTTTTAATATGGTATACATTGTCCCGCACTGGGCTTGTCACTTTGAGACATAAGTTAAGTCTCGTTACCACAGTAATTTCACTAATTACAACCCTTCTAACTGGAACACAGTATATTTTATTTGTCGATTCGAGCGAGACGTTCACCTGATGGTAAGTGATACGCTTGCTTTTTAATATGGTATACATTGTACCGCACTGCGCTGGTCGCTTTGAGACATAAGTTAAGTCTCGTTACCACAGTAATTTCACTAATTACAACCCTTCTAACTGGAACACAGTATTTTTTATTTGTCGATTCGAGCGAGACGTTCACCTGATGGTAAGTGATACGCTCGCTTTTTAATATGGTATACATTGTACCGCACTGCGCTTGTCGCTTTGAGACATAAGTTAAGTCTCGTTACCCCAGTAATTTCACTAATTACAACCCTTCTATCTGGAACACAGTACATTTTTCTTATTTCACGTGAGCAAGACGTTCACCTGATGGTAAGTGATACGCTCGCTTTTTAATATGGTATACATTGTACCGCACTGCGCTTGTCGCTTTGAGACATAAGTTAAGTCTCGTTACCCCAGTAATTTCATTACCTAACATCCCTTACAGGAACATAGTAATGTTTTCACACTTATGCTTGTCGACGGAAATAGAAGCAGTGGTGGATAGACGGTCGCCAGCATACTAATGAGAATTATAAACCAAAGTTGCAGCTCTCTTAATATTTTGACTTGTATTAAAGTGATAAGCATAAGTGTAGTAATATAAGTACCGCGTTAGCTACCAGCTCTTACCAACTGATCCCCAAGTCACGAACTCAGTAGTAAGGTCCGCGCCAGCTAATTACAGCAATTTAAATCTCACCACGGATAGCCCGCGGCGCAATGGCGCGCGAGGATGTGGAATTAACTTTTTTTTATACCCCTTCATATTACGCCCGACGTATAATTTCACAATTAAATTAATGCTTTACATGGAACCTCTTTACGCGGTCTACACCCGCAACGAAATCCGTCTAATTTCATCACATTCACAGCTTACTAAATTGTAGTCATCAGAATCATCATCAAAAACTATCCAACTAAACTAATCATCAGTTTTACATCAGGCTTAAATAAATACAAAAAAAGTTTTATTCTTTTCTGTAGTTATAATTTTTTGTTGTTTGAAACTTCTTTTAAAAAATAGGTAAAAAAAAATCGGAAAAGTTTTTAAAGAGTTACGCGCTAACAGAAATTTAAAAAAACATTCGTGTGTACCGCACCGCTCAATAAGAGTAAAAGAGAAGCTAGAGAGATAGAAAATAGCATAGACAAAGAACAGGGTTGAGGTTAAATTATGCTTCAACGTGACGAACGTGTTATAATATTAAACTAAACCATTTCACATCATCATCATTTTACAAATCGGAACACAGTAATGTTTGCACACTACTATTTGGTGGTTGAAATAGGAGCTGCGGTGGTACCTAGACGGTCTCCGGCAACAGAGACCTACCACCTGGTAAAACCACCAATCAATCACCTGGTTGAGATGATGATTACCGCGTGTTGATTTTTTTTAAATAAATTTGGAGAATTATTATTGTTTAAAAAAGAAAGGAGAGTGTGATGATAAATCAATGTGAATTTATCTTCGCTTACGCTCGTCCGAGCTTGTCGAGCTCGGCGATTACTCAGCACCGACACCACCATTTACATGGCGAATCTTTTTGGCAACGATTGCTCTGTTCGTAAATGCTACATATATTTTATTTAAATACGTAACACTAAGTTTATTATCAGTATTAATACTAGATATTGGTATACGCAGAAGTAGCAGCGATTGTTTTTTTAATTCGATAAAGCGATTAGACGAGTGAAACTTTCATTTCATGGTAGGCGATACTGATAACAAAATGTATAGTTAGTTACATTCAACTTAAGCCTCGTTACCGGTAATTAGCTTTTAAATAGACATTAAAAACTTATAGTTTTTCTTGAAGATGAAGTCATTGTCAATTATGATCAGAAGATTTTTATTTGTTACCATATTTTACTTATCTGTAGAAGGTGAACGAAATTGTTTCTACACAAAGTATTACTGCTTTAATCATATTGTGAAAGATATCTTAAACTGGATACCGTTTAAATATAAACGCTAATTACTACCTTTTGTAGCACTTTACGATTTTTATCTGTTATCCTTTTTTTAACTTATTCTTATCATTATTAAATTGAAAGAAAATATAACATCGTGTGGCAGTTTAGACACATTCATTTACTATCCGCTTCCTTACTTCTTTGTGATTTAATAAGACATACCACGCAGTAAGATTATAATAATATTTTTGTATTACCAGGTGGTAGGTCTCTGTTGCCGGAGACCGTCTGGATGGGTACCACCGCAGCTCCTATTTCAACCGACAATTAGTAGTGTGCAAACATTATTGTGTTCCGGTTTGAAGGGCGCTGTAGCTAGTGTAATTACTGGGGTAACGAGACTTAACGTCTTATGTCTTAGGCGACGAGCGCAATGAGGTGCAGTGTGTACCATCTTAACTAGCACGACGTTGTCATGGGCAAGCGTATCACTTACCATCAGGTGAACGTCTTGCTCGTCTCGTCGCACATTAGTATAAAAAAAAATAACAAAAATTACCCATTTCATTGTTAACCTAGTGTTTTCTGATAACGGAAGCAAACAGTAGTCTGCTTATAAATATGATCATGGATTTATCTCGCCGCCGCTCGGCTCCGCTGCTAACGGCCAAAACAGAAATCGCTCACAAGTGACAACGCCATTTGTATCGTTAATATTTTCGCCAAATAAAACGAGAAATTGGGCGCCGGATACGGCACTAAATCTTTTTTATTTTCCCAAACCGAAATGAAATATATTTATTTAAATACGCCTATAATAAATACAAAGCTATCGCGCCAGTAATGTGAAAATACGTAGAAATAAGATCAACCACATATAGTGGTCAATAGTGTAGTAAGGTCACAGTCACTGCAAGCTTTTAAGAACCTTGTCAGTAAATTCTATCTTTCATTATAAATGTAATAATAAGTTACTTTGAGTATTCATGTATGTGTATATAAGTATATGTTTCTACATCTATTCTTAAATATTATATTTCCTAATAATAACTCACACCAAATTTACTTATTACTTTACATATTTTCCATCCAAAGGTTGTCTGGAAGAAATCGCTCATAGTGATAAGACCGCATGTGCATTTATCATATAACAAGCAATGTGATCTGTTAATTTTCTGTATCTCTTGGTGCGCAATAAAATATTTTCTATTCTATTCTATTCTAATGTCTTTGATAGACAGTTGTGGTTCCAGACACAGAATTGGAAGGTACTTCTGAAGGTGGACCGACGATTTGTTGAAGGTCGCGTAGAACCTTTGGATGTAGGCAATCCGAGATCGATCTACGTGAAGATGGAAAGATGTCCAGATGAGAAATGAGAAGATCAGTAGAAGTAAGATCGCCGACAAAGTCTGAAGGATTGTTAAATTTAATTGGCAATTGGCATAGCATTTGCTTAAAGGACTGATCTTTAAAAGGGCAGTAAGATTAGCAAGCAGGATCGTAAAGCCGGAGGACCCTCATGAAGGTGGATCGACGACTATTGGATCCACGTGATATTTATTAGATCCTTTGTCCAACAGTGGACATCTACTAGATGATATACATTAATATGTACTATTTAATCTAGTTATACTTTTTTTTCTTTTCAACGAAACCACGAGACGTTCACCTGATGGTAAGTGATACGCTTGCCCATAACAACGTTCCGCTAGTTAAGATGGTATACACTGCACCACATTGCGCTGGTCGAGACATATGTTAAGTCTCGTTACCGCAGTAATTTCACTAGCTGACAGCGCACTTCAAACCGGAACACAGTAATGTTTCCACACTACTGTTTAGCGATTTTGTTATGCTAATAATAGTACATGTTACTATTTATTACCGTGTCTGTTACCGTATGTAATTGGCTCGCAAATCTCTCTATTTCAACTCCGTTGTTAGATTAGATCATTCCTTGTTACAAAATAACGAGACCCCTTCGTCCTAGTTAAGGGTATCACATCTACTTCCCTTATCAGAGATCGACGTAGACGTCTTTTGGTTGCGTACCTATCTGTGTCAGGTGACCTTACTTGAACCTAGGCTACATTTTGTTAAAATTGAACTATAGATTTTAATAAAACTTGTCTTTACAAGTAAGAAGTTGTGTTATTTCAATTTGTAAGGTTTACGTGAAGAGGTTCGGGTTCGATTCTCAACGAGCTGGAGAAGAAACCAAACACTAATAGAGTAATGGATTAATAATCTTGAATCTTTACTTGTTGTCCCAGCGGTGAGAACAGTAAATTTTTACCTGTTAAATTAAATATAATTTTAAAAATATGTAATACCGGAAGAGCCACATGGATACTCTTTCAGGATAAAATGAAGTACAGGATAAGGAGACGAGGAATTCGAAATAAACAGTCTATAGCTTCTCCGGTGAAGGAGATATGAAAGGTCAAAGTTAGCACTGTGGAAGGGGTGAAAAAGTAAAAAGAAAAGCATGACTGAGAATCGAACTCATGACCTTTGTGTTCAGCATGAAAATTAGCCGCTAGACCATTCCGACGCATTCCAATCTTATAAGAAATTAGAGACCCGGCCATCATAATAAACTACAATTAATTACTTTGTTAATTATTGCGAAAACTTCGGAATGAACTAAGGACCTTTAGGTAACACAGCCAAACCTTTAACCGCTGCACCAAAAAGGTCGAGGATTATAAGGATTAATATTCATTAAAATACTAAACTAATAAATTTTCTAATAACGATCCCAATTAAGAACCCGTGCTTAATTTGATATTAAAATTAAGATGTACTTTGTTTTCATTTTTAATAAATATTTTTTAACCGACTAGACGGAAAGGTCGTTGACCTGATGTTAGAAAAGACCCTGTTAATATGACTACACAGTCTTTCAAACTGGAAAATCTTACCACTGTATTCATTGACATTAAAATGAATTTTGCCGTGGCTACTTATACAGTCTCCATCAACAGATCTATCGAAATTGTGTAGAATATACAAAAATCTGATTTTTTTTAGTTTCCTAGTTTTAAATATGAAATATACGCTATATTTCACAATGTCTAACATTCTTTTAGACAGGTTTCCTTTACAGTCCACTCTGCATTTGACATGTTTCTCCGTCGACTTGAAATAAAATTCTGTAACACCAAACTCTCAAGTTTTACTTTGCAGATATTGCAACACGGAAATGGAAAAGAGGAGAGAGAAAGTTTAAGTATTTTTTTAAGTCCAGAAACAGATAAAAAAAATAGATGACCATTAACTTAATATGTTATAAGCTATTGACGCTTTCAAATAATGATCGGCATGGGTTTAACTTAACTGTGCAATAATCAACTGCCGTATAGTGAAGACGATGTTGATGATATTCTTCTACTTTAAAACATACTTTCTTAAATATAAAACTTCACTTGACATTTCAATTGATAAGTGAACATTTAACTTATGTATAATTCAATCAGCTCAACTTAAAGTAGTGAGATCCAAACTATGTTTTGTAATGTTCGAGGTATATTATACGTGTAAAAAAAATGAGTTCACATGCTGTAGAATTACAAGTTTGTATTCTGACTTATTTGTAAGAGATAAATATGAATATAATATGAAAATGATAAAGAGAGTGAGAGAAAGAGAGCAATTCTGTAATTGACTGAAGACAAAGAAAGTGAGAGAAGAGTATAATAGATAAACAATAAATAAAAAGTTAAATAATTTATAACAGATTTCAACGTTTCTTCTTCTTTCTTCATATATTTAGTGTATATTTGGAGTATAGTACATCATAGAATCATAGAAAAAAGAAGAGACGAAGGAAAGTTAAACTATATAGAAACGTATCTGATCTCATTATTTCGCAGCTTTAATCGTATAAATACATTTATATTTGTCGCCTTTTCGTTACGTTATTTCGTTTCGTAAAATAAAATTCACACCGTCCCAAAAGAGGTCTCACATCAAAAATAATAAATCCCAACGAGAATCTAATTCAAAGCCTATATATCAAAACCAAGATGCCTACGTACCTTTCGCGTTGATCGTGAGAAATCATTTTCATTTACCGGCTTAGAAATATATCCCAGACTGAAATATTGTAATATCTATCTTATTTCGCTCGGTTGCTTTTGACATAACAAACATAGTTCGGCAACGGAACATTTATATCATTAATATTCTGACAGCGACGTCGGATTAAACCTAAAATTGTTTAGGCAAGGCAATGCTTGGGGCATAATCGTACAGATCTAGATTAGAGATCAACAGCTTTTGAAATAGGTATATTAAATAAATGACACTAATAATCATTATTATCAGACTTATCCACTGCTGGATGTAGGTCTTCCAACAATTGTGATGTTCTGCTTTTAATTCCACTTCCTTCTTTCTTACAAACTCTGCGATCAATCTGGAAAGACAGGATTCAAAGCTCTTTCGTCTCGATCTACACTAGTGTATTTTTAGGTTTCCGGCTCGCTAAAGCTTCTGTCTTTTTTTTTAAATGATATCTTCTTTAGTCGGTTTTTAAATCAACAGAGATCTTCTAGATCATCCACCAATTATAATGATATAGTTAAATCATGTTTTAGTTTATATGTTACATCGTTGAAATGAAAACTATTATATTCATAGTTACATCAAAGGCATTATTGTCAACGAAAATGATTTCAAACTTTCAAAAAGACTTTAAACGCTTTTATAATTTTTAACGAGCAATCTTGCATTCTTCTGGACTTTTGCTGGCGGCCTTTGAACAAGAAAACTAGTTATACTGCGCATAAAAAACACAAGTAGCAGCTTAGTTAGGTTATGTATGTATATCTGTAACTGGCTGACAGTTGATTCCTAATTTCTGATGAAGTATGATGACACCAAATTTGGTAAGGTTTGTTCGCAAATAATTCTGTGACTCTTGTCCAATGATTTTATGGCGATGAATTGATATTATGAGAGGGAGAGGAAGGATGTTAATGGATGGTTTGAATAATACTTACTACTGAACATCTAAATCTCATCACATACGTAGTACAGTAACCAGGTGTTTTGTTTTTTAAAGCTAGAAGGTAAGCTATAGAAGCAGTTAAAAGTTCTGTCATTCCAGTAATATCAATTAATAATCATGCAGTCTACTTATACATAAACTTGAACTGTCAGTAGTTTGATAGTTTAATGTTAATTTGCCTTCTTCTTCTAAGTCGTATTTCCTCACGACTGAGGGTCGTGGTCATCATGTTTTTATTGAAACACACGACGACTCTCTTGGCAGTTATAATGGAGTGGTTTGCCACTGCCTTCTCCATTTCACATACTAGTCTGACCACTGATGGTCATGACATAGATATTGCAGGTTTCCTCACGATGTTTCCTTCACCGTCTTAGCGCGTGATATTAGTTGGTGTTTTATGCTAACTGCACATAAATTGAAAAATTTATAATTGAAAAATTCATTGGTGCAGGCCGGATTCGAACCCGGTACTTTCGCATTGGAAGGCCGGCGTTCAAACCACTAGGCTATCACGGCTAATTTGCCTTACAACATTCTTAAAACACATCCGCTTTAGTGATGGTCACCGTTGCAGAAGTAACTAAGCCATCAAAGATTTACTTTTCAAATTGGAAACTAAACACTATAGCTCTGTTCAGATCTATATCTGCGATTGATGTACCATGATGAATCATTCCTTTTATATGATATAGGATAATGATCATTCCATTCCATTTTACCAGGTGGTAGGTCTCTGCTGCCGGAGACCGTCTGGATGGGTACCACCGCAGCTCCTATTTCAACCGACAAATAGTAGTGTGCAAACATTACTGTGTTCCGGTTTGAAAGGCGCTGTAGCTAGTGTTATTACTGGGGTAACGAGACTTAACACCTTATGTCTTACGACGAGCGCAATGCGGTGCAGTGTGTACCATCTTAACTAGCACCACGTTGTTATGGGCAAACGTATCACTTACCATCAGGTGAACGCCTTGCTCGTCTCGTTGCAAAGTTGTATAAAAAAAAAGTCGATTCATATTTCTCATGTTCCTAATCTTCTTTTTTGTGTTCACCACCAATATATCCTCCGACACATGTCTCAGGCGTTTCTAGATCTCTTTTATTTTTTTTAGTCCTTTCTCTGTTAGATATTGATTATTACGCAATGCGTTACAGTACTTCAGATATCAAAGTATTTTTTTCAATCTGTAATGTTACTATGTTTATAATTATATATCTATTTCTACATATCTTTTTACAAGTACTGTTTGATACAAATTATATTAATTACTTTGAACAGATCTTTTTTATGAGTCCATTTGTCCCACTATTGGGGAAAATTTAAAGGTTTATTCATTATCAATTAATGAGAAGACCGGCGAACTTTGGCGATCGAAATAACAAAAAGAAAACCGGTTTGAACTAGTTAGCTTTAATAAGATCGTTTCCTAAAGAAAACTTTAGGTACAAGCGGCGCTGGCCGCTTCGCTTTACTTCCGATGTAGTACAGTCACAAAGCAGGAATTTATTTATTGCTCCCCTTGTAAAATGATGCCGAGATGAGACGCAGGTTCGATTCTCAATAAGCTTACCGTGAAGGAAAACGTGAAGAAACTGAGTTCCAAGAACTAGCTTTAGTGGACTTGTGACGTCAATTAACTCGCACTTGACCAGAGTGATAGATTTGTGGATTCTTGTCTTATTCTTGTCTGTTTTTTTTTATTCTACGAGGCGATGAGATGAGCGAGACGTTTACCTGATGGTAAGTGATACGCTTGCCCATAACGCAGCGCTAGTTAAGATGGTATACACTGCACTACATTGCACTCGTCTTGAGACATTGGATATCAAGTCTCGTTACCCCAGTAACTTCACTAGCTTACAGTGCCGTTCAAACCGGAAGACAGTAATGTTTACTCACTACTGTTTGACAGTTAAAATTGGAACTACCACCAGTAAAACCCGTGTGAATAATTATAGCTACAAAATAAAGAAATGCAGTTTTCATTACTAATAACTATATTCCAATTGGGTTCAAAATATAAATCATAGTTGAGTCTTAGATTATTTTTAATAGTTTACTTAAGTTATCCTTCTGGTACATATGTTACTGGTACTAGGTTCTGATACTGGTACTTTTTTTTTAATTTTTTCTGCTTTTCCCTGATATTATTATTTAGGGGTTTTTTATCCTGTTTACGTAATTAGCTACTAATAATATTTTATATATCACTAGCTGACCCGACAGACTTCGATCTGTCAAAAAAATTGGAATGTGGCAGTTTTTTGTTCTTACCTATTTTATAGCCAGCGCAAAAAAATCTGGACTGAACCGTCACCCTGGTGATAGGGCGGTGTGTGGGGTTCAGCTCTATATATGTTCATCTAATAACTAATATTTAAATATGAGTGGGTTCCAGAAGAGTGGCCAAAGTTATAATTATAGTACATAAATTATATTTACTATTATTATTTTATTAGGAACAAATAACTGTCACATTTCAAATCTTTTTGACAGAATGTAGTCTATCAAGTCCGCCAGGTGGTAACGCGGATTGTGCTCGACTGATGTAATGTCGTGAAAACGAATGCATTTTATGTCGCGTGCCGAAACTAAAACAAAAGAAATAATACCGCGAAGCCGACCAAATTGAAAATCAGTAAGAATGATCTTTAGCTATTACATTTTGTGACAATTTATGTTATTATTTCATTCGTTTTAATTTCGGCTCGCGGCGATCTTCCGACGCGCATACGCACACCATTTTTTTTTTTTTTTTTTTTTTTTTTTTTTTTTAATTTATTTGGAAAACAAACAGTGACAATGAACATACAATATTAAATTTCTAATTATAATAATTTAGCACCATTTACACGTTTTCACATGTAAGTTTCTTGGTAGAACTTGCTTGTTTACAAAGTTTCTTTGCAGCTTTTTAGTTATAATAAAGAACATATTTTGTCGTTTGATCGATATTTGATTGATTTAGCTAGTTTTCGAACCAGTGCTTGCTTAGTAAAGATTTTAAAGTGTGTGTTTTTGTCGTAAAGAGATCAAGTTCAGAGAGGTCAACCAATTCATTTAACACTTTTGAGGATCTATTGAAAAACGAATTCTTTCTATAATTTGACTTGCAAAGGGGAACACATAAGAGCGTGGTGCGTCGTTGTGACCGTGTGGGGACACATATATTTATTTTGGAAAGTAGTTGTCTATGAACGATTGTGCTATCTTCGCCAAAAACACTATGTCCGCAATTTTGCGTCGTTCTTGCAGAGGAAGTATATGATGTCTCTTGCACCTTACTTCATAGCTTGAGTCATAAGTTTTGCATTTGTACTGCACAAATTTTAAAAATCTGCGTTGGATTGATTCTATTCTATGTGTATATTATACTGAGGGTTCCATATCTGGGAACAATACTCAAGGATACTACGCACAATAGAGCAGTACAGTATTTTGCACACTTTAATATTTGAAAATTGTGAGCTGGATCTTAAGATGACTCCCATCGCTCTATTAGCTTTTATTACATATATGTTCTATGTGTTTACTGTATGTAAGTTTTGTGTCATGAAACACTCCTAGATCGCGAACTTCATCTACTCTTTTGAGATGAGAACCGTAGATTGTGTAATTGTATTGTATAAAATTTGGTTTCCTAGTAAAGGTTATGAACTGACATTTAGTTACATTTAGGTCTAAACTATTTATTCGGCAATAATCCTCGAGTCTATGTAAATCTTCCTGTAAAAGTGCGCAATCTGAAACATTGTTAATTTTTTTGAAAATTTTCATATCATCGGCGTAGCATAAGAATTTAGAATATTTAAAACAGCTTGTAATGTCATTTATGAATATATTAAATAAAAGAGGGGAGAGCAGAGAACCTTGTGGAACTCCCGAAGGGGTACAGTTCCAATTAGAAGTGAAACCGTTAACCACTACAGCCTGAGACCGGTTATTAATATAGGAACAGAACCATCTGTACAGGTTACCATGTATTCCTGCTTTTAAAAGTTTTTGTAAAAGCATGTAATGGTCAATTCGGTCGAAGGCTTTACTATAATCAGTAAATATGGCATCAGCCTGGCCACCCGCGTCTATATTTTCAGTTATAAAATCTACAAATGTAAGAATATTGGTGGTTGTGGACCTTTTCTTAAGAAATCCATGCTGTTCTTGTATAAAGATGGGGGCTAACGCTTTGTATACTTGTTTATAAACGATTCCTTCTAAGATCTTGGCGAAGATACATATTTTTGATATAGGCCTATAATTTTTAACGTTATTTTTACTGCCACTCTTGTGGATGGGAGATATATATGCTGATTTCCAAATATTTGGGACAGCGCCTTCGTTAATCGAGCGTTTGAATAAAATAAATAGAGGCTTGGTCAAGCTCTTTGCGCACTTTACGATAAATAACGGAGATATATGATCGGGACCTGCGCCTTTTGTAACATCTAATGATTAAGAAGCCTAAAGACTGTGTCTGTATTTACATCTATGAAGCAAATGTTAGTACTATGATCATTGATCGTTAGTGGAGGCGTCTGTTGTAGTTGGTTAACATTTGGTGGACGAAATGTTGATTGGAAATATATTGCAAACAAATTACATATATGTTCACCGGTATCAGCTGATTGTTTTTCATAATGCATGGAGGCAGGGAAGGAAGTAGATTTTTTGTTGAAATGCTTGATAAAAGACCAAAACATTTTTGGATTTTTTGCTATTCCTTCTTCTGATTTTTTAATATAGGCAATGTAACATTCTCTTTCAAGAGATTTAGCTCTACTTCGTAATTTAGAAAATGAGTCATAATCAGATTTGTTGCTATATGTATGATATTTTTTTAAGTATTTATATTTTTCTTTAAGCACTTTTTTTAAGGGTGCAGTATACCAAGGGGGGAAGGACGAAACGGTTGTGTATTTATGGGGAATATGTTGGTCGTGAACTTCAAGTAAGATTTTGTAAAAGGATTGAATAGCGTTCTCGAATGGTTTGTTTTTTAACACAAAGTCCCAGTCGATGGTGTCCAGCGCTGCATTAATCGCATCAAAATCTCCCGATTGGTAAAAATATTTTTTTCTACGATTAGTTGACAGTGGCTCGGCATCGCAGAGTTCCATCGAAATGTCTAAGGATTTGTGGTGTGTATCTTCCTTGACCAAAGGGTCCTGGCTAGAGGTTACTGTTACATCACTATTGCATAGTACTAAATCTAGCAGTCTATTATTGGCATTTCGACTTAAGTTGAATTGGTTAAGATTACATTCAGCAAGTGTGTCAAAAAAATAAGTCTGTATTTTTCCTGATACGCCTACAGGTTGTAACTGGTTATCCACATATTGCCAATCAATATTGTTTAAATTAAAGTCTCCCATTACGATAAATGTGTCATTCGGATATAAGTTCACAATTTTTGCTAAGTTGTCGGTGAAATTATTTAACTGTGTGCTAAATGTATTGCCAATGTTTTCTGAACAAAGATATAAAGTACAGAAGTGTATGTTTTTAATGCTGCAGTCTTTATTTTTTATGGTGATAGTAACCCACAAGTCCTCGGCGGATGATCTCCAGTCCGCGCGCTCAAACGCTTTCAAACCGCGACGTACGGCGAAAAGTACCCCACCGCCGTATTTCACTTGTGTGGTTAAATAGTTACGATCTCTTCGCCATACAATAAACCTCTCGTCAAAAAGCTCGGTGTCGCTTATACCTTCAATAACCAGGTCTCTGTGAGAGAGATTACATCGTAAGAACTTAAGCGTACATTACGTTTAAATGTATGCGTTTTCGTGCGTAGTCCTCGAGTATTTTGGTAATACATATTTAAATTAGAGAAAGCCATTTGTAAGTATCGGAATGACTAAGTTACCACTAGATAATATGTTTGCAAGTACCAAAGAATGAGCGATCACAATACATAATAAATAAAAAGTTTGATCATAGAAAGCTAAGAATATTGCGCGAATACTATTACCAATACGCATCCCCAACGATACAACAAGTAACCGTGAAGTAATATGAATGTGGTATACCATCCCCGCTAATGCACTATAAGTAACAATATAATTAAGCGTTATTGCTATCAATTTATTAGGAGAGAATAGGGTACTTTTGCAAATAGTTCGACGCATAACGACTTTGGAACATCCGCTCACAAGTAAATATCGCCTCTGCTGAGGAGTATGATATGCAAATATGCCCGTTATTGCGCTGCGAAAGCATTCTACCGCAACTAAAAACTGCATGAATAGTAGGTCACTTACGTGCGAGAAATGGTTGACGTCGTCCCTGAGAATCGTACTATTGTTTATTTGAATACTGCACATGGTTCTCAAACTGCCAACAACCAATGTTCGTTTCAATGAAAACAAAAAGCGATAAGAAGAACGCAGAGTTAGGATGTTCCTCGTGAGATTTTTGAAAGATCTTTTTCGTTTTTTATCACAAATGATGGTGAGGTGTCTGATTTTCTAGCCATTATTTTTGAATATTTCACCCAGATATATTGGAAATTGTTCTCCTTCGCCAGTGCTCTTGCTTTATTTAATAAATTTTTGTTGCGCTGGGTCAAGTGGTCGTTCACATAAAATGTTTTGGTGGAAGTGAAGCCCATATTTGCAAGTGTGAGATTTTTGCTTTTACGTGCCGAAGATACAAAATCTTCTTTGATGTAGCGATTATTAAAGGCTATGATAATTGGTTTTTCAGTGTTTGGGGCACGGGTTGGTATGGCGGGCTATATAGTTAATTGCTTCTTTCTTTATTGGGAAACTAATTAATTTAGACAAGTTTTCAGCAATTTCGTAAAGATTTTCGTGGTTTTTTTGAGGTAGACCACGTACTTCCACGTTATTTGCTCTTGCCCACTGATCTCTGTCTTCTAGCTCACGATATAATCTTGATACTTCAGCTTGCAGAATAGGAGTATCCGCGGCCACTTATCAAACTTTGCTTATCCGGTCTTCTAATGTACTAATTGTACTGAGAAGTTATGAATGAGATTATGTGCCATGTCTAATGACTCCTTTAGATTGCCGAGCTCAGATTTAATCAGCTTGATGTCTTCGACCAATGATACTAATGGTGAAAGCTGACTTGAGATCTTGTTAAGCTGTTCCTGCATCACGTCCAATTGATTTGACGGCGCTGCTGCTACCATTGCTGGAGACTGTGAAGAGCAGGTTTTGCCTTTGGACAGCGCCATGTGTTCTTCCTGTCTCCTAATTTCCTAAATCCGGCTTCAGTAATTCCCGAACATTGAAAATCGTATTGGCTTCGGCACGCAGTACAAACAGGCCCGTCAGTATGATGCAGAGATGAACATTTAGCACAAGTGAAGGATGGCATTTTAGCAACAAAAGAAAAAAGAGAAAGTTTGAAAAGCACTGATATTGCGGAAGCGGCAAGCAAGCGTCTAATCACTAGTAGTGCCGAACGGCGAATGGTATTCAAAGATTTGGTAGAATAATTGAATTTGAACTTTGTGCAGCTGTAATAAAGTGCAAATTGACTCTTTAGTGTTACGAACGCACCTACATTGCTTAGACAGCAGTGAAAGCTTGTTATTTAATATGAACTTTTGTTTGTTTGCTTCTGGTTTCTGGTTCTGGTTTACTGGTTTACTGGTTTCTGGTTTCTGGTTTACTGGTTTACTGGTTTACTGGTTTACTGGTTTATGGTTTACTGGTTTCTGGTTTCTGGTTTCTGGTTACTGGTTTACTGTTACTGGTTTACTGGTTTACTGGTTTACTGGTGTACGGTTTACTGGTGTACTGGTTTTTACTGGTGTACTGGTGTACTGGTTTACTGGTTTACTGGTTTAATGGTTTACTGGTGTACTGGTTTACTGTTACTGGTTTACTGGTTACTGGTTTATGGTTTATGGTTACTGGTTTACTGGTTTACTGGTGTACTGGTTACTGGTTTACGGTTTACTGGTTTATGGTTTACTGGTGTACTGGTTTATGGTTTATGGTTTACTGGTTGTACTGGTTTAATGGTTTACTGGTTTACTGGTTTACTGTGTACTGGTTTACTGGTTACTGGTTTATGGTTACTGGTTACTGGTTTACTGTTTACTGGTTTACTGGTTAATGGTTTACTGGTTTCCTGGTTTACTGGTTTACGGTTTACTGGTTTACTGGTTTACTGTTTTACTGTTTACTGGTTTCTGGTTTACTGGTGTTACTGGTTTACTGGTTACTGGTTTACTGGTTTACTTGGTTTACTGGTTACTGGTTTACTGGTTTACTGGTTTTACTGGTTACTGGTTTACTGGTTTACGGTTACTGGTTTACTGGTTACTGGTTACTGGTTTACTGGTTTAATGGTTTACTGGTTATGGTTTACTGGTTAATGGTTTTACTGTTTACTGTTTTACTGTTTACTGGTTACTGTTTTACTGTTTACTGGTTTACGGTTTACTGGTTGACTGGTTTACTGGTTTACTGGTGTAATGGTTTACTGGTTTACTGGTTTACTGGTTTACTGGTTTACGGTTTACTGGTTTACTGGTTTAGCTGGTTTACTGGTTTACGGTTTACTGGTTTAACTGGTTTAACTGGTTACTGGTTTACTTGGTTTACTGGTGTTACTGGTTTACTGGTTACTGGTGTACTGGTGTACTGTTTTACTGTTTACTGGTTTACTTGTTTACTGGTTTAACTGGTTTTACTGGTTACTGGTTTACTTACTGGTTTACTGGTTTACTGGTTTTACTGATTTACTGGTTTACTGTTTACTGGTTTACTGGTTTAACTGGTTTACTGGTTTTACTGCGTTTACTGGTTTACTGGTTTACTGTGTTTACTGGTTTCTGTTTCTGGTTTCTGGTTCTGGTTTCTGGTTTCTGGTTTATGGTTTCTGGTTTCTGGTTCTGGTTTCTGGTTTACTGGTTTCCTGGTTTACTGGTTTAACTGGTTTAACTGGTTTTACTGTTTACTGGTGTACTGGTTTACTGGTTGTACTGGTTTACTGGTGTACTGGTGTACTGGTGTACTGGTTTTACTGATTTACTGGTTTACGGTTTACTGGTTATGGTTTACTGGTTTACTGGTTTACTGTTACTGGTTTACTGGTTTACTGGTTTCTGGTTTACTGTTTACTGGTTACTGTTTACTGGTTTACTGGTTACTGGTTTACTGGTTTACTGGTTTACTGGTTTACTGGTTTACTGGTTTACTGGTTTACGGTTTACTGGTTTTACTGGTTTTTACTGGTTTTACTGGTTTTTACTGGTTTACTGTGTACTGGTTTACTGGTTTAACTGGTTTAATGGTTTTACTGGTTTACTGGTTTAACTGGTTTATGGTTTACTGTTTACTGGTTTACTGGTTTATGGTTTACTGGTTACTGGTTTACGGTTTACTGGTTTATGGTTACTGGTTTACTGGTTTACGGTTTACTGGTTTATGGTTACTGGTTTACTGGTTTATGGTTTACTGGTGTACGGTTTACTGGTTTAATGGTTTACTGGTTTACGGTTTACTGGTTTCTGGTTTCTGGTTTCTGGTTTCTGGTTTCTGGTTCTGGTTTACTGGTTTCTGGTTTCTGGTTTCTGGTTTACTGGTTTCTGGTTTACTGTTTACTGGTTAATGGTTTACTGGTTTACTGGTTTACTGGTGTACTGGTTGTACTGGTTTACTGTTACTGGTTTACTGGTGTACTGGTGTACTGGTGTACTGTTTACTGGTGTACTGGTTTATGGTTTACTGTTTACTGGTTTACTGGTTTTACTGATTTACTGGTTTACTGGTTTCTGGTTTACTGGTTTACTGGTTTACTGGTTTACTGGTTTACTGGTTTACGGTTTACTGGTTTCTGGTTTCTGGTTTCTGGTTTCTGGTTTCTGTTTACTGGTTTCTGGTTTCTGTTTACTGGTTTCTGGTTCTGGTTTACTGGTTTCTGGTTACTGGTTTCTGGTTTACTGGTTTAACTGGTTTACTGGTTTTACTGTTTACTGGTGTACTGGTGTACTGGTGTACTGGTGTACTGGTGTACTGGTGTACTGGTGTACTGGTTACTGGTGTACTGGTTTACGGTTTACTGGTGTTACTGGTTTAACTGGTTACTGGTTTACTGGTTTACTGGTTTACGGTTACTGGTTTACCTGGTTTACTGGTTTACTGGTTTACTGGTGTACTGGTTTACTGGTGTACTGGTTACTGGTGTACTGGTTTACTGTGTACTGGTTTAACTGGTTTACTGGTGTACTGGTTTAACTGGTTTACTGGTTACTGGTTACTGGTTTACTGGTTACTGGTTACTGGTGTACTGTTTACTGGTGTACTGTTTACTGGTTACTGGTGTACTGGTGTACTGGTTTACTGGTTTACCTGGTTTACTGGTTTACTGGTTTACTGTTACTGGTTTTTACTGTGTACTGGTTTACTGGTGACTGGTTTACTGGTTTAACTGGTTTACTGTTTACTGGTTCTGGTTTAACTGGTTTACTGGTTTTTTACTGGTTGTACTGGTGTACTGGTTTACCTGGTTTACTGGTGACTGGTTTACTGGTTGTACTGGTGTACTGGTGTATGGTTTACTGGTACTGGTTTACTGGTGTACTGGTGTACTGGTGTACTGGTTTACTGGTGTACTGGTGTACTGGTTTACTGGTTTCTGGTTTACTGGTTTTTTACTGGTTTACTGGTTTACTGGTTTACTGTTTACTTGTTTACTGGTTTACTGGTGTACTGGTTTACTGTTTACTGGTTTACGGTTTACTGGTTATGGTTTACTGGTGTTACTGGTTGTACTGGTGTACTGTTTACTGGTTTACTGGTTTTTACTGGTTTTACTGGTTACTGTTTACTGGTGTACTGGTTACTGGTGTACTGTTTACTGGTTATGGTTTACTGGTTTACTGGTTACTGGTGTACTGGTTTATGGTTTACTGGTTACTGGTTTACTGGTGTACTGGTTTACTGGTTTTTTTTTTTTTTTTTTTTTTTTTTTTTTTTTTTTTTTTACTGGTTTACTGTTACTGGTTTACTGGTGTACTGGTTTACTGGTTTACTGGTTTTACTGGTTTACTGGTACTGGTTTACTGGTTACTGGTTTACTGGTTTACGGTTTACTGGTTTACGGTTTACTGGTTTACTGGTTACTGGTGTACTGGTTTACTTGGTTTACTGGTGTATGGTTTACTGGTTTATGGTTATGGTTACTGGTTTACTGGTTACTGGTTTACGGTTTACTGGTGTTACTGGTTACTGGTTTACTGGTTTACCTGGTTTACTGGTTCTGGTTTCTGGTTTCTGGTTTCTGGTTTCTGGTTTCTGGTTTACTGGTTTAATGGTTTACTGGTTTACTGGTGTACTGGTTTACTGGTTGTACTGGTGTACTGGTTGTACTGGTTTACTGGTACTGGTTTACTGGTTGTACTGGTTTACTGGTTTCCTGGTTTACTGGTGTACTGGTGTACTGGTTTACTGGTTACTGGTTTATGGTTTACTGGTTATGGTTTACTGGTTACTGGTTTACTGGTGTGTACTGGTTTACTGGTGTTACTGGTTTACTGGTTTTACTGAGTTTACTGGTTTACTGTTACTGGTTTACTGTTTACTGGTTTATGGTTTACTGGTTTACTGGTGTATGGTTTACTGGTTACTGTTTACTGGTGTACTGGTTACTGGTTACTGGTTTACTGGTTGACTGGTTTACTGTTTACTGGTTACTGGTTTACTGGTGTACTGTTTACTGGTTTACTGGTTTACTGGTTTACTGGTGTACTGTTTACTGGTTTACTGTTTACTGGTTTACTGGTTACTGGTTTACGGTTACTGGTTTACTGGTTTACTGGTTTTACTGAGTTTACTGGTTTAATGGTTACTGGTTTACTGTTACTGGTTTACTGGTGTACTGTTTACTGGTTTATACTGGTTTACTGTTTACTGGTTTATGGTTTACTGGTTTACTGGTTTACTGGTACTGGTTTACTGGTTTACTGGTTTACTGGTTTACTGGTTTATGGTTTACTGGTTACTGGTTTACTGGTTTACTGGTTTACTGTTTACTGGTTTACTGGTTTCCTGGTTTACTGGTTTACTGGTTTACTGGTTTACTGGTTTACTGGTTTACGGTTTACTGGTTACTGGTTTACTGGTTTACTGGTTTACTGGTTTACTGTTTACTGGTTTAACTGGTTTACTGGTGTACTGGTGTATGGTTTACTGGTTTACTGGTTTACTGGTTTACTGGTTGTACTGGTTTACTGGTTTAATGGTTACTGGTTACTGGTTTACGGTTTACTGGTTTCTGGTTTCTGGTTTCTGGTTTCTGGTTTATGGTTTCTGGTTTCTGGTTTACTGGTTTCTGGTTTCTGGTTACTGGTTTACTGGTTTTACTGGTTTACGGTTACTGGTTTACTGGTTTATGGTTTACTGGTTTACTGGTTTACTGGTTTTACTGGTTTATGGTTTACTGGTTGTACTGGTGTACTGGTTGTACTGGTTGTACTGGTGTACTGGTGTACTGGTGTAATGGTTTACTGGTGTACTGGTGTTACTGGTTTACTGGTTTACTGTTTACTGGTTTACTGGTTTACTGGTTTACTGGTTTACTGGTTGACTGGTTTACTGGTGTAATGGTTTACTGGTGTTACTGGTTTACTGTGTACTGGTGTACTGGTTACTGGTTACTGTTTACTGGTTTACTGGTGTACTGGTTTATGGTTTATGGTTTTACTGTTTTACTGTTTACTGGTTTACGGTTTACTGGTTACTGGTGTACTGGTTTATGGTTTACTGGTGTACTGGTTACTGGTGTACTGGTGTTACTGGTTTACTGGTTTAATGGTTACTGGTTTTACTGCGTTTACTGGTTTACTTGGTTTACTGGTTGTACTGGTTTACTGGTGTACTGTTTACTGGTTTACTGGTGTTACTGGTTTACTGGTGTACTGGTTTACTGTTTACTGGTTGTACTGGTTGTACTGGTTTACTGTTTACTGGTTTACTGTTTACTGGTTTACTGGTGTTACTGGTTTACGGTTACTGGTTTACTGTGTACTGGTGTAATGGTTTACTGGTTTACTGTTTACTGGTTTACTGGTTACTGGTGTACTGGTTACTGGTTTCTGGTTTATGGTTTAATGGTTACTGGTTTACTGGTTACTTGTTTACTGGTTTAACTGGTTACTGGTTTACTGGTTTAATGGTTTACTGGTTTACTGGTTATGGTTTACTGGTTACTGGTTTATGGTTTACTGGTTTACTGGTTTACTGGTTTACTGGTGTACTGGTTGTACTGGTTACTGGTTTACTGGTTACTTGTTTACTGGTTTACTGGTTACTGGTTTACGGTTTACTGGTTACTGGTTTACTGTTTACTGGTTTATGGTTTACTGGTTTACTGGTTGACTGGTTTACTGGTTTACTGGTTTACTGGTTTATGGTTACTGGTTTACTGGTTTATGGTTTTACTGTTTACTGGTTTACTGTTTACTGGTTTAATGGTTTACTGGTTTATGGTTTAATGGTTTACTGGTTTTACTGGTTACTGGTTTACTGGTTACTGGTGTACTGGTTACTGGTTTAATGGTTTAATGGTTTACTGGTTTACTGGTGTACTGGTTTACTGGTTTACCGGTTTACTGGTTTAACTGGTTTACTGGTTCACTGGTTTACTGGTTTACTGGTTTCCTGGTTTACTGGTTTCCTGGTTTCTGGTTTACTGGTTTACTGGTTTCTGGTTTCCTGGTGTACTGGTTTACTGGTTTTACTGGTTTACCTGGTTTACTGGTTTTACTGGTTTACCTGGTTTACTGGTTTACGGTTTACTGGTTTACTGGTTGTACTGGTTTACGGTTTACTGGTTACTGGTTTACTGGTTTACTGGTTTACCTGGTTTACTGGTTTACTGGTTTCTGGTTTCTGGTTTCTGGTTTTGGTTTCTGGTTTACTGGTTTCTGGTTTCTTCTGGTTTCTGGTTTCTGGTTTCTGGTTCTGGTTTCTGGTTTCTGGTTTCTTCTGGTTTCTGGTTTCTTCTGGTTTCTGGTTCTGGTTTCTGGTTTCTGGTTTCTGGTTTCTTCTGGTTTCTGGTTTCTGGTTTTGGTTTCTGGTTTCTGGTTTCTGGTTCTGGTTTCTGGTTTCTGGTTCTGGTTTCTGGTTTCTGGTTTACTGGTTTCTGGTTCTGGTTTCTGGTTTACTGGTTTAATGGTTTACTGGTTTCTGGTTTCTGGTTTTCCCTTTTCCCTTTTCCCTTTTCCCTTTTCCCTTTTCCCTTTTCCCTTTTCCCTTTCCATTTTCCATTTTCCATTTTCCATTTTCCATTTTCCATTTTCCATTTTCCATTTTCCATTTTCCATTTTCCATTTTCCATTTTCCATTTTCCATTTTCCATTTTCCATTTTCCATTTTCCATTTTCCGTTTTCCGTTTTCCGTTTTCCATGTTCCATTTTCCAATAACTGACTCATTCCAAATCTTTTTGACGGAATGAAGTCTGTTAGGTCCGCCAGGACGGTAATTAACGCGGTTTGTGCTGGACTGATGTGATGTCGTGAAAAAGAAACTAAAACAAAATAAATAATACCGCGAAGCCGACCTAATTGAAAATCAGCAGTAATGATCTTTTAGCTCTTACATTTTGTGACTTTTTATGTTATTATTTCATTCGTTTTAATTTCCGCACGCGGCGTTAGATCCTCCGACGCGCATACGCACACTTTTGAAAGAATGATCTAATTTGAACTTTGAGCAGCTGTAATAAAGTTAAAATTGACTCTTTAGCGTTAGGAACACACCTACATTGCTTAGACAGCAGTGAAAGCTTGTAATTTAATATGAACGTTATTAAATAGCAATAAAGTTCAAATTTACCCTACATTTTAGTTAGAGAACGTTTGTATAGGAAAAAGAAAAGCGCTGTTTTTAGGGGCTTCCCGGCGATTATTCGAATTTTTCTCAAATTGGCCAAATTGGTCCTGGCGTTGTAGAGTGATGCGCTTACCGACACATATTTGTATTATAGATTAATAATAAATTATATTCAATGATATTAGTTATTAATAAATAAATAATAAAGTTGCTTGAGAATATATTTATATGTAGAGGGAGTGACAAAAGGCATAATGTTTGAGAGATAAAGAATTCGTTGTCATCCCCACTCCGTGCTGTGTACTGGTGAGAGGTGACACCGGTACACACGTGGAGGGGAACACTTACCAAGTGATAATATTTTTTTTTGGAGTTTACAGCCACGCGGTTTGATACGTGGCCATGTACAATTGATGATAACGAGCGAGACAAAAATATTAAAATGTCTATTAAAAAGCAGGGGTTGGTGATAGAAAAGTGAAAATTTAGGGTTGTATGTAGTTTTTGATGCCACACAATAATAAAAATAGAAAAAAAAAATCCCAAAAAATAAAAAAAAATTTTTTGGTGTGGGCAACCCTGATCACTTAGAGGTTTGAAAAATAGATAGTAACCGATTCTCAGACCTACTGAATATGCACAAAAAATTTCATAAGAATCGGTAAAGCCGTTTCGGAGGAGTATGGGAACGAACATTGTGACAAGAGAATTTTATATATTAGATTACGAAAATCGTATTTACTTATTCTTATTCCTATTGTTAACTATTGTACATATATTTATACAAAATTTGAAAAATTTATCTCTAACTAACTTATTTATTAGACTATTAGAATTTATTTATTAGATTAACTTACTTATTAGATAGTGGTACTAGGTACCACAGCAGTACCTAATGTTCAAATATTACTCCAGTTTGAAGGGTGCTGTAGTCTAATTACCGGAGTAACGAGATTTAACACAAAGCGATGAGCGTGGTGCAGTGTATACCATCCTAGTGCTACATTGTTATGGAACACTTACTATCAAGTGAACTTCATAGTTAGTTTAAAGCATTCTAAATTAGAAGCTTATTCAGCTGGTCCTTTTTTATGACCATGTGGTTAACATTATTTATTTCTCGCTCTCTTCAAATCAATATTTCGCATATTACTCATCAGACCATTATAAATATATATGATTTTTAACCTGTCCGTTCGTATTTGTTGAATGTTACACAAGGGGGGTTTTTAATTAAGGCGCGTTTGTAACATGTTGTGACATGTGACATCTCGCGTATGATACCAACGAATAAATAATTCATAAAACAAATAACAAAATTATATGTCGTTACGTTCATTGGTGTGGTAATAGAATTTGTTAACCGACGGTTAAAAGGGGATTCTAAAATTTAATAAGTGGAACAGGTACAATTCTTAAGTTATATTTTGTACAGTTTAATTGGTCGTTGCTATCTGGTATTGTAAATGTCTATGATAGTATCGCAACTTCATCTTCATCATCCATGTCTTCATTATCACTTAACACTATGTGAAATTGAATTTATGACTTAACTCACTGCTGATTTTGATAATGACAAAATTTTTTAACAGGAATTTTAGACATTAATCCCAACTCTTAAGTTAAGTAAATACAAATTATATATTTGAAGCTTCTTTTAAACTATGTACATGTTTTCATCACAATTATTAGTTTACTAATAAGTAGTTAATGAAAAGAACTTTACTGGTGGTAGGTCTCTGTTGTCGGAGACCGTCTACCACCGCAGCTCATATTTGAACTGCCAATCATGTGCAAACATTACTGTGTTCCGGTTTGAAGGGCGCTGTAAGCTAGTGAAATTACTGCGGTAACGAGACTTAACATGTGTCTTAAGGCGGCGAGCGCTATGTGGTGCAGTGTATACCATCTTAACTAGCGGTGTGTTATGGGCAAGCGTATGCACTTACCATCAGGTGAACGTCTCGCTCGTCTCGTCACTTAGTAGAATAAAAGAAAAGAATTAAATCAAAGTAATAACAAAGAAAACATTTTAATGAATTGTTTAAACTGTAAACTTTATATTTCACAAGAAACCCGATAAAATATGAATTGGGCTTTGTTTTAAAATTTTGCTAACAACAACAAAACTGAAATTTTCCCACCCATCCATTTTCAATGGCGAAGTTTTATATATACTTTTTTTTTCCCTCTCAACTTCTGAAACAAACCGACAAAGTTATGAAAACGTAAAGCCTTCTGTGAATTATAAATTGCGATTTTAATTATTAGAATACAATTCAACAAACAGAACATACACACGACTATTAAGAAAATGTTTATTTTTAGGTTATAGTTAAATGCTGGTTATTTTACAATTTAACTAGAACAGATTACGAAAAGATTAAAAACTTATTTCTAATTTTCTTATTGCTTAACTGTTATTCTTATTTATCTGTATCTACGTTTAAATCAAGTTAATATCTATTTATATTGTGTGAATGTTTTAATTCATTACCGTTCGGGGAGTAAACCGCAGTGTGCGAGAAGTCGAAGCTCTTAACTTGGTGTACAGTAATATTGTAAGTGGTGGTAACAACATGGCGTTGTGTTAACTTTGATTTGTGAGTTTGTACGTTGAAATTATAATAACACTGTGTGATATTCTAAAGCTGTTTTAAAGTAACACGTGTCAAACTTTATTCTTGGTAAGCAAACATTACTGTGTTCCGGTTTGAAGGGTTGTAGCTAGTGAAATTACTGGGGTAACGAGACTTAATAACTAATGTCTTAAAGCGACGAGTGCAATATGGTGCAGTGTACCATCTTAACTAGCGGCACTTTTTTTTTACTCTCTTTTTAAAGATAACTAAAGAGGGACAGGCGCGGATGTCATGAGGTAGAGCGTTCCAAAGCTTCACTGCTTTTATAGTAAAAGAATCACTGTAGCGTTTGGAAGAATGTGTTGGTGTTTTAAGAAGTAAGAATTTAGAAGAACGACATTGAGCTTCGCGGGGCACGAAATACTCAAAGGGTAAAAAAGTGTTAAGTCTCGTTACCCCAGTAATTACACTAGCTACAGCGCCCTTCAAACCGGAACACAGTAATGTTCGCACACTACTATTTGGCGGTTGAAATTGGAGCTGCGGTGGTACCCATCCAGACGGTCTCCGGCAACAGAGACCTACCACCAGTGAAAAATGATTTGAAAGGTTGAAGATGAAGGTGAAGAAGTGGTTTGAAGGGTTGTAGCTAGTAAAATTACTGGGGTAACGAGACTTAATAACTAATGTCTTAAAGCGACAAGTGCAATGTGGTGCAGTGTACTTACCATTCTAACTAGCGCCACATTGTCATGGGCAAGCGTATCACTTACCATCAGGTGAACGTCTTGCTCGTCTCGTAGTATAAAAAAGAAGATGAACACGCTTCATCGTCAGTTAATAGAATGTGAAGTTGTGATCAAGTTCAAGTTCATAATAAAAATATCCACACTTCCTCTGTAAGTCGTCACGATTCTAAACTGTCTCACCATCCAGATTTCACTTAGTTCAATTTCATATTTATTATAAAAATACTACGCGATGATTTTTCATGACAATTTCATCATTCCATAAACGAGAAGAACTGAAAAGATTTATCAAAAATCGCAAAAAATCTATAGATAATATTTTTACTCAACTTTAACGTTTTTTTATTAGCGAAACCAATCAACTTTTAACTTATCAATCGTTTAGTTAAAGTTATAAATAACATCTTTAGATACATATTTATATATAGACTGGTTATTAAATAATGTTTGCATTAAAATAAAAAGCTTTAAACTGAATTGATCCAGTATGAAGTAAATTAAAAAGGCTTATGTTATAAGACTGCAGAACTTTTTTCATATAACTTCATTATATCCAACGTAAGCCGCTTCCGTTTCCCGTAGTAATGCATATGAAACCGGATATTGAATTATTTGATCGTTAAACAGCATTACCACAGTTTAATAATGGCGTCCGTAAATATTAAGTTTTATGTTGGAAATGTTGACGCGTTAATTAATTTATGATAAACATAGTTGAAACTACTATTTTGAATTTGAAATTAATCTCTTTGGGGACGTGGGTTCGATTCCCACTTATGTTTCTGTGTAGGAAATCAATAAGAAAGCCAATATGGTATGTGCCAAACGCATTTGGCCGATGTGATGAAAACCTTGACTTTCCTTTGTAATCTCGAGTCACTTCGATTGGAAAGTTAATTGGACTATTAATTTATTCAAAAAACTTCATGATTTTCATTATAATCAACAATCGATATCATTATCATCTCAGTATATCACTGTTCTTTTGATCTTCACCTTATTATATATCTAACATATAAAATTCTCTTGTCACAATGTTCGTTCGCATACTCCTCCGAAACGGCTTTACCGATTCTTATGAAATTTTTTATGCCTATTCAGTAGGTCTGAGAATCGGTTACTATCTATTTTTCATACTTTTTCATACATATTTTTCATACATACAACCCTAAATTTTCACTTTTCTATCACCAACCCCTGCTTTTTAATAGTCATTTTAATATATTTTTGTCACGCTCGATATCATCAATTATACATGGCTACTGGCCATTACACATAATGGAAAATGGAATATTGAATATTGGAATATTGGAATATGGAATGTTGGAATGTTGTAATGTTGGAATATTGGAATATTGAATATTGGAATATTGGAATGTTGGAATGTTGGAATGTGGAATGTTGGAATGTTGGAAGTTGGAATGTTGGAATGTTGGAATATTGGAATATTGGAATGTTGAATGTTGGAATGTTGGAATATTGGAATATGGAATGTTGGAATGTTGGAAGTTGGAATGTTGGAATATTGGAATATTGGAATGTTGGAAGTTGGAATGTTGGAATGTTGGAATGTGGAATGTTGGAATATTGGAATGTTGGAATGTTGGAAGTTGGAATGTTGGAATGTTGTAATGTTGGAATGTTGGAATGTTGGAATGTTGGAATGTTGGAATGTTGGAATGTGGAATGTTGGAATGTTGGAATATTGGAATGTTGGAATATTGGAATATTGAATATTGGAATGTTGGAATGTTGGAATGTTGGAATGTTGGAATGTTGGAATGTTGGAATATTGGAATATTGGAATATTGAATATTGGAATATTGGAATATTGAATATTGGAATATTGGATATTGGATATTGAATATTGAATATTGAATATGAATATTGAATATTGAAAATGAAAAATTTAAATCTGACATCTGACTCCAGAAATCTAGAAACCAGAAACCAGAAACCAGACACCAGAAACCAGAAACCAGAAACCAGAAAACCAGGAAACCAGAAAACCAGTAACCAGAAAACCAGGAAACCAGAAAACCAGGAAACCAGAAAACCAGGAAACCAGAAAACCAGGAAACCAGAAACCAGAAACAGAAACCAGAAACAGAAACCAGAAACAGAAACCAGAAACCAGAACCAGAAACCAGAAGAAACCAGAAAACCAGGAAACCAGAAACCAGAAACCAGACACCAGAAACCAGAAACCAGAAACCAGAAACCAGAACCAGAAACCAGAAACAGAAACCAGAAACAGAAACCAGAAACCAGAAACAGAAACCAGAAACCAGAAACCAGAGAAACCAGAAACTAGAAACCAGAAACCAGAGAAACCAGAAACCATAAACCAGAAACCAGAACCAGAAACCAGAAACCAGACACCAGAAACCAGAAGAAACCAGAAACCATAAACCAGAAACCAGAAACTAGAAACCAGAAACCAGAAACCAGAAACCAGAGAAACCAGAAACAGAAACCAGAAACAGAAACCAGAAACCAGACACCAGAAACCAGAAACCAGAAACCAGAAACCAGAAACAGAAACCAGAAACCAGAAACCAGAAACAGAAACCAGAAACCAAAACCAGAAACCAGAAGAAACCAGAAACCAGAAACCAGAAACCAGAAACCAGAAAACCAGGAAACCAGAAACCGAAACCGGAAACCGGAAACCGGAAACCGGAACCGGAAACCGGAAACCGGAAACCGGAAACCGGAAACCGGAAACCAGAAAACCAGTAACCAGAAACAAGAAACCAGAAACAAGAAACCAGAAACCAGAAACCATAAACCAAAACCAGAAACCAGAAACCAGAAACAAGAAACCAGAAACCAGAAGAAACCAGAAACCAGAAACTAGAAACCAGAAACCAGAAACCAGAAGAAACCAGAAACCAGAAACAAGAAACCAGAAACCAGAAACCAGAAACCAGAAACCAGAAACCAGAAAACCAGGAAACCAGAAACCAGAACCAGAAACCAGAGAAACCAGAAACCAGAAACCAGAAACCAGAACCAGAAACCAGAAACAGAAACCAGAACCAGAAAACCAGGAAACCAGAAACCAGAAACCAGAAACCATAACCAGAAACCAGAAACCAGAAACCAGAAACCAGAAACCAGAAACCAGAAGAAACCAGAAACCAGAAACCAGAAACAAGAAACCAGAAACCAGAAACCAGAAACCAGAAAGCAGAAAGCAGAAACCAAAACCAGAAAACCAGTAACCAGAAACAAGAAACCAGAAACAGAAACCAGAAACCAGAAACCAGAAACCAGAAACCAGGAAACCAGAAACCAGAAACAGAAACCAGAAACCAGAAACCAGAAGAAACCAGAAACTAGAAACCAGAAACAGAAACCAGAAACAAGAAACCTGAAACCTGAAACCTGAAACCTGAAACCAGAAACCAGAAACCAGAAAACCAGGAAACCAGAAACCAGAAACCAGAAACCAGAAAACCAGGAAACCAGAAACCAGAAACCAGAAACCAGAAACAAGAAACCAGAAACAGAAACCAGAAGAAACCAGAAACCAGAGAAACCAGAAACCAGAAACCAGAAACCGAAACCAGAAACCAGAAACCAGAAACAGAAACCAGAACAGAAACCAGAAACCAGAAACCAGAAGAAACCAGAAACCAGAAACAGAAACCAGAAACCAGAACCAGAAACCAGAAACCAGAAACCAGAAACCAGAAACCAGAAACAAGAAACCAGAAACAGAAACCAGAAACCAGAAACCAGAAGAAACCAGAAACCAGAAACCAGAAACAGAAACCAGAAACCAGAAAACCAGGAAACCAGAAACAGAAACCAGAAACAGAAACCAGAAACAGAAACCAGAAACAAGAAACCAGAACCAGAAACCAGAACCAGAAACCAGAAACCAGAAAACCAGGAAACCAGAAACCAGAACCAGAAACCAGAAAACCAGGAAACCAGAAACAGAAACCAGAAACCAGACACCAGAAACCAGAAACCAGAACCAGAAACCAGAAGAAACCAGAAACCAGAAACAAGAAACCAGAAGAAACCAGAAACCAGAAACCAGAAACTAGAAACCGGAAACCAGAAACCAGAAACAGAAACCAGAACAGAAACCAGAAGAAACCAGAAACAGAAACCAGAAACCGGAAACCAGAAACCAGAAACAGAAACCAGAAACCAGAAAACCAGGAAACCAGAAACCAGAAACAAGAAACCTGAAACCTGAAACCAGAAACCAGAAACCATAAACCAGAAACCAGAACCAGAAACCAAAACCAGAAACCATAAACCAGAAACCAGAAACTAGAAACCAGAACCAGAAACCAGAAAACCAGGAACCAGAAACCAGAACCAGAAACCAGAACCATAAACCATAAACCATAAACCAGAAACCAGAACCAGAACCAGAAACCAGAAACCAGAAACCAGAACCAGAAACCAGAAACCAAGAAACCAGAAACCAGAAACCAGAAACCAAAACCATAAACCAGAACCAGAACCAGAAACCAGAAACCAGAAACTAGAAACTAGAAACCAGAAACAAGAAACCTGAAACCAGAAACCAGAACCAAAACCAAAACCAGAAACCATAACCAGAAACCAGAAACCAGAACCAGAAACCAGAACCATAAACCAGAACCAGAACCAGAAACCAGAAACCAGAACCAAAACCAGAAACCAGAAACTAGAAACCAGAACCAGAAACCAGAACCAGAAACCAGAACCAGAACCAGAACCAGAACCAGAAACCATAAACCATAAACCAGAAACCAGAAACCAGAAACCAGAACCAGAAACAGAAACCAGAAACCAGAACCAGAAACCAGAAACCAGAAACCAGAACCAGAAACCAGAAACAGAAACCAGAACCAGAAACCAGAACCAGAAACCAGAACCAGAAACCAGAAACAGAAACCAGAAAACCAGGAACCAGAAACCAGAAACCAGAAACAGAAACCAGAAACAGAAACCAGAAACCAGAAACCAGAACACCAGAAACCAGAACCAGAAACCAGAAGAAACCAGAAACTAGAAACTAGAAACCAGAAACTAGAAACCAGAACCAGAAAACCAGGAACCAGAAACCAGAAACAGAAACCAGAAACCAGAACCAGAAACCAGAAACTAGAAACTAGAAACTAGAAACTAGAAACCAGAAACAAGAAACCAGAAACTAGAAACTAGAAACTAGAAACCAGAAACTAGAAACTAGAAACTAGAAACTAGAAACCAGAAACCATAAACCAGAAACCAGAAACAGAAACCAGAAACAGAAACCAGAAACTAGAAACTAGAAACCAGAAACAGAAACCAGAAACTAGAAACTAGAAACCAGAAACTAGAAACTAGAAACTAGAAACTAGAAACCAGAAACTAGAAACTAGAAACCAGAAACAGAAACCAGAAACTAGAAACCAGAAACTAGAAACCAGAACCAGAAACCAGAAACTAGAAACCAGAAACTAGAAACTAGAAACCAGAAACTAGAAACTAGAAACTAGAAACTAGAAACCAGAAACCGAAACCAGAAACCATAAACCATAAACCATAAACCATAAACCATAAACCATAAACCATAAACCAGAAACCAGAAAACCAGGAACCAGAAAACCAGGAACCAGAAACCAGAAACCAGAAACTAGAAACTAGAAACCAGAAACTAGAAACTAGAAACTAGAAACTAGAAACTAGAAACTAGAAACTAGAAACTAGAAACTAGAAACTAGAAACTAGAAACTAGAAACTAGAAACTAGAAACTAGAAACTAGAAACTAGAAACCAGAAACTAGAAACTAGAAACTAGAAACTAGAAACTAGAAACTAGAAACTAGAAACCAGAACCAGAAACCAGAAACCGAAACCAGAAAACCAGGAACCAGAAAACCAGGAACCAGAAACCAGAAGAAACCAGAAACTAGAAACCAGAAACCAGAAACTAGAAACCAGAAAACCAGGAACCAGAAACCAGAAACCATAAACCAGAAACCAGAAACTAGAAACCAGAACCAGAAACCAGAAGAAACCAGAAACTAGAAACTAGAAACTAGAAACCAGAAACAAGAAACCAGAAACCATAAACCATAAACCAGAAACCATAAACCATAAACCATAAACCATAAACCATAAACCATAAACCATAAACCATAAACCATAAACCATAAACCAGAAACCAGAACACCAGAAACCAGAAACTAGAAACTAGAAACCAGAAACCAGAAACCAGAAACCATAAACCATAAACCATAAACCAGAAAACCAGGAACCAGAAACCAGAAGAAACCAGAAACCATAAACCATAAACCAGAAACCAGAAACAAGAAACCAGAAACTAGAAACTAGAAACCAGAAAACCAGGAACCAGAAACCATAAACCATAAACCATAAACCATAAACCATAAACCAGAAACCAGAAACCAGAAACTAGAAACTAGAAACTAGAAACCAGAAACCATAAACCATAAACCATAAACCATAAACCAGAAACCATAAACCATAAACCATAAACCATAAACCAGAAACCATAAACCATAAACCAGAAACCAGAAACTAGAAACTAGAAACTAGAAACTAGAAACCAGAAAACCAGGAACCAGAAAACCAGGAACCAGAAAACCAGGAACCAGAAACCGAAACCAGAAAACCAGGAACCAGAAACCAGAAACTAGAAACTAGAAACTAGAAACTAGAAACTAGAAACCAGAAAACCAGGAACCAGAAACCAGAAGAAACCAGAAACTAGAAACTAGAAACCAGAAACCATAAACCATAAACCATAAACCATAAACCAGAAACCAGAAACCATAAACCAGAAACCAGAAACAAGAAACCAGAAACTAGAAACTAGAAACCAGAAACTAGAAACCAGAAACCATAAACCATAAACCATAAACCATAAACCATAAACCAGAAACCATAAACCAGAAACCATAAACCAGAAACCATAAACCAGAAACCATACGCGTTACCTTCTGGCGGACCTGACAGACTACATTCTGTCAAAAAGATTTGGAATGTGACAGTTATTTGTTCCTAAAAAAGTATTATAGTAAATATAACTTATGTACTTTAATTCTAACTTTTGCCACTCTTCTGGAACCCACTAATATTTAAATATTAGTTATTAGATGAATATTCATCTATAGTGTTGAACCCCACCCACCGCCCATAACCAGGGTGAAGGTTCTGTTCAGGAGATTTTTTTGCCCCGGCTATAAAATAGGCAGGAACAAAGAACATTCCAATTTTTTTTTGACAGAACGAAGTCTGTCGGGTCAGCTAGTAGTTCTATATATCTGTATCATTATACAAGCGCTGTGCGCCATTTCGCCGAACTAAACTTTTACTTTCATAAACTATCTAATAATCATTACTTCATAAATTTTCAGTTAGAGAATACACAAATCCAAAGGTTGTTTTTTTTACCGGTGACCTGAAAATGTCACTAAAACATAGCCTCTGAGGAAAGTTTTCAGATGAAAGATAAGCCTCCCGTTATCCGCAAGGGAGCTTGTTTCGCAGCCGCTTGGAAACGAAATATTTTATATTGAATTTATTTCCTATTGTCGCGAACAGTGGTCACTTTAAATAGTTTACTGTGCTACTATTTTCTTCTTTTTACTATGTATTAGTATATTAAATCATCTTAAAGGATTCTTTTGTAAAATGAAGTAGCTAAAACAGTAATAATACTGTATTATAGTGATAAAGGATAAAAGGTGTAGAGAAAACAACGACAATATCGCAGTACATTGTGTCTAGCATTTGTTTAGTAACTTAAAGACACCAGGTTCGATTCCAGAGTTAAATGTGGAGTTTGTTTAGTGGTCAGCAAACTACTACCCTAATATTGTAATTCAGCCGCCATTTAAACATCCAAGTTCAAAAAATATCAATAGTACGACTCACATAAAATTATAAATTTCCTTTCATCGAAACGTTTTTGCGAATAAGATATCGTCGAACGATATAACGGTTAATTATAAACCGATATCTATTACCGGTAATAAAATGTATGAGGCACGTCAACTGTTTTTCAGTCCGCGATCGAACTCGGAACTTCACATGATACCTTTTCTCACATACATAATGAGGTTAGACTTCTTATTATATTTACGACTTGCAATCAATATTATATATCTCTACGTAATATATTTATTTTAGAAATATATATAAAAATATCCGAATCAAGCGAGACGTTCACCTGATGGTAAGTGACACACTTTCCCATAACAACAAGGATCTAGTTAAGATGGTATACACTGCACCACGTTGCGATCGTCGTCTTGAGACATATTTTAAGTCTCGTTACCCTAGTAATTTCACTAGCTACAGCGCTCTTCAAACCGGGACACAGTAATGTTATCACACTACAGTTAGGCGATTAAAATAGTTACTGCGGTGGTACCTAGACCTACCAGCAATGAAAGTATCTTAATAGTTAATTAATTGTAACTACTCAAGTAACGAGATTTATCTTATTACGGTATAGTATAAACATCAGCCATAACTTTAATGAAACAGCAGCCATAACTTTAATGACCTACAGCATTTAAATAATGAAAACTTTGATTAGTAATTTTCGATACAAACTCCAATACAAAGATATAATATACAAGCTTTTCCATTTCTTTTGTATTTGTGACCTCTGTCCTTTGGGACTTGGAATTTGACGAAATGTAGATAAACGAATTCCGAAGGAGCACTCCTGACCTCCACATCCGTTTGAAGTACTGTACAAGTTATCCTCAACAAATACTTTCTTTAATATTAAACAAATAAAAATAGTTCGCTTTGATTGCAAACGTTTGCGGAATTTTAACAGACTTGAGAGGAAACAATTACCAGTAACGATGTAATAAATTCTCAAGAGCTGTGCGAAGTAGCGACATTAGATATTCTTTTCATTCTTTAGATCTTTAATATGTATTATCTATACGTTGATATTATATTTAGAAAGATACTTTCTGTGGTAATTCAAGCTAGTTTAATTGTATACATCATACATTTTACACGAGTTTTAGTCTCCTCGATACAACAGTAAAAGGCAAAGAGGCCGACAGAGAAAAATGAGGCCGTGTGACGTCAGAGAGATAGCCGGATCATTGTAGTCTAGGTCAGACGGAAACTGTCGAGCATGAGAGGAAAGTAGAAAAGCAAAAAGCCAAAAGAGTCAAGTTGGTTGTTAATAAAAGTAAACGTAATTTTTTTCAGTAAACACCTGAAGGTAAGTGATACCTTTACCAATAACAACGTGACACTAGATTAATAGTATTACGTTGTGTTATAATACTGGAGATGTTAAATTTAAAGAGTGCTGTAGCTAATGAATAGGTCCATTGATTGATTAGCTACAGTACCCATAAACCAGAACACAGTGATGTGTGCAAACTGGGCGACTCAAAAGGAAGAACAGGAACCTCAAAAGTAAAGTTACTACATATTCAAGAGCAGATATTAAAAGTTTAAACTTAATGTAGTCAAAAACTTTTTTTAGAGAAAATCATTCTTAGAACTAATTTTCATTAATTTCACGAATGAATTCGCAAGAGACTGTCTGATCTTTAAAAAGTTTAATTTTTGGACAGGTATGGAAGGATATCAGCAGTCCACTGCTGGACGTACGGATCTCCCAAACTAAGTAGTCTCGTGTTATAAGAAATAAGGTTAAGGTAACCTTTACCTGTTGTAGAAGGCAGAGCTAGGTATCTTTTAGAGATACCTCTCCAATAAAATGATTCAAATAAAACACCGATCGGCCTTGTCGTTTTGGTTTGAAGCAATTAAAACATTTTGATCGTCCCTCGTTTACTATTTCTATTTACTAGATGGCGTTGTAATCTATAGCGGGTAGAATACCGCAAGTTTGCCAAGTAACAACCAATTAGACATTTAATTGGATTGAAAGCTATGAAAACAATTGTCTGTTAGAGATTAAACCCTTAACTATCATGCCGTTAAACCAATTTAGGGGTTAGGGTAATGGAAGGTTTCTGTTCGACGACCGCAATAAAAACAACTTTGTATATTAAATACATATTTTAACACAGCTGAAACTTATGGCCTTCTCTCAAAGGAGATAGGGTCATTTATTTATCGAACAGGTTAAATGCTGGTTGGATGTCACATGTCCATAAAAACTACATATATAGTTTTTAGTACACGTCAGTTACCTTCACCGAATGCTCAAGCTTAGTCGGGATCGAACTTATACTTCGGACGTACGAACGTTAAGAAAATGAGCTATCACGGCTTGAATAACGGAAACTAATTCTACAGTTAATACAGAAAAAAGCGAACATGGTCCAATTTAAACACCAGATCATTGTTCTACACAATTTAAAACTGATGATGCTCCTCACACTTTGGTAAGAGATGACATATGAAAAAGATTGTCTAAAATTAAACAAAAGCAATTATAGCCAAAAAATCAATTTGGAAATAGGTGGAGTCTTTGAAAGCAAAAGTTTGATTGTGATAAGAAAAACTGCTGTCCTAGGTTCGTTGATACAATTATCATCACATTCAAGGTACTGATTAAGAGAATCTGAGTTGGACTTCAATCTTTTTACCTCTTTTGAATTCCTTCTCTCTAATTTGAATTTTGCACACCTTATAAGGAGTCAATTGAATCGACACTTAGCACCGACATCTTGGGTTATTACGAGAGACAATAAATGTGGTGCGGCGTCGGCGGCGTGTAATTTAAATCAATGAACCTCGCATGCAACGAGATCCGAACCACCATTACACCATTTACACCCATTTGCAGGGATGTCGATAATTGATACTAGAATTTTACTATCTAGGTGAACACCATAAAGACGATTACTGTGTTAGGATATGAAATTCTAATATCTCTGTGATAGTCTGGCTAGAAAAAATAATCCTCATCATGAAAAAAGGACTTCTGGAATCCAAATGATACAAACCTTGTTATCTGTCTTATATCTCAACTACAACTTTATTCAGCGAGCTTCACAGTATCTCTGATGATAGTAGATCTCTGTTGCCAAATACCGTCTAGGTACCACAACAGCTCCAATTTCTACCAACAAACTGTAATGCTGTATGAACGTCTCGATTTAGCAAATAAAGAAAAAGAATCTAATTCAATCCATTTAAAATGCTGAAAGGATAGTCATTTAGATTAATTTAGAAACCCAGCGCCGAGAACTCGAGAACAAAAGGGTTATATACAAGACAAGTCTGAGTTATTCGCATTGCTTTAGCGTCTATCCGGAGTGTGTTTTAATTAGAACTGGACGCTTCGACTGCTGCCGGAGCGGACGACGCGGTAACAGGATCGCAATTTTACCACCACTAGCAAGTACAGTAAGTAGAGGCACTTTTCTTCATTAGATAAAAAAAGAAAATGGAAATGATAAAAGAAGAAGAAAAGAACAATAAGTCGCTAATTAGAATGTTAAGTCTCGTTATCCTATTAATGAAAATATGAACGAAAGGAACGTATGAATGACTAAATTAATTATCAAATGCATTAACAACATCTGCATTATCTTCATTTCAGTCGCAATCATCATGACAGTCATCATTGTAATCGAAATTTCTATCATTGTCAATATTATCTTCATAACCATCATCGCCACCATCGTTTGCGTCTATATCTGCATCATCATCGCCATAATCATCACAGTCACCATTGACATAGCCATCATTATCATTCTACACGGGTGTTCCTGGTTCGATTTCAGGGCTTCTTGTTGTGAAGATAGTGGTAGAGTTTTTCAAACTCGTTTAGCTAGCTATGCCATAATGTAAACCTGCCGCCATTGAAGCATTGCTGTGCTTAAGCTATCAAGAGCCATGCTTTACTTAATTATATCTGGGTTTATATGTATAAAAGCATCTTTAAAATGGCTGTACCTTTCGTAATCTATTTTCTCTTTCTAAAACATATCTCTTATATATTTACCGGTTATTATTTCTCTTCTTTTGTTTGTTTTATAATTTGAATTTCAATATCACTTTCAAATGCTAAAAGGTAGAGCTTCTGAACTTAAGCTGTAGATGAAGTTTATTCGCTCACTTAACATGAAGGCAGTGTAAGTTGCGGTCGGTGTAGAATTACGAACCGTATCCGATGCACTAAACGGGCAAGCTTAACTTCCGGTATTATCCTTTGATAACACATTCAAGTTACGTAACGCTTTAAAAATATTAGTCGGTGTTTACACGTATGCTAAGAACATCGAACTTATCAATAGAAGCTATAAAACTAAATTAAAATTTGTTAATCGGTCTTGAGACAGTGAGAGGAGAAACTTCTGGATTCAATCTCCACTAATCTTGAGTTTCCTGTGAAAGCAGCTTGCAAGGATATGTGCAGAAAAGGATATTGAATTAATTAAAGGAAACTTTTTCTTCTAAAAGAAGAGCCAGGATTGGGAAAATTAAGTTAGATGATATTAGTTGTAAACTAACACAGACACAAAAAGTAAATTACAGAATCGATTTTTATATTAGTGATTAAAAATTGTTCAACCCTGGATCATATACACGATATACATATCTAGATGTTAACTGTGTGCCAAAGAATTTACCTAAAATTGTATGAACGAAAAAATATTTTGCATGAAAACAGGTAAAGTTTACAAGAAAAGTTTTCATGCGATTTAATGGCAATTGAAGTTACGCTTCCGGTAACAATGTCGCGCGCTCGAAACACTCGTGTCGCTGCGGAAGTATAACACATTACGCGCATTCGTATAACACGGAATGCTTTAAGCGTTCAACTTAATATTATTATGAATGCGCATGATTTTTGAAGCGCTCCATTCTGAACGTTTCGCGCTTGTTTTGCTCTAAAAAGAATTTTACAAAAGAAAAATCAACGCTGTTTTGAATTTTAACGTTTTCAAACAATGGAACACGTTTAAAGTACATACGATCCTTGTCCTTTTTAAAATACTAGGATGCTAGTACTGTTTATTATCTGCCTTAACAACTCTTCTTCTTCTAAGTCGTATTTCCTCATGACTGAGGGTCGGGGAAACACACGACGACTCTCTTCGCAGTTATAGTGGAGTGGTGTTGCCATTGCCTTCTCCATTTCACATACGAGTCCGACCACAGACGGTCAATGACGTAGATATGCAGTTTTCCTCACGATGTTTTCCTTCACCATCAAAGCACGTGATATTAGTTGGTGTTATACTAACTGCACATAAATTGAAAAAATTCCTTGGTGCAGGCCGGATTCGAACCCGTTACCTCCGGAGTAGAAGGCGGGCGTTCAAACAACTAGGCTATCACGGCTCTCTTAACGGCTATAATTATAAAAAAAAATCATCACTCGTTACATTTATTTCATCATTTATTAATACCAGACATACTATTTAATGTAAATTAATTTCAAATTTACATTTTTAAATAATACCTAGTATATTATTATCATCAGCAATGAAAGGTTAATGATATCTGTTACAAACAATCCAAACCAAAGAAATCGTACGTTCATATATTTTTCTTCCTATTATATGTAATATTAAATCAGTTATAATTACCGTAGTAATTTCACTAACTATCATCTTTCAATATTGAACGTAGTAACACTTGCACTCAACTGAATAGACGACAGAATTACGAGTATCCCTTGTCGCAGTATTTACAACTAGTATTAGTAAATCGCAACAGGAAAGTAAAAGAAGAATGTGTACTTGTTCGTTATCCGAAAAGTTGATGAAGGAAACAAAAAAAAATCTCGTATCCATTATGTAATAAATACGTTGTCGTACAAAGTTGCCTGGATCTCAGCCAAAATGTACCACTTAACTAAGTGCTAGGCAGGCTTTTCCTTTGTGATTCACTGTGTTTGTCATCTCTAGCACTTGACGGTCTTTTTATGCGTAAATACCGATAGACCTCTTTTCTGTACCAACTGCATATTTTAACCGCTCCAATGGCTCAATAGCTTATAACATAACAAGGAATACTCTGATTCAATTCCGATGTTACATTTTGATTAGTGGACGAGTTTTTTTGACTAGCTCGTATAAATCTATTGCAATAACAGCATCGGTGTGTTTCAGCTGTCAATATATGAGAGCCGGAATGTTCTTAGCATACTTCTAATCTTTATCACTTAATATTACATGAAATTGAAGTTAAATGTTAGTCTATTGTCGATACAAAAATCTAAACAGGTAGTCATACATATTTCTTAAAAATTATTATAAATCGTTTAAGCAGATTTCACTGCAAAACCTATTTCTATTTCCAAATATTCAATAGTAAAGTTTAATGTATTCAAGTTCGTAGATAGTAAAGTGACTAAAGTAAAGAGATTGATTTTTTTTATATTTAGCGGAGCGACGAGAAAAGTAAGACGTTCATATGATAGTTAATAATATGCTAATAGTGTAGGGCTGGTTAGGATGATACACTTCATCATTCTTGTTACTCCAGTAATTTCGTCACAAAGCGAAAATCGCAATACCCTCAGTCAAACGTCTTAACCTTTGGTTAGTTAAATGAAAGTGAAATCGGATAAGATGACCGTGACCGTTGATTTGTAACAAATACTTTGTAAGGATCAAAACAAGCTTATCTCCGGAAAGTGAAACACAAACACACTTCTCTTTTATTGACTTTTCCTCTATAGATTTTCCTCAAGCAAAAAGTGTATAAGATTAAATGAATGTCACAACAAAGGAAACATCTGGAGTATTCTATCTTTATTGTATTGCTTTTACTTAAGTTTTTGTACCCAATTTTCATGTTATTCTACAACATTTTGGATTACAAAGGCTTACTGAGAGAAATATCTAAAATCCAATTCGCAAAATTGATTAGTATAAATCATATAAATGACATATGAAAATATTATTCTTTATCAAAAGTAGTTTGATTTAAAGATTGTTTGATCTAAAAATTATGAGAAAAGTAAAAAGTTAAGAAATACTCCAAAAAATCACAAAAGACTAATAAAAAATAAATCTAATCAAAGTAATGTTTATATCAAATGAAGTTATATTTGTTTGGATATAAAACAAACACGTCTGTCAATATAAAAATTTATAAGAAAAGCAAATGTGAAATGAAACAGATAAATCCGAATAAGTGTATTTAGAAGCGGATCAAGTAAAGACTGAAGTTAATTTGGTTCATAGCCAATATGATCTAGATAGCTACTTGCGATTCTGTAGTCACAAGTTCGTATTCTTCTTTGGATTATTTTTCTAAATCATCTTGTATGCAAACCTAAAAACAGTAATTAATAAGAAGCATGTTAAAAATTTGAATATCACAACTAACCTTTTATTGATGTCTCATCATTATTATAGCTAATGTAAGTCCACTGCTGGACTTATGCCTTCTTCTTCTTAAAGTGCCTCTCCATTACTGGAGGTTGGCCTTATGCTTATGCCTTAAAGCTATATTAATTTTAAACTTTCAATTTTAGCTTTATCCAGCTCTGTCGGATAACTGAATTTTAATTTATAATGAACGTCTTCAAGTAGTTCCGCCGGGCCGGGTCCAACTGGTTATCTAATAAATTCAGACACTTCCGCCAAGAGCAGAAATCCTAAAATTTTATACAGATAATCCTTAAGTCTTTTTGTCTTAAAGAAATTACTTTCGATGTAAACAAATAAAAAAAGCTGAAACAAAATTAAGTCATGTATTTAAGGGTTAACGTGCCAGAGATGAACATATATATACTTCTGACACAAAACTCATAGATAGCGGGTTCTATTTCGACACCTATCATTATCATCAGGCGATAGACGTCGGCTACTGGGTATAAATCTTTTCCCAAGATCTCTTCACCAATCAGTCCTGTGCTGCCCACACCTGACGGTTTCTTGCGACCTTCACCAATCTTGTGGGTGACACTCAAATGACCAGCAGCTTAAAACATCATCACGGATCAAGTCGGGTGAATTCCAGTCAACCGGTGTTTTCTTTAAACAACGTTTTGGTTAATTATAACTGCCTCCGTGGTGTATTGGCTAACCGCTTGCCTAGTAACACGGAGCATCCAAGTTCAATTCCACTTGTTATAGAGTTTGATTTAGTAGGGTTTTTCGGAACGGGTCTTGGCTATGTAACAACTTCATTTAGTTAATCTGCCATCATAACAGCATTGCGTCATGTGCCCACTGTCCGAAAAACCGACTCTCATCCGAGATCCGATTTAAAAAATAGTAAAGAAGTTTATTTTTATCCGTCGCACTCCAATCCTTGGAGTTGGCTAATTTAACTTGTCCAATTTACGTTCTGAATAACTTTCTGCAGAGACTCGAGGACTTTGCATCAAGTGAACAAAATTGCTTCAAATGATATTCAAAACCAAAAATTTTCAATTTCATTTGTTGATCAAAACAATCATAATATTTAAAAGGCCGTAAAGCGAAAAAAAATATCTAGTACTACCAAATTTTTCTAATTTAATATTCACAAATTTTGGAACTTTTGTTGTGAAAGTAGTTTGCAGAGAATGGAATTTGCGATGATACTAACATCTACAAATGAAATTAAATCAGAACGTTTTGAACATATGACGTAAAATGCATTCAATTTGAACTTGTTCAAAAAATTAACAAGGTTTATATTCTAAGTAATAAGAACTGACGCTGACTATTTTGATAAATACAATAGTTCTCTGTTTAGACCAGCGATTTCTTAAGTGGAAGTAGTCGTGATGGTTGCCAAATTTCTCGAGGAGACGGCACTTTAAGAAGACTATTCTGATAATCGATAGGCGCAAGGTATGACGTAAATGAATGAAATATAAATTTGTTGAATTAACTTCCATCAACCAAAACGCCCCCTGCTGAGGATAAACTTCTTAAAGTATTTCCACACTGGCTCATCCTGTGAGACAAAATATCCTTTGCTGATATATAATAGATCTCCTTGAGTCAGAGACTTATGAATAACCAGACCAGCACAGGCCACAGTGGACTAATGAGAACAACCACAGAAAAAGAGAAAACGCATTTCCTGAAATTTATACCAACATACTGTGCGAGAACGGCAATTACTAAAAATTATGAAAGCAACAGTTGATATCAATAGTCTGATTGATAATGATTAACTATGACGAAGATCAGATCACAACAAAGATAAAGGTAATAGAAATTATCAAATTAATAATAAAACAGAAACTAACAAAACACTATACCATCGTAATAATAACAAAATGTAATATGAAAATCTGTACAAGCGAATTAATTAAAACTTTCCGAAACAATGTTACGAATATGTTACAGTTGCTAAAATTCTGTAAGCGTCGAATAAAAAGTTTATATTGAATTGCTTTCCAACGAGGGGCGTGAATCATAAAAGTAATATCTGAAGCCGACGCGAATTCGGAAAGTTTCGACCTAATTAAGAAACGCGTTGCTATTTTTTTCCTCATACAGGTTATACGAATTGACAGGAGACTTAAAAGAGACAGTTTCCATTCACCACAAATAATTTAAAATAATTATTTGAACGTTGAAAGAGAGAAAAGAAGAGATGACGAAAGAAAGAAGGGAAGTATTTTTTGGTACAAGACGGATACTCCTAACTTTGATGTTCTTCCAGACAACGATACTAGAAAATAAAAAATAATCATTGCACCACAATCTTCTGAAGATGATGATGATGATGAATAACGCAAATTAACACATCACGTCGTAATCACGCAACAAAATCTTTCAAATCAAACTTAAATTATGGGAGTACGGTAGAACTGTTTATCGGATAGTAAGCAACAACTTCCGAGGTGGAAGTTATGTTATCAATTGAATGGATTATGCATGAGTCGAGTTTAAACTTATGCTTGTCTGTTCAGTGCATTAGCACTATGACGTCGCTGTGCAGTGGCTAAAATAATTGCTGATGACACAGTCTTGGAATTTAAAATTAAACCTGACCATATTTGGTATTAGATAAGTGATAAAGTTTCTTTGCTAGTTTGTGAGACTTTCACGCCTGGACCGCAGAATCCATTATGACCAATTTTAGTATTTAGATAGATGGGACTATGGATAAAATTGAAGCCTACTTTTAATCGATTAAATTTATAAAGGGAGGTGATCGTGATTTCGACTTGTATGAAACTTTTATAAATGACCTTTCTCTTTCTTTCTCTTCTCTTTTCCTTTGAATAAACATTTTCTTTCTTTCTTTCTCTCTTTTCATAGCCATTATCCCATATGGTAGTGGGTCAGCTTTCTTTATTTTTCTTCTCCACTTCGCCCTGTCGTCAACATCATCGTCAGTCACTTGGCTCTCTAACATGTCTCTTGACATTTTTCCACCTTGTCTTGGGTCTGCATGAAGGTCTTTGACCAGGGAGGAAAAGCTACAGAGGTAAATAGCCATCGTAGTCAGACAGCCTTCTTTTAACGTGGCCATACCATCGCAGCCTACTCTCTTGCATCTTGTCAGCGATGTCTTGTTATGAAACTTTTTTAAATGTCCGTTTTGTTTTAATCTTTATAAAAGTTGCGTTGTGACGGTCTAACCGTATACCGCCGATTAAAATGGCCGTTGGGAGAACTTTGAAAGGTTTTAATATTACTACGTATTTAATAGCCATTGTCGGTAAAGTGGCACAAAAGGAAAGAAGAGGTTTGAAAATGAATAGACAGTGTTGATGGTTCACTTTACTTTTGCTGCATTTCCATTGTAAGTAAGCCTTTTGTAAGTTTCTCAAAGGACAAGGAAAATGTGAAAGTGCTTTGAAATACTCAGTGCAATTTAAATATTTACCAACTTTCAACTTAAACGTTCGGATTAACTTAAAAACAAAAAATAGTTTTCTTATTAATTACATTACATCAAAATGGCTGATGGATATGTAATGATTATGTATTAAATTTGATTTTACAACACAGAACTGCACTTTTTAATAACATCCCCGTCTTCTATATAAAGCCAATGGTAATGTTTACTACTGACAGGCAGTAAGAATTGTTTGAGATTTTTGCTGGTCAGTAACAGCTCTCAATGAAGACGAACAATTCAACTGATTGTATAAGTCTCATCCTCACAATGTAGCCCTTGTTAGGATATATACAATCCACCATATCTTTATCTGGTCATATGGTATTTATTATCACCCCAGTAATTTCACTAGCTACAGCGCCCTTCAAATTGGAACACAGTAATATTTACACACTACTGTTTATACACTACTCTCTGTATAATGTATATCAATTTGTATTATTTCCAGTTAAATTGCAGTGATTATGTACGTTCGTGCTCGTTAATGTTTTCATTCGTAAACATTTTATATTTCAAATGATCTTTTCGCGTGTAAACTTTAATGAGGAATTCAAAAGTAATTTCTGACTTTTTTACAATGAATATTGTATAGTATGTTTAATGAAAACTTGTGTATACTTTATATATATAGAGAGAGAGCGTAATACTTGTTCATGATACGAAAACTTATGTGTGATAATGATGATGACGGTGAGTTGGTTGCGGTGCCGGTGATGAAGTTGGATATACTTAGATGTGAAAATTTCATTATCTTTAAAGTTTAAGGTTTGTTATATACACTCCCGGACACATCTATCGGTCCACCTAGTGTTTAAAGTTTTAAAACGGTGCCTAGCTAAAAATAAATGTTAGCGTGGAGCAAAAAGTTTTAATGCAGTTTTAAAGCTGATTTTTGGTCAACCTTTATGTATTTTTTTTTTAATTTTGAATTCAGGATTATGAAACAAAACGAAAATTCGAGTCTGTTCATTGTTTTCAATGACCCAGGAATGGAGAAAACTTTTTTATTTCACACAAGTAGGATTTTTTTTTGATGTCTCCGATTATTGGTTCCATAAAAAGGCAAATCTAAACTTTGAGCCAGTTTTGACCTAAAAATATGGATACTCTACTCTGCCTGAAATTGTCGCCCAAGCTGTAAAACTTCTGCCGGCCAAATCAATTCGAAATTACAAAAAAAAATAAAAAAAAACATACATAGGAGTTGACCAATAAATCTGCTTCAAAACTGCATTAAAACTTATTGCTCCGCCTAACATATATTTTAGCTAGACACCGTCGAAACTTTAAACACTGGGTAGTGGGCCGTTAGGTGTGTCCGGGAGTATATATAAAGGAATTTACTATCATTCCAATAATTACAATTATTTCTTGTTTTACGAGATGACGGGACTAGTAAAACGTTCACCTGATGGTAAGTGATACGCTTGCCCATGACAACGTAGTACTAGCTAAGATGGTGTACACTGCACCACATTGAACTCGTCGCTTTGATACAAAGTGTTGAGTCTCGTTAACCCAGTAATTTCACTAGCTACAACACAGTAATGTTTCCACACTACTGTTTGGAACAGAAATAGGAGCTGCGGTGGTACCTAGACGGTCTCCGATAAAAGAGACCTACCAGCAGTAAATATAATTAGCTGCTTCCGTATCATACAGAGTTATAAACTTGAAAATATTTGTGAAGGTTAAGTATTAAAATTATTCTACGAGAATTAAGTAATAGGAATATTAAGTGATCAAATTTAAAAAGAAATTTCGCAGAGAAGTAACAGAAACATGAGGATGCTTGTTCCAAATAGAGGATGGAGAAATCACTACCATTTGTACCAACACATGTAGACAGGAATTCAAAGTTATATTAGTAAGTAAAGAGACATGTTTCAAAATATTTTGTAAGATTTTTCCTCTTTCATCTGAATAACAAACGTGAAGCGGAATGCTTAGCGTTTCACCGACATTTTCAGGCGTTTGCTGTATTCCCAATGAATAAATAAATAGACAAACAGAGATCTTCCGCGCTATTTTCCAATGGTATTCAGTTTACGTTTTAATTTAAAATCTTCCCCTTACTGTTCAATTACTGTAATGGAATCTATTTTCGCAGAGCTTTTTTGCTACTAACGAGAATAAGCTTAAAGTGAATCGTTATTGTAGTTACGTGAAGATATTTAAACAAACTTTTAATGAAGCTTGCTTAAGAACAGCCAACTATTGGAAGACCTGTCTAATGACAGTCGAATTACCTGAGAGAAGTTCGGCTATTCGTTAACACTACTTTTACTAGTTGGTCTCCTAGTTAAGATGGTATACATTGCTCTACATTGCGCTCGTCGTATTGAGACATAAGGTGTTAAGCCTCGTTACCCCAGTAAATACACTAGATTACAGCGCCCTTCAAACCGGAACACAGTAATGTTTGCACACTACTATTTGGTGGTTGAAATAGGAGCTGCGGTGGTACCCACCCAGACGGTCAACGGGAACAGAGACCTACCACCTGGTGAGGTAGGTTCTATCTTCACTGAGGAGTAGTAACAGAGAAACCATCGCGAGGAAATCAACATGTTCTAAGAACAGCTTGTCAGGATAATTCACCAATCTAAGATAATCAATTATTCATTTGATTATAAAACAGACTCTTTACAAAAGCGTTTAACATGAAACAAATAACTTAAATGGAAGATCAAATAATACTTTACTCGTAGAAAGTAATTCTGTTCAGGATTCACAAGAAAATGATATTCGCGAAATGTAAACGGAAATGCAATGAAACAGTTTCGAATATCACGTTTAATGAAAAGTCTAAAGTCCGCGAGTAACTTGATGCTTAAGCAAAGACGTGCAACGCCGTGTTGGAATCAAGTTAGAAAATTTACTGCGAATTGATAAGGAGGCTGTTATATTTTATGCTTTTGTATTTTGTAAGTCATTGACAAGTAATAAATTTAATTAATATTTTAAATGTAACTATGTTTATTTAATTTTAGTTCGACGATAACTTATTTTAATTGTAATTTAGTTTACTTCAATAACATTATTGTAGACAAAGTTGAGCTCAAAGAAAGACAAACAAAAAATTGCTTTTCTTGAAAACATTTTCATGGTTATCTTTTTCATTAGAATGAATTTGGTAGACAGATGAAATATGGATCCTTCAGAGTTCAGTTTCATGATTTTTTTTATTTTTCAAATTCAAAGGTGTCAAATTAAAAAATAGTGATTTTTTGACCTTTTTTTACTTTTAATCTCTCTCATGTGATAGATTCAGCGTAAGAGACTGATGCGCTGACTTAAATACTCGGTAACGCTTGTAACTTTTAAACCGGTAGAGCTACATGGATAGTGTTTTAAGATGAAATGAAGTATAGGATATGGAGACTAGGAATACGAAATCAAAAATCTACAGCTCTTCCAGTTCAGGAGATGTGAAAGTTCAAAGTTAGCACTGTGGAAAGAGGAAAAGCGAAAAAAGAAAAAAATTGCACAGAATCGAACTCATGACCGTTGTGTCCAGAATGAAAATTAGCTTCTAGACCATTCCTACACATTCTAATCTTATAAGGTAATAGATATCCGGATAAAAACTACGCATGCGACGTATTTCCGGTTTGATTTTATTTTAATAACTAATCTCCATGATTTCTGCCCAGAGTCTATTTAAGTTTGTCAATAAAACTTACAGACCCAACAAGAAAAAGACATCAAATTTAAAACTTCCACTTCTAAGAATACATTTTTAAGATAATTGGACTAATTGACCTCATAAATAAAGAATGAACACGACCTCCTTGGCTGATGTCCTCATAAGTGGCCCTTTACGAAATGTTCCGACAACGGACTTGTTATACAAATCATCATAATTAACAATTGAAATTTTCCTTTAGATTCTATTATTACGGGAATATCTTGTTACCGTAACAGCTAACATTATTACTTAGCGTACATAATGTGGCTTTATGTTTTAATAAAACCCAACTTTAGTTTTACTTTTTACAAACTGTTTATTCACTTGTTTTATCGAATCATGGCAGAATGTGTCAAATTTAAATTATCTTCTAAAATCATTTAACGGTAACAATGAAGTAACCTCTTTCGTCTTAACATTAAATACTCCATGATCGGTCGCTCTTACAGGCCGAAACATTACTTTTGCATTAAAATTTTCACTGTTCAATAATAATAAATACAGTTAACATAAATTTATGTTCTGCACCAAAATGATGCATCACGATCAGTATTCTACTGTTTTTAGTTTACTGTGGTAATATTAAATCGATGCTTTAATTTCATTTCTTCTATATCGTCATCATCAAATGATAAGTCGTCTACTTGAAACCAGTAGTCTATATATACAGCCTAAATAACGTATATATTTATATAAGCAGTCATCCTATAGAACGATGAAATTCTCACTTAGCAACTAATAAAGTCTGTTGTAACTTAAACGAAAACAAATATGAAAAGTGATGATGATTATACGTTTGTGTTAGTAATATTATCGCTGAATTTCAGTAGAATCTTGGTTTATATGAACAGCGTTTTATTACTTAAGTAAATACACTTAGTAAAGGCAAGGCTAGTTTCTTTTCAGAAAATTCTTTAGCATCTATAAAAGAAACTCATGAGATATCATTGGTTATATGATTCAGCATCAAATAAACAAGTTACATATAAAAGAACTCTTAACTTAGTAGAATCATAATGTTTTCAGTTCGTTAAATTTAAGTTAATATTCATATTTAAAAAATACAGTTTTTATAAATGTACTCGTTAACATTTTTTAAATTTAATGGATAAACGTACGCACGTCAAAGCTTTTTGAAATATTCAACACGTATTTCTTAAAAGAGTAGCTTATACCGAAAGCTTTAGCAATAGTCGACTATATTTTAATATTTATGCAAATGAATATAAAGTTGAATTTGCTTTGAATTCGTATAAAAATATGAGTAAATTCAAAGCAAGTTTATTATGTGTAATACTTCATTGTGCAAACTTATACCGGTGTCACAGACAGATGTCGCTAGTAATAAAGGGAAGTGCAAATATGCAGTACAGCAACCGTAGACGTGTGCTATGCAAATATCATACGTAAAAATGTAGTCGTCGGTGACTTCATTCAAACTACATCATTATGGATCAGTTAAATACTTCACAGACTAAACATTTTAAATGATAATCAATGTTACTAAGTTATATTTGAAATCCAACTTCGAATAGTTCGGAAATAGTTTTGTCATCTCTCATTTCTGTTTGTAGTCAACTGAAACTGGTAACTACTAGAATGATTTATCAGAATTCGCTACTAACTTGCTCCTGTAATACATAAGTCACTTATCCGTTTCCGGAATCAAAGTTATAAAGTTTTCACTCAACTTGCTATCTTTACATTGTAAATGCCGTAACAGTCAAGTGTAAGCTGTTTAAGTAAAAAAATAATTAGCGGTTGTTAAGTCTGATGGGAGCTTAAAAAAGAAAGAAGTAGCAATTTGCATGTTGCATATAAATTATCGGCTCCGCAACGCAACAAAGGGTATGACGTATAAATTGCAAACTGCAGCGCGATACCGCCGCGGGGTAGCGGCTATAAACGTATACCTCATAACTTCAAGGCGTTATCATATCAATGAGATAAATCATTTTAATCTTTTATAATGGATTTCTAAAAGATTTTAGTCGTATCACACGTTTACGTCCAATTAAAATCTTAACAGATTTTCCAACAGTAAATAAAAGTAAGTAACAAAGTGAAGTAAAACTTCGCGAGGAAACCGACATGTTTTAATTAGTAGTAAGTTTGTATGGGTAGTCATAATAATATAAAAAGATTATGAAACATGCGGTGGAAACGAAACTTTGTGTTTCGGTTAATTTGTGAGAGAATGAGATGAATACTGTGAAAATAGTAAACGGAGAGAGAAAGAGATTTCTTTATTTATGGAAAGAATGAAAGAGATTAGATAGACAATTGTATATAAAAATTATTAACTTTTCTTATAATTTTTAAGTTCTAAGGTCTCTTATGAGGTAGAGTAGTGAGGATATGAACCACAGCACAAAGAGGAGACGAACGATACGGAAATTATTTAGAAAAGCGTCTCATCTCATTCTATCATAGCGTAAACACTTATAGTTGTCTCATTTGCTTTACACCGCACTAAAACAAGTTTTACAGAAAACACTTTTGAGGTACATATGTAAAATCACTAGCTCATGAAGTGTTTTAAAAAAAAATGTCAGCAGAGACCTGTAACATAATTATAGGGATTGTCCCTTGTCCAATAAAATGTAATTTTGAAGAATTGTCTTACGTTTGTCCAACGGCGTAAAAATTACTAAAGATTTAAGTAATAACGAACAGACGATTTTAAAACATATTTACGCTGATGTTTAACTAATTTTACAATCAAATGATTATAAAACGACATCGCGGCGATATACACTCCCGGACACATCTATCGGCCCACCTAGTGTTTTAAGTTTCATCGGTGTCTAGCTAAAAATAAATGTTAGGTGGAGCAATAAGTTTTAATGCAGTTTTAAAGCTGATTTTTTGGTCAACCTTTATGTATGTTTTTTTTTTAATTTTGAATTCAGGATTATGAAAAAAAAGACGAAAATTCGAGTCTGTTCATTGTTTTCAACAACCCGAGGATGGAGAAAACTTTTTATTTCGCACAAGTTGGATTTTTTTTTGATGTGTCCGATTATTGGTTCCAAAAAAGGCAAACCTAACTTTGAGCCAGTTTTGACCGAAAAATATGGATACTCTACCTGAAATTGTCGCCCAAGTTGTAAAACTTCTGCCGGCCAAATCAATTCGAAATTACAAAAAAATTAAAAAAACCTTCATAGTGGTTGACCAATAAATCAGCTTCAAAACTGCATTAAAACTTATTGCTCCACCTAACATTTATTTTAAACTAGACACCGTCGAAACTTTAAATACTGGGTGGTGGGCTGATAGATGCGTCCGGGAGTATATATATATCAGCGCCATATAACGGTAAGTCTTACTATCGCTATGTTATGTTAGAACGAAATCGTAACCATTTTAAAAGATATGTTACAAAATTTCATCATTCATTAATTTATCATCGTCTTATATTTTTTATATATATGTGGGATTAAGGCGCTAAAAGAAACAGCTACGACGTTACTGTTAATATTTTATTCCTTAAAAACATCATTAAATCGTTTATACTTTTAAAACACAAATCTTTAACTTATTCTCTTCTTCTTCTTCCCAATTGATGGCATGAGCACGGTTTGTGCGAGAGCCAATATCATGTGTAGACGTATAAAATAAAAGGATACAAATTCTTAAAAAACTGTCTGCGTGGTCAATTCATCCGCCGTGTTTCAAGCCCTCTTTATTCTCTTCATACGTTCGTCTTTTCTCTCTCTGACAGCTTTATTGACATTCCTCTACTTCTTCCTTTTTATTCACCTAAATTTGCACGAGAGTAGGAGACCTGGTGACCTGTAACACGCGTTTATTACCTATCACAGGCACCAGCGATCCACAACCATATGTCTTAATATATGCATAGCTTAAGATTTTTACCTATTTTTTTTTTTGTAATTGTTTGTGGTGACAAATAAAAATCTATTTTATTTATTTTTATTTATTTAAAAATGGTCTTCCATCCGATATAAAATTACATTTAAAATATTAGAGCTTTACCATCAATGGCCTAGAATAAAAAATATTGGACGATGATAAATTAATGAATGATCAAATTTCGTAACATATCTTTTAAAATGGTTACGATTTCTTACATAACATAGCGGTAGTAAGACTTACCGTTCGGCGTATCGCTGCTGTGAATAGTACACGAGACGGCTGCGACTCCTCGTTCATTATTCAGCGGAATCTTCTTCAGCGACAGATGTGACCGATTTTCAATCAAAGATATCTGAAAAATTTATTATTTCATACGTAAGATGTCTCATGTCCCAAGTAATTTCAGCTACAACACCTTTCAAACCGAAAAACAGTTATATTTGCCTAGTACTATTTGGCAGTAGAAACAGGAGCTGCGGTGGTAATCTAGTTAACGGTAATTTCACTTTCGTAAAATTAAAAGAACAGACTTCAGTCAAATTTAGTAATTTCAAGGGTACAAGGTTATTTCAATCCTTTTAAATGTAGTTGAAGAAAGGTTAATTTCTATCTAATTGGCTATTATTCGTTTTTATCAAAGCAACCAGTTCTTATAACAATAATTGAGCAAATTACTTTCAAATTAACTAACAACTTACACGCGAAACGAACATTTGATATATTAACGGTAACATTACTAGTAACAAGCACGACTGAACATTACGAGCAGTGTAAATATATTAACACAGTACTATGTTAGATATTGAGAACAAATAATTGCGATTACAAGCTATTTGTTAAGAAAAATAGTTACTCAATTGACTTGTAAGAAACTGGAATTAATCGAGAATTAATATCTATATGCTATTATATTCCACAATAATACCTATTTAATAGTTGTATATATTATTTTACAAATGTATTTAAAATATTAAGAAAATCTATAATCCATAATTTTTGCAAAATTGATAATAATCAAGTAGTTGTATGATTATTGTAAAGATTGCGTAGCTGTCGTTTTCGTATAAGGTTAAGTCTCGCTGAAATTCAATTAGTAACTTAATGTCATTCGTAATATCTTCCGCTTCGCGAAGCTGTTTACAAAAGCGGGCAAAAGAAGTGCTTCGAAAAGAGATCGCTTTTCATCATTACATTTTCAGAACTATACTCCCGGACACATCTATCGGCCCACCACCCAGTGTTTAAAGTTTCGACGGTGTCTAGTTAAAAATAAATGTTAGGTGCAGCAATAAGTTTTAATGCAGTTTTGAAGGAGATTTATTGGTCAATCTTTATGAACGTTTTTTTTTTTTAATTTCGAATTGATTTGGCCGGCAGAAGTGCTACAGCTTGGGCGGCAATTTCAGGCCGAGTATCCATATTTTTTGGTCAAAACTGGCTCAAAGTTTAAATTTGCCTTTTTATGGAACCAGTAATCGGAAACATCAATAAAAAAAAAAACCAACTTTTGCAGAATAAATAAAGTTTTCTCCATTTCTGGGTCGTTGAAAACAATGAACAGACTTGATTTTTCATTTTTTTATACTACTTTGCGACTAGACGAGCAAGACGTTCGCCTGATGGTAAGTGATACGCTTGCCCATGACAACGTGGCTCTAGTTAAGATGGTATACACTGCACCATATTGCGCTCGTTGCTTTAAGACATAAGTTATTAAGTTTCGTTACTCCAGTAATTACACTAGCTACAGCCTTTCCCTTCAAACCGGAACACATTAATGTTTGCACACCGCTATTTGTCGGTTGAAATAAGAGCTGCGGTGGTACCCACCCAGACGGTCTCCGGCAACAGAGACCTACCACCTGGTAATATATACCTGATAATCATGAATTCAAAAAAAATACATACCTTAGGGTTGACCAGAAAATCAGCTTTAAAACTGCATTAAAACTTATTGCTCCGCCTAACATTTATTTTTAGCTAGGCACAGTTAAAACTTTAAACACTAGGTGGGCCGATAGATGTGTCCGGGAATGTATTTTCAGCGAGCTACAACCAAAATTAGCTTAAAATCCTTCAGCTGTTATATATAATTTCATTTTACAAAATAACAGTTAATAAATAGTAGTATTTAAAATAAAAAAAAATATATATAATATAAATGTATGTACGAGTATTGTTTTCAAAGGTATGTGTTATGTATGTCATGGTTATGGTAATCGTTTACCATCACGAGTTGATCTTGACCTAGACAGTCGGTTTAGACTTTCCTAATGAAAATACAATTTGGTTTTAGTATAAAAATAAATAAATAAAAGAAATAAAAATTCTAAGTAAATACGAAATTGCTGACGAAATTATGCTTAAGTTTTTCAGCTTCTTTCTGTATTTACTCTTAACTATTTATCTGTGAAAATATTATGATTAAAGTAAACGAAAGTTAACACAAGAGCTGAAGGAGTAGCATTTGAGGATATGCAAATCGTAAGAGAACTTCACATTTAAGCTTCTGTTTTAATGCAAACGGCGGCGTTGGAGTTGTTTTGTTGAATAAAACAACATCGTTTGTTTGTTACAAGTGATCTCGCGGCGAGTCCTTAAACAGATGAAATGTAAATACTTTAAGTTATATCGCTTAAGTTATTCACGTTTAAATATATTTTCTTACGCCACACGTCCCACAGAGCTTAAGCATCTATTGAAGGACACTGACATGTTGCAACAGCTTTCTTGGACATGTGACTTCTGCCAACTCACTTCACTCTTTACAAGTGAGAGAAAATCTCTAATCCCAGCTATGGGAATAATATGAAAGAGATATATTTAAAAAAATAACTAGATCTTTGTGTTGGTATATTAAATTATAGATCCTTTTACTCTCTATCATCATTATGTATAATTTTACCAGGTGGTAGGTCTCTGTTGCCGGAGACCGTCTGGGTGGGTACCACCGCAGCTCCTATTGCAACCGCCAAATAGTAGTGTGCAAACATTACTGTGTTCCGGTTTGAAGGGCGCTGTAGCTAGTGTAATTACCAGTAATACCCCAGGGTAACGAGACTTAACACCTTATGTCTCAAGGCGACGAGCGCAATGTGGTGCAGTGTGTATCATCTTAACTAGCACCACGTTGTCATGGACGAGCGTATCACTTACCATCAGGTGAACGTCTTGCTCGTCTCGTCGCATAGTAGTATAAACAAAAAAATCTGATCGCATCAGCGTAAGAGACTGATGCGCTGACTTAAATACTCCGTAACACTTAACTATTAAATCGGAACAGCTACATGGAAACTCTTTTATGATAAAATGAAGTACAGGCTAAGAATATGAGAAATCCGAAATAAAAAGTTTTTAACTCTTCCCGTTAAGAAGATTTGAAAGGACAAAGTCAAAGCCAAAAGAAAAGCAAAAAAAAAAATTTCAGTAAGAAGCGAACTTGTGACCTTCGTGTTCAGCATGAATATTATCCGCTAGACTATTCTGACACATTCTAATCTTATAAGGTAATAGAGATCCGGATAATAAGATTCAAGCGTCGTCTTTCCGGATTAATTCCTTTTATTCTAGAACTTACTACTAACGAAGATAAACACATATAAGATTTAAATGAGTACTACATGTATTGAAGTAATAATCTTATTATGACTCAAATCAATTTGGAGGACGTTGTAACTTATTTATTTATTTATTTAAAAACTTTATTTGCACACAAAGAAACATGTACAAAAAGGCGGACTTAATGCCACAGGGCATTCTCTCCCAGTCTACCATAGGTTGAGCAGAGAAGATAAATAAGGGTGCATTATTTTTGTAGCTGAGTATAATTACATATAGTACAATATAAAACACAATAATAGTGGTGGACACAACTATGATTGGTACATATGTTATAGGAAAGGTTAGTTGGCTGAAGCATACACATATATATAAATGATGGCTGATATAAGTACAGAAAAGGAGGAGAAGAGCATGCAACTTATTAGTTTTGAAACAGGAATAATGATGACTAGAAGTATCACCATCAGGTGAACGTTCGTCGATTTATCAAATAAAAAAACCTTTTAAGTGTGTTTACTTAATCACAGTAAATAAATGAATGACTACAGAATCATGAACTCGTACCATTTGCAACCGGTGGGGAAGTTATCAGATAAAATTATCCACCCTCATGCGAAAGGTATCATTAAACCGGTACAAGTTTTAAAGGATATTAGATTGTAATATCAAAATTTACTGTAAATTGGATTCCGAGAAAATCGCTTCGCGTTGTTTTCTTTCCAATGAAATATTTGTAAAGAGAAATTATTGAAAACGTATTCGGAGATTAGATTACGTTTGTTGTTTTGGTAAAATTACAAGTGAACATGGCTTATATATTAAAAATACTACTTACTTTTATAACGATTACATCAATGGGAACATCTTAACTTACTTTTACTTTCATTCTGATTAAAATTCCCAGAGATGGTATTATATTATAAGAAGAGAGACAAAGTTCATTCACTACGCTGATCAAGAGTGAGTTGATTTTAATAAACACAAACTTACTACTAAACAGTATCATTATCAATATTTGTACTAGTAAATAGTAAATATTAAAGCAACAGTAATAAAGCTGGAAAGTATATTCAATTCATCGACTCTCATATAATATTGTCAACACAGTAATGTAGTAACGGTAGATTTAAAACGGTGGTAGCCAGTTTGAGAAGCTGTACCACCAGTCTATCAACATAACTTAATTGTAACTTCGCATATGGCTTTAGAATCGAACCAGAGATCTCCATGTGAGATAAACGCTTACCCACTGCGCCATGAAGGTTACAAACTTAGTACTTCAATATTCTAGTCACGTCACAGTCTAGTCTAGTCAGTCAGTACCATCGCTTTATTGATTGATAAAAAACAATTCAAGTACTAACTACTGTAAGTATTTATATAATAGCATAGTATTTTTAATATCTGTTTTATATATTACGTATATAACACCATTTTCTTATTACTTTTGATATATTTCATTCAAGTAGACATTTCTTGTTGACAATAATACTGACACCTACGATTCAATCAATATTTTTGTGTTAAGCTTATAAGGTTACATCATCATCAGATCATTAACGTTTACTACTAAATATAGACTACTGTTGACGTTAGAGAAATTTATAAAAACGAATAAATTTCACAGTAAATTTAACACGACAACGGAGTACTACCAAAATTCAAGCGTATATTGACATTTGTAACTGGAGCGAATTGAGAACTGAACCTGTTCCATCTGTTGGTGTATTATGAAAAGAATTATCATATAAATATAAAGGGGAAGACATAAAAGACAAAAGCTTACGCATCAATAAATAGAATTGTAGGAATAATATTTTCGTTTCGTTCGCGTGGCGGAGGTGTCGGCAAATATCTTTTTCACGCCATGAACAAAGAGGTCCGCTTCACGTATATACTCGTATTTTATACCGGATTCAACCCGGAAAAGGATGTACTGTTTGTATATTATTTATTTGATATATATGACTACTTTAAATCTAGGTTTAAAGGTCTAATGTTTTAATAAACAAGCGACGGTGAATGATGTCTATAATTGGATTGAATCGATTCAGTTTTAAATTTGGGGTTTTTGTTAATCATTTCGTAAGAATCGCTATATCCGGTATGGTCTAGTGGCTAGGATACCTGGCTCTCACCCAGGAGGCTCGGGTTCGATTCCCGGTACCGGAAAATTATTTTTGTTTGTTGTAGCATTTTTTCGACAATCCTAATTATTTTTGATAGTTTAAAAAAATATATTTTCCCGCTATTGGGAATCGGGCTTTTCTCACCTGATGAAAGTTTTCGAAGGCTGCTGGTCTTAGAATGTGTCAGTTTTTGTTTAAAGTTTTCTTTTATTGTTGTAACTCGGGTTCGAACCCGAGCCTCATATACTTCAGAGTAGTATAGATGCTTTTAATAAGAACACAGTTGAAAAATATTCTCATACTCTATACACCCAAATTAAATTCTTCATCACATCTTCACCACAGCAAAACTGTCAAGAACTTACCATCAGAGAGCGGAAGATATGAAAGCGTTATTTAGAATTTGAAATGTTCGTCTCTCACAGAAACAAAGCCTGAATCTCCTCATTACCGTAAAACTCTGCTCCCGATATCATCGGCATTATTCAAATGTTCCCCGCAAATATATTTTCTGTTTTAACACGAACTCTTCTTTTTTCAATTAAACAGTAACTTGATTAACAAAATGTTATTATTATTATTATAAATTTCATTTACTCGTTAATAAAGGGATAGTTTACTGTTATATGTGAAGTTACTATAACTAATGAATAGTATTTTATTTGTATTTAAGATAGGATTTCTATGAACTTTTTAGGCTTCTACTAGACTAGTGCGCTTCACGACCAAGATCAAAAAAAAAAAACTCAAAACTCAAAACTCAAAACTCAAAACTCAAAACTCAAAAAACAAATTTATTCTTCGAAGCAATGAGACAAGCGAGACGTTCACCTGATGGTAAGTGATACGCTTGCCCATGAAAACGTGGTGCTAGTTAAGATGGTGCACACTGCCCCACATTGCGCTCGTCGCCTTGAGACATAAGGTGTTAAGTCTCGATACCCCAGTAATTACACTAGCTACAGCGCCCTTCAAACCGGAACACAGTAATGTTTGCACACTACTATTTGGCGGTTGCAATAGGAGCTGCGGTGGTACCCACCCAGACGGTCTTCGGCAATTGAGACCTACCAGCAGTAACTCAACAGTAAACTTAATTCTAAATTTTACCAGGTGCGCGATTTGTGGCGCCGGTCCATCCACTCTTTGAGGAGCGGACTCTATATCGCGGATATCTTCATGCGCGGAGCGTTGCCATCTCTCTACCTCTTCCGGAGGTGGAGCTACACCTCTAGCTCTGGTTCTGGCGCGCTCACTGTAGACCTCCGCTGGGACACGGGCGTCAAGGTCCCAGGGAGGGGTTCCAGCCAGCACGCATGCCGCCTCATGTGAGACCGTGCGGTATGCCCGAATTGCCCTTATCGCCATGACCCGCTGCACTCTGTACAACAGGGCCAGACTCTCCGCGGACAGGGCATCGGCCCACACAGGTGCTCCATACAGCGCCATCGAGCGCAGCACGCCAGTGTAAAGACTTCGGCATGCTGTCTTCGGTCCTCCGAGGTTGGGCAAGAGCCTTCCGAGAGCAGATGACGTCCCAATTAATTTAGGAGCCAAACTGCGAAAATGCTCTCGGAAGTTCCACCGGCTGTCGAGCGTCAGCCCCAGATACTTCATCCAGGGCTTCAACTCCACCCGGGTTGTAGCAAGGACTTCTTACTTAAGTGAGACAACAAAAGAAGTTACTTATTAACCTCATTCAAAAATGCTTTTTACCAAACGAATATACATACAAAAGACAAAAGGTTTTGAAAGTCAAAGCGAATTTTCGTGTAGTTTTAATCATCGCTTGTTACTCAACGGATATGGTGTCGTAACTACATTCGTGTACCTTTTATATTTGCGGTGACTACATTTGTAAAGCCCGCGAGCTTTTGATAAATTAAACGAGCGGCTGAGCTTAAGTTGGATCTAATTTGCAGGTCTACCTGGAATATTTAATCTACACTAAGCCGCCAAGTTAAATATTTTAATCTAGACTTCTTTTAGACTGTTTAGAATATTACATGACCATATAGTGCTTATTAGGATCAGGTAATTTCATTAACTGCCTCGCTTTTCAATACAGAACAGTAATATTCGCATACAATTGTTTGACGGTAAAAATAATACACTTAAGTAGTTACGCACCCCATAATTGTTTTTTTATTATTTTGTGTTTTAGCTTTAAACATACATATAACCTTTAATCTTCATAATTTTACCACTAACCCCCATTTTAAATAGCGAAATTACTACTCCAACAATGTACAGGTTTCAGTTATCAATCGATCAGTTCTCGTTAACTTAGTTACTTTTGTAAACCAACAGTACTCAACCCCGCCGACAGTTAATAAACTGAACTGAACTTAAAAAGTTAACGGCAGATGTTTTGTTATTTGTATACACTGATATAGTCTTCATTCCTCTTGCAGTCATAGTCCACATCCTGTACACTTACAATAAGTTAGTTGTTATTCATTTAACACACAATCCATTCACTAGAAATAATTTACATGGTAAGCAACGTTCGCCGGGTCGGATAGTACTCTTATAAAAATTATATAGTTTTTATAGTATCTACATTAACATAAACGTTTATTTTTTCCCGCAATATATTTATTTTTCAGAAAAATACTTCTTTTGCCGAAAAATATTATCAGAAGTTACCCAACTAAAATAATTTATATTTTGTTTATAAACATCGCAGGGTAAATATAACCGAAACGTACGAGCTGAGTTTTTTCAGTATTACATCAAAACACTCGCATTACAGTTCGTTAGCTATTTTTTCGTATAAACAAGTAATGACGTTGTTTTTTTATTAAAATTAGTAGGTCTAGGGGTTAGAAGGGTAAGATTATCTCGTAAAGGTAAACGAATCCCCTCATTATAAATCGTAAAAATGTTTTTTTACGACTTCAACTCACGAGTAAGCCATTTTTATAAAGTACTATCTGACCCAGCAAATAGTATTTTACCATATAAATTATTTCTAGTGAATATTTTGTATGTTAAATGATTAACAACTAAGTTATTGTAAGTGTGGGATGTGATCTATAACTGCAAGAGCTATGCAGACTATAGCGGCATAAACAAATAACAAAACACCTGCCGTTAACTTTTTAAGTTCAGTTCAGTTTATTAACTGTCGGCGGGGCTGAGTACTGTTGGTTTACATAAGTAACTAAGTTAACGAGAACTGATCGATTGATAACTGAAACCTGACAATTGTTACAGTACTAATATCGATATTGAAAATAGGGGTTAGTGGTGGAAAGGTAAAAATTAAGGGTTGTACATATTTTTTACGCCTAAACATAATAAACGAACATGCGGTGGGCCATTCTTAATACTTAGAGGTTTTAAAATTAGTCTACGACCTATTCTCAGACCTAATAAATTTACATAAAAATCGGTCGAGCCGTTTCAGAGGTGTTTACAAACACTGTGACACACTAGAATTTTATATATATAGATTATATGATTTAATAGACAACTGTGTACTAACTTTTTCATCGCATTAAAATAGCAAAGCTTTTAGCTTTTTTTTTATTTCCGTTCTATACACGGCTACTAAAAAAGCTAAGTAATAAGGAAGTATCATTTTTATGGTAATAAACTTTTCATCTTGTAAAAAAGAAATTGCGAAAAAGATTTTGGAAACTTGAACGCTAATGTTACTCAAAATACTTTTGGTGAGGACAAAATTAAAGAACATCCAATTTTTTTCTGGGCATATGTAAAATCTAATAATCTTTCTGGGCCCCAAAAAATAACAATGTTTTATCTAATGGTAAGGATATCTACGAAACTTTCAATTGATATTTGAGATAATAATAAATCTCTTATCACTATTCCCTACATTGAAGTTAAGTATTTTCGGCTAATTATTAGAAATAATTATTACATCTCAATTATCGTATTACAAGATAAGGATAGGAAACTTCTTGATGCGAGCAGCGCATTATGAAGGTCCACAAGTAAAATAAGTAAACGTTGATCGGCTGATGATAATCACCATTAAACGAGCTGTTGAGGATTCTTAATTTCCTTCAAAAGGTACATCGCCCTTCAAATCAAAACTCAAATAGGACGCTTAACCGTTACTGGTGGTAGGTCTCTGTTGCCGGAGACCGTCTGGGTGGGTACCACCGCAGCTCCTATTGCAACCGACAAATAGTACTGTGCAAACATTACTGTGTTCCGGTTTGAAGGGCGCTGTATCTAGTGTAATTACTGGGGTAACGAGACTTAACATATGTCTCAAGGCGACGAGCGCAATGTGGTGCAGTGTGTATCATCTTAACTAGCGCCGCGTTGTCATGGGCAAGCGTATCACTTACCATCAGGTGAACGTCTTGCTCGTCTCGTCGCTTCGAAGTATAAAAAAAAACCAAAACGTAATTGAGTATATCGACTTGATACACGAGTTCTTACTTCTAAAACTTCAACAGCTACGGCGCCTTTCAATCTAGAACAGTAAAAAAATGATGCTTAAATAACGCATAATTGAGTACATTTTTGACATATGAGACGAACCTTCTTTAATTTAAGTAGCTACACCGCCCTTCGAACCAAAATTTATTGAGACAGGGTACATAACTAACAAGTTATTGAATTAATAATCTTGATATATAAAATGGTAACTCAATGTCTTTACTAGCTACAACGCCTGTCAGTAAACTTATCAATTCAAACTATTGTTAATTTAAATTTTTTTTAATTATTTAACTTATTATTAAGAAAAAGGAGCTGCCGTATTACCTAGACGGTTTTAATAGAGATCTACCAGTAACCGCTACAGCGCATTTCATACTTAAACGCAGTAATGTTTACACTACTACCTAGATATGCCAAATCTGAATTCAGTTCTGCTAATTACCGTTTGTGTAATAAGTTTCGGCCTATCTAGAACATTATTGTGCTTCAGGGATTATTTTGTAGCGCAAACGATTTTTATCGCATTAATCGTTTAACTACATAGATTTTATCAATTACTACGCTTGTGTATATAAGCTAGAATTACTAGTAACATTACAAGTAGATTTGTTTTTATAAAATATATATAATATTTTCATGAAGCTCCGAGTAGAGCGAAAACAAAGCCAAGTGACGCGAGTTGATAAATTGCGTGATTTCACTAACTACAGCGCCTTTCAATCTAGAACAGTAAAAAAATGATGCTTAAATAACGCATAATTGAGTACATTTTTGACATATGAGACGAACCTTCTTTAATTTAAGTAGCTACACCGCCCTTCGAACCAAAATTTATTGAGACAGGGTACATAACTAACAAGTTATTGAATTAATAATCTTGATATATAAAATGGTAACTCAATGTCTTTACTAGCTACAACGCCTGTCAGTAAACTTATCAATTCAAACTATTGTTAATCAGAAAAAGGAGCTGCCGTATTACCTAGACGGTTTTAATAGAGATCTACCAGTAACCGCTACAGCGCCTTTCAAATCACAACGCAGTTCAATACACTGCTTAACTCACACCTCATTGAGTTCATCATTATGGGACACGAGATGATACGCCTCGTATATTATTAGCTACAACAGCCTTCTAACTAAAACAGAGTAAGATCTACGCTTAACTATATTTATATTTATATTGTTATTTGTAATTTTATTTTATAGGATCTGTACTTATCAGAGTTTATTAGAGTTATGTTGTTATTAGTTTTAGATAGATTTTCCCCATTTTCTTACATTTATAATTAATAAATTAAAAATTTCTTTCTGCGCTTTCCAACATACTTAATTAATGTACAATGAAACTTCATTTAGCCTTACATACTCTAATCAATTAGAATTTAATATAAATTGTTAACGCTGTTGGTTTCAATAAATAAATAAATAAACTAATACCTTATTGAGTTTACCACCTAGACACTAGACAGCACATTGAGAAATTTTATTAGCTACAGCGCCTTTCACATCAGAACTCAGTAAGATAGACTGCTGACTAAACACCCCATGAAATAATTTTGAACGCGGAGGATATTATGTAATACGTCTCATAATTTCACTAGCTACAATGTCCTTCAATCGCGCACACGAATATTTACTGTTTGTCAGTATATATAGGTGCTGTGGTGGTCCTAGATGGTCCCAGCAAGACTTACACCAGTAAACTTTTTTTATAATATTAAGAATCTGCTTAACAGTGTAAAGTTCTGTGCGGTTAAAAATCAAATCTAATCAAAAATTAATGCGCGGCACAAAATTGAATGTTGTCTCGTTACTACAAAACCTTGCCTTATCTACCTTTTTAGATGTCAAGCAGCGTTCGAGATTAATAAAATATATACAGTAGATCAAAGCTTACTGAGTCGCAGTCAAAATTAAAAACGTGCTTTCTAAAGCTATCCAATAATAATAAATGAAGATTAGTTCAAATAAGATCACGCATTACATTTATTACATGTACAGTAAGATACACTTACTGGTGGTAGATCAATAGGTGACCGTCTAAGTACCGTATATCTACTGACTAATAGTCTAAATATTACTGTGTTCCAGTTCGAACAACTTTATGCTGTAAATTTGCCAACATATAAGAACTGGAGAATTCTAAAAGTTAACACTTCACGCATGTACGTCATTGTCACTTTATACCACGTAACAATAAGTGTTACCATTTAAATATTAATTGAGTAACGGTAAATTTCTTTTTAGTAATATTGATAATAAAATAAATACTAAATTTACTAATCGGCATGAACGATGTTCCTATTGTAGTGATCAAAAGCATTTTGGTTAACAATTTTTAAGTTCAAAAATTCTGATTAATAATTATTTAAAATACAACTATATGAAGGAAGAACTATGGGCTGGAAGAGGCCTATGTGTCACAAGACACGCTAATTATTAAGCGGGGAAGGGGCGGAAACCGACAAAAATAAAAATTTTTATTTAAATGTAAAAAAAAATATACTGTGTTATGATTAGACAAGTAATGATTTACTTATTTACTGTTCACAATTGTTGATAACTATGACGTCATCACTCTTAAGTCATAGACTAAGTTACATTAAAAGAGACCCCTGTCAAGATCAGCAAGTCAGAAGTTAGTTTTTTTGTCATACTAAAATTTTTAAGTTTATAGTTATGCCTGTCTTATTTTTTTTTTTTATACTACTAAGCGACGAGACGAGCAAGACGTTCACCTGATGGTAAGTGATACGCTTGCCCATAACAATGCGGTGCTAGTTAAGATGGTACACACTGCACCACATTGCGCTCGTCGCCTGAGACATAAGGTGTTAAGTCTCGTTACCCCAGTAATTACACTAGCTACAGCGCCCTTCAAACCGGAACACAGTAATGTTTGCACACTACTATTTGGCGGTTGAAATAGGAGCTGCGGTGGTACCCACCCAGACGGTCTCTGGCAACAGAGACCTACCACCTGGTAAAACTCGACTCTTCCAACTCGGTCTCTTTCCAACTCGAAAAGTTGAATGAAAGAGAGCGCGCTGTGACATTATGTCCGCCATTTTGTTTAACTATTTGCATTGTAGTTTATCTTTATCGATGTTCTTTCAAATTTTTTACAGTGAACTTTAAATGTAATAATTAAATAGGATCAACACTAATTTTCTTTTGTATTAAACAGATTATAAAATAAATTCGATATTTTTAAAAGTCTAGTCTAGATTCAATAACTTTTTATAACGTAATACCGAGTTAAACAATTATTAATTTATATCAACGTGTAATATTTTATGAGTTCAGAATTTCGTAGCGTTAACTTCCGGAATGCGTTCAGGTTACGAGTGGTGAAATTTAACCGGCGGATGCGGTTTTGGCTCGCGCTTACGCTGCGATAAGCAATTTAACAAAGTTAAAACAAAGTTAACATGCTATAGTGGGCGACCGTTACAACGCTATGAAAGTTTTAATAGTTATATGACAATTTTTATATGTGGATTATTCAATGTTGATACTGCGATACGATCAGGTAAGAATGAGAGTGAGGAAAACCTACCGTCTCCTCCACACTTGGCTCCAGAACCAGGGTCCTTCGTATTAAATAGTAAGCTCACTTAGTGGAACATCATTTTGATTCATAAAATTATGAAGCTACTAAGATCTAACTTAGATTTCGATTTGGAGAGCATACAGATCAAATTATATCATCAAACATTTAGACGGAGATCGGAGGTAACATTTATGAAGACCTATTTTTTTAATAAGAGAATAACATAAGTAAGTTCTATTTAAAATTAATTAGGTTTCCGTTGCAAATTTTACATTTATTTCTTCACGATTTAGTTTATAAAAGAAATTCGATTTAGTGGGATCTGTTTCATAGACAATTGTTTAAATTGAGTACTATAAAATTACTTTAGTTTTCTTTGGCACCATTTATACTGCAACACATATGCACGGTTTAAGTTATATTATAAGTTGGTCAGGTTATTTGTTAAATTACTCATCCACTGACGTACTCACCCTCTCCCTTACTCGTTCACCCACCCACTCAGTCGTTCTTTCACTCACACTCTAGGACTTGCTACATCACTCAATCACTCGCTCCATCATTCCTTCACACATTTGTTCATTCGTTCACTAAACCACACTATCATATACATACATTCATAATAGACAATAAAATTTATCAAGGCATGGATAAAGTGTATAATAAAGTTTGTAACGACCATTAAAGATTATTCCTTGTATAGTTTAATATAACTAACCGAAGCGGCCATTAAAAGTTTAACTACATTGTTATACAAGACTTGTTGACCCACAGCGGCGGGGACCGAGACCCCAGCTGGCGGCGGACTGGGAACGGACGAGGAAATTGAAGACGGGAAACTATCTAGAAGCGGAACTGCGCAATCGACTGAGAAAAACCGCACAGCCTCAAAGTAAACAATTGTAATGATATACTTATATCAAGTTACACTTATGTTATATTTTAACAGAAAAAATAAGATAAATAAGCTTTTCTGAACGTAATATATGTTAGAGGGAAAAGGATGATACCCCGGACACATCTATCGGCCGAACACCCATTGTTTAAAGTTTCGACGGTGTCTAGTTAAAAATAAATGTTAGGTGGAGCAATAGGTTTTAATGCAGTTTTGAAGCAGATTTATTGGTCAACCCTTAGGTATGTTTTTTTTTTAATTTATTTTTGTAATTTCGAATTGATTTGGCCGGCAGAAGTTTTACAACTTGGGCGACAGTTTCAGGCAGAGTGACCAAAAAATATGGATATATTTTTTGTTCAAAACTGGATCTAAGTTTAGATTTGCCTTTTTATGAAACCAATAATAGGACACATAAAAAAAAAATCCAACTTGTGCGAAATAAAAAAGTTTTCTCGTTGAAAACAATGAACAGACTCGAATTCTCTTTTTTTTTCTCACAATCCTGAATTCGAAATTAAAAATAAACATAAAGATTGACCAAAAAATCAGCTTTAAAACTGCTTTAAAACTTATTGCTCCACCTAACATTTATTTTTAGCTAGGCACCGTCAAAACTTTAAACACTAGGTGGGCCGATAGATGTGTCCGGGAGTGTATAATGAATACGCATAAGACGATGTATCGTTGTTATAAAATGAGATCAAAAAGCTAATATTTATAATAATATTTTATGAACCACCCTCCAAGATTTACATGTATATACTTAACGGAAAATCACATATAAAATGGTTTATGTACATAAATTACATTAACATTATTAAAATAACATAACTGTATAATATTACTTCTCGAATGAGTTAGTATTAACATATAGACAAGGTCTGAAATTAATGATTATTGTTTAACAATTTTTTGGTATGACGAACAGACAGTCTGATATTTTTTTTTTTTGAACATCCATACATCAAGTTATAAGTAACAACTAATGATTATATGATTGTGAATGGATTATATTTAATTTTCAAAATTTCAAATAATATGAAGTGATTAGGATTTTAATCTGTTTGCGTCTTGAATAGATATGTTTATATTACTTCATGTATATTTATAATTTAGCTAAAATTACATTTAAAGTGTAATCTGTATAATTTAGTAAATTATATTATATGTACCTTATAAACATGTAGCATTTTTTTAACAATCAAAAAAGTCAAACTACATTCATTTCATAATAGAACTCGTTGTGAAACGATTTTCTTTACAATCTTATTTAATGAAGAAATTTTAACCTTAGTAATTGCCAAGTTAAATAAGTATTATAAATATCAAATATCGTATCTTATTTTTAAGATTATTAATGGTTATAACCTTTAATGGCTTCTTGATATAAGAAACAGACGATATAAAGAATTATATCGCGAGCACATCTCTGACCCCGGGGCGTAAATCGAAGCAAAGCGCCGAAGTGCACCTCAAGCGTAATAATTTCGTGTAATAAATTCACATAATCAATGAGCTGGTAACGCTTTAAATTGGAGCCAGGTAACGGCTGCTTCTGTAAATCACTTAATAAATAATCTTATCAGGACAGATGAATGCATTGTAATCTGTTCCGATGGTAGATTACTTCGGGATCACCGCGGGCGTAACAACGCGAATCCATCTTTCAGAGCCTCGTCGAGTTTAAAATTAATATACAAATTTGCATTCATTATTTATACAAAACTTTTCTTTTAACTCGCTTTTAGTTTACTTCTGCTTTAGCCTAACTTTAAAGTAGTACACACTTTTTATACCGCGAAGCGAAATAACATTAACTTAATGGTAACTTATAAACCAGTACATAAGAATGTAATATTAGTTATTATAACTCATTAAAAAACAATATGTTCGTTGCTTTGTGAAAATTTTATTAGCCACAGCGCTCATCAAACAGAAACGCAGTAAACTACTATATGAAAAATTATCTACAGTATCAGTAATCCTTTCATAATTATAACATCTAAAGTAATCTGAAAGGTTAACCCGTTAAATTAACATACGGTTAACGAAGCCCGATGAATTGGATTAGAGACCGTCGCACAGAGTGTGGTCCAACGCTTAACAGGCGACGATTTTTCGCTAAATTAGTTAAACACTTTATAGTTCACAGCGATTTCTGTAGTGATTTAACTTATTTTTAAGATTATAAAGGAGTAATGTTAGATATTTTTAGAACTACCGTCCACAATAACTTAAATTTAACATAATGTTAAGTGATAATATTGCTGAAGGTAAACAGCGTTGATCTTTCAATTATTGCATTAACTATTTGATTGAAGAAAGTTTCAACGCTTATATATTACTATTAATAAAGAATAAAATAAGAAACTCAGCGGCACTCTTTTCATAATATAATATCTAGTATTTTAGAATATTTACAATATATGTCGATAGTTAAATAGGTATAATAACAAAAAATAATAAAGTTAACACTCATATTTACTACACTTCATTATTCAATTCACGATCTGTGCTCTCCTTGACGGTCAACGAAAGACTGACCGCGACCCGAAAGCAGCACTGCGGTAAAACAGTGCTGCCAACGCATATAAAGTGTTGCCAGTTTTAAAAAAATCAGTTTTAGTTACAAATGAACATTATTAGCCGCTTATTTATAATATTATTTAATATATTAGTTATACATTCTTAGCACTAATAATTTAATAAGTTTTTTAAATGTTACTGTTATTTGATTAATATAATATATTATACATTTATTTTAATACTACTTTGTGAGATTTCGAAACACCCTGCCACCGTCAAATTCTCAACATGCCACAAAACAGAATCAGGAAATTTCTGCTTACCGGTACTTCGCGGAAAGAGTTTAAATGAATCAATATGTATACTAACAATCTAGTTTCCTTTAACTCCATGACCAACGGCTGCTGGACAGCCACCGAATCAAATGAATAATTAATCCTTATTGTTTGCTCATCTCAATGGGAGCTGCATTGCAATTCAAACTGTACCCATCTATTGATCGACCTAGTTCGTGAAAATATGAACTATCTTATGATAGGAACAGATCGACGTAATTTTTTGAAGGCAGAAGTTTTTTTTTACCGGTACGGAAATTTTAAAAAAACCCTGCTTTTGGCGGAAAGGTTAAGTAGAATTTGTGTGTACTAACCCTAATCCTCAGTGCGTCGATTATATCTTATATATGCATCTTTCTTCGGATCCAGTCCAGTAACTTAATATATACTTTATAAGTCGGCATTAAAAATAATAGAGAATTGGATCAATACCCGGCTCAAGTGAAACGTACAGAAACTAAAATGTATAAACAAAAGCTTTTGTTGACAGGCGAAATTCCGAATTCGTTCTACCCTCTCAACAATCTCTTTAGAAGAAAACGACCGGAATCCCAGCAGTGGGAACATAGGTCAGCCTATTTATATTATGTACCTAATTTAAAGCATATGATGAACACCATTTGTGATTTGTACATAGACTTTCAATAGACCTTTGTATACACGAAAACAAACATATTAATTATTTACGAAACAATATATGTAATAGAGGAAAATTAATAAATAATTATGTTAAAGTTATAAGAAATTAAAAACTTATTTTATTTCTGGATTTAAAATTAAACGTTTGGCTGTACGGACTTAAAACCTTTGTTTATTCGCGCCGAATTAAAAAGAATGTGAACCGAATGACATTTGAAATTGGAGGTTATTTTTCTTTTCTCTTGAATGAGATTTCATCTAGTCTAGTCTTTTAAAGTTCAAAAGCGTGATGGTTTAAGTAAAAAAAAAACTATTAATATTATAATTAAGTTGCGTAACTTATGATCTGTCCCCATAATGAGGGGTAACGAGTTTGTCCGCGTTAAATACGGGCACTTGAGTGCGTAATATGTTCCGGTCCGAGTCCATTACACCCTAATGCAATTACATTAACTGAGTCACTGCAAACTGGTTGGTGGCTTTACGTTCACCAGATATACTAGAAGGGTATGGTTCAAACTTAAAGCGTTAAGCTGATTACTTACCGCAAGTACTGTACCAGTTTACTGGTGGTAAGCCTACGTCTAATTACCACAGCCGTTCCTATTTCCGCCGTCAAACACTAATGTGCAAATATTACTGTGTCTCAGTTTGAAAAGCGTTGTAGCTAGTGAAGTTACTGAGGTAACGAGACAACTTCTTTCGTCGATGAGTCATCGAGTCGAGAGATTTAACTGTATAACATTCAGTCCCTTTCCTAGTTTCAGTTTCAATAATACAAGCTACGCCGCAGCAAAGTCTTACTGAGCTTAATTCGGTTTAGTTAAATTGAATAATCTGTATTTCTCATAAAAAACATTGTAGATTATTGGAATAATATACAATCACTTTCTTTCTTTCATTCTGTCTTTTATTCTTTCTTTCGAAGGAAAACTGTCAGCTGTTTTAAAGAGTTGTTCCAACAAAGACGTAGCATAGATTTGATATGGAGATATACAAACGCGAGTCAAAGAAATTTTGATAACCTTCATATTTGCATACTCGAACTTGAGGTTCTTCACGATCGATCGTTGGAATATCTTTGGTGCGATCTATAAACGAAACATTAATAAATGTATTTAAATATAATAAAACCATTTTTTTAAATATCACAAACGATACATTTCTATGATTTTGTTTCCCGTATGACATTATAAAAGCTTTCCTAGATCTCTGTTTGTATGTAAATCAACTCAAATTTATCATAGAATATATGTCTACTAATGAATAAATAAATAGAGAAGAAATAGTGAATAAATGAATACTAATTTCTTTAGTAAATATTAGTGGATTTATTATTCTAAAGTCGTTCAATAAACAACTAAATATAAGCACTAAAATAAACACTAAAATCGGTAAACGCGAGAAACGAAGATTAATGTTCCTTAATCTTGACAGAGATTTTATCTCTTGCAATATTTTCTGTCCCTCTCACACTTAAACGAATTAGAAAGAGACGGAACTCTTAATGAGGACGACGTAATGAACTGGATACAAAGGAAAGAATTCTCATCGCTTTACCGTTAATATTTTGTGTGAAATGAAATTACATAATCCATTATTTTTAGATCTAACTTGTTTTAATTTCACGGTATTGAATGATGATGGTAATGGTGATGGTGAAGCGTTCTCGCCTGGCTTAATCTAATATGACGACGTTAGATTTAAAATGTAAAGGTAACAGCTAGACACGTGGTTCTAAAACTTTACCGACTTGGGATTCGAACCGGGCACTTCTGTGTGATAAAGCCACTCAAAAGTAGTTAATATGTTACTATATAACAAGTAATTTTTGACTTAGCAGTAGTGGCAATTACTGGGGTAACTATACACAATGTGATGCAGTGTATATCATTCTATTACTTTATTAGTCACTTAATATTAAGTGAACGTCCTGCTCGTCTCCTTAATAATTTCATCGAGTGAACTATGTTGTAAACATCCTAATTAGAACACATTTTTACCAGGTGGTAGGTCTCTGTTGCCGGAGACCGTCTGGATGGGTACCACCGTAGCTCCTATTGCAACCGACAAATAGTAGTGTGCAAACATTACTGTGTTCCGGTTTGAAGGACGCTGTAGCTAGTGTAATTACTGGGGTAACGAGACACAATGTGATGCAGTGTATATCATTCTATTACTTTATTAGTCAGTATTAAGTGAACGTCCTGCTCGTCTCCTTAATAATTTCATCGAGTGAACTATGTTGTAAACATCCTAATTAGAACACATTTTTACCAGGTGGTAGGTCTCTGTTGCCGGAGACCGTCTGGATGGGTACCACCGTAGCTCCTATTGCAACCGACAAATAGTAGTGTGCAAACATTACTGTGTTCCGGTTTGAAGGACGCTGTAGCTAGTGTAATTACTGGGGTAACGAGACTTAACACCTTATGTCTCAGGCGACGAGCGCAATGTGGTGCAGTGTGTACCATCTTAACTAGCACCGCGTTGTCATGGGCAAGCGTCACTACCATCAGGTGAACGTCTTGCTCGTCTCGTCGCAAAGTAGTATAAAAAAATAATAATTCTTCAATTGTTCATCATCAGCAACAGTTAACTTCAGCTATACATATACTTGTAGTTATTTAAAAGGTGGTTAATGGTAACCATAACGCACACACTTAAAACTTTAAATTTTCCTTTTTAAAAATGTAAAGGTAACAGCTAGACACGTGGTTCTAAAACTTTACCGACTTGGGATTCGAACCGGGCACTTCTGTGTGATAAAGCCACTCAAAAGTAGTTAATATGTTACTATATAACAAGTAATTTTTGACTAAGCAGTAGTGGTAATTACTGGGGTAACGAGACTTAACACCTTATGTCTCAGGCGACGAGCGCAATGTGGTGTAGTGTGTACCATTTTAACTAGCACCACATTGTCATGGGCAAGCGTATCACTTACCATCAGGTGAACGTCTTGCCCGTCTCGTCGCAAAGTAGTATAAAAAAAAAATCTTCAATTGTTCATCATCAGCAACAGTTAACTTCAGCTATACATATACTTGTAGTTATTTAAAAGGTGGTTAATGGTAACCATAACGCACACACTTAAAACTTTAAATTTTCCTTTTTAAAAATGTAAAGGTAACAGCTAGACACGTGGTTCTAAAACTTTACCGACTTGGGATTCGAACCGGGCACTTCTGTGTGATAAAGCCACTCAAAAGTAGTTAATATGTTACTATATAACAAGTAATTTTTGACTAAGCAGTAGTGGTAATTACTGGGGTAACGAGACTTAACACCTTATGTCTCAGGCGACGAGCGCAATGTGGTGTAGTGTGTACCATTTTAACTAGCACCACATTGTCATGGGCAAGCGTATCACTTACCATCAGGTGAACGTCTTGCCCGTCTCGTCGCAAAGTAGTATAAAAAAAAAATCTTCAATTGTTCATCATCAGCAACAGTTAACTTCAGCTATACATATACTTGTAGTTATTTAAAAGGTGGTTAATGGTAACCATAACGCACACACTTAAAACTTTAAATTTTCCTTTTTAAAAATGTAAAGGTAACAGCTAGACACGTGGTTCTAAAACTTTACCGACTTGGGATTCGAACCGGGCACTTCTGTGTGATAAAGCCACTCAAAAGTAGTTAATATGTTACTATATAACAAGTAATTTTTGACTAAGCAGTAGTGGTAATTACTGGGGTAACGAGACTTAACACCTTATGTCTCAGGCGACGAGCGCAATGTGGTGTAGTGTGTACCATTTTAACTAGCACCACATTGTCATGGGCAAGCGTATCACTTACCATCAGGTGAACGTCTTGCCCGTCTCGTCGCAAAGTAGTATAAAAAAAAAATCTTCAATTGTTCATCATCAGCAACAGTTAACTTCAGCTATACATATACTTGTAGTTATTTAAAAGGTGGTTAATGGTAACCATAACGCACACACTTAAAACTTTAAATTTTCCTTTTTAAAAATGTAAAGGTAACAGCTAGACACGTGGTTCTAAAACTTTACCGACTTGGGATTCGAACCGGGCACTTCTGTGTGATAAAGCCACTCAAAAGTAGTTAATATGTTACTATATAACAAGTAATTTTTGACTAAGCAGTAGTGGTAATTACTGGGGTAACGAGACTTAACACCTTATGTCTCAGGCGACGAGCGCAATGTGGTGTAGTGTGTACCATTTTAACTAGCACCACATTGCGCTCGTCGCCTTGAGACATGAGGTGTTAAGTCTCGTTACCCCAGTAATTACACTAGCTACAGCGCCCTTCAAACCGGAACACAGTAATGTGTGCTAAGTGGTAAAGCGCACTAGTCTAGAAGAAGCCCGAAATGATAATTTCTTAAAATTGAAACCTTTAGAAGAAAGACTGAAATTTTTTTTTAAAACGGACGATGTGTTATATCTCGGTACCCCAGTAATTTCACTAGCTTACAACACCCTTCAGTAAACACAGTAATGTTATCACACTACTATTTGTATGAAATAGTCACTGCGGTGGTACTCTGGTGTCACAACAGAGTTTCCACTAGTAAATATAATTCTTTACTTCGTTTTTAGCTTAGCTAAGCTTTATAAAAATCATGATGATTATTCTTATTGTCTAGACTGAGATAACTTCTTTTCTTTATTACTTAAATCATCATTTACTGCTGGTAGGTCTCTGTTGCCGGATACCGTCTAGGTACCACTGCAGCTCCTATTTTATACAAACAGTAGTGTGCAAACATTACTTTGTCCCGGTTTGAAAAGTGTTGTAAGGTACTGTGGTAACGAGACAATACATTATATCTCAAGGTGACGAGTGCAGTGTATACCATCTTAACTATCGCGTTGTTATGAGCAAGCGTATCACTTACCATCAGGTGAACGTCTCACTAGTTTCTTCGCCTCGTAGAATAAAAAAAATCATCTTTTTCGCCAATCAATATCTATTTTCAATTTGTGTAGTCTTCTAGTAGAATTGAATTAATCACTTGCCTTTATACAGTTACAGATTTAGATATGTTAAACTATATACAAAATATGATTAAACTATACGTTTATTAAATCGTTACATTTCTAAGTACAGTTAAGTTCAATGTACACGCTATAGTTTTATAAATAGTATTTCAGTGTAAGCGTCCAGTTTCCTGGTAATCATTTACTGGAATTCTGTACGGAGATCCCTCGCAACTTACTTAGTACGGACTGCGCTTGTTTGCGGACGATGTCCCACCCTACACTTCTAAGCAAATATAACTTAAGCTCCGCACAAGTTTATACTGTTTAGAATTAAATAAAGAGGAGGTAATATTTACAATAAGAATAAGCTAGAGCGAAACGTTCATCTGATGATAAACTCTATAACAAAATCGTGTCAGTTAGGATGATATACACTAAACTATATTCTAAGCATAGCTTTATGTAAGTATGTAAGCCTTATATAAAACTTTGAGTTGTTAAGTCTTTGATAATAAAAAAGACGATTAAAAGTAACATTGAAAAAATAAAAAATAAACTATTAATTTGAAGCTTTGTTGCAAAAGAACAAGTGTTAAACTTTCAGCATCTCATTTTTATATCATCATCAGCCTATAGACGCCCACTGCTGGACAAAGGCCTCCTCCAAAGATCTCCACTCCAATCGGCTTTGCGCTATTCGCATCCAGCGAATCATAAATAAAATAGTAAATCATAAATAATATCAACATTTTTATATCATTGGATAGAAATACAATGGAATGAAAACTGTATATTTTATATAGGAACGGTTTATGAAATTCATATTGAATTATTGTAAAAATCATATTATAAATTGTATGAGAACCAATATGTTGCCGGTAACAAAATTGTTATGAAATTAATAATAGATATCGATATGAGAAAATGTAATATATTTTCATATGTTAACATCTAATATTTCTCTATGAACCAGTAAATATAAATTACATATAATGTACAAAGAAATGATTACGTCGCACGTTGAAAACGTCTCGCGACAACGTTCATATATCTTCGGAAATATTCCTTTGTCATGGAAACCCTTAAATTGGCTACTTCCGTTCAAATATGAAGAGTAAAAGGGTTGTTTATTTACTCATATATATTACTTTAACTTTGAATCCTTTACATCGCGATGTTAACTGACAGTACCGGCTCAGAACACTTCGGAAATCACGACTCGTGTGTATAACTACCATAAAACAATAATACGTTTTTAGTTGCATAAAGCTAGTATCTAGAAATTTAGATTCGTTAAAAGCTAGAAACCAAGGTCAAGCTTATTAAGATACGGAATCGAATCTGGGATTGGTATAAAGTAAATTCGTTAAACATCATTCATTTTCTCCTGTCAAAAGTGTTCATTGCTACGTTCCTGTTCAAAAAGCGTCGTGTTTACTAAGTCATTATAATATGCTGTAATGTAAACATCCTAACCCAAAGCTTTGATACTTAACATCAGTTGAAAATATCTTTTATATTTTGCTCTGAAACAAATGTTTTACGAATAACAAAGAGGGAGCGGCGTACAGCAAAAGGAAACTAAGGTGCAGTCCAATGGTTACCGGGGTAACAAACGGAGCCAATTAATTGTGTAGCACAGTGCACACGTGTGCGAAAGCTGTGCTGCTGTATGTATAGCCATAAATATTACATTTCTCAACATGAACACATACGTTATATACCATATTAATAGATACATAGGCGAGAACGTGTTATAAAATCGTTTCATTGTTAAAATTAGTTAAATTACTCAAATAAGTTTTAAAATAATCTGTTTGTTAACATTTCATTAATTATGATTTTATGTTAATTATGTATAAAGGATTTCTTAAATTCATATATGATTTTGTAATTGTTGTGCGGGTATAAATAGTAAGGTTTTTTTTTTATATACTACTATGCGACGAGACGAGCAAGACGTTCACCTGATGGTAAGTGATACGCTTGCCCATGACAACGTGGCGCTAGTTAAGATGGTACACACTGTACCACATTGCGCTCGTCGCCTCGTGACATAAGGTGTTAAGTCTCGTTACCCCAGTAATTTTACTAGCTACAGCGCCCTTCTAACTGGAACACAGTAACGTTTGCACACTACTGTTTGTTGGTTTGAAATAGCTACGGTGGTACTTAGACTACCACCAGTAAATTCCTGTTTCAGCTGTCAACATATGAAAACTGGAATGTTCAGGATTGTGTAATATCGAAGCTTTATTTTAACATTTTTTTATACTACTATGTGACGAGTCGAGCAAGACGTTCACTTGATGGTAAGTGATACGCTTGCCCATGACAACGTGGTGCTAGTTAAGATGGTACACACTGCACCACATTGCGCTCGTCGTTAAGACATAAGGTGTTATGTCTACTACTAATTTATATGAAACTCTTTCAAGTAACTATTCTATTGAACAAATCGAAACATTTAAAAATTATTTTTGTCCATTATGTATTTACCAGGTGGTAGGTCTCTGTTGCCGGAGACCGTCTGGATGGGTACCACCGCAGTTCCTATTGCAACCGACAAATAGTAGTGTGCGACCATTACTGTGTTCCGGTTTGAAGGGCGCTGTAGCTAGTGTAATTACCAGTAATACCCCAGGGTAACGTGACTTAACACCTTATGTCTCAAGGCGACGAGCGCAATGTGGTGCAGTGTGCACCATCTTAACTAGCACCACGTTGTCATGGGCAAGCGTATCACTTACCATCAGGTGGACGTCTTGCTCGTCTCGTCGCAAAGTAGTATAAAAAAAAAAAAGCTGATCGATGTCCACAGCTGGATTACTATCACAGATCTCCACATTGATTTATACCATATCACTATTATTGTCTTTCCTCCATCATTTTTTCAGACGATACGACCGGGGTATGATCACCTGATGGTAAGTAACACGCCTGCCTATAGCGCTAGTTATTATGCTAATCGCCATAAGGTATTAGATATTAAATCTCGTCATACCAGTAATTCCATACTACAACGCCTTTCAAACTGGAACACTGTAATGTTTGCACCAAGAGCAAAGTTCTCCGGATCGACACTCGACCTTGCGAAGGTTTTTTCAGTACCACGGTACCTCCATCCAAGGACCTTACTGCTTCATCAGCTATCAATATGCCCATTACCAATTAAGTCCAGTAATCTATTGATTTATGACCTTTCTTCTACAGACATCATTCCCGATTCGATTGCGTTTACAAACTCCAAAAGAGTTTGATTATTTACAAAATCTTTTTAAACAGAACTAGACCAAAATAAGGTCTAGAATTTCGGCCTTTTTTTCTGTTCAGAAGCTGTTTCAAATCGTGAATATAAACTCTTATTAACATAGTAGCCCGTTTATAAATAATGGGAGTGAGGAGACGACAGCCTCATAAAGTATTCATGCCGCTACAAAGCGGGCGGGTGACCTTCTCATCACTTAGTTTTATGTGATCCGAACTGATAGTTAAATTCTTGATGACAATAATAGTTATAATATATTCTTTTTTGTACCAACGTCTTAATAATTCCAAACACAAGCAAAAAAAACATTAAAAACACTAAATGTATAATGGACGGTCTTACCGCCGTATGAGTTATCTCTTTCTGACAATCTGTTGGAAAGCAAGTAATAGTCTATATAAAGAAAGAATAAGAGGATGTAGCATTTGATAAATGTAGCAAACAATAATACAAATACATAGAATAGATTAAACTACACAGCAGTTAAGTCTTATAAATAATAACGAGCACTTAACAAATCCAACAAGAACTAGGAGAGATGAAAGAACAGGTGCGAAGAGTACAGCCGTAGTGGTAGATAAATACGAAGAGAGAAAAGAAGAGATGAGATATACATAACCAAGTATTCTAATTATTTATCCTAATTTAATTATTTAGCAAAGTAACGACTCGATCAAAACGAACTTCTTGATAGAAGAATGCAAGTGATACGTCCATAACAATATGACGGTAGTTATCATACACCATCGTATTGTGCTTGATACATATATTTTTTTTATACTACTTTGCGACGAGACGAGCAAGACTTTCACCTGATGGTAAGTGATACGCTCGCCCATGACAACGTGGTGCTAGTTAAGATGGTACACACTGCACCACAATGCGCTCGTCGCCTTGAGACATAAGGTGTTAAGTCTCGTTACCCCAGTAATTACACTAGCTTCAGCGCCCTTCAAACCGGAACACAGTAATGTTCGCACACTACTATTTGGCGGTTGCAATAGGAGCTGCGGTGGTACCCATCCAGACGGTCTCCGGCAACAGAGACCTACCACCTAATAAATACCGTTACTTCAGTAATTACATTAACTAAACCATACTTAAAATAGTAACAAAGTAATGTTTGTACAATGTTTGACACTAGAAAACTAACTACTCACCAGTAAAGCGTTTTACTCATCTCATCCCGCTGTCGTTTCTTGGTTAGTTAGTAGTAGTTAACGTCATTCAAAAACAAGTTATATTTATCTAAGCAGTAGTAGTAATTACTGGATTGACAAGACAGAAAGTTATGCAGTGTATATCATTCCATCACTTTATTAGTCACTTAATATTAAGCGAACGTCCTGCTCGTCTACTTAATAATATCATCGAGTGAACTATGGACTAGTGTGAACATCCTAATTAGAACATAATATTAACTCTTCAATTATTCATCACCAGCAACAGTTAACTTTAGCTATACATATACTTCAAACTAACTACTCACTAGTAAAGCGTTCTACTCATCTCATCCCTCTGTCGTTTCTTGGTTAGTTAGTAGTAGTTAATATGTCATTCAAAAACAAGTAATTTTTGACTAAGCAGTAGTAGTAACTGGGGTGACGAGACACAATGTGATGCAGTGTATATCATTCTATCACTTTATTAGTCACTTAATATTAAGTGAACGTCCTGCTCGTCTCCTTAATAATATCATCGAGTGAACTATGAACTAATGTAAAAATCCTAACAGAACATAATGTTAACTCTTCAATTATTCATCATCAGCAACGGTTAACTTTAGCTATACATATACTTGAAACTAAATACCGACCGTTACTTCAGTAATTACATTAACTAAACCATTCTTAAAATAGTAACAGAGTAATGTTTGTACAATGTGTCGCTAGAAAACTAACTACTCACTAGTAAAGCGTTCTACTCATCTCATCCCGCAGTCGTTTCTTGGTTAGTTAGTAGTAGTTAATACGTCATTCAAAAACAAGTTATATTTGACTAAGGAGTAGTGGTAACTGGGGTGACGAGACAATGTGATGCAGTGTATATCATTCTATCATTTTATTAGTCACTTAATATTAAGCGAACGTCCTGCTAGTCTCCTTAATAATATCATCGAGTGAACTATGAACAAGTGTAAACATCCTAATTAGAACATAATACTAACTCTTCAATTATTCATCATCAGCAACAGTTAACTTTAGCTATACATATACTTCAAACTAACTACTGACTAGTAAAGCGTTCTACTCATCTAATCCCGCTGTCGTTTCTTGGTTAGTTAGTAGTAGTTAATATGTCATTCAAAAACAAGTAATTTTTGACTAAGCAGTAGTAGTAACTGGGGTGACGAGACACAATGTGATGCAGTGTATATCATTCTATCACTTTATTAGTCACTTAATATTAAGTGAACGTCCTGCTCGTCTACTTAATAATATCATCGAGTGAACTATGGACTAATGTAAAAATCCAAACAGAACATTATGTTAACTCTTCAATTATTCATCATCAGCAACAGTTAACTTTAGCTATACATATACTTGAAACTAAATACCGTTACTTCAGTAATTACATTAACTAACTCATTCTTAAAATAGTAACAAAGTAATGTTTGTACAATGTGTGTCACTAGAAAACTAACTACTCACTAGTAAAGCGTTCTACTCATCTCATCCCGCTGTCGTTTCTTGGTAAACATAAATAATGTATGTGGCCAATGTCACTGCTTCTCATTTCCATTCGATGTCTAGCAGCTATCCAAAAAAGCTTTATAACACCGCTATATAACGCGTTATAATGAAATATAATTAACGCTAAAATTCACTAAATCCCGTCGCACAAAAGCTATTATATGCTCCGTGATGCTGCAATAAATTACCGACGCTCCCGCTCCTCATCATAATTGGCCCGGCAAGATAATGCCCACCAGCTTTCTATTTGCGGATTATGTTATCACTCCAGCTCGCGCCATTGTGGCTAATTGGACCACAGATAATCTATCCCATAATTATCTATTTTTCCCCCCACATTAATGGATTAACGATGACTTAACGGAAATAATATGTATTGTTAAACTATTGCTTCTTCCTTTCAACAGATGACTTCCACTGCTGGGCATATACCTTTAATAACATATTATCGCACTGGCTCCTAAAGTGTTTTAAAAAGGCTTTATCTGTGTTACTAGCAACACTAACATAATTTCGGTGATTAATTAAATTCCAATAAAACAGTTTCGCAAAATTTTTATCATTTTGTCCGACAACGTAACGCCTTTTTAAGAAGTCCGTACAGTTACAAAAACAAGCTTGAATTTAGAGCCGTGATAGCCTAGTGGTTCGAACGTCGGCCTTCCACTGAGAAGGTACCGGGTTCAAATCCGGCCTGCACCAATGAATTTTTCAATTTATGTGCAGTTAGCATAAAAAGACCAACTAATATCACGCGCTTTCACGGTGAAGAATATTGTGAGGAAACTAACATATCTATGTTATGAGCATCCGTGCTCGCACTAGTATGTGAAATGGAGAAGGCAATGGCAACACCACTCCATTATAGCTGCCAAGAAAGTCGTCGTGTGTTTCAATAAAAACATGATGACCACGACCCTCAGTCATAAAGAAATACGACTTACAAGAAGAAGAGCTTGAATTTAATTCGAATCCAAATTAAATTTAAAATCACAATCAATGAAGTACTAATTAATGTATTATTTTAAAACGTATTCGCGCTGATATTTAATAATTTTAATAATCAAATGTTATTCTAACATGGTCACTACGATATATACAATACATTCTAGGAACTGTTTGAGTCCAGTAGCGCTCAACGATTCTTTTGAAGTCGTCTCTACATCTAATGAGAAGCCAACGCAGCATTTTCTATTATAATAAATATACAAGAATATCACAACATAAACCATACCAGGTGGTAGGTCTCTGTTGCCGGAGACCGTCTGGGTGGGTACCACCGCAGCTCCTATTGCAACCGACAAATAGTAGTGTGCAAACATTACTGTGTTCCGGTTTGAAGGGCGCTGTAGCTAGTGTAATTACTGGGGTAACGAGACTTAACGCCTTATGTCTCAAGGCGACGAGCGCACTGTGGTGCAATGTATACCACCTTAACTAGCGCCGCGTTGTCATGGGCAAGCGTATCACTTACCATCAGGTGAACGTCTTGCTCGTCTAGTCGCATAGTAGTATAAAAAACATCCCTGTTAACATTCCCATAGCTGGGATTGAGTCTTTTATTACAGAGACAAAACTATCAATCACTCCATCCGGGTTTGTTGCACAAGTGCAGGTAAGTATTTGTCATTTTTACAAGAAAGTACTCTTTCACCGGCTCATGTTTAGTGGGAATTGAACTTGGGCATGTTTGGACATACGAGTATACGATCGTCTTACAAACTAAGGTGCAATTGCCTCTGTGAATAATGTAGTAATAATCCTAATTCGAATATATAACTAATTAACGCTCCATTGTGGGAGACCGTCTTAATAGTTAAGATTCTATTGAGCTGTAGTGTATATTACTATGTTCCGGTTTGAAGTGTGCTGTATCTTCTTTAAGTACCTCTCCATTACTGTGGGTTGGTCGTGTAGCTAGTAAGTTGTAGTTAACTAGATATCTCACATCACAAGCCGATGATTGTGATGCAACACTGTTGGTATTTTCAATTTCTCAAATTAATCCACAAAATTCAAATTTGTCAGAAATTCTTAACAGATATAATTTCGAGTTGATCTAAATAATTATAATACTTTAAGTGAATTAAGTATTTCTCTTAAATAAAATGTTTTTTTTACTATTTAATATGTTATTACTTTAAAAATACTATTTTGTATCTACAATGGTATAACAATTACCCTTAATTTTAAGTGATGTTAGTGATAACGTGGCTGTTGATGGTGAAGCGTGTTTATTGAGAATAATCGGCTTATAATTCGAGGCTACGACGACGACGACTAACACGACGATAATGTCATGTAGTCTAATATACTAGGAGGTTGGTCTCTAGTCAAAATCTTAGTTTAGGAATCGAACCAGGAATCGATCAAGGCAAGTGTTTAACCAGTGCTCCACGGAGGCTGTTAAAAATACGAGTATACCATTTAAAATAAACGATGTGCGTTCCCGGAATTCGCTCAGAGGCGCGCCGCCGTCGATCTCCTTCGTTTCTTTTTATTTTACTCTTCTCAAGAATGTTTCCGGCCGCTTATAGTAATTGACAGTTGTGATCCAATTGATTTATATCATGATCATATCCCAACAATCATCAGCCGAAGTACACTGCTGGACGTATCAAAGCATAGCAAAAACATAGAAAAATACGTTAATTCTAATACCGCTCCACTTTCCTTTATTTGTATCTCTATAGTCTTAATTACTTTACTAGAGGTATATTAGGTACAGTAAATAGTAATGATTACTAGTAATTTTTGTGCAAATTCCTTGCTACCTTGCAGTAAGCTTGATATCGCCGGTTCTGCTATTCAATTATAGGATAACACGTCCGTATTTCAAATCTACCATTGATAAAACAATATAGTAATATATTTCGAAATCCACCAAAAAGTTGAAAGTGGCTTTTTTCGATAAGATCAACGTATTAGGTCGTAAAAAAAATGTGAAAGCCGTCTCGAATGTCGATGTGAACAATTTTACAACATGCATGCGTATGCCTTATGAAGATTACATATTTTATTACCATTGCTTCGATATAATACCAAGTATTGGTAATAGGTCTCAAAACAGACAACTCAAACTTGATAACAAAAATATTAAAACAAAAACTTTTAAATTGAGTGTTATTTAGTAAATATTATTGGTGTTTGATTTTACAACTATAACATTACGTTGTCTTAAATATATTAGCCATAATGAATTATATAATGTTTCTAAATTTATGTACACACGGACATAAATAGACGTACCTAGATAGTAGTACTACTGGAGACTACTCATAAATCTAGTAAATATACTAATGTATACTGAGATCAATATATTTATGCTAATATTGTTTTCATCGATTGCTTTAAAGCAATAAGGCCGCCCATTGTACATTGTCATTTTATAAATTTGTTTGTTTATTACTTTACTTTGTGTGCAATAAAGAGTATTTATCTATTATCTATATCTAATAATGAAATATGAAGTATGAAATGGACCTTAAATAATAACTACGAGTTCAAATTTCATAGATACAACAGCGACGATCTACTTAATTGATATTTGATAGTCAGTTAAAGACCGTCTAGGTTTACCACCGCAGCGCCTATTTCTACTGCCAAGCAAGTGTGTAAATATTACTAAAGTCCAGTTTGAAGGGAGTTGGACCTAGCATGTTTCTCAAAGTGAAAAGCACAATGCCGCAGTGTATATCATCCTAACTAGCGCCACAGTATAATCTTATCGTTCGGGTCTCTAGATTAGAATGTGCTGGAAGGGTCTAGCAGCTAATTTTCACGCTTTGGACACAAAGGTCGCGAGTTCGATTCTCAGTGAACCTTTTCTTCTAAATCTCTTTGCTTTTGTAACGCCCTTTCACAGTGCTATCTTTGACCTTTCACATCTCCTTAACCGGAAGAGGTAGACTTTTTATTTCTAGTTTCTCGTCTCCTTATCCTGTACTTCAATATCCTGAAAGAGTATCCATGTAGCTGTTCCAGTTTAAAAGTTGCGTTACGGAGTATTTAAGACAGTGCATCAGTCTCCTACTGGTGCAATCAGGTGACAGAGACTAAAAACAGACTTTCGTGGAATTAAATTCATTCGACGGCAATTTTAAAAACGGTGGGGCTGGGGTGGTGGGGGTTAAGGGTGATTCAGCGGTGACGTGAAAAAGGAACGGTCAACAATCGGCCATTACTCGAACCGCTGACTCCGCGCTAATGTAACTACACTCGAAACTCGTTCGACTGTTTCGCTATTTGCATGTTAATGGTCGGACTTTTGTCGCTCGCACGACGCCATTATCTTCTCAAACGACAGAGTTATTTTTTTATTACAAATAACAAATAAGTTCTATTACAATGCGTTTCACTACCGACGAGACGAGCGAGACGTTCATCTGATGGTAAGTGATACGCTTGCCCATGACAACGCGGTGCTAGTTAAGATGGTATACACTGTACCACATTGCGCTCGTCGCCAGACATAAGGTGTTAAGTCTCGTTACCCCAGTAATTTCACTAAATTACAACACCCTTTAAACCGGAACATAGTAATGTTTGCACACTACTGTATGGAGGCTGAAACAGGAGCTGCGGTGGTACCTATACTTCTTCTCTTCTAAGTCGTATTTCCTCATAATTAAGGATCGTGGTCATCATGGGTAATGAAACACACGACGACTCTCTTGGCAGTTATAATGGAGTGGTTTGCCATTGCCTTCTCCATTTCTGACCACTGATGGTCATGACATAGATATGCAGGTTTCCTCACGATGTTTTCCTTCACCGTCAAAGCACCTGATATTAGTTAGTGTTTTATGCTAACTGCACATAAATTGAAAAATTCATTGGTGCAGGCCGGATTCGAACCCGGTACCTTCGCATTGGAAGGCCGGAGCTCAAACCACTAGGCTATCACGGCTATTACCTGTAAAGGTAATAGCCGCCGGTAATAGTGGTAGTAATACCACCAGTAAATTCCTGCTTCAGCTGTAAACATTAAAACAGGAACATTCAGGATTGTATAATATAATATTTCAGCCGTAATAGTCACGCTTAGTTCTGTTGTTAACTGCCTCCGTGTATTACCTAAACACGGAGGTCCATAAATCGATTCCAGAGCCACGTGTTTTGAACATTTGTTTTGTTTTAAATCTACCATTTATAAATATAAAAGCTGTATACTTTTTATGATCTTTTTGGCCTTGTATCATATTATATGAATATACGAAATGAAAGGTTATATAATTAATTGGTTATTTTTTATAACGATAACGAAACCAAAACAAAGGTACTAGGTTCAAACAAAACAATGAGTACGCCGGGTGCTCTCTGAATTACGAAAATGGCGCACTTATCGGTGAAACCTCAGCTACACTAATGTAAACTTAATTTCAGCGAGCCAATTTCATTCGGCGCTGAACAATCGGCCTGCCAGTCCTGCGGTCTAGACTGGATGATTTATTTAATTCTATAATTTAAGTAAAGGTAACTTGGGTAATGAGAGAAACATAATACATCTCTGAAACTAATTTATATGAAACTCTTTCAAGTAAGTTTTCTATTGAACAAAGCGAAACATTTAAAACTTATTTTTGTCCGTTATGTATTTACCAGGTGGTAGGTCTCTGTTGCCGGAGACCGTCTGGATGGGTACCACCGTAGCTCCTATTGCAACCGCCAAATAGTAGTGTGCGAACATTACTGTGTTCCGGTTTGAAAGGCGCTGTAGCTAGTGTAATTCCTGGGGTAACGAGACTTAACACCTTATGTCTTAACGACGAGCGCAATGTGGTGCAGTGTGTACCATCTTAACTAGCACCACGTTGTCATGGGCAAGCGTATCACTTACCATCAAGTGAACGTCTTGCTCGACTCGTCACATAGTAGTATAAAAAAATGTTAAAATAAAGCTTCGATATTACACAATCCTGAACATTCCAGTTTTCATATGTTGACAGCTGAAACAGGAATTTACTGGTGGTAGTCTAAGTACCACCGTAGCTATTTCAAACCAACAAACAGTAGTGTGCAAACGTTACTGTGTTCCAGTTAGAAGGGTGTTGTGATGTAGTGAAATTACTGAGGTAACGATACTTAACTTACGTCTCAAGGCGAAGAGCGCAATGTGGTGCAGTGTATACCATCTTAACTAGCAGCAAGTTATGGGCAAGCGTATCACTTACCATCAGGTGAACGTCTCGCTCGTCTACATAGAATAGAAAAAAATTAAGGTGGTAGTAATGTTAAAACCTACTTTCAACTAAACTTTACATCATCATCAGTCTATAGACGCCCACTGCTGGACAAAGGCCCACAAAGATCTCCACTCCAATCGGCTTTGCGCTATACGCATCCAGCGGTTTCCCGTAAACTAAAAAAACTTTAAACTTTACATGTAGCTTCGGAATCGAAGCGGTGACCTCTTTCCTGTGCCAAAGAAATTGGTATAAACTAATAGATGATTCTATTCCTCGTGTCACGCCGTTTATTAAATCAAAGAAAATGTCGACATGAAGTTAATTTACCTTCTCGTAGTAATTACGTCGGGATGTTTTGTTACTCGACACACTTAATTACCAGCAACACCGTTACCGTTACCAATTTCATAATAAATTAGGCCCCCCTGTTCTCAAAGCAGGAGTTACTAACTTTTGAATCATATATATATTAAAATACAGTTTCAAACTCCAGTTTGAAGAAGACACCTCACGATATATTTAATTGATTTATAAACATTTTTTAAAAACGTTCACTTTGCTTATGTAAGAGGATATTATTACAAAAACTATTTAAAAAAAATTGATAACAAAAATTGTACAAATACTATTAAGTATTGGATACAGCAAAAAAATAAACATTTAATATATCAGTATACAGTAAATCTCAATATACAATGAATGTACCAATGATCTTACTATATTCACTTCACATCAAGGACAAGTTTAAATTTTTTTTTTCATTTAAACAAAAAGCTTGTGAAATATATTCAAAGAGCCACAGTTTGCCGACCCCTGGAATAACTTATTTTATGAGTTAATTACTTAATTAAAATTATAATCCTTTACTTACCTTTTACATAAGATTTAATAGAATCTTTATAATGTATTATGTATTTTGCAAATATGATTTTAATAAGAAAACGAATGAACAAGAACAAAATCTGCAGAAATAAATTCCGAAATGTATTACTTCCTTCCGGTATCCGATAAGCAATACATAATTCATAAAGATCTATCGATTGATTGTATATTTCTGTTACATAGTTTTAAATACTCATCTGAATCTGATCTTCGGAGGCCTGTGTCCAACAGTGGACATCTAACTGATGATGATGCCCACTAAAATAATCTTAAAGTGTATAGAATCTCGAATGAGTAGGTAAATAAAGATGGCCACACTTTGCCAGCTTTGACTAAAACAACTTAAACTTTTTCATGTGAAAAAAGATCCAGACTTGAAGCAGAAGAAACTATAAAAAGTCTATTAATTTAAAGAAAAAATTAACGCAAATTTATATTTTTTATGATAAATGTAATTTAAAATTAATATTTAACTGCTTATGGTTAAAATTTAACCGCAATTGCTCATGAAGTTACTTAACAATATGGTTAAAGATGGAAGTACTTTCTCGCTTAAAATACTCTTACTTATTGAGAGTCGGAAATAATGTATGATTATCGAGGTTAATGTTTTTAATATTTGCTTCAAGTTTAATATTATTATCTGACACAACATATACTTAAGTTTCCATTATTAGTAACTTAGAAATCATCTTCATCACTCTTTAAATGTCGAGGATCATGATTACTAACAAATAGTTTACAAAAGATATTGTCATTCCTGTAGTGGACTCGCTTTTGCGTATACCTTCCAAGGCTTCGTTAATAGCTTCCCACTATAATGTATATGTTCTTCTTTAAATTGCCTTTTTCGTACTCTAATAACTCACTTCTCCACTCTTCTGGATCGTTATAACCAAGCATTGGTAAACAATGAAATACCCGCAGCGCAATCCGCCCGCCGCAAATATTCATTGAATCGAAACAGCTTTATCAAATTGTACGATCTAATTTTCTACTAACGAATATTTATACAAGGTAATTTGAAGCAATAAAATTAACAAAGTTACCCTTCGCTTATTTTAATAACACACAACTTTAATTGCTTAGAATGTTATATAATAACAAGTTAACTTTAGTAATGACCACAACACACGCGGCATGCACTTTGCAATAACTAACAAAATTGCTATATTCCTTATATACTCCCGGACACATCTACCGGCCCACCACCCAGTGTTTAAAGTTTCGACGGTGTCTAGTTAAAAATAAATGTTAGGTGGAGCAATAAGTTTTAATGCAGTTTTGAAGCAGATTTATTGATCAACCCTTATGTAGGTTCTTTTTTATTTTTTTTGTAATTTCGAATTGATTTGGCCGGCAGAAATTTTACAATATAGGCGACAATTTCAGGCAGAGTATCCATATTTTTTGGTCAAAACTGGCTCTAAGTTTACATTTGCCTTTTTATGGAACCAAAAATCGGACACATAAAAAAAAACCAACTTGTGCGAAATAAAAAAGTTTTGTCCATTCCTGGGTCGTTGAAAACAATGAACAGACTCGAATTTTAGTTTTTTTTTTCATAATCCTGAATTAAAAATTAAAAAAAAAATACATACATAAAGGTTGACCAAAAAATCAGCTTTAAAACTGCATTAAAAGTTATTGCTCCACCTAACATTTATTATTAGCTAGGCACCGTTAAAACTTTTAAACACTAGGTGGGCCGATAGATGTGTTAGGGAGTGTTTTTCATTTTTTAACAACTGACTATATATGTAGATAATAATACACTAGTAATAGAACCGGAAATTACTGCAAAACATATGTCAGTCGTAAAGCTATAGGACATTTTATTCGAAAGGCCGTTGATGTACCCTGAGTAACGCCTTAACGTTACATTTTGTATCGGCTTTGATTAAACTTAAGCATAATTCCATATGACAAGGATGATGAAAATAGTTAAATAAGATCCAGACCAGTGGACCTAAAACAATGAATGGCGGCAGATTATAAAGTTAACTAATCAGGCGTGTTTGGACATACCTTTGGAATTGATGAAGGGCCCTCCGTCGCCGTGGAGGCAGTAAGGAATGAGGTCCCTTCCAATCGCCCTCCGCCCGCACATCTTTAACAAGACAATCGACTAATGAATGTCAACTAACGAACTGAACATCAAAGGAATGTTTACACTGTCTACTTCATAAGGTACCGACCTTGATAAAGCTTTGTATTACTTCAATCTCTTATTCGTATTTAAATGAAAATTTGATTTAGGATAGAAATGCTCGGCAAAAACCATTCCTTATTAGAAAATTTATTTGAAATATTTCATTGATTATATAACAGTTTGTGTTTTGAGCCCTGATAGCCTAGTGGTTCGAACGCTGGCCTTCCACTGCGAAGGTACCGGGTTCGAATACGGCCTGCAACAATGAATTTTTCAATTTATGTGCAGTTAGCATAAACACCAATTAATATCACGTGCTTTGACGGTGAAGGAAAACATCGTGAGGAAACCTGCATATCTATGTCATGACCGTCTGTGGTCGGACTAGCATGTGAAATAGAGAAGGCAATGGTAAACCACTCCATTATAACTGCCAAGAGAGTCGTCGTGTGTTTCAATAAAAACATGATGACCACGACCCTCAGTCATGAGGAAATACGACTTAGACGAAACACTTATAATATTAGTTACAGTTTACTTTCTTTAAGTAACATCCTTTAAATTGAAGAGATAACCCAAGGCATAAAGCTATACCACATTTTTGATTACATCATCTCAACCGATGTACATTCTCATTCCTAACTAAATTAGCAACAACTATTACTTTACTGTTTCACAGTAAATATTTAATTAAATTCTAAAAAAAAGATGGATTCATTAAAGTATCGAAACTTTTTTAATGTACTAATACATCATAATATTTTCAGTTTACTTGTTCTAATGTTACAGAATGTTCATCATCGCCATCATTTAAGCCAATTTCCTAGTTGGATGTGCATTCATAATTGATTTGGGAAATTCAATTTATAATCTATATTTAAAAAATTCTCGCGTGTCACAGTGTTTGTAACCAAACTGCTCAGAAACGGCTCGACCGTTTTTTATGAAATGTTTTATGTAAAATTTTAGGTCTGAGAATAGGTCATAAACTATCCCTTAGTAAAAGGGACGCCCGCTACATATTTTCTTAAATTTTTTTGTGATTTGGCATTAAAAATACATACAGCCCTTATTTTTCACCCTTCTACCACCTACCCTCATTTTTAATAGCGATATTAGTACTGCAACAATATTCAGCTTTCAGTTATCATTCGATCAGTTCTCGTTAACTTAGTTACTTATGTAAACCAACAGTACTCAGCCCCGCCGACAGTTAATAAACTGAACTGAATTTCAAAAAGTTAACGGCAGGTGTTTTGTTATTTGTATACACTGATATAGTCTGCATTACTCTTGCAGTCATAGACCACATCCCACACTTACAATAACTTAGTTGTTATTCATTTAACATCCAAAATATTCACTAGAAATAATTTATATGGTAAGACAACGTTAGCCAATAGTATAGATATATAAATAATATGGAATATTTGTGTATTGGTATGTAAAAGAATTGTGCCCTGCTGAAATTGATTCGGAGAAGGATGGATTGTGAGGTACGAGGTCCGCAGCTTACTCTGGCACCGCAAATGAAACGAATTACGAGTTCGACTTCGAATTGAAATCAACTCGTTGGCAGAGCGTATAACTTTTGATTGGTTATTTCCAGAACTTTCCACCTGAATTTATGAAAATTAATTGTATCATTCTAACATTGATATTTACTGTATTCTAAAGATTATTATTACTACCGCCGCTGTACATATTACCTTTTCAACAGTAACATTACTGAGATAACTAATAATTAATAAGATCTATTGAGAAAAGAAACGTCATCGACGAGATTTTTCAAATCGACATGTTTACTAGCAAATAGTAACAATACTAATATCATAAATATTTTACCGAAAGAGCAAGCCTACAAATTACTAGTTTATATATAGCGATATCTTAGCGAAGAATTTAAGAAACTTATAAAAATTGTGATTTTACCGCCATCTAGATAATGTATAAAGAACTAAACTTTAGTCTACACAATTTATTCAAAATATTTTTTTTTTATACTACTATGCGACGAGACGAGCAAGACGTTCACCTGATACGCTTGCCCATGACAACGTGCTGCTAGTTAAGATGGTACACACTGCACCACATTGCGCTCGTCGCCTTGAGACATAAGGTGTTAAGTCTCGTTACCCCAGTAATTACACTAGCTACAGTGCCCTTCAAACCGGAACACAGTAATGTTTGCACACTACTATTTGTCGGTTGAAATAGGAGCTGCGATGGTACCCAACCAGACGGTCTCAGGCAACAGAAACCTACCACCTGGTAATAGTAATATATTTATAGAAAGAATATAGAATAGAATATTCTTTCTATAAATATATTTTTATTACATTATAATGTGATCATCACTGCAATTAACAAAATGTTCAGTCTCGTTACCCCAGTAATATCATTAGCTACAGCACCCTTCAAACTGGAACTTAGTAAAATTTTAACATTATTCTTTAGCGGTAGGGACAGGTGATATTGGGTACCTAGAATACAGTCTGCAGTAGTAAACTTACCACCAGTAATGTACGGCTACACCACCACTCATTCGTTATGATTAATTCCTTAGAAGCAGCTGCAGCGATACTTTATCGAGAAATCCATTTCATTTTATGGCTAGATATTAAGCGGGTAGGGTTTAGCTTTAATTTTAATGTAATAAGTGGTAACTTATTGCGGTAATAGGACCCCTATTGCACGGGAAATAGAAAGCAATTACAAGTGATTAAGTTAATTAACAAACCACACTACTCTTAGTAATATAAATCTAGTTAAAATATTTTATAAAACCATGCGAATAAGAACTAGTAATTTATTTCGACAAAGCGATGAGTGAAGTTCACCTGATTGTATACACGCGTATCTAGTTAGGATGTTATACACTGCACCAAGTGCTCGTCACATTGGGACGTATGTCTCGTTACCCCAGTAATTTCATTAGCTACACCGCTTTTCGAATTCAGTAACAATATAGAAGCTGCGGTTGTACCAAACGGTCTGCGGCAACAGAGACCTACCAGCAGTAAACCAGTAAACATTTTTACACAGCAACATATTACTTGAAGATATTATACCTTCAGCTACATAAGTTCTTAACTACAGCGGTTTTCATACTGTAACTAATTAACTGAATGTTATAGACAATGCAGTTGTATATAGAACTGTAATTTATAATCATTTATATTTACTTCTGTGCAAAGTTGTCTTTAGAAGGGAAAATTTACACTACTCCCTACTGTTTGCATATTAGTTGTACATATATTACTGGTAACGATTACAGGTAAAAAGTGCAATTCTTTGCCAGGAGTTATATTTTTTATGATATATTAAGGCTAGAGTAACGAAGAGAATATCCTTACCCTTGCTTGCCTCGTGTAAACTTTTATAATGGAGGGTTAATATTGATAATATTTACTTTCAATACATATTAATAAAAAAATAACAACATTGAGTTTTTAAATTGAAAGTAAACATTTTCAAAGGTCGATTACGAAATTAATTAGGACGTGAAATCATTTAAAACGGGATCAGAGGGTTTGGGGGTGAGAGAGGAGAAATTCTGTTAAACTGAACAAACAGGTACTCGAGTTAAAACAAACATATTTCTATGTTCATTATTTTTAAACCAGAAGTTGGCTTAAGTATATACCATGGTCATAACCATCATTTTGACTTTTGGAGAAAGATTTACGTTAAGCAGGGAGCTTCTACAGGCAGATGAAGATAGATCTCTATATGTATGATTCTCTCAAGCGGTGATAGCCTAGTGGTTTGAACACCCGCCTTCCATTCCGAAGGTACCGGGTTCCCATCCGGCCTGCACCAATGAATTTTTTAATTTATGTGCAGTTAGTATAACACCAACTGTTATCACGTGCTCTGACGGTGAAGGAGAACATCGTGAGGAAACTAACATATCTATGTGATGAGCATCCGTGCTCGCACTAGTATGTGAAATGGAGAAGGCAATGGCAACACCACTCCATTATAACTGACAAGTAAGTCGTCGTGTGTTTTATCACGATGACCACGACCCACAGTCATGAGGAAATGCGACTTAGAAGAACTTATTTCCAACTTTCTTATTGCTAATTAAATGCTTTAATGTACCTATATCTGTTGTGTCTACTGCTAGAAGGTCTCTATTGCCGGAGACCGTTTAGATACCACCGCTATAACTATTTCTACTGCCAAATAGTATTGTGCAAACACTATTGTTCTAGTTTGAAGGGCGCTATAAGCTAGTGAAATTACTGGGGTAACGATACTTAACGTCTTATGTAAGGCGAAGAAGATAATGTGGTGCTATCATACTTACTCTAGACCTATACTTACTCAAGACCAGGTGGTAGGTCTCTGTTGCCGGAGACCGTCTGGATGGGTACCACCGCAGCTCCTATTGCAACCGCCAAATAGTAGTGTGCAAACATTACTGTGTTCCGGTTTGAAGGGCGCTGTAGCTAGTGTAATTACTGGGGTAACGTGACTTAACACCTTATGTCTCAGCAACGAGCGCAATGTGTTGCAGTGTGTACCATCTTAACTAGCACCACGTTGTGATGGGCAAGCGTATCACTTACCATCAGGTGAACATCTTGCTCGTCTCGTCGCAAAGTAGTGTAAAAAAAAAACTTACTAAGACCATGTTGTTATAAGCAATATCACTTACCATCAGGTGAACGTCTCGCTCGAAACATAAAAAAAAATAGTATGATGCAATTTAACTATTCCTCCTTTCATTTCTGTACATGAGTTACAGTAGTACATTTTGTTAAAAAGTAGATTACAATTTTTAATAACTCTTTGAACGGTTTCAAAATCAAAATCTTACTTTTAATATATCAATCTGAACCGCTGTTATAGATATAAATTAATACAAATTTTCTTTTATTAATTTTTTCCTTCTTAAGTGTTGTGTTTTTGTCTGTCAGGTTTGTGTTATATTAGTAATGTTGGGCACTACTTGTCTTCTAATTAGTTAATACTTTTGTTAATATATGTTATTATACGTAACGACTGTTTGTGCCAAACTAAAGAGAAAAAACAAATAGACACACTTGAGAAATTAGGTGTTAACGACGAGCGCAATGTAGTGTACCCTATCTTAACTTTCACCAAGTTTTTATGAGCACGCGTATCGCTTGCCATCAGGTGAACGTCTCGCACGTCTTATTGTTTAGTAAAATAAAAAAAAGTGCTATTTCTAATTCTATCCTCTCTCTTCTTCTTCTAAGTCGTATTTCCTCATGACTGAGGGTCGTGGTCATCATGTTTTTCTTGAAACACACGACGACTCTCTTGGCAGTTATAATGGAGTGGTTTGCCATTGCCTTCTCCATTTCACATACTAGTCCGACCACTGATGGTCATGACATAGATATGCAGGTTTCCTCACGATGTTTTCCTTCACCGTCAAAGCACGTGATATTAGTTGGTGTTTTATACTAACTGCACACAAATTGAATAATTCATTGGTGCAGGCCGGATTCGAACCCGGTACCTTCGCATTGGAAGGCCGGCGCTCAAACCACTAGGCTATCACGGCTCTCTCTTCTACTTGGCACTTTACAAACAAGTGTATGATTGTTTCTTCTTAATTATCCTTGAACTTAAAGCGGAACAAGTACTCCGGAAATCCTCCATGACCTGTGAGTACCAAGTATCTTGTCTACTTTTATATCGTTCACGTCAGAAAGACAAGAGAAAGAGATTGGATCAAGTCAATTTAAAATTCCAATGATGATTTAGTATTTTTCTGACTTCTTACATAAACTTTACATTTTAAATATAAGTTTGAAATGAGTGCGGAGCGGCAGCTACCCCTGGCGGAGTTCGGATGTAGTTCATGCATAATGCAGCCGACTTCGAATGCCACTTCCGAGACGTCAGTATATCTGTTCAGTACAGTAAGCGGAAAATTTCTCACCCGTACATTTTGTTAGGTACGCTTAAAAGCACTTTACTGTATGTGCACTTTATACTAAACGCCGCCTACGTTATAGTAAGACAACGCTGAAATGCGACCTTTGAAGGATTTAAAACATAGTGCTCGGCTTGAGGCATGTTAAGTCTCGTTACTACAGTAATTATATAAATCTTAAAGAATAGGTACGTCTCTGGAATGATGGTAGCTCCTATTTCTAACAAACGGTAGTGTGCAAATATTACTGTGTTTACTGGAGGTTTGTAAGCTAATAAAATTACTGAAGTAACAAGACTTAACATGTCTCTCAAGGCGATGAGCGCAATGTGGTGCAGTGTATACCATCTTAATCAGCGCCACGTCATAAGCAAGCGTATCACTTACCATCAAGTGGACGTCTCACTCGTTTCGACGACTCGTTAAGTAGAAAAAAGGACAGTAATGTTTGCACACTACCGTTTGACAGTAGAAATAGCAGCTGCAGAACCTACATAGACGGTCTCCGGCAACAGAGACTTACCGCCAGTTAATATTTCATTACTACATTCTAAGTTACCTAATACGCTTTCAACAGCGACACCCAAACTGTGCGTGACAAATTAAAAGACCCGTCTTACATGATTTTGCACTTTAAATATCGTCACGCGTATCCCTTTCCCTTCCTTTTAACCCCACCCCTGACTATATACTAGTGTTATTATATACACAGCTCTCGTGCTTTACCTTATTTTTTAATGCGTCAAATTGTTAAGACTTAGTAGAAGGTGTAAGATCGTTCAATAAACAATAATTGTTATATGTTTACCTTTAGCTGTTTTGAATTATCTTTTAACATATTTTACTCGATAATAGACTAAGGCTTTTTATTTTACTAGGAGACGAGACGAACGAGACGTTCACCTGATGGTGAGTGATGCGCTTGCCCACAACAAAGCGGTGCTGGTTAAGCGTATCACTTACCATCAGGTGAACGTCTTGCTCGTCTCGTCGCATAGTATATAGTATAAAAAAAAAATTGCGCTCGTCGAGTTGAGACATAAAGTCTAGTTACCCCAGTAATTTCACTAGTATACAGCACTGTAGTAAAATCGCTTAGAATATTCCGATTCTAAAATGTTGATATCTAGCTCCGAAATCGAAGTAACAAATACTAGCTATCTATTTAACCGCTACGCTAAGTATTTAGTCATAAATTTAATATTAGCTGTACTACTGAAGTGATTTACCGCACTCCCACACACCTCCGTTTAATTTAAGTTAATTAAGCAACACTATATTTTATTACCACACAATCTTAACTTATACATCATACGCACACGCAATTTAATACCGTCTTCATTAAATTTATAATTTGTTAAACTATGTTTATGTATACAAGAAATACTTATCACGAAACTAAACTTAACTTGACGTCGTGTTGGTGACCTTAGTTCTAAGGATCTCTTTGAGCAACTAAGGTGACCTTCATAACCTTGAAGATCGCCAGACTTAAATATGAATAGGCAAAGAATTGTATAAGTTGTTTTAACTTCCGCCTACTAGATGGCGTTTGTCAGTTGTTACAACGCGCGATGATTTATTTATAAGATTTTGAATCTAGATTTTTTTTTCAATGCAATCTCAGTTTGACGTCGCTGTTTATTTGAATTCTTTGACTCCAGAGGGCGCCGTTAGCTCATAATTTAACTTCAAACCGACCAAGCATAATTGATACTTAAGTCGACTACTGATGGTTGGTCTCTTGCCGGTGACCATCTAGATACCACCGCAGCTCCTATTTCAACTGACAAACAGTAATGCGCAGACGTTACTAATTAAAGGGCATCGGTGCTAGTGTAATTACTAAGGTAATTAGACACAATATATGTCTCAAGGATCGTCCGCTTCAGACCGCAACGCTGACCTCGATCCTCAAATATATGAAACGACTCCAGAGAGATGTCTTAAGGCGATGAGTTTAATGTGATGCAATCCATCCATCTATATCACTTACCATCAGATGAACGTGTCGCTTGTGCTCTAAGGCACTCTTCACGATAGGCAGTAAGGATTGGTGCTATGCACTAGTAAATTCAATGCTAGAAATCGCTGGACACAGACAACAGGACTAACCTAAAAACCGAACTGATGCTAATCACACATCGCTTAATAGTAATCGGTTGCCATTACCTTATTACATATTATGGATATAACCTTCATTATTCGGCTACAATTTAATGGTAAAACCGTTTTATATATTAATTAAATGTAATAATAACGGTTTCATAAAGGATAACGAGCTCGTTGAATTACCAACGTGAAACTTATAAAGTATACCTTCACCCGCTATCTCTTACTGCTTCACATCCAAATGAAACAAACGCCTCAAGATTTTCCCCGAAATGGAGGATCCGATAAAAGTTCAGTGTTATTAACCTAATGAAAACTTATTGGCGATAATATCAATATTATCGATGAGATAGTAAACTTACTGGTCGATTGTCTAAATCATAAATTTTTATTATTGGACATGCTTAACGTTTCACTGATGGTAAGTTAACTATAACTGGACCATATTGTTAAACAGAAGACTTAAAATCCATGATGTTTAGTCTCGTTACCACAGTAATTTCATTAGCTACACCCTTCAAATTAAAACATAGTAATATTTGTAAATTACTGTCTGGCGGTAGAAATAGACGCTGCTGTGGTATTTGAATAGTCTCTGACAAAAGAGATCGATTACAGTAATATTTGCAAGTTATAAAGCAAAATTACCTGAAGCAAGTTAATTCGAAGGAGTTATTAATTCTTCCGACTAGCAGTTCACAATCATTATTATGTACTAGTAAGAAACGTCGCCATATAAAGCACAGTAATCAAGTCAAGAATGTTTCACTAACTTCAGCCTCATTGTCACTTAACATCGAAATTGAGGTTTTAGGTTATTATAGATAAAAAAAATTGTCGACTTCTTTCAACAGAATTTTTATTTAGTGATTGCTACAACAGAAACGAAATTTGGTATAAATTTTCAACACAACCTCCTGAAATATTAACTTACTTTATACAGCAGGTTGAATTTTAATGATTTTAATCCATAGTGTTTTACAGGAGTTCTATACAGTTTGTGAGATTAAGTCTAAAAAACCTTCACAACATTCTTCCATTCGCTATTCTATGATAAATAATCTTTTGAATACTGCACTTTTTAAAAAATATATACTACTTCACCAGGTTGCAGTTTACTCTAACGCAGCAGTAATTTTTTTTTTATTTATTCATGTAAATAGATACACAAAGTCCTTAAATTAATTTGATTTAACATCAAATCTTTTATGTTAATTTCTTTTCCAGAATAGTATATAATTTTTTTTTTTAGTTATTTTTCTCTCTGTGCAGTGTCTGCCAGTGTATTATTATTTTGTTCTGGTATATGATTACGTATATATTATTTATTTGTGTCGGAGGCCAAGACTCACTTTGGGTCGTTGCGCTCGAAGAGTCAGTCAGTCAGTCATTTATGATTACATTCAAAATCATTCAGATGTAAAGTTAGATAAACTTAGTAGTAAGTTGATTATTTAAACATAACTTAATCATCATTATTTATATTGTACAGTTAATAACAATTAATCAACGACTTACTTCGTCAGTTTTAATTAAGACGATAGAAGACATCTGAAGGATCATCATTACATCTGATCACATCCGATGTATGAGTACGTCGCGAATGAATACTCGTGCGGAATGTACTGCAGAGGTTGAATACAAATGAGACGGCTGTAGCGGACTGAATGAATGGAAAATTCTAGAAAGAACTTCAATATCTGAATGAATGATACTCTCGATATGAACTGAGTGTGAACGAATAGTTTCAAATGATTTTGCGATCAGATCAGATTTTTCGTAGCTAAGCGTTTGTCGTCTTACAAAGGTACCTAGTTTGAATTCAGAGTCACATGTTGTTTAGTTGATTGGTGTTAAGGCTTTTAATCTTTTAAACCGGATCAGCTACATGGATACTCCTTTAGGATAAAGTGAAGTACAAAGGAGACGTAAGGAGACAAAGGAGAGATAAGGAGACGTGGAATCCGAAATAAAAAGTCTACAGCTCTTCTGGTTAAGGAGACACGATATGTCAAAGCACTATGGATAGGGGGACAATCAAAAAAGAAAAATTTCACTGAGAATCCAACTCATGACCTTGGTGTCAGGCATGAAAATTACCCGCTATATCATTTCAACAGATTCCAATCTTATAAAGTAATAGAGAACCGGATAATAACTACGCATGGGTAGACTAACTTTGTATAGAATATTACATAGAAACAAAATTCTAGGTCTTAGGATGTCTGTTGCTGGAGACCGTCTAGGTACCACCGCAGCTCCTATTTCAGCCGACAAACAGTACTGTGCAAACATTACTGTGTTTCAGTTTTAGGGGCGTTGTAGCCAGTGAAATCACATAAGTAACAACACTTAATTTATGCCTTAAAGCGACGAGCACATGGTGCAGTGTACATCATCCTAACTAGCTACGTGTTTTGGGCGTATCACTTACCATCAGGTGAACGTTTCACTCGTCGCTTTACAGATATTATTATAAGAACATTTAAATTTAATGTGAACGCATTTAATAATAAAAACGGTTATAACCTATAAAGTTATCGTTGGCATGATAAGTAGTAAACCACGTTAATAATCGTCGAAAGCTATTTTAACTGAAAGGCCATTTTGTAACCGAAATTATAGTTAAATGAAAAACGGATCATTACTTTTATTATCATAATGATCGTCTGTAATGATTTTGTGAAAACCAAATTTTCATTAACTAGTTGAAACATTCGGCTGTGATTGTATTTTTATTAAACTGTTGAACTATTTATTTTTTTTATGTATGATTAATATTACTTTTTCGTTGTTTTCTTTAATTATCACTATGGATCTTCAGTCCGCAATTAAACTTGATATCTAAAGTGTTACTTAAAAACGAACACTAATTAAAATTAATTTATGTGCATATTATTATTTCACTTGTTATCTAAATTGTTACTCAAACTCAAATACAAAAACTAATTAAAATTAATTTATATGCATAAGCCTCGTTACTCCAGTAATTTCAATAGCTACATCTCCCATCAAACTGGATCACAGTAATGTTTGCAGGCAGAAATAAGAGCTGCGGTGGTACTGAATCTATAATCAGTAAAGTTAGTCTTAGTTGTTCAATTTACTATTATTCATTAGTATTGTATATTTATTAATATAATTCTTCTCAGGTCCGTGGCATTTCTTTTGCGAATGAGTGGTAGATTTTGACTTTGATTCTATTTTCTACCATTGCATACAGATGACATCAGTTTGATTACTGGAATATATATGTTGGAGCACTAGCTGCTGAAGTGTTTTTATAAACATGTTATGGTACTACCTACATTTTGTGATTGCCCATTGTTCACTTTTTTTTATACTACTATGCGACGAGACGAGCAAGACGTTCACCTGATGGTAAGTGATACGCTTGCATAACAACGTGGCGCAAGTTAAGATGGTACACACTGCACCACATTACGCTCGTCGCCTGAGACATAAGGTGTTGTCTCGTTACCCCAGTAATTACACTAGCTACAGCGCCCTTCAAACCGGAACACAGTAATGTTTGCACACTACTATATATCGGCTGAAACAGTCACTGCGGTGGTACCCATCCAGACGGTCTCCGGCAACAAGAGACCTACCACCAGTAAATAAAACATAGATTTGCAGAATCTCACACTTATCCGATAACGTAACGACTTCTTACACTTCGTACACTCCGGCGGTCGGAGTGCGACTGTTTTTGTACGGCCGGCGCATTGCTATATACCCGCGGAATATTTACAAAAACATGAGTTCGTCTAAATTGAAAAATCATAAATAATGAGGGTTTCACAATGCGATTCCGCTGACATATATAAATAAATAATATATTTGAGACCTGACTTTGGTAGGGTATCACCGTTTCTACAACGTTGACCACAAGAATACTACCATTTTATATCTCAGTCGATATTGATATCAAACATACTAAGTGACCTTTGAAAAGGACTTTAAAAAATCCTTTGTAAAAAAGAAAAAGAGCGATAACGAGAAAATGAAAAAAGGTTTAAAGAAGACCAATTTTATTATTAAACACAGGTCTTACTGAAGACCGTCTATATAAATACTAACACAGCATCTTTGTCGCAGAATATTATAGCAGTAAAGACTTTAAGTAAGGAAATAATATTGATTGATCAGTGTATATATAAACAACGAAAAGGATAGCATTATGTCTCGCTCGGTGCGATGAACAAGAACAGCATGCTCGGCCGTCGGGCAACATGCTTAATGATTCATTTGATATATATACACTCCCGGATACATCTATCGGCCAACCTAGTGTTTAAAGTTTTGACGGTGCCTAGCTAAAAATAATTGTTAGGTGGAGCAATAAGTTTTAATGCAGTTTTAAAGCTGATTTTTTGGTCAACCTTTTTGTATCTTTTTTTTTTAATTTTGAATTCAGGATTATGAAAAAAAAACGAAAATTCGAGTCTGTTCAGTGTTTTGAACGACCTAGGAATGGAGAAAACTTTTTTATTTCGCACAAGTTGGATTTTTTTTTTGATGTTTCCGATTATTGGTTCCATAAAAAGGCAAATGTAAACTTAGAACGAGTTTTGACTATTAAATATGGATACTCTGCCTGAAATTGTCGCCCAAGCTGTAGCACTTCTGCCGGCCAAATCGATTCGAAATTACAAAAAAAATAAAAAAACATACATAAGGGTTGACCAATAAATCAGCTTCAAAACTGCATTAAAACTTATTGCTCCACCTAACATTTATTTTTAGCTAGGCACCGTTAAAACTTTAAACACTGGGTGGGCCGATAGATGTATCCGGGAGTGTATAATTCGGTTTCCTTGAAGGGCGTTGTAAGTAGTGACATTACTGGGGTAACAAGACTGTATCAAGGTGATAAACAGTTTAGTAACAAAACTAAAAAATAAACTACACGAGTTCACTAAAGTTTACTGATTTAATGTTGTTGTGAGTATAAATAGTTTAACTGGCAGTAAATCTATTTTACTGTCTCAATGAGTTTATTAAATATATGATCTTAAACTTTTCAACAAATGCGATGTTGTTTACTCTTCAGTAGTAGTTTGATGGTAGGGTTACCTTTTTAAGTGAAAGATGTCAACTACAATTTAAAGATGGCGCTGAACGATTATGATATACACCCGATGGAGAGTAATTGGATTTTATTGGCGCACCAATCTTAGATGTTTAGTAAATTGGCTTGTTGCATACTCACTTACAATGTTACAACTGACACGCAGTAATGACTTAACAGTCGACATTGCAAATTAACTATATACAGCGATGTTGATAATTGTAGCTTAATGAGAATATACTCTTGTAGATGTTTAGCTGTCAGAGGTTATGCTAGATAATGACTTAATTGATAATGATGGCTATCTAAATTAACCTGTCTTATAGTCTAGAACTATTAAATAAGACTAAGGTACCTATCGTAAAAGGCGAATTGAAATTATCTTCGAGATTGCTGTAGTGTTTCTTGTAAAATAACGAAGGTGCTGAAAAGGTTCACAGTCTTCCTTGGGACCTGGACCAAAAAAGGGTTTTAATATATACACATCATATATAATCTTCTTCTCTTAGAAGTAGAGTATCTGTTGAAGATTTAGAATGCCATAAAAAACTTTAAGTAAGTCGCAGCGTCTATATCTTTCGATCAATAACATATTTCTTCCTTATTAAAGGAAAAGTACATCTTCAGTCAAAGCTATGAATTGATAGATGCTGTTACATGCACATAATGATGGTGACCATCCAGGTTTTGAGTAATAATACCACTGACAAATGATTACTAAGGATAATATATTACATTGTTTGCCCATTAAATTTATATGCAATCATATACAGTGCAACGCGGCATCCATTATGTAAGATAATATTTTGTTCGGTCAAAAACAACATGGTAACGAAATACAAAACTGTTTTGATATAATTCGTACATTTAACAAAATTGAATTTTACAGACGCAAAATAACAAATACATTTTGTGAAAATGTAATGATTATTGGTTATAAGTTATTAAGCATAATATTTAAGTAACGGCGAAGTTTTAACGTTTATACTTTAGTGTTGTATAGAGTAGACTCTACTGAGAAAAACATGGCAAGAAACTCAGCGGCACTATTTTTATAATATCTAGTATTTTAGAATATTTTCAATATCACAGTGTTATATAATAGATTGTCAAACTTTTATAATAATAACAGATAATAACGTTAATACTCACATCTAACTATTTAATTCAAAACTCAACACAAGCTACGCTGCCGACGAACTGATTGACAATCCAAAAGCAACACTGCGGTTAAACAGTGCTGCCACCTATCCAGTGTTGCCATCTTAAAAAATTCCCGCTTTAGTTACAAATACACAACTAATATAGCTTAGGATTATTTATAATATTTTTAATATGCCATTAGAATACATAGAATTAGTTATAAATTGTGATAAATGATTTAAATTATTTACTATTTTATATTCGTTTGTTAACTTATTTAAATAATAATATTAATTTGTTTTTGATGTAGGTAACAAAGGTTGAAAAATAACTAACAAATAATTCATAAAACTAAGATAACATTTGTTCTTATGCTATCGGGTCTGTCGATTCGATAAAATATCGATAGATCATATGACTTGTTCACTTCTCGATTTCTACCAGCATTAACTCAAAAAAGGGGCAACATTTCCGTACAGGCAGATGTTGCCAATTGTTATCGGATATTACATTTATTATTCACGTCACGGGCGGCCTTCCGTGACACCAATACCATTAGCAATGATTTAATATTATCGAAATGAAGGGTACGTTATAAAGTTACGTACTTTTTTGGTTAACAAAAGTGACGTGAATGCAATTTATGTGATTTTTAAATTTGTCAACCGATGCTCATGTTAAAACTTTAAAGTTTTATGGCTATTGAAATTCCTAAAGATGAGAATCTTCAAAGATATTTTTTTAACGAAGCGTCGAGACGAGATGTTCACCTGATGGTAATTGATATACCCATAACTATATTCTACTAACTATGAAAGATATTAAGTCATGTTACTTCAGTAATTTCACTAGCTACAATGTCCTTCAGTATACACAGTAATATTTACATACTTCAGTTCGACGGTCAGACGGTCTCTGTCAGTAGAGACCTACCACCAGTGAAATACGTGGCTGTATTGACACCTCTTTTTTGTTTCATGGGTTAAATAGCTATTGGCGCCTCATAATAACTATATAACCATTGTAATATGCATAGATAAAGATAGATGAAGCCGTAAAATGTTTATATGGACCGCTATCAAACTTCATTACCCGGATGTGGGTAGCCGGATATTTTACAACGTTTATCCGCAATTTGAGGATGCTTTATTGCCTCTGTATTGTGTATTACATTTCGGTTACGATTACAGAATTATAAATTTAGTATCTCAAAACACTGATATCAGATTAGTAGAAAATGTAGATAATATTTAGTGGTCTCTAGGTCCGTCTAGTTACCACCGCAGCTCCTTTTTCTAGTAACAAACAGTATTATGCGAATATTACTGTGTTCTGATTTGAAGGGCGTTGTAGTTAGTGAAGTTACTGGGGTAACGAGAATTAATACTTATGTCTCAAAGCGATGGAAACAATGTGATGCAGTGAACTAGCAAAGAATCGCTAGGTAATTAGAGAAAAATTATTTTGTAAATTTGAATGACGTAGCTAATAAAGATTTTTATTACTTCTGTAATAAGTTAAGTCAAAAATGAACTTAAAACCCAAACCGAAGATCGCAATGTGTTGAAAAGTAAACATTGTAATGGTCTAGCTTTACTTAATATCAGGTAAAGGTTTTTCGCGTATCATTGATATCTTACCAGGTGGTAGGTCTCTGTTGCCGGAGACCGTCTGGGTGGGTACCACCGCAGCTCCTTTTTCTAGTAACAAACAGAATTATGCGAATATTACTGTGTTCTGATTTGAAGGGCGTTGTAGCTAGTGAAGTTACTGGGGTAACGAGATTAAATACTTATGTCTCAAAGCGATGGAAACAATGTGATGCGGTGAACTAGCAAAGAATCGCTAGGTAATTAGAGAAAAAATATTTTGTAGTTTTGAATGATCTTGTAGCTAATAAAGATTTTCGTTACTTCTTTAATAAGCTAAGTCAAAAATGAACTTAAAACCCAAATCGAAGATCGCAATGTGTTGAAATGTAAACATTGTAATGGTCTAGCTTTACTTAATATCAGGTAAAGGTTTTTCGCGTATCATTGATATCTTACCAGGTGGTAGGTCTCTGTTGCCGGAGACCGTCTGGGTGGGTACCACCGCAGCTCCTTTTTCTAGTAACAAACAGAATTATGCGAATATTACTGTGTTCTGATTTGAAGGGCGTTGTAGCTAGTGAAGTTACTGGGGTAACGAGACTTAACACCTTATGTCTCAAGGCGACGAGCGCAATGTGGTGCAGTGTGTACCATCTTAACTAGCGCCGCGATGTCATGGGCAAGCGTATCATTTACCATCAGGTGAACGCCTTGCTCGTCTCGTCGCATAGTAGTATAAAAAAAAAAAATTGAATATAAATCTCAATTACAATAATTGTACAAGTCAATAGGTAGGTAATAGTCTGAAATTCAATTCAAATGTTAATTAAGCAAATTAAATGCAACCCTATTCGTCGTACCCGGGGTACTATTCCGACTACAACACTCGAACAACACCTAAACACGCAACACCAACATTTATTACAGAATATTCTTCGCAAAGGAAACTATTAACAAATTAAAAACCCCGAAGGCAGGATAAGGCGACACTTTTTCAGCTGAATTTTGTTATACAAATTGCTTAGTTTACATGTAATTTCTTATTGGTAACAAACGGTGCTGTTTCATAGGTTACTTTGTATTATATTTGTTTTTATGTTCTACCTTAGCGATTAGGTATGTCGGCGCGGTCGCGTTATAAAATCATTTGATTATTAAAATTAGTTACATATCAGCGTAAATACGTTTTAAAATCGTTAAAATTTTATTAATTGTAATATTGAGTTAAATTTACAATTGATTTCTTAAATTAAAGCCTGGACACCTCTTCTTCTTCTAAGTCGTATTTCCTCATGACTGAGGGTCGTGGTCATCATGTTTTTATTGAAACACATGACGACTCTCTTGGCAGTTATAAAAATGGAGTGGTTGCCATTGCCTTCTCCATTTCACATACTAGTCTGACTACTGATGGTCATGGTATAGATATGCAGGTTTCCTTACGATGTTTTCCTTCACCGTCAAAGCACGTGATATTAGTTGGTGTTATACTAACTGCACATAAATTGAAAAATTTATTGGTGCAGGCCGGGTTCGAACCCGGTACCTTCGCATTGGAAGGCCGGCGTTCAAACCACTAGGCTATCACGGCTCTTAGGAAATCATTATTCTGTTTCACAAATATAAGAAATTTCTGGAAAACTATATTTTAGTGGACAATAGGCAATACCGCAAATTATGTTAGTGATGCTATTACCGATTATACCATATTTATTAAAAAGACTTATATCTTAAATTACATTAAATAGAAAAAAATCTTAGATATTTATTAAAAAGCTGTTGCTCCGACAAGCATTTTGACATTTTACTATCTGTTTTAATATGATAGATAACATTACATTATTGATCATAAATATCCCTTAGAACTAACCTTTGTGTATTATATCTCAGAACTAGATATCTAGGCATTAAACATTGATTTACTCATCTCGTAAGGTTTAGAAAAAAGAAACTAAACACCAAAAGTATTTCATATATAGTTCCCATATACTACTAACCTTAAGACACTTAACTACAAAACGTAAATGTATATAAAAAAGCGATTTGTATATAAAAACCTGGAGTGATCTCGCTTATGATCCTACTGGTATTACAGAAGTTCTCAGGCTGTGGTAACTGCTTACCATCTCACTGGTAAAATGAAAACTCGGTCGAGAGTCAAATTTCACATTCAAATTTCCTTTAACTTTTTTGCGAAACATTTTAAAAGCTACGATACCAACGCGACCGCTCGAGTACTTTTAAAATTCAAGATAGCGGCATTCAGAATGAGCTTAAATATCCTTTTTAAACATTTACCTTGTTAACTGTCTATGTAAAAAAAAGGAATGGAATAACTATTGAGTTTTTTTATACTATGAAATACAAGTAAAAATACACGGAATTTGTCTCAAGACTGAAAGAAGTCCGATGTGCTAAAAGAAATAACTCCGGTCGTTAACAGCGATGTTATAGCAGAAGAATTACTAAATAACTGCTTATTATAAGGATTCGAAGAAACTATTTTTACCATTCAAACATCACTTGTAATCATAAAATCCATCTACCAATTGAAAGCCTTAATACAAAACATGAAATTAAGCTAATATAAATAAAGTAAACGGAGACAGTTTAATAAATCATAAGCACGTTATTTTTGTCTAGTATAAATTACCTATAGCCAAGGTTAGACTTGCTGTGTTTAGTTGTGAATTAAAGCGAAATTAATAAACAAAAAATGGTGGATATGACAGTAAATATACAGGAGGCCGTCTGCTGGTTGATTTCAATTATAAATAAAAGCCTCCATCAGCTGTTGGCTGCAACGAATGGGGGGCTGTACGAGTGAGATGAATTGAAACGTTCGCGGGAGAGCCGACCCTGTTACTTTTTCTCGTCGACGCTTGTCAGTAATCAAATAGTTTTTTTTCGTATAAAACTGGTTATTAACAAGTAAACAGAACTCGTGTATTATTAATGACGGACTTATGTATTATTTAACAAAAAGAAACAACAGTATTCTTATACATTAATTTAGATTCATAAACTAAAGAATCTATATACAGATATGAAAAAATCCATATATAAATAATTTGATTGCTTTTGTGGCGCAGTAGCTAAGTTTTTATCTTAAAACGCGGAGGTCTTCAGTTCGATTCAGTTTGGTTATAGGTAGTTATGAACCCGTTTTGCTAGTTACCACACATGTAATTAAATTAGCTGCCATAATAGTATTACTTTTTTTACAGTCAATGAAAGCCGGAGTATTCTAGACTAGTAAGCTTCTCTATAGATTCGAACCGGGAACTTGCATATACTAAACAAGCGTTTGGCTATTACACAACGGAGGCGGATTATAAATAATTAAATATTTTCAATAATAAATCTTATTATGACAACGATAACCCAACTCTTACAAACACGGTCTCTTTACTAATATGATGATTGCAACGAACATTGAAATATAAAATGAAAAGAAAACATTACATATAAACTTTTTTCAGAATATGATCATCAAACAGTTAACGGATAAACTAACCAACAGTTATACTTAACAAGTAATCCTGACAAACCAGCATTGAACAGAATAAGGAGCTCTTAAATTGTCTCGTGTTATTTAGTACTACACGGCGCCGTGTAGTCGGCCCCGCAACTTAACACTTAGTAAAACAGAAACAAAAATAATTAATACATCTAAATTATAGTCGACTTTTTTTAAACTGTGTAACACGGACAGTATTATTATTTTAAGTTCTAATATATTCATAACCTATATTATCTTGTAGGATATAACTTACACTTAGACTTCCGCTATAAAGAAAACTAGATTAAAGTACATAAGTTCAAAATTAATAATATAGTCCGGTATGGTCTAGTGGCTAGGATACCTGGCTCTCACCCAGGAGGCTCGGGTTCGATTCCCGGTACCGGAAATCTGTTTTTTTATTACGTTATTTACATATTGACACTAGTCTAAACTAGTTTTTAGCTTTTTATTAGATTTTTAATAAAGTTAATTTTAATTGTTAGACCTTTATGTTACTTAAATATCTCCGAATAGAACTTCAAATTAGATATATTCATATACAAGTTAACTTTTTGTATTATGACAGAGAAGAATCTTTTCTTTCCTTCTGTAACTAAACAAAGATGTTGTGTCTTTCACAACATTCCCAGATTTGATAATTACAAGTAATATATTTTGCATTGATGTTTATGAACTGATAGGATGTATACACAACATTACATACGCAGGCTTTAGACAGAAAATGTAGTCTAAATTGACTACAGAAATTAACTCATATAAAATTTTAAGGCTTTCTTTGTATATAATTTCAAGGGTCTCTTTTCCTTTTGTTTTGTGCCTTTCTTCTAATGACAAATTTCATCAGGTATTGGACCCTGAATATCTAAGTACAGGTCTATGTCAATTTATAAAGACTTAGCGAGGACCCCTCCTCCCTTCAGCCAGGGCTTTGAAGATTGAAAATGATGTCGTTTATAGATATTTTGGACCGGCGCCAGGAGATTCTATCGCGAGTGGCAATTTTGCTTTATCTCACCGCAAAATACATTTTTTTTATCTACAACCGACTAACACTCGACCTCGATTTTACGTGGTGTTAACTGACAATGAGGCCGTTGATGGTGAAGCGTGATCATTAAGAATACTCCGGCTATCATGTTATAACAGCTGATTTAAAATACAGATGTTGGAAAAAACCCTTTAGACATCAAGTGACTTTTTTGAAAGTAACCGGAAATGGATCAAGCATAAAGGACATAACAATTTCTTTTTTAATTCTTTTTCGCTTTGATTGATACATATATAAAGCCGTGATAACCTAGTGGTTTTAACGCCGGCCTTTTAATTCAATGGTACCGAGTTCAAATCCGGCCTGCACCAATGAATTTTTCAATTTATGTGCAGTATAACACCAACTAATATCACGCGCTTTGACGGTGAAGGAAAACATCGTGAGGAAACCTGCATATCTACGTCATGAGCATCCGTGCTCGCACTAGTATGTGAAATGGAGAAGGCATAACTGACAAGGAAGTCGTCGTGTGTTTCATTACACATGATGACCACGACCCTCAGTCAAGAGGAAATACGACTTAGAAGAAGATACATATACAGAGATATTGTAAACATAACTCAGCTTAAACTATTAGTACATTCAAACGAACCGAGGTTAACTAAATATGTCTTTATATACACTAAACTAAGGTAGAAAAATTGCGAGTTCAAGATATTAAATTAAGTTTCTTCGACTACAGTGAGACAGACAAATAAATTATACTTAAATGGATTGTATCTATAAAATATAAATCTTTTTTAAAGAGCAAATGACAATGGCGTACGTAAAAGTCGCAAACAAAAATGAAACCAATAAATTTCATCGCTTCAGCAACGCGAGTGTAATGTCGCCAGGTAAGGTCTATGTGTTGAAGATTAAAAAAAAAGGGTCCGGATCGCATAAAAGGACCGTAATATTTTTCGTGAAAAATTTTATCTGAAATCTCCTGAAACTTTGCACGCACTTGTTACCTGTCCTTTATTTTATGTATGTTGCGGTGTGTAGAGTTGGATTCGTATTAAAAAATTTATTATAAACTCCTCTTAAGTTATCTTCTTACAAAATTACTTAACTAACTGTGCTTTATAATACAAACAACTGTCCATATCTACTGTTGGGGTTTGTCCTCTATTTTTTAGTGGGAAAACTTGAAAGATTCTGGAAAAGTCAGTCTTGTGGGATTTCCCAAAGTCCGCGAATCTAAAGACCTTTTTATTAGCCTTCTGCAAGGACTCGAAGACTTACCTCTGAAAAAAATAAAGTCAAAACATTTGTTTATAAAGAACAAGTGGAAATAGACAATATAAGTATATCGTCTAAAGCAGTTGTGACCTTTTGTCAATTCTAATATTGTGTTGACGTAATAATTTATTAATGGTAGGTCTCTGTTACCGGAGACCGTCTAGGTAACTATTTCAACCGACATATAGTAGTGTGCACACATTACTGTGTTCCAGTTTGAAGGGTGCTGTAGTGAAATTACTGAGGTAATGATAACACCATATGTCACAAGGCGTCGAGCGCAATGTGGTGCAGTATAACATCTTAACTAATACCACTCGTTATGTGCAAGCGTATCACTTACCATCAGGTGAACGTCAGGATCGTCTCGTCGCATAGTAGAATAAAAAAAACTTCTTGATCAAAAGTCAGCGGCTTAATGTGGAATGAACAAACGTCTCTTCGAGTCGTATAAACAAAATTCCAAATCATTTACATTCTAAGCTACAATAGCTTTCAAAATTGAAATGAAACTTTCACAATCAAAAAACACGCGAGAGTTTGTTATAAAAACGTAAACCAAATTGTTATGAGTAAACACATTATAATTTATTAAATCAGATCCCGAAACGGAAAGTTGTTTAAAAGCAAATAAATTTATACTCGAAAACTTCATTATTTTCGTTTAACAACATACATTTTAATGTTTACGTTCACCGACACGCACTTGACCATATAAGTGTTAACTTATGCTTTAAAAGAGCTCAGTTTTAGTCGTAACAATAACACGACGAGTTAGTTTAATATTTGCGTGAAAAATAAATAAATATGTTATTCTCTGGAATATTCTAAATTAAACATTATTTTTGAATAACTTAAATGAAGTCCAGGTGTGAGAAGTTCATTACTTAAGTTCTATTGTTAGTAAAGCGGTTGGTATGAAGGGTTCGAAGCAGAAGTGCTCGAACCAAAAAGCTGATAAGCGCTTTTGTTTCTATTAAGCGAACGATCTCAAGTGATTTTTAAGTGCTCAAAGGTGTGAAGAAAACGCTCGCATGTTATTATATACATAAGTTTTAATATTTCATTGTTTATATTAAAAAACGTATGCAAACAACATATTTGTATATATAAGGTTTCCCACTTGAATGCACATTCGTTGCGTTCCCTCGACTGTTTTAATTAAATTTTTTTAAATGGTGTTATTACAGTGCAAAAATGTACATTTTGAAACAAGCATTCCATGAAATAACTCAACATATAAAAATTTTCAAGTTTCGTAAAATATGAAACAAAAACTTGTTAATTTTCTGTACGCAATTCTTTGAATTTTTCCCACGAATACACTCAGAAATTAAATTACGGAAGTTGAAGGACTATAACGAATAATATACTATAATCAAATCACTCTATAAAGTGTGGGAGTCGACACAGAATATCCCAAACGTCTCTCTATATTAGTCGACTAAAAAGGGCTAAAGAAAGCATCTAATTTTCTTGGACCCGCTTCTAGCTTATATAACTTGGTGAGTACAGAATTATCCTTAATTTTTTCATCAGTTATAATATTAGCAGAGTGAACTATTACATTATTATTTACCATCATGATCCATGTTTCCAACTGGTATCCAGGTTTTTCTTTATTTGATGAAGCGACTATACGAGCGAGACGTTCACCTGATGGTAAGTGATACGCTTGTACATAACGTGATGTTAGTTAAGATGGTATACACTGCACCCACATTGCGCTCGTCGCCTATAGACAAATGTTGTCTCGTTACCCCAGTTAATTTACTAGCGTACAGCGCTCTCCATTAAATACAGTAATGTTTCCACACTACTATTTAACGCTAGAAACAGGAGCCGCGGTGGTACCTAGACGGTCTCCGACAACAGAGACCTACCACCAGTAAATTCTTTGCAACTCCAAAGCTTTCACCAGCGCCAGTGATTTATCGGAGCGACGTTTTGTCGCACGTAACATTCGCCCGATATATCACAATTCCGTTTAATTGCGGCGGAAAGATTTACGAGGCCGATGGTCACATACACAAGATATAACTGTCACAATATATATATATATACACTAGCTGACCCGACAGACTTCGTTCTGTCAAAAAAATTGGAATGTGGCAGTTTTTTGTTCTTACCTATTTATAGCCAGCGCAAAAAAATCTGGACTGAACCGTCACTCTGGTGATAGGGCGGTGTGTGGGGTTCAGCTCTGTATATGTTCATCTAATAACTAATATTTAAATGTTAGTGGGTTCCAGAAGAGTGGCCAAAGTTATAATTATGGTACATAAATTATATTTACTATTATTATTTTATTAGGAACAAATAACTGTCACATTCCAAATCTTTTTGATAGAATGTAGTTTATCAAGTCCGCCAGATGGTAACGCGGATTGTGCTCCACTGATGTAATGCCGTGAAAACGAATGCATTTTATGTCGCGCGCCGAAACTAAAACAAAAGAAATAATACCGCGAAGCCGACCAAATTGAAAATCAGTAAGAATGATCTTTAGCTATTACATTTTGTGACTATTTATGTTATTATTTCATTCGTTTTAATTTCGGCACGCGGCGATCTTCCGACGCGCATACGCACACCATTTTGATAGAATAATTGAATTTGAACTTTGTGCAGCTGTAATAAAGTGCAAATTGACTCTTTAGCGTTACGAACGCACCTACATTGCTTAGACAGCAGTGAAAGCTTGTTATTTAATATGAACTTTTGTTTGTTTGTTTCTGGTTACTGGTTTCTAGTTTCTGGTTTCTGGTTTCTGGTTTCTGGTTTCTGGTTTCTGGTTTCTGGTTTCTGGTTCTGGTTTACTGGTTTTACTGTTTACTGGTTTACTGGTTTACGGTTTACTGGTTTACTGGTTTATGGTTTATGGTTTACTGGTTTACTGGTTTACTGGTTTTACTGGTTTACTGGTTTACTGGTTTACTGGTTTACTGGTTTACGGTTTACTGGTTTACTGGTTTACTGGTTTAATGGTTTACTGGTTTAATGGTTTACTGGTTACTGGTTACTGGTTTACGGTTTACTGGTTTACTGGTTACTGTTTACTGGTTTACTGGTTTTACTGGTTACTGGTTTACTGGTTACTGGTTACTGGTTTACTGGTGTACTGGTCTACTGGTCTACTGGTCTACTGGTCACTGGTCTACTGGTCTACTGTCTACTGGTCTACTGGTTCTACTGGTCTACTGGTCTACTGGTCTACTGGTTCTACTGGTCTACTGGTCTACTGGTCTACTGGTTCTACTGGTCTACTGGTGTACTGGTGTACTGGTCTACTGGTCTACGGGTCTACTGGTCTACTGGTCTATGGTCTACTGGTTCTACTGGTCTACTGGTGTACTGTGTACTGGTGTACTGGTGTACTGGTTTACTGGTTTACTGGTTTACTGGTTTACTGGTTTACTGGTTTACTGGTTTAACTGGTTTTACTGTTTACTGGTTACTGGTTTCTGGTTTCTGGTTTCTGGTTTCTGGTTTCTGGTTTCTAGTTTCTGGTTTTTGATTTCTGGTTTCCTGGTTTACTGGTTTCCTGGTTTACTGGTTTCTGGTTTCTGTTTTCTGGTTATTGGTTTCTGGTTTCGAGATTTCAGATGATTCCATTTTCCATTTTCCATTTTCCATTTTCCATTTTCAATATTCAATATTCCAATATTCCAACATTCCAACATTCAACATTCCAACATTCAACATTCCAACATTCAACATTCCAACATTCCAAATTCCAACATTCCAACATTCCAACATTCCAACATTCCAACATTCCAACATTCCAACATTCCAACATTCCAACATTCCAACATTCCAACATTCCAACATTCCAACATTCCAACATTCCAACATTCCAATATTCCAATATTCCAGTATTCCAATGTTTCAATGTTCCAATATTCCAATATTCCAATATTCCAATATTCCAATATTCCAATATTCCAATATTCCAATATTCCAATATTCCAATATTCCAATATTCCAATAATCCATATTCCAATATTCCATATTCCAATAATCCATTTTCCTTTTCGATTTTCCATTTTCCGTTTTCCGTTTTCCATGTTCCATTTTCCAATAACTGCCTCATTCCAAATCTTTTTGACGGAATGAAGTCTGTTAGGTCCGCCAGACGGTAACGCGGTTTGTGCTGGACTGATGTGATGTCGTGAAAAAGAAACTAAAACAAAATAAATAATACCGCGAAGCCGACCTAATTGAAAATCAGCAGTAATGATCTTTGGCTCTTACATTTTGTGACTATTTATGTTATTATTTCATTCGTTTTAATTTCGGCACGCGGCGTTACATCCTCCGACGCGCATGCGCACACTTTTGAAAGAATGATCTAATTTGAACTTTGAGCAGCTGTAATAAAGTTAAAATTGACTCTTTAGCGTTACGAACGCACCTACATTGCTTAGACAGCAGTGAAAGCTTGTAATTTAATATGAACTTTATGAAATAGCAATAAAGTTTAAATTGACCCTACATTTTAGTTAGAGAACGTTTGTATGGGAAAAAGAAGGGCTTCCCGGCGATTATTCGAATTTTTCTCAAATTGGCCAAATTGGTCCTGGCGTTGTAGAGTGATGCGCTTACCGACATATATTTGTATTATAGATTAATAATAAATTATATTCAATGACATTAGTTATTAATAAATAAATAATAAAGTTGCTTGAGAATATATTTATATGTAGAGGGAGTGACAAAAGGCATAATGTTTGAGAGATAAAGAATTCGTTGTCATCCCCACTCCGTGCTGTGTACTGGTGAGAGGTGACACCGGTACACACGTGTAGGGGATCACTTACCAAGTGATAATATTTTTTTTTTTGGAGTTTACAGCCACGCGGTTGATACGTGGCCATGTACAATTGATGATATCGAGCGAGACAAAAATATTAAATGTCTATTAAAAAGCAGGGGTTGGTGATAGAAAAATGAAAATTTAGGGTTGTAAGTAGTTTTTGATGCCACACAATAATAAAATAAAATAGAAAAAAAAATTCCAAAAAATAAAAAAAAACTTTTTGGTGTGGGCAACCCTGATCACTTAGAGGTTTGAAAAATAGATAGTAACCGATTCTCAGACCTACTGAATATGCACAAAAAATGTCATAAGAATCGGTAAAGCCGTTTCGGAGGAGTATGGGAACGAACATTGTGACAAGAGAATTTTATATATTAGATTGATCAAAATCAAACATATATAACAATCATTATTATATATAATCCATATCTCATTAAATATGTTTCAAAAGTTATAAGGTCTCTGTTTCCGGAGACCTTTTTTTTTACTATACGAGATGAGCGAGACATTCACCTGATGGTAAGTGATACGCTTGCCCATAACACGCCGCTAGTTAAGATGGTATACACTGCACCACATTGTGATCGTCGCCTTGAGACATAAGGTGTCTCATTACCCCAGTAATTTCACTAGCTTACCTTTAAACTGGAACATAGTAATGTTAGCATATTACTATTTGTCGGTTGAAATAGGAGCTGCGGTGGTACCTAGACGGTCTCCGGCAACAGAAACCTACCACTAGTAATTACTTACTACTGTCTAGGTAGTTACCACTTTAGCTACTGTTTCCGCTACCAAACGTCATCAAATATTACTGTGCTTATTGAATTGTGTTGTAGCTAGTAAAATTACTGCGGTAACGAGACTTAATATCTAATGTTTCAAAGCACGAGGTTGTGTATATCATCCTAACTAGCGACAGGTTATGGCATCAGGATATCTCATTAGTTAAGTTGAATAATAAAAAAATTCTGGGTTATATGTGCAGGGCACTTATGTATTTTAACGTGACAACGTCTATTAATTATATCACAAAAAATTTTGATAATAAATTTTATTATTCTTGTTTGACATGTTTATCGGGTTACAAATCAAGTTATACTAACTCTCAATTATATTTGTTAGGGATTTTATTTCTAATTATTATTGAGCAATAGAATACATCTTTTACTTTCAACCAATTCGGGCAAACGCATACCGACTTAGCGGTCGGCGTAAGCCACGCCCACTTATGTGCGGGACATTTCTCAGCACGCGCGTCCTATCTTATACCAATTTAATAGACGTTGTCACGTCAAAAAATCACATGCACTGAAATCCATCGAATGTATGAATAATCCAATGCGAGGCTACTATCTAAATTGAAACTGGATGCCTCGGGGAGTCAAAGCTGTAATCCGCTGTATTGTAGTTTCACGTTGTCGCGAAAGAAAATCATTCACGAGATTTTATTTCATTTAATCTGTGACCAAGAATTTCAAAGAATATGTTGGAGCACCAGCTCCTGAAACGTTTTTTTAAAAAAATGATGTCAGCCTTGATTGCACAACTAACATCGTTTTTAGGATTGTCCGTTGCTCATTAAACGTAGATATACAAAATCGCATTTGTCCGACAACGTAACGACTTCTTATGACGTCCGAACGCTTCTTACTTTATTACAAAAACACGTGTTCATTTCTTAATTGAACTTAAAATCATAATTAATGAAATTTTAAAGAAGAAACGTTTTTTAAACGTATTTGCGCTGATATATTTAACAAATTTTTTTAATTAATTTTTTAATTGACCAGGTGGTAGGTCTCTGTTGCCGGAGACCGTCAGGATGGGTACCACCGCAGCTCCTACTTCAACCGCCAAATAGTAGTGTGCAAACATTACTGTGTTCCGGTTTGAAGGGCGCTGTAGCTAGTGTAATTACTGGGGTAACGAGACTTAACACCTTAAGTCTCAAGGCGACGAGCGCAATGTGGTGCAGTGTGTACCATCTTAACTAGCGCCGCGTTGTCATGGGCAAGCGTATCACTTACCATCAGGTGAACGTCTTGCTCGTCTCGTCGCAAAGCAGTATAAAAAAATAAATAAGTTGTCTCTAGATATTGTCGTCGGCCACGCTTGCGGATGGGTACATAAGGCGGGTACTTAGAAATAGCAGAATCCCTATGATCGGCTTTATGATGCGGGTAGTTAGAAAAAACGGCTTTAAAAAAATATTCAAAGTATAGTGTAGTCCTGAATATAGGCCGAAATATATAATAATCACTTCAGCCTATATTCATGACTAGTGAACGCAGACTAATGTAACAGTCATATGTCATTCCTTTGAATCATAACCAGTTTTATTTGACAAAGCGACGAGACTAAGCCATTAATTGTGTTCGTGACTTGATACATATAATGTTTACTGTCGTTATTCTAGTAATTTCACTTCTTCTTCTTAAAATGCCTCTCCATTACTGGAGGTTGGCCGTCAGTTCTGCGAATTTCTGCCTATTTTGAGCCACACGGAACAGTTGCTCCACGTTGGTGATACCAGTCCACTCCCTTATGTTCCGTAGCCAGGATTTTTTTCGGCGTCTAACACGTCTTTTTTTTTCTACTTTTCCCATCATTATAAGTTGAAGCAAGTGATATCTATCGTGCCGAAACACGTGGCGAAGATATTCAACCTTTCGCTTTTTAATGGTCTGCAATACTATCCTGGTTTGGTCGACACGTTGGAGAACATTATCGTTGGTGATTTTGCGGGTCCAACTTATACGCAGCATGCGTCTTTCACTAGCTACAGTAATATTTGATACTTATTAGTCGTGGTAATAGGAGCTGCGATGATAACTACCCAGACGGTCTCTAGCAACAAACCGACCGGTTGATTGTTTTCCCTTTTGGTTTACTGATAAGTTCTCACTATTTAAAAAGAATTGAGAATTATACATCAGAATCATTAAAATATGTTAATTGTACTTAACCGATGAAATAGGTAAAAATAAGAGTTTCTTTTGTATATAAACAGGTCAAGTTTAATTAAACTCACCGCTGTGCCGTGCTGACTGAAATGAAACCGGAAATCTGTATCGGTGTGCATTTACAGCTTATGAAAGAGTTTCACTGATTTATTTTTCAGCGGCGCACGTAGGTGAGTTATGAAAAAGTTACCATCGCTAATATATATCCCATGTTCATGTATCATGTTTATACGAGTACTTATTTCAATGTAGTAAATTACTATCAATAAGCTGGAACGAGTACTCTTAATATTTAAACTGCTGGGGACTAAAGGCCTTTTTGAACAAGGAGAGTCAAGTGAGATAAAGAAGGTAGAGAATTTAGGTTTCATCACGATGTATTCTTTACCGGAAGCTCAAAACCAACAGGATAGAAGTCTAATGAGCAATAACGTCTATAATATTTACTTCATATATGACATAACATCTTTTTACTACGAAATTTAAAACAATTTTAAAAACATTTTAAACCATCGAACAGTCGAGTGATATTTTTACTATTTTCCGGTTTAAATGGTGCTGTGTGTAATAAAAATTACTATGGTAACGAGAGTTAATATCATGCGTTATAAAGCGATGAGCACAATGCAGTGCATATCATCCTTATACCATATTATACGCGCGTCTTTTCGTTTATTCGAATAGAAACGGCCTTTTGATATACAAACCAGTATATATTACTGTACAAAAGTAAAGTATCGTTCGTTAGCGTTTTAATTAAAGCATTCACATTTGAATATTTAACGAAACGGAGTTATAACAAATCATTCACTCCGAACGTAGACGTAATTAAACCGAACTCTTGATACTTCCACGATTTGATTTGACTTTGAATAACAAATTTAAATGAAAACATAATAATGTATAGTTATTATTTTTCATATCAAAAATACTTTAGTCCTTAAGAACCGAAACTGTAATTAAGAAACTAATAAATGTATAATAAGTAGTAATTAATCTAGTTACTACTTACGCGGTAATGTTTTTGTTAACTAAATCTTTTAAACGGATACAGTAATCCACTTTAACTTAAATAGCACACTATATATTTTAACCTAGTAGATAAACTACCACCCTCCAGTCATGAGTATAAATTATTCATCAACTTATCTCGGTTCAGTTTACACAATAAACAGGTTAAAAATTATTTCACGAAGAAGTTTAAATATGTTAATTTTTATGTGCCTAGTTCAAAGACAGATTCGAAAATGGTCTCGGAATCAATTAAATGAATCGTAAAGGAATTTCATGTAAAAAGTATTTCCTACATTTAAAGAGCCGTGATAGTGGTTTGGACGCCGGTCGTCTAATCCGAAGGTACCGGGTTCGAATCCGGCCTGCACCAATAAATTTTTCAATGTATGTGCAGTTAGTATAACACCAACTAATATTTTTCACGCTTTGACGGTGAAGGAGAACATCGTGAGGAAACCTGCATATCTATGTCATGAGCATCCATTTTCGCACTAGTATGTGAAATGGCAATGGCAACACCACTCCATTATAACTGACAAGTAAGTCGTGTGTTTTATCACACACGATGACCACGACCCTCAGTCATGAGGGAATACGATTTAGAGGAAGATATTTAAAGACTGTACTGAAGGTTTGAAGTTACCTAAAAATCTTACTGGTGGTAGATCTGTCGCTGGAGACCGTCTAAGTATCACCACAGCTACTATTTCTACTGTGGTCCAGTATGAAGAGAATTGTAGCTATTGAAATTACTGGGGTAACGAGCTAACATCTCAAGGCGACGGCCACAATATTGTGCTGTGTATAACTTAATTAGCGCCACGATGTTATAGACTAACGAATCACTTACAATAAAGTGAACGTCTCGCTCGTATCGTCACAAGTACGAAAACTTAACTTACTCTTTTTATTAGTCTTAGCAAACAAAAAGTACAGATTATAGAAGTAAAACTTATTAAAGAATTTTCATTTTTTTTTCTCATCTCCGTTCTTAGTCTAATTCGTTATCGCTACGCCATGAGAGCTACAGTATCCATATATCAAAGGCAGGTGCATTAATAGTAGCATTGGGAGCTATGAACCTTATCCATTTGTAACAGTGTCCACCGCTGGTGACCCTGGAGTGCATTTTCGTATGATTAACGGCCAAACGTCAAGGCGCCAGGGGTTTGTGAAGCGAAATTTAAATATGCAACACTCCCCCCACAGGATTCCCATTTCGCTACATTTTGATAGCTTCACACAAAATGGCCGTTTAAATTGGTTATACTCTTAAATGTATTTCATACCATAAACTCTATTTACACGAGCAAGCAGTAATGTTAATGTATACTGTATAAAAGTTCTTTTTTATTCGACGTAGGATTATTCGCTTGCATAACAACGCAGCGCTAGTTAAGATGGTACACACTGCACCATATAGCCCTCATCGCTTTGAGACAAGCTGTTAATTCTCGTTACCCCAGTAATTTCAATAGAAACACCGCCCTTTAAACCGGAACACAATAATGTTTGCACATTACTGTTTGGCGGCAGAAATAAGAGCTGCGGTAGAACCTAGACAGTCTCCGGCAACAGACTACCAGCAGTAAAATTCAATGGAGGTGTGTAATCAAGTAAGAAGAGAACGGTACGGTAACAAACCCAGCTGGGCAATACAATCAAGAAATTGCAAGACATGTACAATGACTACAATATAGAGGCAACGATCAAGCTTTTCTTCCAGGTTAAAGCTCAGCTTACAACATTTTACTAGATACGGCGATATGAAGGTTTACCTGTACCGGCTCCTGATCCATTCTCCATTATATTAAAATGCCCCCGATACGCCATCTAGCGCACAATAGAGTAAACATAGCACAGATCATACATGTCGAGATTTTAAGAGAAATATTCATGAAGAACTCTTAAAAATTATGAAAGTAGCAGCTAAATACAACAGTTCGAACATAGCACAAAATAATTGAAGAGTCAAACAGTTAAGAACTAAACGTTGTAAAGCAGGACTCATTAGTCATAAAATAAGAAAACCCAGCTGGGCTAAAGCAAAGCTTATACCAAGAAATAAGCCAAAAGACGACCGAGACGTTCACTTGATGGTAAGTAACACGTTTGCCCATAACATGATGTTAGTTAGGAAAATAACACTGCACCACATTCCCCTCATCACTACGATACATACGTTATATCTCGTTACCCCAGTAATTTCATTTACTACAACATCCATTAAACCGCAACGCAGTAATGTTCGTCCGCAGAAAAATTAAAATTTTCTTAAAAAATAAAACAGCGTAACAAAGATTATTACGTTTCCGTCTTAAAAAATTGCGTCTAAACATTAAAAACTTTTTGAAACGCCACTTCATTACATCGTTTTCACTCAATTACACGGAACAGGATAAGGAAATTGTTTAATTAACTTTCTAAGAGAAACATTGAAACGCAATTTAAATTGTTTTTTTGTGTACTCATTTATACCGCTAATAATTCGTACATCTAATTTAAAACGTTCAACGGAAATAAGCTCTTCTAAAATAAATAATAATAAAGCTTAAAAATTATTCGATTGTATAAACAAACAGCTAAATATTAGTTATTATTCATAATAACATATTTTTTAGTATAAACGAAATGACAGCGGAATCCAAGATGGCGGACGTTGACAGCGTCCCTGTATTAACAGGGATAAATTATTTATAAATACTCAAAGACGCTGAACATTATTTTACTATAACAGAGATATGGATTATTAAAAAGCAATAGTGTTTATTTCCTATTAACCTATAGAATAACACTTAAACCCGTTATCATATAATATTAAGTGACAATGAGATAATACATGAGGTGTTTTCGCATTGAATACTGTGGCTACTAATGTTGTTTGGCGACAGATTTAATTTGTGACAATGGTAGCTGACCGTATTGACTTTAAAAACTCCACCACTATCCAAACTTCACGTGTGGCCCCAGAATCGAACTAAAACACCCTTGATACAAGGCAAGCTAGTCACTAACACGGTGGTTGTTATATCAGATATGCAAAATCGCGCCTCTACCAAAAGTTATTACGAGCTTAAATTGAACAAGTTAAATTGTCCACCTCGATAGAGGCCCTCAGGTAATAGAAAAGCTTTTTAAAGGCTTACGCGGACGCGTCTAAAGCTTTAAAGTTTGGTTAAAAGCGTTGTATGACTAATATATTGAAAGTTTAAGAAAAACCTTTTTAAAGTTTATACCTGGATATAATTTACTTTAAACCATCGAAAGAATCTACGAACTTTTGTCTTCTGTATTTTACAGTTTTACAAACTTTCGTCGCCATCTTGTGTGGTCGAAGTACGAATAAGAAGTAAGAAAAATACATTACTGGCTTGCTAACATAATATATAAATATCTTCAGTTTGAGAACAAAGAGGTTTAATACATTTTTTTAAAAGAAGAAAAACGGAGTGGAACTTACCAGCGTCAGTATTCCATTTTAAATACGACGCGGGTTTTAGAGAAGAATAACTTATTTCGTTTCACCACCACAGATCACATCACCACTTACCACCAGAAAAGATTTCATTGGACCATTTAGACCTAGCTTTAATATCAAATATCCTAAATATTCTCGGCGCCAGAGTGTCGAATGGTAGGTTAGCAATTCACATGCGATATTTCAAGCGTTATACGGCTCATAGGGAAAACAGCCTCCGTAATGTATCTTATTGTTTTATTACGCTTTCAACTAAAGCAGAGGACGTAATAGGAACTAATCTAATAAACTATATACACAACAACACTAAAATATAATAAAAATATACATAGGAGCGAGTAGTTAATTTAGAGGAACGTTCCCAATGTAATTCTTCATGTACTACTTTATCTACAAATTATTAAGTTAAGTATTTTGTCATATCAAAATAAATAAGGATTTAAGTCTTGATCCTATGGTATGTCTATCTCTAGTTATTAGTCTGTATTTTAATTTATATCACAACGTTAGTGTTAGAATCAAAAACAATATACAATCACGTAAGCTCTGTTTTTTTTTTTTTTTACTACTTTGCGACGAGTAGAGCAAGACGTTCACCTGATGGTAAGTGATACGCTTGCCCATGACAACGTGGTGCTAGTTAAGATGGTACACACTGCACCACATTGCGCTCGTTGCCTTGAGACATAAGGTATGAAGTATCGTTACCCCAGTAATTACACTAGCTACAGTGCCCTTCATCGGGTATATCACAATCTGTCGGGTTCATCTAGTGAGATTTGTTTTTAAATCTACAAAGCGATGAGAATAGCAGGATCACCTGATGGTAAGTGATACGCTTGTCCATAACAAACCGCTAGTTAAGATGTTATACACTGCACCTCATTGCTCTCGTCGCCTTGTGGCTTAAGTAATTACCGTTACCTCAGTAATTTCATTAGTTTATAACGCCCTTCAGTAAATACGGTAATGTTTGCACGTTACTGTTTGTCGGCTGAAATAGGAGCTGCGGTGGTACCTAGACCAGACAACAGAGAGCTACCAGCAGTAAATAATATCGAATATAATATAACTAAACGAACGGGTATGTTTGTGTGTGTTGCTCTGTTAGCTCTTTATCATTTTAAGCTAGCGCTGAATGTGTTGCCAGGGAAAAGCTCACTTACAGAAGCAAATTTCATTTGTAAATAATCAAAAATAAAGCAGTTTAGCGGTTTAATAATATCGCATAGAACAAAATTTCCGAATTCCAAAAAAACTTAAGTTTTTTTTTTTAATCATTCTTGTGAAAATATTTCAAAAAATGTTTTGTTATAACTATAAATTGTAATACATGTATTTGGTTTTTTTTTTTTACTCTTATGAGTCCTGTTTGTCTTGCTGCTATGATTTATGCAGCAACGTTTGGTTCTAAAATGTTTGTCCTAATTATTATTATTTATTTTTTTAATTTAACCCTCGTTTTTTTTACTATACTATAACCGAGCTGTTGGATTTTGCTACTTTTTTAATAATCTTCAAACTATACGCTATAAATGTTTGCCTTAACTTGTCTTCATTACGCAAATTGTAATAGAAACTAAATTATAAAATTTCCACAAATGAAACTGTAGAGCAACTCGCGCAGGATCGTTTTGGAAAAAAATAAACGAGATAAAGATGTCATCTCACATCGGTATCGGGATGATAAAATCTAGAATATTCCGCGTGCTGACTGGGCCTTTGCCTGTCAATTAGCGAGGGCTCACAGTTAAACAAAGGCCGATCGATTTATCGTCTCGAATATAAACGTATGTATTCTGTTCGTTTGTGCGAAAGGCCGGAAGTCTCGGAGCTTCCATTCGTGAAATTTAAATGGCCCTTTACATCAATGTCCTTTTTTGTTTCTCAAAAACTCTTCATACGATATTTATGCTGTCTTCAATATTTACATGCTACTTTTGATTTTGTTATTAAAATACTGTTACACTGCTGGTACGTTGTATGTTTGCTGTAGCTAGTGTAATTACTGGTGTAACGAGACTTAACACCTTATGTCTCAAGGCGACGAGCGCAATGTGGTGCAGTGTGTACCATCTTAACTAGCACCACGTTGTTATGGGCAAGCGTATCACTTACCATCAGGTGAACGTCTTGCTCGTCTCGTCGCATAGCAGTATAAAAAAAAGTGTCTGTTGTATGACCATCTAAGTACCACCGCGGTGACTATTTCAACCGACAAACAGTAATGTGCAAACATTACTGTGTTTACTGAAAGGCGCAGTAAGCTAGTGAAATTAATTATAAAGCCTAGAAGGTCGCCGGCAACATAGACCTACCAGCAGTAAAGTAATTGACCTACCAATAATGACTGGTATAAGACAAAGCTTGATTTTAAATATGTGACTAAGTTTATTTCAATCATGTTTATATCACCAGCACCAGGTGGTAGGTCTCTGTTGCCGGAGACCGTCTGGATGGGTACCACCGCAGCTCCTACTGCAACCGACAAATAGTAGTGTGCAAACATTACTGTGTTCCGGTTTGAAGGGCGCTGTAGCTAGTGTAATTACTGGGGTAACGAGACTTAACACCTTATGTCTCAAGGCGACGAGTGCAATGTGGTGCAGTGTGTACCATCTTAACTAGCGCCGCGTTGTCATGGGCAAGCGTATCACTTACCATCAGGTGAACGTCTTGCTCGTCTCGTCGCAAAGTAGTATAAAAAAAATTGTGTTAGTAATTTTTTCGTGTACAATTTAAAGCGTTTCTTCGCATGATAAGTCCCCAAGCTCACTTATAAGTACGTTATGCAACACAAGCGCTTTATACTAATGGCGTGCTTACAATAATTCACTTTAACTTCAAGTTTAATGCGAAATGAATGTGATTGTGTGATACGGGGATTTATTACGGAATAATTCATATTTAAAATTAACCGGAAAGACGACGCATGCGTAGTTATTATCCGGGTCTCTATTAACTTATAAGACTAAAATGTACCGGAATGGTATAGCGACTAATTTTCATGCTGGACACAAATGTCATGAGTTCGATTCTAAGTCAAACGTTTCTTTTTATTCTCACCCCTTTAACAGTGCTAACTTTGAACTTCCATATCTCCTTAACCGGAGGAGCTATAGACTTTTTACTTCGGATTCCTCGTCTCTTTATCCTGTACATCAATATCTTGAAAAAGTATCTATGTAACTCTACCAATTCAAAAGTTACAAGCGTTACGGAATATTTAAGTTAGCGCATCAGTCTCTTACGCTGGTGGAATCAGGTGGTAGAGAGAAAAAAGAGCATTCATCCAACAAAGGAAAAACAATATAACCAGTAATAAAACTAAAACATTTGTTATTGAATCATGCACTAATAACAACTACAATAAAAAGTAGTTAAAATAAACAATACATATCTAGTTTTATACATAATATATAAAACAAGAATCTAAAGATAATACCTTACTCTATTCTTAACGATAACTAAGAAAAGACTGAAGGATATGAAAGAACATTTCTTTATCTCATATACAGTAAAAAGATTACTGTAACCTTTTGTATATATTGTTTACTATTTACTAACGGATACTAACCATCAGTAAACTAACTATATTCATTCTTCAAATACCTGATAAGAATTACATCTAAATGAAAACAATGATCTTTATATCAGTAAAGTTATTAAATGTTAAAAAAAACGTAAAACAAAGATGGCGGCGGAGGGTCTTAAAACTATATTAAAAATTGTATGAATGTAATTGTATTATAATATGATGAGGCTGGAATGATTTTTTTTTAAATTCCATCACAAATAAAGAAAAAAAACATGGAGAATTACTATATTAACAATCTTATCTTATCGAAGAATGTATGTAAATTATTACAAAAAGCAGCCATCTTAAATACGTGCCGAATAGTAAGAAAGTTTTTACAAATACAGTCAAGTAGCAACCAGACCCTTCAAGATATCACAGCTTCCGTACCTAATATAGACGCAAACCCAGGTGACATCAACAGCTTATCTGTTACCAACCAACGAATTATACCACCCAGGATTTGCACTTGGGTTAAGCCCGTGCATATCTGTAAACCGGTTCAAAATAAATACTGAAAATAATAATAATAATAAATCTTTATTTCACAGGAATGTTACACAACTAATATTAGAAGTTCCTGACTTCTGTGCTAGGATAGTACCTGTGTTACAGAAGTCAGTTGCCTCTCCAAGAATTTGTCATACTAATATATGTTATAATGGATTGCATGCGTTGACAAATGGAGACAAACGTTACAGGAAATGCGCTTATACAGACATCAAATTGCATCAAAAACGAATACTATAATTGTTTCACAGTTAAATTAACCGTTCAACGCATTTGATGCGGTTCGTAAATGTACACAGGCCGCAGGTTAAAATACTCAACTGAAGCTAAACGAAAAACCCTGAATTCAGTTAATTTTTATTTATTTATTTTTTATTCAAATTTAAAGAAAAACTAATAATTTTAAGGTTAAATTTGTTACTAACTTTATCTATGAAACATTTTCAGTTTCCGGTGAGGAAACAGACATGTTCCAGAAACAGCTTTCGTTGATATGACAATCACCAACTCGCACTTGTTAAGTAAATAATGGTTTCAAAAATTATTGTAACAAAGTTAGTAGTCCCAACAGTGGGAATGTTTGCAACATAAGTGTGGTATAGCAGTGATCGTTCGGTTTAGAAAATGGTTTTATATACCATTTGATACATAGTCTATTGGCTAAATAGCTTGTAAGTTCGAACCGGATCGTACTTACTCGGCGCACGTGCTTAGCTTCACCAATCGACCCACTCACCGAACATAGAAGCAATTAAAGTTAACTTACAAAGCTAACTTAGTGCACTGAATAGCTTTAACATGAGACAATCGGATTTATTAATTGCGAGACGTACAGTTAACAATCATTACTGTGTTCCGGTTAGAAGGGTGCTGTAAGCTAGTGAAATTACTGGGGTAACGAGACTTAACATAGTAATAGTCAAAAGCCAAAATTTTTATTCAAAATGGGAACAACAGTTCTCTTATTTTTTTTTAATTAATATAATTAGTTACACAGAAATTTATAACAGATTTTATTACTCAGCTAATAAAAAACCACAAATATAGCACTTGAACGTCATATGTCTCCGAAGAGCAAGGAGGTTGTAAATATCATCTTAACCAGCACCACGTTGTCACTTATTATCAGGTGAACGTCTCGCTTTCATATAATAAAAAAAAAATCGTCTTCTTAAGCTGTTTTGACCTTTTATCGATTCTAATATTGTGATGATATAATAATTTACTGCTGATAGGTCTCTGTTGCCGGAGACCGTCTAGGTACCACCGCAGTGACTATTTCAATCGACATATGCGATCCGGACCCTTTTTTTTAATCTTCAACACATAGACCTTACCTGGCGACATTACACTCGCGTTGCTGAAGCGATGAAATTTATTGGTTTCATTATTGTTTGCGACTTTTACGTACGCCATTGTCATTTGCTCTTTAAAAAAGATTTATATTTTATAGATACAATCCATTTAAGTATAATTTATTTGTCTGTCTCACTGTAGTCGAAAAAACTTAATTTAAAATCTTGAACTCGCAATTTTTCTGCCTTAGTTTAGTGTATATAAAAACATATTTAGTTAACTTCGGTTCGTTTGAATGTACCAATAGTTCAAGCTGAGTTATGTTTACAATATCTCTGTCTCTTCTTCTAAGTCGTATTTCCTCATGACTGAGGGTCGTGGTTATCTTGTTTTTATTGAAACACACGACGACTCTTGTCAGTTATAATGGAGTGGTGTTGCCATTGCCTTCTCCATTTCACATACTAGTCTGACCACTGATGGTCATGGCATAGATATGCAGGTTTCCTCACGATGTTTTCCTTCACCGTCAAAGCACGTGACATTAGTTGGTGTTTTATACTAACTGCACATAAATTGAAAAATTCATTGGTGCAGACCGGATTCGAACCCGGTACCTTCGCATTGGAAGGCCGGCGTTCAAACCACTAGGCTATCACGGCTTAATCGACATATAGTAGTGTGCAAACATTACTGTGTTCCAGTTTGAACGGCGCTGTATGCTAGTGAAATTATTGAGGTAACGAGGCAACTAATTTCTCAAGGTGAATAGCGCAATGCGGTGCAGTGTATCTTAACTAGCGTCATGTTATGGGCAACTTACCATCAGGTGAACGTATTGCTTGTCGCGAAGAATAAAATACATGAAAAAAGCAGTTTAATAATTTTAAATCTATTGTTCATGTCTGCACGCGAGCAGCGGGCAGCTGCTGACTGACTCGTGGGGTTTTTGTCAATGGACCGTCCCCGAGCCCCGCTTAATGAGCCGACGGAATCGGCTTAACCGCAACCGCACCCGCTCTGTTTTATACGAGCTAAATTGACTTTATACTCGGATAAACGTACTTCGCAATATATTTAATCAGACAATGAAACTCAAACTAAATGTTTTTATATAAACTCTTAATATTTTTTCTCTATTTCGTTTCCGAATCCATTTTTTTTTTGTCGAGTCGTGTGAGACGTTCGCCTGATGGTAAGTGATACGCCTGCCCATAACATGCCGCTAGTTAAGATGGTATACACTGCACCACATTGCGTTTATCGCCTTGAGAATGTTAAGTCTCGTTACCCCAGTAATTACACTAGCTACAGCGCCTCCAAACCGGAACACAGTAATGTTTGCACACTACTATTAGGTGGTTAATAAAGGAGCCTAGACGGTCTCCGGCAACAGAGACCTACCAGCAGTAACCAATTTTTGAGCAATTATTCATATCGTCTTCCTAACTTATATCCTATCTCCCTTTGCTTCCTACGCTATCTCTCTTCTAGTAAATAATAAGTAAAATTTTCCCTAGTCCGTCGTATGTACTTTAGTTGTTTTTAAATCGATTGTACGATTTCTTTACACATTTCAATTTGTCAGACCTTAATCTATTTCCTCATACATAAGCAATGTTTTGTTCTATCTCTTTCTTTATCCCATCAAAAAACGAGAAGGAGCAATAACAAAAAAGCCGCTGTAGCCTGAACATTCAGGAGTTAGGATAGTTAGGTAAACTTATTGCGGTGTGCAACAAAATATTCTAAGTAGAATCAAAATTTAGATCTAGAATTTATTATCTGAACATATCCAAAAAGAATTGTGAGTATCATCAATAAAACCATCATTATAAATACTTAATACACATTTAAAAAACTTGGTCTTTAAGCTAGTCTAATATAATCTGTATTAAACCGAATTTCTAAGCGGTCTTTATGTATATATTATTTGTATTGTATCATGTTTGTTGTCATTTTCTACTACAGTCACTTAATATAATAATAATAAAGACTTTTATTCACATCACAATTACAATATTACAAAACATTACATCAATCAGAGATTACATAAAAGAAAAAGAAAGAAAAGTAAATAAGTGCGAAAAGGCTAATGTAAACTCCGCCATTGCATTTCCATTTCACATTTCCAACAAATCTTTTTAAATTATAACGTAATTTAAAAAGCAAATGTCACTGCACTCGTATATTCACACAAACACGACAATCGGGATCTAGATTATTTACCAGATCATACAAAACAAGTTGTCGGACAAGCTGTCGGACGGATTGTCCACTCCGACAGCTGTCGTGTCGTCCGGTTACCTTCTAATTAAAACAACCGCCGCGTATGAACGCCAAACACAGTCGTCGCTTGTAGAACCTTTTAAGTTCCGCAAACACTTTCCGATACTTAACTCGTGTTTTAACCCTTTGCACTCGTAATAAATTTTTAGAAAGTTAGCTAATAACTCGGAGTTTTTTTTTCATGTTCGATCAAGGTGAATTTGTAACTAGAAGGTTCACCAACCAAAAATCAGAAATTTCAAAATTTACCCCCTGAATACACCCCTTGACCTAGGATGAAAATGTGGCCATATAATATTTTATTTTTTAAGGTGCCAAACTAATATTTGAGTAATATTGAAACCAATAAGTACTAAGCTATATTTACACAATAAAAATCTAACAAAAGTTTAAAAAATTACATAAACAATATTTAATAACTTAAACTTTTATTATAACTAAATTTTACAGTTTTAATCGCGTTTATTTAATTTATTTTTGAATACCGTAGTTTTGACCGCTTTGAAGCAGTCATGGTCATGGGAGGACTGGGATGATAGACGTCATGACGTCACAACTTTCACGGGGTACCTGTAACTTTTTAATTATTGTCATTGAGCTCACTGTGTCTTAAAATCTTCTACTGGTATGCTTTTGGTTTAGTTTAATTTAATTAACAATGGAATCCCCCTGGAAACTCCGTCTCGGCCCGTTTTTTGATGTGGTGTGGGATCAGATTATTTCACCAGCACCACATCGCGAGTATTTGCGACTGCAAACTCACCACTAGTCTTTTAGACCATGAACAATGGGAAGTGTTACCCAACCGTCATATTGAAATTAAAATTAACCAAAAAATTTAAATTTACCAAAAAATTTAAATTTAAATTTACTAGCTACCACCAGTAAATTTACACTAATTAATTAATTATTTTAATTGAATTACCGGAGTAATGATACTTAACACCTTATGTCTCAAACCGACGAGGGCAATGTGGTGTAGTGTGTACCATCTAGCACCACGTTGTTTATGGTTTTATTTATTATGGTTTGTCTACAAAAGTACATGTATCATTGACATCGTATAGATTTCTTAAATTAGGCAATAAGCGACATGTACTCTCAGTTACAGACAAATACTGTGTACATTGAGTATGGTTGCATAAACCGTATTAAGACAAAAAAGAAAAAGATAGAATGGATGGATAGGTGGTAAGCGTATCACTAACCATCAGGTGAAGTCCATGCCCGTCTCGTTGCCTAGACGAATAAAAAAAAGCTAAGGCTAATGTATACATTCACGTTCTCCGATTGATCGAATGGTAAGTGTAACTGTTTACACCAAAATGATGCTATTCATATTAATACACATATCACTATGATCAGCTCGCCACATTAAGACGTAAGAAGTATTAAACGTTACCCCAGTAATTGGCTACAACGCCCTTCAAACCGTAACACATTAAAAACATTACAACATTTACAAATAGCTATATAAAACAGAAGATTGAAAAAGCAGTAGGCTTTTAGAAATTATCGCAACAGGAACGAGTCTTGTTATTCTTTACTAACAAAGTAGCAAAAATCTCATTCAACAAAGTAAACTGTTTGTTGTGTACCGTTTTTATACGAAATTCATTGTTTGTACGTCTGTTTGCAAAGAGGGATAAAGTAATATTAACACAGTTATGAATCAAGACATCTGAATGAGTGAATAAATTAAGTTAGTTCATGTCTTACTTATATAACATTAGATGTTCAGAACGTTCTCATGATGGTAAGTGACACAACTTAACATGACGCTAGTTAGGATTTTAAGTGTCGTTATTCCATTAATTTCACTAGCAGCACTCTTCACTAGTAAGTTTCGTAGTCCTGACTTAACGGAATAAGGAAATATCGTAACGATGAGATCTCTCAATTAACTTATGCGGGCATCCCAACTTAAAGTTAAACTTCCGGTATACCAATTGCGCAAGTGGCACTTCATTAGGAAGAATTAAAGTAATAGCTTCGTGTGTTTTCATTTTGTGTTGATCATGATGAAGGTGGTGATACAATGAATCGCGGAAGCGTTTTTATTTCACGATCTCATAACGACGTGGTGCTTGTTAGGATGATATACACTGCAACTATGCTTCTCGCATTAATACATAATAGTTAAGTAACACCGCAGTAGCTTTTTCTATCGCCAAACGGCAGTATGCAAACATTATTGTATTCTAATTTGAAATGTAATGTAGCTAGTGAAATTACTAGAGTAACGAGACTTGACTACTTGTGTAAGGCGACGAGGATAATGTGGTGCTGTATATCATCCTAATTAGCGCCATTTACAATATCACTTACCATCAAGTGAACGTCTCGCCCGACTCTTAAAAAAATAACTATGCATTTTTACTAATTTTTCTGACATGACAGTTACAATAGTACATATTCATTGTTAAAAAATAAGTTTCATTCACAATTCAGAGATAAAATGTTACAAAAAAATCAGTACATTTAATCAAAGTAATGACTTTTATAGCTGTGATAGCCTAGTGGTTTGAACGCCGGCCTTCCAATGCGAAGGTACCGGGTTCGAATCCGGCCTGCGCCAATGAATTCTTCAATTTATGTGCAGTTAGCATAAAACACCAACTAATACCACGTGCTTTGACGGTGAAGGAAAACATCGCGAGGAAACCTGCATATCTATGTCGTGGCCATCCGTGCTCGCACTAGTATGTGAAATGGAGAAGGCAATGGCAATACCACTCCATTATAACTCACAAGGAAGTCATCGTGTGTTTCAATAAAAACATGATGACCACGACCCTCAGTCATGAGGAAATACGACTTAGAAGAAGAAGAATGACTTTTATATACCACTGACTTACTAAAAATAATCTTTTTACTATTATTACAGTTTTCATGTTTCATCATTAACTATTGTTTTCTTTTGCCCACAGGTTAATCTATTGTAAAATTACTTTAAATACTTCAAGTAATATTTGAGTGATATTAATATTGAAGACGGTAAAGCTGGTGATGCCCTGGGTTAGTAAGAATAGGACTAATGTAAGCTTTGTCGTAGTAGGCGACTAAAATCGCCATCGTAGTTAAAGGTTTTGAGCGTGAGTCGTCATCGCTTGATAATCGACACAAGCACTGGAGATGAGAAGAGTATCTTCAGGTATCCCTCGTTATCTAGGTTATGTTGGTCTAGTTGTGATCCAGTCAAGTTGTTGTAGTATATTGAACGTAAGTTTTATCAATCTGACCGTGAAATTCAATTTGAAAAGGCATATCATGATGATGATGAAGGTGGAGACGGAGAGCGCGAAACAATTCAACCATTTGATCACTGATGTTGCCGAGACCTCAAAATAGATCAAAGGACATTTGGGTTTGAGTTCAAATGTCAGCACTGTTATAAATCATAAACAGATTATTGTAGAAGTTTATTTAAGTAGATGTTTTCTTTCGACAGTTGATGATAAAGTCTTAATTTCATCAAAATAATATACAGACCTGTTACCGTTCCCACTGATGGGACTCGGTCTTCTCTCGTAAGTAAAATCAAGGTCATACACCACGCGTGCGAAATTCCGGAGTATATGTTAAATGACGGGTTCCTATCAATATTTCCTTCGCGTAAGCACAGTGGGGATCGAACCCGCGCTTTTTCAAAACAGCAGCTTAAAAACTCAGTCATCTATTACTGATTCTTAATGTATCTTTTCTTATATAAGTTTACGAATGATCTACATAGATGCTAAATATAACTGCCGCCGGTTACTTTTAACGTGACCGAAATAATTATATCGCTAAAAAACAATGACGTGAATTGTGTCAATTTGTGGGATAGATTATATAGGTTAAACCCATAACCGGCCAGCCGTTAAATTAATTCTATAGTTAGAACAATGAGTTAATTTATATCGCTTAATTGCAGTAAATACTATTTTTTACTATTACTGGTGGTAGGTCTCTGTTGCCGGAGACCGTCTAGGTACCACCGCAGCTCCTATTTCAACCGCCAAACAGTAGTGTGAAAACATTACTGTGTTCCGGTTTGAAGGGCGCTGTAGCTAGTGTAATTACTGGGGTAACGAGACAATAGATTATGTCCCCAGGGGACGAGAGCAATGTGGTGCAGTGTATACCATCTTAACCAGCGCCACGTTATTGGAAAGCGTATCATTTACCATAAGGTAAACGTCTCGCTCGTCGCTGCATAAAATAAAAAAGCGTTTTTGAAAAATATTTTCTGTAATTTCGGAATATTCCCTAAAATTTCTAAACTTGTCACAATACGAGCTGTTAACTATGTTTAAACGTGCTCACCTAAAACACACCAGATTTATACGATGGTGGTAGCTTGGTGGTCACGGAATCGAACTAGAGATCAACAAGAATGCGTGTTACAAGGAAGCATTTCGTCACAAAGAAAGGGACAAATAGATAGAGAGAAAATGAGAGAGAGGGAGACGCCCAGAAACAAACAAAACAATACTATTTCATATAGGAACGCCGTAAAATTTGCACACTACTGTTAAGTAGTAAAAACATGAGCTGGTACCTAAACGGTCTCAAAAACAATAATGTATAACAGAGTATCACTTACCTGATTAAAAGTTACCATGGAAACAGATTAAAAATAAAACAGCGCCTCCATTATGTTTCACATTTTAATTAATAATTAATGTACAACAAGGAGTTTAAACTTTATAAACAGCTTATTAGGTTTATTTATAATATGTACAGTAAAAGTTTCCGTTTCCGGTCTACGATTGTCCTTTTAATTAGGTAATAAATTCGGAACTTTTTTTCCTCGTTCACCCGGCGTCGGACTCTGTTGATATCGTCGCGTCCATCTTCATTTCCTTTGGCCGCAGTTTCGGTGACATTGCTAAAAATAGTTGCTTTTTTGTGATCATCCATTAATGAGAGAGGAGGGATGAATACGTTAGAGCGTGATGATTAATTAAACAGCTGACAAATTACAAATGTTAATTTTTCATTTACCAACCCGAACTTGGTCAGCTTGGTATTGCCTTGTGTCTCTATTATTTTTATAGGAAACAAAGGTAACCAGACGAGTTTAAAAGTAGGTTTATGCGAGTTGGTAAAAAATAAATTAGTTAGAGATAAATTTTTCAAATTCTGTATAAATATAATATGTACAATAGTTAACAATAGGAATATGGATAAGTAAATACGATTTTCGTGATGATATATAAAATATTACTAGTAGCAAATTACGTAAAAAGGATAAAAAAAACCCCTGAATAATAATATCAGAAAAAAGTAGAATAATATAAAAAAAAAAAACCAGACGAGTTTGAAGAACCCTACCACCACACGCAATTCAGGAATCGAAACAGAGACCTGTTTCTTAAAAGGCAGGTGCTTAGCCATTGCACCGACGAAACAAATATTCCGTCTTCGTTATGTAAAATTAAATATTACACGAACACTGAAAACTTTTATGTAATAGTGTGATAGTGATAGCGAGATAGAGAATGAGTGTTAGAGAGAGCGAAATAGAGTGAGATTGAATGTTAGAGACAGACATGAGACAGGGAGGGAAGACTCACCTTTCATACGAGGCAAAGAATTCGTTGCGCCACTGAACTTATTGTAATACACGCTGTTAGTTTCGACTCTTACTGAAGGCAGTTCTGATTTCATAGTTTGCTGCATTTCCTGGAAATGAGGCTCCTGCAGATGGTACTGAGGTGTCGCGGCGCGGTAGAGATCGCTGAGCATCGGCGGCGGTGGTGAAACATATTCCTCGGGAGGTCGTAGTTGTTCCAACGGTAGCTAGAAGAAAATAACACATCAGCCGCTTTCCCAGAGGCCTTAATTTTTTATCTTCATTATTTTAGTTACATTTTGTTTTAATTTGTGCTGTTGTAAATATTACTAAAAACGTCTCACATCGCTTGATTACCGAACACAACCTTTTTAGCTTTGCGGTAACTTAAACATATTCATCTTTCCCTTTACCCTACTCAAAACTTACTCATTCGATTATTTTTTTCTTCGTATTTTTGTGATAGTAACTTTCAAAGTATTATGTAACTATTAACAATTTTATGAATGTGTATTTAAGAAACTGCTTAGAAAAATATCAAGTTGTTATACTTGATATTTTAGTAAGCACGAGATACGTAATGGATGAAAGTTGACGAAGAGACAATTTTTCGGGTTAATACTTGATCACAATTTCACGTGGTTTTAAGTGACAATAAGACATTAGACGGTGAAGTGCTCATCTACACTCCCGGACACATCTATCGGCCCACCTAGTGTTTAAAAGTTTTAACGGTGCCTAGCTAAAAATAAATGTTAGGTGGAGCAATAAGTTTTAATGCAGTTTTAAAGCTGATTTTTTGGTCAAACTTTATGTATGTTTTTTTTTTTTAATTTTGAATTCAGGATTATGAAAAAAAACGAAAATTCGAGTCTGTTCATTATTTTCAACGGCCCAGGAATGGAGAAAACTTTTTTATTTCGCACAAGTTGGATTTTTTTTTTTTGATGTGTCCGATTATTGGTTTTATAAAAAGGCGAATCCAAGCTTAGAGCCAGTTTTGACTAAAAAATATGGATACTCTGCCTGAAATTGTCGCCCAAGTTGTAAAACTTCTGCCGGCCAAATCAATTCGAAATTACAAAAAAAATAAAAAATAAACCTACATAGGGGTTGACCAATAAATCTGCTTCACTGGGTGGTGGGCCCATAGATGTGTCCGGAAGTATAGTATACTCTGGCTCTTATATTTTGACAGCCGGTAAGTAATAATTTAAATTATTTAAGAATTACATGTGGGAGCTAACCATGGAGTTAAAAAAAACTCAAACTCTATTAAATATGATTACAGAATTGCATTTGAAACTTCCATGTTACATGGAAAATTTAGACTTAGCATTACGGAGACACTTAGCTTTAGACTCATGGATTCTTTTGAAAGAGATAAATTTGTATGTAATTATTAAACGACTTACCAAATGACTGCTGTCCAATGGTAACGCATTCTTGTACCTCAACCAGTCCTCGTAAACATTATGGTAAGGTCTATAAACGTTTGGCCCAATGTTGGTCATCGGAGCTAAGACGGGCTGATAATTTGGTACTCTATATTTCAATGCGTGCTCATATTGGTAAGAAGTGTTCATCGGGTGGGCGTGGTGGGCATGGTGGGCGTTGAAGCGCGTGGGCACTTCGAACTCCTCCAAATTGGACGTCGATATCAAAGGCCTGATGGAGCTGTAGTCGGTTGTCGATGATTTATTCGAACAGCTGTCTTGTAGCTTTGTGTTCAATGGGATTATGTCTGGGTTTTTGTCTGAAAATGATACTCGATTATAGACAGATTTAAAAATTACAAAATCAACCCAAAAGTACGTTACATACAAAAAACTACAATGTACTGATAAAGAAATATCAATTAGATTTTTAGATACGAAATAACGTTTTGTACTGACAGATATTATGTACCGATACTATTCTATAGTAACTGTGAGGTCAAATTATGTTATTTCTATAACTAGTAGTGTATGTTCTAGGACACTATTACGTAAAAAATATCGGTTGGCTAAAATTTGTACAAAAAATCGCTTACACGACGCCTTGTACTCTAGTAGTAATAGTAGATTTAAAACAAATCCTTACCTAAGCTATCGACGCTCTCTGCTTTCTTCTCATCAGTAAGCAAAACGTTAGAACTTTCTTCTTTTATTCTTTTCCTTTTTTCTTCTGCACCTAAAAAGGAAATTGCTAGAGTCTCTTTCAATATACCCTTGACCATGTTTCACTTGTGAGAGAAAACTGGCAATAGCAATGAAAAAATTTAAAACAGTATTTGTTAGTATATAAAGAAATTAATTACACAAAATGGCCGCAACGGAAATTGACCTACATATGAATTTTTTTGTAATTATTTGTTACTGCAAATATCAGAAGGGTTCCCGTAAAGAAAATTTACGTATCTTATTTTGGATAGAAAAAAGGTTTTATTTTATTTGGAACATGCATATATTTTTAGTGTGATTAATAGAATATTTGGGCGCACATGGTGCTGCCATCTAGTTTTAAAATGTTTAAACTTAATTTTAATTATTAAGATTTGTTACCGACACTTCTGCTTGTTGTGATATCGTTCAATTTACTAAAATCAATACAATTAAGAACCAAATTAATGAAAGAAGACATTTTTAGAGTTTTGTATAAATAGTTTGTAATTTTATATTGTTCTTGTAATTACAAAGTGGCGAGTAATTTTACATTTCAATTAGTAATAAAAAATAGACATGTAATTGAAAAACAACCGAGCAAGGTATAAAAACCTTCACTGTCACTGAGTTAGATTGATTTAGTATTCTGCTTTTGACGTGTTAAGTTGTCTCTGTACTCGGAAATATCATTTTCGCAATGAATCCATGCGAAAGCTATGGCCATCCTCCGATATATATTATATTGTATATAGACGAATGTATTGTACTCAGTATAAAAGAGCATTGTTATTTATTTGTGTACCTTATATTATTACATAAATGTTATTAATTCCAAACAATTTCAATATCGCGTTTAAATGTTGTGCAAAGATTTAAAACTTCTCAGCAAAAGAGTTCGTATTTCTTTTCAAACTCAATATTTCTTGATTACATAGGTTTTTTATGGGTTCTCTTTTCTCATTCTATCTCAGTTCTCTTATAAAGCAAATTTGTGTTTACCTTCTTTATTATTGCAGTATTTGCAATAACACACCGCAGCCGACACGGCCGCCATTATTGTGACCGCTGACACACCGACGAGGACCGTTATCAACAGAGTCGTCAGTTCAACTCTCACTGGTACTTGTGCTATATAAAAAATAATATGTTTTTTTATTACACTCCCGGACACATCTATCGGCCCACCTAATGTTTAAAAGTTTTAACGGTGTCTAGCTAAAAATAAATGTTAGGTGGAGCAATAAGTTTTAATGCAGTTTTAAAGCTGATTTATTGGTCAACCTTTATGTATGTTTTTTTTTAATTTTGAATTCAGGATAAAAAAAAAAAACGAAAATTCGAGTCTGTTCATTGTTTTCAACAACCCAGGAATGGAGAAAACTTTTTTATTTCGCACAAGTTGGATTTTTTTTTTGATGTTTTCGATTATTGGTTGCATAAAAAGGCAAATCTAAACTTAGAACCAGTTTTGACCAAAAAATATGGATACTCTGCCTGAAATTGTCGCCCAAGCTGTAAAACTTCTGACGGCCAAATCAATTCGAAATTACAAAAAATAAAATAAAAAAAACCTACATAGGGGTTGACCAATAAATCTGCTTCAAAACTGCATTAAAACTTATTGCTCCACCTAACATTTATTTTTAACTAGACACCGTCGAAACTTTAAACACTGGGTGGTGGGCCGATAGATGTGTCCGGGAGTATATATCAAATGGTAGCCGGTGGTAGACACGACCATTTATGGTAACTGTTAAAACTGTATAAAATATAATATTTTCTCGTGGTAGCTCTTTACTGGTGGTAGGTCTCTGTTCGTCGTCGGTCTCAACACTTATTTCCATTGCCAGACAGTAATATGTAAATGTTACTGTTTACTGGGCGTTGTAGCTATTGAAATTACTGCGGTATCGAGACTTATCAAGGCGTCGAGATCATCCAAACTAGCGTCACGTTAAGGACAAGCATATCACTTTACCCACTATTAATTATGATGTTTACACTAAACGATTTGTAACAACTCTCGTTACCGTAGTAATTTCAGTTAATGCCGTTCTCATCTTTATTATTGTCCGACATTTTTTCCTAATGAATTAGTAACTTAAGTAAGGACATCGTTTAATCAAATGATTTAGTGGATCCGGAAAGATAAACAGTAATGAGTGATGAAATAATATCTTCCTGCAGCATCATTCTCCAAATATGATTATAATTGAGGAAATGAGTATAGAGAAAATTTCGTGCTCACCTGTCCTCCTTTCCGGATATTGTAAAAGGCTGCACGTCAGCGTGAACGATTCACTGGACCCCTTGCTATTGTACGACCTTATTATCAATGCCAGGGCACCGCTCGTGGTTAACCCGGGCACTTCGAAATGTGGCTCCTCATTGCTTATATTCCGCAACAGCATACCTGTTGCTTTGTCGAACACCTGAAATTGTTAAGCTCGTGAAAATTTGTACCAAATATCTTTCGGTCTTTTCTTAAACCTTACTACTTTTCTTTATCTGTCTAAAACGTCTTATTAAACCTTTTTCATCAAAAACCTTCACGTTACACTGTTGTAAGTAAAACAACGTATCTCTTACAATCAATTGAGCTTTCACATAGCCTTACCAATTGCTTTCGCGTCGATAAACTTTTATATACAGACACCTTTTCGCTATCAGAAACAACCATTTTGTGTGTTCACTATATAAATTAGGTAATAATATTTTCTTGAGAAAAATATCAGGATAGTTAACAGAAATGAGTATTAGGTCTTCCGATACTTATGTCTAAAATTCTATTAGCTAAATCATCTCTCCTTCTATGCTTTAAGCGTTTAGTGTTTAAAAAGTTAACTAAATAGGGGATAATCTGAGAAAAGTGCCGGCTACTTTCCATGTGACCGTAACCAGCTTATAGTACACTTTGTATGTAGCGAGTACGTCAGATACACAGAGTAGGAGAAGCCAATGTTCAGTAGTGGAGATCTAAACGATAAAATAAATGAACGAACGACCGACTAAACGAAAGAATGAACAGTTAAATGAATGAGAGAAAATAATAACGGAATTTACAAATACAAAAAATAATCATGAAGAGAGATAATAGATGAGTTAATGAACGATCTCATAGACCAATGAAAGAATATGTTGTCTTCGTTCACATTCTGCCACAGTTAACTTGGTAACACACTCCCGGACACATCTTTCGGCCCACCTAGTGTTTAAAGTTTTAACGGTGCCTAGCTAAAAATAAATGTTAGGTGCAGCAATAAGTTTTAATGCAGTTTTAAAGCTGATTTTTTGGTCAACCCCTATGTTTTTTTTTAATTCGAATTCAGGATTATGAAAAAAAAAAACGAAAATTCGAGTCTGTACATTGTTTTCAACGACTCGGGAATGAAGAAAATTTTATTTATTTCGCAAAAGTTGGATTTTTTTATTGATGTTTCCGATTATTGGTTCCATAAAAAGGCTTATCTAAACTTTGAGCCGGTTTTGTCCAAAAAAATATGGATACTCGGCCTGAAATTGTCGCCCAAGCTGTAGCACTTCTGCAGGTCAAATCAATTCGAAATTACAAAAAAAACATACATAAGAGTTGACCAATAAATCTGCTTCAAAACTGCATTAAAACTTATTGCTCCACCTAACATTTATTTTTAGCTAGACACCGTCGAAACTTTAAACACCGGATGGTGGGCCAATAGATGTGTTCGGGAGTATATTTTATCGTTTTTTCATTGTATTGGTAATCGTCCTTGTGGTGTTTTAGCCCCGATTTTGTCTTGAACTACCAATCACTCCAAAGAATCATTCTAACAGGTAACATCGATCGTCAACAGTCTAAGGTTGAGCTCATTTCTAAGCAGCACTAGACTTTTAGAGAATCAAATCAAATCTTCATCTGCAATGTATGTATGACTGAATGAGAATGAACAATGTTTATAAAGACGTCGGTCCGATATCGCAGCATCGTCGATTAATTTCCGTTCATTCCTACTTCTCCGAAAACCCCGTCGCTAATATTTGAATACGTCGTACCGAGATAAGCGGAACCCTATCGCACTTGGGTATCAGCGCCCCACTTCAACCGGCATAAGCGTTTCATCTTTTGTATATTTAAGCTTAATATACAATCATTGTTATTGCGTTGATCATCAACTCGAGGTTATACTTCAAACTAAAGATTGGTGAAGATTTTCGCTAACTTCTTCTAAGTCGTATTTCCTCATGACTGAGGCTCGTGGTCATCATGTTTTTATTGAAACACACGACGACTCTCTTGGCAGTTATAATGGAGTGGTTTGCCATTGCTTTCTCCATTTCACATACTAGTCCGACCACGGATGGTCATGGCATAGATATGCAGGTTTCCTCACGATGTTTTCCTTCACCGTCAAAGCACGTGATATTAGTTGGTGTTTTATGCTAACTGCACATAAATTGAAATATTCATTGGTGCAGGCCGGATTCGAACCCGGTACCTTCGCATTGGAAGGCCGGCGTTCAAACCACTAGGCTATCACGGTTCTATTTTCGCTAACAAATTCTAATAAGACTAAATAAATGAATGAATAAATGTGGAACAGTTTTTGTTACACTGTTTTTTTTGTTTGTTTGTTTTCTGTTTGTATTTATAAGCAATGTTAGTTTATGTTTTGTATATAAGTTTTGTATTAGTTCTGAGTGCACCGGACTTTCAGTCACTGTTATAAAATTTTCCTACCACAGGCCTACTGGAAGAAATTCCATATTGGAATAAGTAGCTCCTTTGCACTTATTTCTCTACATGTTTTATTTCCTCTGTAATTTTGTGTATGCATAAATAAATAAATAAAATATGACTACCAATACATGCTTCTCAACTCAACGGCTTCATACATATATTTTTTTAATGTATTCAAAGACTTAACAGCTCAGTTTATTAGGTTTTCGTACGTTATACGTTTGGAACAGGATTCAATAACAGTTGAACTTAAGTTTTCGGTAAAGAAAAACATGATAACGCGTGATCAAAGAACAGTATCATGGAAATGGGAATACCAACCGCACTTTGTTAGTGTGACGGATAATTGACCCTGACTCTCCTAGTGAGAGGATCCCTCGAGCCCCAGCAGTGGGAATGTTGAAGCTGTTATGTCTATATTTAATTCACGCACAAGCTTTCAGTTGTATCTGAAAGAATTTATAATGAATATACTTTGGACAAGGGGACTTGTAAAATATTCCTTTGACAAATGTTAAAAAAAAATTGTTGGAATTTTTCAGTACAGCCAGATTTTTCACGAAAAAGTATTTCATATATGCAGCTTGATACATGGTCTATCGGTTAAATTGTTTAGCGGTAAGTTTAAGTTCGCAACGGATCGTACTTACCCGGCGCACGTGTTTAGCTTCACCAATCGACCCACTCACCGAACATAGAAGCAATTAAAGTTGTCTTACAAAGCTAACTTAGTGCACTGAATAGCTTTAACATGAGACAATCGGACCTTATTAATTGTGAAACACCGCACTAATTTTCCGACAATAATATATGTTAAGATGTTAATGCGAATTATTGAAATGATACGCTCATTCCGTTTCGTGAATGTAGGATTTAGCTTTCGAGAGAAGGATTATGTATTTAGATATTCAACGCTTCAACTAATTATAATAATCTAGTATTATATTTCTTCCTGCGACCCATTAAACTACATTTTAATTTTTGAAAAATATATTCAGAGTTCTTTTGTTATTTTTCTTATCGTTTACACAATTTTAGTGTTAGTATGATTAATTCTACATAATATGTTCGTTGTCTTGAAACATAAGACGTTAGGTTTTCTTATTCAAGTAATTTCACTAGCTACAATGACTTTCAAACCGGAAGACAGTAATGTTTGAACACTACAGTTTAGCAGTAGAAATTGAAGTAGTGGGGTTACCTACTTCTTTTACGTTTTGTTTACTGTATATAATAAAAAACTGTTTTACAAAGTGTGGTTAAATGAAGGAAAAACATTTTATATAGATACTCGTATTAAAAAAGGGAAAGGAATAGGCGGAGACAAGCTGTACGATAAGAAGACGATATTAGAGATGCAGAGCAGGCTACACTACAGTTGGTATATAAAAATAAAATGGTAAAGGGAATGATCGAAGTTTAAAATCTTTCCATTTTAAGTTATCAGATTTAATGATTTCTTATATTTCCGCGAATGTTACACATTTATTAAAACTCGATTTTACGGATTTTATCGCGTTTATTATTTGTTTATTTATTCCCGACGTTTCGACCGCTTTGCAGCAGTCATGCTTTTCTAGATGTTTTAGTAATAAGAAATCCTGATAACACCCTAGGTCATAGTGTATTCAGAAAAAAGACCCATACAGATAGGTATTTAAACGGGGACTCTCACCACCATCCATCACAGTTAGCTACCGTGGGAAAATCTTTGTTTCAGAGAGCACAAGGGATCTGCGACCAGAAACACCTGGCTGCCGAGCTTCAGCATGTCAAGCAGGTGCTGCAGGACAACAAGCTCAGCGTGCCGCGTCAACGTCGCAGGGACCGAGTGAAACCAGCCACAGTCGAGCGTGTACCTGCCGTGTTACCATATGTCAGAGGAGTCACGGACAAGATTGGCTATATTTTAAAGCGAGCTTCAATTAAAACTTTTTTCAAGCCGCCCAAGAAGATAAGTCAATTCCTACCACCTGTCAAGTGCAATATCCCTCTACAAGATGCAGGAGTATACAAGTTAGATTGTGAATGTGGTCTCTCTTATATAGGTCAAACAAAGAGATCAGTGAAGACCCGCGTGAAGGAACATATAGCTGACTTGAAACATCAGCGCACTAAGAAGTCTGCAATCTGTGACCATGTTTTGGATCATCCCAACCATTACATCAGATTCGATGAACCTCAAATCCTCGCCAAAGAACACCGATTCCTGCCAAGGATGATTCGCGAGGCTATTGAAATTAAAAAACATCCTAATTTTAATAGAGAAGATGGTTGGGTAATACCACCTGCCTGGGATCCTATTATCAATAAAATTAAACCAAATCCCAGGCGAACCACTAGAAGACTTCAAGATACAGTGAGCTCTTTCTGCGTAGATCGGACCATTATTAATAATTAAAAAGTTGTGGGTACCATGTGATAGCTGGGACATTTGGACGTCTGTCATCTTAGTCCTCCCGTGACCATGACTGCTGCAAAGCGGTCGAAACGTCGGGAATAAATAAACAAATAATAAACGCGATAAAATCCGTAAAATCGAGTTTTAATAAATATCAGATTTAACTTATTTATATATGTAGGGTCACCGTCTCCTAATGTTTTTAAAAAACTAAAAACATGATGTCAGCGGTGTTAGCATTGTCAGTATTATTTTGGGGATTTGGTGCAAAATTTTATATTTGTTAAACAGAGTAACTACTTCTTAACACACTACACTGGTACACACACTACACTGCACTGGTGTCCGTAGTACCCACGCGTTCCTGTTTATACCCGCACGATAATTACAAAAACAAGCTTGATTTTAATGAACCATTTCTAAATTAAACATAAAATTATAATTAGCGAAATTTTATGAAACGAATGATTACAAATTGTATTTGCGCTGACATACAAATTATTTTTTAAAATCTCACCTTATGTATGAACAAAGGCTTTTATTTTTATAATTATATTTCATTATTCAAGTAGAAGACCGTAAAGATGTAAAGTTTAAATTAAACTTACCTCTAGAACGAAAGTCTGCCTCAGCCCGCCGTCGTGTCCGGGCGCGCAGTTTATTATCATAGAGTCGTACGTCACATTTGATATATCGCAGTTGGCAACTGATGATGGCTTCTCTAAAGAAACAATCAATAATGTTATAACGTGCCGAAAGCAATACGAAATATGGAACCTAACACATCAAATATACATTCACGACGGATGTAATCGATCCACAGCCGCGTATTTGGGTCAAAAGTTCTTTTAGTACAGCGATTGACGATATTTGATAACATTCTTTATAGATAGAAAAACATCTGACTCATTTTATCGCGGTGTTAAGTTACAATGAGATGTCGAAGCGTAGTTAAAATACTCCGGCTGCTATTTAGCAGATTTAAAAAATTACAGTAAGTTGTATCTAAATCAAACCGGGGAACTGCTTGTGAAGAAGCAAATTTATCCGCTGAGTCACTGGGGTATCGCTTCGAGACAGTGTAATCTCGTTCTGATTTGAACAGCGATGCAACTAGGCAAATTACTGGGGTAACGAGACTAAACACATATTAAAAAGCGGAAGCAAAATGCGGTGCTTTGTGTATATAATTCTAACTAGTATCACGTTGTCGTAGCATATCACTTTTTTTTATACTACTATACGACGAGACGAGCAAGACGTTCACCTGATGGTAAGTGATACGCTTGCCCATGACAACGTGGTGATAGTTAAGATGGTACACACTGCATCACATTGCGCTCGTCGCCTTGAGACATAAGGTGTTGAATCTCGTTGCCCCAGTAACTACACTAGCTACAGCGCCTTTCAAACCGGAACACAGTAATGTTTGCACACCACTATTTGGCGGTAGAAATAGGAGCTGCGGTGGTACCCAGACGGTCTCCGGCAACAGAGACCTACCACCAGTAAACCACTTACCATCAAAATAACGTTTAGTTCGTTACACCAAAGAAATGGGTTGAAAATTCTTAGATATATATCAGACTGTTCCTTACCTGCTGGAAGGATATGGTACACGCATGGATCTGTCTGTGGCCCGACCAGGTTGGAACCGATGCACTGCACCCAGCCGTAGTCCGTAGAAGTATTAACCACGTAGTGATAAGTGTCTGTAGGAACAAAACTATTTTAATGCAAGGAAGCGATAGTTCACTTGGTGTTTTACTGTCACTCTTCATCAGCACTGCTTATCGGTTGAAATACACACTAAATAAATATGCTTCCTGAACTTTCTAATTGAATTTGTACTAATACTTTCAGATAATGTCTTCCAAATACACCAAATAACTGATATCTTTAAATTTTATATATAATGACAATTTACTATATATACAAATCAAAAACTTATAATTAAAAAAGATGTACACAAAAAATTTCCCAGGTCGTCCTCATCTGGTCTCACTAATACTTTTAAATGTTCCTTCCAAACAGAAGTAACAATTGCTTTTTCTGTGACGAAATCATTAAACTAGTTTTAAGAGCTACCTTAATTCAGACGTGATCATGAGATAGAAGACTTAACAGCAATGGGACCTTAGGTTCTATATCTGACGTTATAAATAAGTAACCTGAAGTAACAATGGACAGGCTACAAATATCGTAGGGTAGAAACATGAGGGCCGATGACCTGATGAAGATCGCAGGGAATTGGTGACAGATGGCATCAGACCGGTTTACTGGATATCGATAGGGGAAGTCTATCTTCATCAATGGAAACCGATAGTTTGAATTATTACATGCCGTAATCAAAGCTGTTAACTTAAAATAACATATAGGACAAGTTTTATATGCCTTTAAAGCACGAACACCCGCCGTTGTTAACGCCGAATGTTATTACATATCAAACTTTACAGCGTACTACGCACAATTAACTATGACCCACTATTAACACTTACCATTGTGTCTAAAATAGTATTAGTTAAAGAAAAGTGCATTGTTTATGATTTTCGATGGTGTAAAATTAAATCAACAATTCATTCCTAATTTTGTGTATAAGTTATGAGTTTATTAATATTGTTATCTTTAAAAATTGAACGAATACATTTGAGCAAAAAACAACAGCCATAACATATTTACGTTTTAATTCGTTTTTATTATACAAAATATAAAAAAAAAACGGAATTTTGTTATTAGCAACATGATATAAAAGGTTTGCGTTTACGAGACAATAAATATACTAATAATAATTTAGTTCTAATATGAATCAATATTTTTTTCATTCTTCCTAATGAGGTTAGGCAAAGGATTAAAGTCGCACAGCCATGTATTGACAGCTTATTATTTTTTATATTCCGCAATTCCCGCTAAAAAATCTTCGAAGACGGATAATATAATTACAACGTATTAAAAATCTTTTTTTAAATATGTAGCATTATTTTTTATAATGAAATTGTAGATGAAAAAAAAACAAAAACAAAACTAGTATCCAAAGCGTAGTTCGTTGTATGTAAAACTTGAATTTGGGTTACTGCAGTGAGTTACATCACGCCTCCAAAGAATGTATAAGATATTTACAATTGGAAATTTAAGTTTTAGACTTTTTTGTATATAAAGCCGTTGCTTTATGTACTAACGATTAAAAGCCACGATGATTATTATAAAAGAAATCGGTTCTAATCTGGAGTAAACCAGCAACCACTTGGAACCGTGTAATGTACCCTAACAATGTTCCCACATTAAAAGTCCTGTTTAGATAAAAAGATATTTCATCAAAATCACACAAAAAAAAAATTTTAACGTGTGTTTTTATTTTTTCCCTCATTGTATAAGACAAAAGCGTAAAGTTCATAAAGTCAGCTGATGTTTACTTTAATTTATAGTAAGTAATTAAAAACAATTAAAACGCATCTATAATTAACTACGTATCTACAAATATGTTTGATACAATTTAATTACTGTTATTAACAAAACACTCACCCATTTTATTTTGTGACGCAGAAAGTTTCAATTCGCGCCTTCCGTGCGTCGTACTGTTGAACCACCATTGATAGGTTATGTGCGTCTGTTGTATAAATTTAATTTTAAATGCGAGATATATACAAAGTTAAGAATATTTAAAAAAATAAACGAATACTTTAAATTGTTAACTTTTTTTATATGATAAAGCGACAAGACCTTTAAGACATTCACCTGCAGATAAGTCGCTCTCACATAAAAAAGTTGGCGCTAGTTAAGATGATATACACAGCCCCACATTGTGCTCATCGCTTTAAGATGTAAGATGTTAAATCGTGTTACTCCAGTAATTTCACTAGCTACTTAGCCTTTTAAACTGTAACATAGTAATATTTGTACATTACTGTTTACCGGCAAAAACAAACGCTGCGGTTGTGCCTACCTAAACCATCAACAGCAACAGAGACTATTTTAATTCAACAATATATTATACTATCTAAACATCACAGTTGTTTACAACAAAGTTATTCATAAAATAACACAGTTCATGTATATTAATTTAACAACAATTTCTAACATATTTATCACAGTTTAATACATAAAGTTAACATTAAAACCTTTCTACGAAGCTAACTTTCTCGCGACTTTTAAACTTTATTAATTTTCATCGATACTGAAACCTACAGAATTAAACTGTAAGACTAATTAGTAAGAAACTTTTTACATAATTATTTCAATTGTTCTATTATAGAGAGTAAGTAATAAGTAAGGAACTCATTTGGCTTCTCTTATCAATTGTATATCATCAATTGCACATAAAAACACATAGCCGGACATAGGCCTACAGGGAAGAATCCTGCACTGTTTTCATCAAGTGTCTTCCCAAGATCATCACCACATCGTCGGACCACCTTCTTGGTGTTTACCTACGATTACCAGAACGTGGTCGCCTTTCTAACACCTCACTGTTCATTGCTATTTACACCTATACCTTTGACATATCCTTAAAATTATATAATTTAAATAATGGATTCAATATTGCCGTGATAGATCAGTTTCCAAGGGATCGCACGCGGTTTACAATTCAAAGAGGCATGGGTTCGATCCCCACTGACCTTGAACTTGTACTGAAGGAAACCATTCATAAAAGCTTTCATTAACCTGTGATATCACTAATCCGTAATTTGCGAGCGTGGTCGATAAATTGACTTTTCTGTATGACAACAATCCGTGTCCCAGCAGTGGGAAAGAAAACTTTATATGAGTTTTTTTTTATACTACTATGCGACGAGACGAAGAAGGCGTTCACGTGATGGTAAGTAACACGCTTGCCCATGACAACGTGGTGCTAGTTAAGATGGTACACACTGCACCACGTTGCGCTCGTCGCCTTGAGACATTAGGTGTTAAGTCTCGTTACCCCAGTAATTAAACTAGCTACAGAGCCCTTCAAACCGGAACACAGTAATGTTTGCACACTACTATTTGGCGGTTGAAATAGGAGCTGCGGTGGTACCCACCCAGACGGTCTCCGGCAACAGAGACCTACCACCTGGTGAATAGAGTGAGATTTCCATTTATTATAAACAAAGCTGTTGTAGTCTGACGTGAGCACCAACAACCACTAGGCACCAGGTGTTTCAGTGCGTTATCCGCTTACTTTGGGATTAGCGTCCACGTTGCACCGGAGCTCGACCACCTCCCCCCTCGCTGCTCTAACATTAATCTCCAGTTCCGATTTACAGGTCGGTGCGTCTGATAAACAAGATTCAAAATCAATAAATGGATAACGTAAACACCAATGGTTAAGTGTCCATGAGTCTGTATACAGAACACAGTGTTGTTAGTGACAGGAGGATTAAAATAAATACTACCATTAAACAAATTAAAATATGTGAACTCGGGACTCGAACTACAGGCGTCCGTTACAAGGCAATTGAAAACTGTTTATAGCCGCGACTCAATATCAATTGAAATGTGAATATTGAATGATCATCTACATTATTTTTGAAACTAAAGCAGGTCACTTGAATTCGTTAAATGGGTCAATCGGTAATCCGAGCACTCGGCAGTAATGTCCAAACAACATTGTGTTCCAACTTGTAAGTGTTATGCCAATAAATTGTCTGGTATAAAGAAACTTAACGTCTTAATGTAGTGTATATAAATTTGGACTGCTGAGAACATTTCGTAGCTTAAAAACATTTTGCACAATTAGCTTACATTTAACGTCCAACATCAGAGGGGAACTGAGTCCATCGCCGAGGGTGTTGGTGGCGGAGCAGACGTACGCACCAGCCGCTTGCCTCGACACCCGCTGCAGCACCAGGCTTTGGTTCGCCAGCAATACACCAGGACCCGCCCTCACTGTTATACCCTGATCAAATCAGAAAACAAACTTCAAAACAACTTTAATTAAAAAAAATTACAAGGAGTAACTTTTCTTCCATACATCTTTATCATGAATCATTTCGATAGTTTTTACCAGGTGGTAGGTCTCTGTTGCCGAGACCGTCTAGGTACCACCGCAGCTCCTATTTCAACCGCCAAATAGTAGTGTGCAAACATTACTATGTTCCGGTTTGAAGGGCGCTGTAGCTAGTGTAATTACTGGGGTAACGAGACTTAACACCTTATGTCTCAAAGCGACGAGCGCAATGTGGTGCAGTGTGTACCATCTTAACTAGCACCACGTTGTCATGGGCAAGCGTATCACTTACCATCAGGTGAACGTCTTGCTCGGCTCGTCGCATAGTAGTATAAAAAAATATTTACACTGTTTTTAAAAAATTTACAAATACGAAGAAAAATGGTAAAGAACATTAGGTTCGTCTATTGAAAAAAAAAAACAATTCTTTGATCAAGATCAAAATTCAATAAAAAAACTCTTTCCAAAAACCAAAACGGTTTTACAATAAAGAAAATTTTAAGTGATATTGAAGATATAGTTGTGATAATATAGTCTAAGTACAGATTGTTCTGGAACGGAATTTAATGAACATGTACCAAAATGTAACGATTATTAACTTGATACAAACAAATATCTGAAGAGAGTATTAATCAAAGTTAAAACTAACAAACAATAAGAGATTGTATTTAAAATGAAAGGTATAGAATATCAAATTATGTAATAAGAGACAGAGAAGCACAAAAATAAGAAAAAGTATGCTTACGTTGTGAGTAAAATGGACGTTACTGTACCAAGGGTTAGCGCGAACTCTACAGTCCAAGTAAATATCTGATCCCTCCACCACTTTATTCGCGTCGATGTTCGCACCAAAATTCAAACTGACGACAGGCAGATCTGCAAGTGAAAGCTTTTTGTAATCTCGTCATAATTCTTCCTAAAATTTTTACTGTATGAAAATAATACTGCTTCCGATATAAAGCTATCTATAACTGCTGAAATTAATGAGGTCATATATCGCGAAGCGACGACCACAGTTTCATGTATACTATCCTTTCCACATTGACAGGAACTTACCACAATGTAAACATTATGACCATGTCATAACATTGCCAACCTTTTTGCGCCTTTTTGCACCATTGCAGTACTTACAGCAATAATTTTTTTGCAAATATAGCTATGTTAATGTGCTTTCGTTTATACACCCTATATAACAATGTATCTGTTTGTTTCTGTATATTTGTACTGCATGGCCAAATAAACCATTTATCTATCTATCTATCTATCCAAAATTAATAATAAACTACGTTATCCCATTTTTAAATAAACTTTAGGAATACAAATTTTATGATCTGTACACTCCGCATAAATAGTAGTAAGAAAAAGGATGAAATACCAACAATTATTGTTGTAAATAGATATGTGATTATCAATCTTCAATTCATATATATTAATTGCTTAGAGATAAAAGTTGACTTTCAAACACACTGCCTCTGTTGCCACCGCAGCTCGTATTACTACCGCCAAACAGTAGTGTGCAAACATTACTGTGTTTACTGAAGAGTGTTGTAATCTAGTGAACTTACTGGGGTATCGAGACTTAACACCTTATGTCTCAAGGCGAAGAGCGCAATGTGGTGCAGTGTATACCATCTCAACTAGCGGCACGTTATGGGCAGGCGTATCACTTACCACTAGGTGAACGTTATGCTCGTCTTATCAATTAGAAGAATAAAAAACAAATTAAAAAAAAACTTTAGGAAACCTATGTCCAGCAGTGCAAGTCTATGCTATATTTTCAATAGCTTTTCGAAATGAACATATATATATAAACCATATTGTCTTTCACTCGCAATTCGCAAATGCTTTAATTAAATTTTCAGTACGATTTTTCCAATCAACCGGAGAAACGAATTCGGAAATATTAAACAGCTTTTCACTCGCTTCTTACATACATAAAATTGGTATTCAATGTTGTAGAATTATTTCTATAAATCCATCGAGTATTCATTTTACTGAAATTACTAGTAGTAAATAAACAGTAATGTGAATACATTACTATGCTTTCATTATAGGTATAAGCGTGAGTTTGAACTTGCGGAGATGTAGTGATCGTAATAAAACCCTTTGTTTTAAACCATAAACTTTTAAGGACCTCCGAATTCCGCCCAGCTGCATTTAACCAGAGTCATAGCCCTTGACTCTTGCCTTTAGAGAGAAGGTCCGAGCCATAAAAATAAACAAAGGTATTCATGTTGTTATAGTTAAAGAAATTACTGCTGCAAATTAGTGGTGTTCATTACCGTGTTCCGGTTTGAAGGGCTATGGCTAGTAAAATTTCTAGTCACGACTTAACTAGGGCTGCAAAAAAGTAAGCATATTCGACGAATAAACAAACTGTATGAAACAGTATTAAAATATAAAATTTTCGGTTCCTTTTCCAGGCATTTTAATTTGCGCCTGATTGAAGTGCCAGTAAAGGAAAATAATTTTCGTAATCAAATAATACACGCCATTAATATTTTTTGTAATAGACAGATATTAAAGGCAGACAGTTAATTATCAAGAACAATGGACGACATGCGATGCCCTATCATTAAGTATGATTACACAGACAGATTATTAAATAATTATGTTGATTAAACGTCTGAATATTTGATACAATACTACCCACATACGAGGGTGGCTTGAAAAGTACTCGGCCTAACACAGATCCATTCAATTCTAAAAATCAAATCTATCCACATTATTTAGTTCAGTTCAAACTAGTTCATTGTGTGAAGTTCGAAACGTGTGCGATAATTAGTTGTGATTTTATAAATTTATTAACAAAGTAATCGGACATAATTTCCGCGAATGGAGCAAATCGAGCAGCGTGCCGTCATTAAGTACTTCCATAAGAAGGGGCTATCATCAAAAGCCATCCATGATGACATGGTCAGTACATTAGGCGATTGTGCTCTGTCATATTCATCCGTCAAAAAATGGATAGCAGAATTTAAGCGTGGTAGAGAGAGTGTGAAAGATGAACCCGCTCTGGAAGGCCTTCGACGTCAACTACTGACGAAAATATTAAAAAGTACTTGATTTAATAATGGGAGACCGCAGATTATAAATTAGAGAGATAGCCGAGATTATAAGCATCTCTTATGAACGAACTCAAAACATCATTGTCAACGAGTTGGGTTTCACAAGGTGTCTGCGAGGTGCGTTCCGCGACTGCTTTCAGTTGAACAAAAAAGGCACGATTGACTATTTCACGCGACTGTTTGGAGTTATTTGAAGCCGATGCAGATGATTTTTTGAATCGTTTTGTTACTATGGACGAAACATGGGTTCATTACTGTACACCGGAAACAAAACAATAATCAAAACAGTGGAGAAGACATGGTTCACCACCCCCCAAAAAGGCTAAGTCGATTTTGTCGGCAAATAAGGTGATGGCTTCAGTATTCTGGGACTCGAAAGGTGTGATTATGATTGATTATCTTGAAAGGGTCAGACTATAAACTCTGATTACTACTGCACCTTACTACGTCGTTTACGAGAGGAAATAAAAGAAAAACGTCGAGGAATGCTCAGAAGAAAAGTCCTGTTTCATCAAGATAACGCCCGTGTTCACACGTCAGCACAGTCAATGGCTGAAATTCACAACTGTGGCTTTGAAATGTTACCGCATCCGCCGTATTCACCTGATCTGGCACCATCAGACTTCTTTTTGTTCCCTAACCTAAAAAAGCACTTGGGAGGTCAAAGATTTTCGACAAACGACGAGGTCAAAGCAGCTGTAGACGCATATTTTGACTCTAAGGAAGAATCATTTTTTTTCAACGGCTCTAAATGCTTGGAAGGGGTAGGTGGCAAAAGTGTATTGAACATGATGGTGATTATGTAGAAAAATAAAAATATAACTGATTTAGTATGTGTTTATTTTCTTGGTTAGGCCGAGTACTTTTCAATCCACCCTCGTATTATCTAAACATAGATACAGATTATTATTAATATTTGTGTTAGATATCTGTTCTTGTAGACAGTATAACAACCGCAGCTCCTGTTCTGTCAAACACTAGTGTACAAATATTACTATATTCCGGTTTGAAGGGCGTTGTAGCTAGTAAAGTTACTAGAGCGAGTACAATGTAGTGGAGTGTATATCATTTTTATATTAAAACAAGTTGGAACCTAAAAAGTTTTTAATGAAATATTCAATAGATAGTCTAACTTTGACTAGTGTTTAAATATACTCCCGGACACATTCATCAGCCCACCATCCGGTGTTTAAAGTTTCACTGGTCACAGTCCCTAGCTAAAAATAAATATTAGGTGGAGCAATAAGTTTTAATGCAGTTTTGAAGCAGATTTATTGGTCAACCTTTATGTATGTTTTTTTTTATTTATTTTTTTGTAATTTCGTAATAATTTGGCCTGCAAAAGTGCTACAGCTTGGGGGACAATTTCAAGCCGAGTATCCATATTTTTTTGGTCAAAACTGGCTCTTAGTTTAGATTTGCCTTTCTATGGAACCAATAATCGGAAACATCAATAAAAAAATCCAACTTTTGCGAAATAAATAAAGTTTTCCCCATTCCTGGGTCGTTGAAAACAATGAACAGACTCGAATCTTCGTTTTTTTTTTGTGATAATCCTGAACTCGAAATTAAAAAAAAACATACGTAAGGGTTGACCAAAAAAACAGCTTTAAAACTGTATTAAAACTTATTGCTCCACATAACACTTATTTTTAGCTAGACACCGTCAAAACTTTAAGCACTAGGTGGGCCGATAGATGTGTCCGGGAGTGTATTTATCAAATTTTATACTAAAATAAAACAAATTGTTACGATAACAATAATGAACTTAGCTTTACTTCATATACGCTTACTACTTAGGTAAATTTATAATTCAAATTGACTATGTAAACAACGTACGCTGAATCTCCAACTTCCAGCCGTCTTCTCTCGTGGTGTGTGATATAGCTGGCTGTACCGCCCTGCAGGACAGAACCCTGCCCGCATCTTCTATAGCCGGCACGAAGGTCAGCACACTTACAGTCACGTTACCATCCATCGAGGTCTAAGATAATGAAACCAACCAAACATCATAAGCGTGAAAATAACTCCAAAATAATTTTGCGGTACGTCTACTGCCGGAGACTTCCTAAATACCGCAGCTTTTATTTCTGCCGTTAAACAGTAGTTTGCAAACATTACTGTGTTGCAGTTTGACAGGTGTAACTAGTGAAATTACTGGGGTAATGACTTATCACATGTCTCAAGGAGATAAATATAAAGTGGTGTTCATAATCCTAACTACCGTCACGTTGTTTAACGCAGTATCACTTGCCATCAGGTGAATGTCTCACTCAAAAGTATAAAACCATGAACTATTCTAGTCTACTCTTAAAACCCTGTAATAACTTATCCAATTGCTTCATCGATGAGATTATAACTCTATGAACTATCCTAAAGTCTACTCTTAGAACCCTGTAATAAGTTATTCAATTGCTTCATTGATGAGTTATGTCTGATGATATAAAACGGAAGGCGAAACTTGGATTAATAGGAAACCGGATATTACTGTCTATTTTTATATATCCGAGATACCTGTCAATGATATTTATACGTAAAGTAAGTAAAATAAATAGTGTCTAAGGTAACCTAATATTTATTACTTCACTTATGTATAAGGTAACGTAATGTTAAGTAATCCAAAACATTTTGTATGAAATGTAAAATATGTAATCTTCTTTGGAAAATATAATTTATTTCGTTTGTAGAAATCTTTAAGTTAGCAACTACAAAATGTAGCTTTAAAACTCGTGTTTGCAGTTCACGGACTGTCGCAGAATCTATGTCAGTTTTGTAGCGTACACAATGAAACACCTTTGGCCACACTCCAAACAAACAAGCTGACAACGCATTTGATATATATTTTGGACGGAAATTTTAAAGTGTAAGATATACTTACGGAATCCCTTGCCATGTTGACCTTGGTGCCACCCTTCCACCATGATATAACGGGCTTTGGTCTGGCACCTATCACTTGGCAACTCAGCTCCGTGCTCTGGCCAGCAACTAAAGGCCTCTTACCTCCTTGTATTCTAACCGATAGTGGAGACACTGGACAAAAGTACGATTATAAACAATTAAAATAAACAATAAAACATATGGCAGATTTAGAATCCAACGTTTCTAATAACTAGGTTGTAGATGTCTTGGTTACATAATAAATACAGACAGACATTTTAGAGACATAGATTTAACATTAAACAATTATATTTATGATAATCAAAATCAATCCATTATTGGGCATTGATCACTTAAAGAATTCCATAAAACTTACCAAAACAATTACAGGAAAAGTAATACAGTTCAATTATTACAAGGAGTTAGATAACTAGTAATATCTTTTAGTAAAAAAATTACGAGCTGATTCAAAGACAAACATAGACGAATATTATATTTAAAATAATAACTTAATTATGAAAGTAAACTGAAAAAGAAATTGATATACAACCAATAATTCATGTGGACAGAAACCTGAGACACCACTAGATTACAGTTGAACTGTCTTAAACAAAAATACTGTCTTGAAGAAAAATTGAAGAAAAAACTACAATACATTAACTAGGCTACAATTAAATTACAATTAAAAGAAAAATAAAGAGAAATACAGACTAAATATAAAAACTTACAATTCATGTCGATGGAAAGTCTATGAGTCAACGGCGATATTGATGGATCTGTTACTGCCTGAAGAAAAAAAAGAACTTTCAGTAAATGTTTACTTACTTCACATGTCATGAAGTTTAGTTGATGGTAAGGTTGTTTCGAATTCGGCTGTCTATCTACCACGCGTACCTTTTTTCATTTTACGAAACAATCGAGACCTTCAACTGATGGTAAGTGATACGTCCGCCCATAACGTGGCCCTAGTTCAGATGGTACACACTATACCACGTTGCGCTCGTGGCGTTGAGACAGAGTGTAAGTACTCGTTACACCAGTAATTACACTAGCTTACAGCTCTCTTCAAACTGGAACACAGTAATGTTCGCACTACTGTTTGTCGGCTGAAATAGGAACTGCGGTGGTAACTACCTTGACGGTCTCCTGCAACAGCGACCTACCACCAGTATCATTATACTATTGTAAATCAGCCGCCATAACATCATTACTCTGTTCCGGAAGATATGAGTCGTAGAATTCTAATGCGCGGACTCTTCCCTTCACAGCCTCATTATCGCTTACCACATTTGAGGTCAAATATTAGTTCACTGTAGATAAACGTGCATAAGGAAGACAGCGACGAAAGTGGTTCGATGACGTAAGAGAACGGACACGTTATGACTTTGCCACACTAAAAAGAATGTCACAGAACAGAAATAGTTTTCTCCAAGTGACCGCCCAACTTCATTTTGAAGATGGCACTATATGTTGATGAGATAAAAAAGGAAAAGCACATAGGTAAATAGATTTATCATTTTTTTTCTCAAAAGATATTACAGGTAGTTATTTCCGATAGACACTCCATAGTCCTTTTCTAACACTCTAGCCATACCACAAATATGCAACTACTTTTTGGCAGGGCGAAGACTCATACTTCGACAGACAACTTTATACATATTCTTATATGATCGAGTCATGTCGACTTCTATTTTTGTCAATGGCACTCTCATCTGTTCTGTCTATCATCAAGAATGCATCCATGATCAAAATACAGTTGGAAACTACTTTCAGTGGAATCCTATATTTACCTGACAAGTGATTTCAGTTCCAAAGTCGGGTCTGCGTAAGCTCAACGACACCGTCGCCCGCGCCTCGGAGTTGGCCAACAAAGCATGAGACTTCCACCATGACACCCTCGCGATCGGGCGACCTGTTCGTATTGAAATTTATTTATTTATTTATTCGTATGTTCTCCAAAAAACATAACACAATACTTAAATACTATTCAACATAAAACAAAACACAAAATTATATGAAACATTGTGCGTCTTAAGTCCGAGACACAGCATTTGCTTGTACATAGATAAATTTATCCTAGATCATTTAGATATTAAAAACAAAAAACTTTCAATTATTAAACGGTATAATTAGAATCACTGGCAATTTAAAAAATAATTAAATCACATAACATTCTTTATACAGAAAGAAAAAAGGAAATGAAAGATAAAAGTAAAATTTTCAGACACGCTATATAACATTTAGAATTTGATACCTTTTTTTATAATAATTTTTATTACAGAGGCAAAAACAAAAAGAAAACATTGGTCACACCAATAATCAAAACATTAAATGTTAACATTGAGTAGGATTCTCATTGGCATATTTATTCACTCCATTATACGTTAGTTGTCTCTTGTGTCGGAGACCAACTAAATTTTGGTCCATGACCAGTGAAGTAGGACAAAAATATACTAAACAAATTTTTCTACTTTTCAGATATACACGTTTTATTTAGTTACATAAAACAATTTATGTAGTATATTAAAGCTGTTTTTTTATGATGCTCATTACAAATTTAATAACAGTACACTTAATCCCACAACTGGGACTATATTCACCATGCTGGACAAGTACGAGTGGTTGTCACATATTTTAGAATTGTTAATGAAAAGTTAGGTTTTACTGAATTAGTTATATATTTAGCATATAATCCATCTATTACATTCCACTGATGGGATTAGACTTGTCACAACAAGCTTGACACTAATTTCCAGATTTATATGGCAGTTGCAATTCGACGCATTTTAATTATTACATAAGCATGTGTAATTTTAGTATTTCAAGTTGCAATATAGATTTATAATAGCTCTAAGTATTTAATATTCTCTAAGACCTAATATGAGCATAGTATCTTAAGCGCAGTCGCGTAATCGCATCGGGTTTGTAAAACGTAAAATATGAAATTCAAGTTGCCCCGAGCAAAATGCGAGAAATGTGGAACGTATTATATATGTGAGAAACTCGTCGTGGGAAACGGCAAGTGGCATTATCGATTGGTAAACATTGGGCGTGGACATTAATTTAGGTATTACATATTAAAGTATTCATAGCGGACACGCGAGTTATTGTCAACTACAATTATATAAAGTAAACTAAAATTAGGAGAAAATGTAAAGAGTTATGTGATAAGAAAATAAACGGGACAGTACTAAGCATTAATACCTCGGACCTTCTAAAATAAGTTAACGAGAATTCATCACAGATTAAAAAACAGTTCATGTATCAAATCTCTGACGGTTAATCAAAGAGCAGTTATAAAATAAATATTTAAAATTTTGTTATAACAATATGCAAACAGATAGAAAAATTATTTGATTCAGACAAAACAACCTTTTTTTGTTAAAAGTAGAACAAAGGCCAATACACGTACAGCCAAATCATACTCTTTAAAAGATTAAAAAATATTAACAACTGTCATTGTTATATGTAATCTGTGATTACTTTATTACTTAAAAAGATTTTTATTTTTAAATGAAACCAGACACATCTATTTTAGAGGAAATCGATTGTGAAGATAGTTCAACAGTAAACAATAATAGACTAAAATGATAAATGGTAAAGCAAAGGTAAGTATTATTTATAGACACATATTATATTTACACTTATGTACAGACTTTTACACTTATGTATAGACAAATATTAAATTTCATTCTTAATATTTTTGAATTTTAATATATATTTAATATACTATATTAATATTTCTAATCATATGAGATATTGTGACAGTATTGAATAATCAGTTATGTATGTATAATAATAAAATTTCAAACTTACCCCCAACTGCTACGCATGTGAGATTCACTTCGGCACCTTCGTTGTAAGGTCCGAGAACGTTTCCGTAGACCTCGTCGTTGCGTTCGTTTAAAACGATCAGCCGGTCAGGTGGAACTGGACAAATACCAAGAAGGTCCTTTTTATTTAGCACTGATGAAAGGTCTCTGTTGTGAGACCAAGTAGTAGTGACTTTATCGTACCTTAGTTTAGAGGTAGGTATATGTCGGCGGATGACCAGAGCTTTCGCAGGGATTCATTGCGACAGTGAAGGTTTTTATACTTTCCTCGGTTGTTTTTCAATCACATATCTATTTTTTATTACTAATACAAATGTAAAATTACTCGACACTCTACAATTACAAGTACAGTATAAAATGCAAACTATTTATACAAAACTCTAAAAATGTCTTCATTCATTAATTTGGTTCTTAATTGTATCGATTTCAGTAAATAGAACGATATGACAACAAAGCGGAGGTGTCGGTAACAAATCTTAATAATTAAAATTAAGTTTAAACATTTTAAAACTAGATGGCAGCACCACGTGCGCCCATATATACTTAGAGAAACTACTGAGGTAGCGAGACTAAATATCTATAGTTACATGGTGACGAGCGCAAATTGATCAGGGATATTTTAACTTGTACCACTTCGTTCAAAGAGGAGCAGTGGTTAGACCCTTCTCAAATTTAGTTTATTGTGAGAGTTAAGTAAACCAAATTTAAATAAAATTAAAACACAAAGAGTACCTACTAAGCACTGTGAGGTTTAATCGCGTGTTCTTAGTTGGGGACCTGATGAAGTCCACCCTGCATCTGTACTGACCGCTGTCTTCTGGCCTGTGGTATAAATACATCTATTCATGAAAGGTACACAACTACTTTATATATCTTAATAATTACATGGCCTTTTATCAAATCATGTTTTTTTTTATTTGACAAATGGACTATAGAAGTTGGACTCCAGATGATTCCAATAAGGTGGTAGTTAAAATTTTATCACTGCACTTTATGATCGCCGCATTGAAACGTAAAGTAGGAAGTTGTATGAGCTAAGTAATATATAGTTCATGTAACATAGAGGTCCTTAGTTCAATTCTAAAGCTACATGTAGTGAAGTTAATTTCGTGCTAGTTTATTTTTCTGTCTACCTACCGTCTTCTCTGTAAATCTCGTCAGCATTGCTTCCAGTTGAATATTCTCGGCGAGCAGACTTCACCGTCAGGGGAGTTAGTTATCATTTAACACCGTGTGATATGGAGAAGAAATGTTAACTCAATTGACTAATTAAGATAGACTTTCCGATATCTATTGTTAAATGTCTAAATTAATAAGTAATGGAAGATAACAATAAAATAGAATAGAATAGAAAATACTTCATTGCACACCAAAAAATATAGAAATTCTCTCGTCTTATCACTACGAGCGATTTCTTCTAGACAACCGTTGGATGGAAAATATGTAAAGTAATAAGTAAATTTGGTGTGCGTTTTTATTAGGAAATCTATATAATAAAAATGAATTGCTGTTCGTTAGTCTCGCTAAAACTCGAGAACGGCTGGACCGATTTGGCTAAATGTGGTCTTGAATTATTCGTGGAAGTCCAGGGAAGGTTAGTAAGGTGAGAAAATATGGAAAAAGTGCCTGGAATATGGTAAAAACAACAATTTCTCTTTTTCATTGAGGTGACCAGATTTTTAGATAGGCAAAGCGGGACAACTCTGAAGGAATAATAATATCGTAATTTTTTTTTAGTTTTAACATAAGTACAATTTATAAATATAAAAATGTATAATATTTCATTCCATGACATATTTCTATCTAAATTTCTTTTAGGGGTAAGGTCGGTGACATACTTTTTGTCATTAATATAAAATTTTAAGACTACAAGTATTTTAAGCTTAGTTTAAGAAAATGTATGTATTTATGAAATATACCTTAATTTTCTATGGCAAGAAGCAGAACACGAAGTGTATAATCTGAGAGACAAATACATTGTAATTGGGTAGCAAAAGCAACATTACGCAAAACAATGATTTTCTTAAATATAAAATTTAACTTAATTCTAAAAGTCGGGACTTTTGAAAACGTCGCGTGACGCGGGACTAATTGTAAAAAATCGGGACTGACCCGCTAAAAGCGAGATGTCTGGTCTCCTTACTTTAAATACATAAAACGTCAAATATCTGAAGTTCGTCCCGTCATTTAGACACCAAGTACAATTTAAAAGAATATTTTTGATTTTGACATTTGATATTGACAACCAACAATTACTGATTGCAACTATAATATTTTACGAGAAAAGGGAGGAACATGGCGGACGAATTGACCACGCAGACAATATTTTACGGATTTTTATTCTTTTATTTTATTCGTCTACACGTGACACTGGCTCACGCACAAACCGTGCTCGTGCCATCAATTGGGAAGAAGAAAAATATTTTACGAACTTTAGCGGGAATCTGGGCGTGAAGGTCGCATTGTCTAGGTTCATTTTTATTTTTTTGTGCATAATGCAGTTGAATGTTCAATGTGAGTGTATAATGCAGTAAATTAGTGTGTTCGTGTGCAGCGATTGTAGAATTCTAGCAGGAACACCACTGTCCTAAGTTCAGATTGGTTCAAAATAGTAGTTAAGTCTTAACTTTACTTTTTTGATCTTTTGTGATAGTGACACTAACTGAAATCTGAAAACTGTAAACTGGAAATTGAAAATTGAAAACTGAAATCTGAAAACTGTAAACTGGAAATTGAAAATTGAAAACTGAAATCTGAAAACTGTAAACTGGAAATTGAAAATTGAAAACTGAAATCTGAAAACTGTAAACTGGAAATTGAAAATTGAAAACTGAAATCTGAAAACTGTAAACTGGAAATTGAAAATTGAAAACTGAAATCTGAAAACTGTAAACCGTAAATTGAGAATTGAGAATTGAGAAGTGAGAATTGAGAATTGAGAATTGAGAATTGAGAATTGAGAATTGAGAATTGAGAATTGAGAATTGAGAATTGAGAATTGAGAATTGAGAATTGAGAATTGAGAATTGAGAATTGAGAATTGAGAATTGAGAATTGAGAATTGAGAATTGAGAATTGAGAATTGAGAATTGAGAATTGAGAATTGAGAATTGAGAATTGAGAATTGAGAATTGAGAATTGAGAATTGAGAATTGAGAATTGAGAATTGAGAATTGAGAATTGAGAATTGAGAATTGAGAATTGAGAATTGAGAATTGAGAATTGAGAATTGAGAATTGAGAATTGAGAATTGAGAATTGAGAATTGAGAATTGAGAATTGAGAATTGAGAATTGAGAATTGAGAATTGAGAATTGAGAATTGAGAATTGAGAATTGAGAATTGAGAATTGAGAATTGAGAATTGAGAATTGAGAATTGAGAATTGAGAATTGAGAATTGAGAATTGAGAATTGAGAATTGAGAATTGAGAATTGAGAATTGAGAATTGAGAATTGAGAATTGAGAATTGAGAATTGAGAATTGAGAATTGAGAATTGAGAATTGAGAATTGAGAATTGAGAATTGAGAATTGAGAATTGAGAATTGAGAATTGAGAATTGAGAATTGAGAATTGAGAATTGAGAATTGAGAATTGAGAATTGAGAATTGAGAATTGAGAATTGAGAATTGAGAATTGAGAATTGAGAATTGAGAATTGAGAATTGAGAATTGAGAATTGAGAATTGAGAATTGAGAATTGAGAATTGAGAATTGAGAATTGAGAATTGAGAATTGAGAATTGAGAATTGAGAATTGAGAATTGAGAATTGAGAATTGAGAATTGAGAATTGAGAATTGAGAATTGAGAATTGAGAATTGAGAATTGAGAATTGAGAATTGAGAATTGAGAATTGAGAATTGAGAATTGAGAATTGAGAATTGAGAATTGAGAATTGAGAATTGAGAATTGAGAATTGAGAATTGAGAATTGAGAATTGAGAATTGAGAATTGAGAATTGAGAATTGAGAATTGAGAATTGAGAATTGAGAATTGAGAATTGAGAATTGAGAATTGAGAATTGAGAATTGAGAATTGAGAATTGAGAATTGAGAATTGAGAATTGAGAATTGAGAATTGAGAATTGAGAATTGAGAATTGAGAATTGAGAATTGAGAATTGAGAATTGAGAATTGAGAATTGAGAATTGAGAATTGAGAATTGAGAATTGAGAATTGAGAATTGAGAATTGAGAATTGAGAATTGAGAATTGAGAATTGAGAATTGAGAATTGAGAATTGAGAATTGAGAATTGAGAATTGAGAATTGAGAATTGAGAATTGAGAATTGAGAATTGAGAATTGAGAATTGAGAATTGAGAATTGAGAATTGAGAATTGAGAATTGAGAATTGAGAATTGAGAATTGAGAATTGAGAATTGAGAATTGAGAATTGAGAATTGAGAATTGAGAATTGAGAATTGAGAATTGAGAATTGAGAATTGAGAATTGAGAATTGAGAATTGAGAATTGAGAATTGAGAATTGAGAATTGAGAATTGAGAATTGAGAATTGAGAATTGAGAATTGAGAATTGAGAATTGAGAATTGAGAATTGAGAATTGAGAATTGAGAATTGAGAATTGAGAATTGAGAATTGAGAATTGAGAATTGAGAATTGAGAATTGAGAATTGAGAATTGAGAATTGAGAATTGAGAATTGAGAATTGAGAATTGAGAATTGAGAATTGAGAATTGAGAATTGAGAATTGAGAATTGAGAATTGAGAATTGAGAATTGAGAATTGAGAATTGAGAATTGAGAATTGAGAATTGAGAATTGAGAATTGAGAATTGAGAATTGAGAATTGAGAATTGAGAATTGAGAATTGAGAATTGAGAATTGAGAATTGAGAATTGAGAATTGAGAATTGAGAATTGAGAATTGAGAATTGAGAATTGAGAATTGAGAATTGAGAATTGAGAATTGAGAATTGAGAATTGAGAATTGAGAATTGAGAATTGAGAATTGAGAATTGAGAATTGAGAATTGAGAATTGAGAATTGAGAATTGAGAATTGAGAATTGAGAATTGAGAATTGAGAATTGAGAATTGAGAATTGAGAATTGAGAATTGAGAATTGAGAATAGTCACAAAATGTTAGCTAAAGATCCACCATACTCATTTTCAATTTGGTCGGCTTCGCGGTATTATTTCTTTTGTTTTAGTTTCGGCGCGCGACATAAAATGCATTCGTTTTCACGTCAATACATCAGTCGAGCACAAACCGCGTTGCCATCTGGCGCACCTGATAGACTACATTCTGTCAAAGAGATTTGGAATGTGACAGTTATTTGTTCCAAAAAAAATATTATAGTAAATATAACTTATGTACTTTAATTATAACTTTGGCCACTCTTCTGGAACCCACTAATATCTAAATATTAGTTATTAGATGAAACATATAGTGCTGAACCCCACACACCGCCCATAACCAGGGTGACGGTTCTGTTCAGGAGATTTTTTTGCCCCGGCTATAAAATAGGCAGGAACAAAGAACATTCCATTTTTTTTTGACAGAACGAAGTCTGTCGGGTCAGCTAGTATAATATATAACAATAGATATAGTAACGTATACTTTACACATATATGAATACTTAAAGTAACTTATGTTTATAATGAAGGATAGAATTTACTGACAAGGTTCTTAAAAGCTTGCAGTGACTGTGCCTGTCTAATAAAAAGATTAAATGAGAAATGTATTTACCTTAGTTTATTCAACAGCAACACAGCGGGCGTTGTATTGGTGCGGAAAGTGGCCCTATTCCCGAGCGTCGAGGGATCGGACCACTGTGAGGTTATACCCTCGCGTGCGTCGAACCTGTTAAACATAATGAATGTCACAAAAACAAATTAAACGATAAAATTATTCATAAAACAATTACATTATCTATAATGGTTTAATACTTGTGGTTGAGAGACAACGAGTCTTAAGAAGGTAAAGCATAATCGCTCATTTTATTCATATACTTTGAGTCGGAACACAGCAATACTGTTAGACAGATTGACAATTCTGCAGAAAAAATGCTATAAAAGAAGGCAGAGTTGTTAAAGATGATTTTTAGAAGGATGGTAGCTAGAGAAGCGAGGTAAAAAAAACCTTGACATCATCTGACTCTACGTAAGTAATTAAAACTAAATAAAACTTAAAACTTAGATTATCGTCACAATCATTAACAAACGATAGACGTCCACAGCTGGACCCTGACGTCCTTCAAAGATTTACACACCGATCGGTCCTGTCGATCAAAACGTTGGCCCGCCTTGTGGAAATCTAAATCAAAATTGAACAAACATAGTAACTATAGTTCCAAAACCATTTAGTCACATAAACATTAAGTTTATTTATTAAATTTTAATTTAGATTATTAGACTTTCAAATTAAATTTAGTATAATAAGAGTAAATAGGATGCCGATTGATACACTGGTTACCTGTATTTTTAGAATCAGATAGAGATTATCAGGAGCATTATTTTGACACGTGTATCCCTTTCTTGCTTTAACTTATCTTAGAAAAATCTTTTTTTGGATTGAGGGTAAAAAATATTTCAATATGTAACATGTCGATCTCTGTCTCCATGCGCTATCTCAATTTCCACTTACGCACTCGTAACCCTTGTTTGCACAAACTATGCTTTGTCAGCCTCCCTTACCACCATCCCTTGTTTACACGGCTCTTGTCACATCACCGTGTCCTTTCTCAACATATGTACTGTAAAAGCCTTTTGTTGCGTATAATGGACACAGGTATGATCATTTGTCACAAGTGTGTATACAACATGAAAGTCAAGCAGCGAAAACATCGACACCTTGTTATACAATATTATTCTAGGCACATCTACTTATCGTTTTATTGAAACTAAATATATTTAGACATTTTATGCTTCATCATAAGAAAAGCAAAAAGCGTTCATTCATTTCATTGTCATGGGACCACAGTTTGTCTCAAATGCTAAAGCTCTTGCAAAAACTCCTAACGAAGGTTCAATACAAACATAATACAAAAAAGTGTAACATTTTTAGAACAAGTGCTAAACGAATACTTTTGTTTCCAAGATTGCTACAGGGTGCTAAGATGTTCGATAGACAGAGGAAGAAAAGGTTTGACGATATAAAATAGATCGGGTTTCAATAGCATTACATGAAAATTATATCTGAAGACCGAAATAGTTTTTAATGACCGACAAATTTTACACAGGAGAGCACCACCATGATATCCAGAAAAAAAATCTTTTAAGCAAATAGTACCCTGATACTTAAGCTAAAATCATTGTTTCTAGTGTTCAACAATATATAATTATAAAGAATATTTATAACTGGTCTACCACTCAAAAGAAAAAAAAATTAAAACAAAAAGGACTGAATTATACTTACGAATAAATAGGGGTCTCGTGGCCCTGCTTGTACCATATAACGAGGCCCACTCGATCCGCGGAGAGGGCCGGGCTCACGTCGCAGGGCAGCTCCACCAGACCCCCTGTAGGACCCTGAATGGACTCCACCTCCACTACAGCAAAACATCCCAATTAGTATAGAATACATTAAATATTTTCACATATTATTTCAGCCCCTGATATACACCTCCCATAGAAAGTAGTTACTGGTAAGAGTCCCAGAGAAATCTGCCCTTTATTTGCTTTTATTACGACATCCCAAGAAAATGAGGGTAAAATTATTTTAAAACGTCTCAGACACTAGGTGGAATGTTGTAAGTAAAATAGTCGACTTTTACCTTCATACTTTTGGAGTATTCAATTTCAAATTAATCATACCAGCACCTACTTCATTGGCTCATAGGTGATATATTTTTCTATGGGCAACAGGTATATATAATAGAAACACAAAAACCTCAAAATCTTTTGATGTTTCTGAAGTCAACTAAGTCTATTGTGTGCATAAACTGTATGAAATTGTATTTGGCACATACAAAGGCTTTCCCGGTAAGGCGCGCTGACCCTCCCGCGTCGGTTGGAACGAATGATCGATACAGCCGGTGATAATCTTCCAACACAATGCCAATAGGCACCCAACCTATTAATGTCCTCGACCAAAAAAACCTTACTCCCTTTTGTATGCCAAAACAACTGTAACGATTTAGGATGACTTACTTCTTCGGCTTCGGTTAGCTTTCGACGCGGCAAAAAACTTCTCACGTTTCTAGATTAAAATGGAAATTTACAGCAGATGATAATTCTCATTCAAGTCATAGAAACCTCTCAATTTTTTTCTATGTTAATCCATATTACTTTTATATAAATAACAGATGTAAGTTTCAATATATTTGAACGAATTTTTGTCTACGTTTCTTATGTAACTTTTAAAGCAACTAAATTCTTTTTAATCTATTTTCTTTCCATTGAAATTAAAATATTCGGCTGCTGAAATATGAATGAAATTCCAATATTAATTAAGACTGACTTGATCATTTAAATTTATAATAAACCACCAATGATCTATATCCGTTACAAAATCTTCACTATGAACGATCTAAAACACTTCATTTATTAAAGTCTTGCAGATCCAGAAACATTTTCCGTTTTTAAGCAAAGAATTATCGAGAGCTTTATCGAAGCATCAGATTACCACATCGATATTTGTAAATGTCATCGACCCGGTCAAATTCGATGTTCACCATCACCATGATATCATCATTGATGTTTGAAGATACTTAAAACATTTTTACATAACTTCTATGTAAAATCCATCATTCAACATCAGTAATTAATTATAGTAAACACTTATACAACTAATATTTTTTAAGTATAATGTGTTAGTTCTTGACCTAAATTTCACGTTGTTTTAAGTGACAATAAAGCATCTAAAGTTTTAGCTCTCACAAGTTGTCTCAATGGAACATGCAATAGAAATATGGTAGCTAGTCGAATGGGAAACAACCAAACATTGATTCGAACCGGGGACTTTCATGATACAAGGCAAGAGTCTACCCATTGCGCGATCAAGGCATTTGTTTCATAAGTCCTTGAAGACGAGACTATTTGAGAATTCGATATTGCCCTCTTACCTTTAGAAGTAAAACATCAAGAGCACAATTTCAGATCTTCAGCTGCCTGTAAATTTAAACAGCGTCTCATACCTAATATTAATAACTATATTTATTTAAATATAAACTGTATATAGTCGTTAATTAATAAAGGTTTGACCAGACATATACAAAATTATCTCAGTGTTTACTGATAGAGAATCGATAAAAAGTGTAATAAATAGAAACATTATTTACAGTAGAGCTACTAGGAAGCCTTAAATCCATCGAATTCTTCGCTGTACCGTAGTCTTACTACGAAGTAGTTAGATACATTTGTGGCCCGATTGCGGAATGCAACTGTCGTACTAAGTTTAAGGCTTCAGTGATTAGTATCCTATTTGTACTGTAGTTTACTTCCTTTGGACTACGCTGCACAAATAACAAAATTTCTAGTTTGCTATTTAAGTAAATTAACTATTTAATATAAATTTAAATTAAGTAACTAATTTCATTCATTATCCCGAAGTGATGGATTAATCTTAACTCTTTCAATGTAACAATCCAATCCTAACAGTAAGAACATTATCGGTTTCTGTTAACTTTTTATAAACCGAAAATTAAGTTATGAGGTTCCCACTAGACATTCGTCAAATTATCCTTTAACATCGTTCCAGTAAACTAAGTTAATCGTAAGATAAACCACAACAAATATTATATTTGATAACTGTATCTCTATTTGCCTTCGCTATCATTTCAAGTTAGCTGATACAAGTTATTTATTTCGTTTTCTTATCAATAGTAAATAACGCATTAATAAGTGATTTATAATTCCCTTAAAAGTTAAAATAAGTTACTGCTTTTAACTGGTATCTTAACCTCTACATCTTTAAGAAGGGATATTATTAGGCATTGTAGATCTTTAATGACAAACATCTTTGATTTTTGAATTATCAGATTTTTCTTTTGTTCGCTGGTCTTCAAAAATTTTAATGTTATACTTGGATTATTATATACTTAATCTTTCTACAATTACTAATTATTTGATCTGAAAAATAAATTATATTCATAGACAATAAAACTATTGAGTATTGTGATATGATGGTAGAGTTAAAAAATGAACTATCCTAAGTGTTGATCTAGAATTTAATCAGAGACCTCGTAACATGAGCTCGATTTTTTTTAAAGCTCTTCGTGTAAGAGTATTGTTCGCCTCCGTTACAACCTTAATCTCCATGTTTTGACCTTAATAAAACGGAAGGATAGTGAAAGTGCTAAAAGGGTTAAACCCGTCTTCAAACAAAGCCGTTGTACGTGTGAGATATTATGATGATAAGCACCTTTAAGGAGCACACGGAAATGTGCTAAGAATCTAGAAAAAAATCCGGAATAAAAATAACAAAATTCAGTCTAAAGTAATATTATTAAGTAAAGTAGTACAGTAATACTAAGTAAGTAGTACTAAGTAATTTATTAGTAATATTTTAAGAAACCTAAACTAATATTTGTGATTTTCCTATCAATAATCTCTGGTTGAAGATCGTACTGGTCTGTCGTGACTTTTTCGAACCATGACTACCACCATCATGTTTTAAACCTATCATCATTACAGCATCGCTATGTTCCGGCTGTTAACATATGAGAACCGGAGTATTTTGATCGAACGCACTTCACCATCCACATCCTTACTATCATTTAACACCATATCAAATTGAAGTAATCTACGATCGATTCCTTCTGAGCTTAACCTTGAAAGGAAGCTGGTACTTCGGGGCTGAAAGCGACAACTCGAAGACCCTTTCATTGCGCAAGCACCTTTACTGTATCTACGTGTATTTTTTTTTAATTAAAGGATAAGTATAAAATACATATAAACGTAAAGAAGACCCTCCATAAATATAAGTGATGATCTAATGAAGGTTGCCTGATGCTGCTAGATCCACAGGACATGACAATGAAGGAGTTTTTATGAGAGCTCAATTTGATTGAAGACGTTCACCTGATGGTAAGTGACACGCTTGCCAATAACAACACATTATTAAATTTTACTTAAACTAGTTTATATCCTCCATTTTTCTTATCTCAGAATAAGTCGCCGTAGTCACATAACTAAATCAATATTTGCCCGTATCCACAAATCATTGGTTATCGGGTAATGGATGATACGGGGGGCTTCCCGTATCTCGCACTGCGCGTCATCAATCCTCACAATGGGAAGAAAAATGACGTCACCAACCCGACATTTGCATTCGAACATACATTTACTTGCTTTCAGAATGTTATCAATGGAATAAGTCTACACATAACCATAACATGTCAACATTGAAGAATTGAGATGAAGCTAAAACAATGAGATATGTTTTAGATAGCGTATTACATTATATAGATGATATCCGACTTACTCTTTATCTTCAATAATTTTGACAAAATTTGACGTGATATTTATCTAGGTTAAAGATGGTCAGGACTGCTTAAACAAAATAACTAAACGTTTTAAATTAAATCGAAAAAAGATTGTCTATAACTTAACTATCCCGGAGAGTGCGTAAGATTATATCAGAATAGTTGTCCAAGCAAAACAGTTTGATTAGACTCAAACCATGAACCTTCGTGTATGAAAACTAAGAATAAGCTAGAGATGGAGTTAAACTATAGAGTTATCTGAAAGTTTTCTCTTCTGTTGTATATGAATATTGTATCTTTGATATTATATGATTCGTTGTTGCGACTGATCCACTTGAAGTTATCTTTCTTGTAACATCAACATTATGTAAATCCGTTTGTAAGTTTGTAAAAAGTGTAAAATACTTACATGACTCCTCAATCAGCACCTCCTGTTGACTCTCCACTCGGTAATGTAGAAGAGCACAGAACAGAACAAGTTGCGTGTGAGTCACGAACATGATCGACACATCACTACCGAGCGCACAGTAGACGAATATCTACATCGAGATTTTTCATTGTTATACTTTATCACATCACTTTTTCATTTGACTACATCCTCTTACCAATAGTTTAACTGCATTTAATTGTTTCCTGAAACAAATAAACTTGGATTAATACTATTTAGTAGAATCAACAGAAACTTAAAGAAAATCATCGCCGTCGTTAAATTTTGAGCACAGGATTAATCAGTGTATAAATCTTTAATGAGACCTATCCATCAGTGGACTTCTATCGGCTGATGATTACTTCTTGATAAGAGCATCAAAAGATTAAAATAAGCAGTATCAATATTAATTAAAGTAATACAAGAAAATTTTAATAAATATTCAATTAGTTAAAATTGCAGATAAAAAAGTGTGTCTATGCAATTCAGACATGTCAGAAGTGAAACTTCAGAAAAGAAGCCTACAAGAGAAAGAGATAAATATAGCAAAAAAAAAATGGACAACAATGTATACTTGTAATCTTTTTCATACCCTCGCCGGTTAAATCCTATTTATAAATGTGTCTGTCTCTTTTTATTGACGCTTTATCGTTTTATAAAATTTTCTAATTACAACGGTTCTATAGAAGCTTCACTTCAAAATATATTACATATGAGCATACTATCAATATAGCTCTTATTTATATGGTCAAACAACTGTACAAATATTACATCCGGATTTAAGAGTAATGTAACTAGTAAATTTACTAGGAGTAATATATTAATATTTTGTCACAAGGTCGTGCCAAAGAATAACAAAAATATTAGCTTTTAATATATTTACAGATCAAGAAAAAATTATACAGGTTATTCCAAACGAATAACTTTTAATACAATCTGTGCGGTTAATATAATACAAAGGTAACAAAAATTATGATCAAGGCTTTATGTATACAAGACTGATATATTGTGTAAAAGAGGAAGGACATAAGTATATCTTAAAAATAAGCCGTGATAGCCTAGTGGTTTGAACGGCCTTCCATTCCGGCGGTACCGGGTTCGAATCCGGCGAACACCAATAAATTTATGTGCAGTTAGTATAACACCAACTAATATGACGTGCTTTGACGGCGAAGGAAAACATCGTGAGGAAACCTTCATATCTATATGATGAACATCCGTGGTCGGATTAGTATGTGAAATGGAGAAGGCAATGGCAACACCACTCCATTATAACTGACAAGTAAGTCATGTGTTTCATCACACATGATGACCACGATCCTCAGTCATGAGGATATACGATTTAGAAGATATATCTTGGCTAAAGGGCAAATAATTAAAACCAGAAAACATATAAAAAGAAAATGACACGCCAAACAGATAAAGTTTCTCGTCTGGATCTAGACAAAGGTAATGTCGGTGCGGTTCCACACTAGGGTATCGTAGTACGCTTTAATCATGCGGTAAGTCAATACATCTATTGTAGGTAGAGGCCTTGTTTACTTGTAATCTAGGACAGCGGTTCTCAACCTTTTTTACACAACAACACTAACAAACTTTTTATATACATATTACATGTAAAAAGTTTTAAAAGTAGATTTGTTTTGCTTTAACTCAACGAGACGTTTACCTGATACTAAGATATACGCTTGCTCATAATAACGTGGCGCTAGTTAAGATGGTATACACTGTACCATATTAAGCTTATCGCCTTGAGACATAAGGTTTTAAGTCTAATTACCCCAGTAATATCACTAGCTACAATCGTTGCAGTAAACACAGTAATGTTTGCACATTACTGTTTAGCGGTAGAAATAGGAGCCGCGGTGATACAGAGACCTTCTACCAGTTGAAGATAGTTATTAGACAAACATATCAATAAACATTTAAGTGTCAAGTATAAGTACAAAAATAACTTATTTGTAAAGCTAACGATACACTCAACGGCTGCTTTAATATAAAATATATAAGCAGTGAGGTGTTCATAAAGTCAACTGCCTCAGTGGATAAGTTTGCGTTATAACACTGAGGACCCAAGTTCCGATTCCGGTGTCACCTTTGTAGAGTATAGTAGCTAGGTTCTTTTTTTTTTATACTACTTTGCGACGAGACGAGCAAGACGTTCACCTGATGGTAAGTGATACGCTTGCCCATGACAAAGCGGCGCTAGTTAAGATGGTACACACTGTACCATATTAAGCTCGCCTTGAGACATAAGGTGTTAAGTCTCGTTACCCCAGTAATTACACTAGCTACAGCGCCCTTCAAACCAGAACACAGTAATGTTTGCACACTACTATTTGTCGGTTGCAATAGGAGCTGCGGTGGTACCCACCCAGACGGTCTCCGGCAACAGACACCTACCACCTGGTAAATGGTTCTTCAGTAAAACTATCGCCTTAAAAATTCCAGTTAAAATTAATTGTGAAGCTTCGACGAAACGAGACAGTAGAAACGTTCACCTGATGGTAAGTGATACGCTTGATAACGAGGCCTAAGTTAAGATGATATACACTGCATTAGTTCATGCTTGACGTCATAAGAAAATATGTATCTTGTTATTTCAGTAATTTAGCAACAATGCCCATCAAACTCAAACCCAATAAAGTTTACATAGTAAAGTTTAACGGCAGTAACAGGAGCTGCGGTTGTACCTAAACGGTCTTCGGCAAGAGACCTACCAAAGGGTTATTAAAAGACCACTTCCGGTGAATCTAGTGTTAAAGACATGGGATCCTCTTTAAAATTAACCACAAACTTCCCATCAATAATGGCCGAAGCCGAATAACGGTCACCAGCAACCGCTAGTTTCGCTCTCATACATTAATAATGTATTGCTAAGGCTTTCGAGGGATTTTAGTTTCATTGACTTGATATTTAAATTAATATATTATGTATGTTTTACTGCTGGTAGGTCTTTTTTGCCATTGACCGTCTAGGTACCACCGCAGCTCCTGTTACTGTCGTTAAACTTTACTATGTAAATTTTACTGTGTTTGATTTCAGTTCCATGCAAAACATTAATGTGTTTACTGAAGGGTGTTATAGCTAGTAAAATTACTGGGGTAACGAGACTAAATATTTTCTCATCTCATCTAATCGCGACTTAACTTTATAATATTAAATTAAGTTGTTTTTATATAGAACAGTTAAGCTTAGAAGACATATTATATATCATGTACCATCTTAACTGGCAGCACGTTGTCATGGGCAAGCGTATCACTTACCATCAGGTGAACGTCTCGCTGATCACGTCTAATAATAGATACTAAATCTATTTAAATCGCGTAGCTGTAGTGTAAAAACTTTACCATCTATCAGTTTGTGTGTTATAATTATTAAAATTACTTAGGTAACGAGACTAAATATTTTCTCATCTCATCTAATCGCGACTTAACTTTATAATATTAAGTTGTTTTTATATAGAACAGTTAAGCTTAGAAGACATATTATATATCATGTACCATCTTAACTGGCAGCACGTTGTCATGGGCAAGTGTATCACTTACCATCAGGTGAACGTCTTGCTCGTCTCGTCGCAAAGTAGTATAAAAAAAATATATTGACAGTTGGAACACAGCGATAATGTTATGACAGAAAATAAAAGTCTAACATCAACCAAATGCTATACTTGGGTAAGGATTCGAAGCTGGGACTTCTATATTAAGGCACTGCGCTTCGAAGGCAGTTAATGATCCACCTTTTAATTTTTATTATTTTTTTATCAGTCTACTAGGCGACATAGACCTGTGGTAGTCTAGTGGTTTGAGCGCCGGCCTTCCACTGCGAAGGTACCGGGTTCGAATCCGGCCTGCACCAATGAGTTTTTCAATTTATGTGCAGTTAGCATAAAACACCAATTAATATCACGTGCTTTGACGGTGAAGGAAAACATCTTGAGGAAACCTGCATATCTATGTGATGACTATCCGTGGTTGGACTAGTATGTGAAATATAGAAGGCAATGGCAACACCACTCCATTATAACTGCCAAGTAAGTCGTCGTGTGTTTCAATAAAAACATGACGACCACGACCCTCAGTCATGAGGAATTACAACTTAGAAGAAGAGACTAAGCGACATGACGGGTGAGACGTTCACCTGGTGGTAAGTGGTACGCTTGCCCATAACGCGCTGCTAGTATAGAAGGTATACACTGCACCACATTGGCTCGTGGCATTAAGATATAAGGAATAAAGTCCTGTTACCGCAATAATTTCACTGGCATACAACGCCCTTCAAACTGAAACAATAAACTGCACACTATTCGGCGGCTGAAATAAAAACTGCAGTTTCTTTTTATGATAGTATGGTCTAATTCAACGGACTAGTTGGACGGGTGGTCTATGCAAATAGGAACTGCATCGGACCCCCTTCGGGCTTATGCTCATGTGGGAGCTTAAGGGGGGGGTTCGATGCAGTGCCTCGCCGAGTTTATGCAAAATATTATAATTATGTTATTATACAAATGAGTTTATTATACAGTACGGCCATGAAACGGATGTTAACATTATGTTGTTATAATTTCGCGCACTTATGCTGTCTGCCTCAAATATATATTTATATATGCACAACGAAATAATCGATTTATATATGTTATATATGGATTTATTATAAACAGAAGATAACTCTTAACAAACGTAAAAAGATAAATTCAGTTCTTAAATTTTTATACGTCTGTTTGTTACAGATAATCTCTGAAATGGTCAGATCGATTTTGATCAAACTTTCTCCGATCACAGCTTATATTATAAAGCATAACTTAGACTACACTCTGTTTTTTTAAGTTAAAAACAATAGTCGAATTTTAAGGTAATAAAGATTTTCAGCTTATCTGTGTGATGATAACTTTAAGCGAAGCTTATAATACTTTATTCGATTTTAAGTAGTAATAGCTTACTGCACCAATACAGCAACATTATTTTTACTTATTATTGACTTCCCCAATTTCTCGTGATGCTAAATAACAAGGCTGAAGATGGAGAAGCGTACTGGCTTAGAATATTCTATATCTGGAACTAAGTAATACTGTTACGGCTACAAATTTATAATATGAGAGTGGTAAGTAATAACGAATTCGTAAAGAACACGCCACCATCCAGACTCCATCATGTGTCCCTGGAATTGATCATCGGACCACAAAGCTGCTGCGTCATGGAAGTCAGAAGTCAGTGTTAGTCTAATTTAAATTTAATACTAATACATTTAAAACTTGTTTCCATTCATAATAAAGAAACTTGTTTACGAAGTTTTTATATCAAAACTACAAGGTCTTATACTTACAGACAAATTATTGAGTTCTTTAAGTGATTAAAGTTAAAGTTCGCTTTTCTACGACACAAATGAATTGAATCAAGATAAAGTAGGAATTGATACAAGCGGCGGACGTCTTGATAAGAAATAAATTGGGGGCGATATTCCGATATCAAGTTAGACCAACAGGAAACGGGTTATTAAGCTAGTTAACAGACAAGGTTTCCGGCTTAGAGTAATTAGTATAAGCAGACCAAAAAAAATTGGTTAGTAATCTACTTGTCAGATGAGAATCAATCAGAAATAATTAGTTCAGAAAATCTTAACATTGATTTGTATTAATTGGAAATGATTTATCAATCTAGGTTAAGTATAAAATTAAGGCAAGGCCCTTTTTTTTATTCAACGACGAGAAGGGGAAGTCGTTCACCTGATGGTAAGTGATAAGCTTGCCCATAACGTGTCGCTAGTTAAGATGGTATACACTGCACCGCATTGCGTTCGTCGTCTGAAGAGATATGCTAAGTCTCGTCACCCCAGTAATTTCACTAGCTTACAGCGCCCTTCAAACCGGAACACAGTAATGTTTACACACTACCGTTTGGCGGTTGAAATAAAAACTGCGGTGGTATCTAGACGGTCATCGAATACAAACCTACCACCAGTAAAATATCAAGTTCAATATAAGTTCAATCATTCATATGCAGGCATTAGTATATTCTGCAGATCCCGAGTCCTCACTCAAAGAAAAAATCTTACATCATTACCTTAAGAGTAAGAGTTCTTCTAGAAGAGTTTTGCTGATAAGCAGTAGTATGCAAATATTACTGTGTTCTAGTTTGTCAGTGAAAATACTGAAGAAGCGATAGTTAAAAACGTCTCAAGCCGATGAGCACAACGTGATGCAGCGTATATCATCCTGACAGTACTACATTATTAGCAGACGTATTACCGTGAACGTCTGGATCATTTTTCTCATTTACTGGTGGTAGGTCTCTGTTGCCGTATCACTTACCATCAGGTGAACGTCTCATTCCACTCGTCGCCTTGTAGAATAAAAAATCTCATCGATTCGTTGATAAAAATTTTAAATAAATCATTTGCATAACCAATCAACAGATTATATAGAAATCACGGTATTATTTGTATTTACAGTTCTCGTGAAATATTTCTCATAGCTCTGTATTTGGATGGGTGACCAACACGTTAACAGATTTTAGAAGCCCGCTGTAAAGCCCGACCGTCGGCCACAGCTGTTACTCAAGAGAATTTGTCGGATATTGTCAGATTACGAGATGAGAACAGAGATGTTGTACAAAATAACTTTCGAGTTTGAGAATTGATTATAATTTAATAAAATTTAATATTTTTTTTTTATACTACTATGCGACGAGACAAGGCAGACGTTCACCGAAAGGTAAGTGATACGCTTTCCCATGACAACGTGGTGCTAGTTAAGATGGTACACACTGCACCACATTGCGCTCGTCGCCTTGCGACATAAGGTGTTAAGTCTCGTTGCCCCAGTAATTACACTAGTTACAGCGCCCTTCAAACCGAAACACAGTAATGTTTGCACACTACTATTTGGCGGTTGAAATAGGAGCTGCGGTGGTACCCATCCAGACGGTCTCCGGCAACAGAGACCGCTTGATCGAGACCCCAGTGAGCCCCTTCAGCTTGGAAACACCCGGCCCTCCAGACCCAGTCCTCAGCTTTGCCTCATAAAGCGACCTGAGACATGACGCGACACTTGATGGTACGTCCATATATATACCGATGGCAGTAAAATTGAGGGCAAAGTCGGCGCAGCAGCCTCGATTTGGGAAAACGGCCGGGAGGTATGTACAAAGAAGGCAGCACTATCTAGCTACTGCACTGTCTTCCAAGCCGAGCTCCTTGCCATAATCGAAGGGCTTAAAGCCGCACTACGTCGCGGGTGGCAAGGACATGTCCATCCTAAGCGACTCTCGATCGTCCTTAGAAAGTTTGTGGCGAACAACACAGTCTCCATCCGCTCGTTGCCAAGACCAGGACAATAATCCAGGAAATCACCAACGAGGGCGGACGTGTCAACCTCTATTGGATCAAGGTCCAAACATCATTGGATCCCGGCAACGAGCGAGCAGACCAACTGGCGAAGGACGCTGCTCTCAAGAGCAAAACAGCCCCCCTCTATGATCGGTTCCGCTCTCCTTACGCGAAGAGGCTAGTTAGAAGTTCGACCATCGAAGCTTGGCAACAGAGGTACACAGCCTACACCTCCGGTTCCGTCAACAAGACCTTCTTCCCCGATGTCTCGGAGGCGCACAAGACACTCCTCAAACTATCAACCAAGAACAAACCAATCGCTCAACTCTTCACCGGCCATGGCGGTTTCAAGGCCTACCTTCATAAATTTGGTCTTCGAAGCAGCCCTAATTGCATTTGCGATGATAATGTAAGCGAGACACTCCTACACGTCATCTTGGAGTGCCCACGCTTCGCACGCAGACGGTGGGAATACGAGCAAAAGGTGCAGCTCCCATTGACATTGGGGAATCTAAGGAAAGCGGTGAACAACGACTCTTGCCGACCACTCTTCCTGGATTTTGCTCTACACGTAGTCGACGAGACGGGTAGGGCAAATGGGTCGACCATAGCTCGACGGTGCACTGACGGCCCCCCCTACGCACTTTAACAACTTTAGTAACCTAAGCTTTACAGCTATTACTCATAATGGTTATTATAACTGTAAAGGTCAGAAGATATACTGAAAAGACAACATCAGTAGTATCCACAGGTGCATCTGCTAGGAAGGTTGGATAATGGAAAACTCAGGCCAATCCAAACCACCCAGCAGATGCGAACAATAAAAAAAAAAAAAAAAAAAAAACAGAGACCTACCACCTAAAGACATTATTCAGTTCTCTTTATGTTCCCAGGGCAATATTACAAATGTAGATAATCAATGCTAGTTGTCTTTGTAACAGTTGATTGCAAATTTTTCTTCAAACGAAACTCCGGCTCAGTGGGAATCGAACCCGTGTCTCTTGGATACATATAATTCATATGACTTCCTTACAAACTGGACTATCTCAGCTTGAGAACATTATTTACCAATTTTTTTTTAGTTAATGATCTTTTTAAGTTGCAACTTTCTTGTTTAGTTTACTGAACATATGACCTCAACTCTATACATACGGACATACATACTCTATATATACTAGTAATAAAAAAAAAATACATATATTTTTTGTATTCTACGAGACGTTCACCTGATGGTAAGTGATACGCTTGCCCATGACATGGTGCTAGTTAAGATGGTACACACTGCACCACATTGCGGTTGTCGCTTTGTGACATAAGATGTTAAGTATATGTATAATAGTTTTGTAAGTTATGATAGATAATAAGACATCATTGTAGTAAATGATGTAAAGAGTAGGATAATGAAGCCGTGAACAATAATATTAGGATATACCAAAAACGCCGGCCTTCCACTCCGGAGGTACCGGGTTTGAATCCGGCCTGCACCAATATTTGAATTTATGTGCGGTTAGTATAACACCAACTAATATCACGTCCTTTGACGGTAAAGGAAAACATCGTGAGGAAACCTACATATCTATGTGATGAGCATCCGTGCTCGCACTAGTATGTGAAATGGAGAAGCCAATGGCAACACCACTCCGTTATAACTGCCAAGTAAGTCGTCGTGTGTTTCATCACACATGATGACCACGACCCTCAGTCATGAGGAAATACGACTCAGAAGAAGAAGCCAAAAAAAATAATAATGTAAGAAGCGATGACATATATATGTCACTCTCTTAGTGGTAACGAGACAGAAGTCAGAATGTTTACACAGCACCACAGTCCGCTATGAGACAACGGTTTAGAAATTATTTAACTTGAATAACAACTTTGCCTTGGCTTTAATTATAAATTATAAAGGCTTTAGTAATACGTCAGTTCGGAAGTTCTCAGATTCGAAAATTTCACGTTGATTTGTTACAAAAGTTCCGAAACGGGCCGAATAAATCATTTCGGTAACGCTTTCTGATATTGACAAGTTCAATAATCTATTTTCCAATCAAATACAAACACTAAAGATAGACTTTAAGTTATTTAACTTTAACTTCAATCACTTCGGCGTTTTAATTTGTGGTAGATATTGATGAAAAATTGTTATGTTTGCCATACACATTTTTGTTTGAAGAATAGTGATTCTTTTAACTTGTAAGAATTATGAATCTAGAATAAATATAGTATATGTTATTATACCATTTTACAACGGAAATTAGAAAAATATTGTGTATATATAATAAGTGAATATTCTGAATGTATCATTTTTACAAAATCATTCAAAATAATAAATAGCTGTATTGTCTTTTTGAAAGATGAAAGGGGAAAAGGGAGGGGATGGAAGACATATTTGTATCACAATAAAAGGTGTATGACCGTAGTTTTCGCCTCATTCCAGATTGTGTAGTGTAAAAAGTGTGAACTCGGAAGTGTGAATATAGAAACTGCGACAGATTAAATATATTTGAAGAGAGAAGTATCATTTATTTGTAGTGATTTCCAACAATTCCAATTAAGTAAGCAGAATTGCAATGTAGGTAGTAAAGACACTAATCTAGAAAAAGATTATACAGTTCACTCTTCTCTTAAAGACTCCTCCGTCATACATGGATAAAAAAATTAAGTTACAAGGTCATTTATATTCGTTTTAGACGAGACCTTTATCACTTATATATCATAGTCATATTTACTAATGTCGACTTTAGACCATTGCTTCTTTTTATTATGATTTTTGTAACAAGTTATAGATTTATCTTAAGAGGCGCAATGTTCCCATTCTATGCATACTTCACTTGAATACTTTAAGATATTTAGCTCGCGTTCAAGTTGTTTAAGGTTTCTTTACTACATTGTATGTGTAACGATTAACATGAGTCTTTGTATCTGAATTTTATTTTGTGTTCAGTAAAAATAAGGTTTTTGATTTTTTTTTATTATTAGACGCGATAAGCGAGACGTTCACTTTTTTTTATATACTACTAAGCGACGAGACGAGCAAGACGTTCACCTGATGGTAAGTGATACGCTTGCCCATGACAACGTGGTGCTAGTTAAGATGGTACACACTGCATCACATTGCGCTCGTCGCCTTGAGACATAAGGTGTTAAGTCTCGTTACCCCAGTAATTACACTAGCTACAGCGCCCTTCAAACCGGAACACAGTAATGTTCGCACACTACTATTTGTCGGTTGAAATAGGAGCTACGGTGGTACCCATCCAGACGGTCTCCGGCAACAGAGACCTACCACCTGGAACACCGCGTCCACCGCGCACACCTAACTAGCGTCACCTGACGCTCGTTAGGATGATATACACTATACCACATTTTAATCGTCTTAAGACATCAGATGGCTCGTATTTCCAGTAACTTCACTTGCTCTTTAAAACCGGAACATAGTAATGTTTACACTCTACTGTTTGGCGGCAGATATAGAGACCTAGACCTAAAAAGTTACTGGTGGTAGGTCTCTGTTGCCGGAGATCGTCTGGATGGGTACCACCGCAGCTCCTATTGCAACCGACAAATAGTAGTGTGCGAACATTACTGTGTTCCGGTTTGAAGGGCGCTGTAGCTAGTGTAATTACTGGGGTAACGAGACTTAACACCTTATGTCTCAAGGCGACGAGCGCAATGTGGTACAGTGTGTACCATCTTAACTAGCACCTCGTTGTCATGGGCAAGCGTATCACTTACCATCAGGTGAACGTCTTGCTCGTCTCGTCGCATAGTAGTATAAAAAAAAAGATTTTACATATATACCTGTTATACATAATTATATCCAAATATATCAGATGATTTCTGTTTTCAAATATAATATTAATTGTGTTGAATCTTTACTTACCCTACAAATGTTTCATTAACTTTTTATCAAACATTACTTTGACCTACTCTACTGACAATAAAGAAAGATATTCAATAGAAATGTTAAACAAATGGCAGCCCATCCCTCTAATCAACATCAAAACCAATCAAACAATTAATTCCGGTAACCACTATACAAATTGAATAGGACCCGCGCTCCTCAGGGGGATGTCACATTCAACAACAAATTGTACCATTGTCACAATTCACATCATTTAACGTGTATATCAAATATGAAATGCCCTAGTGTTGTCAACATTGAAATAGGTACCTAAATGTATTATTAAATTATTTAATCTAAATTACTATAAAATAGATAATCAATTGATTATTTATATGAATATAAAATGTATAGATAAGAGCCGTGATAGTCTAGTGGTTTGAACGCCGGCCTTCCAATGAATTTTTCAATTTATGTGCAGTTAGCTTAAAACACCAACTAATATCACGTGCTTTGACGGTGAAGGAAAACATCGTGAGGAAACCTGCATATCTATGTCATGACCATCCGTGGTCTGACTAGTATGTGAAATGGAGAAGGCAATGGCAACACCACTCCATTATAACTGACAAGTCGTCGTGTGTTTCAATAAAAACATGATGACCACGACCCTCAGTCATGAGGAAATACGACTTAGAAGAAGAAAAAAATGTATGTATATCCAGTTAATAATTCACATAGTAAATAATGTTATAAAATAATACTTAACGGCGAATATTAGTTGTGTATTTGTAACTAAAACGAAATTTGTTTAAGTTGGGGACATTTCATGGGTGGCAGCACTGATTCACCGCAGAGTTGCTTTTATATCGTCAGTCTATCGTTGACTGTCGCTACGAGATCATAGCTCGTGGAGTAAGTAGAAGTGTACAGATTTTTTATTTCCTCTTTATTGTAAAACCTTACAAAATGAGGTACAGAAAGGCGGGCTTAATGCCTGAGGGCATTCTCCACCAGTCAACTTATGGTGAGGTGAGATGTTATGGTAGGTGGTAAAGTTGAAGAAAAAGAATAAATACATCAAAAGAAATAACATATGTACATACACACATATATATTCTAGCTGTTAACCTTATTAAGTTTTTACTTTAAACAGTATACAGCCTATAATGCTGATTAATAATGTCATTATTCTAAAATACTAGATAATATAAAAATAGTGCCGCTGAGTTTCTTACTGTGTTCTTTTTAATAGAGCTTACTCTATACAACAGTAAAATATAAAACTTAAAACTCTCATCAATCAAATAGTTTTCTCTCTATAAAAAACTCGTCCAACTATCGACTATAGATAGAGTTTACGGAACCTAGAGTACAAGAAATATTAGACCAGGTTGTGTGATATCTAAGAAGCCTTAATAATCTTGACTGGGAAACAAGGTACCAGTGTAAAACAACCACCCGCTATGCCCGCCCGGTTCGCGGTGGGAGGGATGAGGAGGGAGAGGGACCTACTCACGACTCGCTCCACAAAAGCTTTGTTGGGATTGGGATCTATAAATTACGTCTATTATTGGGCACGAGATTAATGCCTCCAACTTAACTATGCACCAGAATGTGTTAGATTAAGTTAGCATTGTGTCCCGATACCGGGGTCTGTCTTTAAAATTTATAAGGTCAGAAAATTTTTTAGAGTCGACTTGTATTATGTTTTATATATATACATAAAAAAGAAGAGAGCACGGCAGTGTAAAAATATTGTAATTACTACCCGTTTTAAAACAGTTCAAAAACTGCATACCAAAAAATGTTTTGAAGTAAATTCCAGTACAAAAATATACAAACGAAACGATAACAAAAAAACTAGTCCAAACAAAACCAAAAGCCTTTTTAGGCTTTCTGTGCCTTTATATATTTTCAGTGAACTTCGAACTCTGTACAATTGATTCGGTGGCCGTGTAATTCGACCGCTGTGCCGACAGAAGCTTCTTTGTAAGCCGAAAGTAATAAGTGTCAATCACACTCCACCAACTCCTTAGACCATCCCTTAACTTTATACTTGTATGTGTCGATCAATGTAATAAGCGCTCAAGTTCGCGTTCAAGATATAATATGTTGAACGTGATTGAAGCTCGAGGAGCCAGGTTCGATCCCCATTGAGCTTTAGCTTTCGATAATCAGGCGGTGAAGCAAACATGTTCCAAGAACTGTTTTCTTTGATATGTAACATCAACACTTCGCCAGCGCGGTGAATTAATAATCCCGACTTCCTCATTATAAGACAAGTCCCAGCAGTGGAATAAATACATACCATAAAAAAGCCCAGTTTTTTGTTGTATGATTTAATGGCAATGATTAAATTTTACCACATATAAATGACTCTATAGATCAGTAAACATGAACTTTCATATTTAAAACCAAACATGATTTAGAATGCAGTCCCGCGTTCGATTCCGGAGCCGTTTATATTTTTTATTGGGGATAAACCGTATTAGGATTCTGTTGCTTTAAAACTGCTAACATAACACTTTATTACTAGTAATCATATCTATGAACGCCAGAGCATTCTAGACGACCACAGTTCATAATTTTCAGCTTAATTTTCGATTGTAGTTTCCAAGAATAAAAGCTACATCAAAATTAATTCAGCCACTACTGGTCATAGCCTATAAGATTTCTTTTCCCAAACACTTTTACACTTTATTCATCCATAGCTTTAACGCGTAAAACTTTTCAACACTACCCTCTTAAGGCCGGATTAAACATGTTAAGGCATTAAAAATTTTCACAATACTTGGTCATCTAAAGGCTTTATGTACCGTGGGAGGTACATCACTTTAGTGTCGCAATAAACAAAGTTTTATGTTTTAAAGCCGTTAAGAAAACAAAATGGGGCGCGTTGAATAGTGAAAGCTCGCTGAAACTGTACGAACAATGTCCTTTATGTTGTAACTCGTAAAACTTGAATTTTATAAAGCACCCACGGTTTTTTGGCGGTAGGTGTAGACGACTATTCCTACTGCCAAACAGTAATGTCCAAACTGTGTTTCAATATAAAGGGCGATGTAGCTAATGAAATTACTGCCGTTAAGAGACTAGACATATGCATTAAAGCGTCGTGTGCAGTGTATGTTAACCTAACTAGTACTTCATTAATATAATCAGGTCACTATAGCATATATACCATTTTTTTTTATACTAGTATGCGACGAGACGAGCAGGACATTCATCTGGTGGTAAGTGATACGCTTGCCCATGACAAGGCGGTGCTAGTTAAGATGGTACACACTGCACCACATTGCGCTCGTCGCTGAGACATAAGGTGTTAAGTCTCGTTACCCCAGTAATTACACTAGCTACAGCGCCCTTCAAACCGAAACACAGTAATGTTTGCACACTACTATTTGGCGGTTTTTTTTTTTTATACTAGTATGCGACGAGACGAGCAAGACGTTCACCTGATGGTAAGTGATACGCTTGCCCATGACAACGTGGTGCTAGTTAAGATGTTACACACTGCACCACATTGCGCTCATCGTTAAGACATAAGGTGTTAAGTCTCGTTACCCCAGTAATTACACTAGCTACAGCGCCCTTCAAACCGGAACACAGTAATGTTTGCACACTACTATTTGGCGGTTGAAATAGGAGCTGCGGTGGCACCCATCCAGACGGTCTCCGGCAACAGAGACCTACCACCAGTAAATAACAACAATATAGCAGTGTCCCATCGAGTGAAAATATGACTCGTCTCATTGAATGTTTTGCAATAACAAAACATAAAAAGTGATTCGTTATAGAAGAATCAAAAAGTGATCAGAGCTTCGAAAGCTATGATAACTTGGATTGTATATCGAAGAAGTCAGTGCTTGAGCTTCCGGTGAAAGAAAACATTGAACGAACGTTCCAAAGAGAAACTGGTTTCATGGACATGTGTGATTGTGACCTGCATGATGTGGTGGATAATTTTTTTTATTTGACGAGACGAGCGAGACTTTTACTTGATGGTAAGTGATAGGCTTTCCCATAACAACGTGACACTAGTTAAGATGGTATATATTGCGCCACATTGCGCTCGTCGCAGAGACATATGTTAAGTTTCGTTACCCCAGTAAATTACCTCACTAGTTTACAGCGCCATTCAAACTACAACACAGTAATGTTTGCACACTACTGTTGAGCGACAGTCACCAAAAAATAGCATTGACTATCTCCTTGTGAAAATAGGTAGATATGTAAGTATATTAAAAGAACAGTATTTTACTTATGAAGACGTCTGTCAAATGAAGATTTAAATTTCGCTCGACGTGAAGGAATTTTTCATTTAATTTCAGATTACTACAATTCTCAGGGAGCAGCGACTCGGATACTGCTAAAAATGCGTATTCACACCCCTCCTCTCACCCAAAGCTCATCTACTCGGAATTGACGTCACCCATACAAGATTATCGTCTACCTGTACACCAGGTGAATACTTCCAGAGCAGTATTTTTAAACAAAATAACGATAAATGATCTATGAAATTAGACAATAATAATAAGATTTTTTTTAAAAACAGTGATTCCCAAAGTGGTCTATATCGACCCCTAGGGGTCTATGATAACCTGCAAGGGGTCTACGTCAGCGAAAAAAATTTGGGGGTCCATGAAATGAAAATGGGGGTCCACGATAGTGGATCTCAACACAAACACTGATAGTACCTATTTACTTACATCATACTATCTTATAATATCAAAACATATACATTATTTATAAAAGTACCTATGAAGTAAAAAAAATATTATATATGTTTATAAAATTGTGTAAGTTGTAAGGGGTCTACCCAACACGGAAAAACATGGCAAGGGGTCTACGACACAAAAAACTTTGAGGAACTCTGATTTAGACGTTCACCTGATGGTAAGTGATTGAAGTTAAGATGGTATATACTGTATCACATTGCGCTTATCGCCTTGAGACATAAGGTGTTCAGTCTCGTTACCCCGGTAATTTAACTAGCTTACAGCGCCTTTCAAACCGGGAGACAGTAATGTTTGTACACTACTATTTGGCGGCTGAAATAGGAGCTGCGGAACCTAGACACCAGTACATGCTGTATACTACACTTTGAATATACGAAGAAATACATGAAGAAGAGAGGAATATTAAAATCGATAGTACATTATTATACTCTGCTTCGTTGTTACCTACTCCAAATAAAAACTGATCATTCTTTCTGTTTATCACTTTCATAGTCTCCGTGGTATACAGAGCTCGTAGCGACAGAGTAATAGGAATACGAACCATAGCACAAAGAAGAGACGAATGATGCGGAAACTGTATGTGTTAGATATTGAGGAAAAATAATTGTGATTACAAACATTTTGTTAGTAAAATAGTAGGTGTATTGACTTTTTAAGACTAAAATGAAAAAAGGTAGGGTATTCTATAAAAGACAGATGACTCTATTCGTCTCGCGATATTCGTGTTTGAGCAGTGTCAGAGGTGTGAGTGACTGGTGACGTGTGAATGTGATAGGTATGGCATTAAATTTATATATGAACAGATATTTCGAATATATGGAAACTCATTTTATTATATTCTTCCGCAGCTTAAACTCTATAAATACATCAAACGTCGCCTTTTTCCGTTACAAAATTTCGTTTCGTAATGTCAAAAGAAATTACTCTGCTTATACACTCCTGGACACATCTATCGGCCCACCCAGTGTTTTAAGGTTTTAACGGTCCCTATCTAAAAATAAATGTTAGGTGGAGCAATAAGTTTAAACGCAGTTTTAAAGCAAATTTTTTGGTCAACCTTTATGTATGTTTTTTTTTTAATTTCGAATTCAGAATTATGAAAAATAAAACCGATAATTCGTGTCTGTTCATTGTTTTCAACGACCCAGGAATGAAGAAAACTTTTTTTATTTCGCACAAGTTGGATTGTTTTCTTGATGTTTCCGATTATTGGTTCCATAAAAAGGCAAATCTAAACTTAGAGCCAGTTTTGACAAAAAAATATGGATACTCTGCCTGAAATTGTCGCCCAAGTTGCAGCACTTTTGCCGGCCAAATCGATTTGAAATTACAAAAAAAAAAAAAATAAACATACATAGGGGTTGACCAATAAATCGGCTTCAAAACTGCATTAAAACTTATTGCTCCACCTAACATTTATTTTTAACTAGACACCGTTGAAATTTTAAACACTGGGTGGTGGGCCGATAGATGTGTCCGGGAGTATATTACTGAAGTATTGAAGGTATTCAATGCAGTAGGCATAAATAGGTTATGTTGAATGAAATAAAAGGAATGCTTGATCATAAAAGAAAACAAGTAAAGATTCAATAAGAGCAGGAAACGTCAGTTGTTGTGTTATAGGAAACTAATCAACGGTCGGGAACGGCAGATGCGGCCCGGTCGCCCGTTATAAATCGAACCCAGTACCACCCACCCTCTCCCTCTCTAACTACGCCTCTGTTCCTCCAAACCTCTCCCAGCAGCGGACGGGAAATTAAAATGGAAACATTTCTGATAAAAATCATATTTCGCCGGAAATGCTATTTTCAATAATTGATTCTTTATTCTACCTCAATCATTTGATGAAACTAAATTTTAGTTTTTTAACGCGTTTGTTTATATATTTATTACGAAAACGTTTCTGCTATTTTGCAGTTTCCATGATCACGAGGTAAATGTGATAACAGACATGACGTCTCACAATCATCACTGAGTACCTACAGCTTTTAATTATTGATTACAGTCCGATCTTCCCAGAACGAGCTCAATCTATCCGAAGTCTTCTAACAGTAAGCTTGTTATTTGATATATTTTTATTAATTGGATCCCGATCTGATTGAAATTGTGATGTTTTAAATTTCAATAGCCGAACCATTTATCAAATCTGCTTTAATGATTTGTATGATCCAAAACATTGTCACAGACTGCAAACTAGTTTCATATTAAATACATACACGACTATTTTTTACTGCATATACAAGAAATCGTAAAATATATACAGTGGTCGTATAATTAGAAACACTGCCGACGGACTTTGACGTTATATAAGATACTTCACCAGAAACATTTTTATTTTAAAATTAAACAATAAACCTATTACATTGCGGACAAACATTTAAATCAGCTGTTAACTTAAATAAGCTCACCGTATGTTGAAAAAGAGGGAAAATAAAACAGTTAATCGCTTACCCAAGCAATATGCAGATCTCTGGGCCCACATGTAAAGTTTTATTAGTGTCTAATCCCAAATAGATACCCATAGTGCGATTGTACATAAATAAAGGTCACATGAAAAGCTGCCGCCCTTTTCCTACGCATTATTAATATTTAGTTGTTTATACAAATGTAAACATAAATTAAGCGCAAGTATCACATTTCGTTAGGGTAATAGCAATTGGAGTAAATAATGATGCTACGCTGGCAACACTTGAACGCGGCCATTGTTTTGATAAATTAAGGTTACGTTATACGAAAGCCCGCTCTAACCGTTTAGTGCCGTATGTATAATTATTTATAAAAGCTTCATTTCATAAAGCTTCCAATGTATGTGTTTAATTCATTTAAATGTTTACTATCAATCAACTTTTAGTGATGAAACGTAGAAAGGAAATAGATTAAATATATATTTAAAATTACTACAAAACCTATGATTTTTATTATTTAAACTTAACTTCAATGTCCTAATTTCAATAGTATTGAATTGCTTTAAAAGTTTAAGTGATTTGACCGACAACAAGAAATAGATTATAAGTTGGACTCGTTAGGTTATTTTAATTGTATTTTTGCTTACCAAATTAATTATCCCTTTTTGAAAACACATATTATTATTAACATTAGTTAATTTTATCAAAACAAAAACAGGAAAATGCTTCCGCTGATCCATTTGAGACATTTTTTCATAACACCGCTTTGCATTATCTTAAAACTAAATACGAAGAGATTTAAGTAGTGAAACTTGTTTAAGCGATGCGGGTGTACCTGCGGGCCGGAGTTAACTTAAAAGTTACTCATAAGCTCCGGATCTTACAAGACTAGTCCACGCCCCGGACCGCCACGCCCAAGAGGCGTCATCCTGACAGCTTTCAGTACAAAGAAACCGGCAAAAAGTTGTTTACCGACTTTTAAAGCGTCATAAATAACATCGCCGTTAAACTTAAACGGTGAGCGGTTAAAAGAAAAGTTTAACAACAACATCGCCGTTTCCAGCGTTTGTACTTTACAAATATCATTACATCATAAAAAGATAGAAGGTAGTAGTAATTTTAACTATCACAATTAAATCATTTTTAAAAAGACCTAAAATGAAAACATAAACCATCGGTTTTTCTTTTACCTAAACTACATTAAAAAAATAATACAATTTATATTACATATATTATACAGTAATACAATTTTCATAAAAATATATGTATCATTTTAATAAAGTTCTAATATTTAGTTTTAATTATTAACTTAATATCTGTAACTACACAATAAAAGTTGTAATAGCTTCTCATAACCTAATTCTTAGTTCCTTCTATGCTTTTTTCTATCTCACAAAATGGCGGAAGCTATAAATTTAAAACACGTCTCCGTACGTAGTATAGCATTTCCTAAACAGGATCTATTCTAGTTTCCGCAAGAGATCTACTAAAAAAAACATCATGATGGTAAAGTAGTTTTACTCTAAATTGTGGTACAACTGTATATTAACATATTTCATGATATATATACAAAAATATAATGTTTAGGTACATATCTTTACTTATATGTGTTAGTGTATGTTTGTATTTCCTACCGCTCTTCGAAGAACGGCGCCTACTGTTCTATTCTAAAGCATTTTTATTATATTTATACATATAAGCATCCCACTTACTGTTCCCACAACTGGGACTAATCCACCTTCAAATAAATAATTAAGGCAATTATCCACAACCTATAAGGATAGACCAAAAACTTAATATTAAATGTATGTTGTCAAACAAGTTATTTTTTTATGTATTACTTTATTAACATATCCTTGAAATTTGTTGTTCTTGGAACGTGTCTACTTTCCTTGCGGTAGTCTGCACCAGAAACTCAAGTATCATCATCATCATCAACCTATCGACGCCCACTGCTGGACAAAGGCCTCTCTCAAAGATCTCTACTCCAAACGGCTTTGCGCTATTCGTAAGTATATCGTCACATAATTACTTTCAAAATGTGGTAATTAGCTACAGCGCCTTACAAATTGTAGTTTCATTAATATTATAATAAAAAAGCAATGTATATCTCATCCTAATTAACATCACATGGACGTCTAATAACGTCATACCTTCTAAAATTGAGTCATCAAACCCATAAGAAAAATCTGTTGTCTATTGCGACGTTAACTTTACGCCATTCTAAAAATTTCGATAATAGACACTTAATTTTAGTTAATGGCGTTATGAGATCAGATTAAATGTGAAATACGACTACCTCTTTCAACATAATTGACTTTGTTAAGAAAACAGTATCATAAAAATGTTGAGGCTCATCATATAAAAGTTATTTAAACGTCATCGCGGCCGTAAATAATAATATTTATGGTCGAAGAGGAAACGCTGATGAACAATTTATGTGTTACCCATAAATAAAATAATTAATTGAAGTTAACAATGGAAATTTTAATTTACTTCAACTTGTTAATTCGGCTCCGGCACAGAGTATAAAAGGAAATGAAGCCTTTTATGTACCATAGACTATATTATACTTTATAAGAGACAATGGATTTTGGCCAAAAATTAATAATGCGTTCCTACAATAATTAATATTAACGTAAGTTACGTAACCACAACATGGAATAAGTGTAACTTAGTACTGTACACTTAGCAATAACATTCATTCTGTAACATAAAGCCCTTATTGTATTTCATAGTGTATTTAAGAAATATGTTACATGTAAAGTTCAATCCGCTTGCCAGTGTACTACAGAGCGGTTGTCTGCCTGTAGAATAAAGTATTATTTTATAAAAAGCTTCTTTATTGGTTGCACAACATAACAGTTCTCTCTACACATACATGGGACAGTAGTCCCAGAGTTTTATTTACAAAACTCATCCGCCCGATCGCCCAACATAACTGGCGCAGTCCGTAACGGATAGCATCTCCGGAAGATTCGCAACAGCAACAAATCGTGTCTACGAATCCGCTCAAAATCGCGAATACGTCCGGCATCGATTCTACAAAAGAACCTACAACGAGCATCGGGTGGAGTAAAGAAACTCGCAACCGCAACAAATCGTGTCTACGAATCCGCTCAAAATCGCGAATACGTCCGGCATCGATTCTACAAAAGAACCTACAACGAGCATCGGGTGGAGTAAAGAAACTCGCACCGCAACAGATCGTGTCTACGAATCCGCTCAAAATCGCGAATACGTCCGGCATCGATTCTACAAAAGAACCTACGGTGTAACCAAGAGGTTGAAGACAGACAACACGCAGCAGCGGATTCCTGGAATAGCACGTCCAGTCGCAGGAAGAGAAGGAAGAGAACTATATGGACAGCAGATGCTCTATATGGGGTAAGGAGATTTTCATTACTCCGAGTATTTCCTTTATGTACCATCCCTTCCTCGAAAAGTGTAAACTCATTGATAGGTATTGCAGTCAGTATTAACCTTTAATTAGGGTGTACCTTGTACTATTGGTTATAATCCCGTCGGTTACCAAACTTTTCTCCAAATAGATAAAATTTCTAGCGGAACGAAAAGGGTTAATGTAGAAAAGAAAGTTGGCGCAGGGTACACAACGCAAAGCGTACCGATTATTGAAATAGATCAGTCATTGCTTACGGCTAGTGCCGAATACGCAAAAATCAATGAGCTGTTGCCATCCTATGATGAGAACAGAAAGACAATAAATTTCTTCATAAAGGCAGTAGAAAATGTCTTAGAAATTGTTGACAATAAAAATAAGGATCCTAGCATCGGATTGCTTATAATAAAAAAGTGGTAGGTAGAGCAGCTGAAGTTTTTTCAGAGGTGTCCAGTTTTAAAACTTGGCCCAAAATTAAAAGTATGTTAAAAAACGATTCGGTGAGACTCGTGACGAAATCACGCTAGTCCACGATCTTAACAATTTTATATAGAAATAAAATGGACTTGGATAGTTTTGGCGATAAAGTTAGGTACCTTACTTACACTTTAATTAATCTAGATCCGTAAAAAAAGAGTTTTACGATAAAAATGGCTATCAACACATTTGTGAGGCAACTAAGTCCATATGTATCACTCGCTACAAGGATGAATAACCCAAGTAGCCTCGAAAATGCTATTCGGCTAGCAATTCAAGAGGAATATACTCGTAAATTAAAATTATACGAAAATAAGAATAACCTTTATAACTATAGTAATAAAGTAGAGCTTACGTCAAAACCGGATTATAGTAATTATAGCTCGTTTTCAATAATAGATTTGTAAACAAATCGGACCCGCTAACTCCGACAAAAAAAAGAAATTAAGCTAGGACCATATAAAAAAGTCAAGTATGAAACAAACGCCCGACGCATTATCACGTATAAATATAAAAGCTCTTGACATTACCTCTCAAGAACAGGCGACCAATCGATAAATAAATTTATTGAAAACTTATCGGGTTCACCTCCAAACATTCCTTTTAGTAATAACACCGACCTCACCAATATAAACATATCCACTCTTTTTAAACTGCCGATCACTTCAAATCAGAACAATGAACAAACAGAATCTGATAAAAACAAAGACTTATTATACTGTAGAGGACGCAATTGATAAACAACTTAAACAACTTCACATAAGAAGCTCTCCTGGTATCGATATCCACAATTTAGAGAAAAGTAGTCATGTTAAAGCTTATACAACTAACGAAACTTTGAATTTTATATTAGAGATACAGTTAGTCATGACAGAACTGTTTACCATCCTCATCTATATACTCAACCCTTTACCTAGATAACTTTATACTTGTTCCCGGGCATCCTTCCACTATACTCGATGAATACGCATACCCTCAAGAGCCCTGTACACAAAAAACCAAGAGCTCCAGATCTGCAAATACTTGAATTGGCAACCTTTACAGTTATCAAAAGATTGCATTGTACAAACAACCACATAAAAACCTAAATAATGTAAGAGTTTTAGATGCTGAAACAACTATAGAAAACAACAAGTTACTACAAGCAAACCCTGTTGGCTTACAATGGTTTTACGGATACTACTACAATTAATCACTATTGTAAGTTATGTCACCAGAAGTGCAGTACAAAGAGTCAAGTCTCGACGGCAACTGTACAAGCATCGAGATGCAAGAAGCTCCTAACCTAAGGGTTGAAGATTCACCCCAACCTCAGTCCAGTTACGCTTGTCTACGGGCGGAGGAGTTACGTAACCACAACATGGAATAAGTGTAACTTAAGTACTGTACACTTAGCAATAACATTCATTCTGTAACATAAAGCCCTTATTGTATTTCATAGTGTATTTAAGAAATATGTTACATGTAAAGTTCAATCCGTTGCAGTGTACTACAGAGCGGTGTCTGCCTGTAGAATAAGTATTATTTTATAAAAGCTCTTTATTGGTTGCACAACATAACAGTTCTCTCTACACCATTACATGGGACAGTAGTCCCAGAGTTTTATTTACAAAAACTCATCCGCCCGATCGCCCACATAACTCGTAATTTATCATTTTTTAATTACTCTGTCAGCATCAATTTTTATTTTCACTGATTAAATATGAGCTGAAATAATGATGAACTTTAAGTATTCTTACCACCAAATAAAGTCATATTCAATATGTAATTATGTTGGCATTGATTTTTATTGCACTTGTCATCAGGTGAAAGTATTCTCCTGATGGTAAGTGTCAAGCAATAATTGTAATGTGAGAAAATAAAACCGTTTAGCTGCTTTATTAACTTGACTAATTTTGTAGCTCTGTATCCAGCTGTAAAAGAATGCTACGATTAATCAGTCCAATCAATCAAGTAGCCATAGATGATTATCTATGGCTACTTGTTTACTGTTAGATCTCCGTCTTCGACCACGGTACAACCTCACTATGTTCCGATTTGAATGGTGCTGTATCTAATGAAACTACTAACGAGACTAAACATCTTAAGTTCCGAATCAAGCACAATGTGGTGTTGTTCATCATCCTCGTATCATAGGAAAATATAATATATACCAACAGGCGATTTGAATACCAAAAACATATGTTAGTACTTCTTTCGTTTAGAGCCGTGATAGCCTAGTGGTTTGAACGCCGGCCTTCCAATGCGAAGGTACCGGGTTCGAATCCGGCCTGCACCAATGAATTTGTCAATTTATGTGCAGTTAGCATAAAACACCAACTAATATCACGTGCTTTGACGGTGAAGGAAAACATAGTGAGGAAACCTGCATACCTATGTCATGACTATCAGTGGTCAGACTAGTATGTGAAATGGAGAAGGCAATGGCAAACCACTCCATTATAACTGCCAAGAGAGCCGTCCTCAGTCATGAGGAAATACGACTTAGAAGAAGAAGAATGTTAGTACTTCTGCTGTTCTTCGTTGGTATGACGTCACCAAGATCAATGTATGCGACGTAATAAAAACAATAATCCCGATTTCGAATACCGAACACAAGCTGATGAATTGCGCCTCTTAATCCGGCAGATAATAAAAGCGGAAGATTGATGACTTCTTACATCTTGCCCAAGGCCAACCCCCCCTTCTCGACGCCCCCCGCGGAACTTTTTACCAGGGCATCATAAATTGATTAAAATCTACTCTTACAATAATGGCGGGGGCGTGTTGTAAATCATTCGGTGAATTTATAGGTAATGAAAATTTAATGACTCGGAGGTGCGCTCGTAGAAAACAATTTTTCTTTTCACCCCCCTAGATGGTAACTTGGCGGTATTTATTTGCTTGCTCGTGTACTTACAACTTGATAAAAAAAAACTTTCCAATCGTCGATGATCATGTAGTCGTCGGGATTAATAACCTGATAGAATGTGAACTTTACACCACGTTGTACTAATTTTCTTTATTTTGCATCCAGGTGGTAGGTCTCTGTTGTCGGAGACCGTCTGGGTGGGTACCACCGCAGCTCCTATTTCAACCGACAAATAGTAGTGTGCAAACATTACTGTGTTCCGGTTTGAAGGGCGCTGTAGCTAGTGTAGTTACTGGGGTAACGAGACTTAACACCTTATGTCCCATAGTAGTAAAAAAAAATACACGGCGACGGTACGAGCGAAACGTTCACCTGATGGTAAGTGATATACTTGCCCACAATAACGTGGCGCTAGTAAGATGGTACACACTGCACCACATTGCGCTCGTCGCCTTGAGACCTATGGTATTATCGTTACCCCAGTAATTCCACTAGCTTACAGAGCCTCTCAAACACAGTAATGTTCACATTACTGTTTGATGGTAGAAATACGAACTGCGGTGGTACGGTCTCCGGCAACACCTATCTTCAGTAAAGATGGGTTTAATACTAAATTAAATATTTCCATAAAGAAATAGTTCAAACAAAAAAAATCAGTGGGTGTTTGTTTCAAGTAATCTCATAAACGGCTTAAACAATTACAATGGGACTTTCACTTGTATATATAATAGCTTAAGACATAATGCATAACTTAGGTTATAATTTTAAAAACAAACAAATATTTAAACAAAGTATCTAATTTTTTTTTATTGTGGTATCAAATATAATTCATACACTAACCAAACACTACCTTTAAGTCAGTAACATTTTTACTAGTGATATATATACTATCTAGCTCTCGCTACAACTAATGAAATTACTAGGGTAATAGGACATATTGTGTGTGAAAGATGAGCAATATGTTATTGTGTATACCTTCTTAACTAGCATCACATTACTATCATATCACGTGGATAAAAAATTAAGAAATAATCAAATCATCACAGTTAATTTATTGCCTATTAAAAAAAACAACTCACATCCGGTAATATTGATTAGGAGGAAAAACTAAATAGTAACAGTAATAAATTTAGTAGGAATTGGTTTATTATGGAAATATCGTCAGTTTCTCCCGGAGCCGTATTTTCTGACTTTTACAAGCTCATTGAATATTAAATAAGCTCCAATTCCTCTGCGATTGGAATGAATGCTCGCTAGATGTCATTGTACAGTCTTTGCCCTCTGCTATTACCGGTAACGAGCAGAATATTTATTACTGAATAGAAACACGGCGTATCTAAAATACCCTCGTTATTCGGTAAGAGGAAATTCAATAGGTGTGTTACATTTAAGACTTAACAGAATCTTATTCAAATGTTTAACAATGTCAGAGGTAAACTATGTTTTATTCCCACTACTGGGACTGGGAACTTATTCTAAATCAATTATTAGCTAAGTGCGAGTTGGCAGACATATTTTATATGCTCTTAGAACCGAAAGCTAATACACAGTGGGTATCGAACTTACAACTTTATCACCGTCACATACAAATGAATGTCCAAAAATTAACATGTCCATCATTTCAATGTTGTAGTTTTTAGAGTTTTGCTACATTTTCCTTAACGTAATTAAAGTAGTATTTTAAATATACTAACGAGTCTTCCTACAGAGCACTAATATAAAACTATGATATTAATAATTACATAATGGCACTGTAAAATAAAATGGCGATTCAAGTATACTTTTAAAAGAAATATTTATAAGAGAAGAAATTTGAAAATATGTTTTGAATTACCAAAGCGGTTTTTGATAGTCCAACCTCAAAGATAGATCTATATCAACACAGACAAAAAAACAAGCATAAGCTTAGAAATATCAAAAATATTAAATACAGATAATTAATAACATTACAAAACGCGTTAAATACAAAAAACTCTAAACTGACAACTCTGAAAAGTTTAACACTAATTTTAATTTAAGCTAAGTATTAATAAAAAACAGTTCATTAAGAATTAATACCTCTTTTTTATGGTTGATAATATAATCTATTTTACGTGATGTAAGTGACGATGAGTTTATAATAAAGCGAAATATTAAAGCTAAGAATTTATAAATTAAATACAAGTAGATTATAGTCACCATTTATTTTCCGGGGTTAATATAATTTCACTTAAAGCTGTTCGTTAAAATATAAAAAAAATATCGATACAATTACATAATAATAAACATGAATATGTTGAACGAAACCAACAATGGACAAAAAAAGTTTTCACTTACCTTTCGTAAAAAAAAATACAGCTAAACATTTTTTTTTGCCAAAGGTTCGTTTACAAAGCCACGCATAGAAACTTTTTCCGTTGAAACACAAACAGCACAGAATTAAACGCACAACAATATCGAGTATGAAAAAAAAACGCGAACCGAGCTCCGTAAACACGATCGAATGTTGCCAGAGCTACAAGCGAACTGCGTCTACAAGCGGGCCGAGGGAGAGGGGAGAAGACGCGGCGTAAAAGCTCAAAGGTTTATAGCTAACTATATTCTTCTTCTTATTGCTTTGTTGTTATGTCGCAACAGGATTGCTTGTTAGCTTATTTTATTAACATAGATTTAAATACATAGACACGACTATTCTTAAACCGGAACAAAAATTAACAAACGAATAGGAATAATCGCGAATTTGAATCGGATGAAGCGAGACGGATATAATGTTATCGCAAAACGGTTACCGCCTACTTTCTTTATAAAGCGACATTTTTGTAACGTAACCAGTTTTTGACTTTATAATTATTTTTTTAATTAAATCTACTTGTCACCTATATAACAACGGGTTTTTTAATGAATGTAAATATCAGCCTGTTCTTAATGTACAGGAGTTGGTCATTTTTACTTTAGTGGCTCATTTTACTATTTCAATGCATCTTTAGCTTCTTAAATAAAGTATAATTGTTAAATATTATAGCGAAATTGTCTCTGATAGAAGTTTGTGTAATGTACAAAAATATTTTCCGATTTGCCAACTTCTGTTGTATGTAAATTATAATGCCTCTTTATTTGAAAAGGTAAAAGCGACGAAAGCATTGTTGTTCTTTGCTTAAGTCTAACAGACGTAAATAACGTCAAGTTTATTTAGTTATCTTTAAAGTGTATCAATTACAGTTGCGGTCAGATTTGTGAATTTGTCTGTCTAATATGAAAGTTAATTTAATTACTTCACGGTAAATTCGTTAAAAGAATTGTCATTTTTTCGTTAAAAGAAAAATAGATGACTTGTCTATGTATCTAAATCTATGTCGTAAGGAATGAACCTGCCCACGGCGACTCTATCCCACGCTGGAATTAGTATTATAATGTCTAAATCAAATAACGATAATGGATACCGTTCGGTGCTCTCGTTCATTGTGTTTGATCTCATTGATGTGGAATACTGGGAAAATACTTAGTGGGATTATGAGATCGGGATGTGATAGAAGATTGAGGATCGGCGTCCAGCAAAGGCATACATGTGAGTAGCTCGTTGATTAATTATATTATAATGAGGTAAGCGCTGATGCGTTCGACGGATGTAGATCGTAAACAGTCGAGCTTCGTAGAAAATACATGCCACTTGTTAAATAATATAAAAAAGGTTTTCTAATTATTCATACGAACGAGAAAGTGTATAATTATTTATTCGTTATTGAGGATACGGGTAAGTCGTCATCTGATGGTTATTTGTACGTCTGCTAGTAACAATTTGGCGCTAGTTAAGATGATAACTGATGTTTATTAAATTGGTATTTCTGCCGTCAAATAACAGTGAGGAAACTTTAATGTTTCAGTCAGAACTGTGGACACGTGAGTGCCTTATAAACAACATTTAACTTAATTTTCGGGTATAATATAGAAAATATTACGGATAGGCTCACTTTAATATTTTTTAAAAAATAATAACTTTAAACAACATCTTTCATGTTCTCAATGCTAGAATTTGTTTTAAAGGACTTTGTAAGTAGTAAAATTACTAGCATAAAGAGACAATATCTAAAATCTTAAAGCGATCTGCACAATGTGTATATCTACACAATTAGCTTCATATTTAAATAGAATATATCTCACCATCGTCGACGATCCGTACTGGTATCGACGCGAAATAAGAAAATCATTTTGTGCACGTAACGCCATCTATCGACTAGTAGCATATATCAAATGATTAACTTCACTATTTTCGATGATTCATGTACTATGTTTTCCTTACTATTTTAGTTACTACAGTACTATTATATTTAAAATACGTAGTAAAAAATAATATTTTAGAGCATAACATTTTTTCAAACATTTTAAAAGTTGCGCCGTCTATTGTTTGATAGCATCTTATTATCGTCTACTGTTACTGAAGTAGTTTTTATTGTTCATATTAATAAAAAAATACGTTATTTAAAACTGTATCTTTTGGCATGCGAATATGTACAATAACCAGCAGCAAGATTCTATTTTTATTCAGGTACATAACAGTTCAATCTTTAAAATTTAAAATATATTAACTACGAATATTAGTAACTGCATATTTTATACTTCGTACTTGATTACAGTGAACCAAACCAAAAGATGGTGAAGCGTGCTCAACAAAGTTACTACAGCTCGCGAACGCTATCAGCAATGTTTTGGCGGCAGTTTGACAATAAGAGGGTGGAGACTTATTCGAAAAACTTTAGTAAATACCAAGCTCTACTAACTTCGTGACCTCGGAATCAAACATTAGTGTTACCAGGTAAGATGCTATCGACATGCTACCTAGACAAATGAAACAAATCTTTAGAAAGATAAAGAAGTTTCCGAACTAATTAATTTGATAAGCGCATATGATTTATATAATATATTTAGTTATAGATATATACTTATATTTAAAGAAATATATTCCGTCTACAAATCAGTGATGATCCTGTTAGAAATTCAGTTAACATCCCACGAAAACACAAACGAAAGGAATATTTAAGCGAAAATCCTTCTATCTAGGCGGCAATGTAATGCTGCTAAGAATTTGTCTTGAATTTTAATGAAACATTTCGACTATTCAGCTTTAATACGTGGAATTTCACTGAAGCATAATGTATATACGTCATAGAAGTACTTTGCACACAAAGGTTATTACAGTGAATGCCTTCGTGGTGCAAAAGCTAACATTTAAGCAAACAATCTCGCCGTTCTTCAAACGAAAAAAATAAATAAATAGCCTACATTTAGTCCCACTGCTGGGATTTAGACCTTCTCTCATTACGAGAAATTTAAAACTATTTATTCAGCTTACCCAATGTGTACCAGCGAAAGCTGTAGCTCATGAAACATTTCGGTTTCATTATAATGTTTTCATTCACCTGAAGCTCTAGATCTGTTAGGATCGAACCCGAGACTTATAAGGGCGTACGATCGCCTTACAGATTAAGCTATGCGACAAATGAAAACAGTGAGTTAGTTAAGTGAAACAGATCTGAAGAGCGTCAGTAAAGCGATTGGTCCCAACAAAATTTTAACGTTGAAAGGTTTTAATGTAATAAAAACATCTCGCTTCGAGCTTTAAGCAAATTAAGTTAGAGTTGTTGGCGTCGGGACCCCGACTTGGCAACGGCCCAGCTGTAAAGCTATATCTCAATTAACTGCCGGAGAGTTCCGATTTGAATTTACTTAATTGGACCTCTTTCTGATCGGGGCACAATGCCTGGACTCGTTTAACAATCTCGACGAGGTCTTCGAGCCGCGAGCAAATTCGGGTTATCCGGGTTATTGGTTAAGTTGTATAAAAAATCTAAAAATAAATCAAACAAACTATAATAATTTATCTACAATATCTATAAGGCCTTAATTTCAAATGTTATTAAATGACGTAGAGGTCAGAAATTACGAAGCTGGTTTAGAATACTAAGGCTTTCATTTATTAACAGTTGGAACAGAGATGCTGTTATGTCGGCAGATTTACAATATGTCAAAGGTCTGTCAAAATCGTTTCTAATTTAACTTAACAAAGACACGAACGATACGTTGCTCAGGATATTTACACAACAATGGCCACAGCGGCTTCTTCCAATACTTGAAACGTTTCAAGTTAGGAGATTCCATAATGTATATATGATGACAAAACGGCACCAAATAGAAAATTTATAAGAAATTAGTTTATTAAATATTGTTTAAAGATATATACTATAGTAAACAATAGAAATAACATATAAATACATTATATATACATATTTATATGTGTAATAGTTTTGTAAGTAATGATAGATAATAACAAACCTGATGAACAACGCGGCACTAGTTAAGATGGTATACACTGCACCACATTGCGCTCGTCATCTTGTGACATAAGTTAAGTCTCGTTACCCCAGTAATTTCACTGGTTTACAGTGTCCTTTAGTAAACACAGTAATATTTGCACACTACTGTTTGTCGGCTAGTAGGATGTATATAATAAATATAAAATTATTGGACAGAAGCCTCTGTTTAGATTAGAAGTATACATAAGAAATTGATTTTGTATTTGATTGGTTTGTCTATTAAAAAATCAAGTGTTTATAGATCTCTTTAAAGAACATAATACATTAATTTTTTAATAAAAAATTGTTTATAGCATATCTCATCTTGTATTTATACTTTCATAATGAAAACAATAAACTTTTTATTGTTTTCATAACGAAAGAAGCATTACTTTATGATGAGAATATACATTATAATTTATCAAAGCTCTGATAGATTGTTAGACAGTCGTTTTATACATAACGAAGAGGCGCTGGTTCGATTCCTACTGAGCTATATCCATCAAAGATCATTACGAAACTGTTATATTCCAAGAATATCTCTCGTAGATATAACATCATCCAAATTTGTCTTGTTTTACACGGCTCCTAAGGCTTTGAGTTCCAGCAATAAGAATATTAAAATAGTTGGTATTAAACACTAACTTATCTATAATATTTACTGTATTATAATATAATCACATTTACCGCACTTCATATCGGAAGTAATATCAATTTTATGTATATAGCTTTGTTAGTTTAAGTCTATTGCCTGATTGCATTTGCGTAAAAGAAAATAGGCGCGAACTTAAATACTCCGTAACGCTTGTATCTATTAAATCGGAAGAGCTACATGGATACTGTTTCAGGATAAAATGAAGTACAGGATAAGGAGACGAGAAATCTGAAACAAAAAGTCTATAGCTCTTTCCGTTAAGATGTGAATGGTCAAAATTGACACAGTGGGAGAGTGGAAAAAAAAAACATTTCAGTAAGAATCGAATTCAAGACCTTTGTGTCCTGCGTGAAAATTAGCTTTTAGACCATTCCAGCTCATTCTAATTGTAAGTAATATATACGCGGATAATAAGACGACACGTCTTACCGGTTTGTTTTTGTTTTGTTGAAAAGAGATGTATGTAAACATAACTAATTGAAAGAACGAAAGTAGACTTAAGAGACGGTTGTTTCAGCGGAGTAAGTAAAAGTCTAAGCCGTCTCGCGACTAATATAAGAACTGTACAGGAGTGTAAAGTAGTGTAGAGTGCACCGCAGTGTATATCGTTGGAGTAGTCAGCTCGCTGTACATACACAGAGAAAGTAATGACGCCGTGAGACGGTAAAGGTTTATTGTCGTTGGCCCTAACTACGGAAATGTAGTGTAGCTCCAATTGATCCGACACATGCATTCGTATATACAAATTTTTATTATTCGAGTTCACCTGATGGTAAATAACAACTTTAGGATATACATTACACCAGTTTGTGCTTAACGTTTTAAAAACAAATGTAAACGCTACCCCATTAATATCACTAGCTACCTTCAAATCTTACTGTTTGACGGTTAGAAAACATTAAGTCTTCAAAATTATTTAAAATTCATTACAAGAACCATCTTTTTCGACAACAAAACTGTGTATTTAGTAGCTAAGTATAATGTATAATATGGAAACCGTTATAACCGTATGATATTTTATTTATGTTTAAATTGTTACTGTATTTTATTTATTTTTTGATATCCATAATTTGTCTTTATTTATAATTTATTTAATTTTTTTAATTAATTTTCTAATTTAATTAATTTCTATTTTGTTCATGAACGTCGCGGGCACGAGCCAAACTGGGCTCCGCTGAAAACCAGCGCTGTGCAACAGTTCTTGCACAGCATATGCTGAGTCGGCGTCCATTTAGCATCACATCACTCACCTAGTTTTAGTTTTAAGTCTCTATATTCCACCTGTTTTGATTTTTTATTTATATGTTGAGTGTGTGTTGTCTGAAAAATAAATGTCTATGTCTATGTCTATGTCTAAAACATAACTAATTGAAAGAACGAAAGTAGACTTAAGAGACGGTTGTTTCAGCGGAGTAAGTAAAAGTCTAAGCCGTCTCGCGACTAATATAAGAACTGTACAGGAGTGTAAAGTAGTGTAGAGTGCACCGCAGTGTATATCGTTGGAGTAGTCAGCTCGCTGTACATACACAGAGAAAGTAATGACGCCGTGAGACGGTAAAGGTTTATTGTCGTTGGCCCTAACTACGGAAATGTAGTGTAGCTCCAATTGATCCGACACATGCATTCGTATATACAATTTTTTATTATTCGAGTTCACCTGATGGTAAATAACAACGTTGTGATAATATACACTGAACTAGTTTGTGGTTTACGATTTAAAACACATGTTAAAGCCACCCCAGTAATATTACTAGCTACCTTCAAATCTCACTGTTTGTCGGTAGAAAACATTTATACAAATACAAACAGAATTCTCGATATAACAAGAAAAGAAGAGTTGATAATAGTATTAGTTATTTACTTATATATTAATGCAGTGTAACTTTAGCTACATAACTTAATGGTTAACCGATTACCTAGAAAGATCCGTGGTTCAATTGTGAAACTACATGTTTAGTTTGATTTGGATAACTACCACCTTCATACTCAACATTTTTAAAGATATATAAATTCTAAATCCATTGTAGATTATTAAAAAAATGCAGCACAATAAAGTGCCTTAACATTACATTAATCACATCAGTATTCTAGAAACTTCTCCAGCTACAGCGAACTACAAACCAGTAAGTAAACACCATATTGAGACTTCAATAGCAAAGCCACACAGTAAAGAGTTTGATTTAGCAAGCTATCAGCTTCTTACTTTTTAAAGATGTATAAATACTTATTATATTGTAGATTATTAAAAAAATTCAGCACAATAAACTGCCATTACATTAATCACATCAGTATTCTAGAAACTTCTCCAGCTACAGCGAACTACAAACCAGTAAGTAAACACCACACGTCTAGTAAAACTACGTCGTCTTTACTCGTGTATTACTGTTTCTATTTAAAGTAGGGACGCCGGAAACAGTTTGGAAGCGGAATTGGAGAACAGCAACGGTAAGTACAGTGTAGCAAACACTTGCTAACACTCGAAACACGTCGGGAGTGTCTGAAGCCCGCCGTAGTCGCGCGTTCCTTCCGCACGGGGGCGACCGCGAGCGCTACATAAGCGGACGCGCGGCTTTCATACCACTGAAAAAAATATACTTCAGCTCAAATCGTAACCGGGAGCGTTTTCGCAAATAAGGAACATTAGTGTTTACATTTGCGACGAATAGTAAAATACATATATTTTATTTTTTTTATTTAAAAACTTTTTGTTGTACCTAAAAATTAGATAACAAAAGCGGACTTAATGCCTAAGGGAATTTTCTACCAGTCAACCTAGGAAGTGGAGAGATGCGAGAGATGTGAGTATATTGTATTTTATATTATTGGCAACACTATGGTGGCGCTAGTGAGCCGACACGTCAATCTTTCTCTATCTTGCGATACCTGTCTTTCAGGATTGACTAAAATGCCAATTAGGTAAAAAATTCGCTGTCTTTTACTATTTAACTTAGATGATATAGTTAGATGAAATACCTATATATGTATTTGTTTATATTTAATTTGTGTTTGTTTTCTTTTTCTGTAGATTTTTTCCATTTACCTTTACATATAAGTTAATTGATTGAAAATGTTCATAGATATCAAACCAGTCTGTTGTCAACTAATTTTTGGATATTCCAATAACAATATAAAATAAGTAAGAACACTTTGATCGCTGATGACTTGGAGCCGACTCATTTTCACACGAACTGAAAGTTGTTTACAGGAACTATTCAGCGTCGGGGCAATAGACAGGGGGACAAATGTTCACCTCCACATACTCGTCAGTACATTATACTTCAGCCGATGTTTTTTTTTAAAGCAAAAAACGCTGTTTCACCGTTTCATGTGCTTACATGAAACATGTACATCGTTAATGAGCGCCCACTACTGGACGTAGACTTAAATTGAATATTGGAGATATCATCATCACCGATCGCTTCTAATGTTTTTAAGATAATAGTATCACAATTTATCTTAAAAACATTTCAGTTTAGATGTTTAAAATTCTTCAGCTGAGAATTACATTACTACAATTTATTAAAGTTTCTTTAATTTACCCATTTCCTTTCCAAAGCAATGTTTTTGTGAACATATTATTTAAGAAAAATTCATTTATTAATACTAAAGTTATATCATTTATTAGTTGCATATAATAAAGCCATTAATTATTTTTACAAATATTGTATTATGTAATATAGATATTAATATTTTTTATACCTAATAATAATATCTAATCATTTTTACAAATACTATTAGTACACCTTTGTGTCTATCTGTCTATTGTTTTCATCTTATCTATTTACTTATCAAAATATGTATATAAATAAATATATAATAAATTTTATTCCAATTCAAACCTAGATTACATATTAAGTCATTAGAAAACAATTATAACACTCCATCTTTCTTACCGGAAACAGTATAGGTGGGTTCCGCTACAGCACCTATTTCTGCCCCCAAGTTATAATGTGCTAACTTTACTGCCTTCCCGTTACAAGAATTGTACAATTAGTGTAATTACTGCGGTAACAAGATATAACTTATAAATGTAAATGAGCGAAATGTCTTCATATACTCATTATAATGTAAAAGAATATTCTTTACTATTAAACTTTATAACTCAAAGAAGTTACAAAAGGACATTCACCTGATGGTATATATACCTATCCATGATAATGATGTTCGGATGATATACACTGCAAAGCATTGTGCGCTACTTACATAAGATGTCAAATCTTACTCCAGTAATTTCACAATACCATTAAAACTCGAAAATATCATTTGATTTTAATTAAACGTCTTTCTAGAACAAACGCTTCGTTGAATAAAAGATGCAATATTTTATTTTTGTTCACGTTTATTTAGATTTGCTTCCTAGTATTTACGTTTTATTACAATTGAATAGGAACTACGTTAAAGTTTCGAGGGGAAACGATAAAGCGGTACATTGACTTCGACAGGCAGCGTGCTGACATATGATAAATAAACACAAGGCGACTATCTCATTGTTCAAACGTTTGTTCTGCCTTTAAAGATCTATAATCTAAAGTCGACAAGCGCGAAACGTAAACACGCCGGTGTAGATCCAAAAGCCAGCGTCTCGTTTGTCTAGGACTTTTGTTTGAGCTCGTCTGAACGTCTGCGTAAGACAATTGTTGTTCCAGGCTCGGCGTCCGCCATCTCGGAAAATGTGCAACGCTTGTCGAAAGTAAACAGATATATATTTATACTGTAGTTAAAAACTTGACACATACGAAATTAGGATCACAAACAAACTTAACAACTATAGGCAATCTTTACTTCTTTGATTAAAACAACCTGAACTATAAAAATTACTAATTTATAACTATTCCTTTTTTATCTCTTTATTGTTCTAAAAATAACGATTTTAAAAATTTTCATCCGACTGTTAGGAAAAGGAGCTCATTTTAACATATATTCTTTGCATGTTTTCCGATTCTGTTTTGTGGATAACCTTTGTATATAATCGTTAATAAATATTTTTTGTTTATGATTTACATTAAAACATGATGACATACGTATAACAAAATTTGAAATATCTCCTCTATAACTCTGTGGCCAGAAAAATAGAGGTCCATTAGTCACTATTATAAATGATCCTCAACGGACCTTCTACATGCCTAAATGGAGCCTAGTTTATAACAAACAACCGGAGGAAATATGAATAAAGCGAGAATACTTGTAAAGGAAATCACTTAACCAGGCTAAGCTCGCGGACGTGGGTGATTCATTACTTTGCTTTTAGACTAACTTAAAAGGCCGCCCAAGTTAATTTATATCAATATTTTATACATTCAACCGAAATAAGGTCGTCCATTTTAAGTCAGTGTTACTTAAATAAAAAAATATTGATTATATCACATATATTCAAGCAACATTACTTTAACAACGTAAAACTTTTACTTGTAACAAGAGACGGCGCCCTTGTGAAAATGGCAACGAAAACTACATCACCATCATTCATATAGATGATGTATATATATAGAAAGACTTACAATAAATATTTTGATGTTTTACAGATGTTGTTTACAAGCCCAAATAGCTCTGTTTGTAATGTACGCATTAAACATCTCGAAGGACACGGGTTCGATGCCGACTGAGCTTTAACTTTAGTGATAGATAGCACAGATAAATTAGTTTATTTGTCCACGCAGTACATACAAAAAAAAACAATGACTGCAGTATAAGAACATAAATAATAATATTATCACAAAAAATCACTACGTAATTACATTAAGATTTTAAGTTTCTATGTAGTAACGTTTAAGTAAGCAACTGTTGCCATGTAGTAAACAACACTGATTTTCAGCTGCCACATTGTTAGCTATCTTATTTACGAGATGCTCAGTGAAGAAAAACATTAGAATAAAACGAACATTGTACAACAACAACAGCTTCCGTAAAACATTTAACATCAACCAACCCAAACTTTGCCACCGCAGCGCATATTTACATTTCACTTTGTAAGAGAAAGCCCAGAGTCCCAGTAGTGGGAAAATTGATAATTGTCGCCATCTCGATTTTATTTGATTTCCATCTTTAAGTAATAATTCCGCCATCTTTACTAAAAAAATACAGAACTGTTTAAAGTACGCCTTAAACTTAGTGTGAATAGCTGGAATTAAGTCAAAGGTAAACAGAAACAGCTATAAAACCTTTATGATGTTATCACACACAAAAACAGACACATGGCGTAATAAAACACTCTTGACTTTAGAACAGAGATGTACTACGGATATAAATTAATACGGGTAAAGGATTCTTTTTTATTATTTTTATTAACTAAGCAACGAAATAACTTGACCTGATAGTAGATGATGCTCTTACCTATAACGATTAGATGTCTATTTGAGACATCACAAGTTAAGTCTAGTTAACTGGTGTACAGTAATCAAATTGAAACACATTTTTAGAGTATTCTAAAAAAACATGTTTTTACCATCTTCTTTCTCATTGTTACTTTACTTAGGTAATATTTTTTTTTATGCAACTATGCATCGAGACGAGCAAGACGTTCACCTGATGGTAAGTGATACGCTTGCCCATGACAACGTAGTGCTAGTTAAGATGGTACACACTGCACCACATTGCGCTCGTCGCCTTGAGACATAAGGTGTTAAGTCTCGTTCCCCCAGTAATTACACTAGCTACAGCGCCCTTCAAACCGGAACACAGTAATGTTTGCACACTACTATTTGGCGGTTGAAATAGTCCCATCCAGACGGTCTCCGGCAACAGGGACCTACCACCTGGTGTGTGGTTAATGAAAAAAAAATTAAATCTTAAGCCGCAATAACAAACCAATTGTCTCCTATAACAACTTCTCAATTTGCCCGTAATAAAATAACATGATATTTACACAATGAAATAAAAGGGTTGGGACGAAATAATTCAAGCAAATTTTCCCGTAGTACAGTTTCGCCCGTGTATTGTTAATTTGTCGTAGCAATTTGAACTTAATAAGGTTCCGGCGCGGAGGAGCAAGGGCGGAATTAAAAGGATCACAAAAGGGTGCCCCCTTTTAGTCTCGGGTCGCTGGTGTTCGGGGCTTAAATGTCAAACGGCCTGATGTGGGCCTGTTTAGTCTGAAAGTCGACTGGGAATTGAAATGTCCTCGCAATTTGACGTCGCCCGTAACAATTACAACGGCGACGGAATTAATTTATATTTTAAATCTTCTTAACTTTAGACGCAAACAATTTATTTTTCTTTTGGATGTTCATCTGGTGGAGATACGTCCATAACCATTTTAGTACTAGTTACAATCATAAACACTACACCACATTGTGCTTTTCGGTGTGGGGCCTAATATTTTAGCTGTAACGCTCTTCAAACTGAAATACAGTGGTTGACCGTCGGTAAGTATACTGGTTGGTCTAAATACGTCTGTTATTTTAACATAGTAATGTTTAAATATATTATCTTCAAATGATTTTACAATATATCCCACTCAAGCTTTCACATCAAAAAATCGCGTTGTCCAAAAATAAATAAAGTATCAAATCGGTTTAGATATAATTTAATTTTAACCTGTTGATGAACAGACTTCCCTCGGCAGTATTTCACATACTAACTAGTACTTCGGGTTGTCGAAACTATTATATTGGTGGCCGAAACAAGAAAAGCTTTTGGCATTTCTCTTCAAATATTCACTTTTTTTTCGCCCACGACACGTTCAAAAAAGGAAAGATATCAAGTGATAATTAAAACTGCATTACATGTAACTATGATTTATTACCTTCTAATTAATACTGTTTTTTTAACATCGAAAATCGAAACCAACATCTCATCTTATAACGTCATATACTCACTGTAACAAATAACTTACAAATCTATGACTATATTAAATAAAAACACTTTCTTAATCTAGCGGCGGTCGCGTACCGGCGGACGTGGTGCCGAAAGGAACTTCTAAAGTTGGATCAACGATCTGGTGAAGATCACAACCGCTACATGCAGGCATTAATCTCTATGTTCTTTGGTACGACAGTGAGCTCTATGGTCTTATGATACTGCAGTGAACGTCAATGGTTAATAATGATGAAAAGAATACAAACGAACAAAGCATTAGACCACGCCCGAGACGGAACCTTTAACGATACGTCTTCTCCAGACACGGTAATTTTCAGGACATACTACCTGAAAAAAAAAACTATAGAGAAAGTGGCTATGGAAACACTTGTATACAATTCCATGTAAAAACAACTTCATAATCACCGAAAAAAAACTTTATAAAGTGATAAAGTTCTATAAAAATCGACTAATTCGGATCGTTTGTCTGGAACATCAAAATAATAACATTTTCTTGTTTCATACAGATACATACAAAATATTTTATACATAACATTTATATTTATTCTATATTTTTATTTAAATGGTGTTTTTGCTGTGAGTCTTATTAATCACTATTTAACACAGCTTCACCGGACTCATGGCTAAAAATTTGTTTATATAGAATATATAAATAAAGTAATAGTATAAAGAGAAATATGAATAAGTATTGGATGAGAGAAGGGTGAAGAGTGGGGTAGTGGTATAAGACAGAAAGGAGAAGTGGGTCTAATCTGCCAGATCATGCACACACCAATCTCAGAGCAATTAATTTCCTTACAATTACTATAAAAAATATGACAATTCTATTTACTTTTAATTCTTTCATTAATTCTGAGTAATCTTTCGTATGTGACCAGCTCTTCTTCAAAATTACATTTTGGTGGTACCTCCTGAAAAAATATTGGCACATTAGTAACCTGTTTATATACACTCCCAGACACATCTATCGGCCCACCTAGTGTTTTAAGATTTGACGGTGCCCAACTAAAAATAAATGTTAGGTGGCGCAATAAGTTTTATTTGCAACAGTTGGATTTTTTTATTGATGTTTCCGATTAGTGGTTCCATAAAAAGGCAAATCTAAACTTTGAGCCAGTTTTGACCAAAAAATATGGATAATCGGCCTGAAATTGTCGCCCAAGCTTTAGCACTTCTGCCTGCAAAATCAATTCGAAATTACAAAAAAAAACATACATAAGGGTGGACCAATAAATCTGCTTCAAAACTGCATTAAAAGTTATTGCTCCACCAAACATTTATTTTTAGCTAGACACTGTTGAAACTTTAAACATCGGATGGTGGGCCGATAGATGTATCCGGGAGTATATATTATTATAAGCAATATCATTATATGCAAAGTTTAAGTTGTTTACTTATTGCTATATGCCATGGAGATCAGGGGCTTGATTCTGCAGACACATGTAGAAGAGTTAGGGTGATAGCAAGATTTTTACTAACTTGTCTAGCTAGCTACTATCTTTATATTGTTAATCTGCTAACAGTACTGTCATTTATTTGTCAATATAAGCTAGAGGGTTCTAGACAAGCACATTTGCACTTTTACAACCCCATTGTCACTTAATATCATGTGAAATCATTTGTTAGCATATTATCCATTAAGAAATATATAAAATAGGAATAATGTACAACTTACATGTGGAAAGAAGTTGTACTCTATCAAAATAATTTCAAAGAATGTTGACACTAGTATTACAGGCCCATTTCTCCTTTCAAACACATCCAATTGCACTGCATATTTATTATCAGGTAAAACAGCTAATGTATCAAATATTGGCCTAGACCCAGGTCCCTTCTTTTGATTAGACAATCTAAATAATAAAATTTCTCCCTTGTTAGTCCCAATAAGGACATCATCCGCATAGAAAAATAAAGCAGTTATCACAGGAAACTCCAAATATAGATGGTGGTATTTATCTGTTTGCACTTTAAATAATTGAGGCGAGTAAAAAACATAATTGGTATCATTGATAGAGTGTATACACTTAAATCTTTTCAACCATTCCGATGGGCAGTTGATTAGTTTCTCTGTTACAATATTATCATCAGTAACATTTAAAATCACACCACATAAAGTAAACAAGTAAAGTGTTTTACTACAATACTTTATATCTTTGATATAATAAGTACTACTGAAAAGTAACTCGGATGTAATAGTTTCATTATTGAGGTTGCATTTGAATACATCTCTACAACAATAAAAATACAAAGTTTCTTCAGATAGTACAAAGTTCTGTGCGTCAAAGTATTTTTCTGTCTCATTACTAGAACCCAAGCACTTCTGTACATATATCCCTGTCCTCGAGAGTATAACAGTCGCTATGTCATTATTTGCAATTTTAAGACAAGTTGTATCTGCTATTACAATAGGCAGCAATTTAAAAGAGCTTGTTTCGTAAAACACTATTCTCTGGGCATCCTTTAATGGCAATAAACCGTAATCTGTCTCATAAGCATGGGATTTATCGTGTTGCAAAAATTTATAAAAATGTTGTAGACTATAATCCTCTTTCGTAACGTTTGCCCACATTTTAAAATTCTTATAAATATAATACCATTGGAGGTCGTTCCCAGCTTTACGCTTTGCTATCCGTGATTTGTATTTGTACTCCTGTCGGCACATTTTGTGCCAAATTTTATCGTTATCGTCTATAACATCTTTCCAATTTTTAGACACTCTTCTACATTTTCCCAGTGTCACTCCATCCGTTTGCATTAATATTTCAATAAATATTTCAGCGGGCAAATAATCAAAATAGTTTCCTTGCTCCATTATTTAAGCCTTATCATTACACCGCGTATGTGTTCGCCAATTAAAAATATTTAGTAATACATATAACATTTATAACTTGAATTAACAAAATCTCTCGGCATCAAATATATCGGAACTCGTGATTTGACATTTAAGTAATAACTTCTGGGGATAGACGTATTTACACTTGGTTTTAAAACTTGGTATCTCCCTCCGAGTATGAGTACTAGGTGTCTGAACAAAAACTTTCAAATATTTCATTGTTCAAAGTTATTTTTCTATTTTCTAGACATGACCATTTGTGAAATATTTATGTATGTTATACACTGCGTAGATTTGACTATGTCTATGTTCATCATCACGAAATGGTTCGACGATATCAAAGAATGTATCATATATCAAAATTTTTCTCAATATGACCGCCAAACTTCAGTTTGAAGAAGACCTTATGATGATGATCATCACGAGTTATCATTTTCAAACAGAAGCTTGGCGGTCAGCTTAAGAACATAATTCTGGTTTTCAACCACTCTTTAATAGTTTTATTTATTTTTATTTTATTTATTTAATTAGGTTCTCCAATAGTACACACATAATAAAATTAGTATAGAAAAATTTACACACAGCTTAATTTCTGATGTGTGTACCAGTTAATGGAGTACAGAACACTCACAAATGCACGCATTATTATTTTATAATAAAACTAAATGAAATATTTTTTAGAGATAAAAAAATAACTGTAGAAAAATAGGTACACAATAAGAAAATGAAAAATACACCAAAGAAACAATTTTGTAAATAGATTTAAGTAGTAATGAATACATTATTATAATGCTAAATGCTTGGCTTATATTTTAAATAGGTACATGTTACAGTTATTGCGCGGAGTAGAGACAGTGGCTTTATTCGATAATTTAATATTTTGTTCTTGTAATTATCTTTTCTTTTTTTTTTATTAAGGATAGACTAGTGCTTGACTACGATCCTATCTGATGGTAAGCGGCGATGTAATCTAGGTGGTAAAGCGCACTAGTCTAGAAGAAGCCTGTTCACTCTTTTTTTGAAGACCCCCACATCATACCTGGACGGAAACACTGACGCCGGCAGACTGTTCCAGTCCCTCGCTGTACGCATTATGAAGGACGAAGCGAAACGCTTAGTCCTAATGCGCGGGAGATCGACAACGAAGGGATGGATGCCTGCGGTGTGTCTGTACGTCCGATGATAAAAGGGCGAAGGCGGTATTAGATCATGCAGTTCTTGAGCACACTCTCCAAAGTGCATTCGATAGAACACCGAGAGACTAGCTACTCTACGACGGTGACCCAAGCTATCGAGTTTTGCAAACTTATCTGGAGGATCGTGAAATATATCAATATGCGGATCATCTTTGCAAACTATATTATATGTAACGCACATTCTGGATATGGGCCTGAGAACCTAGATTGGTTCTAGACGGTGGAGGACAAAAAGTGTTTGTTACCGGGTTTTAAAAGGAACTGAAATATTTATATTAGATAGTAACAAATTGCATTCCACATCAGAGTTAACTATTTTATATAAAAATAGTTATCATTTATATTAACGAAGCACTTAAAGTTACGTAAGCATATTTCAATGAATACTTCAAGTTGTTTTCGTTTTGTTCTGTTGATTTTAGTCTTTACGTCATATTCATAAGGTTTATTTTCAAATTCCATATATATTTGCTCGCCATATCACAATGTTCGTTCGCATACTCCTCCGAAACGGCTTGACCGATTCTGATGAAATTTTTTAATGCATATTCAGTAGGTCTGAGAATCGGCTACTATCTATTTTTCAAACCCCTAAGTGATCAGGGTTGCCCACTCCGAAAAACTTTTTTTATTTTTTGGATATATTTTTTTCTATTTTATATTTTTATTATGTGTCATCAAAAAATACATATAACCCTAAATTTTCACATTTCTATCACCAACTCCTGCTTTTTAATAGTCATTTTAATATGTTTTTGTCCCGCTCGATATCATCAATTATACATGGCCACGTATCAAATCGCGTGGCGATAATGGTGTCTACCGGTGTCACCTCTCACCAGTACAGTAAAATTGAAAATTGAAAATTGAAAATGGAAAAATGGACTATGGAAAATGAAAAATAGACTATGGAAAATGGAAAAAGGAAATTGGAAATTGGAAATTGGAAATTGGAAATTGGAAATTAGAAATTGGAAATTGGAAAATGGAAAATGGAAAATGGAAAATGGAAAATGGAAAATGGAAAAATGGACTATGGAAAATGAAAAATAGACTATGGAAAATGGAAATTGGAAATTGGAAATTGGAAATTGGAAATTGGAAATTGGAAAATGGAAAATGGAAAATGGAAAATGGAAAAAAGAAATCTGACATCTGAAATCTAGAAACCAGAAACCAGAAACCAGTAACCGGAAACCAGAAACCAGAAAGCAGAAACCAGTAACCAGTAACCGGAAACCAGAAACCAGAAACCTAAAACCAGAAACCAGAAACTAGAAACTAGAAACCAGAAACTAGAAACCAGAAACCAGAAACAAACAAACAAAAGTTCATATTAAATTACAAGCTTTCACTGCTGTCTAAGCAATGTAGGTGCGTTCGTAACACTAAAGAGTCAATTTGCACTTTATTACAGCTAAACAAAGTTCAAATTCAATTATTCTATCAAAACGGTGTGCGTATGCGCGTCGAAGGATCTAACGCCGCGTCGAAATTAAAACGAATGAAATAATAACATAAATAGTCACAAAATGGAAGAGCTAAAGATCCACCATACTGATTTTCAATTAGGTCGGCTTCGCGATATTATTTTATTTGTTTTAGTTTCGGCGCGCGATATAAAATGCAATTCGTTTTCACGTCAATACATCAGTCGAGCACAAACCGCGTTACCATCTGGCGGACCTGGCAGACTACATTCTGTCAAAAAGATTTGGAATGTGACTGTTATTTGTTCCTAAAAAATTATTATAGTAAATATATCTTACGTACTATAATTATAACTTTGGCCACTCTTCTGGAACCCACTAATATTTAAATATTAGTTACTAGATGGAGATATGGGGACGATAGCTTGTATGGTTAAGAGATTCGGGAGCGCAGAGAACTTCGTTAGCCAGGAATGATCAAGAACGTAAAAGGATCAAACGTGATAAGTCGAAAAGTAATAAGTTATAACTAATGGTAATGGTAAATTTATTTAGCAAACAATGGAATTTATACAGAAAAGATTTGACAGTAAAATTATAATTTTTCTAGTTTGATAAAGATTTAAAATTAATGGAATACTGTATGCAAGGAGTTTGTAAGCTATAATAATATGCCGCTACAGACATATATGGCGCTGAACCCCACACACCGCCCTATCTCCAGGGTGACGGTTCAGTCCAGATTTTTTTCCGCTGGCTATTAAATAGGTAAGAACAAAAAACTGCCACATTCCAATTTTTTTGACAGAACGAAGTCTGTCGGGTCAGCTAGTTATAGTATAAAAAATACTTCAACGTATTTAGAGAGAGAGAAGCAGCATAATATCGCTATCACCATTAGCAACTCGCAAAAGCAATGTTATTATTAATAATATCTTTTTTATACACTATTTTCATTTCCACGTTAAATGCCACTATTCTTGAATTGTTAGTTTATTTCACTGTTATTAAACTCAAAATGTATGCACTATTTTGTGCATTTGAAAATTCTGTTTAATAAATAGTTATGTAATAGATTAATGCCTCTTTTTAGTTTCTTTTTGAGAGAGCAGACATTTTGATACAATTTAAAATTTGATAATCTGTATTTAATAAACATTTTATAATGGTTTATGAAATATTACTCGTTGTGAGTTAAGCTCGCTTGTACCATTCCATTTCCGTGTAACGTTAAGTAATCGATTTTAATCTTTTTAAAGCCCTTTGCACAGGTGTCGATTAAATTACCATCAGATAAAAGTACCAAAGTACTAGTACTAAAAAAGTTTCGGTTAAAGTTAAAAAAATAAAATGTATGCCAATATTTAATTAATATACTTTGTTATATATTTGAATATTCAAGTATTTTGTAATGCACCACACAAACCTTTCTGGATTTTAAGATAGTCCATAATAATAAAATAATAAATAAAACCAACAAATGCATTATATTTATTTAACAATTGATTCAAACATTGATTGAAAACAGTAACATGAAAAATTTCAGGTAACAGGTTTTATGTGCAAAATTGTAACAGGAAACATCAAACTACATTGAATTATTTTTAAGTACAATATATTTAAAAATATTTACCGTTACGTTGATGATTTAAAAATGTGATAGTAAATTATTATTATAAATTAAATTATAAAATCGATTGTAAAATATTAAAAAAAGTATGCAATGTCAAAGGAATGATTTATAATTATAATAAAAAATCTTAATTTCAAAAGTTTTACGAAAAAATTCCAGGTATAAATAAAATAATAAACAGCTCACTTAAATAAAACTGCTGAGTCTTCTCCCACAAGGAGAGAGCCAAAGCCTTTATCTAGTTTTGTCTATTTTGATATCTATAAAAAAAAACTGACTCTGCAGTTATATCTATGCGCAATCATGTCTATATGATTCTTTTTTAAATAAATTTGTCTTTTAATAGCTTAACACCCATAACAAACATAAAATTAACAATTATTTGATTGTTGGTGTAATTAATATTGAGAATGATTTTAATAAATATTAAAAAATTATTTAAAGTTAGGAACTTAACTGTGTTTTCTGTGATGAACCGTTCCGTTGTTTGTATTATCTTCAGATTTACAGACTATTTAAAAGTGATTTGTTCATTGGCATATGTTTTATAATTAACATAATACAAATTCAAATTGTTATAAATTAAACGTAAATTACAATTGCCTTTTAAATGTATTAAATATTAAAACATGTAATATAAATGAAGACATCATTCCGTTTTGTATATTTTTGTTCAAATCAGCGACTATACTATAGACATTACAAAGCTCCAAAAGACATACATTTTTCATATATATAACTACATTAGTATCAATAAATTAAATCTTGTAACGTAATATCTTGCTAATATCCCAGAAAACTGAATATAATAAATCGTTCTTAAATATAGAACATATTGTCATGTCCAAAATAACCAAAACTAAATCCACCCAATACAGTTAAAACTAAATATAACTTATGCATTCATCAGTATATAGAAGAAACACGCGATTCAATGAGCTAACACTTGACACCTTATTTCATATATTAAGTGACAATGAGGTAGAAGATAGTGAAGCGTGCTCATCCTAATACCCCCGCTCATATTTTGACAACCGAAACACAATTTTTAAAACATGATGTAGCTAACCAATCAGGTTCGAGGAGTCTACTTGGTTGTTGTCAAATTCTACATTCGGTCCCCGAAATCGAACCAGAGACCACATAGTAATAGGCAAGCGTTTAAGCGCTCAGCCATGGAGGCAGCAATATTACAAGCAAGTTATAATTGATTATACTCTATTACTTAAATATAAACAAAGTTAGAATTTAATTTTAACAAAAAATATGATGTAGCTCAAATTGAATTTTATGCTGTGTAAAATAAAGACGAAAATAGATTGCATAATGACAAAAAGTTTAATTGTGCTTGGATTTATTATTATATTGCTTGTATATAAAAGTACATGAAGACAAAATATGTATACTATTTGTATTACCTTCATAAGATAGTAGCTGAGAGTTTTGTAAATAAAATCTGTAATGTGAGGTCACATGTGAACTTTAAGCTATTGCTATTTAGAACTCACCCGGCTAGTCACTATCATATTGTTAATCAACTTCACAACAGCCGAGAGAGCCGGAGTATTCTGGGTGATTACCCTCACTATCAACCATCATGTGAAATCAATGTTAGCCCATTATAATTGAAAAAATCTAACAAATGCAACAATCCATTATTTTATATAAATCGTATCTTTCATCTCTTTACAGCTTCAATGAGATGAGGTTTTAAAAGGATATGACAACATGGATTTGAATAGACAACAATTAGTTTTAACCTTTCCCCATTTTACAACATACAACAATTAATCTTATCGCATATTACCGGAAATATCATTTTAACTTATCAACTATCTTTGAGTATATTTGATGCGACTAGCATTGCGAAACTTCCCATTATGTACAATGTGGCCGGGATTGAGGCCAGGAGTTTGTACCTCTCTTCTGCAAAAAAAAAGAAAAAAAAATCGTCGTTTGAATATCATTAGTCAACATATAACAAATTAGACTGTTTATGGACGAGCACACTTCACCATATTACATTATCATTATAACTAGATGTTAAGACGTTTATTCACTACACAAATACAAAACGAAAATATACCATTTAAATTAATTATTATAAACAAAGGCGAGCTTAAGATTAAAAATAATAAAGGAATATACAACAAAAAACAATTAAAGCGAAAAGTAAATATGTAGCAAGTCTATGGTTCCATCAAATAAATAGTTAAGATATTAAAAAAAAAGTATCGATTAATTACTACCAAGACATATTTTTTCTACGCAAATATTCAAAAAGTTAAGAATAATGAAAATTATAATAAAAAACTATTTTTTGTTAATAATACATTGAAATAGGTAACATCTCAAGAGTATTTTATATTTTTAAGTGACAGCCAATTATAATTTGTGTAATGGGAGTGGCGTGGGGTCTGCTACAATAAATATATAATGACAGGTATTTCGCTCTACCTTCTGTGTGATAGTCAGGGTTATGTGGAGATTTCTTACTACTAAAATCCCCTCGGTAGTCGTCCTCAGCGTTTGGAGGTAACGGAATGACATGTCAGAACTAAAGCACGACCTTTTCGTGGCTATACTATTATATTATTTTCCCGGGGACTGCTCTTTGCAATTGCTCAGCTCCCTCTATGTGTTATCTCTTTCTAATTTTCAAAGCCGAATTCGTGAAAGTATTACAAAAAAATAAACATTTACGACAGCAAAGCAACGTGTCGAAGCGTGCACGAATGGTGAAGTAACTATAATGAAAATTAAAGACTTTTTCAAAATAATACTTTTATTCAGATGTTTAAATCATGAAACAGTCTTAGCGTTAACAAAAATAACAGAAATGAAGATCTAAACAAAACATTTCGAATTATATAAAAAAGATAGGGACCAAACTATAAAATAGTGTCTTTTATAAATAATAATCTCATCACAATGTCATAATCAAGAATATTAAAAAAAATAATACAAAATAATTTATCCATCACATTGAAGTAGAAAGTGTATGTGAAAAAATACTTTACACGGAAATAAAAAAATAAATAATGATATTCAATATGGCCGTATCTTTAAGTTATAATAAATAAGTCGACAAGCACATATTAAGTACGTGTAACGAGTAATAAAATGAAGAATACTTTTTTAAGTCTCCTTACCCCAGTAATTTCTCTTAATGTCAAATTTTTGCACAGAACTGTTTGACGGCAGATACGACTATATCGTCGTTGCAATGGTACCTGGCGTCTCTGCCACCAGAGTTCTACCACTATTTTTTAGTCGTATCATAAGGGCAAAATCCCAAGAAAACGCCATTAAAAATTAGGTAAGCGATGTGTGAGATAGTTTACTACAAACATGTTTGAATATTTCGGGCACTTTCTCCAACTGCGTACCGTTATTCAAACTAATCCCGTTACCAATGGGCGCCGAAATCGAGTCTTTTCTCGATTCAACAACAATCGGATTGTCGTCGCTATCAAATATAATCTCAGGATCGTTCTCTATTATCTCCTCTATAGTCTCCCAATCGGTGTGTAACTTTTTATTAGTGTGGCAACACTGGCACATGCCATAGTCGCACTCTTTCTTACTCATGTAGTACTCCGCATCGTCGATGATTGTCCTATCATCCTTTCCCACTTTCATGGGCACGAAAATCGAAAACTTCCTAGCGGAATACTTTATTAACTCCTCAACGTTATCGTCTCCGCCATTATCTGGCCCCGATCTCCAACACCTGTCACAGTCTACGCCTTGACCGTCAAGAGAACATTTCCGGCTTTGAGACGGCGAAGCGGAAACGTCAGAGCTTTTACTCCCTAGTGTTACCATACTAGATTTTCTTTTTGCCTGACCTGTCATAGTGATTGATTTTTTCGTCGTCGCCCATCCAAGAGAGCGCTGCACCGCCATTTTCCATTTAGTGTACCTCGCGTCACGGTCTGTAACAAATTTTGGTATTAATACAATATCTCAAATCAGGTACCTAAAATAAGAAAGTTATAAAGTACGTTACAATTCATAATACAGCGGTTTCAGCACTTTTTCGAATCCGCCTGACTATTTACCACATTCTGAATATAAATCTGCCACCTTATACACGTGCATACATCGCTGTGTTCCATTGTCAACATAGGACAATCGGATTATTCTGGGCGAGCACAATTTTCTATCTACGAACACTATGTCACTTACAACCATGTGAAATTGAGGTCTAGTTCCATAGTGCCCATAGTAAAACAGTACGACTATATGGTCTTAAGATTATGAATTGTTATTTATGTATGAGTCTCTTTTTTAAGCGACAGTAAATAATATGATTTCTTTGTTGTCGTTGTCAAATCAAATGAACGTTTATAGTACGCACTGCAGAAGTAGAAAACGTTCACTAGGTAGTAAGCCAGAACGGCGAGAAGGCTAGGGAGGAATATGATTCTTCCTGGGAAGTACTGCCTAGGCATTCCGTTAGAGATCCCTGACAATTAGAAATTCTCATAACCTTAAGCTCCTTCCATAACAACGATGTTGACATAACATATTGTGAACATATTGTGATGTGTGTTATGATTTCTTAGTTATAAAAAGACTCATTTACCATCATCAGTGGTAGTGGGAAGGAAGGTATCGGCGGGCGTGGCGTGGTTCCGCCACTTTTCGAGGCTCCAAACGCCGCACGAGTGGCCCGCCGCCACTGCCGCGCCTAACGCCGACATGTCCCATGAGTGGGCGCGCACTACACAATGAAAAAAATATTGGAGACATTAGACACAAATAACTTCATGGGTTATTAAGGTACGTAATGCTGTGGATAATATACACTGCTCCGCATTGTACTCATATCAAAGCCGAATACTCACATACTGGCATCCCGATCAGGTCCGCTTGGAGCTGCATGAGTAAGTCGTTAGACGTCATCTTGCCATCTACGTGGAGCTTAGATAACGGCATGCCGCAGTCTTTGTTCATCGCTTCTAAAATGTCCCTAAAAGTATAATAAAATACATTATTTGTCAAACTGAACACTCACCGCTTGCCTTGTAACACTGATGTTCAAAGTTCGAATTCAAAATCTCTTATTATATAGTGAAGAATATGGTAGTTTTCATGCCCACCTGGCAATTTTCTGCCATAACAACAACGCTCTATCCGGCTATCACTATTTTATACTGATGTAATACCAGAATAAATTAAAAGTTCTTCATAATTTGTAACATTTTGGGAGAAAACCGAATAAAGAATTTAGTTATTTATAAGAGACCTTGAGTATTATGGGCGAACTCGCTATACCATTCACGGCCTTAATATTACTTAACATCACGAAAAATTGGTGTTTAATGTTAGCCCGTTGGCGATAAAAAGAATCCGGAAATATCATACAATTTTGTTATGAAATTAATTTACATAATAGATTCAGAAATAAATATATAATTTAATATTACACTTACTTTAGAAAGAAGTAAAGTATTTTCATTATTACTATCTACTTTATACTAATTTATCAAGGCGACAGAAGATCATCATCATCATATTTAGCTTATCATCTGGTGAACCCTCTGCTTGTCTACTCACACACAAAAATAAGTTCATAGACTCACCTAGTCTGAAAACAAACTGCTTCTAATGCAGCTCTTATGATGTGATTCTTGGTCGTGAAAGCGGTCAACCCACAGATAATACTGAAATAAAGTTATTTTTACTCAAACTAGTGACAGGAGGTCCATATTGCAGTAAAGGAACGCATGTTTCGAAAGTGTAAATATTACTGCGCAATAAAGTTACTAAATTTACGTGACAACTATGTTAAAATAAGAAGCTCGCATTTGATCCCTGTTAACCTTGAGCTTCCAGTCCACCAAGACTCGACCAAGATAGTAAATAAATTGACTTAACTCTCTCCTTGTGGGGCAAAGCCTCCGCATTAGAAATATATATCAGTAATAAAAATTCTTATAGGAGGCTACGGCTACCTGCGCTGGATCAACACTCCCATCGACACTGGTACAACTGCTGACTATGATGCTGTTTCTAGCATTAGCAATCCGTGAGTGTGTGCAGTTTTGCATCATCAACCGTTCAATCTTTTAATCAATCTGCTCCAAAGATGCAACTCACCCGCGAGCGTCTTTTCTCCAGTACGGCGCGTACAAACCGCTGAAGGCCGGTACGAAGTAAACGTCACCAGTGGAGAACACCTGGCCCGCAATCTGCTCCGTGTCTTTAGCGACGTCCTTTATAAGCTTCAGGTTGTCACGCAGGAACTTCATGGCACCGCCAGCAACCGCAATTGAGCCTGAAAAGAAAGTAGTGTGTGGCGGTTGTTAGGATAACATACACTGCATTATTGCGCTTTATTGCGCTCGTAGAAGTCGCTACCTAAACGATCCCTGACAGCAGATCAATTTCACCAGCTTAAAGTTAAGGTATACAATATAATAACTGCCACATTGTCTTTGGCTATAAAACTTACCTTCCAAAGCATAAACAGGGGGTGCATTTGGGCCGAGTTTATATGCAACTGTGGTGATAAGCCCATGGGTGGATTGCACTCTCCTCTGCCCGGTGTTGTAGAGGAGGAAGCATCCACTTCTGTATGTGTTCTTTGCTTGACCGGCTAGAAGACAATTTTGTCCAACCAGGGCAGCTTGCTGATTGCCTAATATCTTTAAGAAGAAATAATAATCATCATCAATTATTAATTTCTGTTTAAAATTTTCAAACTAGTGAATTTACAGGGGCAACGGGACTTAATTTTTAGTCTGTCAAAGCAACGAGCGCAATGAGTTTATGGTCAGGCGTATCACTTACCACCAGGTTAACGTTCGTCAATTCATTTCATAGCTTTGTGGAATTAAAATTAAATTACTGTACCCCTGATATTGTAATGCCGTCCAGTATAGATCCATCCTTTACAACTCCGTACAGCTCCGAACTACTACGTATCTGCGGTAGTGAGTCTCTGTGTATACCAAAGAGCCTGAAACAATTTTGTGTGCGTGATTAAAAAAGTTTCACAGAAAACAAACCACTTTATATTATATCTGCCATTTTAGAATAATTACAATATCGATAAAGATTTTGGTACAGTTCATTACTCACACCATAAGAAACCGTTCTTTTTTCGGCTGTCAATCAGATTTAAAAATGGCTCAAAAACAACACTGTGCTTAAAGTGTGTTACTAGCCTAGTGTTGCCAGCCTAAACAGTTTCCATTTTTTAAATACACATAAATTTGAACCTTACCTACACAGCATTGGGTCCCAGTTCAAGGTCTCTAGGTCCATCAGCAATGTTCTGGATGCGTTAGTCACATCAGTAATGTGAAGACCACCTTGCGGACCTCCAGTTAGATTCTAAGAACAGAAACCATTTTTATAGAGGTCTTAATAAAATTATTTTAAATTACTGATTCTTTATAAGATTCTATAAATATTTCTTCATAGCAGGTATAACTTAAAGATACATTTGTGGTAATTGTCACTAGTTGATGTGAGCTGATGATGATACTATTCTCATTAAAATTTCAACTCACCCAAACAATCCATGAGTCGACAGTTCCAAACAACAGCCGCTTATCACGGCTAGCTCTCCTGACCTCCTTAATGTTGTCTTTCATCCATCTCATCTTTACGGCGCTGAAGTACGGACTGATGGGCAGGCCGCTGATGCTCTTCAGGTAGTTCTTATTCCGATCAGGTACTTTGGCCAGGATCGCGTCCACCGTACTGTCAGTACGTATGTCGTTCCACGCTGGATACAACAATAGGTTGAAATTATGATCCTGGTAATTGACTATCAATATAGTTTTTCTTTATTTTAATACGTCTACTTTAGTCTCTACCACCTGATCGCATCAGCGTAAGGGACTGATGAGCTGACTTAAATACTTCGTAACGCTTGTAGCTTTTAAATCGGAAAAGCTATATGAATAAGTACAGGATAAGGAGACGAGAATTCCAAAATATAAAATCTATAGCTCTTCCGGTTAAGGAGACGTGAAAGATCAAAATTAGCACTGTGGGAGGAAAAGGAAAAATAAAAATTACACTGAGAATCAAACTCGTGACCTTTGTGTCCAAAGCATGAAAGCTAGCTCCTAGACCATTCCGGCACATTCTAATATTATAAGGTAATAGAGACCCGGATAATAAGTACAGTACACATGCGTCTTTCCGACTGGTTTGTTTGTTATAATTACTTAACAGTTTTGATATTTTATTGAAACATGTCATATAGTGTGTCTTAGAAAGAGATATTACATAAACCATCTCCATCAGTCGATAGACATTTGTCAGTACTTATTATTCACAACGAATATAGGGTGGCATTATAAAAACGCATAATTTTTATATCATGATATACGTTAAAAATTAACAAACATAATTTTTGGGCGGTTGCAATCTTAACGATGTGATATAATCGGACAAACATCTTACCAATAGCAGGATGCAGAGGTTCTCCTGTGAATTTGTCCCATGCTATCGTCGTCTCTCTCTGATTAGTGATGCCCAACGTTACGATGTCTTCTTTTGAGTAACCTGTACGAACAGATGTTTTACTACATAATCATGTCAGTTGGAGTTTAGATTGAAGACTGGTGGTAGGTCTCTGTTGCCGGAGACCGTCTATGTACCACCGCAGTGACTATTTCACCGAACATTAATATGCAAATATTACTGTTCAGATTTGAAGGGAGTTATAGCTAATGAAATTACTGGTGTAACGAGACTTAGCATTTTATGTCTCAAGGCAACGGGCATTATGGTGCAGTGTATACCATCCTTAACAGCGCCAAGTTATAGGCAGGCGTATGACTTACCATCAGGTGAAAGTCTTGCTCTCCTCGTTGAATTAAAAAAAGAATAAAAATCATGAGTAAGTAACTGTCTAATATCCTCAATAACATTACAACTTGACAATAGTATGATTACCTTCAGGTGAACAAACTATAACAATAGCGCTAGTTAGGATGATATACACTGCACCGCATATTCTTTATCGTCTCGAAATGTACTTTTCGTTTGTTTTGTGTGTTCCTTGTTTCCCTAACAAAAGAATGTTCAGTAGGTTATTGCACTTTCACGGCGCCGGTTTTAGTTGGCTTCCTACATATCGAATTTTGGCAATGTCGATTATATAAGTCATCCCACTCTTAATAAAATCAAAAAGGTTTACGATTTCGACACTAAACTAAGTATAGTTATCGGTCTTCGTAAGTAACATGATGCTTTTACCAAAGTACTTAGCGTACTTTTAAAATTTTAATGAATACATTCACCTTGTTATTGACTGACTGTACGTCTTACAAATATCTTCAATAGCGGAAATGTAATTTTTTTTTTGCATTTTAATGTGATTTTTTTCTTTACTTTATCTTATTATTAACGCATATTTATTTTTTTTCAACTATAATTCGCCAACTCATAAGATCAAATATCATACATATATACATCACCACATGTATATGTTTATTTAAGTAATCATTTATTTATAATGTACTCCATTTCAAAGGGAGGATATAACGTATTATTTTATACTACATACAAACGCAACATTCCTGAAAGCTGAATGCCTAATACATGTATTACCTAGTAAAGTACTCATAGCGCCATCTAGTGTTATAAATAGAAAAGTAATTTAATTGTTAAGGTTTAATTTTTATTAAATCGACTCACCTAACTCAGTGAGCTGTCCGATGGCGTTATCGGAACATATCTTTATGTGATTGATGATCTCCATCGGGTCCTGTTCGTACCATCCCTCCTGAGGCTGCACCTCCGTCTTGTCCAATTGATACGCCGCTAATTCTTCCGAACGCTCTGCCTCATATATCTGTGAATAATTATTGAATATTACTGTTTATGTACATAGTTATTGATTCAACACACACTGATCACAATTTGGAGCGTCATTCTCATTGACATTAATTTTTGTTCTAAACATTGACAATTATTTATTGGTGGTAAATCTCTAGGTACCACCGCAGCTGCTATTTCAACCGCCAAACAGTAGTGTACTGACATTACCGCGTTCCGGCGTAAAAGGGGCTGTAGCTAGTGAAATTACTGGTGTAATGAGACTCAACATCTTATGGGCTCAAGGTACTGGTGGTTTACTGGTGGTAGGTCTCTGTTGCCGGAGACCGTCTGGATGGGTACCACCGCAGCTCCTATTTCAACCGCCAAATAGTAGTGTGCAAAGATTTCTGTGTTCCGGTTTAAAGGGCGCTGTAGCTAGTGTAAATACTGGGGTAATGAGACTTAACACCTTATGTCTCAAGGCGACGAGCGCAATGTGGTGCAGTGTATACCTTCTTAACTAGCACTGCGTTGTCATGGGCAAGCGTATCACTTACCACCAGGTGAACGACATGGACGCATCATCGCTTACTCAATTAAAAAATCCAGATTAATCTAGGTATGTACCAAGACTCTCCGCCAATGTAGACTTATCATCAGTAAACATTTCTACGTTCAAGTAAACAATTCCATACTCAGATAAAAACATTAGTTAAACAACACATCTATTATCTAACCGAGTACAAACGACGAAAAAAAAACTTAGAAATTGATTATAACCTTCAAACTGAGGAAGAATTATGCGATAGGTGATAACTACAAAAAAAAAAACCTAACGAGTAAGTGTAAATTGCGCAATACAATGTTTTAGTTTTTTGTTTAATAAATTGATTACATAAGAGTACAAATAAGCAAAAACACAGTAAAGGAAAATAAAGCACAATATTTTCATATCGTTGTATATAAAAACGGAAACATTTATGTATATGATTAATATTAAATATAATAGCGCTATAATCCAAAATAATAGCTAAACTTTTCTTCGGTGTAATTTAGTTATAACCTTAGTTATAAAAAAAAAGTCTTAACTTATAAAAACAAGCTGGAAAGAAGACGCATGCATCGTCTTACAAGCCGGGTATCTTTTACTTTATAAGATCAGAATGTGCCGGAATGGTCTAGGGGCTAATTTTCACGCTTTGGACGCGAAGGTCAAGAGTTCGATTCTCAGTGAAACTTTTCTTTTTTGCGTTTCGCCTATCCCCAGTGCCAACTTTGACCTTTCACATCCCATTAACCGGAGGAGCTGTAGACTTTTTATTTCGGATTTCTCGTCTCGTTATCATGTACTTCATTTTATCCTGAAAGAGTATCCAAGTAGCTCCACATGTTTAAAAGTTATGGAGTATATACTTCGGCGTATCAGTCACTTTTAAGCCGATGCAATCAGGTAAGAGACTAAACCTTACCGACACAAATATTATTTTTATTTTAGTATAAAAAAAATCATCAAACGTAATTCTCTTATATTCTTCCTGTTCAAATATGACTGAGGCCGCTTTTAGTATATAAAAAACCCCAATAGATTGTTGCAGAAACAACAATAAGTTACTCTTATGAAGAATAGTCTCCTGAAGGTCTCTATGATAGGAAACTGATCAGCGCAGTAAAATGTGTAAAATTATTCATCACGTTATGTTTTAAGATGCATTGATGATTATTATGGTTTATTTTCAAAGATTTTATAATTTGGTTACAATTATTAGTAGCATTTTATTAACTCGGTATTATTAGATCAAAATTTAGCATAAATATATTTTTAACACTTAAAAAATGCTAAAAGTCTGTCTGGTTCTAATTTACTGGTCCGTGAGGTCAAAAAGGCGACCGCTGGTTTAATGTATACTGACCACAAATCTGACTGTCTTCGTTCCATCGTCGATGACGCCGACGAGCGACTTCTTCAAACCGTCGCGTACAGGCATAACGGCTTCTGTAAACAAATGCATCGTTAATATCTTAAATATTACCAGAATAAGTTACAATGCTAATGTAAGATTCACAATTGTCTATAATAATTGAAAAAACCTGTATAATTCATAAACGAAGAAGACTTACTTAAAGATAACTTAGAATCAACCGAGAATTCCAATAATACTCAAATAGAGCTATGCACGGGACGGTTAAGAAAGAAGTTGAATTAATTAAGATAATGATTATTAACATAAGTAAACTCTGTTTATAAATGAATAAAGTATAAAGTTCATGTTTACTTAATGAGTCAGTATTATAATGATTATTCTGTTCTGTTAAAGTTCAGGGTTACACTGAGATATGTTTAAGTGTATACAAACGCAGTTTATGTTCTCACTGTTGGGACTCTAGGCTTTATTTGACCATGGAAGAAAGTCATCCACCACACTGGCCATAACGATACTGTATGTTCTCAATGTATATAACACGACCTTCCATTCGTATAAGTTCCACAGGTAAGTAGTTACTTTATTATTATGGTCGATGATCGCAAATTCACATTATGCTAAATAACAGCAGATGATGAACTCGACAAGACTTCTCTGGCGTTACTGTTGATAAACGAAAGACAATGACGAAACCGTTTCATAATTCAAAGACCAAATGTGACCCAAGAATAATCAGGGTCTCCATTACAAGACAAACCAGTCATCCACTCCTTGATTGATATATAAGTCGAAATAATATTTTAAAATAACACCGATGGCACTACAAAGCGAAAACTGAGCACAAAAGAAATGGTTAAAGCGAAAGGTCAAGTGGATGGAAAAGTTAAGATATGGTCCAGTCTATTTTAGACCTTGGCAGATGGTTTTTTATTAGCAATTATCTAATAATTTTGCTACCAAAGCAAATTGACATTCTTGGACTCATGCCTCCCATGTCAAAAACAAATCTATGTGAAAATAGAAAACAGTAAAATTTCAGCTCGTTACTGATTTCTATAATAGTAACAAAATCGATGACTGTTGATGTTGTGATGTTGATGTTTACGGATCACAATGATCTCACTATCGTTGTGATTAGAAAAAACAAAATGATAAGTCACCAGAAACAGGCAGAAACACGACTTTTTTAAAAACCTTGTGTCTCAAGGCGACGAGCGCAATGTGGTACAGTGTATATCATCTTAACTAACACCAAGTTATGGGCAAGTGTATCACTTACCATCAGGTGAACGTCTCGCTTGTCTCGTCGCCGAAAAAAATGAAAAAAATCATAAAAAGTGACATCATGACCGTTTCCATAATAAACATGATGAATCTAAATCACTCGCTTTTAATTGTAGTTTATCAGACGGTTAATTACCAGCGTGTGTAATTGATGTTGCGTTTTCTAATTATCACAATGTTCAATTGGCATTTTAATGGACGCTTGGCAATGTTTAGTCTACGCCCGTGCGATTATTATGATGTGACATTATTGAATAGGTCGTATTATTATACCATAGTGTTTCTCCATCGTATTGGTTATTAAGGATCCATCTCTATGGATATTAATATTTAGAAGTTTTTGCTTCTGAATGTAGTCAGAGTTATATAGTATTTCTGGAGACCGTCTAGGTACCACCGCAGCTCCTAATTCAGTTCTAAACAATAGTGAGCAAACATTACTGTGTTTATTGAAAGTGTTATAGCTAGAGAAATTACTGGGGTAACGAGACTTAACACCTTACGTCGTAAGGTGACGAGTGCAATGCGGTGCAGTGTATACCATCTTAACTAAAAAAAAAACTAGAGCCACGTTATGGGCAAGCGAATCGCTTACCATCAGGTGAACATTTCGCTTATCTCGTCGCTGAAAAGAATAAAAAAAACAATAACTTTGAAGCAATATACTACATAACAAAAATGACTAACTACTACTACAGTAGTAATAATTTACTACCAGATAATACTGAATATTGTTGATAAGCAAAGTTGTAAGTCTATCTGATTTGTAGCCTATACTTAAGGCTTGTAACTAGACAAGTAATTATATGTAATATTTAACCGTTTTACCTGTTGTGAATAGTATCAAAAGACTTTAAAATTTACTCTCAAGCCTTAAGGTTAATAATAATTTAAACAGGTTCTTATTGTAGTAAGTTTTCCTTAATGCCAATAGCGAATGCAATAGTACGAAAAAAATTTTTTTATCGAGACTAGTAATAGATGCAAATTTACTATTTGACAAGATTAAATATTTATTATATCGATTCTAAATTATTCAGGTATCGATTTTCTGACATGACATCAATATAAAATTACAGCGGTTTTGAATTAAAAAAAAATCATAAAGATGTTAAGAGTAATTCAAAACAAACATATGCTTACAAGTTGTATTAAAAAATCCTTTTTTTTTTCAAATTACCAGTAATTCTCTTTATAAATGGCAGTTTCGTTTCATATGCTAATCAAGATACTATTTACCTTACTGCTATGAAAATAAAACTCATATTCAATTATGAAGAAATGAAGTTATCATTTGTGCATATCAAGTCACTAGGAACATAATACTTCGCGAGATCGTATTAATAAAAGACTCGTGCACTTTAAAAACTTGTTTTTCCTGTATATATATAAACAATGTTTTTTACAACCGAATACCAAACAGTATCACTTGTAAATTAAAAACAACCTTTTCTGTTCAACAAAGCGAAGAGACAGGATGTTCACCTGATAACCATATGAATCTAGAACAATAGTTTATTCTAGTCCTAGTAATTTCACTAGCAACTTCTTCTAAGTCGTATTTCCTCATGACTGAGGGTCGTGGTCATCATGTGTGATGAAACACGCGACTACTTACTTGTCAGTTATAATGGAGTGGTGTTGCCATTGCCTTCTCCGTTTCACATACTAGTGCGAGCACGGATGGTCACGACATAGATATATAGGTATATGCAGGTTTCCTCACGATGTTTTCCTTCACCGTCAAAGCACGTGATATTAGTTGGTGTTATACTAACTGCACATAAGTTGAAAAATTCATTGGTGCAAGGCGGATTCGAACCCGTTACCTCCAGAGTAAATGGCGGGCGTTCAAACCACTAGGCTTTCACTAGCTACAACACCCTTCAATTTGGAACACAATTCCACTGTTCTACTGAAGGCCTATGTCCAGTAATAGACAGACGACGACTATTCGGCGGTAAGAATGTCCGCTGTGATGGTAACTATCTAGACGGATATGACATTTTTTTATACAACCAATCGACGAGACGCGCGCGACGGTCACCTGATGGTAAGTAATACACTTGCACATAACAACGTAGCACTCGTTAAAATGGTATACACTGCACCACATTGCGCTCGTCACTGATGCATAAGGTGTTGTCTCGTTACGCCAGTAATTTCACTAGCTGACAGCATTTCAAACCGGAACAGTAATGTTTGCACACTACTGTTTGTCGGTTGAAATAGTCACTGCGGTGTTACCTAGACTGTCTCCAGCAACAGACACCTGCCATAAAGTAAATATAATTAATGGTATAACTTGTTTTTCCTGCTGTTGCAGATATTTTTATTCTTCACTAAAACTTTTAGAAGCAGATAAATGCCAAATATTCTAATGATTGGACGAATGTCATACAAGATAAAGAGACAATTTCGAGAATATGTATATTTCTCTTTAAAAAAATTTAACTGCGTAAATAATATGCGAATGTAAATAAGACATTTTTACGTAAATTATGTGCACCTTGATTCGATAGCACGATGCTTTTTTTTGGCTTCTGTTGTCTGAGACCATTTACTTTTTGCCACCAAATGAGTGCGAATATTACTTTTTACTAATTTGAAGGGCGCTATAGCGAAATTGAAGCCGTGATAGCCTAGTGGTTTGAACGCCCGCCTTCCACTCTGGAGATACCGGGTTCGAATCCGGCTTGCTCCAATGAATTTTTCAATTCATGTGCAGTTAGTATAACACCAACTAATATCGCGTGCTTTGACGGTGAAGGAAAACATCGTGAGGAAACCTGCATATCTATGTGATGAGCATCCGTGCTCGCACTAGTATGTGAAATGGAGAAGGCAATGGCAACACCACTCCACTATAACTGACAAGAAAATCGTCGTGTGTTTCACGACACATGATGACCACGACCCTCAGTCATGAGGAAATACGACTAAGAAGAAGAAGCACAAAGAGATAAGCACAATGTGATACTGAATATATCTTAACTAGCGCCACCTTATGGGACAAGCGTATCACTTACCATCAGATGAACTCTCTCGTCGCCTGAATTCAATTGAGAAAAACTAAGATGATATGTTGATGATGATGAAATAATACGCAACGTCACTGTGGACTTTATAACCTATGAATAAACTAGTAAATACTTTTATTATCACATTCACATAACCGTTCGTGCGATCGTTAAAGCCGGTTGATATCAGTGTTATGATAACACTGTCTAAGCCACGATAAAAGAGATTCAAGTATAATCTTCAGTATTAGAGAGTTATTTTCCATTATTAATATAACAATATCATTGTGAGCGTTTTGGATCTATAAGGGTCCGAAGTGACGCGGGTTCAATCCCCACCGAGCATAGTAATCGGTTTCCCAAGAAGTTTTATGAACAAACCAACTCACTCTTGACCAGCATTATAGAATACAAAAGAATAGAATAAACACTTGATTGTACAGCAAATAATATTGAAATTAACAAATACATAACTTAATATACAATAAATGCACAATGGGCGGTCTTATCACCCTAAGCCATTTCTTCCAAACAACCTTTGGGTGGAAAATATCTAAAATAGTAATATAAATAAATAAATGTAGTATATACGATATATGGATGATAAACTTCTGAGGGCTCTGCGCTGTATCAAAAATAAGACGACTATTTATGTTATGGTTACCGAAACTCAACTAACATAAAAAAAAAATCTAGTATTTTTATCTCTTGTTCGCAGTATCTTAATTGTAACATCAATCTTCTATATTTCGTAGTTAGTATAAACATCCTAACTGGCATCACATTGTTAAGGACTATAGTATAGCAAGTCTCATTGCATTGTACAAAAATAAATCAACTTTTATAATATGTATATGTCTTGGACTTTGCTCATATTTTCAATATTAATGTATGTAAAATTTATTCAATGTAATTTGAAACATTACATAGAGACCTTATTTACGTTTATATGAAAAATAACCAAAAATCAATGTCCATATATTTCTAACTCGAACCTACGATCAACAAAGTTAAATTCGATAAAGTAGTAATCATACATATTATAAATGTAATCAGATTTACATATATATTATTATATTAGATAACAATAAACGTTTTTATCTATCTAGATCTGACTTATAACTTATGTGCGGAAGGTCAACGGTAAAGTCCCTAGGAAATCCCTTAGGCACGTATAGTGCAATAAGGTCGACCACTAAGATAGTATTGGTAAGTAACAATCCCATATCTCTAAAAGGTAGAAAACCGTATTTGCGGAAGTAGAGATCTTTTAGGGAATCCAGTTATGTGTCCAACGGCCGATGACGATAATGTTAGGAAAATTACAAATACAAGGCAACATAGACAGGTAAAGTATTTGACCCCGGGAATTACAAAGTCTATCTATCTCCAAAGAATTTGAATATAAACAGATTAACTGATATTTTACTTATGAAAAAAACTAATGACTCATACACATAAATCGAAAATATTCTTTTCAATTAATTCGCAGATATACTTTGACATGTGAATAATAACAATAAGAAAATATAACCGTAATGAAAATGAAGTAATAAAACTTTCAAGGATTTTATCGCGTTATTGGAGACATCAGGACGACTCTCGCGACCATGAATTCTAAGCACCTTTACACAAACGCTACAAAATCTGTAAAAACTAGATAGTTTATAAATGTGAACATATAATACTTATTAACATACAATATCAAAAGTAAACATACGTCTGAAAATAAAGAAAAAAAAAACTAACATATACTTCGTCTTCAATAAAAGAAAATAAATTAAGCACGCCATGATCAATGTGTAAAAGCAGAAAGTGGAGATACAGATTAATACTGTATTTCAAATATAAATATAAAATGAATGTTATAAAAACATTATATAATAACAAGGTTTTTTTAATAAAATATTTATTAAAAAAACCATTCTATATACATGAAACTTATATCCCCAATTAAAGTATATATACAAATCGAATCATACTATGATCAGATTGACAGATAAAAAAAATTATCGTTTTGTTAAACGAAATAAACGAGATGCCCTTCACAATACGACTCTAGTTAAATAATATACACTGCACCACACTCATAGTGGTTTTAAAACGCGAAATATTAAATCTCGTTACCTGAATAATTTCACTACATCCTTCAAACCGGGAATGTTTAGCGGCAAAAATTAGCCAGGTGTATTTTTAATACAACAAAACAATACAGATTATATATTTATCATAAATCATTATTAAATTTTACCTTCGTCCATTATACGATTTAAAACTGGCAACGACACAGAAATGACATTTAAAATGCGGCGAAGGAAAACAGCCGGAGCGCGCTCTCCAGTACGATGAAGTAGCGGTACTGAGGGGGCGCGGCAAGTCACACCCGCGCAAGTCTTATCGCATCCAAGTGACGTAGTGCAGACGTATTACACTAGATTCACATAATTTAAAATAAACAAAGGACTAAAGCAATAAATAGAAAAAAACGAAAACCTTTTATCTTTATTACAATAAAAGACAAATCATGTGAATATAGATTTAAGAGTCGTGGATAAGACAAACAAGGGAAGAGATAATAACAATAGTGAGTTATTAATTGTATAAAAATAAATATTGATATTGAAACTTAAGAACAGGTAAAAACTTTGAAGGTCAGAGCCCTCATTGCCCACTAAACAAGTTTGTGGTAGACGACGAACATGAGGTGATGTTGTGTTTGATATATAGCGAGGGTGATGAGTAAGAAGTTCCCTCTCCCGTCATTAAAAAAAATACAATAGAGACTGTCTCATACGAAAACCATAGTGGACATAACGTTACGTCATTTTTTGCAATAACATAATTATAACGCTTCTGCAATTTTTATTGCCATTTCATATCAGTTTATCGGACGTATAACGAGTAATACTCGCTTATCAAGTGGACAAATTCAATCCCGTAATAACGGTTATGATAAATAACGTTATTGAAACGGTTATTTTTTTGGCGGACAGAAATTTATCAACGTCACTAAAAATTTATATTCCCCCCACTCGCACTACAACACACAAACGTTAAAAACTTTTACCGCCATTTTTACGCTAATAAATTGGCGGCAAAGCCGCACAGATAATAAATAAAACAAAAACTACCATCTATACACTTTTGCCTTTTCAAAACACGTTTCAAATTGTAATCCTCCATTGGCACACAAACGTTCATTCAACCACCCACCATTACGGCACTAGTACGCTCTAAATACTAATTTTAGTGCTAGGTTTTTGTCGTGCGATGAATAGCATCTGGGCTGTAGTGGCAAACGGGTACGCCAACTTTTTAAAAATAGAATACAAGACAACGCGTTTTAAATGTCGTACATCAACTACGTAATACTTCTCTATAACATAGCGATAGTAAGCGATAACAAATTTACTACAGAGCTGTTACACACAAAACACAGTAAACTTTTTTTTTTTAATAGACTAGTGCTTGATTATGATCCCTGCTGATGGTTAGCGGCGATGTAATCTTGGTGGTAAAGCGCACTAGTCTAGAAGAAGCTTGTTCACTCTTTTTTTAAGACCCCCACGTCATACGTCATAAACTAGTATTAGTCAATTTTTTTTATTTGACATAGTGATGGGACAGTTGAGAGGTTCACCTGATTTGAAGTGATACGCCTACGTGGCGCTAGTAAGGATGATATACACTACACCACATTATCATCACCTTTAAACATGTTAAATCTAATCCTCATCTGGTATTTTTAAATTTTAAATATACCTTATCCAAATTTGACATGGTGTTATGATGACATTGAGACTATTGGTGGTGAAACGCGCTAACTTCAATTTCCAATATGAAGGCAGTTACAGGCGGATTCGAAAATTAATCGAATTCAAACCAGGGAACTCTATGTTACAAGGCAAGAAGTATGCAGCTCCTTGAAGAAGCTAGTCTTCGACATACTCATCATCATCAATTGAAATTTACATTTTTTCAACTTCATTTAAACACATAATACATTATCTACTTAATGTGTGCTTAATTTGTTGTAAAACAATAAATTTTATTACTGACAAAGTCGTGATATCCGGTGGTAACATAAATATATTTTTTTTAGAATTATCATAAGTACTATCTTTAAATTGAATATTATTTGAATTATCATATGATATAAAATGAAGATGTAATGATGTATGATTGCTTATATTAATGCCTAACAGTAGTGTGCTAATATTACTATATTTCAGTTTGAAGCTTGCTGTAGCAAGTAAATTTGCTGAGATATCAATCTTATCTTTTATCTCATATGTTAACATTCCAGCAAGTGCCATATTGTAATAGGTATATTACCATCAAATGAAAGTCTATATAATCCAGTTGATTAATTAAAAAGAAGATTTATCAAACTAATAAAAGAATAACAAATATAATACAAGCAATGACACTATGTTAGTCCATCTATAAATAAAATAATTGGCAAGAGAAAAACAAAACATGCAAAAAATCCACAAGGTCACACACAATACAATGTCTTCATATAAAATTATCTGCACAAATATTTTTACGTAATGCTATGAAATTAATGTAATTTTCTCATTTTTTTTATGAATTTACAACAAGTGAATAGTTGAATTCGAATTCATATGGTATTAAATGTGAATGAGGAATATTAAAGAGTAAGTGCCAAAAATATCTCATTATCAATAGCATGGCAACACACATTTTCTCTTAAAAGGAGAGACAGTCAGTGAGATGGTGCATATATAGCAAAGCTGAATGAATTCCAAAAATGACAGCTTTAGGCAAACATTGTGAGGACATCATCATCCCTTTATTCATTAGAAATTGAGTAAAAATTTAATCTGTATTCCCGAGATTTCACTGCCTAACACTGCTTCACTATGATCTTTAATGTTTTCTAATGCCTGTGAATTATTTCTATTTTATAAATACACAATTACTAACAAAGATATTAGTTTTAAAAATATTTGCAGAGTATGTCGTTTACCGCCAGGTTATGCCATAATATAGTTCATTTTTAGCTACGTAAAAATTCCATCATTACACATCAAACAAAAGTGTAAACCCGAGGTTTTATCAAATAAAAAAAAGATTGGAAATGTATATTATATAATGTAAAAAATTCAATAAATACTGAATATGTATGCATTACAATCACCTTTGTATTTACCATCTCTGCATATTTAACACCAATGTCAATGACATACTATTTGCAATTTTAAATTGTTATAGATATTAATTAACATTCTTTATCAAATTTAACAATTAGACCAAGTTAATGTAATTTCTTATTAATATATGTATTTAACTTAAAAATGTACTGTCTGTTTTTTGGTTTATTAATTTATAAACATATACATTTAATATATTAACAACACATAATGTCTAAAAACCCTTAGTAGATTTGTCAAGACATTACATTCTTTTACATGTAATAAAAAGTGAATAGGTATAGATAATTCTGAATTTAACATAAACAACTTCTATTAATTAAAATCCTCAACACGGAGAATAGATAGATAATTGAATATAAAAAAATTAAGAGAATAACCATGGCTTATTACCCATCATGTAATAAAATGGATTATGTGTAAGCTGATAAAGTTAATGAATAAACATACCATTGTCTAGGCACTTTGCAAACAGTATTAGCAGAAACATAATCACATCCACCACAAGACATGTTTGAAACGCTTATGCAATGACAACAGCCTTGTATTAATCTCTGAATGTGGTAAAAGGCAACTAACTGAGAACTACTGAAGGAAATTTTAACGAGAATATCAACTCTTCATCCCAAAGGTATACAACAAATACAACTCCCTCTTTATAAGGAAACTTATTTACAGCAGAGAAAAAGTTGAAATGTCGACGATGAATTATTACTCTTTACTACTTAATAATTGTCTGAGTTTACTTGTTCTTTACTATGTATTTTTATTCTTTTATGTAACATTTGTTGTAATAGTTTAACAACAAAGGTCAGTTAAGGCACAAAGTACAACTGATATATTATTTATCACAAGGTTAAATTGTGTCATGTTTCAACAATGTACTACTTACAATAAAATAAATCTCTTCCAAAACACAATTGGTAAAATATTGTTGATACTGCAGTGAATAACCATATTTCATCAGAGATTAGATAAAATGGACTAAATTGTTAAAAAAAGGAAAAAAATTAAAAATAATATTAATGTAAATATAAGATAAGATAAATATTCTTTATTGTACACCAGTAACAAATTTAACAAAAGAAATACATAAGTCAAAACAAAAATGTACATTGGGTGGTCTTATTGCTCAGGCAGCAATCTCTTCCAGACAACCCACTGGAAAAGAAGATATATATATAAAAAAGTAAGCAAAGGTAAGATAGTGTGCACTAAAAATAATTATGGACTACTTTGATGATAAATACAACAAGCAATAGTACAATAGAATAGAAGAAAGGGCTTAGCCATTTTGATAGTAATCAGTTAATTGTCTTTTGAATGAAGATTGTGTTTTGGACAATCAAATATGGATGAGTAATGAGTTCCATAAGCGAACTGCCGTGATAGAAAAGGAGTATGGAGTAATGTAAATAAAGTGGTTGAATACACAGTAGCATCTATTTTACTGTTTACTTTGAAACTAATTGGTTGTTTTTTTTTTCAGTTTTAATGAATTGAAAAAAACATTTTTTAAGATATAAAATGTGATGAAAAGATAAAAATAAGTGGCCATAGTGATAAAACATTATGCATGAAGTCTAACGAGGTCTTTGTCAAGTAATCAAGAAGCTTTTGACTACAAAAACTGTGATAAGCAAAATTTGGTGATAAGATACTTTAAAGTTACATAAAAGATAAAAGACAGGAAAAAGAGAGAAAATTGCTTGATATAAACCTTTCTTTTTATATGCAATAATTAATGACTCGAAAAAAATATTTTGTTAATCTAATAATATCTAACTAAAAACCTATGTACGTATCACTTCGTATAAAGAAAATAAACAATTGGTAACTAAGTGAATCAGTTTTTTAAGGATTTTAGTACAAAGAAAAAAAATACTTTATCTTATAAATATTGGACATACTTGCTAATCATAATTAAAATGTTCAATGAAAGTAATAATAAAATTATTAACTTTTATAATGAAAACTAATAGTAAGGCTTACCTAAGTAGTTAACTTAAGAAGTTGATCAGAATTTCATACACTAAACACACATAGTTATTGATTATTTACGTAATTTTAAACATTTTCACACTCATAAAAAAACATTCGACAAGCCGAAAACAGTGTGGCCACCCTCAAATACCATTCCAGTATTTTTATACTATCATTGTTACAAAAAAGTACAGAAAATTTTTGATTAAACGACGAACTTTAACTGTTCTAGTAAACAGAAACTATTTTCGTATCAACTAATTTCTGGTAAATAATGGTTTTATGTTCAAAAAAAAAATATGTTTTCTGCTTAAACTATAACATTTTAAAGATAATGTCATTACTGTTCTTTTGCGTAATATCTACTATGCTAGATCCTATTATAATTGTTATAAAAAAACTATTCGCTCGTTTGCCCTAAATAAAAAAAAAGATGTTTCATGGCTGTTAGCACAAGTCATAATACGAATCAATAAAATCGGGCTTCCAAATAATATTGATTTTCTTGCGCTTCAATATTTTAAACTCTTTGTAGTTTAGTGAATTGGTATCTAAGTATGAACTAAAGGTCTATGTTACCAGGTAAAGAAATAAAAAAAAGTTCTAATTCTAATCAATCTGTGCTTGGCACTTGACATTTTCACGTTCACTAATGACACAGAGCATCAGTTAACTTTCCAATGAAGTTATTCAATAAAATAATAAGTAGACATTAAGTTATAACACACGAATTTAATAACATATGTATTTAGAAAAAAATAGATTACTCCTGCAATGTCAACAATTAATAAAGCCTTATATTATATACTTTCTAGGAAACATGAGTTCTGTTGTTTGTGCTTTGAGTCAGTTCAAAGTAATGCTGTTAGTGTTTCCGATGAAGTAGTATTAAAAACTAAAATGTCAGAAAATCATGTTAAATTGACAGAAATTTTGTCTGCATTACTCGGAGACCAGGTAAAATGCAATAGTTATGAATTACTGAAATATTTTCTATTAATTACAATTCAGTTTAGTTAAACAGTTAATGGTTACATTTATTATAGCGTAAAAGTAGTATTACCTATTCAAACTTTTTTAAATAATGCTCGAAAATAGGATTTTACATATAATTTAAATACTGTTAACAAATTATTTGTATCAATTTCAGGTGTTCAGTTACATCTCTACCTTTGATATAATGTGTGACAAGTGTATGAAAATAGCAATAAACAGTTACACATTCATTAAAACTGCTAAAGAAAACTCTGTTCAGTTGTCTAACACTTTAGATTTAATATTAAATAGTTTTGAAGACACACCACTTGAGTTAGAAGAGTGTCATAGTCTTTTTATTTCTATAGACACTGAAAATTGCAAAAGCAAACAAATTTATGATTGCAAACACCTAAGGAAACCATCTCTGGCTGCTGGATTGAAAAGATTTAAGTCTATAATTAACACAAATGAAGCAGTTAATTCAGAAGAATTCCCCCATAAAATTAAAATAGAACAAGACTTAAGAGATTTAAATATGAAGAAAAATCTACAACACAAGTTTAAGTCAAAGAAATCAAATAATCTCTTGGTTCCTATACCTACTGCTGAAATGCTTTATGACAAATATAATAGAAATATTTTAAAATGTAAAGACTGCCTCAAAGATTTTCCATCTCTTTCAAACTTAAGGAATCATTACATTAGAGTTCATGCACCAAAAATTTTTAAATGCTCTATCTGCTATAGAAAATTTGGATCTCAATCAATATTAGAGGCTCATGAGAAGGAAAGTCATTGTACCCTTGTATGTACTGAATGTGGGAAAACATTTCACAATCGGCACACATTAAAAATGCATGAAATTGGTCATGAAGGGGTCAAGCTAGTTTGTCAAGACTGTGGCAGAATATATAAAAGCCATACCACATTTAAAAAGCACATTGAATTGAATGTCTGTAGCCAAAAGACAAGAGCGAATCCAGCAAAAGCAAAGTTTACATGTGATTATTGCAACAAAAAATATACTCAGAAGGTATCATTGCGGGTTCATATACAACATGAGCATGGTAACTATAAAAGTCATGAATGCAAGTGGTGTAAAAAAAAGTTCTGGGCGCAGAGTAGACTAAAAGCACATATAGTGAAGCATACACAAGAAAAGAATTTTCATTGTAATATATGTGGTGGTAAGTTTGTTACAAAAGAATCATTACTATATCACACACGCACCCATACTGGAGAAAAACCGTATAAATGTGATCACTGTGAAAGTAGGTTCCTATCCGCCTCAAGAAGGGCAGAACATGTGAAGAGCCAACATTTGAATGCAACTTTGGAATGTGACATTTGTCATTGTAAATTTAAAACACAGTTGTGCTTGCAAAAACATAAAAAGACTCATTCAAAGGATGTAAATAAAAGTATTAATTTAATCCGTCAAGCTTTTGCCAATGATATCAATGTAAAAATAGCGGAGGATGATAAGATTTATCTTGAAGTATCAGACGAATGTGAGGACTATTGTATAGGAATTACAGCATACGAGAAGCTTTAGTATATCACATTTAAAAAAATCTTAAACTGATTTACATTCGAGCATAAGCTACATTTTTAAGAGAGCATAAAAGTGAAGATCATAAACTGAAAATTGTCTGACCTGCACTTAATGAATAATTTTATACATGAAAGTAAAAAATGTTATCTAACCTCATATATCAGTATTTATTTATTAATATTTTTGACAATTTTAGTGTTTCTCCATCTGTTGATACTTTAACACATATGCAGTATGTGCAATCTGTTTAACTACTGAGTGTTTTTCGAAACATTTTGACATCAAAAATTATAATTACTTATTTATGTTTGTGTTATACAGAAAGTAAATAATTATTACAGTGAGTTTCTCTTTAATTTTACTTCCCAGTGTCAGTAAACTTGTAAAAAATTAGGTATTAAAATACTTCTAAAAATCTGTCTCCTTATGCAATGGCTGACTACCTGCATAGTAAATGTCTCTGCTACAATTTCGGAACCATATGTAGATATTGATTGCTTGTAAATTTTTTTAAACCCTCCTGATTAGTTACCATCACAGACTTATGAGATGAAGCAGTCCTAATACAAATACACGACTAGTAATAATCTAATATTTTCTATCCATTATAATAATAGAATAATGTTCACGTTTTTTCCTGTACCAGCTTTAACACACAGATAAAATTAAAATTAAGCAATTTTGGATTTTTAAGATGCATAATGGCGTCGACGACAATTGATAAGTGTTTTCTTTTATTGCTTTATTTCTGCGAATCATTGTGTTTATGTGCTAAAACTGAAAGAGGATGGTGAAGCGCAGTATGCCTTTGTGCGGCAACACAAGTTACAAGAAAACACTAGAGATTAGTTTCCTCCGGATAGTTTTTTGTGCGTTTTGATCTATATCGTACAATCATAGTGATATTGTTTGTTAATAGATGGAATATGTCAGAGCTATTAGTAACAGTAATGTCGAAAATAACTGCTGTAGACTTTTTCCTCTAATTAACTTTATCCAATACATAAGTTTATGGATCAATACGCTATGTTTAACGTTTAATTTTATAGTAAAAAGTATTAAAAACTTCATTTGCAGTTTGTTTTTTTATACATTATTTTATTAAGAATAAGTTTATTCTTAATACGATGCTCTATAACTAGGTAAACCTCGCCGTTATTGTATTGCAGGTCCACATTTATTTTATATATATGAAAATCTATGCTTTTTTAAACATTGATTTATGGGTATGATCTATATTGTACGAGAACATTTGTTTGCAATCAGTCAAAATCAGCTGTCGTCTGTCAAACTATTTGAAATGATGACGGTAATGTGTTTACGGCGGATATTTTCAGCCGCTTTATAGTATTTAATCAAAAAGTAAATGTTTATAAATAAAAATGACTTTCCTCGAAGATACTTTAATTATTTTGATATCCCAGGTAAGTGACATAATAAGCTACAACATTTCTTACATATCAAAAGTTAATCTTAAAAAGAGTTAGTATTTCAGAAATAGTCATCGAATATGTTTAACTAGTCCACCAATATATAACACAAACAAATTTTGTGTAAATTTTCTGCTTTACATGCACAAACCCGCGCTTGACTGGTGTTATGGTTAAATATCACTCTCCTGAGAGAACACCTCGGAGTAAAGGAAATAATAAGCGGTCTGTTTACGATTAACTTCTGTACAGTTTAACATGCATTAAATTATTTATTATTACAACTCCTGTGTAATGTAAACATCACAGTACAATTTAATATATGTTTCTACTATTGCCCAAAAGGATATAATCAGATTTATGCACCATGTAAGTTGAGAGTGTAGTCAAATATCCGCCAAAGTTCAAGAACATGTCAGCTTTTGTTATTATGTTCCTTTATTGTCTTAACCTACATGTCTTCAAGTTACACTTTCTGAAGTGATTAAACCTACAACTGACCTGTTACTCTGTACTATATATACAATATGTATACTGAAATAAACACACTTATTAAAAATGAAGGAACTTGACAAAATTTCATGTATAAGATTATGGATTATTTAGTATGATATTTCAAAATGCTTAAATAGCCAACACCTAATGAAATTTTATAATATTCTTAATCTAGTTTTTTTTCCAGACTATTTTTTTTGTTGGTGGATGGATATTTTTTGTGAAGCAGCTATTCCGTGATTATGAGGTCCATCACACACTGGTTCAGCTCATTTTCTCTGTTACATTTGCCCTCAGTTGTACAATGTTTGAACTTATTATATTTGAGATTATTGGATACTTAGATTCCAGGTTTGTTTCTTAAGTCTAAACTTTGTTGTCTTACTTAACTGTTCTTTTATAGCTTTTTACATAACCTATGAAATTGCCTTTTTCTATTATATTAAAGATACGACACATTATCGACAAATTTTGTGTCAAATAACAAAGTATTTAAAAATATATAGCAATAAGAAGTAAATTAACTTAATTTTTGTGTTTATGTGGATTGTCCAATATAAAAAAAGCTAACATGAATTATATCTTTTCAACAGTTCTAGATATTTTCATTGGAATTTGGGTCTTTACTCTTTGCTGTTTATGGTCATAGCTCTAATACCATTTTATATTGCATATTTTTGCATCAGCAATATTCGTTTTGGTGAGTTCTTTCTTGAATAACATTTTTTAATGAATACTATAGGTAACCAGCTTTTACAGTATGTTTTTTCTTTTCAGTTTCCCAAAATATTATAAGACCATTGACTATGTTTGTATGGTTTATATATTTATATTTCTTCTGGAAAATCGGTGACCCTTTTCCAATTTTAAGTCCAAAACAGGTTGATATTTTTTTTAAGTTTTATTATTGTTAGTTATTTAAATTTCATTATCATGAATTTTACTAATATTTATACTAAAATATGAAAGGAAAATTATTTATCTTTTCTTAAGTACATAATACAAGCAGAATTTTCACCTGGTGATAAGTGATATGCCAGCTTATAACTATTTAGAGATGGTTAGAATGGTATGCACTGCTTCACACTATCCTCATTGCTTTGAGAAAAAAGATGTTATGCCTCATTTCCTCAGTAATTTCACTAGCTATAGCTCCCTTCAAACTGGAACATAGTAATGTTTGCACATTACTATTTGGTGGCAAAAACAGTAGCAGTGGTACATATCTAGACAGGCTTTGGAAAAAGTTGTTTACCAGTAATAAGATTTATGGACATACTTGGCCACTGAATTTATTGACAAGATCTTTCCATTGCTTCATAGGGAATATTTTCAATAGAGCAAGGAGTTTCGCGTATTGGTGTCATCGGTGTAACAGTCATGGCATTGTTGTCTGGCTTTGGTGCTGTCAACTATCCATACACATCAATGGCAATATTTATCAGGTAAACCGTTTTATTCTTTACTCTTATAAAATTTTTATATTTGGCTTCATAGATTAAATTTATTTAACCCCATGTGAAATTAAAGTCAAGTTTCAGGCCATTAAAAAAATTAAAACATAAATTTTTGTATGTATTCTAGGCCGGTAACACAAGCTGATGTACTATCAATAGAAAAGAAGCTGTTGCAAACTATGGATATGATATTGGTGAAAAAGAAAAGGATAGCGTTAGCGGAGGCCAATAGTATGGGAGGGAGACAGCAATACAATTTGTTGGACCAGTCCGGCGTGAAGAGTCGAGGTTTTTGGACAAACATACTCTCCAGTGTTGGCAGCATTGCCAATCCGCTTAGTCATAATACTGAGAGTAAGTTTTTTTTTCTCCTTTATTTGTATTGTTAATAGTACAAAAATAATTAGTTTAACCTTTTCTGTGGTTACAGACATCGCACAACTCCGTCAAGAAATATCGGGTCTCGAGGAGCTGAGCAGGCAGCTATTCTTGGAGGCACACGACGCGCGCACCATGCGCGAGAAGATCGAGTGGTCCAATACCTTCCAAGGAAAATACTTTAACTTCCTTGGTTACTTCTTCTCACTCTACTGCGTGTGGAAGATATTTATAGTAAGTGTTAACTTAAAAAGTAAAAGAGACAGATATGCAGATTTAGTTGTTTATTTATTTGCTTTTTTTGTTAAACGTAGGTTAAATACGCCTTAAAACATGACACTATAATTTTTTTTATTAGGTTAAGAATGTTTTTTAAATATGTCTTGAGTAAAAATTGTAATTTGAAAATCGTATTCTTTATTACAGTCGACGATAAACATAGTCTTCGACAGGGTCGGTAAGAAAGATCCGGTGACGCGCGGTCTCGAGATCGTCGTCCACTGGCTGGGTCTCAACATTGACGTCGCGTTCTGGTCACAGCACGTTTCCTTCATACTAGTTGGATGTATAGTCCTCACTAGTATTAGGGGATTGTTACTTACACTTACTAAGGTAAGCTTTTTTTATGAACTTGATTTCTATTTCTCACTTTTTTGATGATATGTGGCATTGACGTCCGGAACAGCAATGCCGATGTGGTGGCAAAGTTATTGCATGAGTGGAAGCTAGACAGCGATCAAAAAACCTATCACCATCCCAATTTAATGATATAGTAGTAGTAGTATTCGTATTCAAGCACTAGTCTATGCAAAAAAAATGAGTCCCCAAATCGAATTGGGGCCTTCGTGTTACATAGCCACTGTTTAGCTACTGAGGCTATACTATATATACTATGGAGACAATAATATCAAATCTAGTGCTTCTGTTTTTTTATAATTGTATTGTCTGAGCTAAGCAATGTTGCTTGATAATAAATTTTAACGTAATTTCAGTTCTTCTACAAAATATCATCATCGAAGTCATCTAACATCATTGTGCTGATACTCGCGCAGATAATGGGCATGTACTTCTGCTCGTCGGTGCTACTGATGCGCATGAACATGCCGCCCGAGTACCGCATCATAATAACTCAGGTCCTCGGCGATCTGCAGTTCAACTTTTACCACAGATGGTTCGACGTTATTTTTCTAGTTAGCGCTTTAACCAGCATATTTACACTGTATTTAGCGCACAAGCAGCCGTCCGTTAGCTAGGATCTAGATTTACGGCTACCGACGCCCGTTTTAACTTTTGAGGGTAATTGAAATAAAAAAAAATATTGCGTCTGTGATGCTTTTGGGCGGGAAATAAATGACAATCTGTCAATCAAGTGTAAAATGTCAACGTAAAATGAGAATGAACTTTAAATTACTAGGGTACCATCTTATGTCTCAAGATGAGAACATGTTGGTGCAGTGTATATTATCCTAATACCATATAACAATATGGTATGTTACACCCGCACATAACAATGTGCGGGTGTAACATTTACCATAACGATACGAGTAGGTGAACATTCTGCTTGTCGCCGCTTCATCGTATAAAAATTGTAATTTGTCTTTGAGCGCTTCTGGTGTATCAGTTCAACGTTTCTCTTGTAAACCTGGGGACCCAAGTTCGACGCACATTATGGAGTTTGGTTTATGGCAAGGCTTTTCCGAACTTTTCTGGCTATGTACCATTGTCCTATCATTTATAAAAGTTTGATTATTCTGGGTGTGTGCGCTGCACCATCTCCTGCCTCATTTTCATTTCACACCATATGAAGTTAAGTATTAGTCTTACAGAAAAAAATCAGCAGATTCTTTGCTATTGCCAGCATCAATGTAAATGAAGTTTTTTAACTATAAAGTGAACTGATTACTCGTTAGGTATCTTAAAGTGAAACTTCTCGTTATGTTAGACAAGGTGAACTTCTTTTTAAGTATTAGAATAAGAATTAAAAGTGTACATCGAAAAAAATGCAATTTTCCTATTAAAATTTGCTTTTTCATAGTTAAGATGATTTTAAAAATCCATTTCAAACATGCGTCAAATGAAGAGATTTAAGTGAATAAGTTATAACGAGTTAATGCAATTTTTTCATGTACGAACTAAACTTCAGACAATTGCATTATTTTTTGCAATTTCTATTGTTTTTGGTTTTTGTTTTAAATATCAAAGATTAGATTGCTGAAACTAAAAGTACAAAAGTAAATGTTTCTTATGAGAATTACTCTTAACAAATTATTCTTACATTCCGAATAAAGTTTTTTTAAAAAAGTGTAAATAAAACATTGTCCTTCAAAACAACATGTTTTTTTTTAATTTTAAAATCAATTTGTAGTGCTTAAGCTGCTACCACGGCGCATCGGCTATCTGTTTACCTTTAAACACGATCCCTGATTCGAATCCACGGCCGCGCATGCCTGGTCGATTTTGGATGGAGGTAGTTTTGTATTGAATCCTCAAATATTAGACTCATATTTTAAGTCACCGCCATTGCCGACTTTGCCTGTGTTCCGTTTGCCAATAAATAAGAACCGTCCTTTTCCATCTTTCATAAAACTGAGGCGTAACAATTAAAAAATAGTGTAAATAAAGGATAATCTAAGTCTTGAGAACTGATAGATACCATTAAAGTACCAATTTTATTCTTTTGACTAAAATAGTCTTCCCATAAGTAGTTCCGGTTCGAAGGACTCGTAGATGGTGAAACTATGCGTTTAACGGGACTTAACTTCTAGTGTCTGTCGACGAGCGTCATGTGGTGCAGTATATGTTATTCGAAGTAACGTAACATTTTTGTAGTCAGGCATATCACTTACTAACAGGTGAACGTCTCCCTCGTCTCTGCTTCGTCAATTAAAAAGAAACACAACAATCTATAAGTTTACGTGTTTGCGGACAACATTTATATTCACTGGGTAAATATCCGTTAATATAGTGATAAAATACTTATATCAGTTCAAAGGTTCGAAGTTCGTGTGAAATAGTTAAATCAATCCAATTAAACAGATTTATTTAATTAACACATTTTTATTATCTTACATAAACTATATCGAAAAAAGTTATAATCGAAAAGTTCACTGGAAAGGCCACCTTATAACTTTTTTATAATCAAAAATAAAATATATTCTTTTATTTTAAGAGATAAGTCTCTTTTGAATTTTTCGAAGATGAATTTAAACGCTTAGCATTGAGTTATGTATTATAAACATACTTTAAGTCGATAGTTAAGAGATATCTGTTAAATACCATAGATAACTTTAACGCCATTACATATTTAAAAGTGACACAGATAACCGCTATAACTAAATATGTATTTTATTATATAATTGATAAAATTCACAAATTATTGTAATTACATTTACATTGGTGTTTCCGTTGAGCAATGTAAATCTATTAAAGCGTTCGATGGAACATCGTTTATGTACAAACGAACTATGAGTGAGTGAGAGTGGAGTGATCGTGTCCTACTCTCCCATCACGTCTTCGTACTGTTTCCTGAAGCAATCTCCCACTGGGAAGAAGTCCCAGCATCTCTGCGTGTACATGTTCCACACGTAAGTTTCTTGACCTGAAATATAATACGTAAGATATGCAGATAAGTAAGATACATTATTTGTTAGGCAGGTAGGCAAAATTAAAAACATTTCCTGATAATAACTAACCAGTCGTAATACCTGAGGAAAAATGGCCTCAACTATCTTCTTGCGAGAGAAAGCCCCGTGTTCCAGAAATGTGAACATTAAAAATGCTGTTTATAACAGTTGCGATGCTACAATGCTGACATTTCAGAAAGCAATGGGCACTTGTTGTGATGGTGGTTTCAATGATGATGATGACTCGTGTTTACCTGTGTACTCCGTATCGGGTTTGTTGATGAGATGCATGAGGAAGAACATGTAATTGGCCAGGTTGTGCTCGCGTTGCACGTGCGTGTCGAACCCGTGCGGCACCTGCGGGTAAATAAGTGATGTAATAAAGATCGGAGAGAGTTAAGTTGGATAAGAAAAGGCAATAAAGGGTAGTAAAGGAACCATAATAAATATAACATTCAATATGATATTAAAAACGTTGTACACTTGATAAATATCAACATTTTTATAAAACGTTGTGCCGATGCAAAGCAGGGTCACCCACGTGGTGAGTTACACGCCTGCTCTAGAATGAGGTGTAAAATTTTACACTGGACCACCTTGAGTTTATTATTTCATTTAGAGCGTTCTTAGATGCAAAACAGTAACCTTTGCACACTACTGCCTAGTCTAGACGATCTTTGCTAAGAGAGACCTGCTATCAGTAAACTCAGCTGTAATGATATACCTTGTCAAAGTAGTCCTTGTTAATGCCGCATATGAAGCAGTTGGACTCCATGTCCTCTTTTACAGACTCCAGCTGGTCACGGAGTTCACCGAATGCGTCAATGATAAGACCTAGGACACGAAAATGAATCTATCAATAAATCATGAATTAATGTACATGAAATAAATCATGAATGTTTTAAAACTGTGTCAAAGTCTTTTAGGAAAGGAGATTAACGGAATTCGAACAGAAGGAAGAGAAATTTTGATAGAAACACAAAAGTTCTAGTTATATAAAGGACAAAATTAAAAAAAAAACTACTTTTATTATTAAATGAAATACTTAATTATTAAGACCAATATTTAAATTCCACGAAAAGTACACCTGACCAGAGAGATAAGAGACTCACCCTGGAGGATAGCGAGCAGGATTACGATGATGAAGAAGAAGAATGAGATGTCGAAGATTATGCGGTAGACTTCGCTGTCGTCACCGTCCGGAGGCTCCAGCTCGTCGCCGATGCCTCCACCGGCGCGCACGCCTTTATACAGGTTGAACACGAAACACTGGAAACGAGAATCATTCAGAGATTAACCAACAATTTTTGTTACGTGTTTCACACGTAGAAATGGCGAACAATGAAAATTCTTACCATAGACTTTCACAGAGTTTGTCAAAGCGACGAGCAGGACGTTCATCTGATGGTAAGTTATAGACTTGCTCATAAGAACATGGCACTAGTTAGTATGATATACACAGGACCACATTGTGCGCGTCGGTTTGAGACGTAAGATATCAAATCTCGTTACCCCAGTAATTTCTATAGATACAGTGTGTGCTGTGTACAACTACTAAATTTTTTCAAATGAACTCTATAATTAGTATAAAATAAATATGTATCACTCACCGTGAGCATGTCGTGGCAATTCCTGTTGACCTCGTCGTCCTCCTCTTGTACGTAGAACTTGCGGAAGAAATTGAACGCGATAACCGTGTATATGTAGACGATGATCGTGAGCAGCATCACCGTGAGCACCAGCTGCAACAGGTCAGTGTACAGATTAAAACTAAAAGGTTTCCTAGTGGCGGGTAATTCTTCGCAGGAGTAAATGTACAACTACCGGGTCATGAACGACCAATTACCGGTAAGAGGATTAGTAATAAACGTAGCTAAAGTCTTAAGTTGGCCCTGGAGGACAATGTATAAATAATGCGATGTGGAATAGCATCAAAGTAAACCCCACCAGAAAACGGGACTACCGCTAAGAAGTCTTATGCTGTGTAGTCAATATTGTGTTAAAGTGTGTGTAAGAACACGTCATGTGCATCACCTGCTTCCCGTTGTGTGTGACCGACTGCAGTATGGTGCGCAACGTCTTAAAGCCGACCGCAACATCAAGCAAGTGTGCCGCGAAGAAGAAGTTGTTGAAGTTGCCCATCACCGAGAAACTGAAGTACCACAGCGAGTACAAGAACGAATTGTCCGTTATGGTCACACCCGCCTTCCACACCTGGTAGCGCCAGTCGATGTTGATAATGCTGCAGAAGATAATTTGCGTTAGGTTTGATCTCGAATAGCCGTGAAGACCGACGCGAATAGAAAGGAGCTTAAAAGACGATGGTATTATCTAAAATAAACTCACTAGTGGAAGAATCCCTTACTGCCCTCATCTTCCTGCGCTGAGAATGAAGTCTTCTCCATCCCTAACATATTGGAGATCGAGTCGAAGTCGTAAGTCTCCGAGTACTTGGCGCGGACTTTCTTCTTTACAAACTTATCCCAGTAGTTCACAGGGAAAGATCTGCGAATCAATAAATGCACATCAAAAGAAAGCAATATAAGAATATATCTTTTAAAATATTTAGTAATAATTCAGGTGTTAATTTGGAGATGGTGGAAAGAATCCGCAAATATATACCCTAACTATTGGATAAGGTAGTCTTTTTTATCTACAACAGGCTAAAATTTGATCTTACAATATCACATGGTGTTGTGACAATGTTGACAGACCATTATAACAATATTGTTATGGCAGCAGGTTTACAATATGAGGGTGGTAGTAAGCCAGATTCGACTCTAATACTAGCCAAAGGCCACAACAAAGGCAATATTACTTACTTGGCGGATATGACGAGTTTATCCCAGTGGCTCTTCAGATCGTCGTCTTCGGGCTGTTCGGCAATATAGAGTCCGTCGAACTCCAGCTTGCGGGCTATTTCCTTCTCGCGCTTGAATATCGCAAGCGGCACCTGCGCCATAAAGAGGTAATGACTATAAATTACTTTTTTTTGTATGTGCTTTAAAATGTTTTTTGTTCTATTCTATTATCTAATCCTCGCAATGTCATCCATCATTTCCAAATTTACTAAGGTGTGTGCGTGTAGTGCTTACCTTCAGATGGTAATAGCCGATGAGTATGGCGAGCGACACAACCGAATGCATCACTGCTGCCGCCTTCAGCAGGTGTTCCATGTAGAAGAAGTCCTCGTCTATGTGCACAACCTCCAGGCTGTCGTCGTCATCACCGCCTTCGCCGCTGCCTGAGTTTATTGATATTTAAACTTTAATATAAGAACTTTAACTCTTACCGCTTACTTTTAAGACAGACTATGGTCACTGATTTATGGCTTGTTATTAATTTGCACAAAATCTAATACGCTGTTTTAATTATTTTCAGCAAATACTTCATTTTTATTTTATAAATATTTACTGATATAAAATTTAGGGGAGGGACGGGGGTCCATATATCCTGTTTGGCCAAACCCTATTTTTCATGTTATATTATTTTAACTATTATAGTGGTTGTTGAAATTGTATAAATAAAATGTATTTCGAGTCTTTATTCATAATTTTAATTTGTACCACGACTTTGAATGCCTCTTAGAACAACCTTCAGAGATGTAATAAAGTTAAGTTCATACCATCACCGCTGCCTGAACCGGATCCAGAACCGGAGCCTGCTATGATGCTACCCATTCCGGAACCTTCTCCGCCCTCACCTTCCAATGTGGACACCTACGTAATGAATATGGTTTATCAGTTTTCAACCAGAATAAGTCCAATAATGAACTATACGAGTTACAAATAATTATTAAGGAGAGAGACCCAAAACAGGATTGCTTTTCAAGACTTCTTTTTATTAATAAATTATACTGCTCACCTTGTAGAAGAGAAGCACGAAGTTGATGCAGAAAGCGAGCACCAACGCTACGTACTTCAGGTTATAGAAGTTTCGCGCGAGGAAGGAGACCGCGCGCCGCGTGTATTGCGACAGGTCAACCTGCGCCAGGGCAGATGGGGCGGGGACTTGTACTGCCTGCAAGTTGTAACAAGTTTCAAACAAATTCACTAACAAATAAATGATTAATTAAAAAAAATTAGTCTAATACTCCTAATAGCAGCACTGTTGATTTCAATAGTTATACATAAAGGACCAAGAGTATTCTGGGAGAGTACGCTTCATTACGTCATTTAACATCGATTGAAGTCGAGGCCAGGTTTTAGCTCTAAGAACAACGATCAATCAAGCGGTAGTGTGCAAATACTAATCTACACTTTCAATTATATAAACTAGTACCTTTTTAGTGTCATAGTCTTTTCTCTTCTTTCCATTTGGCATATGCGTGAATGAAACAATTCTCCGTGTAGTATAACAAATAGTGAAATAGCATTAAATTTTGATAAAATATTACATAAAAGCAATAAATAAAAATAATACAGTTAGTTACCTCTTTTTGGAAAGCAAATTATGAATACAAGTGAACAAGTTAAAAGGTAAGTGACAGAACTGGATGGGAACTGAAGGAGGATTTAGTAGGTGGGATTCCCACGTAACCTAGAGTTCCCGACAGAAGTCGGATATCCTTTAAAGATTTCCTCAAGTGAAAAAAACAGATCATGTAATAGACTATGCTGCTCACCTTTTTGCTCTCAGCTTCAATGGCGGACATGGCGGCTTGCTGGACCGCCTGGGCCTCCATACGCTCTTGTGCCTGTTTCTTTGCTTGTTCCCCTCTGAAAAGCAAATACATACCTTATTAAAAATTTATTAACACAATTATTATATTTTCATCAAATTATTGATATATTTATCTATGAATTGTGAGGGGGATATAAATTGTTAATCATTTTTATTTAGATATTTTTGTATGAACGTGTGAAATTTAATATGAACTAGTATTAACAAATTTATCGGATATTAAAGATATAAATTTATGTATTTTTTGCTATAACTATTTCAGTTCAAAACAAATATTTATAGGTTTTTTGAAATTTAAAATAATGTAGAGCGGAAGGTGACTACTGAAGACCTAAACAAATGTAATTTATTTTGAACCGGTCCTAATGAAGATCATTTTCATGATGAATACTAATTTATTTTTGGCTTTAAACCTCTTACAGATAAAAGTCATTACTAACTAAACACGTTTCTGTATTATTACTCACCCAAGAAGATCGATGAGGGACGGCGGCTGTGATTCTTCTGTGTGCTCGATGCTCTCGTCTGGTGATACTTCCGCCTCCTCACCGGAAGAAGGCGTCGACGTAGATGGTGACTCATGTGGCTTTACTTGAATCCTTGAAGAATTATCATATTTTGATCGCTTAATGCACCACATGGGGGAATTTTCGGATAGTGTATGCTTGCATTGTTAATTTGAATTGTTTACGTCCTAATTATGCTTAATAGAATATTAATCTATATGCTGAAATCTCTGTTTTATGGAGATGATGCCGAGCTACATTAAAACAGGAAATCATCAAGTCATTATATGGTCTTTATTTAGTGTACTAAACTACTATTGGATTAATTCATAATCCAATGAAAGTAAAGTTGAAAGAAAATAAAGTACAACAAGTGTAGTGCAAAAATATTATCATTCGTTATCATTACAATTGTATGCCCGCTTCTGAATAAAAGCTTCAGCATAAAGCTAAACTGGTCGACATTTCGGTGCCTATGTCTATCTATGTATATCAAATTGTAGTGAGCCGGATAAATGTTTTTATTTCTTTTCTTTCAGTTCTTGGTCGTACTCACTAAGAGAGTTAGAGAAAAAGTTTTCTTTACCTTTCTTACTACTTACTGGTTTCGTTCTTAGTCACCTTTCAACTCTTACCAACCTCTCTATATTCAAATATATAATTACGGCAGTTTTATCTTATCTACCTGGCAAGTGATTCTGGCGTCAGCAGAAACACAACGCGGTAGCATGATCACAAGTTACTTACTGTCCGTTGTCCTCTTTGGTGATGTCCAGTCCGAATGCGGAGACTTGCATCTGCCCGGTGTCGTCGGCAGGTGGCAGGGCCGGCAGGTGTCTTAATGGACCTGTTGGCAGTACTGATACGTGAATAAAAATTCAGAAGAGAGTTAGCAATTCTATCAATTATTGATATCGTTTACAAATAGACAGAAGGAAAGTGGTTTCGTAATCTTTAAATAAAAATGAAGTGTGTTTACTGTTGTTATCAATCTGGTATAGAGTTAAGAAATTTTTAAGGAAAATGTATCTCTGACTAATCAATAAATGTTACGATTCATTCATTTTAGTCAATATTAAGTTACTTAAAGCGGCTCGTTGTACTTATATGATCTATTACTAATATATCACACTATGAATATAGTATTCAACGTAAATGTATATGAAAATATACTTTTTAATGTAAAAGTCACAAATAAGCTGGTTTTCGAGAAAAAATTAAACATTCATGAATACTATATACCTTTAATATTCAGCGGGGATTTAGATCTACTCCAATGAGAAGAGAGCCCGAGATATAGAGAGTAGAGATTGACCATGTATAATGTATGTAATATAGTAGTAATTTATAAAAGTTTGTGTGGATTTCATATTTATACAAATAAGATTACTGTTTAGTGTAAGCTGCTGACAACACTGAAACAACGCCGTCACCTGTTATATGCAAAAATTTAATTTTTGTTATCAAATAGTAAGAGTTATGTTAACACAATAGTTTAAATTGTTACAGTTAAGAATTTTGATAATATTTGATAAAATTACATCGAATGTTAAGATGTTAAACCTGCTAATTGGCAATTTAGTATGTTGTTGTTTCCCGCGTACAGTCACTGGTGTTATAGTGATGATGATGTTGAAAATATTATCACCACAATTGTTTCTTGCTATTATTTGAATTTCTTTGTGCTTTACAGTTTAAGTTCATGAGATTATATGTTTATAAATAAAAAAAATATTGTGTTATAATTAACAATGGCTATTTGGAAATAAATTTATACAGTAGTAATTAATTTTTATACTTAACTCTTTCCATTTTACGCATAATTTACTGTTAAGTATTTCAGTATGTAAAGCTACGAGATTGTAGTCTTTTGTATAGTTGAAGTGTAATTTTTTTTAAATGCTTGTTTTAGTTTTTTTTTTATTTTTCGGAAGGCAGTGACAGTACGCGGCAGGCGAAGCGCAACACGTCGCGTGCTATAGTGTGTTTGCCTTACTTTGTTGGTGAGCCAGTAACCTGTGCCTTAACTGACCAATTTTTTCCTCCTCCGTCGGCTCCGGCGGGACCTCCTCCGTTTGCGGACCACGCATCAGCCCCAGTAGCACGCCGAATATGTACCTAATATAAAAATTTTTAATTGTACAATTAAAAAAGAGAAAAGATTAAAAACAGACAAAAAATTACAAAAGATTCGAAAAATAGCATATAGAAAATGTGCTATAATATTTAGGTTTAAAAAATAAACTGATTAAGTTAATTAGATATTTGTATGTTTTACTTGCATGTTGTATGTTGTGTAACAAAATATGTGATTGACTTTGCCATGTTGATACATTAACGTGCTCCTCCAACGTTATTTTAAGTTAAAATTAATTTAGACATTCAAATAGATATTACTTAAGCAATTTATACTAAGTTCTCTATTAATATTTACTAAAGAAAATTAATACTTAAGAGTACAAATATCTAGTAAAGTGTAAATGATACATAAACAGGGTAAAATTATTCAAACACAAAATGCGATTAGGTTGACATGAATTATCACTTTACCTTTTTCCATCTTGATTGAGATAATGAATCAAATTTGTAAAAAAAAAGTATATCAAACTAGTTTTAGTAAGACATCTCGGCAAGTGAATGAATTTAACCCTATTTCAAAAGATGAAAGTAAGAGAATTATAGAGCAAAGTAATACATTGATAAATCACAGTAAAAATATTAACCAAACATGCCAAAGCAACTTAAAAAAATGTTATTGGATACATAAATAATTTAACTGTATTTCTAGACCAGTGGCTAACCATTTGTCTAGTATACCAGAGGTCCCTGGTTCGGTTCCGGGTCTTTGTGTTTTTTTATGTTGTGAAGGTTATTTAGTGAAATTGGGGCTCTAGTGTTAGCTTAGTCTAGACAAAACAAAAACATTGAGAAAGTTAAAATGAAGAGTTTACCAATGACTGTGCACCAATGTTTAAGTTGCGTGAAATCAATAAAACATCAAAATGAGTCATTTGATATTCATCTCTATCACAATTGTGTAAGATCGAAACTCACCTGATGACGACAAGGACGCCGTAACCCAAATAATAAAACAGATAGAAGAACATCTTGAAGAAACCAACTGCCAGTTCAGCCGGCGGCATTTGCTGGAGGTCTGCTATTTTCGCCTTTATGTTGGAGGGTGATAAGGATGAGAATGCCGTGGAAATGCCATCTTTGACGGACTGAAAGCCGCGACGGAACGGATCTTTACCGGCTCTGAGAAAGGCAAAAACAAATTCATATGAGTAGAGAATATCCAGCAGATCTTCTATTTTAAACTGCCTCCGTTATTAAGCGTTAGCTTTATAATACAATGGCCCCTGATTCGATTCCGAGGAGTTAGCGATTTACCAAATTGACTTGACGAGAACGATTGTAAACCTGCCGCGATAAAATTAGCGCTGTGTTCTGGCTGTCAACATACGAGAGCTAAAACTCTAGCTCTGTATTTGTTTGTTTCTTCACTATTGTTGTTGATCTGTATTTTAAGTATACACGCTTAACGATTCACAGCATCAATTTTAGTTAACACCTTGTGAAGTCGTGTGTTTTCACTTTCATCAGAGGAAGGTGAAATGAAATTATAAATAGTTTGTCATTTGTCCTTAATACTTAGAAATAATGACAATTTTTGATAATATCTTCAGTAAAAAATTTAAAATGTTAAATACATGTTTGTAGAAACAGTCTTTTTTTACCTACTATCTGTCTACTATGAAAGTTTAATAAATCACCTTTCATCGTCGTCATCCCCCATGTACATGTAGCTGGCTTCTCTATTCTTGGGACCGCCTGCGCTTTCTTCGGAAGCAGCCATCAGGCCGGAAGCGTGCGTCATCTCAAAGATGGCGTCCTCGCAGAAGTTCACAAAAGCCTCCAACTTCTCCTTGTCGCCACCCTCCGTCACAATACTGTAGAAGAACGCTCGTTTCGATTCCTGAAAGAGAAATATTATTATATTTTTAAAATTATATAATAACGTGCAGAATCTCAGGCGCTTTTCTCTTGGTGAATGTTACTTCAAACTATAACAATATTATTTTTAGATTATTCTCATCCCCTTGAGACATGGTCAACATCTTGTTACCTCAGTAATTACACAAGCTACAGCGTTCTTAAAACTGGTACAAATACATGCGAACACTATTTACTTGGCGGCAGAAATAAGCATTACGTGATAAATATCTGGGCAGGTTTTGACCATAAAAGAGACCACGAGTGATAACCTTACAAGAAAAAAATTACTGTTTTTTTATTTGTGACAGACGAGATATAAAAAATGTTTCAATTATTCTTTAATGATACTTTTTATTATAAAATACTGATGATACCCAATATTTGTTTGCACAGCACATTTGGTAAGATTGCCTGTAATTTCAACAAGAACTGTAGTAATATATTACTGTTGTAGAAAGAAACGATCACGTGTTAAGTACCATCTCTGGTCTTAAGAAAAGTAAGTACAAGTAATAATTTTCCATACCTTGATCTGCGGCTTCTCCCACTGCTCGATGTTGGACTCTTTGATCTCGAAGTACACGCGTTCGATGCGCTTGGAGCCGCCCATAATCTCAATGCGCCCAAGGAACGGTTCAAAGTAGTTCAGTACTGAGCCGGCGGTTTCCAGGAAGCGAGCCAGTCTATAAATATCAAAATTATTAACATAATAATGGGAAGAAATAAAACACCAGCAGCTCAATGATTATAGGTTTCATTGACGAAACTAACATGCTCCTTTTTATTCATTAATTCAAATACTTCCACGGATGAACAGATAACACATAAATAGTGAATTCACAAAATGCCATTTGTCCCACAATCACTTCGAAAGTGCGAATTGCAAAAAAGTTATAACCAAGAAGAGAAGAATACTAAGAAAGGATTAAAAATGCAAAATATTGGAGATTGATAGAACCTCTGTTCAATTGATATTAAAAAAGACCTAATTATAATCAATAAAGGTTTAATTGTAACTTGCTATAACATCGTGGCTTCGAAACGGCTGTGTCAATTTTAGACTAGTTTTGTTTAAAAAATGACATAATTAAAAGTGTTCTTTGTTTGTGTTGTGCATCTAAATGAAAAACGAAGAGCTGCTTTTCTTACCTCTTTTTCTTGAAGACTTCCTTTTCTCGTCAAAAAGTTATACTTTTAATGTGTTTTAAAGAATTTTTTTTTATAACGTACCTCGGTTCGTTGGGCATGTGCTCGGAGAGGTTGGTGAGCAGGACGGCAAGGTTGAAGCCGATCTCCTTGGCGGGCTCGTGGAAGCGGTCGCAGAAGCCAACATAATCCAGTTTACCGTCGTGGTTTGTCTCGCAGCACGCCAAGAGGAACTCAATCTCCTCTCTGAGAGAGAGAAAGAAGAGAGGGAATTAGAAAGCCAACCTTTTGTTGAGACCATGGGTTATATACATTAAATCTATACCGATGCGTTATCGTCAGTTAAGTTTTGGTAATTATGCTGGTGCTGCGGCAAAGTCGGTTACATTATAATACGGAGTACCTTGGTTCGAATCCTGAGTTACGTGAGTGAAGTTTGAAATCCATCCCCATCCCATCGAATATCATGTATTTTTTTAAAGTAATTGTACGAGTTTTTATAGGAGTATAAAAAGAGTCAAATATTGATAAATGGACTGTATCAAAGACAGAAAATATTTATAATGAATACATACGGCGTATAACTCTTCTGTTGTTCCATTTTCTCCTTGAAGTCCTTCGGCAGAACCCAGCCGTCGTTGTTCGCGTCAATCTCCTGGAAGCTCGCGCTCGATGTGAGGTCCTTCAGTTTCAGGAACATATCGAAATACTTCAGGATCAACTCCACATTGGAAGCGGACTCTACCAGCGTGTCCACCATTTGCTTACCGATTGTGCCTGCAATGTATTATCATATCCAAATTAGTTAAACCAAACAACTATTACTAAATAAAGAATGATTTCATCAGCTTTGAAGATACAGGCAAAGTAGAATACTTGCCGTTGACAACGTTTCCTTCAAGCATGGACAGCATCATGGTGATCATGTCTTTCTGCAAGTTGAGCAACTCCTTGAGAAGGTCCACTTGCGAGGAATGCTTGGAAAGTTTGTCCTGCATGTGAGAGAACAAGAACAGGAAACCTCCCACCGCGTCCCACAATCTAAGAATAAAAATAGATAACTTTTAGTATTCGTATTAATTACATTTGCTTAATTCTTACTATACAAATATTTTTTAGAAAATTTAGTTTCTTTAAGTCTTAATTTTATTTAAATAAAAAGTACTATATCGATCTATTATCCGTTTTAATTAAGCCTAACGATATAAGAATGTCACCATTTCAATTGATCTACATACGTCGATCAATGAATTTAATAAACCATCGATCGACTGATATGATGATATTAATATTTACAAATAGATAAAAATAGATGACTTTTAGTATTCGTATTATTACATTTGCTTAATTCTTACTATGCAAATATTTTTTAAAATTTTTTTAGTTCTTTAAGTCTTAATTTTATTTAAATAAAAAGTACTACATCGATCTATTATCCGTTTTAATTAAGCCTAACGATATAAGAATGTCACCATTTCAATTGATCTACATACGTTGATCAATGAATTTAATAAACCATCGATCGACTGATATGATGATATAATAATTACAAATAGATAAAAATAGATGACTTTTAGTATTCGTATTAATTACATTTGCTTAATTCTTACTATGCAAATATTTTTTAGAAAATTTTTAGTTTCTTTAAGTCTTAATTATATTTAAATAAAAAGTACTACATCGATCTATTATCCGTTTTAATTAAGCCTAACGATGTAAGAATGTCACCATTTCAATTGATCTACATACGTTGATCAATGAATTTAATAAACCATCGATCGACTGATATGATGATATTAATATTTACAAATAGTTCACGATATCCATATGCGGAAGAAAGATGAAAATCTTTAAATACATGTACAACATCTGACCTGGAATGTGCCAAAGCTTGCTGATTCTGAGTACAGGGTCCCTGAATGACCTCAGTGAGCGTATTGAACACCTGCGATGCGACTCCGATCGCCTTGAAGAAGTTCGCTTTGCCGGCAGGATCTATGAGTTCCTGTTAGAAATGTACTTACATTCACTATCTACTGGGTTTGAGGTCTTTTATTATCAGGCTATGTCGCATGTACTTGAAAGCTTATGTTATTTAAAAAGGAATATGTCAGTGAAATATGAATTGAAACCAAAACTCTGGGGTATACAGTAAGAAGTTCCACTGCACTTACAAATAAAGCTATCAAATCTATAAAAGAGTTTCCATTCATCAAAAGATAATATTTATAACGTCTTAATTTAAAAAGCTTACCTTGCTCGAATAATGCCAGTAGAAGTCCATGATGGACTCCTGCAGCCGCAGCAGGTAGTCGACTGTGCAGATCACCACGTTGACAGTTGTCGTGTTACCAGCTTGTGTACGGAGGTAGTTCTGCCATTCTACGATTAAAATATAACACGGTTTTCGTGAAATTAAACTTTGAAAGATACATACATATAGAAGCTTCTAAATTTTGTAGAATTATAGGCCAAAAGATGATTCTATTTAAAGTACAGAATGTCTCTCACCCAAGTTGTGCCCCTCGCATGTGAGTTGGATGAATCGGAACAAAGCGCAAGTAAACTCGGCGTCGTGCATATTTTTCTCACCAGCCGCTCCCTCTAGACCAACACCAAGACCTGGAACATAAAAAGACCCAATTGTTATTTGTATATGCGCGTGAGGACTTTAATAATTCATGACATTTAATATTAATTTAGTACAGATAAATAAATACTATGATAAAATCTTTTCTAGCAAAATGAAGATACTTTTACGGTGATCAATTAAGGAAAACGTTATTCGATTTAAAAAAATGTTTAAATACCTTCTGCTTTCGTATTCCTCTCAAACGCATCTAAATCCAGTACGGAGCAGGAGTTCATGAGGCCGGCTATCGATGTGAAGAAACCCACGTCCTTCTTGTCTTTCAAATGATTCAACATTCCCTGAAAATAGTGCAAATAAATAGCAGATGAAATATTTACTTTTTATTGCAAGTAACACCACAAACAAATACTAATAAAATAAAACGTTACATGTCGTGATTCTTTTACATCATCGCAAGCTTAGTAAGAATTTAGTACCCCCGTAGTGTAACCCCGCACAGGAAAGCGTAGCGTTGGCAGACCTCCCACTAGGTAAACAGACGACATAAAAAGAATCGCAGGGAGTCACTGCATTCAAACAGCACAAGACCGTATTTTGTGGAATACATTACAAGAGACCTATGTCCAGCAGTGGACGTCCATCGGTTGAAATGATGATGATGATAGTAGAAATCGAACCCTCGCCTCACAAACTGTACTAACACGGATTTCAGTGAATGTAGAAAGACATCGTGAGGTGATCGATATGCTTAAATAACAACCTTCGTGACCATGTGGACTTTATCAACCCGCACTTGGCTAGCGTAGTAAATAAGCATTGATTCTTGAGAAAGAAGACCAGTCCCAGTTGTAGGAATATTAATGTTTATAAATATTGTAATTTTCGCATCTTTTCTGTTTTATTTTCTTTTGTAATGTATGTGCGTACCATCTGTATATCAATGTTGCCTCCGCGCAGTATGGATATCCCGAGCTGGAGGGTCTTCATGACCATGTCGCTGGGTACTCCTTTCGAGGCGGATATGTGCAGCAGCACCATCTCTGCCACTCCCCTATCCGCGAGGCGCGCCTGGTGGAACAACAGTTTCTGCTTCTCCATCTCTTGTTCCTGAAAAATTACAAAGTAACCCTTTAAATATAAAGCCTTAGTTTCACTATTACATTTGGATGGAGAAACAACTTTTTAGCGGTTGTAATTAGCGTTGGCTTGTAAGCTATGATGCTATTACCCTTAACATAGACTAAAAAAATGGAAAAAAATACTTTTTGGATAAAGACATATTTATTTTATACATACCATAAACATTTCCATTGTTTTCTGCGTGGAATTTTATAAATTTTAGTACACGGTAATTCTTAGAGTATATTGTTAAGTTGATTGTACTACAAAAACTCGCTTGTACTACTTACATGAATACTGGCTCTTCCCTCTTCCTCTCCTTCAGCCTCTCCACCTCCTTCCTCTTCCTCACCCCCACCCTCCTCTTCCTCTTCGCCGCACGATTTCGCGATTATATGCGCGTAGGACATGTACAACGGGTCCTCCTGTAATATATAATATGTTCAATGTATAATTTAGAGATTTTTTTTTTATTTAAATTGATTGAAATTTCTTAAATAGTAAATTGAAGACATTTTAACGAATTGAAACAATTTAGGTATTCACAGATACATATCAGTCCGAGTGTCAAAAAAATATTTCCTTTCTTTCTACCTTCGTTCGTTCCTTTCCTTTCTTTCTTCCTTTCTACTTTTCTTCCTTTTTTCCTTTCTTCCTTTCTTCCGTCTTTTCTTTCTTGCTTGCTTTCTTTCTTTATTACTTTCTTTCTTTAAATCATGGCAATTACAGTATTTTTTGGTTGTTCTGCTTCTCAATCTTATTTTCTCCATAATTGTAAAAATTATTATTCGGCGCATTAGCTTACTTCATACTTCTCTCGCTAAGCAAGTCCGTCGTTTAAGTTTGCAATAATCTTTGCACAGAGGATTAAGATATTAATACCATTACGGAACCCATTGTTACCGCTAACAAATAATATGTTTATGTTACTGTATCTAAATCTTGTTTTTAATACACACAGTACCTGTAGTGCGCCTGATCGTTCAGTCATCGCGCCCCTGCAGAACGTGGTGACGAGCTGAGTAAGAGGATCAGGCTTGCCCTCCTCCTCCACCACGTCACTCTTCTTAAGTTCCGCGTCCTCGAACGATTGCTGTAAATTATTTAAAAATAGTTAAGGCTTATTTCTAGTAATTCAAGTAGTCTTCGAGTTCTCTACACGATGATTCTTTATTAAGTTAAGTGTTTAAGTTAGTATTTAACAAGTACTTTACTTTAGCAAGATGTTTACCAAATAGTAAATGTCTACACAAGATAAAGATTATAGCATTGAGTACATACTGTTATAATACTTACGGTTAAATCTTCTATCATGACTTCCTGGCCGATGTTCTCTTCTTCAAGCCAAAGCTCGTAGTACGTCCGCGCGAAGATGTTGCACGCGCGATGTCTGTTGTATTTATATGCACTTATTTTATGAAGTAATATGTATAATTATTAAATTTTCATTTCTATGAGCACTACAAAAGTGAAACTAGTAAATACTAATTAAAAAATCTAGACATAAATATAAGCGCAATGCGCGGGTACTAAGTTTCTGTTATCAGTAGTTTTTTTTTTATAACGTATGCTTTTAAAATGTGGTCCGACTTTGAAACTGATTTATTAGATTACCCTGAACTTGTTTCCATACATTTAAAAAACTTTAAAGTTGGAAAATTCGTAATAGGATATCACGAGTCTCCAAACCTGTTAATTTCTGTTGAAATACCTCTTCACAGATAATACTTTACTAGCTTCGTCGGTAAATCTTTTACAGTTCAGAGGCCCTAGCACGAATATCTATCGAAAATGATCAAGACTCTGGAACTCCTTGCCAGACGATATTAGAAGGACTCCAAACAAAAAAGTTTTTTAAGAGAATGGTGAGGAGGTTTTACTTGGATACAGATCAGTAACTCTTTTGTATGTTATGTATATATTAATTATATATGTTTTTATTTTAGTATATTTATGTTTATGTACGTGTGTAGTATATATATAAGTATTCATATTTAATGTATGTATATTTTAGTATACATCTTTTTTATTGTTTTCAAAACAAAACTTCTCTTTTACCTTCACCTACCACTGCATTTCCCCACTGCCGAGTTTGACTGGGAGAGAATGCCCTATGGCATTAAGTCCGCCTTTTTGTACATTATTTATTTATGTGTACAAACAAAGTTTTAAATAAATAAATATTTTGTTGTGATGAAACTTATTTTTGTTTATATTGTGTAACAGTACAGACCGACTAAGTTTGTATAGGTGGATGGACCTCAGGCAGGCGACGGCTGCGCGCTTTCTCGCTGCGCACAGCACCCGCTTCCAGTTGACGTAGCGCTGTTTCGGTTTAGTCGCCTATCCAGTCCACAGCAGCGTGCACAACACATGCTGGTTATATGCACAACTAGGCGAACAACCATCATTTATTAGGTGGTTAATTCGTGGTGGTTATAATTATTAGCGAGTCATATCTGCGACTTTTAATTTGTAAGGAACTTTAAGGGAATCATTTATAACAAAGTTGTAGTATACTGTTAGTTTGTGTTAACTATCGCCCACTAGATGGCGTTGTCAGTTTATCAGATTATTAAAAAGTGTTTTTTTCGGAAATGCATTCTCGGAAAGTTAAAAAGTAGTTAGACAAACAAAAAATACAACACAAATAGTTGTTAAGGAAGTTATAACAAACGAAAACACGAATATGGCACTTATTTATAAGTGCGTTTAAGCACTAAATAGTTTGCACCTCGGCAGTGAGTGTAGCGACGTCTGCCGGAAGCAAGCGATAACTGCACGCTTCCTTTGTATGGACACTACGGAGCGGTAAACGTTCTTACTCATTTGTTGGGGATGGTCGATCTATTCGGAGAAGGCACATGTAAAAAAATACAAAAATAAAAAAAAACAACGTAAAGTTTAGAAAAATATATAACTAAATAATTTCTTAATAAACCGCCGTCTTATTGTTAATACTTCTAGGACTCGGGACCTTCTCTTGTAACGAATTTCAAGATCCATTCTATCATACTGGTAAAGTGCGTTTTGTCAGAAAATAGTTCCCAAACAACTGACATGATAATATCATAAAATGAAGACGTAAAATTTATTATAAAAAAGTGATCAAAACAAGATGAATTAAAAAACAGAAAAACTCAGAAAAAGAGATCTGTATATTATTGTATAGTTCAGGAAAGAATTTTATTTCTTCTACCCATTTCTTCCTCTTTATTTTGATTTAATGGAAAAAGTGTCGTCCCTTAACTCCCATCATTTATTGGCTTATATGATGACACCGTCATAGATACACAATTTATAACAGTGTGATGGTAATTACATTACACCACATTGTGGTCGTCGCCTTGAGACATAACACATTAAATCTCGTTACTTTAGTAATTTCATTTGTTACGTCTTTAAAATCGAAACATAATTAACACACTAATATTTGGTGGTGTCTATCTAGACAGTATCCGGCAACAGAGACCGACAACTAGTAGTTTATGTAAACGTACCATATGTAATCCGAACAACACTTTACTCATCGCGACGATCCTCTCGACAGTGTCGTCGATGATCTTCACTTTGTTCTCGGCGGTCTCCACGGTTATGTTGGTCTTGCTCTTGGAGCCGAGCTTGCTGTACAGGTAGTGCTGCCAGGACATCTCGTCGGCCGGGTCGATCTTGTCGGGCAGGGTTAGCTGAGTCTTCGCGAACTCGGCCACGTCTTGCTCCGACATTTTCTGGAAATTTTGTGTTGTTAAGAAGTAATACATTTTTATATTGTAAAGGAAAGACGCAAACGAGAAATTTAACATTCCCTTTTAATACTACAATTTTACTCTACAGAAGTAATAGCAAATATTTTATTTCTTATAGTTAGTAAAAGTGGATCAATTTATATCAAGCATGCTTGACGCACCTTCAAGAAGCGGTCCTTGCAGTGCTGCACCAGCTCCTGTTCCCTACCCGCGAACAGGTTGAGTCCGACCGGCAGAAGCCTCTTCAGACAGGCGACCATTAGAGATGCCTGCACTTCCTTATCTTTGTCACGCTTCTTATCGCGATGCTTCTTCTTTTTCTGTAAAATATGCAAAAAAAAATTTTTACACACACATTGTATATTCGTTAATAATATATAACTAAAACAAAGAAACTATGTTTGTTACGAAGTGCCCACCGGATATTTTGTTCATGTAACAAATTTACCTTTATGGGGAGTTAAATGCTGAAAAGTAATCAAAACGTAATACTATAACTTACGCTGCTTCTGGAAATATTATGAAGAAGTATATGACGAACATAAAAAACAAACTTGGTAAATAAAACACTAAAACTTGAAAGGACTAAACACAAAGTGATTACCTTTCCACCACCTTGAGGTGTGCCATCGACAATGGTGGTCACCCGCCTTGTGGCTGTAGGCATTATGAGCACCTGTGATCCACAAATGAAATAAAAGAATAAAGTTAAAAATACAGCGGCCCTCATCACGAGATACAGTTTGAGTTTAGGATAGGGGCCAAGAGCTTACACCATGCTGTGAGTCCACAGTGTAGAAGATACATGTGCAAATAGTACAGTGAGATAAACAGACAAGGTATTCGCTGATAATTACGTTGTCAAAAACCTAAAGTACATTATACGCTGATAAAAAAAATAGTAAGGAAAAACGAATAACTGATTATTAATGAGAGAGAATTAATGAAGAGTAAGATGAGAACGTAACATTACCACCATCACAAATGTCAATTTCAATTACACGTGATGAATGACGGCGGAGGACAATTGGCTCCCGAAGTACTCTGCTAAAATACCAATAAGGCTTTGCCGATGCAGTAAGTGGTTTTATAACCATTTAAAATAAATTAACCTATAGTGGCCTTACGGTCAAATACTGTCTAAAAGTACTGCTGCAAAAAGGTCAAGAAGAAACCATTATTTCTGATGAGAATTGTGAAAAAATCTGAAACCATGACCGCGACCAGTTCGCTAGGAGTAGACGACTAAGAAGATTATTGAGAACTAGTAAAAACAAAAATGCTATTATTTAAAGTAAATAGAGTGTACTAATGTATGTAAAAAGATAATGAAGTTGATGATGATGTACAGATAATTGCAGTAAAATATACTTCAGATTAAAACAACTTAAGATTCATTGGACTTATCAGCGGATATAGCAAAAGTAGAAATAAATATAACAATTGTAATATAGATGATAGCACAATTTGAACTTTCACATGAATTTGAGAATTTTTAGTTACCTTTAAAAGAAGAGATATAATATATTTTTAACAGTTTACCATGTTGTCAATTTCGTTAGCGGATATGAAGTTCTGCTCCTCCTTCAAGAAGTATTGACTCTTAGACCAGATGTTGAAGATTTCTGCCACGTGGTTATACAACTCCTCTGCCTCTGTGGAAGAAATACAATTCTCTGTAAAGACAAAAGCTTTGGAGAAGGTACCATCACAGTATCGACTACGCGTGTATTTCTCCACAATGTGATCAGTATCTGTTAATTTATTTCTATTTATTTACATTAGAAAGAGGAAGCAGTTCTTGTTACCTGGTACGTTGTTCCTAAGCCAATGATTCCTCTGCAGGTCCACGTATTTGATGAGAAGCGGGTAGAAAGAGTAAATGTCCCGTACCAGAAGCTGCCAGTCTTCTTGTATCTGAGATTCTACTTGTGAAGTGTCGTCAGTTGAAGACTGGAATGAAAAGAGATAATGGAAAGTTTTCTTAGTAGCGTCTTCTTGTTTCTAATAGAAAACTTAATTACAGATATCATATGATTTATATGTACTATTGTCGAAAGAATTTTATTTAGTATCGTCTCATTTGCGCAAGTACATGCAGCAAGACTTAAATTGCGTGACTTTGATATTTTTTCAATACCTGTCTGTTTTAACAGGTAAAGTAAAGGAGAAACTGTTTTACCACTCCTGGAACTAGAATATCTAAACGTTAGTAATTTGATCCACTACTAAGAATAAGAACATAACAATTGAAATTCTGCACGAATTTTTATAACACGTTGTTAAGTGAAAATAATGTTGAATTTGGTGAAGAGTGTTCACTCAGATAGATCTGATATGAATGATTACAGAAACGGCAATGCTTTTATATAATTTGATGGGTGTAACCATCTAGGAAGATTATAAAAGACTGGGCAAATACTAGGCAAGAGGGTTAGCCACTCCTTTTAAACAGTTTCTGTCAGCTTTATTAATCAATTTATTTTACCTTGATAAAACCTCTCAAACTCTCTTCCTTGTGGAACATAGTGTCAGTTCGCTTCCTGACCCTCTCGGCAAGCGGGAGGAAGGAGTCTCTCAGCAGTTCCTCGGAGCTGTTGATGATGATCTGCTGCGTGTAAGTCGCGATGCGGGTCATCCACGGCGCGCTCTCGTTACCAATGTTCTTCTTAATAAGTTTTAATACGTTCTTGAGGAGCTGGTTCATGTGTTCGGCTGTTACCATGGTCACATGGTTACTGTATCAATAAAACATAACTAAATTAATATACCAAATATTTCTAAAAACCACAAACGTTTATTTGAATATGAAAATAAATTAACGGGTATACTTCTTAAATTTTGTCACATCGCCTATTTTTGCTGATGGTTAAAAATGCAACCAATAGAAAAGCAGACTCACCCGCCCGTCGGTGTCACGTTGTCGGGGCCCTGTGCCCACCAGAACGGTAGGTAGGAGCACAGCAGCGGCAGCACCACGTCGATGATGTGCGGCGCTTCGTTGTAAGTCTTGTCGGACTCCACGAACTGGTCCACCTCGCTCAGTATCGTCTCCAAGGTCGGCATCGATTGTTCCATCTTGGCCATAATATCTATGAAATAAATCGAATCCTGATTACTTTTTGTACTCAGCTCGAAACAATAAGCGATGAGCAGAATATAATGTTTTGTTCATCACATTAACTAGCGCCACATTGTTATGGACGAACATGTCATGAATCTTCAGCTGAAGTTCATCTAGTCGTTTCGTGTATTAAAAAAATAATACATACAAAATATGTCATGAATGAGATGAATAATCATTGAAACTCATATAATTAATTCAGTTTCTTAACGGAAAACATTCTTAAGTTTAAACCTTGTGCTTCCAACGAGTGATCAGCGATGCGGTTGAGAAGTGAGAACTGGTTGTGCTTATTGAGATGCGGCTCCAGGAACGCGACGGGGAAGGTGGAACTGAACGCACCCAGACATGAACCCTGAAATTTTTAAGAACAAGTGTAACCTGATGTAAAACAACGTAATATTTGTTAAGAACTCAAAGTAAAATTAATCAATGTTTTCAGTATAAATCAGTAACATGGCTAACCAGAGCCGGTTTGTTCCTCTCGATCTCAGTCTTCAAGTATTTCCTGTCGTGCGTGAGCGTGGCGTCGGTGCCGAGCGCGTACAAGGACCCGAGCATTTTGTAAGAAGCCACTTGAATTTCGTCCACTATTAAAAAAAAGCAATACATACATTAGAAACAAATGGAAAGTCCTAGATCAATGTGATCAAAGAAATACACTAAAAAGAAAACTGACTATAGATGGAAGGCAATGAAGAAAGTCGTGCTTGGACTTGTTAAAATTTAAAGTGTTAAAAGTGTACTTTTAGTTGAAATGAAAATTAAAGATATATGTGAAGGTGGCGAGACAGTGCTGGATGAGAGAAGCGCATAACTAGATCCCATGCCCAGCATTGAACATCAGTCCCCCGTTTATAATACATATGGTTGTGTTCATTCTTAACAAGACTTGTTAGTAAACTGATGAACGCAGCATTTACTTTTTTAAGTCGAATGATATCATATCAACCATTTAAGATACCAAAGGCGGAGTAGACTTGCGTTAGAGAGGAGACATTCTGGATAGAGCAACGATTTGTGTAAAGTGTCTAACAGCAACTGAAAGCATATAGCTTTAACAGTCGAAATAAACGGCGACCCAAATATGATGATGGGGATGTTGAAGACATGTTTTGTGTAGGTAATTTATAAAAATTGGCATTACCATACCTTACTGAACGGAGTGGTATTATGACAATAAAATATATTTGAGAATTACCAGTTGAAACATTTATAAGGCTATTTATTTATCAACGCTGTTCTACAATCTATATTGCCTGTATCCAAACGCTAGCTACAGGCATATCATAGCTAGAGACATTTTTTCAGATACAGGAGTTTCCTAATTGAAAACATTTCTTTTAAATAGCAAAGAAATTGTTTAAACATTCAAATCATCATTCGTATATATTAGAATTAAGACACGATCGAACAATTTTGCGATAATGAAATTTCCCAATTAATTTCAATATGTCGTAAAGATAAACCGATTTAACAAAAGGCATATACAAACTAGAGGTGGTAAAGTGATGATGAAAAATGGGATTTGAAGACATGTTTTGTGTAGGTAATTTATAAAAATTGGCATTACCATACCTTACTGAACAGAGTGGTATAAAATATATTTGAGAATTACCAGTTCAAACATTTGTAAGGCTATTTATTTATCAACGCTGTTCTACAATCTATATTGCCTGTATCCAAACGCTAGCTACAGGCATATCATAGCTAGAGACATTTTTTCAGATACAGGAATTTCCTAATTGAAAACATTTCCTTTAAATAGCAAAGAAATTGTTTAAACATTCAAATCACCATTCGTATATATTAGAATTAAGACACGACCGAACAATTTTGCGATAATGAAATTACCAATTAATTTCAATATGTCGTAAAGATAAACCGATTTAACAAAAGGCATATACAAACTAGTGGTGGTAAAGTGATGATGAAAAATGGGGTTGAAAAATGTTTTAGTACTTTTGTATTTATTCGTTATTTGCAGAGTTGAGTATATTTATATTATATTTAAGAGAGTTTTACGAATTTGTCATGAACTAGCTGTTTTTGTTTTTATGTATATGGCGATATTAAGCAACGCAATATTGTTTGTTTCTATATTCTAATAGAAAGACGTCGTATATTCAAACTTCTACAATTAGGGAAAAATGGGATGAACCCTTTTCATTGGATCTCTCACAGAATCATCCAAAATCAAAATTATGACAATCATTGTCATCATTTTTTGTTAATATCAAGCTTAGTACAACAAGTGTTTCTATTTTAGGCAACGTACGATGATGTAGAAGAATATTCAGTAAATGGAATAGTAAAGAACATTTACAATAACATTTTAAACAAATATAAATTAAGGACTGTATATGATTTAGATTATAACAGAAATGGAAAGGATAACACTGAAAATGATGTAGAGATTATACTGATAGAGAACGTACTAAAAAGAAAGGAAAATACAGAGAACGATAAAAGGATGACTAATGAAAATAAAAAGAATAATAAATATAATGCAGTACAAAATATTATATCAAGTCTAGTTCCAACATTGAAGACAAGAGGTATATCGGCATCTGTGTTAGAAATTGTTCCTATAGATATAGAGAATTCCTTAGATGTAAGAAGAATGTCTGAAGAAGTTTCCGATTTAAGAGGAGATCAGAATTTTCACCAACATCACTCACCTAAAAGATTTACAGTGAAACAAAATACCGTTGATGTAAAATGTAATGAACATCAACATAATAATTACTACGTTGCTTTACTGAAAAACATTTGGAAAATATGGCCTTTTAATATTCAGTCACTATTAGAAAATTTCATAGAATCGGTGAGAATTATTTTAATTTTTTTTAATAGCTATCTTAATTTTTTATATAACTAAACATACAAATAGGCAACGCGTGTAGATCTAAGGTTTAGTGAATAGGTTACAAGGAAAGGCTCAAGTTCAGCGATAGACATCAATGACGACCGCAGAAGTATGTCTCATAAAGGATCAATGATTATAAATAACTACATGTACCTAGTACTTCCGTTTACTTCATTATTAATTTATAATTTCAGACAGAAGATAACACATCAATCGGCAAAGATTTGGATAAAGAAAACAGAGTAATGTTGAGGAATGTTTGCGAAGACTGTATTAAAGCACAAGTGAAAAAATGTTACAAAGTAAATATTCTAGTATAGCTTAGAACACACAGAAAAAATCGTTATTTGCTGTAAAATGTGAACTCAATATAAAATATACAAAATAATTTCAACTGTGATTATATACACAAATCGTATACGAAGTTTCATCATCAATAATTGATAACAATGATGTGCGTATTTTTCAGGCTGTAAAAGATATCCCGAAAAGATCATGTGAAATTTATTATTGCAAGGGCGAATTCAAGTCAAAATTTAAGGACAACAGTAAAACCGTCTGTTTGAAAGAATTTTGGGGCCAGGAGAAAAAGAATAAGAGACATCGGAATTCAACAGTCGTTAATAAAAAGAAAGGTAAGTATATACACAGCTTAAGAGAAGGGTTGAAGAATTCTTTAAAAGAGAGAGCAATTACATGAAAAGAGTAGGAAGTTTCTCTGATCTTTAAAAATATACTGCGTCAAAACGCGTGACAAAGTTGATGAGTAGTTTCCTTAAAAATTGGAGAAACATGTTTTTGGTAGTAGACGTTGTCTGAAATGAATTCTTTAAAGGGTTTAATTTTGAAAGAAATTATTGCATGCAGTTTCTAAAACAATCTAAAAATGGTTCTTAAATGTACAAAAGTTTAAGTCGGAACTCTCCTAACTTTTACCAATTTTTTTATTCTATAATAAACAATATCTTGAATGACAAAAAAATCTATTAAGAAAAAGTAGATTGAATGAAGAAGCTTTCTTCATTTACTATACATAAATTTGTCTTTTCTACTATATAATCTAAAGTTTCTTAACAAATTTTTAATCATAGAGTAGTTTCTATAATAAGTAAACAAACACCAGTTAACTTTTCAATCAATTATTAACTTTTTTAACAATAACATAAACATTCAATATTCCTTTATTTTGGTTTTAAGGAGTTTTGATAAATTTAACAGAGATTATTTATGTATGTATTATAAATTAAAATAAGTATTACAGGCCTTATCATCACATGTTTATGCTTACGGTGTCTTTCAGATCCGTCCGATATGACAAGGGTTGGCTTTAATTGCGATGGTGGAGTTTACGATCATAAGGTATAACATAGTATTTATATATTTTAAATTTACACATCACAACAAAGAAAAAAGACACGAAGTAATTAAACATTAGTATTTAGTATCAGATTGGGGTAAATAGCATTGTTTGGATGAAGCCTATATTTAGTAGTAGCTGCAAGGGGCTGATGATAATTTCTTTACCAACCTCTAACTATAGATAACATTAAGTTAGATAATAAACTAATTCTAACTAAGCATGTAGCACAATATTAGTTGACCATATAACAATGATTTTTATAAATTTTCAAAACTCATCTTCTGATCAAAAGAGATTTTCTTTAAAAATCTGCGATTGGATCCATGAGATATGATAAAGAATCTTTAAATGCAGTAAAGAATTTTATTAATTTCTTGCAGAAATATGAAAGAAAGGAATCAAAACATGATTTAGGATCACTGGTTGATTCAAAATTAAATGTACTCAGGGAAAAACACGAGAGAGCGTGTCAGAAAGCATTATCCAAGAAATGTATCAAAGCCTGCAAGAAAGCTATACAGTAAGTGTAGAAAAAGGAACAGCTCACGCTTCGTCAGATCAAACGAAAGCACGTTTAAAAAAGAGGCTTAAGAGTGTTATGAGAATTTTCCAATGTTCAAACAATTCTAATTTTCTTTCTAACAAGTAACTTGTTTGCAAGAGATTTTACAGAAAAAAGTATTGATTAGTATCAAGTATCGGCCGCTTGGTAGAAGCTCACAGCTTATCTTAAATAATGCACAAGAATTTAGTTAGTATGATAAATATGATTAATGGTAACGGAAATTTCAAACTTCAATGGAATTACTGGAATCTGTAAAATAATTTAAGGATTTCTTGCCCGTGATTGAACAGTAGTAACAATTGATTTTATTTAATTAATTGCATATCATTAAGTGTGGTAATCTTTTTTTAAGTAATATGCAACAAAGTTTTTATAAATCAATATTTCAGACTTACATGCGATTCGTATAAATGTTTAAATGGCCAAAAGAAAATTATGAAGAAGGACTGTAAGAAGGGATGTAAAAATGTGTTCATAAAAAGTAAATCATCAGAGAGCGAGGACTCGAGCAAGTCCAGTGAAGAACAGACAGATGATGAGGAATCAACAGATTCAGAATAGTCATAAATAATTACCATTACAATTTTGTATTTTTTTAATTGTAAAGTTAACGAGTTCATTTCGTGGTTTGATGTATGTGAGGAGAATGACATTGTATGATTGGAAATGATCATTGAAAACAATCTAAAAGAGTTTAAGATGATATAGCATTTTAAGTTATACCAATGCAAATTGTAAGTTTTGAGATTGTTCCACCATAATTTCATTGGTTCACTTACGTAGCAGGTCCGCCCCGTACTCGCAATTGGCAAGGTGATCGAACATGGCCGTCAGCACTGGCAGCAGCACGCCGTTGATGTAGCCAAGTGATGTTGACGTCTTGAGGTGTGTGCCGCGAAGGTGCGCATATTTGCCCTGATTAATATTTAAAATATATTCATTACACAAGGTTTTTGTTGAACCAGTAAAACAGACAGTAGATAATAGATCAAAATTGAGAAGTTTTGAATGTCATTGACAGGCAGCCACATTTAATACTATATGAAAATTAAAAAACTAAAATACACAACTTAATAAAACGGTATATCATGTGGTCGATTAATCACTTTTTCATTGTCATCGTATAAAGATATAATAGTAATTACGCTTTACTAGTATACTTTGATGATGGAGAGAAGTTTTCAAAAGATATCCGTACTTCAGTGTAGATTTCTGTTCTTGAACTACACTTGACCACTATTTCAAATGGTGTTAAGAAACAATGAAGTCTTAGATGCAGGAGACAACTTATTGTTAACAATCCACCGCATAAATTTACTTGCCTCTTGTAAATTCAAAATTGTATGGCCGAGGTCATCGGCGACGTTGTTGAAGAACGTAAGCATCGAAGTTCTTATGAACTCGGGACAGTTCTTGACGAGGGATTTGGCGTCTATTCCCTTCACGAGGACTTGTAGGCAGCGGACTGTTATGCGCACATCCGGACCGAAGGCCGCCAAACTAAAATATATTACATAAATAACAAATGTGCGTTGAGGCTCTAAGTTAAGATGTTTACATTACACGCAAATTTAGGGAGGTCTCGTATGTTAAATAATTACACCAGCATCATTTAAACCAGTGATAATGGCATATTACTGTTTTGCAGTAACAATAGGTGCAGTGGTGATACCCTGGCTAGTGATAGGTTATATAGAAAATATATTTTTTTTTATACTACTTTGCATCGAGACGAGCAAGACGTTCACCTGATGGTAAGTGATACGCTTGCCCATAACAACGTGGTGCTAGTTGAGATGGTATACACTGCACCACATTGCGCTCGTCGCCTTGAGACATAAGGTGTTAAGTCTCGTTACCCCAGTAATTACACTAGCTACAGCGCCCTTCAAACCGGAACACAGTAATGTTTGCACACTACTATTTGGCGGTTGAAATAGGAGCTGCGGTGGTACCCATTCAGACGGTCTCCGGCAACAGAGAGCTACCTGGTATACTACCACATTGTCTACTTAGGACAGCAGATTTATAAGTATGCCATCTATATTATGGATGTTACTGATTTTGTGTTAGAATCCTAAAGATATCTTTATCAAGAGATTTTTTTTGGTACAACTGTCGTCAATACACATAAGAGCAATGTTTTTTTTCTAAAGTTACTAAACACATAAATTTTTATTATTCATATCTTCTTCTTCTTCTAAGTCGTATTTCCTCATGACTGAGGGTCGTGGTCATCATGTGTCGTGAAACACACGACGACTCTCTTGGCAGTTATAATGGAGTGGTTTGCCATTGCCTTCTCCATTTCACATACTAGTCCGACCACGGATGGTCACGACATATGCAGGTTTCCTCACGATGTTTTCCTTCACCGTCAAAGCACGTGATATTAGTTGGTGTTTTATGCTAACTGCACATAAATTGAAAAATTCATTGGTGCAGGCCAGATTCGAACCCGGTACCTTCGCATTGGAAGGCCGGCGTTCAGACCACTAGGCTATCACGGCTTTATATTCATTATTCATATAGATATGTATTTTTCCCGAAGGAAAAAAAAGTGAATTTCTTAAGATGTGTATCATACCGCGATCGCAGCAAACTGGCCAACTTGCAAAACAAAGCGGCGACCATTTCCTTCTCCTTCAGGCTGGCCGCGCCTATATTGTTGGTCGCCGTCGCCACCGCTATGAAGTAATTGCGATGAGTGGAGAAGTACTTCTCCATCAACGGCAGCACAACCTGAAGTAATAATATTTTTAGACACTCCTTACACTGCAGATTGGTTCCGAGAACCTATCACATTGATTATTATACAGCAGCATTGCAATTTTCTCATATTATAACAATAGCCACAATTACATTAATAAAGCAGATTCAGCCGATCTATTTATAATATCGATTTCAGCGATGTTAAACGAGAAAGAGACTAAAGATGGTAAAGCATGAATTACCCCATACCTTGACTGCTACGGCGGCATGTTTACAATATGTGAAAAGAAACTCCACCATCGTTTAAACTTAACTTCAACATTTTCTGGAATTGAGTCAGGAACTTTTTGAGTTAGAGAGGCATTTGGAATTATAATCGTAGACTTAACAGTTTATTAGCGGAGTTGTGTTAATCTTTTAAGCGACAGACATGCAGCAAGCATAAGTTTTTAAGCTAAATAATTGTGTGAGGCTAAGTAATAAAGCATTAACTTTAACTAATCTAAGAGTGGAAAATAACTAATATTAACTAATTAACAGTTAATTGAACTATTTATTCATAAACTTGGCTTAATGCGGGTTAGCAGAAATCGCAGTTACTCTAAAGTTTTTTTGGAATAAATCGATGTTTTTGAATCATCGAGATCGAACTTACATACCTTCATCTTTTACAACGTGAACTGTAGTTTTTTGCTCTAAAGCGGATATATCTAATTTACTAATTGTCATATTGGTAATATATTATTCATATCTATAAAATACAACTAAAGCAAAAGATCACATATATAACAGCACTGTCCAAAATACCTTCTTGAAATACTTTAGTTCCGATTTGTTTTGCTTGTAATATAAGAAAATAGGCGTAGATCAAACATTAGGAAAACATTACACTGAAGTAAAATTATAATAATTAACGTGAGTATAAGGGAAATAGTGGAAATAAGAAGAATTGACAAATTTTCTACACTACTTTAGTCAGGGTAGACGATTATTTATTTCATGTATATTTACGTGGAATCTTAAATATAAAACTCTTTAGTGATACTTTTCTAGAATTGAGATTTTTTTTAATAATAATTAAAGCTGAAACTTACTTTGGAGACGAACTTGATGTCTCTAGTGCTGGTTTTGAAACTTGGCCTACGGCTGAACGTGGTGGACGGCTTCAACAGCTTCATGTTGATAGTCGCCCTATCGATGTACTGGATCAACTTCTCCAACAGCGAGTAAGCGAATCGAAGTTCTATAGCCACGCCGGTGGTGGTCTGCTCCGTGTCGCTCTGCTGCGCCTTGCTGGGACGGTGCAGCTTGTAGCCCTGGTACTGCAGGTACTTGAGGAATTCCTGGGAACGTTCTCTATCCTTCTTCTTCTCTTTATCCGTCAGTAAATCGTACGGTACTAGCTGAGGATGAATGCCGCCTGTGAACAGTGTGGGGAACAGGCATCATAAAAGGTATCCCATCAACTAATAAAGCTATTTTTTGTGCAAGTATTGCGTTCAGCAGTTGGACGTTAATAATTCTGAAACGATAATGATTTTTCGAAAGGAATTCTTGTTAGTAATACCTCCATTAACAACTAACTCTTCCTTCTTCTTTTTGGCCCATATGTCGTGTGCGTTATCCGCCAGCCTCTCGGCCATATTCTGCATTTCTCTGGACAGCGTCAAATTGGTCATATCTACCGGATGAGGGTTGTAGTTGAACGGCGTTGCGGAGTCCGTCTGTGGTATATAATATATTTTATTTATACTCTCAAAGGTAACTATAAATTCAAAAGAAGTTTAAGTAGAACAATACTGCACTAAGACATTTATATAAAGTAATTATTAAAATATGATAATTTAATTCCGCCGTAGTTACTATAATTCTTCAGTAAATAATTTTAGTCTTAATGAAAAATAAAAAGAAATTGTAATCAAGTGTAGTGAAAAAGGTCATAGTGAAGAGTATCAGCACAAGAACAGATTGTTCTCCGAGAGACGTCTTCTCTCGATGATGTTTAAACTTCATAAAATAATTAGTTCTAAACTGTTTAATGACAATATCGTTTATACTTACGATAATATCGGGGGGGCGCTGTACGCATGTATGATGAAAACGATGCGGGAATATGAAACAACATTCATGTTAAAACACTGTTGTGTAAATACACTAATTTATTTAAATCAAGGCTATCAACATTATTTAAATATCTTATATTACATAGACTATGTTTTTATCTATAATTTGTATAATATTGAATATTCCTGATTTAAATACTTTTGGTCAAATATCAATGATGCAACAAACAAAGGTTTTTAGAACCTGTTTTATTAAACACAGTAACATGCTGTTTAATTCATCATAATACAGGTTATATAATAATTGATTTGGGGTTAAAACTAGTCGTGAAGACCTGGTACTTCACAGGCGTTCAGGTTCAAGTCATACTCGTAGCTTTTATGACTTTTAAATATAAAACTCACTCAACGGGGATATGTAACAGACTCGTGTTTTGTTTGTAATTAAGGTAAACCTAATATGGGTAACTTTTTTTTAAATAAACTAAGGAGTTAATTATTGCGACCTGCAATAAAAAGGAAGTTTGTGGCTTATAATACACTATTTTACTCAATTATATCTTTCTATAATAATAAACTGAATATATTTATATACCACTTCTATCTCGACTTCCTCCTCCTGTTTGCATGAACAATAAAAGTTAATATAAAAATATTTACAACAATTTTATAATATGACCTTTTAATGAATTAGCCAAATCGAGTATGGCTAAGTTTAAAATTTGATATGATTAAATTGTTATTTGATATTTCTATCTTTTTTACTCCCGCCTAAGATTAGAAGGAACGTATTCGAGGCATCGTGTTTGAAAAAACAATAATTTTGCCGATTTTAATTTAGATTAAAAATATAGATATACATCATCATTAAATAAATATACCTATTATTTAAGATATAATTAATTTCATATTTTTTATATGAAGGAATATTACAAACAAATTTGGCTACCGATGAAATCAATGATTTGAATTTAACTACAGCTCCATCTATATTACCGCATCAGCGCCATAACATAATGATTTTTTATGTTTAGTTCTCTTTATATTTTATGTGTAATCGTAACAAATCAAAAACGATTATATTTAGTTGTTTAGTTTAGCTGTTAGCTCACGGTATTAGGCAGGGATGTGTTGATACTTACGCCGCCTGATTTTGATTGGCGCCGCATCGAGCTGCGGTTTGTGGTGGGGATATCCACCTCTGAATGTTCCACCGACCAGCCGATGGCGAGCAATGCCTTCAACGACTCTCTCACTGGCTCCTTGTAGCGTTCTTTTTCCTAACAAATATCCAGTAACTTCATTATTAAACAATTCAATGCTACATCAAATGAGACTAGTGGCATATAAGATTAGATTAAAACGGAAGCACAGGATCGCTTATATCTTATAAGTGTAGAGAAGTAAGAAGTGGGCGTATGATAATGATCATGATGATGTTGGTAATGTTTTCATACCTTTTGTTTTTTAATTACACAAACGTTCTGTACCAGATTTGTAAGGCAGAAGCCATAACACCCTCTATACATCGGAAGCAATAAGCTGACTTAATGCTAATTAGTATTTTCTACCAGCCCGCGAGATGGTGAAGAGTTTAGTGGCACTTTAGTGAGGCTTATCTATGCAAATATATCTAGTCTCTGTAGTGTGATCATAAAGCAATTGTTGTAAAACCAAAATATTATAAATTCTTTAGTTTGGTGGTATCATGCTACGTCTATTTCTAAAGTGATGCAGTTGTGTGCAAACATTACTGTGTGCTTGATATATGGATTAGATTTAATTTCAGTACAATATTGATATGATAGTTGTACTGTAAATCAAAGATATTCTCAAGTAGTTTTACTTCACTCTTGACATTACTTACATAATCGTTGAGCATGTTGTAAGGCTTGAGACGAGGGTGGGTCTTCTGGCTGTCAGACCAAGATTCGCCGTACACCCAGCCATTTTCTATTTTCCTATAATATAGAAACAGAGGTACATACTTAATATTTAAACAGGTTATTTGTAACACGAGTATAATTTGGTGAAGTGTTCATGATTCTAACAAACGCTATTTTGTTTTTGGCGGGCTTAGCGATTCACATTGCACCGGTCGCGTTCAAAATTATACATACATAAAGTTACTAGATTATTTAGACATAAAGTCTAGGTAACCTAGTAACTTTTTCATTAGGTACAGCAATCTTCTAACTGCAATAGAGTAATATTTGCACACTATTTCTCGGCAATGTAGGCGTTGCAATAATATTATTAAATTTTCTTTTAATACTTTTCTCTCTGTAATTTTTCTGACATACTTTTGTTTTTGTTAATTGTTCAAATTTTGGACTTTCTGAGTAATCTAGTGTTAAGGATATGTCTGGTTACCTGGATGCCCAGGCATCGTGGTAGTGCTCGGAGAACTTTTGCACGATTGTGTTGAGGTCGTTGTTGAGGGCGACTGACGCGGTGTTGATTGGCTGAGGGTCGTACTGGGGATTGTCAGCTCCTGCAGTACATTGTACAATTATATAACGTAAAGTCTTTAAAGCAGACCCACCACCAGTAATTATGTTATGGATTATTCGCTAAGTACATCATAAAGTTTCACCTGTTGCTTGAGTTTCCTTTCCGTAGAATTCATCGTCATAGTTTTTGGAGAGCGAGTAGTCAGGCGGCAGAGCACAACCTGAAACGAGAGAATTATCTTTTATTACTAACGTCAAATTTCAAAGGAAAGCTTTGTAAGAATTAACTGTCCACTTAATATTCCTATTGCAGAGAATCGTAGCCTTCTCTATAAGAAGAGAGTCGATACAATTTTTATTTGTCTATGCCAATATTTTTTTGTATGTCATAAAATTACCTTGTTTCATTTACGCGATGTAAGCAATAGGTCTAAAGTGTAAGAATTCATGATATTCATTCATCATCATCATCACCTCATAGATGTACATTGCTGGGCATAGGCTTCTCCGTAAGATCTCCACACCAATACAAACGAAAACATTTACACTGACCTATAGCGATCAGACATGGCAGCGCTTTGCCAAACAACTCCGGCTCGTAGTCCATCTTGCTGAGCGAGTCGAAGATGTTGGAGAACAGCATCATGGTGAGCCGCTTCTCTTCATCGGAAGAGGCGCCGTATAATCCCTGTCCTCCCGTGCTGCCGTAGTACTTGGCGCAACGCTCGTAGTGGAGCGTTAGAAGCTGTTCATTAATAATGCCATATTAAACATTTAGTCTAGAAAAGCTGTGATAGCTCAGTTTGTGAGTGGAATTACGCGCTATTCAATTCTATGAAGACTGGCTTCGATTCCTACTTGAGATTAAGCTTCTCTGTTGCGGTAGACCGTTTAGGTAAGTACCACCGCAAATCCTATTTCAGCCGCCAAGCAGTAGTCTGTAAACATTGCTGTGTTCCAGTAGGAAGAGGCGGGGGGCCCCCCCTTTTCTCTACGGTATGAGTTTTAACATCTTATGTCTCAAGGCGAAGAGAGTGATGTAGTGCAGTGTATATCATCATAGCGCCACGTTGTTTTTTTTTTTAAATTCCCATGCGTATTTGAGTCAGGGTCTTTATTTTCTGTCTTTTGCATTTCTTTTTCAAACTTTATCTTGAGCAGGCGTATCAATTACCATCAGGTGAATGACACACCTTTCTCGTCGCTGCATGGAATAAATATTAATATAACGGTTTACCCTGAGTGCGACAGTTGTGTATTCCGAAAGTCTGGAGACGTCGACGGTCAGTTTGCGGAGCAGCTTCAGCAGCATGGAAGGTTGCATGGCGGAAGTAAGCGCGACCAGGAAATCGGACACCGCCTCACGCTGCCCCTTAGTCAGCATGCGATTCTTCGATAACCTGAAAATTTTATACATTTTATACATGTCAGTTAGTGATAAACGATATAAATTTTCAGATGTTTTAAAGTTAACTTTACATCATATATTAAACTCCTACAACTCTTTTTCTTTTTTAAATAAATGAACAGTAAAAAGATCATTACTGTTTTTTATATTTCATTTTCAGAAATACTCGTGTGTTACATAAATTCTTAAATGTTTCCACTTAAATATCTTTTTTTTTTAAAGTAATTTCAGTATCAGAAAATTATATAATCATTTAAATAGATATGGGGATTGTTAAAATACTTATTCATCTATATTTGTGGAATCCACCTCCTTACTATCCATGCTATCATGTAAGTGTGCCGCCATAACATCGTTACTGTATTTCGGCTGTCAAACATTATATGAGCCGGGGGGCATTTACGAACAGTCATTTAACACCATGTGAAAATGAGGTAAAGTTTTAGCCGACTAAAGAAAGACCACTAGGTAACTACCAGGTGGTAGGTCTCTGTTGCCGTAGACCGTCTGGATGGGTACCACCGCAGCTCCTATCTCAACCGCCAAATAGTAGTGTGCAAACATTACTGTGTTCCGGTTTGAAGGGCGCTGTAGCTAGTGTAATTACTGGGGTAACGAGACTTAACACCTTATATCTCAAGACGACGAGCGCAATGTGGTGCAGTGTGTACCATCTTAACTAGCGCCACGTTGTCATGGGCAAGCGTATCACTTACCATCAGGTTAACGTCTTGCTCGTCTCGTCGCATAGTAGTATAAAAAAAAATATTACCTGTACACGGTGTGTAACGTTGCGTCAAGTAAACTCGCGTAGTTCTCAGCTTCGTTGTAGAAGTTCGCGTGCTTGATGAGTAACGGTAGTATCGAGTTGCCGATGTAGCGGTTCATCGACAGCGCCATGTCCGACTCGCAGCCGTCGTTCTGATCAACGATAAACAATCGTGTATATACATCGAAGTTTTTTATTATGAGAATAAGACTTAGGTGTAATCATACCCGGGGCCCATTGCAATACATTGAGAGAACCCACTGAAGTTTCAATTGGTAAAAAACCCACATAATGCTTATTGCCATCAGGAAGCAGTGTAACTTTAGAATATTTCTCAGGTGATGAATTAAAAGATGTTCTAAATAAATAAATTTTGTTCCACGGTCTTAAATTTTAATACATATAATTATTCTTTTTCTATATATCTTTAATTTTTCATTGTGTATTGGGCTTCAAAATATATAATTTTAACTAGAATAGAGATGTCACTAACTCTGTCCAACATTGTAGCAGCCCTCAAGTCGGGTAAGAAGGCTTCCTCCAGAAGACGGTAGAACAGCTCCTGTGTCTCAATGCCGTAGACTCGCTCCAGGAACAGACCGACACTTTGCTTGTGGCCGGGTATAAGGCCAGAGGGCATGTCTAAAACAATTCAATGAATTCATATACCCACAATAAGAGCACACTTTACTCCGAGAATAAAAATTATTTATTGACAATGTAAACAAATATTAAAAAAAAGTAATGTAGTTGGTGTAATGACTATTTAAATCCCGAGGCGAAAAACACAATGCGGTGTATATCGTTATAACTATCGCTACATTGTTATAGGCGTGCGCATCACTTACCATTCTTCGTTGAATAAAATATAAACTGCTTACCGGATTTCGGACGTTCTTCTCCTGCTGCTGGGTTGTTGAGAGTAAACCTCAAACTGAGAACACCCTGCAAGTCCTCCAGTGGTACGAGGGATCGCAGAATAGCGCGAGCACGGAGAGATTCGTTCTTGCCCTTTTGAAAAATTTGGTTTAAATTGATAATAAAAAAAGATATTGTTAGAGATGGTGCTGGTGTAATGATAGCCTAATTTAAAATCATAGTTACAACATAAATATTATAGAATAATTAGACCTTATAAGGAAGTTTCCATTGTGTAATAATGACTTAACTTCGGATACTAAAAAATGAGAGAGGTCCTAAAGCTTATTTGCAACTGTTAAACAATAAACCGTGGAAGCGCTTATGACGTTGCTTACAAAATTAGGTATGACGCCTTAAGACCAGCATTTTTTTTCCTTATTTTTTTTGTAAAACAAACTGATAAAACGTGGTGGATGTTTGTTAGATGATGTTTGTATAAGCCTCTTCTTACTACGCTCTACGATATCAGATTACGCTCTCTCACCAGTGCGATGACGGATGCGTCTGGCGCGCAGCGTCCCAGCAGGTCAACGAGAGTACAATAGAAGTTGAGGATGGCTGCGCCGGTGTCGATGTAGTCCTCGTCCTCGTCAGACTCCGGGAGTGGGTGGCTGAACTGTTGGCATATACAATATACAAGTTTTAAAAAGAAAGGGAAAGAAACTATTTATCTTGTAAATTTAGAACGAGTCATTAATAATGAGTAAGGTTCTTACGCCAAAAAAAAATCCTGGCTACGGAACATAAGGGAGTGGACTGGTATCACCAACGTGGAGCAACTGTTCCGTGTGGCTCAAAATAGGCAGAAATTTGCAGAACTGACGGCCAACCTCCAGTAACGGAGAGGCACTTTAAGAAGAAGAAAGATTCTTATCTCTTATAATGAATTCTTTTCTTACTTATGCCAGTCACTAAGAAGTGTAGTAACTAAGAGTAACAATACAACAGCACCGTTACTAAAAAGTTTATTTAAAATAATATTTTTTTGGAAAATTCTTGTTTTAGCAAAGTAAACATATAGGAATGGTTTATTTTTACTTACATTGATATCTCCTTCCTGCTCCAAGTCTCTCAGTTTTCTCCTGTCTGCGATCCTCTCGCTCATCTTGTTGGCGTCCACGATAGCCTTTAAAAGGCCCTCACCCTCACCTCTGAGTGCGGGACCCAAACATTCCGGTCTTCTGATCAGTAGACGAATCACAAGATTCGCGTTCTCTTCTACGCTTTCTCCATTTACCTAACATTTAATATAAATATGAAAACATACTTATTTTTAACATTTAATTGTAGAATGTAATACTATGTAAATCACGTTATTTCTTCTTCATTTGATTTTCATTTTTATTAATGCCTTTAGATAATACTTATTAATTTAGAAACAAAACATCTTACTAAATTCACTAACTATCATTTACTCAATAAAAGCTTCTCGGCGACACATGGTAACAAAGGTTTTTTCTATTATTTTTGATTATATACGTCACTCACCCAAACGCAGAAGCGCAGGAAGTCAAGATACCGTTCTCCTTCCACCGGGTCCCAACCAAGGTCGGGGTAGCCTTTCTCTATCAGTTCAGAGTTACTTTGGAGACCACAACGCGACAGATATACAGCTATTTTCTCCAGATAGTGTTCCCTAAAAATTATTCCAAAAATCATCTTCTGAACAACGACATGATCAATATTCAAAATATGTCTGCATTTTACACATTATTTTTAATGGATAGTGTTTTTTTATCGATTTACTGTAACAGTTAAAAAGCTTAGTTAAGTGCATTAATAAGTTTTTTGTATAAATATTTGAATGATAAGATGTGCTGAAATTTGTAGAACAAATCACCTTAATGCCAATGCTAGTTCAGTGTTCTCCATTAAACTGGAATAAGCGACATCTAGCGGCGTGGAGCCGCGGAGCGATGGCCTCGACAGCAGGATATTGGAGTTCTCCAGGAGGAAGTCGAAGTGGTCGAACATAGCTTTCTGATTCTGGCGGCCAGTGCGGCAGAAGTAGCAGAGGAAGCGGCAGCACGCTACCACCATCTCGTGGGACGTATCCTAGAAAGAAGTTCTTAGTAACTTTCTTTGTTTTTTGTAGAATTTTTTAGTGGTAAATAAATTAAAGTCTATATCTTATGCGAGGTGACGCCTTTATCAACTTTTGCAAACCTTTTCTTTGCTGCCTTCATCAGCAGCGGGCGGGTTGGCTGGCTGCGCGTCGGACTGCGCCTGCGCGCGCCGCCCCAGTGTGTTCATCATCACCGCCATTACGTTCTCGTGAACTCGCAGCACTCTGTAATTGGTTATACATCATCAGAAATATTACATTATAATTGACGGACTCTAACAGTAAAAAAGAACTTCATTTAAATTACCTTATCAAATCTGGATGTTGGAAGAATGTATGGTTGTTCACTAATTTCCTGCACAGAATAATAAATTAAATATTATTAATTACGTCATAGAATTGATAACTTCTTTTTCTTCTTCCCAATTGATGGCATGAGCGCGTGGTCAATTCGTCCGCCATGTTTCAAGTCTCTCCACATTTTCTAGGTTTATCTTAAACCTATGTCCACATAATATCTAGTTTTAAGTGACCAAATAAAAAAAAAAAAAAATTGATAACTTAAAAGTAGACGAAGTCATATAAAAACTCTTTGCTATAGTTGACATATGTAATTATATAAGTAGTTTCATTATAAGAAGATTTTATAAAAATTGTTGTTCTTTAATTCAATGAAGGGAGGAGTAGAATGATCCCCTGAAGGTATGGTTTCCGTAGGTATTGTTGCAAAAAATACTTTTACTGAATCTGTCTCTTACTTAGCATTGAATCTGAAATTGTAGTCGTAATGTTGGAGACTCACCAAAGCCTCTTCCTCATCAGCTCCTCCTCCTCCTGGCTCATTTGCACGGGCAGCAGCGCGCGGATCTGGCTGAGTCCGACCCACATCTCGGCCACATCCAGCTTGGTCTTCGCGTTGATCACGTAAGTCTTCTCCAGCGCGCGTATAAGTTCGCCGATGGAGTCGTACTGCCGCACCAGCAGGCTATTGGTATTTTAAACTTATTATAAACTACTTGTTTTAATGTAAGTAGAAAGAAGAAAGAAAGTCAACGTCGGTTATTTTGAATCTGAATGTATGCTTTGATTATATGAATAGTTTTGTCACTTAACAACATATGAAAGTGACCTTAAAAGTTAAGCCACAAAAGAGCTCTATGTCTAATACTGGTGTCGCATAAATAAATAGACAAAAGTTTAGTCTCATTAGTCTAGTAATTTTAAAGATTTGTAGTACCAGTTATTTAATTTCGTAAAAGTATAGAATACGACATCACCTGAACATCTCCCTGACCAGCTTCGGCGTCTCGATCTGCGACTCCTCGGCCCAGTTGACTATGGTCTGGATCAGTACTTTGCGGAACTTTTCTTCCGGAGATTTCTTAGCCGGCTCCTCTATAGCCTGTAAATGATTAAAAATTTTAAAAACGAAAATAGAAGGTGGTCCCTTTACACATCTGTGACATTAATTAGTTTCAGAAAATTCTGCATATACAACAATTCTAACAAAACTCCGTGTCTATGTATTATCTTCACTATTGAAATAGTCAATAGCTAATATAAGAATGGCTAAGTAAATAGTAATATTTTTGAGATTCGCGTTTGCGGGTACAAAACTATTGTTAAACTTTAGTTGTGATTCATATAATACCTATATCTTTTATTTTATCTACATCTAAAGACAGTTTGCATTTTTTGGAGTTCTGTAAGGAGGATCAGTTTGTAAATTCCCAACGTTGATCATGGAGAGCAATATTTCCGGAAAACGCGCTCCTGGTCTTATGAATATATAAAGATGTGGACGTGGCTAAGTACCATCAGATGATAAATAAAAACCGGAACTTCTTAGAACTTCAGTTTGACATCTTATGATGATGAGTAAACAAAAGTTAAAATCGGCGGTATACTTGAAAATTCGTCTAAATTATGACTACTCGTAGCTTTTGCAGAACAAAACAAAGGTGCCGATCTAAAATATACATACTTTTGGTTCATCCTCCAGTTCTTTAACCGTGTTAATAATGTTGTACAGTTTACCAAAAGCGCCAGGTTTTGTTTCTGGTTCCGTGGATTCCTGTAATAAAAGAAATTATCGATATAGAGTGACTAAGATTTTATTAACCGCTAGAGTTCTTTATTTCTTATCAATTTGTTGTTTATTTGCTTACTTTATGAATATAAAACACAATAATTTAGAATACTTTTGATGACAGATGTGTCTATTTTTGGTATGAAAAAGTTTGGTATTTTGGAGTAGATGAGATCCTTTTGATTATTTCCTGGTTATAAATATAATAGTTTCCCGTATGGTAGACGGGCTAGAATTTATTTTCAGCTCTTCTTATTTCAGGGAAAAGGTAGCAGTGTTTTTAATGGCAGTTACCAGCATACTGCGTTCGTCCACTCGAGTGCACAACGTGGCAAGAGTGATTCAGTTCACTCTATTTATTTATTCTCTACTTTGACACATGTGAAACTCTCACTTCAGAGTCGGGCTCCTGCAGCGCGTTCAAGGAGATGTGCGTCATGAGACTCCCGTGGAACTCGTTCATCCTCGCGATGAGGTCCTCGCCGCACGGGCAGTTTTCTTTGTCCTCTTCCTCCATGTGTTTGAAGCCTGGTAAGGGAAAATACTTTATTGTAAATTTGTTAACCATATGTATACAGATTCTTTACTTAAAAGTTTTCGATATTGAAGCATTGCTGGTAAACGTAGCACCATTACAACAATTGTAATTTGCTTACTCAAAATGGCGTTCATCTGTTCGCGCGGCGGACAACGGAACTCCCTGGTCTTCTTAGCTGCTACAGCACTAGGGAGGTCTGACTGCTTGATTTCGGTATAACGCCTGAAATGTATAAAGATGTTCGTTGCAACATGTAATTGTAAAGCTCATTATTGTCCATTAATAATAAATACATATAACATAAACAGTCCTTTCCCACTCTAGACATTCAGAATCTCCTTTCATTAAGACAGAGCCAAGACCATGACAGTTTATATAAAGTAGACGTATTACCTCAACTGATCAGTCTGTAAATCTCCGACAAAGTCGTGCGCGAATGCTATAGTCGATTCAACCCTGTGCCTGAGCTGGATGTCATTGAGATGTTGGAGCAGGTAGCACATCTGCAGCTTCGCACCCTCCGCCATCTTCATGTGTAACAGACCTTTGCGGTGCTCATCCTTGCCCTCTGTGAGACATTTGTAAGGATAACTATATTTTTTGTAATTAAATCGCACATACAAATGCCTCTAATAAATATTTTAAGACATTACCTTTGTCAAAAGTGGGATCCCAGGTCTCGGGGTTGATCATTATGAGCAGCTTCTCCACGTCCTCATCTCGCATCATACCGACTAATAGCAAGCGGTCCACTAGTTTTATTAGCGGTCTAAAATGAAAAAAAAACCAATTTAATAATAGTTTCTAGTTTTAAAGCTATATTTCTAACATTTGAACCGATTGATATCCGTTATTTCTAGAAAAGATGGTATTTGCTGTATTCAATACGTTTGACATATGAACTGGCGAGCGCAGTAAGCAGGTAACTTTAATAGAGTAAGGTTCTCCCCTTTTTCTAGAACATTTCCGTAAGTTGTTAAGAAATCGTCGATGATAGGCTTTCGGTGTTTTCCAAGTAACGTATTCATTATATCATCATTTCTTGTAAGAAGTCTGTGATTTGCTTTTATTATATTATCTAAAATTAGTTGGAGATTGTTGTATTTTTTTTTAAATGATAATTAATAGTTACAGGAAAAGGTTCTCGTTGCTGCCGCCGACCGGGTCCCGGTTGTGCACCTGATTGGTCTCCACCGCCTCCGCGAGCGCCTGCATCACGAACTCGCGCACCACCTCCAGCGGGAAGTACGGCGAGTAAAGGCTGCTGATGTCCGTGATCTTTTCCCTGTGTTAGAAGTTTAAACTAAAATCACTAAACAAATTTACTGATGCATACTTTCATTTATTAGAATACTTATTAATCATCTTCACAGTTATTCATACTGAGAATTGAAGAATAGCATAGGCAACTAATTTAAAACATCCTCTTCGTGTTTTATAATGACGAACGTTCACTAAATAATTTGATAACGTCTCATTTATACCAGTTGTTTATACATGTGTCTATACGAAGACAATATTGTTCGACATTTAGAACAAAACACATTTCGTTAATTGAAAAGTAATTTACTGGTGGTAGGTCTCTGTTGCCGGAGACCGTCTCGGTACCACCGCAGTGACTATTTCAGCCGCCAAACAGTAGTCTATAGTGCAAACATTACTGTGTTCCTGTTTGAAGGGCGTTGAAAGCTAGTGTAACTACAGGGGTAACGAGACTTAACACCTTATGTCTCAAGGCGACGAGCGCAATGTGGTGCAGTGTACACCAACTTAACCAGCGCCACGATATGCAAGTGTATCGCTTACCATCAGGTTGATATATTGATATATAGAATTTCCAATAATTTAGTCTATTAAATGTCGGACACGGTCATTGCGATAAATGAGTTTGCTACTTACGATATATCGGTCATGTTCATTTGCGGTCGTACGCTCTCCGTCTGCAGGGATCGCAGGCTGTGTCTCATATCGGAGTCATCGTAAAGAGCCTTCAGTTCTGGTCCCAGTGGTATAACGAACTCATTCTTGCACGTTTCCCTGAAATATTACATAATGAATAATTGCTCCAGAACTGGATCCTAGTGTAAATAATATCTTAGATGTCTCTCGTTACTCTTCAAAGACAGAGAAAATTTTTTGGTATCTTAAAAACAAACTAATAGCAATTTTTATGGAGACAAAATATATATAACACCAAAATAAATATATCCATTACAGGCTATTGATGTTAAAGAGAGACATTATCGATGGGGAGATAAGACGTGGCACACCACATTTCACAGGAAAAGCTTAAGGCGTTTTTCAGGACTCGTACCTTTTTAGACGCCTTTTAAGATACACGGATGGTAGATATCATGTTTAATTTCCCACACAGAGTGAAAAATTTATAATATCGAAATAACTGATTAACTATGATAAAATAAACTCGATTTCTTTTTTCCCATGATGATAATACATACATGGTTGTAGCGTGCGATTCCAAATGCAAGGCGATGAGCAGGTCGTAGAAGCCTTGCCGGAGCGGGCCCGACATGTATTGTGACTGTATCGCGTACAGCAGCTGCTTCTGGTCCACATGCTGGCACAACGCGTGAGCAGCCCTGAAACCATAATTTTAGGATAAATTAGATGAATATGCTATATTTTCAAAGCGCTCGAAAACGAAAAAAGCAATAAAGTTTCATCAAAAATATAGCTAGTTTAATATTATTCTTAGATTTACTGTAACGGGCTTTCTTTTACTTCAACATACATTCGACATTAACAATGTGCTGAGTTAATTGAAAACTTATTTAAATGGGTTTATTTATAAGAAACTGAATGATTATTCGAAATATTCATAATATCAGAAATATCTTCTAAATTCATCAGACACAAAGCCGTATAACATTTTTAAACATTATTAAAAAATTATTTAGTTTTTCTTTTTCTCTTTCATTTAATTTAAATTAGACAGAGAGAGTAGACTTTCATACCTGTAGTTGCTCTGATAGCAAAGGGCTGCGTACAATGTGAGCGTGTGTGAGTGGAAGCTTAGCAATTTGTCCATTTCAATTAGCTCCAGAATGTCGATGCAACGATCTTCCTCTGTTCACAAAATATGCAATAATTACATTTCCATCAAATCTCTTCTAAAATAAATAACGTAATCGATTACCCTCATAATGGACTCGGAGCTTTCTTACATAAAGAGTGCGGGTGGATATGACATATCCATGAAGCAGCGCTGGTCTGGTGGTCGATATTTTAAAGAATTTTTTCTTTAATTGGGACATCAGCCGTTGTAAAAAAACTGATATAAAGGTTATAGATATTTTATTACGTTACCGGGTATATGCAGCGCCAACATAGAGACTGCGTCTTCACATAGCATGGACCAGCCGCGAATGTCAGATAGCTTGAGAGCGTGCACTTGCAGCGATTGGTTCGGCACCTGGATTAAGAAATTATATTACTCAGTGTTTTCATATAGATAACGCGACGCATTGGTATTAGTCTATTACTCACCCGTGCCCACTGGTGGGGTTTTAGACATTGCACCTTGAGCCGCGGAGGAAACTGCGGATTGACGTGTTTATCGCTGGTGGGTAGTACCGCCGCGCTCAGCGGCAGGCTGGTCGACGACCGTCCAAGCTCGATCTGCAATATCTCCTTCGACGTCGCTTCCACGAATATCGCAGGGAAGAGTTTAGTTTCCGGTTCCATCTAGAAGGATAGGTTATTAAGGAAATTAGTTTTCATCCATCGATATGGATGGATAATGGATGATGTCCAACCCAATCCGCTTCGACTAACCTTAAACTTGATGCTGGTTTCCTTGCCTTCGCAGGTGAACGCTACAGTGCCGGTAGATGTGTCGACGGAGCAGCCAATGAACATTCCCTGGGAAGCACCTTTACCAGTCGCTTCCGCCATCACTTCATTGTAAAGCTCATCCGCCCTCACCATGTAGCAGGAGTGACGGTTGACGCTGGAGAACAAGAATTAATATATATTCTTTGCCTTTTGATCATTTATTTACTTTAGGTGTAGTATTAACAGTGATCTATGTAGTACATAAAGTGGAATATTTATGCAGCTCTGTTGACCTTATTGACATATCACCGAAGAAAGTAATGACTGTTCTTTTCGGACACATAAAGATTTCTCAATTTTTTCAAATTCTTTACCTTTCAATCACCCTGTCGTAGTCGTCGGTGATGATAACAGATGACTTCGTGACCTTGTTTTGATTGAAGTCCTTCGAATGTAGATGATATTGAGTGGTCACCCATCCGATGTAAACGTGAGTGGGATCCTGACCGGGGAATATTCTGCAATAAATAATAAGCAATTTAATTTACCTCGATGATTACGCTCACAGGTACTGCTGCCGCCATTTTTCTTGAGTTTTTAACTCTTTAGTCTTCTTTTACAACGTCGAGGTTAGAGAGGGTGGTGGCAGGGATAGTCAACTTACTTCAGTGAGTAATTGTGGCTCACCTGACACCGTAGAAGTACTCATTGATGAGCTTCAAGCAATCGGCGTCGAAGATCTCGTTGCCAACAGTCTCGGTGGTGGCGGCGGCTAGAGTGCTAGTGGTCATCTGCTTGCGCTCCTGCGGCGGGGTAGCCACCTGCAGATTCGACTGGAATTAAAGAAATTAAAATTCTGGAATGTGTTTCAGTAAAGATTCATTAAATTATTGATTAATTGAAGCATCAAGTACTTGATGTAAAATGTATGAAACGAAAAAACATCAAAAAAATTATAACTAACAGTAACAGTAGCGTTTAAAATGTTGACGCACAAGTCAAATTCGATGCGGTATGTAGTTTAAATTTTTTAGCTTATAGAAGAGAGTCAGTTATGAAAGTAATAATAATAGTTCAGTACAAAATCAGTAAACAAGTATACAAAGTAGTACATTATAATATAATTTACAGAGGATTAAATATACAGAAGAAGAATTAAAACTTTTAAACAGTTAGTAAACCTCTATCTGAAACTAAAGAAACTTACGTTCAAACCCCCCTGGCTTCCGTATATATTGGGGCGACTAGGTCTACCTTGCATGCCATTATACCTTTGATTTGCCTTTGGGAGAAAACAAACAAAACAAATCATAGAGTAAAACAAAATAAATGACTGAAAGTGAAGGAGATGGAAAAGTAATCGTTAATAGATATAGAGTAATATGAAGGGCAGACTGTTTCAAATTGTATGAAAGAAAAGTTTTCAATGGGAATTCAACAACACAATGCTTTGAATATAATAAAAGAGGGACACACAAGACATAATATGTTTTCTAGTTATATGGTGTACCTGTGAAATTCTTATTTGTGGGTTCGGCCGTCGGCCACGGTCTGGTGAAACTTCCGTATCGCTGAACGGATCAGGAGTTTTCGATTTGCGCGATTTCGCCCGCTCACCGCTCTCACCGCGCTTGCTTCGGAAGAACCTAGATTGATATTAATATACAGATTTTAGATTTTTGTCACCCCACACCGTCTGGGTCCACCATAATTCCTATCTCCGTCTTTAAACATTATTGTGTTTTGTTTTGTAAGACGCTGTAGCTAGAAATTACTGAGATGACAAGACTTAATGCTGTGTGTATAACTTACTATCAGGTGAAAGTTCTGCTGGTCTCATATTGACTTTTACCTTGCACGGTTTTTTCAATCAAAACGATTGGGTCATTTTTCTCATAGTACGGACATTTTGATAGTAGTCCTAAACGCGCTCACGTCTAAGGTAGATGATAACTAGATATTTTCTCCAACTAACACAGCCTTTTTGATTGTTTCTTAGACGCCAAAGTTGAAAATATAGTAATATCTTACTTTAATTTGAAGCCCTGAATCTCAGTATAAGGAACAAGAATAAAGTTGTTTATTTATTTATGTCTTACTTGAACGGTGACCGTCCCCGCTTGTCCTTCTTATCATCAGGTACATTGTTAACGCCTAGCTCATATTTCGCCATTTCTGCTTCGCTTGTCGATCGATGCATTCCGTTCACTTGACCTGTAATCATTACAACGTTATTCTTTATCTTGAACATTATCTTTCATTACAAGAGCTTTAACAAAGATTAAATACAGTCATCATCCGACGTCTCTTCCAAATACTTCTTCTTCGTTATATTCTGCGCTTTTATTATTCAGAGATTTTCCTTAACTTTCACCAACTCGTCGATAAATCTTGTTAAGTGCCTTCCAGCACTAGACTTACCGGTAATACCTTACTGCCTCATCGGCCGACATTCCTTCGAGCAATGTGCCCTGCCCATTGCCAATCAAGCCTATCAATTCTTCGTTCTGTATTAGTGAGCTTAGTTCTACGGATTTATACATTTACTGTAGTTTTATCTGGCATTATTCATAAATAGAATTTTTCTTATGTAAAATAGTTCTTGGCCACGATCTTTTTTGATGGTAAACGGTGATGCAGTATTTGATATTAGGATGCTTTAGCCAATAAATAGTCTATGCGGTCTTCTCATTATTTCAACAATTGTAAGTTTGTTTTGAATATTTTAATGTGATAAAATATTACAGTGGTTGTTTTGTAAAATTAATTATTAGTCGATGAATTTATATTGCATTATATATAATAACTATAAGTGTTAGTATAAGGATATTTAGTTATATTAAAAGTAATACAGAAAATGGATTATTTCTCGTACAGGAAAAAGTGTAAGCAACATAAAGTAGGCTAAGAATGAACAACAAATAAAAGAGAGTACTGATCGTTTTTTGATAAGATGAAAGGAGATATTTTTCGTTTCATAAACCTTGCAAATTATAATTCTGTATTGTGACGCCGCGTGTGATGGATCCTTTCCTCGGTGGCCTTGAGGGTAGCCTCTTCACTTTGGTAGTCGTTGGCATCTCTTCCTGATTCTCGTCGTAGTGCAGACCTTGTGTGTGAGGGGGTAACAAAAAACAGGTGTAAAAAAAAAGCACAGTTGGTATGACAGGGGTAAACGGGCTCCGAGGCGATGGTTATGTGGGATAGATGCAAATAAAAATAAACATTTAACAAATATCTTTAGTACGGGTTACTTTATATACAAAAAAAAATGTCATTAATTTACACAAGTTGATAACACTAACAATTATTATAAATCACTTCAGTGTTTCTTACCAACAATCTTCTTTAGATATAGTTTAAAAGTTTGTCGAATTAGATTCGAAAAAAAATATCAGTTTTGATTTTAAGTGGCAATTAGTCAATTCATTTACAAATTCATATAAAGTTGATTTAGAAATAAGTTTAAAATCATTTATTCTTTAGTGTGGTCATGTTAAAAAAATATCTTAAACAGAAAATTAATATTATTTTTTTGTTTTCAAAACATATTAAGGCAGTTCTTTCTTATGTTATGCATGTAGAACAAAGATAACAGATTTTTTTTTAATATAGTTGAATTCATAGAAAAAATCTTTTTATCTTAATAAATAGGAATACCAATGTAAAAGGTAAAGGATGTTGATCTGAAATTCTGTTCCTATGCAGAATTTAAGCTGTGCTGTTGTTTGTGATTGACAATACCTTGAGTGTTAACATACCTTTGATGTCGTTCATGGTGAACCCGCTCCTCATGATCTGATCGATGTGCGCCGGCATCTGCGCTTCTGTTGCCTCCTTCATCAGGATCTGTTGCCGTTCTTTTATCTCCACCCAGCGCCGAGCCTTTTCGTTTTCACTGTACAAAAATATTAGTACTATGTTTCTGAAATTTTACTGTTGATATTTTCATTGTTGGTACTCTGGACTTTCTCTTATAAAGAGAGTTCGGTTATTTTACAAAACGTTAATCAATTACGGATTGTTGAATATCAAACGCTGTTGTTGGAACTTAAAAGTTTCCTCGCGATATTCTCCTTCATTAGAGGCTTAAACTTAGCCGTGATCGAACCTTAGCTGTATATTTAAATATTTATGTTTTTGTCAGAGAAAGAAACAGAATTTATAGTGAAACTTACTCTATAAAATCCATTTGACATATTACAGGTAGAGACAACCGCAGAAACTCCCAGTTTGCTTTCTCCATTGTCTCGAAAGTGTTGTGTGATATTTTCAAACAAGGCGGTGTATCTGGAAACAAAAAAAAAAGCTCTTCTTAATGGAACCTGTCGCTGTTTCGTTAAAAAAAAGCTGTAACGGTCGCCTATATATATAGCTTCGGGAATATAACTGATTCTACAAAGTTTCTATATGTAGTAAAATTATTGGAGCAACGACACTAGCAATTACACTTATAAATCTGCAGACATAACATCTTCGCTTTTTTTAACTGTTATCATATGAGAGACTTATGCTGCGAGCAAGCTCATTAACACTTAACACGATATGAAATTGAGGTCAAAGATAATTACTAAAATATTACCAGAGCCAGCTGGTATCCTGGTCACATCGATCTTCGTATCCGCCATTTCATCGGTGTTCTCAAATATCGGTTGGTCTTTTGTATACCAATGTGTGACGTCGCGTTTCATGTTACTGAAAAGTTAAAGATAGTAAAAGCAATTCCTCTATTTTAATTATTCAGCCCATGACAGAGGGTATAGATCATTAACTGAATAAAAATTTTAGTTCAGAAATTTTGATTTAATTTGTCATGGCTTCATTCGATTTGATAATACTTCTTTTTCAGTTAACATCAATTGATCTTACATCCTGTATTTAATAAACACAATTAGATATCCTATTTAACAATAGTAAGTAATAATTAAAAAATGTTGTGTGTTAAGCATATTAATGCATCAATTTTTGTACTTAATACTACTATTACAGATCACTTTATGATACTCCTTAAGTTAAGTGAAATAACTGCAGCCAATAAGTGCAACAAAACTAAGACAGTTGTTGATTATGAGAATGCGCTCGCTGATCTGGAAAAAGGCGACTTTTTACTGCTAATGCAGTATAAAGATCCTGTTTCGCTATCTGAACAATTAATATCTAGATTAAGTAGGTGTCTATCAGAAAACACTACAACATATTCTGTTTCAAGCAAAAAACGATTAATCAAACCGTGGATGACATCGGGCCTATTGCGGTGTATTAGAAACAGAAATAATATGCAGAAGAAATTAAGGTTAGAACCAGAAAATGAAATTCTCAAAATTACGTACAGAAGATATAGGAACTATTGTAACAATCTTATTAAAAAATTAAAACGCAATTATGAAAGAAAGCAATTATCCGAAGCTAGTAAGACTACAAAAACAATGTGGAATTCTATAAATAAAATAATTCACCGTAAACAAAGAAATGTCGAAAATTTGAGACTTTTAGACTTAAAAACTTCACCTAAAGACTCTGTAAATTTTGTAAATAAATATTTTGTTGACGTTGGAAAAACTCTTGCGGAAAACAAACAAAATATTAATATTTGTCCTCAACCAATTGATAAAATATGTACAATAAATCAGGTATCTTCATTTGTCCTCTCAGATACTGACTGTTGTGAAGTATATCATGTTTTAATGAGTCTTAAGTCAGAATCTGCTCCAGGTTGGGATAATATAACCACAAAATTCATAAAAATGGCGAACAAAATTGTTGTTCCTCTAGTTACTCATTTAGCTAATTTATGTTTCACACAAGGTGTTTTCCCTCCAGCTCTTAAAAAAGCTGTTATAACTCCTATACATAAGAGTGGAGAGAGTGATGATCCTTGTAACTATAGGCCTATTTCTGTCTTACCGACAATAGCTAAAATTTTAGAAAAATTACTAAATTCGAGGCTAATGAACTATATTGATAAATTTAATATAATCTCGAAATCACAATTTGGATTCAGATCAAAAATTTCTACCGAAGATGCAGTCTTAGCTTTGACTTCTCTAATTATTGAACAAGTAGATAAGGGCAAGAAATGTCTTACTGTTTTCCTAGATTTAAAAAAGGCTTTTGATACTGTTTCTGTCCCCATTTTGTTGAACACACTTGAAAACATTGGTGTAAGAGGCGTTCCATTAACATTATTTAAAGACTATCTATCTGACCGTAAGCAGCAAGTCAAAGTAGGAGAATTTATTAGCGACGAACTGTGGTTATCATTTGGGGTGCCACAAGGCAGCGTGCTTGGCCCAACTCTGTTTTTAGTGTATATTAATAGCCTCTGCAATATCCACCTTGAAAGTGGACAGATATTCTGTTATGCCGACGATACCGCAATAGTCTTTTCTCACAATACTTGGGATGATGTGCAGAAAGTAACAGAAGGGGGGCTGATGAGGGTAGCTTCGTGGCTAGATGCTAAACTTCTGACTCTGAACACCAATAAGACTAACTACATGTGCTTCACTAATTACAACCGTACTCAACCTGAACATGATTTTAAAATCCAAATCCATAGCTGTAACATTCCAAACAACTCGAGGTGTTTCTGTACCAGCATTGCCAAAGTACCAAATACTAAGTATTTGGGTATTATAATAGATCAGCGCTTAACCTGGCATGCTCATTTAGATCTGGTGATGAACAGAATTAGAAAACTAATATGGATATTTAAAATACTAAGGCACATTGCAACTAAAGCTATTTTAAAAAATGTATACATTGCGTTAGCTCGGTCTATTCTAATATACTGTATACCTATTTGGGGAGGGGCTACTAAAATAAAATTTTTAGAATTAGAAAGAGCCCAAAGATCGTTGCTAAAAGTTATGCATTTTATGCCATACAGATCTCATACAGTAGAACTATATTCTATGGCCGATGTTCTCTCAATTAGACAATTATACGTTTTGCATGCAATTTTAAAGTTACATAAAAATTTAAAATATGACAGTAGTATCTATTACAAAAGAAAAAAAGATTTAGTAGCTCCGGTGCCCTTTTTCAAAAGTACTTTTGCATTGAGACAATTCGCCGCAAGATCAGCTCACCTCTACAACAAAATTAACGCACACGTAGACATATATCCCACAAATACTATTTTATGCAAAAAAAAATTAAAAACGTGGTTGAGGGGTAAAAACTATGATGACATAGAAGCTTTGCTGGACTAAATCAACCATTTACACATGAACGGCATACATCCACACACACAAAAATATACATACGCGCATGCTTGATTTATAATACAAATGCGAAAAGTAAAATGTATTTCTTTTTTTTCATTTTTTATTATTTTTGTTTGTACATATTTTGTTTTTTTTTTTTCTTTAAGTCAAATGTCGGTGGAAGAGTGGGACATTCTAACACAAGCACTTTGTGTGCTCAAAAGAATGTCCCAGCAACTGTATACTATGTATGGCCCTGAAACTAATAAACTTTTTTAATTTTAATTTTTAATTTTTAATTAATTTTAAGCATAAATTTCCTTAGCAATTTGCAAAAGCCTATTTACATGAATTAATATGCGTTGTTATCGTATTTTCAAATGTAGTAGCGTTTTCATTTAAAAAATTACTAAGTAGGTTATGTTAACAGTTTTTTTTTTGGTATTTCTTAAGTAAGTTTAAATAGCAGAGCCTTTTCCTATTTTAACTTACACACAAAACGGCTCGTAACCTTCCTGCAAACCGCACGTCGTGAAATACTTCAGAGTGTTCACATCTTGTCCGTATGTCAGTCTGAAAGAAAATTCGTTCTAATATACAATATATATACATAATTAAGGCTCTATTATAATTTTTGGTATACTATTTTATTTGACAAAGGGACAGGACTGACTCGTTCATCTTATGGCTAGTCATAGGCCCGCCTATAACGTGGTGGTAATTAGGAAAATATACTTCGTAACACATTGTGCACGTCTCCTCGATACATAAGATATTAAATTGATTATATTTATCTAGATACAACGCCCTTTAAACCAGAATACAGTAAAGAAGCAGAAAGAGCAGAAATAGAAGCTGCAGCGACCTACCTACGAGTATCTAGGCATAGGGTAGGTCTTCGTCAACAGAGACCTACCACATTAAAAAATATATATATATATTCTTTAAAAACAATTTAAAACAATACCTTGCTTTCTGTCCAACCCCAAGGGTGCATGCGGGTACGAAGTTATCACCTTGGACATCAGCAAACGTAGTCTCTCCACCCAGAGCGTCCATTAACAATTCTCCGTTCAATGAGAAACCTAAAGAACATAGATATTATTTGCAATATTCAGTTATAAGAATTATAGAAGCCAGTAATTTAGATTTTCAGTACTTAATTGTGATCAAAAAATTGTCTTTTTGTATCAGAAAAGTTTAAACTAGACATCGTACATAAATTTTAAAGATTTTTACTAAGTACATTTTAATTTGTATTTCTCAATGATAATTAATGACAAAAATAACTGTAATGATCTACTTTAATTACAAACACTATATTCTCTAAAGAAATTTGTTTCTATTATGCAAATTCGTAAATCATATAACTACTAAAACAATGATTTTAATGCAACGGCGGTCAGAAGTGGTTGGGTAGTTTTTCTTTCATATATTACAAGTAATAAAAACTGGTAAAGTGGGGGATGCTATAAGTTATTCGTAACTATACAGTTATATAAGTAAAAAAAACATTAAAACTTATGTTAAAGTAAGTTAAATCTTTATCTATGACACATCACATATACGAGAAAGAATTGTTATAAATATTTGCATACAACACACAAGTTAAGAAAAAAAATTAAACACAACAGTTGTTAGTCGCATATTCATTAAAATTATTACGAATGTACTTTAACTATAATATTTGATTTAGTCTTATTATCGTTTTGTAGTATATATTCCTATTAAAGATAACTATATCATTACTCTAACAATTTTTGTAATGTGTATAAATCATGTCTTTATATTGCTAATTTGTTTGTCTGCAGTATAACATAAGTTAATATGTTCTTTGTTACTGCAGCTCAGTAATGTAATACATTCTTTAATAGAAACACAATTTATCTATCGATAAGTGTTCCCAGCAGTCCGAATTAGCAGCTTCAACGTATTAAAACAGTAGTAGACTGTTTGAAAACTAGTAGATTACATATTGAACTAGAAGTATATATTTTAGGATTATTGTTTACTTCCTGCCAACACATACTTGGCAAGCTTGGTGGATTAATAGCTATCACAATAAACTCTCTCATTGTTTAGAAGGACAGTCGAAGCTTTTCTCTTAAAAAGACTCAAGATCAAGAAGACATTAATAGGAACAGTAAGAAGACTGTTTACTATTATAACATTACTTCCAGTGACAAATAATCCCAGTGAAAGTTATGATCTATATACTTTATGAATTAGTTATCCATGCTGTGCTAAGTTTTGCGTGGTGAAGTGTTGCTATACTAAAAAAAATATAAATTCTTTATGCTATAGATCAAAACTCGTGCTAGAGGTCGGACAATGATGCCAAGCGATGCGGTGATCGTATTAGGTACAAAGCTAACCCTTCTAAGATGATATCAAATGATTCATACAGCTCGAAGCGTTAAAATTTTGAAGCTACTGTAATTTGTGGCAGGAACAACCTTGTACAAAGCTACCATTGGCGAAAATAACTTTACTTAGTTAAGTCATTCTTCATATTATATAAATTGATTTGTGCTACAAGTCTGATAACAAAACGCATTGGCTTAGTTAAACTATTCACTCTTCTCCTAAAGACGACTAACGACGTATTTGGACAGGAACACATGCCGACAATATGTTCCACTCCTATGATGTTCTTATGAATAACAAAGGAGTTTAACCTTTCTTTATAAAATGGAGATGTTTTCAAAATAAGGATGGACATATTTCATATGCTTCCTTGCTTTATATAGAGTCCATAAATCCCGGATTGGAATAGTCTGCCAATATTAGTGTGTCTGTCTTTGTGAGTGAACGCCGGTAACCAGATTTCTATAACACTAGTTAATTTTACCATCAGAGATTATATTTTAGTTTACCATTAGGTAGAATCATGGTTAAGCACTAGTCTATATAAAAAAGGTTTAACTTAGATCTGTCTAATAAGTTACAGGTTACCAGTAATCTTAACTAGGTACATCAGTCCACTTTGTAAACTATCGCACGTTAGGCTTGGGTATTTAATAATGTATTGTAATAAATGTATACATACTCTATGTTAGTGATATAATAAATGTATACATACTCTATGTTAGTGATATAGTAAATGTTAAATGCCTGTTTTATACAAACAATCGTTGTTTTAGTGTTATTCCTGCCACGTATTGACTACAGTCTAAAAGCTTTGCCGCCAAAATGTAAGAGATCTTCCAATGGTATTTACTTATCGTTTTGTCAATAAGATCAAGGAATACTCCCACTACGTCACCCACCGCCCACTGCTTGCCGAACGACTCTGTGCTACCGCTGAATACTTTCTCTTCCTTTAAAAACGGACCAAAATTTCTAATGTAAACAATTTAGAAATGTAAAAAAGATCTTTTACATGTTACATTATATTACATGAAACATTAAAATAACGATTATATTAGTATTTTACTAAAATAAGTCAAATGTTCCATTATAAATATCACATTAATGTCTGAACATATTTTTTGAATACAGCGACTAAACTATAGATATAAGTATTAATGAGCAGAAGGAAAAATATGCTTTTAACCATGAGAATTATTTATTTTATTTAATGTAGAATAAATGTATTTTGTCTATAGGTAGGTAAGAAATGGAATATATAAGAATTAGATATATATTTTATTATTGTAAACATGATTCTTAAGACAGAGGCGGCGTTGTATATGGACCGCCTTATATTGTTATTACAGATATACAACGTATACAAACAGTAATAGAAAACTATTATACAACATAATATTTAACACCATTCAGGAGCTACTCGGTTAATTTCGGAGTAGCACCGGAACACCGTCTGGTGGTGGTAACTCACTAATGGTCTGGTCGTATACGTCTAAGAAGCAGCCGACAATGTCGCCAATTTTCAGCTGCTGTCCGAAAGTGTCACTCGAACCGCCGTGAACCTTTATCGACTGCGATACAACCACTATTATCACCACCATTTCATCAGTACACTGATGAACATAGACCTCCCGAAAAAGTATTTACTGTACTCACCACGCCTGGCATACAGTTCGGCGGGCGCAGTTTACTATACTTCACACGCCAAAAATTATTTCCTTTTAGTCGCCTTTTACGACTTGTCGAGGATAAAATGACGGTGGTTATATTCCGAACCCGTCTTCAACACGAGGATAAACCGATATTATAATATTTCTAATAATTATTTAGTTTGTTACCAAAGACTAATTCTTGTCTATGTCTTTGCTAGTTATTCAAGTCTTGTGACTTATCTCTATTATTATTATATTGTTTTTACCTTAACCTTGAATATATTTATCAAATCGTTAACACTGAAATTACAGTGCAAACTGTAATTAAAATGTAAAAGTTACTAGCTTTAAAAATAAATAGTATCCATCTTAATTCAGTAGTGATGGAACTTTAGAAATTTTGGCTTCATAATCACAGGACAACAAATATTTTCCTCAACTGTACCTAAAATTTTCTAACAAGAAATGTTAATTCCTGTTTCGTAACAACAACATTTATATAAATACATTATTCCGTAGTATGAATCATTCAGAACGAAATGTTTTTAGTTACAATTATAAGTTTCTGCTAAAGTAAAAACGGATGTTACTTATAAAATCTCTCTCGTGGGAACTATCGACAAAGACTAATAATAGAAACCTGTTTATAACATATTTATAAAAAAACTAGCGAAATTTTCTAGCCGATCCTTAATCGCAATTTAAAGTTTAAAACTTACATTGTAACCATCAAAGGCCCAGGAGTTTTCATCTTGCCCCAGCATCATACCGGGGGCCATGTCAGCGTGCGCCCAACCCACCTTGCGGCAAAAGAATCAAAATATTAACAGACATACTTAAACTATAGCTATATAGTATGAGTCAAATATTTTTTATATGCAACGAAGCGACGAGACGAGCAAGATGTTAACCTGATGGTAAGGGATACGCTTGCCCATAACAATGCGACGATAATTAAGATGGTGTACTGCACTACATTGCGCTCGTCCCCATCAGACATAAGTTGTTAAATCTCGTCACCCCAGTAACATCACTAGCTTACAGCGCCCTTCAAACCGGAACACAGTAATGTTTGCACACTACTGTTTGGCGGCAGAAACAGGAGCACTAGAGAGAGAGTAGAACAGTGGTTTCTTTTTTATGCTACTATGCGACGAGACGAGCAAGACGTTCACCTGATGGTAAGTGATACGCTTGCCCATGACAATGTGGTGCTAGTTAAGATGGTATACACTGCACCACATTGCGCTCGTCGCCTTGAGACATAAGGTGTTAAGTCTCGTTACCCCAGTAATTACACTAGCTACAGCGCACCTTTTTTTTTTTTTTTGGTATCGGTGGTGGAAATGCTCTTACGCATACCCAGCGTCCTTTACGGGGGGGGACGCCGGGTTATGTGGGGCTCGGGGCCACTAGATGTTGTGCGTGACCCCATACCCACTAAAACCACCACCGCTTGTCCCGCCAACGCATACTGGAGACGCCCGGGTTTCAGTCAAGCAACTCTCCGGGCGCCTCCGCGTGTGAAACTCCTCCTGGTGGGTGCCCGCGGGGAGCAAAGGCACCCACCTGTCGTCCCGTACCGGCCCCTCGCGGGACCGGCACGTAGGGGCCCCCCGACCCCAAGACGACCGCGCGCGCCCTTTTACGGAGCGCACGCCCGGCCGCCGCCCTCCCGTGAGGGAATTGGGCGGCGGCCTCCTCCCTCCAGACTCCCCCCCTCACTTCTACGAGGAAGGGGGAGCTACAGCGCACCTAGACGGTCTCTAGCAATAGAGACCTACCACCAGTAAGAATTATAAATAAGTTCTTGTTACATCTTGATAGTATTTATATTTCAAAACTAAATTAACACATTACTTCTATATACAATAATAAATTCGTCCGAGCAAAGTTTTTATCAACACATCATCATCTATTTATAGTGACTTAACATCATCACTCTTTTCTTGAGGAAATACTGCATTGGATAATCTTCTTGTAATCTCTGTACAAACAATAAAAGTGTTATTATGAAATTATTTTACTTACCCTCATAGGACCGGCTGTGAGTATTTCGAATTCAAAGTACCACTTGCCCGAGCTGACTGCGTAGTTCTTCTCAGCCCGGTAAGTTCTGAAGTCCGCTTGCTTCTGTTTCGAAGCTTCCGCTAACAAAGCTGTGTTAAGAAGAATTATTGGTTAAAATTAAAATTTCGTACATAATAATGATAATCTTGAGTGATAATTGGATTATGTACGTTTGTTGAAACGATCACGAAGAAAGATTTGGTGATTAATAGATAAGGCTAAGTGTGGTTCACATCGGTTTCCTCATGATGTTTCGTTCTACGAAATCAGTGTGGATCGAATCTTAACCTTTACAAGACATACAGAATATGTCAGCTGCGTTTACAAACTGTACTATCACTGCTTTAAACCTTTATAAGCTAGATTACTGGGAGTAAGATTTCCATTACCTTCGTGCTGTTCACCAGTGGGCGGATCTAGGTTGTATCCGTACACAAGCAGGGTTCTCACGGTCTCCGAGGCGGTGTCTCTATTTGCTTTCTTAATAGCGTCGTCTACTTTAGGATACGGAACCAGATGTGGAGAGCGATGCATGTCGGGATCCTGAAAATTTTAATTATATATTATACAGAGTTGTTACTGGTGGTAACGGAAATTTAACATTTTAAGCGACGAACACAATGCAGAGTATATTATCCTAACTAGCTGTAACTGACGACGATGTTGAGGACTGGGTGAAGTAGAAAAGAAATGTAAAGAAAGCTGGCTCCACCACCATACATATCAGAAGCGATAGTTCTTTCTTCTGTGACGCTGGTACATTTAGACTCGCCCTGCTGTGACCCTCACACCTAATAACTTAATACATACTAAGTGTGAGAGTCACAGCAGACGCGTCTAATAGTAAAGATATCCTCCACATGCTAAATGAAAAAACAAGGAAAATAAGAAAGAAAAGTGAAAAGTATAAATGACAAAATTAATAGAAAAACATATAAAGAAACATGTGATACATATTTTTTTATTTGTTTAAACTACTTTGTAAATAGTATTCATTTAACTAATTTAAAGCAAACGCAAGAAGAAATAAAGACAGAAATTAAAAATGGTATGAATAATGAAGAAAATCTTACTTATTAATAAATACAAATATTTCTACAACGCAAAATTTCTTAAAATACCAAATTTATTTTGATTTTACTGATGGTAGATATCTGTTGCCGGAATTCGTCTAAGTCCAACCACGGCTTCTATTTCTACCTCCAAACTACATTTCGCAAACTTTACTGGATTCCAGTTTGAGCGTTGTAGTTAGTGGGATTACTATGGTAAAGAAACTTGATAGGTATTTGAGGTGATGAGCATAATGTATTATAAGTATCAATCTAATTTACGCCTAATTGTTATGGACAGGCATATCACTTATCAATAACGTCTTGCTATTTCTGTATTATTGAATAAAATTATAATATATTTAAGATTACTGTTAATCGTTTAACCGAAATTCATTTAATTATTATATTAAAATATCTTAATCGTTAAAAGTAAAGTAACAGTAAAATCTTCTAGTCATTTTTGTATCTGTGCACAGTTACCTCGTTAAGGCCGTAAGTCCATCCCTGTTGGATCCTCTCACGAGCCCACAGGTTGTGTGTGTTCTCCGCCAGCTGATCCACCAGCTCGTCCATCTTCGGTGTCAGGGTGACAGCACTCAAGTCTAACGGTGCTGGTTTGTATCCGTTCGACTGCAACAAATTTTATTTTAATGCACAACCATGCGTGGTTGGGAAACTAATAGTTAACTTACCTTTATATACACTTCCTTTTTAAAAACGCGAATTATTTCAATTTATTCTAAGGCCTAATGAACCTTAAAAAATAACCTTAAAATGTCAATTTATTTGATGTTACTTTGTATATTTGTTTATATTTTTAAAATGCTTTCATTTACCTGCATGAAAGGCTCGTTAGGCAGGCGAACGTTACGAATACGCGCTGGTGGCTTGTCCAGGCTGATGTAGTACCCTAGAGCCAAGATCGTTCTGAAAAATATATATAAGTTAGAAAAAACTAATCCAAAACAAAAATTAAACTATTCAAATATTTAACTAAATCTATGACGCATTATATAACCACTTGCTTAGTACCACAGAGGACCTCGATTCGATTCTGATACTACAGTTTGGTAGTAGAGTTATTATTTAACTCGGCTAAGTTCATATTGTAAATTGGTTGCCGTAACAGTATTTATTTATTCTCAGCGAGCACGCTTGACTATTTACTTCGTTGTCGCCTAACATTATATGAAATTGAGAAGTGTTAGTAGGTTGTATACAAAGAAGAAGAGGCTGTATTACTTGAGCGTCTGCACTGCGAGCTGAATGTCGTAGCGCTTCTCAGCTGGAGGCAGCCTCTCAAACGGCACGAGACACGGGTGCACCTTGTGCATATCATCGCGCTGATCACCGTACACCCATCCCGCTTCAATCTGTGGATCAGTTCGTGGGTGAGAAAGAGACAACAAATGCTGTGAACAGCCGCTGCCAAAGCATATATACAATCATGTTTCACTCACCTTGTTCATCGCCCACATTTCGTGAATGTTCTCCGCGAGTTTGTCCCGTATTTGTTCGATGTACGACGGCAATGTGATCTGATGACGAAATAAATAAATAAAAAGAAGAGTTAAACTAGTTAGAAATTAAATGATAATTATTTTTAGCACCTGCTCTTCATCACTGAGAACTGGTGTAGATGACACAGACTAATAAAAGACATTAAGTACTAACTATAACCTTTTTTCTGTAAAGCGCTATGAAGGTTTTCCAAATACAACTGAATTTATAACTTTTTTCTTTCTTTCGATATTTTAACAGCCTCATATTAAAATCATGTCTAATACTACTGCCTATTATATGAGATTTTTTATAAAGCCTTTAAATACTTGCCTGCATAGTATCGACAGGTGTTGGAACAAAGGCGGTATCGTCCTGAACCAAAGGCGGACCGGCGAGGGCTCGCTTTGACAGATTGCCGAAGTAGAAGCACGGCTCGAGGTTGAGGATCTGCTGGGGCAGTAAGGACTCCACCAGCGGCGAGTAACCTTCGGGGGCTGCGTAGCGCAAGCGACCGTGCTCACCGCCGAGTAGGAATCGGCAACTGGGGAACAATGACGATTATAGCAGTATAGTCGAAGATATTAGTAGACCCAATGCTGAATCTTGGCCAGAAGAAATTATTAGTGAAAGCTGCGAAAACCTTTTTTTTTATAGTACTATGCGACGAGACGAGCAAGACGTTTACCTGATGGTAAGTGATACGCTTGCCCATGACAACGTGGTGCTAGTTAAGATGGTACACACTGCACCACATTGCGCTCGTCGGCTTGAGACATAAGGTGTTACAGTGAGCGCCTGAAAAGCGTACGAACTATAACTTCAAAGAAAAGCAACTGAAGGGAAGGCTACCATGGCATTCTCGTACTCGGGGGAAAAGATTGTATGATGCAAAGAAGTCGGAGATTTCGTGATTATTGCGAGCATAGTGGATCGCCAAGCATTAGCCGCCGGGGAGAACGAGGAGCCCCAGGTGCACCGACTGAAACCGAATGTTAAGGAGTAAACCTGAAAAACTCTTGGACTTCGTCAGTGCATGCTGTGGGAGTCAAGTCATGGCGTTACCAATCCTTGTGGCCAACACAATGTATCCTCGTAGTTGTACAGGGTAATGTGCGATGAAATAAACCTACTATGCTCAACTGAGCCGTGATTTCTTGAAGTCACGATCTTTATGAAAACTCTGTGCTGGCAAGCACGTTCTACGAACAGTCTGAGATCTTAAAGTGCGAAGAACGCACAGGTCTCGCACCATCCACGATAGTATTGAAAATCCCATCAAGTGTCGTGACAACAACGGGCATGGTAGGTCTATACTCCTCTGAATAGCAATCGGCAAAGGTGGCGCATCTAGCAGGGCGAATTTCATAGGAAAAACTTATTATTTCTCAAAGCTATAGTAGTCGCTGGCATGGCATGTGTGTACGGCCTTCTCTATAGTACGCGCCCACGTCGATCGGTGGCGCTGAGTACGCGCACACAAAAAGTTGAACTACCAATGTTTACGATAAAATCTTATCCCGAAATAAAAGCTGCATACGTATGGATTAGGAAGGAATAATAAAACAACGTTAATTTAACGCTGTAATTTAAACAAACAACCAAAGTAGCAGCAAACATTAAACTATTTTGAGATGGAGTTTCATGAGCGTACACTGTTAAGATGTGAAACTAAAACTAACGAATGAAAACTACCGAAATGATACAGCTACTACGAGAAGAAAAATGAAATCACGGTGTGAGCATTTTATAAAGTATTGAACCGTGCCGTTCCATCTCGACCCCGTTAACGTAGACAGAGCACTCTGCAGAAATTACGAAGCGCCTAAAGAGGTCCTCACTGAAGAGGTCAGGCTGTTGTCGTAGCAGCATTAAAATGCCTTCGACCATTTTCAACCAACTCACAACGTGATGCGAGCAGAAATGATGAAAATGTCCATATCTGCACGTATCCGATCGAGGCTTCTGAAAGGTTTCCACATGTTGGTCTTTTCTGTCAACCAAGTGACACGGGCAGGAGGCGAATCGACCTTCCGAGCATTCATTCAAATGTGTGTGTATTTTGACGAAATTTGTGAGCTCAGAAATACCAGTAAATTTTTTCATGACCGGAGATACGATTCCACCGAAAACCGGTGACAAAGAATTGACATTTATCAGTAAGCATTCTTCTCTTAGTCTCGTGGGATCAAAGTTGTACTCGACGATCAATGGTTTCTTGTTAATGAATATAGCTTCAGACTACGGGTACGCAAATAACATGCGCGTATTATGGTCGAACACTTTATTGTACGCAGATGAACAAGAAAAGACAATAAGATTCAAAGTGCGAAAATAAAACAAAACGTGTGTTCGGCAGTTGGGCGCTGTGACCGGACTGACCTCGTCACCGCGTTCTCCTACAACCACCGACTAACAATATTTTTATTAAAACTTATAATTAGCTTAAACTACCCTCATACTGTTACGCTGTCGCCAACAATAGCGTTGCTCCGATAAGTAGACAATTGCCATAATTTTTCCCGAACGGCATCACACACGTAGTAATGGGGATGAAGAGACAAGATAAACCTTCTGTAGTCTTGAAAACTCATGAAGTTAGCTACGTATAGAATCATTTCCAATGGGAGATTTATTAGCTTAGACGATAGGATTGGCAGTGCGCTTGGGCCCCGAGACGTTCTTCTAGAAACGCGACGGCGTTTCGACGCCGAGATATTTTCCGACGAATTTATTTTTATCAGAAACACACACTTCGCAAAGCGCTGAAAAAACCAGCGAGCGGCACGATGGTTCGATACGCACAATTGCACACGTTCATATCTTTCAAGGTGACTTTGACTATTGTATTCCTAATTTATTCTGATGAAACAGGTTATCTGCATGTGGCACGTTGTTGGATGATGCATTCGTCCACAGATATTTAAAGTTTTCTATATAAAAATTATATCAAGCGATTCGACTGCATGGAAAGAGACCGTGTTCGTACCCGTAAAAATAAAACGAGTCACGCAACTTCGGTGTGTTGTTTGTATTCCATATTTCCTAAGCGTCGAGACAAAATAATGTCCCATAGTTACGAGTACCGCGGGCATTCAGTTTGAGAAACATCGTAAACATTCAATAATGACGCAGTGATTTCCACGTTGTCAGCACATAGTGCAAGGTCTGTTGTAATTGTGATCAAAACAAATACAACGCGTAATTAATCGATAAACCCACGTCCATGATAAATGGACTGAATGGTTCAATCTGTTTTGGCAATACTTGCCCTATTACGTCTTTGGGGTCTGTTGCGTAGAGTTTATTTACGTAATCCTACTCTGACCGTCAAGTGACATACTGATAGTAAAAAACTGTTTGTACTGAGTATCTAACCTCTACATGTTGGCGGTGATTTTGCCGGCGCGGGCAAAGGAACATCTCTCATCGAGATATGTACTCATTATTATTATCTTACACACTTTGCTAACAGAAACATACAATACTGTCAAGTTAACCAGGCAGCGTTATCGGGGGTTTGTAACTATTTTTATCGAAGCATCAGAGTTTTGCCTTTGTTCGAGTCTATCGCAGCATCTGTTTGAGAGGAACTAAGTTTAAACTTAGAGAATCATTGGCAATCTCTTACGCTGTGATACTTATCTCGTGATGCCCCTTGAACTGCTGTGCCTACTTGTCATCGCACTATCATAGTAAATATACACAGGAAAATAAATAAAAACAAAGGTATTGTAATATTTTAATTACAAACGTTGATAAGATTGAGCCTACCGCACGGCTTATCTACTCCACGCTAGATAAGAAGACATTGTTTATTTTCGAGACTATTGATTAGGCCGTCGTGCACCTACCCCACTGGTTATCGTTTGTTACAGAGTGATTGCGTTATTTAAAAAAGACAAAAAATCGCGGATAGTATTTTCGTCGGGACATTTATTTTCTTCTTTGGCCATGAGCAAAGGATGTAAAAAGAACTTGAGCCAATGATTTACGTGTTGAGGACAATAGTGATGGTAGTGGCCGTGCGGGCATTCGCCTGCTACAGGCTTCCCAAGGGCCTTAGCCTCATGAGGGTTATAATTCTTCAAGTGACACGAACAGGAATGGTAGCGGTAGTCCATACATCTGTTGAGATGAACGTGGGTCTCGACAAAGGCTTCTATCTTCGATAATTTCGTGAATTTTTCCATCGTTGGCAACATGACCTTGCCGAATATCGGGAGCAGGCAGTCAACGTTGATTAGGAGAGTGCTTTGTCGGCACCTCCATGGATCGTAGTTGTATTCAATGTTCAATGGTTTTCCGTCGATAAAAGGTATTTCGACTGTGCGAGTCGATAGCTCCCACAATTTTTCGCGAATTATGTCACTCTCATTGTTGTGGGGCCAAACAGATTGCACCAAACTCCTAAAATCTGAGAAAGACTGGAATGTACTTATGTGGAGAAGTATTCTGTCGGATGAAGTAGGTCCTCGTGCGATCTGTTTCGCTGACTGCGACGAGCCTCGCGAATTCTTGCGTTTCCGGTTATTCATAATTATGATATTCCGATACACTGAACTTTGACTTTTATTCAAATTGTGTCGAGAAGTCGACAGATACTGAACTTAAATAAGTTCAGTATTAAAGTTATTATTTTGAATAAACCCCATGCATTTAATGTAAATTTATAATTTTAAATTTTAATAATGTGTACGGGTTGCCCCTTTTTCTCGACATGTGTCAGTATTACAATGCACATTCCGTCCTGAAACTTGAGGAAAAGAATGGCACTCCCCATATTATCATTATATTATATATGTATATATTATACAAATACATACTATTTTTTTTATTTAATTTTTTTTTATAAGTTTTGTTTTAATTTTTTTTTAATTGCCTATTATTTAAATTTTAATAATTACATATACTATTTCTACTCCATAATTACACAGATGGACTAAAATATTATTGGTTACTGGTATTATATACATTACCTCCAAGAACTTTGCTCATTATTGTTGATAAATGTATGGCTGCCTGCTTCTGTAGAATGTTAATATTTATTTGTGCATCAAGGATGTCACAGTATCTTTTTATATTTAAAAATTTTATATTAATAAATTATATTTTTATATAATTTTAGAATTATAATTTTTATATTAATAAATTTTAATAATAATATAATATTGAATATTTATATATTATTATATATATAAATTATAATGTGATATTCCCAATGAGCCGTGGTTGAAAACAATAACAGTTGTTATTTAATAACAGAAATCGGTACCTGTTATTATTGCGTAACAGTAACAGTAATAACAGATATTGTGTTTGTCCTGTTATAACCCACGTCTAGTTCTTACGCGCTGCAGCAACGAGCATCACGTTGTCATAACTATGACATTAGTCATTCTGAGAGGCCCCCGTTTATCCCCTCGCATTTGCATTTTTATGCACGCGCGACCGACGTGAACGTTGACATTTTAAAATATTTAATATTATAAAATGTTGTCATGCGAGAACGTTATCACACTGGTCAAAAACATATTTTTCTTGCGTACTTTTGTTTCAACGCTATCCAACAACACCTAGAGATTAACTCGATTTTGTACAAAACTGTGTACCTTCGAAACGGCCGCGACTAGTATGTGGCGAAGACTTGGTTCTACGTTTGTATGACTACACGAGTAGAGTTGCTACAATTGCGCCGTTGTTCCGGAAACTGATTAAGCAATATGAGCAAAACAGTGTCCATTGTTGACTTACCCCGTCGTCTTTACATTAGGATAATCTCAACTCTAGAACGGAGCCTGAATAACATTGCATTATGCACGTTTGTCCTCTGAATAAAAATTGTTTCCACCACCTGTTTGATATTCTATTTCGTGAGTCTTTGCCCGTACGCTCATGTGCTTCTGACTGTAAGTCTGGTTACTCCAGTAATTACACTAGCTACAGCGCCCTTCAAACCGAAACACAGTAATGTTCGCACACTACTATTTGGCGGTTGAAATACCCATCAAAAGATATTCTGTCTGCGGTTGAAGATCTAATTTCCTTTTAAAGAAGAGCATTGTTATTTAAAAGTATCCATTTCACTTGAATCTAAATGAATATAAACATCCGAATACTTCACATGCACCTCGTACCATGGAATGTTACTTATATTATTAAGTTACCACTATTAATACTATTTGTTAAATTTCCATCACTTATTGGAACGTAAAGACATAATGGTTGTTCTTCAGAAACGTAAAGGGAAGTAAATTATATATTTAATAAATATCTAACTTGCCCGGCAATGTTTTAGGCAGAAGTTAATTTTATAAAACTTCTAGAAGTACAACTTATGTTACCAGTAAAATATATAATGTTTAAATCTCAAAGTTACTAATAAATTATATCGAAATCATAATTTAACGTTTACCTTAATTTACTGGAACAACTGATAACGGGGAAGAACATGCCCTCCAAATTGAAGTTGGTGAATGAGCCAGTGACCCTCACTCCGTTGAACATAAAATTGATTATTGGCACCGTCAAGTCTAAAGCGCACCCGATGACGTCACCTAAAATTTGATAATGAATAGAAAATATATTTCATAAATGATTTAGTATAGTATATATATTTATATGTTAGTTGTTAATGAATATAATAAAAATAAGGCATCTTAAGCTTACCCTTTCTTATGAAAGGTTCATCAGGATGAGTTCTATTGACGGGCGTCTTCCTGCCACCGGACCAGAGGTGGGCGCCGTCGTATCCAAATGAGTACAGATCATCCCCCACGCCGTTGCCGCCCCACTTCTCACCTCCCCCGGGGTAAGGCACATACCTACGATTCAATACAAAATGTCTAATTTACTAGAAAACTTAAGAATTTAAACTACCTCTGTCGCGCAGTGACCAAACACTTTGTTAGTAACAAGGAGATTCCTGATTCGGATTCAACAGTAAATTTTGTGAAGTTTAGCTGATAAAGAAGTTAACGAACCCGCCTGGCTGGTTACTGTTCTCATACTGTAAATCTGCATAGGTTTTAAAGGATTTATCAATTTGAATGTATGGAAATTAGAAACAAAAGAGAAAACGAAATTATGATTGAAATATCATTAACACAGAATACAACAAGTAACAACTATTTTATACCCAGAAGTGTTAGCCCAACCGATGCGTAGATGAGGCATCATATGCGTTGTCTTTTCTATATGGTCCATGGTCACTTCGAAGTACCACTTCTGGTACACGGCGGAGCCTTCGACGCGTCCAACGAATATGTTTGGGCGTACGCTGAAAGAAAAACATAACTGTAATGTATGAGTTGTTTAAATCGAAAAATTAATTAAAAGGATTTTACAAAATAAAATGAATTCTGTATAATTTAGATAAGGTTTATATTTACCTTGATACATGGTCAACGAGTTGCGTCTGCAGCAGCAGGTTCTTCCCTGGCAGGAGGTAGTCGCAGATGTTGTTCTGCGAGGAGCGCACTGCCACGCCGTTACCGACGCAAAGGGAGCACAGGACATCCAGAACTTTAGGATCACGCCCGTGCTTCTCCAGCAGGGATATGATGACTTTTATGTGTTCATCCTAGAAATAGATGTTAGCGATATGAGCTATTTATCCACAAGTTACAAGGCAAGTGCTTAGTCAATGCACCACGGAGGTAAATAACATCATCCCCAGTCTTCGCTTACCCGCATCATGTTCAGAGCCTCCGGCGAGTCGATGAGCACACAATGCAGCACATCCAGCATTCCCGTCCCCTCCCCCGAAGCCTGCGAGCCGAGCCGGGAGAACAACCAGTTCAGACGGTTCGAGTTGGCAAACTGGGCGCAGTTTGTATGGTTGCCCTTTATTATTGCAGCTGCAAACATAAACAAAACACTTTCATAGGTTTTAAAAGGCTTTGGTCTATTTAGTGATCCTATTTTCTAAAGAAGAAGAAAGATATAAGCAGCATGTTCTCCTAATAGTAAACTACTTCTGGACATAACAATGTGGTGGCTGTTGTAGTGATCCAACATCAGCATGTGATGTCTTCTTTAAACTGAAGTTTGGCAGCTCATGCGATCTTAAGCTAATACCACTTTAACACTAAAATTATAAAATGGTATGGTATTTATAAAATAATGGTTTAAATCAAATGTCGATGTAGATATACCTAGTAACTGATAGAGGTAACCAGATATCATATCCCAACTCTGCCCGGACTCATCGCCAGCGAGGAAACCAGCCAAGAAGCCTTGGGAGGTGATGACGTTGATCTTGTCGATGGCTTCCAGGATCAGATTTAAGATGCCCTCTTCTTGAAACAGGTCCTGTCGGTTTCGGAGGGCGCGCAGTTTGTTTTGTTTCTCTTCGTGTTCTGCAGTAAAGAACAGTAATTCGTTAGGTGAACTAGACTACAATAAAGACTACGTGTAGCACAAATGGGTTCACTAAACAACTGTACAAATGGTGAAATACTACGTTCATTTAACAGACATTTTTTTCGCTACTATTTCGGGTAAAAAGCGTATATGGTATTCACAACTTTCTGTACTGTGAATAAATAATGTTCTATGAAAAAGCGATATTCTGTTAAGTATTCTTTATAATTAATATACATGTATCTAAAAAAGCTGTACCTAGGTAATTTCTAGTATAGTAATTAAATAGCTTTGAAATAATTATTGCAGCAATCAAAACCTAAAAACCTTTTTTTTTGCATAGCTTTAAGTGACAAAAAGGCTGTTGATGGTCATGCGTTTTCGCACTAGAATTAACCGGCTGGTATATATTGACAGCAGAAACACAGCAATGATATAGGTGAAGATTTATAATATGAGGGTAAGTGCTAATCTTGTGAGAACGACTATACTAAAACTCCATAACACGTGGTCCCGGAATCGAATAGGAGACCTCCGTTAAGCTGATAACAATTGAGCCACGGAGACGGTTAAGTAAGTCATCTAAACGTAACTTTGGTACTAATTATACAATCAATATTTACCGCGATATTTTAATGAACTTTTAGATATTTATGGGACGCAACTCAAGCGTATTAGAAATTTAAAAAAATATGCAATTCTAGGTAGTCTTAGTCTTTAGTTAGGCTGATGGTATTACTAGAAAAATATATTATTAAACGGCCATAAAAAACAGCTAACTTGTCTATTTTTATTTTCTCTCATACTTTACAATGTAATATAATTTAATGATGATGATTTTGTGATGTGTTTCATCATGGGCTATGTATAAGCGGGGCTCACTAACACCAACACGACATACTCATGATGAATAATCAACGGGGGTACCGTGTCTGAGGTCCATTCGGTGAGCTTTAAAATTAAAGTATCTTTTAAGGAATTGGATTTGGTGTTGAATAGGTTTTATCGTACGTTACATTAGTGTTTCAAATGCTGCTTACCCATATCCTCGTCGGGCTGCGCGAAGTAGTTGATCAGATCCTCCAAGCACATCACCATTTCGCCGAGGTTAACAGATGCGAAGAACATGGAGTGGCGGCGGTTCTCTTGAAGAGTCTCAAGCCCACTGTAAATCAGTTTTTTCATAACATTGTTATTAGAAATCTGGCGGAAGTGACAAATGTCATGGTATCTATGAAAGGCAATCAAGGACTTACTAGAGCTTTTAATCATTTAATTAGTCTACGCAGAAAGAGCTTAGTGTGTGTTAATCTTATAGTGATCATGACATTAGACAGAGCAGGTAAAACAAAAAAGGACAGAAGTCAAATCACAGGTTAGAAAAACTTCTCAACAATATTGTTCCTATCCTTGTCCTTCATATTACATGAACTTACTTGATAAACTTTGTGAACAGCGATGAGCACTTCCTGATGACTCGAGCAGTTCTAGATTCCTCCTCCTGTGACCTGGAGAAATCTAGACCGTCGTCCATCTTGCCTTCCTCGTGTAAGATGGCCTGTTTCTCCTCTACTTTACCCACGCCTTTCTTTTTCGTCTCGTAAGACTGCAAGAATAGTATAGTCTAAAGTTATAGATACGACTAGTCATAATAATATGACGCTAGTTATGATGATATTCACTACACCACTGTGCTCTCTCGCCTTGAGAATATTTGCATATTACAGTTTAGTGGTAGTAAACAGAGTAGTGGTGGTACCTACCTAAATAAATTCGGGCAATTAAGTAACTAGTAGCCAGTAAATATTGTTACCGTTTAATAATAATATCTTAGTAGAAGGTTTACCTTGTAAGATAGCCATAAGCCAGTCTCCGAGTGTTGGACAATGACGGTGGAGTCACCGTATTTGATGATCGGTGCTCCGATGACTTCAAGATCCTTATCCTCAAGGACCACTTTCTGATCGTCTTTCTCCTGACGCAGACAAAAGGCGCAAGAAGCAGTAGTGGCTTTATCTCTGAAGAAAAAAAAAATTGAATATTACCATTCTTATAAAAAGATATATGATTAGTAGTAAGGTTTACTTTGAAGTATGTACACATATAGTAACACTCGTTATATTAAATTGTCTGTTCTCGTGCTTTCTCTAATCACATCACTAAATCCAGTTCTATCCAAATCGGAACACAGAGAAGTTTGTACACTGCTTAGTTAGAAAAAAAAGACAATTACGACGAAGTAGATGCTTTAGAAGTCAGAAAGACTTCGTGCTCCTCGAAGATTATCCGATAACGGAGAATCTTCATCAAGTATTTTCTTGCAGTTTCTATTTTACCATATTTGTTTAGACGCAAAGAGTATCATCAGATGAACGTTCTGAATACAGAAAGCTGTCTGAATGTTTAGTTATCTTTCTTCTGCTTTTTACATTAATCACCTCACCTGCTAACTAAATACAGCTCGTTCTGATCATTCACACCCAAATATCTGCCAGTGGTGATGTGCCTGATGCGCATTGGATGGTACCAGTTGATGAAGCCGCCGGCCCACTTAGTACGCGCTAGTTCCAGCCGCCAGAGGGAGCGGGCTTGTGACATCACAGATCCTCCTTCGTATACCACGATGCTGCACAAACAATAGGTTATTTAGTTTATTATCTTACTTAAATAACAGTTGAGGACAATATCATGACATGGCTTTAGCGGAAGAAGATGAATCTATGTAATACTCTGTGTCTTATATAATAGTATGGAGGAAGCAGCCAGACTTGATCGAAAAAACCTACACTATGTAAACTCTACACACACGGCCTTAAATTCGATCTTTAAACCTGTGCCAAAAGCTAAGCTTCTACGCCACGGAAGCAGCAGAAAGTTTTAACAGATTCTCAGATTTTAAATATTAAAAACGAATGGCCAAGAAAGGAATTCAAGTTTCATTTAAAGATGGATCATACGAGAATTTAGATTTCTCTCATTTCTGATTTATGGGAAATTTGATTGGTAAGAGTTAACGATTCCTCCTCTTCATCATCATCATTTCAGCTTATTCTTGTCATATTGCTGCTATGATCAGCCTCCCAAACAGATTTCCATGTTCGTCCAATGCCACATGCAACTAAAGAATAGACTTAGGTATCTTATCGCTTACTTCTGGCCACCCTCTTTGGTCCAAGTGCTGGGTATGGTGAGACACTCGTCGCCGCCGTGGAAGAACCTCAGCACGTCACCGCCGAACACGTAGCCGACGTACTTCATCCGCGATATGCCCGTGCCGTACGGCTGGACGGACCAGTGCGTCACGTGGAATGATGCATTCACAATCGACACCTCATTCTCTTTCGTGGTATGCTGAATAAATATATCACATCATATTTTAAAATACATCATACGTAACGAATAAAGTTTAATGAATCATTTAACGTCAAACAAAATTATTGGAAATAGTTGGAGAGATTCTTCTGTGTTATACAAAAAAATTAGATCAGGACAAGAAAGATATTATGGTATTTGACACGATTTCACAAAGATCATCAAGAAAGCAAAAACAGTAGGAAGAAGAAAAAGAGAATTTATGTATTGATCAAATAAAGAAAATAACAAACGTTGTTTTGTATCAGAAAATAAAAGAAGTCCTTGAACAAGAATAAGACTAAAGTATTTCATCACCAAGGGGAAGGCTCTTAAATTGTACAAAACCTTTAATTGCACTAGTAATCAGTAAATCAGGTAATCTTAAACCTGTCACCAGAGATGACATATTACTAGTTGCCTCTGCAGCAGAAGGGTATCTAATGAAGGTTTTCCCAACTGGCAGTATCTTGCAAACTTTACTTCTAACTAATCTCTCAGATTTGGTGTATAAAAACAATTCCAGAAAAGTATCAACGACTTTGTCTATGCCAAGAGAAGGCCTAAGTTCGACAGTGGATGTCAAAAGCTGAAATGGTAAGACTCAAAGAGTTATAAATGATGTAGACTTCAATAACTTACCAGATATCTCTCAGTTGCGACGGAAACCAGAATCAAATCATCACCCACTCGCACCTTTTCACCTTCAGATCTGAAATCCCACAGGTGATGATTACAATTTTTTTTTATAAAAGATTATATTATAACTGAATTCAGTGAATTACACAACACAGAAATGTCGTATTTTTATTATGTAAATATCTTATTAAACGTTTGCGTTGAACACCTCTGTTTGCTGGCTGGATGTAGAGTCCACCAGCAAGCTTCTCCCTGTGAATGCTCTTGAAGGCCCACGTCGAAAGCGAGCTTGTCCTGGGACGATGAGGTCGAGAGACACGCCAGATACTGTTACAAAAGTAAAAACATAAAATGCATCGAATTTATAGTGATAAGAGAGTAACAGAAATTTTTAAAATATTTTGCAAAGAGCTAAAAATGTTTAGAGAAGGCAATTAGTTTTCAATTGAATAGCAAAGAACACTTCATACTGGATATCGGTATCATCCAAAAAAATATATCAAAACCAGTTTAACCGATTTTTATTTACAGTGAGCTTAAAACTTGACATCAATTTCATGTAATACTATAACAAGAAAGTCAAGTGTCTTCGCCTAAAGGTTCCCAAAATTTTGACATCTGGACTACATCAATGCAACACAGTTGATCATTGATCATTTAGAAAGTAAAAAAAAGATAACTTACCATATCGCTGTTAAGATGTCGCAGTAATATCGCGTTGCCGTAGAGCAGAGTCCTGTGACCTGATCCCGTACCTTTTCCCTGAAATAGATTGTAATAAAATAACCAATACACAATTAATAACATTTCTATATAAAGAATATTTCAGATATGCCAAAATAGTAATATTTGGGTTTTAAAAGTGTAGATAGTAATAATGATAAATGTAATATAACCTATTATCAAGTGCCGAGAATTACAAGAGGTTAAGAAGTAATCTCGTATACAAAAAAACGATCAACATATTGTTTATCTACAATAGAATAATCAATTTAACATGATGTTAAGTGATAAAGACTGTCATACATTTACATGAACATAACGATGCTATTATAGGTCAGGGTTTTAAAAAACAAATCATCTAGAAAACTTCATAACGTATGAATCAAGAATCGAAACAAAGATTTGACAAGTCATCAAGTTTTCATAACCTATGTCATGAATATTTCTTCATTACTTTTCCTGTCCAATTTATTATCTCATTATAACATCAAACGTTTCTACAAACAGACTCTATCAGATAATTATGATCTTTAAACTCTATTAGCAGAGTGGTGACCTACATAGCGTGCTTCGTTTGGTGATCAAAATGTAATTTCTTATAAAAATTATTCTGATATTACTGATTTAATGTTATCTTCAATTTGTTTTTGAACGAGCTATTTGTTTAACAGTTCATATAAGAATTTTAGTTCTTTATACCGAGTCTACTTTGTAGAGATTGGATTACGATTGCTTTCATATTGTAAATCTGCTGTCATAACATCATTACTGTGGGCTAGCTTAAACATTCATAGTATTAATAACACTTAACACCATGTGAAAAAGTCAAACAAAAACTGCAATAAGAAGAATGAGGAGATTTAATCTTAAAGTCTATTATACGTAGATGGTTGATAGAATATCACTAATAAAGTACTCTGTGAATGAACACCTAAAATTTGCTACCGATAATATATCTTGTCCGATAACGGACAGATTCAAAGTATGAGTGATGATGATGCAAAAATTTTAATCAATTCATCTTTAACAATTCAAGCGAAATGTTCATAAAAATCTTATGAATTTTAACAGTAGGCGTGCAAGTTATAAATAGAAGCAATCACTTATTTATGAATATGAAAATCGCGATGAAAATAACCCTTTATTAGTTAAGATTTAGTAATATTAAGGAGAAAACCTATTAATGTTTCATAAAAAAAGCTGACAAGTTAAATAAAAACGATTTAGATTCGGAAAAATATTTTCCAGCTTCATATTTAATTTTAAATTATCATGTAAGGTTATGGCGATCGCATGCGTGTATTACCAAATCCCATGTACGTATATACTCACTACTAAATTCTCTTTGCCCTGGAAAATTACACGAAAGCAATACATAAAAGGGGATCTATATATTATTCACAATAGAAAATATAAATAGGTTAAAACACATGTATAAAGAACACATGAAAAACATACTACAGATTTGCTATTTAAAACCTTTGTTGGATATTTAAAAACATGTAATAACATGTTATATAAAAAAAAAACATGCTACAAGGAATTTTAATTGACTTTACTATGAAAATTATTATCAGGCGACAAATAGGATACGTTAATATATAAGGTATATAACAAGTACATACATTGTAACGGTATAACTTGTTTCTGTAATCAATACTTACAGTTTCCGAACCGGCTGCTGTCACCAACTCCTGGAGAGCCCTCACTGATAAGCCTGTTAGAAAAAGGTACATAGAATATGGTAGAACAATTAATAGAAAAAACTAGTTGGATTTTCCGTTGATGATTTCATTATAGACACATTAACGAATCGTCACAAAAGTACAAATTTATTACATTGCTGATGAAATTCTAACTTGATTATTTCATTTTATAAAATTATTATCTGTATTTGTTGACAATAAGTAATATACAAATCGATGTACATATATCGGCGTGATCACGTTATAAAATCATTTGGTTGTTAAAATTTGTAAGATAACAGAGCAAATATGTTTCAAAATCATCTGTTCGTTAAAATTTCATTATGATTTTAATTTAAATTTAGATATGATTTCGTAAAATCGACCATGTTTTTGTAATTCTTTTACGGATCTCTTAACAAGTTATTGCAAAACTATATTTTTATGGGCAATCACCAGAATGATGTTAGTGGTGCCATTACTGACGACATCAGGTTTTTAAAAACATTTAAAGAGCCAGTACTCTTACACATGTACTTAAGTTACTTGTCAATAAGAATACAGTAAAAGTACTTCTCTGCAAAAATCATAATTTGTTTAGATCATAATGATCCTCTGTGGTGACCTTGCCCATGATCAATCTTGTTATTTTCTTTGGTATTGCCTTTTTTTATACTTCTATGCGACGAGACGAGCAAGACGTTCACCTGATGGTAAGTGATACGCTTGCCCATGACAACGCGGTGCTAGTTAAGATGGTATACACTGCACCACATTGCGCTCGTCGCCTTGAGACATAAGGTATTAAGTCTCGTTACCCCAGTAATTACACTAGCTACAGCGCCCTTCAAACCGGAACACAGTAATGTTCGCACACTACTATTTGTCGGTTGCAATAGGAGCTGCGGTGGTACCCATCCAGACGGTCTCCGGCAACAGAGACCTACCACCAGTAAATGTTCAGCAAGTTTCAGCCTATGTTCAACAACGGACATCATCAACTGATAATGATAATAATGTATCACTTATTAAACTATGTATATTATTATATATCATTTATTTAACTTAAGTACTTTTCACTAATATGAGCTTATTGATAAAATGACCAACCTGCTCTATAACGAATACACATTGCGACAGATCCGGTGGTATGTTCTTATCGGCTATGTTCTCTAGGAAGCAGTGCCGGTTGCCGAAACCCTCTGCAGCTAAGCACACACGTTCACCGGTGGCTGTGCACGACAGGCACACCATGTCTTCCTGTTGATAGAAACAAAAAGAAATGAATGGAGGTAGAAACAAATAAATATTTGTCTTCTACCTTCATATTGTAAATAAGCCATGACAGCTTAGCTGTGTTTCAGCTGGTAACATATAACAACCTGAGTATTATAGGCGATCACGCTTGACCATTTAATGTCTTATTGCGACTAAACACCATGAAAAGTTAATGACTAAGGTTGTTTTACTATAAATGAAAAAGTAGGTAAAAATAGATTGAAACCACAATTCATTTTATCATTACTACAGATATCTTAGTATAGTTAAATAATGTTTGGAATAAAAAAAAAGAATAATTAACCGAAATTAATTTAATTATATTTGTTGATTTTGTAATTGGCGTACACACTTGCCAAAAACTTTAGCTGGATGTAAGCCAAGACGTGCCGCTTTCAGAACATTTTTTCTCAACATCTCCAACATATTTCTCAACTCAACAAATTTTACGTTTTCCGAAAATTTTATCATTCTTACTTTTATCGACGACTATTATAATAAATAGTTATACCACTGAACATATAAAATGTAACGTTTACATATGGACATATACGTTTAAATTTCATAATATCAAAAGCCTATTGTAGTACCAGGCTACATTTTTAAAACCATAATACATTAAAAACTAAATAGCTTTATATTTATATAAATACACGAGTGAAATTCGTTTAAACTAGACAAACTTGTCTGTGATATAAAGAATTTACCAGTAAATTTCGTAAGTAAAGAGAATAACTGATGAAAATACATTACGAGTAAATGACTATTACTGTAGTTAGAGCTAGATTATCTTCGGCATTTTCGTATTAACTAAGAACTATATAAGAATCGCTTTATTAATGTACAAATGGAGCGAACATTTTGTGAGAAAAAGCTGACCTACTGATCCTCTGATCCTCTTTGGAGGACACCTTTAAATCTTTTCAAATAAATTTTGTCTACTGCAGGCATAGATTATGTGGTTTTTGTCCGCTTGGATTTTTTTAAACTTTTATTATTAAGATGAGATGAACCTTTACTACCCGAGGTGTCTATATTTTTAAATTATTGACCTCTTTGTTCTAAAACAATATTAAGTTAATCTTTACCTTAATTATTTTTATAAAGTATATGAAAACTTGATTGGTTTTCTTCCTTTATATTTATTTCACAAAAAGATGCACCTGACGTTCATCTGATGGTAAGTGATACACTTGCCCATGACATCGTGCCGTTAGTTTGTATAATATAGACAGCATCAGACTATGCTCGTATACTTCCTAAATCAATAAATAACATACGAGATGACCTGGACGACCTTGTAAGTGATATGCCATTTTTGTACCAGAGAGTAATCTTTAAAGACATCTCTCTTTTGCATATTTATATAAAAGATACAAATCAGATGAAATATCAGATAGAGAGATGAAGCTACGAGTGTATCATAGATACACATCAAAATTTCGCCGACGAAATTCCTTTACCAAGATTAAATTAGCAGTTGACGTGTTTTGTAGATTTGAAGCCATTCACGCCGATAGTTTTAACCACGCCAATATACTGCGTCTATAAATAAATATAGTTTCGGAGACATATCGTATACACAAGTGCCAAATCCCAGGGCTGAGTCACCTGTAGCAAACGGAAATAGACATACGCAGGAGCAAATTTAAACATTTCAATTAAGAACCGATCGGTGTTCAGACATTTTGTAATCACGACTCGGTAGTAAATTCAATCAGACAAATTACTCCCATAGAGTTGGATTACATTATCATCGAAACTACTTTCGAAATAAAGTAAAATCCGATTAAAAAATGACAAATCTTGATTATTTCTGGCCTGTGAAATTTTATTTTGGATTCGTTTCTCCTGTTACTTCAATAAACTTAACCATCTTTGTTTCTGTAAACTTAAAAGATGAAATGAACGTAATATATTTTCAATTTACAGTTAATAGGTTTCTTGTGCCGAAGATTGTTAAGTTTGGACCACCATAAAAGCTAATATATTTACTATCATGTGATAATATACATATAATATTGTGTTCGTATTATTAACTAAATATCCTCTGGAAGTAGGATCGCTGAATCTGCAGTCATGAGGGAAATTTATAACAAAAATCTAGTTCATGTTTTTTAAATGTACCTGTTGATGATCGCAGTATGCTGGTGCTTGATTTTAGCACATCATAAATACTAGACAAGATTTTCTCCTTAGCTTTTGTAGAATTAAATCAAGTTCAAGGGTACTATGTAAGAAAAATAAAACCTCTTTCAATATACTTAACACAAAAGAGTAAGACAAACAATCTGAGTGAAGGAGCACTTTCGCAGATAAAAAATTAAGATTTCGCATTTTCGTCTTTGTTTCCGAGGGTGCTAAGACTCCTTATTAAATCAGCAGGTCAAGGACTTCACTAGGGTACATTGTTAATGAATTCCGCTGCAGACGTTGTGAGATTGCGTGCCACATTACTATTGCAAAGCGTATTTATTTATTTATCACCACCCATCGTAAATCTTATTACTGCTGTACTGAGAAGTTTTGCACTTAAGAGATTGTGTTTACGATGTTTAAGTTTGTATGAATATTATGAATTACTTCTTATTTTGGATTGTTTGATGTTGGTAAATATTTTTCCTAAAATATCGTTGAAGAAAGAATTTGAATGAAACTGGTGGTGCCACTAAAGTGGGTTGGAATCTCTTACGCAGAGATTGGAAATTGATATTGTTTGGTAATTGACTGCTATTTAATTTGTAATAGCTAAGTAAGCTTATTAATTTGTTTTAAATTCAAGATTACTCACCGTACGCAAAAATGAAACATCATCCTGCTCACTCGCTCCCCCCTCCGGTTCCGCCATCTTCTAATCTTTTCAACTTCAGTTAAACTTCAAATTCGTTCACCTTTACACCATTCCTCGTGAAATGCATATCTGTAACAAAAATGAATAATTTTAACCTTACTAGATAATTACCATGAATTGAAAATAAGTCTATTCACTGGCTATCGAGTGAATAACCAATGATTTAATAGATTTAATAACTTGAGTAGACCTGTGTTTCTGTCAGTCTGAAGATGAAGTCTTTAAGCTCAGTTTTCTTAATAACACTTGATCATGATCCCATCTAATGGTAAATTAACAATTAGACTTTGATGGTAATGTTTACAAAGACGAAACTAAAGCATAAATCAGAAGCAGAAAGTAATTGTTATTCAAATAAGTTCGTTGAATTTAATTAAGTTCATGAGTGCTTTGGCAAACACGCCCCAAACATTTACACGTTTCCTGACCCGAAATTACTATAAACATTGGATGAGGTAACAGTAAAAATATTAGTGTAGATGCTATTGTACTCCTGGGATTGTGATGGAATATGTCCATTACTACATTGTAGTTTTTTTTCTATTATAGCCTATTTTTATCTCAATATAAGATAAGATATCATTACTACAAAGGACATACATTTTAAATATGTTAATATCAACATTGGGCTAACAATTAATCTTAATTATATGTGTTGGTGAAGTTGTGGATGATGAAGAGTCTTCGCCCAAAATATTTTGGATCTTTTATGTTGACACACAGCATTTCTGAAAAATTGTAGGTGGAAGATAGAGACTGAATTAAATCAGATATCTAAAGGAGGTAGTTATGTTGCTAGTGAATTTATTTATTTTTTCTCCTCAGGGTATGGATGCCTTTTCGGGTTAAGACATCCTCCAACTCCTACAGTTACTCTCTGTTATTACCAATATTCTCTCTGTTTCTGCAGCTCTGGACATCAGTCCACTATCTTATTACCATGTCTATATTGCCTTAATAGTCTTTACATTTTAAAATATCTAATTATTATATGTATAGATTTCTATATAACTATCTCAAGTTTTAATTAACTTGGTATTATTATTTTAAGTAGTTCGCTCAGTATTTAAATAAATCTAATGAGTTTTGTTATATGAACATATTTGATTATTAATCTGATTGAATATATTGCCACATCCAAATACATTGTTTCGTACATTCTTTCTCATCAGGGTCACGGGGGTAAACACCGTGTGTCACATTTTGTGCCGGCTCCGTATAATTTCTGTAAGCCCGAACACGTCGGGCAACAAATGTTTATTACTACATATAAATATTAACACCTGTGCTTAGTTTCGATGTAGATCTTACATCTTATATAGAAATAAATAATCTATACCGTTTAGTATTTTTTAATTAGTAAAAATCTGGATACAAATGAGCCGTGATAGCCTGGTTTGAATGCCGGCCTTCCACTCCGAAGGTATCGAGTTCAAATCCGGCCTACACCAATGAATTTTTCAATATATGTGCAGTTAGTATAACACCAACTAATATCACGTGCTTTGACGGTGAAGGAGAACATCGTGAGGAAACCTACAAATCTATTTCATGATCATCCATGCTCGGACTAGTATGTGAAATGGAGAAGGCAATGGCAACACCACTCCATTATAACTGACAAGGAAGTCGTCGTGTGTTTCATCACACATCATGACCATGACCCTCAGTCATGAGGAAATACGACTTAGAAGAATAAAAATCTCGATGGTAATTTTTTGTTAGTACAGATTCTATAGCAAGATTCAGTTTTAAGTAAGCTTCGATTCCTTTATATATACTTCTAAGTCAGAAAGTATATAGCTACGTTGACAAAGTAGTAAAGGATTTATTGACACCCTTTATACCCTTAAAACCTTAAACGATAAAGGGACTAAATAAACACGGCGTTGCCGTAACATTTAATGTATTACCACATAATGTTCTAAAACTTTAACTACACCCCAGTCGTAAACACTATACTCGCTTTATAGTGGATAGTATGTGATGTTTTTATAGAGTAAAGATAATGTAATAGTAATAAGAATAAATTTGACCTATATTTCACATGGTGTTAAGTTATAATGAGACCGTTGATAGTGAAGCTTACTTGTCCAGAATGTTGTTTTCTTATGTTGATAGCCAGAAAACAGCGATGCTGTTATGACGGCAAATTTACAATATTAAAAAACTAGCTAGGCGAAAGAAAACTATAACCAACCGTACATGGGAATCGAACCAAGGAAACTCATGGATGCACTGGTGGTACATCACAGTTGTCCGAGGTTATACAGTAATTATCTGTTGAAGTTTGAAGGGTGCTGTAGCTAGTAAAATTATTGGTGTAACAAGACTTAACATTTTATGTATTTCACAGTATGGTGATGTGTATATCATTATAACAATCGATACGTTGTTTTAGAATGCCTTTTTTATATAGTATCTTTAACTATTCGTAGCGTAGTATTAAACTTTACTGTAGTCACAATAGTATCGTTGACAGTGTTGTTGTTTACTCGTAAATAGGTGTACTTTACAATGTATTAAACATGCGAACAATGAAGAGATTCCCTCGCACATATTTTGAATATTTTGGAAAGTATGTCACAAAGCTTGGTACCTGTACTGCGTGACAGTATTCCATGATTAACTTTTTGTGCGTCGTTGTTGGATACAGAACTGATTAAATTTCTTTATAGAATATTAGCCTAAATTGGACGTTACATATTTTTAAACGAACCGGAAAGACGCATGTGTAGTTATTATCCGGGTCTCTATTACCTTATAAGATTAGAATGTGCCGGAATGGTCTAGTAGCTAATTTTTATGCTTTAGACACAAAGGTCATAAGTTCGATTCTCAGACAAATTTTTCTTTCTCCTTTTGCCCCTTCTCCACAGTGCTAACTTTGACCATTCATATCTCATTAACCGGAAGAGCTATAAACTTTTAATTTCGGATTACTCATCTCCGTATCCTGTACTTCATTTTATCCTGAAAGAGTATCCATGTAGCTCTACCGGTTTAAGTTATAAACGTTACGGAGTATTTATGTCAGCGCATCAATCTCTTACGCTGATGTAATCAGGTGATAGAGACTGAAAGCGATGAGAAGCTGGACGTATATCTTGGTGATGTTTATAAAAGACCTCAATGTATTCAATGCAATGTTTTGTGACAAAATGTTAGGATCCTTAACCTAATAACTTCTAAACAACACTATGTACTATAGGACATGGGCAATCCTCATAATGATATTAGTGGTACAAATACTCATATACAATTTGTGTTAATGTATGAAGCGAATAATTAATTGGTAATAAATATACTCTTGAGTTGTTGTCTAAAACTCTAGACACATGTTATCAATTTCTAAATTTTATAGAATTTGAGTGAAAAAACTAATAATAATACTACTCGTTTTATAGTTACAACATAAAAAGTTTTACGAAACGTATAACTTATGTTTTTTAAGGATAAGAAAAGGGTAAAATATTTCTCGATTTAAAAACTCTTAAAATATTTCTAAGAGAAAAGAGCCTTTTTACCCCCAATACTGTCTTCACTTAGTCTTAGCAAAGAGATAAACAACGATCGAAAGAGAAAATTAAATTATAAAGCTTCAGTAAAGTTAATACAGGTTTTCAATTTTCTAAGTAGATTATTTTGAAATTGGTAAGCTAAGTGAAGCTTCGTAAAGTAACATACGAATGAACCGAAATGTGGTCGTGAATTTCATTAGTTCAGTAAAAGTGGATCGGAGTTACCTAATCATTGACCTTTCCACGACTGTAAGGCTCGAGTAAGGTTGCCGTAAATAATTTATATAGTAAATAAATAAAGTTTCCTTAACGAACTTCAGCTACATTCATAAAGCAAACTTTAAACATTGGGCGGTGGGCCGATAGATGTGTCCGGGAGTATACGTTTCACTGCTGTAATTTCACTATCTACAGCTCACTTCAAAGTGGAACAGTAACGAGAGTAGTGTTCATTAGTTTTCGACAAAAGCGACCATCCATCAGTAATGTAGTAAGTTTCAATGCAGTAAAGTGTATCAGAGAAGTTTCTCCGTTTAACAAAGTTTAAGTGCGCGTCATAAAAATATTTGAAGCGGTACTTTATTACAAACGCTTAAATGCGCTGTTTTATAATATTACTATGTAAAAGTAAAGTTTACTGTTTTAAAAACTTAAAAAAGACGAGTGAGACATTTACCTGATGGTAAGTGATACGCTTGCCCATGACAACGTGCTGCTAGTTAAGATGGTACACACTGCACCACATTGCGCTCGTCGCCTTGAGACATAAGGTGTTAAGTCTCGTTACCCCAGTAGTTACACTAGCTACAGCGCCCTTCAAACCGGAACACAGTAATGTTTGTTGTAACAGAGACCTAGACCTAGACCCTAGACCTTGCCCAGAACATGGCGTAAGTTAGGATGATATACACTGCATCACATTGCGCTTTATGAATGTTGTCTCGTTACTTCAGTAACTTCAATAGCTACATCCCTTTAACACAGAACACAGTAATATTTGCACACTGCTGTTGGCAGAAAAAGGAGTTCCGTTGGTACCTAGACGGTCACCAACAAAAGAGACTAACGACAGTCAGATATTTTGAAATTCGTTGTAGCTATTGATATTACTGCGGTAACAAGGCTACCAGCACATTGTGATGCTGTGTATTTCATCTCCTCTTTAATCGTAAAGCAATCAATATTTTCATGTATTATTACTCGTATGTATGTTAATTTAATATAATATAAATTCTTATATATAACAGATATTAACTACAAAGCCATTTATACTGAAGTTTTATTATGTTTTCAATGACATTAGTAGCATCTGATGTTCAGAAATATCGTTCTCATGAAAACGACAAAGTTTTATATTTTTATGTTCTGACTTACAAGTGAAAGTATCGCGAGTTTTCTGTTTACATATTTTCCTTTTACTATAATTGTACCAATTTTGCGTAAGTGGAATAGAATTCGGGTAAACACACAAATAATATACATATATGTATATTAATTGTGTGTTTACTTTATATATAATACATATATGTTGAGAGAAGGCTTCGACTTTTAGTAATATAATGATTAAGTAGGTTATTTATTTATTTAACATAGACATATCTACAAACCATGAACGAAACTTGGATCTGCAGATATTAAGATATACAACAAATGAAATTTAGTGTGAATGTTTCATATAAATAATAAGTTCTTGATTTATATGTTATTGTGACAGAGGACATTTGAGTTGGGAGAGTCGAAAAAGATGATTAAGATGAAAGACGTAACGAAGAATAGTTGTAAAGAATAATAAAGATTTAGTGCTTAACCTGCTTCTTTCGCATTTCAACCATCGAGCATAATCTTTGCTTATATCTTCGCTGTGAAAATTTTAATATGTTGGATGAAGTAAAGATTTATGATATAGCATAGTTTCGTAGCGTTATGTCAATAAGGGAAACGCTGCAGAAACGATTGCCCATTTCCGCTCGTGCTCCAATAGCTCGTCTAGGGAAATAACAGCGCTGCTTGCACAAACAAAATTGTAATTCAAACTCATATCTTTTCTTCTCATAGATAATATCTACTGGTGGTGTCTTACCGGCAGCTCTGTAATCTTGGACTGATAAGAAACAAGACTAATATGCCTTGCCTGTGGGAAAAAAGCGACTGGAGAATTCTTCTTCTTTGCAGATCTTTAGTGGAGCTCTCAAACAATAAACGATTCGAGGAACTTGGAGTCGCCTCGTCTTTGCCGTGGATTAGTAAAAATGTTAAGGAGTGGCACAATGCAGAGAATCACCTGTGAGTTCCGTAAAAAATCCTAATGTCATTTGTAACATAAAAAATAGTGAGATTTTTAGAGGAAAGAATATTACATAATCTTGATCTACTCCAGAAGCAAAATTAAACTATACTCCCGGACACACCTATCGGCCCACCACCCAGTGTTTAAAGTTTCGACGGTGTCTAGCTAAAAATAAATGTTAGGTGGAGCAATAAGTTTTAATGCAGTTTTGAAGCAGATTTATTCGTCAACCCTTATGTACGTCATTTTTTAATTTTTTTTTGTAATTTCGAATTGATTTGGCCGGCAGAAGTTTTACAACTTGGGCGACAATTTCAGGCAGAGTATCCATATTTTTTGGTCAAAACTGGCTCTGTGTTTAGATTTGCCTTTTTAAGAAACCAATAATCGGACACATCAAAAAAAAAAATATCCAACTTGTGCGAAATAAAAAAGTTTTCTCCATTCCTGGGTCGTTGAAAACAACGAACAGACTCGAATTTTCGTTTTCTTTTCATAATCCTGAATTCAAAATTAAAAAAAAAAACATAGATAAAGGTTCACCAATAAATCAGCTTCAAAACTGCATTAAAACTTATTGCTCCACCTAACATTTATTTTTAGCTAGGCACCGTTAAAACTTTTAAACACTAGGTGGGCCGATAGATGTGTCCGGGAGTGTATATTTAAACGAACAATAATGACAGCGCTACTTATTACACTACTGTTTCAATATGCAGTAATCTGCTTTCCAGTGCTAGAGAAATTACTAGTAAAACGAGACTTTCTATCACATGAACCAATGAGTCTTATTGGAAAGAAACCCCGGATATCTCTTTACCCTCAAAAATCCATCCAGCTAGAAACTTACCAACAGTAAGATAATCTATTTAACATTCAATTTCGTGAACAAGTTAAAGTTTCTTCACAGACATTTACAAATAAAAACATTTTTCTGTCGATCGGGTAAGACCAATGACCGCTTTATCTCTTAAACGGCATACACTATGTAAAATATATATTTTACGATTTCCCCGAGCCAAATATCCACATATATCGGTATAAATGTCGGTATGTAATGATGCTATAAATAGAAACAGAAGTTGTAATACAATCTGAAACTGTAAAAGAATAACATTCATAAAATCTATTTATTATAGTTAATAGTATTTATACGAGTATTTAAATATCAGATCTAGAAACTAGGTATTGAAGTTTTAGTATTTATAAATTTGTTGAAACTTACTGATGTTGTAGTAAATTTATTTTAATATCTTTCATTAATATTTTTATCAAAAATGAATACACAGTATACAGTTTCGGTAACATTAAAATGGCGTCCATATTTCTATTTTCTAAAATCAAAGTTAAATTATTTTAGCCATTTTCTAGTAAAATCCCCGTCGAAATCGGTTTAACCGTTTCCGAGTACAATGAACTCAAACATGTGAAAAGGTTTATAAATGATTTAAGTAGGAATAGGTTGATATTATAAATAGACACTTCAACATTTTGTTGTAGTGTATATACACTCCCGGACACATCTATCGGCCCACCTATTGTTTAAAGTTTTAACCGTGCCTAGCTAAAAAAAAATATACATAAACCTGACCAAAAACTCAGCTTTAAAACTCCATTAAAACTTATTGCTCCACCTAACATTTCTTTTTAGCTAGACACCGTCGAAAATTTAAACACTGGGTGGTGGGCCGATAGATGTGTCCGGAAGTATATTTATTTCTGCATCTTACTGGTAACATGTCTACCCCTGAAAAATCGTGTAATGTGAAAGAGGTTTAAAATATTTCTAAAGCATATAAAAACGATGTTCTTTAAACTATGTTCTGGTTTTTGATAGGAGCTGCAGTTAGTGTTACTGGGGTAATAATTAGATTCAATGTGACGATCGAATGATGTTTTTTTTTCTACGAGACGACTACGATTAAGGCGTTCACCTGATGGTAAGTGATACACTTGCCCATAACGTGGCGCTAGTTAAGATGGTATACACTGCACCACATTGCGCTTGTCGTCTTGAGACATAACTAAGTCTCGTTACCCCAGTAATTTCACTAGCTTACATCGCCCTTACAACCGGAACACAGTAAAGTTTACACAGTACTGTTTGACGGTATAATTAGGAGCTGCGGTGGTAATTAAACGGCCTCCGGCAACAGAGACTTACCACCAGTGAACCACCAGTTCTGTACGCATCCTAACTAGCAATTTTTTTTTGTATATCACAGACTATGTAACGACAACAAAGCTTCATGGATATACAAATATTTCATGAAATAAATTAATAAAATTTCAGCCTACTGTCTTCTTCTGAACATAGTCTTTCTTAATTGATTTCCTGCGATATTCACTATGTCTATGAAAGTAACCGCTGAAAACTAAAACATGATAAGAAATAACGTATGAAAATTATAAAAAAGTGTTCATCGGAAAACAAGTGTACAAAGTATAAGTATTCCAAATCCAATATTAGACTCGCGAGTTATAAAGATATTAAGTTATGACGTCTGTCGGTATTGTTAGACTGAATAGATAATCTAGAATTTTAAGTGTTATTGTATAAGGCTATTTCAGGAATACTGTGTAATAATTATGATCGTCTAGGTCATAGCTTTCCAATTTTTTTTCATTTCCATACGACCTATTAAAACTTTTAATTTTAAAGTACCTCTTCCCTGTTAACTTATAAAAATATAACTCGTTTCTCTTAAGGTCTATAGTCAATCTTAACTTTGTTATACTCTCTATCTCTATTATTCTCTAGCACCTCTGTTAGTTATTAAATAAATAAATAAATAAAATAGATTTTTATTTGTCCATTACAAAAAAATTGGTAAAAATCTTAAGCTATGCATATATTAAGACATATGGTTGTGGATCGCTGGTGCCTGTGATAGGTAATAAACCCGTGTTACAGGTCACCAGGTCTCCTACTCGCGTGCAAATAACAGTAATAGATAACTTAAATATATTAGTAATAAGATTCATTTTAATCTACATATTATTTTATATAATAACTAGCCGGCCCGGCAAAAGATGTTTTACCATAATTATAAATTATATCTAGTGAATATTTTAAATGTTAAATAAACAATAACTAACTTATTAATAATTAACTTAAGTTTGTGGGAGTGTGGTCTATGACTGCAAGAGAAATGGAGACTATAACGGCATATAAAAATAACAAAACACCTGCCGTTAACTTTTTTTTAAAATTCAGTTAACTTTATTAACTGTCGGCGGGGTTGAGTACTGTTGATTTATGTAAGTAACTATGTTAACGAGAACTGATCGATTGTTAACTGAAAGCTGAACATTGCTACAGTAGTAATATCGCTGCTTAAAATGGGGGTTGGTGGTAGAAGGGTGAATATTAAGGGTTATATGTATTTTTTATGACTAATCATTAAAAAAAAATATTGGGCGGGCTACCTTTATGAGTCAAGGTTTAAAAAATAGTTTACGACCTTTTCTCAAACCTAACAATTAAACATAAAAAGTTTCATAAAAATCGGTAGAGCCGTTTTAGAGGAGTTTGCTTACAAACACTGCGACACACGAGAATTTTATATATAACAGTTTATGTAAGTTAACTGTTTTAACTAATCAGTATTTATGCCATTACCTATGTGAATTACACGTACCCTTAATAAGACTTCGTATATCCCCATGGTTATATATCATACTATTTATATAAAGATTATCTTCATTCAGACCACAACAATGTTTGAATAACAAATAAACGATTCCGTTGTAACCTGTTGATCCTTCGTTCATTTCCGATAAATGCAAAACCTACCAAATACCACAAGATGATGGTATTATTCTGAATGAGCACACTTCACCATATTCAACTTTAATCACTTAACAACATTCGATGTAAATCATAGTGAGGTTGATTAAATATTATAAAGTTGAAGGAACTATTCAACTTAGTAATGCAACTATCGATCCACGTGATGCAACGTTAGTACCTAGAACCTATCCCATAAAGTTATAACCTATTAACTCCCGGCGTTGTGATATTAAATCGACGTGCAAGCGAAAGTGACCCTAAAGACATTAAGTTACTACTGGTGGTTAATTGAATACGGTAATTAGTTTACTGGACGGGTTGAATGACTTTTGCTAGTTGCGAAACAACAAAAGCTATTGTCGCTTGCGAATGTAAAGTAGTTACTTTAGTTAGCAATTAAAAATGACGCATTCATAGTATTTTCTTCCCTAATTGGATTTTTTTGTAACGTTCATTTTTAATGAAAGCTTGAAATGTAAATAATGGTGGTATGTCTCAGTTTCAAGAGACCGTCTAGGTGACCGCAGTGACTATTTCAGCCGACAAATATTAGTGTGTAAACATTACTGTGTTAATAGAAAGGTGATGTAAGCTAGTGAAATTACTGGGGTAAGAAGACAACACCTTGTCTCAAAGCGACGATCGCAATGTGGTGCAGTGTATACAATCTTAACGAGCGGCACATTGTTATAGGAAAGCATACGCTTGCCACTAACCATCAGGTTACTTACTTACTTACTTGCTTTACTCGTCTCGTCGCACATAAGTTTTAAGTCTCGTTACCCCAGTAGTTTCACTAACTCACAGCGCCGTTCAAACAGGAACACAGTAATGTTTGGCGACTCAAATAGTCACTACGGTACCTAGACGGTCTCCGGCAACAGAGACCTACCAGTAAACGACCTCTTTGTCGTTTACTATCATTTAAAATTTAGGTCAAGAGACTATTGTAAATGAGAAAAATATATATTTTCATACGAACCTTTCTCTTACACAAAATCCGAATATTAGTTATTGTCAGAAGTAAGCATTACATAATCTGTCTAGGTCTAGTAATAGATTAGAACAGGCTGAAGACAAATGAAAAGAATTAATATACAAAGCTAAAATATCGCAATCCAAACTAATTCATTTCTTTTACCTTTTGTTGCGATGATCAATCATTGACGATGTATGCGAGAGATAGATAGATAGATAGAGAGAGAGAGAGAGAGAAAAGGACATTTGTTTCCGTGTTTATAATGGCGGCTTGTACGAATCAACAATTGAAGGTATTTATTAATATAGTTGTCATAGAAGTTTCTAGTTAGTGATACGCTTGCTTATAACAACGTGACGCTAGTTAAGATGGTATACACTGCACCAAATTGCGCTCGTCGCTATTAGACGTGTTGTCTCGTTACCGCAGTATTTTCACTAGCTTACAGCGTCCTTCACATAAGTAATACCCAATGTGATGTTTCGGTACAGCAATTTTTTTATGCTTTTCACCATCCATCAATACGAACTGTCGATTCGCACGCGACGCCGTAATCAGTCACCGCTGGTACTCCAATCCATTTACCACAAAAACAGACAAAGAACAATTGTTTTCAATATTGATACATTAATAAAAAATACTGTAAATACCTATAAATATGATTAAAGTTACGCTATTAAAAACAAAGCAGAAACAGCTCATCAAGAATAAGATTTAAAATCCATTCCCTATAGTCTTAGACTATTGTAAATATGTCTAAGAAGAAGGCGACTAAAACTTTCTTGTTCTCGAATTTTGAAGTTTGGGACTCTCGTTATTTACTAAGCGAACTTGTTGCATTAATAGGAGATCCCCTAGCGATTCACTAAAGGTGACCAGAGAATTGATCTTAAGAAAACAAATTTCGCGTGATAAAAAATACTTGAAATTTAGGACTCTGCTATATGAATCTTTTCGTATATACTTTTTATCTGCAACTGCTTCCGGTGCGTTTTAATAGTAAGATAGAAGTCCCAGGTTCGATTATAAGGTTAGGTTGCGATGTAGTTCGGATGGTGGTGGATATATTTTCAATCCGCCCGCCTGCCCTCAATTTAAGAGTACGCATAGAAGCGAAATACGTTGACCTATTTAACAAGAAAATGTATACGAAATCTCATCGACCCACAACATAAGTATAATAAAGCATAACTTTATGCTTGATTTTTTTTTATAATTTCCTTATTTACTGCCTTATAATAAAGTTTATTGATTTTAGTCCCATTTAACTCTTTTTTTATAAAGTAATACGTTGATACGTCTTTCAGACGTTTAATATTGTAATGTAATATTTTCTTTGTTACCAGCACATTGTAAATATATTTAATATGTTCATATATTATTATGAGATTTTTTTTGAATAACATTTTTAAAAAAGACAAAGGTTTTTCTTAATTTTAATGAAAACACAGTGCGTTTCTAAAGCAATGATGAAAACTGGCATTTAAATTTTATAAACAATTTTTCATATGAAAAGAAATAACAATCAATAATCGTTTTGAAATGAGAAATTGTTAAAATTGATATACATATATAACAAGCTAACTAATGACGTCATTCACATGTTACAAGATGACAGTAAATTCGATGAAGTATGCTACCAAAATACTCTTAGGCAGATTCAAAAAACCACCAACAACATGGTCCCAAGGACCATCATTATAACTCTCCATCAACTAATAAATACACAAGTGATCTTTATTATTAATATTAATAATACTAAAGTCAAAACAAAATCTGCCCGACTAACGCGATCTAGATTTGTATTATAATACATTTAACGTCATGTACTCATAATCGAGTGTTTTCTGGCTGATGGCCAGTGACGTAATCGTCTGGAATATTTCAAATGTTAATATGAATAAATTAAACAATCCGCAACGTTCCCACTGCTGGGATTAGTACACTACTCAAAGGAGACAAGAGTATATATTCATCACGCTATTAAGACACTTCTCTCTTCAAATGTATATTTAATCTGGTGCAGTTATTATATAAACACTTCACAAGTCACTGAGTTCATACTTTTTACTCCGTAAATAGGAACGTCGCGAGTACTACAGTTTCCCGCCTTTTATACCAAAATGACAGCTACGCCATCTTTACAATAATTATTATCAATCTAACTTAATTATTATCAATTCTGTAAAAATTATGAATTAATTATATTATCAAAATTTTAATTACACTTAAATAAAAATATATACAATTATTAAACAGATATTATTGTGGCAAATAATCGTAAAATAGTACATAGATTCTCGATTCATTTCGGTCTCTTACAAATCCATAGAATTAATATTTTTCTAACAAAATATTTGTAACCTCCATTATTTTTACTCAATATCTTTCACTAGTTAAAGTGCTCGTAGTAATTTCTTAAATATTCTTAAAGAATCGAACTGTAGTGTTTACTTTTGAAAGGTGCTGTAGCTATTGAAATTATTGATGTAAAAAGACTTGTGGGTTAATCTCAAGGTTCAGTTGGTGATCTTTGGGATAGTTTTATGTCCAGCTGTGGACATATCGGATGAAGATCAGATGGTCGAATAATTCTTCAGTGTGAATAGCTTTGTAGTTTAAATCTGTTATATATAAGAATTTATATTATATTAAATTAACATATATACAGGTAATAATCCATGAAAATAATGATTGCTTACGATCAGTGAGGGAATGAAATATGTGTATTAATTGCCATGGCACCTCACCATACTGATGGCCTTGTTATCGCAGTTATATCATTAACCATAACGCTCTTCATAATATCTTACTGGTGTTAGTTTCTATCATCAGAGATCGTCATACTGCAGCTCCAATTTCTACTGCCAAACAGCAGTATGCAAACATTACTGTGTCCGGTTTTAAAGGCGGCGTAGCTAGTGAAATTACTGGGGTTACGACACTTAATCTTACATCTTCAGGCGATAAGCACAGTGTGTTGCAGTGTATATCATCCTAACTAGCGCTACGTTATGAGCAAACGTATCACTTACCTTCGAGTGAACCACTCGTTTGTTGTGAAGACAAAGTCACTACACCTCTTGGACTGTTAAATATCAACTATTGATGTTTTCAGTTATTAGTAAAGCATCAATGTTTACTATGTTGTAGTAAATATATGTATATTTTTAATTTCAATCGAACTAACAATTTTCTTATTATATATTGTCAAAAAAAGCACAAAATCATAACAACGGTCACGGACAACATCGATTTTGCATTAAACGTCGCGAAGCGAATTTGTTAAAAGGTCGCATATAAATTACTGGCAACAAACCGCTGTTCCGACTCTTATAGTTGAATGATCGAAGCTTAATACATTTTATTTCAACTAAGTTACTAAGTATTCAATATAACATTAGTGTTTTTTTTATATCACCGCCATTTAAATTGCATTGGCGTCGCTATAGCTTCTGACATGATTAGAGTCTACTTTTTATATGTTCCAGCTCATATATCTTTATAAAAAATGGTATAACATAAAATCATAAAATATAATAAACAAATTACTATTACAAATAATCGTTTTAAAGTGCATGTATAAATAAAGTCAAAAACTTATAACATCTAAAATAGAAACAAACGGAAAAATTAAAAAGAAAATCATCTATAGCATATGAAACATATAGTATAAAAATTTAGGCTAAAACTAAATAATCACTAAATAAAAACAATGTATAGTTTTTTGAAAATAGTGTTAGGATATATACACTGCATCGTGCTCATTGCTGTGCGCTAGGATTTTAAGTCTCGTTATACAAGTAATTTAAATAGTTACAGTGGATTTCAAATCGCAATACATCTTTTATCCAACGATGCGATAAGACGATGTGAACGTTCACCTGATGGTAAGTCATCACTTAACAACAAAATGATGCTAGATAAGTTAATATATACTGCAACTGGTTGTGCTTAACGGTTTGAAGAATAATATTAAGTCTCGTTAACACAGTAATTTCAATAACTTTACTGGTGGTAGGTCTCTGTTCCTGAAGACCGTCTAGGTACCACCGCAGCTCCTATTTATGTTCCAAACAGTAATGTGAATATTACTGTGTTCGGTTTAAAGGGCGCTGTTAACCAGTGATATTACTGGAGTAACGAAACAACAATATAATATAATCTCAAAACACCACAAAAATAACTTGACTGTTATGGAACTTAATGTGATTATGGAAGTAGTAGCAGTAGTTTACTTGTCCCTAATTCAATATTTAAATGATTATACTGCACCCCTTTGCTCTCGTCGCCTTAAAACATGATGTTAAGTGTCGTTAACACAGTAATTTCAATAACTTTACTGGTGGTAGGTCTCTGTTGCCGGAGACCGTCGAGGTACCACCGCAGCTCCTATTTAAGTTCCAAACAGTAATGTGAACATTACTGTGTTCCGATTTAAAGGGCGCTGTTAACCAGTGATATTACTGGGGTAACGAAACAAAACCTTATGTCTCAAAGCGACGAGCACATTGTGGTGCAGTGTATATCATTTTAACTAGCGCTATGTTATGCGTATCACTTACCATCAGGTGAGCGTCTTACTCGTCGCTTCGTAGAATAAAAGAAAACTAAAACACTCTTCAAACCAGAACACAGTAATGTTTGCATACAAATGTTTGGCGACAGAAATATGTGCTGTGGTGGTTATACTGTTTTACAACAGGAAAAACAAACATGGTGATATTTATAATATACTGTATACTGGTATAAATTTTCTCTGCATAACCTATGTTTCATTGTATCTATATTCGCATCAATGCAATTCTTTGCCTTTAACATTTAACGTTTACATTTTTACACTATAGTTAAATAGTTTTATTGTAATATCTTTTATCATATTAAGGTAATTTTTCAGTGAATAAAAGTAAAGAAATGAAGCCAGTTAAAGATATTTTATACAATATATTATTAGAGAAATAAGTCCAGCAGTGGACATCAATCAGTTGAGATTATAACGAAGTAAAATACAATAGTAGTGGGGAAAACCGAATGAAGAGTCGTTAAATGCAACAAAACAAACCTCGATTTCATTCCGTATTAAAATGCGGTGTCGTTGCACACAAACGTATATGCTCACTCACACAATCACAAAGCTACAAACACGTACACTAATTTATTCAGTCACGTGATAGGGTTTTGTAACTTTTTTACACTTTTTAATTTTCCAGGAAAATTTACGTAAGAAAAAACTCTCTCAGCGTCCGCTGCGAACGAATGCCGCAGGCAACTGAAAGCTGCGAAAATATGAAACTTTTGGGAGAATTTCCTTGGGGTTGCCATTTCGCAATAATTCCATGAATTTTGGGAAAATTATTGTATTTAAATTAAATAAACAAACATACAAAATTCTATATTAATCTAAAACTGTCTATATTAATGTATAACATGATATTTTATGACTATTTGTTGTACAATATTAATTTTTCATAATTACGTTTGCGTATATTTGTATCGCCGGTGGTAGGTCTCTGTTGTCGGATGCCGTCTAGTTACCACTGTCTATTACTACCGTCTAGGAGTAGTGTACAAACATTACTGTGTTGTAATTCGAACGACGTTGTAGCTATTTAAATTACTGGGGTAACGAGACTTAATATATTGTAGCTCGTGGTACAGTGTATGTCATCCTAACCAGCGCCATATTGTTATGAGCGGACAAATCACTAACAGTTGAACGTCCTGATCGCTTCGTCGTTTTATCGGTTAATAATAATCAAATTGGTTAGTCAAAATACGATTATCTGAAAATTGTGAAAAGGCGACATTGTTTATGAGTGTAACCTGAAGTTGAATTAAAAATAAATCACCAAACGTAACCTGCACGTGGTAACATAGCACTGTAACTTTATTTAGAATTGATGGTTTAAGCTAATTAAATCGCATACATCATAATAAGTTACATATAAATATATTTTATAGTCTGTATTTTAAATGCTAGTCGATTATTTCTAATATTCATGTAAAACATGTATAATTTTACGTAAAAAAATCCGCTTGTCTACTATCTGATAAGATTATTATTCTGTTAAACATACAACACAATATTATTCTAAATTAATATTGTTCCCAGCTGGGACTCTAAGGCCTTCTCTCGTTAGCAGAGAGGCTTATTATGTAGATGTCAATGAAAGCTGTTGTAAGAATATGTCGGTTTTCTCAATATGACTTTCCTTCTCAATATGAACTATAACCACTTTAGTTATCTATTTCTAGAATATTCGATTGTATAAAAACTATTGGCATTTGAATATAACCATTCTACAACTTGATACATTAATGTTACTTATGTAATAGAGTAGAAATTTCTTTTACATTTCAATACGGACGTTTTGAAAGTATACATTTCATGAGTTTTTAATCAACTTACCAATAGATTATAAAGTAAAAATCCTTAATCTACCGCTGTTTGCACTGTTCACACATTTTCACACACAAAACACACAATTATTTCTTTAATACACAAAATCGCGTGGCCTTTCCAGTGATTGAGGCGGGACTACATTCAAGATCGGTCTTTCGAAGCGGTCCGGGGTGCGCCGGCGCCGGACTCTTATGAATTTAGCACGCGAGCATTTGGACTCGCTGTCTATTTATATATCCGCTGGGCGAAACAACAAACCAGTTCCAACTGACCCCTCCCAACGCGAACTTTACAACTGTCATTATTCAGCATCACGCATTGCCAAAGCTCAACGTATACTGGATGCTTGCCTTAGAAATACCGTAACCCGGGTGCTATACTTGCGTTTGTACAGAATTTTTTCAATGTACACGCAGATTATCCCAACTGAACATAAGCTTCCGGTGTTAGAAAACATGCTCTATGTACAGCTTTCGTCGACATGCGACATCTACAAATCAGCAGTTGGTCAGCGTGATTGGCTTCTACTCTTTACTTCTTTGTAAACGAAGATGAACGTTAAGAAGTCTATTTATATTTGACATTTATTAAAGCGATTCATCGCTTCTGCCTGTCAATGCCTACGACTGAACATAAGCCTTCCCAAAAGGCAGTACTTGTCACGATTAGCAAAGGCGTTGTAACACGTAGTTAATGCCTTATGGAAAGCTGTTACCCTCATCATGAAAGTATTCCGTACTTAGTCGCCTTTTACGACTAAACCGATCAATATGTTCAATTAGTTTAACTACTCCTTTCTTTCACTTAGATAATTGCCAATACAACTATTTATTATACCGCATTATGCATATTGGGGATAGTTGACTTTTCTCAGTAAGTTACAAAGTAATGTTACGTACTCTTGCGGTCACCAGTGTTCATTAAATTTTAATAAGTCGCTAATAGGATGTTCCCTTAAAATTTCGTTGTTAAATTGTTTTCGTAGAACCCCTTTTGTCGACACTATTATTACAATACTCCTTTTCTCATCACCATGACCCGGCTACGGGTAGACTTTTACTATCCACGAACCGGTACTAAGGGTAATAGAAGTATCACAAGTAGTGGGTATATTGAATAACTTGTAACATGCGAAACAAACTTTCAAATCTCTTCTTGTAGTAATTGAAAAACCTTACTATGTGTTAACTTAGTCGATGTACACCTGAAAAGAATTAAGATGGAACATGAGAAGAGTCAGGGATAGGTATATTTTTTATCCTGAAAATAAGGGTAAATTAACTTATATTTAAGCTATCAATAAAAAATATTCTTATTTAATAATAACTTTATTGCAGTGTAACAATTTTAACTTTTTATCGCGGGGCAAGTCACGACATTTTTATGTATTCACACGGGACGCGTAAATGATAAAAAATAAATAGGACTTTCAAAATAATATATTAATTTCATATCTATTACCCAAGTTATTAACGAAGATAGATATGGTTAAGAAAACGATAACCATAGAATACTTAAAAGCATACTAAGTTATTTGAAATACTTTTTGTTTCAAATAATCATACGAATTTTCTTGAGGAAATAAATTAATATAATTATATGAATATAACAAAATAAAAACTCTGGGCATTTCTCTAGTTAAACAAATATGGTCTTAAAACACCTCCTCGTGGCACTCTTGGAGAAAGAATGTTTAATTTTTTATTGTAGAAGCGGCGTGAGTTACAATATCACTGTATCTGCTTCTTTCTTTACTGAATACACTAAACCGAAACAAAAAGCTACATTAAAAATTGAAAAGATAGAATATTCAACATTATTTACACGATAGTACATCATCATCCGTTAGACGTCCACGGCTGGTTATAGGCCACTCAGCAGATCTCTACAGCGATCAGTCCTATCTTAAGTCCAGCGGCTTCTCGCGATCTTCACTATCATCTGTCTTCCAGTACGAAGCCACTAATCCAGGATCTCTCCCATCAGATTCTACGAGTGATGTACCTTATCCTTCGCCACTTAATAATACATCACAGATGTAATAATTTACAACAAAATAATTTAATAAGAATAGGGTATAATAATTTTATTTATTGAAGCTATACTACAAAGAGGTTGTATAACCTCTTCGTTATAGATAAATGTTAAACTTTTATTTACAAGTACATTTAGAACACCGACTCGCTCTTGGCTAGCGTGGTTGATAGATGACGTCTCCTTGCGAGAAAAGATCCCGGAGTAGTGGAAACATTAAGTAATTTAATTATTTTCTAAAAAAAAAGATATTAAATTATAATTACATCAGTGTTGCCATGTAGAATTTGTGTGTATAAAATAATGGTAAATTTTTGACGTTGGCTCACAAGGAGAGTCAAGACTTTTAAACTACCACGCTAACCAAGTGTAGGTTGATGTCACATGTCCACTTAAGTTATTGTTGTTGGTACATGACGGTTTCCTCACGATCTTTTCATTCACCGGAATCTTATGCTCAGTTGAAATCGAATCCGTGCTTCCTCGAGTCTCGCACGACTGCTTTACACACTAAGCTAACAACTTCATTAATATTGCTTTATATAAGACGAAGATATATTAGTTATTAAAGTTTATCAACAATGTTGTGATTAAATCTAATGCCGGGAAACTAATGATACTATATCATATATCACTTCATTATTTTAGTAACAAAACAAAGGTTGTACACCTAACTTTTCTTATATCAGTCTAACCTTTATTAAAAATGACAATTCTCTCGATTTATTATCTCAATTATATCACATCACATAACATTTACGAAATAGGCGACATCTTTAGGTTATGATGAAAAATCAAAAGTAATTCTATTCATGATTAAATGATAAAAACACATTAAAGAATGACCAAAGGAAAACTTCTATTTTAAAAATTAAATGAAAATATAAACAATTTTCTTTTCAATATTAAAGTCATACTGATTGTGTGTAAGTAGTGATAATAATTTTTAGGTTTAATAAATAAATAAATAAAACGGTACTAGCGGGGCGAACGTATATACTAAGCCTGCCCCCAAAGATCTTTACATTGGTCGGTTCTACGCTGCTCTTCTTATTTCCGTGTATATATTTGAAACACAACCGCAACAATGCAAATAGTATCTACCGCGCCAAGGAAGTAGTTAAAAAAATCTCGATTGATCATATGAGAGCTCTAGAATTAAATAAAAAAAAACTGAACAATTTCAATCGTGTGAAACGTCCAACGGTTGTTGTGCATCGATCCCGTCGCTTCCGTCAGCCTGGCTAATATCCAATATGGCTTCAGCACTGGGTATAACTATGACGTCACTGACGCACGCGCACGCCACCTGACAATCGCCATCTACACTATTTTCACAACTACCACACGTAACGATATCGCTGTCTTCTTCACCACTCTTTCTCTTATTGATCAACTTCTCAATCGCATTTTCTACGGTGTCCGTTACGTTCGCGTTACGTTTACTTATCGTTACATTATCGCTTTCGGTGCAAAAGTTTTCGATTTCCGTGCATATCCTCTTAACGTTCTCGTCGACGCATCTCGCCCACTCGTCATCGTTGTTAATCGATATCTTCACCAGCTTCTCCGTTTCAATGTCGATCAGCGTCGTATCGTCGCCTAACGTGAAGACAACACGCGATTCCGCGCAAGTTTTCGGAATTTCGGAATCGGAATTATGAGATTTCGCACATTTCTCGATGTGTGGATCGTCCCGTGCTAATTTCATGTTATATATGTTTGAGTCGCTGCCCATTATAGATGTTGTGGATGCGTTCAGATCGGAGAGCCCCTGAAAAATATAATAGTCATCACTTTACACGACAACATTAAGTAAGGCATTAGAAAATCTTTAGACTTGCGATTATAAACCGATACTAAACAATAAATTATTAAAATAACACGAACTAATTGGCAATTCGATTGAAAAGGTAGACATCTAAAACTGTTTATAACACCATCACCACTATTAATAAAGGATTAATGTATGCATATTACTAAAAATATCAAACGGAATAGAGACCTATTTTGACTACATAGCCCACATTAAATAAAACACATGTCTACTAAAGTTATTTGTAGATATTTACTAGTAGTAGGATTTCTAAGTAGTTACAATTGCAGCTCCTATTTCTGCCGCTAAAGAATAGTGTGCAGACACTGTCTAAAAGTTTGAAGGGTGTTGTAGCTAGTGAAATTACTGGAATAACGAGATTTAACATTTTATATTATACTAGCGCTACATTATTATAGGGTCACTATCACTTACCATCAGGTGAACGTCCTAATCGTTTCATCGCTTCGGTATATAAATAAAAAGAGTATATTTCTATAACTACAAGTTTTCATTTGAAAAACAAGTTAGTGAAAAGTACAGCCTTTAAAGATAAATTAAAAAAAAATATATAAACAATATAAAGCAAAGTTTTAAAGATTAAAAAAACCCAACCAAATGCTTTCCACACGATTCACAAGTGACAGATTGGAGAAATAGCCTAACCTACGAAATTGATATTACTCGTAGATACATACATAAATAATTTCAATACGTTATAGAACGATTCCTTTGGGTGCGTTTATTCGAACTTGGTACCGTCAAAAACTAAAAACAAAACATAATACATTACAATAATAAATCGACATGGCTAATGTTGAAATACATAAATACACTAACAAAATCAATACTGTTTTTACCATCGCAGCAGCTACTTCTGATGAGTAGCAGAGTAATTTTTTTATACAAAAAGACCTCGACGACTATTTCACATGGTGTAAGTGACAATATGGTCAAGCGTGCTCGCCTAGAAGATTCTAGCTCTCATGTTATAGCGTCAGTTACTGTGTCCGGTTTGAAGAGCGCTGTAACTACATAAATTACTCGGGTGGTTTGTCTAAACGCGTTGAAGAGGTATGAGGTAAATATGTTATCAAGTTGTTTAATGATATAGCACCATGTTAATAATAAGTCACAAGAACAAATCATCTCGTAGCAAAGGTAGTATGTGAAACTGTTTTTAAAAAAACGGAAGATACTTTTTAAGTTAAAGTTAAAAATCTCATAAATTAACAATTTAAAGACACGAAAGGATAAATCATAAATTTGTAAATTGTTGTTAGAAATATTGAAGAATGCAACTATATTATAGACTTTCTTCTGTCTTTTGTGTATTTATATTGTATGATAATGTTTGTATGAGGATAACTGTACAAATGACCAATTTTTTCGTGTTAGACATTAACACCTAAACGAATTAGGACATTACCTGATCATCATGATAACTACCCACACTCCGTGAGTGCTTGTGTCCACGATGACTCATCATTGAATGAGGAGATTGACCGTCAACAGCCTCCTGATAAAGATTAGATACTACGTTAAATTTCGTCATAAACATCATTTCATTTGGGCTTAATATTTTTATCTACAATGGACTAAGATTTTATAATTTGTCATGGTGTTAAATTGAGATAAAGTGACGTTCAGCGAGTGACTTGCATAATACTCTGGCTCTCATATGTGGACCGATAGAATACGGCGATGCAGTTATTATTGCAGATTTACTATAATAGGATGACGGCTAGCTAACATTAAAGGCCATAAAACAAAATGTGGGCTCGGCTTCCAATCAGATACCTCTATTTTACAAGACAAGTGCTTAGCCACTGCACAACGATTACTGCTGTACTACATTGTAGTCCTTTTCTAAACTGCTTTCCTAATTATAATAAAATAAGTTGTCTTACTTTAAACCGATTGAACTGCCGAAACTTCCCTCTTTCGGAAGCTACCAAGCTCCGCAACGACTGCGTGCGCGGACACTGGCCGTCCGCCAGCCAGCGGTACGTACCGAACAGCTTCGAAGTATCCGATCTGGAAGTTCATAATCACTCTGAAAAACATCTTGTATACACACGAATGCACATATACGTCAATGTGCCGCCACAGCAGTAGCGTTATGGAGGCAGATTTACAATATGGAGATCCTAGTTCTCTAGGCATATTCAAAGTGTTTTATCGTGCAAACTTAACCCTACATATTGCATCGGAATCGAACTGCGGACCTTCACTGCAGTTTCAAGGCAAGCAGTTAGCTCGCTGCACTCGTAACATTTCCATATATTTTATCTACAAGTAATGTACTACTCACAAATTGCTTGGAGTGATCAACAATCGCTGTAAGTTGCTCAGCGTCGGCCTCATATCAGTGACTGACAATCCCCTGCCCCACAGCAACTGTGCTATACACTTGTTCAGCAGGAACATCGCGTATCGAAACATTGTTATGTCTCCGCCTCTTGCGAACAAAGGGATGCTGAAAAGTTGATTTAATTCGATTTATTATTCAGAATCGCTTCGTCATCATCATCGTCACAGAAGCGCGACATAGGGCTCTTGTTATGTATTCCACAAAGCAGGGACTTGCCCCGTTTTGTTTAGAACAGTACGCAGAGGTTTTTTTTCATCTAAGTTAACACTTGATTTCAATTTCACGTAATGTTAAGATACAATAAGTTCGAAAGCTCACATAGATGTTTATAAACGAAACGCAGCAATACTGTTATGGTATAAAATTTTTAATATGATTTGTGATAGCCAGAGGACGACATAGTCAGACATGATGATGATAATAATAATTTCCAAACTCACTTAGGATCCGGCCAATCAGGCATGATATCCAGAATCTTGCTGGCTGACCCAAGCAATGTGATCTTATACCGCAGCGGTTGATTCAAAATGACGGCGGCAAGCGTAGTCGCTTGTGCGACGAAGCCCGCTGCCACGGCTTCGCTGACGGCGTTACACGTCTTCGTATTCTCGTCGTCGCATATCGGTAGCGGCACGTCGACTATTCGCCACGTGGTGGGCTCCTTCTAAAGTATATACATTACTACAAATTAAGTACAGAAGTTGGTGATTGATATGGTATGCGATAACAAGCCAGAAAACTATGAAAAAAACAAGGTCGAAACTTTACGCTTCGTACAACAGGGGAGCATACACGATCTACCATATACACAGAGAAAAAGAGGAATTCGAAGGAAGTGCAGTGAGTTTTCTTACCTGTTCTATATAAAATATCTGTTGTAACTGTGTGAGCAGATCGCACCGCTGACTCGCCAGGGCGGCGTGGGTCCTGGCGGCCAATTCGCGCATTGCGCCGCATGACTGCCGCGTCTCTTTCAGCAGTTCGTTCCTCCGCGACAGAGTGTGGTAGTTTTGCATTAGTTCCGAACCTGGCAAATATACTAAGAAATGTATTTTTAATTGCTTCCTTGGCGTTGCTAACCGCCTGCGTTGTGAAACGGAGGTCCCTGGTTCGATTACAGGCCACATGTTGTAGAGTTTGGTTGGTGGTAGAGTTTTTTCGAACCCGATTAACTAGCTACCACCTCCGTATTGTAAATTTGCTGCCATAACAGCATTGCTACATTCCGGCTGTCAACATATGAGTGCCTGAGTATTATGAACGAGCCCGCTTTATCATTAAAGCCTTCATTGTTTTTTAACACCATATCAGTTTGAACTCTACTGAAAGTTTAGTTTTTATTGTACTAACCAACATCCTGATTCTCTTCAAATAACTTTGCATGTTTCTCTTTCAGCCTCCTGATATTCGCCAATTTGCTGTCTCGCTCATCCGAAAGGATTATACGCTTGAACCTTAGTATCTCCAATTGCTTTGTAAGTCTCACATGTTCTGCCCTTTGAAAGGGAGAAGGTTTAGACTGGAAGAAGTATATAAAATTTAAATAACAGATCATAAGATAAAAAAGAAGAGATAGCTTCAAACAAAGGAGGCTCTTTTAGTATTAAAGACAGAGACAAGAGAAAGAGGAGAAACCAAGATTTTATGAAACATTCAATACATGGGTACTACAATAATTTTAGGCAAATTACAAATGGCAGTAATTTTCCTACAAAATTATTGCAGTCTTATTTTTTGTTCTTAAAATATCATTTATGTACAAACCTTAAAAGACAAAAGGTCATTAAGTTTCAAAGTGAGTCTAGGTCCATTATAGAGTGGTCTCTCATCCTTAATCTTCCCATTCTTTACACTCAAATCACTGTGAGACGAAGACTTCTCCTTGTCGAATATATCCTCGTCAGGGGAAAATAAATTTCTCTGAGATCTACTCTTCCTTTGTCTAATATCAGTCTGATCATGTGCTTGGTCCCAACTGTCTTCTGTGAGTGCTGATTTCTTAAAAATCCTCTCTTTAATCTCGTGTACAGCTTCTTGGCGCTTCTTTATAGAGTATTGCAGTAAATGGAGTTTCTGTAATTTGCTAGCGTTATAACTGTGACGTATCTCTGACTTTAGAAAATTAAGTGCGAGGTAGCGATACTTCGGTTCACCGTTCGATTCATTCCTCAAATCGTAATTCTCAGCTGTTTCGCTTAAATCTATTTTACTTCCGGTCAGCTCCTCTTCCGAGGCATTTTTCGATAAGCTATCACAGTTTGTGTCACCGGCCGCAACGCCTTGATTATTAGGTGAATGCTCGAATATCTGGATGGGATCGTCTTTCTTTCTCTCACTGCTACCTTCTCTACTCCGATGTTCATCTCTGTGATTCATAGTTATGTTCAAACTCGCCGACGTTTTCAGCGTTGGAAAGTTCTGTTTGAAACCTCTGTCAACGGGGCTATGACTTTTCGAATACTCTATATCAGATTTTTTTGAGTATTTGCTAGGTGATATTGATCTAGATTCTTTTATAATCCTATGGTTTAGTAGAAGTTTCGATTCGAAAACGTTTTTAGATAAATTCGTTCTACCGGAGGAGTCGGACGAAATGGATCCATGTTCGACTTCGTTCTCCGGCGGTATTATGTCTAATTTGAGGCTTTTATAAGAACAGAAGTAGCCGCCGTGCATTTGAAATACAAGTGTATTGCTTTTGAAGCAGTCAGAAGTGAAATTTAAAGCTAAATTGGCCCCTATGTATCGGAGACCGCTAAAATAGACCCCCCATGTTTGTATAACAGTATCCCTTTGATCAATGTTCTTTTCGTCAGGGTTACTGGGCGCAAGGATATGGCACCATATTCGTATGACCACATTGGTAGAGGACATCCTTTGTGTAATTTCTGAAACATAGAAACATTAACTTTGATGAAATTACTTACTTAATTATTCCCTTACAGAGCGACTATCATCCAGTCTACAAATTGCAGAGACCAAGAGGCGAAAAACCCGTTTAAAACTATTGTAAGGTTTGTAATTATTTGAGTGCTTTGTTTTAGAGATATTTTATATCTATTTATTAAATTTTTATATATTTATACCGGTTTCACCGAGTATGAAATTCATGCGAGTGAATACCCCATAAGGATTAATAAAGATGTTATTTATTAGGTCAAATCGAATATGTCTGCAATGAAGGGTCAAAGACTGGGTCAGTGGGTAATCATGATATTAGTGTGTGAGTCATGTTATGATATTGTATTCAAGATATGACCATATGACGTAGACGACGATGTAAATAAATGAATTTATTTTAACATATCGAGATTCTGTTTATTATAGGTTGTAATGTGGACTATTTAGGAGGCGACGCGATAAAATGGTGGAGTATGGGTGGTTGTTTTATTTATCTGATTATCTAGGATGTAGTGTTTATTTCTTTGATGAGAAAAGTGAATAATAAAAACAAAAAATAAATTTACATACCAGAGTCAATTTCCTTCCATTTGGGATGGATGGAGCAAATCCTCTCGCTTGTGTAAAACGGTGCTGACATGGTGGTGTGATGGAGTGTCAGATAGTAACTGCACTGGTGTGTGCACCATTCAGGTGGACGTATATTGTAGCCGACAATCTAGAAAATAAATATAAATTAATGACCACAAATAGTATATTTCATTTAAAATGTTAACAAAACGAACAAATTTGCATATAACCTAGACATATAATAATCATTAAAAGTTATCATTGTTGGGTATAGACCTGTGCTGCTCACACAGTTGTGGTTTGTCTTACTTAGGATGGTCTTTAACAACACAGACCTACCACTAGTATAGGTAAAAGAACATAAGAATATTGATGTAAATTTTGTTATCTACGTTTGTTTAACTGATCTCTATCTTATATTTTTATTTTTGCCTCATATTGATAACCTTCAAGTGAAAATATTTAAAACAGTGTCAAACAGTTTTAGTCTTATCATTGTTGCATATTGTTTTTAAAAACAATATTTCATAACATTAAATAAACTGTATGATGACATGTGCATTATGAAATTTAAACCTAAAATTTTGCAGAATGCAGATATAATACCATGGGGAAAACCTGTAATGTTCAACAAACATTAATTGTTAATTTTAGAAATAACTTACTCAAAGTATTTCCTGTACAGTTCAGACATAACATTGATAACATTTTGTTCATTGATATTTGTAATTAGGTTCTGACTAATTAAAATATTATTAAGAATTGTAACATTACACCTACTGGTTCTATATAATTCTCAATATAAATTAGACTAGAGAAGTATTGTTTACTAGATGGAGGCAAGATTCTTAACAGGCATTGATTTTGCTACAGAACTAACTGTGTTTATTACTGTAAAGAGTATCATGTATATTTATTTAAAAAACTAAAAAATTTGTGGAAACATCTCAATATGACCTTTAAAGTAAAATCTAGTTATAACAAAAGTTTTTCATAATGGCTTTTTAAAATGTTGTAAACTTTAAGACTAACTGGTGAGTCCACAGGATATGTATTTGATGTATGTGTCATGCAACTGAAATATAAAATTTTGAGACCGGTTATAAACTAATTGACAACTCCGAATGAAGTCGTGACTAGGCAACGTTATATTACACATGTCAACTGAGAACTAATACACCCTCGTTTGGTGTAGGCGTTTGTTGGTAAACTTTCTACAGTCGGATGGTAAACGAACGAAATGTAATTATTTTTACTTCAGTTCTGATCATTTTCTATATAAAAACTGTACCTGAATTAAACTTCTCAAGCGCAGTTGCTGAGTCGCCAGCGGCGTCCACTCTCTACACCTGGGCCTTCCAAACATCATTATAAAAATTTAACTACACCAAAACATATTATACACATTAATTACGTTCTGCGGTTATAGATTTAAATTATAAGGTTTCGTTATAACAAAAGCATGACTTTTGTCGTTAAAAACCCATGGAAATTATTTTTACAGAATAAATAAATAACAAAGCGATTGTTCAGCTGATTTCTCACAACTGTCAACCTACAATTTGTCATATCGGTTATTTTTTTTTGTAAATGTTTTTACGGCTCTGGATACGAGTCTTTTTGAACCCTCATATCGATTATTGTTCTTACGGTTGCCATATCTCCGCAATGTCAAAAAGCATAGACATTTTTTTGATAATATGGTCGTCACAATGAACTTATAATTTATTACACTATATCGCATGTCATGATTCTATTAACTTATAATTACCAATATCAATCGTTTTGTAGCGGTATATTGTATATAACTACGAACTCCTTTTACGCAAAGATTCTTTTAATTTTCAAATGGTTGTCATATTTGTAAAAATAATATTCGCGCTGTCAAATTAATTTAGTATAAAATTCCGATATGTTTTCTAAATAAATTTATTTTTCAATACGTCCAGGCAAAATAGTCAACCGTTTTATTTTTATAACTCATCCGCCAAAGTTTTATAAACTCCGTAACATATTGACACGATTTATTTTTATTGAATGAAAGTACGAAATGATCAGATTGATTTGGTAGTACGTGGTCTACCCATTACAATGTGCTCCACTACCATATTAAGATACAATAATTAAAGAAAAGGATATAAGTTGTTCATGTATAATTTAAATATTAATTAAATTTTTAAAACGTAATAGTTTTCGAAACTATTACCATTAATTATAACTAAATCTGATTAACTAGTAATGGATTATCGTAATGGAACAGTAAATACCATATCTCAAAAGGCATTAAATGTAAAAGTAATCATTCTTCTAAAACTTTAATGTTAAAATTATTGTAGTTAAAAACTATTTTAATTTTTTTTAATGCGATGTCCCACCCAGCTGTATTCTACGGGGGATGTTATTAAAATTCTACCACCAGTTAAGTTCTACCAGTTCTACTAATACTACCATTTTCTTAATACACAGTTCATTTAATAATGATTGTTAAAATAGTCAAAAGAACATATTTGCCAAAGAAGTACAAATATTACTGCGTATGTCGTAAAAATTGATTAGCAATTAATTTTTATGATAGAAATCAATAAGACTTCCTTACCGCTACATGAAATATAGCTAATTTTTTTCGTTATGAAGTGCTTTTTTCGTGTTTTGGTTTGTTTTGTGTTCTCTTGTCTTCAAGTGACGGTAAGAATGAATTCATGATAGCAAGAATTTAAAAGATTAATGTTAAAAATCTGAAGTAAAAAAAAATAATATTGAAAATTAAGAACTTATTGTTTTCTTTATAATTTTGAACTCAAACCAGACACACAATTTATTCCAATTAAAATAAACACTAAAAAAATCAATAAATATTTGGAAAGCTTGCTTTGATGCAGTTACAGTTAATATTTGTTTTCAGATATGGTCTAAGAAAAATGATGTTCCGTGGGACGAACAGGATTACTCAAACTCAAATTTTTATAGAAATATTGCCAGCTTTGAGATAAATGACGATTTTCTGCATTTTGCCGAAATAAATAAGAGAAAACTAAAGGTTTTCTTTGTTAATATTCTTTAGAATCGTATAAAATGGGAAAAAAAAACGTCAAAACTATAGTAATCTTCCGGCATTAACTGATAATCTGTTTTAATACATTTTTACTTTTTTAAACATGAAACTAATTTTCTACTTATTTTTGATTAACAACATGAATGAATAAATCAAAACATTTTTAAAACCTTACAGGGTGAGCAGGATGATCAGTATGAAATTGAAAAGTTGGCGGGGGATGTGACTGACTTACTTGGCGCAAATGTTCACTTTCGACAGCAAGGAAGTTATAATAATTTTGGCAGGCGATTTGTTTTACAGTATCCATACGGTAACGTAAGTGAAAGTTACTTAAAACATCACGTACAAGTATCATGTAAAAGCGTTAATAATATACTAGTTAATGTTTTGCAGGGATCACAAAGTACACAAAATCAGCTCAAACCAAATGAGAATTATTTGACCCCAGTAAAGGTACACATCTTTACTTCTCAATGAAACAGCTATGTGGAAAAGGACAACAGTTTTCCCTACTTTATCAATATACTGTGCTCGCCAACGCGTATGCCCAATGCGGGAATTCATCCATTATAAGGAAGATATTCAGCAGTAGATATTAATATGATGATAACATACTATAGACCAAAGTCCTTTGCTTTTATTATAGAACAGGTTGTATGTTGATTTTAAATATTAAAAATGTCAAATGATACGAGTCTAATGTTATACCTGAGAATAATACTATATATAGTGTAAAGGTATCTCAAATATATAATATCTGAGGTATGCCTATGCTTTCTTATTTTTCGTGTTTATGCAGGCTCCCCCAGAATTGGTTTTGGCTGTAGCAAAAGAGTCCGCACTACGTCAAGCCTCAAATCCCATTGATCCTTTCCCGGGTTTATTAAAGAAGTCTATTCTTAGAACTGGGGTAAGTGAAGAATTCTAACAATAAAAATTGTATAAAAAAAATCTCATTTAAATGATTATTATTTTTTAAAGGATTATTGGAATGCCGTGTGGAAAGAAGATGTTGATGTTCCTAGTAAAATTTTAAGATCTGGAAACGATAATGATAAATCTAGTCACGGAATCGTAAGTATTATTGCACGTAGAATGTGGTCACATAGATCACCACCAGGTGGTTAATAAATAATGTGTTTGTAATGTGATCAACAGGAAGCGGTGCAAGCAAAAGTGATGCCCGGATCAAAATTGTACCGGTTGATATCCGTACTCAAACAATTTTCACCGCGTCTATTATACGTTATCAACAAAGGAAAGGAGAAATAGTTCAACACCAATTCTTACGATAACAATATTACATAATAAAAAGTATGCATCGTGTAAAAAGATAAACCATGGATTTTCATTTAAGCTTTTACTATTTAACTTCCTGCTCCTTAATAGTCTTTTATTTTCGATATCTAATATGACCGTATTAAAAAAGAATACTTTTAGCATGGTTAGCAAACTCACATACAGTAGAGGCTGTTTTTGAATAATGTCGGTTTTCTAATGATCTTTACTATTTTAATAAATTTTTATTTGTCATCACAGACCAATACAAAAAAAAACAGATGTCTAAAGTTATGCATATCATTAGACGTAGTTTTGGATCGCTGGTGCATGTGATAGGTAATAAACTCGTGTTACAGGTCACCAGGTCTCCAACTCGCGTGCAAATAAAATTAATGGATAATAAGTTATCCATGTATCATAATATATAATAAGGAAATCCATATATAATAAGAAAAAATAAATAGTTTTTAGTTCGACATTCGTTCCGTTCAACGGAAACTTGACCTACGTTATTTAAAAAACCAATTTATTTTAAAAAGCAACAATTTAATAACGTTTACTTGCAGATTTGTTGTTACATATGTGTAATTAATCACGGTTGCATCAAATCTGCAATCAATTGATTAGTTTTGTGCAACCAAAGGTCTGGTACTTTTTCTAACCTGTGCAAAAAACTGCGAAATGTCTTAAGCATCTCCTTCTTCATCTCCGGTATATGTTCTAATACCGTCACCATTTTTCTTAAATCATCCTTAACTACGTGCTGTCGCTCGATTCTCTTCATTTCCTCATAAAAATAATTTGCACTTAGATGATGATGTTGGATAAACTTAATAACTCGTTTTACTTTGTACTCGTGCTGTTGTTTTGGAGACAAGGCCTTCAAATCTACTTTATCATGTCTTCTAATGTCACCGACCTTATGTTTAATGCGATTGCTTCTTGATAATACCTTTGCGTTGTTAATATTTTTGGAAAGCGGAAATGATTGGTGCTTATAGATATATAGAGGTACATGTGTATTTTTTAAAGATATTATAGCACTCGGTTTCAAATAGTTGGACGCTTTTTTTAACCTCTCCAGATCAAATAGTTTGACAAATTTATTGTCGTTTGCGCATACTACATGAGCCTGAAAGTAATCTACATTTATATCGATATTTCATTGGTTTAATAAAGTAAATTTTTTTTTATGCTACTATGCGACGAGACGAGCAAGACGTTCACTTGATGGTATGTGATACGCTTGCCCATGACAACGTGAAGCTAGTTAAGATGGTACACACTGCACCTCATTGCGCTCGTCTCCTTGACACATAAGGTGTCGAGTCTCGTTACCCCAGTAATTACACTAGCTACAGAGGCCTTCAAACCGGAACACAGTAATGTTTGCACACTACTATTTGGCGGTTGAAATAGGAGCTGCGGTGGTACCCACCCAGACGGTCTCCGGCAACAGAGACCTACCACCAACATATTCGCCAAAACATACTGCTTACATTTGTTTTTCTTTAATAAATTTTACACTGTTTTAGTTATATATACCAAATAAATATAATGCAAAATTAAAGATGTACATCTTAATGATTCCCACGGTTTGTGCAGTAGTCTAATCAAAGGTTATTACTAAAAATTGTCAAAAACTACTGTGTTCCGGTTAGAATGGATTTGTAGCTAGTGAAATTACAGAGGTAAAACGTTTACGTCTCGTTTCAGTGTGTTGTGCGGTGTATATCCTTCTGGAGCCAAATTATTATGAATAGATGTATCACTTATCATATGGCGGTGGTACCACGGTTCTATGTTAGTTTCATCGTTCGTCTTATTAATTCAAATAAAACAGGATCCGTCTGTATGTATGCCGGCTGCAATATCATGTGGATGATGTATTCTTGTAATCTGATACTTTTTCTACATTGCTCATTAGTTTTAAAAAAACATACTTACAACTATAATCAGCCATGACACGTAACCATTCATTACTATAATCTAATTCGTAATAATTATTATTTCGTTTTAAAAATTGTTTGAGAAGCGAACATTTCACGCGCGTCATTACACTCTGATTGGAAGCAATGTGTGTGACGTTGATAACGTGATTGAATGCCGCTCGAGTATAACCATCTAGCAAAAAAAACCAATATTTTACTTACGACAACAAAAGACAAACCAATGTTTGTTTAACGACAATTCTGAAAATCAGAAGAGAAAGAGGAGGGAATCAGGAGGGAAACGCAGAAAGCAATTTGGGGTCGTCTTGTTGTTTAAGTAAAAAGTATCAACAGGTGAATGGCCCGTTTCATGGACTTAAAAAACGAAATGTAAAACTTTTAAACTTATCAAAGTAAATACAACATTTGTAAAGTATCGACTACGAAAGTTACAGCAGTAATAAATTTTAGCTATTGCGTTACACTTATATTTTTTATGAGAATGGCGAAGCCTTTATTATTGTTTTCAATATATAGAAAGTAGCTATTATAATATTTAGTAATTTCACAGAGAAGTCTAACCAAAATAAAAGTTATATTATGCACACTGCCATCAGGATTTATGAGAAAGAAAAATATGATTTAGATTTTTTTTATTTAAAATAATGGCGGCGATTTTAGTACTTTTATAATTAACGTTCTTTAAAGTATAAAATTTAATAACTAAGAACGAAGAATGAAACGCGAAATATTATTTATAATTCTTTGTATAATGTTTATTAAGGTAAATAACCATTTTTTTTTTGACAGAGCTATTTTTAAGAGACAGTGTTAACAATTTTAATTTCGAAATTAACCATCAAAGATACGAAAAAGTTTTTTAATTACAGATAGAGAATTTAAGAAGGGAAGTTCCGAAAGAGTTCAGGTATATCAACTACCCAACTATAATTGTTCCTGCAAAGAATAATGCAATAAAACGGAACTGGTTAATGCCTTCGCGTGGATCAAAACTAACTAGACTGTAATGGCCCCTAATATATACGTCATTGATGTCTATGACCAATAAAAAAACTTTTAATTTAAAATAGAATCTTAAATTTATATTACAAATACATAACATAAATTTATTGTATCATGAAATCTTAATGTTTTATATAACTTTTTTGAGATGTATTATAAACTTGGCGATATTAGCCTTAGTCATTAAGAAATATTATTTTACAGATCTTTTTTTATTTATTCTTTATCATCTGATTGTATATTATAAATGTAATACGACTACACATAATAATATGGTGCTAGTAAGGATGACACACATTGCACCACATTGCGCACTACTGTTCGACAGTAGGTACATAAATTGTGGTGGTATCTTAGACAATGTTCTGCAAAATAGATGTACCACCAGGATTTTCTCCACATTCTTGTGAAATTTCTTTACAATTTATTATTGCATCACTATATTTTTTATCTATAATCTATATCACTATTATCATCCCCATTCTGTGAAGCTGGCATTTAAAAAGTCATCAATTTTTATTCTCTTCAGACTTGGTGGTAAATTGTCACCATACATTTCAAAATCTTCATTGTAGACCCATGGGAAGGTGTATGTGACTCCGTTGTGGTCAAATAGTGTGGTCTCTGTACGTTTCTGAGGCATTACAGACTTTTCCATTTGAAAATTTTTATATAAGTCTGCAAAACATGGTTGTGTTTGTTGTTGTGATTTTGCTTGTTCTTTTGCTATTACTGAAATAAAAGAAAATTACTAATAATTTCATGTCAAAATTATTTAAAAGGTCTTTAATTTTCCATTTAAAACTAAAAGTGTCTATTGCTTAACAGAGCTCATTTCGTTGTATAAATAATGATGTAATATTTCATTTCACTTGGTGTTAATTGAAAATAAAATGGAGAAGGTGAACCACACTCGTCTTATACCCTGGCTCTCTCTCCAACTACTGAAACAGCAATGCAGTTATGGTGGCAGATTTATAATATTAGTTTGGTAATGAGCTTGTTTCAAGTAACCTTACCACCAGGGAAACTTCACTACATGTAGCCCGGAATGCAATCATTGACTTCCAATTATTTACCAAGTGGTTAGCCACAGACACCATGAATGTTAAATTTAATTATTGAACAAATTCATACCATATTGTCTTAAACCATTCAATTCTTCTGCTGTGTAATGCGAGAAACGGCATATTGATCCGAATATACATTCCCCTGTAACATTTTTCTTACACGATACTTTCTTTGATTCTTCCATAAGAATTGTAGATGGATCTGGAAATTAGAAATAAATAATAATTTGAAAAGAATAAACTTTATTGCGGTAGCTGTGATCATCTTCATAGTGAAGTTGGGCAGTCAGTAGGACAAAACTGTTTCGATGGTGAAGTTAAAAGGTGATTGTACACATTGTATATCTCAAGGACATGGGAGTGATCCTGACTGAGTTTGAGCTGCCACTCAAGGAAGACATAGTGACTTTCAATAACTCTTATTCAAATGTAAGTAATTTTTGTTATCTCCCATATTTATAGAAGTAAAAGCAAAATTAGAACATTTGTGTTTATTTAACAGGCATCCCAAAAAATAGGGATGAAGCGAACATATTAAACACCCTAGTGTTGGAAATGCACTATATGGTTACCTATCTTACCTTTATATTGTTGGTAATGTTCATTGACCAGTTTTTTATGGGCTATACCATTTTTATGCATTCTGACAATTGAAGGAGTTGCTGCCATTGTCTTATCGCAATAATCACAGTAGTATCTTTTGCCCATAGTTCTAAAAAAAACCAATAAATATGCAAAGAAACTTCATTAAGAATAACTATAAGCAAACCTATAGGTTACTTGTAAAGATGGATGCATTATCATTTGCATGCATCTTATTTTTAAAGATGTAGAGAAATGGGCTTGTGATATTAAGTGGTTACATCTGCCCATTTTGGAACAGCTCTCATCTTCTTGTCTTACTCTCTTCTTCATGATTTCCTCAGTGCTGAAGATTGTGCCCACATTCACAGTCTTCGCACGAGACACATGACTCGATTAAATACAAAACTATATAGAAAATTTACTTAAGTAACTCAACGATTACTGTAATAATACAATTTGCAGTTGCTCAGTATAATGTTAACCATGCAATGACAGCTGCTGTTTGATTTAGATAATCCTCAGATTTTGTTTATTTTGATTTGTTAAATGGTCAAGGATTTGTTTAGGGTACGGAAATATTAATATTTTAGACTACCGCCTTACTGCAACTACCTGTTATCCGTTTATATAACTAAATATCTCAATAGATATTTATTTGTAAAGGCAGAGTTGTAGAGAAGATGTATGGCATATATATAATATATATGGTAGTAAGTAAGATGTTTCCAAAATTTACCTTGGCTACACTAAGTCCAGTTACGTTAAGATAATCAGAGCAATTTGCATAAAATTTGTATGCAGCGCAAAAATAATGTTGATTTAGATCTTTTTGATAATAATTTTAATGGCTTGAGATTTTTTCAAACACTTTAATCATCATTGTAAACCGGCCTCATTTATTTTGATCTCTTTAAAACGTATTGATCACTGGCTCAGTGGATCTCTTATTGATAACTGTCATTTGAGCACTTTTTTATAAAAGGACGCAAGACCACCGACCTTAAGTTCATACTGCCTCTTCAATTCAAAATGGACAATTTTTCACTAAGATTTAATAATAAATTAATAATTATAGGAAAAATTCAATAATACGACACCCGTTTTTATATTACCAAATAGGTAATAACTGTAGGTCATTAGCTAAAAAATATAGGATATTTATTTATTTTTACGAGTATGTTCAGTTCTTAAACATTTTTTCAAGTAACTCCGCACATTCTGCGACTAAGCACGGAGTGCTAATGTAATTCTATTCCAACAACATAAATACTTATATATATGACGCGTAGTGAGATTGATTATTCGATTAATCAAGAAATATTTATTTTTATTTAAATGATTAATATTTATGATACGGGGCTATACCATATCAATGAATTTATATTATATGTATCTGATAGATTACATGATATGAATGCACATTTTTGTTACATAATTGTTAGCGCCATTTTTATAAAGCTGCAAATTCATTTATATTATATTTCTTACGCACTTGGCAATGCCATTTAGAAAATGCATCTTGTCATTAATGCATGCATATAGATATAGCTCTAATACATTTATATTTTTTTAAAGTTGTTTACAGTGTATAAAGAATAATAAATAAGTTATTGTAAGTACTAACGTAATTAAGAGAATCCAAAAAAATTATAAAATGGGAATTAGATCAAAAGAGGTTAAAAATTTGTAGAAGAGGCGTTACTGCAATTAAAAAATTTGTTGATTATGTGCTAGAATTAGTCAAAAATAAAAACAAAAAATAGAATATGTCACCATGCTGGAACTCGTGGCCTTCTCTTACAACCAGAGAATCAATTATATACAGTATACTAATGCAAAAAATTATATGAAAAAAATTATTATTTTCTACAAAATTTCCTGTTTATTTAGGAAAGACTTTATTTTGGATCATATGTTAATAGTTTTTTTTTTTAATAATTATACTAATATGATGAATTAGCATATTATAACGTTAGTGGTATAAATCTTTTTAAATTACCACTACCATAATAAATTTATTACAAATTGTATTAAATTCGTTTTTAAATCTTTACAATTATGAGCATAACGGACATTTTTGTCGATAAAAGAATGGCGGGTTAGGTAAACGATTAAATCTAGGCAAATAAGAATTATAAGCAGGAAATTGTAAATTTGGTTGTGCTGGTTTGAATGTTACAGGGTATAACGGTTGTGAATTTTCTGCGAAGAATTTAAGTTGTGGTGGATAAATTTCTAACGTTTGTGGAAATTTGGGGAGTAAATCGGCAGGTTTTTTTTCTTCTATAGGAGTTGGGGAAGTTGGTAAAGTTGGTAATGGCAAAGGTTTTGATATATACGCGTAGGGATAAGAGTTGGAAAATGGATTATCATTAAATTCTTCTAAAGGCCTAGATTCGGTCGAAGAAATTGGATCGTTTGATCTAAGCGGTGTTTTGATTAGTGGATAGGGTAGAAAAGTTTCTTCTGTTGGTATTTTAGTGTACTGCAAAAAAGAGAATTGATCAGGAATTGGTAATACAGGTTCGTTAACGAGATCTCCACTGCGTTCTAAGTTAACATGACCGAATGGTCTCGAAGAATCTTCAGATAAACTTCTCCGACTACCTGAAAAACAAATAATATTGTATACTGTACATATAAAACATTGATTACTAATTAGGATCTTTATCTCGACTATAGACAGAGACTAAAATTAAATATGTTTGTTAATAATAAAAAAATATGTCATTAAATAGTCCTTTTAATAAGAAAATCCATTTGATATTTATTTATGTATGAATCATATTTAAATTACTCTATACCATTTGATTCATTATATAAATATTATATGTTAGTTACACAAATTTCCTTATAATTTAAAATAGTTATTTACTACCAAATGTATTTGCAGCGTCGTTTGATCTTTGCTCAAAACCGGCATCGTTCTCTGGACTTGCAATTTCTTCAGCGGAACTTTGCGCCGTTCTAACTTTACTGTCTAAAAGCACATCTTGAGTTTCCTGTGGTATAGAACGGCTGGGGTCTATTATAACTTCACCAACTTTTTCACTAAGGTCTTCATTATCAACATCATCATTTTTATTAGATGATTCATCTTCCGTTGCAGTTTTTTCTTCGACTTCTTCTTCGTTAATATTTGGTATGGATCTTTCACTAACTAAATCATCTGTATCATTTTCGAAATCAGACCTTGACTTTTCAATATCTTTTCTGAATGTTTCTGAAGATTTTTTATTATCACCATCTGGTGAAGATTTTCGCAAATTTATATCTGTGCCACTTTTAACTTCATCGCTGGCTAATTTTTCGTCAGATAATGCTTTAGATGAACGTTCCACTCGGGCTTCTGATAGATCATCTACTTCACCTCCACTTTTTCCTTCTACCGATAACTCTTCGCTCTTTTTAACATCTAAAGGTCCGGAAATATCGGATTTTCCTTCTTTTATATCTTCTTCATCAGACTCCTGTAATATTATGTTTTATCATAAATTTTTTAATGACGAATATTTGTTATTTGTTTATTGGCATTGGTTATACTTACAGTACGTACTGGAGAAAAGCAGGCGAATGCTATAAATAACCTAATTAATATGAGATGCTTATTTTTCATTTTTATTAAAATATTAATTTGAGTTCTCGATGAGTTTATGTTGCTGTTTATAACATAAGGTTTATAACAGAACTAAGTTATGCTTATACCCAATAAGAAGCTTATTAATTTTAGACCGTAAAATCAATTTTGGATACTAAATTTTTAACGGCAAGCGTGTACAATGCTTAATGTCCTTAACTATTTACATTTAACTGTTGATTATTTTTCATGCTCTTTACAGTAACGGATGTATCATTGTTGTTTCATAATGAACTTTGCGATTTACTTATAATATATGTCTTTTGATGACGATTGTATCGCTAGTAGCCACCGCAACGCTGGTTCCGGTGGCTAGAATCTGAGTAGAACAATCTCATTTGGTGTTGGTTGTGTTTCAAGTGAATCCTCGAATTTTCGTAGCTTTTGCTTATAGACAATATATATTTGCGACGAAAGCAAGACATATCTTCAGCAAAAATTTCTTGTTTGAAAATATATGGTACTTTTATAGTTTGATTAAAAAAGTCACCCTCTTTTCTATAGGCTACCTAAAATATTTGGACAACAAATAGGCACGCAATTGATAAAGGAAGTCTTATTGTTGTTGACAAAGTTAAGTGGTTTTAGAGCTAGATTAAATTAGATTGAAACCGTTAATAGTGCAACTTACCTTTTTCTTACTGTCAGCTTAAAAAGAAAAAGGTACCGCTTTGAAAGCCTTGGTAAATGGCAACTACACATTTGTTTGTGTAACAAGAATAAATAAATCGATTAAAACTTGGTAATGAGTTTTTTTTTTATTTTATTGATTCTCAATTACTTTCTCTACATCCACATATGTGTTAGAATAACATTTAAAATGAAAAGAAAACACCGATGATTATGATAAAAAAATTTTGTTAACATTTCATTATCCATACAGAACTTAGTAAAAATTTTGGAATGAGTAAGGTTTTTTTTAAAGCTTACTGGCATATAAACAATGTTGGATAATAAGAACGAAAAAGAAGCTACATTAATCATAAGTCTTAAAGCTTCTGTCAGCTATTCTTTTATATACGAATATATTTTTTTGGATGAGTTTATAACTATTTAGTGTTAAATAATGTTTACGTAAATTGTGAAATGGTATGTAAATGTTATACATTTGATATAATAGAATACAATGTACTTTACAGCACACCAAATTGAATTATAAGTATAATTGCTATTTGTAATAAAATATACATGTTAAAAGTCTAACTTAGTAAAAATTCAAAGTCTCTTTTAATATTATTTTTCAAATTATTTTTTACTAAGTTTTATTTATTACAAATCGCCGACTCTTTAATTGCTTAAATACGATACCTAATGTTAACGATTACATTATACGAGTTTAAGCTGTAGGCCTTAATAATAAATAGATAAATAGCTATAGATTAATGACCAGGCTTTTATAAACTATAACCATCTCTAGCCAATCTATGATTGTCGTCTATTGCAATTATTTTACCAGTAGTTGTGACATGAAGTAATTTTTTTAACGGCTACTGCGCACGCCGTCGTAAAAGACACTTTTCTTCTAATATGTATTAAATCTGCTACCCGCCCTTTTTAGCGAAACGTTGTTGTTTGCCCTCCTTAACCATTTACATTTGCCGTATTTTAAAAAGTCAATGGAATTATAATTTTTTATTTTATAACAAAATGTTTGTAATCACAGTTATTTTTTCTCAATATTTAGCAGTCGAAACGCTCTTTTAAATTGGTTGCGCAAACGCAGGCCGAGGAAGATGCATACGCCTATGAAGACCAAAGACAAATAGAGAAACCGACTGGGTATCCTTTCTTATTACTCTCTCTTCTAAGCGTATTTCCTCGTGACTGAGGGTCGTGGTCATCATGTGTAATGAAACTCACGACGACTTACTTGGCAGTTATAATTCTTATCACTACTAACACTATTATTTTTAGCTCCGCCTACTAAAAGAGGAGCTAAATGAGTTATATATCCTGTACGAATATTATACCCATAGAAATATCTTCGTCTCTGTTGATTTGTCAACCAACCTGGCTAACTGCTATCACTATATTGTAATACTGCCGCCATAATGAACAAACTAAAAAAAAAACCAATTAAAAAAAAAACGTGGGTTCGATTGAAAGACAATAGTCTTGTGGAAACATTCTTCAAGAACAACAATTTCAGTTCACGTGCTCACTTCTGACTCTGACTCGGACATATCTCATAAAACTGCATTTAAACTTATTGCTCCACCTAACATTTATTTTTAGCTAAGGACCGTTAAAACTTTAAAACACTACGTGGGCCGATAGATGTGTCCGGGAGTATATTATGCTTATACAAACTTTATGTTTGTAGTTGATTTCTTAAAGTTTTGATTTTTATATAACAATTTATCAGTCTAGTGGGATCGATTGCTCATTTGGTGAAAGGTGCGTTGGGTGGTGGTATTCTGAGTGGACACGTGGCGTGGATGCTGGGTGGTCTGTGGGTGTCGATACCTGCCACAATAATATGCGGAATATATATCGGCTTTTGTCTCTATGTAAGTATACATTGCCTTTAAAACTTAATTATTGTGTTTATAATTTATTTGCTACATTAGGTCGGTACCATAGATGAACGTTCGTATAGAAAAGAAATATGTTTGGGAGTAGAAGTAATCGCTTTGATTGTACGCACCACTGATTTAGAAAAGTAATACAATTTTTGATTTTACTTAACTAAGCAACAAATAGAGTAGGACATTCATCTGATGGCGCTAGTAAGGTTTAGATACACTACGTTACATTGTCGTATGCATTTCAAACCGATACACAGTAACGTTTGCAGACTATTGTTTGGCGGCAGAATTAGGTGCTGTTGTAGCAAGATGCTATTCGGAACTTAACTAAACTTGGAGGGATTTGCCAGCAAACTACCTAGTACCTCTAGTGTACACATAGTGAAACTTTAGTGTAACTGATTTTCTAAACTTGAACATTTTGTTTAAGTCTTTGGTGGTATCGGGTCAAGTGTTGTGCAGAAGAACCAGAATACCGTCAATGACATATCCGGATATAGGTGAAGCAGCCTTCGCGTGTTCCGGAAATCCCAACATTAGAAAGCGGTCAAAGCAGTTCAGGTTAAAAATTCTCATTAAAACGTAACGAAGGGCAAGAAGATGGTTACCTTACGTTAATTACTCCCGCGGGGGTGAGGAAAACCTCTCTGCTATCTCCACCACTTTACAGAAAAGTCAATATTTTCGCACACGTTCACGTCCTCACCAGCGCTGTTCGCACCCATGATAAAGTGCTGGTACACACGTAGATATACGTATCATCAGATTCTTCCCAATTCTGGAGCTTCTACAGCCTGGAGTTACTAGCCTGGGTAGTAAACCTTCCACTTTAAAATAAATTTAATAAACATAGTTTTCTGATAGCGTAGAAGAAGTACACTTTCGTTGTAAAGCTCAAAGCATTCTAAAGTATTATTCTTCTTTCAGATATATAATAGACACTATGTTATGTATAGAGTTGTTTGGTGCTTGTGCCGCATACCAACTTATTATAGCGAAGTCATTAAAACAACTGGTCGAGAACACGCAGAAAACTTCAATAGATGGTATAAAAGGTAAGTGGAAAAAGAAATTACTTAAACATGATTCTTTTTTTAACATCATAGTCCAATGCTGAAAGTAGGCTGCACAAATTAGAGGTAATTTCCGTTTATTTACTATGCTTAGGAAATGGCAATTTTTGATACCAAGCGGACATAACAATCCCGTCAAACCTTTTAGGTGCCTTATACTAAAAAGTATACTATAAACTTAATACATGATTATTTTTACTATTTATTCGAATTCACCAGTTCCTGGAGTTCTTAGTTGCAGATTATTACCAAACCGATTACTAAAGATCTGGTGAATATCGCGTTAAGATGTTGTGTAAAGATCTTTGGTACCGCCTATGTCCTGCAGAGGTCGTCTTCTGGCTGATTTCGCTTAATATACTCACTACTGGCCACTCAGTGCAAAATGGCCATGGAAGCTGTCGTTCTTAGAACGTCAGTTTTTTGTTAATATTTTTCTTTACTCTTATTATTTATTTACATTACTTTATTGTAAAACTTAGAGGTCAAAGCCAAATGGCGGATTTCTCAATAGCATACTTTTAATGTAATTCTGGGGTACCTATTTTTGAAACCTATTTTTTTAAATAGGTCCCTGTTGAAGAATTCATATTCTCAAATGTCATTCCAGTCTCCAAAGATACAGTTCTCAGTGGTGTGTTTGTTTGTAGGTTATCCGTCGTTGCGTGTGTATTTGGCTGTAATGATAATACCGATAATATTAATATGTTTAATAAGACACTTGAAGTACCTCGCGCCGCTTTCGATTGTGGCCAACTTGCTTATACGTGAGTATTAACTTTTTAACCTCGAGCAAATTAATCATCATTATCATTTCCAGCTTTTTCCAATGAAGGATTCACCTGCTTTATCGTCCTTTCAATCTTCTCGCTATGTACAACTACAACTAACTAATCTGCTGCACTAATCAAGTCGACTTTGTTCTTTTGAGGATCACTTTTCAATTTCATTAGAAAGAGAAACTCCTAATGTTTCTCATTAAAAAACTAATGATAACTATTATTTCAAATATTATGTATACGGTATCTTTCATAACACTAACTTTGCCTGAGAAAAAAATCATTGACCGGTAAACATTGCCCATAGGCAATAAGTCCGCCTCTTGTCACTTAATTTTAGGTGACGCAATCAAGATTAAAAATAAACACATTTTACGAAATGAAAGAGAAGAAAATATTTCAGTTGAATATTTACTTGGTTTTGATTAAAATTATTTTTCAGTTTTTTGCATCATTGTAGCGATGTACCATGCTATTGTGAATAACCCAAAGTTCGAACACATGGTTCCTTATACGACGATGCACAATTTCTTTCGTTTCATTGGCATGGTGATGTTCAGTATGTCTTGTGTCGGGGTGGTGATACCCGTTGAGAACCATATGCGGAATCCGGCCAAGTTCGGCTTTGTTTTATTTGTTGGTGAGTCTTTTCCGGATTTTCTCATGTTTGCAATCCTTTTGCAGTTCCTCATAATTTCGTTTTTAGTGTAAAAATAATAAAAAATCCGGAAAACATTTCAGGAATGGCACTAATAATACTTTGCACTTTTCTCATTTCGTTCTTTGGATACGCCGGCTACTTGCAGCGTTGTGAAGCTCCTATCACTGTGAACTTTCCACTAAATGCGTAAGTATTTCTAATTCAACGTTGTACTAATCTTATGAGCATTATCATCAAGCAAAAGTTTGTTTCTATTTTATTTTATCCTTTGGTGGATGAGATAACTAAATCTTGTGTTGGGTCGTAAGTGATGAACTCTACTCTGTGTTAAGATGTTTAACCTGTTAATTTTTTTTCGTCGAACTGTACTTTATGTTCACTTGGTGGAACAGTAGACGTGGTGTAGTGTTTATCAATTTAATCAGCGCCACATTGTTATTTACAAACTTGTATTATGAGCTGTAGGTCCTGCCCGTCTTGTCATTTCATTAAATACAAAAAATAGTTCTCCTTAGCGATAACACAAAATGGTTTGTGAGAATCAAATTGTATTTTTAATCGGTGCAGATTGGGGAAAACTTTGAAAGCATGCATCGCTATTATGATCTACATCACGCACAGTCTTAACTTTTGGGTTGCTTTCAACACCGTGTTTGTCTACATTAAAAATAAAATCAATGCAGAGAACTTGACGAAGTGGGAGATGTTTTATCGGGCTCTATTCACCTTATGTATCGGGTTAACTGCAATTATATTTCCGACCATCACCTCCTTGATGGGCTTCGTAAGTATTATTATTAATCTATCTAAACAGCAAAAGAATTCAGATGTTTAACGGATGGTAAGTGATATATTCGCTACTACACTACACTGCACCACAATGTGCTCGTCACTAGTAATGTTTGAACACTACTGTTTAGCAGAAATAGTTACTGCAGTGGTATTTGGACGGACTCAGGTAACAGAGACCTATCATCAGTAAAAAGTTTAAGTTCTTCTGTAACTGTTATGTTTATATGAAATGCTTTCGCTTTTAGCTCGGCGCCTTGTGCTTGTCAAATCTCGCGTTTATTTATCCTAATATCATCTACCTCCTCGTCGTCTGGGAGAGGCCCGGTTTGGGGAAAGGAAAGTGGAGATTATGGTTCGCATCCATCATGATAGTTATAGGAGTTTTCGTCTGTTTGTGCGGGACCGTAGTTAACGCAATCGATTTGATCCACGTCGCATTTACTACAGAATAATAAATACGGCGAGGCGACGTATCAAGTGTGAATTATTGAATTATTAACTATTTGAAAATAAAGCTCCTTCGGTAGCTTTATACGCCGTGGGCTGATTGACAATAAAAAACTGTTTTGGTCTTGTCTATGATTATAATTTATTTTTTAATGTACATTTTAATTACATTTTTTAATTTGTTTTTTATTAAATTTGTATGGTTTTTATAAGGTTTTGGAGAAAATCTTAAAAAGTTTTGTGGTATAATAAAAACTTAAATTTAAATTGTTTTTTTTTTATGCAACACAGAGAGTAACATCAAAAACATTAATCATGAGTTTAAATGGTACACTAGTCCAACGATTTTATAGATTAACTCTTACTACATCTACTATTCTGCTGTATTACATACAATATTATCAAGATGTCTCGAAAATATTTATCAAGCTGTTTTGGAGATTATGTACATACTATATAATTGAACTATTTTATAGTTACCCAATTCACGAGTGGTTAAGCTTTGTACACCACAATGTGGTTATTACAAAGGAAGCACATGTATCAGTTTACGAGGAACTATTTTAGTGCCGTAGCTTTTGTTGGCTGCTGTATTCGTGTACGGTTGCATGCTTATTCTACTTTGTGCACAAAAGCGCACAATACCTTGTCTCAGTACATTTATTGGATGTGATTGTATAGATCGGGTATTGGTTTATGTTTACGTGTTTCGAGATGTAACTCGGATTTTCATGATTCGATTACAGGACCGTTGTTATCCATCTCATTCGCTAATACCGTCGTTTTGGAAATTGTCATCACAACAATGCTGTGCTAAGAAATTGCTCCAGGCTAATGATGTTAACTATTGAAACCAATTTACACTTTAATTGATTTAGTCAATAAAAGAAAAGTCATAGAAATTATGTATATCATAAATTCAATATTAAGCCTTTGAGATTAGAATATGTTCCGGCTATAAATAATAGCACACCCACTAATATCACTACAACATTTTTCCAAAGACGCCATTTAAACCGGCCGAGACCCGGCACCTCCCATATAACTAAAAGTTCGATCAGCGCTGGGAATATGAAACCCATGTTCGATAAGCAGAAAGCACCCAGCTGAAAATAAAGAAAATACATAAGCATTTTCTTGGGAATGTCTTCCTTTTTAGTAGCTTATATAGCCCAGAGAAAAAGATTAAACAAATGCTTCTTGTTTTTAACAAAACAACTTGTTTTTGGTATATCTAAATGTATTATGATACGCTTTATCTACTTAGCAAAATGTGTTTATTATGTACTCGTATGTATGCGTATGTACTATTTTAACACTTTTGTTTATCACAAGCATTAATTTTGTTATTTACATTTATTGATTTCTTTCACCAAACCGCACTTGGCCTGACAGTGTTTGTCTTTTTGCTGGCCTTTGACTCTTCTGCCAGAATGCCCCAAATCCCAGTAATAAGAATGTAAAAGAGCTTTTCATTTATTAAGGTTTAGCTGTTTTATATACTAGTATATTACAGTAACTTTTAATTTTGATTATAAACTATTGTAATTTTTAAACAGTAAGGCTCGAAGCAGTTAATTGTCTACTGATGGTAAAAGACTCGGAAGTCCACCGTGGTTAAGTACGGGTTGGCGATTGTCAAACGTTATCGATGGCGGTAGTTTGTGGAATATATCGGTTGCTTTGTGAAATGTTACTTTACCGGAAGCTCAAGTTCAGTTGGGATCGAATCTATGCATCTTCAATTTAAAAAGTTGCATTTCGTGTACAAATGTGCTAACCATCATGTTACTTACCAAGCCCATTAAATTTCCAATGTTAGGGAATGCAATGGCAATACACGTTATAGCTACAATAAATATTGCTCTGTATATCCTCTCCCACAACCAGTACTTCTTCGGATTGTGTTTTTTCGAAACGTAATGCCATACGAGGTTAAATGGTGCCCAGAAGTTCAATGCGAATGTTATGAAAATCATCAATGCCATCAAGCATTTGAGTATTGTGGGAAATCTGAAATGAACAGGTTTCTCATGAAAAACTATAGAGACGATTGCTGGTTAATATATTATAAATCAAGTAATAAGCATTGATCTTTAAATAAATACAGAAACTGTTCCGTAGAGTCCATGATATTTAGGTGCTACTTATAATGTTGATCATACAGCAATCACTCTTTTTGCTCATATAGCTTTTTTTGATATGATCATACAGCAATGACTCTTGGCTCCATCATAAGTGATAGTAAAAGATAATGAATGCGAAGATAGTAAAGAATGTTAGCTAAGCAACAATGCTGTCATAACAGGTAAAGTTAGCAACTTTGCTGCGGTTTAAAATAAATATGTGTAATAATGTGCTTTTCCTCAATTACAATAAAAATAATATGTAGCTTACATTTCCGAAGGGAAGTTGAGTGTTACCGGTGAAATAGATTTTTCACCGAAACCCCAATAGCCAAAAAATCCAACTACAATTAAAAACGAAACCACGACGCTCATTCCTGAAAATATATACAAAAGTGGTTATTTTTCGTAGAGTTTAACTTTTGCAGAATACATAGATCCCGCAAAAGGGGATTTCGTGTAATATTTTTAACATTTTGCGAGCTATATTTGTTTTCGGATATTTATTTGTAACACCGAAAAGCATATACCTTAAAATTAGTAACTAAAGCTGAAACAATTTTACCCTACATCATCATTTCAGTCTATTGATGTGCTGCTAGAGAAAGGCCAGCCAAATCATTTTACTATTGAAACTGTTAGTAATTAGCAGTTACTTTTTCGTGAAGAAATCCCAAACCCCGAACCCCTCAGTAGTAGGATGTTTTTTCTTTATAAATCTGTACTACAAGATTGATATTAAAGAGAAAACTATTATGGGAGAAGATTGGTTTTGTAATCCCTTTTATGCTTACCACCACAAAGTATCTTTGGGAATTGTTTAGGATCTTTCATATTGTTCTCAATTGGCAGTGATACTCCGACCCCTTCCATACTGAATACGACGATGCCGCAAAACTCGAAGAAGCCTAAAGCGTCCTTCCATGCTGGAACAGCTGATATTTTCGGTGCGACGCGGAGACTGTACACTACAGTTGCTACGACACATGCAACTGTAACGATATTAATATTTTTTTTATTAGAAAGTTCGGGCAGACGGTTACCTGGTGGTAAATGATACGCATGTGGCTCTAGGATGATATGCACTGCATCACATTATGCTCGTCATATTGCGACATAAGGTGTTAAGCATAATTTTCCTAGCAACTTCACTAGCTACAATGTCTACTATTTGGCGGTATAAATGGACCGACCTACCACCAAAAACCACCAGTAAAGTTCCAATCTCATCGATTCCAATGATATTGAAGATTTGATTATCGACGCTTAAGACTGTCGCTTATGTTAGTTGGCAGATAATGATACTTCAGTAAAAAAATGAACAACAGAAATAAATCAATAAGCGTTAGTTTATAAAGAATCGTATTTACCAATGAATACATCAGCTATTAACGTGAACGGCGCCAAGTACTTCAAAGTTGTAATCATGCAGAGCAGCAGTATGGGGATGAGGAGAGCTAAGACGTAAAGTCTCAGTCGATCTATATCCTCCCAGCCGTCGTTTGTCTCCACCAGTTGTTGGATTGTCTTGGCTATGATTATCTGGTATACGCAGCAGGCGCCGAAAAGATCTATACAAATTGTCGCGTCCACAGCATACCTGGAAATAATCCAAATCGTATTAACTTTCAATGGAGTTAACTTAAAAACTCTTTATCACAAGTTTTGTATTATCATATATACTAAGTATTTGAACCTAGAATACACTTTGAAACCATTTCCAATATTAAACATATCAACGTTAACTAAAGTAAACTTAGTCTTTTCCACGATTTGTTAAAGATTTCAAGGCTTTTACGCTATATCCGAATTCTTTTTGTAAACTATGTTGTTTATTTTTAGTAATATTTCAATGAACCTTCCGTGAAAAACAGTTTTGCCGTTTCGGCGAAACCTTAATACGCAGATATAAAAATGTTCAAAAGCGGATTCTTTGAATGTGTTATGTTTCGCATGAATGAAAAACTGTTACTTTGCAAACAGATATTGATAAATTCTACGAAAAAGATATTTCAATGTATTATATGATAAATAAATGTATCAATATGGATAACTACCTGAACCATTTGCTATATTTCCTTAACCTAGGGAATGGACCGATTTCTAGAGACGCTTCCGCAACGTCCGGGTAAGACATTTCCGGCAGATGTAGCCTCTTGTATAACGTTTGAGCTGATTTCACTAAAATCTGAAATAAATTATTTCTATATAAATTCCTTTTATCTTTTATTACTTGTAACTTGCGTATATTTGTCACATTGTTGTATAGAAAGTTATAATGTATATTAACACATTATATAAATGTATATTAATAGACCATTGCATAAAATATTACTAATTTTTATCCGAACTTGTGGTTAATTATAATGTTAGTAGTTAAACGTTTTGGCAATAGATGGCGTTGTTCAATATAAAAAATATTAATTTTGGTGTTTTCGGGCGGAATTATTTCCGCGAAATTTTGTCATCATCACCATTTTAAATGGTGTATGTCTCTTGTAATATATTCAACATGGCTCGGTTCTTTGGTCTTAGACCCCAAAGGGCTTTTTTTAACATTATTTCTCCACCTAGTTGGGAATCTGCCTACGTTGCGTTGTCTGTCGTCGGGATCGCGATACTTTAAGTCGCCAACGTCCACCGGTTCTACAATTTATATTTTGTACGACTATCAACAATATCCCAGAGATGTATAGTAATACATATAAATAATAGTTGTTTATTACTTTTGAAGAATTGCTAAGGCAAAAACACTTTTGAAGAATAGGTACATATAATATTTTATTTTATTATATAAAAACCTCTTTAAATTTGGACGCTTAAGAATAATTGACCACAATTGCTAGTAAGCAATGGTGAAAACTCCGGCTCTCATATACTGACAATCAGATAACAGAAACTCTTTTAAGTCAGCAGCTTTACATTAGGTAGCTAGAGAAAGAAGATTTGAATACTATAATATTTGTAGTTGGTACTGTCTTACTGGTACACTTTTAAATAGCTAATGTGGTAAACATAAAAATAAGTAACGGCATAATTATCGAGTAAGATAAACACAAAAATAAAAACATTTGAATGGAAACTTCTCCAACGCTAAAGTTGGTTAAATTTCGCCGGCCCCAGTAAAACTTATACGGTGATAATATAAAAGATGGCAACGTTTATTTTAACTTATTTCAGCTTGAACTTTCGTTACTCCCCTGGTAAGTTATTAAGGTATCTACTTAGTTACATTTATGAAAACTTCTTACACTACAACAGAGTTAAACTTTTTGTTACGAAATTTAATGCAATTGAGTAGTTTTAATGAAATACAAATAAACAGTTTAAACTGTTATTTATTTATACCCAAGATTCTGGCCCACAAACCCATAGATTGGCATAACCAATAGCGGGGATATATGCCTTAATCGCTACGTTTAAAATATATTATAAAATAAGGTTAAAAATATATTATAATACATAGTTTATAATAAAAGGGTCCCAAAAGAAGTTCCTGCGATTTCTCAAGACTTTCATTTTTAATCAACGTTTTCGGTTAGTAAAAGGGTGAAGCGGAACTGTTATAATTGTATTATATCTATTTAGATATTTATCTCATATATTTATTACCTTTAACTACGAAAGTCTAAGGAGACAATTTATAATAATAAGTTCCAAAGAAAATCATGCTAGCATTGAATGCTATGACTTATTTGTTGATTATATTAACAATACGGGAGTGGTAACTAGTCAGGCAGATTCTAAAAAACCCTATCATCAAACAAACTACAACTTGTGGTCTTGGAATCGAATTAGGAATATGTTATAAGATAGTCTCTTTGTCACTACGCCTCGAAGACACTTAAATCAAAACGTAGCATATGAACAAAAATGGCAGTAGATTAATAGATTACTGTTTCTAAGCCAGCAATTATTTTTTATCCTTAAATATCCTATGAAATTCATCTCAAAATAGATTTGATCCTGTCAACGAAATAAAATTTATTAGATTTTGTTTTGTTGACAGGATCAATTTATGTAGATTCAAGGTTCGTTTGGAGGCAGATTAAAACTCAATTATTGTTTATAAATCCCTGTACAGAGTATGTAAAGATGTTTTTTTTTAAATCTGTACTTTCGTGTTTTCAATTTAAAACAAATAAAAAAGACTTGAAAATACACGAATAATGTATATGTTAAGAATTAAAAATTGTGTAAATAAATGAACCAAAATTAAAATTTGTTTTTACGGATTTCATTGCGTTTATTAATTTTTTTTTGAAACTACGGGTTAAAATAAAATGAAATAAAGTTAAATAAACGCGAAGAAATCTGTTAAATTAAGTTTCAATAATTGTGTAATATTCGAGGAAATATAAGTAATCATTATTAAAAAAAATATTTAAGGATATTATTACATAATATTTAAGGATTTTCACTATACACATATCAATATACATAAAGAACTTGAACTATTTAAATTATTTTTCAATAATATACTTTATTAAATATTAATGTGACTCGAAAATGTTGAAATTGACTTGTAAAATTTAAGTTATCACTTACATGTATACAATATGTTATGTAGAATCCGAAGACTATGGTTATGAAGAGGGAAGACCAGAGGCCACATTTCATGTACGCTTCATGTATACCTAGTATACCGCCACCGAGACATCCTTTTATTAAATGCCCTGTAGACTCCAAAGTACTGGAATTTGATAAACATTATGTTAATAAGTTAAACCATAAAAATATAATAGGATATACTATATGACTTGGTGGTAAGATGACCTTCCCAATTGAAACGGTAGATAAAATACATCAGTTCAATTATTGTTTAAGTTTAATTAGTTTCTTCATCAGGTCTTTATTCCAGCCTTAGTCTGTAAGGATACAGTTTAAATATTACTCTGTTCTATAACACAGTTATATCCAGACTATCTAATCATCTAATATTACAAATACAACAATCTAATATAATGAATGTTTTGATTCCGACTACCAGTAATAATATGATAAATTCTTTTTTATAAAACTTACTTCGTAGGTTTGCGTTGTGATCTGTGAGCAACGAAATCATAAGGATCCTTTTCTGAATGCAGGATATACTTCTTGCCCCCATTAATTTCTGGTGGTGGTTGCGGTGGTGGTTTTTGTGTTGAATCTTGAGCGCCGTGCCGCGTCTGCGTATTGTTTACCTGATGACACAAAACAAACATTAAATATAATAATTTTATAAACAACTATGTCTATTGTATTGTTGATTCAATTCATTATTCGATTTTGACCTGGTAAACTAGAAATATTTTAGACTTATTATTAGCTGCATATATGTTAATGTAGTATATGTTTAAGTTAATTATAATATAGCGATTAATCGTCATCATTATCATAAGTAGAAACACAAGATTCCCCAATCTGCGTCTATCGTTCTGGTGTTGCTATCAATCATGTCGTCCTATAGTAAACTTGGAAAGACCTAGATTGTATAGAGCTACAGCTGGCTGAATAAGCAGTAAGATCCCTTACTATTGATAAGCTTAGATGAGAATAATTTGGTAGAGGTAAAGAAAAGTTTTATATTCTTTTAAAGGACGTCGCCGATACGTTTCGTAAGAGATCCCGCTACACTGAGAATGACAAACGAAAGTGTTTTAGTGGGTATTAGACCCACATAACCCTTCCCCCAAAAGCAAAGCTCCTTTAAAGATTTCCTCCCGATAAAAATGAGGGTAAAATATATAATAGTACCAAAATACACACTAGTATCAACATCTTTAATACAAGTGACTCGTTTTTTACATTGAGTATTCATAATAAATATTTATATATAAAAAAAAAGGAATTTTATTAATCATAATATCTACGGCGTTTCTTGTTCGTTAAGTAGATTTAGTAGTTTTAGAAATGAGCTTGAAAATCTCGATATGTCAATTTTGGTATTTTGATAAAAAGGTCATCAGATATACGAGTCTATAAAATTTATTCAACTTTTTTGCACGTGCTAACACCATTTCGTTATTGCCGAGCATCATTGATAAGAAATGCCAAAAGGCATTCATAATTTAAGAGATGTAATAATTCCTATGCTATAAATAAAAATTAAAAACGTAATGCGTAATTACGATCAAAACCAGTAACAGTTTAAAGCAACCTGTCTCAGAATTATGGTAGCATTTAAGTAATTTTAGATTTAAACAAAGTTTTGTTATTAAAAAAATTTAAATAATTTTAGATATCACTTGTAACAATATAATAGCTTTAATAATAATGGTTTATGAACTCAGTATTAATCAAATGAAACACTAATTATATCACTAGAAGAATTCAAGAGACAGTGAGCTCATTCTACGTAGATCGAACTGTAAACAATAACAAAGCTGCAGACACATCGATGAGTATGACGTTACAGATCAGTCATCTTATTCCTCATGACTATTCTTCTTCAAGGTGGTATCTCCTCATGACTGAGGATCGTAGTCATCATGTGTGATGAAACACACGACGACTTACTTGGCAGTTATAATGGAGTGGTGTTACCATTGCCTTCTCCATTTCACATACTAGTGCGAGCACGGATGGTCATCACATAGATATGCAGGTTTCCTCACGATGTTTTCCTTCACCGTCAAAGCGCGTGATGTTAGTTGGTGTTATACTAACTTCACGTAAATTAAAAAATATATTAGTGCAGGCAGAATTCGAACACGGTGCCTCCAGAGTCATCATGACTATAGCTGCAACAAGACACTCAAAAAGAAGTGTTTTAAATTAAATATATCTTCAATAATGGAAATTCGTTTCATTTATATGTTTTCGTTTTCAAATAATTCGGTCACGTTACTGCGCATGATACATTTGAGTGTTTGTGTAAATCAGCGCTCTTCAAACAGCACAATCGTCAACTGCTTTATCTTTACAACGCGGTATCAAACGGATTAACACGATGGCTAGTCTTAACGAAATGAGATCTATACACAACAGGCGAAGGTGAAATAGACTCGTTTTATATTTTGAATCGTGTAGATGGAAAAACGCCAGTTTTTAGAGACGGAGAGGAAGTCTAACATATCTGATAGATAATTTAGCTTCGGTATGCGGTCAACAGTAACAGGATTTGAACTCTCTTAATCTACGATATCCCGATATGTGGCACTTGACATATACCCAGAGTGTATACTATTTCCATCGTCATCATCATCACCATTACCATCCGGAAGACGATACTTATAGATACTTGATAATCCAGCGTCTTTCGGTGACTTTCACCATATGCTCCATCACCATAAACTAGTCGGATTTTTCGACAAGCAATAATAGATAATAACTGGTGGTAGGTCTCTGTTGCCGGAGACCGTCTGGGTACCACCGCAGCTCCTATTTCAACCTTCAAATAGTAGTGTGCAAACATTACTGTGTTCCGGTTTGAAGGGCGTTGTAGCTAGTGTAATTACTGGGGTAACGAGACTTAACACCTTACGTCTCAAGGCGACGAGCGCAATGTGGTGCAGTGTGTACCATCTTAACTAGCGCCGCGTTGTCATGGGCAAGCGTATCACTTACCATCAGGGGAACGTCTTGCTCGTCTCGTCGCATAATAGTATAAAAAATAATAAGCATGAATATATTATCATGACCCTACTCATAACAATACGGAGTTAGAATAACTCATCGTAACATTGTGCTTATCGCTATTAGACATAAGATGTTAAGTCTCGTTACCCCTACCGCTAATTACTACGATGTGGTGACTTCCTAAACGGTTTGCAGTAACCGTTATATATTACTAGTAATCTGTGGATAGAGCAGAACGATTATATCTGGCGAAAGTCGGATATTATTAAATACGATCAGCACTGGAGCGATCTGGGAGGAGATTTTTAAAAGCGTATGTCCAGCATTGCATGTCTATCAGCTGATGAGGATGATGATGATTCTAAAGTTAAGAAAAGCGAGAGTCAAGCTAAAATATAAAGATGCTATTAAAGCTATAGCAAAGCATTTAGTTGAATGTGAAAATGAGAGATTAATGGATGAAGTTAGATAAAAAGAAACAACCAAATACCTTATTAAAAGTTAAATAAAAAACTTGTTTGATTTTGTGACACGATCAGTTATTTATGAATAAATGAATATATTCACGTGCGAATAAACTTAGAGATGAATATTCAGAACACGTGACCCAGTTTTTTTTACAACGGAACGAGTAGACCAGCAGGATCACGTTAATATAATCGATACGTAGATTGTTAACAATGAGGCTCGAGTTAGGATGTTTACACTTGTTGTCTCGTTACTCTATTACTTATTTTCTAAGTATATATAACTTCAGTTCTGTCGATGTATTAAAGTTGAAATTTTGTATTTCATATAACGTTTAGAGGAAGAATATCCAGTACCGGTAAGATTTATCATTAGCGCAATATAATATATTAAGTTGCAGTAAATATTATGCGAATTCCTTATACTTAAGATAGTTATATGTTGACGCGTAAAGTACTTTAAATGCACTCAAACAAATCCTTTGAGAACATTAGAAGGGTATAGCTAACTTTATATATATAACTTTATAATACCGTAAAGTCTCCTTATCGTATAACATAGTATAGTGTTTATCAACAAAACTCAAATGAACAAACATACTTCTATTTTTTATTCGCCGTGGCGATAACGTTGCGCTAGTTAGGATGGTACACGCTACACCACATTACGTTCGTCGTTTTGAGACATACGTTGTCTTGTAACCCAGTAGTTTCACTAGCTAAAACACCTTTCAAACTGGAACACAGTAATATTTGCACATTACTATTTGGCGGTAGAAATAGGAGCTGCGGTGGTATCTAGACGGTCTCCAGCAACAGAAACCTACCGCCAGTAGTGTTGCTGTAGTAGCAGGTTTATAATAAAGGTAGTGTATAGTGGATGGTAACTACTTAGAAAGATTTTAAAAGTCTTTTCACCATTCAATATCCACATGTGAAGGAATAGAATCAAAAACTTTGACATTATTACGCATTTAAAATATTAGAATTGAACGTTAAGTCTTTTTCTTCTGCTAACTTATTCATCATCCTATTCTCTTCCCTTCTTTGACAGCTTACAGAAAATTTATTTCCAGTTACGTTGTTCTGTTGTATAAAATTATAACTTAGTACATCTCCGATTACCAAAACAGACAGACAAAAAATCATATGCTTGTAAGTACACATGAAACTATGGCTCTATTAGTAATGTTATATTTGTGTATAATGAAATAAAAAAAAATTATTTAGGTTATGATAATATGAAAAAACTATCAAAAATACTTCACGCTAAAATTAGTTTATAAGCTTAGCGATAAAGATGGAAACCGGTATTTATTATGTTTAGTATATGTATAGTTCGTTTTGTATAATTCCCTAATGATAGTACATTTGTTTAAAATTCAATTTACTGTTACTTTTATTCTTACTATAACTTATTTATAAATAGTTTTCTTTACTAGCTTTAAATTGTTTATTCTTTTAATAACATTCCTATTACTTAATTTATATATAACTAAAGTTCCAAAAGCAGTGAAAAGAATGAGCTAAGATAACATAAGAAACTCTCATCAAGGAGTCACAGAACTGAGGTAACGACTCAAAGGAGGAAAGTCAAAAGGTTTTATGACCTTAAAGTCCAATAAACTTTAATAATACAATAATAACTAGGTAGTTCTAAATATGACGGTCTAGTTTTACAAATTTGATAGTTTCATTATATGTTACAAAACCCAAATAGCGTTTAAATTATATCAAACATTATAAAGTCGTTTATAAATTTGTTTATGCATTAAATCTAATATTTTTTGTTTCGATCTTCTCTTATGTTAGATATTAGTTTAATGAATGTGAATAGTCTGATGGTACTCACATGATTCATTTCCATTTTTCCTCATCGGTAGTGTATCATGAGCACGTGTGAACCTCTCAAAGGTTGTTCTTAGACTCGATTACGCCGGCGGCGACTTACCCGCTGCTGTCTTTATTCGACCTTCTGCAGTACAGTTGGGGAAACAAGTATTACTTACTATTTATTACTAGTAAGAATGATTGAAATTTTTTTTTTTGTTATTCTGAGCAACGAGACGCTTAAGTCGTTCACCTGATGGTAAGTGACGCTAGTTACACCACACTGCGCTCGTCGCATTGAAACATGTGTACTGTCTCGTTACCCCAGTAATTTCATTAGCTAAAACTCTCTTAAAACTGGAACACTTTTTAGAACACACCAGGTGGTAGGTCTCTGTTGCCGGAGACCGTCTGGATAGGTACCGCAGCTCCTATTTCAACCGCCAAATAGTAGTGTGCAAACATTACTGTGTTCCGGTTTGAAGAGCGCTGTAGCTAGTGTAATTACTGGGGTAACGAGACTTAACACCTTATGTCTCAAGGCGACGAGCGCAATGTGGTGCAGTGTATACCATCTTAACTAGCACCACGTTGTCATGGGCAAGCGTATCACTTACCATCATGTGAACGTCTTACTCGTCTCGTCTCATAGTAGTATATAAAAAAAACACAGTAATGTTTGCACACTACTGTTTAGCGGTAAAGAAGGAGATGGAGCTAGATACCACTTAACTGGACGGTCTCCAGCAACGGAGACCTATCATCAAGCTGATAAGAAAATGTACATATTTATGTTTTCTACTATACCTTGACGTAAGCAAAATATTTTCGTCTGTCTGCATACTTCTTTGTCATGGATATTTCTATTGTCTATCAAAGAAAACATTTAGTTACCGGTAACGACTAATATATTTACTGATTCGATTTCGATAATTTTGTTTCACCTGAATAGACTTCATATTTATTGTTCTAATTTAAAAACGTCCGTTTTCTAGTTTCTCTTTATAACCGGCGATAAGAAAGAGGTTCGCAATTTAATGCGAATTTATATATAAATTTTAAAAAGTTCTTTTCACAAAGTTAATCGAATAGTTCCTTGAAAACCAGAGGGCAAGGAAATATAAAAGATTTGCTATGTATCTTTTGATCTACTAAAATTGCGTTTCCATTATTAATTTATATAAACCTAATGAGTATAGTAGTTCTATATTAGCATTTTAATAAGTATCACTTTAGATATTGAATGTAGTGTTTCCTTACTTTGACAAATATGTACTAAAAGTTTGACAAACTTATTTTTACTATCGAAAACAATTTTTGCCTAGATATAATAATGTGATATTGAAACTGGAAATAGACAGTAGAAGCAAAATATTTATTACCCTCAACCTAGTGATTGTTTATTAGTACTAATAATCTGAACATGTAATAACTTATGTGTTATAAATAAATTACTCCTTATTTAATTATCAGTGTAAACAGTTACTGAGGTATTCATAATTTACATGAGAATTTTTCAGATAAATTTACTTTTGTTTGACATCTTTATAACCATAGAACCGCTGTGGTTTTTTTTTACTCGTTTCCCTTGGTAGTCGTGGGGCAAGGATTTTGATACATCCTCTACTTTCTTAATCTACGTTTTAAAATTTTCTCTCTTTCATTCCTAATTCTCCTTTCATTCCGATTCTCTTTATCATTCCAGTTCTCTTTGTCATATTTTTCTTTCATACCCTTTACTTTAGCATTCCATTCCATCTATCATACATTTCCTTCCTTATTCTATTACATCAATTGTTTTCTATTCTACTTTACAACTATTCTTCTTATTTTCTATTAACAATTATTGTTTACATTTACATTTTATTTTCTGTTTCTAACTCTTATTACATTCTACGGTCTCTGTTATAACTTTCTTACAATACTTTAAAACTACCTTTCTACAAACTTTGTCCCTCATTAGCTCCGCAATATTCCCTTCACTTATTACTTGTCCCATTTCAATTTCCGCGTCCATCTTTATCGCCCCAAACTTGGGGCAGTCCACTATCAGGTGCTGCACGGTCTGGTCCTTGCTCGGGTCGCAAGTGCACGATGGACTCTCCTTCAGCTTAAACCTGATGAGGTAAGCGGAGAATCCCCCGTGCCCCGTTAGCATTTGGACCATAGGCGGGTCCAGCTCCATCTGTCTTACAATTTTGAACGGCTGTGGTTATAAACAGTCTGGTTCGATCGAAATTTACTTCTAAGAACCATCAGGTTATAGCATGATCTCCCTGAATAAAGAGTGTCAAGGATAAGACAGGATTGTTTAAAGTAGAAGCGATAGGATTTCTTCGAAATAAACAGCACGCTTATGATTCCTATAGTTTTAGAGACGTGTAAAGGTTTATTACCAGAAGGGTGTAAAAAAAATGGTTCTGAGTTAGCAGGTATAAATCTATTGTGAAACTTGTGTGGAGGTCTCAAGTAGAGGTCCATTTATAACACCCGATGCGACGCGGCCGCACTGTAATCATTTCTCAATTCAACAACAAGTGGTGCGCGTTATTGTATCAATGAAGACTCATTAGCTGACGCGATCGGTGTGTGGTGTGATTGCAGGCGAGCAAATCAGCACAGGTAATAGATGGTCCTTGCTTACCTTGGACAGCTTCTAGAACAGTCTATAAAGGTCTTGAAAGTAGTAGTCTTTATCGCTATCGAAATAATCCCGGTGAGGTCTACAAATACGGTAATGTTTTTGCTAAAGCATATCAAAGGGATGCAGCTATTTCCCTACCATCGCAGGTTTGAAGTTCTCTCTGCGCTGATAAACACCATGAGTTTTAGTAAGTAGAAATCTTTTAAGACTCAGAAATTTTTGTTTTTGCTTTTTCACCTCTATCCACAGTGATAATTTTGACCTTTCATATCTACTTAACCAGAAAAGCTACATATTTTTATCCTGTACTTCATTTTGTCCTTGAATAATATCCATGTAGCTCTTCCGGTTTAAAAGTTACAAGCGTTACGGAGTATTTAAGTCACACAATCAGGTAATAGAGACTAAAATGTAGTTGAACAATATGAAGAGTTTAAAGAAATACGGACGGATTTTCCGCAGTTAATCGGACCGCGCATTAATTTATACATGCAAATGTATGGAGAGACATCCGATATTTATATGTATAAATGATATGTTTATACAGTATAATTTATATATACAAATATCTGCTGGTAGGTCTCTCTCGCCGAATACCGTCTAGGTACCACCGCAGCTCCTATTTCAACCGCCATACAGCACTGTGCGAACCTTACTGCGTTCCAGTTTAAAAGATGTTGTAGCTAGTGAAATTACTGGGGTAACGAGACTTAACATGTCCCAATCTGACGAGCGCAATGTGGTGCAGTGTACATCATCCTAATTTGCGCCAAGATATGGATGTACGTATCACTTACCATCAGGTGAACGTCTCGCTCGTATCATTGGTTTGTCGAATCGTAACAAAGTATTTATGTTGCATTTAAGAAAGTTATCTGATCATTTTCAACATCCGTATAAAAGCAAGCGACTGGTACAGAGCGAAGTGGAGTGCAAGAAGTAGAAAAGCAGAGCTCTTCAACAGACAGAACAAATGCTGAAGAAGAAATACAAATTTTGCATATATATTTATCGCAGTATCTATCGTCGTAATGCGTTTTAATTGACACAGCCTCAAACTGAAGACTTATATTGAATATACACCGAAATTAAAAATTTAGGTTACACAGCAAACGAGTTTACATCAGAATGTATCAAACATAGTTACTTTGCATATTTTTTTTAAACTTGTTTTTCTGTTATGACTATAGACTGACCTGTTTCAATTACAACAATAATTAATTCGATCGTTTTTTTTTCGTTTTGAATTTTAATTATTTGGAAGATTCGCTTCGAAACATTCTATATTGTCTGTATGTATATACGTTTTTAATTAAGATAATCTACGTTTTGACTTTCATGAGATGTATGATAACGAAGAAATCATTATAATCTTATACGATTATAAAACCGATCGTTGAAAATCAGCGATAAATTGCATTATTACAAGTTCCTGGTTCGATTGCGTAGATACTCGTAGTATTTAGATGGAGACAGAGTTCCTATCTAAACTGACTAGATACAAACCTCGTATTGCAATTTTGATGTAAAAAACAGCATTGTTTTCAAACATATTCTATGCTTCACCTTCAGCTTCATTGTCACTTCATATCATGGGGAATTGAGGTCAAGTGTTAGTCTACAATCGATAAATAAATACATACCCTGTGCTACTTTAGACCTGGTGCTCTCATACGTGGCCAAAAGCCGATCTTATCCTTGTATTAATTTCTGTACTATATTCATTTATATAAAACTTTATATGCACACAAAAATGTACAAAAAGTTTAATGCCATAGGGCATTCTCTCCGAGTCTACCATAGGTTGAGCAGAGAAGATAAATTAGTTTTTAGTAGTTTAGATATTATTACATATAGTACAATATAAAACAAAATAATGGTAGTAGACACAACTATGATTGGTACATATGCTATAGAAAAGGTTAGTGTATATATTGGCAGGAGCATATACATACTCATATATATTAATGATGGCTGATATAAGTACAGAAAAGGAGGAGAGAAACATATTTCATAGTAACAAGTAGTGTTGCCACAAGGAAGCCTTATTACGAGCTGTTCGAATACGTTTACCAGGTGGTAGGTCTCTGTTGCCGGAGACCGTCTAGGTATCACCGAAGTGACTATTTCAACCGCCAAATAGTAGTGTGCAAACATTACTGTGTTCCGGTTTGAAGGGCGCTGTAGCTAGTGTAATTACTGAGGTAACGAGACTTAACACCTTATGTCTCAAGGCGACGAGCGCAGTGTGGTGCAGTGTGTACCATCTTCACTAGCACCACGTTGTCATGGGCAAGCGTATCACTTACCATCAGGTAACCGTCTTGCTCATCTCGTCGCATGGTAGTATAAAAAAAAATAATTTTTGGTGGGAGCTCATTCCAAAGTCTAACAGATCGAGCAGTAAATTAATTGTGCAGGAAGCTGGTTTGGCAGAGAGGAATGTGAAGGTCGAACCTAGTAGTAGATCGGAGACAGCGTTTGTGGGAGTTACCCTGAAATTCGCATGCTATATTGTATTGTTTACTGGTGGTAAGTCTCTGTTACCGGAGACCTTCTAGGTACCACCGAAGTGACTATTTCTAACGCCAAACAGTGTGTAAATGAAATTACTGGGGTAACGAAACTTAACAACTAATAACACAAGGCGACGTGCGCAATGTGGTGCAGTGTATACCATCTTAATTAGCGCCACGTTGTTATGCAAGCGCATCACTTACAATCCTGTGAAAGTCCTTACTCACTCGCCTAGTAGAAAAAAAAGGTATTACTTAAGTAAACATAAGAACTTATAAGATACAATAACATAATGACGAATATATGCATTGGCTAAAAGCACTCCTCTGGCGAATACCATGGTGAAAGAGCAAGTCGTGATGATGGAGAACAATACCGAACCCCATATTTTCTGTAGCCATCATGGTTTAAATAGAAAAAATCCTGAAAATAGACACCTCAAGGTTGACTTACTTACTTTACTACGTAGCTAAGAAGTTTATTAACAAAATTCCAATTCAATCATAATTAAAACTATTTTTTTTTAAAAAATCATATAGTTCCGGAATCGAACCAGGGACCCCTGAAGTGTTTAGGTACTACACACCATATATTAAGTGTGAACTAGCGATATATTGTTACAGGCGAGTATCGCTTATCAAGTGATCGTATCGTCAAATTAAATATATAAAATTTTTGCATCTCTCCTTTCGGTTGAAGGTTAAATGTAGAAGCTAGTGGCGCGACGTTCAACATGGGGTCAAGTTCGCAATTGGACCACACATTAATGTGTGTCAATTAGCGTGAAGGCCGAAGTGTTCATTTGTCATGATCTCGAAATGTATTCGCGCTGAATATTCACATTAGACATACTAATTGGTATTTAACTGTTTTCAGTTGCACAGTGGTTAGACGCTCATAATGTAAACTGTTCCAAGTTGTATTCCGGGACAACATATTGCAACAAGAAGTTTGAGTTCCTCATAATATCTCTATAACAAGTAAAGACTACACTGGCCAAGTGTGAGTCTGATAGAAGTCTTGGAGCTTATTAGTATTAGAAAGAAGCTTAAGCTCATTGCGGATCGAACTTGCTCCTCGTTGTTTATTACTCTGTGGGAATATGTTTAAAAATATATATGAAAACTAGTTTTTTTAAGTATTTTTTATTCTATATAAGAATATATAGCACCACAGCACAAAATAACGCCAATCACCATCATAGCAATGTTTTGAAGTAATTTGATTCTGAAAAGACATACGCATTACTTATTATTTATAAAATGATGTACGTCAACTGGTAAGTACCAGCGCAACTACCATTAAATGGTAAGAGTGCAAATATTACCGTGTTCCAGTTTAAAGGGTACTTAGATAAATTACTAGGGGTAATGGGACTTAATATTTAAAGCGACAAGTACACTGTGGTGGAGTATATCACCATTTACCATCAGGTGAAAGGCTCGCTCGTCTCGTTTATTCGTGGAATAAAAACGAAACAAAACATATATTATCAGTAGTAGAGAGACATGGATGAGAATTAACAATCTAAATTATTAACAAATTTCTAACGTCTAAGTCATCATCTTAAATAATAGGTAAAAGTATATACTAGCACAACATAAAAAATATGTTTTGTCTAATATAAATATTTATTATTAGAATTTTTTTAAGAAAGCAAACAAAAAGTGATAGAAGTATTACATGTGTACAGACACGGAATGTTTTTATACGTTAAACTATTTTAGAAAGAAAATTCATATTTTGACGCTAAAGATATCTTTTAAAATAAACAATGCAAATACTTCTTAACTATATTTTTGATAGAAGTTACTGAAATGCAACTTTTCTTATAGCACCAAATCGCTGCGAACACAATTTTACTTCAATAAAAATGAAACATTCTATTATTGTGATTAATAGAGTCGAATAAAGGACACTATTCCACATTTGGTTACTTTTCTTCGACATAAGTCTGTCTTTTTTAGATACTATCCAATATCCAAGATTATACACGCATGTTGAAAAGAAATAGCTAAGTTGTATAATTAAAATTTTCATTTCGTCTCTCATAAGAATAACATCGATTTTTTTAACGCTGAAATATTAATACATATTTATATATTTACCTAAAATGCCTTAAATGACTCTCCTTCCATATCACCAGGCTGTCGATGAAAGCTGGAAATATGAATACAATAGTGCCTAGAAAGAAATTGCCCACCTGAAAAATTAGAGGTTCTATAAAATCAAATCACAAAAAATTCTATAAGCACACGATTGTAAGTGTTATTATAGCTCATGACTATAACATATTAGTTAATTAAATAATGTTTACAAATAAAAAATCTTTCATAATGCGAACAGCGAGGGATTGGAACAGTCTGCCGAAGTCAATGTTTCCGTCCAGGTATGATGTGGGGGTCTTCAAGAAAAGAGTGAATAGGCTTCTTCTAGTCTACTGCGCTTTACCAACAGGATTACATTGCCGTTTACCATCAGGTGGGATCGCAGTCAAGTCAAAAGAGAAAAAAACGCAGCGGATCTTCATCAACATATACCCTATCTATAAATTTTAAGAAAAAGAAAAATAATTACAAAGCTCATCCACTCGGTCATATCGGAGAAGAGTACACATACGATAGTGATTATGAAGACGTAGATTCCTTTGTACACTCTCTCCCAAAACGCTCTCTGTCTGCAAAATAATAGTCTCATTAAGTTTAACCACGAAAATATACTTATTCAATAACATTTCAGGTAATAAAGAACATGAAATTAATAAAAGATGCAGTCACTTCTATACTATAATACTGCTGATTGCTTTTACATATACCTGACGAGTTTTTCTTATTACTAAAAGTCGGTAAACTTGTTACTAAAACTATACACTAAATTAATTCTAAACTCATCGATATTACCACTTTACTGGTGGTAGGTCTCTGTTGCCGGAGACCGTCTGGATGGGTACCACCGCAGCTCCTATTGCAACCGCCAAATAGTAGTGTGCGAACATTACTGTGTTCCGGTTTGAAGGGCGCTGTAGCTAGTGTAATTACTGGGGTAACGAGACATAACACCTTATGTCTCAAGGCGACGAGCGCGATGTGGTGCAGTGTATACCATCTTAACTAGCACCACGTTGTCACGGGCAAACGTATCACTTACCATCAGGTGAACGACTTGCTCGTCTCGTCGCATAGTAGTATAAAAAAAAAAACACTAATTAGAAAAATTACTGATCTAATCAGAAGTACCATGTCTCAATGATGAAGATGCAATTTGAGTAAATTTTGCTTTACAGTTGTTATAGCGCTGGACTTACAATATGAGGAAACATTTGAGAACAATATGAAAAATTTTACAATATTAAGGTGTTAAGTTAGCCAGGCCGCTCTAATATTTGACAACGATTCTCAAACTTGAATGAGCGATATTAGAGAGACGGCAGCTACAATTCAAACTGCATCACGTGGTTTCTAATTTGTAATACTCACGTTAAGCTGAGTCACAGGGAACAATTTAGTGATTAAATTTAATATTACATACCGTTGATACCTTCTACCGATGTAATGCCATATTGTTCTGAAAGGTACCCACAAATGAACTGAGAACGTAACACCGAGCGTCGCCGCCAGTACGAACTGCATCACTATGGACGCGCTGCGAACAGAAATCGCATGCATAATACCTGAGCGGTTCGTGTAATGCCGTGTACTGTATTGAAGCTGTGTTAGAACAATCCGATTATACTAAATGGACCCTTGTGAGCATGTCGCTATTGTATCGACTTAATTACACATTTATTTTATTTAAAAACTTTATTTGAACACTTAAAAAACAATGTACAAAAAGGCAGCCTTAATGCCTTAGGGCATTCTCGCCCAGTCTATCATAGGGTTGAGCTAATAACCTAAATAAATACACCCTTATTTAAGTTATTAGCTTATTGTTTAGTAGTGGAAATATTATTACATATAGTACAATAGAAAACAGTAATGATGGTGGACACAACTATGATTACCACATATACTGTGGGAAAAGTAATATACATTGACTTGAGTGTATGCAAAATGAAAAATGTTAGCGTTTTCACAAAAAATAGTAAAACATTTTGTATTTTATATTATTGGCAATATTATAGTGGCTCTTACGTTCTGACTGCCGCTTAGACTACTGCTACAATGTTATATTTTAAAGGCTATTTAATGTAAAGTATAAGTTTAATCTCTGTTCTACGGTCTAAGTTAACACAGAACATTAAGAGAACTGAAAATTTGTCCCAATCCATATTTATATATATATATGTGTATGTAAATGAATAGTAATACGTATTTCCAGTTCGGTTATTATTTTGTTTAATATTTATGTCTTGTAGTTAATTCTTACTGGAAATGAAACCGTTCTCTAACCTATCTGTATATAAGGTTTGGAAGTAAGTTTAATAAACGAATAAAAAGTTAGTAAAACGATATCGTTACATACAATCTGAGTGATTGTGAGCTTTTATTTAAATTTAAAGAAAGATAGTCGTTATCTACGTAAACTGCATACATAAAACATATGAAAAATTTGCACGGCAACTATAACATAGCTCTGGATTACATTACAGTAAAAGCTATAAAACCTCTAAAAGGTCTGTTAAAAATTAATCCTCTTTTTGAATGGAAATTTATTACTCAACATACAAAAATATTTAATAACGCTTTGTAGTAATGGTACTTACGTATTTTTCGGCATGTGAACAGTAATAGGAGTTCGGCAGTCATCGCCAAAAGCCAAATAACCAAAAAAGCCAACGCTGGCTACTGACAAAACTACAATCAACATACCTGAAAGAAAATCATAAACTCGATGATATATTCTAAAAGTTTAATCCTTTAGTAGTTAGTAATTAAAAAAGAAATAGTATTTTAACTGTTAGAGATATTTAACAAAATTACTAATTTCTAAATGTTGTTTAATTTGAATAGCTGTTTTCAGTTTTAGCTGTCTCTGTCATTCCATCTAAATAGTTACCACTGTAGCGTCTGTTTATGTCAAACTTTAGTGTAAAAACATTGATATTTTGATTTGAAAGGCGTTGTAGTTAAACTTACTGAGGTAACCAGATCATCCATTACTTTTAAAAGTAAAGAAAACAACGTTCAAAATATAGAACTTCATTCTCGCCATTTGTATCTATAGTTAGCAAAACGAATGTGAGTAGAAGAAATGGTATTTAAATTTATCTATTTAGGTATAAGTTATATTTACTTCTACAACTTAAGTTTCTATATCAAACAATGATTTAAAAAATATATAGAAATACTCTTATGTAAACTTACAGAAAGATTCTTTGTAGTTGAAGACTGGAACAATCTGACTAAACTTAAGCTTTTAGGTAGCTAATGATAATGATTACTTACCCCACTGTACCACGATGTGGAAGTATTGCGGTTTAGCCATGTAGTTCTCGATCGGCAATGCTACACCGATACCATCGAGACTGTATATACATACGCCGCAGACGCGGAACAATCCTCGAACGCTCTTCCACGCCGGACGGTACTCGATCTTCGTCTGCATTATGCTGTAGTAAACCGTGAACAGCACACAGGCACCTGAAAATTGTTTTACATATCTTTTCATCACCAAACAACACCAATTTCAGCCGAAAAACAGTAGTGTGCAAATATTACGGTATTCAGAAAAAAGCGCTGCGGTGATACCTACCTAGACCGTCTCTGGCAAAAGAGACCTACCACCAGTGTGGTCTCTGGTACGATTCCGTGGCCATATGTAATACAGTTTTATTTTGGCGAATTTAGGAGTCGATCTAGACGGGCACGTGATGGTAAGTGATACGCCAGCTCATAAACTGATGCTCAACATTGTGCTCATCACTTTAATTCATAATATGTTAAGTCTTGTTACTTAAGCGATTTCGTTAGCTGCAACACTCTTCAAACCGGAACACAGTAATGTTTGCGCACTAATGTTTGACGGCAGAAATAGGAATTAATCTAGAAGGTTTTACTTAACCTACTTGACTGAATTTGCCAAAAGCATTTATATTTCGGCTGTCAACATAAGACAGATATACTCTTGGTGAGCGTGCTTTACCATTCTCATTGTTACTTAACATCATATCGACTTTTCTACCTCATTGACTCATACCTCATACTCAAATGACTTTAGTGATGTGTTTTTATTTTATTAACATCGATAAAAAAGAGCGAGATTTTTCTGACACAAGCATACTCTTGCTTACTAGAAAACCTCATTTTTTTGTATGCTATTAGAAATGAAATGAATATTTTAAATTTTTTTATGGAATTAGAGTTAAGTAAAATCCGTTTTAGATAAAAAAAAAAAGCCAAATCGTTACCACAGAAGACATCCGCGACGATAGAGTAAGGCGCCAGATGTTTCAAACTCCTTATCATACATATAAGTGTCAGTGGTACCGAAACGAACATTATGTAAATTGCTATTGGAAAATGCCAGTTGTTGAATGTGGTCGAAACTGATTCCGTCACCTGAAACAGTGCGAGGGTTTGTATACATTCTCACCATTGACTTATATATAATTGAGAGATAAATTAAAAGAATTATACCTCTTTTAATGTTTCCGCAATCATTATTTCGAATATACAACAGGTGCTGCAAAATCCGAGGAATAGGAAAGAATCGACGCTGTATCTGAAATATTAAAACGATACATACGTTTTACTTACTTAAAATATTACACTGTTCGTTTTATTTGATTTAACTATGTAATATGCTGAACTACATTAAGGTTTTGCTTATATTCTTTTCCCCTGACATCAAAACGCAAGGATCTCATTTTTCTCTTTCTACTTTTATAATCCTATTATATTACAAGTTAACTTAACTATTTTTATACATTATAGTCTATTATTTATCTTACAAATAACCATATATACTACCTTTTTAATAATAAAAAAAAAACTCATTAAATTATGTTAATGTTACAGATAATGGAATATAAAAATGATGACTCATTTTCAGTGTTAAGTGATAGGTTGTGGACAGTGAAGCATATTGGAGCTCTCATATTTAGCTAACCAAACTCTAGTTGTAGTCCCGGAATGGAACCAGGAGTGTTACTAGGCAATTGGTTAACTTTTGAACAGTTAAAAACTAGATATGGTATATTACCTAAAAGCTTTACTAAAAGGTCTGAAACACTTCAAAGGCCCAGTCGCTATAACGGCCTCGACGAGGTCGGGGTACGAGAGCCTCGGCACTCTGAGCCTGATGTACATCCTTTGTGCTGAGTCAATTAGTAACTGAAACACATATCAAAAGAAATATAATCAACGGTATATTTAAGACAACACAATTACATTTCTTTTTCATTGCATTAATATACCAATGTCTGTCTTGTGTCTTATGCCTAGTTACTCAGAATTCTCTGGTACGATTTCGCGTAAAGTTTTGCTAGCTACCATCACTATGTTAGATATAAAAATACTTACAAACATGTTGTATGGAACAAATAATCCTATTAATAAGTTAGCGATAAGTGAAGCCCAAAGTCCACCGTAGCTGTAGCCCTCGTGTATACCCAATATGCCGGCGCCGAGGCATCCTTTTATTAAATGAGCTGTCGATTCTACGATGCTGTGGAAGTGATTCAAGATAATTGAAAACAGAAGCTCAAGTCATCTCAAACAAAAGGTCAAGAAACTAAACTAATAAAGAACTATCAATATTCCCTTTGTTGAGGTTTATATATCTACAGTTTTCACGGATTCGTTAAACCGTATTTGGTGAGCATGGTGGTTATATGGTATTCTCATCCTATTGAGAGCGTCAAGTCCAAACAGAGGGATATCAAAATTTGGTATCACAAAATATCGTCGTTTCAGATCTTTTCTTTAAGCAAAGTCTATCAATAGTTTACTGTGTCTTATACATTTACAGTATTAATATAAAATGAATACAAAAATGTATTAAAAGTTTAAGATTTGAAGATCATAGTAGTCGACTGAATCGACTTTTAATAATTTCATTCGACTAGATCAAAATTTATAGTTCATACGTTGTCGCGTGCATGTTTTGCCTCTCCGCTATGAAGTCGTACTCCACTCTCTCGACTCCAGGGTACAATTCGTGCAATTCCAAATTGTTGGATCTGTCCATATAGTCGCGTAACTCCACATTGTAGGACTGGAGTGATGATAAGTCTGCTGTCTGGTCAAGTAACGAATATAGTTCAGAAAAAAAATACAAATTACGACGAAGCTGATTAACGTCGCTTTTCTTCTCTCATAACCTTATCATATAAAAAAGAGGTATTTCAAAATTTTTCTAAATTATTAAACGAAATAAAGACAGACTCAATGCTAGGCATATTTTATAACATGAATTTAGAATTTTATTCACGCAGTGATGCCACGTTCACTATAAGGTAAGTGAGGCTGCCTATACGGCGCTAGTTAGGATAAAATAAACTGGAGCACGTTGTGCTCGTTACCCAAGTAATTTCACTAGCTACAACGTCCTTCTCTCCAGAGCGCAATAATATTTGTACACTACTGTTTGACAGCAGAAAGAGAAGCTTTGGTGTTAGCTATCTAAACAAAGACATACCAGTAATATAAGAGTAAACAAAATCTTAAATATTTTTAAAGTACTTACTTGTTTATTCGACGTCCTCTTCGGTTTATCCTAGAAACAAAAAGAGTATTTAAGATAATATTCCCATAAATTATCCTTTAAACCTTTTTGAATTCCTTTATTAATAGAAAGTAACGATGGTAATAATAAAATAACTACACTATCATCTTTTAAATTATCTGCAGTCTTCGCAGAGAGATGAATGTTTCCACAAGTCGGATTAGGCTTTTCATATAAGAAGAGATTCAAGACTATTTATGCATAATTTTACCATCTATAAATTACAGGTCCATGAAACCTGATATTCATCACCATATAAAAAAGAAAAGTTCCTTTGTGATGTTTTCAATCATCTCAATCTTAAGATCAACAAGCACCGAAACCGTGCCTCTTTCGAATTTTGCAGCCTTTAATTTGCCACGAACTGATTTCTCATAAATATATTTCGGTCACAAAAAAATCATAACTATTTTAATGCATGCAGTCTTTTGTTAACTAATCATCATCATCAGTAGATAGACGACCACTGCTGGACATAGGTTTCACTCAAATATCTCAGACTCCATCTCTAATTATTAACTCACTGGATGTGAATTATTCTGCTTTTGGAGAGACAAACCCATTTTTAATAAACAATTTCATTACAATGTGCTCTGAATACATGTGAAATTTTCTTATTTAATGTCTATATTAGAAAATATCTCAATAGCACATGTTACATTTAAATCAGACTGTCAATTTTTGATAAGCGTCAAAATTTAGTTGCGTTCAAAATTTACTTACAGATACATAAAAGTGAGAACCTTTTTATAATTCTGAAAGTTTATTGAAAGACTTCATGGCTTAAGGTATGTAAATCTACAACGTTCCAAAGAGTCCAGAAAGAAGAAGGGAAAGAAGAGTATTAGAAACCTTTATGAAATAATTAGATAATAGTAAGAACTAATTAACTTAAAATTTAGCCTTGTGATTCTTGATTTGCTTTTGTTTTAGATAAATTTACTTATATACTATGTACGTGGTGTCATAGTATTTACGTAATAGGTTATATATTTGATATTATTACTTTTTCATCTACAGCTATTTCTTTGAAGACAAGTATATGTATCAATTTTGAATTTAAACGATTAAAAAATATCTGATGCTGGAACGTTCTCCCTTAGGATACTGTAGTTCTTATGTATTATATAAGGTTATATATTAACACTCGAAACAAAGCTGTTATAGTAGCAGATAGTAAATGAAGACATCTGTCTAATATTCAACCATTCTCATATTGATGAACGGCGAAAGGGTTTTTGCGTCCCCCCCAGGCTATCTACCCCACACGATTATCCACCGTAATCTCCGTCCATTAAATTTAACGATTGATAAGGAGTATTAATTAAAATTGTAACACGAGCACAAAATCGGAAATTATAATTAGAAAATATAATAAAACGGTTTGATTAAAAGCAATGGACGGGAAAGATAATGCAAGAGGCGGACAAAATCAAACACTTTCTATTCGGCCGTTGAACATCACAGCAGCAAGCATGTATCCGATGATAATAATACAAATTCTATGCTCTATAATTTTGACTGTAAGTTTAAATATATTTGTACTGTATCTAAAAGCACATAAATTTAGATCGAATCGTCAATTACCTGTACATTTGAAAACATCATCGCTTTACTCACAATTCAGTCCTTATGGTATTAACTAAAAAGTGTCTGGTCATTTTCTGGTTTGATTTTTGCCTGTTTGGTCAAAAGAACTGAATGGTTATTTACATCTGTATCTAGATTAAATATTCCTAAAAATTCGTGTTTACATTCATCTTTGTTTAGACAACAACACAATGAAATGTATGATGTTGTCTATTTGATTTTTTTGTTAATTTCCAGTGTAACAGTGTTCCTACAGAAGAATTGTCAGGTCTCCTCAACCGTCTTTACAGGAGTGCTGCGCAGAATAACAGACCTCTGGTGCTTATCATCGACAGGGGTGCACAAAAAGAAAACGTGAACTTTCGCCAGAAACCGAACGATCTGTTACAGACAAGTGATGAAAGCAAAGATTTACCCGCCATATTTTTGATTAAGAGCCATGTAAGGAGTTAACAACTTTATTCATCACACTACTGCAATGAATTTAGAAAACATTTATTATCTTTTTGGTATCTTATAAAGGTTTTAATAATTTTATTCAAACATATATCTTTAGCTCAAATTCTCCTATAATCGTTTTAAGAAATGGGTTTCCCTTATTATAAGTAATTAGCTTTAGACCATAGATCTAAAAATGTTATGTTTTGAAGGTCGCGCAGTCTCAGAATGTTAAGGCTCCAAGTCGCGACGAGGGCAAAGTTAGAGACCATAGAGGTCATTACTACAAACCCAACAATCGTTTGCAAAAATATAAAGGGCATCATGGACAATTGAGAGTTATTGGAACGACGCCGTCACCAGTGCTGAAGACTCTGCTAAGGTACAAAAACGAAATGAACTGCGAAGCTAATAACGAATGTCAGATTGAATGCAAAATCCGATTCACGGGCAACAAGAGGAACAATTGCAAAAACAAATGTGAAGTTAAATTTGAATGCGAACAAGCCGATGACTACAACGATCCATGTGACAACGATACTGACGAATGTGGCGATGATAAAAATCCAAGCACGAGAGGCGTTCGTCTAGTGACAGACCAACCTGTGTGTCCTAAATGTTGACGACCGAAAAACAATGTTGAAACTGTACTCAAGTTCAACTTTATGAATTAAATATAATGAAAAATTTCGGTAGTATTTCCCTTTTTTTTCTTCTCCAGAAATACTTTTTAAAATAGTCGAGGTCTGTATTACCCGAACACGTTAGTTAGGGACCATTACAACGTATATTTATATTGAAAATACTCAACACGACTAGCACAGTATCGTGCAATATTCATTATCATATTTAGTATCCTAAGAATCATGTTATTTATTAAAAATACAGTATTTTTACAATTAATTTACGTATATCACAAACAAACGAAATTCAATATTCATACATAAGTAATTTTGTGTACTGTCTTACTAACTTAGACAAGTATGAAAAGGTTTGATTCCTTTTAGTCGCCTTATAAAACAAGAAAAGATAATGGCGATTTAGTTAGAGTAATACAACGAATGTTTTCCTTATTTGTTCTTAATGCTATGAAGTTATAAGTATAAGCAAGATGTTGTTTTAAATAGTCTAAGAATTTATGTAACATATTTCAATAATATCTCAGAGGATAATATTCATCAACATAGTCTGATAAAGCATTCTTAAGCAGAGTCGCGAGAAGAATGTCTTTGATGTCACCTTTAAGATCTCATCGATTCACATAGTTTAACCTAAGTTGATTTCGCGTCTATAAGGATATTATTAGTTTTAATTTGTATACAACTTAATAGTTATTTGTAGACACATTTTTTTTTTAAAAAGTCAATCGATTCTGAATAAAAACTGTTAAGAATATTTCGTAGTTCAATAGAAATTGTTAACAGATTTAAAAGCTACTTAAATTTTGCCACAAATGGGATTAAAGTCTATCGATTTTTTTTAAATCAAACAAAGGTTTCCGCTATTTATAAAGATGGCATTCGATAATGATGATGATGAAGAGATATTATTCAAAAAATAAAGTAGGATTAAAAAGAGTTTGTATTGAGACTTGTCTTAAATTTCAAGTAATGTAAAGTGACAATAAGGCAGTCAATGGTAAAGCATGCTCATCGAATGATAGCGACTTTTAAGTAACCATCTCACTAATCAAAATCTTAAACATCTCCAGGATCGAACCACGGAAGTCCGTTACTAGAGAAATGATTAGCTTCTAAACTTAGCTATTACTTAAAGAGATGAGGTATTAGGAAACTTTTCTTTGTCGCCGCTTTGCTGCAGTTTTTTATTGCTGGCTTAATTGTAGATGCAATTAGTTTTTCTTGACTTTTAAAAAATTGGCTACAAAAAGGCTGTTGAAGTAATCTAAAAAGCTAAAGCTTAAATAACGGTTAGCAACTTAACAACCGTTGTAGAGACAATCAATTAGCTTTTTAGATAAATCGTCTTCAGTGATTTCTTTAACAACTGTCGGATGTTTTGTCGAAAGCTTTTGCTTAGTTTGTAAACAATTTATTATCTGATCTGATTCAGAGCCAGAGTTTATTTTCTTTGTGTTTTATATTTACTTAATAAATGATTTGGTGTATTGCAATTTTTAGAAAGTTTTCTTTGTGAGTATTTTGTTGAATAAATGTAGTAAACTGCAACACAGGGTAAGGTAAAGCAGAAACAGAGATTCCACTTCTCGTTTCATTAGAATATTGTTGAATAAAGATTATTTAATATTTATTTCAATAAGTACACTTGAAGATGAAAATTGACCCTCAAAATCAATATTTAATGTAACCAGCGCGGAGGCATGGTTTTACCGCATTTCGGCTTTTTACATTTTTTCGGCTCGCAAGCGAGGAAAATATCGATTTTCAATTTGCATTTCTTTATGCACGATTTCTTTTTCTTCGGGCATTGCTTTTTACATTTATCTAATCTTTTACAACGTGCTCGAAGTATTGGCTGTAGGAAATCCTTCGTCTTCTGTATGGTTCTCGCCGTCTTTCCGTCTAGATTTTCGCTGTTTTCAGTTGTCTGCAATTAGCCAAAAAATAACATATATAATATTTATTTCAATTGTACTAGAGATTATAATTGAAATAATGTCGTAATGTATTAGACTGGGCGAAAATATGAGCAAGTTCTTCGGTTCCTATAGACAGACTTTAACCTAAGTGCCGTTACTTAGAAGAAGCTTATGTCAAGCAGTATTATGTCAGCAGTATTATGTCAGCAGTATTATATCAGTATGTATATTATATATACATACTGTACTATATTACCTACAGACATGGGATGTTAATTCTCGTTACCACAGTAATTGCAATTAAGTCAACTTTTAAACTGAGTAAAGTTTGCACAATACTAGTAAATCATATATACCCGTAATATGTGATACAAAAAATACGCTTCATCGTCCTTCGTTGCTGTTTTTAAACTTTCGTCTTCCGAGCTTCCTTCTTCGTAATCACTGGAAGAACTATCGGCATCTAATTCCCAAGATCCTCCAGTGGTTCCAGGAGGAAGGATAATGAACAGAAGTTTGTTAGAGGCATCGTTTATACGTCTATGAACATTTGATGTGTCAACATGTTCGCTAGTAGCGTGTAGAGTCTGAAAAAAAGAAATGTTATATTGTAAATTTATTATTTTATAGTTGAAAGTAAAAATAGAGTTTCAGTTAGGAACATTTACATAAGTTTACGTCAAGTTATTAATAGAGCTATCATTTCTGCAATGATTAAGTAGAACAATTACATTGACTATTTTAATAAAGGTTTTTCACGTTTTGGTTATCAAGGGGCAAATCTTCACAACATTATATATCAAGCTTTTAAATAATAATAGTTTAATTTAAATGTTCTGGAGGAGAGACGAAGTAATGTGAGATTTTTTCCTAATAAAAACTACTTGGTGGTCACTCTAAGCAAAGTGCCTTGAAATATCTTTAATATTTGTTTCCTTGTTAGATTAATAGATATTCTTGCGTAGCAATGAGTATGATTAAGTATTTAATGTAAATATAATAATCTTACAGAAAACAAGTTTAACTAATGATTCAGCCCTTTTCAGTAACTATATTTCATGAAATTTATCAAATGATAGATTTTATATTAAAACTCGTCCAATCTCGTTTGGGAAGCGTAACGCCGATGAGTTTCCGAAATCTTCCCTCAACTTGCCCTTGCCGAGATTGTAACAATGTAGCTGAAAATAATCTACGTGGAAAAGTTGCGAACTGCGATATCAGTTATGATAAAAAAAAAGGTGTCGGGCACAATCTCGAACATTTGTGAAGAGATAAAAGCGAAGAGAAAGTAACATCTGGGACCGAAACTCGGAGGCGTTAGATTTTGTTGGAGGTAGTTCGGAATGATAGTTGTTCGCAACTTGCCAGCTCCGCTGTTCAGTGACACTCGGAGAGATTTTAAATTTCCGACTAGATCCCACGCCGCGTGTAGTAAATGTCCTACAGAACAGTTTTAAATAAAGTTTTTGAAATGCAAAACTGAATTATAGTCTCTGTAACCCGATTGCATCAGCATTTAAGAGACTGATGTGCGCGACTTAAATACTCTGTACCGCTCGTAACTTTTAAACTGGAAGATATACATGGATACTGTTTTAGGATAAAATGAAGTACAGGATAATGAGACGAGGAATCCGAAATAAAAAATCTATAGCTCTTCCAGTTAAGCAGACATGAAAGGTCAATGTTAGTACTGTGGAGGATGGTAAAACAAAAAAGAGAAACTTCACTAAGAATCAAACTCAAGTCCTTTGTCTTCAGCATGAAAATTAGCCCCTAGACCATCCCAGCACATTCTAATCTTATAAGGTAATAGAGACCCAGATAATATGTAATTTCCGGATTGTTTAAACTGTATGTTAAACCATAGTAGTGCTCAATGTATTATAACAAATAAAATTTATGTAACTTACAAAAGCGACAAATAATGTAATGTACGGTAATATTTTCTGTAAGCTATGGCGTCGCATGACGGCCGCGAAAATTCCTTTATGTTTTTCCTTCTCTTTAATGCATGGTCTGATTTAATTTGTTTAATGGGTCGTATGAATCAGCACTAAATGAAAACGCATTAATATTTCATTATTGCGCCTCTAATGAAAAAAAAATCCTCGGTATTTATTCACGAAAAATGTTAACGTATTTTATGAACTAACATGAAAGTGTGATATCGTGTCTAGAATACACTAGTTTTAGTCTCTATCATCTGATTGCATCAGCTTAAAAGAGACTGATGCATTAACTTAAATAATCCGTAACGCTTGTAACTTTTAAACCGGAAGAGCTACATGGATAACCTTTGAGAATAAAATGAAGTATAGGAAAAGGACAACTGAAATCCGAAATATAAAGTCTATAGCTCTTCCGGTTAAAGAGACATGAAAGGTTAAAGCTAGCTCTGTGAAAAGGAGTGCAAGAGTAACAAAAAATTCTCTGAGAATCGAATTCATGACCTTCGTGTCCAGCATGAAAATTAGTCACTAAACCATTCCGGCACATTCTAATCTTATAAGGTAATAGATACCCGGATAAGACGACGCGTGCGTCGTATTTTCAGTTCGTTTCAGTATAAGTATTGTGTCATATTCGCATGAAGTACGTAAGAAGTTATTTTGATGCGACAAAAAGATTTATTTGTATTGTAACTTCGTTCATTCATTTCGTTGTATTGATGTCAACTGTTGAATGTGGGCCATGACAAACTGGAGTATTTGTCAAATACGCGATGTGAATTGGAAAAAAATACATCACAGGACCAATCAAGTAATCGGATAATTTATAAATAACACAAACTAAATAGTTTTGTACTTTCTTTTGTGTAATGCTTAAAATTATAGATATAATTGTAATTATTTGAATTTAAGAAAAAAAATATATGTAGCAACACTACTGTTTTAAGTTTATCTAGAAATAGTTAAGTTTCCCACTGCCGGGAACATTAAAGTCATAATCTAACATGCTGGCATTTTTTTTAAATATTTACCTTCAGCGGAAGCTAGAGCTTACTGAGGATTGAACTCGCATCTCTTAGATTTACATTAGACAGTGAGAATTTCGTATAGCTCATACGATTGCCTTACAAACTAAACTGCCTAAGCTTCACCAGATTTATTAGTTGTCTTTAAGATATTTGATTACTGGTGGTAGGTCTCTTTCCGATGACCATTTAGGTGCACACTACTGTGCAAATATTACTGTATTCTAATTTGAAGGGCGATGTAGCTAGTGAAATTACTGGGGTAATGAGACTTAACATCTTACATCTCATGGCAATTTAAAATGTGGTAATCTGTAAACAAGCTTATCACTTACCGTCAGCTGAATGTCTTTCCCGTCTCATAACTTTATTTTTATACTACTATGCGACGAGACGAGCAAGACGTTCGCCTGATGGTAAGTGATACTCTTGCCCATGACAACGTGGTGCTAGTTAAGATGGTACACACTGCACCACATTGCCCTCGTCGCCTTGAGACATTAGGTATTAAGACTCGTTACCCCAGTAATTACACTAGCTACAGCGCCCTTCGAACCGGAACACAGTAATGTTTGCACACTACTATTTGGCGGTTGCAATAGGAGCTGCGGTGGTACCCATCCAGACGGTCTCCGGCAACAGAGATCTACCATCAGTTAAAATAACTTCGTCAATATAAATATATTTAAGTAACTACTTGCTTTGAATATATAATTTTCATGTCTTAATAAAGTTATGGGTTATATGAGCATACTTGGCGTAGTTTAACACGGCGCATATTAAATTGATCGCGCACCCATCCTGCACTTGCGAAACTTCATGCATAAACATTGCACCACGAAATCCTGAAAACACGCGTACGTCGGCGCCGTAACTCAGCTCTAGTTTCAGCTGTTAAAATATGTACGGCGATGAAATACGGGACTTATCTCGCACAGCTATAAACAAAGACATATGGAAATTGCACCTCTTAAACGTACTCCGGAGAGGTGAGCTCGGATAACGGACGGAGAGGTGTGGTGATACACTGTGGTGATCGGGAGATAAACTGGTGAATACAATATCGACTATACTGATTGATTACCTACCACCACCGCAGCTCCTATTTCAACCGCCAAATAGTAGTGTGCAAACATTACTGTGTTCCGGTTTGAAGGGTGCTGTAAGCTAGTGAAATTACTGGAGTAACGAGACTTAACATCTTATATCTAAAGCAATGTATACCATCTTAACTATCACCACGTTGTTTATGGGCAAGCCTATCACTTACCATCAGGTGGACTTATATATATAACTTATCGCCTCGTCGATTCATAAAAAAACGAACCCATGAGATAATGTAGATGTTGACGTGGTAGTAAGTAGCGAACCAGAAAAATATTTCATGAAATTACAGAACAAGTTCACATATCAGTAACAATAAAATGGCGTCCAACTGAAACGTCAAATAGAAATCTAAACAAAGAAATTTGTATGAGGAACTTTATTGTACTTATTTAAGTTTTAGCTGAAATACTTTCATTTACTTGCATCTCATTGTAATTTGCGTAAGAATAAGTAGTATTTCTTACTATCTTACTTATAACTTACTATCATAATGATGATTGTAAGTTATAATGAGCATATAGATGAGCATCGTGATTCACCGTCTGGTTTATTAATTTGGGTTTAATATATAAAACCAGTTCAGTCCCCCAAATGGTACACCATCTTTACTTCTATTATAAATTTTGCTGTGTATTTTCATATCTTCAATAATAATAAAGTGAACTTGAGAAATTTAAATACAACGTTCGCGTATTAAAATGAAGATTAATCCGCTCAACAATTTCACTTGTTAAGGTTTCTTTTGTATAGACGAAAAGCCATTTCATTATGTTTTGTATGATATTAAAATGAGAAACGTTTGTGTATGTAAACCTATATAAAGGTTGTTTAATGTAGTATGTAAAAGTATATTTAAAATTTATATAACTATATTGAAACTTCTTAATGGAAGTTGGAAATATCTTGTATTTCCGCGAATGTTACACATTTATTAAAATTAAATTTTACGGATTTTATCCCGTTTATTTCATTTAATCCAGACGTTTCGGCCGCTTTGCAATAGTCGTGGTCATGAGAGGACTGTGATGACAGATGTCCTGATGTCAGAGCTATTATGGGGCACCTATAACTATGTAATTATTGTGGTCCGATATACACAGAATGAGCTCACTGTCTTGGGATCCCATTGTAAATAAAAATAAAACAAATTCCAAGCATACCACTAGAACACTTCAAGATACAGTGAGCTCATTCTGCGTAGATCGGACCACATTAAAAAAGTTGTAGGTGTCGTTTAAATCCTATAGAACAGATAAATATACCATATTTTATATGGGAGTATAAAAAGATTGTTACACAATACATTATCATATCTCCGTTAAAATTTTTGAGTGATTTTCACACGTCACGATTTCCTGTTACGCAATATCAATTGTGAGTAGAAAGGTTTTGAAAGCTCTGTGAAAACCAACGTCCCATGTGAAATGATTCCCCATCGCATCGCCGATTTCAATTGTAACATTATTCATTTTTAATTATTCATATCACTGTATACTTTCAATCAGACTATTATATCTGTATAAACATATATTAAAACTTAACGAAAATTAAGTTAGTTATATATTTGTAATAGTTATAACCTTATTCTAAATCTGACGTAAAACTATTGAGTCAATGAATTTACCATGAGGTGAACATCTGCGTAAAAGAAGGTTAATACATTTTAATAAAAATTAAAACATGTTGAGAAAGTTTTGCTCTTATTTAAAGCAGTGATGAATATAACAATGTTTTTAAATCTCTAGTTGATTATTCGAGGCAGACCTGAAAGGGAAAGTTATATATATGCTGCATGTATTTACTTTGAAGAGGGCACCTTATGATAATGATGATTATGAATTTACTGTAACTTACTTTTTTATAATTAATATATATGAAAAAGACGCTGTAGATCCTACACCCGGTCGATGTTAGTCGTTAGAGATGGTAGACGGTCATTCACAAAAGAGACTTACTATTATTTCGTTTGGTCAATTCTACCTTTTCGCAATACACAGAAAATGGACTTCATTTATTTATTTATTTACACACTCAGAGTGTAAGGGTTGACTTAATGCCTTTGGCATTATCTGCCAGTCTACCTTGGGTTGTGCAGAGAACGTATGAGGTAGGTGCTAAAAAAACAGAAACGAAATAATAAATACAATACAAATATTATAAATACACATATAATATATTATAAATAATACACGTACACAATATTTTTTATGTATACACACACACATATATATATTTATTGTTGTTAGTTGTAGGTAGTTACCACCACAACTCCTATTTCAGGTAGTGTGTATTATTGTGGACGTATCACTTACCTTCAGATGAACGTCTCGCTCGTCTCATCACCATTTCATACATGAAAATTAATGTTTAGTTAATAAAAAGTATATTTATATATATGTCTGTATGTTACTCGTCCGAAAGTCACCGCAGGCCGCGTCAGCAATAATTACGGTTCGTAGTAATTACAACTACAGTTAGAAACTCTCGTATAAGCCGCCCCTCAACAAATTACTGCTCACTGTTGCGAAGGAAAATGTAGCCTTCCGTTATTATGTCATGTTTGTTTGTCAACACACATTAATGTCGGATGCCGCCGCTTAATATTTATACACGGAACATAACTTAGAGATGAATTAAGATGGCGTACTTCATTTTCCTCGAACAGAGCTTCGGCGAAGGATACTTCTGCCTCTAACTATATTATTCTATTCTACTATTTTTAGAGTGACTAATGTAATCATTGTTTAGTCGCTATGTTGAATAGAAGTTCGATTAATTATTAGAACATTTCTATTCAAGTTACGATATGTTTAAGCTAACCGCCTTAAGGGCTGGAACTCACAGAAATTTTGATGCCTATATTTCTTTATACACAGTCACTACTTGATGTAGTTGTATTTTGAATAAGTTTTTTCTTAAAATTATATAACATGTTATAAAGCTTACATTCAATGTTTACTACTATTCATTTTCAAATCTTACTTATGGTGATTAGGATGATCTTGTTTACTGATGGTAGGTCTTTCTTGCCGGAGACCGTCTGGATGGGCACCACCGCAGCTCCTATTTCAACCGCCAAATAATAGTGTGCAAACATTACTGTGTTCCGGTTTGAAGGGCGCTGCAGCTAGTGTAATTACTGGGGTAACGAGACTTAACACCTTATGTCTCAAGGCGACGAGCGCGATGTGGTGCAGTGTATACCATCTTAACTGGCACCACGTTGTTATGAGGAAGCGTATCACTTACCATCAGGTGAACGTCTTGCTCGTCTCGCCGCATAGTAGTATATAAAAAAAAATCAGATCTTCTATAATGAAATAGTACGGTAAGAAAACTAAACAATATTACTCTATTATTGTTATTCTAATTCGAATACATCTTAGTTTGCAATATCATATGATCAATATTTTAAGCTTCAGTATGAGCGGAAATTAAAGAAATACAAAACAACAAGGATCATTTGTAGATTAAACTTTAGGTTAATGATGATGGTGATGAAATTCTGAATACAGGTGTAGGTCGGTTTCGTTATGTAAATCAGATAGACTCTATATATTCTAACACTAAGCTTTCAAAAAAAGTACTCAGTAATGTTTAGGATGCAGGAGCTGCGGTGGTATTTATTTGTATTTACAGGAATATACTGTCAGTATATATAATATAAGAAATAAATATTTGTAACCCGCTTACAGTTGAACCATACTATAAATGTGGGAAGAGAAAACTTTGAAACGCAACCTGAGACAATTTCCTTTGCGGACATCTTGCCGCTTGACTTCCGAGACTCCAATCTTCTATTTAATTAGTTCATATATTCGTAGCACAGTTTTCAGTTAACTTCCAGTTTAATGTTAACATCGTCTGTGTAAAGAACTTGAAGTTCTAACTTGATAAAACTTCTAACGTACTATTCTCTCAGTTATTAATTTATTAATACGGTAGACTAGCTATACGTATCATCATCATTACCAACTTACAACACTTATGGGATCACACTTACCATTTGCATCATTACTGTTATTGGTATGTATGCGGAGGAAATAATACGCAGTGGTTCGCATGACGTTTATTTCATACTCATGAGATACACTTTTTATACACGCCTACCCTCTAGCACTTTATATTTAGGTACCTACATAACACCTTCGCTCCAATTTAATAACACACTACAAAAAAACAATATACTTAATACTAACTTAAATTACTTAATCCTAACACAAAATAACACATAATAAAACAATAAATATAACTTAATCTATTACAAATTCGAAGCGCTTAGTATGGTTACGCTTCCTGGGCAGCCTGTTCACAAAATCGGGGGAGCGGGGCAACGGGTCCTGCGATAAGGCGTCAGGAACACTGACCGGCGGAAGGTTCCCGCTAGCCGATATAGTCGGTTCGATCTCCGACGGTTCAGGACTACTCGACGCCCTTGTGGGTTCAGTACTGTCACTGTCACCCGATGGCTGTTCGCTCTGACCCTGCTCTGGTAAGCAGTCCGACGGTGAAAATGAACTAGTTGCTGCGCACCTAGAACTCCGCCTTACCTGGTCGATATGCCGGTGAAGAATTTTACCTGACGATGAACGTATTTTGTAATCAGTATTTCCCTGCCGTTCTAAGATGTAACCTTTCACCCATTCACCCCCTTTTTGCTGTTCTTTTACATACACGCTCTCGCCCTGTGGTAAACTTCGCATTGCCCCCTTATTATATTGCGAGTGTTGACGTTGCTTTTCAGTAAATACTAAGTCCCTATCTGGTTTCAAGATGTCTAAACGAGTCCTTAATTGGCGGCCCTGTAAAATGCTCGCTGGGCTTTGTCCGTTGAACCGTGTTCTGTATTACGGTACAGTAGCAGATAACGCTGTAAGGCTACATCTACATCTAATCTGTCTCTCACGGCTTTTTTTATAACAGATTTACATATTTTTACCGCGTTTTCAGCTGCTCCGTTTGACGCCGGATGGTACGGTGCTGAAAACGCTTGTGCAATTCCATTGCTAAGCAAAAATGACTTGAATTCAGTGCTAGAAAAGGGAGGGCCATTGTCCGATACGACCATGGTTGGCAAACCGAACTGGGCTGAACAGTTGTCTTAACCTTTTAATGACTTCCTTGGCGGTGGTACTGTTCATTTTGAACACCTCTATCCACTTAGAAGAGGAATCCACTATAACCAAGAAGGTACTACCTCCCAAGGGCCCTAGAAAATCGATATGCAGCCGTCTCCAGGGGCGCGAGAGTATCGGCCAGGGGTGTGGGACCTGCGCCGGCGGCGCAGTGGCGAGCGCCGCGCACGTCTCGCACGCGCGACACTGCGCCTCCACCGCCTCGTCGAGGCCGGGCCACCACACGTAACTTCTCGCTAAGCTTTTCATTTTTACTATTCCTAAGTGCGTTTCGTGCAATTCACGTAAAATATATTCCCTATATTTTTCCGGTACTATTACTCTATGGCCCCACATCAAGCAGTCTAACTCTAAATAAAGTTCAGTTCTGCGATTGTAATACGGCTGCAACTGCTTAACGTCCACGCCGTCCGGCCAGCCGTCCCGTACGTAAGTGTAAACGCGACTTAAAACCGGATCTTTTAACGTCTCCGCGCGTAAACTTTTGTGATCCAACATCAACGCGTCGCGAGCAAAATGTAAGTACGTTTGTTCAGGAGCACGTCGATTCCGGGCTCCTGCAGTGGCAGCCTCGAGAGCGCGTCTGCTGCATTATTATTGGACGTCACGTATTCCATCTCAAAATCGTACCCTGACAATATCACCGCCCACCTTTGCAGTCGACTAGCGGCCATGGTCGGTATCCCAGCTTTTGGTCCGAATATGGCGAGTAACGGCTTATGATCAGTCCTTAACAAAAACTTTCGACCGTAAATATATTGATGGAATTTTTTTACTGCGTATACTATCGCCAGTGCCTCCCGCTGGATCTGGCTGTACTGTTTCTCCGCGTCGGTGAGCGTGCGCGACGCGTAGCACACGGGCGCTCGCCGCCGCGCGCGCCCACCGCGCCCACCGCCGACAGCACCGCGCCCACGCCGCGCGCGCTCGCGTCGCACGTCACTATTATCGGCTGCTTCACATTGTAGTGCGCGAGTACTTCTGCACTCGACAGTAATTTCTTTACTTTATTAAATGACCTATCGCAGTCACGATCCAACTCCAACGTTTGTCTTTTTTAATAGTTGGTATAACGGCGTCAGATAAGAACATAAATTGCCTATAAACTTTCCATAAAAATTCACCATTCCAATAAAGGACCTCAGTTCGCTTACGTTAGTTGGATTCGGTAACTCTACTATGGCCTTAACTTTTTCCGGGTCCGTGTGCACACCGCGCTTGTCTATTATGTGCCCTAAGTAGCTAACGGACTCCGCGAATAACACACATTTTCGCCTGTTGAGCTTTAAACCGTTATGTCTTAACCTCTTAAATACTTCCGATAACGCATTAATATGTTGTTCATGATCTCGACCGGTAACGAGAATATCGTCACAAAAAACAGATACGCCGGGTATGTCGCACAATATATTGGACACTATTCTGCAAAATATACCCGGACTGGAAGATAACCCGTATACTAACCGGTTGTATTTAAATAAGCCCCTATGGGTATTAATGACCGTATACTGTTTTGATCTTTCATCTAATTCTATTTGGTTATAAGCTTGTGACAAGTCTATTTTCGAAAAGCGTTCACCCCACTGAGATTAGCTAATAAATCTTCAATGCGTGGCATAGGGTACTTATCGACCAGTAAGACGGGATTCACAGTGGTTTTAAAATCAGCACAAACTCGTAACTTACCGTCGGGCTTGTTGACCAGCACAAGGGGGGTGGCCCACTCTGAGTGCGCCACCGGTTCGAGCGTACCGTACTGAGCATCTCGTCGAGCTCCCGGTCCACCCGCTCCCGCATGGCGTACGGCACGGGGCGCGCGCCGCAGTACACCGGCCGCGCGTCCGCGCGCACGTGCAGCGCCGCGCGCCCGCCCGTGTACCGGCCCAGGCCCCCGTCGAACAGCTCCTTATAGCTGTCGACAAGTTGTGACAAAGACTTATTCTTAAAGCTATTACAACTGTTGGCAAGGTTGTGCACTCGGAACAACGGCACTTTAATGTTTAATTCTGCTAACCATTGCCTTCCTAAAAGAGATGTCGTTCCACCCTCAATCACATACAACTCCAAGTTGCTTACTTTATCGCCGTAACAAACCCTGGGTGTTATAACGCCTAACGGTTTGATCTTAATCCCATTATAAAATCCTAACACTACAGAACAATCTTTTAATTTGAAATGTACAAAATATCTTTCATACGTATCCTTGCTAATGCAAGAACACGCACTACCCGTATCCAGTTCCATCATTATTCTTTTTCCGTCGATGACTATCGGTAAACTCACCGCTGGGTAGTTCCTCAAACTCATTTGATAAACGGGTTGCTCGTCATCGGATGACGACGTCAGGTTGACATCCGGCTTAGCGCCTTCCACTGCTTCTTCGACGAAGTGCGAGGGCTGCCGGCGCCTCACATCCCTGCCGCGACGCGACGTCCCCTTTGCGGTGCTGGCACCGCGCGCTGAACACACTCGCTGCAAGTGGCCCACCATGTTGCACTTGTTGCACCTGAGACCTTTGTAGCGACATTGTGTCGACACATGTCCATAAGCACCACACACTACACAACCCTGGCCGCGACTCCTCCCGCTGCCCTTTAAAGACAGCTCATGAAAGCCTTCTACTTCAGACCTTCCACTTGTGGTCCGCTCGACTGCCGCCGCGTCCCGCTCGGCCGCCTCCAAGGACATGGCCAAGGTCACGGCCCTCGGATACGTTAACTCGGTCTCTGCGAACAGCCGCTGTCGAATGACGTCACTCGACAACCCGCAAACCAGCTGGTCCCTTAAGTTGTCGTTTAACACGTCCTTTAGTCACATTGCGTGCCAGCCGTTTCAGCTCTGACACGTATTGGGCCAAGTTTTCTCCATTTTGTTGATGACGTTGCCGGAACTTATATCGCTCAGCCATAATGGACGGTCTCGGTTGTAAGTGATTTTCCATGACCTTGACGATCTCGTCGAATTTGAACTCTGCTGGATCTTTGGGCTTGTTAAATTAACAAGCAACTCATACGCCTGGTCGCCTATCACCGATACCAAGGTCGGAAGTTGCAACTCCTCCTTTATACTATTCGCTTTAAATACATTTTTAAGCGATCCGCGTACAACCGCCAGTTCCCAGACACAAGGTCAAACTCCTTTATCGTGCCGATCGACATATTTAGCACTGCACTTATACGATTAAACACTTTACAACTATACTATTTTTCTATCGTCCACTATTAATTATGAGAAATATCCTCGTCGCCATTTGGTATGTATGCGGAGGAAATAATACGCAGTGGTTCGCATGACGTTTATTTCATACTCATGAGATACACTTTTTATACACGCTACCCTCTAGCACTTTATATTTAGGTACCTACATAACAGTTATCAATTAATCTCTTCTCTTCTGCCATAAATTTCACCGTCTTTTATATCTTTCATCACCGCAATGTCTCTCCAACATTCGTATCATAAGACTCATATAAAATCTGTTTACCAAGTGCCGGTTCTATTAAAAGGTACTTCTTTTTCTAATCGTGCTTCTTTATTTTTGAAGTCAGTTTTTAATTCTGAAAATAATCGGACTTCTTGTCAAAGGTGGAGAAGTTCCTCATCGGATGATGCCGATCTCTTAACGTGTAGTTCAAGATCGTAACCTCCATTTTAAATCCTCAGACTTTAGCTGCCTAAAGTCTGATGGTTTGTGAATTATTAATTTTACACAATCCGATTCTGTAAGCCTAGAAATATTATTTGATCAACTGGCTCAAATATTTCTGTCAGCTTAGAAACGGATTTGTTGTCACAACAAGGTAAAACTTATTTCAGAGGATTTTAAAATAAGTTAAGAGTTTTGATGTTTTTGTCTACAATATTATTTATATAAATTGAAATATTTTAAAGTTTTTTGGTTTATACTATATGCAAGCTTTGAATTATTTGGCTTTTTTAAGTTTATGCTATATTTATTAAACATGCGTAATACTACACCATCATTCATTAATCGTTGGTAATTATATCATTTGCACAATCAACCAACCAATTTCTATTGTGCATAAATTGTTAATCGTATAACTAATTAAATGAATTAGTAATGCGTTGTTGTAATAATACAAAATTAATTATTCACGTGATGTTACCCTCAATGTGAACTACAAAGACGCCTTGGGAAATTATTATAAATATAATATAACATAAACTGTATAATATAATATAAATAGTCTCATTGTTGGGTTTACTGGTTTCACAAGTTTAAAGTTAAGGTTCAGAACTACACAAGCTTTATGATATTCTTAATCGGAACCTTAAACATAGTCGTGATAAAATCTACGCCACATATATGGTTGTGTGATTGCACTTTTAAAATGATCTATCACGGCTTCAAAATGATTATGTTAAGATCATCATTATAGTCGGCTAAATAATTTCTATAGACAAAAGCGTGTGATATTTTTTTTCTGTAACAAAAATGCTTCTTCATCCGGTCTAAATAAATGATTGAGTTACTACATTAAATTTATCGCTGTGTAAGTATCCTTTCATACATGACAGTCAGAGTGTGATTATTTCTGGTGATAGGTCTCTTTTGCCGGAGACTGTCCAGTTACCACCGCAGCTCCAATTTCAGTTCCAAACAGCAATAACCAAACATTACTATGTTCCGGTTTGATTGGCGCTGTAAGCCAGAGAAATTACTGAGGTAACGAGACTTAATATCTTAAGTCTCAAGGCGAGTATAATGTGGTGCAGTGTGTACCATCTTAACTAGCGGCATGTTATGTGCAAGCGTATCACTTACCATCAGGTGAACGAGTATACTAAGAATTCACCACGATTCTGGACTTCTATTTAACTTGATATCATGTGAGGTAAGTTAAAAAAAATTAATACTCAAAACCCACGAACGAGTACGTTAGGGAGTAAAATTTTTAGGGACATGCGATTTACATGAAATTTTCGTCGTAAAGCGCATATTACTTTGTAAATTTTTTAATAAGCACATTCACAAACGTTTCGCAGCTAGGCTCACGTTAATGCGCGTTGAAAACTTGATTTTAATAACTCGATTTCGTAGATGCTGGAACTTACTCGCTCGCCGGCTCACGGCTCGGAATCTTTTTTGAACGATGTTTGGCGCACGGCGAGTTACACGCTGCGAACTAACGAACTAGCCGAGAAAATAGAGAAAAATTGCACCGGTGATATAGCGATACAGATCCGCGCAGGTAGGTGTACGGGCACCATATCAAGGGTCGTCACACGAGACTGTCTCATTGAAATTTAAACTACTTTTAAACAGTCAACGTTAAAACACAATGTGTTCCTTTACTTGATACAACATGTTAAGTCCCGTGTCAGCAACATTGTAATCTGTATTTAAATTTATTTATATTATGTTTCGTTACCCCAGTAATTACACTAGCTACAGCGCCCTTCAAACCGGAACACAGTAATGTTCGCACACTACTATTTGGCGGTTGAAATAGGAGCTGCGGTGGTACTCATCCAGACGGTCTCCGGCAACAGACTATTATCTATTATCTACTACTTACCTACTTACCTATTATCTATTAAAAACTGTTTTGCAAATAGAACGAAATAAAAAGGTTTTAATTAAACCAAATCCCAGGCGAACCACTAGAAGACTTCAAGATACAGTGAGCTCTTTCTGCGTAGATCGGACCATTAATAATATTATAATTAAAAACTTGTGGTACCACGTGATAGCTGTGACATTTGGACGTCTGTCATCGTAGTCCTCCCGTGACCATGACTGCTGCAAAGCGGTCGAAACGTCGGGAATAAACAAACAAAATAATAAACGCGATAAAATCCGTAAAATTGAGTTTCAATAAATGTTTTGCAGAATTTTCTAACTTTTTTTTAACAGCGCTTCGATTTTTTAAGAGGTCGGCGTTCTTAGCTGGCGCGTTCCTATTTATACCCGCACAAGAATTACAAAAACATAAAATTAATGAGTCTTATCTAAATTGAACTTAAAATAATATTCAATAAAATTTTAACTAACAGATAATTTTAAAAATTATTTTCGCTAATATTTAACAAATTTTAACAAACAAACACTTTTACAACGCGATCACACCTACATATCGTTAACGGTTTCTTTTAAATAAAATGCGTGGTCACAATACAAGAGACCGGCTAGCAAACGATTGCAATAGAGCAAACAACGGCGGGGACAAATAAACCATTGTGGAGTTCCGTACACAACGGTACAGTTCACCGCTCAAGTTTACATCTAGCAAACTTTTATGCGAGAACTTATTTTCTGTTCAATGTTTATATTAACAGAACGCAATTTTAGACTTTTAATAATTTTTGTTACAAAATTATAAATTTTTACTGCTAAATCAGTAAGTTTGAATATTTGGAAGCGTATTTTAGTTTTTTTAGTAAAATTTATATAAATTTGTACATCATTCAAATGATTTAAATACTGAATGTGTTTTACATTAAATTAACTGTTATCGAGAAGTAGAAGTAGAGATTCTCCGCTAATATTCATCAGGTTGCAAGGGTCCCGCGATTTTCGTTCCAGGGTCGCGCAGGGCGTCTGCAAAATTTACGATTTCGTTAGATTTACAACCGTCATAAAGTATTCAATGGGCGCAAGCGTTTCTCCTTACGAGTTTTGTTGTCTGAGGGTGAGTGGGGTGTAAACTCATTGATTTACTAGTAGAGGTCCTCCCATAGCAAGTTTCTTTAAAAATACAAAATTACAATGTTTAAGGCGTTATTACAATCATGTCCGAAGAAATTACAATCTTTATCATTAAAATAATGCTACCTTTTCAGTTGTATCAAAACAGCGTTAAACAACGGTTCAAGTAACTAAGTAAGTTAACGCCATAAATAGTTTCAAGACTCGGCCCACTCGCGAACTAACATAAATCTAACTTAACCCACCCTAACTCCGGTACGCCCACTGGATACAAGTTGCAGCAAGTTGAGCGGCTCTTGTGTGTGTATAAACAACAATATTTTGGTAATTGTTAGTAAAACGCCTTACTGCACGTAAGTTACAAACATTGTGAGATTTGCAAACTGGAATCGCATTACTGCTGGATTTTGGATTGAGCTGGACTTAAATTCTTTTCTGTAGTCTTTGGCTATGGACTTAAGCAACTCCTGGCTGTCTTAAGAGGCGATTAAAAATGTCTTATAAATTGTAGTTTTTAAAGCACACCAAGTATTTAAGGTTTTTTCTTCTTAGATCATGTTTAAGAGTAGTACGGGTGGTTATTGGGTAAATCACAGTAAGCCGAATACAACCTTAAATAATTTCCTTCAAAATTTTTTTGGTTATGAAATTAAAAGTTAATTCTCATCCCCGCCAGGATCTATTATACATACGCCTCGTATTAAGTTACGAAATGAGGTTAAAATCTCACCAATGCCAAGTGCCATTACTTCCGCTTATAACACCGACAACAGCATCCGCCTGTAATTAACGTGGAACAAAAAAAAAACGGTTTTTTATGCGAATTTTTCTTTGTGAAAATCTCGACAAGAGTTTGCTCTATGCTTTAACGGGAACAAAGCGTTGAATTAAGCACTTTTCCTAGTGCGCTTCTGCTCTGAACAGGTAGCTAGGAGGAGTAAAAAGAAATACACTTCGTTACGGTGACAAGTTTCAGTATTTATTTATTCCACCGCGAGAGAGTGAGAGGCAACTTTACTTAGTTCATTGTACATTAACAGATAAGGCTTAAGTTAGTATGAGGTCGCTTGATCCGACGAAGACTTTCCATTGCTTTTGTGTCTCAGTCTTTAAGCTCTTATTTTCTAACGCGTAGTTCTCTGGTCTTCTTCTGGTATACATATTACAGACTTTGGTTAGTGGTATCAACCTATTGTAAAATTATTACTTTAATAATATTGCTGTATTTCAGGCTTTTAAAATGTTAAGATATTTATGAAAAGCAATAAGACCGCCCCTAGTATATTCAAAATTTTCAATTGATGTATTGTTTTAATCATTATTTTCTTTAGTGTGCAATAAAGTATATTATATTTATGATGTAATAAAATAGTTTTTTTATTGTTTTTTCTGTGTAGCATGTAACATGCATAAGTATGCAGCGGGAGTAGTTGTTAGCGGGGGCTTATTAAAGCTTTGCCTTGAGCCGCGCTTTGCTCCATCCGAACTGCTAACTTGTTTATAAACACCAACTGCAAATTCTAATACAAAGGAGAAACACAACTTAGCTCAATAAGAATTACAGTTCAGTCTCATATAACGCTTTGTAAAACTGCGTTATGTGGGACAGAGTTAGAAAGAGAAGAAATAGACTGTCCTATTTCTATTGTAGTATAGTTAAATATGTTACGTTATTATTGTACAGGTTAAGTAGTAACCGTAAGCTGAAGAGTTATAAGTACTAGAGGCATTACGTGTAAAGTCAATAACTTTATCATTTGTATTTAAAGGATTCAATACTGAAGTTACTTAAAAATCTTCTACAAAGAGTTCTGTAAAGTAATCGTTCTTGGTAGACGAACATTGCGATTCTATAGTAGACAAATTATGTAAAAGAAAGCTGCGTTATGTATGTGTCTAGATCAGCTTCCATTTCTACCGCCAAACAGTAGTATCCAAACATTACTGTGTTCCAGTTGGAAAGGCGCGGTAGATAGATGAGAATTTGCTTTGTGTCCTAAGACTAGCACAATGTGTTAGTGTCTATCATCCTAAAAAAAAACACATTGTTATTAGCAGTATCACTTACCATCAGATCAATGTCATAATCTTTCTGTCCTTCAAGTAAATAAAGAAAAGAGATAATTTTTGTTTTATTTTTCAAAATTTAAATAAGCGTAATATCACCTTCTTATATGGAGGCAATAGGTAACTAACTTCAGTAAAAATTTTTAAACAAGACATGATTTCGGACTAAATAATTTATTTTGTTATTACCTTTAACCTTTAGAATTTCTGGATACAATGTACCTTGCTCCTCCGTATGTATAAAATATAAAAGTGGTTGAAATATTAATAGCATAGTATCGGCCATAACCGGGTCTGGGAAAAGAAAATTTTTCAGCGGGAAAAATGTAGTATAATAAAATTTCGTGGCAGGTCACTAAGCTGAAGGGGAAATTGGAAAACAAACTCCTGAAGCGGTTTATTATGAAGTTGATAAAGAGAATGAGAATTTACGAAAATGTGTATTGAAGTTTATTTAAACTAAAGTTGAAACTATTATTTTTATTAGCACTATTAACTAAAATACTATATCAATTATGATATAGAATTTTATGAGAGTGTAATGTAAATGATCTGGTGGTACGTCCTTGTTGGTGACCGTCTATTTAGGTATCACCGCAGAGTTTATTTCTTTACCAATAACAATTTTTAGTTTTTATATTCTACAAAAGCAAAAGATTTTATTAAAAACTATTCCAGTATTTTAATTTTTCATAACCTAAAAGAGAGATTTTATTTTGTGTAATGGAATAATTTTCTTTTGTTGTTGTAAAATCGGCTATTTCACCACGATGTCAGGTGATGTTAACAAGTTGATGATGGTCAAGCGTGTTCGTTCACAATACTCTTACTTCTACATGTTAACAGTTGGATTACAACAATGCTATTGTAGCAGCAGATTTACATTAAGAGAGTAACTTTCCAATTTCTACTTTTTTGAATCGAAGAAGAGATCTCCGTGTTACAAAGCAAACACTAAATTAATATTTTCTTTATTTACAATCAATTAACATTTGCCATCAATCATGAAATGATGAAATATGCTCGCCTATTAATGTTACCCCAGAATTCAACCTGTAGAAACAGAGTTACGATGAAGGTAAGTATATTCTAAAGTTATAATTCTTATAGTGTAGCTACATTAGTAGAGTGGACTGTAGTTAATGGTGGTAAGTCTCTGTTGTCGGAGCCCGTTTAGTTACCACCGCAGCTCCCATTTCAGCCGCCAAATAGTAGTGTAAACATTACCGTGTTACAGTTTGAATGGCGCTGTAATGTAGTGAAATTACTGGGATAACGAGACTTAACATATGTCTCAAGGCGACGAGCGCAATGTGGTGCAGTCTTCATCTTAACTAGCACCACGTTGTTACGGGAAAGAGCATCACTTACCATCAGGTGAACGTCTCGCTCGTCTCGTCGCTTCATAGAATTAAAAAAGCACCTAAGTTTTAAATGAAAAAGAAAGTGATACTTATTCTGTAGTGTCATCATTTTGTTTATGCTTTGCTTCTACAGCGCATGGGTAACTAATATCGCATCACCCGGTTTGAAATACATCTAGAATCTGCTAGAATTTGTTTACGTCACTCCAACGCCTGTACGTTTCTTTGCTGTGAAGCGAAATTCAATTTCGAAAGCTCTGCCGTCTCCTCTAGGCACGTTCTATGCAATTGGTGTACCCTGTAATGTCTTTTGGCACGATTATTATGGAACTAGCGTACGATTAGAGGGCGAATATCGCGTAATAATTACTATTGAAGAATTCATATCTACAAATAAGCGATAATTGAGCAAGTGTTTATTAAAGTATATTTAACGTAATAAAGCGTTACAACCATTTTGTTTTCTTCTGATGATGATATGTGCAATTATAATAATGTGGCGTTAGTTAAGATTATATACACTGCATCACATTGTGCTCTTCCCTTTAAGAGACATGTTAAGTCTCGTTACCTTAATAATTTCACCAGCTACAGTATTTAAACCCGGACACAGTTTATGGCGGTAATTAGACAGTCTTGGCCGACATTCCTATCACCAGTAAAAAGACGTTCTTATAACCGTTTGCTACACTTAAGCTACTAATAAAAGCTTCAGCAATTATTATACAAATTTCGCTCTCGTTAATCGTTCGTAAAGTACATAATAACACCGCTGATCAGCGTTGCGCGCATTGGACCCAAAGAACTACGAAGACATATTGCTTTGAATGTTTTATATTGAGAAACGCTAAGGTGAAATTCTTTTTCAATACTGAATTTGTAAAACCTAACCTCTATCTTATTCATAGTAGGCAAAACAAACTAAATCCATAGCTTGATTTTTATGTAACGAAATTTATTATAAAGAAAGCTAAAAGACTATAAAATTGTAAACGAGTTAATTAAATGACTGAAGAAAGATTTTTATTCGCAAATCTTGTATTACAAACTATCATTCACGATTAATATTAATTATTTGTATTTGCAACTCAAGTGGAGACTGGCAACACTAGATAGATGGCAGCACTGCACACTGGCACACTGTCACTGACAACACTCTTGCAGTAAGTATTGTATAATTGATATACTATCTTAATCTTATCTTCTGATATTTTAACCGTTTAACTGTCAATGATATAACACTAATGTTGCACATGTGTGGGAGCACCGCCTTCGAGGGTATTTCTAAAATGAATATGAAGTCATCGCTGATACCACTAACATCATTCTGGGGATAGCCCGTTGTCCAATAAAACACAGTTTTACAGAATGGTCTTCTACTGATCCAACAGAGTAATTATTTCTTGAGAGGTCCGTATACTCCGGCGGACGGAGCGCGCGTTATTATTTATACCCGCACAAGAATTATAAAAATATGTTTGAATTTAAAAAATGATTTCTAAATCAATGAAATCTTAATAAACAGATGATTTTAAAACTTATTTTCATGTATTTAATTACTTTAACAATTAAATGATTTCTTAACATGGTCACGCGGATATACATTATATATTAGATATTACGTTATAAAAAATTATACTGAGTTTCTTGACATGTTCTCAGGAGTACCTACGTTGGCGAACCGGCAGTAAAATATCACGATAACTTCATCAATTACGTAGTGTTCTTTAATAAATCACCGACAATGGAATAGTGTTTCATTACTTCTTAAATTTACTACTACACCTTATATACACAAGTTTTGTATTTATTATATATTGTAATTAAGAATTTTCCTTAATTCCGATAAGTTCTTGCAATCATACAGAAATGTATTCAACTGTTTTTACAATATTAATTTATTTTTGTGGGTTTTCTGATACTTCTATTAACTCGGTCTATATTTAACTACAACTACGTTTAAGTAAAATTCAGTAAAGGCAGTGAAAATTACAGACTCGGCTTTACTGCCACTACTTTTATGGATTAATAAAACTAACACCTTGTTTGATGTTAGATATGATAGTCCCCGATATGTTCTCAGGGGTCGCATCGGTCTGTTCGATTGTTAAGTGATCTTTAGGGAACACAGACATTTGAATCATTCCTCGATCTTACCCCTCAGGAACCGTTTCCGGAATGAATTACTATTATTTCATATTCATACACCGACATCCTCATACTCATAGATGTAAGGTAAGTTACGAACTTAACGATTTGAACACAAGGGCCCAAATAAAGCTATGAACAAGTATATATTATAGAATTTTGTTACACTGTTTGGTATCTTTTGTAGTACCTATTCTAGGTTCAGTAATATAATTACCTACGACGCCTTTCAAACAGTAATTTAGATCATTATTAAGAATGTTATTATCTTTGTTCCCAAGTTGTTTTTTGCTTAATTGATTTTTTCCGTGTGTTGGTTTTAGATGGATAATCCTTACTACTCTTCCAACCCAAACATGTCTTAATGGTATGCGCCAAATGGAGACGAAAGACAATTTTCTTTCATGGTACTCCCTATCAGATTATCTTGATAACTAACAAAAATTGGTAAGAAAGTGGCGAACTATCTTATTTTAAAGTAGATGACGCTACAGCAGCTTTGAGTTCAAATAAGCTTTAAAAATACTGGAGCTGGAGCTAATGCGAAAATACTGCTACTATTTCTTCTCATAAGAGTTAAGGGGAAAACTGAACTATAACCACGACGACTTGGAGTGTAGCCATAACTAAGAAGACCTAAGACCATCTAACGAGTGCTTATTTCTATAGTCAGTAATAGTAGACGACGAATACAATAAACCGCTATTTCTTATTACAGTATCTTGTTCCTGTAATCACTTTGTCAAATAAAAAAAGATAATTGATGTCATCTATCACCTTTTTTTCGAATAAAGCACCACAGATCATGTAAATCTATATCACTATGATAAATGTGGCTTAATTAAAAATACTGTAATGCCCGCAATAATAGGCTTTAATGGATGTATAAGCCGGCAAATCGGATTTATCGCGAACCTTTGTGGTTTTTGGCAGCGCGTTCGTCTGTGTAATTAAATCATGTTTATTAACGTTTTTTTACACAATCTTCATTTAAAATTTTCATTAAACAATGTAACGAGATGAGCTGGACGTTTACCTTATTAGTATTCAGTACTAGATAGTCACTGAATCAGTTTGTGCTCTTCGCTTTTGAAGGCAAGTATATTGTCTCATCACTCCAGTATTTTCTCTAGTTATAGTATTCTTTAAGCTTGATACTACTTTACACAAAATCACAAGTCTTGTTTTTAATCTACAATGTGCTTGTATTTAAATTGACTTCAGTTTTACTGATTAAGAACAAATAGCTGTTAAGTGCACTCGATTTAAATATTGCAGCATTCATATATGGCAGATGAAATACAGCAAATGTTGGTACGACAACAGTTTTAATGAATAAGAAGCTAGTCTTTTCTATTATACTAATTGTATGTAGCTGTGGGATCGAAGAAAGGGCCTCTGTTTTACAAAGTAAGCTATAAGATAAAGAAGTTATTGAAATTGAATTCTTTTATGTAACAAATCAAAAGGTGCGATGTACTGAGATATTTTAACAATATTTAAAAATCTAGAGGAAAATGAATTTGTTACTCATGTTATGTAAGAAAAACTTCCAGATATTGAATCTGGAAATCGCTTTTTGAAACTTTCATACATATGGAAATGACAAAGCGCGATTTCGCTCGAACATATCCAACAAAGTAGCAATATACATAACTCAATTGGTTAGTACCAGAAAAGGTTTTGATCTTTCATACCATAAATGGCAACGAGTTATTGTGATCTTTCATATTCTTTTGAAATCGGAGATGTGTTAACTTAAATATGATTTTCATTAAAACCCAACTGTTAAAATAGACATTAACATTTTAAATTGAAATCATAAAAACGCATAATTATTATGGCTTATGGCGATTAGCAAGCGAGGTGAGGGAATAAAAACACTTTCCGAAAATATTAATGATATAGCAATACTTAATTCACAAAACATGTAAACAGAAAATCTTTCAATACCAACAGATCCTAAAATTTAAAATGTCCAAATGTGGAAAGTCGTATTGATAGTCTCTGTAATTACAAACTACAAGAACACGGAAGCAAATCCAAAGTAATTCAATAGGTTAGTAAGTTCTCAAGTAATACTGGAAGGTCCACCACAAGGTAGACCAACGATTTGGTAAAAGTCACGGGAATCCTAGACGCAGCGCGGGATGGATAGGTTTGGAGATCTTTGGAGTAGGCTTTTGCCAGCTGTCTATTAGCTAATTATGATGACGATGGTGATGAAGATAATGATGATGATAGACATTTTATCACTACACTCAACAATTTTGATGGTGTATATCGTAATTCTTAACATATACAGACTGATCGAGGTACATTTCGTTTAAACTCGTGAATCTCATTACTTCGGTGTTTGTCACAAACGCAGAATAAAGAAAAGATAATAATAAACACCCCACCCAATATTCCCAATGCTGGGATTCAGACGCTTTTGATAATGCAATAGACAATGGCTTAAATAAATGGTTAACGTGAATGAATAGCTGTTGCTATAAAATAAATATTTTATGAAATTTCAGCACAACATCGTGTGAATAGCAAAATTATATTAAAATTTTCTAATTGATATTTCATAACTTGAGCGCCGTTCCCGATGACGCGAAAACCGCTGCGGCGGCAATATGTTACGAACTTTCAGAATTTTCTAGTAATAAACAATGAATAACTGTGTTAAAACTAGCGCAAAATTATAAACTTTCCTTTAACGGCATTTACTACGGGAAAATTTATAATTTATTTATGCCGGCTTCCATTTATTTACTGAACACTGGCTCTTCGTTTCATATGAAAATGTATTTAAGCAACAGTGTCCATTTTTTACTAGAAGCTGTAAGAAATGATAACTACTTTTTTAACATTACCAAACTTTAGCGTTTAACAATATAACTTAATGTAAACCCTGTTTATTACTACTACATAATATATAATAAATCAATTTAAGTTCTGAAAGAAGTTGTAGTTAGCGATATTACAGTAACAAGGGCAGTAAGATGTTGGATGGTATTATATGAAGAGCGAACTATTTGATTTAAAAACCTTGTCTCGGGGCGTTTAAAATAGAAGTTGCCATTATCAATTAAAATTTAGCACCATATCTCTTAAATGATTTATTGGTAAATTTATTAGTCTTTGAGGCATAAAATGACGAGTCTTGTTACAGCAGTAATAATTAGCTGCAGCTCTCTTCAAACCGGAATTAAACCTTACTCAAGCCGCTTACACGCAATTTTAGAATTTGGACACATTAAAAATCGGAGTATATCATAAGAAAAATATACATGTTTGAATGTTATATTTAATATATATATGTGGGAAGAGTTTAAGGTTAAGGTTTTATTATTTGTGCCATTAAAAAATAAAGAAAAAACGCCAAGTTTGACATAGAACATTCGAGTGGTCAGAGACGAATAACAAGATTAGGAAGAAAGATGTAAAGAAGAATAGTTATAAATAATAATATATATATATTATATATATATATATTAGGTTTATTTACTTTACTTGTTTATTAAACTAGTAAAACATTCGCACGATTTGAATTTCCAACAATTCATCAAACATCGAACTTAATTCCCACAAATCCTTTCGACCGAGAAAATCAAATATGACGCAAACAAAAACATAGTAAACGAACCATTTCCAAAAGGGAAATGTACAAATGGACAAATGCTACGGCGACATGTGTTAGGGACGGAAAGTTTCAACTTTTTAGAGGGTTTATAACTACATTATATCTTGTTTATTGGTGTTTAGGTCGTGTGATGTTTGTATAATTGCTAGGGTTCATTATGTAGTTACGAAACGGACTGTAGTTAGGTTAGTATTTGTTCATTGGTAGGTCTCTGTTGCCGGGGACCATCTAGACTCGCAGTTCCTATTTCCGCCGCCAAATAGTACTGTGTACCGGTTTGAAGGGCGTTGTAGCCTTAAGTTTTGACTCAAGACGAGCACAATTTTATACCACTCACCACTATGTGAACGTCTAGCTTGTGTCATCGTTTCGTTTATTTACAAAAAAAGTTTTCTTTAGGATTTCAGTCTGAAATTTAGTGTTCTTTTCATAGATGCCGTTTATGTAGTTATTACCAGTCTAAGTTAGTGTGAGTTGTAGTAACCTATATGTATAAACGTGCGATATATTACATTAGTTGCTGGTGAAAGTTCTTCATAACTTCTACTACTTTACAATGTAAAAGTATCAGTATAACCAAATACTCGTCACTGGCTACAGCGCCCCTCAAAAAAGAAAACTTTACAGCAGATGTTTAATGGCAGATGTCACTAGTAAAAATGCAACAATGTTATTAATTATTTGTATTGTAATCATTAATTTAAAATCATTATACATTTAATGTAAAATTAATAATAACGAATTGATATTGAAAACGTATGAAATTTATAAAACAATGTGACAACGGATTTACACTACAGCCGACGTTATCATCGCTTTTGATCCCTTTTGTAGAATTTTCGATATTCAATGCTACTATTATAAAAATTATTAATTCTTTTATTACACGAACTGATGGGGATTTGGACGTTCACGTGATGGATAGTGAAACCATGGTAATGTAGCGCTAATAACGATGGTAGATGTTATATTACAATCTATTCAACATTTCTACTATTCGTTTTAATACTTGTCTCGTTACTTCAGTGATTTCACTAGTTACCACTTTTTTTTTATACTACTTTGCGAGGAGACAAGCAAGACGTTCACCTGATGGTAGGTGATACGCTTGCCCATGACAACGTGGTGCTAGTTAAGATGGTACACACTGCACCACATGGCGCTCGTCGCCTGAGACATAAGGTGTTGTCTCGTTACCCCAGTAATTACACTAGCTACAGCGCCCTTCAAACCGGAACACAGTAATGTTTGCACACTACTATTTGTCGGTTGAAATAGGAGCTGCGGTGGTACCCATCCAGACGGTCTCCGGCAACAGAGACCTACCACCTGGTACTTCAAATATGAACACGGTAAACCGGGAACCCGACGAGCCTTTTAGTCGACTTCTACGACAGGCAGGAATTACCCGATACTATAAATAGTAACCTAGTTTACAAAGTTGTATGTACTTGAATAGGAACTGGAAAGTTTTTTAACTTCGTTACTGTAACTGTTGTATTGATAGTTTCCGTTATAACAATAAAAAGTTTTAGTTGACGTATTAACTGGCACTTAGAATGTGATGCGTCTGAATATCTTTTTTTTTCTAGACTGCCTTTAATCTATACTGTGAAAGGTTAGCAGTCGGTGTCAAGTGACATTTGCTTAGGGTGACGCCTTTGAATGCTGCGTACACCTTTCCAATCGTCGCTAGTACGTCATCTTTAAAAACGTCCAAACGATAACTTAATACGCTTAACTTAACAGCAGATAGTGATGATTTTTTTGACGCATACGTCATCTAAATGTTTTAAGAACTTTAACTACATTAATGTTAAATGCGACTGTGATGATGTTGAACTGTATTAACTATGCACAACTATTCCTGACTCTCTTCCATGTGGAAGACCAGTAATGATGTTCTTTTTACCGTTCTTCCGATGACGTAACATTATAGATAATATAACTTATGTAATACAGGTACGTTCTCTTTGTAACCAACATCCGGCACTAATCAACTTATCTTCTCTTTTAAAGAATCCTATATACTATGGACTTCCATCTGCGGAAATTATGATGATTATAATTTTTCTCCGCTTACAAAACATTGTGGTGCTAGTTAGGATATACACACGACACCGCTTTATCCTCGCTTTAAAATATGTGATGTTGTCTCGTTACTCCAATAATTTGTGTACAACGCCTTTTAAAAACTGTAAATTTAGCACAAGTATGTTTGTCGGCAGAAATAAGCTGCAAGGGAGATGTACAATCAGTAAATTTAAGTTAGATTTATATTTCGCCAATAACTTTTTACTATTGGTGGTGGGAGAGATATTCCAGAAGATACCCTGTATGCAGATTTTCATCTAAAACCCTTCGCTGGTTAACCTGTTTACTTAAACCTTTAACTACAGTTTTGTTATAGTGATATAATTTGTAAGTTTTTATATGAATTCTGGTTAGTGAATGTAGTGCATATTTTATAGTTTGACGGCTACACGCGACCCCCGCGTAGCGGAGCCCTTTTTAATTCATGGCGGCTTTGCAGGGAACGCGAGGGGGAAAATTTTCATTATACCTACGAGACTCCTCTTCGGAATTAGCAGTTGTTTTTTTGTAAAACATATTTTTTTTAAAAGGAAATTGAATTTGCCAATCAAATTTCTATTTCGCGTCACTCTTTATTACCTGTCAGACTCGTCTTATTTAGATCCAAAAAAATACAATGTTTTAGATGTCGTTGTCCGATCGCTCTAAGATTTTATGTTTTTCGATGTAAAACCGTTTGAACCGAATTCGTTAATAGTTCTATGTTACAACTACATCCGTGATCCAGTAGCTAAGAGTTTTGAAATACTACTGTTTTGACTTTCAAATTTTAGTTAGTATCGTTTTAAGTATGACTTTTGATTTAGCTTGCCGTAGCGATGATAGCTTAGTTTGTACGTACGGTAGCATTACGTGCTATAAGGCTTGATCTCAGGTTCTGGTGAGGCAAAGCATCATGAGAAAACCGACATTAAAAATAACAGCTTTCGAGGACACGTGACATTTGCTAACATGTTCAAAAAGTTGAATGGTTCCTTGTCCCAGCAGAGGAAACTTTAAAAAGGCTATATTAATAAATAGCCTTTTAGATAATAATATGAAATATGTTTACCTGATGGTAAATAATACAGTCAACCCACGACAATAGAGTCATGATGTGGTACGTCATCTTTAAAATTGGCGAAACCCTTATCAACTAATAACGTTCATGTTAATTAATACAATATAACAATGTGCTTCAAAATATTCTATTCTTGGTAAAGCTCTCAAGTAAGCTTTACTTTTACATGGGAAATTTCAGCACTCACAATGGCATCTGATTGTCTGACGGCGAGTTCTTTGTGTTGAAGACGTAACTTCTACGTAAAGACAATAGAAGTCAATACATCAAGTGTATCATTAAACATTTCAAAGTATTCCTCTTCACGGAAATGTCGGAGCTGGTGTGAAATGGCTGCGGCTTTTGTACGTTATAATATACATGGAAAATGTTTCTACGTTTCCATTTAGATGTGTATTACGTGTGAGTATGAAAAAGGTTTTATTACTTGATGATGATAAAACTGTTTATTTTCGGTATGAATAAAATGATTTTTCAATCTAAATCAGTTCCCAAAGTACAGTTATACATATTGAGTGCTATAATTCATTGTTAATTCTCTAAATTATATTGTTTACACATATATTCTATTTTTATGTTTTAAATAAAACATGAATGAGCTGTTAATGGACTTGTAACTTCATCATAAATTTCATCACTATTTATTATAAGCAGCTTCTGTGTTCTTGAAGTCTCCAAGTTAAAGCATTCTGGACGAGCACACTTCATCATCTATAGTCTTGTTGTATTACGTGTGAAATGAAGGTACAATATTAGCTATATTAAATGCAAAAATAATATAATTAAAGCTGTTAAAATAACAAGAGATTACTCAAAGAACACATCTAGACAGTTTCATTTAAAACTATCATTGATAAACTATCATAGTGAAGTAATATATAGTAAGTATTTTATAAAGATCTGCACCCAAAAAAGGATCGACATATAAAGCATAAAAACTCTAAAAATGCTAATTAATAGATTAAGTCATTTTATGAATACAATATTCATTAAAAACAAACCGAAAAGACGACGCATGAGTTCCATTCTCAGGGATTTTTTTTTTGGTTTTACCTTGTTCCACAGTGCCAATTTTGACTTTTTATATCTCCTTACCCGCAAAAGCTAAAGACTTTTTATTCCAGATTTCTCATCTCCTTATCCTCTACTTCATTTTATACTCAAAGAGTATCCATGTAGCTCTTCTTATTTAAAAGTTACAAGCGTTAAGTATTTACGTCAGCGCATCAGTCTCTTTTACTCTGATGCTATCAGGTGATAGAGACTTAAGCTAGATTTTAACTAAATAAATTATATTTTAACTGTACTCACTTTGTTTGTTTTATATCTATAGAGTTTAAAATCTCGTTTCATGTTCAATCTTTTTGGATGTAAGTCAATAACGTTAAGGAGTTCCGTGTTCCCTCCCAGCCTCCATTCTCAATGACTACTGTTTGTTATTTCTGACACCCCTCGCATCGAGTGCAGCATCCGAACCATATTATTTTCTTTTCACATAGAGCCTCGTCACAAAAACTTGGACAATCTAAATATTATAAATTATAGACATCGCCGCTGATGGGGCCCATTCTCGATATAACATCGCACCGTCTCTTTCTAACGGCAAGTTATCTCATTCTCGGAGTTGTCACTTGTCGATCAAGTTGGTTTTTTATTCGATACAGGTAAGTTGTATGCTGTTAAATTACAGATTAAACACTTTTCTATTATTTATTATTTAGTTTGATTCTTGTGATATTGTATTATACTTTTAACCAGAAACAATAAGGATGTTTTTGATTTATAGATAACTTCCATTCATACCAGGTGGTAGGTCTCTATTGCCGGAGACTGTCTGGATGGGTACCACCACAGCTCCTATTTCAACCGCCAAATAGTAGTGTGCAAACATTACTGTGTTCCGTTTTGAATGGCGCTGTAGCTAGTGTAATTACTGGGGTAACGAGACTTAACATCTTATGTCTCAAGGCGGCGAGCGCAATGTGGTGCAGTGTGTACCGTCTTAACTAGCACCGCGTTGTCATGGGCAAGCGTATCACTTACCATCAGGTGAACGTCTTGCTCGTCTCGTCGCAAAGTAGTATAAAAAAAAACTTTTTTTTACAATTTTTATGATTCTTGAAGTAAGTTCTGTATTTACCACCAATACTTTCTTTTCAAATATTTTCAATAGATTTTTACGTATCACTACTAATGAGTAAGCAGTAAATTTATCATTGATATACATACTAAATGATAGTATGTCTTACCCTTTTTTTATCGCATCTTTCCTATAGAACTAAATAATTTACTGATCAACAATAAACTAATAGTTACAGTTATTAATTATTATTGCTAAACGATTTATTTATATTGTAATACTAATTTGTAGTTTTCATTTCAATTCTTTGATAATTTTATAGTAAAATCACATTAGAGGAAAAGACGAACGTGTAAAATTTGTTGTTATATATGTGTTTATCTTAACTTATCCCGTACTACAATCTGTAACTGACCTTGTGTAACCGCAATGGATCGAGTTTTTTTTTATACCCATCCCGATGACTCCACGGCGATATTCCCTTTGTTGGCGTCATGCCTGACGAGTTGGCTGGACGACTTCCATATAACCATATTACAGGAATCCCATCTATTATAACGAGCCCTGAGACACTGAATATTGAACTTATATTTATTTAAAAAAAAATATTTGCACACACGAAATAAATGTGTGAAAAATGAAACACACGACGACTTACTTGTCAGTTGTAATGGAGTGGTGTTGCCATTGCCTTCTCCATTTCACATACTAGTGCGAGCACGGATGCTCATCACATAGATATGCAGGTTTCCTCACAATGTTTTCCTTCACCGTCAAAGCACATGATATTAGTTGGTGTTATACTAATTGCACATAAATTGAAAATTCATTGGTACAGGCCGGAATTAAACCCGGTTCCTCCGGAGTGGAAGATGGACGTTCAAACCGCCTAGTGGTTCATCACGGCTTATTTATTTAATAAGCTTCATTATTATATATAATAAGACATAAATCATAATCAATACATACACATACGTTTTTTTTATACTACTATGCGACGAGACGAGCAAGACGCTCACCTGACGGTAAGTGATACGCTTGCCCATGACAACGCGGCGCTAGTTAAGATGGTACACACTGCATCACATTGCGCTCGTCGCCTTAAGACATAAGGTGTTAAGTCTCGTTACCCCAGTAATTACACTAGCTACAGCGCCCTTCAAACCGGAACACAGTAATGTTCGCACACTACTATTTGTCGGTTGAAATAGTCACTGCGGTGGTACCCATCCAGACGGTCTCCGGCAACAGACACCTACCACCTGGTAAAACGTTTACTATATAAACTGTGAGAGAAGCTAATATATTCAGATGTATATAAATGTAATTACTGACCTAAGAATATTAATGATAGCTGATATATTTTGTTAAGTAATTTTTTACAAAACAACGAGACAAGTGAGACTTTCACCTGATAATTTAATATAATAATAACTTACTGCTGGTAGGTCTCTGTTGTCGAAGACCGTCTAGGTACCACCGCAGTGATTATTTTAGCGCCCAAACAGTAGTGTAAACATTACTGTGTTGCAGTTTGAAGGGTGCATTAGCTAGTGAAATTACTGGGGTAACGAGACTTAACATTTAATTCCATTTTACGCTTCAAGGCGACGAGCGCAATGTGGTGCAGTGTATACTATCTTAACTAGCTGCATGTTGTTATGGACAAGCGTATCACTTACCATCAGGTGAACGTTTTATTCGTCTAGTCGCAACGCAGAATAAAATAAAGGAGTGTTCCAGAACTATGTGGAAGTTACTAATACAGTCACTAGTCACAGTTCAGTATAACCAGAAAGGTCACCTACTGAGAACTGCGCCCATGCGATATAATAACGCCAACGCAGCGCTGTTGCTAATCGTTTGTAACACGAATGTCTCCGGTTCGACTCTGAGTTCATTTTTGAATAACGTTCTTTCAAACCTGTTATATGTTTATATCTGATAGATATTTCTTTAGCTTTTTAGGTACTGGACTTAAATACCATCAATTGAAAAGAATAACCCAAGATCGGAAAAGTTTTCTCAATCTGATCGCCAAACTTCAGTTTAAAGAAGGCACCTCATGATGATGATGATATTTATGACATTGCTAAACGGTTGAACCGATTCTGTTTTAATTTTCTTATTTATAATTTCGTCGGTTGTGCAATGTAATGCAGGTTGTCTCTGGTTTGATTCTCGAGCTACATGAAAATTCAGTTCGAATGGTGGGAAAGTTTTTTTCGTACCCGTCTCGTTAGTCACCATTTTAATACTACAAGTTTGTTAAGAATTTTTTTGTGTTACAACTGTTAATAAGAAAGAAAGTGGTCACAGAAGTCTTCACCGCCAACGGCTTCTAAAATTGTATAAAATTCAGGCGAAATTAGATGAAAACTTTTGTATATTTAACATTTTGAAACGGTGTTTTGTCGAGACCGGCTCATCGCGGTATCTTTACCATCTGAAATTTCACAAGGAATGCTTTCTTTCAGCGTTCGCAATTAATCATCCTTAATGAGATTTAGCACTTAGGGCTGAACGTGAGCGAAAAAAACGAGGTGAGATCGGGTGCCCAAAATCGCCTCTAGCCATTATTCACAACGTATAATAGCCTTTTATCCTTATAAAACGTTTACCTGAACGTCCGCTTTTTTTTTGACATTGATTTTCTAAAGAATCATTTCTATTAGGTTCCTTACCGGTGACGATAAATAAAAACGACGAATAAGCCGTCCGATTAACGCTTTTGTATATTAAAGGTATAAAGAAAATAGAATTTATTAAAGAAAATTCATAACAAATCTTAAGCGCAATTTGAACAGATTATATACCAACATTTGACGTCATTCACTTGGTGTTAAGTGACAGTATGGCTGTGGTTTCGATGCTGTCATCGCAGCAGATATAGATTATAACTACTACTACTAAGTCGTATTTCCTCATGACTGAGGGTCGTGGTCATCATGTTTTTATTGAAACACACGACGACTCTCTTGGCAGTTATAATGGAGTGGTTTGCCGTTGCCTTCTCCATTTCACATACTAGTCTCACCACTGATGGTCATCACATAGATATGCAGGTTTCCTCACGATGTTTTCCTTCACCGTCAAAGCACGTAATATTAGTTGGTGTTTTTATGCTAACTGCACATAAATTGAAAAATTCATTGGTGCAGGCCGGATTCGAACCCGGTACCTTCGCATTAGAAGGCCGGCGTTCAAACCACTAGGCTATCACGGCTCATAGATTATAAAGAGAGCCCGAAAAAATCCCACCGAAAATGTAACACCACTGTATGTAGTCTGGGAATCGAACCAGTGACTTCATTGTTACTAGGCAAACGCTTACCCATTGAGTAAAGGAGGCAGTTAAATAGTATAAAACCTGGAGACTGTCTAGCTACTACAGCAGGTCCTATTTCTGCCACTAAACAGCCGTGTTAAAACATTACTGTGTTTCAGTTAAGTTACCATAGACAGTTAAACAAAAAAATAAACTTCCTCATTTTACCAGTTTTGAATAATATTAAATAAGTAATTTTTTAGTGAATATACTAAAAGTTATGTATGATATTTAACTTTAATTATAATGAAATTTTGCAGATGTTAAAATGTTAAGAGCACAATTTAATTAGCAGAAAGCTTCAGGTCCGTTTTGGTTGCTAAGTGAAAACTCGCACACAGTTCGAAAGTTCATGCGGTGCAGTAAAGTTAGAACTTGAAAGGCATTGGTGATGCCTCACATTATATACTAGTAACTTTATATTCCTCCATATGTTTTAATACATACATTAATAAAATAGCTCTTAGTATTATTAACATAACTCTAGTATTGCAAAATTTTCTTAAAATTATGTTTTTTGTAATATTTCTAATTTATACCTATAAAGAGTGATGACACTAACCGGCGCCATTTTAAATCGGTCAACAGTAATGTTTACAGAATGTTATTAAGCAGAAATAATAGCGATGGTAATCCAGACAGTCACTGTCACTTTCAACAAAGACCTACCATCAATAATATGACAATATCAAACCATAATTTTAATAACAACGGAAAAGTTTTACGCGTAAAAGTAATTACAATTTGCGTTCGGCTATTAATAGTACTTTAATGCGGTCGCGCGACAAGGACGGCTGTATGGCGCGAAAAGGGGACGGCGGGAGTGCATCCGTCGCGTCGCCTGCGTGGTTGTGTACGTACCAAAGAGTTTTATGTCAAGAAACTTCCGACGGGATCGCAACTTGATCTATCAGGTTACTAATATAAAGTAAATTTACCTTTCGTATAAAAAAAAGGTTAAAAAATAACTGTTTTATAATTTAGATTGGTATATAGAATATTTGTGTTGTTAAACTGTGTATTTAACTATTATTTATACTGCTACAAATATACTCCCGGACACATCTATCGGCCCACCATCCGGTGTTTAAAGTTTCGACGGATCCTAGCTAAAAATAAATGTTAGGTGGAGCAATAAGTTTTAATGCAGTTTTGAAGCAGATTTATTGGTCAACCTCTATGTATGTTTTTTTTTTGTAATTTCTAATTGATTTGGCCGGCAGAAGTGTTACAGTTTGGGCGAAAATTTTAGGCCGAGTATCCATATTTTTTGGTCAAAACTGGCTCAAAGTTTAGATTTGCCATTTTATGGAATCAATAATCGGAAACATCAATAAAAAATCCAACTTTTGCGAAATAAATAAAGTTTTCTTCCGTTCTTTCGTTCCTGGGTCGTTGAAAATAATGAACAGACTCGAATTTTCGTTTTTGTTCCATAATCGTGAATTCGAAATTAAAAAAAAAACATACCTAAGGGTTGACCAAAAAAATCAGCTTTAAAACTGCATTAAAACTTATTGCTCCACCTAACATTTATTTTTAGCTAGGCACCGCGAAAACTTTTAACACTAGGTGGGCCGATAGATGTGTCCGGGAGTGTATGTGAAATTCATGTTGTCTTCAAAAAAAGTTCTTATAAAATGAGGTTATAATGTATTATGATTATTTTATTAAAATATTTAGTATTTATTAGGATGGATTGACATTTAAATTTAATTTTAGGTATTTTTAAGTGACAAATTGAATGAAATGTACTCAGAAGACTAGCTCTCATAAGATGACAGTAAGAAAACATCGACGCTGTCATGGCGAGAGATTTACGATATGATTTCCAATTTCGATTTTCCAATTTCGGAATATATGGCCTTGGAATGGTATTAGGGTTAATAATGATGTATTTTTTTAAATCGGTTGTTAATCTTTGAAGCTTTTTTTTTTAATTAACACCCACGTCTGCGAAATAAATGCGTACTCAATGCATCAAGGGCGGGAAAGTGTTTCTGTTTTCAGGCAGTGTCTGGCCGGGCGCCGCGGCTGTCGGTCGTTTGCATCGCGTTCGCGTATCGAATACGTTCATAGTGACATCGCGTGTACTGATCACTTAAACATAAATAACCAAACATTGACTGTAGCATAAAAAAAAACTCTGTTTTTAATGAGGATTTCTATGGAAGTGAAGATTCCGGGAACTCGGTGTTGAATGTTTAGTTGTTGCAATGTGCGAATACTAAGTGTTATTGGACATTGTTTTGGATTACGTTGAAAGCTGTGAGTTTTTTTTATTATTATATTTGATTACTTCTTTTGTTTATGGAAATAATAAATATTTAATAGAACTAATTTTATTATCGATTTCAACTATATCGGCACTGAGAGACAGTAAGTTTATTGGTTTAAAAATAATTACAAGCTGAAGATACTCTGCGATGACTGCGATGTTATGATATCTGTCAACTCAGTCTTCGTGACCTTTGATCGAGACAATAAATAGTTGAATCAATCCAAAGAAAACAGCATTTTTTTTTGATTTTTCTAAAAAAAATTAATTTCTTGTAACAAAATTATTCTCAGTTACATATATATAGTTCTCAAATTATTAATTTGTTTTTAGACTTATGTGAAATATGTCACTATTGCAGCTTATAAGATATATATATTATAAACTAGAGACAGAGGCCGCACCTGTTTTTGCACAGGGCAATAAGTTTTGGAAGAATATTGTATGTACTTAGTATATATGTTTACACTGTGTAAGAAACGAACAGCAAATTGACAGCAGCGATTATTATATCAATTAGACATGTGAACTTTTAATCAGTTAAGTGCTTTATAGTGATTCTACGAAATTAAATAATAAAGCACGTGATAAATTTATAAACATTGATTAGGAAAGACGAAATATCTTTAACCATGTATGTAAAAGAAGTTCTTATTTAGAAGAATAAATCGATAGAAGGATCAAAATCTAACTTGCTTGGTATATGTTATTTTAAAACTGTTTTTTAAAATAACATATACCAATACTAATATACCATAATATAAATAATAATACCATATATTTAGAAGTTAATAAACTTAAGTTAAACGTGGATACCAAAAGCTATCCTTTGTCTATACTTCATACTTTGTTATATTTTATTAAGTAGACCGTCACTATCTTTATACCTGTGAGCGCATATCTTCTACTTTAATATTAATTGAGAACCTTTCCTTATCAAGAATTACTTTAAAATCACTTAACACTTTAGTATACTGATAATTAATCGGCATTTACTTAGTCCCTATATTGAAATTAACACTTGCATTATACTTCTATAACTTTGTGATCTCTTTTAATTTGATGTTTACTTTTGAGCAGTTGCCGCTAGATGTCGTTAGTTGTTCTTTAGTTCTCAATATGGGCGTTTTCTTTGCAGAGATGTGAGATGGTCATGTTTTGAAATATTTGTAACTAATTGAACACAATATTCTTGTCTTGTAATTAACCCCGGTTGCAAAAAGGTTAGTCCATATATGGTTGTTTTGGCGAATTTCTGTCTTTATTTGCTTACGGTAGACAATGGAAGAAATGGTTTGAAGAAATAAAAGAAGTGGACAGATATAAATGCCATAAGTTAAACTGAGTAGCTGAATACCATAATAGCTTGTTCATTTTGACCTCATGATTATGTTATTACTATTGTATCTGATGAACAAGATAATCAGATCCTTGTAGCTCGATTTAATCAATTGCTATAATGCAAAAAAGGCCTTCGATGTTTTAACATTATAACAGCAGCTCTTTTTAGTTTCTAAGATCAACAAATTTAATTTAATAAGACATCTAAGTTTATTCTTGGTTGTGTTAGTGACATTTATCAAGCCCTCACCAAAAAAGACTGGGTACCGCGAAATGTTAAAACGTTCCATTTATTTTCAAGTTTCAGTTTACACATTTCCACGAACAAAATATTTTTTTTAATGGTTTCCCTAGAAGTGAAACGGGCTGACGTATTGCTTAATAGAAAGTTGGTGACTTAAGTGACATCAAGGTCGCACCGCTGGCTTCTATTATGTTTCTTTTAGCGTTTACCTCATTAGGAGGGTGTTAGATGTTACGTTCAATAAAATACAGAAGTGTTTATTATTTGAAATGAATACGAAAACTGATTTTATGGGAAATAAATAAAAATCTATTGTAAGGAATTCGGAAATAAAATTGATCTAACAATAGATCACACTTAAGGTTGTAAATATAGTTGTCACTATAAAGATAAAGGTTTAGAGGGTGAAGGGTTATATTAGATAGTTATTTAAAGATTTTCTGATTGTCTAACCTTTTTCTATAAACATGAGATTTATCCCTTATAAGGTCATAGGTGTATGTAACATTATACTACAATTTAAACCGGTTTCACATATATATGGTGAAGCTCGAGAGAGAATACTCTGGCTTTTATATATCGATTGCAATACAGCAATGCTTTTACAGCGGCTTTTAGTTTAGAGAGACAACCAAGAGAGTTGTAGATCCTACCAATATACAAAGTTTACAACGTAACCTCTAAAGCTGTATTGTAAGTGAAACAACGTAGATGAGGAAAAGGTTTTTTTAGTTTCATAATAAATTAAGAAAATAATCATTCGATAAATTTGTTACTAAGAGTAATTCAACGAACGTTGGTAATAGATCATCATTATTGAAACCTGTCTTTCTAACCTATGTAATTTTTCGTATTCTTAAAAGATGAGATTGAATATGCTTAAAAAATAATTAATTATTATTAGTTGATAAAGTAGAAATGTATCAAATAATTACAAGTATCACGCCGCCTTCCAAAAACGACTCTAATGCAAACAAATTTCCCCGATTCGTCCCAGATCCCAACTTCTAATACCGGTAAATAAAAAAAAGAAGGCATAAAAACATCGGGTTCAGTAGCGTATCACCTGTTGTCTAAAAGAGCCGATTCCCAGGGCTGTCGGGAATCGAACCGGTTTAAAAAAAAATGGGTCCGGAAAAAATATACAAGCGTTACCAAGATGGTGAATGGGACGGTTTTGTTTCTCGTTTTAGATTAACAAGGTCGCCTTTATTTTCGAAATACGGAGCCGATTCCATTGGAACGGCGAGAAGGGCTTTTTCTCAACACTACACCTTTTTTTCTATAACTACATCTAAAGCTTCGAAGTAAAGCTTCAATAAAAAATATTTAGTATTTCCAAAAAAAAATACTATATTATTCGAAAACGCGATGAGACAAGCGAGACGTTCATCTAATGGTAAGTGATATGCTTTCTCTGAACATGGCTTTAGTTAGGATGATATACACTACACCACAGTGTCCTCGTCATTTTGAGACTTAAAAAACTCAATCTCGTTTCTGTAGTAATTTGATTAGCTACATGTTTGCACTCTACTGTTGGATAGTTGAAATAGTATTGGCGTTGGTACCTACCTAGACGGTCGCCCGCAACAGAGAAATACTCCAGTTTTATGAAATATGTTAAAGTTTAAGTTAAAATAAATAGTAAAGAATTAACAACTTACTAATTAGTAAATAAAACAAACAAACTTAATAGTTAAATAATAATAGAAGAGTACAATTCAATTAAAGGTATTAAAATTGAATGAAAACGTAACTGAATAATTAAAAGGAATTATTTGTCTTTCGTTACCTAGAGCTCGTCGATATTTTGTTTTCGTTATCAAAATTATAACAACGCGTTACATTTCCTCGTCTTTCTCATCCTCCTGCTCCCAGGATTAAGGACTTGAACATCTCATTAACATAAACATACCTTCAATCGACTTAATAAAATCCCGTCTTTATTTTGTCTCGGTGCTCCACAACCGCTTTATGGCTTAATTGTAACTTTAACTTTGTCTTATATAAACGCTATCAGGGCTCTTTGTGGGGGACCGAACGGTTACTGCTTTCGTGGTATTAAAGTATTTGTAAAATTTGCTGCTCCTTTATTGGATTAGATTTGTGACGATTGGTCTTGGAATGAACTTACCATATTTATAACTGATTATTGACAGACAGATTTGAAAAAAAAAATAATGAGTTCAGACTTGAAATTTATTTAATTTCTGATAATGAGGTCGTAAATGGAGTTTTATCCTTGCTAAGAGTAGAATTCCTCATATCTTGGAAGACGGAACACAGTATTGCTTGTAACATTAAAATTGAACAAATAATAGTTAGAAATAAAAGATACAATGTAAAATAGTAATATAAAAGAAAGAAAACAAATAACAGTTAGGTGAAATATGTAATAGGAAATAAAGAATAGAAAATAAAGAATGTAAAGAATAAGGAAAAAGAACAAAAATGGAATAGACTAATAGATGTATGAACAATATACCAAATATGACAGCATGTTTTCGTTATTTAAGCGCGAGGCTTGAAAGAAGTAAATGGGATGGAGAATGACACAGAAAAAAATGTGTAAATGATAAACGGAATGAAAGAAAGAGAAGAATAAGAACAAAAAGATAAGTGAAATTAAGAAAATGGAATGTAGAATGCCATTTCCCACGTTGCAGGGAAAAAAGTATAAGAACATAGTAATGCTGTTATACAGGTAGGTAAACAGGTTCGAAAAATCCAAACATCCCAATTTCACAACATGCCCCGAAATAAAACTTGGAAGGTCTGTGTCACTAAGCAAAGGTCACAAATGTCACGAAGCCAGTTCAAATATTTCCATAGTATATAAAATTATAATATACATGAACAAAGTGACTTCACTTTTTAATTATTGTATGTTATTCCTGTTGAAATGGACGGGAGTTTGGTGGTACAGAGCAGATTTATTTTTATGATCCCCTTTTTTTTAAGGACTAAATAAACTTCCTATTGCTTTTTTATGGTCGCCCGGCCCCAATTGTCTCTCTTCCTCTTTCACGTCTCGGTTGTCTGTTTATGTTTCTATATTGCTTTTTTTAATGTACAATTTATGAAACGTTGAATGGGAATATTTGATAATTAATATTTTTATCTAAAATTAGCTAGCTAACTTCAATTTCACGTGATGTTAAGTGATAATCTAGTTTAAGATGTTCTTAACAGATCTTAAAAAGATACTTTACATTTATGTGGTCTATCAGCGTTATGATTTTAATGGTATTGTAGCTTTAATTAATAAGATGTCATGTAGTGTCTTGTTATTAAATAAGAATTTACCATCATGTGAATGTCTTCTTAACTCATCGGCCAGCGATTCAACTTTCACGTCTCTGGTTCAATTCTAGAGCCCCATGTTGTGAAGTTTAGTTGATGGCAGGATTTTTTCTACTAACACACTCATTTTATAAACCTGCTGTTATAATAGCATTATTTCTTCTTCTTCGACATCGGCATCCACGGCCTCATTGCTATTTAATACCATGTGAAATATGCGAAAATCTCCGACTTCCGTATATTTCATTTTTTTCTAGTTTCAAAAGGAAAACGATTCGTTATAAAACGCCAATAACTCCAGTGCATTTACCTCGCGCGAGGAAAGTTTCAAAACGCTCGGAGTTGGATCGAATGTCGTCTGCGAGCAGAGAGCATAGAGGAAGCCGCATTCACTTTTTGCCACCGCCTCCGGCGGGGTCCGTATATCAACCAATAGACAGCTTCCCCTCCCGTAGACACTCGCCGCGGCAAAAACATCGCACTCTCCACGCCAGTTATATGATGCAACCCAACAACTGATATTTTCTCGCGTAGACCATCCAAATTTATAACTCATGACAATAGTATTTAATTTATTACTTTTAATGTTTTATAAACATAAATATTTATAAATCTCAACGATTTTATGAATGCAGGTCTGATTGATGTTTAGCTGGATACGTCTACCGGTTGATGATGATCATACTTTAAAATATACAATAGTACAAAATGCTTGTACATAAAAATTTTACAAAAATTACCATTTTTTTTTATACTACTATGCGACGAGACGAGCAATACGTTCACCTGATGGTAAGTGATACGCTTGCCCATGACAACGCGGCGCTAGTTAAGATGGTATACACTGCACCACATTGCGCTCGTCGCCTTGAGACATAAGGTGTTAAGCCTCATTACCCCAGTAATTACACTAGCTACAGCGCCCTTCAAACCGGAACACAGTAATGTTTGCACACTACTATTTGGCGGTTGAAATAGGAGCTGCGGTGGTACCCATCCAGACGGTCTCCGGCAACAGAGACCTACCACCTGGAATAACCATATGTTAAATCTGTACATACATAAGTTAATACATTTGAAACGTATTGAATTTATAGCAAAAGAAAGAAAGCCTCAAATAGAAATACGTATACGAGTGTATTAATTATTAATAGGTTTCATGTGCGTGTGTATATTATCATATCCCTCCTTGTGAGAAGGTTCTGAATCCCAGCGGTGGGGAACATTAGAAAGGTTAATTATTTCTATTAATTCAGAATATCATTGATGATACTATTCATATTATTGCAATTCACTGAAGCCTATAGAGAATGGGTTATCAAAGATGAGGTAGTATCTTCATGATCATGATCTCAAGCTTTATGATCACGAGGGAAAGAGATATCATAATGATGGAACGTTTGTAACGAATATGAAGTGCAATGACGACAATTTTTAACCTACATGCACTATTAAAATTTTTCAAATACTTTTTTAACTTTTATTTTTTACTAACACATTTCTTATCGTAAAGTCCGGATTCTCGACATTATAAATTCGTTGTTAATGCGCACCCCAACATCTTGTATCAACCGAGAATCGAATCCTGGAATCCACGATGGGATTACAAAGATGCTTATCTATCTAAATTAAGACCGATCTCAGTTTAAAAAAGGGCGGTAGTCGGAGATATTAACAAAAAAACTAATAAGGGTATGAAAACCAACTGTCATTATACCGCGGCTGTTTTCTTACCGCAGTTCCATTAACTTGGGTCTGATGTATTTCCTAGAACACTTTTTTGCTCCCTCCAATTTTATTGCAGTCAAATGAATCAGATTTAACTTAAGCTTTTAGTTTTTATTTTGAACAGTCCTAGTTAGCTAATACCATTCATATAAATGCAATCAAATTCAGAGTTTATTTAATGGTATTTTCTATTAGTATGTCTTGAAGACAAGTATAGATATTATTGACGCAAACTGTTGATTTGGTAGTGGTTATGGAAAGCCAATAGATGAAAACAACGAAGGACTAGTAAAGAGACCTTTGGAAGAAGATAATACATTTCTCGGTAATGAAACTGTACTTTGATGAATTAAAATCAAGCCAATAATAAGTCATTCAGAATTCATTTAACTACGAAGTTGTTAAAAGATGTGAAGTAAGAAGAAGTATATGAAACGAAAAGCTATTATAGTCAAGGATCACATGTGAATAGTTTCAAACACTTTAAACTGCGACAGTTCAGCAACGGAGCGGGTTTTTAGACAGAGAAAAAAGACGATATTTAAATGTTGAAGGAAGTAGTCCGCTCTATATTCAACAATGAATCTCCAGAGAAGTAAAGAAAGAAATTTCTTAAAGGAGCTTTAGAAAGGTTTCATTTGAAGATTTCTTGAATATTTCCATCGCTTGTGTTTGGTTTCCGGCGACACACTGCTTTTACGGTTGACGTTTAATCTTCGTTTGTTTCGGTATTACTTTTCGAAGAAGCTATTGCGATTCCCGCTTCACTTCAGCACTGTAGATCTTTAATTTCGCATATTATTTTCTACAGAAATCTTTTACTATTTACGTCACCGCCAACATGGGATTCTAATATGAGTAAAATTAAATCAAACACCAATCATACCACTAGAAGACTTTAAGACACAGTGAGCTCTGAGACTGTGAAGAATAATTAGAAAGAAGAAAGTAATTCGGCTATGATGTCAGGACTTACTAGCCAGGCAAATAAACAAATAAACTTGTTAAATCTATAAAATTTACCCCAGTAATTTCATCAGCTACAACCTACAAACTGGAGTACAGTAATATTTTAATAGTATTGTGTTGAGGCAGAAAGCAGTACTAATATTAGAAGATCACTCATCGCTAAGGATATGTTTCGAAATGATGAAAGTTCATTATTAATATCATGTCTCTACAATATCTGTTAAGTAAGTAATAAGTAGTGAATATTGTTTTTTAAAGTACGGCAAGTTAATGTTAAAACAATTTGTTTACTTACTACAATAGTTAGTTAGCTTTACTGGGTGGGTGTCTGCTTATAACTCATTCAATATAACACTTGTAGATGTATTAATGAAAACTATTTATTGTGATTCAGCTGTTTAAAACTAATATAACTTTTTCCAGTTTATCTTTAGTTTAAACTAGATCATTCGCTGTATCTGAAAATATATAAATCAATACGTAAATAATCATCGGATACTTTACACAAAATTGTCCAATTTACTTGTCGCAATTTACAAATGGACATCCGGGAAAATAGCTACGGCAAATTGTTATTTTACAGTATTAATTCGGTGTATGGGGACACCGATTCTCGTGTGATGGGGGTGTGGAGGGGAGTGACTACCTCATGAAATATTTCTGAAACTTCGATCGACGAATGTACTTGACGGGATTCAGTCCCCCTTTTTGGCCACAGCTCAAAACCAACCCACACGTGGTTAAGAAGATATTTTGTAATCATTATATGGGAAAGGATAAATGTAAACATAGTTATAAACGGTAAACATGTTTAACGAGGGCCGTTTTATATTTCAACGTTTCCCTTCAACGATCGCTTGATCTAAACATAACATCATATGAAAACTAAAGTGTGAAAAATTTAATAAAAACTCACAATTAGTTTACCTCTTGTGGAAAGAAGTGGATTTTTAATAGATAAAACGGGCTTTATATAAAATTACTGTAAACATTCCCTTTGTTTACATTTGTTGGCAATGGACAAGAATGTCTTCAAGAATCTTGATTTAAATATTATTATAAGAGAATTAATACGACTTTTTATGTTTTCTAAAGACTAAAATTTCACGAACTATCAGTTTAATGAAAAAAAACTTAAAACATGAGAAGAAAAAAACAGAACATATTTTTCAATCGTCATTTTCTGTACAAACTTTTTGTTTTCTTTTACAATTTCTCTAATGTCAAATCGAAAATAAAGCAAGAAGGTTTTATATAATTAAAAAACATTAAACTTGCAATGGAGAACGGGCAGACTTTATGCATGCGCAGATGTTTATTGAAAGCTCAAATATCGTAGTAATGTAATATCGGACTGACACGGCGCTTCGTGCACGGTGGACGGGAGTTCGAATCGGAAAATAATATGCTGCACGGGATTTAATATACCGTCCGTCCGTACACTATTAGACGGATGCAGCGGAATTTGATATCGACGTTGATAATGGTGACCGTTACACACCTGCGCTTTGTGACGACGATGTTTTTTAAAACAATAATACACAACAAACATACATTACTATTTGTTGTTCCAGAGTGTTCCAAGTACCTTTCTGGTTATAGAATGAATTTTACAAATGGTTAAGTGTTATAGGTATTATTAGATCATAACCAGGTACCTTACAAAGATATTGAAGCGTCAGCTTAGGCTAAGAATATTCCTACCGTGATGATTGTTGGAACATAGCAATACTGTAGTCATATTAACTATGTAATGGCGATATCTAATAAACTTTATATTTAGGGAATTTGAGCTAGAGACAGAGCTAACAATAGATAGAGATAGTTTAAAGATATGTAATACAGTAAACAAAAGAAATAAGAACAAATATTTATGATTTCATATACATATGTATAATAGTTTTAGTAATGATATTTAATAATAGCATTAGTAGTAAATGATGTAAATAGTATGATAAAAAAGATCTAAACAATAATACAAGGTAAAAGCGAGAAAGAAGATATCTAGTGAAGAGGTCACCGAGAATTAAATGTAAAAGTCGTCAAGAAGAAACTTGACTCTGTGATTCCGGAATCGAACCTGGTACCAACGTGTTACAAAACAAGCGGATAAACCTGCTTTTTTATGTGTATAGTAATCTGAAGAGATGTTTTTAAAAAATTTAGATCAAAACGTATTTCAATTACTTATATGTTATAACATCTTTCAGTTATTAGAAATATGTAACGTCGTAGTTGAAGTTATAACTATCGAATGTTATACAAACAAGAAAGACGCCGCATGCGTATTATTGTCCGGGTATCTATTACCTTATAAGATTAGAATGTGCCGGAATGGTCTAGGGGCTAATTTTCATGCTTCGGACACAAAAATGACGAGTTCGATTCTCAGAGAAATTTTTTTTCTCTGCTTTTCACCCCTCCTCCGTCTTAACTTTGACCTTTCATATCTTCTTAACCGGAAGAGCTATAGACTTATTATTTCGGATTCCTCCTCTCCTCATCCTATAAATAATTTTATCCTGAAACAGTATCCATGGAGATCTTCCGGTTTAAAAGTTACAAGCGTTACGGAGTATTTAAGTAAGCAAACAGTTGATAGAGATTAAAGCGATAGAATTTACTAAATCTATAAATAAGTAAATATAATTCAAACCTAATCAATTAGTGCATCCTGTATCGTGCAATAGGTATCCTAGGCATCGGAACACTATCCGCCGGCACCTTTTACACCTAGCCCACCTGACGTAAGACCTAGGGTTTAGTTTCTAATGGATACGAATGGCCGGTGTGGGAAACTTAATGGTATTTGATGGTGTAATTGAAGTTGTTCTTTTTATTTTCGCTATACGTCCTGCAATTCCTTTTCTTGCAACAATAAGACATTTATCAGGCACCCAGTGGATTTACTCCAGCTTCTTTGGACTACAGCTCGATCCGTTTTTATTAGACTAAACTACTTTTAATTCTTTAATTGAACCTGTTTTTAGAATCTATATAGATTTTTTTTTAAATTGTATGTTTTATTGAAAAGGTTTTTTTTTTTTTATCCTAATATGCGACGAGACGAGCAAGACGTTCACCTGATGGTAAGTGATACGCTTGCCCATGACAACGTGGTGCTAGTTAAGATGGTATACACTGCACCACATTGCGCTCGTCGCCTGAGACATAAGGTGTTAAGTCTCGTTACCCCAGTAATTACACTAGCTACAGCGCCCTTCAAACCGGAACACAGTAATGTTTGCACACTACTATTTGGCGGTTGAAATAGGAGCTGCGGTGGTACCCATCCAGACGGTCTCCGGCAACAGAGACCTACCACCTGGTAAACTACCTGGTTTACTATTATATTATAATTTATAAGAGATAGTAGAAGATTTTTTTATTATTGTTAGTTGCACAGAAATATACAGCACATTTTATAACCTAGCTGCTAAAAAACCACAGTGGTTTATGTTACAGCTAACAAGATCTTGAAATTGATTTTATATCTTTTTCTCCTGAATTTAGATCATTATTTTTTTTAATGTATTCACCGAAATGTGTACAAATTTGATGCTTTATGAACTGTTCTATTGATCATAGAAAGTTAGTGTTTTGTTATGTTTATATTTAGTAGCAATGAACCCAGTAAACCAGTCCTCCGTTCAATGCGGCCGTCGACCACATTACCATTGCGGTTGCATAACTGTCCCACCACCTCCCGTCGAGAGCTCCATGCCGGCGATGAGCGGCTTCCTGTTCATTACTTTGTGCGTCCACTTTGATGATCGCATCTTTAAATTATTTGAAACAACACCATAAAGACTATTTAATAATTGGTAGATTATTAAACTAATGTTTCAAATACCTATTCAGTCATCATTGCAATGCCTAACTCTACCACGATAATTACAATGCAAATATTACTATGTTCCAGTTTGAAGGACGTTGTAGCTAGTGAAATTACTGAGGTAATCAATCTAGATAACGGATAAAGTATTTTAGCGATAACTAACCGTTACAACGACAGGTAATTTTTGGAGGTAAAGATACGGAAGTATTATATTATGTGATGAAGATAGAAAAACTTAGAAGTCTTCGTTGTTTTAAAACCGGCACAGCCTTAAACTGCATTTAAAGTATAAAAAACAATGAATCTACTTAAAAAAAATATACAATCCGGTAAATATGATTTCTCGCCTGTCACATTTTAAAAAGGAACAATTAAATACGAGTTAAAACCAAGGTCTGTTATAAAAGGTTAAAACCTTTGTAATATAAATGGCGGTAGTTAAATATAAACTTTAAGATATATTTTCTAGTAATGCAAATCCAGTTTCCGTGTGAAAAAGGTGAGTATTACAAATAATTATATGTTAACTTCACGTTCAATAACTGGTTCATTCGTCGTTTCCACTCGCAGCCCGGGGCGGAGTACGAGATGTACTTCATCGAAAAGAGCCGCTCCGTCTCGTCGCATTAAGTAAATTATTGTCATAAATTAAATAGCTTAATAACTTAATAATTAGGTACCTTTAAATGTACCCTTTTTTTTTCAATCTGTCGTAAAATGATCGAAATCGATATCTCGATTGAAACATTTAACGTAATTAAAAGGCAGTCGTCGGCGTATAATTACAAGGGATTTGACTTGTTTCATAATGATATATATGTTACGATAAGTTACGCTTCCGTTGCTCGGTGGTTAACCGCTTTTTTTCTAATTCAAAGGTACTTAGATTCATCAGTATTTGGTAAAAGGATATAAAATTATTATACATAGAAAAAAGTATTTCTCGGAACAATTCTCATATATATAGTAAAACTACTGACCCAAAATTACTTATGTTTTATCAATGAATTATGTTATCAAGAATATTCTGAAAACACATACAGTCCCCATTGTTACTTCATCTGCTGAAATAGTGATAGTTTTAAAAATCTTTTAGATGTACGTAAGGCGAAGAAGGTACACAAAAATTTTAACTAAACCAACTTGATTAAAAGTTAAGCTTCTTTTATATATACGTAAGATAAAGTAATGGGACTAACAGGACGATCATCAATGATAAATTGTCATCATTATTTTTTACTAGATAAATTTTTCGGCGATTCTATATTGTTTGAAATAAAAAAAATTACTCTGTGACGATACTTAGACGTTCTCCGAAATCTACCATGTCATGGTCGATATTGATCCCGATAGCATAGTCCATTGAGGTAAATTCCATAGAATTTAGAGAGTCTAAGACTTTGATTTATTAAATAATACAAAAAAAAAACATGATGAACCTGAATGGGGCTTTCATTAAGTTCTGGTTATAACTGTCTGATGCTTCTTCGTCTCTCGCTATTCGGATCCATTTTATTCTAGCTTCTCTTCACACCTCATTTTGTAGTCGTACTTTCAGTTAAACGTCGTCGAAAAGATTTCGAGTTAAATTACACACCTTCACAGCAACTGGGTTACGAGGAGTTAAATGTAAAATTATAAAGAACCGTACTAAATGTGGTAAATTGCGCATGCGCACAAATTGCCCGTTAAGATTGAGGCCTGTCTGAAACACCAACACCGATTCCGTTTCTTAACTTATGACAGCTTTTCATTACAACATTTACTCGATCTTTTTTTTTTCCAATTTAACATCGGGTAATTTCCGCTCTTCATGTAAATGACATTTAATTTTTTAAGTTGAATTTTTTTAATTCGTTACTAGACGTAAAATGTCAATCATGATAATCATGATTGAAGCAACCTCAAAGAAGATATGAAATAACTTTATGAATACAATTTTTTTGTATCTTCCATTTAATACTCTTTCAATTTGGTTTAAAGAAATCGTGTTTTTATTAAAACGTTATAATAATTATTATCTTTACAACATACGACAGAATGATACTATTAAATAGTAATAACAATTATATAAGAAAAATAAAAAATTAACTAGAAAAGTAAGAAGTTGTAAAGATAACGTAGTAAGTGGAGATAGAAAAATAATAATCGAATAGTCGAGGTCATTGACCTTTAAGACAGAATTTAGAAAAAAAAATTACAAGTAAAGTGTTAACCTAAAGATGATTTTTAAGAACAGGTCTTGCATATTTGATGAAAAAGTCTAATAGAAGACTATCAAATACGAGAAGATTTATAGAAGAATAAAGGTCGCATATATCTGACGGTCACCTACCAACCGCTTGGAAAATGGTAAACCGATTTAACATCAATCGACAATTAAACTTTATATAGGTTTTGAGAACTCATCATCCATCAAACGAACAAGTAGTTTTTCTTGTTACTTAAAAAAAACCTCAAAAGCTTGTCGCAGCACAATGTAACCACGTATAAGCTTTAAAAGGAAATAATAGACTTGTTTCACGGCAAAAGAAATAGTTGAACCGTTAAACGGCCGCGTCCAAAAAAAGGTGGTTATGTTTATTTTTTGAACAGCAACAGCGAGTTACAAAGTTACTTGACTCTTACGCATTTAACAAGATAGCGATAGTATTTTTTTTTGTGATAAAACCAGACTGGTGGTAGGTCTCTGTTACCGGAGACCGTCTGGGTGGGTACCACCGCAGCTCCTATTTCAACCGACAAACAGTAGTGCGCAAACATTACTGTGTTCCGGTTTAAACGCTGTAAGCTAGTGTAATTTCTGAGGTAAATTATATATGTCTTAAGGCGACGAGCGCAATGTGGTGCAGTATATACCATCCTAACTAGCGCCGCGTTATTATGGGCAAGCGCATCACTTACCATCAGGAGAATGTTTCGTTGATCCCGTCGCCGCGTCAAAAATAATTAAAGTGATTATCATATTTATAAATCAACTAAATATTTCTTATGACCTATGTCCAGCAGTGGACGTTCATCCGTTAAAATGATGATGATGAAATGTTTCCTAACCTCTCTTTCCGTTTAACTAATTTCATTTCCTGTTAAACCGTAATCGCTGCGCCCAATTGTCCAATCATACATTTCTTTGTTACACGCTCAATTATCTATATACATAAACAAATTTGGTAGCTGCGTCTTTTTGTAATAATCTATTTAGTAGTTTTTCACTTAAATAACACAGATAATAAAACGGTATTTATCATTAAACCTAATTATAAACTATTTTGTTTATTTGATCAACTTTACTGTCGAGTTAAAAATTACAAACTCGCAAAATTAACAAAATCCAATTTAATCGTTTTACTGATAAGTATTTGACACTGAAAAAAAAAATATTAATAGGCAATCCTCTATTTGTTCCCACTGTTGGGACTTTCATAAAGATAGATAGAACATCATATAACAATTATGCTGAATAAGTAGATGATTAGAAATAAAAGTATACAAAATAAATTATCATAAGTGGGTTAATGTAATATTTATAAAGTAGTAAAATTCTAAGGTAAAGAAACTTAGTATTTTTGTCTCAAAGATTTCTACTTTTGCGCGTCTTATTAGTTAGTTAGAATGTGTCGGAATGGTTTAATGGTTAATTTTCACGCTGGACACAAAGGTCATGAGTTCGATTATCAGTAAATTTTTCTTTTTTTCCCTTTCGCACCTTCCACAATGCTTTGACTTTTCATATCACCTTAGCCGGAAGAGCTACAGACTTTTTAGTTTGGATTCCTCATTTCCTTATCCTGTACTTCATTTTATCCTGAAAGAATATCCATGTAGCTCTTCCAGTTTAAAAGTTATAAGCGTTATGGAGTATTTAAGTCAGTGCATCAGTTATTACGCTGATGCAATCAAGTGATAGAGACTAAAAAGAGCAAATCTAAATATGATATTAAATAAACATAAAAACAAAGTCTTGTCGAACAAGCAGAGAGTCCAGACCAAGCACTACGCTGGCCAAGTGTATGTTGGCGGTCTTGTCTACGAAAAAAAGTATTCTCCTTACATATTTCCTTACGATCGTTTCGTTCAAAGCTCAACGATAGGTGAACTCGAACCTCTTTTCTAACTTAGCTATAAAAAAACTTTTTTTGGTTCCCAAAATTTTAGTTTTTAATTTAAAACAAAAACTACAAACTCTTTCTACCGTAGGTTCAATATAAATACAAGTTTATGCAATTAACAATTTTGCGGCAGCATCAGGTGCAATTACCGATTCGATGAAGCAACCGCCGAGCGATCAGAACGCAGTAAGCAATAAAAACCACATCTTACATTACTACAATCAAGTAATAATCAGTCTATATACACCACATTTCAAGCATAATTACATTGCATCTGAATCAAGAAGGAATGTGGTCTAGAAGTAAACCACATTTTTTATGCAGCAAGTAAAATTTGACCACAATTTCACATAATAAGTATTACTGGTGGTAGGTACATCTCCTATTTCTACCGCTAAACAGTAGTATGGAAATTACTGTGTTATATGAAAGTCGTAGCTATTGAAATTACTGGGGTAACGAGGGCAATGAAAACCCTTCGCGTGGTTTGTAGAATCAAACAACAATATCAAAACCAAAAAGAGTAAAGAAAGCTAAAAAATCTTACAGCGGAATGGAACCATGGATTTCTGTTTTTGAGGGGTTTAACCACTACACCTTTTACTGTTGGTTTACTACTGGTAGGTCTCTGTTGCCGGAGACCGTCTGGATGGGTACCACCGCAGCTCCTATTTCAACCGCCAAATAGTAGTGTGCAAACATTACTGTGTTCCGGTTTGAAGGGCGCTGTAGCTAGTGTAATTACTGGGGTAACGAGACTTAACACCTTATGTCTCAAGGCGACGAGCGCAATGTGGTGCAGTGTGTACCATCTTAACTAGCACCACATTGTCATGGGCAAGCGTATCACTTACCATCAGGTGAACGTCCACCATTGAGGCTATTAAAAAACTTAGTGAAAGTTATCTTACCATCCGCCATCACACTTAAATTGCATCTTCCAAAGAAAATAGGTTCTCTCCTATTGTGTTGATCGTGTGACACTTGTACGCCGAGGTCTAACTTAACTGGATTACGCCGACAAAGATTTTTTAGTGGCGATCAATTACTGAAGTGCGAGGGAGACGCCTATATCAATTATCGACGTACGCTAGAGCTGCGACGTATACAGTATGTACTCTAATATTTATTATGAATTTATTTATGTATTCCTATCAAACATAACAAAAAATGTATACTAATTTATGTACTTTTTATATATAACAAGCTAACACTAAAGTTATACGTAATTTTAACTGATAACTAAGTACCATATAGTAATGTAATCTAGAATATTCTAGCTTCGTATGTACGATTGCTTCACTTATATTGTTATGGCAATAGTTTTTTTTTATACTACTATGCGACGCGACGAGCAAGACGTTCACTTGATGGTAAGTGATACGCTTGCCCATGACAACGCGGCGTTAATTAAGATGGTACACACTGCACCAAATCGCGCTCGTCGCTTTGAGACATAAGATGTTAAGTCTCGTTACCCCAGTAATTACACTAGCTACAGCGCCCTTCAAACCGGAACACAGTAATGTTTGCACACTACTATTTGGCGGTTGAAATAGGAGCTGCGGTGGTACCCATCCAGACGGTCTCCGGCGACAGAGACCTACCACCAGTTTGACAATCATCCAATCTCTATTTATTATTTATTCTCAGAATCGAACCAGGGAATATTATATTCGAGGCAATTTAATCGCTGTACCATGAATGCTATCAGGTGACTATTTGCTTACATTTAAAATTATATTCGGTACTATCTACGGTACTAAATTTGTTGATCTCTTTCGGTTAGTAAGGTAGGTTCTTACTCGCTGGTAGTGTGCAAAAATTACTGTGATCCTGTATATTAAGTAACAAAGTGATTGCTGTGAAAATATTTCAATTGGCACTTAATTGTTTATGAAATAATATAATACTATATGTATGGAGTAATTATGATTGATGATTTCAAAAAAATCTCGCATGTTGTAACCACGAACCAGTTGCTACCATTTATGGGTTTAGCTTATTATAATCTGTCAATCATGATCGGTGTATTCATAATTATTACCAACACCATTATAAATGTTCTAAATGGGTTATGGCGAACAGTCATTTGGAGTGGAGATCTTTGGGGGTGGCCTTTGTCTAGGAGTGGGCGTCTATAGGCTGATGTTGATATCTTATAACAAGAGAGTGAAACGAAAGCTGTTCGAGTATCGAAACTGTGACTTTGTGACACAGCGCGTTGCAATTTGCGATATCATAGCTTCGGTGTATTTATTGATTGTTTATTAGACGAAATTCAATTTGGTAACATCCTGTACATCGTTCGAGATATGAAACGGTCCATATCCGCGCGACGCACCTGCCCCGCCGCGCCAATCAGCGCTCTGTTTATATTGGTACCTATTTTATTTATACCGAACTAGTCGCGCCTTGCGGCTTCGTTCGCAATTCACGGTATAGAGCTGATATTAATTTACAACATCTATCGGCTGATGATGATAGTGCTGACATTATTTTATACACATTACAATTTATTAGTGATAAGTTTCTGTAGCCGCGACCATTGAGAAGTATCACTGGGTAGAAGTAGTAGTAGAAGTTAGACTGCCGCGGGCTGTTGATGATGATGATGACTGAGTAGAAATCAAATAAAAACCTGTCTTCTCTGTATTTCCTTTTGATAACTAAAAAAATAGTACTCTAACCTCCGATACCTTCACAAGATGAGAACAACCATAAGGAATTAAAACAAATAGAAAGTATCAAATAAGTATAGAAAACACTACATAAGTTCTTGAGGGTGATCATAGTAAATATGACATCATTTTTACCTTCTTATAGTAGTGTTAAAATATTACTATGTTCCAGTTTAAAGAGAGTAGCTAATGAAATTACTGAGGTAACAAGACATAACATCTAATATTTCAATGCTGTGGGCATTCGTACTCCATCTACCATCAGATGAATCGCTTAATGAGTCGCTTCGAATAAAATGGTAGCTTCTTTAACTTTACATCAATTTCATATCTATTTAAAATATACTATTTAATAGTAACAAACAAACAATGTTACTTTTATTATAACATCAGGTTATACTTCTTTATATAACGTCGACCATACTGTTTTCACTTTGTACGCTGCACGGAAATGTTTGTGTGCTCCGAATCGATTTAAATTTGTATACAAAGTTAGTGGATACGGTGGTTGTGTAATTATATTAGGTGGAGAACTCACACGTAGTTTAAATAGGAACCGATGTAATGATATGTGGTTTACGTATCCGGTTATGAAGTTGTAGATGTTTAGTTCGTTTCCTAGTGATGATCGTAATAACGTTAAATTACTGTATAATCTTTTTACAGTCTTATTTATTGTAGAATAACAACTAAAATAATATTTAAGTATAAACTTATGTTATTAAATATTTAGTACAAATTATGATATATTAAATCTCAGTTCATTAAAACAACTTTTAGAATAAGCGCAGTTATCGACGCGTCCGCATACCTCGAGCGGCGAGTTGCAAGTGAACGATTTTAATTCCATGTTGGTTTTAAACTACCTTCATTTATGTATGTAATTACCCACATTTTTTTTATTTTTTAATATTATGTACGTAAACAGAAATATAAAAGACTATTGATCGATTATAAATCACTGACAAGATTAAGATTTGATTAGTTGGAACTTCATGGAGTACGTACCATATTACGCTCTCTTTATTGACTTAAATTAAAGATTTTGATCAAAATCACATTGCGCTTAATTAAGATATACAAAATAAGAGATACGAAGATTTTAATAAAGAATCATTCAGAGTTTAATACAGTAATGTTTGTAAAGTATTGCTTTGCTGAGGAAGGGCGTGATATCTATTTAAAAGACCCTGAAGTGGAGACATCTAATATTTTATGATGCACCTAGATTTTTTTTGTGGAAAAAGTTGTGTTGAGTCCAATAATGAACTCCATATTCCTAGTTTTACCAACTCGTAATGAACAATGGCGCGGCGGGCATATGTTGTACGAAATTGAAAAACCTCACCACAAAGGCTTTATGTAAATAATTTAATTTAAATTCCATTAAGCCTGCACTTTTATTATCTATGCTACAAAGCTTTGTTTGCTTGACAATACAATTTATCCGGTTCTATTGTACGCTTTTTAAGAAAAGGCGAAAGGATTAAAGTTTCCTTGAGAATTCATCTCGACTTATTATTTTTTTCATTCTCGAAAATTCTTAAAGTAATCAACTCTAACACACGTATTAACTGAACTTAGTTTACTTTAACAACTTTCTAAATTATATTTTACAAACATACTTCTACTTATTTTATATTTCCTATTCATTGTTAGTGATGTAAATATCTATTGGTGATAGACGAAAATTTCTCATGTCTTTAAAATAATAAGAAATCAGTGAATTATTTAATAAGGATTTCTCCTCTGTACATAAAATGAAAATAAGTTTTGTGTCGTGCTTGCGCAGTTAAGTTTTTTTTAATTCAAATTGATTGTTACAATTTAGGCACAGCAATGGCGGACGTCACGCGAGCCCTATTGATAACGCGGTAGTTGTAAACAGTTCGCGCTCCCTTTCCAATATAAGCGTTATGATAGAGACGGCGCATTATAAAGCGCTTCAGTGGCGCCTTATCGGCTTTTATAAATAACGTCCTTCAAACCATTTTTCTTACTGTCGAGTTTCTGTTGTCCATTTTTAGATCCACATTTTTTGTGTTATAACAATATTTTTTCAGAGGCCATAGTAACTCAGTTTGTATCTCGAAAAGACGCCAGTTCGATTCCCACTAAAATTTCGATGAAGAAGAACAGTTGTGGATGGACTGGTGGATTGACTACCTTTGAGGCCTAAAGTACCAAAATTTGTATTTTTACTTTAGCACAATAATTTCACTACATTGTCATTTCAAATAAGAGTACGGTAATGTTTGAATACTACTTAGTTTACTATATTTGAACGGTCACCCGGTACAGAGTCTTAATAATACTTCACCAACAATATTGCCATTTATATTTTAAATGTGTAATGAAATATCACAACTTATCAAGTAAATCGTAAGTACTCGTAGTAACTAAGCACCTGTTGTAAAGTTATGCGATCTCATTGACCTACGGACGAGGCGATAAAAGTTACTGACCGCACGGTCCTATAGGCATTAACCTGTAACTATGTTACGTAAGTTTAGAACTGATATACCTTTTTAACCTCCGACCAAAAGGAAACGTGTTTTAAAGCAAGGATTTCGTACAAAAGATTCCCATGTTATTAGAGGTGAGAAATAGAGCGATTTTTTTTCCAATAAATTATGAAAGAGCGAAACAGAGAGAGAAAGAGATATACATTAAAGCACTTTATGTAACAACTTTAGTAAAGATAGAAATTGTTCAATTGAACTATATATAGCACAGATACTTAAGGTAATAAAACTATATATTGAAATGCGTCTTATCTCTTTCTCACAATATAAATACATGTTTGTCTCTTTATCGTTTCATAAAATTAACATCGTCCCAAAAGAAGGTTCAACTTAAAAGTCAGGAAATAAATTATTATCCGTAAAGGTTACTTTTCAAACAGATTTTTTTTCATTTTTTAATACTTTGAAGCGATGAGACGGGTGGGACGTTCACTTAATGGTAAGTGATACGTTTGCCCATAACGTGCCGCTAGTTAAGATGGTATACACTGCACTGCATTGCGCTCGTCACCTTGAGACATTAGTTAAGTCTCGTTTACCCAGTAATTTCAATAGCTTACACCCTTACCGGAACACAGTAATGTTAGCATACAACTGTTTGGCGGTAGAAACAGGAGCTGCGGTGGTACAGACGCTTTCTAGTAACAGAGACTTACCAACAGTTAAATAGAACTAATCAGTACATAACAATGTATATAATTCTTTGCGATAATTAAAGCCTTACAATATCTCTCAGTCACAACGTTCTACAAACCTATTTATTTAGTTTTCGTAACTGTGTCATATACGCGGGTGTTAATTTTAGTTGCGTGCGCGACCGGATATGCAATCGTAACATTCCGAACGGAAGCCTGTACAAACTCAACTGAAAGGTTCTAGTTCTGAAGTCGAAAGTTCATAAATCATTCTTCTTCTTCTAAGTCGTATTTCCTCATGACTGAGGGTCGTGGTCATCATGTTTTTATTGAAACACACGACGACTCTCTTGGCAGTTATAATGGAGTGGTTTGCCATTGCCTTCTCCATTTCACATACTAGTCTGACCACGGATGGTCACGACATAGATATGCAGGTTTCCTCACGATGTTTTCCTTCACCGTCAAAGCACGTGATATTAGTTGGTGTTTTATGCTAACTGCACATAAATTGAAAAATTCATTGCATATGCAGGCTGGATTCGAACCCGGTACCTTCGCAGTGGAAGGCCGACGTTCAAACCACTAGGCTATCACGGCTCGGCTTTTTATAAATCATATGCTGATGTTATTATATGACGTTAACAAAGATTATATACTGCTAGTGAAATTACTAGGGTAACGAGTCAACACCTTATGTCTCAAGACGATAAGCGCAATGTGGTGCAGTGTACTATCTTAACTAGATCGTATCACTTACCATCAGGTGAAGTTTTACCCGTCTCGTCGACTAGTGAATAAAAAAAAAAAGGAAGATCATCTAAGTGATTGACACCAACATAGCTTAGTGAAAAAAAAAAATTTTTTTAGTTACTAGTATTTCCACTAACTACAAAGCCTTTAAAACTGAGACAAGTTACTAGGTCGAAGAACCTGGTAATTTTGTGTTGCGAAACCTGCCGTAAGTAAATCATTTTATTAGAAACCAGTTAGGTCTTATTGAGGTGCAGTGAGAATATTCTAAATAACTAAACATTTACCAGGTGGTAGGTCTCTGTTGCCGGAGACCGTCTGGATGGGTACCACCGCAGCTCCTATTTCAACCGCCAAATAGTAGTGTGCAAACATTACTGTGTTCCGGTTTGAAGGGCGCTGTAGCTAGTGTAATTACTGGGTAACGAGTCAACACCTTATGTCTCAAGACGATAAGCGCAATGTGGTGCAGTGTGTACCATCTTAACTAGCGCCACGTTGTCATGGGCAAGCGTATCACTTACCATCAGGTGAACGTCTTGCTCGTCTCGTCGCATAGTAGTATAAAAAATAACGCGAAATTTGTTATAATTAGGTATACTTATTATTAAGTACAAATATAATTAGTTCAGCTGTGAAGGCTTTATGTTTATTATCATCTTTCCGGGAATCGAATATAGGTACTTGCAACATAGTAGTGTAATCACTGAATCGCACGATTTGAAAACCGTCCACTAAATTACATTAATTATCGAACAGATCTCGTTTAAAGTATTTCGTGTGCCGTTATCTCTTAAGTCGTGAACTTGGAAAGTTTTTATAGAGGAAATGGCGCCGGCGTTAAAAAAACACGCCGAGAGTAATAAATATTAATATTCATGAGCAACGAGCAGGATCTGTCCGTGTGTCAAATATATGTTATTTATTATGAACGCCAAATCAGAAGCACGATACTGTTTAATTAATGTTTGTTATAACAAAACTTTGAGCCGTGATAGCCTAGTGGTTTGAACGCCGGCCTTCCAATGCGAAGGTACCGGGTTCGAATCCGGCCTGCACCAATGAATTTTTCAATTTATGTGCAGTTAGCATAAAACACCAACTAATATCTATGCCATGACCATCAGTGGTCAGACTAGTATTTGAAATGGAGAAGGCAATGACAAACCACTCCATTATAACTGCCAAGAGAGTCGTCGTGTGTTTCAATAAAAACATGATGACCACGACCTTCAGTCATGAGGAAATACGACTTAGAAGAAGCAGAAGAATAACAAAACAATGTTGGGTAAGATGAAGTCGATGATAGCTGTCTAACTGAATCTATCTCAAGCAGTACATAAGTCATGTGGGATGATGGTGATGATAAAGGTTTCTTAAAATTGGTGGTGGTCTTGATGTTTTTAGTTACCAAAGTGGATGGAAAGTCGATGAAGGTAATAAGAAATTGCTGGATTCGGATAACGGAGGACCGAAAGATGTAGATGTTGATAAAGTCTGTTATGTACTTTTAAGTAAATAGTCCTTTTTAATATGAAAACATAGTAATACTTACACAATTTAACGTTACAGCAAAGATAGATAAGACAGAAGTCTTTACTAAGACTTATCGCATAAAAACGCTTGTTTCTAACTGTTGATAGATAGACAAAAGTTTAGTAACTTACCATCAAATGAACAGCTCGACTCGTCGCTTTGTTATTTTAACAAAAAATGTAGCTTCAGAAGATTTTAAAACGAGGTACCGTCGTGAGCGACATTATGTTAATTCACTACGTCGTGCGGGTAATATCTCTCAAGGTATTATATACAAACCTTGCAGCGATGGAGGAAACTTTAATGTGTTTAAAACTCTTGCCATGAATATTACTGAAAGCGAAATATTAACATTTCAAGGCTCCAACCTCACTAATTAAGATTCCGTGTCGTTCCGGGGACGTGTTACTATTTTTGATAAATTTCAACGCAGAGGAATGTATAATGAAAGTTGAGTAACAAATTATACATTAAACGTTTTAATGAAAACTTTCCGGGAGCCTTGGAGGTGGTTTTTTTTAACCAGAATGAGCCTTGACCTCAATTTATACCTTATATGAGGCTGTAGATGAAGATGTGTGTGAAACAGGGTAGCTGCTGTCATTATCCAAAAGTAACGTGAAAATTGTTAATGGTTACAACATCATTATAAGTATGTATGATATTTCCTTTGCTTCATCAGGAAGAAAAGCGTCTCTTTAACAAATCCTAACATCTTAAATGTAATATTTTTCTTGAGAGATCTATGACTCAAAAAATTTATGGATACAGTTCTATATAAACTGTTCTGTAACTCCTTGCCTGGTGCTGGTTTTTAGGAGCTACATAAATAGAGTTGTAAAATAGTAACACAACAGAGTAACTACATATCAAATTTACTCTATCGCCATAACAGCTTTACTGTGTTTCGCAAATCATTAATAATTGATGCCAAAATATTCTCAGCAAACAAGTTTTATCAACAATGAAATTGAGATGAAACGGTAGTTTTTTATAAAAGATAAAAAGGACTCGAAGTAGCGGAAGTGTACGCAGCGTACTAGGATAGAACGAGGACTACTACTACTACTAGGATAAAACCCATTGATGATTCTTATCTTTAAAAAATCACAAAGCTTCATCAATTGACTATGATCCCACTTATTGTTTAGTGATGTGATAAGTCGTGCCTTCGCTCTTTCCTTGAAGACACTTAACACTGACGCCGGCAAGTTGGTGCACTCTTTTACTGTTCTTATCAAGGGAGCTAAAGTTCTTTGTTAGGAGACCTGGGATGTTTGAAAAAGTAATAATGGTGACACGTTTTTCGCTTGGTTGACCACTGGTGAAATTTTATAACGTGTAAGTTCCATTAAATAACTGCCAATGCGTCTTAGAAGCAGCAGAAATCTATACTCGGCCACAGAAAGAATTATAGCAGCAGGACGAAAAGTTTGGATCCGTTCCAAGCTTTTTTTTGTGCGGAGCGAAACTGAATTTAAAACTTTAATTGCATAAAGACTAGATTCGATTAACGATGTTATATCATATTTAAGCAAAACAAATTCTAACTTTATTCCGTAATAATATAAGGTCGAGAGTAACTTAACTCGAAGGGATTATCCGTGTAAGGAATTCAGACGTTCAAATAAGATAGAAACAACACATGTTTAAAATAAGTGACGGTTTCAGATAAAATTAGTCCCGGACGTGTTAGTTAGCTAACGGATATCTCTAACTTTCATTTTTTAATGCATTTAAAACTAAACTAATGGTTGGTTTATTTTGTTAGAAATCGCAAGACATGGCATGTAAGCATTACTGTATTCCAGTTGAAAGTACTTAAAGAAATTACTAGAAAAACCTTACATATCTTTTGAGGTTTAAACTATATCATTGTAATGCCTTTCCTTGCTTCTTTCATTGAAAATAAAATAGTATTATACCTTTATAAGGTCATGGCTCTCTTCTTTAATATGCGACGGTAAAATTAACCTTATTTCTGATTAAAAGTATGTAAATCACTAGTTTTTGTGTGAAGGTCTCGTACGGTTTTTTGTCCTTCCGTATATTTAAACTAGACATCGGGTGCCGCGGTTAAATGAATACGAAAGAAAATGTAAATTTTAAAAGCAATAAAAACCATATTCAGGTACGGAATCAAGGAGAGCCGTATAACATGGCCATTAAACGTTTAATATACAAGATCATTATCATAACTTTTACTGCTCACTGATAAAATTCAATGAAACAGTAGACTTTGTTGCACACTAAATAAATACAGACTTTAAATTTGTTTAAGTCAACTTCTTCCGTTGCGCATAGCTAATTACTTTCAATATAACACGAAAGTCCCCAGTTCGATTGTGGAGCTAATTGTAGTGGAGTTTCGTTGATGATTGGGTTTTCTTCTGGCAAGCTACAACCCTCATCATCTAAATCTGCTGCCAACGTGAGAGACTGAATATTCTGATCGATCACGATTCACCAACAACAGCCTTGTAGTTACTAAAAATCTCGTGAACGATGGTGTTAACACATAGCACTTAAAAAAACTTCAACTTTTACTTGTGGAAAGTCTTTGTGGCCGAAGACCGTCTATGTACCACCGCAGTGACTATTTTAACCGCCAAGCAGTAGTGTGTTAATATTACTGTGTTCCGGTTTAAAGGGCGGTATTTATTTATAAGCCAACTTTGTTTCCTAACTTACATAGTTTTTTTAGTAATAAATATTTTTTTATGTAGGAATCTCTTTTTGGGTGAAGGCCTCCTCCAGTTTATTCCATTTTTCGTTAGATTTTGCCTTTTCTATCCAATTAGTTCCAGCTATTTCTTGTATGTCGCACACCCATCTTTTCCTTGGGCGTCTTCTTCTTCCTCCTCTTCGTCCTCTCTTTCCTTTTGGTCCTTCCCACAGTGTAACAAGTTTTGTCTATCTCTTATCCGTACATTTTGCAAGGTGACCGGCCCATCGCCACTTTAGTTTAAGAGCGTATTCTGGAGCATCTACAATTTTTGTTTTTTCTCTTATATTTTTTTTTTTTTTTTTTTTTTTTTTAATTTATTTATCATGTTTAAACATAATCACATATAACAAAACATATTGGTGAGCATTGAAAAAATCACAAAGATTTGTCTACAACGCTATGGTCATTATCGGTCGTCGATCACACGTAATACTTATATAACACAAATATAGTTTTCTATAAAAACAAGAGCTAGGTAAAGCGTATTAAAATATGTTAAAGAAGGTTAATAAGTATTAATTTTGAAGATAATACAATTTTAGTTTAGGTTTAATATTCTGATGTGTTAGTGTGTTTTTTAATGTACAGGGTAGCTGATTTATGAGCCGAGGTATTAAATAATGGGTAGTTCTTTCGCCGTACGTATTGTTTGCTCGCGTCGTGCATAGTTGTTCTCGAGCGGTAGCGCGTGTGTATACAGAGTGTTCAATTTTACTTTGTAAGTTGCTGTTGAAGAATTGTTCCTTCAGCAGATTGTAATTCAGTTTTGTGTGTACTGGCAAGACTTTGCAATGTTTAAATAACCCAACATCATTATCCCTGAACTGTGATTTAACTGTTGCAGATACCATACATTTTAGTATTTTTAACTGCAGTTTGTATATTCTGTCCAGGTTAGTTTTGTAAGTGCGCCCATAACTACTAAGCCCGTATTGAACATAACATTCTGCGAGGAGTTATATAACATTAATTTAATCTTGTACGGAATGCGATCTTTTATTATGCTAATCTGCGCAAGAAACTGTCTTAAATTGTTACAAACATGGTCGACGTGATAGGTCCAATTAAATTTACTGTCTATTGTAAGTCCAAGGTATGTGTGAAACTTGACAATGTTCAATAAAGGGACAGTCACAAGTATTAGAGCAAGAATGCATGCATTTGTGGTCATGCGCTATAATATTTCGCACTGGGGCCTGTTTTAAGTATGGTGATTTAATTTGCAAGAGTTTAGTTTTATTTGCGTTTAGAACAAGTCCAACGTCATGACACCATTTACCTAAGTTATCAAAATCTTCTGTAGCAGTGCATAAGCCAACCCAGAGTCTCGTTTACCAATAACCAAGCATGTATCGTCGGCAAACTGATAACACGAGCTGTGAGTAATGTAGTCGCTCATATCATTTACGTACGATAGAAAGTGTAGTGGGCCTAAGACTGACCCCTGCGCTGTGCCTTGAACATGAGTCATAGTGTAACTATACGTATTATCTATTTTTACATTTGACTTACGGTTCTGAAGATAATTATTACACCAACTCAACAGAGGGCCACGTATACCACAGTTCTCAAGCTTTTTTAATAACTTTGAATGGTCAAGTGTGTCAAATGCTCGTGAGAAGTCAATAAAGAGTGCCAGAACAGTATTGTTTTTATCTAAATATTTATTGACTTCATCAGTAAAGTTTGAGAGAAGATCAGTAGTTCCTTTCCCTGTTGAAAACCGAACTGATTATGGTAAATTACCTCGCTTTTCCTATAAGAAGTATGTATTTGTTCGCAAATGTACTTCTCAACAATTTTATTTAGAGTTGAGAGCAATGTTATTGGACGGTAGTTCGCGCAATTATCTCGTTTTCCTTTTTTGAATATGGGTCTGATAGAGCCTTCTTTCAAATTGTCTGGGTAAAGACCCTGTTTTACACTAGAATTTATGAGGTTAGCTATGGCAACCGATATGGGTTCCCCTAAGTTTTTTAAATCAGACACATTAATTTTATCAAATCCAGGAGCTTTGTTAGTTTTAAGTTTTTTTATAATTTTGTGAATTTTAATACTAGTAGCTCTTTGAAAGAGTATACTAGAATTTAATGGCCTAGAATGTTCGTCCAGTAACTTAAGAGTACATTTTGGCACTAGATTTTTAACTGCCTCTTGGAAAGTATTAGCAAAATTATCTGCGACAGATTTTTGTGTCAGACCTTGTGCATCAAAAGCCTTAAGTATTGCTTGGTCGATAGATAGTGTGGTTCGACCAATCATCTGATTAATAATCTGGTATATTTTTTTTGGATTGTTAAAATTGTTTTTAATATAATTTATGTAATACGAGTTCCTACTATACTCCAATATTTTATGTACTTTGTTACGCGTTTTGTTATACTCTAACTTTAAACGAAAGTCATGGGGAGTCTTTTTCCATAAAGCAAATAATTTATCACGTTTATCACATAATTGAATGATGTTGTTGTCCATCCAGGGCACCCGAAACTTTTTTTGTCGGTTCCTGGACGGTTTATTCGAACACGATACTGCTTGTGCATGTTTGAAAGACGAACTAATAAAATCATAAATTTGATTTGCATTATTCATTTCGTTAGTTTGACTCCAATCTATTTTACGCAGTTCATTATGAAACATTGTATAGTTGATTTTATTTTTTGACACCACCTGTTTACGATCTTGTGGGACGTCGCTCACGCAAGCCAATACGATTGCACGGTGATCGGCCAATACGACATCGAGAGCTGCCGAGGACGGATTCAATGCGGGAACTCGAGCGAATATATGATCGATACATGATTTTGTGATAACATTTAATTTTTGTTCTACTCTAGTATAATCCGTAATTCCACACATCAGTCCGTGCTCGGAAAGTGTTTCCAGATAAGAGTCCTTATATGATGAAACAGATTTTAAATCTATGTTTATATCACCTACAAGGATCATGTTGTGTTTTGAATCGAATTGTGAAATGCACTTACGTAGCTCTTTTACAAAAAGTGTTTTACTGGTTGATGGTGGTCTATATATAGCACACACCACTATGCAATAGCCAGAATCTAGTTTTAGTGTACCGAATAGGCTTTCAAAAGTGAAGGTATTTTCGCTTATTGGTGTAAATTTTAAGTAGTTTTTCGTGTAGATGATTATTCCACCGCCTTTTTTATGTTTACGTAATTGTGTATACATATTATAAGTAGGTATATTGTACAATTGTGAGATATTCTCGGATATTCCAGCTTCTGTTATAACAATAACGTCTAGTGGAAAAGAACAGCTGTGGATAACTTGTAACAATTTTGTATAATTTTTAATCAATGATCTAATATTAATATGTAAACAGGACAACTTTAAATTATTGTGAGTAGGTAACTGTTGAAAAAAATTGTTAAGAGTAGTACAATTACTTAACTCTTTAATATGATATGATGTATCCATATTATTATTTTTTTTTTTTTTACATCAAAGGATCTAAAACAATTATAGCAAACTTACGTAATTAATGCTTAAGCTGTTCTTCAATCTTGTTAATATCTTGTAAAGACCTGATATAATAGATTTTAGTGTCGCTAGATTTTCTTACACATACTTTTCCATCTTTACACCACACAAACTGACACACTTCACCTAATTTCTGTTTCGCATTGTACAAGATAGTTTTCATAGTTTTAGTTAATGCTTCTCTGATATAGATGCGACTGGTAGATTTATCTGCGGAAGTTTCTGGTAACACATGCGCAACAGTTAATCGTTTCTCTTTACTTGCAGCAATCCATTGGTCACGTATAACTTGGGTCTTCATCTGTATTAAAATCGTTCCAGGTTTATTTTTTCGTGCCGACAAACGTCGGGTAGATTGAATTTCTGTTTTACCCACATTAAGTTTATCTGCTATATTATTCAGTACGGTACCTAGTTCTTTTGCTGGTATGTCGGGTAAACCCGCAATTTCCATCGACTTAAATAGTGAGTTTTGTTCGAATTCTTGTACGCTTTGTTCCACGCTGGCCAATTTTAGTTCCAACGATTTGTTTTTATTATTGAGGTCGTAATTCTTCTGTTCAAGGTCTTTAATTTTGGTATCTTGGTTTTTTATGGATTTTTCCATAGTACTAATCTGCTCACTAAGAAATTCAAGCGATGCTTCAAGGCTACTTATCTCCTCACGAAAGGTCTTTTTAATTTCACGGCTAATATCTTGCACCAATTTTCGCGTGTCTATGTTGGGTAGTCCACCATCGATCTGACCCGTATCCGACTCATCTGCATCTTCCTCCGGAATGGCAAAAGATGATCTTCGAGAAAAATTTTTGATACAGTCTTCACAACTCCATTCAATACCAGTAGCATTCCGAAGAGTATTTAATTGTTTAGCTGATAGATTTGAGCATATCGGATCAGCATGTACACATTTGTTACATCTGCTGCATTCCAGACCAGGTGATTTCTTAGTTATAGTTTTCTTGCAGAAAAAACACTTTTTAATAACCATTTTAATTTAACGTAGGTAGATTGCAATATGTACACAGTTAAAAGGAACGTGCGTTCGTGTTCGCGACGACCGACCGACTGCTGTATATTTACTTCTGATTCTTTGTGATTTTCTAATTTTTAATATACTTCTCTCCATGGATTTAAAGGTCGGTATAGCTAGTGACATTACTGGGGGTTACGAGACTCAACACCTTATGTCTCAAGGAGACGAGCGCGATGTCGTGAAGTGTTTGCCATGTTAACTAGCGTAACTTTGTTATGGGCAAGCGTATCACTTACTATCAGGTGAACGTCTCGCTCGTCACGTAGAAAAAAATTACATTTACAAATGATTTTAATTTTAAAAACTTGTGTTTCGTTTCTCTTTACCGTATCGCGTCTCGTAAAAAGCTCATTTCATTAAACGAGGAGTTTGCTCGCCGACAGTCACCAAGTGGGCCCTGATAATATCACACACCGCTAGTTCACACACACAAGCGGTCGCTACGGAACCGTCTGGGTCATATTACTGTACAACTCATATCTATAATTAGATAATCAACGGTACATCCCGACAAATGAACCTTGCTATTAAATTACAATGAATTATTATTGTATCAAATTAATTCTGTATATATATTTCGTTTTAGTTTTGTTAGGAATATGGAATATTTAAACATCGCATTTTGAAAGTGAAAATTCTTTTGGTGTTTTTGTGAACTATGTATCTATGTAGGAGCAATTGTTAATTATTAAAAAAACATATTAGCGATGTTGGCAATACTGACATAGTTTAAAGGATTTCTCATTATAGAATAAAACATAGTTTTTCAGAATGTTCTAATATTTGTATATTCACTGGTGGTAGGTCTCTGTTGCCGGAGACCGTCTGGATGGGTACCACCGCAGCTCCTATTTCAACCGCCAAATAGTAGTGTGCAAACATTACTGTGTTCCGGTTTGAAGGGCGCTGTAGCTAGTGTAATTACTGGGGTAACGAGACTTAACACCTTACGTCTCAAGGCGACGAGCGCAATGTGGTGCAGTGTGTACCATCTTAACTAGCACCATGTTGTGATGGGCAAGCGTATCACTTACCATCAGGTGAACGTCTTGCTCGTCTCGTCGAAAAGTGTGTGATGATTTTTAAGTTATCTATGTATTATTAATATAAAACCGTTTCGCGAATCGCCTTATTCGTATAACATAAAAGGCAATTTATTTCAGCGGAAGAAAATGTCCGCCCGTTGGACTGTGCAGCTGCAAGTAATGATCTGGTGTGGGATTGCATTCGCGAACGATCTGTTACGTCCAGCACAGGTCCGAACAGGTCTGCGCTGGGTCCGCAGTCTGAATTTGCTCTAATACGTTTAATTGATTTCAGTATTCGCTTTAATTCTATTTCGAATGTGCAAAGTTCCGTTTGAAATTTCATGTGTAAACATTAGGCTTCGACGGTTTCAGTTCTGTTACATGAAATTTAAATACACAAATGGAAATTTTACTTTTAGTTTAAAGCCTATTGAATGATCACCATGGTGATAAGCTTGTTCATAATAATGAGGCGGGTCTCAAACAGCGTAAAATCGTGTTTTACGGAATATAACATAAGAGACCGATGTCCAGCGGTGAAGGATCATTGCTTTAGATGATGATGATGAAAGAGACGCTTAGAACGTTTTCTAAGCACCACATTATGCTGGACTTAACAATGACATATTTACGCTAGCTACTGTATCATTCAAATCAGGACACAGTAATACTTTACATTTAGGTAATATGCCTCTATTACGGCTAAGAGTATGTGTCAAAAATGTTCCCAGGTCCAATCTTGAGGCAACATATTATGGGATTTGGATAGTGGTAAGGTATTTTTTGAATCCTAACTACCACACTCATTACTATCAGCTTCATTATCACTTTATATCAAAGGAAACCTTTCTTGTCTATTAAAATTATTGACACAAATAAATGCAGCAGGTTGTTATCTATTCTTGCACCGATTTGGGAGTTTAGAACTGAACGTTGACTTTGTTAAATCCGTTTACCTATTTTAGATAAAGTAGGTTCTGATATTAGACTCTAGACTACAGTTTTTTTGTGTTACCGTCGCTTTATTGACCTTCTAACGTAAAGTCCCAGGGTTCTAATTGAACAAAGGGACGCACCCGTGAGATAGTGTGTATACGAACTCTGTTGCCTGAAGTCCTGATTGGGCACTTCCAATTTATTAGAAAAGAAAGCCTGTTTACCAGTACATCTATTTGTAGGAGAAAAAATCTAAAACGTTTAAAATAATTGTAATCTAGTTAGTTTTCATTGAAATTTGTTTCGATGTATATTGTACTGGATTTTGTTTTTTCGTGACAAAAATTTTGTTTCAGTCAGAGTTTTTGTTGATTTTTATTTCACTACAATACTTCATAGTTCATCATTATCTCCACCGAAGCAAGTTTAGTGTTGAAGAAAGGTTTCTTCTTTATTTTGATTTTAATTGTTGATGGCTACTGTAAGTACACTATATAAAAATATTTTTTTTCTATATATCAGTTTCGCATAAAGTAGGAAGCAATGACGCCGGAAATACGTTCCAATGCTTTCCAGTTAGCATTATTTTTAGCTTAGACAACGATACAAGAATTCTCTCGCAGGTTAGAGCTGTTTTTCTTTAGTCGTTAGCTTTAATCTAGCTTTGGAATGTGTCCATCGCAGCGCTCAATCAGTGTCTAAAGGACGTTGTACTTTTGCTCCTATTTCTTTATGCGATTGGATCGCTTAGATTTCTCTATTATTTTATTTATATAGATCTTTTAAAATTAACGTTAATAAGGTATGCTGTATATCCGCATCACTAAAAATTTATTAAGATTACTGCTGAATTTATACTGCTGGGGTAGTAAGGTCCTCGAGTGGTGGTCCAGTAGTGTAAATGGACTCTCCATAAAGTAGACCCACGATTTATTGAAGGTCACGGGAAGCCGAAGGACCGTTTGGTGTGGAGATCTATCTGTTGTTAACAATGATAGTTTCAAAGAAAAAATCTTGGTCGAGTTAGGTTCATACGTCTGAGAGCTGCGATTGTAGATAAACATGTTATACTCTTATTCTCTCTTCATCATCTACCTCCCTCTTTTGTAAACATACACTACAAAGAGTGGTATGTACTATTTCTCAGTATTCAGTGTTTGCCCCGAGTTGAATGTACTGGCAGTCTTAGAAATGTTGTAGCCCATTTGTCTCTGAAGTAATGCGCTTAGTGCATGTAAGCCGTTCGCACTTTGCCGTAGACGTTTGGTATATAACGGAAGCGGAGTCACCTTTCCCGTTTCCAGCATTTCTAGCTGTACTACGGAACAGTACAATACAGAAGTTAATCTAGAGAAAGGCTGCAGGGTTCTAGTATTTCTGTTTTTTTTTTAAACTATTGGATCTGGTGAGAATCGGAAGGAGTTGTTGGATGCAGATAGATCTTGCTGAAAATCGATTGAGGAGGCCTGTGATCAGCACGACAGGGAAAGGCTAAAGTAATATTGTTTTATTATAATGAAGAGTCCACCTGTTATGAAATGTAGTAAAAAATCTGGCTGAAGTTGTCAAATGCGCTAACCCTGTGTATTTTGAGCGAGTACGTTTTTATATATTGATAACCGAAATACATGATTGCTAGTTTAGCACAAATTTATCACATGAAAGATTCGAAAGAACTTTATCACCACCCAAACTCCTCATATGGTCACCAAAGATCGCCATATACAAGACAGGCGTTTAGATATTTCACTGCAGAAACAGTTAAAAGGTTTAATCCTATACTTTTGTTATTCTATATAAATAGCGCTCGCCGTCGCTTAACTAAAATTAACTCAAACTATTCTAAGAATCTCTGCGGTGGTAGACTGTGGTGGATTAAGTCAACTCACGGCCTCCGTTAAGTCACTAACATATGTGACATGCGGAACCATAGGAAAGTAATTGGAGAAACGTTTAAAGAGAAAGCATTTAAGAGAATATCTGCCAGACGTAACTAGAAATTACTGTGGTAACGAGACTTGACTTACGTCTCAAGGCGATTAGCACAATGTGGTGCTGTGTATATCATCCTATCATCATTTTATGGGCAGGCGTATAAATTACCATCAGGTGAATGATTCGTGTTAATTTTTTTTAAGTCGATGGCATCTTCATAAATATGTGAGAATGGGAATCAATATCATGTCTCGCGGAAGATTGTTCATTCTTCTAAGTCGTATTTCCTCATGACTGAGAGTCGTGGTCATCATGTTTTTATTGAAACACACGACGACTCTCTTGGCAGTTATAATGGAGTGGTTTGCCATTGCCTTCTCCATTTCACACACTAGTCTGACCACTGATGGTCATGACATAGATATGCAGGTTTCCTCACGATGTTTTCCTTCACCGTCAAAGCACGTGATATTAGTTGGTGTTTTTTTTGTGCTAGATTATTCATATACCGTTTTTATTCAACCAATGTGGTGTTAGTAAGAATGACAAACAATTCACTACATTATGCTCATTGGCCTCACAGAAGATGTTAACCCTCGCTACCCCAGTAATATCACTAGATACAAATCCCTTTGAACTGAAACGGTATTGTTTTCTAGTCTCCGGCAAAATAGAGCTACATACAGTACTATTTCGCAATTGTACGATTCAAAGCGGTCATTTGTTATCGATGTAACATATAGGAGGAGTAGCGGAAGCTCTAGCTGGGTATCAGTGCCGGACGGTAGCCAGTGGTCACCAAACTGATTATGAGAGAATTCAACAAATTTTAACTGTAAGGATAAATCAAAATATCTATATAAATTCACTGTTAAATTAAACCTTAGATAATTAACGTTAATGAAGTTTCTACTTAAATTGTTCTTCCATTACTAATTTAAGCCTAATTCTAGTTATTTCATTATGTTATAAAGCCATTAAAAATCGACAGTCATAGAAGTGACGATCGGTGTATCCCAAGGTGGTACAAGCTTCCTCGAAAGGAAGTCAGGCCTTGAAATATAAACCAGACTCCTAAATAACCTAACAAAGTGCCGATTAAACACAAAATCTTTCATTACCGAAGGAAAGTCCGACGGTAGTGTATGGTTGAATAACACTAGTCCGATAATCCTTCTAGCGGCTACAGTTGCCGTTTTATCGACGCGTATGTGCCAAGAAGATAATCCGCCATTATGGCATTGGTTGCCAGTTATCGGCAACGATCGATAGGGGGAAGATTACTGCTCCTCAATTTATCAGGTGAAGCTTTAAACTAGATAATGAAGAGAAGAATTGTGACAAGAACATTGTTTAAGTATATATTCTTTTTATTTCTTCTTCGTAAATATAAACTGTCATCGTAGTTCAGTGATAGGTAGGATGCTTGTTTACTAGAATCAGGGTTCTATTTCGGAGTCATATGTGCAGAATTTTTAATGTTTGCACAGTTTATTTGAACGCCTGTCTAGCTACTCTCATACTGAAAATCTTTCTTAGGCACCTAAACATTTATGATCCAAAAAAACTTTATCTCGAATCAAACTACTCAAGATGTGGCCCCGGAATCAAACCCGAGCCATGAGTGTTCCAAAGCAAATGTTTAGCTACTACATATTTATAGATAAAGTTTTAGATTTAGTTCAAAGTTTGAACACATGAGGTGATATAGTTTGCTTTAGATTTTAAAAACGCTACAATTTATACAAAAGCCTCGAACCCAGTACGCTTGGCTCGGAACCTCAATAAAATTGTAGCAGTAATATATTGCCGATTATTAAACTCTTGTATAAAGTAAAATATTTGATAAGATTCCGCCGGGAAGTGGAACGTTAAAGGAACGGGACCATGCGACGTTTTATCGCTGTCTCTTTCTTTCTACATATAATAGCAGAGGTGAGAGTGAGATACAAATACGAAGATTTTTCAGCAAAACCTTTAAAGCTCGTGCACCGGTACCATATGATTTTTTATTAACAATATTTATGTTATTTATACACATACACTTTTACTCACGTTATTCGTATTCAGTTGTGAAATTAATTGTTATATAAAATCATAACTATTATTTTGAATAAATATGTAATTGTTTTGTTACCAACAAGAATCTTATTACTGGTAACTGTAACATAAATTTCACAATTGTAATATAAAAAGAATAATAGTAGAAAGAATACACTACCAAGTAAAATAAAAAATCAACTAAATTTGGTTAAAAAATTCTGTTATTGAAATACTTACTTTTGAATTAACTTTAACTTAATTTATTGTTAAGGATACAAGGAATAATTCGTTACTAATATTTTTTTTTTTTTCGCAAAACTTTATTAACAAAGTAATAGATTAATGCTCACTTAAAATAGAAGTGATAACGACTATAAGAAAAAAATAGTTTGATTCATTAAATAAACTACTAGGGAAGACTTCGGAGTTCCAACAGTGGGATGATACAGTGGGCTGTTTATATATGAATAAGAAAATATTGAGTGGGAGCAGGGGTCAATAGTAAACGTATAGAAATTCTCAGGAATTTTACAAAAGTCATACAATTCTCACCGCCATTGTTTACTCAATGCATTCGAGTTTTTACAATACATCATAAAAATTAACAATCGAGTTACAATCGAGCGGGGTTGTAGTACTGATACGGATACACGGTCCCGCGTTACTTCCCGGCACTGTTGAAGCGCTGCAGCAGAAATTGCCGTCTCTTGCAATGGATCGGAATGATTTATTCACATATCTGTTCTCATAATGCCCAGCTCGGGGAATGTTTATGTCTTTCGGAGCTGCTTCTGAACGGGAATGAATTATTAACGAAGTCGTTTTAAAAATGAATCGATTAAAACACGAATTCATCGCCGGCAGATTTTCGATTTGAATGTCTTTTGTAAATGTGATTAATTCTTGCAACACGGACCCTGTTTCGATTACAAATCTTCATTTTGTGAAGTGTGGATGTCAGAATTTTAAGAACCCGCCTATCTTACCGCCTTCATTACAGCTATATCATTATCGTTTTAAATAAATAATAATTTAAATACAGCGAACTCAGAGAAATGAGTAACATTAGTTATATCAAAATGGCTTATGTGACCTTGTGAGCTCTGACGATCTATTACTTTTTGCTACTTTCGCGCACACGCCTTTATAAGTACCAGCCTTTTAACTGATAGCTGGGCGACTATTTCTAACTACCCGCCGATCGCAGGTGTAGCCGACGACTCCTTACAATATTGTAATTCTTTTTTTTTTATACTACTTTGCGACGAGACGAGCAAGACGTTCACCTGATGGTAAGTGATACGCTTGCCCATGACAACGTGGTGCTAGTGAAGATGGTACACACTGCACCACATTGCGCTCGTCGCCTTGAGACATAAGGTGTTAAGTCTCATTACCCCAGTAATTACACTAGCTACAGCGCCCTTCAAACCGGAACACAGTAATGTTCGCACACTACTATTTGTCGGTTGCAATAGGAGCTGCAGTGGTACCCACCCAGACGGTCTCCGGCAACAGAGACCTACCACCTGGTAAATTCAGCTATAACAACATCCTTGTGTTAGATATTGAGGAAAAATAATTATGATTACAAACATTTTGTTAGTAGAAGAGGTGTATCGACTTTTTAAAAGACTAAAATGAAAAAAAGGAGGGTATGACATAACATCGTTTCGCTATAAAAGACAGATGACTGTATTCGTGTTTGGGCTCTGTGACTGGTGACGTGTGTGAGAGGTATGGCAGTTTTAATTTATATTTGAATAATTATAATAGTTTCTAATATAAAACGGAGTATTCTAGACGTTTTAACATCACGAGAAAGTGAGGTAAAGTGTTAACTTATTCCATAGTCTAACCGAAAACGAAATAGATTCCATCAGCATTATCTGCTCTGCATTTCAATTTATGGGTACAATGCATATTAATGAAGACTGTTTCGTCCGGATGCGTCGTCCGCATTGCGATTTAATGTGTCGTTGGTCCTGATTCTGTATATCTCAATAATGCCTTCATTACATGGAAGTGGCTACACTGTTTCCTGTTTTAGTTAAAGAAGATTGGACAAATTAATAGCAAGAAATTGTATGAGCGGTCTTTCATGCCGACATTCCACTAGGTTATGTTAAATTGACAATAGCATACAATGAGTTTGTAGGACACTGTAGCAACTACTTTTGCCCACATATTCCTCTTCAACTTTGTGGGATATCATAGGATTATTTTGGATGTGTTTAATTAGGGTAACACCATTACTGTGTTCTCGTTCTATGCTTATAAGAGTTAGAGAATTCTTTTGTTACCTTTAGCCTCATTGTCAGTGAACATTATATAAAATCCAAGTCAAATTTAAGCTGTAACTTTGACACAGATCCTGCCTTCACCTTTGAAATAAGTTATAATAAGCTAGAAACCAAGTCTCCTCCCATCCTTATCAGCAACTATATCGGGAATGAATTGAGGTCCGCTGTTGACGATGATGAATAAGAAAGAGACGTTACTAATAAATTTCTAGTTTTAACTCCTATATATTATTAAGCCATATCCAAGAATTGAAATCAATTTCTATTTAAAAGTTTATCTTCGACAGTTAACCGTTGTTTCTTTTGTTACAGGTTTAACACGCGAGTCAACTTCAAACGGATCACCAATGTAAACTTAGTAGTTAAACCCCTATGGATATAACATATGGCGCGTACGCATCGATATCTTAAAATAAAATGGGTAACAAAACGTGTGATAAACAAACGTACAGGCACAATGGTGATTTTAAAAATAACAAAGACTTTTACGGCGGAGAGTTCGAGGTAACAGACGACGCGTGTTACGAAGAACCGAACCCAAGATGTGTGAACTTGAACTGCAGGACATCCGAGTACCAAAATAGTAAAGTGACGAGTAGGAGTGCCAATTCGTTGTTCCTGCTGCTGAGGATACTGGTGTCCAGTTGTTTTGTAATAAATAGATGGATGATTTTAATTTTGATCATCAGTTCAACTTCTGCGCTTAGAGAGCAAAAGTTCGCCCTTGAACCGCAGGATCAAGTAAGTATAACCTTTATAACTAACTTAATTTCATAACCTTTAATTTACTAAAATAACCTTTAAGAAGGGAATATTATTATAACTATTTAATAACATTTTTGTATTGACATAGTTTGTTGGCATCATTAATATGATTATCAAAGTTTACTGTTAAATAAAATAGTAAATGAGTTAAGTAAATAACGGGCGAAAGATTATTTGCATGGATATAGAATTTCTAATCGGTTAATAAATTAAGCAGTTATAAATAATAACTCACGGTAAACTTTTTAAACTGAAACTGGTAACACTTTGGATAGGTGGCAGCTATGTTTCTCTAAAGTTACTTAGTGTAAGCTCTTGTCGTCAGTCGGTATTTCTTTGACTATCGACGGAAGCATAGCTCAAAGAGTTAGTATACTTTATGTATTAACCTTATTATCTTTTGTTTCTATAAACGTTTAACCATCGAAAATATAACGTTGAATGATATAAATATTCTAAAATACCAGGTAGTATTTTAATAACAGTCCTGGTTCTTGTGCTCCTCGTGAAAGCCTAATCTTACCAACAGCAAGAATTAAGCAAATTTATTATGTGTTAAATTTGCAACAGTTCGAAAATATAACAAGAAAGACGGTTTGGATAATATTTTATTAAATATTTGATTGTTAGATTATCTTGTATAACGAAGTTTCGCCTTCCACCATCCGAAATATTCCGACGAATTCCGGCCGTCATTTTCGTGGTGCTGATTACTTGCTTATAGCTATTTCGCTAAACAAATCGAATTAAACCGCAAACAAAATGCCTTCACCAAGTTACTCGATAGCCAATCTTCATATTACCCATAAATTTATTGAAAACAACCAAAGCAACGTTATTTTAATAGGCTGAAAGTAAACGGGCCACCGCTTTATCATATTCGACATCGTTTTTATTAGTTTACGTAGCAGGTTACTCGATCGGATTTTTTTTTACTGCTAACCTTTGTTTCACGAAGGGTTTAATATGAGATAAGCGTCCCGCTGTAATCCTATCAATTATTTTTCATGCGAAACAAATTTATGATCGGTTGTGTTTGTTTTTTCGTCGTTGAAAGTAAAATTTGGTACATTATCAATATTATCATTTTTTTCACATCTAATAATCCGAGATTAAATGTAAATGTTGCCAAGAATTAGTGTTGGAAGCTTAGTATTGCTTTTAGGAATATCTATAACGCATAATATTTCATTAAGTCTATATATATACTAAGAAATCTTATGTACTATCATATAACTGTAATTTGGAGTAGAGATCTTTGGAGGAGGCCTTTGTCCAGCAGAGGGCGTGTATACGCTGATGATGATATAATCGTAAAAGTGTAGTTTAATAATAAGCCTTTAAACGATTTTATGATTAAGTTATAAATATGGCCCTAATTGATATAGATCGAACCATAGTCGTAAGAGACGACTTAACACAACTTAGTAAGTGATGCGGGATATTTGCATGACATTATTTTGTATGTTTTCAGTTTTATTAACTATTATACTCAAATATTTATTTCGATATAAATGATCAAAATGTTTGTATTAATAGAAATGTTACGATGAAAAAGTAAAGCATCATTCATTTGAACTTAAACGATTTCTGCATTCTCTAATATCCTGGTATAATATGTAAGTTGTAACAATCGATAGTAATTTCGCTAAATTTTAAAAAATCTGTCATCTTAAAGTCTTCACTATATATAGCTCCATAATCGAACTAAGAATTCACAAGGCAAAAGATGCAGTTATTCATCATCATCATGAGGAGCCTTCTGCAATGTGAAGATTGAGATTTATTGACATTTTATTCAACACTTCAAATAAAACAGTAATTACACAAAGGCCAGCTAGCTGTTTTGAAAAACCCATCTACTATATAAACTTCATCGCACATGGTCCTGGATTCGAACCATGGACCTCGGGGTCATAGTCAGTAAAATTCAAATTTAATTAAAATTCAACCTAATTTTCTGTTACAGGTAAAGAGTATCATTAATCAGAATCAATTTAATTTGAAACTTTACACACCACCTGAAAAATGTCGATCGTTAATCTTACACTGGTATTATATAAAGGCTTGGGTTTGGGAATGTATGTCCAGTTGTGGACTACAATAGGCTGAAATGATGATGATGATTATTACCTTTTACCAGGTGGTAGGTCTCTGTTGCCGGAGACCGTCTGGGTGGGTACCACTGCAGCTCCTATTTCATTCCGCCAAATAGTAGTGTGCAAACATTACTGTGTTCCGCTTTGAAGGGCGTTGTAGCTTGTGTAATTACTGGGGTAACGAGACTTAACACCTTATGTCTCAAGGCGACGAGCGCAATGTGGTGCAGTGTGTACCATCTTAACTAGAGCCGCGTTGTCATGGGCAAGCGTATCACTTACCATCAGGTGAACGTCTTGCTCGTCTCGTCGCATAGTAGTATAAAAAAAATTACATAAATGTGTTTTTGTTAGAGTATTTACTTATTAACTTTCAAACAAATGTACATTATTAATTGCCTACAATCTAAGCTACACTATAAGAATGATTACATTAGTATCTAGAGTCTACGTTTTTTTAAAGCAAAACTTGCGATTTTACCTAAATAACGACAAACAGGCAAACGTTTCCTATTTATGATTTAATTTGTATCGTTTCCGATATCAATTTCTCTCAACGGAGATTATTCAGCATGACTTCAATATTTGTTTTTCTCTATTCAGCTGAAGGTATAGTCCAATATAATCCGAATGTATAACCCGTAGGCGAAAAAAAAAGGCAAAATTTCAAGCCGGCTGTGTGCTGGAGGCAAGGAAGCTGGAGGAAAGGAATTTTTAATATCCTCGAATATTTTCAATACAGCGGCCTCCATGTCAACCAGCGTGTAACCACGCTTAGGAAAGAATAATATTGGTCTTTATTCTCTCGGGGTTTCAGTCGAGTAAAGTTTGATTTACGGAATGGTAATTTGGAAATTAATATTCGGGGGGTTCAGCCGCAACTTTGATTTTTGGGCAGCGTCCGCGGATAGGGTCCCATGATTTATTTATAAGAAACTTTTGTCGGTAGAGTTCCGCGGGTCACAATGGGATTTCGGACAATAAAACAATTCGCAAAGTTTCGCAAATCGCTTACCCCACTGATGGGTTTCTAAATCTTTTACGTAATCGGGCTTTGATTGAGATTTTATTAAACTCAAATTTAGAATCTGATACAATTAATTCATTATTAATTGAAGCATTGACAAGTTATTTTACAATTTTTAGTTAGGCTTTGTCAAATTGCTGGGTTAAACTTTCATATTTATCTTCGTGTTTCTATCATTTAATTAGTTTTTAGTTTTAGTTTAGTTAGATTTATTTAATTAGTTCTTGTTAATAACAGACTCTCTTTTAACTTAAATAATACGTTTCTATTTTTATCTAAAATGAGTCTCTAGATGGTAAAGCGTGGTCGCATAGAATGTAAGAGTATATGTCATATGTTGATAAATGGAATTCTGCAATGCTTCGAATACTGCAATGGCAACGGAATCATCAGGATGTCAGCTATCGCATCACGGAGATATACATCATTTTTTTTTTGTACTACTATGTGACGAGACGAGCAAGACGTTCACCTGATGGTAAGTGATACGCTTGCCCGTGACAACGTGCTGCAAGTTAAGATGGTATACACTGCACCACATTGCGCTCGTCGCCTGAGACATAAGGTGTTAAGTCTCGTTACCCAAGTAATTACACTAGCTACAGCGACCTTCAAACTGGAAAACAGTAATGTTTGCACACTACTATTTGGCGGTTGAAATAGGAGCTGCGGTGGTACCCATCCAGACGGTCTCCGGCAACAGAGACCTACCACAACAGATAGATCCGGTCAACATATAAATTATTCATAATTATCCCGTTCATGACTTTTAAAAAATGTATGAGTTTTTAATAATTTTCACATTCGCAGAGTGCCGTGGTCGGATCCCGGGTGACGCTCCCCTGTCGCGTCGAAGGGAAAGTCGGCCAACTGCAGTGGACCAAGGACGACTTCGGTCTTGGAACACACCGGCACCTGACCGGCTACGACCGATACAAGATGGTCGGCAGTGATGAAGAAGGTAAATGAACACATTATTAATTAATTGCAATTAATTTATTATATACCACAGCGCTTGCTTATCTTATAACATAGTCAATAGTTTAAAAACGATTCCAGGAGCGTTAAAAAGTGCCCAGTCTCTTCAATGTCTTGTTTGGGAAAACAATCAGATTGATATTTTTTAATTTAAAGTATAAATAACAAGTTTTTGGTATGAAATACACTATGAAAAGATATACAATGTATATCAAGACGATCGTCACCAAAAAAAAAAAAAATGTCTGTCTTGTTCGGAATCCCTTTAAGATATTAATTTATTTATGACGAAGATCTCTTTACTCTTACGATATATAAAACGTCTGTTTACATTGCTTGAGAAAAAATATAAAATATTATGTTATGAAAACTTTTTTCTATATTAATGACGGATAGCCATTATAAATTACTAACAATAAGTTAAACGCAAAAATGTTAGTTGTCAAGTTTGCCGAGAGATGGCGCTGTATTATTTATAATCGAGAAAGAGAAGAAAGAGTTATGGTTGTGTTGCTTTTGAAATACTTAAAGTCTATTCCGTATAGACAGTAATTTTTATCTAAACGTAATTGACAGAGAGAATGGTTAAGACTTAAAAATGAAAATAAACAGTGCTAATTTTATCGAATTACGCTTTACTAGTTCATGACAAGAAAAAAATTCTCAGATCCTCAGTGTGATGTTAAGCAAATATGTAAATAAAATTATTAATTAATCAAGGTAAGTTTACGCTAAAATTATATAAGGAGTCAAACAGAGAAGGAGCGGATAAAGGAAAATCTAAAATTTATTCCTTAAAACTAAAATAAGCAAGGCGTGAATATTCTGTATCAAGACTCTTAGCTCTCTTAACTATGTTGACTCGGTGCGCTTCTTGTTAAAGATAGGAATTATAGTTTAATATAATTAATTTATCTTCTTAGCTGAGCTTAGTAAAAACACAAACTCCACTAGAAAAATATCATGCTTTAAAACTTTTCTCTTCATCGCAATTAAGCATCTACTAGTGTTAAGTGCAACATATTTTTTAAGAGTAAAATGATATTATTTATCATACTTAAACGATGATAGCTTGAATTGTAAATACGATAGAGCTACGTTTACAATTCTCACAGGCACAGGTTCGAATACCGCTGAATTTAACCAATAAAGTAAAACTTCATAAGGAACAGGTTCAAACAGTTTACGGAGACATGTAAACAACCCGCGGCAAGTGGACATTGTTCTGGAATATGTTATAACGAAGTCTCCAATCCCAGCAGTGGGAATTTTAAAAGTTGATGTGAACCAATCTTAACAAAACAACGAGAACAGGCTTGAAAGCACTTGGAATGGTAAGCCGTCTGTTAAAGGCACAATTGATTGAGACGTTATCTTCTCCGAGTTATCTAGAAGAATTCTTATCTTCAAATTGTCAACACGCTTATCGGCGGCGCACTTAAAATAAACAAAACTGTGACACTTATAAATGGGCCAATAATTCCTATCGAAGTTCGCCCACACGCGTTACATAAAGAAAATGGTAATGGAGTCCAATTTATTTGTAACGGAAACCGTTTACAATGTTAATCGCCGTCGTAAACGTCCAACAGAGGTATCGGAAAGAGTTAGAAGTTAGCTAAAAGTATAACATTTAAAGATTAAGTAAAATAATTTGATTAACATCAAAAAATCATTTGTGACAAGAACAAAACAAAATATTTGTAAGACTAAGTAACTAGTTTGATCATAAATTAAGATGCTTACACAACGTCACTGACGTTGTATTCATTAAGTTATTATGTGTTTAGTTTGTAGTTTATAAGTTTAATTCGTGTTATTTCATAGACCATTTAAATAAAACTTCGTAAAGTTCATATATTGCGTTTTAGGAACAGAAGTAAGTGTTGTGGTACCTTTCAGACATAGACCTCCTGCTAGGATGTTCACTGATCTTATTATGATCGCATCTCACTTGCTACCTCAAGTAGATTGTTGATTCATCTAGTAAAACAATCAGTCCTATGTTCTCTGACCATTTTTAGAAATATTTTAGGTTATGTATAAAGTTAAATTGAAATTGAAGAATGTTTTAATTAATTAATTTTGAGTTGTTTTGTTACAGGAGACTATTCCCTGGATATAAGAGAAGTCGCATTAGATGATGATGCGTCTTATCAATGCCAAGTCAGCTCCGGACCGAGGGGTGAGTGATTATATGATAACTAACTAACTAAACTTACTAACTTCTTACTGCACATAAGTATTTTACGGAATTTCGACAGTGCTATTTCCCAAAGAACCCACAGCCTATAAGAAAAGACTAGGTTCTTTCTTCAAGGTCTCCGAGTCTTGTGACAACGCAGCTCCAGATATTACGACTATCTTCGATGACGATCATCTTACCTTTAACTCAACCGTATGACAAACACATATTTTTTTGGGTTAAAGGTTAAACAAGCCGGAAAGATTACGCATGTGTAGTTATTATCCGGGTATCTATTACCTTATAAGATTAGAATATGCCGGAGTAGTCTAGGGGCTAATTTTCATGCTGGACACAAAGGCTCGATTCTCAGTGAAATTTTTTAATTTTGCTTTTCCCTTGTCCACAGTGCTAAGTTTCTCCTTTCATATATCCTTAACCGGAAGAGCTATAGACTTTTTATTTCGGATTTCTCGTCTTCTCATCATGTATTTCATTTTATCCTAAAAGAGTATCTATGTTGCTTTTCTGGTTTAATAGTTACAAGCGTTACGGATTATTTAAGTCAACGCATCAGTCTCTTTTACGCTGATGCAATCAGGTGATAGAGATTATAATGAAGTAAACACAGTTATAGTGTTTCATTCAAAACTAGTCGTACTTGATCTAAGTTGAACTGTCGGTATATATAACTTGTCTATATTGTTTTTATTATTTAAAGGATCCTAAATTATTTAACTAGTACCCATTAATAATCTTTGTCATTGTAGGTATACAATTTTGATACTCTTATCCTTCTTCCTTCAGCTCTTGTTTCTTTAAGCAGCCGTAGAGTTAGCGAAATATAGTGTCACTTGAATAAAACATGTTCCAACATGAAAATGACGTTCAAAGTAAAATAATCTGACTTCTCTTACTACGATATTCCTTTGAGTGTAGCACAGGGTACACGTTAGCTTGTGCCCCCGGGGATGTACAGACGTACACAAATATTTACTTGCATACGTTATATGTATTATAAATGTATTTAATCCAGTATTATTATACGGTAACATAAAAAGAATCAAAGGAATGCATGAATAATATTATTGGTAAGTTTTTTGTTGGAGACCGTCTAGGTACTACCGTTGCTCCAGTTTCTGCCAAACAGTAGTATGCAAACATTACTATGTTGAAGTTTGGTGGGTGTTGATTGTAGCTGTGAAATTATTAAGGTAAAGAGTTATTGGACAGCTGCATCATTTACCATCAGGTAAACTCCTTGCTCATCCTGTTAAATTTAGAAAAATTAAAGAAGGAAGGGCTCTCACCAAGACTTCTCTAGTTCTTATACAAGGTGGGCCAAAAGTAATCACCCTATTGGAAGTCCAAATTGAATCACCAAATTGTGGCGTCCATTTGGTCGATATCATCTTCTCGACTTAACCAATAAAATTCTAAAGGTTCAAATAAACATAATCAAAAAACAGAATCAAAGTTTTTCATTTAGGAAAAAGTTAGAGTCAAACAACATCGGACGACTTCTCTTGGCCCACCTTGTACACACATAACCGGAAAATAACTATGATGTTATGACAAAAAGTTTACAAGATGAGAGTATCTGATCAGGTGGATTTGAAAAGACTAAATAACCACATAATGTTATTCCGGGGTCGAACCGGAGACCAAAGTGCCACACAGGCAGTTAAACAGTGTATAACTATTAGAAAAAAGTTTAATACCTCCAGTCCCATGCCACTAATTTCTCGCAACTAGAACCCAGTCCCTTAATGGTATTGTTTTTTGTCTCCGAGTTTATTTTGGGGGGGTTTATATTTAGATAACGTATGCGGGGATCGTTAGGGATGTAATGGACGATCGGTTAGATTTATCGTATTAGTTTAGTCAGTCCCGTACAAAAATTATTGTTACAGACAAGCGGAAAGTGACGTAAATAACTTTGTTTTAAAGGGTTCAGAAATTTTGGAGTTTGATCGATAGCGTATTAGATTCTAGATTTTACTTAACTATATTTCCAAACAGATTTTAATTAAACAAAACATATTATTGCTTAGATTATTTGAAAAATATTTGTAATGTCTTTCTGTTGTCTCCATCGTTATCGTCATCATCATCGTCATCTTCGTCTTCGTCGTCATCATCATCATCATCAACCGATAGATACTCATTGTTAGACATAGCTTTACTCTAAAGGTCACTGCTCACAAGGTCTACACTGCCCTCAATCAGCGGTTTCAAAACATACATGTAATTTTTATAACCTATCACCATTTTTATTTGACGGAAGTTACATAACCTTGACGGTTTTAGGACGCGTTTATTTTGACACTCTTTAACCGAAAACTAAAGCTCAGTATCTAACCTAATCCTGTTGCAACGCTGTACCAAAATCTAAGCTTGAAGTAAACACTGAACTCTCATTTCATTCTTCATTAATTTTTAATACTCTCTCAGTGATAACTTCACTGAGAGCGAAATGCAGCAGCTGTTCATAAGCTTTTTAATTAAAGAGATCACAATAAAGGATAAGTACTGTGCTGTCAGGGTTCTAACCTAGAAAAGAAGTGTAAGATAACTTTCGCGTCAGCCCTGTAACTTCTGTTAATTACGGCGTTTGTAGTTGGGGGAGAGGTGACTCCATAAATAGGATGAGTTAAGTTAAACTTGGAAAATAAAATGTGGCGGATCGTCGCTGAAGTGTTTGCGAGTGAAATAATTTCATTTACTTAACATTACGTTAAGAGAAACTTTCATGTTAAATCTGGCAATGAGATCGTTTGTTTTTAATGAGACCTGGGATTGAAAAAACGAAAATAGGCGGAAAAACCTGAAATCATATTTATCTCAAACGATATTTATGTGATGCTTTGTTTTGTGTATGACTTTTTTTAATTTTTATGTAAATGATCTTATAATACTTTTTCTGGAATCATAAATCAGGTGTTTTCCGCAGATAAATATTTAGTTAGACATTTTTATTTTTATCTTTGTGGGAGGCCTTTGTCCAGCAGTGAGTGTCTACAAACTGATGATTATGATGCTTTTTTTTTTATTTTGTATAGATTAGTGCTTGACTACGATCCCACCTGATGGTAAGCGGCGATGTAATCTAGGTGGTAAAGCGCACTAGTCTAAAATGCTGAAGGAATCCTGATATTGTAAACGAAATCATATCTGAATTATTAAATTGCTACTAAGATATTATATCTAGAGTAAGAAGTTCTCAAACCAAAGCGTAGTTTCTTTTTAATTTCTTCTATGCCCACTCGTAAATTGTGACTGAGATGATTCTTCTTTTGTTTAGGAAAAGCTATCAACTCCGACTAAAGAAAAAGTTACAGCAATTTATTGTCTTAGCACTTAATATTAAGAGAAACTATTTTTTGTTTTATAGTTTATGCGTCAATATTCAATTTAATAAATATCTATGTACTAAACTTTGAGAACCTGTGAATTACCACCAATTTTATTTAAATAAAAGTAAAAAGTCACGAAGCGAAGTCCAACCTTTAGTTTAATAATGACACACAATCAGTGAAGGAAGCCATGAAAAACTCCATGCAATATTCCAATGAAACCCGAGCTTTGAAACCCGAAATATGACAAGGGGGAGTGACGGGGTAGGTGCTATCGCTACAAACGAGATAGTGGCACCCTTTGGGGTCGTTACAATTCTGAATAATTCAAACATCAATTTGGTAGACATAGACCTGCTAGTTGAAGGTTTACACTGTGTAAACTGTACCTTGTGTCTTACAAATGTATCGTATTCATTCTTACAATCTAACGATATGCAAATACGATTTTTTCAAAGAAAAACATAATGTCGTTCTCATTTATAAATAATCAATTAATTATTAAAAAAGTGTAGGTAGTTCTAAATATTACAAAGAAAAGATTCTCGGCGAGCTCAGACACGACACTCCGTCCAGTGTAGACTTCCGCTTTATCATATTGTTGTTATTGCGGTTTTTATTTGTTTAACGATGTGTACAAAAACACTGTACATTTGTCAAATACAAATATACAGTTTTAACACAAGTTAGTAAAACAACGACAAGATTAATTCTCGATAATAGTTAATATAAACTTCGACTTTTCGACTGGTGTTGCCGGAGACCGTCTGGATGGGTACCACCGCAGCTCCTATTTCATCCGCCAAATAGTAGTGTGCAAACATTACTGTGTTCCGGTTTGAAGGGCGCTGTAGCTAGTGTAATTACTTGGGTAACGAGACTTAACACCTTTTGTCTCAAGGCGACGAGCGCAATGTGGTGCAGTGTGTACCATCTTAACTAGCATCACGTTGTCATGGGCAAGCGTATCACTTACCATCAGGTGAACGTCTTGCTCGTCTCGTCGCACAGTAGTATAAAAAAAAACAATTGCTGAAAGCTATAACAAACATGGGTATAATTGAAAAGAATTGTAAAAAAAATTCCCGAAAATGAAGTTCAAGTATGACTCAACAAGCGATATACGAAATTCAATTTTTTTTGTAATAACTTTTGTAACTTTGTGATTTTTACGACCATTTTAACAATTATAATGGAAAAATTCTCAAAGGAATGTTATATAGACGATTAAATTTTTTGGTTCAAAATATCATATCCATACAATCAATTCGGCTGTGAAAAAGCTATTTTATCTTACTTTGACCTGAATTCTTTGATATTCGTTCGCCGTTCGTGTCTAATTCAAATTTTTCTATTTTGTTTGACATACAGAGGGAATCGTCTACCACGTTCCAATAAAGCTAGCTACGTCTTTATAGTACATTTGGCCGGTACGTGAGATGTATACAGAGTTATAAGGCGAACTGAAAGAAAGCTTCATTTCCGTTGCAATAAGAACTTTTCATCAGACAATCATACCACCAAATATACTCACATATGCAAACATACTCATTTAATTTAATATCGAAATACAATCTAATAATTTATCTTCTATTCATTATACTTCTATGAATAGCTTAAAGCAGAAAATGCTATTTGATGTAAAAGTACCTTGTGAACAAAACATTAGATCGGTAAACAGCTAGAAAATGTATATCACATCTAGTTACCTCGCTCTTATAATAAAACCTATAATAAAATATAGATAAATAAATATATTAGTCTTTATTCTACTGGTAGTTTTAAGTGATGAAAACTACTGGTTTTTTATTCATTTATTATTTAAAGTTAACGAAAGTTAAGACGTGTCTGCGATTTTTCTTTGTGATCTATCTTAGTCGCTTCGGGGCAGGACACAGACTTTACACCAGAACAAATCTTGTTGTAGGTCTAATATTTGACTTTTTATTTCATGCGATGATTGCTCACTTAAATTACTTGGGCTATGATAAGTTCACAGCCGGAACAAAAAAATGCTGTTGAGGGATTTGCGGATTTATGGTGAGAGATAATAGCTATTAATATGGGTTTGAAAAACCCAAAAACCAATAAAACAAAGCCAGTGGTTACTTACCATATTTTAAAATTTAGATAACTTAAATGTATTGGCTCTGTTGTATTGTTAAAGCAAATTATCACAACGTCTTTTAAATTCTATAAACCATTGAACATGAAAGCCTGAAAATGTGAAACAACTTGGTATATGAAATTTTCAGCGCCCGAGCCACTAGCAGCAGATTGCATTGGCTTAGGAAGTATCAGTGTTTATTCATAAAATGCAATAAGCTTTAGGAAACAGTTTTACCACTTGGTACAGCAAGGGAAAATCTTGAATTTATTTTTGTAACATGCTCCCGAAGAGCTTTGCTTTATAAACGTATTAACTTAAAAGGAAGTACTTACAAAATTTTACGATTCAAATTAAAAAGTATATATATATTAACTTCTGGATCTTCCTTATAGAGTATATTTGTATTATAGATCATTTATGCGGGTTGGATAATCGTAACGCAGTAAACACTTAAATAAAATCTAATAATTTCATTTTAACTGAGTAATATTCGCGTAAACAACAAAATTTGTTATACTAATCTTTAACTTTATAGTGATTTATAGGTTATAACATTTTAACGTAATTTTTAAGTTTTCGTACATACCTCGACAGATTGCTCCGTGTCGAATTTTTCTCACGGATATTTTTCACCTCCCTTGTGCAAATTATCGAGATAAGAAGTTACGGAACCCGGGGCACCTTAACTTTATTAGCAACTTTAATCTGAATTCCAAAGTCGTCTAAGCCCCGCATTGCTCGAAGCGGAATTATGAATCTCGAATCAATTCCTCGCTTGGAATTTTCAAATCGCAAGTTTCCTTTTCGCTATTAAACGGTATTTAGTAAAATACACATATATCTCTTACTCGGTTTAGGTTTTAATGCATTATAAATTTTAAATATTTAATATTACGGCTCGTAAAACCAACATCTAATGAAGCTAATTCATGAATATCTTAATTTCGGCAATCTAAACATCATGCTTTAAAAATCTTTATATAAAAATAAACAACTTTACAGTTATTGGAAATTCCATTCTGTGAGCAAATATTTACTTGCGATAGGAGTAACCTCTTTTTCAGGTTCGCTTACAAAATCAACAAGCTATTAAATTGGCATTACACTAAAAGAAAAAAGGAGAACAGCAATCAATATAATAGTTGTATTAAAGACATCTTAGCTTTAGATATCATAAGATACTAATCACATCCACAAAAAAAAATGCCTGTTTGCTAACAAAATACATTCAGCTCAAAGGTTTACGTTTAAGACTATGAAACTACTAAATAACTAACAATGATTCTCCTAAAAAGCATAAACATAGTATAATTTGTGTTTGTGTTCGTACATGTTATAAATAAAATTATAGTTATTAATACATATTTGGTTGCTCCAGAAATGTATCATTCGCGTGATGAATTGTATTGTAATCAATCATTTTTTCCCTTTTATTCAAGTTTTTCATTTTAAAAAAAATTTCAAATTTTGAATATTGCCTAGTATGTATCCATAACTGATAATTTTATTTCTTATTTTTTCTGAACAAAGAATGGTACATTAATCTCATTTATCATTGATTTATAGTTTTTAATATCTAAACATTTAATTAATATAATTTATTTGGCGAGCTTTAGGATAAATTTTCGTTTTACTTAATTTTTTTTTGCTATTTACGTGTACCTATATTTAAGTAATGCAGGTTGTGTCTCCATAGAGTTCAGATGCAAATTGTTTCTTACAATGTTTTATTTTATGTTCAATACTATTAAAATATTGTGTTATCTCTTTTGGGGAACTTACAATTATATAAATTACTTCTCTTCGAAAAATTGTTATTCTTCACATAACTTAATACGGCTCTATATATGATAGTAACTATGATGCGCGTGAGAGCCGTGATAGCCAGGTTTGAACGCCGGCCTTCCAATGCGAAGGTACCGGGTTCGAATCCGGCCTGTACCAATGAATTTTTCAATATATGTGAAGTTAGAATAAAACACCAACTAAAATCACCTGTTTTGACGGTGAAGGAAAACATCGTGAGGAAACCTGCATATCTAAGTCATTGACTGTCTGTGGTCGGACTAGTATGTGAAATTGAGAAGGCAATGGCAAACCACTCCATTATAACTGCCAAGAGAGTCGTCGTGTGTTTCAATTAAAAACATGATGACCACGACCCTCAGTCATGAGGAAATACGACTAAGAAGATCATGCGCAGTTGATCAAAAACCTGCAATTGTTATGACAGTTATACTATTAGGTAAATTTGTGATCGCTGTACCTTCGAAGCAGCCACACGTCATCCGTCTGGGAATTTTATGTCTGAAATAGTTCACAAACTGTCTGACAACGCTACCGTTCTGAAATTTCACTCAGTCAGCGTTTACGACACCCTCGAGACGAGACAAGGCGGTGTGTTAGTTCACATCGCAACTATAACGTCAAACGACAATAATTATAATTTTACAGCTGCTGAGAATATTTAACTTGTTAAATATACTGAGAAATTATGTGTAAGTCAAAATTATTAAAGCAAGAGAAAAGGACACTGCATTCACACCTAGATGTGATGATGGTTTAGTGTTAAATAGTAAACAGCTACTATCTCTTACAAGAACAGAATCAAATCTATATCCACACAAATCTTTCTTATTGCGAGTTTGCGCGTATTTTAGAGGTCTTTCACAGATTAATAATTGACATCTGTATTACAGGTTTATATATTAAATTGGTATATAAAGAATAACAGTAACTATTTAGTTATAAACACATATTAATTATTAGTTTTACTGCGTCTACTATATGCTATAATGCTGATAGATGTCTGTGAGTAGAGATTATATACTTATATAAAGTTGACTTGTGTACTGTGTAGTAAACACTGTACAGTTGATACTATATATAAAGAAATGAGCTTTAATAATCTGACTCATAGGTATCATTGACGGAACAGAGCAATGCTCTTCTATCAGTTAGATTGACAATGTTTGTAGTAACTAGTAAAGCAGAGATAAGTAACAAATGAAATGATATAGATTTAGAATAGACAATTTGTAAAATCATTGGAACAAGGTAGACGAAGAGTAGGATTAAAAATACAACGTAGTAAATTAGAATAAGGTATACTTATAAAGAATAGGTAAAGAAATATTGTATATGTAATAAAGAGTCATGAATTAGAATAACACGGAAGACCGAAAAAATTAAGGTTTAAAAAAACTATTATACTACTATCAAAACTATGCCGCTTAAGCGATATAGGAAATGAATGAATCGAAAACTTCCGTGTTTTTTTCATAAAATATAAGACCCATAAGCCACCTTTAACATGTTTTAATTTATTCACGAGGTTAGATTGTTGAATTGATTAAAATCGTTCGTCAACTAACCCGAAGCAGTAGCTTAGAAAATTTTCAATTTTATAGTGATACGGCCGAGGGGAAACAAACTAGCGCAAACTTCCTACCGCAACAGCGTTGTTTGTCTTTCACGTTTGGCGCAAGTGTAAATATATATGTTTGCCGGAAAAGAGTGAAACGACCACCTCCGGTTAGGTTCTATTTGTAAAGTTAAAAATAACTTTAGTTTTAAACGTAACTTTTCGTACTAACATATTTGTTTACTCTGTGAATTATCACTACGAATCTGGTTTCCGGAGTTGCTAAAACTAAGTTTGTCAACGCATCAAAAATCTTAGACGCTTTTAATGGCAACAGAACTGAAGAACGTAATAAGTTTAGTTGGTTTAATATACAAATAATAATGAATAGGATCTAGATGTAGAAAATAGAACTGATAAACTTTCTATACTGGCAATACTTCCTCTCCGTTGATGTAGATGTCACCGCATACTCAATTTGTACAAGTTTATCTTTATTTACTTTAATAATATGAACACGTCTTTTTTTACTATACAAAGCCATTTGGAGTGGAAATCTTTAGGGGAGGCCTTTGTCCAGCAGTGGGCGTCTATAGGCTGATGATACATTGAATAAAGATATAGTAAAAACAAACATATGTACAAAACAACAAAAAGTGGTGAATGCTTTGGTTTGAAGGGCAGCTAGCGATGAACTGTGTAATAAGTAAAAATGTATATCTTTGTAAACATTCTAATTACAGTCTCATTGTTAGTGACCAAAATTTTCCTTATGAAAGTTATTTTATGTTATAAACAATATGAAATTATAGAAGATGAGAAATGATGAGTCTGTGGTTAATAGTTTATTAAACGTGCGCTTATAACTATCTATTAGTTTATAAGCTGCTAACTTATGCTGCGTCAAATGCAATATTTACTTATATTCATGGACCAGAACAAGATGAATTTAAACAGCAGAGTACTAAGTTAAACAGCGGAAAGTTTTAGTTTAGAAACAGTGTCACAACTATCGTGTTTGCTCTGCGGCTTATTCCGCCGGCGCGATGGGAACTTTGTACATTTTATTTGGTTCGTTAAAGTGATTAACAAACGAATAAACGGACCCTCAAATTATATACATAAATAATCCACTTAATGTTCTCACTACTAGTACTAGTGCCTTCACAAATAAGACCATCAAATTACACGAACATAGACAAATACTGATTGGAGAATTCACTTATTTATTTATTTAGTACTTACATGTTGGTTGCATCACGAAACATATCTAATTGGGGATTGAACCCGCGATCATCAAATCGTATACTCGTATAAAAACTGAAACACCACTAGTAAAGAAATTACTTATGGCCTAACCTTAAATTATCAATCATCATTCAATTCATTTGTCCCATAAAAACCCCACGGTAATCGGCCTCAAAGTATTCTACAAATGTCACAATGTTTTGGTTTGAAGGAGGCTGTAGCTAGTGACGTGAGTAAAGGGACTTCTTGTGTCTTAGTAAAGGTCTACAAAAGGGTGCAGTAATAATGTTTTTCCCCAAAGCTGAATCAGCGTACAGGTTATTTTACTTACTGGACACGGTGGATTTTCAAGCTATCTGCAACGGTTCAAATGTAAAGACTCGCCCATGTGTGTTTGTGATTCTGAAACAGAAGAAGACATAAAACATTTATTAGTAGAATGTGCAAAATATAGTGCAAAAAGAATAAACTTAGAAATAAGCAGAAGAGTAAAAATTAAAAAAAAGAGTCTTAATGAAAGAATAAAAAAAAATAAGAGACAAGTTTATAAACTTTTTTGTAGAAATAGGAAAAGATGAGATAAATAGAAATAAGTTTGGGTAATAGGTATATATTAATGTATAGTAGTCATATATCTCATATATATATTGAGTTAGCATGTAAAAACAATTAAATTACAAATGATATAGTTTTAAACATAACACAGTGATAAAAGAAGAGATCTACAAAGTCCGTACATCGCAAAAAAAAGTCTCCGACTTGTATACCATGGCGGTGAACACATTAAAAAAAGGTGCAGTATAAACATTCCAACTAGTATTTCATTATAAGCAATTATATTGCTACTGTGAGGACCTAGGTATAAGGCCCTGCTCCTCTTCCCCGAAGTCTCTGATAAACGTTAGTGTATTCGACAGGTTTGTTAAATATACCTTCATCCGTTCACGGTAGGAAGTTAAAAATTCATCAACCCCGTCCAATATTTGACATGAAACAAATAAAAATAACTTCAATATGAAAAATGAAAAAGTCCCACCATAACAAAAACGCAAAACAGTCAAACCTTTTTCGAGCTGCAAATGTCCGCTGGAAGGATTTCCATTTTCAATCCTATGACGTTAAACCAAACAGCGAGTATTAAAAAAGCTCCCAACCGCCGCCATTCAATATCTGAATAAACGAACATTGAGTGAAATTCAAAAATATGCAATGCTTAACTTTTATCCAACAAAAATAAAACAGAATAGCAGCCCAATGATGAAATCAGTGGCAGCAAAAATTAAAAGAATTAAAACGTTAATCGCTTTAAAGAAAGCAAATGATGATTCTAATGATGATGATGATGATGAATACTAAGAGCTTGATATTCTTACTGCTGAGATTCGGAATCTTCTATCACAAGGAGAGATCATTTATCTACCAATATCACCAAGTGCAGTTTGGCTTATTCACAATCATATGAAAGCTCTTTTTCTTGGAACATATTGGTTTCCTATATCGGAAATTAAGGCTCATCAGGGATCGAACCGGCGCCACCTCGATTCGAATAGCTCATACAAACTGAGCTATCATCATTTGGTGCTGAATAAAATATAACATCACGGCACTTCTAAATCTTTCAATTATATCTCTATAGTCTAGACTGATAACTTTGCAATTTTTTCTCACGATTTGCATTCTGTTAGATCAGATGATTATTTAAAGAAGTCTTTACATTTTATAATATTTTAAGAGAACCTTAAGTTAGTTACCTTAGAGAATTTAATGGTTTATAAATAGTTATCAAAATAGTTTGAATATTAATGTTAAAAGTTACAGCTTTGTTAGTACCTATACAAATTCATTAACTAATACAGAAGTATTTGTTAAGCATTCTAAATTAACGCCTTTATCTTCTAGAATTTTATCTTCTTGCGAAACATATTATAATCAAAACATAATTTAAATATCTCATAACTTCGGAGCTCTGTCTTAACCGAAAAGCTTTTTTACCCTTAAATAACATTTAGGAAGATAGACAATGCCTTTCGTGTCTAGACATTAATTTTATCGTCTAACGAACTTTGGACATAAGATTATAATAATCGCCCACCCTTAAGGCACTTTTGACCGCGAAACTGTGAACTTGAGTCATCTATTTAATACGAATTAATCTATTTGACAAATGACAAACTTTACTCCCGAGATGAAACCTTGCGGTAACCGTCCTCGGGCTCTATTTACGCAGAGCCTGCGATCAACCTGTTACCGTTAGATAAACTATTAAATCAACTAACAGTTAAAACTTAAACCAACTGTAACTTCGCACCTTAATCGTGCCAATTGTCTGTAACATTCGGCTGTTTGTAATGTATTTGATATAACATTTATAATGTTCTCGCTTTATGTTAACAGGCAAGCTTTTAGTTTGGATTTAGCGTTGTAATGAAATTATCCGGCGAGTTAGTTCTGCGGTTCCAGTGCGCCGGTTGATAGTAAAATATGAGGGAATTTCATTGAACAGTATTTAACATAAATTGTGCAGACCGCATGCCGAAAGTTTAGATGATAATATCGTGTATATAGTTAAATCGTGTTCGGGACTAATGTTTGATGTTAGACTCAATTTACATTTCGATTCAGAAAATGAGATATTGCAAACTGGACGTTCATTCGATTGTTAGTGATAACCATCCATAACAACCTAGCCTTGAGACCGAGATAAGTCTAATTACCCCGGTAATAATACTAGATACCACCCTTCAAACCAGAATACAATACTTGCATTTTACCACTTGAGACGGACTTTCAATTAAAAAGTACGATTAAATAAGTTTGTTATAAAAATATGTTCCATAAATATTATGTAGTATTCAAATTGGTATAAAATAAAACAACTCTAAAAACTTGTTTACAATGTCAAGTACTCTGTTAAAATTCTAAAGCATATTAGTTTTATAGCTTACAGTTGAGCTATAGAACTAATATGTAACAAGTAAACGGAAGTGCTGGAATGGCGACCTCGCACAGGAAAGCGCAGCGTTGGCAGACCTCCCACTAGGTGGACAGACGATATAAAAAGAATAGCTGGGAGTCACTGGACTCAAACCGCACAGGACCGTATTTTGTGGAACAAATTGCAAGAGACCTATGTCCAGCAGTGGACGTCATGATGATGATGAAACGGAACTCTTTATAGTACAAGTCAAAAACGTAGATCATTCAATTTTCCTATGTTAATATTGTTTAAGAGTTTCTGATATTCATTATGTAATATTGAAAAAGACTTTTGTTATGTTTACTTTTATTCTATCAATTAGTATAACTTCTTACCTTTTATGGATTGTTTCACTTCATCTCTTTTTGATTTAGATTGTTGACGACGCTACAGAACCATTCATCCCTTTGCTTATGTTCTCTTGCATACTAGTTCACTTACCATTTTGAGTTGTCAGATAAATAAAGTTGTCTTATTGTTCCCACTACTGAGACTCGGGGCTTTCTCAACGATTTCACCAGGCCCAGTGTAAGTTACTTTAATATCACACGTCTACAAAAGCTGCTGTTTTAATAACATGATTTTCTCACGATGTTTTTCTTCAACAGAAGCTCAAAGTTTAATAGGGATAGAACCTGCACCTCTTTGAGGCTTACAGCATGTATGATCGTCTTACAAACTAAACTAACACGGCTTTGAATTCGATATAATAAACTTAAAGATAATTTAAGAAACGAAGCCGAACTATAATAAATAATTCCAGTACAAACTTGTTCAAGTAAATCGAATGTACAGTTAGGGTAAGTCGATATAAATCGATGTTCTAATTAAGGTAAGCGGTTACCAGTTTGTCCGTTGATGACTTGCCTGACGAGATATTATGCTAATAAGACTAGCACCGCCGCCGTGTCGTGGTCACCATTCATAGTAATATAGATAATGAATCTTTCGAATAGAGCAACAGTAATGTTGGAAACGTTCGTATATCCTTTCTAGCTATAAACAGATTTGCAATTAAAACTTACTTAATCATGATATTCAACGTTGAAACGACTGTGCTATACACTGCACCACATTGTGCTCATCGCTTTAAGACATTAGATGTAAGTATTGTTATCCCAGCAGTTTACTAGTTATTAACCTCCTTCAAACCGGAAAGCAGTAATTTTTCTACACTGCTGTTTGAATTAAATAGACGATACAGTACCTACTAGATTTGTGACTAGTAAATTATTACGTAATGTTTAAAATTTGGTAAATAATTATCAATAGATAATGTGTAAGTAGGTACTAGAATTAAATTATATTTTGTTTGTAGATAATAAAAGAGAATTGAAGAGGTCTTGAGTGTTAATTCAACAGCACCAACAGTTAAAAAATTAGACAATGTAGCAAAAAGAAAATTGATAATGTGAAAGTATTAATAGAATTCCTAATTCACTTTAAGAAGTCCATACAAATGTTATTCGAACAATGTTACGGTTAGAGCAAATTGTGTTACGTTTTCGTGTTACTAAATTCGGCAATTCCTTACGAAATCAATTTTGTATACTCTAAAGTTGGACGAGGGGTGAAAAAAAAAATGTTTACGAACTTTTTCAATCAATGGCGTTCTTTGCGGAAAGAGGATTTACAGTCGCAACCGCAAATTGATATTCGAAAATAAATCCTGGAATTTCTTTAAGGAGTGCCACATTTCGATGGGTATCGGAACACATCTAATCATAATAAATTTTCTTATTTAGCGTTTCCTTACATCCGTAATAAGGGTAAGTTCACATGAGGCAAATACGAAAAGAACTAGATCTGAAACAGAATTCAATGCAGTGTAAAAAATAAACAGAAACTAGAAAAATACTGATCTTGTGGTTAAGTGTTCTAGAAGCAGATAAAAAGAATAATTTTCTAGTTTTTCATTTTCTACCTTATTATCATTAGATGCCATATGCACTGGTGGTAAGTCTCTGTTGCCGGAGACCGTCTAGGTACCACCGCAGCTCCTATTTCAACCGACAAACAGTAGTGTGCGAACATTACTGTGTTCCGGTTTGAAGGGTGTAAGCTAGTGAAATTATTGGGGCAACGAGATTTAACATCTCATGTTTTAAGGCGACAAGCGCAATGTGATGCAGTGTATACCATCTTAACTAGCGGCACGTTGTTATGCAAGCGTATCACTTACCACCAGGTGAACGTCTCGTCACGTCGCTTCGTTGAATAAAAAGTTGAAATCTGCTGTTAAGTTGGATTTAGTCAAACTTTTTAATTCGAAATAAATATATCGTGTCCATTTTCTTGCTCCATTGCCCTTCTCGAATCAAGAAACTTGTTTTCGTGAATAAATTTCGCAACAGGAGCTACAAAATTAGCCTTAACTTCTTTTTCTAACATTAATAACAAAACAACAACACAACAATAACAAACCACATAACAAGTGTATGAATGTCAAGAATTATCAAGTTTTGTGTCAGGTTGTTCTTGTTGTTTGCAAATGTGCAGGACCATATGTTAATAATTCACTTCCATTGATACATTGATGCATCTGGGGCGCGCTGCCGTTAGACTTCTAACACAGAGGTCCCTACTTTGATTTAAATGTTGTGCAAATTAGTTGACGGTAGAGTTTTTTCGAGCCCACCTTACTAATTACCATCTTCATATTGTATCGTATTCCGGCTACAAACTTATGAGAAAAAACCATTGTGGATAAACACTAAATGTTGGAATAGCTTACTACAGCACTCTCTATCTCTCTTCCCAGCCAATATCCCATATGGTGGTGTGATCAGCTTTCTTCTCCACTTCGCCTTGTCCTCGTCATCGTCCTCAGTCACTTGGCTCTCTAGTACATCTCTTGACACTACATAAGCTAACAAATTCATTCTGATTTCTTTTTCAACCAACTCTTCAATTAATTTGTAGATCCATAGAACGTCCAGTTGTTTGTACAATCGTTATATGATTTGTAACACTGGTATTAACTTCAAAATATTTATCAAACCCGTAAACTTTCCTCGGGATGAGATCCGAATAATTAAAAGAACCGGATCAAAACTCAGATTTTAGTTTACCGACCTTTGGTTGAATACGCAGACGGTCGCGTCCGGTGATTTAATGTTTGTACTATTTATGATCAAGCTTTCGGCTCCTGGTTATACTTTATGTAAATTGTGGACATATTTAATTTTAATTTACACCTACTATACTGATTAGAAACTGGTAATCTTTCTCTTTATCGACAAAAGATTACTTATTATATTAATTTAAATGACAAGTGAGAAGATGGTGAAGTGAATGATCAAGCTGGCATGTGTTATAAACTAGAACATATCAATGTTGTAATGAGAGTAGATTTACAAAATATGAGGTGGTAGGTGGGTCCGAAAGATACTTCTCCCATCTTTCTACCACATGTGGCGCGAAATTGATTTAAAGAGCTTTTATTTTACGAACATATGAGCAGTTCAAGGCAACTGGTGCTACCTTATATGCCTGCGTAAATGATACCCTGTTACGTCAGTACATTTCAGCTTCTTAACAACTTCAGGTTTATCTCTTTCATATACAACATTTCATTCAGTCAGAAACATGCTAATATTTGCATATTGTATCTGCAGATACAGCCCACATCTAACCTGATAGATCAGCTGCCAAAACTGCACAGACACAAGAACCTATAGTACACCGTTATCACTTATATTAAAATACTAAATTTATGAAATTGTTGTAGGTGAACCACCAATCAGATCAAGATATGCCCAACTGACAGTCCTCGTACCTCCAGAGCCTCCGAAGATACTTCAAGGACCTACCTTACAGGCGATAGAAGATCAAGAAATTGATTTAGAATGTATTTCTATAGGCGGAAAACCGGCTGCCGAGGTAAGTTTTATTAAATTTCAAATTTTAGAGCAATTTGGTTAAGTTTGTTTCTTAAAGAGTTTATCCTTACGAATTAATATTCATAACTGAATCTGCATTCTTGTATCAATAATATTCAGTGACATGACGTTAGTTCTTTAGATATAATAATAAAAACCTATGTTTAACTGACAAGGCGCTTCATACGCTGTCGCTAGGTTTGAGATTAGTAACATTCAATTTCACAAGCCCACAAAAATAAGTTTGATAGAAATAGCAGATCATTCAATTAACTAACAAAATGTGATATAGTAGGCGTTTTTGATGAGTTTTCAAATGTAAAAGAAGCAATATTAATTATAGTTTCAGATAACTATAAAGATTACTAATGAATAGACACGGATCGCGCTGTAAATTGTAATTTAGAAACAAATTAAATGGGACCCCGTGTTATCAGCGGACCGCACTTTGTAACAGCATTTTATTAATACCATTTACATGGTCGATTAGGTGACCATTAATAAAGTTGTAATAAATTCAACTATTGACACTAATTATGTAGTGGCGGTTCAATTAATTGTGTTTATCTATTCGGAGTAAGCCGGCAAACAATTGCTCCGTTTCGGTAGCTGGAAGCTTCAGTTTACAATGATAATGACGGTTTACGAGCTCTCATTAACCACTGAATGCCTGAGGATTCTTGCAAAGCATTAAGTTCTTAATGGACCATGTGTTTCTCTAATCGCTGGCTCTGCGGTAATGAAATGAAAACTATATGCAATACTGTACAGAGGAAATGCGGTTAACTGAACTACTTCCCGTGTTAACGCTGAATAGTTTAAATTTTTATGAGTTTACAACATTTAGGTCATACTATCACAAGACTGATCAGCATCGCGGAAGTCTGTTGGCTGCTTATGATGATGATAGGATAATCAAAGAGTTCCAATACTTTATGTTCAGTAATCGCAAATAACAATTGATGAATTAAACCGATACTTTTGATAAATGTAAAATATGCAAGCTTCATAAAAACAAGAAAATCGTAACATTCTTCATAAATGTAACTAGTGGTTTACGGATATATAAGCGGTATTAAACATTTGATTTGTTTTTATTGAAGCAGTAGATTTAGGAATAAGCCAGGTGGGATCGAAAGAACCCTGTTCTAGTTCTACAACACAGCTCCCGGATCAAACCACTACACCAATATGTTAATTCTCTAGATAGACAACGACAATTTTTTATAGGTTTAAAGTCTAGTTAAAATTTTATAGCTTAATTGTATTTGTTTTTTCATAAACTGACGGAAATTTTAGTTTATTTAAGGTTTAAGATATTTTTATTCTCAAAAAGTTTTACAATAATTCACTTACACGAGAATTTAAACAATGTTTATTTACAATGCGTACATGTATAAGGTAGTTAGTTATAACAAAACAAAAATATTAATTCTAGGCTACCGTCTATCGGACGCGACCATAGATGGCTAATGGTCAACTACCTTAAAGAATCATCAAAACAAATACTTACTACTCTAAAACTTAATCTTTTTTTAGGTACATTGGTATTATTAGTAACGAATTACATTTTATTAATAATGAATTTGTTTGTGTAGTGTTTGACGATGAAAATAATTTTCAGATAACGTGGGTTGATCACGACGGTGGTGTTTTAACCCAAGGCGTCACGTATACCGTGGAGCAGATGTCTGACGGAAGGAGATTCACCGCACAGTAAGTAATCTTAATGCTGCAACCCTTTGAGGAAGTTTTATTCGACGATAGCCAAAAGGTTCCCGCTGAAGAATATTTCGTGGCACATCGCTTGGGTACGCCGCATGAATAATTAATTCGGATCCGAATTAAGGATTCCCTTGGAGATTTTTTTCCTTCTTTAATGTTACACCACAATCCTTGGTTCGAGCCACAAGAATAGTTAACATATGAACAGTAACAAAATTGTTATATTACTACAGCCGGCTTTTTTACCGTTCTAAGTTTGCCAACATTACTTTCTTCCGGTTTCAAGGTAGCCAGTGCAATTACTGGGGTAACGAGACATCACTTATGATAAGGTGAACGACATTTTTATCTCGTTACTTCGTTGAATAAAAAATATGCTGTACATATTACTAAACCGCACTAACAAAAACTTTCCAGAAATATGACTAGCTGTTGATCCCTTTATATCGGAACACAGTTTAATTCGGTATACTCGTAAACGGTCGCTGCAGTAGTTAGTTAATTGCTTATTACAAAGAAAATGTATTAAGCTTATACAGAATGTGAATTTCTAACTTAAGTTGGCTTATGTTAAAGATATTTTTATAATTAGCCGATAATGTTTTTTCCTAGATCCGTCCTACACCTCCGTCCAAGAAGAAGCCATCACAACCAGACATTCACGTGCCAAGCACAAAACACAGCAGATCGCGCGTACAGAGCTGCTAGTATTAAATTACAGGTAAGTGTTACTAAAAAGGTTAAATTAAACTTTCGGTTAAGGTATTCCGAAAAGTAAATCTAGGTTTGGAAATACTTTAGATACATTATTATCAAAAAATTTAAAACATTTTTTTTTCTATATCTTGTGTATGTAAACTTTGTATCCCAATATTTGTATGTATAGTTCAATATTAGCAAAATTTAGTTCAACTTTTATACGATAGATGTCGCTAAAATAAATTTGCGTTTCTACAGTAACTTTGCAATGGATTCCATTTAAGAATCAATTGGTTTTACTTTATTATTTACATGTCAAAAAGATTGCCGTTAATAATGGCGCAACCTACGTAAATTTTGGGAATTGTTGATGGATTCTGGTTTCTTTAGATCTATTTTTACTGTATTGAGGTTTCGAAAAAATAATTTTATTCGTTACATTCTGGGACTAACATTTATTAATGCAAATAAGAAATCATTATAAGAATCTTGAAAGCCGAATTTTCTAAGTAGTCAAAATAGAACTACACTGTATTTCAGAATCATTATTACGTAAGAAATTTACTTTTATCTTTTCTTATGGTTTCTTTTTCTATTTTATACTTTCATACATATCAAAGACATAATTTAGTTACTATATATATACTTCTATACACATAAGTACCAATGTGTATTTTTATCATAACGCTAGCATATTTTTAACTTTTGTTCTTTTGTAATTTTTATAAACCGTCGCTGACCTAAGACAAACTTGTAAGGGATGCTTTTTATCATTTAGTGCATATAATATACTAAGTATTGTACATTGAGGTATTTTGTATAAATCAACAAATTCGTAAGTATCGACTCGATAAGCTCCATTTTAATCTATTAAAAGATTATTAATAAATACCGAAAGTTTAAAAATTCGTTGAGCTTTATTAGTATTTAAGAAAAAAATAACATAGTCATTGTTTCTTGTTAACTTTCCCGTAAAGTGTTGTGATTGTGAGTGTTAATCAATAGGCTGTAATGATTCTATTAGTTCTTAAAGAAAATGTATTTTAAACAGCCATAATTAGATTAATTGTTTTCACGTATATTTTAAATAATAATATAACTATTTCTAAGGATTACAATCATATCAACTGATCGATCACCACTACTGGATATATATATTGTCTTGCGCTGTTTGTGTCTTAATATACCTAAAGGTTAGTCAAGACTGCGCTCTTCATTGCAAGTTCAATTATAGAACTATATTTTAGTTTCAGTTATACAAAAGTATAACTAAATTTGATTTCGAGCCGAAAACACCTGAAATCGCCAACCCGATCTCCGCCGATAAGCAATTCGTTAAGAGGAAGGCATCAGCTGAAATCATTTTCGATTTACGTTATCAAACTTCGCCTGTAATCGGGCACGGCCACTTTATTTCCATAACTGGTGGGGTGGTTTTCAGACGCTCCTAAAAATGAGATAATTTGCTACGCCGATTAAACTGGCATTTATTTAAGGTTTTATAGCCTAAGTTTCCCCGGGCGCCTATTTCGCTTGCATAATTTTTATATTAAATGTAGATACGGCCGGAAGAAATGAGATTCGTACTTATGTCTGATGATATCGTCCGCGGGATTGCGTTATTTTTGTTTACGAAAGAGCAGATGATAAATTCACAATTGTATGCGCGACGATTACATTTTTAGTTCTTTTGGTAAAGTTATAAAAATGCGAATCAAAGTTTCCATAAACTTACAAAATAAACTTTAACGTGTTGCTCACTTAAAAGTTTAAACTAATACTGACTTTATAATAATAATTTTATGTTTTTCTACAGCTTGATATCCGCTAGTATATGTACCCGACGGAGCAAATTTTTTATTGTAGTCTCAAATCAAAATCAATCAGTCAGGTAATGAATGTTATTACAACAATTACGTTTATGAAAACCCATAGAAATGAAAGCTCCCCCCACCTTCAACTCGACTTGTACACATAAATTACCCCTAAAGCCGAGCCACCAATAAACGGATATAAAGAAAGCAGGAAAGTAACGAAATAAAGAAACAGAAGGTAGAAAAACCTCGCCGCAATTTTTGTACGTCGCTGGAAAATTCGCCAATTCGGCTCCCCGAAGCGTCCACTATCGGTTGACCCCTCAGACAAACACGCAGACACGCGGCTTATTAGTGAGCTGTCTGTCAGGGGAGGCTCAAGTAACAGCGGTTGAATTTTTATACTGGTAAAGTGAAAATAAGAGGGCTGTAAGGTTCTAATTTTCGTGACGACGTTCACGGAGTGTCAGCGAATCCTAACAGCAAAGCAAAGGGAGACGCGCTAAATACGCGATTTTTTTTTTACGTCAACAGCTTCTTTGAATTTAATTAATGAGGCAAGTTATAATGTATCAAAGGAGTTTTTAATACGCCGATCTTTAATAACGGCGCAAAGTAAACGTTGTTAAAAGATCGGATCAACTTTGAGTCTAATTTTATAATCTGTTAATGAACTCTGTGTTCATCAGTATTATATTTAAAAGGTTTTATTTATGTTCAAATCTTCTCAATTTATTTAAGGCAATTTTCCTCCTTTGTATCTCTTTACTTTAGTAATTATATTATCAGAAACTATAGATTAAAGTTAAGTTAAGGATTTGCTAAGTAAATGGGGAGTAAGTAGACTGCGGTTGTGTTCCGAATGGAGGTTCCGTTACCTCTTTAAACGATAGACGACCTCTGAAGAGTTTTAGTGACTAAAAATCTATATACATAACCTAGACTTTATTCTAGAAGGTCTATCTTTCGAAATATATACGCTCCATTACCTAAAACTTGTTTTTTTTAATATCTTTTAGATACATACTATAAAGGTGTTAACAAAAACCTTGGTCTTGATTTGGCTCCCTTCTAAGACAAGGCTTTGAATCCCACTTGTGGGAATATGAAGAAGGTTGTTCCTTTGTCTTTAGTTATTGGTCTAATTTTTTCGGATAACATTCTCAAACTATTTTTGTTTTGATAGATCGATAAAGCGTTTCTTCTTACAGTAGGTTATACAGTGCATAAGTTATTTCAACTTTCTCCTACTAGATGGCGTTGCACGTTATTACAATGTGCGATGATTTAGTGGTAAAATTTTACATACAGGATTAAGTATTTCGTTTTAGATATATTCTCGGTATGACGTCTCTGATTGTTTGATTTCTTCGTCTTCAGAGGGCGCACGTTAGTCCATGGTTTACCATTGAACCGAATGTATAGTAAATTATATAAATATTGTAGAGGATTTATGTACTTTTCAGGCGTTTGTGTCCCTGGTTGGATTACCGAGAGTTGTTCTTATACTGTAAATTAATTTCAATAAGCAACTGTCCATTGCTCATCGTTTCCTCAACGGAAGCACTAAAAATATGAAACGTCTCGCAATTACTTGTAAGCTCTTCGCCGTCTTTACGACTCGTACCCTCCTCCGGCCCTCCCTAATTGCTTACACAGGCCGTTAAAAGCACACCTCTGCCCTCTTAAAAATCGTTACATTAAAGCGAATATATTTGAAAGTATAATGGGGGTGGGGACTTAAGGAACTTAACAATGGTTTTTTTCTGCACGACCCTTACAAACACTTAGGTGCTTTACACCCATTACTTGATATTTAAGTTGCCGCTAGTTTTCAAGTGATATTTAAAATATTTTTTAACGTGTTCGATTTTACAAAAGATTTTTTATCAATGGTAAACCAAAGTAGAACTTAAATTCACTTGGTTTTAAGTGCAAAGAGGTCATGGATAAAGCGCGAATACAGCTCTTATGTTAGCTAGAACAAAGCAAGGGTAGCAGTTAAATGTTTATTGGTTAGTCTCTATTGCTGGAAACTGTGCAAACATTACTGCATACCAGTTAGACGGGTAGCAACGGTAACTTGAAAAGCGACAAATACAATGTTTACTGGTTTCAGGTCTCTGTTGCTGACTGTCTAGTTACCATCGCGGCGACTTTCTGCCGTCAAACAGTAATATGCAAACGTTACTGTTTACTGTACAGCGCTGTAGCTAATGAAATTACTGGGGTAACGAGACTTAATAAAGTCTCAAGACGACGATTGCAATATGGTATAGTGTATACCATCTTAACTAGCGGCATGTTATGGGCAGTATCACTTACCATCAGGTGAACGCTCATCTCATCGGTTTATAGATCAATGAAAAAAAATAAGTGTTGTGTATATTCTGTCCCAACTAATATCACGTGCTTTGACGGTGAAGGAAAACATCGTGAGGAAACCTGCATATCTATGCCATGATCAGTGGTCAGACTAGTATGTGAAATGGAGAAGGCAATGGCAACACCACTCCATTATAACTGACAAGAGAGTCGTCGTGTTTCAATAAAAACGTGATGACCACGACCCTCAGTCATGAGGAAATACGACTTAGAAGAAGAAGAAATTCTGTTAACAATCACGTAAAATAAGTGAAAGTATCGTCGCGTCGAATAAAGCAATATAAACTGCTAAGTTTGTATCAAATGTTGTATCATATACACTTTCGAAAGTCTATCTCAGTTCGACGGTGCCACTTTGCTGCTATAATTCGCTTGCATTTTACGGCTTCGTCTAGACTCGAAGCTTCATTGGACACGGGGTAATGTAACCCTAGCTGGTGTACGACCTGAACACTGCCACATTTTCAATTACACTCTAATACCTAAAAAGGGAAAGACTTCATCAATAGGGTGCGAGGAATATATAACAAAAGATTCACTTAAAATAAAAGACAAGAAAAAGCTCAAATAGTAAGCGTAAGCTTTGTCATATTGAGCTTTATTTTTACTAAGTAAATTCTATAACTACAACGCCATTCAAAGCATACAAAATTAATAATTTCTTACTAATACCATTTCATAGTTACAAGACACTCAACATTTTTTTGATATTGCGTAAACATTTTAACTAAAACCACATAAAAATTTTCGTATTGTTAAGCCTCGTTACCCCAGTAATTTCATTAGCTACAACGCCCTTCAAAGAGTAATGTTAGCACACTACTGTTTTGCGGTAGAAATAGGAGCTGCGGTGGTACCTAGACGGTCTCCGGCAACAGAGTAACAGTAGCAACCAGTAAATTTATAAAGTTACGTTTTTTAACCGCAGATGAAAAAAGAGGTTAGTAAACTATCGTCCTATGACGGTCGAACACAAAAGAGTGCGTCGCATGAAAAATTTCAACATAAAAAGTAAATGCACTTTGCATTTTTATGGTGATGCGTTCAATGGTATTAGAGTTTAACGAAACATAAATTTTTATGCGACTCATAACAGGAAAGAATGCACAAAATTTTTTGATATCACCATCGTCACATTTATGGGCAGTATTTATTCCATTGTGTTGGCACAAGTGGTAGCATCTTACACCACGTGACTTTGGTGGTAATTTTATTAGCTACAGCGCCCTTCATACCGAAATCCTGATTTCATTTCAAAAATCCTGATTTTTTTAATAGTTGAAATAGGCGCTGCGGTGGTACCCACCTAGGTAGTTTCCGGCAATAATGATCTACCACCAGTAAAAGTCTTGTCTACCGCAACTTCACTAGCTACAGCGTCCTTCAAACCTAAACCAGGAATTTTTGGTGATTGAAATAGGCGCTGTCGTGGTACCCACCTAGACGGTCTCCGACAATAGTGATTAAACACTAGCAAAAGTCTTGTCTACCGTAACTTCACTAGCTACAGCGTCTTTCAAACCGAAACCAGGATTTTTTGGCGGTTGAAATAGGCGCTGCAGTGGTACCCACCTAGACAGTCTTCAGCAATAATGATCTACCACCAGTAAAAGTCTTGTCTACCGTAACTTCACTAGCTACAGCGTCCTTCAAACCTAAACCAGGATTTTTTGGTGGTTGAAATAGGCGCTGCGGTGGTACCCACCTAGATAGTCTCCGACAATAATTATCTACCACCAGTAAAATTCTTGTCTACCGTAACTTCTCTAGCTACAGCGTCCTTCAAACCGATACCAGGATTTTTTGGCGGTTGAAATGGGCGCTGCGGTGGTACCCACCTAGATGGTCTCCTGCAATAATTATCTACCACCAGTAAAAGTCTTGTCTACCGCAACTTCACTAGCTACAGCGCCCTTCAAACCGAAACCAGGATTTTTCGGCGGTTGAAATAGGCACTGCGGTGGTACCACCTAGATGGTCTCCTGCAATAATTATCTACCACCAGTAAAATTCTTGTCTACCGTAACTTCTCTAGCTACAGCGTCCTTCAAACCGATACCAGGATTTTTTGGTGGTTGAAATGGGCGCTGCGGTGGTACCCACCTAGATAGTCTCCGGCAATAATGATCTACCACCAGTAAAATTCTTGTCTACCGTAACTTCTCTAGCTACAGCGTCCTTCAAACCGATACCAGGATTTTTTGGCGGTTGAAATGGGCGCTGCGGTGGTACCCACCTAGATGGTCTCCTGCAATAATTATCTACCACCAGTAAAAGTCTTGTCTACCGCAACTTCACTAGCTACAGCGTCCTTCAAACCTAAACCAGGATTTTTCGGCGGTTGAAATAGGCACTGCGGTGGTACCACCTAGATGGTCTCCTGCAATAATTATCTACCACCAGTAAAATTCTTGTCTACCGTAACTTCTCTAGCTACAGCGTCCTTCAAACCGATACCAGGATTTTTTGGTGGTTGAAATGGGCGCTGCGGTGGTACCCACCTAGATAGTCTCCGGCAATAATGATCTACCACCAGTAAAATTCTTGTCTACCGTAACTTCTCTAGCTACAGCGTCCTTCAAACCGATACCAGGATTTTTTGGCGGTTGAAATGGGCGCTGCGGTGGTACCCACCTAGATGGTCTCCTGCAATAATTATCTACCACCAGTAAAATTCTTGTCTACCGTAACTTCTCTAGCTACAGCGTCCTTCAAACCTAAACCAGGATTTTTCGGCGGTTGAAATAGGCACTGCGGTGGTACCCACCTAGGCGGTCTCCGGCAATAATGATCTACCACCAATAAAAGTCTTGTCTACCGTATTTTCACTGGTTACAGCGTCCTTCAAACCTAAACCAGGATTGTTGGGTGGTTGAAAAAGGCGTTGCGGTGGTACCCACCTAGATAGTCTCCGACAATAATGATTAAACACTAGCAAAAGTCTTGTCTACCGTAACTTCACTAGCTACAGCGTCTTTCAAACCGAAACCAGGATTTTTTGGCGGTTGAAATAGGCGCTGCAGTGGTACCCACCTAAACAGTCTTCAGCAATAATGATCTACCACCAGTAAAAGTCTTGTCTACCGCAACTTCACTAGCTACAGCATCCTTCAAGCTGAAACCAGGAATTTTTGGTGATTGAAATAGGCGCTGTCGTGGTACCCACCTAGACAGTCTTCAGCAATAATGATCTACCACCAGTAAAAGTTTTGTCTACCGTAACATCTCTAGCTACAGTGTCCTTCAAACCTAAACCAGGACTTTTGTCTCGGAAAAGACCTACCATCTACACATTAATGGAGAAAATTCGACCTTAATACTCTAAAACGAAATTACTTATCTCAGACAATACTTAACGTAATATCTGCGGGTAAACAGTTGTCCCGGGGGGGTGAATCCGGCGTCGCGTTTGTCCCGGTTAAAAAGGGGGGAAGAAACAAGGGGGTGTTTCTCTCGGTACATTGCAACTTTTACCTACATTTATATTATTTCTAGCGCTTTCTTTGCACCGCCGTCGCCGCTTGTACTAACGTCAAAAAATAATTCTGACCCTATTTTTTCTGCTGATAGTTGTTGTTGCTAGACATCTCCGTCCGTTGTTCTAGATTCTTCTGTACTGACTGTGTGGACTAGTCTTATTGGTTATTACCTACCTACTATTAGTTACTGGTGGTAGGTCTCTGTTGCCGGAGACCGTCTGGATGGGTACCACCGCAGCTCCTATTTCAGCCGCCAAATAGTAGTGTGCAAACATTACTGTGTTCCGGTTTGAAGGGCGCTGTAGCTAGTGTAATTACTGGGGTAACGAGACTTAACACCTCATGTCTCACGACGAGCGCAATGTGGTGCAGTGTGTACCATCTTAACTAGCGCCACGTTGTCATGGGCAAGCGTATCACTTACCATCAGGTTAACGTATTGCTCGTCTCGTCGCGTAGTAGTAAAAAAAATTGATAGGCTCTCAAGATATTTGACTTTAATTTCATGCGGTCTTAGGACTAAGGCTATTAATGGGTTAACATGATTATCCAGATTACTATGTCTGTCAATGAGAAATGTAGCTATGTTCGAATAGAAGTCTACTACCATTTTAACATTACAGCATGTGGTCACTAAATCCATTTACCGACATATGTATAAAAAGGTTTAGCTTCTCAACAAAGGCAATTAATACTTTTGACATTTATTACGTATCCATTTTTACGTATTTTGTGGAATACATTACAAGAGACCTATGTCCAGCAGTGGACGTCCATCGGTTGAAATGATGATGATGATGATGATGATATATCCAAGTTTCTTTTCATCAAATATTAAATAAACAAATTAATTGTTACTTTATTAATCCTTTTACCTACACGAACTTAGAAGAAAATATATAATTAAATAAAATAACAAATTTAATCTTTTATATCTTTAATGTTTCAAATAACAATTTTTCTAAAACCTACCCGGTTTCTTAAATTCTTATCATAATAAAAATACCTAAAAACATATTTAAGTTAATTAACACAATTTCAAAAGAAGCTTTTCATCAGAAGCCGACATTGGAAAAAACTAATTTTCGGCGTTTTTCTTTTCTCTTTATAATAAGGATCTTAGTATAATTGTCCTTGAGACGATTATTGCTCTTTTCTGCGAGCTGAAGTCTGAATTTATGAATATTAAAGGACCTTAAGGCTTTTGCGAAACCGTTTTTGATCTAATACCCCAACGAATATTTGAAGACTAGTTTTAGGTCCCTTAGAGGTCACTGTGGTCTGGCCTCTGTGTTTCCTAACATCTAATCTACCATGAATTAAAACTTGTCTTTGTTGATTTATGAAATTTGTTTATTTTTATCTAGTGTATATATTCTATGTTGTGTCAAACTAAACTTTCTAATTCCAAATTACTAAAGCAGACCTTACAAGATTCTTTTTGGCTTTTACATTTATGTATGTATATTAAACCTCCTTTCTGATTTAAGTACTAATATATAATGTTTGATATATATTGTTTGTATTTTCATTATCTTATTTACTAAGTTACACTGCACGATATTTTTATTCTATTCAATAACATTTCATCCCAGTCTTCTAGCGTTTTCTTTTCTTTTAAAAAAATGTGTCTGATCTAAATATTTAAAATATAATTAAGTCCTTCATCCAGTTTTAAGGATAAACAGAAAGATAAAAGGGAGGCGGCTCATTAATAATTTCTTTCAGGTGCAATACGCTCCGAGGGTGAGAATTTTTGTCAAGTCCGGTGTTAAGAACGGCAGGATACAGGAGGGTGATACTTTGGTTTTGGGTATGTTCTTTGGTGATTTTATTTAGTATAAACGTCATCATCATTATCACTTCAGCATATTAATATCCACTGAGCATAAATAGACAACACTCTTTTAACATATTTTTATTAGTAAATTTTTGCTCTGCTCAAATAGAAAACTCGCGAGACCTATGTTTACAATAATCATACAACTACTTGATTATTATTAATTTTGTTAAAAAATATGGATTAATAATATTCTCACAATTTGGATTACACTTGAAGAAAATTTATACAATTATTAACTAGATATTATTGTGAAATACACTCCCGGACACATCTATCGGCCCACCTAGTGTTTAAAGTTTTAACGGTCCCCAGCTTAAAGTAAATGTTAGGTGGAGCAATAAGTTTTAATGCAGTTTTAAAGCTGATTTATTGGTCAACCCTTAGGTAAGTTTTTTTTTTAATTTCGAATTCAGGATTATGGAAAAAAGAAAACGAAAATTCGAGTCTGTTCATTGTTTTCAACGACCCAGGAATGGAGAAAACTTTTTTATTTCGCACAAGTGGGATATTTTTTTGATGTGTCCGATTATTGGTTCCATAAAAAGGCAAATCTAAACTTAGAGCCAGTTTTGACCAAAAAATATGGATAGTCGGCCTGAAATTGTCGCCCAAGCTGTAGCACTTCTACCGGTCAAATCAATTCGAAATTACAAAAAATATTAAAAAAAGACACACTCAAAGGTTGACCGATAAATCAGCTTTAAAACTGCATTAAAACTTTTTGCTTCACCTAACATTTATTTTTAGCTAGGGTCCGTCAAAACTTTAAACACTAGGTGGTGAGCCGATAGTTGTGTCCGGGAGTATATAACAGTACAATAGTAGGTAGATATTTATTCTCGATTCATTCCAGTTTCTTACAAGTCTATAGAATAACTATTCTTCTAACAAAGTGTTTGTAGCCTCAATTATTTTTCTCAATATCTAACACACAGAAACCCAAAAAGAGTACTTGATATATTTATTAAATTGAAATCTTTGAAAGTGAATAACTACGCGTTTTAAGAATTGAAGAGGCCCAAGTTCGATCCCCTCTCATCTTGAGCTTTGCAAATGTTTCATAAACAACAGTTTTTAAGAATACACTTGGCTCATCCCATCCCCCAAAAAACCCCCCCCAAAGAGAAAAAAAACCCGCCCCCCAAAAAACACCCCGGGGGTAGAACAAAAATCCCCAAGGAATTAGAAAGAAAAAATCATTGTATATAATTAAATTGGCTGCTTAAGTTATTTTGTTTTATAAGAGACCTTATTATGATAATAGCTTTTAAGTTAAAAGAACCACGTTGTTACGGGCAAACATATCACTTACAAGTTATTTTTGTTTCAGGTTGCCAAGCAACGGCCAACCCTGCCAACCTTACGTACAAGTGGTTCGTGAATAATGACCAGATGATTGGGAATGTTAATAATGAGATAGTAAGTTTTTTTTTATACTACTATGCGACGAGACGAGCAAGACGTTCACCTGATGGTAAGTGATATGCTTGCCCATGACAACGCGGTGCTAGTTAAGATGGTACACACTGCACCACATCGCGCTCATCGCCTTGAGACTTAAGGTGTTAAGTCTCGTTACCCAAGTAATTACACTAGCTACAGCGCCCTTCAAACCGGAACACAGTAATGTTAGCACAGTACTATTTGGCGGTTGCAATAGGAGCTGCGGTGGTACCCACCCACCCAGACGGTCTCCGGCAACAGAGACCTACCACCTGGTATAGTATTATGATACATGTAGTTTTAAGTGTTAAGTAACCAATTATACATAACTGTATATGTATATATAAATTTTAATACTTCTTGAAGATTTATTAATGATTAATTTGAAGTGTTTACTTAACACTTAAAACTTTTACGAAAATGTTATTCTTTTTAAGGATGCTTATAAAATTGGGATAAGCTAAGTCAATTAAGTAATGACGTTATGCGTACTTATAAAGATATAATTAGTATATTTATACTGCACGAGAGCTTGTAGTCTTGAGACATAAGATGGTTAGTGTCATCACTGAAGTATTTACACTAATACTTGATTTGAATCTAGTTCGGTGATATAAATTTGGAATTAATGAAATTCAAAAATAGTACTGGTGGTAGGTCTCTGTTTCAGGTGACTGTCTAGGTACCACCGCAGTTCTTATTTAAACCGCCAAGTAGTAGTGTTAACATTACTGAGTTCCAGTTTGAAGCGCTGTAAGCTAGTGAAAGTACTGCGGTAACAAGACTTAACAACTTAAGTATTATTGCGATGAGCGCAATGTGGTGCAGTGTATACCTACTTAACTAGCAGCACTTTATGGGCAAGCGAAGAATGAGCTTTTTAATCTTGTTATCAAAGTTCAGAGTTTCCTTCAGGTTAGGTTATATGATTCGCTACGCCATTTTCATTTTGCATGCTACATTTGCATGTTTTGCGGACCCACTGGAATATTCCCAGCGGTGGACAGCTTTCGTATTTCATCTTGGCGCACCCAGCAGCTGCTGTATGCATTTTGCATTAACCGCGCCGCGTTCAGTTGATACGTACGGCGGCTAAATAAATTGTACCTGAATTATGCGAGCCGGATGTCCTGTTACCTATCCTTTAAGTTCTGTTGCTACAAACATTTTAGTCTGGTAGGTCTCTGTTGCTAGGGACTGTTTAAGTGATTATACTCTTCTTCCAAGTCGTATTTCCTCATAATTGAGGATTGTTGTCATCATGTGTAATGAAATACACGACGACTTAGTCAGTTATAATGGAGTGGTGTTGCTATTGCTTCTCCATTCCACATACTAGTGCGAGCACGGATGCTCATGACATAGATATGCAGGTTTCCTCACGATGTTTAACTTCACCGTCAGAGCACGTGATATTAGTTGGTGTTATACTAACTGCACATAAATTGAAAACTTCATTGGTACAAGCCGGATTCGAACCCGGTACGTACAGAGTGGAAGGCCGGCGTTCAAACCACTATTCTATCACTCCAAATTTTACTTTGTTTGTATGGCGTTGTAGCTAGTGAAATTACTGGAGTAACGAGACTTAAAATCTAGTCTCAAAAATAAACTAAACGAAGATATAAGTTACGTTCACTTGATAATAAGTGATACGCCATATAGTTATTGTAAACAAGTTAAAATTGTTTAAGTTTTTTAAGTTGCTAAGCTTATTGCTTTAAGAAGTAACTCGTTTATAGTTCACTAAGTACGACATCTGTCAAACCGGAACACAGTAATATTTTCATACTAATGTTTGTCTGCAAACATAGTTTTTGGCTGTAAATTTTTATAAACTTTTCTGTGGCAATTATTTTAATTAGTCATGTAAATATTTATTTAAGTATATATATAAATGATTGAATGATAGAGACAATGACACTCATCTCACCGGTGGTAGGTCTCTGTTGCCGGAGACCGTCTGGGTGGGTACCACCGCAGTTCCTATTTCAACTGCCAAGTAGTAGTGTAAACATTACTGAGTTCCAGTTTGAAGGGCGCTGTAGCTAGTGTAATTACTGGGGTAACGACACTTAATACCTTATGTCTCACGACGAGCGCAATGTGGTGCAGTGTGTACCATATTAACCAGCACCACGTTGTCATGGGCAAGCGTATCACTTACCATCAGGTGAACGTCTCGCTCGTCTCGTCGCATAGTAGTATAAAAAAATTACATATTTTTAATGTTTTCTTTTCCAAGATATGTTTCCTATTTTTTTATTTGACGAAGAATTGAGCCTTCCTGCTAACCAAAGTGGTTAGTTAGGATGATATACACTGCACTTTATTGTGCTTATCGCTTGACAAATGTTAGGTCACGTTACTCCAGTAATTTCACTAGCTACAACATCTTCCAAACGTTTTAAGTTTACAAGGTTACAGTAGAAAACATATTTCATTAAGTTATGTAAAACATTTTATATACCAAAAGCGATACGTATACGAACTAACAAGTTTCGGATGCGAAATTGTCAATAAGCTTCCGTTTGCCAATACTTGGTACGGTTACTTCCACATGTTTATGGTCGTGTGCCGGTGTGGTTGCGTCATAAAGTGTATGTTGCAGGTGATGGCGAACGTTTCGCGGAAGTACAACGAGGCGACGGTAAAGTGCGAGGTGCGCAACGTTGTCGGGAATAGCGCTGATTCGAAGACATTGGAAGTCGCCTGTAAGTATCCAGCTCACTGTATATATCCACTATACCCCACTTGTATGTCTTTCTTTTTTTAATCTTGTACCACCTTGGTGATATTGGGCCAAGGATTCGTTTACAATTTTTCTTTATTTCTAAATTATATTAACTATCATTCATTCTTCTTCTTACATTCCTATTCTCTTTGTCATTCATCATCTCTTATACCGTTTTAAATTAAACTATTTCCTTTCACTCCATACCATTTCTTTCTATACTTCGCGTTTATGAGTGTGGCACATTCCTTCTTTATTAAAATTTTACACTTTTTGTTTCTTATTCTGTGTAAATTTTTCTTATTCTATTCTTATTTCTATTTACAAATCCATTTCCTTACTATCTAATATCACAATTTCCCTTTTCTTACTCTACTTAACTATCTTATCACATTTCTCTACGTTTTATTTTCATCAGTTGTACTACCTTATTATAAACCCCACTTGTATATCGTGATAATATAATCGTAAATAATATCTCTTGGTCACCGTGTGGCACCGGTGAAAGAATAGTGCCACCCCATCTCGTCCTGTGGGTGTCGTAAGAAACGACGAAGGGAATAGGGTCGTATGGTAGCGAAATGCCCGACGGCATCCACTTCTCCACCCAACGTCAGATCGAAACACCTAACAAAATGCCTCTCCTATTTAATAACTTATACAAATTCTATACTCCCGGACACATCTATCCGCCCACCTAGTGTTTAAAAGTTTTAACGATGTCTAGCTAAAAATAAATGTTAGGCGGAGCAATAAGCTTTAATGCATTTAAAACTGATTTTTTGGTAAACCTTTGTGTATGTTTTTTTTTTAATTTTGAATTGAGGATTATGAAAAAAACAAAAATTCGAGTCTGTTCATTGTTTTCACCGACCCAGGAATGGAGAAAACTTTTTTATTTCGCACAAGTTGGCTTTTTTTTTTATGTGTCCGATTATTGGTTCCGTAAAAAGGCAAATCTAAACTTAGAGCCAGTTTTGACCAAAAAATATGGATACTCTGCCTGAAATTGTCGCCCAAGTTGTAAAACTTATGCCAGCCAAATAAATTCGAAATTACAAAAAAAAATAAAAAAAAACATACATAAGGGTTGACCAATAAATCAGCTTCAAAACTGCATTGAAACCTATTGCTCCACCTAACATTTATTTTTAACTAGACTCCATCGAAACTTTAAACACTGGGTGGTGGGCCGATAGATGTGTCCGGGAGTATATTTACTTATGACTACGTAAATTACTCAGGTACATATACCAACTTTTCACACTGAACTTTATTCATCCCATTACTACTAAAAATAATCTAACCTTACTTACACCAAGCACTATTTATTTACCCAGCTCAATTATCAAATTCTCTATAACGAATTGCACACACTATTTAAATCCAAATTCAAGCCAAACCCAACCCAAACCTTGTTTATATCTAAATAAAGTTGTATAGCCTCGTATCTATTAGCCGGGCTTTAAACTAAGTTAGATATAGCCGCGTATCCAACAGCGCCGATCTAAACTAACCAAAAAAAAAAAAAAAATGTCTTCCTGGTAATCGTGTTCAGTAACATCTGATGGGGGTATAAGTATTTTAGGCAGATTAACGGAGACAGAGGAGTGAAGAACGCTCTCCTTCTGGATGGCTCGATGACATTATAAGATGTGTCGTAAGAAGGATAAAAGAAAAAATGGAAAATTCTCCTCAATATGGAGTGACGATCTGGTGAAGATTGATAAGATGGGGAATTTTTTGAGATTTTTGGGGAGGATGATAATTATAACTCTTATTCAGCCATGTTAGATATATCCCTCTCTTATAAAATAACTTATAATATACAGTTGCGAAAGTTATCTTACACTTCTTTTCTAGATTAGAACCCTGACAGCACAGTGCTTATTCTTTATTGTGATCTCTTTAATTAAAAAAGCTTATGAACAGCTGCTGCATTTCGCTCCCGGTGAAGTTATCACTGAGAGAGTATTAAAAATAAATGAGGTTAGAATGAGAGAGGTGTTCGGTGTTTGCTTAAGGATTTGTTGTGTAGACGCGGTGATAGTTCAGATGTTGACCTTTGGTCTAAGAAATTGTAAGACGGGTTTGATTCCTTTTTAACGCGAAGAGTTTTTTAGAAATATCAGTTAAATGTTTTGAAGATATACGACATCCGCCAATCTGCACTTATATGGCGCGGTGAACGATATTCTTCTTTTCTTTTCAAGATGAATTCGTTGAAACAATAATTGATTTGACTTTCTGTTCTACTAAAGTTTCAAATATCAAATTTTTGTAAAGAATTATTTAACGTATTTCATCTTTATATTTTCTTCTTTGAAATTTGTGTAGAATTTATAATACAAAAAATAACCTTATTCACTTCACTTAATAAAAAACTTAGCAGCGCCATTGAAAATATTAAACTTTTTAGAAAATATTATAAAAGTGTATATTTAGAATAACTTTACGTTTGTAACGGTATTTCGTTTGCATGTTATAAAGAAGTACAACCTTTTGTTGAAAGCCTTTTATTGCTTTGTGTGGAATCTTAAATGTATTTGATGAATCCTTATGATATTTTTCGAGACTTCAATGGAGTACCAAATTTAATAAAATTCTATACAATGTATTATTTATATAAAATTGGTTATACTTTCTAGAAAATATATATATTTTTAAGGTTTTTATTAGTCGAAGTCTCTGTCTGTGTCTATGTGGATCTTGTAGCTAGTAAAATTATTAATTTAACTTAATTTCTTTTAAACTTAATATCTTGTATTTTAAGTATGTCATCTTAACTCCTAAATTTTTATGAATATCCTGTTACACTAAAAAACAAGTTTTTTCTGTTTAACTTACAAAGGTTACAAGTGAAAAAATTCTAAGAAATATTTCAATTTATTCTTTAAGCTTACACAAGATGATAGTGAATTTTAAACTTAGCTTATTTTGCAGATGGACCGAAGTTTAAAATTAAACCACAGAACGTGGAAGGTGATTCGGGATCGACGGCGACTATGAACTGCGTTGTTGACGGGCATCCGCAGCCGATGGTCACTTGGCTACGATACGAGAATGAGAGAGTAATTGTGAGTTTAGTTTATATTCTTCTTATAGACGAGAACAGTATATTCTCACTGTTTATTACACAATCAGAAAGGGGCGATCATTGGAAGAGGGCAGCAGCTTTTTCTGTGACCACTAAACCAACTTGACCAAGTCTATATTTAGCATTAGACAACTTCAGACTGAAATATTAATTATAAAGTATGTGAATAGAAGAATATATTGAATATGGTTTCATTTACTATAACCTATAAGATGACGAGAGATTTCATTGAAGCTGATAGGAATCCTTCAAAAGATATTGTTTATCCGGGATGTCTCTCTGATGGTAAGTAAGACGTGCTACCTATATAAATAGCTGTTTACACTACATTGTGCTATTCGCCGTAATGAATATTAACACAATGTATTTTCAAGATGTAGATTTTTCTAAAATAATTCAAGTAACGCTTTCATTGTCGTACAGAGAGTAGGAAAGTCTACTAATCTTACCGTGACAGTAACAAAGCAGTCGGCTGGTCAGTACTGGTGCAGAGCCAGCGTTGAAGGTTACCAGGATATAGAAGCAGCGGCCATGGTGTTTGTTAAAGGTGAGATTTCAATTATTACTCTCTTCACTTTTAAGTACATTATTAAAAAGTTTAATATTTATGTCTATTAATTTTTATCCATATAAGTTAACTCGTAAAAAGTTTAGCTCGCAGTAAACTTAAACTCGCCCGCATTAATCTTTTGTTTGTGTTTAATATTTAACTACGTCTACGAAGTTTTAAATAATAGACACATGAATATATAGATATTTGAATATATCATAAACAACGCATAATCTGTGATTAAAGCACTTCGTCTTTTTTGGTGAAATATCTTCATGATCTTTAATTATTTTTGGAAAAAGTGTACAAAAAGAGGTGTGTAAACTCACATACTGAATATTTTTGCTTTTTTATAATTTAATATAAAAGTTTTAAAATTTAAATTTATGAAACGTTCCGCAGCGGCTAAATAAATAAGTCAAGTTTGCTTATAAATTTAAGTTTAATGGGATTGCCCGTTGATTGCCAAGATCTCCAGCTCTCCACTAATTTATTAAGTTCCCACTTGTTTTTATTTCCCTTAACGTTAGATAGTAGAGAGAAAGGGAGTACATAGAAAAGTACAAGGTTTATAAGTAAATTGTAAATGTAATTTTGTTCGGTTTCAATGAGAACTAACCGAAAAAAGCGCATGCGTCGTCTTATTATCCGGATCTTTATTACCTTATAAGATTAGAATACGTCGGAATGGTCTATGGGCTAATTTTCTTGCTAGACACAAAGGTCATGAGTTCCACAGTTCTAACATAGACCTTTTATTTCGTCTTAACCGGAAGAGTTCTAGACTTTTCATTTCGGATTTCTCGTCTTCTCATCCTATACTTCATTTTATCCTAAAAAGTATCAATGTAGCTCTTCCAGTTTAAAAGTTTTAAGCGTTACGAAGTATTTAAGTCGGCGCATCAGTCTCTTTTACGCCGATGCAATCTGTTAATAGATGTTAAAAGTATGATTATATATGGTGGAGTGGTGAGAAACGGTAAAGAATATTCCTACATCCTCTCAATCTTCGGAAAGCCTAAATAAATGACTGAGAAGTGATGAAAGAAAAAGGGAGCGGCTTGTTCAGTGTCTACACTTATCGCACACACTAGTATACTAAGCTATTTACAATCGTATATCAATAGAAACCAGAAAGACGATAACCATGATTACAAAATGTAAGAACCTTTTAATAGAAATCTTATAGCACTCCTCTTTCTCAAAAGAATGTTATTATATGAATAATGTATTCTATCTAGCCGGCGTGCTTATTTCTGTCGTTAGCAAACAAAGGGTTGTGTATTAGTTTGTGAATGATTTCCTCTATTATATAACGTTTACTTCAAAACATGAAGTAACTTTGAACTGTGTTCCGATTTGATGGGCGCTGTGAGTGAAATTACTGAGGTAACAAGACAACGTCTCAAGGCGACGAGCGCAATGTGGTGCTGTATATCATCTTTTAGTACCGTATTGTGATGATCAAGTAGTTCTTTATTTGACGAAGCGACGCGACTAGTAAAGCGTCCACCTGATGGTAAGTGACACGCTTGTCCATAACAATGTGGCGCTGGTTAAGATGGAAACATAAGGTGTTAAGTCTCGTGACCCCAGTAATTTCTCTAGCTACAACACCCTTCAAACTAAAACAGTAACGTTTGCACACTACTCTTTGGCGGCTGAAGTAGAAGCTGCGGTGTTCTCCGGTAACAGAGATCTACCAGCAGTACCATATCCCTTCAAACCTGAATATAATAATGTTTGTGGTTTTAAACTAAATAATATTAAATACACATTGTTAAAGGTCCACCAAGGATCGTTTCAAACAAAACGCAATACGGCGTAGAAGGAGACAGCGTAAGAATAGAATGCGTCTCCTTCTCGGTTCCGAAGCCAGATTTCGTGTTGTGGACATTTGGTGGTAACGAGATCAACTCATTTCATAATCACGTAAGTTTTCTTAATAATGTAATCATTAACTACTCTGTGAAGGTAAAATATTTACACTATGACTCAACCATCGGCTAAATAAGAAATAATTTTTTGAGAACTTTTTGAGAAGAGATTTCTTTATTTAAACTCTTCTTCTATGAGATATGCACCTAATAGACCAAGGCTAAAGTTTCTTTTTGTTGCTATTTCTTAATTCTTTACATTACAGCTTTAAATTACTTAGAGTTGAATAAATTATCCTCTATTTTGATTCAGACGAACATCGCCTAGAGTTTCCCAGAAAAATGCTATCCACATTTTACTGGTGATCATCCAGAATTTGAAGTCATAATTTGAGCTTCCTCCTAGTGAGCTTCAGGTGGAATTGTTTTGTATATTTTCATTAATTTCAGGAGTATGCATTCCTAGAAGAAACGTTGTCGGATCAAATGAGCAAATCTACACTGATCATTCGCGAAAGCCAATCCAGACATTTCGGTGTATACAACTGCAGTGTCTCCAACTCCTATGGAACTGACACGGTTGAAATTAATTTACTACTTGACAGTAAGTTTCGTTAATATTAATTTTTCAATTGACGTTAATCTAATCATAGCTTTATTTGTATTTAATACGAAACTAATGTATGTATATTTTTTCAGAATCCTTCAACCTCCTCTTAGTTATATGTGGCGCAGCCGCGGCCGCGATTGTGGTGCTGATGGTGATGCTCCTCATCATGTTGTGCCATCGGAAATCTAACAAGACCGATGTGAAGAAGCCGGACATCACGGACGTGGGTAAGACCTGCGTCGACCAGTTCAAGGACAGCGACCGCAGTTCTAACATCAGCGACTTGAAGATGGAGCTGCGTCAAGTTGAAGGTAGCTGCGATATGGTAAGTCGAATGCTGTGGCATTAAGACCTTTTTAAAACATATTGAATTTGCATTTTCATGATATATATAAAATAAGGGTTGTGTAGTGGTAAAATTAATACGAACTCTTCTTTCTTCAACCATTAACAAATAGCATAGAAAAAGTAGTTTGTCCAAAAAATTAACAATCTGCTTATTTTTGGGAATATTCCAATACACTTATTTTATTTATTTACCAAACTTGCGTTTCGTCCTCTTTTTCTGGTAACTCAAATTCATTGTAGATCGAACCCGAGACTATAATGATGTCATAAATACAATTTTTATACAGCTTGTTGCACCCAGATACCATGTCAGGGTAACGCGATCTTCAGACCAGATTACTACATATGATTAGACTATCTAGTCTAAACAGTAAATAAACTCAACCCAGTAAAGAATGGAAAAGAAGTTTTAACGCATCAATTATAACTTTCCGCTACAAATATTATAATCATTTCAATGTTTTGCTAGGACAACTCCAATAACGGATCTGAAACTGAGCTGCATTCAACTCTTCATTTAACCACGAACCTCGGTCTACCGCTCGCCGGTCCAGTACCATTACCGGAAACCGGTTATGACAATGAACTGATGAAGCAGTACCAAAGGTACAGCGGTGAATTCAACCAGCCACTCGGCAACATTCACATGAAGGTAAGAAATACAAAAGTTAACAATCAACTAAAAGAGACGAAGCGATGATGTCATCGGGACGTTCACCTGATGGTAAGTGTAACCCATAACAATGTGTTAGCAGTTAGAATGATGAGCAATGTCCAAGGTCTCCAGCAACAAAGCTTATCACTTTATCACTAGTAAAATTATTGAAATGATGATGAACCTTTTTTAACATGTTAATCTGGAATCGAAGTAGGGACCTAAGTGTTAGAAGCAAAACTAACGTACAACAAAACTAGACACACTTTTTGAAAGAGAACTATTATGGAAGTATTAAGTTATCGTGGTTAAATTTATAACACACCACTTTTTCGAGTTGAGGTTAAAAACCGCGGGAGGTCTTCAACATAACCGCAACAATGGCGCCAGTCATACTCAAGCTATTATCAGGAAACAGTAAAACGATTCTATAACTTGCCATTGTCTCACGGAACAAGCTTCATGTTACATTACGTTGTTACTCACATAACTTAGTCAAATTTAACTCTAAATTAAATCGCTTTTCAATTTTATTTTTACAATCATCATCATCGTGTCTTCAGTTAAGTGTTACTTTCTCCAGGCGCAGGGTCAAAGCAACGGTTACGTTCCTTACGTGGACTACGCCAGGGACTACGCACCGCCGCTGCACTCAAACGACTCCCTCTCAGGGTCACTATCAAGAAGTACCGATGAGTCGACTTATTTAAGTCACTGCGGATCACTAAGACGCCAGAGCAGCAGCGGTAGACTTGGAGCTCTAATGGGACCTGATCGTAAGCAAACTTTAGTTTACTTAATGATATCTGAGGATCGCATTCAATATGGTGACTTTCATTACCACAGATTTATTTTACTACTGCATAGTATGCTGACTTAATTTATAGACATGTTCTTAGTATATACGTTTATCTTTTTAATTTTATATTACCTCTCAACAGTAATACCGATGGGGAATCCAGGTGTGATACTCGGGGGTGGTGTGGACGTCAGATACGCTGCTACCTATGGAAATCCATATTTAAGAGGAAGTGGACCTATAGGTGATTACTGAAGGATATTATATATTTTTTTAATCCATACGCGTGCTTAACAACATAGCGCTACTTTTTTTTTTGTACTACTTTGCGACGAGACGAACAAGAGGTTCACCTGATGGTAAGTGATACGCTTGCCCATGACAACGCGGTGCTGGTTAAGATGGTATACACTGCACCACATTGCGCTCGTCGCCTTGAAACATAAGTTGTTAAGTCTCGTTACTCCAGTAAAACCGGAACACAGTAATGTTTGCCCGCTACCGTTTGAAATTGAAGTAGGAGCTGCAGTGGTACCTAGACAGTCTCCGACAACAGAGACTTACCAGCAGTTCTCTAACTTGACTACCTTGGTGGCCAAGTAATTTCTTTCATGATGCTGATATAATGTAACGTTTCAGGTTATTCAGCTCACCATAACAATGGCCCCGTATCAAAACCAGCACCACCACCATACTATACGTTAAGAAGTAATAATCATCTACCCACTGGTAAGACTATCACTTAGCATCCAATATATCAAATAAAATACTTTAACATATCTAGAAATAATAGGTGATATTTATAACGTATCTATTTTCATAGCTCTTCTTCTTGTAGTGTTTTTAGCGTTCTTTATTAGGTATACTGTCTACTGGTCTTAATCTTATGTTTATGCTTTTCTTGTTATAATTTAATAAGCCTCTCTTTTTCTGTGTCTATGTTCGTTTAGATTAGATTATGACTCCTTATTCTATTACATGACTCCCAAGTTCATCCATTTCACATCCTCCTATTTATTTAGCATATAAATTTTCTTCTATTTTATTCGTTTTATATATTTTGTTATCATATCTATAACTGAGTTTTAGGTTTGAATACATAAATATTAAGATAAAATCAACAAGAACCATAAAGTTCTCTAGTTAAGTTATCATTATGAAATAGAATCTAACATATATTATCATTTTGGATCATCGTAATAACTTAACAAGCTTAATTTTAAAGAGTGATCATACTTATAAAGTAAAAATATATTTAACTTTACTAAGTTTAGAAGTGAATGTTTATTGGTGATTTGATCCACTTCTGCTTTAGCTACTTAACTATGAAGTTACGAGACCGCGAACAATTTTTTTTCACCAGCTCCTAATGCGATCTCACCGGCATCTTCATCATCATCTAGGCCGGTGACGAGTCCTTTAGCTTCATCTTCGTCCACTAACAGCGGTGCTCAGCCACAAGTTAGTACAACTTTTGTGATCCAATAACGATTCAGACTTCCAGGTAAGGTAGGTCTTTTCAGCACAGTGACTTCATCTAGCAGACCTTACGGTTGGAAATTAACACTACTATGGTATCTTTTTATAAAGCAATTAAGATTTGTCGTCATCATCATTTTAACTTATTACTTAGCTACTGAACTTAGGTTACTCCAATTGGGAGTAATATCTACCACACTCAGACTACAGACTGAGTATAGTGATGGTAGGAATATTCTAATCCTTGTATTAACTTATCCCTTTTCCTTTCGATAACTTTCCTTACTTACTCAGGTTCCAAAGCCATCGCCGCAGTCGACGGGAGCTCTCTATATCCTCCCACCGTCCAGTCAAGGAAACCTTCAGTCATGCCAAATAACCACCAAAGGTATGATATAAATTTAAGTTGAGAGTTACGGGGTTAAGTTAGGCAATATTGTTAGACTAGCTAAAGTACCTCTTTATATCTTTACTCTCTTATCAACTTTAAACTCTTTAAACAATGGGTTAACACTGAACCTCACTTTCAGTTTATGTTAAGTGACAATAAGGTTATGTATAAAAGATGTGTTAACTCCGAATATGGAGGTTCTCTGTTATAACAGAAGATTTACAATACGAGAGTGGAAAGCAAGTTAAGAGAGTCCAAAAAAATTCATCTCTGTGTTATTTCGTGATCGATTCCAGAGTGTCTTGCTCTCTACCCAAACCTTCGGCCACTGACCCTAAAATCGGACCAGAGACCTCCACGTTACAAAGGAAGTAGATACGGAGGAGGAGAATAAATAAATATTGAATGAAACGAACTCGAAGCGATAGTTCAGTTTAAAAGGCGGTTGTAAGCATTTTACTCTTAGTGAAGACGCGGGTTCGATCCCCGATAAGTGAAAGAAACATCGTGATGTAACTTTTAAATTAATGTTAATGGTTTAAGAGGTTCACCAGGTGGTAGGTCTCTGTTGCCGGAGACCGTCTGGATGGGTACCACCGCAGCTCCTGTGCAAACATTACTGTGTTCCGGTTTGAAGGGCGCTGTAGCTAGTGTAATTACTGGGGTAACGAAACTTAACACCGTATGTCTCAAGGCGACGAGCGCAATGTGGTGCAGTGTGTACCATCTTAACTAGCACCACGTTGTCATGGGCAAGCGTATCACTTACCATCAGGTGAACGTCTTGCTCGTCTCGTCGCATAGTAGTATAAAAAAAAAGAGGTGCCTCCAGTCCTAACAGTGGGAACAGTGCTTTTGATTTATTTTAAATATAATATTTTGCATGTCGATAACGAAACGTAACGTGCTGCGGTTAAAGTCATTACCGTACGGTGCATACACTTTGCGTTTTCATTCATTTTTAAATTGTGTTACAGGTAATGGGTCCCACATGGCAGCCGGTACTCACGTGTAATTAATTAACTAGTTAGTATTGAATATGTAAATTATAATTTTACTAGTTAATAATTAACTATTCGGACATATTCGTGTCCGTGCATTCACTGTGTGATTTTGTTTCGTGTAACCGTTAATAGTAAGTGTTTAAATTCTAGAAAATTGATCTCGCGTTTATACTGTGTTTTTGAAAATAATAACTGCAAAGGACATTTTTTCGGCATTTGATATGTTTATTAAATGTACAACACGTCCTATTTAAACTTTATAGCATAGATATATATCTACACAGGTAACTTTGTACGTCTTGTGCAAAATTTCTTTGAACGCGCCTAAAATTGTGAAGCTTTAACTATAAATGGCAAAGACCTTTAATGAAGTTAAGAGTTTTTATTATAGTCTTAAGTTTAGATACAAAGATGTAAAACAATGTTTTCTTTCGCATTAAATGTCTAGCTTAGAATATATTTAAGATGTTTTACGTATTTGTGGATTTAATTTTTTTTTAATTTCTAAGACTGATTCTTAGTTAAAGCTAACATAATCTTTTAACTGGATGATGTGGTTAAATGCGATTACGTTTCATATTCATCATCTGTTCCTTTTGAATAAATAAAACTATATTTTCAATCGTTTTTTCAGTTTAATCAATAATGCCCTAGTATTTCCGCGTTTTTTTATGTTTAGTAAGAATTCCTAGATTCTTAACTACAAAGTAATAAGAAAATATATTCTTCTTATTTAAAAAAAATAGTTTTAGCTATCTATTATTATATAACTGACTTCTTAGTTTATTTTTAAGTAAAAAAGGAATCGACAAATATATTACACAGAAAGTTTTAGACAGTAAGTCGATTAAAAGTAAGAACAAGATCCTATTGTACTATTGAGTTACCATCGTATATAAATAGCAGCAATTAGTTTGTAGTTATAACAAAAGCTATTATTTTGTTCTGAACAACTAAGATTGGTTACAATTCAAGTCTGGACGCTGCCGAGTCCGATAACGGAAATAGGATCAATTTAAACAACTGAATTCCGAGCCGGAGGTTAAATTAAATAGTGTTTCTTTACCGCGATAATTTAGAGTTAAGTAAACTAGGTTTCGTTAACAGAGCGAACTGGTGAAGTACTCTAAAAGCTAAACTTAAAAATAGCTATGTGATATTTAACACCACAATCAAGTTATAAAATGGTGACCGTTTTCTTCGCTTTATTTTCATTAAATTCTTTAATAAATAAATAGTAAAAAAGCGGAAAAGAGAAGTATTACAGTTTGGTGGACAAATGGTCTAGACTCTCTTCAGTCCCAGTAGTGGGATCAATGTGGCAGTTGCTAGCTACGAACAGTCTATCATTTATCTCTTTGTAGCCTTGTAGTCAAAGCTCAGGTGAGTGGTCTAAGTTGAGTTGACGACAAAAGTTTAATTTTCTTCAATAATATAAACGTGCTGTGTAACATCAAAGCCTGATGATATCTACTACTGGAAGTATATTCTGAAAGGATTTTGCTATACTGATAAAACTTTTATTCTATGAAATGTAATTTAGTCGCCTTTTACGATATACTTAGAGTAAAGGAATATTCTAATCCTTCTTCTATGAGGGGAGGGAGGGTGATATATATTAATCTTGTTATCATAGTCGAGGACCTTATCAACGTTGTTGAGAAATTGGATGCCATCGTACTCTTTGAAATAATCATCATCAACAGATAGACAAGTTGTAACAATTTAATATTATTTATGAAAGCATTACTCCATCTGTGTATATAATAATAAAATCCAAACTCTGTATTTGTAGGCCATTAAATATGACAGCGAGTACAGGAAGAGGATGCGCTAAAGCGCCATCTCGAAAACGGAAATGCTGTATTCGCGGCCACTTCCGGTCACTGTTGGTAATGTTTGCCAACTATGAGGGCCATTGTGGTTATTGTTGTCTAACTACATCCGGCGAGTGCAGTCGCGTACATTGTATGAAAACATTTTCAATAGGTTTTCACTTGGCTTTTAAATAGATTTTCTTTACATCACACTTATTTGTCAAACCTTCAAATGTGCTAAAGGTTAATTTAAAATTTATGAAAACTGCAACATAATACTGAAGGAAATACATGTATAAATATGAAGCTGAAATAATACATAAAAAGTAAGCAAGCATTGAGATTGTTGTTTTCAGAAGCAAATATTTTTTGTAATAAAATCATAAAAAATAATAATAAACTTATTTAACATAAAATTAAAATATGTGCATTAGATTGGAGTCACTTTTTAAGCAAAGCAGTTGCTTTTGCCAACAGACACCACACTTAACAATAATCTATATGTATATATGTTGTAAACCTTTTAAATTACTGAAAATGTCCTTGGAACTCTGCTGGAGATCTCTCAAAGATCTCCACTCTGGTTCTTGCTACCTTCACCAGAACGTCGGACTACCTCGTTGAAGATGTTCCACTATGTCTGTCGCCACCCCAAGACCTTACTTAATTTGTAACATACATAACTTCTTTTAACAATTACCCTAATACTTGACTTCAACATCACGTGGTAAGTAACAAAGGGGCCTTTGATGAAGTGTCTTCAGAATTCTCCAGCTCTACATTGAAAGACGGAACAGAGCGATATTGTTATAGCGGCTCATTTACAATATTCATTTATTTATTTATGATTATACACACTCCCTTAAAATTACAGTACATGATATCCTTTGGGTCCTGCACTAAGCAGAGCTTGTATCACATAAACATATGTCAGGGTCCTGAGATTTTTCATATATATATTTATGTTTGTAACGTTCTTGAGTGTATTTGTATGTATGTGGGTGTGTGCGTATTGTGTGTTCGCTGGGTATCCGCCTAACTAATCAGTCCTTCAGTTTCATCATATGAGAGGTTGTAGAGTAGGTTTTATTTTAATATGAAGGTGATAAGCTTACCATCAACGAAACCCCTCATCACTTGACCCTGGAATCGAACTAGAGACCTTTGTTTTTAAAACTAACACTTCATATTATATTTCATGAATATTAACTTACACAATACAAGTACAAGTATTAGAAAATAGATTTGTAACGGATACTACATAAAGTGTATCAACAAAAACAAAGGCGCCGGAGTTAAATGAAAGTTTAAACTTTTTGAAGTATTGAGCAACTGTTGTTTAGTTATATTCGAGATGATTGTGGCCGTTAAAGCGTCTGGTTATAAGTTATCAGTTAAAAGTAAGTTATATCTTTTACACTGTTAACACAGAGGCCCTTTACTTTAGTATTATCCCTTCTATAGTTACATTTACGAAACGCTGATGGTAAAGCGATGGTGACAATATTATAAACAGATGGTAAAGTTAAACATCTTATGTTTTACTCATCACTTATTTGATTTAAGAAAAAACTGCCAATGTTGCCATAGTTGATGATTTTAAATATCGTTCGAACGAATTTCAAAGAGAAATACATCATTATACTTTTTAGAATTCATCATCACATGATTCTGCATCATTTTAGTACAATTCTTGATGATCTGGATGATATCCTTAAAAGCTGTTTTTGAATCATTTTTTATTTTCGACACTCTCTTTCACTCGTACAATTGAAACAAAACTAGAGCCTCTTTGAAATTAATAGCAAAGTTAAGCTAGGTTTTATGATGACAAAAACAATGTTAAGGTTAACTTAAAACGCTTGTTTCGTGGCCTATTTTCAAGTGCCTCTTAAGTACCGTTGTGTAGTAGCCGCTGAGGACACGTCGGTCGCTCCCTCTTTGTTTCCCTCCCTTGCGTCGCCTTTTAGCTGGGACATAAAAGTATCAACGCTATTGTCTGCCGCTGTTTTACTTTAAAACCCACTACCTCAATTTTCTAACTTAACTTTTCAAAGGCTTTAGATATAGTAAAAGAAATTAGAGATTTACGTTGTTTATATCAAAATAGTCCCAGTTAATATAAGACCAATAAAGTATACAAAACATGTTGTGCTGTGATGAAAAAAAGATGCTTTCCGAGTTTAAGAAAACTTAAGAACAGAGCGGAGGTATTAAATAAAGTAATAAATTAGTACTTAGTAAGTATATGACCTTTTCCTGTGACACGCATAAAAGAAACGCACCGTCCATTAAAGTCCGTCGAATTTGACAGCGCAACAAAGGAAACGGATACGATGAGACGCCATCACGAAAACGGAAGCGCTGCGTCCGCGTCAACTTCCGGCAAATGTAATTGTCATCAACTACATAATTAGTATTGGTTAATATTAATTAACAATTGATATATGTCATTAAAAATATAATCTTCATTAGCTATAAATGTTTTAATATTACTAAATTTTTCTTTAAAATTAAGTAGCTCCTTTTTATGTATATTCTTACTGCTGGTAGGTCTCTGTTGCTGGAGCCCGTCTAGACCACTGCAGCTCTTACTTCAATTCCAAACGGTAGTGTGCAAACATTACTGTATTTCGGTTTATAGTAAAATTACTGGGGTAACGAGACTTAACATTTTATGTCTCAAAGAGACGAGCGCAATGTGGTGCAGTGTGTACTATTTTAAGTATTGTTTTGTAAGTTTACCAGGTGGTAGGTCTCTGTTACCGGAGACCGTCTGTATGGGTACCACCGCAGCTCCTATTTCAGCCGCTAAATAATAGTGTGCAAACATTACTGTGATCCGCTTTGAAGGGCGTTGTAGCTAGTGAAATTGGGGTAACGAAACTTAACAACTTATGTCTCAAGGCGACGGGCGCAATGTGGTGCAGTGTATACCATCTTAATTAGCGGCACATTGTTATGGACAAGCGTATCACTTACCATCAGGTGAACGTAATTCTCGTCTCCTTGCTTGGTCGAACAAAAAAAATACTTAAGTTTATATTTATCTAAGCAACAAGACGAATGAGATTTTCACATGATGGTAAGTGATGCGCGTGCTCATAACTAGGTGGTGTTAGGATGATATACACTGCGGTATGTTACGTACAATCTTGAGATATGAAGTAAGTTTCATATCCGCAGCAAGCGCGATGTGTCCCGGAGAGGCGCGGGTTCGATCCAGACCTCAAACTCTGAAGAAAAACCGACATGAAATGATTTAGTCAATATGTGATCCGCTAACCCGTGTGCAGACAGCTTAAAACACCAACTAATATCATCAAACGTCGAATATCGTCAAACGGTGAAGGAAAACATCGTGAGGAAACCTGCATATCTATATCATGACCATCCGTGCTCGCACTAGTATGTCAAATGGAGAAGGCAATGGCAACACCACTCCATTTTAACTGACAAGTAAGTCGTCGTGTATTCCATTACACATGATGACCACGACCCTCAGTCATGAGGAAATACGACTTAGAAGAAGAACTCGTACTTGGTCAATATGGTACGTAAATGACTTCAATGTGTCCTTGTTGGGGAAGACAAAGTCTCAGCAGTGGAAACACAAAATGATCTCTTATCACAACCACCTTGAGCAGTATAAAATACTTGACATTTAGAAGCAGAAAGAATTTCATTATTACATCAAGTCTCCGTATAATTCGTTGTTAATTGAAAACAAAATGGCCACTCGGCGGTGTAACGTACTATTATACTGTTTAAACGAAAAGACAAAAGAGCTTAAAGCACTCGCGGCCATTTCTTGACCTCCATTCACTTTCACTAACAAAGGATTATAAAACTCTCAAATTTATGGAGTGAGGCGAAAAAAGGAAGTTAAACATCGCTACAATTTATATAATGTAGCCTTTGTGTGAATTCTTTTATTAAACTAATGATCTTTACGAATTTACCACTCCGCTTATCAACAGGTTAGTAAAGCAGTAGTCTATGCTATAACAAAGTTATAAATTTATTACCTAAGATCAAGGACTTCAGCTCCAATTTCTGGACTTCAAATGCAGTGGATAAACATTTTCAATTCGAGACCTCTTCAGTCTTTGAGGTTAAGTTGTGTTAACAAATTTTAAGTCCATTAAAAATGGAAAACCTGGAGGACGTTGATGGATTAGTGAATGAATTCAGTGGTCAATTCAATACAAAGCAGAATTGAATATCTAATAATTTAATTCTTCTAGCTAATCTGATGGAAGAACACATCACTTCTCTAAGACTACTGATAGGGTTCCCAGGAACCAGGAAACCAGTTCGTGGAGATACAAATCAGATTACTTTCGATGTTTAGAAAGAATTTCGCTAAGTTAGTTTTTCGTTTTATAATTCAAAAAAATTAAGTTTTTTTTGTGTAACTAGATTAGCTCTAGATTATACATAAAAAGCCTTTCTTTTACAATATATTTATTTGTTCTGCCATCATTCTTTCAGTCTCTTGAGTTTCGCGTGAAAATTGCATTTCGTTGAAATTTCCGTCACGTTTAAAATTGTTCCTTGTACTGGTTGTTTACTGGATTTCTTTCTTGAAAACCAACTTTGGTGATAACTGATTAGAAGATGCTTTTTAAGTTATCGACTCGTTATTATTATTTTCATTCTACACAAGACGATAACTTACACCGGTAATCTTGAACACAGAAAGGTTTTATGCCTGAAGTAAGCTTTGCGGTCAACGAGACGTTCTCCAAGAATAGACTTACCACCAGTAAAGACTCATCACACACCACTTTTATGTATAAAAATTCATGGTAAGAAAACCTTTTATATAATAAAAAATTTACTAACCCCAATGGTTTAGTGGTTAATCACTTGCCTATCAACCAATCCATAGATTCACAAATACGTCCTGATGGTAAATGATGATTATAAAAATTACCCTAGCGTTATACAGTACCACATTCACACCGGAACACAGTTTTGTTACTACTATTTAACAACAATTATTATAATTAGTACAACTATATATATTTAGTAGATTAATATTATTCTTTCAAATACATAATTTTGTAGTTGAATGCATGGCAACACTGAAACACGGGGAGCATATGTTTGCGAAACGACTTCAGGACAAATACTGCACGTACAAAGTAAATACACAGCGCAAACAGGGCCCGTTCATATGCATGAACAGCTCCGACAATATTCTGCTCTGCGGCGTCAGGGAGCGCTGTCGTACTGCTTTTATGTGCTGGGATACACTCGTGTATATATTTCAATAGATATCTTTATGTTTACTTCGCTCAGTGTTAGATGGCGCGGTTGTGTTCCGAGCGGGAATCCCGTAATCCTTCCTAACGATCGACGGTGTTTTAGAGGGTGAAAATTTAACTATAACTTTAACTTCTCCGCGGTTTGTTTTCGAGTACATCTCCATCGTCACCAAAAAATAAATAGTCAAAAAAGGGGTTACTTTTGACAAAACTACTGATAAGTAGGTAGGTTTAACTGGTGGTAGGTCTCTGTTGCCGGAGACCGTCTGGATGGGTACCACCGCAGCTCCTATTTCAACCGCCAAATAGTAGTGTGCAAACATTACTGTGTTCCGGTTTGAAAGGCGCTGTAGCTAGTGTAATTACTGGGGTAACGAGACTTAACACCTTATGTCTCAAGGCGACGAGCGCAATGTGGTGCAGTGTGTACCATCTTAACTAGCACCACGTTGTCATGGGCAAACGTATCACTTACCATCAGGTGAACGTCTTGCTCGTCACGTCGCATAGTAGTATAAAAAAAAAGGTAGATTTTTTTACTCGTTCCCAGGTAGGGCTTATTTACAAGCACATTTTCATATTTTCCGACTCTAAATCTTTCATCTCTCATTCCATTCTTTGCATCCATCGCCTGAATAATTTTTACACATCTCTCTTTGTTCATTTCTTTACAATTTTTCTCATGTTTTTGTTGAAGTTGCGACGTTCATCTGATGGTAAGTGAAACGCTTGCCTATAACAATGTGCCGCTATTTAAGTTAATATACACAATACTACATTGTGCTCATCGCTTTTAGATATGAGATATAAAATATACCCTAGTTACTTTACTAGCCACATCCCCTCTAAAACTGGAACACGGGTTAGCATAGCACTGTTTGGCGGCAGAAATAGGAGCTGCGTTGTACCTATAACTATTTCTGAAGATTATTACTAAAAAAAAAGAGACGATTGTGTTTTATATTTATTCTAGTCAAACTTGCTGCAGTATAAGCACCCTAACCTATCAACGATTGCGGAATTCTGCTGTTTGTCAATATGTTTTACGTTCTACCTGTCTGTTTACTTTTTACTTTTAAAATGTTTTATTTCTCACAATTGATGTATAATCTTTCGAGAAATAATAAAAATCTTAAACCGTACCTAGACGGCACCATATCTACTACCTCTAGTAAATTAATCTTATATAAAAAAACCAAACGAAGGAGTACGTTTGCGTTGCTCTGTTGGTTTATTTTCATTTTGTAAAATATTTAGTTATGTTTAAAGGTTAAAATATCGTACAAAACAAATATTGGAAAATTCTGAAAAATTAAACCGATGGTACTGGTATTGGTTTCCAGGTAGTATCAAGCTAATTTTCTTGTGGTTGTAATTAATATATAACAATAAACAATAAAAAAATAACTTCAGTTTTTTAAAAGTCATGCTTTTGCAATTTTTGAAAATGTTCTACGCAAAAGTAATTTCAAATATTTTTTTTTTAATACTGCTTTGCGACGAGACGAGCAAGACGTTAACCTGATGGTAAGTGATACGCTTGCCCATGACAACGTGCTGCTAGTTAAGATGGTACACACTGCACCACATTGCGCTCGTCGTCTTGAGACATAAGGTGTTAAGTCTCGTTACCCCAGTAATTACACTAGCTACAGCGCCCTTCAAACCGGAACACAGTAATGTTTGCACAGTACTATTTGGTGGTTGAAATAGGAGCTGCGGTGGTACCCATCCAGACGGTCTCCGGCAACAGAGACCTACCACCAGTAAAGAAAATTGGAAATTGTAATATTACATTTAGTTACAATTTTCATTGTGTGAATTAACATTATAAAATTTCCATAAATAATACTAGCGCAACCTAAGCACTCAGCCTCGTTTAATAATAGATGAAAACAAATCAAACTTATAATGCGGCGTGTAAAGACCGCGCCGCACCAATATCCTGTGAATAATAACAAGATGTATAGACTGCGGCGCAATCTGGCGGCGTGTTTACTTTCAATCACTGGCCACGCTTCGATGCCCCGGCAATAACAACAAGCTAAAATTGATTAACCAGGAGACAACGGACGCGAACTGGAAATCATCGAACCTATTACCGGTAACACAGCACAACTATCGTCTATAGAAAGCGGCGATGATTCATTAAAATCTGCATATAAACAGATAAGCTTCGATTAATGGTACTTTATCTACAATTACTGGTTGTGATTTTAGTAATGATGAAGCAAGATTATTAATAATTGAAAATTTAATTTACCTGGTGGTAGGTCTCTGTCGCCGGAGACCGTCTGGATGGGTACCACCGCAGCTCCTATTGCAACTGCCAAATAGTAGTGTGCAAACATTACTGTGTTCCGGTTTGAAGGGCGCTGTAGCTAGTGTAATTACTAGGGTAACGAGACTTAACACCTTATGTCTCAAGGCGAGCGCAATGTGGTGCAGGTGTGTCCTCCTTAACTAACGAGCCCAGACGTTCATGGGAAAGCGGTATCACTTACCATCAGGTCGTCTTGCTCGTCTCGTCGCAAAGTAGTATAAAAAAAAACAAATTACTAGTTTTTTTAACGATGAAAGAGATGAAGCTCGTAACAGTGAGGCGTTACATAAAGTCGTTGCCAGGACTTAGTAATATTTGCGTATTACTGCTTGTTGTCAGTATTATCACCTGCAGTGATATCCACTATAGAAAGGATAGATCATGTCATCTATTACCAGTAATAATAACAACGTGCTCATCTAGATATGAATGATAACCTTCGGCAAGAATATTTCGAATTCCTGAAATGATTGGCTGTTACTGTTTGACTAGTAAACCAGTAAACCAGTAAACCAGTAAACCAGTAAACCAGTAAACCAGTAAACCAGTAAACCAGTAAACCAGTAAACCAGTAAACCAGTAAACCAGTAAACCAGTAAACCAGTAAACCAGTAAACCAGTAAACCATAAACCAGTAAAACCAGTAAACCAGTAACCAGTAAACAGTAAACCATAAACCAGTAAACCAGTAAACCAGTAACACCAGTAACCAGTAAACCAGTAAACCAGTAAACCAGTAACCAGTAAACCAGTAACCAGTAAACCAGTAAACCAGTAAACCAGTAAACCAGTAACACCAGTACACCAGTAAACCAGTAAACCGTAAACCATAAACCATAACCATAAACCAGTAAACCAGTAAACCAGTAACCATAAACCAGTACACCAGTACAACCAGTACACCAGTAACACCAGTACACAGTACACCAGTACCCAGTACAACCAGTACACCAGTACACCAGTACACAGTACACCAGTACACCGTACACCAGTACACAGTACACCAGTACCACCAGTACACCAGTACCCAGTACACCAGTACACCATTACACCAGTACACCAGTACACCATTACACCAGTACACAGTACACCAGTACAACCAGTAAACCATTAAACCAGTACACCAGTACACCAGTACACCGTACACCAGTACCCAGTACACCATACACCAGTACAACCAGTAAACCATAACCAGTAAACCAGTAACACCAGTACACACCAGTACACCAGTACCCAGTACACCAGTACACCAGTACACCAGTAAAACCAGTAACCATAAACCAGTAAACCAGTAACAGTAAACCAGTAACCAGTAAACAGTAACCAGTAACCAGTAAACCATAAACCAGTAACCGTAAACCAGTAAACCAGTTAACCAGTAAAACCAGTAAACCAGAAACCAGAAACCAGAAACCAGAAACCAGAAACCAGAAACCAGAAAATTTTAAAGTGGAAAATTTGAAAATTGAAAGTTGAGAAATTGAAAATGGGAAATGGAAAATGGAAAATGAAAAATGGAAAATGGAAAATGGAAAATGGAAAATGGAAAATGGAAAAGGGAAAAGGAAAAAGGGAAAAGGGACAAGGGAAAACGGAAAATTGAAATCTGACATCTGAAATCTAGAAACCAGAAACCAGAAAACCAGTAAACCATTAAACCAGTAACCAGTAAAACCATTAAACCAGTAACAGTAAACCAGTAAACGCAGTAAACCAGTACACCATAAACCAGTAACCAGAAACCAGAAACCAGAACCAGAACCAGAAACCAGAAACCAGAAAATTTTAAAGTGGAAAATTTGAAATTTGAAAGTTGAGAAATTGAAAATGGAAATGGAAAATGGAAAATGAAAAATGAAAAATGAAAAATGGAAAATGGAAAATGGAAAATGGAAAATGGAAAATGGAAAATGGAAAAGGGAAAAGGGACAAGGGAAAACGGAAAATTGAAATCTGACATCTGAAATCTAGAAACCAGAAACCAAAACCAGAAACCAGTAACCAGTAACCAGTAACCATAAACCAGTAAACATTAAACCAGTAAACCAGTAACCAGTACACCAGTAAAACCAGAAACCAGAACCAGAAACCAGAAAATGGAAAATGGAAAATGGAAAATGGAAAATGGAAAATGGAAAATGGAAAATGGAAAATGGAAAATGGAAAATGGAAAATGGAAAATGGAAAATGGGAAATGGAAAATGGAAAATGAAAAATGGAAAATGGAAAATGGAAAATGGAAAATGGAAAATGGAAAAGGGAAAAGGAAAAAGGGAAAAGGGACAAGGGAAAACGGAAAATTGAAATCTGACATCTGAAATCTAGAAACCAGAAACCAGAAACCAGTAACCAAGTAAACCATAAACCAGTAAACCAAGTAAACCAGTAAACCAGTAAACAGTAAACCAGTAAACCAGTAAACAGTAACCAGTAAACAGTAAACCAGTTAAACCAGTAAACAGTAAACCAGTAAACCAGTAACCAGTAAAACCAGGTAAACCAGTAAACCAGTAAACCAGTAAACCAGTAAACCAGTAACAGTAAACCAGTAAACCAGTAAACCAGTAAAACCAGGTAAACCAGTAAAACCAGAAAACCAGTAAACCAGTAAAACCAGGTTAAACCAGTAACCAGTAAACCAGTAAACCAGTAAACCAGTAAACAGTAACCAGTAAAACCAGGTAAACCAGTAAAACCAGAAACCATAAACCAGTAAACAGTAAAACCAGGTAAACCAGTAAAACCAGTAAACAGTAAAACCAGAAAACCAGGAAACCAGAACCAGAAACCAGAAACCAGAAACCGGTAAACCAGTAAACCAAGTAAACCAGTAAACAGTAAAACCAGGTAAACCAGTAAACAAGTAAACCAGTAAACAGTAAAACCAGAAACCAGAAACCAGAAGAAACCAGAAACCGGTAAACCAGTAAACCAGTAACCAGTAACCAGTTAAACCAGTAAACAGTAAACCAGTAAACCAGTAAACAGTAAAACCATAAACCAGTACACCATTACACCAGTACACCAGTACACCAGTTACACCAGTACACCAGTACACCAGTTACACCAGTACACCAGTACACCAGTACACCAGTAAACCAGTAACACCAGTACACCAGTACACCAGTACACCAGTTACACCAGTACAACCAGTAAACCAGTAAACCAGTAAAACCAGAAAACCAGTAAACCAGTAAACAGTAAACCAGTAACCAGTAAACCAGTAAAACCAGGTAAACCAGTAACAGTAAACCAGTAAACCAGTAAACCAGTAACCAGTAAACCAGTAAAACCAGAAAACCAGTAAACCAGTAAACCATAAACCAGTAAACAGTAAACCAGTAAACCAGAACCAGAAACCAGAAACCAGAAACCAGAAAACCAGGAAACCAGGAAACCAGGAAACCAGTAAACCAGTTAAACCAGTTAAACCAGTAAACCAGAAACCAGAAACCAGAAACCAGAAACCAGAAACAAGAAACCAGAAACAGAAACCAGAACCAGAAACCAGAAACCAAGAAACCAGAAACCAGTAAACCGTAAACCAGTAAACCATAAACCAGTAAACCAGTAAACCAGTAAACAGTAAACCAGTACCCCAGTACACCAGTAAAACCAGGTAAACCAGTAAACCAGTTAACTAGAAACCAGAACCAGAAACCAGAAAACCAGGAAACCAGAAACCAGAAAACCAGGAAACAGGAAACCAGGAACCAGGAAACCAGAAACCGAAACCAGAAAACCATTAAACCAGTACACCAGAAACCAGAACCATAAACCATAAACCAGTAACCATTAAACCAGTACACCAGTAAACCGTAAACCAGTAAACCAGTAAACCAGTAAACCGTAAACCAGTAACCAGTAAACAGTAAACCAGTAAACCGTAAACCAGTAAACCCGTAACCAGTAACCAGTAAACCAGTACACCAGTACACCATAAACCATAAACCATAAACCAGTAAACCAGTAAACCAGTAAACCAGTAAACCAGTTAAACCAGTAAACCATAAACCAGTAAACCAGTAAACCAGTACACCAGTACCAGTAAACCAGTAAACCAGTAACCAGTAAACCGTAAACCAGTAAACCAGTAACCGTAAACCAGTAAACCAGTAAACCAGTACAACCATACACCAGTAAACCAGTAAACCAGTAAACCATAAACCAGTAAACCATAAACCAGTAAAACCAGTTAAACCAGTAAAAACCAGTAAACCGTAAACCATTAAACCAGTAACCAGTAAACCAGTAAACCAGTAAACCAGTACACCAGAAACCAGAAACCAGAAACCAGAAACCGAAACCAGAAACCAGTAAACCATAAACCGTAAACCAGTAACCAGTAACCAATAAACCAGTACAACCATACACCAGTAAACACAGTAAACCAGTAACCAGAAACCAGTAACCATAAACCAGAACCAGTAACCAGTAACCAGTAACCAGTACCAGTAACCAGTACCAGTAACCAGTACACCATTACACCAGTACACCAGTTACACCAGTACAACCAGTACAACACCAGTACACACCAGTACACCATACACCAGTAAACCAGAAACCAAAAACCAGTACACCAGTAACACCAGTACAACCAGTACACCAGTACACACCAGTACACCAGTACAACCATACACCAGTACACCAGTAAACCAGTAAACCAGAAACCAGTAACACCAGTAAACCATAACCAGTAAACCAGTAAATCAGTAAACCAGTAACCAATAAACCAGTACCCAGTAAACCAGTAAACCATTAAACCAGTAAACCATTAAACCATTAAACCATTAAACCATTAAACCAGTAACCAGAAACCAGAAACCAGAAACCAGAAACCGAAACCAGAAACCAAAAACCAGTAAACCGTAAACCAGTAAACCAGTAACCAGAAACCAGACACCAGAAACCAGAAACCAGAAACCAGAAACAGAAACCAGAACCAGAAACCAGAAACCAGAAAACCAGTAAACCAGTAAACCAGTAAAACCAGAAACCGGTAAACCAGTAACAGTAAACCAGTAACACCAGTAAACCATACACCAGTAAACCAGTAAACCATTAAACCATTAAACCAGTAACCAGAAACCAGAAACAGAAACCAGAAACCAGAAACCATAAACCAGTAAACCATTAAACCAGTAAACAGTAAACCAGTAAACCATAAACCAGTAAACCAAGTAAACCAGTAAACCAGTAAACGCAGTAAACCATTAAACCAGTAAACCATAACCAGTAAACCAGTAACCAGTAAACCAGTAAACCAGTAAACCAGTAAACCAGTAAACCAGTTAAACCAGTAACCAGTAAACCATTAACCATAAACCAGAAACCAGAAACCAGAACCAGAAACCAGAAACCAGAAACCAGTAAACCAGTAAACCAGTAACCAGTAAAAACCAGTAAACAGTAAACCAGTAACCAGTACACCAGAAACCAGAAACCGAAACCAGAAACCAGAAACCATAAACCAGTAAAACCAGTAAACCATAAACCAGTAACCATTAAACCAGTAAAACCAGTAAACCAGTAAACCAATAAACCAGTACAACCAGTAAACCATTAAACCAGTAACCATTAAACCAGTAACCAGTACACCAGACACCAGTACACCAGTACACAGTACACCAGTACACCAGTACCCCAGTACACCAGTACACCAGTAAACCAGTAACACCAGTAAACCAGTACACCAGTAACACCAGTACACCAGTACACCAGTACACCAGTACCCCAGTACACCAGTACACCAGTACACCAGTACACCAGTACACACCAGTACACCATAAACCAGTACACAGTACACCAGTAAACCAGTAACCAGTTAAACCAGTAAACCATAAACCAGTAACCAGTAAAACCAGGAAACCAGTAAACCGTAAACCAGTAACCAGTAAACCAGTAAACCAGTAACCAGTAAACCAGTAACCAGTAAAAACCAGTAACCAGAAACCAGAAACCAGAACCAGAACCAGAAACCAGAAACAGTAAACCAGTAACCATAAACCAGTAACCAGAAAACCAGTAACCAGAAACCAGACAACCAGAAACCAGAACCAGAAACCAGAAACCAGAAACCAGAAACCAAAACCAGAAAACCAGTAAACCAGTAAACCAGTAAACCAGTAAACCATTAACCAGTAAACCAGTAAACCAGTTAAACCAGTAAAAAACCATTAAACCAGTAAACCAGTACCAGTAAAACCAGAAACCAGAAACCAGAAACCAAAACCAGAAAACCAGGAAACCAGGAAACCAGTAAAACCAGGAAACCAGAAAACCAGGAAACCAGGAAACCAGGAAACCAGGAAACCAGAAACCAGAAACCATAAACCAGAACCAGAAACCAGAAACCAGAACCAGAAAACCAGTAAAACCAGTAAACCAGTACACCAGTAACCAGTAAACCATAAACCAGTAACCATAACCAGTAAACCAGTAAACCAGTAAACAGTAAACCGTAACCAGTAACCAGTAACCAGTAAACCAGTACCAGTAAACCAGTAAACCAGTAAAAACCAGTAAACCAGTAAACCAGTAAACCGTAAACCAGTAAACCAGTAAACCAGTAAACCATAAACCAGTAAACCAGTTAAACCAGTAACCAGTAAACAGTAAACCAGTAAACCAGTAAACCATTACACCAGTAAACCAGTAACCAGTAAACCAGTAACCAGTAAACCAGTACACCAGTAAACCAGTTAAACCAGTAAACATAAACCAGTAAACCGTAAACCAGTAACCAGTAAACCAGTAACCAGTAAACCGTAAACCAGTAACCGTAAACCAGTAAACCAGTAACACCAGTAAAACCAGAAACCAGAAACCAGAAACCAGAAACCAGAAACCGGTAAACCAGTAACCAGTACCAGTAAACCAGTAAACCAGTAAACCAATAAACCAGTACAACCAGTAAAACCAGAAACCAAAACCAGAAAACCAGTAACCAGTAAACCAGTAAACATAAACCAGTAACCAATAAACCAGTACACCAGTACAACCAGTACACCAGTACAACCAGTACACCATAAACCAGTACACCAGTACACCAGTACACCAGTACAACCAGTACACCAGTACAACCAGTACAACCAGTACACCAGTACACCAGTACCCCAGTACACCAGTAAAACCAGAACCAGTAAACCAGTACCAGTAAACCAGTACACAGTACACCAGTACCCCAGTACACCAGTACACCAGTAACCAGTAACCAGTAAACCAGTAACCAGTAAACCAGTAAACCATAAACCATAAACCATAAACCAGTAAACCATAAACCATAAACCAGTAACCAGTTAAACCAGTAAACCAGTAAAACCAGAAAACCAGTAAAACCAGTAAACCATTAACCAGTAAACCATTAAACCAGTAAAAACCAGTAACCAGAAACCAAAACCAGAAACCAAAACCAGAAAACCAGTAACCAGTTAAACCAGTAAACCGTAAACCATTAAACCAGTAACCAGAAACCAGAAACCAGAACCAGAAACCAAAACCAGAAACCAGAAACCAAAAACCAGTAAAACCAGTAAACAGTAAACCAGTACACCATAAACCAGTAAACCATTAACCAGTAACCAGTAACCAGTAAACCAGTAACCGTAAACCAGTAACCATTAACCAGTAAACCAGTACACCAGTAACCAGAAACCAGAAACCAGAAACCAAAACCAGAAACCAGAACCAGTAAAACCAGAACCAGTAAACCATAAACCAGTAACCAGTACACCAGTAAACCAGTACCAGTAAACCATAAACCAGTAACCAGTAAACCAGTAAACCAGTAAACCAGTAACCATTAAACCAGTAACCAGTAACCATTAACCAGTAACCAGTAAACCAGTAACCAGTAAACCGTAAACCAGTAAACAAGTAAACCAGTAATCCAGTAAACCAGTAACCAGTAAACCATAAACCAGAAAACCAGTAAACCAGTAACCAGTAAACAGTAAACCAGTAAACCAGTAAACCAGTAACCAGTAACCAGTAAACCAGTAAACAGTAAACCGTAAACCAGTAAACCATAAACCAGTAAACCAGTAACCAGTAAACCAAGTAAACCAGTAACCATTAAACCAGTAAACCAGTAAACCAGTAAAACCAGTAAACAGTAAACCAGTACACCAGTAAACCAGTAACCAGTACACCAGTAAACCAGTACACCAGTAAACCAGTAACCAGTAAACCAGTAAACCATAAACCAGTAAACCAGTAAACCAGTAAACCATAAACCAGAAACCAGAACCAGAAACCAGAACCAGAAACCAGAAAACCAGTAACCAGAAACAAACAAACAAAAGTTCATATTAAATAACAAGCTTTCACTGCTGTCTAAGCAATGTAGGTGCGTTCGTAACGCTAAAGAGTCAATTTGCACTTTATTACAGCTGCACAAAGTTCAAATTCAATTATTCTATCAAAATGGTGTGGCGTCGGAAGATCGCTGCGAGCCGAAATTAAAACGAATGAAATAATAACATAAATAGTCACAAAATGTAATAACTAAAGATCATTCATACTGATTTTCAATTTGGTCGGCTTCGCGGTATTATTTCTTTTGTTTTAGCTTCGGCACGCGACATAAAATGCATTCGTTTTCACGTCAATACATCAGTCGAGCACAATCCGCGTTACCATCTGGCGGACTTGATAGACTACATTCTGTCAAAAAGATTTGGAATGTGACAGTTATTTGTTCCTAATAAAATAATAATAGAAAATATAATTTATGTACTATAATTATAACGTTGGCCACTCTTCTGGAACCCACTAATATTTAAATATTAGTTATTAGATGAACATATACAGAGCTGAACCCCACACACCGCCCTATCACCAGGGTGACGGTTCAGTCCAGATTTTTTTGCGCTGGCTATAAAATAGGTAAGAACAAAAAACTGCCACATTCCAATTTTTTTGACAGAACGAAGTCTGTCTGGTCAGCAAGTATATATATATATATGGGCAATTAAACAATTTATTATATGCCCGTTATTACATAAAATTATTTAAAAAATAACGGGCATTTCTTTTGATTACGAATTATTTTTTTCTGTTTAAGTTTTCACCCTATTATTTCCTAAAGTTGAAACAGCCAGGAATTATCAATAAGCTTTTTATTTATTGATTTTGAGGCGAAACGGAGTTTGCTGGGTCAGCTAGTATCTAATAAAGTTTGAAAGAAACTCAGGTTATTAGCCTGTTTGATTGTTGTATAAAAAATGAAACCAATTAAGTAAAAATGGAGAGTTAGCGAGTGGACGAAATTAAAAATTGAAAATTAAAGTTAGGTGAAGTAACAGCTTAGTTCCGTGGCACCGGTGGTCGCCGGCTCCCCACCAAAGAGGGTATTAAGGTATAATCCGCGGCGACGCCCAACTGCAGATTGGCGAGCTTTCAGGACGTCTCCTAGATTTAAAAGTCAATTAAAAAATTATAACCGTCTTTCTACCTGCAACTACGCCCTCATAAAATCTACTTTACATTCAACTTGACACATTTCCGGATTTAAAAGCTCTTAACGTCCATCAACTTTTGCACGTGTAAATTTTAAGTATATAGTTATGTATCATACATCAATACGTTCCGTCGTTGTAACAGTCATTGTCGTTGGGCAGTACTCCATTCCTTTCAGGAAAAGTGATCAAAATACATATCTAACTTTTTTCTGCAAAAATGTTACTATTTAGTTAAGCGTTTAGAATAAATACGCGTCCTTAAATTTACATTAACTTTATTCAAAACCACATGTGAAAACTTGTTGTGGCTTTTTTTCTATTTTTAATCTATGTAATTAACTCTGTTTAAGTATAAGAATGAGCTGTAAGTTTTCTTGTATAAAAATAAATAAATAACATTATGTGCAAAATGATAATAAACAGTCAACTTAACCATTCCACTGCTGGGACTACGGACATTCTCCCACAACTAGTTAGAGTCATTTGTCAAATGTCAAGGTTAGTATGTGCCGCAATGGACTAGTGACTAATTTTCATGCTTTGGACACAAAGGTCATGAGTTCGATTCTCAGTTATTTTTTTTTCTCCATTCCACAATACCTGCTTTGATATCTTATAGCTCTTAACTAGAAGATCTGTAGACTTTTTATTTCGGATTTCTCGTCTCCTTATCCTATACTTCATTTTATCCTGAAAGGGTGTCCATGTAGCTCTTCCGGTTTAAAAGTTACAAGCGTTACGGATTATTTAAGTCGGTCAATCTCTTTTACGCTGATGCGATCATGTGATAGAGACTTAAAGCTACGATTTCGAATTAATTAAAATTGTATTATAATAAAGTTCCCACTGCTGGGATTCGGAAGAGTTACAAGGCCATTAATATTGTATACAGGAAAAGTACAGATTGGTTGATGTCATGTCAACTAATGCTTTCGTTCTCAGAACATTTCGGCTTCCTCTCGATGTTGTCCTGCAATGGAAGCTAAAGCTCAGTTGGAATCGAACCCGGGCTTTTACCGCCTTAGAAACTGAACAATCAAGTCTTCAGTTAAAAATTATTATAACTAACGAACTCATTTATTGGGAAAACAAGTTATATTTAGTGTTTGTTTTTCCTCGTATACCAAATTAGAAGATTTCTTTTTGAAGAATGGTGCTGATAACTAAGACGTTTTCTTTTAACAATTTCTCTTCTAGAAAATTATCGAAGCTATAAACACTGCCACGTGTAAACTCGCAGGCATTTCTTTTGTATATTGAACAAAAGGAAACAAATTGAAAATGTATACGTATGAGGAAACGTTCCTTTTGCTTTGATGATATTTATTTTTTTTGATAGTACATACAATAAGTAAAGGAAGCCTATTTACATATTCCTTTGAGGACTGAAACATAAGCTCTCTCTACACGTTTTGTCCTTTTTTAAGTAACCCTTAAGATGGTAAGTACGCCAGTAAACCTATTGGACAGGAATTTGTTCAACGGTTCATGATGAAAATTAAAGTAAATAATCCTGAAAAGATCTTACTGAAAGAATGCGAAATGCAATTAATAACGCGTTATTCTAACTAAAGCCTAACTTTGCTGTCGGGATTTAGATATTAATAACTGTTTAAGTTGAACAAGTGTTTAATTAGAACGATTCGTCTGTTTTTATACAATTTTTTAATATATATGTTTTCTAGTTCGTATTTTTTTTTTCTATTCACAACCTGAAAGGTTCAATAGAAGACAATGCCTTGCGTAATTATTGTCGCCTTTTTTGTTACTTGTTTTTCCTACAAAGAAGTTTAAATAAATATATAACTTAAATAATTATTCTTAAGATATTCGAATATATCGTCAGCTGAAATCGCAACTGAAGGGAAGTGGGACGGTCTGAATAATAGAGGAGGCTGATTAATTTTGCAAATGCTCCACCATTCCTGCTGTTTATTCGAAGGAAACTAATTTAACTGCGGAACTAAAACTTTAGATGAGATTCAAACCTATAACGCGCTTTTCAGTTACATTTAATAAGTTGTAAACTTTTGCATCACTGAAATACACGAGCACATATCTAAATAGTATATACACTGGATATGTCAAAGTACTTTACACTTATAGAGTTAAAACTTGCTTTATATGATTATATAAAAGAGAGTAAATAGTTAGAGAAGGACCTTAAGAAGAAGTGTCTATCAATTCTTAGCTGATACCAATGAAATTTCCAATCCTTTGTTATCTTCATCTTTTGTACAAAAGGGTATGAGAGAATCAGACTTTGAAATAAAAAATCCTACTCTCTAAACAAAATTTAAAATAATAGTTTTGCCAACTTCTTAACTTCTGCGGCAGCTCTCTCATGTTCTCAACTGATCGCTTCGTTATTAAAACACAGGGAAGTCTGTAACATTATAAATACATTAAGTAGACGTAGATGCTGCAGTGTCTATTTCTGCAGACATTGCTGTGTTCCTTAAGTATTTGTAGCTAGTGATATTACTACTAGCATAAAGTTGTGATATGTTTATCATCCTTACTAGCACCACATTGAATATAAACAAGAGTTTTACGTGAATCAGAAGCTTGTTTCAACGAATTAAAAATCTATGCCTGCATGAATAACTTGATTAAAATTCCAGCTTTGTTTTAAAAAATAAATCTTCATACATTTTGTACCGTTAAAATTATTTCCCGCGAAGTTCTCTTGCGATTTCAAACGTATTTCAAACTTTTCAGCGGAGGCATCGATCCGAAATGAAAAAACTTATCCGTCGTTCGGGAAACTCTTGCAGCTTCCACAGCGTGAAAATTGAAACGGTGCCTTGACAAAACAATTTTGGTATTGTTTATATGACTTTCTTGTGATTGAATAAGAATAGAATTTTTTTTTATTTGACGAAGCGACGAGGCGAGCGAGAAGTTCACCTGATGGTAAGTGATACGCTTACCCATAACAACGTGGCGCTAGTGAAGATAGTATACACTGCGCCACATTGCGCTCGTCGCCTTGAAACATTAGGTGTTAAGTCTCGTTACCCCAGTAATTTCACTAGCTACAACACCCTTCAAACTGGAACACAGTAATGTATACACACTACTGTTTGACGGTTGAAATAGGAGCTACGGTGGTACTAAAACGGTCTCCGGCAACAGAGACCTACCACCAGTAAGTAAAAATAACTCCAATTTTCGACTCTTAGGTAGATATAGTCCTCCTAGGTAAGAAAGAAGCTAAAAAGCAATTAAGGTACTTAATATTATTTGTTTACGAGGTAAGCAGGTCTTATCCTTGATGGTACATAAATATCTAAAACAATAAGACAACTAGTAAGGACGTTTAGATATAGTCTTTATCGTCTTTAAAGAAAACTTTAACTAGTCTTCACCGAGACATTTATCTACTTTATTAACTGAAAGTTATGTTACATTGTATTATTGTATGTTTAAGCTGTTTATATTGTCTTAAGAATATCTTCATCTTTCTAATATTCTAATATCTCGGTCTTCTATAGAAGTCTTAAGTTTTCATTTATATATTTTTTTATTCATCTTGATCTTCAATGTTTTCCTGCATTTATTTTGGTGTACAAGAGAAGAAAGACTATTCTGTTTAAGTTGGAACTTATTACATTAGTAATTCAATTAACAATAAGCTTTCGATACTGGAAACAAGGTTTTTCTTTATTTAATATTTTCTAGCTCTTATATACCATTAGTTTTTTTAATCAAGGTACCGCAACTAAATGGTGTTAATAATAGAAACAGATGTAAGGTTCGTTAAAGCTTTCAGCTTTAAGACATTTTCCGATAAATGTTCATGAAAACCTAAGTTTTAAAAAATAAACCATCCTTTGATCTCACACAAATTAGTTTCTCTTTTCCGGTTTTTCTTCAGTGACTAAATGGAGAAACAAAAAATCAAACGATCAGAGATAATCTGTCTTTCTTTTTATACAAAGATTCTTTAGTATTTTAAACATTCTCTTTCGGTACTTTGCGAGTCGTAAATGAAAAAACTTTGACTGCGAACCGGAAACTGGATTGGTACGTATTTCTTTGACAGGGCATTGGCAGAACAACACGGCGCTGTTTTTTTTTTATATTACATTCATCTTTTGTGTTGTTTTGAACAGAAAATTCACGTGTACAAATAAAATTTTACATTTAAGAAGTTAAGATACGAGACGTTCACCTGATGGTGAGTGATACGCTCGCCCATAAGGTGCCGCTAGTTAAGATGGTACACTGCACCGCATTGTGCTCGTCCTCTTCAGACATAAGGTGCAAATCTCGCTACCTTAGTAATATCATTAGCTTACACCACCCATCAAACTGGAACACAGTAATATTTGCACACTACTATTTGGAATACCTACATGCGATCTCTGACAACAGAGTTCTACTAACAGTTTTATTTTATTCTAACTTACTGCTTTTTATTTACCTTCATAGCGCACTTTCTAATTGCTTACTTAAAGACACATAAGTTCACTAAGATGTTAAGCCTCGTTACTCTAGTAACTAGCTAGTTAAGATAAATAGAAGAAGATATAAATGAAGAATATAAGTATTAAGATTTGGCACCAGCAATGATGAAGTAACAGTAATGATGATCGAACATTACTGTAGTCTAGATTGAAGTCAATTACTGTATTTTTACATAATGAGATACATAACACATTAAACTTGTCGGAACACTAATATCTGCATACTAGGGTGTAGTGGGAGAAATGGGTGATGTGGTGGTTAGCCGTAGACGGTCTCTAACGTCTGAAGGTTCAGTTAGTTTTATATTTAATAAAGACACAAAACGCTGGGTTTCTTGGCATTGACAGACCGAGCTAATATAAGGCGATGGTCTCGTTTCATCCGGCGGCCATTTTGTTTCACCTGATCGTAAAAAATAATTGAATTGCTTGGAGAGCGCCGTTATGCTATACCGTCCGTGATGTAGCCTTTACGCAGGCATCCTAGTTTTGTGGGTGGCTGGACATGCGTGCTGTCTAACTAAAGTCATCTTTAAGGGTTAAATGAACACTACAGTCCCATTACTAACATTCTTATTTTGTCTATAGTAAATAGTTCTATGTATTAAATCATTTTGTTAGTAAAACTTAGCATTCAATTCGTTTACAATTGTTTTATATAATTCATGTCAATAATACTTATTTGCAGAAGTAAGTTCGATATAACTTAAAAGATTGTTGAGCTTATATCATTTGCAGATTATGCAGTAAGGTAGACGCTGTGTTGATAGTAGATCACAAGATAGATAGAAAGTCTTATAAAGAGGATTTTTAATGGAAGGTCTTTGTACAGCGGTGGTCTTTCATCTGATGATGATGATAAAGAATATAGATTTTCTTTAAACACTACTCTCATTACTTTCAACGTTTTCTCAAAGAGAGCAATATTTTTCGATAAGTTTTATTATTTTAAACGAAAGGAAACTTCTTAGTGAGCGGGGCCGCGCCGAAGAAAATTAATGTTTGTTTTGCGAAATTAAAAATGGCGCCGTGTGCGTTATAGATACCGTGTGACGGGAGGTTATAAGATTGGTATAAGGCAATGATATTCCTGTTTACCCAACGGAATTGCTTTTTTCTATAAATCGCTACAATGTTTATACTTTACACATAATAAAAAAATACAATCTTTTTTAGTACAAATATTAGTTAATAACAGAAAAAAGAAACGGATGTTTCCAAAAAATTCGTACCGATTTGTTACAAAACACTTCAACATTTGTTGCTTTAAGAAAACATCACTCGTTGCTAAAATCATTTTACTAGATATACAGTAATGTTTGCATATCACTGCTTTGGAGTAGAAATAATCACTGTGCTTAGAATTTTCTAGTTGGTCTTAGGCGATTAAATTTGTCACATAAGAAATAGTACATTTACTTTGTCAATGTAAAAATAAGTATTGTTAGTAAAGTAAAACTGAAACAAATAACCTAACTATAACATCATTATTGTAATCTATCATCAAGTGACAGATATAGTCGACTTATTGATCATTTTTAAAAAAAAAAATTGCGAAAGTCTTTAGTTTGCGCTGTAGCTAGTGTAATTACTGGGGTAACGAGACTTAACACCTTATGTCTCAGGCGACGAGCGCAATGTGGTGCAGTGTGTACCATCTTAACTAGCACCGCGGTGTCACGGGCAAGCGTATCACTTACCATCAGGTGAACGTCCTGCTCGTTTCGTCGCCTTTTTGAATAAAAAAAGAAAAAAGTCTGTCAACCGAAAGAATAAGAGTAAAGCTTAGAAATTATTTAACTTTTTTTCCTTTCAGTCAAATCAATTTCGCATATTTTACTCCTTAAGCGTGTTGGTGCAAAAGTTTACAGAGATCCAATAAATTACCTTTTGTAACTTTTCCTGCTTCGCCCCGGAACTTAGGTAATTGTCGATCCTCATTCCTTTTGGCCCGTTGGAGACATTAATAACAACTTTAAAAATCGATACTAACTTACAAGTGCTTCTAAGCTTTTTGTTCAAGTGTTTTCTGTGTTTAATGTATAACTTAACTATATTTTTAAATGTAAATTCCTTACAATATACTTTCAATTCATACATATAATATAGTATGCCTAAATTTTATTTTTTTTTTTTCCTTTCAGTCAAATCAATTTCGCATATTTTACTCCTTAAGCGTGTTGGTGCAAAAGTTTACAGAGATCCAATAAATTACCTTTTGTAACTTTTCCTGCTTCGCCCCGGAACTTAGGTAATTGTCGATCCTCATTCCTTTTGGCCCGTTGGAGACATTAATAACAACTTTAAAAATCGATACTAACTTACAAGTGCTTCTAAGCTTTTTGTTCAAGTGTTTTCTGTGTTTAATGTATAACTTAACTATATTTTTAAATGTAAATTCCTTACAATATACTTTCAATTCATACATATAATATAGTATGCCTAAATTTTATTTTTTATTTTATCTTTCATTTATTATACTCTCTCTGTATAAAGAATGTTTAGTTATATCATACAATTTAATTTCATTTTTGATTTAAATTTAATTTAAGTTTTATTAAATTTTTATATGTTTGTTAATTAATAGTTTTTTTTATGTGCCTATTTATAAGTAATGCAAGCTGTGTCTCCTTAAATTTAAGGTGCACAATGTTTTCTATATTGCCTGGTTTAATTTATGTAAGTTGTATTGTGTAATCTTTTTTGGAGACCTTATAAATAAATAAATACCGTTGTAACATAATAATTATGAATAAGAACACCAATAAGTTTAATATTATAAACAATAACAAAAATAAAATATTACCGCAGCAATAGTACCTTAATTTTTTTACTTATCTAGAATATGGAGAATGGGTCAACTGAACAATTTAAATATATTTGAGATAGCTATTCAGATGTGTGACAAAACATACCGGAAAGACTACGCATGCGTTGTCTTATTATCCGGGTCTCTATTACCTTATAAGATTAGAATATACCGGAATGGTCTAGGAGCTAATTCATGCTGAACACAAAGGTCATGCGTACGATTCTCTGTTTTTTTTTTGTTTTTCACCTTCCACAATGTTAACATTGACCTTACATATCTAATAATAATAAATAAATAAAAACCATTTATTGCTTTCTTAAAAAATATTTTCGTAAAATTAACATTTTCCTTATAATGTAATAGCGGCAAAAGGAGGCGGCTCACCTCATGCTGATCAGGACATTAGTTTCCGATCAGCGCTGGTTTTCAGCCTCTCCTGGTTTAATTTCCCCAGGTGTTATTGGGAGAGTTTGTATGTACAGGTGGCCTAATGGGTGACATATCTCTTGAATCAGAAGAGCTACAGACTTTTTATTTCGGATTCCTCGTCTCCTTACCCTGTTCTTCATTTTATACTGAAAAAGTATCCAAGTAGCTCCTCCGGTTTAAAAGTTACAATCCTTGCAGAGTATTTAAGTTAGCGCATCAATCTCTTTTACGCTGAAGCGATTAGGTGATAGAACTATAATACTAATCTAACACCTTTCAAACAATGATAATAAAACGCATTAGTAATTCGGTAATTATTTTGTGGTCTTATTACCAAAAAAATTACTTTAGTAGTAACATGTCTACTCTAATACGAAAGCAATGAAAACTTAACGACTGGCAATACAGGTCTTATCTCATGAGCCATTCTTCATAGTTTCGCGAGTACAACGTTATAAGTCAACACGGCACTTAGATTCAAGTGTTCCATTGTTCCATAGTATATGGGGCCGGTGTAGCGCGGAGTCATGTTGTTACCGGATTTTATTGCCATGATTATTACGACCATGTTCGGGGGGGATTAAATTTTTATTACGCCTGTAACAACATTGTATGGTAACAACGGTAGGATATGATGTCCCACTTTGCTGCTGATTCAGATTGAAGTTTACCTCCAAAAGATACAGTTGGCTTGTTTAAATTTTTTCCACAAAATCATATTGTGAATATTTCATATCTGTTTGCAAAAGTTGTTAATTACCAGGTCATTGTTAGATTTAACTTTCTTCCAAGATCTGTTTCTTTACTCAGTTGTACTAGATCTTGAGCTATATGTGCTCATCTTGCAGCTACTATTATTCCAAAGATTTTCGTCGTTGTCCTCTGAAGTTCTTGACAGAGCCTCTCGGAGGAGATCACGTTGTGAATTGACTTTAATAATTAACGATTGAATAACATGGGTAACATGGTCTGTAAGGCAAGAATTATACTGGTGGTAGGTCTCTGTTGCCGGAGACCGTCTGGGTGGGTACCACCGCAGCTCCTATTTCAACCGCCAAATAGTAGTGTGCAAACATTACTGTGTTCCGGTTTGAAGGGAGCTGTAGCTAGTGTAATTACTGGGGTAACGAGACTTAACACCTTATGTCTCAAGGCGACGAGCGCAATGTGGTGCAGTGTGTACCATCTTAACTAGCACCACGTTGTCATGGGCAAGCGTATCACTTACCATCAGGTGAACGTCTTGCTCGTCTCGTTACATAGTAGTATAAAAAATAAAATTTATGCGATGTCTTTACACAAAGCACGATATGGTGTAGTGTATATAAGTATAGTTATTATTTACCAGATCAACAATAATCATCAAAATCTAAACTAAACATCTTGTTCATTTGTGTTTATCACACTAACTAGAGTATGATTTACCATCAGTTGGAATTTGTGAATGTCACGAATATAAAGAATTAGAATTAGTAAAACAACTGTTAGTTATTAGGAAATGATAAATGATGCATGGGGAAACGTTTTATGCGGAATTTAACTTAGTAACGCGATGTTGGAGAGGGAACGGACGTTGAAGTCGTCATTTTATAAATTAAACCGCGCCCGCTGTTTATGAAAATACATTTTTCCAACATTCCGGTAAAATAGAGACCGAATTACAAAAGGAACAAGAAGATCGACTCACTCCTGTTTTATTTTTCAATTGTCCGTTGCCTCGGGCCCGCCTTAATTGAACGAAACGTTATGGCTTTTTCAGGACGAAGAAAAAATTAGAATGTACCGTTTGTTACATACGTTTTCAGACTTTTCCGACTTGTTTCTTTATTTTCATCATTCTCCTTGAATATGTTTATGACTATAGATTTATACAAAAGACATTTAAAGCTTCAAATTACAGTTATCTTTAATGTCTTTTTAAACTACAAAATACAGAACGAAATTAAGCTCGTTATAACCACATCATTCAATCTGGAACACAGTAATATTTGTACGATTCTATTACCTAACTAGTCGTTCACAAAACCTAGACTAAACAGATACATATCTTTAACCTAAGTTTTCTCTGAAGATGACCGCCAAAGTATACTGCTAAGATTTTAGTTCAAATGTTTGTTCAGATTTCAAAGGCGCTATATAAAACAACAAGCCCAATAGCAATATTACTGACGGTATACATTACTGGTGTTAGATCTCTGTTGCCGGAGACTATCTAAGTAGGTACCACCGCAGATCGTATTTCTAACGCTAAACATTAGTGTACAAACATTACTGTGTTCTGGTTTGAAGGGCGCTGTAAGCTAGTGAAATTACTGTGGTAACGAGACTTAGCAACTTGTCTTAAAGCGACGAGCACAACGCAGTGCTATCTGTATCATCTTAATTAGCGCCACGTTGTAATGGACAAGCATATCACTTACCATCAGGTGGACATCTCGCTCATCTCGTCGCTTCTTAAAATAAAAAAAATATAAACTAGATAACTGCTAGTCTGATGGAGAACTGAATTATTTCAAACCTTAAAATTACTAACGTAGTATCGAAAGTAAGAGAAACGAGTAAGCGGCTCAAGTAGTGGGGACTGATTCATATAAGCTGCGCTATGGACAAATCGCATTTGGTAGTCTCTTTATTATAATAAAAAAACAGTAAAGAAATTACAAGTAACATGTTATTATAAAACAAAAGAATATTTCCTTTTTCACGAGATACATATATTTAGGTTGACATTCAAACTGGAAGTCATTAGTTACAATAAAGCTCGTCTAAACCCATTTGCATACCTATCTGTGATCAAAATGACGTTCAATCCATCATTCGCCGGCACCGCGGAGAGTTCTCTTTCATATTTTAATTCATTATAACGCCTTGAAAAGCGCGTTAAACTGTTCAATTTTTCATGACGTTTTGATGAAAGGCGTTAAGTGGAGAATTTCATGTTATAATATAGTCGTTTATTTTATCTATTGCGACTTATATCAATGATATTATATCCCCAATTTTAAAACAGTTTTGTTAAAATTGTGTGTAGTAAAAGAATTTCTACCCAGGACTTGTAATATTATAGAAGTGTTAAACTTGAAGATAATGAACTTTGGTTTCAAGAATCAATGATAAATATGTATACAGTGCGTCTATCAAGTTTGACAAGTTGAGAAATGTATGAAGATCAACGGGATGCGTGTCAATCAAGTCGTTGATTTAAATTAGTAATACAAAGCATTAGTATTATATATGTACAAGTGTTGCCAGAATGTGAAAGTCAATTAAATCCCTGTTTACAATTGTATGATTGTTCTCATTATTGCTAGTTATGAAAGCATAAAGTTGTAATTTGAAACTGTGTATTTCGCCGAGGGGCACGGCAGCCGCGGAGGTTCACAATTACTCAAGTAAAACAAAGTTCCCGAAAGGCAATTTGTCGGGGTCTCTCTCTCTATAAAGTTTTACATCAAAAACATTTGTTACTTTAAAAAATGAAGGTTCAGCCTTTGAGGGGACACTGATAAGAAAATGCTTACGTTGAGTCATTTAGACTTTTGTGTTAATTTTTCTCTTTGAAAGGCCTTGCTGACGTTCGTATGCTTTAACAGATTTTGAAATATTATCTATTATCTAATTATAAATAGATCTATATCTAGCTATACATTAAGTTTAGATGTAAACGCTGCTTCACTAGAAATAGTCGATTTAACTTAGTTAACTATCAGCGCAATACGATTTAAAATGATATATTCGTTAATAAATCATTAGTAATCATTTTAAGTTCAATTTTGAAATTTATTCTTCAAATTCAAGCATGTTTTTGTAATTATTGTGCGGGTATAAATAGAAACGCGCCGGCCTCTCAAATAATAGATCTGCTGTTGTACAAATATTAGAAAATTCTGCGATACTACGTTTTATTGGAAAATGGGCAATACCCAAAATTATATTAGTGGTTACACTACCCCCGACCTCAAGTCTTTTAAAAACACTATACGAACCCGTGCTCCGACATATAGTTTGCTAAATCTCATTACTTCAACGTATTAATTTCTTCAATTAACGTAGTTACTTAGTAATGAAGTACCCATTATCGTCGATTTAAATTCTTGCTACTCCTCAACCCTTTTGTCCGGAACATAAGTGCGCTCAACACCGGCAGGTTCCTGCCTTCAAAGTGGTATACTGTTCCGGAGTGGGGGGAAGAGGAGGGAGCTGCCATTTACTTTGTCTGCGTTAACGCGAAAACTAACCGCATAGTTAAAAAGTTTCGATTACGCAAACAGTTTGTGACGTGGTACGTTACAAACTTTGTGTGAACCATGTTAAATTCTAATCACATCAAACATTATACGCATGTTTGGTTCGACGAAACTTAAGTAAGTAGAATGACAGAAAACTAAAACATTATACGGATGTTTGGTTCAATGAAACTTAAGTAAGTAGAATGATAGAAAACTAAAACATTATACGGATGTTTGGTTCAATGAAACTTAAGTAAGTAGAATGATAGAAAACTAAAACATTATACGGATGTTTGGTTCAATGAAACTTAAGTAAGTAGAATGATAGAAAACTAAAACATTATACGGATGTTTGGTTTGACGAAACTTAAGTAAGTAGAATGATAGAAAACTAAAACATTATACGGATGTTTGGTTCAACGAAACTTAAGTAAGTAGAATGATAGAAAACTAAAACATTATACGGATGTTTGGTTCAATGAAACTTAAGTAAGTAGAATGATAGAAAACTAAAACATTATACGGATGTTTGGTTCAATGAAACTTAAGTAAGTAGAATGATAGAAAACTAAAACATTATACGGATGTTTGGTTCAATGAAACTTAAGTAAGTAGAATGACAGAAAACTAAAACATTATATGGATGTTTGGTTCGACGAAACTTAAGTAAGTTAGAATGATAGAAAACTAAAACTTTATACGGATGTTTGGTTCAACGAAACTTAAGTAAGTAGAATGATAGAAAACTAAAACATTATACGATGTTTGGTTCAACGAAACTTAAGTAAGTAGAATGATAGAAAACTAAAACATTATACGGATGTTTGGTTCAACGAAACTTAAGTAAGTAGAATGATAGAAAACTAAAACATTATACGGATGTTTGGTTCAATGAAACTCAAGTAAGTAGAATGATAGAAAACTAAAACATTATACGGACGTTTGGTTCGACGAAACTTAAGTAAGTAGAATGAATAGAAAACTAAAACTTTATACGGATGTTTGGTTCGACGAAACTTAAGTAAGTAGAATGATAGAAAACTAAAACATTATACGGATGTTTGGTTCAATGAAACTTAAGTAAGTAGAATGAAAGAAAACTAAAACATTATATGGATGTTTGGTTCGACGAAACTTAAGTAAGTAGAATGATAGAAAACTAAAACATTATACGGATGTTTGGTTCAACGAAACTTAAGTAAGTAGAATGATAGAAAACTAAAACATTATACGGATGTTGGTTCAACGAAACTTAAGTAAGTAGAATGATAGAAAACTAAAACATTATACGATGTTTGGTTCGACGAAACTTGAGTAAGTAGAATGATAGAAAACTAAAACATTATACGGATGTTTGGTTCAACGAAACTTAAGTAAGTAGAATGATAGAAAACTAAAATCAAATATTAGCATTCTGCGTATTGTTTTAAGGTTAATTTACTTCGGAAATCAAATATTTCTCTTTCATTTCATTTCAAATCCCACTCCTATGTTCACCGAATTGAATTTTTTGTGCACTATTGGACCTTCAAACTAACCAAAGCTTTTTCTAGTTGCTTTTAATTGTGCTCACCGTTTGTTCCGACAACTCTTGATCCCTACAGATTCCTGTTAACAAGTCCAGCTTGTTCATGTTGTTCGAATCCAGTCAATATTTCATAGCTATCGCTAATCCTTTAGACCTATTTATCTCTAAGAATTTATCACGCCTTTCTTAGTTCAGATTTTTTAAGAAAAACTAATTTTGTTTCTAAAGATTTTTATCTGGAAATATTTAGAAACGCTCCAGATATACAAAATGTTACTCTCGAAATGTATAACAGATTAACTTTGTAATCTTCTTCTAGACAGTCTTTAAACCGGACTTGAAATATATTTTCGCCATGGTGATATTCTGCTAATACAGACTAAAAATTTACTAACCTTAACTTTGCCTTTAAACTATAAAACAACAAAATTAATACGTATTTGAAATAGGTTAAAACTGAGACAGATGTTTTATATAGTACACGGTGTGTAATATATTTATATTCGTCAAGCAATGCCAACTAAGTTACTAACCCGTATATTTATGAAGTCTCCAAAAGTTTTATACTTTATAAAGTCACAAATTGATGAATGGGTCACCCCGTTTCATTATAAAATATTAAGGATACAACGAAAATTTAAGCGAGAGTTTAAAATTCCAATTGTTAATATAGAATATTGAATTACCCTGTGCAGAAGTTAACGTTTTTATTTCTTTGTTAGATGGAATAGTCGTATTCGACGATCACTGCTCAATAAGCGATTGTATATATGATATGTCGATGGCATGAATAGTCGACTAAAGAAAGAATTGGAGCGGAGCTTTGAAGATATTGCAAGATATCTTCTATAGACCGTAGCTTCGTACCAGCTTCGGGTTAAAAGAACTAAGCCTCTACGCGATTCGAGATTAATTCTTTGAATGCGTTTCGATAGTCAATTAAGCATTTAGACTGCAAGTATTTTTTAAGAAATAAACTTAAGAAATATTTAAGTTACTTCATTATAAAGTTGTATCGTTTAATCATATCCAAAATTTGTCTTGTGTGAGATATTTGTATTGTTGTTTTTACCAGACAAAAATTTGTGCTAGATTTTATTTTTATACTGCTTTGCGACGAGACGAGCAAGACGTTCACCTGATGGTAAGTGACGCTTGCCCATAACTCAAGTCTGCTCAGTGCTGTCGAACGGGCTGCACGTCGTCTTGCTTATTGTAATTAATATTTTCGTAACATCATTCGATTTTCAACACTATGACTAAGTGCAGTAAGTGCAATGTTGTCATTAATAAGGCCGACGAGTCCACGGCTGTATGCTGCAGTAAATGTGTCTTACACTGGCACGTCGCTTGCGCCGGGCTGCGCTGTACACCGCGGGACAAAGTTAACTGGCGCTGCGACACATGCCGAATTATCAAGAAAACAGGGCGAAATAGATTGCCAGTATCTGAGGATTCCTCTCCGACAAAATCTTCAGTCGTAACTGATGACGAAGAAATTGTGAGTAACATTAAAAATCTTAGAGAGGAGCTCGAATCTATCAAAAAAGATATGAAGAAGCGGACACCTGCAAATACTATGGGATTGGAAGAAAGAATCGAAATAGTCGAAGCGAAAATAATGGATCTGGAGAATATTGCTGTTTTATTTAATAACTTGGAGTCAAGAGTTATAGAACTGGAGGAACGCAACAACTATCTAGAACAAGCCGAACGATTAAATAATCTGGAACTTCACGGTATTACCGAAAACAACAACGAACAACTAATGGATGTCGTTCTCCGTATCGCGGACACCCTTGGAACCGACTTGTCAAAACCAGACTTTAAGCTGGTAAGGCGTATAGGCACTCAAAACCAAAACGGCAACAACAAACCACGACCAGTCCTTATTAAATTTAACGAGCAAAATAAGAAAAACACGTTCCTTCGAACAATGAGAAAAAAACGAGGTGTTAAAATGACTACATTGGGTTTTGAAAAAGACAAAAATATTATATTCGTCTCTGAAAATTTAACACCTACTAATCGTAGCATCTTTTATGAAGCCCGAAAACTGCAAAACTTCGAATTTGCTTGGACGTACAATTGTCGCATATATGTCCGTAAGAACAAAGATTCCCTACCTATACTTATTAAATCAAAAAACCAATTAAAATCACTTTAAATAGTTACTGCTATCACCACTTTAGAAAACAAGTTCATACTAAGACTGCATGCCCGTTTAAACACACTCTAAATTTAATGTGGAACACTTTACTAATATTTTTTAGACTTAACATAATCTTAATTACTATTTCTAGTTATCGCCCGTTTCTGAACACGCTGTTTAATATTAAGTTAATATTTCTTTTATTTTGCCCCATTATTTTGCCCGCAAGTGTACTGTTCTGTTTAAAAGTCGCAGATGAGGGTAACATTGCATGGCATTTGCGTGTGTATCTGACGGTCACTGCTTCGCTCAAGTTATCGCATATAAATACCCTATTTTACAAACTAAGATTAATTATTCTTTTTAAATACTATAGCTTATATAGTGCTATTTCTTTGACTACGGTCTATTATCCCGGCATTCTATATTTCGGTATGGTTGACCATTTATTGTATTTTACATATAAGCCTCACCGCAAAAATGAATAAAAAAAAAGTTAAAAACCTCACAGTAGGTTTGCTAAACATAGCATCAATTAATACAGGGTGGGACGAACTCCTGGAATGTTTTAAAGTCAACGATCTTGATATCTTATGTTTAAACGAAACCTGGCTTACACCTCATGATGACGTGCACTCGTACCAGGTACCGGGCTACAATTTAATTCATATCCCGCGCTTAACGCGCGGTGGTGGTGTAGGAGCCTATATACGATCAGGAATTACAGTACGTCAGTTAAGTCATCCTGTTGGTATACTCGAGCAGATGTGGCTAGAAGTCAAGCTTAAGAACCATAGACTAGCACTAGGTATCATATACCGACCTCCTTCGCAAAATTGGACAGCTGCTTATGACTTATTACATGAAGCGCTGGCCATCTTTGCTCCTCAATACGATAACTTGAGCTTATTAGGTGATTTTAATATAAATTGTTTGAATGCTGACAGGATAGCGTACACTCCGCCATGCTTTAATGATCTTATACATAATTTTCAACTGAAACAAATAGTTACGATACCAACACGGATTTCACCGTTTAGCGAAACTCTTCTGGATCTAATATTTACAACCTATAATCTAAAACCCTCTTCAGTAAAAGTTATACACAATGACGATCTTAGTGATCACGGCTTAGTTGTGGTCAATTTTGCACTAGAAATTATGCAAATCAGCCCGAGAACAGTTTCTTATAGACAACTTAGTCAAACGTTGATGTCATTAAAAATGCTGCACAATATACCCCATGGGAGCTAGTTCTAAAATGCGGTAATATTAATGATATGGTTGCTACTTTCAACCATTTAATATTGGATTTAATGGATACTTTCGCACCAATGCACACGCGAACATACAAAGAACCTCCTGCACCCTGGTTGACCGACACTATGAGGTCGTTGCGAGTATTACGGGACAAAGCGTGTCGACGTGCAAAAAAACTAAAAAGTGAATCATCCTATCAGCACTATCGTGACTTACGCATTATTACAATACTGCAATCCTTAAGGAAAAACGTGCATACTTTAAACATATATTCAACTGTAATAAAAAAAAAGCATCTGACACTTGGAAAACACTTAATAACCTTTTAAAACCTAGTGCTCGTAACAGTATACCTCATAACCTTGCAAATCCAGATAAATTAAATAATTTTTTTATTAACAGTGTACCTGACGTGCCGTGTCTCAATCAAGTAGATCATATTAAGAATAAGAAACACTCAACGCAATGTTTACATTTACGGAGGTTTCCCCTACAACCATTGCGCGCATTATTGAGTCTTCACCAACTAACTCTATCGGCAGCGATGGGATATCCATGTTCATGCTAAGCCTAACACTTCCTTTTTCTTTAAAAGCCATATCCGCAATAATCAACAAATCGATTTCAGAAGGCACTTTCCCCGAACAATGGAAATGTTCACTAATTACTCCTATCCCCAAGAAGAACAAGATAGAAAGTATGAACGATCTTAGACCTATAAGTATTCTGCCTGCGTTGTCCAAAGTAGTAGAAAAATGTGTCCTCACTCAATTACAGACAAACCAACAATACAACACATACTTCGGGAATGTAAGATCTTACCTATATTACAATCCGGATTTCGCAAGCAACATAGTACTACTTCCGCACTCCTACATATTGTCGATGACATTCTCTTCGCCTCAGATAATGGCCAGGGGACTGTACTTGTTCTTTTGGACTTCTCCCGGGCATTCGACTGCGTTTCTATTCCAATCCTGCTTGAAAAATTGAGGTTCTTTGGATTTTCGCCACTAGTGCGCAATTGGTTCCGGTCTTACTTTTCCAACCGTAGCCAAGTAGTACAATGTGTTAACAGTACGGGTCATCTTTCCAAATCTAAAGGGACAACTATCCATAAAGGTGTAATTCAAGGATCGATTCTTAGCCCAACTTTGTTTGCTGTCTACACCGCAGATATTATCGAAGACATCCAATTTTGTAAAGTACACCTTTATGCCGACGATACCCAGATATACACCCATGTGCCATTATCACCGGAAGGAATAACAAATGGAATAAACAATATTAATCAAGACCTTCAGGCAATAGTGGCATGGGCGAACCGACATAATTTAATTCTTAACCCCAAAAAGAGCGTCTCAATTATCTGTGGAACCAAACACCAAACTAAATTTATAAAACAACACAACACGTGTATTAAAATTACAGATACAGTGGTGCCACTGGAAAAATGCGTACGTAATCTCGGCCTTCTAATTGATGAAAATTTGAGATTCCAAGAGCATGTACAGAATTCAATACGCAAATGTTTCGCATCCCTCAGAACAATTTACAAAATCAGAAAATTCATTGATGAAAAATTACGCTATCAGTTATGTAACAGTCTAGTACTGTCCCACTTGCATTACTGCGACATTGTATATGGTCCGTGCCTCTTTAAAAAGACTTCTAGGGCAATACAGCGTGTTCAGAACGCGTGCATGCGTTATTGTTACCCCATACCGAGGCGACACCACGTCTCGCCTTATATGCAAAATAAAAATGTGCTCAAGATGGACGTGAGAACAATGAAGCTAGCGTGCTTTTTACATTCTCTGACAAAGTGTAAGATGCCATCTTATCTGTATGACAAACTTAGCTGGTCTGCAGACTTTATTAGCGCCAGACTGAGACCTCACGCTCGTCCTCTTACTACGCCAAAGTACACCTTGGTGCAAACCCGAGGAAGTTTTAAGTTTGCTGCATCAAAATGCTGGAACGACTTGCCACCTCCTCTTCATCGTGCTGTGTCTCGTTATGCTTTTAGGGGCAAATGTCGTAAGTGGCTTTTGATGCAGCAATCATTCAGCACAGGTGTATAGGGTTGTGTCTGTCGTTGTCTGTGTGTAACGTTTTCACTATTTATTTATTTTTCATTTTTTTTTTTAATTTTTTTTCTTTTTACTGTTTTGGCGCAAGTAATTAAAATGTATCTATAAGAAGTGTTCTATATACTACTTTGCTACACAATGTCAGGCCAGGGCAGAATAACAGGAGTCGGCATTACATGCCGATATACTGAGCCCTGGACCATTTTGTCTTTAATTCTTTCTATTTACCTAATGTAATGTTTATAGTTTAAGAAATTTGGAGACAAATAAATACTTTATTATTATTATTATAACAACGTGGTCTAGTTAAGATGGTACACACTGCACCACATTGCGCTCGTCGCCTTGAGACATAAGGTGTTAAGTCTCGTTACCCCAGTAATTACACTAGCTACTCCCTCTCTCTCTCTGGAAGTCGATACCTCAATGCTGAGGGTCGTGACTCCCTCATAGATAAACTGCTTTTGATTATATTCCGCCAGTTCCCTCGGTTATCCGCTCTGTGTATAGCGTTGTATACAGGTGCGTCAATGGCCTCCTTCACCTGGTCGGTCCAACGTCTTGGACTTCGTCCACGCGGCCTTTTGCCATCAATCTTGCCGGTCACGACGAGCTTCTCTAAGTCATTTCCCTTTTTTCTCGCAATGTGACCGAAAAACTCAAGTGTGCGGCGCAGACAGACGGTTGAAAGGCGCTCTTTGATTTTGAGTAATTTTAAGATGGAGACGTTGGTCCTATGCTCTGTCCAGGGTATATTCAGCAATCGTCTCCAGCACCACATTTCAAAGGCGTCTATTCGCTTACGATCGGCTAGCTTCATTGTCCAAGACTGCTCCGTAGAGAAATATAGAGAAGATTAAGGTGCGTTTTAGACACTAGCTACAGCGCCCTTCAAACCGGAACACAGTAATATTTGCTCACTACTATTTGGCGGTTGCAATAGGAGCTGCGGTGGTACCCGTCCAGACGGTCTCCGGCAACAGAGACCTACCACCTGGTAAAATAGATCGTATATCGTCGATAGTAGATCAAAATTCTCTCTAAATTTAAGATTACATTAATTTATCTTTAGGCACTCACTTCCTTTTTGGATATTACAATAAAATGTGTTACAAGAAAACCTCACACAAAATGGCGGCTCATATTATTCCAAAGAACAATGGGCCACTTGATTCCGAGATCCCCGCTGGTGCGAAGTACACTTTTGTCCCCATTTAAGAGGGTAGCTTTGAAAATCTGCATATAAGGAACTTTTTTTTTTTATGCTACTTTGCGACGAGACGAGCAAGACGTTCACCTGATGGTAAGTGATACGCTTGCCCATGACAACGTGCTGCTAGTTAAGATGGTACACACTGCACCACATTGCGCTCGTCGCATGGAGACATAAGGTGTTAAGTCTCGTTACCCCAGTAATTACACTAGCTATAGCGCCCTTCAAACCGGAACACAGTAATGTTTGCACACTACTATTTGACGGTTGCAATAGGAGCTGCGGTGGTACCCACCCAGACGGTCTCCGGCAACAGAGACCTACCACCTGGTAAAAACTATCTGTAGAATAGCAAGTTGTCTTAATTTTTTAAAATATATACTTATCTTTTACTTATTGATTAGTGGAGTTGTTTGAAATGTGCACTAGAAGTAATCCTCTTCCGAGTTTCACAGCAGCGGCAAATTCATTCCGCCAATAATGTTTTTGCATATGTTCGAATTTGAAGGGTGATGTTACTGGAGTAATGAACCTTAATTTCTTATGTCTTTAGTTCACAAATGCTAAATATCACTTACACCTTCGAAAGTCCTGCTTGTATTATCGCTTCATTGTACAATAAAACCTTATGATTCTTACTCTACATGTTAGATATATGTGTTTTTTTTAGATGTATACGTTGGTTAGGATATATCTGAATCAGTCTACCGGCAAGTTATTTAATTGAACTACGAAGTTAAACTGAAGATTAAAAAAAAATAAGGGCAGCAAAAAGGAGATTAATATGAGACAAAGTTGAAAGAATTTTCTCTTTCATGATGATAAATAATTTGAATGAGGTAGTTGAAAGCGTACACTCTTTTTGACAAGGGATACCAATCAATCACCACATACAAAACCTGTCCATCGTCAAAAATCCAAAAGAAATCATTGGGACGAAGTAATTAATAATTATTTTATTTTAAATTAAAGGGAGGTAATATTTCACGCTTTTCATACAATTCTGCAGCGGCACCGTGTCGCATTTAGATAATGAAGGTGGAGTGAGAGCGTCCTCTTAAGTTGAACAATTTTTCCGGTTATTAAAGTCGGGAACCTTTCAATTTTCTTTTCCTTTTCCCTGAATTGTTAAGTCCCCGATTATGGAAATTTGTAATATCACAATGAAATTCACTTCGCAAAAATGTTCCCCGTCGATAACCTATTCGTTTTTATGCGATTTCATTTCCACGTTTAATTAACGTTTTTAATAACTGATTTGCATATAGAAAATGAACAATTAATTTTAATTTGTATCTAGTATTTAATTTATACAACATGGTCTTCGGCTTGAGACAAGAATAATATTAGTAGTTATAAAAAGTTGTTTCAGAATTATTGCCAAGAGATGGCGTTTCATACAGTTCATAGATATGTTTCTACATATAGAATTTTTTTATTAAATACTTCTACTTAAGTCTTGTCTAGATATATTCATTTCTCTATCTAACCAACTTTTACATATATATCGTACAAAAAGCAACTTTATAACCCGACATCATATAAAACGGTTTATATTATTCATGTAACAATAAACCACTTTAGTCGGAGAGTCTCGCTCGCCGTGAAGGACACTTTTGTATCAAGCTACGAGAGGTAGACTGGAAAAACCGAACGGAGAGAAGTTTTTATAAAAAAAGTCTCACGCTTTATGAATTTCAATCGATATTCTATCTAAAAATACTTGCAACATTTGAAAATACATATTTATAGCTATCATTTTGAATATTACTAATTTACTGTGTTTCGGCCTATAAGACCGGCCGATCGCAGATTATTTAATATAACGACAACGGAAGTTATTTCATCCGGCGTAAAATCATTATATTACACATATTTTAAATTTGACACCATTTGACATTATTGGTTAAAATAAATGAAAAAACCGCTTCTTTCTGTCAAATATGGCGGACGAATTGACCACGCAGACATTTTTTTAAGAATTTGTATCATTTTATTTTATACGTCTATATATAACATTAGCTCTCGCTATCAATTGCGAAGATTTAAAGATGAGAACATGAACGATTGATCACGCAGACAATTTTTAATGGATTTGCATTCTTTTACTTTGTACGTCTACACATGACATTGGCTCACGCACAAACTGTGCTCATGCCATCAATTGGGAAGAAGAAGAAAAAACCGCTTGTAAAAGTAAAACTAAAAATGGGTTTTATTAAGTTATAAAGTCACGTTATGTACTCCGTTACATTCAGAGATATTTGAACAGTTTTTTTTGTTCTGTCGTGTCTAAAATAGATTGGGAAGACTGCTGTCGACATCGAAAGGTTAAAACGATATTGAAAATATTTTCAACTGACGATAGATCTATTCTACTCGTCTCTTTAGGCTGTGAAGGTGTATACCATCGACAGTTTCTGTATTCAAGGATTAGAAGAAATTACTAGGTAAGACCTAAAAGAACTTCTGTCATCTTGGTAACAGTTACTTAATTTAACTAGTGTTTATTCAATTTGGTCTACTTTACTGAAGCTCTATTTAACGACTATAGATATTTAAACAAACTAATTGTACCCTCTCTGATCCTATATTCAAATATGTGACATCTTTCGTTTTCTGTGGAGGAAATGCTTTTATGTACCTGTCTTTTTTAATGTTAGATTTGCACCGACTAGAAGCTCTATGTTGCATCTTTGCCACCTTGTGTAGGAAGTAATTTATGCATGTTTCCTGTCTATCGCGCGTTAGATCCTTAACCGTGCTATTCTACTCTCGCAACGAATCCTCACATGAATGACGGATTTGTCCTAACAAGAAGTCGACGAATAAGACAATACAAATCGGTTCCTGCGTGCACAGAGTTTCGCAAGTGGGAACGCGTCGGTTTATCCATAATTCGCCGTTAAAACTAGTTAATTGGCCCGTAACGGCCCGGGGTGGAAATCTCGCCGGAGTGACTTTCCATGTAACCCTGTAATTGCGGCAGGTCCTGGCTGAATGGGCCATTGCGTGTTCAGCACTTACCATTAATATAACGCGCCGCGTACAAACCGCGGAATGCGAAATTCAAGTAAACCCTATTGCGAATTTTACTTAAGTTTGTATTTCGACTAACATTAGATGTAAGGGTTAAAATCTACCCTCACTTCTGACAATTTTGATATTATATATTTAATTCAATTGTGATATGATACGAGGGTTTGTGTGATCAACAAATGAAATTACTTTGATAAGAAAACGAAAGGTTTTGTAGTCAACGAACATAAACGTGATACATATCATTTTCAATTTCTAAGTGTTGGTTTAAAACTATTTTGTTTATAACATTACTATCTTCAAATTTGAAGAGCACTGTAGCTAGTAAAGTTACCGGGACAACGAGACGTCTTAAACCGATGAGCTCTACGGGTACAGTAAACATCCTTACCAGCGCCACATAGTTATGGGCAGTAGTAATGATTAAGTGCGAATTCTATAAAACAATAGTTGAGTAGTAGGTATGCAAATATGGTTTAAATATGCACAAGTGTCGCCATCTGGGAATGTGTTGTTTAAATTGCTAATATTTATAATGCTATTAAGCGGATAATCCGTACAACCGTTGACCACGCGAAAGGTAGCAGCTATTCCTTGTTTATCTGTAGATTATCTAGGCAATGGAATGTATGAAGGGATTAAATCTATTGAACGATTGCTATTTTAAACACCTAGCGCAAATAAGCTGTTAAGAATTTAACACGAAAGGTTAAAATCATACGAATGGTCTTTGATTTCCGTGTTTGTTCACAGATATATCCGATGTGTGTTGGCTAAGTCGATTTTGTTTACTTTTTGCTTGAGCTTGGATTGTGTAGTTAAATTAAAAACAAATGAACTAATACTTGACTTCAAGTTCACATAGTTTTAAGTAACAATAAGTAATAATACTCCGGCTATTGTATGTTAACTCGCCAATGATTTTATAGCGGCAGATTTACTTTACAATGAAAGCCATATCGCTAACCAAATTCTGTGTTACTAAGCAAACGGTTAACCACTGCGCTGACGGAGGCAGTAAAATGTTATACGGTTTAGCAGATTATCTATTTGCTATTGCTAGTTAATAAAGTTCAGACAGATTAATGAGCGGAATACAGGAACACTTTTAATCGATTGGAATCCTGTATAATAACTCACTAGATGTGATTATCTTTATGTAGTCAATTTTCCGAAATCTTAGATAGATTTTTAGTAAAATTTTAAGCATAATGTTGCCAATTTATCGGTTGTACGCGATTACACTATCGGGGCACGGGATAACGCCCAAAAGTACATTCCGTCGATATTAAGTGTGATTTACAACTAAAACTTCCTTTTACTTCTTTAAAACGCCGGAGACGGCCCCCGGAGGACCAAATTTTCTTATCAACTTAAAAAGTCCGCTCCAAGTCCCAACTTAACGTTGATATTAATGTTGCCAACGGGCAAAAGTGAGATGAGGACCGACAATTACCTAAGTTTTCAAGGGGAGTACGAAAACAAAGTTCCCAAAGGTAATTTATCGGAGTCCCCGTAAAGTTTCACGTCAAAAAGGCTTGCTGCTCTGATATATGGAATTGATCCCCGAACAAAACGAAGCTCCATCAAGTCGTTTAACAAATCAAAGATTAAGTAAGAGATATCATTTAATTTCAGCTCGCTCTCTGGCCTAGTTACGTTAATTTCAAACAAATCATTCAATACCGTATGAAACATTTTCTTTAATAATACAAGTGATATCTCACCTAATTTTAAGTGGTTACAGCAGTGTACATTTTGTTTATTTTTTATTTAAAAAACTTTATTGTATACGCCAAAACGTTACAATGTGCGGACTTAATGCCTAGTGGCATACTCTACCAGTCAACCCCGGGAGAATGTTTGACAGTGGAATAGAGAGGAATGGCGGGTGCTAATTCTAGTTTAAATTAATACAGACATACATACACAACATCTACATATATACGTACGTAATACTTACATATATACATAATATCTACATATATACGTACGTAATACTTACATATATACATAATATCTACATATATACATACAAACATGTTACTTACATATTATACATACATAAAACTTACATACATACATAATATTTATTTAGTTAATTTTATTTACCGACTGTGAAAAAACTTTTGAAAACTGAATATATCTGATTTGCGGAAATAGAAATATCCTTGAAAAAATGTTAGAAACATTAATGATATGTCATTACATGTGAAAACTTTATCAATTTTTTTTATTCGAGACGACGAGATAAGCAAGACGTTCACCTGAATATAAGTGTTACGTTCGTCTATAACAACGTGCTGCTAGATAAGATGGTATACTCTGAACTAAGTTCCGCTCATCGATTTGAGACATAAGGTGTTAAGTATCGTTACCCCAGTAATTTCACTAGCTACACCCTTTACACTGTACTTTACGGAACACAGTAATGTTTGCACGTTGTTCTTTAGTCACAGAAATATGAGCTACCGTGGTAACTCAACGGTCTCCGGCAACAGAGACCTATCACTAGTAAAGACTAGTTTTATAGTATCTTAAGTCTAATTACAATTCTGAATTTAAGAAATAATAGCTTATGCTATTAAGACAGGGTTTTAAAGTATATAGCTAAGTTTGTAAGGATGTCTACGTTTGAAAAAGACGACGATCAAATCCAAAAAAAATCTCGAAAACTATTATTTAGATGAAATTTCAAGTAAATCCCTTTTTATGTACGTTTTGTTATGATGGCTGTAAAACTGAAATGCCTCATATCAAATAGTGAATATTCTGTCTGGAATAATGTCAAAATCTGGTCAATTATTAAATTCTAAACAGAGTGGAAAACGGAAAGAATAAGAAAAATATACGACAATTTCGTTTCTTTTCAAATCTAATTGATCGTACATTTTGAAAGTCAGCAGGGAAAAGGATATTGAGAAGTTAATAATTGTACAAGCTAAAGTTACACCGGAACGGGGGAATTTTTTTTCTTCTGTTATACTCCGAACAAAGTTTTCGTTTTCTTCGCTAATGAAATGGAAAATTCGCGATTTCGAGATGAAATTTTTTAAGGTATTATGTACAATAAGTGTAAAGAGCAACAAACGTATAACTTTGTTGATTTCATAAGACTTATTTTGCTTAAGGCTGCTTAATAGTTGTAATGAACTTTATAGCGCTTAATTTCTCATGTCTTGTGTGAAGGTTATTACTTCGATTCAAGATCTAGTTAAGTAAAATTTGGATGAAAGTAGCTTTGTTCGTATATTAGTGGTAGGTCTCTGTTGCCAGATACCGTCTAGATACCACCGCAGCACCTATTTTAGCCGCCAAACAGTAGTAGGAAAACATTACCGTGTTCTGGTACAAAGGGCGCTGTAGCTAGAGAAATTACTGTGGTAACGAGACTTAATACCTTATGTGTCAAAGCAACGAGCGTAATGTGGTGCAGTGTGTACCATCTTAACCAGCATCACGTTGTTATGGGCAAGTGTATCACTTACCATCAGGTGAACATCTCATTCTTATTGTAGAAAAATTCCATGATTTTGATCCTTATAAAAGTATTAATTTGTTTTACTATAAGAGATGAGTTAGAACATCCACTCCAACTCCAGCCGTTTAAAGAAGTAATATTAATAGGAAAAGAGCACCAGCTTTCCACGTGACCATTACCAGGATACTAAGCTCGCCAACATTCAAGTCAGGTGTGGTAAGTAAAGGAAATACCCTCTTTGTGGGTGACGTGTCATCATACACATGATTCAATAATATGTTGTGGTTGTCAAGTAGACGATCACATTCCACCATTACCCATTATTGTCACATCTATGATATTGTGATCATATAATAATCCATTCATATATAAATATTTTGTATACATTATAAAGTAAATTCTTTCACTAAGTCAGCTTTTGAGTTATAAATTTTATAGTTTAACATTCTTCTTCGGTTTATGAATGTAGATTGAATGCAACGTTACGTCTCGAAACAGGTTGCTCTACATTATAATTATGTCTAATTCAGCGCACACCCATCCCGTGTTCGTTGGATGAAAACTTTTATCTAACATTAAAACAAGCCTCATGTAAACGCTAATGGCTCTCAACACGGAAACGGAGCATTTGGTATACCAAATACATATATATACAGAAGCTGCCCGTTTTATACTTTTCATCACAAAACGTTAGGAACGAGCTGAAATTAAATCGGTTCTTTTTATTGTTCTTTTTGTACTTGCGAAGATTGTTCCTGGCGTCTTTCTTCTGAACAAAATTCTTTCTTTAATGTTAACATTCTTTCATTTCAGCATCGACGTCCACTACCTAACAAAGGCTTTTTATAGGAAGGTATCTTTCGTACTAGCTTCGTTTGACATGGGGGTTGATGGTGAATTGTGTGGATATTCTAATCTATCTCCTACTCGGGAAATATCACAAATCCTTGTTACTAGTTTGTTGTTCAGTTGCCTAGATAAAAACGATTGACCTTGCGATTCGTCATCATCATCTAAGTCGACTACACCACCCACTCGCATTCGAAATGCTTAAGACGTGAGAAGAATATGCCCAAAAACTCAGTAGACTGTTAACGTATTCATTTTGTTATTTTTTTTTTAAATTGCCATAAAGGTTATATTAAACAATAAAACCCCTGTATTATCTTTCTGTCAGTTAATCTGTAGTGAACGTTATGACGATTAAGCTCCGTCGTTTTATTATAACTAAGCATTTTTAGGAATTAGCTTTTATGAGACTAACAAAAAGTCGACTAAACTTTTGTATATTATTAGCACATACTTCGATAATTCACGAGCTTTCTTTAACCAAAATGGAATCAATTTGTAGATTTACCGCTTTCAGCAAAGCTAACGCTAATGCTGGTGAATTTTGATAGATGCGCACTTGCCGATCCGAGTTCGTACGTACGAGATGAAATGTGAATTCAAATAGACTACTGTTAGTTATTGAACTTTGTCTGCCATTTCCGCGATTATGAGTAGATGGTGCAGGTCAAGGGAATGTGTGGCCTCTGAACAAACAAACCAACGATAAGTTCTGAAGCATATAAGTTTGTATGTGATCAGTAATCTCGAAGCTTATAACTCAGTGTGTGTCTCGAAAATTATTGAAGGCATTGCTGTATGGAAGACTTGTTTATATCCAATGTAATGAAGAAGATCGACAATTTTCATTACTAATAAGTGATATAGAGAGTGATTGTGATAGTGATAGGTTTTAATAACAATGGGTTCATTTTTGAAGTCGATTATTTCTCAATTGCATTCATAATAATGTCGTTGGTGAAGTGTGTGTCACAAAATTCCGTTTACGGTTATTTCAGTAGATTTTCAATATGATTGTAAAACCCAGGAGGGCTCGAAAAACCCTAACATCCAGGGTTAGAAATTAAAATAGGGATCTTTATGTTAAAAAACAACAACTTCATCGCGACTCAATAGAGAATGCTTTGAGAAAGTCTGTGTAGTTTTAAGGTTAAGAACCTATTGCCAGTGATCATCTAGACAAGTGTTCACCAATGCCTACTAATTTTGTGGACTTGTTGTATACAAAAATTACTGTTTCCCTTTTAAAGAAATATCCAGTTTTCTGAAGTAACGAAAATATAAATTTTGGACAATGAATAAAAAAAGTCCATAGCACCACATTGTTGTATTGAACGAATTATTCATATAGTCGCTTCATGTTATAAATTAATGACACAGCTGTGTAAACATCCTGACACCAAATAGATTCGACATAACTAAAATCAAGAATATTTATTTAATTTGTAAAGTAAAATAAGTAATTCAATTACAATTTTATCCTTACTTAACAACATGTCAAAAAATGCTACTGTAAAGGTATTATCTCTGTTAAATATTATGAGAGAGGAAACAACTGTCGGACCGAATTGACATTAAATCAATATATTTGATAGGTGTATTAACTTTCTTATTACAACCAATTTTTTTATTTATTCGGACCTCATTTTATATTATAAATAAATGTTTAACATAAGTACGAGAACCGTAGAAATTTTATCGGCTTGTATAAGATATGGTTAAAACAATATATATCTAAAACTGACTTACCACCTTCCACACCGATGTAATTTCATTACTGCGTGGTAATAGATATAAGCATTTCGATGGTACCTTAAAAATCCAGCTAAATGTATATTAGTTACTCATACATATATTTATAAACAAACTTCTTTAGTTTCCATTATTAGAACTCTAGGCCTTCTCTTACAAGGTAAACTCGTCATTTAATTTATTATATTTCGTTATGATTGTTTAAAACCGGAAAAAGTCAAGATAGGTATCATCGCAACGACTAGCTCAGCCGTCAAACTAAAATTTGCAAATATTACTGTGTTCTGGTTTAAAGAGAAACTACTGCCAGTGAGCAGCCGTGATAGCCTAGTGGTTTGAACGCCGGCCTTCCAATGCGAAGGTACCGGATTCGAATCCGGCTTGCACCAATGAATTTTTCAATTTATATGCAGTTAGCATAAAACACCAACTAATATCACGTGCTTTGACTCCTGCATATCTACGCCATGAGCATCCGTAGTCGGAGTAGTATGTGAAATGGAGAAGGCAATGGCAACACCACTCCATTATAACTGACAAGTAAGTCGTCGTGTTTGACGACATGAGGACCACGACCCTCAGTCATGAGGAAATACAACTAAGAAGAAGACTGCCAGTGAGATGAATCGACATCTGATTTCAAAGCGATAAGCACAAAGTTGCAGTGTTTGTGATCCTAACCAGAGGTATATATTTATAAGGAAAATATATGCTTATTAGAAGAAAGTTTACAATAAGGTATTAGTAGATTTTGTACCTGTCGCAGACTAGTAGTTTTTGGAGTTGTGTTGAAAGGGTCGTCGTCGTACCAGCGCGGAGCACTTCTATGTATACCGCACGTTGGTAAGTGGTTGTGATTCTCATGTTCTAAGTATATTAAAGCTGTACTGTGTCTGATAACATTTCGCAGTACATTATGGACGCTTGAATATCGCGTGTTGGAGGCGGCGCTCCCGTTGTTTAGGTGCATTGTGCGGTCGTCGGCGGCGATACAATGAGCCGATTGTTCAGGGCTCATGGAGCTCCGCACAAAGCTGGACCCCGGCTCTGTCGATACAGTGTTGCATTACAGCATTGTTCGGGGAAAACGAGATTTTTTTTCTTTTCTTATATATAAATGAGTGACGAGACGTCGAGGACGTTTCTCGTCTTTTCCGCTTGCTCATGTGAGCCTGTAACAGCAATAACTCCTGAAGTAATTTTAAAAACGTGATGTGAGCGTTGATGGCACAACTGGTATCATTTTTGGGATTAACCGTTGTTCAATAAAACGCAGATTTGCATAATCTCACATTTATCGCGACTGTTTTTGTAGCGCCGGCGCGTTTCTTTTTAAACCCGCAAAAGAAAATTAAGAATTGATTTCTAAGCTGAGCTTAAATATAAATTAATGAAGTTATAACAAACACATGATTTTTTTATTGATTTTAAAATGTGTTTATGGCGGTATTTAACAAATTTTAACAATCAATTGATCTTCTAACGTCGTGACGCCGATATATAATAACACATTAATCACAAAAGATCTTATATCGATCAAACACTATAAAAATTAATAAAAAAAATTATCAAATGATCAAAATGTATTCTTATTAAATAAGGCAAGTAATAGAGTCAAGAAACAAAGTTTGTTTATAGTGAATGTGTAGTTATTAAGCTAATGAGATCTATCATATTACTTTACCAAATGTTCCTATAAGTTTTTGCAAAAATTATATTTTCAATAAAAAAAAGTTTAACATAAAAATCAACTTAGTGCGTTATGTTATAATTAAATCCTGGAAATGACCCCCCGGATTACCCCCGTTAGCCGGCGTGTTAATTTTTAAACGTAACCTAATTCACAAAGTACTTGGTGAAATTAAATCCATTCATTTGATATGCTGAGCTGTGAATAATTTACGTTTAACCCGACTCTTTGGCCTCAGGTCAAAGGCGAGGGTCATTTAATTGCCCTTACCGTGTTAGGCGAGGCCTTCGTGTATCTTGGATATGACTATATCTTGGATTTAAATTAAAAAAAAGGTCGAGGAGACAGACGTCAATTATTTTATTTTATTCCAGATTCTTCTTAAATGAACATCTAGAGGTATGCCATAACAATTTCTTTTAGGCTGTCTAATTAAATGTTAATTAGATACAAAGTTAAAACAAGAATAAGTAAACTAATAATTAAATCTCATTTCTATGGTAAATTTATTAGTAAAAAAAATATTTAATAACCTACATATAACATAAGCGTTATTGTGGAATTGTGTTTACTTAATTAAAGTCAAAACCAAAGAGACTTTCGTTGTTGTAATTTGTATCAATCTAAATTAATACCGCATATAGATTAAGTTAAGTAAGTTTCTATGCTTTGCAAACTATAATCAGAAGGTGCTGTAGCTAGTGAAATTACTGGGGTAACGGGACTTAACATCAAGTCATAAGGCGACGAGCGAAGAGTGTTGTTGTGTATATCATCCTAGTGTTACGTTATGGACAAGCGTATCACTGACCGTCAGGTGAACGTCTCGCACTTCTCTTCGTTGAATAAACATCAATTATTTAAAAAACCTGTTTAACAGATTTAGATTAGACATCTATAGAGAAAACTATATCAAAATTGGTTTAGTTATTTTTAGAACTATAATACAAATACCCACAGATATACATATATAACACAGATATGTTATTATATTAACTGGTGGTAGGTCTCTGTTGCCGGAGACCGTCTGGGTGGGTACCACCGCAGCTCCTATTTCAACCGCCAAACAGTAGTGTGCAAACATTACTGTCTTCCAGTTTGAAGGGTGCTGTAGCTAGTTAAATTTCTGGGGTAACGAGACTTAACTACTTATATCTCAAGGCGACGAGCGCAATGTGGTGCAGTGTGTACCATCTTAACTAGCACCACGTTGTCATGGGCAAGCGTATCACTTACCATCAGGTGAATATCTTACTCGTCTCGTCGCATATAAAAAAATATATATATAAAAACGCGTGTTAACAAAAATAATATTCGATGTATTAGACCAAAGGTCAAGCTTTTCTTTGATGTGGTCTACGTCTCTCCTCCGCGTGAATCCTTTGACGTGGCGTAATTATATTCCAACCACCGAACTGTTGTGTCTGCGGAGTTAGGTCCTGATACTAACCAGGAGTAATTAGGATATGCGGTGCACACCATGTTTGTGCACTGATGCAGAAGCAGCGTCCGCTTTTGATCGAATTTGTAAATTACAAAGCTTTGCGGAGTTCGGGCCTTTGTAACTGGAAACAGTTTTGCGATAACTTTGTGTTGGTCAATGGTACGGGTGTGAATCAAATGGTCAACACTGATATTAATGAAAAACTTTCACAAGTTTCTTGATGTAAAAGATTGTAGAAAAGATTCTTTAAAAAAAACATTTTCATATCCAAATTTATCCAAAATATTCTTTATATATCTACGTCTTAGTAAAGGCTTACCTTTTCTTATTTTTTTTCGTATTTTATTATCTGTATAAAGACACAAAATCCCCTAGATATTGCAATAGTAAAACAGTGTTTAAATATAGTAGCACTGTATTACTATCTCAATGTCTTTTTGTATATGTATTATCACTATTTATTAAAATAGACTAACGCTCTTTGAATCTAATAATTCTCTTGTTCGGGATATGTTACATTTATAAACAGAAATAAAAACCATAAACAGAGTATTACAGAAACACTGTCAAAGGAACATCGTATTCTACTTCGAGGAGTATACGAGGTCCATCATGTTCACTGGTGGTAAGTCTCTGTCGCCGAAAACCGTCTAGATAGATCACTATTGAATAAGATAAATAAGATAAGATAAATACTCTTTATTGCACTCAAAGTAAAGTAATGAACAAATTTATGAACAATGACAATGTACAATGGGCGGCCTTATTGCTTTAAAGCAATCTCCTCCATACAATCCTCTGGAAAATAGGACATAAATAGTAAGAGAAAAAAGAGAAGACAGTGGTGCATCAGATAAATAAAAACATTTGAGAATAGGCAACAGCAAGAGGTAGATGCAGGTTAGATTTTAAGATAGTATTCTGTTAACGCTCTTTTGAAGGAAAATAATGATTTTGCAGTTCGAATGTGGACAGGTTGGTAGTTCTACAAACGAACCGCCGTAGTGTTATAGGAGTTATGAAAGAAAGACGAGGAGTGCACGGGAACACGAAGAGAGAGATTGATTAATTGATTGAATATGGTGATAACTACCTAAAGTTTTTACATATAGAAGATTCCTTATAATCCTTTGAATATAACAATTATTAATTATTTTTTTGCATATATAGAACTAATATTGTCAGTAGTTTTACTAACAGGTGTAAAATCCACAACAAGTTCCTGTTTTTTTGTCTGTTAGGTAAGGTTTTTTAATTAATTTGATAATAATCATTCATAAAATAAATTAAAGAAGAAGAAATATTACTAACATTATAATCTATAAAACATGCATCGATTTCATAAGCTCTTCATTGTTCGTTGAAGAAGAAATTTCTTAAAAAAAAAACAGAACTCTTCACCGGAGAGCTCTTAAGCAGGATTCAGAATAAGAAAACTCCCTACACTCTATCCTCAATCACCAGTCCCCCTTCCGGGTCCCCTGCAAATCTTTGATTCGAGTGCTGGCACGTGACCAATTAGCGTCGAAATTAGGGGATGGTGATATCGATTCGCTGAAATTCCGTCGGAAGCGTTTCAATTGCAGTGTAAATGTGAATGGGGGAATTATTTCACCTCACCCTATGTTGATCTCGCGTCGGAACATACCTGTCTTGTTCAAGTGGAAATGTATTTACAACTTGACTGCTACAACGGTGAAATTGCTTTAGGCTTGTAACACCGAGGTGTCTGGTTCGATTTCGAGATACATTTATTGAAGTAAACGCTAGATGTTGACGATGATGACGAGACGTTCACCTGGTGCTAAGTGATACGCTTGCCCATAACAACGGTGCTAGTTATGATGATACAGCATCATGTCGCTTTGAGACATATATCTAATTACCACGGTAATTTCACTAGCTACAACTCATTTCAAACCGTGAAGTTTACACACTACTGTTCCACGTCGGAAATAAGAGCTGCGGTGGTACCTAACCAGATGAAAGTCTAGCTAGTCTACTTGATATATCTTAGATAAGATGACGATGCCAACTCCGCTTTCGGGATTGGCATTGCTATTGATTAAACATAAGTGTTGCCCGTTCAAACAACGTAGCGCCCAGATCAAAACATGTTAAATTCGTATGAACGAGTAAATGGCACTCACGGTGAAGTGGATACACGCGATCAATTAAAACAAAACCCGGTTTCACTTCACAAGCTATTGGAGGGTGTGCGCAGAAACGACACGGACTGTTTGTTTACATTATCGGTATTCGCCACAACCAGTGGTATCACCACATACGCCGATTTATCATCATAAAGCAATAGTGTGAAAATACGTCATTCATCGATTTCATTCGTACATAATGAAACCGTGATAACTCAGTTGCACGCTGTTCATCACAAACCACCACCAGGTGGTAGGTCTCTGTTGCCGGAGACCGTCTGGATGGGTACCACCGCAGCTCCTATTTCAACCGCCAAATAGAAGTGTGCAAACATTACTGTGTTCCGGTTTGAAGGGCGCTGTAGCTAATGTAGTTACAGGGGTAACGAGACTTAACATCTTATGTCTCAAGGCGACGAGCGTAATGTGGTTCAGTGTGTACCATCTTAACTAGCACCACGTTGTCATGGGCAAGCGTATCACTTATCATCAGGTGAACGTCTTGCTCGTCTCGTCGCATAATAGTATAAAAAAAAATCAAAGAGCCGCGGGTTCGATTCCCTTTGAATAAACTTCCGGTGAAAGAAAACATTGTGAGGAAAATATTCTTCAAACACACTAGACTAGCGCGGTTGATAAATGACCTTGACTATGCTCCTATGGGATCAGGCTCAGAGTTCCAGTAAGGGGAACAATAGTTTTCTCTATAATGAAAAATCAGAGTAGGCAGACTTCTTAAGATATCGTTACGCTGCTGGATAAATATAAGAAAATTCTGTAAAACTGCGATTTATTGGAAAGTGGGCGACCCCAAAAATGTACCGGCACTACTGACATGTTTTTTTAAACACTTTAGGAGCGGGTGTTCCGAAACATTTGTTACCATTTTTAAACCTTACTAGATAAATTACTTATGTGCTACTTTTCACTTAACTACGGACCGGTTGAGACTTTAAGTGATAACTCACAAGTCGTCGTGTGACATTTAATATTGTTTATTTGCGAAAACTTTTCACGTCCGCTCAAAATTTATATGAGCGCGTGACGCAATTATTTAAATTAAACTCGGTACGTGCGGCGGCCCTTTCATATTTTAATAGGATATAATACTACGTCTGCTGTTGTTTTAAATTTGCAGCGGGACGTCTTCCATAGTTTGTGAACTAGGGGAGGAGGAGAAAACTGGAAAAGAAGGTATTTACTCTTTAGTCTCTATCACCTGATTGCATCTAAAAGAGACTGATGCGCTGACTTAAATGCTCCGTAACGCTTTTAACTTTCAAATCGGAAGAGTTACACGGATACTCTTTAAGAATAAAAAGAAGTTAAGGATATGAAAGAGTGATATCCGAAACGAAAAGTCTATAGCTCTTCCGGTTAATGAGATATGAAAAGGAGACGAAGAAATCGAAATAAAATTTCTCCAGCTCTTCTAGTTAAGAAGATATAAAACGTCAAAGTAGGTACTGTAGAGGGAAAAAAAGCAAAAAAAGGAAAATTTCAATAAGAATCTAACTCATGACCTTTGTGTCCAAAGCATGGAAATTAGCCCATAGACCATTCCGGTACATTCTAACCATATAAGTTAATACAGAACCGGCTATCCGGCTGGTTTATTAAACTAAGCACCAATTAAAAAGTCTATATAAAAGTATGAACATACTCTTGCCCATATCTAATTGGGTTGTAAGGATGTTTAACAGTCATTAAATTACGCTGATCCTTTGATACACGACCTGTGATATTATTACTATAATAACTTAGTTACAGAGCTTTCGTACTGAAACACAGTAAAGTACATTACAATTGTATGCGCCACGAATTCGACTTAGATTTTCATACAAATTTAATCCTTTATATTATTCGTGATTATATCAGCTTCAGTGAACTTCGTTCTTTTAAGCACTACTTATTACTAACTACATAGTCACTTATACAAACTTCATAGCAGAATATTCATTCCGAATGTTTGTATTAGTTAATAAAATACTAAAACAATTTATAACGCGAAAATCCAGTTTAAATCAAACTACCTTTTCTATATATCCATTTAAGTAAAACTACGTTCACTTCTCTATTTGCGTCTTTTCCTTGTTCCGGAAGTCAATCGCGATGGTTGCTTATTACATCAATGTTGCCAATAACATAATATTAACAGCTATTGAATTTTATATGAAAGAATATTATAAACATCACGACTTATATATAAATATAAACAGCTCCAGTTCAACTGACAAGGGTTATTATCTAATTTCTTATTTAAATGTTGTAAGTATTTAATGAAGTATTTACATATTTATGTTACGTATTATTTATAAAATTTCAGTATTACAGTAGAGTTTCTATGTAGGTTTAAGGTTTATTTCGCTTTTTAACATAGCTCACTGAGTGCAGCGCGTGTGCTCCGACAAATATGCCAATACAGCGCAAAGCAATTGACAGCCGATCGATAGTATGCCCAGTTTTGCACAGATTTATCACCGTTGTCTGCCTCAACGAGCATTTCGTTGCCTCTATTAGTTTTCGATGTATAATCACAATGTATTAAAAACTATCTATTTTTAAATTCAATAAAACGACAAGACAAGAAAGAGGTTCGTCTGATGATGACTCATACCTGAGTAAGGATGATACAGCACCAAATTATAATCGTCTTCTTCAGACTTGAAATGAGACTTTTGTTACCCCCTAGCAATTTCACTAGCTACAACTCCCTTCAAAATTTAACACAGTAATGTTACTACTATTAGGCGGCTGAAATAAGAGCTGTGGTGTTAGCTACTTATCATTATTCCATATTGTACTTATCGCTTTCAGGCATATGTAAGATAATTCATTATATAGTTTGGTGAAACATCCTCAAATTTGAACAGAAGAAGCACGGGTTCGATTCCCACTAAGCACGAGCTCCCAGCTATATCTATAACCAGAAAATATGAATAAAAGAATGACTCATCAATCAAAGTGACGATTGTACAAACTTAGACTTATGAAGAAGTTAACACGAGAAACATAATGAATCTTTATAAGGCAGTTGTTTTAAAGAAGCATAGGTTCGATTCTCAACGGGCTGAACAACCGGTGAAGAAAATCGATAAGTTTCTAGAAGTTTTCTTCTACGTAATACAAGGACATACTTTACTCTCTTCATAAAACAGGACCAAGAATACTTATAATTGATCTTTAACTTATATTTACAATAACAAACACTTAGTTATTGAATTTATAACTTAATGAGTTTACAAAATACTCAGTTTGTCTGTCACTTAATAAATAAAACTTGACATTGTGTTGTAGCGAAACATTCTTTATATACATAAAGGCCCAGCGCTAATCCGGCATTAACCGTACCCGTTTCAAAATACCGTCGCCGTAATAATTTTTGATTAACCTTGTCAATCTTCATCTTTACTTAACCTTTGTTGTAAATGATTGTTCAGACAAAACGTAGCGAGATATTAGAAGATTTTCTATATTATATTCCGTTTATTTATTCATATTAAAAAGTATAATAGTTAAACTGATTCAATCTGCATTAAAGGTATCAATAAAAATTCTCTAATGAAAATATTTTACGAATAAGTTTAAAGTTTCACATGTTAGTATGTCATAAACACTTTTTTTTGTTCATCATCATTTGCAGTACTTTAAAAATCTTCTAAAGATAATAAGACCGGTTTAAGATCCCAATCAACTTCCAATCCTCTTCTGAATAGGAACAACTTCAGTAAAATAGCAGTAAGTTTTCTTTTGATAATGTTAGCCCATTGCCTTATGTTCAGCGGTGGGCTTCAATAAATATATTTTCATGTAAATCATGAATAAACTTACATTCCTTAAAGTATATAAAGCGCATAAAAATCATGAATCTATTGTAATACTATTCGCTTTTATATTGAAAGCCTTTTCTTAAAATATTTGCCTTTGTGTGATAACATAGTGACGTAAGTGTCGAAAAAAAAAGTAACGCGCGAGTATTTCTATAGTCTAGACTAGGCTTAATTGGATAGCGTATAAGGGTAGCAATACGCTGAGAGCTATAGAGCTTAGAGCCCGCTCAATACCGCCTGCTTGTTCTTATAGGGTTGCCACTAAAAATAACTTAATATTTATTCCTTAATTTTTTTTGCTAGAACTAATACATTTTTAAGGAACAAGCTTTGTGATAAACATATGATATCAATTTCATAATGACAATTTGCGTATGGTGAAGTGTTTCTTTAAGAATATATAATAAATACGTGTGGTAGCTAGAGCTTCGAAAAGCTTACCATCATCCAAATATTAAAAACAGCTTTAGTATTTCCTTCACCGGAAGTTCAAGCTTCGTGTAAAATTAATATCGTATGGTGATAATGTTGTGCTTACAATAGAGCTATAACTACATCGCTAAGCTATTACCGTGTCGTTGTAATATTAAGTTAAAGTTATCAGCGGAGTACATTTTAAATATTGTCAACCTTAAAGCAGCAGAGCGTCTCACATAGGGCATTAATTTGCATTATAACCTCTAGGCGGTGCATAACCCTATAAAATGTGGTAATGGACAAGCTTATAGCATAAAATGTTATTTTATATGAATTTCGTATACACACAATATTTTTTAACGACAAGCCTATACTGGGTTATAGTAATGGATTAAATGTATTTATTTTTAAGACTAGCTTAATTTTTATTGGGGTTACGATATTAAAGTAATCGCTGGTAAAGTTCATAGAAATTTCTGACGTCACGACTCCAGTACACATCTTCAGCTTTAACACATCTATGTCATTATTGTTATAAACAATATGGAAATATCCAGTATATTCTAAGCTCTACTTAATCGTCACTTTTCTTTTCGCAAAAGACAATTGTTGCCTTATAAAAAGGTACAAATGAAACAGTGATAAATCCGTGCGACACATTCGCCTGTCAACAGCTCGGCTTTATTGGCATATTTGTCGGAGAGGATTCTCCATTTAACTCGTTCGTGTTCGCAGGATTGTCTGTCGAAGACAGTTTAAATTAACTAAGAATTAGTTTATATAGTGCATAATTAAGAATACTGGCGTAGTTACTGATCAATACTTTACGGAACCAACTATAAATGGAAGTTAAAAAGAGTAATTTCATTTGAAACAATCAAAATTTTCAAAATCAACCTATTATCTGATTCCATCAGTGTAAAAGAGTAATGCGCAGATCTGCAACAATAATGTTTATAACTTATAAACCGGAAGAGCTACAGGCACAAGACAAAAAATAAGAAATCCGAAATAAAACTTATGTAGCTCTTCTGGTTAAAGAGATATTAAAGGCCAAATTTGGTACTGCGAAAGGCGGGAAAATAGCAAGAACAGAAAAAAAATCTTTGATAATCGAACTCATCATTTTACACGGTAATTAACTTAAATGTATACTTATAAACTTAATAAAATATCATTGATATTTATAAATGTTTTTAGTGAAATAGATCCTTCGCGTAATAAATTAATATATACTTCCGTTGTTTGTTGTTTTCTCCATTTCTGGGTCGTTGAAAACAATGAACAGACTCCAATTTTCGTTTTTTTTTCATAATCCTGAATTCAAAATTAAATAAAAAAACATACATAAAGGTTGACCAAAAAATCAGCTTCAAAACTGCATTAAAACTTATTGCTATACCTAACATTTATTTTTAGCTAGGCACCGTTAAAACTTTTAAACACTAGGTGGGCCGATAGATGTGTCCGGGAGTGTAGATCAATATCATTACTCGTAAGTAATTGGTAATATGCGTTTGTTTGTTTAAGATTAAATAAAAGTAAGACGGCTAGCGAGCGTTCAGTGTAAACAAGAAACACTCGAAATAATATATGGAAAACAAATTTATATGCTCGATGGGTCCGCCGCATGAATATCTTAGTACCCGACCCACCACTTTGCGCCCGGTCCCAACGGGTTGGGAGGTCAACTGACGCCCTTATCCCGTTCCAAAGAAATCGTTCCCTAAATGTACGCGGCCGAGGGCGAAAGTTCGCGCACATCCATTTGGAGTTTAGCGTTTTCTATTGTACATATCATACAATACCAATAACGGATTATAATGAACTCGCTTTGGATTTTACCAGGTGGTAGGTCTCTGTTGCCGGAGACCGTCTGGATGGGTACCACCGCAGCTCCTATTTCAACCGCCAAATAGTAGTGTGCGAACATTACTGTGTTCCGGTTTGAAGGGCGCTGTAGCTAGTGTAATTACTGGGGTAACGAGACTTAACACCTTATGTCTCAAGACGACGAGCGCAGTGTGGTGCAGTGTGTACCATCTTAACTAGCACCACGTTGTCATGGGCAAGCGTATCACTTACCATCAGGTGAACGTCTTGCTCGTCTTGTCGCATAATAGTATTAAAAAAAAATATATATTATTAAAAAAATTCTCACCCTTAAAGAGAGAGACAAGAAATTGACCTGATACGAGCAGCAAATGATTTGATGATTTCCACGCGGACCAAAGATAACTAGACCACATTAAAGTTTTATCTTTGGTCTAATACATGAAATATTGTTTTTGTTAACACACGTTTTTATTTAACTGTAATATTCAGGAATATCTGTAGGAATCTTCTTCTAAGTCCAAGTATTTAACATACCTAAGGGTTGACCAAAAAATCAGCTTCAAAACTGCATTAAAACTTATTGCTCCACCTAACATTTATTTTTAGCTAGGGGCCGTTAAAACTTTTAAACACTAGGTGGGCCGATAGATGTGTCCGGGAGTGTATTTAATGAAAAATTTACCGAACAGACGATATCAAAACGTATTTGCGTTGATATTTAATAAACTAACTATCAAATGAATTCACAAATCGATCGCGCCATGTCCGTGTTTGTAGCAGTAGTGCTAAAAATAAATAAACCGATTCTGATCTAGTTTTTCCTTTAGACAAAGTAGCACTGTTTTAAATCTTTTAAGCAGTATTTGTATCATTGTTGTTTTTTTTTGTCATTTATCGAAGCAACGAGACGAGCATGACGAACAACGTGCCGCTAGTTAAGATGGTATACACTGCACCACCTTGCGCTCGTTACCTTGAGACTTCAGATGTTAAATCTCGTTACCATAATATCATAGGTTTGTATTAAACTAGTTGCGTAATTTAACTTTCTTGATGACAAGAAATGTAATGTGGCGTATTGTAAAGGAATTATCATTAATTTTCTATTAACTATAAAATGAAGGTTCTGTTCATCTCGTCGTAGTATATGAAAAGAAAGTTAATCGTTCAATTCTATAAAGAAACTGATTTAATCCCGTACACTGCCCCAAAGAAGTAGGCCGCGTCAATTTCTTCGAGTGTTATCAATAGAGCACTCAGTTCCGAGACGGATTCAATCTTACGATAAATATTCCAAAGCTCCTTTAATTAATGAATCGGCAATCCCTTTTGCAGGAGGTCTATAAAACCCGCAGCAGTAACTATGGGTACGAAATTGTTACAGCAAGTATTTACAACACATTTCTTTTTGACAAAAATTATTTAAGTTAATGCAAAGTCTCTTCTACAACATACATTTACAAACTTCAACTTCCCCCCTGCAATTTCATTTACTCGGTATTAAGATATTTACAATTACTTTACTTGACAACAGTTGTAGCAGACGTAATAAAGGAATATGTTATATTTGAAAGAAAATAAACACGATAATAATGTAAACCTATCAAATGATATAAAGGAAGGAGGATCATGTGAGGGGGATTGAACATCTGAAGGTCATGGGAAACCGCTGGATGCAGACGGATCGATTGCTGTGATTTGAAGATCTTTATTCAGCAATTGACGTCTACAAGCTGGTGGTGATAATGATAGAATCGTATCACTGTTGTCTAAGCTGATAAGGTCTAGTAACTTAGAACTTACTGGACTTGGTCACGGGTAAGAAGAAGTTATAACTATAACACATCTGAACTAATCCAATAATTGAATTTCCAACATATAGAATTTGTATATAGTAGTCAATGTATTTTAAATTAATCAAAATGTTTTATAAACTTCAGCGCCGTGTGTATATCAAAACTTTATCAATACCGTCGATTTGATTTACGCACCCTCCTAATCACCATTCGAGAGCTTCTAAGTAATGCTCCGAAGTAATACTTTATCAACAACTTAAACTATTGAAGGAAATTTTATTTTATTCATACAAATGTTTTTGTAGCAAAACAGTCAATATAAATATTTGAACAAATTCTCGTCTAAAATGAAAGTCATCAACATGATTTCCTTTCATTGGTAGGTGGTTTGGCTTTCTACAATATCTTCCACCAAATGCAATCTTCAGTTTCTCGTATCCTCATGCTTATAAGGTCAACGATCTATTAGAATTTTGAAATAGTTTAATAGCGAAATCTTAACTACCTTCTATTTATGTGAGCTATTTAACTTTTTTAATAGAAAACTCCTTTACTTTCAAATCAAAGAGAGAGTCGTGAAGTTAAAAATCTTCAGACAGCAGCGTCAAGCTACAAAAGCTACATTTCTAAAAACATAAAAGGAGGTTTTATCATAAGTGATTTTTAAATAATTATAATTGCCAACGATCCGAAATTTAATTTCTATTGAATAAATAATGATTTAATATCGTTTCATAGTTAATGGAGACAATCTAGTAATAACGACTGACAAATAATTCAAGATGACATTATCAATCTTCATTTGAGTTAACGTTTCTAATTTATAATTCAGACATCACTATTACTTACAGATCTAGCTATAGCGATATTTTTTATTTTACGTAAAGTTAGTAACCAGCTTTCGGATAAGCTCCATCACAATGACACATCAGGAATAATAGGACTTTTTTTTTATACTACTTTGCGACAGACGAGCGAGACGTTCACCTGATGGTCAGTGATACGCTTGCCCAGGGCAACGTGGCGCTAGTTAAGATGGTTCACACTGCACCACATTGCGCTTGTCGTCTTGAGACATAAGGTGTTAAGTCTCGTTACCCCAGTAATTACACTAGCTACAGCGCCCTTCAAACCGGAACACAGTAATGTTTGCACACTACTATTTGGCGGTTGCAATAGGAGCTACGGTGGTACCCACCCAGAAGGTCTTTGGCAACAGAGACCTACCGCCTGGTGACTTTGGAATGAATCCTGAAAATTTTATATACATACTTATGTAAAACTTTTGAATGAAATAGGATCATTGAACATTACCAAATTTTTAAGGTGTAATTTGTATCTCTTTTCTGTTGTCTCGTTTTTGTGATAGAAGCTCTGCTTTCTTACCTCACATGGGGTGTTGTAATACGAAGAAACCTTCTATTCCGGGCTACGAGGTGATGCTATTTGGTTGGTTATAAAGTTCGCTTGTATATCTACTCGCATATTTTTAATAATGCCACCATAATTTCTACGACCGGTATTTATTTTCAGCATATGAAAGCCTTAGTGTTCTGAACGAGGCACAATCCACGGTCATATAGTCACTTAACATAAAGTAAAATTGAGGTTAAAGCATATTGAAGATAAAAAGGTAATGTTTGAATTATAATCAAATTCAAAATGTAAAATAATATAATATATTTGTTAGTTATAGCTTAATAACGAAAAACTGAAAAAAACCGTTACGTAAAAAAGTAATAAAGTATCGAGCAAGAAAAGTAGAAAAACAAATCAAATTAACAAAATGATTGCTTTACAAATATATTAGCTTTTCATATATATTATTTTACTTTCATCATAAATGTGTTTGAATATTATAATCTGATATTTATTATTCGAAGAAACGAGATGATCAGGTCGTTCACTCGACGTTAAATAGACGCCGTGTTTCTTACAATTTATTTCACAATATTTTACACCCTTTTTTGTTATGTTTTACACAAAACTGTATATATAACTTGATAGCTGTGATTCCGGGTGCTATAAAGCACTCGAAACTACGGAAAAAATGTTAAATGTATATTATAACGAGCATAAACCATGATATAGTTTATGGATTAAAGAGCTAGTGTCAAATTTGTGAATTTAGCTATCGATTTACTTTCAAAAGACATAAATAAATTAATGTAGTTACGTACACATTGATTTATGAAAACTTACGAAGTAAATATATTATTCAAGCTACAATTTTGAAGTTACTTCTAAAAAAACGGAGAAGCGTTAAAGTTTAGCGGCGACAGTTTTTTTCTCAGCGTCACAAAGCGGCCGCTAATCTGCATAAATATGATAAATTAACTTGATGTAAATTAGTGGAGCAATTTATCATATAATCAATCATTCCATTATTACCACTAAATACAACGTCTACGTTGACAACAACAGCCTACTTTCTGTGTTGTCTGGATTCTTTTATAAGAGTGCATATTTAATCTCATCAAAAGCAGTTCTTCACATAATAGTCTAATCTAGAAACTTCACGCCGGATTTACTATTGAATCATATTTGCACAGTAACATTTGAACCTACATTATCACTTAAACCTTTTCCAAATTATTGAACGAAAAACTTATCACGAAGAGTTATAGAATAGAAAAGAACAGAGCAAGCATAGAACGCTGAACGTCTCTTGTCGGAGACTGAAATTAGTTCCGCAGCGTTTATTACTATCTCCATAAAATAATGTGCTTACTGTACTCCAGTTCAAATGGCAGTGCATCTTGTGTTAAGACAATCACAATTTTGTGTTGTGTTCATCACACTAACTCATTTGTTACTAACAGACGTAACACTTACCATTAGATAACTGTAAGTATACCTAACCATAGTGTGCTCTAATTAGTTTTCGTAAGTGGTGGTTGGTGTTAGTTTTAAATGGGAGAAAAAAAAATGTTCTATTGCCTATCACATGTTCATTAAAATGTATGCCGTAACGCGATAGCACAGTCCAATCAAACTTTAACGAATATTTTTTTGTATCGAAATAGCAAATTCTATGAATAGTCCAGCACAGTTACAAATAACCTAACATATTTTAATGAAAACGTATAGTTTTGATAAAAAACTGTAGTATTGTTAACTGGTACGCGATTGAATTGTAATTTGGGGTCCAAGGAGGAACTAAGTTATTACTTTTTACCCACCTGCTTAGCTACTATCCCCATATTGTAAATCTGACTCTATAACAGTCTGTTTTGAATATCAATATATGATATTGCCTCATTGTTATAATGAAAAGAAATGAAACTGTAGTTCAATTGTTAGTCTATTATCGATATAAAAATCTAATACCTGTATAAAGTATACATAGTTTTTTCGATTTAAATAAAAAATCAAGTCACATAAGGTTCTATTATAACTTAAATAAGCAAGTGTAATCCCCGGCCAATATATTTGAAACTTGCAAATTAGTTTCCGAGACGGCCGAGTATAAAGTTACTTATTGTTCGCTTAATGCGAAGAATGGGCCTGTTATGGTGGAGTAATAGAGTTATGGTAAAACAAAAGGATTATTTCCTAAGTACTTAAGTAGAGGGTCCAAGTTTCACTTAAACAGTAGTTCATAACCTTTTGCTTGAAGCTTTTGCTCTTCGGCTGCAGAGTGCCAATCGGTGCAAACTTTTTGGAATATTCACAACAACAAGTATTATAAAAAAATACTTAGAAAAAAATCTACTAAGTTTTATAATCCATACTTTAACAGTGGGAAGAATTTAAAATGGCTGAACTTTAGTATTTTTAAAACGAGTGCTTTTTTTATTCTACGAAGCAATGAGACGAGCAAAACACCTGATGGTATTGATATGCCTGTCCATAACGTCGCGCTAGTTCGGATGGTATACACTGTACCCAGGTGGTAGGTCTCTGTTGCCGGAGACCGTCTGGATGGGTACCACCGCAGCTCCTATTTCAACCGCCAAATAGTAGTGTGCGAACATTACTGTGTTCCGATTTGAAGGGCGCTGTAGCTAGTGTAATTACTGGAGTAACGAGACTTAACACCTTATGTCTCAAGGCGACGAGCGCAATGTGGTGCAGTGTGTACCATCTTAACTAGCACCACGTTGTCATGGGCAAGCGTATCACTTACCATCAGGTGAACGTCTTGCTCGACTCGTCGCTTAGTAGTATAAAAAAAAAACCATATTCTCAGCTTGAGATATAAGATATTAAGGCTCGGTACTTCAGTAATTTCACTAGCTACGGCGCTATTCAAACCGGAACACAGTAATGTTATCACACTACTGTTTGGCGATAGAAATAGGAGCTGTGGTGGTACCAAGACGCTCTTCGGCAACAGAGACTTTCTCGAAAACTTCTGTTTAAGATTTAACTTTTATTAAATTTGTTGCTTCTTGATTACAAACTTAACTGGTGTTAAGTAGTGATCCTATCTGCGGTGGTATTAACCTTGTAACAGTAAAATTACAATCTTGACCCACGTTGTATTTAGACGGGAATAATGACTCCGGCAAGTTGTTCCACTTCTATTGCTGTCCTTTTAATAACGAGGAGCTGAACCTCTTTGTTAGCAAACTGAGGATACTTTCAATATAAGGATAGTGACTTGATATACCTGGTCTTCTAGAGAGAAGGAATGAAGGAGTAATATCGTATAATTCAAGCACAGAGTAGTATTTGATCATTACAAGCTCAAGACTACTGCTTCATTAAGCTTTTAAATTATAAATTTGAAGGATTTTTTTATAACTCACGTTATCTATAATACAATTGGTTATTAATAAACATTATTCCAATAACGATACCCCTATAATAAACGCGTATGAAGCCTCCCACCCCGTTTCAATTATACATAATACCTCCGCCGTTATAGCGTTAACGGTAACATAAAATTCGCACGTGATGAGATAACTAACTGAATGTTGTATCGTTATAGTTATCCATTTGGTGATATGCGAGAATCGTTTTTTTTATTATACTACTCGTTTATTTACAATGGGCTTATTTTTGATTTCAGTTTCAGGTGAACGGTGAAGCGTGATCATTTAGAAAACATTGACTAATGTGTCGACAGAACACAGCAACGATTTTCGCAACATAAGGATGGTAGCTTAGTAAATGTGTTGCAAAAGAAATCACCGCGAAAAACCGAATCAAATGTGAATCCGGAATCGAATCAGGGACTCTCGTATTTCGTAGCGGCAATCGGTTTGAGTTGTCTCATATACGTTGTTAGAAAGACAAGATATCAGCTGGACAGCTAGTAACAAAAAGGTCCATTTCATCATATTAAAAGTAGTTATATGTTTTACATGTAACGTATATATAAAATGAAATTTTGACCGATAAAGAAGGAAAGCTTTATTCTTAGAAGTCACTAGCTTAAGTAATAGTAAGTTACATATAATTAAAAGTAATAGTGCTTACATCAGTAGCTCCATTGGTAAAACGTTTCTAAGAGGAAAGAAAAATCTTAACCTTCATAACAAATATATTTTAAGGAGGTCTTGTTATTTATTTGTTGTGAATTATTTACAGGTACTTAGATGTGTCTTAAGAAATGATCTCTCGGACCCTCGGCCAACATAATTGAACCGCGAGACCAATGGAAGTTGTGTTTAACATTTCACTATCTAAAATTAATTCTGAATATTTAAACGCGACGTCGGCTTGGAATACGTAACGAGGTATGAGGTGCCGGCAACTATCTTTCAGTTTTCAGTAAACTTAATTTTACAATGCTTATATATAACAAATTAAAACATTACTTCTGTATATATATTTATACAGTAAGAACGCAAAGTTTTCATCTAGTTTTAGTCTCTATCACCTGATTGCATCAGCGTAAAAGAGACTTTCTTTTTTTCTTTGTTGTGCTGACTTAAATAATCCCTAACGCTTGTAACTTTAAACCGAAAAAGCTACATGAACACTCTTTCAGAATAAAATTAAGTACAGGTTAAAAGAGATGAATCCGTCAACACCGAGGATGATCGAGACGTAGAACAGGTATACGTAATAAGAGTTCTTCTCGTTAAGGAGATATGAAATATCAAAGTAAGCATGGAAAGATTGTTTTATAATTCCATGAAACTCGCTCATAATGTGATGCTAGTTAACATGCTACACAACACCACGTTGTGCTCGTCGCTTGGACTGCTAAGTCTCATTACCATAGTAATTGTATTAACTACAACGCTTTTCAAACCCAATTCCAGTAATAATTGCAGATTACTGTTTAAAATAAATACACAGTCTCCGGCAAATGATTTCTTAGTTTTTAATTTTGTTTATACCAAAAATTTACTACTGACAACAAAACTAAGAGCTTAGACTTTGTATTTAGATACTATTTTATACATTGTTTATAACCTTAGTAATAAACTACTGTGAAGTAGTAGAACCCGTTGTAAGATGCTCTGTGTTAGAGTTCCGGTCTTACTTCAAAGGGACCGTGGCTTTCATAAGTAATACTTACCTTCCTATGTAAATCTGTATATATTTATAAAGTAATCAATTGATGTATCTTTGTACAAATTTCAAGTTCTTCGTGGGTTTTTGTACGTAAATATTTAGTAACTATTTTATACTAACAAGTGCGTTAGAAATTATTACAAAGGAACTAGTCAAAATAACTGTCGGCGGGGGCGCGAGACGCGCGTTGAGTACTATTGATTTATATAACTAAGTTAACGAGAGCTTATCGATTGATAACTAAAAGTTGAAGATACTTATACCACTATTTAAAATGGGGGTTGGTGGTTGGGTGAAAATTGAGGGGTATATATTTTAATGCCTAATCTAAAGATAATTGTACGAAAAATATAATAAAGTTATGCGGCGGGACCCTTATTACTTAGGGGAGTTGAAAATTAGTTTACGACCTATTGTAAGACCTAATAAATATACGTAAAAAGTTTAATAAAAATCGGACGAGCCGCTTCAGTGGAGTTTGGTTACAAACACTGCGACACACGAGATTTTTATATATATCGATGTCATAATAATAAAGTTATAACCTGTTTACGCAATGCGACATTACAGAAGCTGTGTTTTTGCGCCGACATCGGCCATTAGTTAATTTGAACCTGTGCGACCGTTTAAGCCCGTGTAATCTAACATTGCAATGCTCTCTAATTTATTGCCCTGGAAATTATTCGTCATGAATTACTCCGGCGGCGGACGAACGATTGTTCATACCTTCACACTAAATTTCCATATGGTTCCGTTATACGAGGAATGTAAATAAATTATTTTTGAACAGGTGTTACCGTTGCTGTATTACTTAAATTCTCTTACAAGGAGTGAAGATCGTTTATTCTTTCAAAAAATTGTTTAATACCATTTTACTCGTAGTAGCTGGAGAATGTCGCATACACTTCTGACACCAAACAGTGAACAAACATCACTGTTTTATAGCTAGTAAAATTACTGGGTCGACGAGACTTAACATCTTATCAACTAAATCAGCAGCGTAGCTTTTTTTCATTTTCAATGAGTTATTTTCGCATTCGTATATAAAACTCACAACGTATTGCTTACTATATTTAAATTAAATGAGATGAAATAAAAGGCTAACTTAACAGCTAGTTGCAGTCGCGGTCTCGTCTAAAATAAAGAGATACAGAAATTGTAATTTCCATACTACAAAGGCGTCTCGCGAGCGGTAACGACTTCCCCCTGTCTACTTCCGTTTACATTCTTACGTTTTATTTACGGAAACGGCTTTAATTTGCACCGTCTATTCTCAGTGCTTAAAACAGTCTATTTTTAACTCTGTTTTTAGAAATAATAGTAAAATTTAACTTAATTTAATTTTAATATGTACACTTATAATCGCTGTTTAATTTAATAGTAACAATTGAAAACTGAAACTCGCCATCTAGCGGATTTAAAATAAATACTAATGTTTTAATCTTAAACCAATAGATGGTGTTGCAGTTATCACAAAATTTAATCGGTATGCGGAGTTGGTTCGAAAATTACACTGACCAAAACTGGAACACATGCCTCGGAATTGAATCAGGTACGTATTTGTTACTAGGTAAGCTTGTATATTAACACAATATTTTAATAAAACTACTACTTTATAAGCAATTAAAAAATGTGTAACCAAGTAGTAGCTGTCTTAATAAAAGAAGAAAATGATTTATAAACATAATGTTCAAAAAAGCTTTGGAGATGTGTAAAAATCACACAAATAGTAAACATTAATACTATGTTTTCACAAAGTTTCTACTAAACATAATAGTAACTGAAAAACTATTTTAATAGGTGCTATATCAATTACTGATATCACAAACTTTATTTAAAAGTTATAATACTTTAACTTGTTTGAATCAAGAATGATACAAAGGATAATGTGCTTGAAATTCATAACCGTTGATCTACAAAATAAGCAAATTTTAAGCAAAAACACTAATAAATTAAATAAGTAACGAATAACGTATGCAATAATTAACAATATTGTCAGTTACGTACAACAGTTTAAATTTGATCCAACCGGGGGGAAAAAGCGAATTGATTCGTCATTGAAAAATCTCGGTTGTTTCAAAATTAATTGACAGTAGAAAAGCCGCCAACAAACGGAACAGTGAAAATTATTCCGCGTCGACATTCATTTCGTTTCAACGTGTAGACTTTTGAAAACGTATATTTTTCATTATAAACTTTAAACCTTGCAAATTATGAAAAATCGTGTTTTAAATTGTTGATCTAAAAAAGCTTTGATAATAATACTTAAGATATCAAGAATGAAAAGAAAACTCATGACACTGGTTAGCTATTACAAAGTTATAATTGAAAATAACTTGACTTATGCTTTAATATAAAGAATGAAGAAGCATTACAGTGTGCTTTTTTCGACCATCAGTTTAAAAAGCTATGTCGGCCATAAAATTCTGACTCTCATAAATTGAACCGCGACATAGCTGTAATTTTAATGAGGAAGCTAAACAGGAAAGGAAAAAGCCACCATCAAAACTCCACCACACCCAAAAACTGGTATTGTTTCAAGCACCTCAGTGTTTCTTTTATTTTGTTAACCCGATGGTAAGTGAGACGCCTGCTCACAACAACGTGGCTCTAGTTAGGATGATATACCACATAGTACTCGTCGCTTTGATACACAGGTTGTTGTCTCTTTACCATCGTCATAGATCTGTTACTGTACTTTAAACTGACTATTAACCGATGAACTTGTAGCGGCATGTTATTACAGTTTACAAACTCCTTGCATGCAGTATTCCATTAATTTTAAATCATTGTCAAACTGGAAAAATTATAATGTTCCTGACAAATTCATTTTGGTATAAATTCCAATTGTTTTCTAAATAAATTTACGTTTTAACTTTTTACTTTTTGCTCATTTACTTTTGATCCGTTTACATTCTTGATTCAGTCCTGCCTAACAAAGTTCTCGGTGCTCCCGAACCTTATAACCATACACGCTATTCCCCCATAAACTATTACTAACTAAACTAAACTACTATTATTAATAATCATTTTACTGGTGGTCAGTATGGTGTATCTAAATCTGCAACCAAACAGTAATATGCAATGCTGTTTGTTAAGTATTATAGCTAGTGAAATTACTGTCGTAACGATTCTTAATTATTTATATATCAATACGAAGGATACATTGATGTTATGTATTACACTTAAAATTAAGTGATCTTTCTGTCGCTCCGTCAAATCAACTAAAAAGTGATCATTTAAATTTATGAAATGGCAAGTGTAATTGTTGAATGTACACATAGAATGCGTGAATGCGATTTGTGCTGCGGATCGAGTTAGTAGTTCGGTTAGGAGCTGAAATGTGATTTTGATTCCGGATTAGATTTCAGATCGGACCCGGTATTTGTGTAGCGAGTGGGTAATGCGTGCTGGGTTTAACAGCGAACCGGCTGTACGATTGTGCGGCAGATGGATACGTTATTGTGCTGGACACTGCGAGAATTCAATTTCGCTGTGGCTTATACGGAAAGTGTTTATTCAACTTCATACGTTTACTGTGAAGTTGGACTTAACGCCTTTGGTTAAGGAGTAATTACTTAAATTAGTAAAATATGTATATATACTCATGAATATGTAATAAAACAAGTATGAGTTCATGTGTAAACGCGGCGGAAATGAAACCTTGTATTCTAGTTCATTTGTAAAAGCAAAAGATAAATCCTCTGTGGATGTGGTAAATAGGGAAAGAGAGGGAGAGAGAGAAAGAGTAAAATAAACTGATATGACTACAGTGTTTCTCTCTCCTTTTTCTTCTTCGTATATTTCTAGGACATTAAAAGTGCACGGAGACTGGTCTTCATCGTAAGCAGAGTTCTTTAACCCTAGTAGAGGAGTAGGCACCCTGACTTTAGTTAAAGGAGAAGGAAGAGTGGATAACGTCAGGGCTATACGAATAGAATAAGAGACGAAGATAGAAACGGTTTCAAAGAAGTCAGGACAGACATAAGGGTGATGAATTGCTAATCAATTTAATTGTTAAAGTATAATCTATCATCTAATATCATATACTTTGATCCGTGTTTAACGTGTGTAAGAAAAATTTCAAAAACGCTTCGAATCCAAAATGAAAAATGACAACGGAATAGGAAGAAGGGGGGCGGGAAACACCATAATAACAAGCCGTCGTTCATGAAAATGTTTGACGTAACTAATTTCCCGTGCGCCGGGAGTCGCTTATGTGGGTGATTTATTGTTCAGCAGCACGGCGTCAACAAGTCGTTTGCAGCCGGAAAAATTGGTATGACCCCATTACTGAATTACAAATGTGAAGTATAGTCTGGTGAGGACGATAGTTGACCGTGGTATGTAACTTGACGGGTTATTCCATCACTTCTTAGTCGTATTTCCTCATGACTTAGGGTCGTGGTCATCATGTGTCATGAAACACTTGGCAGTTTTAATGGAGTGGTTTGCCATTGCCTTCTCCATTTCACATACTAGTCTGACCACTGATGGTCATGGCATAGATATGCAGGTTTCCTCACGATGTTTTCCTTCACCGTCAAAGCGCGTGATATTAGTTGGTGTTATACTAACTGCGCATAAATTGAAAAATTCATTGGTGCAGGCCGGATTCGAACGCTGTACCTTCGCATTGGAAGACCGGCGTTTAAACAACTAGGCTATCACGGCTTCCATCACAACATAAGAGAAACCAAAGAGAAGGCAAAGCTTACTTTCAAATCCTTTGGAAAGTTCTTAAAGGTCTGTGATACCGTGACCATCTGGGTAAGTATGTTCTATAATGATTTCTTATATTTCCGCGAATGTTACACATTTATTAAAACTCGATTTTACGGATTTTTTCGCGTTTATTATTTGTTTATTTATTCCCGACGTTTCGACCGCTTTGCAGTAGTCATGGTCACGGGAGGACTAAGATGACAGACGTCCAAATGTCCCAGCTATCACATGGTACCCACAACTTTTTAATTATTATTAATGGTCCGATCTACGCAGAAGAGCTCACTGTATCTGGAAGTCTTCTAGTGGTTCGCCTGGGATTTGGTTTAATTTTATTGATAATAGGATCCCAGGCAGGTGGTATTACCCAACCATCTTCTCTATTAAAATTAGGATGTTTTTTAATTTCAATAGCCTCGCGAATCATCCTGGCAGGAATCGGTGTTCTTTGGCGAGGATTTGAGGTTCATCGAATCTGATGTAATGGTTGGGATGATCCAAAACATGGTCACAGATTGCAGACTTCTTAGTGCGCTGATGTTTCAAGTCAGCTATATGTTCCTTCACGCGGGTCTTCACTGATCTCTTTGTTTGACCTATATAAGAGAGACCACATTCACAATCTAACTTGTATACTCCTGCATCTTGTAGAGGGATATTGCACTTGACAGGTGGTAGGAATTGACTTATATTCTTGGGCGGCTTGAAAAAAGTTTTAATTGAAGCTCGCTTTAAAATATAGCTAATCTTGTCCGTGACTCCTTGACATATGGTAACACGGCAGGTACACGCTCGACTGTGGCTGGTTTCACTCGGTCCCTGCGAGGTTGACGCGGCACGCTGAGCTTGTTGTCCTGCAGCACCTGCTTGACATGCTGAAGCTCGGCAGCCAGGTGTTACTGGTCGCAGATCCCTTGTGCTCTCTGAAACAAAGATTTTCCCACGGTAGCTAACTGTGATGGATGGTGGTGAGAGTCCCCGTTTAAATACCATGACTGCTGCAAAGCGGTCGAAACGTCGGGAATAAATAAACAAATAATAAACGCGATAAAATCCGTAAAATCGAGTTTTAATAAAAGTATGTTCTATGTTATGTGGTAATGGTACTTAAAATTATATTTAATATGCACAATGTGGTGCTGTGTATATCATCTTGACTAACATCACAATGTTATGAGCAGGTTTATTATACAATTAGATACTGGTGGTAGGTCTCTGTTGCCGGAGACCGTCCGGATGGGTACCACCGCAGCTCCTATTTCAACCGCCAAATAGTAGTGTGCAAACATTACTGTGTTCCGGTTTGAAGGGCGCTGTAGCTAGAGTAATTACTGGGGTAACCAGACTTAACACCTTATGTCTCAAGGCGACGAGCGCAATGTGGTGCAGTGTATACCATCTTAACTAGCACCGCGTTGTCATGGGCAAGCGTATCACTTACCATCAGGTGAACGTCTTGCTCGTCTCGTCGCATAGTAGTATAAAAAAAAACCTCCCTCACGTCTCGTAGCTGTATTTACTCTTCTGTTTTATTCTGTTCAGCTCTTCTCTGTTCTGACCTATCCCACTCTGTTTATACACATTATTTTCATATTTTCTGTTATAATTCTATACATCTTTTTTATATGTGCTGATAGATGTTGGCTGCATTTAAAACAGATGAAGTGAAAGAAAGTTGGAATTGTTCAGCGCAACAGTGGCAAAGGATTTACGGTGAGGGAAATTCTATAATTTCGATTTCTACTCGAAAAGCAAACGGAAGTGTAGCTTTGGCGTAACTTGTACACATTGCTGCAATATTAATGTAGTTCGGCGTAACTCCTCAAATTGCTAAAGGGTAACCAGTTAGATGCAGAAGCTATGTTGGAATACTCAAACGTCTGATCTTTGATATATTATTGATAAGGAACTACACTCACGCCATTTCGTAATAATTTATTTATTAATAATGCCATAAGATATTTACTTCCAGATTTTTTTTGCATGCAACTATGAGAGAATATCGTATATAGTAAATTTTTGCCATTATACAATAGTTTGAAGAGGCAGTAGTGACCATCGGTTTTTGATGATGATGATAATACAAAGCTTATTAGTAACCGGAGTATCATCATTAATTATTTCAGTATGTAAACTCACTCGCTTACAATTGCAGTAAGTTGGTTAAAGTTAATAAGCTGCTGCTGTTTTTGTGGAGTTGTTAATTAGTTGCTTATTACATCCAACCAGGATAAAGTCTATCTCGAATTTGAGGCTGTTACAAATTGTTTATTTTATTAGCAAATACGATGTAAAACTGTATACCGAACCACGAACATCACAAGGTAAGTTCTCAAACGCAATATCGTTTAGAAACCAAGTCGTTTTTTATTTACAAGCCAGTTGATGCAATCAGGCGGGGAAAGTGTGACGTCATTTCCGCAAGCACAAAGACGCTTCGCGCGCTGTGATGACTTCCTCCATTTCAACTTCCTACAACGCCTTTAAATATCCGGCGAGTGTTTTCATTCAAAATCAAACGGTGCTCATATTTATGTATACGAAATAACTAAACTCCGTTATCCTGTTCAGATGTTTTCTAATTTATCTTTAAGTAAAAATGAAAGTTTATAGGTTGCCATCGTTAAAATCACTTGAACTGTACTTAAGTGAAATGTTGATACGTCACCAATACTTGAACCGTTTCAAGTGTCGGGACAATCCATGGTGCATATGTGATAACGCCACGGAGGAAACGGTTCCTCATTTGCTAACGGAGTGTCCTATCCATATGAACTCGCGGCATGAATTCGAGCAAGAGAAAGGGCTCAAAATAGATAAAGTAGGTTTATGCGAGTTAGTAAAAAATAAGTTAGTTAGAGATACATTTTTCAAATTCTGTATAAATATATGTACAATAGTTAACAATAGGAATAAGGATAAGTAAATACGATTTTCGTAATGATATATAAAATATTATTACTAGCAAATTACGTAAATAGGATAAAAAACCCCTGAATAATAATATCAGGGAAAAGTAGAAAAAATATAAAAAAAAAAAAAAAAAAGAAATGTTGATACGTCCGAGTTATAATATAGATACAGATAATGTATACAACAGAAAATCCAACTTTTTTTTTGTACTTCTTTGCGTCGAGACGAGCAAGACGTTCACCTGATGGCAAGTGATACGCTCGCCCATGACAACGTGGTGCTAGTTAAGATGGTGCACACTGCACCACATTGCGCTCGTCGCCTTGAGACATAAGGTGTTAAGTCTCGTTACCAAAGTAATTTCACTAGCTACAGCGCCCTTCAAACCGGAACACAGTAATGTTTGCACATTACTATTTGTCGTTTGAAATAGGAGCTGCGGCGGTACCCATCCAGACGGTCTCCGGCAACAGACAACCTGGTAAAAAACCAAAGGTTTTACTTACAATAGGCTATGATAAAATTTCATGTGGTATTAAATGACAATGTGGCTGTATAGGCAAAAGTGCTTACCAAGAACAATTTTTATACTAATACTATGATTTTGATGCTTCGGGAGTGAAGGTATATAGCAGATGTTTGTATGCGTATATACTAAAATTGTCATAAGTTTTTTTTATAGAACGTGGCGTTGAGACTAAGGAGACGTTCACCTGATGGTAAGTCATATGCTTGCCCATAACAACGTGCTGTTACTTAAGATGGTACATTGCGCTCGTAGACTTGACACATAAGGTATTAAGTCTCGTTACCAAAGTAATTTCAGTAGCTTACAGCGTCTTTCAAACCGGAACACAGTAGTTTTTGCATACTAATATTTGGCGGCTGAAATAGGAGCTGCGGTGGTTCTACCTAGACGGTCTCCGGCAACAGGGACCTACCACCAGAAATGTGTACCGTATATTAATAACCAAGTGGGTTCGGAAATCTTTAAAAAGGTTTAAACACTACTACTACTGTAGCTGATCAATCCAACGACAAGCCAAGAGTCTGTGCCACGGCAGATTTAGTTAAACTACAAATGCTTTAAACCGTTTACAATTAGAGGATAGGTAGGTTTTAAGTTGTGCGATATAAGACTTTAATACTGGTACGTAGCGCGCCTGACCCCACTTGGGTCCAGATGTTACATGACAAATTGTATGTCCGAACATAATTTGAAACGTAAGGTTACATGGTAAATGTTGGATCTGAAACAGATTTCTTCTGTACCCTTTTTATACACAATAAAAAGTCTGTTACTAGTCACACATCTTTTCAGGTACTGAATATCCCTACAAGTAATATAAAGCGACTAACACTACAGGCGGTCTGGTGAAAAATGTTGGTGTTTTAAGTTTACCGCGACTACCAACAACTCTGTATAAAGTATTTTAACGTAACTAATTTTTTTATATTATTTGAAAAAGTATCCGTACAAGTGCATTTAAATCGGACCACAGCATAGTTCAAAAAGATATTAGTACACTTGATGGCACCGAATTATAACGAAATGCCTGGACTTAGTCTAGCTATTTTGATTTTCAGTAAATTGATCTTTAATTCACATGAATTCAATTTACTTTTTGTCTGAAAATGGTACCGTACTCGCTCAAAATTCTATAGCTATCAGATGTGAAGAGCCGTGATAGCCTAGTGGTTTGAACGCCGGCCTTCCAATGCGAAGGTACCGGGTTCGAATCCGGCCTGCACCAATGAATTTTTCAATTTATGTGCAGTTAGCATAAAACACGAACTAATATCACGTACTTTTACCGTTGAAAACATCGTGAGGAAACCTGCATATCTATGCCATGACCATCAGAGGTCAGACTAGTATGTGAAATGGAGAAGACAATGGCAACACAACTCCATTATAACTGCCAAGAGAGTCGTCGTCTGTTTCAATTAAAACATGATGACCACGACCCTCAGTCATGAGGAAATACGACTTAGAATCAGATGTGAACAGTCGGTAGACAAAAAAGCTGTTGTGAAAGCAGATTTTTAATTTGAGAGTAGTAGTCATTAAAACCCCATAAACAACTTTTGCCACACGTGGTCCTGGTTCAATAAAGACTCCAATTTTACAGTCATAGTCATAGCCACTGAGTCACTGAGGCAGTTAATTCTATAATACCAATTTTCAGTAATTTCAGCCCGAGTTTAGATGATTGTCTATTAAAGCTTTATAAATGTGCGAACGTCGCGTGGAAACAATGGCGGAGTGATCGCGCGATTCTCTCTGTGATAACGAAGGAATTCCGAGCTAAGTGCTGATTTAAATTTCAAATACCTGGATATCCGGATAGAGGTTAGCGATGAATAGCTGAGCATTAGACACTTCAATGTCGCTCCGGCTCACGTTTATTTTCAGTTCGCTGTGAACTCGGATGTGATTTAAATGCGTTGATCCTCCTACATTAACATTCGAAATAAATGCTTCAACTTCTATCACGGCTGCGCTGTTCATTCATTACTTTAACCGCTTTAGTTATTTCCTTATAACTTAATTGCTTAACCCATCTCTTTATTATCAACCGTTCTTCCGATGGTAAATGATAAATCCTCTCAAAAACAATTCTGCGGTAGTTATGACGAAATACCCTTCATCAGATTATCCATGAAATATAAGTTTGCCTCATTACTCCAGTAATACCTTTCAACCGAAACGCAGTAAGATTTGCTACTTCCTGTTTGGCTACAGTAACCTAATCTTTCTCCGATAACAGACTTGTCACCAGTAAAGCAATAAAAATAAATGATAACTATTTTTCCATGAGATGTATTTTAGTCACGGTAATAAAGTAGTAAGTTATATATTGGACAGTAAATATTTTATTTACTGGTTGTTCAACACTAACGTACGAATATTACCAACTATAATTAGCTAGTAATAAACAAGATGGTATTCAGTTTGTTTCTAATGCCAGAGAGAGTTTCTTTTTTTTTTGCTCTCATCTCTTCACGTAGAAAAGGTGGAATGGAGACATTAACATATTCTTAACTGTGTTGCAAAGTGCGCGAAATTGCGAAAGTCATAAGTAAAACAACAGCGGAATAATCTCAGAGGTTTCAAAGCGGAGTGCCGATTTAAATTTCAAATTTGTGGTTGAACCGATATAGGTTAGGCAAGGGAAGATCCATTAAACACTTTAGTATTTAACTTGTTTCTAAAAAGTTGGTAAACAAACTTCAATTTGTTTAGTTGAATAACAAACTTTGAGGTTATTGTAAATGTTTCTTAAGTGTTTACTTACGTTTTCAATTGCTAATTACTGAAGTTAAAAAGGCATTGTGTCAATAATAACGAAAATCACAAAAGAATCGAAAGGTTAAAATGAGGGGTATGATTGTCTTTCTTAACCAGAAGACAGGAGGCCGTCTTTTGTGACCTTGTAGTGCTTATTTCGGAGTTGATCTTTTACTATTACTTGAAGAACAAACTAATTGCATCATCGCTAGGAGATATTATCATGAAATTGGGACAGGGTACAACATCTACTAAACAATGATGTTACATTTAGAAATCCAAATCACATAAATTGCTCATATGTTTTCTGGTACATATATGTTTGTCATAGCCTGATTTTTACTACTCTATTAATAAAAATCAAGCTATGATAAAAAAAGAAAGAGTAGAGGCTATCATAGAAGAAATAGTAAAGATTCTAATTCTATTCGCCAAATAGCAGTGTGCAAACATTACTGTGTTCCGGTTTGAAGGGCGCTGTAGTTAGTGTAATTACTGGGGTAACGAAACTTAACACCTTACGTCTCAAGGCGACGAGCGCAATGTGGTGCAGTGTGTACCATCTTAACTTGCACCACATTATCATGGGCAAGCGTATCACTTACCATCAAGTGAACGTCTTGCTCGTCTCGTCGCATAGTAGTATAAAAAAAAAGACAATCAAAGTAAAAAGATTATACAGGTACAGTTTCATTAGTACTTTCTTCAAACTGAAGTTTGTCGGTCAGATTGGGAAAACTCTTCCGATTTTCAGCTATTATTTTCAACTGGTATTTGGCGGGATTCAAACTATTTATCAGGAGCAGGTTTTTCGTAAATTTTAATCTCATTGGGAATTCTAGAAGAGACCGTCTCTGTAAATATGCCAAAAATTCAACCTTTTTCAGTATGACTTGTATATTCCAAGACGTATGTATGTTTGTCTGAAATACATTACTAATATCTGAATCTGGGTATGTTCGTTGTATGTTCGAATATTCAGAATTCTCGACACTTGACACCTTGTTACGGTGCCGCAAAATTAATTAATCGATATATGCTGTATGCTCTTAATGTGTGTGAACTAATCGACTCAAAGCTAGTTGATAAGCAGTTAAATGAATTCGTAACTCACTGAACACGACCAGTTAAATGTAGTTGTAGCTTAACTGTATATTTTCACTTTGTACTTCACGAGTTTGTGGCTTTGCGAAATATTTCATAGCTCTTTCGCTGCCCTTTTTTATTTAGAATGGGTTAGTCATTTTCTCTTTGTTAAATTTTTTACTAACAAGTTACACTTCCTCCAGAGGATCCACCCACAGAACATATCTCTAAGGGTTTTTATAATACAATAAGTTAGCCTTAAAAATATATTTTACCCCTATTTCACTTGATGTATTGTTTGTTGCTGACTCTCATATTTTAACAGTCAGAACACAGTTATGTTATGGTGAAAGATTTACAATAAGGATAACAGTTAACTAAGTAGCTCGACGTCGATGTCATTGCTGTCTCGGAATTGAACCAGAGACTTTCGTGTTACAGGCTAAGTGTTAAGCAATAAATATTTTCGGATATTTTTGCTATAAAAGTTAGCGCTTCAATTTAAAAGATACTTTAGAATACATCGATGTAATGATATAGACGGATGCGTTGTTATCACTAATATACAGATTAATATCTTACCAGTCTTAAGTGTACAGAAAGTAAGATGCTTGGAATTCATCAAATAGTAAGAAAATATAGCTTGTTAATATTTCTACAGCTGGGATACAGGCAGTAACCCCACAAGAATAGCCGTTGATCCAAAAGTACGAGTTGACGGAGGTCACATACTTATGAAAATTGCAGTTCTCGAGATGTCAGTTACCTCGCGATGATTTCCTTCACCAGAAGCTTAATGGTAATTGAATCTGGTACTTCATAAGAAGCGTTACTAACTGAGCTATCAAGGCTTAATTTTTTAACAGATTAAGGCTTTGTATAATTGAGAGAAAATCATTTAATCCGTGAAAGCTATAAAATGAAATAAACTTTTCTAGATATTTCATTATGATTATTATATAAAGCAGCATTATTAAATAAGACAAAATATTTTTATTAGAATAATAAGTTTTTCTATCCCGGAACATTGTCTAACCGAGATTCTTTGAGAGCCATCAAAAAATTTTTAAATTAATGTGAATAGTATATGGTCCGATAAGTTTTCCTAAATTCAATAATAATGTTCATAACAATGGTAGACAAAGGGAAATAGTGGTCGGAGTCAAGAGCCTTAAGGCCTTAACAAGTGATTTCGGAGAACTCAAAATAGACGACCACTTATGAGCATTCATATGTTCTATTGTCCCTGAATTTCAGCGTTACCCGTCAACGTGAAAAATCACAGTTCGTTTTCGTAATAGTTTGTACAAACGGAATGAATTCGATGAAAATTAACATGAAATCTAATTGAACGAATGATTAAATGAAAATGTTTTATTCGATGAAACGTACAGTAAGTATCTTACTGGTTTAGTTTACTAGTGGTACGTCTCTGTTGTTGACCGTCTGGACAACAACAAACAGTGGTAACACAAAACAGTAGTGTGCAAACATTACTGTGTTGCAGTTTAAATGGCGGTGTAGCTAGTGATATTACTGGGGTAACGAGACTTTACTTCTTGTGTTTATAATCATCAGTACAATGTATTACTATCAGTTAATCGCGTGTAGTAATAGTGTTAAGTAATAATGTAGACTTCAGTAATCAAAGTAAATATTCAGTTACAAATGCTCTTCCACTATTGCGTTAATTAGTTTCATTAAAGTTATAATTAGAGCTTTAATGATCTGAATGTGTTTGATGATGATTTATGCAGTATCAAGCTTCAACTGAAACATATTTAATGAGGTCATTGATATTATAGTTTTATCCGTAAAATTAAAGCAAAATCATCAGCAATCAAAAAGTTTACAACAAACACATAAATCTGAAACTAAATTACTGACAAGTAGTAAATCAGTTTTGATGGGATCTACGTATAAAAATCATTACGTAAATTTATTGCTTGCTTCAAAATCAAATCTTTTATAACTACATCTTTCTCTATCATATTTTTTAACAGCCTTTCATCAGAAATAATAAAAAATAGAGAATTATTGTAATCTTCTAGAAAAAGACCATACTGTGGGAATAGTTATTAAGCATAAGAGTTCGTAGAAATATTACCACTGCATTTCTGGCTTTAGATTAGAACCAGTGTCCGCGTTTCATTCAAGCTGTGAACCTCTGCGCTTCTTCTTCTTAATCGTATTTCTTCATGACTGAGGGTCGTGGTTATCATGTGTCGTGAAACACACGACGACTTACTTGTCAGTTATAATGGAGTGGTTTGCCATTGCCTTCTCCATTTCACATACTAGTCCGACCAGGGATGGTCATGACATAGATATGCAGGTTTCCTCACGATGTTTTCCTTCACCGTCAAAGCACGTGATATTAGTTGGTGTTTTATACTAACTGCACATAAATTGAAAAATTCATTGGTGCAGGCCGGATTCGAACCCGGTACCTTCGCATTGGAAGGCTGGCGTTTAAACCACTAGGCTATCACGGCTATCAATGACATCCAAACAGTTTACATATCATGTGAACTGTTTGGAGTAAAGTTAAATAACTTATATCGTGTTTATTATGTATCAAGTATTAATATAATTTAATTTAATAATTTGTTAAATTATTAATTAAACGGGTTCCTATTTTGCAAAGTTATAATAGCGCTGTGTAAATTTAATATTCACGTAAGAATACCAAGTCCGTTCTAGGGTTACAGCAGAACCGATTTTTTTTCATTCGTTTCATAATATTTTATACTTAACATTACTTATAAACTTTGCTTCAAGTATTACTAACCAATTTATTTATAACCACATTTAATTTCCCAGTAATTCTCGATTTTGTCAAATATTTAAATCAATAACTTTTAAATATATTATAAAATTAATAGAAACATCAAAATACATTATATTTTCTTTACTGGAAGATATGTAGTGTATAGATGTGACCTGCAGTAGTAATGAGCAAACTTTACTGTGTGTCAGTCTGCGACAATGTTTCCTAAAGAGAATGGTGTGTTAAATAGAAATTAGATTTAACTGTCGATATGGCATTTCATTATATACCACCACCATGTTGTTAAGTGTATTTTTGTTAAGTATAGAAGGCGCGGGTTTGATTCCCACTGAACTAAATTTTTAAAAATGTAACTGCAGATTACTTTACACATTAGCCAGACCACACTTGAGTTTAGTAAATAAACTGTTAGACTCTTTCTTTGTGTGATAAGGCCCCGAATCCCAACAGTGGTTTAAGTGAGCTGTTAATTTATTTTATTTATATTTCAAAATCACAGTAACAGCGCCTTTTAAAATATATATAGTAATGTTCACATAATGTTGAATAGCTGCTGTATTAATATCATATAAGCACCTCTTTAGATTAGAAAACGTTTTGTGCTTTTGGATAAATTATAATTTTAAAGTCTTTTGTCTAATTCACAACTACTTCCGTTCCTCTCTTCTTTGTCATATTTGAATTCAGATTTTCAGTGATTTCGAATGTTATTTTCTCGTCCGGTTTATGAAATAGTTTCGGTCATTCCACCCTCGGCCAACCCTAACGGATTAATTGCTGAGTAACTACAGGGTGTCGGTCGCAGAAAAGCCTTTGTCGGGCGAGCTCATTTTCTTCCGTTCCACGAGAAATATATTTTTCGGTGCAATGAAAATGTAATTTTTAATATGAACGATAATTTCACGTAGGTTACTTTTTAATGGTGATTTTGTGTGTGTACAGAATTGATAACTGTAATTTCAGTAAATGTGACAAACAATTGGACTGTATATTGTTTCTTTTTAAAATTATTATTGATGAATACAAGTAGTTTAATTTATTAATATATTGTTAAGTTATTTACAATTCATTATATTGTTAATATACACTCCCGGACACATCTATCGGCCCTACAGTTTAAGTTTTGACGGTAGTTACGTAACTACAACATGGAATAAGTGTAACTTAAGTACTGTACACTTAGCGATAACATTCATTCTGTAACATAAAGCTCTTATTGTATTTCATAGAGTATTTAAGAAATAAGTTACATGTAAAGTTTAATCCGCTTGCCAGTGTACTACAGAGCGGTTGTCTGCCTGTAGAATAAAGTATTATTTTATAAAAAGCTTCTTTATTGGTTGCACAACATAACTAGTTCTCTCTACACCATTACATGGGATAGTAGTCCCAGAGTTTTATTTACAAAAACTCATCCGCCCGATCGCCCAACATAACTCGGTGCCTAGTTAGAAATAAATGTTAGGTGGAGCAATAAGGTTTAACGCAGTTTTGAAGCTGATTTTTTGGGTCTCTTCCTAACTCTTAGGTATGTTTTTTTTTTAATATCGAATTCAGGAATATGAAAAAAAAAAACCGAAAAATCGTATTTGGTCATTGTTTTCAACGACCCAGGAATGGAGAAAACTTTATTTATTTCGCAAAAGTTGGATTTTTTTATTGATGTTTCCGATTATTGGTTCCATAAAAAGGCTAATCTGAACTTTGAGCCAGTTTTGACTAAAAAATATGGATACTCGGCCTGAAATTGCCGCACAAGCTGTAGGACTTCTGCAGGTCAAATCAATTCGAAATTACAAACAATATAAAAAAAACATACCTAAAGGGTTGACCAATAAATCAGCTTCAAAAATGCATTAAAACTTATTGCTCAACCTAACATTTATTTTTAGCTAGACACCGTCGAAACTTTAAACACTAGGTGGTGGGCCGATAGATGTGTCCGGGAGTATATTATTATACTAAACTACTTGAATATTGAAAGAATTAGTTTAAAGGACATAACATAATATAACATTTTTATATTTTTTCGATGAAGCGACTAGAGCAGCAAGCATTCACCTGATACTAAGGGATAACCTACCCATAGCAATATGACAGTAGTTAGAATGATATACACAGGCACTGTACTGTGCTTGTCGCCTTAAGACATAAATGGTTAAGTCTCATTACCCCAGTAATAACTAATAATATGCATGTTTGCAGTTTATTAAAATCGTATTCAAAGGCTAGCTTTACTTAACCAAGTTAAAGAAGCGGAGCTGTTGGAAGCGGGGCTTTAACAACTTACTCCGATTATAGCAACATAAGCTCAACTCCTTAGAATATCGGAAGCTAAGAACAATCTAGTTTTTCTTCTGTTAATTAAATCGGTGTTTTTTTTATAAATCGCAGGATTTAGATCTTTTCTTTGTATTAAATAACTTAATTTAATACATTCTTGTTTTTTGTCTTGATATAGAATGATTCGATTTCGGAAATAATTTAGTTAGTAAGAATACACTTGGAGGTCTGTTTCTATTTGAAAGGCAATTCAATACTTAAAGTAGCAATATATAAATTATTAAATTTACACCTACTATTAATGTTGGTTAGACAGTTTTTTTTTTTAATTTTGTTGTTAAGAATTATAGTTAAAATATACAGTAAAGTGATGGAGTTAAATTTACGGAAAATTCCGTTTCGTTCACTACGAAAGTTGCATCGTAGCAGTAACTTAACTTATTTACACCGCTGCGCTTCGTATTATTGATCAAGTTGATATATCCCAGTATTTGTCAGAATATGAGTTCCCAACCAAGTTATCAACAGCCTAAACATATCGATTGCTATCTTCGTTTCTTGAAAAATTATTGCTTAATCAAAAAAACTTTTATGCGCTTATAAAAAAGGGCCATGTCCTTCGCCAAGGTTCAATTTATATCTTTAATCAAATTCATCAAAATTTGATCAACGGTTACGGCGTAAAAAATATACGAGACCGGAACCTTTTTTTTTATATTTATAACAGTGGTTTTTATATTGGTTTGTACGGGTTTGTAAATAATATTTATAAGTACCCACTTTGCGTTAACCACTTGTTAAATATTTAACTTATACTTCAATACCTAACAACCAATTCGTACCAAAATTGTACCCAATTTTCTAAAAATACTTTTAAGGGCTTTTCATTACTTTTTGTTGTAACTACTAAGTTACTTAGTTATATTTAATTTAAATAATTTTCAGACTTCGTAGTAATACACGATAAAATAATGAACAGCTGTTATGAAGCTTCTGATTTCTTAAGAGACTGATAACACTTCAGCAGAAGTAGGAATCTAGGAAGGTATATGGGTATCTTCCTTTAAAGTACACTTTTTTGTTAATTAAATGTTATGTTTTTGGTTTTAACATATAACTAAATATAACGCTATTTTTGTGAATTATCATATTTAATAATAGTTTATTAAAAAATATTAAACATAATTTAAATAAAAGTTTTGGTAGGAATCTATGTATGAATGTAAGTAGATAGGGAAGTTCAAATATATACACTCCCGGACACATCTATCGGCCCACCTAGTGTTTAAAGTTTTAACGGTCCCTAGCTAAAAATAAATGTTAGGTGGAGCAATAAGTTTTAATGCAGTTTTAAAGCTGGTTTTTTGATCAACCCTTAGGTACTTTTTTTTTTTTAAACTATTTATTTCACAAAAGTTGGAATTTTTATTGATGTTTCCGATTACTGGTTCCATAAAAAGGCAAATCTAAACTTTGGGCCAGTTTTGGCGAAAAAATATGGATACTCGGCCTGAAATTGTCGCTCAAGCTGTAGCACTTCTGCCGGCCAAATGAATTCGAAATTACAAAAAATATTCAAAAAAAAACATACATAGGGGTTGACCAATAAATCAGCTTCAAAACTGCATTAAAACTTATTGCTCCACCTAATATTTATTTTTAACTAGACACCGTCGTAACTTTAAACACTGGGTGTTGGGCCGACAGATTTGTCCGGGAGTATATTTTTCACTTCAATTAGCGATATAAAGTTGCATGGTGTATAAAATATATTTATCAGTGTAAATTTTATAATTTGATTTATTAAGCAAATAGTGTGTACCGTGTGAGCGTAATTACGATGTAGAGTGAGATGTACTTGACCCGAGTGGCAATAGCGGTGACCCGTCGCACCGCGCTTCCGGCCCCTGAACCCTCTCGCGTCGGAACGCACCCTTTTCATGTTTCATAACTGTAATGGGATTGATTTTTCAACCGCCAAATGACTAGATTGTTAATAGTTTAATTGGTGCTAGAAGACAGAGCGGGGAAAGGTTTCTAATGCTGGACACCCGTTAGATACGATATCAGAATATTTTTTTGAGAGGCTTACCTGTTAGTAAGCAATGCGCTGTTAAGTCTCGTTCTCAGTAACTTCACTAGTTACTACACTATTCAAACTGAAACACAGTAACGTTTGCTTACTACTATTGGAATGCCTACCACCAGTTTTATTTTTAATATGTTGTATTTAAATTTAATTTCAGAGTGAAACAAACATTACACTCAAAACCATGTTTAATAGATATTTTACGTTAGGTTTAGAGTTAAGTTTTAAACTAAAATCGATTTGTATTACCACGGTAATAGTACTAAAAATAATCAATTGCCTCTTCTCATACATATTGAATACAAACATTGATATTTGGAGCGGTCCGTTCGTTTCATATCGGCAAACATTTAAGTTCGTTATTATTCCCGGGCCGAGCCAAAAGTTAGTACATCATTCAAATGGTATCCGATCGGTATTCGCTGCACGTAGTCGGATGGTGTTATTCAACGAGTCGCGTACCAAATAAATTGTCAAACTGGTATACTGATGCACTACGCCATAAAAGCATACATTTCATTCTTTTTATACACATAACCACAAAGGACGGTAGTAAGTGGTGGCAAAGTGGTGTTGACACCACTGACAACATTTAGTAGATTGTCCAATAATAGTTTTGTGGAATATCGATTTCATAAATTAAAATATTTTCTTTAAATATTCTAGATATTCAAATGGAAGAAACATAAACTTTTTACACTTTCATTGATTTCAAATTTTGTCGTTTGCTTCTATAATATTTTTTATTTTTCTTACGCTGTGAGCGATAGATTCCCAAATGGGATCTTTGTGTGGACGCTGAAGCTATATTATACGAGTAGCACGATTGAACAGAGAGAGTCGACGAAAGAGAAGATTGCATTCAATCGTCTATCTCTTCTTTTCGTACTACAACATCGCCTGATGTATATCAGCATCAATGCGATAAAAGAATACCATAGTAAACAAGATCTATAATCATTGCATGTAATGTCATCAGACAAACACAACTAAGTTATTTGTCACAGCATTCTTTCGAAATTTCTTTTTATATACTTTCGAAATCTTTAAAGATTTGCTTAAGTATACTACAGCTTTGGCAGTCCTGAAAATTTCAAGCCAATATCAAAAGGTTTCATTCTCTACTTTCATCGAAATAACTTGAAGGGCCCTCATCACAAGCCGCCACTTAACTTTGTATGGGGCGTGCATTGTTCTAGACATTATATAAGTTTCCAGCATGCAGAAGATTTATAGGTAGCGCCACTTTATTTTCTTACGTGAAAATGTTTCACAATCAAGCGCTGCAACCAAAAAATACTTTATCATTATCATTAACAGATAGTGCTTTGTAGACCTCCGCCAAGAACTTCACACAAATGCATCAGGTTCGAATCCAGAGACAAGTGATAGAGTACGCTTGCCATTAACTAACATTTTAAGCTATATCACCATCGGTCTCATTATCACTTAACTTCACGTTCGAAATTAGATACAGTTAGATTCAAAATTAGATATATTTCAGTTCCTGCCTGTAACTTTGGATTGGTTATTATAAGTTACATTAAAATTTTAGAACAATTAACAACACTACATGATATTGTGTTATATGATGGTGATGACGGTTTAATAATCTGATGAAAGTTGTGATGAAGATATATGAGAACACTTTATGTACCGCTGTGCTGTATTATGTAAATGTTACTCTAAGTGATATATAAGTTAAAAGAAATAATGTAACGAATAAAAAATATGATGTAATTAAACGCTGATTTTGATATTATCGAGAACTATTCAACAGACTATAGTTAAGTAGCTCTATTTTAATTTCTAATAAAACGCCCAATGAACGAGAGAAAGAGAGAGGTGTGTTAGAATAGTGTTGCTATTTGTTTAGCTTTGCTCTTTTGCTCGGCGGTAAGCGCTTAGCAAGAAACACTCATGTCTATAGTTCGACTCCGTGGATATTTTTTGATAAACTTAGATAGCGGTATGATTACCTATCTCTCACATTCACTCACAGTTTAACTCCGTAATAGAATTGACGTGCTACTGCTCAGAGAGCCGTTCACCTGATGCACACAACACTGCACTGTTCGTTGCTTTGAAAAATGAAATGTTCCCTATGTACAACGCTCTTCACAGCAATGACTGTACATTACTGTTCATAGATAAGAATAGCAGCAATAATTGTCTCCGGCAACAGAGACCCACCACCAGTAAACTAGTTACAGTTAGACGTTCTCCAAAAATCTTGATCACTGCGACTATAAAACACTGCTACTTCTTCATCAGGAGCCGTGATAGCCTAATGGTTTGAACGCCGGCCTTCCAATGCGAAGGTACCGGGTTCGGATCCGGCCTGCACCAATGAATTTTTCAATTTATGTGCAGTTAGCATAAAACACCAACTAATATCACGTGCTTTGACGGTGAAGGAAAACATCGCACTAGTATGTGAAATGGAGAAGGCAATGGCAACACCACTCCATTATAACTGCCAAAGAAATTCGTCGTGTGATTCATGACACATGATGACCACGACCCTAAGTCATGAGGAAATACGACTAAGAAGAGACTTCTTCATCACCAACAACTTAGTAGACTCCTAACATCAGATATCAAGCTTGTTTGCATTTTAATAATCATCTGTTCACAGTCAATATCATCAGTCCCACCGCACTTCCGACTGAGCCATCACCGCTCCATTTAAACGAGCTGTTATTTTAATATAACGCCGCCATTATTAAAGTTACACTGAAGCCAATTAAAACTTCCGCCCGGATGACGCTCGTCTTCAGCACATGAGTTCCGCCGCTTTATTACAATTCTACAAACGAACCGGCAACTCACGCGAAATGCACACGCTGAATAGTTTCCACAAGTTATCCACTCCGTGCGGAGTAAGTGACATGTTGGAACTTGTGCTTATTGCTTAGTAGACGTTTGAAACTGATTTAAGTATTGATTGCTGGTAGATCTCTAGCGAAATATGAAATAGAGGACCCTCTAGTGTAGATGAACTGTTTTATAAAGCTCTAGATTTTAAGAAGAACTTCTTTTGACGGAGACTGTCTTAATACAACTGCAGGTTATATTTCTACCAACAAACTGGTGGTAGGTCTCTGTTTTTTTTTATTATATTGTAACTTGTTCCTCTTGGTGAGTTTGGGCCAAGGATTCGTTTACAATCTTTTCTTAATTTCTAATTTAACCATCTTTAATTTCTATTCTCTTTGTCATTCGTTATCTTTTATTCCTTCAATTTGTCATACTTTTCATTTCCTTTCATAGTTCGTGCTTAATGAGTGTGACACACTCCTTCTTTATTAATTTTTACATTACTTCCTTACTCTATGTACATTTTTTTCTTACTCTACTCTTATTTCTATGTACATTTCTTTCTTAATCTACTCTTATATCTATTTACAATTTCTTTCCTTACTATCTAATATCACAGTGTTTAATTTTTTTACTCTGCTTTCTTTTCTTATTACATTTTTCTAAGTTTTGTTCTCTTCTATGATTCTACTTATTACTTCTTCGCTAAATTTCAGAAATATTTTCCGTTTCCACCTCCTCTCGTCCTTCATCTCGATCTCTGTGTCGACTCTTATCGCCCCAAATTTGGGGAAGTCGACTATCAGGTGCTGCACGGACTGGTCCTTGCTCGGGTCGCAAGTGCACGAGGGACTCTATTTAAGCTTGGACCTGTGGAGGTAAGCGGAGAATCCCCCGTGCCCCGTTAGCATTTGGACCATAGGCGGCTCCAGCTCCATCTGTCTTATAATTATATAGGCTGATTTGGCGTCCGGGAACAACGCCAGGTTTATGTTGCTTTAGATGCCCTGGGAAGGTTTTTTTTTTATACTAGTATGCGACGAGACGAGCAAGACGTTCACCTGATGGTAAGTGATACGCTTGCCCATGACAACGTGCTGCTAGTTAAGATGGTACACACTGCACCACATTGCGCTCGTCGCCTTGAGACATAAGTGTTAAGTCTCGTTACCCCAGTAATTACACTAGCTACAGCGCCCTTCAAACCGGAACACAGTAATGTTAATACATTATAAAACGGTAATGTGTGAACATTACTGTATTTACTAGTGAAATTACTGGGATATCGAGACTAAACTCTTTATCTCTCAAAGCGATGAGTACAATGTGATGCAGTGTATACCATCTTAACTAGCGCGCGTTGTTATGGGCAAGCGTATCACTTACAATCAGATAAACGTTCTCATAACACTTTTTTTATAAAATAAGACTAATACTCCAAAACTTCTATCATTTTATATATTTAAGAACTCCAATTAAACTTTCCACGTTTTCTCCCACAGGACTTCTTGCTTACATACAAATGAATCATTAATCTTTTTTTTTTGCCCGGATAAACGATTTGTTTTTCTTACTTTAGGAACTGAAATAAATTATTCGGGAATACAACCTTAAAAAGAATTTAATTTCAGAAATATTGCTAAGTAAGATATCATTTAATTCATTTTCATTATTTCATACTGTAACGGCGTTTTATCTTTACGTTATGTTGTCTAGTATTCATTATATTTCTAAGTCGGAAATATTTTAAGTTATAAATTATAGCCTAATTTATAATAATGTTATTTTTTTTAACATTATTAATGAAAAACTTCGTTATTATTTTATTACCAAATAAAAATGTTAAACTTAATCTGAAGAAACTCCTGGTTTGTATTAATATTTAGATCTTCTCATAGAAATTCTCGGGATTTATGAAACTATTGTACCATTGCACTTATATACGATTAAAAACGAAATAAGTATTTTATGGTAGTTTTAGTAATAAATAATTAATTCATAATCGATGGTGTAAACCCACTTCTGACCATCTTCAAAGTGAAGATGGGCAGTTAGTTGAAGAAAATTTTTCGATCATAACCATAAGACTAGCTTAGACTTGGACTAGATTTTCACATCAACTGAAACGCTATTTTATATATACATTATAAAACATAATTTACGAACATAATAAAAGAACTTAACTTAAAAAAATCTTACTTAAAATTTCCATCTTTTCACAGTGAAATGGAAACCACTTTGAAACTTTGATCGTAAACTATGGTACGTAAATTTCACGTTCGATTCGAATTACTTTTTGTACTTTTACGTCATTTAATAGAACAGTTTACTTATATCGTAAATGTTACACTTTACTTCAACTGATTCCAGCGGAAGTCGCATTCGTGTATAAACTTTTTAATAAGACTAAAAGAAATGGTGCGACCGTATTCAATTAAAAGTAATAAATTGTAATTGGTAGTATATCACAAGACGAGGATATCGATAAAAAGGTGGTGGACTTAAGGTATCAATCGGCTAAAAAACTAGCTGCATAAAACACTATCAGAGAACAGTAAATAGTTAAAACTACATCATCCTTGTATACTACATTACTTAACTAATCATATGTAATAGTGATTACAGTTAGTGACAGAAGAGAAAGAGGTTGATAGGTACATTTTAAATAGATTCTTTGGAATAGTTTACATAGCGATTCAACGTACAATTATTTGAACTAAAACTTCCACAAACTACTGAAACATAGATCAAATGCCGACAAATGACTGTAGCGGAGCCGCTTCAGAAACATTCCGGAAAATAGTTTTGATGCGTTCGGACTCCGCACGCAAGATTTATTTGCGGCGGCTAAACCCAAAACTACAGTGGAGTTCGCAAACGTGCCATTTTCTATCCACATGTCACTACAATAGACAAATTTCAAGTCAGAATACAGTACAGGATACGGAAATTAATAGAAATAAAGAAATCATTTTTACTGATCAATAAAGGGAAGAAAATCAAATCGTTCAGTTACAATCCATGTGTTGATAAAGTTATATAACCTGTAAGAGTTTTTTTGAGTCTATTTCAGAGACAAAAGTATAGTACTTTAAGTTTGTGCCTTAAAAATAAATAAATCATCTTAATCGTTGATTATTCCATAGACAAGAGCGTTTTGAAACTTGAAATAACTTTTTACTTTTATTGTTCTTTACGTGGTCAGAAAAAAAGATATATCTATCTTCTACCTCTTATAAATATGTATCTTCTTTTAAGTATAATGCTAATTCAAGCGATAATAAAGTGAGACAACAACTTAAGTCAATTCAAGTCGTGTAGATATCGTCGAGGACATAAAACACGTACGTCAGACACAAAGAACCTTGAATAAATACCGAATAACAAAGAAAAGGTTTTTCAATAATGTAGAGATCAAAGTTACAGTCGTAAAAGCCATATTATTAAATTAATTATAAAATTTTCACCGTGTAAAGTCAGCACGGAACTGTGCAACTGTTATAACTTTATGAGAATTTCACTTGCATTTCATTTGGTTTTCACTCCATTAATCATTCAACTTTATTCACTGAAGTTTTTTCATGTATTGTGAAATAATTAACATGCTCTATGACCATAAGTTATAAATAACACTGTGTACATCTTTTTTAACTATTAACTACCTATGTAACTTAACCTTTTTTAACCAACAAAGCGAAGATACGAAAAGGAAAATGAATACTTGATACTAACAATTCGGCGTTTGTAAAATTGATAGTTATACACAATACCACATTGTGGTCAACTAGACACATAAGATGTTAAGTCTAGTTACCCCAGTAATTACACTAGATACAACACTCTTCAAATCATAATCTAATGTACGCTATTACTTGGAAACAGGAATAAGCTTTGCGGTGGTAGTTTAACAAGACTGTCTCCGGCAAGTCTATTCTCTGATGATGTCGTATCACCAATTTATGCAACTTATCAAACATTGGGTTCTTCTAAAGAAAACACAGGTTACTGAGATTTTTACTATCAGTCATTATCATTAAGTCACCACTGCTGCTACTTAAAGTGTGAAAGAAGCAGGTTAAGTAAGCACTAAAATCTTTTTTATTGTTTATAACTATTCTTCGTTACATCTTTCTTCTTAATCTTGTTATTCGTCCCTGACAACTCGAATGTACCATGTCACAATTGGCGTTTTACTTTATTCTTTTATAGCACAGATAGTAAAACCTTAACCTCTTCCCACACGGCCGTCCTGCTCTTCATAGAAACCCACGGCTTCATCAGGTGTGCAGAACTGGTTATGGTAATCGGTCCTTCTCCGTGTCCTATTTTTTTACGGCATATCTGTCATTCCTTTCCTTTCTCTTATAATTTCTCACAAAGGTCTTCCATCCGATTGCTACTATTTTAGCCGCGATATAGTAAACTTCAACTACTTGCGCTGTAAGCTAGTGAAATTACTGGGGTAACGAGACAACATATGTGTCAAAGTGACGAGCGCAATCTCGTCCAGTGTATACCATCTTAACTAGTTCCACATTGTTATGGGAAAGCATAACACACCATCAGGTGAACGCGACCAACGTGGTGAGTACTAAAACTTAGTCTATGTACAAAAGTGTTAGTGATATTCACTTTTTTTTTATACTACTCTGCGATGAGACGAGCAAGACATTCACCTGATGGTAAGTGATACGCTTGCCCATAACAACGTGGTGCTACATAAGATGGTACACACTGCACCACATTGCGCTCGTCGCCTTGAGACATAAGGTGTTAAGTCTCGTTACCCCAGTTATTACACTAGCTATAGCGCCCTTCAAACCGGAACACAGTAATTTTTGCACACTACTATTTGGCGGTTGAAATATCAGCTGCGGTGGTACCCAGACGATCTCCGGCAACAGAGACCTACCACCTGTGATCACGATAAATCATTTCAAGTTGTTCATATGTATATGAATATAGACAAAAACGTTTAAACAGTTCCAGTAGCGTATTAAAAAAATGTTTATACACTATCGCGGAAGCCCGGCGTGCCTTGTGTTTGTGCGCCGACCGTTAAATTAACCCTTTAGCATACGCGTCAGAACGACCCCGGGGGTAATTGCGAAGTGACCACAGTACTCGCTCTGGTAAATACACGAACATAAGCAGCGCGGTGGTCCTTTTAATTAAACATTTAGTTTGCTTATCTTCTAACTGCTGACATGAAATTAAAAAAACAGCGCCGCCATAACGACATCGCTACGTAATGTCATTACGATTAGAAGAACGGTTAACTTTTTGCCTTGTAATGCGGAGGATTTTTTTTTCTTTAATACTACTATGCGACGAGACGAGCAAGACGTTCACGTGATGGTAAGTGATACGCTTGCCCATGACAACGTGGTGCTAGTTAAGATGGTATATACTGCACCACATTGCGCTAGTCGCCTTGAAACATAAGGTTCTAAGTCCCGTTACCCCAGTAATTACACTAGCTACAGCGCCCTTCAAACCGGAACACAGTAATGTTTGCACACTACTTTTTGGCGGTTGAAATAGGATGGTACCCACCCAGACGGTCTCCGGCAACAGAGACCTACCACCTGGTAAAAAGGTCTCTAATTCGATCCCGGAGCCTCACATTTAGATCGTACCTAGGTTTCTTTTAACCCTCCTGTCTAGCTATCACTGTCGTTTTATAAATCTGATAACATATAGTTGCATTGTCATTTAAAATTTAAATTGACCTTACTTATAAATCAAACAGTAGTTTAATTTTAAGTGTTTACAAACGTGTTAAGAACTTTTAAAGTTGAAGCATGCAGTTAAAGCTGCCGTGAACTTGGGAGATTTATTCGATTCCGAAAGTCATATCTAAACCGCTCGGCAATTTGTCACGGCGACATGTGTTATGGAGCGGGATTTACAGGTCCGAAGCGGTTAAACAAAATTGCATAATATGTGGACAAATGGACCCATGAATCATGTGCTCATGTCCAACTTTACACCATCAAGTCAAACTTGAATTCGAACTGTTCAATACAATCGTTTTAATCGTAATAATTAATCTTCAGATTCTCTTTTTAAAAGGTCTAATAAAGGAACACTTAAGTTAAAGTTAAGTTTTCTATAGCTTGTGTTTAATTCTGATATATGTAACTCGAATTCTGTTCTTTATTTTAAGTATAACATAAGCAGGGAAAGTAATGAAGTATGTATATTTTTTATTACGAATATTAGTAGTCACTAAAACCATTCTGGATATTTTAATTAGGTTAAAACTTACGCTAGGTGATACTTTAAGAGAGTAAATAAACAGTGGAATCGAACCTGGTACTCCTATAAGTGCCACTAGCTAAAATTATAACGGTAACAATCTAAGTATATTTCTTACAAAGTAACCTTTAGTATACTGATGTAAAGTAAATCAGTCACGCGAAAGTTTAAATGTGATGTATTTAATATATGCTTTATGTTTAAGGCAGTAAGGTTCATATTTAGATAGCAATTACATAAATTATTGAAATAGGTTTCATTAATTAAGGATAATAGCAGTGACAACTAAATCTAATGATAATAAATTATTTCCTGGGCGTGATAATGGTTTCGTTGAAGAAAGAAATCTTAAGCATTTAATTATTGATATGTTTACTCGCAACAATCTGATTTAAAATATAAGATATTAGTCATAATGTATATACGTTGAAATTAATAATAAAATATGTAGTAATGTTAAATAAAATATAATGTATCGTTATTCTAGTTATTTGTATTGGCTAGACGAGTGCGGTCTTTAATCAACAAGACGGACTGACCATGTTATAGACTCTTCGATGGGAAGATACCGGGTTCGAATCCGGCCTGCACCAATGAATTTTTCAATTTATGTGCAGTTAGTATAACACTAACTAATATCACGTGCTTTGACGGTGAAGGAAAACAACGTGAGGAAACCTGCATATCTATGTCGTGGCCATCCGTGGTCGGACTAGTATGAGAAAAGGAGAAGGCAATGGCAAACCACTCCATTATAACTGACAAGAAAGTCGTGTGTTTTATGACACATGATAACCACGACCCTCAGTCATGAGAAAATACGACTAAGAAGAGAAGAGTTAATTTAGCTCTCGATCCTTGTACGAGAGAGTTAAAAACTAAACTTGCTCATATTATGGTGATAAATTATTCATCGTGGTGGTATGAACTATGTCTTGTTGCGTGCGTGTCACGCAGCACCAGCGCCGGGTACTCCAAGGGCTTCCATTAAAAGTGACACCTCATACCGCCTCGCGGTCTGGTGACCCATTTGCATTTGCCAACGGCTGCCGATCAATGTTCACAACTCGCCACGATCTATGATCATCGTGTAAATTGTTTTGCTTTAAGACAAAGATCACAACGATGGTGATAATGTCAATCTTACAAGTTATAAGATTGCATCAGAAAAGAATATCGAGCTATAATATGTAATAGTGAACATCTAAGAAAAAAAATCGTAATAGAGCATGGTTGATACCAAAATTGGAGGAGATTTAGTAATTTTTTTTTATACTACTATGCGTCGAGACGAGCAAGACGTTCACCTGATGATAAGTGATACGCTTGCCCATGACAACGCGGTGCTAGTTAAGATGGTACACACTGCACCACATTGCGCTCGACGCTTTGAGACATAAGGTGTTAAGTCTCGTTACCCCAGTAATTACACTAGCTACAGCGCCCTTCAAACCGGAACACAGTAATGTTTGCACATTACTATTTGTCGGTTGCAATAGGAGCTGCGGTGGTACCCATCCAGACGGTCTCCGGCAACAGAGACCTTCCACCAGTATTTAATTATCATCAGCAATTTTAACTGTTTTCAAAATGATACTGATCTTAGTTGTGTTTAAAACTTTTTTAATAAACTTTAATGATTATAATCAGTTTAATAAACCCTTTTTAAATCTCCACGATCCTACTGCGTTTACTAGCAGTCTTACGATGACGGCACAATGCACGTTGGCACGATTCACTACTTTCTTTATGATATTTGCGCTGTAGCTAGTGTAATTACTGGGGTAACCGTCTGGTTACCCCAGTAATTACAAAAGGTTTAAGTCTTTAAACCTTTTGTCTCAAGGCGACGAGCGCAATGTGGTGCAGTGTGTACCATCTTAACTAGCACCACGTTGTCATGGGCAAGCGTATCACTTACCATCAGGTGAACGTCTTGCTCGTCTCGTCGCAAAGTATCATAAAAAAAAAAATCAGTCTATTGTTGTCATGTTATTTCTCATTGATACTTATACGTTTATAATTAAACTTCGTTATTACTTAAGATAATATATATATAACGGTTTTTATTAATAAAATCATTTGATTAGTAAAACTTGATAATATTTCATTCATTTTAATTGTGAGGTCAATATGTAAATCATTTCTTAAATTAAAGCATGTTTTCGTAATTATTGTGAGGGTATTTAGAAATATGTTAGGAAATTCTGCAAAACTGCGTTTCATTGGATAAAAGGCAATCCCAAATATATTAGTAGTGCCAAAACCGCTGACATCATGTTTTTTTTTAAATATATTATGAGTGTGTGTACCTACACATTATTATTACACAAGACTAGTTTTGCGTTATATGTATTTATGTTACTACGTATGGTTACGTTAACAATGTTCTAACTTAACCTAACCTTGCGTTCCCACTCGTTCTTTTTGTCAGTTAAATGGAAGTTTTAGAAAAGATACCCTGTCTTCTGGATGGAAGTCAGCAGGGTTATGTGGAGATGATTAGCAACTGCGGTGGTAGTCCTCAGGTTTGGAGAGGTTACGGTGAGATCTCCGTCGGAATAAAACTGCTGCCTTTACGTCTTACATTGACTGGAAGTAGTCATTAAAGATTGCCCATTGTAACATAATTTTTAATTTTTCAATTTAGATCTTAAATAGATAAATGATATTATAATAACTAAACGAATACTGCAGTCTCAAACAAATCGCCATCACACAATCAATTTTCAAAGCGGCGTAAATAAAAAAGATGTATTCCGTTTTCACAAAGCTATCATCAAGCCGGTGATTTGTCATCATTACCATAAAATATCAGCAGACAGTAGACCACTTAGCGACATTCTTCCCCGCCCGTTTTCACTTAATTATCAAATCCCGAGTAATTTATACGGCGCTTTATCTATTTGGTGTTGCGTGACTGCTTTCCACCTTATCAACTAAGCTGCGAATTGTTAGTGGTACAGATTTAAAAGTTTATACATCTACAAAAGTTTGTGTGTGAATAGCTTGAAGCATTTCAATAACATTAGCTAATGATATTCTAATATAAATTTGGATAAATGATTAGGAGAGCCCAATATTGCATACCTGTGTTCCTATTGAATTTTAACAAAGCGTTTACTATCAAAGCATATAAGTCTTAATTTAGATTTCTTTCAGTGCCTGGCTTATTGATAGGTCTGTATAGTCGGAGACCATCTAGGTACCACTGCAGCTATTATTTATGCTACTAAACAGTAAGAAATTACTTGTCTTACAAAGTTGTGTAAGTTACCATCAGTGAAAAAAATAAAAGTATGACCATCGTCCATCTCACACTTTGTTTTCGAATAATTAGTATCAAGTTCTTTTAATATTAAACGAGCTTGTTAATAATAAATATTATAACTGTTTATAATTATTTAATACTTTCTAAATTCTAATATAAAAGGATCAAAACAACCATCGCCAAGAATTCTCAAAAAAAAATTTGCAGACATTTTAAATTTTACTTACGCAACAATCAAATTACTAATATCCTTACTGCCACCTTGTACATAAATAGACGAAGAGTAAATACATATTAAAAAGAATTCTGTAGAAGAAAGAAGCTCTCTCTTTCAATCTTCATAATGTCACTACATGTATATGATGGTCATGTCTATTATCATGCTTAGCCATTTCAAACACCGGTTAAAGCTGCAGTAAATTTGTTCATATAACATTTTGCGAAAAATAACAAAAGCGTATTATAAATGATCTATGCTCATTAAACGGGATCAAAGCGCCTTATAAACATTAATTACCAATATTCATGAATGTTTAATGAATTAAGCTCACAACTTAGGTCACTTACGTATGCCGGTGGCCGCGTTAGGAGCTTAGCTTAGATTAATACAAAGCTTATTTACGAGGCTGGAGTTATCTCGATCTATAAATCTACGTAAGATGTGCCTAGAATACTGTTGTTGTTTTCGTAAGATATGACAAGAGCTTGTAAGGTATTTTTCGCTTTATGTATTTTCATAGTTTCATAGTCATCTAATTTAACAGAAATCGTGCAATTATATAGTCTACAAAAATTAATGTAATACTTTTTAAAAGAAAATTTGTAGACATTTTAAATTTTACTTACGCAACAATCAAATTACTAAACTCTAATCGTTTAATAATTTCACCCGTGAAAATAGTTTTTAGCGTTTAAGCAATGGATTTAAACTATGAACGTTGTATGAACTAGGCGGAGTCGTTTCAACTTAACTCTGGAGTTTCCGCCGGTGGTTCGCGTTATCCAAAGGCAAAGTTGCGCGCTGTTTAAATAGCCCCGGCTCGTTACGTTACGTACTTAACTGTTAACTATTAAAACGTATATAAATATTAGCTTTGTATTGTATATATATATTTGTGAAACTTTTTAAGTCGAGGTAGTCTTGTTTAAATACAATCTAATATACAAATAACAAGCTGCAAATTTAAAATGTTTAGGTAAAACACAAAATTACTAAACTCTAATCGCTTAATAATTTCACCCGTGAAAATAGTTTTTAGCGTTTAAGCGTTGGATTTAAACTATGAACGTTGTATGAACTAGGCGGAGTCGTTTCAACTTAACTCTGGAGTTTCCGCCGGTGGTTCGCGTTATCCAAAGGCAAAGTTGCGCGCTGTTTAAATAGCCCCGGCTCGTTACGTTACGTACTTAACTGTTAACTATTAAAACGTATATAAATATTAGCTTTGTATTGTATATATATATTTGTGAAACTTTTTAAGTCGAGGTAGTCTTGTCTTGTCTAGTCTTAAATACAATCTAATATACAAATATCAAGCTATAAATTTTAAATATTTAGGTAAAACACAAAATTACTAAACTCTAATCGTTTAATAATTTCACCCGTGAAAATAGTTTTTAGCGTTTAAGCAATGGATTTAAACTATGAACGTTGTATGAACTAGGCGGAGTCGTTTCAACTTAACTCTGGAGTTTCCGCCGGTGGTTCGCGTTATCCAAAGGCAAAGTTGCGCGCTGTTTAAATAGCCCCGGCTCGTTACGTTACGTACTTAACTGTTAACTATTAAAACGTATATAAATATTAGCTTTGTATTGTATATATATATTTGTGAAACTTTTTAAGTCGAGGTAGTCTTGTCTTGTCTAGTCTTAAATACAATCTAATATACAAATATCAAGCTGCAAATTTAAAATGTTTAGGTAAAACACAAAATTACTAAACTCTAATCGTTTAATAATTTCACCCGTGAAAATAGTTTTTAGCGTTTAAGCATTGGATTTAAACTATGAACGTTGTATGAACTAGGCGGAGTCGTTTCAACTTAACTCTGGAGTTTCCGCCGGTGGTTCGCGTTATCCAAAGGCAAAGTTGCGCGCTGTTTAAATAGCCCCGGCTCGTTACGTTACGTACTTAACTGTTAACTATTAAAACGTATATAAATATTAGCTTTGTATTGTATATATATATTTGTGAAACTTTTTAAGTCGAGGTAGTCTTGTTTAAATACAATCTAATATACAAATATCAAGCTGCAAATTTAAAATGTTTAGGTAAAACACAAAATTACTAAACTCTAATCGTTTAATAATTTCACCCGTGAAAATAGTTTTTAGCGTTTAAGCATTGGATTTAAACTATAAACGTTGTATGAACTAGGCGGAGTCGTTTCAACTTAACTCTGGAGTTTCCGCCGGTGGTTCGCGTTATCCAAAGGCAAAGTTGCGCGCTGTTTAAATAGCCCCGTCTCGTTACGTTACGTACTTAACTGTTAACTATTAAAACGTATATAAATATGTAAATCGAATGATGCTGCATCATTTTTACTAGTATATTCTTCAAACAATTGTTGGTAAAAGATATCTGTTAGTAAACAATTGATATGGAAGATGAGTGGAAATATCCTTACTGTCGCTCTACTTTCGATATGTCGTAGGAGATAAGTGAAATAAACTCCAGGAAAAGACATTTGCTTGTGCAATACTGCACTTTCCTTCCTTTTTTTATTACTATATCAAAAATTACCAATAATCGCTTTCATAATTTTTTTTTCCTAGAATCTTGGTTTGTGAGTCCTCTTAATTTAACAAGTAAGCTCTCTATTGGCTTTGTACGTATTTATATCAAACATTCGTGTTAATCATGATCTATCGTAGTCGTCTGCGCATAAGTAATAAAGTAAATATATTTCGAATAAACGTCTGCAAATTATTGTTTCATTAAATCAAACTGAAGCCAAAAGTTCAATTGGTTTATTTTCACTCCAATGTCGCGAGACACAATCAATGACAAAACTGCTTCGTAATTTCCCTCCCGAGCTTTCGGATGCTTACGTACTCGAAACTTTGATAATTTATTCCTCTGCCCTGTACAGCTTCGAAGACTTTCACAATATTTCATCTAATTTCGTATTTTTATTCCTTTGACTAATTTAAAGCCGTGTTCATTTATTGTAATTTGAACACGATTAAAAGCAGACGAACTAAAAATAGAAGTTCAATTTATGGTTTGTGCTCTTCATAATTATTATGATTAGCAGAGGAGAGGAAAACCTTGCCGGCGTCAGTTCATGTCGAAACATAAAGTAGATGTTACCAAGAGAAGAGTAAATTAGTTTAACACTTCAGACCACATAACACCAAGTAAACCATAGTCAAGCATTGATCTACGTATAACAAGTGACAGCTAAAACAGATGCAACGAAAACATGATAAGTTTAAACATTTAGTGAATGTATATAGCTCACTATATCTTACTCTTATTATCCCATTGAGAAAATACCTTTAATTTTCTACTTAAAAAACATAACAAGAGAAAATACCTATTTCGCATTTAAAACGCGACTAAAAAGCCATAAATAAATAAAACATTAAAAAGTTTATACACTTTTACGGCTTGCCCCGAGAAGGAATAAATTAGAAAAGTTCACTGTAAACATGGTGAAGTTGGGAAGTAGAGTACGAAGTTACAGCGTAGTAAGGTCGCTGATTGTACTTTTACGGGTATAGTAAGCAAAGAAGAGATTTAATCGCGACGTAAAAAATTTGAAAACATCTACAGACGGGATCCTAGTGAAACACTAAATCATATCCTAAAAAATATTGTTTGATGATTGTTAAAAACAATTGTATTTTAGAATAATTACGTTATATAGTAATTGATTAAGTATTAAAACTCTTACTCGTGCTGTTAGAAACGGCGCATAAATACAAACGAACCTACTGAATGATACAATAGGTCCGTTGACGACACTCTTACGCAAGCTATTCAAAATAACCTAAATTCATGCGCCCACGCAGATTTTACAAGTTTTGCAAACGTTACCGAAGAAATCTTTAATATGGACATGACTGTCTAGATTAATTTAATAATTTACAAATCAAACAACTCATAATCAAGATTAATACGTACAAAAATCTAATATATCCAAATTCTTCTTTTATTAACATGAGTTTGAGTTATTACCGAGCACAAAAAAGAAGCAAATATTAACAAATTAAATGAAAACAAAACCTAAAAAATATTGGCTTCAGAAAGAGACCGATTCTCGAATAGCTGGACTCCTACTTATATAATATGGAAGATTATTTAGAATATCACCACTGTCAGTCTACTCCCGAAATTTCATAAATATGAACTAAGAAAAGAATAACTCGACGAAAAGAACAATAGCTTTTCTGGAGACTCTTATCACCATAATTTTGTTACCAACACTCACCAACCGGCATGTCAAGTGTGGCGAAGATATCATATACTAACATTTCTTTGGACCTGTGTTGAGCAGAAGACATTTTTTTTATACTACTATGCGACGAGACGAGCAAGACGTTGACCTGATGGTAAGTGATACGTTTGCACATGACAACGCGGCGCTAGTTAAGATGGTACACACTGCACCACATTGCGCTTGTCGCCTTGAGTCATAAGGTGTTAAGTCTCGTTACCCCAGTAATTACACTAGCTACAGCGCCCTTCAAACCGGAACACAGTAATGTTTGCACACCGCTATTTGGCGGATGAAATAGGAGCTGCGGTGGTACCCATCCAGACGGTCTCTGGCAACAGAGACCTGCCACCTGGAGCCTACCACATCAATAATCTGAATTACAAAAGTAGTAAAGGAATAGGAAAGAGAGACGAACTAAATTATCCAAGCTTTAATATGTTGTTTGTAGCTAGTCTGGATTCTAAAGAATCATGTAGACATTGATGCTCTTTCAAACGGTTAGTTGATTTTTATAATAATTTAACCAAGGGATTACATAAAACGGTGCAGCATTTCTAATCCATCGCACTAACCTTTTAATCCTATTACCCCGACGGCGCCAGCTCTTGCGCAGGCGGAGCTCATGGACATAAGTTACCGAGTTATTCATTATGTATATTTATAACAATAGATATAAACTTCTTTTTTCGTATATGTTAACCGCATAATAAGACAGTTATCAAACTGTTTAAAATTCATCATCAACAGACAATGGCATATACTGTTAGACATCCTCTCCCAAATATTCGATAGAAGTTAAATTCAAATGATAACATTTTATTGCGATAAATATTGAAACGTCTAATCTTTTGAAATGGAACAAAAACTTTAAAGTCGAACTTTTCTTATCGATTCCTATCCTAGCCCAGTCTCCGATTGAACAAGGATTTAAGATATCTAGATAAGAGGCGACGTATAAATACTTCACGATTATAGATTTTTTCAAATACTTACAATATACATCTTTCCATAAGCATCAATTAAAAAATAAATATTCTTTTAGATTGTATATTTTTCTCTCTTTTGCTCTTATAAAGACATACCTGGAAATATTTTTAGAACTCTTATATTTGCAACTATTTTATTAATGAATATTGGTTCTTCTTTATCTTCTGAAGAACTGTCACAATTTTTAATTGGAACAGCTATCCTATCTATTTGGTCTCCAAATATATATTTCCACTTGTCAATATCCACTGGTAGACTCTAGCTAAAAATACCATTTAGTTCGATTCTGTGCTGTTGGTTCTAAATTAAAATTTGTCAACTGTTACTTAAGGATGATTAAATACGTATACTTTAATGTCTTCCTATTTTAGATTTAAAATCAATAGTTTATCCAATAATTTCTCTTCCACGAGCAGAGTTTTCATTGGAACCGAAATTTCTTCAGACCGTAATGAAACTTTTCCATTGAGCTTCAATTAATTACATCGGATAATGAGTTCACTCGGTACCGAGTTTTCAGCACGTGATTTAGTTTGGCTTCGCCATCTCTCCTCTCTATGGGTGATTGAACGAGGTTAAATTTACTTAGACATTTGTGACTAGGAAAAACAAGTTTAATTTATAAAGACATCAGACGTTTTGAGAGCTTTCTATAATCGCTTTTCTTAAACTTCTGGTATATTTAACTGTAGATAGTAATACCGTTGTGTTTGATAAAGGGAATATGAAACACGATACCGTTGTGTGTTAAACATTATTGTGAACAAACGAAGGTCATAAGTCTACGTAAGTGTAACAAATCCCATAAAAACTATCAATTGTTCTATTCTTACTACAGGGTGATCTGTTTCTTTTGAAGTGGCTGATATGTTAGATCATTTATATCATTAATAACTATATAAATCATATTAATTTCAGCTATAACTTTCGTCTACTACTAACGTGGGCCTTCCTATTCAATTTCAACAGATCGTCGGTGTAGGTGATCCACGAGGTAATAGAAGGTAGTCCCATGCTGCCCTTTTCGTTACATGATTGTTGCTCAAGGATCCTTTTGTCTCATCGGTCGATAGATCTTTATGCTGTGGCTCGCCGTTTGCCACTATTTAATGTCAGTAATTGATAAGCTTAAGTTTATACATTAAGTAGCAACATGACTTTACAGGGTAATTTTAGATTTTAGTTTCAACTGAAGAAATAGCGGTAATGTTAGTTTTAAAATCGTACGCATTTGAAGAATGTCACCACTGTTGTGTAATCTAAAAATAGATTATAAAAATGGATTTGTAACGACTCCTTACAACAGGTATTACCATATCTTGTTGTTGCTCCAAATATGGTTAACATTATTCTGTTCCAGTTTTAGAGCTGTAGCAAGTTAAATTATTGTTTACTCAAACTTATTTTTATCTTCAAAAGCTATGACTATGCACTGTATAATAAAATTGTGATGTAAATTGAAACATTTGTTCATATCGATCAATTGCTTTTTAGTATTAATACACAACACCGCATTGCGATATACTAGTCATCACAAGAACATCGCTGTATAATATGCCTTTCATAGTTAATTTTTCTATTATAATTTAGCAGCAAAACAGTAACTGTACAGAAAGCTTCAGTTAACTGAAATGAAATCTATGTCTCTTAAAAGAAATCTATCAGTTAATTATACGACTATCACAATTAATGCTGAATAGTTGTAGTTTAATATTATTATTAGTGTAGTTTGCGCTGAGCATATCTATTCTACATTTAGCTACCGTAACAGAATCTGGATGAAAACTACTTCATGCTCTACTTCATCCCGTGAGAGTATTTAAAAGTGTGTTAGGCCGTGACCTTTGCATCTGCTGCACACAAGTGCAGTGGAATCATGAACACATTCCTTCTCATGCCATATATTTAAAATATATAGCACAACATGTTAAGTTTAAAAACATATACTACCTGTTGCTTTTGATTCCGTTTTGATTACTTAAAGCAAATCTTTTTCATTTTAATTAAAATTATCATGTTTATAAGGAATATTACTCACTAAATCACTCTGAGTACTTTATGGGGTGTTCTTAGGTCTCCCATGGATTGCACAGTTTACCACAAATTTACTATCATCACAACACTTACAAATTTTCAAAACTAAAAATCGACAGTAAGACTAACGAGCAGCTATTTTGTTTAGAATCAAAAGAAGATGCTACACGCATTATTTATGAAATGAACAATTATGTAATTGACTTCTTAGTGCAGTAGCTAGCCGCCTGCTTGACACGAAGATTGCTAGTTCGATTCTCGGGCCACGTTCTGTTGAGTTTGGTTGATGGAAGAGATTTTGCCTGCTCGTTTTATAAATTTGCCGACTTATGAGAGCTAGAGTAAAGCAAATTAAAAAAAAAATTATAATTTTTATTTCACAAATACATAAACAGAGACCTTGAAGAAAGCGATGTACGAGACAGAGCGAAGAGTGCGGGAAGTAGAAAAGGATACTGTCAAGACGGGACAAATGCTAAGTAGAAGAAAAAGAAATACATAAACATTGAAGTACGGAATCCGAACGACTTTTAGCTTCAGCTGAATTAAAGAAAGCATTTATATAAATCTAGAAATATCTGGCAACAATTGAACCGGACTAAGAGAGGTTACAAAAATTCAAAGCCGCGGGTCATCATGACCAAAGTAATAAAACATTATTAATTCTTTGAGAAAAAAAAAACTAGAATTGATTGCATAATCACTTCCCTCCGGCATAGAAGTAATGATAATTACTCATTCTGCTCGTGTGGGTGTACGCGGCGGTTGCGGCGTATTGTTTGCGGATGTACAGTTAGCGACACGGAATGCGTCGCGTGCACAATTGACATTAAGTTGATAGTAACGGTGTAGAAATTTACTCCGCAAGTACTCCGTCTGTTTGTTTATTTTATTGCATAACTATATATTTCTTTTAAACCAGAACAGAATAGATTCATCAGTCATTAGATTTCTTAAATGGCGACTAAAGGAAAAAGATCGCAGCACGATTAGAAATATAATCACTTAAGGAAGGAGATATAGCAGTTTTTTGAATATTGGTGGTGGTTCCACCAACAGCATTCCCAAAGACGAGTCGTTGAATGACAAGCTGAGTGAACCTCACATAAAGACTGCCAATGATAATGATGATTTTAAATATTTCTCATGTTTAACTAATAATGTAAAGTAATTACTATACTCTATAGATTTAGAATATAGTCGTTACCGTTCACAAAAATATTGGTCGGAACTATTGAAGCTACTGTTAAGGGAAGAAAAACTAAGAATAGTCTCATGTAAGTGCTTTAAAATTTTCATTTACTAGGTCTCGGAGACGTCCTATAGAGTAAAAACTTCTAAAGTCTATTATATCCTAACAATCATCACATTGTTGTGGATCACTCACCACTAGATCAATACGATTGCAGCGAAAAAAAGAAGATTGAAAACAAAACGTCTAATGCCTTGAAGAACGCTGTGTAAACATTGTAACTAGCGTGTAATTTTGATGTTTTAGTTATAACTTACCCACCAGTCGTTTCATTGGTAAATAAAGAAAGTCCATTAAAGCTATCAAAAAATCTATCCCTAGGTAATGAACTGACGCACGACCTTTCTATATACGTAAAACAAGTATCGGGGCACGAGTCACTTAGACCGAGTTTAAGCTAAAAGGGAAACTCGTTATAGATTTATTTTTTTTGTCACAAAGGGTCCACAAAGCGAGGCATTACGCAAACATGGTAATACAATGGGAACAAGGTAATCACGCTTCCATTCGGAGCGCTCCGTTGACAAATATTGTTTGTAGATGGCATTTTTTAACAGAAACTTTTCCGCTCAATACGAAAATAGACTTTACACTTTTTAGTTAAAGAGACTGATGCGCTTACTTAAATACACCGTAACGCTTGTAACTTTTAAACCGGAAGAGATACATGGATACTCTTTCAGGCTAAAATAAAGTGCAGAACAAGAAGACGAGATATCCGAAATGAAAAGTCTATAGCTTTTCAGGTTAAGGAGATATGATAGGTCAAAGCTAGCACTGCGGAAGGAGATGAGAGTGGGTTAAAAAAAAGAAACATTTTACTGAGAATTGAACTCATGACGAAAAATTACTCTTATATATCTGGCTGTTGTTAGATTAGTAATTTCACTACTTAAAGCGCACTACAAACTGGGATACAGTAATTTTATTCATCGAGTCATTTGTTGTGATGGTATATGATACATTTGCCCATAACAACGTGCCGCTATTTAGGATGATACACACTGCACCAAATTCTGTACATAGCTTGAGAATATTTAAGTCTCATTACCTTAGTAATTTCACTAGCTACAGCACTCTTCAAATCGGAACATAGTAATTTCACTAGCTACAGCACCCTTCAATCGGAACTTAGTAATTCATGTATACTACTCTTTGATGTTAGAAACAGGTTTGTCCTACCTAGACGGTTAGCTGCACTAAATTCTGAACATAGCTTTGAGAACATTTAAGTCTCATTACCTAGTAATTTCACTAGCTACAGCACCCTTCAAATCGAACTTAGTAATTCATGTATACTACTCTTTGATGATAGAAACAGGTTTGTCCTACCTAGACGGTTAGCTGCACCAAATTCTGAACATAGCTTGAGAATATTTAAGTCTCATTACCTTAGTAATTTCACTAGCTACAGCACCTTCAAATCGGAACTTAGTAATTCATGTATACTACTCTTTGATGACAGAAACAGGTTTGTCTACCTAGACGGTTAGCTGCACCAAATTCTGAACATAGCTTTGAGAATATTTAAGTCTCATTACCTTAGTAATTTCACTAGCTACAGCACCCTTCAAATCGGAACTTAGTAATTCATGTATACTACTCTTTGATGACAGAAACAGGTTTGTCTACCTAGACGGTTAGCTGCACCAAATTCTGAACATAGCTTTGAGAATATTTAAGTCTCATTACCTTAGTAATTTCACTAGCTACAGCACCCTTCAATCGGAACTTAGTAATTCATGTATACTACTCTTGATGATAGAAACAGGTTTGTCTACCTAGACGGTTAGCTGCACCAAATTCTGAACATAGCTTTGAGATATTTAAGTCTCATTACCTAGTAATTTCACTAGCCACATCAACCTTCAAATCGGAACATAGTAATTCATGTATACTACTTTTTGATGATAGAAACAGGTTTGTCCTACCTAGACGGTTAGCTGCACCAAATTCTGAACATAGCTTTGAGAATATTTAAGTCTCATTACCTTAGTAATTCACTAGCTACAGCACTCTTCAAATCGGAACTTAGTAATTCACTAGCTACAGCACCCTTCAAATCGGAACTTAGTAATTCATGTATACTACTTTTTGATGATAGAAACAGGTTTGTCTACCTAGACGGTTAGCTGCACCAAATTCTGAACATAGCTTTGAGAACATTTAAGTCTCATTACCTTAGTAATTTCACTAGCTACAGCACCCTTCAAATCGGAACTTAGTAATTCATGTATACTACTCTTTGATGATAGAAACAGGTTTGTCTACCTAGACGGTTAGCTGCACCAAATTCTGAACATAGCTTTGAGAATATTTAAGTCTCATTACCTTAGTAATTTCACTAGCTACAGCACTCTTCAAATCGGAACATAGTAATTCATGTATACTACTCTTTGATGATAGAAACAGGTTTGTCTACCTAGACGGTTAGCTGCACCAAATTCTGAACATAGCTTTGAGAATATTTAAGTCTCATTACCTTAGTAATTTCACTAGCTACAGCACCCTTCAAATCGGAACTTAGTAATTCATGTATACTACTTTTTGATGATAGACACAGGTTTGTCTACCTAGACGGTTAGTTAACTATATAGACTACACTAATAAAATCTGTATACATAAGATGTATTGTCTACACTCTGATAGCAATTTCCATCTAAATTTGACGATGTGAAATAATCCGGCAACCAAATCCGATACAATGGAGGCGATTGGCCGAACGATAATTTATCGAGCACATATTCTGTGTATGAATGCAAACTGCTCTTAACATTGGCACACTGCCTGCACCGGCGTTCGCCATCTTGTGCATTGCTAATGTCGGATCAAATACATTGTATTCATCAATTTATTACTAGAATTAATCTTTCAGATCAATGGAATTGCATAGCGCTTATCCCATATGAATATAGTTTGTCCAAATTATTACATTAACAAATGTTTAATTTTTATCTTTCTCCTTCTAAGTCGTATTTCCTCATGACTGAGGGTCGTGGTCATTATGTGTAATGAAACACACGACGACTTACTTGTCAGTTATATTAGAGTGGTATTGCCATTGCCTTTTCCATTTCACATACTAGTGAGAGCACGGATGCTCATGACATAGATATGCAGGTTTCCTCACGATGTTATCCTTCACCGTCAAAGTACGTGATATTAGTTGGTGTTACACTAACTGCACATAAATTGAAAAATTCATTGGTGCAGGCCGGATTCGAACCCGGTACCTTCGCAGTGGAAGGCCGGCGTTCAAACCACTAGGCCATCACGGCTTTTTAACTTAAATCTTTTGAATTATGCTATCTATCAGTAAACTAACAGCGGACAGCGGAAAGCCGTTTGGAGTGGAGAACTTTGAGGGATCCTTTGTCCAGTAGTGGGCGTCTATAGGCTTGATGATGATGATATTAACGTCAGTCGAAAAAAATAATTTACGAGACACTAGTTAGGATGATATACACTGCATCGCATTATGCTTGTCGCTTTAATATATCAAGTCGTTAACCTTTTTAGATTCGTTCACTACTGAATTATTTCATAAATAAAACATCGATATTAAAGCCCTAGCAATATAAAGCTTATAATCATTCTAAGCAGTATAGCATAAAAACAAAGCGTCTTTACTATCAATAAAAAAATCGAGTAAATTTTGTGGGCGCTGTAAAAGTAACGCCGATTGTAAAAGGACCGCTGAAAAGGTATTACAAGCGGGCGATTACCTAGAAATAATGTTTGCAACTTAAACCGATCGCGAGACGAGGTTAGGGAAAGGTGAAGAAGGGGGAGAAGCGATGAAAGTTCAAAACTATAACCCTAAACTTATACAAACACGTAACTTTGTGATCTATTCAAGACGAAGATTTTCAAAATGAGGACCTCACTTTGGGTAAAAGGATCATTACAAGACCCATACCTTCGAGGTTAAAATTAATTACTGGAGTAGTAGTAATAGAGCCGGAGACCTTCTAGGTTCTTATAGACCATCTAGGACAACTGCAGTACTTATTACTGCTGCCAAATAAAAGTAAATTACTGGAGTAACGCGTTTTAAGAAAAATTATCAATACATTCGCCACAAACTAACTATGATTGTATCGTTGTTGTCGCCGCTTTGTTTTTCATAGTTTCTTTAATTACCGGTAATACAAATGATTGTCTATAACCATGAGGCGCTATACCATTACTTGCTAAGATACAATCCTAGTGGAGTCTAAACTAAACCTTTCAAACCGAAGTAATACTTGCCTAAAAAAGGCTTTTAAAAAAAGCCGTGATGGCTTAGTGATTTGAGCGCCCGCCATCCACTTCGGAAGTACCGAGTCTGAATCCGACTTGCACTAATGAATTTTTCGATTTATTTGCAGTTAGTATAACACCAACTAATATCACGTGCTTTGACGGTGAAGTAAAACATCCTGAGGAAACCTGCATATCTGTGTCATGACCATCCGTGCTCGGACTAGTATGTGAAGTGGAGAAGCCGAAGTCGTCGTGTGTTTCATTACACATGATGACCACGACCCTGTCATGAGGAAATATGACTTAGAAGAAGAAGAAGAAGTTAATAATGAGATGCTTACAACAGTATTCTTTAGTTTACTATTTTTAGTACAAAAACCTGATATTTTTTCACCGTTTTCCTCATATCACGAATAACAGTACACCGTTGATCGATGTAAGATTTTAAATCGTTTCTATAACAACCTATCAGATTTCAGATGTCATTTAGATATAACAAAACAAAGATAACAATAAATATACATGAACGAGAAACAGTATCTTTAAAGCGATAATTCTTTGTAAAAATATACTTACTGCCTACTAGTAGGCGTGCCCGATATTTGAGTGGTGTACTATTGATGAATTAATGACTCGGCCATTTTCAGATTGGTGTACAATATCCGGTGATTAAATTTAACAGAATCAAAATGATGAATAAAAATATTTTACAATTTTCATGATATGCAAAATATACTCCCGATGGTGTCACTGTGGTACTTTCGATGGTGTCTAGCTAAAAATAAATGTTATAAAGGTCGAATTGATTTGGCCTGCAGAAGTGCTACAGCTTGGGCGAGAATTTCAGTCCGAGTATCTATATTTTTTGGTCAAAACTGGCTCAAAATTTAGATTTGCCTTTTTATGGAACCAATAATCGGAAACATTAACAAAAAAATCCAACTTTTGCGAAATAAATAAAGTTTTCTCCATTCCTGGGTCGTTGAAACAGACTCGAATTTTGGTTTTTTTTTTTCATAATCCTGACTTCGAAATTAAAAAAAAACATACCTAAAGGTTGACCAAAAAAATCAGCTTTAAAACTGCATTAAAACTTATTGCTCCACCTAACATTTATTTTTAGCTAGGGACCTTTAAAACTTCAAACACTAGGTGGGCCGATAGAAGTGTCCGGGAGCGTAGTTGCAATGAAATATCCTGGAGACTATCTAATGAATACCACGACTACATTTTTCTGTTAGTAAGAAACCTTAGGGTACCTGCACCGGAAGCTTCATGTCATTGACTTTCCGCTTCACTTTTCCTCCTCCGATAATTGTCGTTGAGCCTTTGCTTAATCTAAAAAGGATGTGATAAGGTTTCTCAAAGGTTTACCATCGTAATGCCTTTTGTATCAGCTTGAATATTCTGAGTATTAAGCACAACATGCTCGTCTCCTTGAGACATACATTAAGTTTCATTACCCCAGTAATTTCATACGGCCAAACGGCCTCCGGCAACAAAGAGCTGTCAACAGTTAAACTAGTGATTAACCAACTAGTCAAAAAAGAGAACTGTTTGTTCTGCTACAGTGTATTCATTTCTTTACATGTCATCAATCGAAACTTTATCATAAATACCAACTGCTGTCGATAGTATTTTGTGTGGAGCATTTTTAACCACTGTCACGCATGCTACCTGATATTTAACTAAACTAAGCCAAAGGAAAAGCACCTCTGTGTCTTTAAGCCAGAGTCCAAATTCCCGCGAATCTAACTTGAAGTTACTCTTTAATCTCCTTAGGCCACGTTATACCTAATGTGGAAGTCGTGAGCTCCCGATACAGATCTTTGTTTGAGTATCTTTTTATTGGCATTCGTTAAATAGATACTCCCGTACTACTGTGTAGTAAGACATCAATTCTGTCGACATCTAAAAACTAATTACTTTTACACAGTTCGATATCAATCCTGTTTGTGTAATTAAATGTTTGATGTACAACAAACTTTTGTACATAAAATAACTAAGTAGAGCTCATACTTTATGTATTACAAAATAATTCATACTTGAGTGCATGAAAATTTAAAGCCACAATAAATCTTTGTGTATAAACTAAACAAAGAAAAAATAAATATATGTATATGTAATATAAAACAGAAGGTTATTACTTAATTTACATGAATATTTACTTCTTGGTTGCTTCTCTCTTTCTAGAGTACTAGTTGTCAGGGGACAGTACTGTGCAGTCTAAGTTTTGACATGACTTTCATTCGAATATTAATCAAAACATATTCAATTTTTTAAAAGAATTTATTTTGTCATATTAGTTACGTTTTTTTGTTGTTTTTGTGCCAATTTATACAAATGATTTCAATGCAGTGTTGTGTAAATATTCTAACCTCTCATTGATGTAATCATCATTATTCTCGGTCTGTTAAGTTCGAGGCTGTGCTTAATAAAAAATCAATTTACTTCTAAACTCTTTTTAGAAACTATCCTTACTTAAACTATACTTTTAATGATAAACCTTGTCTTTAACCTAAGCAGAAATAATGGTTTTTAGTTATATTTTAACTGTCAAAATGTTAACATATACGATTACCTTTTTTGGCCACCCAGGCGATGTGATCTGTGACTATTTATCGATATTCTTCTGCTACTTAAATTCGATGTTAGACGTCGAGATACGAACGGCGGCAGCCTTTTTCCGCTGTCTCGATTACCTAAATCGATTCCGTCGCGTATCGTTTGTATCGATTATTCGTATCTCCGCAGCGATAATTCGTACAAAATCTTATCACTTCTAAGATAGAGTCGAGGATTTTGTTTGGATTGGTTTCAGTAATTGAGAGCTCGTTGCTTTTTTAATCGCAGATACGATGTAATGAAGTCATTACTTAACGTCGAATGTTTTTATATGAAACCAGGAGTTGTTCACCTGATGATAAATGCACAAGTGACTTTAATATTCTACAGAACTTTCTTCTCAAAGATTCAAGACGAAAGATGTTCTTTTGTTGCCTTTTATACTTTCTTTATTAATTTCTACACACTACTAATTTGCGACAGTAATAGGAACTACGGTAGTACTTTCCTTTTTTTAGTATTGAGGAGAAACCTTTAAAAGATACTATATTTTATAAGGAAGAAGTTAGAGTTATATGTTGATTTCGTCCTTAAAATATACTTTCTTTATCCTTTAGAAATAACGCAGTTAGCGATTACTATTAAGATGATCTCTGGCATTAAAGACCTGTATCATAAATATACATATAGACGGCTTTTGAATGTTTCTAATACAAGGACTACTTTAAAAAGGAGAGAGTCAAAACCATTTTTAAAGTGCATTAAAATCCTTTGAATTTCCACACTATATATTTAACAGTATTATATTTTTTGGGAAGCTTTTATGATTCTCAGACCTTTCAAAATTCCAATGCAAGTTCATTACAAGTTAGATCATAAAAATTGTTTAAATCACCAACACCGCTCACATCTGTTAACATAGCTTAACCCACTCAAGGGTCAAGCAAATAAAATAAATCCGACATCATAACAAAGCCGACCCGACTGCCGCTCTCAAATTAACTACATTGTCTGACAAATTAGACGCATTACTTAGATATTTACACGACTGCGTAATGTGACAATTGAATGACAAAATTTAATACGGCTAATGGTAAAGCCACATCGTGATGAATATACCATGTTTTAAATTAGACCCATAATAAGATCACAGTGGTCGGAACGACGAGGTTGTTACATTGTTTAAACGTTATATGAAATTTGATTTATAAATTGTGTCAAACGTAAAGAAAGAAACGATCATGTAATAAATGAAAAGATAATTTTTCTAACCAATACTTTCTTGTTTTTAGTCGAAAACTATTATATTATCTTAAACTATTGTAACTAATAATCTGTAAAAAATGGAGACAGAGATTTTAAAAAATATCACGAATAATCTCTTAGTCATTAAAAAGTTAAATTAGCTAGTAAGACAGAGCATATTTTGGTCTCTTTTCCTGCTTATCTTTTTTTTATATAAAAAAGTCCTTTTAGTTAGAATTTATTAAGTAAGACATATAAAAAGACTTCTGTCTGAGGTAAGCAGCTGAAACTAATCTCTTATTACAAATAGGTGTTCAGTAAAGTCTCATCAAAACAGAAGACAGGAAATGCGATCACCGACAAACAATATCAAATATGTTATAGATCATAATCAAGTTAGCATAATTCAAATCATCTGGTGTCACCTTATGATATCACCTTTAGTAACAAAGATAACAAACAAACCGATTCCAAATTAAGTAATTTAAGTAACCAAGTCCGCAGTGCTCTCGAGGAGCGACATTTCACAAAGCAACTGGAGTGTCGATAACATCCGTAACATAAATCAAAACTTTCACCCCCCGCCTTTGGTGCCGAAAGAGCGACACTGACCGCAACCCGGGAATCTTCGGCGATACAAAAAGGAATAAAAGCAATTTGTCAAACTCACCTAGCGGGTTCTCTACTCGGCGAGCACAAATCTCGACATGTAACGGAGTACGAAGATTTAACATGGATACGAACCATGAGGTTTTGATAACGAAATATTATACTAATAATTTTTTTTCTTTCAATTACCTATACGTAATACGTTAGAATTTTTGTATTGGCTATGTCAACGTCTTCGGAATAGGATATCTATTAAGTTCCCACTTTTAGTACTGAACAAAGTAGAATGGAGCGAGACCTGGTCATCTGTCTTCCACAACGAAACGATGTCAATTTCCATCTCTTCCATTTTCATCTTTCCAAAAATCAATACAACTATTCTATTATTTCATATATGAATTTTGTAAAAATCATGGATTAAATATATTCATTTACTACACTTGATGACAAAATGGTATAAGAAGTAGTATATTTATTCTACATTAATCCTACTTTCTTACATGTCTATGAAATTATTATTTTTCTAACAAAAATGTTTGTAACGATAATTATTTTTCCTCGTTATCTAACACTAATAACGCAATTCTCTGTGATGATCAATATCATTAAACAATTGAGCTTATATTTATCACCAAGCTGTAAGTAACTAATCAATACCAAGGGTTAATGAAACACAAAGTAGTCTTATGTTGGGGAAGCATATTAACGAATTGAAGGTAGGCTGTACCCACGAGGTAGCAAAAAAGAGCACTATCTTCTTTTTCCCTTCTTAACGAATTTAAGATATCATTGAGCGAGTTTAAATCACTTTCCCCAAAAAGCAGAGTATGTAAGAAAGAGAAGAAGAAAGCTTAGAAACTGCGCAAAACAAATATCAAAAAGTAATGCGTTTTATTAATTTACCTAAACATATTTAGTTATGAAACTCTTCACCAAAATCGTTTAATAGTTCAGGTTCTTTTTAACCCCAGCTTCTCTAAAGTAGGTTCTCTAGAAGACAGTTCATAGGTTAATCGGAAACTCCGGACATTTCAAGATAGGTCACTTCCGTTCTAAGGATGCGACATTAGTGTAGCTATTGGAAACGAAGATCTCAGCTGGATTTTTTAAGTAAATCAGATTTATATATCAACTCTGCGAATTTACCTGAGCTACTTAATAATCTAATGGCAATTATAGACTCTTTTTTCTATTTTATTATTAGTAAGATTTCCATTAATATGAAATATATTTTTTGCCACCACCGCTTTTTCTTTTCGTTAGGGCAGAGGCTTTATATACGCCTATTGTTACCTTGCAATTGCAAAGTACTATAAAGGTTTTTTTTAATAAATAATATATACGAACTAAGTAAGCAATTAAGTTCATTTAAAAGAACAACTAGTTTTAAAAATATAATCTATCCTATGTGATATTTCATACATCGCCGTACGATCTTATCACGGCACATACTCAGTTAACGCGTATTAGCCCGTTGATCGATACAGCGCGGCGTCCGTAACTGGTTACACGTCGAACGGTTCGGTTATTTAAGGCATGGGCTCGTCTAACTTGTATTTTAACCATCAAAACAAAAGGAGCATAGAAGTATAACTAAAAAGAGCAATTTTTCATTCGACGAAGCAGTGATATGAGGAAGACGTTCACTTGATAGTAAATGATAACAAAACAACGTGGCCCAAGTACAAAATAAAAATACCACCACATTGTGCTAGTTGTTTTCTTCTTCTTCTTCTTCTTCTCCTTAGCATTTTTCCCGTATATTGACGGGGTCTGCTTTCCTACTTCTTGCCCTCCACTTCGCTCTGTCCCGGACGTCACTTTCTTCAAAATCGCAGTTTTCCATGTCCTTTTTAACCACACTGAGCCATCGTAACTTCGGTCTTCCTTTCCGCCGTTTGCCAGGTATGCTGAAGCCAAGTGCTTTATTGCCTATGTAATCAGGTAGTTTCCTTTTGACATGCCACATTGTGCTAGTTGTCATGAGAATTAAAATAAAATGTATAATTTCATCTCATTACCACAGTAATTTCATTAGTGCCTCTTCAAACAAGAATACACTAATATTTGAACATTGTTTAGACAACGAAAATCAAAACTACCATTGAAAAACATATTGTGTATATAAAGACAAAATAAATATGTCATGAACTTTATAAGTAGTGAAACAGTTTGAGCTGTGCCTTAATTTTTTTTTGTGAAATGGTCATTTAATCCGCTTAGGGGAGCATAAGGAGACACAATTAAGATCATAATCGTGCAACAACGCCGCACCATAAAAGGGAAGTCGTCAATTACTTATATTCATAACTAAAAATATTCACAGCTTTTGTTCAAAAAATTAAGTAGAACATTTTAAAGTAGAAAATAACTTGAATTCACGCAGACAATAATTCAAGTAAAAGGATAAAAAACGTGCAGTTTTTCCTTGTTTAAAACAATGCAACGAAAAAGTCGTATAACTAGACTTTAAAACTACAAAAACGTATACGTGTAGTGTTCCTGATTTATGGCGCTGTAGCTAGTGAAATTGCTGGAGTATAGGCTTTATAACTTTTGATTCAAAGTTACGTTAATACCGGGTTCGATTCCTAGGCTATATATACTTGTGCTTTAGACTAAGAGCCTCATATATCAGAGATTAGAGTCAAGTGTATTTATAAAATTTGAACAGAAACAGTGAAAATTGTAGTCGGCACGATGTTAGTTTACTAGAACTATGTTATTACAGCAGTAACTATATGTCACAGTATCCCTGTGGGTGTTATGTATACGTTAGTATATTTGGCCAAAACCCCCAACCCTATTTCTTCTACCCAAACACACCCTTGACGAATATAATGTCAGGAGGATAAATGACAATGCAACCCCGGCGGCCGCGGTCCTCAAACAATACATACTTACACAGCTCGCATACGGGAGGGACATTTTATCCCTCTTTTACTGCATAGTTTGTCGAGAATTCCCCGCAAAATCTCTTTTATGGTTAAGACGGGAACGTGTTTAAACTTTAAAGGTTACATGCAATACAGAAAAAAAGGGGATGTGTTGTTTTACGCCGGTACGACACTTTTTATAACGCAACATATAACCAGAAATTTCAGTGCCTTCATAATACTTTCTATAAAACAAATATTTAAATTTTAAATGTGTGATGACATGAAAAACCTTTAAGTGGTAATAACAGAAATCATTTATAAATCGAAATTTTAATAATCCGATGATTATAAATCACATTTGCGATGATGTTTAACTTGTGTGAAAATTCAAATGATTTTGAAACAAGTCATGACGATATATCTTATATCAGCCATCATTTATATATATGTGTATGCTTCAGCCAATGTATAACACTAACATTTCCTATAACATATGTACCAATCATAGCTGTGTCCACCACTATTATTGTGTTTTATATTGTAATATATGTAATTACTCAAGTACAAAAATAATGCACCCTTATTTATCTTCTCTGCTCAACCTATGGTAGACTGGGAGAGAATGCCTATGGCATTAAGTCCGCCTTTTTGTACATTTTTCTTTGTGTGCAAATAAAGTTTTTAAATAAATAAATAAATAAATATATATATACAATGCTTTTTTTTCTTTCTTTACGAGGTGATAGGTCTTTGTTGCCGGAGACCGTCTGGATGCGTACCACCGCAGCTCCTCTTTCAACCGCCAAATAGAAGTGTGCGAACATTACTGTGTTCCGGTTTGAAGGGCGCTGTAGCTAGTGAAATTACTGGGGTAACGAGACTTAACACCTTATGTCTCAAGGCGAGGAGCGCAATGTGGTGCAGTGTGTACCATCTTTACTAGCACCACGTTGTCATGGGCAAGCGTATCACTTACCACCAGGTGAACGTCTTGCTTGTCTCGTCGCATAGTAGTATAAAAAAAAAGCTTATGTTAAATATATATTTCTTTTAGTGTAATTCATACGTTGAGATCATTATTAAGGCATAATTTTTACAAAATTTATAATGATGCAGAAGTTGTGTTTATTGTAAAGACGGTGTAGCTGTCATATTGGTAAAATAGCGAACAATTGTAGATCCACAACTATTACTGGACAGTATAAAAAGTGTGAACTCATGGACTTGTGTATGTAAAAACTGATAAATTAAATATGTTTTGAAAGAGAAGCGTCTATTCTAAGTGAGAGTGATCAAGCACACATTTGATTACAGATACCCGCATAGTAATCGGCCACATAACGCAACACAAAGTTCAGTTGTTACAGCTCGTAACTATCCCGAACTCCATTCGACTCCGACAGAGTTGCGCTGAACAATTTAAACGTCGGAACATAATTAACTTCACCGCCTGTTTGCATCAGCTTGAATTATGCATTAATTAACACACTACAATTAGCATTTTTATCGATGATAACCTACAATATTATAGAACTTGCTGGTTATTATAACTCACTGGTGGTAGATATCTGTCTTGAGTGCTTGACCTGCTAGGTACCACCGCAGTTTTTATTTCAGCCGCCAAATGGTATTGCGCAAATATTACGGTTTTTTTTATACAACTTTGCGACGAGACGAGCAAGACGTTCACTTGATGGTAAGTGATACGCTTGCCCATGACAACGCGGTGCTAGTTAAGATGGTACACACTGCACCACATTGCGCTCGTCGCCGTGAGACATAAGGTGTTAAGTCTCGTTACCCCAGTAATTACACTAGCTACAGCGCCCTTCAAACCGGAACACAGTAATGTTTGCACACTACTATTTGGCGGTTGCAATAGGAGCTGCGGTGGTACCCACCCAGACGGTCTCCGGCAACAGGACCTACCACCTGGTAAACTGTGTTCTGGTTAGAAGGGCGCTGTAAGCTAGTGAAATTACTGGGGTGACGAGACTTGACAACTTATGACTCAACGCGATGAGTACAATGTGGTGCAGTGTATACCATCTTAACTAGCGTCACGTTACGGGTAAGCGTATCACTTACCATCAGGTGAACGTCTCGCAGGTCTCGTCGCTTCGTTTCATAAAAAAAACTTACGTGACGAATTTTGTAAGCACTTGTTAAGATTCTAATCCAACGACATTTCGGTATAAGCGTCTTACTTTATTTAGCTCTTTCTCTTTCCTTCACAATAACAAACACCCGATCGTTTGTTGTTTCCGAAAAGTAGAGGCACTAATTACCAATAGAGCCAAATTTAAAATTAGATTATTTCCTTCTTAGTCGTATTTCCTCATGACTGAGGGTCGTGGTCATCATGTGTCATGAAACACACGACGACTTTCTTTGGCAGTTATAATGGAGTGGTTTGCCATTGCCTTCTCCATTTCACATACTAGTCCGAGCACGGATGGTCACGATATAGATGTGTAGGTTTCCTCACGATGTTTTCTTTCTCCGTCAAAGCACGTGATATTAGTTGATGTTATACTAACTTCACATAAATTGAAAAATTCATTGGTGCAGGCCGGATCCGAACCCGGTACCTTCGCATTGTAAGGCCGACGTTCAAACCACTAGGCTATCACGGCTCAAAAATTAGATTAAAAATTAAATAATCCGATTATCATTAAAAAATTAAGAAATAAGTATTTAGTCTTTAGTAAATACGTTACAGAACTGTGAATAAAAATAAATAAAAAAGGAGGTTCTACCATAAATTTAAATGAATTGCATGTTATATATGTTATGTTCTAAACATTTGTATTAGAATAAGTATAAGAAGTTATTAACATTTGTAATATATCATTGTCTACATTAAAACTTTGTTTTAAAGGAAATGCGCAGAATCTTATCAAAAATAGCTTCTAACTTAACATGGTATTTGACAGTCGTAAATGCGGTTACAGTGACTTATTTAAAATGTGAGAAAATTTACTAATTTGTATATAAAAAACACTACTACATTCAGCCTTTATTCTTACTACTACTTTGCTGTTATTACTTCGTACAGTCGCGGTATCGAACCAGTTACTAGTCAAACGCTTAACTAGCGTTATAAACGCAGTTAAAAATTATTTAATTTTTAGTCATTATTCGCGTGTGAAAATTATAAAAAAAAACGTTTATTTCTCTTTTTTTATTGTTTCTCTTTCCCTGTTTTTTGTTTCATTTTCAAAAAAAATCACGAACCATTTCGAAATTACTTGACGTCTAAGCACTTACATACTCGGTTAGGAGTAGAATTATAAGTTTCATCATTGGTCAATAGATTTAATCATCGTTAAGTATGGCATTTACTAAGTTACATTACAGCGTTAGAGAGTGGGAATTAAGTAATGATAAATACAGTTCACGAAACACCTTTACGGAGTTTTAACGGTGCGATCATAGTGTAAGAAGCTTCCATTTATTGGATGATGATATACACTGCACTATGTGCTCGTCGTTTTTAAACATAGGATGTGAAGTCTCGTTATTCCAGTAACAACTACAACTCAATTCAAATTGGAACACAGTCATAGTAACACACAACTGTTTGGAGGTAGAAATAGAAGCCGCGGTGGTACCCAGACTTTATCTTACAATAGATTATACACTCCCGGACACATCTATCGGCCCACCTAGTTTTTAAAAGTTTTAACGGTCCCTAGTTAAAAATAATTGTTAGGTGGAGTAGTAAGTTTTAATGCAGTTTTGAAGCTGATTTTTTGGTCAACCTTTAGGTATGTTTTTATTTTTTAATTTTGAATTTAGGATTATGAAAAAAAAACGAAAATTCGAGTCTGTTCATTGTTTTCAACGACCCAGGAATGGAGAAAACTTTATTTATTTCGCAAAAGTTGGATTTTTTTATTGATGTTTCCTAATATTGGTTCCACAAAAAGGCAAATCTAAACTCAGAGTCAGTTTTGACCCAAAAATATGGATACTCTGCCTGAAATTGTCGCCCAAGCTGTAAAACTTCTGTCGGTCAAATAAATTCAAAATAAAAAAAAAAATAAAAAAAAACGTACCTAAGGGTTGACCAATAAATCTGCTTCAAAACTACATTAAAACTTATTGCTCTACCTAACATTTATTTTTAACTAGACACCATCGAAACTTTGAACACTGGGTGGTGGGCCGATAGATGTGTCCGGGAGTATATAATCTCAAATAATCCTTATAAGTTGATAATCATTGTAATATTCATCATTAAAGTTATATTGAAATATGGTTATAAAAAACGCTAATAACCGTCACTATGGTCGCACCACAAATCGTTCATTTACGACCGCCTCACACAATACACGAACAGCCGCTAATGTGCAACATTTAACGAAAGCTGATACAGTTCAGTTAATAACCCTCGTGGACGGATCACCATTTGTATTTGTTAGCCGCAACGCCTCGCCTTAGTTTCCTTTCTCACGATTATTTCTTATTATAACTTAAGCTGCGATAGTAGAAACTTATCGCAAATACAGAATAGAATAGAATAGAAAATACTTTATTGCACACCAAAAGATACAGAAAATTAACAGATCACATTGCTTGTTATATGATAAATGCACATGCGGTCTTATCACTATGAGCGATTTCTTCCAGACAACCTTTGGATGGAAAATATGTAAAGTAATAAGTAAATTTGGTGTGGGTTTTTATAAGGAAATATAATATATATTTTTTTTTTTTATTTATTTGGAAAACAAACAGTGACAATGAACATACAATATTGAATTTCTAATTATAATAATTTAGCACCATTTACACGTTTTCACATAAGAATAGATGTAGTAACATATACTTATATACACATACATACATACTCAAAGTAACTTATTATTATATATATAACATTTACTACTAGTAGGTCTGATCGTCTAGGTACCACCACAGCTCCTATTTCAGCCGACAAATATTAGTGTGTAAACATTACTGTGTTCCGGTTTGTAGTGCTGTAAGCTAGTGAAGTTACAGAGGTACTGAGACTTAGTCACTTATATTTTAAGGCGATAACTGTAATATGGTGCTGTGTACCATCTTATCTATATCGTTTAGGCAAGCGTATCACTTACCATCAGGTAAACGTCTCGCTCGTCTCGTTGGCTCGTATAATAAATAAAAAACATTACTGGTGCTACATCTGTGTGTCCTTAAACCATCGAAGTTACGATTACCATCGCCAAACAGTCTAATTTTGTTGGTACATCTTTGAACATTTTTGTAAGTATGTATTCTTAATTCTATCGCCTATGACTTAATACCTCTCTGCTAAGTCCTTATTTCTTACTCTTTTCTATATTTTAATAATAACAGATTTAGTCTTTTATCATTAAGTAAGTTTATGTATTTCATTCACCAGGTGGTAGGTCCCTGTTGCCGGATACCGTCTGGATGGGTACCACCGCAGCTTCTATTTCAACCGCCAAATAGTAGTGTGCAAACATTACTGTGTTCCGGTTTGAAGGGCGCTGTAGCTAGTGTAATTACTGGGGTAACGAGACAACACCTTATGTCTCAAGGCGACGAGCGCAATGTGGTGCAGTGTGTACCATCTTAACTAGCAGCACGTTGTCATGGGCAAGCGTATCACTTACCATCAGGTGAACGTCTTGCTCGTCTCGTCGCATAGTAGTATAAAAAAAAATGTATTTCATATTGATCTAAGCTTGACCTTAATATGGATATTATAATCATGATGTGCCTTCTTCAAACTGAAATAAGGCGTTCAGATTGAATATACTATTGCGGTCTTATCTGTTATTTTTAATTGAAGATTTAGAGCTTGTGTATTTAATATTAGAGTTTTTAAATGTAAATAGAACCTGAATATTTATATTAATAAAGATGAGAACATTCATTAAATATTTAATACATTAGTCGGTAGGAAGAAGAAATAAGCTATAACGAGCTATATGTATTAGATCCACGTTCCACTTTCACCTTACCTTAGCTAATTCGGTGCCCGTAAAAATATGTTGCGGGGTAAGAAAATATCATTGTTATTCGAGTGAAATTCACACTCGGGGGGTGCGCAACCCTCCCCTGCCTGAGCTACGTGATTTGTTTTCCAAATAATAATTATTTACTACCCTCCATAGCGATTCTCAGCTTCGCGAGAAACGAGTTCATACTTTCATATACGGTTTACTATCGATGTTACCTTTACGGAAACATTACGCATTTCTTCATCTAGGATACACACTTGATCACAATTTCACAGGGAACTTGTAAACTGTACTAGTTTAGAAACACAGCAATGCTCTTGAAGGAATAGTGATATTAGTGCTCGAAGATTCCTATTTCTAGAGTGCAAACTTTACTACGCTGTAGTCTACAAAATCGAGGTACAACAAAAGCATGAGCAATGGTACAAATAAAGTCAAGAAAATTCAACTGTGTAAAACTATTGCGTAATGTTAATTTGTTAAACGTAGATGGTGTCCGAGTAACTTAACTTCATTGTATGTATTATTGAAAATTAACTTTTTTTCTTTTTTTTTTTTTTATATACAACTTTGCGACGAGACGAGCAAGATGTTCACCTGATGGTAAGTGACACGCTTGCCCATGACAACGTGGTGCTAGTTAAGATGGTACACACTGCACCACATTGCGCTCGTCGCCTTGAGACATAAGGTGTTAAGTCTCGTTACCCCAGTAATTACACTAGCTACAGCGCCCTTCAAACCGAAACACAGTAATGTTTGCACACTACTAAATGGCCGTTGAAATAGAAGCTGCGTTGGTACCCATCCAGATGGTCTCCGGCAACAGAGACCTACCACCTGGTAAAAACTTAATGTATGTAGTAGATAAATAAAGGAGATAATTTCTAATAATCTCTAAATCTAATAAATAAGTGAATATATGTGTTAATAGTAGTATTTCTACCGCTAAACATTAATAAGTAAAAGTAGTAGTAAAAGCATTACTATTCACCGGTTTGAAAGATTTAGCTAGCCAAATTACTGGAGTAATGAGACACGCAATGCGGTGCAGTGTATATCATCCTAACTAGCGCCACGTTATTAGGTAAACGCCTCATTAGTTGCTTAATAAAAAAAATCACTGATTTGGGACAAAGCTGTCCCAAAAATGTAATTGTGTTAATGTAGACACTTTAAACTTAACCATATACCTATCTGTATGCTCTTTACTTAATCGAAACCAAGACAGTATCTAGTAAGCTTTATTAAGATGCAAACGTAAACCCATAACGATGCCGTTCAAAATGATTTCAATGATAAACTAAAAGTCAAATGATCGGTTAAAAGAAATTGTTACAATAAATATAACTTTCGTTGAAAACCCGACGCGAGAAGCCTTTCATTTCGTGCCGCTGGTTATTTTACCTTCTGATCTGGACCGCAGGTAACCAACGGTTAGGGAAAGTTATACGGAGTGGGCTTTTTTGTGCTTTTTTTTATCTGTATTGTCCGTAATGAAGTACTCGGCGTTAGTTGATTCAGATACACCGGGCTCTGTATACGTAGTCCTTTGTTGTATTTTTTTTTCTATTCCAATACATCCGCGTTGTTTTATCCTCGTTCCTGTCAGCAAGCGGAAGTGGGTTGCGTACGCACGGGTATCGTTTCATTAATTTTTTTTAAGTAAATTAGACGAAAATGGAACCTTATTTCTATTATGATTAATTGCTGAATAGTAGTAGTGTATATCTTCAATAAAAAGACACTGATATCAATATGTTTAGTTATTATTATAATAGTTTAGTTATATTTAATAACTTAATTGTCGAAAAGAACAAAATTATTATTTAACATAATAACATTTAACTTTTCCAAAATTTTCGACAGAATTCTCTATTTATTTAAGTGTGAAAAGTAATCAAAAATTTGAGATAGAAATACAAGTAATTAAATGCAAAGTCAGTGAAAAATAATGAAAATAAATATTAACTTTATAATAAAAAAGTAGCACTTGCAGGTAGTATTCTAAGATTAAATAACAGAAATTAAATGTATAGCAATAGGTTAAAAAAACTTGTGAATAGCTAGATCAGTGAACATAGTAAATAAATTTTTTATAGTATACTCCCGGACACATCTATCGGCCCACCACCCGGTGTTTTAAGTTTGGTGTCTAGTTAAAAATAATTGTTAGGTGAAGCAAAAAGTTTTAATGCAGTTTTGAAGCAGATTCATTGGTCAACCCTTATGTATGTGTTGTTTTATTTTTTTCGTAATTTCGTATTGATTTGGCCGGCAGAAATGCTACAGCTTGGGCGACAATTTCAGGCCGAGTATCCATATTTTTTGGTCAAAACTGGCTCAAAGTTTAGATTTGCCTTTTTATGGAACCAATAATCGGAAACATCAATAAAAAAATCCAACTTTTGCGAAATAAACATAGTTTTCTCTATACCTGGGTCGTTGAAAACAATGAACAGACTCGAATTTTCGTTTTTCTTTATAACCCTGAATTCGAAATTAAAAAAAAACATACATAGGGGTTGACCAAAAAATCAGCTTTAAAACTGCATTAAAACTTATTGCTCCACCTAACATTTATTTTTAGCTAGGCACCGTCAAAACTTTGAACACTAGGTGGGCCGATAGATGTGTCCGGGAGTGTATAATGTTAAATGAAAAACGACTGTCAAGAAAATTTGTTTAAAATTGTAAAAGTATAAAGAAAGAAGAAAGTTATCTCGATTATGACAAAGTAATGATAACTTTGTAATGTTATTTTATACCTATTTAAAATGACTGTGAAATATGATCAGTTGTATTACACAATAATGCTTATTACAATGATTCTTTTATTGAATAAGTAATGAAGTTTGTAATGTCTTTCTTCATTATATCCGAGCTAGGCCTATTACTGTCGTAACTGATTCATATTTTCGTCTTCAGCTTAGAATAATATATAATGTTTAAACTATATTTATATTTCACATTAATTTTTGATCACCACACTTTCCTTTATATAAGGCTTTGTTGGAAGAAAACTTTTTAAGTTCGCTTTTTTTTACACATACGTTTATTATTTACTACACGTACATTTGTACCCTTGTACATAAACAGTAATAGTAAATATAAACTGAATGATATAAATGGTGTTGAAATTTAAATTTCCATCCATGTTAAGTTACCACTTAACGAAACGGAAGCCCGCGTTGAATTCGGTCTCAGTGCCCGGCAATCAACGAGTGACGCCCTACACATACGAGTACACAGACGTACGGAACAAGTTTGTTTCGGTGTGTGTGAACGTCGCACTTGTCAGCTAAGCGGCTAAGTTCTCTTCTCACTTACATACCAAGTTACCGTTCACCTTACTATCATACTCACGATTATTCAAAAAAGATAACTAAACGAAAAAACACTACCAGTAGAAATTAGCGGATTCAAAATAAATCTTTCATATTTTTCGAAAAATAAAAAGCCATAGATACATACAACAATCTATGTTACCACCAGGTGGTAGGTCTCTGTTGCCGGAGACCGTCTGGGTGAGTACCACCGCAGCTCCTATTTCAACCGCCAAATAGTAGTGTGAAAACATTACTGTGTTCCGGTTTGAAGGGCGCTGTAGCTAGTATAATTACTGGGGTAACGAGACTTAACACCTTATGTCTCAAGGCGACGAGCGCAATGTGGTGCAGTATGTACCATCTTAACTAGCACCACGTTGTCATGGGCAAGCGTATCACTTACCATCAGGTGAACGTCTTGCTCGTCTCGTCGCAAAAAAATTACTTATCAATAGATGGCGTTATAGTATAAAGATTTCTGCTTAATGCTCGCTATACTAAGACTCTTCTTTTCTCAAAAGGATACTGTTTATACAAGCTGCCCAAATGAAGTTCGATTGATAACAAATCCATGAAAACTGTCATTTTTGAGGCAAGTCGGTCTCCTCACGATGTGTTCCTTCGTCGGAAGCTTAATGAAGGTAATGCTTCCTCATAAAGTTTGACGAGTACAATCGTGTACTGATTTGTCACGGCTCTTCATGATTTGTCTTTCATTTTAAATATAACTGTCTCGTAGGTTACTTTACGTGAAACTGATGTCAATCGGTGGACGACCACCGATTGAGATGATGATGAGTTATAATAATTATAGAAGGATAACAATTTCTCCAATAAAGTATAATAATAACAGCGAGTGAAAAAAAGATGCGGAAATAAATCGCATTACATGTTTTTATCCGAGTTCCAGGGATTTGAACCTGTTAATGCCACCCATTTACACAGCTGCAGGCAGCGTTTTCCATGAAAATGTTTAATCATTTTCAGTTTTATGCAATTTATATTTCAGTCTTCTGCATTTATGTTGAATAAGCTTTTATTGAAGCTGTGATAGTTTACTATGCGAGGTCGCTATTCGTCCACAATAGGTACAAGTTCGATCCTCACCGATTTGAAGAACAGCTATCGTGGTAATCTGCCAACTCACACTTGACTAGCGTGGTAGTAAACGTTCAATGACTTTTTTTTACTCTTTAAATACTAACAAACTTAGCAATAAGAGAACCGAGATTATTTCTACCGCCAGACAGTACTTTGAACGGTGTTGTAGCTAGTGAAATTACTGGGGTAATGAGACTTAACATCACATCCCACAGCGATAAGTACAATGTGGTGTAGTGTATATCCTAACTAGCACCACAATGCTATAAAAGCATAACATACACAGATTATCTGTGGCTATTAAATTTATAATTACTAACCAAAAAAAAAGGTTTAAACTTTTGATACTATCCCAATAATTATATTAATTCCTAGTATGTATAGCGAGTAATGTTACTAGTAACATTTCTTCGCAACACACGGTAAGTAGTCTTTGTAATACAATGCATTGGAATTATATACTACCAAGTTATATAATAAACAATAAAAGCTCTCAATTTACACACAGTAAAATACTAAGTAAAACGTTACGTGTTTCACATGAAACATTCACACTGTAGTCATTTCTTATACATTGTAGACAAATTTATCAAGACTACAATGTATTTATAACATATTTATTGTACGTTGAATTTTAGACTATTAAAGTACTAAATCTAAAACAGTAGTGTGAAAATATTACTGTCTTTCACCTGATGGTAAGTGATACGCTTGCAACAGTAGACTAGTTACAATGATATACACAGCACTGTATTTTATACCATTTCTATATGTTAAGTCTCGTTACAGTAGTAATTTCACTAGCTACAACGCCCTTTACAAAACTTTAGCTGTAAAAATAGGAGCTGCGGTGATAGTTAAACGGTATCCGGCAACAGACCTATCTCCAGTAAAATGACTATAATACTATTATACTATTGCAATTATTTTGAACGAGACTTAATATCTAAGATTTTAAGTTAACGAGCGCAATGTGGTATAGTGGTATCTTCTTCTTAGTCGTATTTTTCCTCATGACTGAGGGTCGTGGTCATCATGTGTGATGAAACACACGACGACTTACTTGTCAGTTATAATGGAGTGGTGTTGCCATTGCGTTCTCCATTTCACATACTAGTGCGGGCACGGATGGTCACGAAATAGATATGCAGGTTTCCTCACGATGTATTCCTTCACCGTCAAAGCACGTGATATTAGTTCGTGTTTTATGCTAACTGCACATAAATTGAAAAATTCATTGGTGCAGGCCGGATTCGAACCCGGAACCTTCGCATTGGAAGGCTGGCGTTTAAACCACTAGGCTTTATATATACTATATAAAGCTGTGATAGATAGATATATTTATATTATAGTGGTATACCCGTCAGTTAATCACTTACCATTAACCCTTTACTTGGTAATGTATCTTCACAGATACAGTCAACTTTAAAAAATCATATGTTTTAAACTAGTGAACGTGGAACAAAACGCAATTTTTATTTTTTATTTGCAATTATTTCGGAATGCATTCTTAGCAAGTGTTTGCATGTTGGTACAACCGTTCTCGCAGTAAGTTCAAAACGTTCAGCCGGTTGGACACCATTCCGCGAAAGAAGGTAATAACTTATTATTTTTTGTGGTTTTTTGTTTAAAATTCATCGGCTAGTGTATTGTAACAGCTTATAGATACACTGATAATTAACATAAATACAAAATATTATTCAAATAACGGATTCTATCTAAAAAAAACTGGTCATCAAGTATAATGTATCTTGTAATGCACTTTGCCAGATTCTCTACGTTTATGTGTTTGAAGTGAATGTATCCTTCGGTGCACATTGCCGGGTTTTCTAATTTTATAATGTTTGGGGTGAATATGTATTGCCAACTGCCTTGAATGTGAATCTTGCATGCTTCTGTATAGGGGGAGTACAACCTTCTTTCATCAGAGGCAAAAAATTATGTGCTCTTGCTCGAGTACCGAAATCTGAATAAGAAATCGGATGATAGCGTGTCATCTGATTCGGGAGATGAAATGGGGCCAGCTGCTGCTGCGCCTGTTAAAGTTGATTCCACTTTATCTGCTCCTTCATTGCCGTCTTCTATTGAAAACTTGAACTTACTCTCCGATGACAAAATTATCGATGTACAGACTGTACTCATAGCATCTTCTCTCGACAATTCACCCCAGTTATCAGCGTCTGTGATAGAATCTCACTTATTGCCCTCGACACAAAAAGATTGTCAAAGCCCGAATTCTATTCCACCATCACCATTGGCATCGTTTTCAAGTTCTATTTAAATCCGAACACGAAGGGTAAAGGCCCAAAGAGTCACTGAAGGTATAACATCTATAGCAGCATGCCCTTGAAGAAGTTTCGTTATGAGACCATACAGAGTTCGTTGAAGCGCGACCGAGAAACCACAATTGATGGTAAAGAGGCACCAGGACCAACTCCTTCAAAAACAATAAATTACCAGTTGCATTCCGACCATCTAAGGATATCAGATATGACCAAATGGACCATTTCCCTAACTTTGGCAACAAAGGAAGATGCACTGTGCAAACTGTGCACTAAAGGCCAACTATAGCCTGTTCAAAATGTTCGCTAAGACTGTTGTCTTTTGCCGAATTGAAATTGTTTTGTATCCTTTCATTCCATAATATAATATTTATGCTTATTTTATTTAATTTAAAATTTTATGATTTTATATATTTAAGAGGCTACAGTTTTATTTAACGATACTTTGCTAGTATATTTTCAGATTAAAGAAAATAAATTTTGAGTTAACTAATTTTTTTTATTCACATGTCGTTCTATTCTTGTTTTAAGAGTAATGTGCATGTGATCTCATTGTTTTAATTAATAATAAACAAAAAATTTATATTATTAATGATTTTTTTTTATTTCTAATATCATGGCAATGTATCCCTATAGATACATATCATATCTTAAAAGTTTTTAATGTGATATTTTTTATTCTATTTTTTATGTAACCCTGATCACTACTAATGACGGTTTCTGCAAAGAAAAATTAAATTTTTCGTTTTTTATTTTTTGCCAAGTTAAGGGTTAAGTGAGTATCACATTCGTTTTGTAATGTTGTGAAGTTGAAATATAAATCTCGTTTTAATCACTTACTTTTTACAAGTGTATTGTTTCCGAGGGCTTTGAAACGGACGAGTTTTTTTGTCAGCCTTATTAATGATCAGATTAACGATATAAAGCTCTCAATTCGATTATTGCTTCGTAGTTTTCATTAGAGCGTAAGGTGGAGAGCGTGGCACACCGTCAGCTATACCACCATTGTTTTAATATATATGTCGGAGCAAGAGGTCCTAAAATGTTTGTCAAAACATGGTGTTGTGTGTGTGATACTGGGAATACTAACATCATTACGTAGTGTATACCATCTTAACTAGCACCACGTTGTTTTGGGCAAGCGTATCACTTACCATCAGGTGAACGTCTTGCTCGTCTCGTCGCATAGTAGTATAAAAAAAAAACACCATCTGAATCTAGTATACAACAAATACCATACCTTTTTCGACGATGGTAGTCTATCCCATGTGAACAGTCACTTACCGTCACTAATTACAAATATATCCAATAATCGATTATCGCACGCACTGTACAACAATCCCATCACGCACTAGATCTAATTCCATCGAATCTATTAAACGTCAAACTATTATGATACTAGATAATATTTTATCCGTTTCAATTATCGCGTACGGATCATTTTGTTTCCTTTGTTCCTATTAACCACTTGTCAATGTAAATTGCTTTCTACACAGTTAAGTGCGGTGAAGAGATATACTCAGCTAAAATATCTAGACATTTTATTAATAAGTCGCTATGAATATTATACTGCAGCTGACAGTTGACTAGATATTATTAAGTGCTATTTTCATATGCAAATCGCTCTTAAACACTAATGTGATTAAACAAGCAGTTACAAGCAATTTTAATGGAATTTCAACTATACGTTGAACTGTATAATTTTATAAAGAGCTAAATAGAATTAAAACATCGTAAAATTTACTAAAAATATACAGATTATACTATAATAAATACCAGTGGTAGTTGCTGTTATCGGAAACAGTCTTAACACAGCAATACGTTTCAGAGGATAAAAAGTAGATTATAACCAATACTTTGGTTCTGGTTCTAAGGTGTAGATAATGACATTACTGGTAACGACTTATCATGTATATCAAACCGACAAATACATTGCAGCGCTGTGTAAACATATTAACCAATACCAATTGTAATGGAGCATTAGAATCGTGATTGTCTCATCATTGTTTTTCTCTTACAATATCATCCGAGCAGAATTGTTAAGGAACGCGTTGTGGTGGTAACTGATGGTCACCGGCGAAGTACCACCAGTTTCAAATCAAAATTCGCACCACACACGAACCATCATCATAAACTGAACTGAACTGAAAACAATTACTTTAATCTAACAGTTTGTATTAACGCTGGTATTTCATAACGTTACACTCAAAGGAACTTGCGCGGAATTATTCATGAATGTTAAATTTTCGTTATTACAACTTCATTCGTATGCACTTCGTTTTCGCCATTAATACGTTGCGTAATTCACACACACATATACCATTTGTTCTATTGCTATTAGTTTAAAAGTCATGATCATCATCTAGATCTTCATCATCGTCAACATTAGTATTGTCATTAACATCATCTAGGACGTGGTCATCGTATTTGTCGCCGCTATCGTGATCACTGCCAACGTCATGATCGTTATCCTCATTGTCGTCGTCGTCGTCGTGATTACCATCACTATAGTAAACATCATCGCTATCACAGTGTTCCCCATCTTCGCCGTCGTCTTTGTCGTCATCATGATCATCATTATCATCGCCGTATTCATGATTATCATCGCTACGTTCGTTGTGACCATCATTGAAAAACCATATAACATATGTATGAAGCTATTGATGAGTCGCGAGTTCAATTCCCATCGAGCTTAAAGCACACTTTCACCGTTATCATCATACTACGCTAACACCTATAAGCAACGCACAATAGACGGCAGATGGTAGATACCTTGATACTAAAAACTACAATTTTTGATGATGAAAAAGGTACCAATGCTGGTACAAGTAACAAAAAAAAAGGGTCCAAAAGTGAAAGTACGAAAAACATTATTACAATATGTATTCCTTTTCTCGAACAATCTAAGGTCAAGAAAGATATATCGCGGACCTCGCAGAGGGGATATAAAGAACGTTCGTAAAAAAAAACTAGCCGTACCTTCTGTTGAAATATGAGCGGGGTAAGAAATAAGTAAACTGTATACACTGCAGCATATAGTAACTTAGTTATAGTTTACTAAATGGTATTAGCAAAACAGTTCCATCGCAGGCTTATCGAAAAAGACGACTAAATAAAATCAATGTGCGAAAGAGAAATGTGTTTTGAATAATTGCCAATTTCAAAGCAAAGATCATCCAACTTTTTTACTAGAAGAGGTATAAAGAAATTAAATCTCATGTTGGAGTTACTAGATCGTGGCAAGATATTTTAAATTCAACTGCGCTCACAGTTAATTTTGTGGCTGATACAGCAATGAGTTCCGGCTGTATATAAGATCAGAAAGATTTATGAAAGCTTTTCCAATTTTCTTTCTTACTGGAAGAGGTACATAAAGAAACTAAATCTCATGTTGTAGTCACTAGATCGTGGCAAGATATTTTTAATTCAACTGCATTCATAGTTAATTTTCTCGCTGACACAGCAATGAGTTACGACTGTATATGAGATCCGCAAGATTTATGCAAGCTTCTCCAACTTCCTTTGTAGTCTACAGAACCTATCAAAGCTTAACACTACGAGGTGGTCAATTGTGGAGCTACACCAATAGCATACTACTAGACAGTAAACTATCATTATCCTCGCGTAAAACATTTCCTTGAAACCTTCGTCACCCTATTGCGCGTTTTAATTATAGGAACGACTGGAGCTTTATCAGATTGCTTAAATTGCTTAGATTAAAGTAACAGCCGTCAAGAGGATACGAGTGTTTTAAAGATTAACTCCACAGTTTGCGGTAAACCCAGTGATGGAAACAGAATGAACTGCAATTGTTTAATTAAATTTTAACTTCAATAAATCACTGTTGTTTCGTTTACAAGTTGTAAATATTCCTACAGCATCTACAGTTGCCGGATTAGTTTGAGATTTTTAACAAATATGAGAACACTTTTCGAAGACGTTGCTTATCAACTCCAGTCCTTCTTAATGTAACATTCAGAAGTGATTCTATCAGTGTGTTTATTTTCATCATCATCATCTAGACTTTTTGATATCGTATCGTCAAAAGATCTGCAGCGTTCTTGGAATTCTTTCTTAATAATACAACGAAGGAGTGGCATTGGGATTATTCTAATCCTGTCTTACCAAATTTTATTCAGATATTTTCTATTCAGAAAGGCGATTAAAAGAATTGACTGGCTTTTATAAGTGTGGTTGCCACTCATATTAGATTGGATCTTTAAGACAGAGTCCACAGTATTCATATAACTTCTCTATATAACAGAAAAACCTACACATCATTGTTATCTTCCAAATTGTATCAAAGTTTAAAATGATCCAGTGTAATTTATAAACCTATAAAATAAACTGAAATACACTGTCTGTAGAATACAAGTAAGTATCAATTTCTATGACACACAAGAAGCGATTTTAGAGATCAGCGTTCATAAACAAATTAGGTCATCCGTTTTTGTAGAGATAAATGATGTATAAAGTTGAAATATAAAAAGGACCTCAAAAAGCCCCGGGTCGATTTTATTCTATTTATATTACAAGGAATTAATTTCCTTTTGTAAATTAATTTTATAAGCTTTCTGAGAAGTTGATGGGGGAAGGATTTAAACGTAATTACGAAGTGCCTCTTTGAAATTCGACGCAATTCCTATCAAAACTCTATTAAATTCAAGCGTTAATGAGTTGGTACTCGTTTAAATAAAAAAAAATTAAACGTACATTGTTCTTAAACTATAACCGGAACTATAGCATAACTAAAAATTTATATTTTTAGCCATGACTTGGGTGTACATTTGTAATTGCGTTTTGTATTTTTTTTAATAAACTTTTATTTGATATCGCTTTAGCGATAGAACTTTTATGTTATTCATCTAAGTTTAATAGCGAAAATTCATTATCATTCGTTAGTCCTCTGTTGGGCATAAACCAATGCCTTTCTCCAGATTTTGTCTGCTTTACATCTTTGTATAACCAAAGTTAATCCGATCCAAAACCAAATTAGTTTTAACTGATGCTGTGATAGTAACTAAATATACTGTAGTATACTGAGAATGCATAAGCTATAAAACTTGGAGAAGTGAGGGTAGGAGCGTTGCTCTGAAAGCTATAAAAGCGATCACCGAAAACTATTGTAACACTCCGCAGTCATTATTCACTCGCCCACCTCTCTATTGACATTGTAACGGGCCCGAATAACATCGGAAATTGCATTCGCTCTGCGTACATCCGCGATCCGAATCATGCACGGACCCGTTCATTACCCACAGGGACGGATACTGAGAACTGGAATGTATCCGCACACGATTGTTAATGTTCTGATTAAACGGATCAACGCAGTCTATCCGAAGATTTCAGTTCGCATTCAGAATTTCGACTACAGAATCTTTTTTAACAGCTATACAACTCAGGAGAGCGTCAAAGTCATTTATCTACTAGTTTTTCCAAGTTGTTCTTGGAATATATCAATTCCTTTACTATGTTTTCCTTCACAGGAAATTCAAACTAATTGGGAACGTCGAAGTTGCAAATAAGGCTATTACAGATTCCGATTTAAAGTTAAATTTAATTAAAACAAAATATTTTCGTTAATTATCACCGAATCAAAGATCACTGCTGGATATAAGATTTGTATTCCGATTGGTTTTGTACCATATCTATTCCACCTTCCGCGACCTTCACCATATAATTGAGCTCAACTCCTAGAGGACCTCATAATTCCTACTGGAACTTAGTCGTCACTTGAGGACTAAGTGCAAACACTTAAGTGGGGAAGATCTTTTTTATGTGAAGTTATAAAAACAATATAAATAAGTGCAACATCAAGTTAGAATAAAACTTCCGTAGCTGTTGACGCACAAGAAGATTATTAAAACAAAGACGAATTGCAAAAACTATTCCAACAAGTGTTATACTAACACGTACTTAATGTTAAGTTACTTTAATAAAAAATAATATGTGGATGCTTAATTTATAATATATTAATGAAAATTCTTGAACAAATATTCAATTTCATCTGATGCGATTTACAAGTAATTTTCGGTTCCAACGCAAAATGAAATAAGAACTTTAATAACTTAATAGTCAAAGAATTACCAATCGCAACGGTAAGCAGACCAAATTGCTCAATAAACGAATTGAATTCGTAAAGCCCATTCTTCGGGATGCTCTTCATCGTTCATTCTCTTTGTTCCATCAGCCAATTGTTAGCTACGCAGCGGGCGTTGTATATGGTAATGGTGAAAACTCACACAAATATTTCAACCGACGTGGTATCAGAATAAACGAGCGCAGGCAGCAATTTGGTAAATTACCCTCCCCTCGTTCTCCCCACCAGCACCGCCACCACCTTGAAACGTGCCCGCCGGAGCCGTTGTCACCCTGTTCCTCCGTTTTATTTACAAAAAGATTCTATCGGCTTGTTTAATTTGCTTCGTTAAGTTAGCTATCTAGCTGATGCGGCAGTATATTTAAGTAATAGATTTAGATTAAGTTGAAACATTGACTTAAACGCGCAGATTATAAACTCAATTTTTATAAAACCTTCACTGACAAGTATTCGTTTTTTAGGGTGATCGTCGAGAATTTGTTAAAAGTATAACGTGCAATTTACACTGTAGTACTCAACATATTATACACAGTACTCTCAATGTTCCCACTGCTGGGATTCGAGGCTTTTCTCGGAGGAGCCAGGACCATTTGTTCACCATGCGAGTTGGCAGATTTTTTTTATACTACTTTGCGCCGAGACGAGCAAGACGGTAAGTACCTGATGGTAAGTGATACGCTTGCCCATGACAATGTTCTGCTAGTTAAGATGGTATACACTGCACCACATCGCGCTCGTCGCCTGAGACATAAGGTGTTAAGCCTCGTTACCCCAGTAATTACACTAGCTACAGCGCCCTTCAAACCGGAACACAGTAATGTTTGCACACTACTATTTGGCGGTTGCAATAGGAGCTGCGGTGGTACCCATCCAGACGGTCTCCGGCAACGGAGACCTACCACCTGGTAAAAATCAGATGACAGATGGCAGATATCGTATGCCCACAAATTATTATTTTACTAACTACAGCGCCGTTCAAACTCATGTTTGCTGTGTGGCGACAGAAGTAGTCGTACCGAAGATTAACTAGTAAATAATAAAGAAATATTGATCTAAGTTATTTCGTTAGTAACTTTACGCAATAGCAAAGCCGATCGCGGTCGAAGCGCCGGCCTCGCATTACTGGATCTGGAATACAGGAATGTGGATTTACCATTCGACTGTCAATCGACTCGCAGAACTACTGTATCGACTTACCGCTTACTGTATATCGAATGAAAACGTTCAACATTCGAGATTCTTGCGGCTTTAGCGTTGGTGTTTATTCTTGTAGTGAACGATCATAAATGCGGAAACGAACAGGGGTTTATTACCCGCTTCCGCCATCGTGAAAGGTAAATGAAAAAATTAAGTGTCGCCAATAAAAAAATTACAGCTTTTCCACTTAAAAAAGAATCGGTAGGAATTATTAGACTTAAATAGCACTAGATCGTGTTTTATGCATGTTACCAATCCTTTGTCCAGCGGTGGACGTCCATCAGTCCAAAGTAAAGAACTGCTTTTTTTACTTTAACTATCGTTTTATTATTTAGCCAATTTTGTTAGGACAATATTAGTTAATTTTTATAATACATTTTACTTATTGCAGTTTTTTTATTGTAAAATTTCTAATAATCCAAATTAGGGATTATTACAAAAAAATCTATTTAAAAATCAATGGTTTAAATTGTTTAAATCAAAACGCAAGTTTCTATTTTCTACTTAGTGTAATCAAATATTTTTGGTTCTACTATATACAATGTGTTATGTATGCTCTTATCTTCTAGACCTCGCATTCAAATTAATATGTTCTCTGTTCTGTCTTTACCGAAATACATTGAAAGTATTTATAAAATATATAATCGAAGGATTTAATTGTAAAAACAATTAGGTAATTTTTGCTAAACTTAATTAATGTTAAAGAGAAACGAAGATATCAGAAAAGAACGGAAAAGTCGTGGTAGACACCATAGAATTAAGATGCATATTTGTAAAAGATATAAAAGCCGATTTTCATTATATTTTTAATTAATAATTTTAAGTTATCCATAAATTTATTGTAAAGTAAAATTAAAATAAGTTGAAGCATTAATATTTTATGTGTATTAGAAATACAAATGGCAAAGAATCCTTACGATTTATCGGGAGCAAAATTGAAAGCCGTATAACTTATCATATCTTTTCGTTTCCACGGCGAGAAGACTTACGACCAAAGCTAAAGCTTAAGCCAAATCTCGAAACAAAGCAGGAATGTAAGATGGCACCAGCAATTCCAATTACTCTGATTAGAAAAGTGCGAACGCCGTAACCCGAGACAGATTGTCTTAAATTCCACCTAATGAAGCCATTTATTCGATAAACGCCCCGCACGTGCGCGACACACTGCCGGCAAGAATAAACGAAAAGATAATTAAAGAAAACAACATTCTCTTCCAGCTCTAGACCTTTCCACTGCTGGGATTCTGGGACTCTCTCCATAAGATAATCCCACGCAAATACTGTAAAATCTCATTCAAGCATATGAAATTTAAACGAAATACGCCTGGCTCATTCTTTTGTCTTAACAATTACCTCTGTGGCGCAGCGGTTAATAGCTTACTTTGTGAAACAGTCTCTGCTTCAACTCCCGGTGCTATATTGTTGAGTTTAGATAAAAATTAAAATATCATACTGTAGATCTAAATAATACCATCATAAAAGAAAGTATAAGAGGCGGTGTATTCTGGACGTTTGCATTCGCTACACCAGGCATTTTGTTCATCACTTGATAAAACCCTCTGAGGAAGTTATTGCTGGAGAAATTTGGAACTGATCTCAGACGGTACCGACGGTGTAAAAAAAATGTGTAGATATTTTTTTGGAGGTTAAAAGTTAAATACATTATTAGTTGCATATGTTGCATATAATGTTAAAGGTAATAATTGGATAATAGTGGTTAAGGATATAATTGCAATGATATAACCTTCATAAGCTAAAAACAAGTATGTTGTTGATACACAAAAAAACTATCTTAGTTTAAATATTTACACGATCACATATCCTTCAGACAAACTAGGATTATTAAATAACTTTCGCTGTTCCTTTAATTTGAATCGAACTAATTTCACCTATGAGACCAAGACTATCATCACCATGACGTCAGAAATCTGTTAACTCAGTCCTCGTGACCATTGCTTCTGTATAGAATAATTAATTCAATTCAGTTTTAAGTTATCCCTTCTCGATTAGAATGAGCATTGTGTTCGGACCTTTTGTAAAATCTTCGAAAAACGTGAGAGACTATTTTGTTAAAAAAATCATTTCCTTCCTTATTACTTCCGGAGACGCACTGTACTTTCCTTTCTTAACATTTTTCCGGTTTCACGTACCATTCACGTGTTTGTCCATTCACCAATTCATTGTCGAGTTTAAAACGAAACTTTGCTAATTGTTTTCATGACGTCTATAATCAATGGGAGTCTCGCAACCAAAATTAAAAAGCTTGAAGAAATAATGCGAACTTAATTAAAAGATATATTGTTGCAGCCTACAGTATTGTTACTTTTATTCTGTATTACCTTATTGCATCAGCGTAAAAGTGGCTATTGCGTTTAGTCGAATACACCGTAACGCTTGTAACTTTAAAACTGGAAGAGTTACATACTTTTTAGGATAAAATGAAGTACAGGATAAGAAGACTAGAAATCTGAAATGAAAAGTATGTAGCTCTTCCGGTTAAGGAAATATGAAAGGTCAAAGCTATCTCTGTGGAAGGAGGTGGAAACAAAAAAGGAGAAATTCATTGAGAATCGAACTCATGCCCTTTTGTGTCCAGCATGAAAATTAGCCTCTGGATCATTGCGGCACATTCTAATCTTATAAGATAATAGAGACCCGGATAATAAGACGATGCATGCTTGTCTTTCCAGCTTGCACCTCTTAAATACCCATGTTTGTGTAAAGTTACATAATTAAGTTTTGAGTCCGGGGTCAATAAATCAACTTACCAATTCATCATCACTTATAAATGTACAAGTATATCATCAAACCACGTTTACCTGCTAATGGATTGTTATTAACTATGGAAATATATAAAATATTCAATTTATTCCGATTATTAATATTTACCACTAAATTACTTCAAAGTATTCAAGGGATTATATATCGACGGAACATTTAATTAGTTTCGCAACTAGTAAAGTATTTTAATATAATTTAGAGAGCATCGTTAACTTTAACTAGTAACTTAATACGAGAGGTATATTATTAGAAGCTTTTATCTTCCACAATTAAAACAACGATGGAGTATCTAACAAATAAGATACGCGATCTAGTAAAAGTAATAATAAAAAAACTATAAAATTTAGAATCTTTTAGTTGTTTTATTTGTAGGCGATAGTTAAGTGAAATCTTAATGGCGTATCTTATTTGATCAAAGTAATTATTATTAATAACACTACTTTCGGTATATGGCGGTGTAGAGGATGGTTATTTATTGTTTCCTCTATTACTTACCTAATGGTGTACGCTATCATTAAGTTGTAGCTCAGGCTGTTACTTAGTCTTTTGAAAATAATAGTCAGGGTTTATATCCGCCTCGGGCATAGTTTACTTGATGTAATGCGATCTCGCAATTCATAATATATCTTTGCTTCTTGAGTATTTTTTTCAACGACACTCGACTTATGAAAATTTCACTTGATGTTAAGTGAAAAGACTGAAGATTTTGTAATATGCTCGTTCAGTATATAGAAAGGCTTTCATTTGATAAGCGAAAGAGTGATGTAGTAAAAAATACTAAATTTAACCTTTCTTCAAAAGCAATATATTATTCCCAGAATATTTACATAAAAAAATTAATATTACAAGCTTGAAAGGGTCTGAAACCATATATTTAATACACATCGAACTCGTTTTATAAATTGGGTTAAAACTGAAATCGAAACATCCAACCCTTGTCGGTGATCTTACACAGCAAACACGGCATCGTTACGCCTTAGACTGTTTAAACTTGACCAATAAAAAATGAGGGTGTAACATGGATCACATTCAATTAGCGGTTAATGCAAACAGAACCTAAAAAAAAAACGCTTATTACTTGCTCACGGCGCGTAAGCGGTTAGCGCGGATCGTTATTTTAAACGAGCGATTGCTATTTGACATTTATGTAGCATTAAAGCGGGAAATAGTGTCACAAACACGATCTGAAATTCTGTGTAGCTTATTATATATGGTACTTTTTTAAAAACATGATGTAAGCGGTACTGGCACAACCAATATCACTCTGGGATTGCCAAGTCCAATAAAATGTACTCTTGCAGGATTTTCTTGCTTGTCCAATATCGTAACGGTTTCTTCAGAGATCTGTACTGTGTCAGTACCACCGACGCGTTACTAAACTATATTTCTTCTTCTTCCCAATTGATGGCATGAGCACGGTTTGTACGTGAGCCAAATAAAAGAATACAAATCTATTAAAAATTGTCTGCGTGGTCAATCGTTCATGTTCTCATCTTTTCACCTTCGCAATTGATGGCGAGAGCTAATGTTATATATAGACGTATAAAATAAAAGGATACAAATTCTTAAAAAATTGTCTGCGTGGTCAATTCGTCCGCCATGTTACCGGCCGACGTTTTTCAAACTCCCGAGATCATATTAAATGTTCTAACTGTATATATACCCGCAGAAGAATTACAAAAACATGCTTGAATTTAACAAATCATTTCTAAATTTAACTTAAACATTAAGGTTATCACCAGGCGGTAGGTCTCTGTTGCCGGAGACCGTCTGGATGGGTACCACCGCAGCTCCTATTGCAACCGGCAAATAGTAGTGTGCAAACATTACTGTGTTCCGGTTTGAAGGGCGCTGTAGCTAGTGTAATTACTGGGGTAACGAGACTTAACACCTTATGTCTCAAGGCGACGAGCGCAATGTGGTGCAGTGTGTGTCATGGGCAAGCGTATCACTTACCATCAGGTGAACGTCTTGCTCGTCTCGTCGCATAGCAGCATAAAAAAAATCGAACTAACGACCTGCGTGTACAAAACAAGGACTTAGCCACTGCGCTACGAAGGCAGTAAATTTTTGAATTGCTTTCTTGCCATCGCGGTACATACCATCGCAGCTCCTATATCTGCTACCAAACAGTATGCAAACATTACTGTTTTAGTTTGAAGTGAATTGTAGGTAGATGAATTACTGGAATAATGAGTTTAACTATATATTAAAGCGTCGAAAACAATTATGTTTTGGACAAGTGTATGCCTTACAATCAACTCATACTCATCGAGGTGCGCAAAAAAAATAGACTACAACGTAAAAATTTCGCAATCGCAGTTATTCGAATGCAATGTCGCTTTTGTTGGCGTAACTACAGGAGCAGTTCAGTTTCATTATTTTTAATTAACGTTAAGACGCATTTCGCGTTTCGGGTTACGGTTTTAAACTGCAACTTATTACCGAAGTAAGTTTTCATATTGTTTTAAAATTTTAATGAACTTACTACCACTCCCGGTGCAGTAGTCGCTGCGTTAATAGTGCTCAGTTCTTACTGAAGAATATTACTTGCATAATTTAACGGAAGATGGTCAGAATTTTGTTGTTTTCGTAACATAAATAACATTAATCAGATAACTATTTAACGTAAGATTTCGTTGTGTAAGAACTCATTCAATCTAAACTTAGTTTTCCTTATATTTATTAGGTATACACAATTTCAAGTAATGGTAAACTAACAACAACGTTGGGTAGAGACCTACTTGTATGTAGGTAGTAACTTTACAATTAGCTCTTAAAACTATAACTTGTACCGACGGGATCGAAACGGAAAGCTTTGTGTTAAGACCAGTGGTTATTCCTTTAAGTATTATGTAAGTATTGTGTAATATTCGTAAGTAGTATGCAAACATTACTATATTCCGGTTTAAGGACGCTGTAAGCTAGTGAAATTACTGGGGTAACGAGACTTAACACCTTACGTCTCAAGGCGACGAGCGCAATGTGGTGCAGTGTGTACCACCTTAACTAGCACCTCGTTGTTATGGGCGAGCGTATCACTTACCATCAGGTGAACGTCCTGCTAGTCTTATCGAATAAAAAAACCAAAAAGTATAAGGATCTCTTGATACTAAGCAGTAGGTACTACACAAGTTAATTTGCATAGAAACAAAGTCTTTCAACGCTTGAACTTAAAATCCGTTCTAAGTGAAGGGGTAAATTCTTAAACGCCGCGCCTACCGCTTCGTTTCCTTTGACACGAAGGCTTTCGAGGTAAATACGTTTGGCATCTACCTTCACTTGTACTAGTTACAGAGAATAAAATTTTTTTCGACTAGACGTTTACCTGATGATAAGTGATATGTGTTATCATCTTAGGTTAATATCCAGAGCACCACATTGTAGTTCTGGCTGCGAGATAATAAGTCTCGTTGCTGTAGTAATTTCACTAGCTACAACCTAAACTAATGATTATATTGAAGCTATCGATAGACTTATAGAATACTTCTTTTGGTACCGGAAGGTGTCTTAAAAATACTGAAGTTTTTTGAATAAAAGCGATGGTTGTTCAGAAGTTTTAAGCTTAAACTCCAAACTGCGCGTTTGGAGAGGTCTCTGGGTCTATGAACAATGCCTAAACTGTTACCTATCTAACGTTATGTAAGCCTAAAACAGACCTAAGCAAACCTTCGCAATATTAGTTAAAGCCAGCAGCCATTTTACTACTTTATTGTTACACATAAATTTTTATTATTCATGTTATGTTTTCGAAAAATCTATTTGATTGAAATAAAGATTTAGTATTTTGATATAACAAATAAGCCTGTTTTGTTGAGAAATAATTATTAACAATCCAATAGAAATCTTAAAACCCAAGAAAGTGCGGTTCCTACTTCTGTAAGTAAATTTGTTAGTTTGTGTTAAATCTAAACTTGGAATTCTGTGCGCATTTCAAAGCAAGCAATACTGGCAAAGTGAACAGTGGATGCAAATCGGCACATTCCGTGCGACACGAATTTATCGCGACAAGATCCTTTCCAATGCTACAGTTTGTTGCTTAAATGATTAAGTGAATTTTTTGTTGCACCAGCAAATCTGTTGGATTTTATTGGTGTTAATAAAGTATGTGTTGAAATAAACATACCTAACACAACACTAACACCGGACGCCACATCCGACCGGTACAGCAAACGAGCTACGATTGATAAAACATTTTTTTTTTGATGATTGATGTTTTTGCTTTGGGTCACCTTTAAGACCGTCAACAAGGCTACATCGGACCCTGGGCTCGCGGATCCGGAATCCGCGAGCTGACGTTATAAATATATACATAGAAATACTATAAAGAGGAGAGGAGATAGTTAAGGAAATATTGGATGGAGTATGGTTGAAGAGCAGGGCAGTTTTATAAGGGGTTGAGAAAAGGAACGATAGTGGAATAAATACACAGATATGTAGACTGTAAGGTGCCCTGAGTGCGCACGGTACGCGCCTGATTTTGGCGAAACCTATGCGGTCGTCGGAGGAGGATGTGTCGAGACTTACAGTCGTCTGTCTTTTATAGTGAAAGGATGTTATGTCATACCCTCCCCTTTTTCATTTAAGTCTAAAAAAGTCCATATACCTACTATTTTACTAACAAAATGTTGGTAATCACAATTATTTTTCTCAATATCTAACACTTGCTAATAAACCTTTAATGTTTGTGATTGCACAGTTCACATTTAATTTGGTTCCTACCGTCATTGGCAGTTATTTTATTACTAACACTGCAAACGTGCTGGTAAAAAAACCTATATTGAATTGGTTTTATGTTTTACGGTGTTAAATAATTAATATTTATTTAACTTATATTTAATACAACATTAAAGAAGTGGAGTCCGAAAAGCCGGCATTTAGATTTTTTAAATATGTCACACCGACCCGTTAAGTCTTTAAAAAGTATGGTGTTGACGATGTTGGAACCACTAATATTATTTTGGGGATTGATCATTGTCCAATGAAACGCAATTGTGTAGAATCTTGTTTTTGTCCAACAGAAAACGATTTCTTAAGACGTCGGTACACTCTAGCAGACTGAGTGCGTCTGTGACCACACCTCCGGCGCGTTTCTATTTACACCCGCACAAAAATTGAAAAAGCATGCATTAGATATTGAGGATAAATAATTGTGGTTATAAACATTTTGTTTGAAAAATAGTAATTGTATTGAATTTTAATGAATCCAAAATGAATTACTGCATATTGTACTGTTATATTTCATACTAATATTTATTTAATAATTGTATTTATATTTCTTATAGTGTAATTGAAATATTGGGAATATTATTAATCCATAACTTTTATAAAAATGATAATAATTAAATAGTTGTATTGATTATTGTAAAGATGGGGGACAACTGTGGATCTCGGGCTCATTACTGTTTGGACAGTGTAAAAAGTATGAACTCAGTGACTTGTGAATTGTATATATAAAAACGTGTAATTTAGATATATATTTTGAAAAGAGAAGTGTCTATTACATGCTTGAATTTTTTTTAACAAATTTAATAACAATTAATGAATTTTTATCAAACGGATGGTTTTAAAATGTATTGGCGCTGATATTCTTTCAAAGCGCCGTCACGCCGTTAAATATATATAAAGCAATTTTGGAGGTACGTAACGTACGTTTTAAACACGCACCTACATATTAATATGTAATGCGGAGTCAATCAAAGTAACGGGTAAAACAAACGCACCTAAAACAACAAATTTGGGGGAGAAAAAGGAAATTGAATTGTTCCAGTATAATAATGGTTCCCTGAGACAACGCTGTTCAATTGAAAATATAGCCCCAGCGTAGCGGTCTCATATGTTTTATTCAACTTTAGTCCAGTTCAGGAGTTCGGACTCTCCGCGAGAATACTAAAAACACTCCGGCCACGCGAGAGCTAAAAAAACTTTATAATTTTTTCTTCTAAATCAACTCGTTTATTATTTAATCTATTCTTTTATTCTAAGATACTTTCCATTGTTGATACTGGGTCCTTCTTTCATCGTGCTGTCTAAATGCGCATGGCGTAAGTCGCATGTCTACGGAAGGTTTGTTTTAAGAACGTTTACTGGTGATAGGTCTTTTTTTTATTATACTACTATGCGACGAGAGGAGCAAGACGTTCATCTGATGGTAAGTGATACGCTTGCCCATGACAACGTGGTGGAGTAAGATGGTACACATAAGGTGTTAAGTCTCGTTACCCCAGTAATTACACTAGCTACACTTACCTAGACCTACCACCAGTAAAGTCGGTCTGTCCAGAAGGTCTCTGTTGCCGGAGACCGTCTGGATGGGTACCACCGCAGCTCCTATTGCAACCGCCAAATAGTAATGTGCGAACATTACTGTGTTCCGGTTTGAAGGGCGCTGTAGCTAGTGTAATTACTAGGGTAACGAGACTTAACATATGTCTCAAGGCGACGAGCGCAATGTGGTGCAGTGTGTACCATCTTCACTAGCAGCACGTTGTCATGGGCAAGCGTATCACTTACCATCAGGTGAACGTCTTGCTCGTCTCGTCGCATAGTAGTATATAAAAAAAAAATCTTGGAATAAAAAGAATAGATTAAATAATAAACGAGTTGATTTAGAAGAAAAAATTATAAAGTTTTTTGGTGTGGTGCAGTGTGTACCATCTTCACTAGCAGCACGTTGTCATGGGCAAGCGTATCACTTACCATCAGGTGAACGTCTTGCTCGTCTCGTCGCATAGTAGTATATAAAAAAATCTTAGAATAAAAAGAATAGATTAAATAATAAACGAGTTGATTTAGAAGAAAAAATTATAAAGTTTTTTGGTGTGGTGCAGTGTGTACCATCTTCACTAGCAGCACGTTGTCATGGGCAAGCGTATCACTTACCACCAGGTGAACGTCTTGCTCGTCTCGTCGCATAGTGGTATAAAAAAAAGAATGTGTCAGTTTCCTCATGATTTTTTCTTTCTGAAGCTCATATTTTTTTATTTTTGGTATCGCCAATAATTCGGTGTACTATGTTTACCATAAAAACCTAATTCCGAACGCTCACATTGATAGTTAGGCGCCTCTACCTTATTTTCGAAGCTCTGCAGTGCCGTGCGAGAGGGACGGTGATACGAGGCACTCGTTTACACGAGCGGCGTGGAAACGTTATTGCACCGGTAGTAAGGAGTGAAAGAGATCAATAATGAGAGGCACGAGGAGTTGAAAAGGGATTTCAGATTAAGGTCGTTGTCGAGTCAAAGATTATAACAGAGGGGTATATTTATTGTAGGTTTCACTGGTGGTAGGTCTCTGTTGCTGGAGACCGTCTGGATGGGTACCACCGCAGCTCCTATTTCAACCGCCAAATAGTAGTGTGCGTACATTACTGTGTTCGAAGGGCGTTGTAGTGTAATTACTGGGGTAACGAGACTTAACACCTTATGTCTCAAGGCGATGAGCGCAATGTGGCGCAGTGTGTACCACCTTAACTAGCGCCGCGTTGTCATGGGCAAGCTTATCACTTACCATCAGGTGAACGTCTTGCTCGTCTCGTCGCAAAGTTGTATAAAAAAACAGTAATATTTGCGCAATACCATTTGGCGGCTGAAATAAAAACTGCGGTGGTACCTAGCCGGTCTCAAGACAAACATCTACCACCAGTAAGTTATAATAACCAGCAAGTTATATAATATTTTAGGTTAAAAAAAAATACTTTCTGCCTAACGAATAATCTGTTCGTTAACAAGTGTTTGGCGAGCAGTCCGGCCGGGCGAGCAGAGCTTACACTATACCCTCAGTCACCGCCTGGGCGCGAAACCTGTGAGTTCGTATGGAGCTTTTCACTACCCGTGCTTTTATTACGCGGCATTTTGTATAATCATAGACGAAAACATTTAACTGAAACTTTAGTGTATAACAGTTTAATATATATTAAATCTAATACAAAAAAATCAGTGAGTTTTATACGCAGTGGTTTTTATCTGAAAACGAACTGGAGTTTTTGTTGTGTGTACTGTTTCATGGATTTATTTGGTGATTCGTTGTAATTAGTACTTTATGTGAAAAAGGTTAGTGATTGTTTTACGTTTAAATAATACATTTTTAATAGTTGAAACATATTAAAGGATTATATTGTTATGTAAAATATGATAAGAAAAAAACGTTTGCGTTCGTTGCATCAAATGAAAATAGTATTTTTTACTATTAGTAATCAAATCAAATCTAACTAATACTTTACTTAATATATAGATACTTAAGTTCATTTCTGTATAAGCTATTGACAGTAATTAAGTAGAAACAAGTCGTATATTATTTAGTTAAAGTAAATCGTTTAAATTGAGTTTAAGATTAGTTTAGTAGTTAGTAAATTCAAGCTTGTAGTAGGACTAACAACAATCATTGTTTTGTTACTAAAAAAGAGTTAAGCTAATCTAGATTACAAGTAGGATCCCCCAGGTTTTATCTAGTCTCCTTTTTATGGTATAATTATGTTCTATTTTAATGTAGAACACGAATATATGATTTTTTATTGTATTGAATAGATGATAATTTTACTAACGAAAAAGGCGATTAATTTTTATAATTCGTCTACAATCTTACTTAACAAGCACTACCTTATTTTTTCCTATTGATTTTTGTTAGACCTAAACATAATTTAAGTGAACTGTTGATTATTATTAGACATCCTATCCTAGACTAGTTCGCTTTATTCCTAGATAACATCGCCGCTTACCATCAGGTGGGATCGTAGTCAAGCACTAGTATATCCTAAATAAAAAAAAGACAGTTAAAATAATCTGATAAATCAAAAACTATATGTTAATAGTTTTTTGACTCTGTACGAGTTTACTGTTGTTTTCTATTTTTTTTTGGAAGTATCTCCTAAGGATCGTTGTTCATTTCAAGTTTAGCCTCACAGCCCATATAGATCGAGATCTTTGATATAAATTCTGATCTGTATGTCTGTGCGTAGATAAGAGGATATCAAGATTCTGTAATTTATTACGTGGTCTACTATTTCTGTTTATGTTAGATATGAATCGAATCGTACTTCTTAATTCGTTTGGGAATAACTATTGCTATAGCAAGACTTGTCGGAAACCATCTGGGTAGATAATACAGAAGTTCACATTTCTATTAAACAGTAATACATTTGTGTGTTGTGTGAAATTGGTGAAAAAAATAACCAATGAGGCTTTCACTGCGTTTAGCAGCGTGGAATACAGTAATGTTTGTTAACTACTGTTTGGCAGTAGAAATGGGACTCTACCAAGACGATCTCAGGCACACGATCATGATCATGAATTTTTCTTACCACTAGGCTCATTTTCATTATTTCAGCGATCAATTTACTTGTTATTGATATTTAAAAATGTTGATATAATAGAAACGTTCGTTTTAACTAAAATGCGTAATGAAAAGCCGTAGCTCATGTAATTTCAAAAATCATTTATACAAAGCGAGACTTACACACCGTTGAACAGTAAATTCATTTCGTTTTAACGCAAACAAACATTAAAATGTTTTCTATATACATATTAATTGACTGGATAACTGTAATATATTATGTTTATGCTTTGACTGTAATATTGGCATACGTTTGGTTGAGTTTAACTTGTGAGTTTATAGACTTTAAATACTTAAATGCTTATACATTATTGACTATTTACTCAGGGTCAATGTTGCTAAAACTTTTGTTTTTTAATTGAATAACAAACTAAATTATATTCTTTTTATCTTATATGTTTTCTATGATTCTAAGACATTGTACCCACCCGATTCTATACACATTCATATTTATGTTTAAATATTTATTAAAGCAAATATAAATTAGTTATGTAAAATGTTTACCTGACTATTAAAAAAAATGTATTGTCTACAACAATAAATATAATTTTTATAGACTTCTTCAGAAGGTTTTAAGTACTATATTAGCCAGGTGTTTAAAGAGGTTTTAATCTGACAAAAAGAACTTGGGAGTATCTTTTAATAGTGATAATAAAGAGAAAAATTTCTATCATCATCATGATATGCCTTCTTCAAACTGAAGTTTGTATATACAGATAGAGAAAACTATTTCAGTTGAGCTATTCTAAATTTCTTAACATATTTATTAAAGATTTACATACATAAAGATACTACTCATAAATACTCAGGGAAATTAATAGCTATGAATAGAAGTTTCGCCCATAATCGTAGCAAGAACGTCATTGTTACTAAACGAGCCATGGAGACTGTTAATACGAAAAGTAAAACAGCTTATTAATATCCAAATAACTTGAACCTAAAGTCAGAGGCGCATGGTGAGAAAAAACCAGTTAAACCTGGTGTCAGTTAATATTGAGTATTGTACCGAGCCGCGTACCGAAATTATCTTTCGGCGGCGGAGAAATTTGCGAGTTGTGTGAAAACACGCGAGGTCGTTTACTATCAAACAGTTATCGCCCTAACTGCATTACTAATAAGCTTGAAATTTGTTTGAATATTCCGCCTGGATAAAGAGTCATTGATTACGTTCACTGCTATTTAAGTGTTCGTTTCGAAACTTTGTTTAATTGCAGCGGGAATAAAAACTGTATTTATATAGCTATGTTTTATAAGACTAAATCCGAAGTGAACCTTTTTTTGATGACGGAAGGAAATCTTCTAAAGGTACTTCTGTGAAGACAGGCTTTCTCATCCATTAAAAATTTAAAGTACCGCCAATTAATTGCCTCACAAAATGAGCTATCACGGTTTCGGCTTATAATAGTATTGTTGTCATTTATGTATATCTCATCATTGATTGTGTTTTCTGTTGATTATAGCCTTTTTGGTTGATGTTTTACAGCGACATTAAGTCGCCTACATTTCCTTAAGGTAACTGAACTTTAAAGCGACAATAAGAACATAATCAAGTTTATTCTGATGTGTTTAAGTCAATCACAATCGTGCTTAGTCACACACAAATTGGTCGAATATAATCGACGGAAACATTTGATTCGTCGTATATACTTTAACTTATTAGTACGACCCAATTAACTGACGCCGGGGGAATCGAATAATGTTTGTAACAAAAGGATCTCTGTAGGTATACTTTATATTGAATTGATTATAACTTCCCCGTGCCATGGCGGAAGTCAGCCGTTTCATCATTCATCAGCCGAAACGTAAATTGTTATAGAAATAATTTGTGTTTGGATGCCTTTTTACCTACCATCCCATTCACCTTTCATAGAATTACTGTGTTCTGATATCCATACACACGAAAGACAGTAATGTAGGCAGTTTCCTATTAATACAAACCTGGAAATACGAGAATTCATTATTTAAACTGGTGGTATGTCTTTATTGCTGGCGACCGACTGTGTACCATCGCAACTCCGATTCAATTCAAACAGTAGTGTGTAAAGATTACTGTGTTCCCCTTTGAGCGGTGTTATAGCTAGGGAAATTACTGGGGTAACGAGAGTTATCTTATGTAAGCTGAGGAGCGCAATGTGGTGCAGTGTATATTATTCTAACTAGCGCCATGTTATGGGCAGGCGTTTCACTTACCATCAGGTGAATGTCTCGCTCGTCTAGTTGGTTCTACAAAAACAGTTATGTTCCTTAACAGAGTGTAACAGGATATCCTTCACTTGACCCTGATGCGTCCAAAGTGGTATTTAATGTCTTAAAAATCTTTATATTTAACATTCGTTTCCTTTATATCTGGCGTGTCCGCAATTAAATCGCTACGACGACGATACTAAAGAAATGTATCAGAATTGAATTAGACATAAGAGCTATATTTAAAAGTAGATATAGATATGAATTATCTAACAAGCAAATTTTAAATAAGTTTTTAAGCCATTTGTAAATACTTGGCAGGAGATTTTGTATATTTAAGTATTCGTAAGAAATTGTTAATAATAATAGGTCATTGTCTACATTATAACGCTGACACGTATTAATGAAAATGACATATAAATTAATAAAAAAAGTTACTGATCTTTTAGGAAATATCAATTATAACATAAAAATCATTATTAACAAGAATTTTTGAAATTATAAACGAAAGTTACTTACAGTTTTATCAATTTTACTGCCAATAATGAAAGGTTTGAAATTGTGAAATCATCTCGGGCACCACAAGTTTTTGATATTGACCATTTGTGTCAATTCCATCCAAACGCCTTTTTCTTCAGCAGCAGTGTGCAAACATTACTGTATTGCGGCTAGTGAGAGTCCACCTGATGGTAAGGGATATGCCTGTAATATATATATTCTAGCCCAGTAATTTCGTAAGCTACAGCCCCCTTCAGACTAGAACAAAGTAATATTTGCACACCACTGTTTAAGGGCAGAAATAGGAGCTGCAGTGATACCTAGACGACCTTCTAGTAAACTAAGCTAAATAGACTACTATCTTATACCCAACGAGCAATGCCATCTGTTGTTATCCCAACTAGTGACTTAAGTAGAACTTAACTTTACGTAAACCTCCAGCTCGTCTTCGCTCAAACTTGTGGATAAGTATGTTTTAACACTTTACGCTCAAGTATGAAATATTTTGATTAATGCACATGAATATATTTTTAACAGTGTTTTAATTATATTAATTGACACGAATGAGCTTTCAACTGAAAAGTATGAAAGCTGTAGACGCGCTTTATGAATGAGCGAAAAAAAAATGCAACATTTTGAGTACATTTCGATTCCGCGCACGTGAAATGTAAATTAAACAGCGGCTTAATTCGTGCTCCGAAGTTTACGGGACACGGTTAATTTTGACCGAAATCGAAGGTTATACCGCGGCGGCTTTATTATCTCAGGTAATGCCGGACTCCACGGATCCCGGGGCTCCCGGAACGGAAAATAAACAACAGTAGGCCACCGCACCTGTTGGTCAATTATCCCAAGTCGAGGGTCCGAGTACAAACTCGTTTTAACTTTAACACGCACCGTCACTATACGTTCGAATCTCACTCGTACGCCTTTAACTGTGTTACACTTAGCAATATCAGCAAACTTGCTTTATTAATCTTACTTAATTTACAAATAATTTGTATTAATATAAATTGAGTGACTTATATTATTCGTTTCATTCAAATCGATGTATGAGTGTAGTTGTTAATATCAGTAAGTGTTACTTTAACCGAAATATAGTGGATTATTAATGTTGGTTAATAATTAATGTTGTACGTTTAACTGAAAGGCAAGATATCAAAAATAACATACCAATAATATAAAATAATTATGTTTTTCTACTAAGAAATGCTCCACAAAAACAAACAAATTATTTTTATTCTTCTTCTAAGTCGTATTTCCTCATGACTGAGGCTCGTGGTCATCATGTTTTTATTGAAACACATGACGACTCTCCTGGCAGTTATAATAGAGAGGTTTGCCATTGCCTCCTCCATTTCACGTACTAGTCTGACCACTGATGGTCATGACATAGATATGCAGGTTTCCCCACGATGTTCTCCTTCACCGTCAAAGCACGTGATATTAGTTGGTGTTTTATGCTAACTGCACATAAATTGAAAAAATCATTGGTGCAGGCCGGATTCGAACCCGGTACCTTCGCACTGGAAGGCCGGCGTTCAAACCACTACGCTATAACGGCTTTTATTTTTATATTTAACTGTAAATTTTCGTCAAATTCTTTTAAGCTCTTTAGGTGATTACACGAAACAAACTAACAGACAAACAAAAAAAAACTTGAGATTTAATAACTGTGAAGAAAAAAAGTGTTTTTGTATTCACATTTAACAAAGATAGTTAAATATTTTTATTAGTTTAATTTCAAAGCAAAATACAATAAAATCGATGACGTATTTTTCGATAAACTATGGCTTGTGCTTTCATAGTGTAAATCATCCTAACCATTTTTATGGACAGGCGTATCACTTTCCATCAGGTGAACACGTCTTGCTGGTGCTGTCGCCTAGTCGATTTAAAAAAATTATAAGCACTACGTTAAAGTACGGTAAAATGGTGACGTGCTTTAAAGTTCTAATTGCTGTATGGTGTGAAGATGCGAAAGTAAAATTTGTTAAGAAATCGAACAATCTCCAACAAATACTTAGGACACAAAGATGGTATGGAAACTAACAACTATAGTACAATTGCAATATAATAGGGTATATTTTAACCATAATACCTTATTTATACCGCCATTTTAAATCTGATATTTTTTTATTAAAAAACTTTATTCGGTTGCTTAAAATTAGGTTACAAAAGGCGGACTTAATGCCATTATAGCCGTGATAGCCTAGTGGTTTCAACGCCGACCTTCCAATGCGAAGGTACCGGGTTCGAATCCGGCCTGCACCAATGAATTTTTCAATTTATGTGCAGTTAGCATAAAACACCAACTAATATCACGCGCTTTGACGGTGAAGGAAAACATCGTGAGGAAACCTGCATATCTATGTCGTGACCATTCGTGGTCGGACTAGTATGTGAAATGAAGAAGGCAATGGTAACACCACTCCATTATAACTGCCAAGTAAGTCGTCGTGTGTTTCACGACACATGATGACCACGACCCTCAGTCATGAGGAAATACGACTAAGAAGAATGCCATTAGGCTTTCTCTACCAGTTAGTCTATATTCAACTTATTAGAATGACCTATTTATTCGATTATAAGTTATTACCTTAACTTTAATAATAGCAAAACATTACAGTCTTTTTTGTTTTAGCTGTTTAAATTTTATTTTAGAGAATTTTGAGGATCGCAAGGGATTTGTTACTTCGTGAGAATCGTGTGAGCACTCATAACACGGCCGCAGGTATGAAAGTCAAAGGTTATTTTTTTTACCGTCGACCCGAGATTGGTGGCCATCCTTGTTATTTTCGCTGTGAGAGCTCTCAAGTTTCAATTGTGGACCCTCATTCATAGAATCCGACATCGATATTGCGATGGAGAAATAAAACGAGTTGTCAGTACAACAAGCTTTTAGAATTTCAAGAGAGCTCGATTCCGTAGAGCTACAAATTCCTCTATTGTCTTTACGCCAAGACAGTATCGAGGTCTGGCTAACATAAAAAAATAAAAACACGAACAAGATATATAACTGAATATAGATTTATTAACAACCTCAAAATGTATACCCGTATATTTAAAATAGTATACGCATAATATTTTAAATATGTATAAAACATCACTGTAATCTCATGAAGCTATCCGACAGGCGCACGTTACAAGACATCCTATTTTTATATAAATTGTTAAACAACTCACTAGATAGCTCAGAATTACTTGGTCAAATTTCATTTGATGTACCGCCTCGTATACCACGCCACTTAAAGTCTCTCCTCACTCATAGAACGTACAAATCGAATTTGGGTCACCATTCGCTGATCCCTAGAATGTGCAGGCTATTTAACTATTTTATAAAAAAAGACGACACTCTTGATATATTTCACGATAGATTGCCAGTGTTTAAATCAAAAATTGTCAAGGTATTAAATCCCCCCACAGACGCAGACATCTAGCATTCTTCTATGTATATATGTTTATAGCACTTGTTTTGATACGGTTTATGCACCCATACTCAATGTACGCAGTGTTTGTCTGTAATTGAGAGTACATGTCGCTTATTACCTAAGTTAAGAAATGTATACAATATAACTGATACATGTATTTTTGTAGACAGACCAAATAAATAAATAAATAAAAATAAATAAATAAATCACAAAAAATAGTTAACCTGATATAGATAGTGTTTTGCGAGAAAAAATTAGAAAGCTGTAGTAATGAATTTCTATTATTTTCTTTCCTTATTACACTACATTGGAATACTGCAATATGTATTACATGTAAATTACATTAATACATTTTGAGATACTAGTTCATATTATTTGTAAATAAGGTGGTGAAGTTAGAAGTTTGTAAATTATCGAGATACTTCAGATACGATCAAGTGAACGTCTCGATTATCTCAAGTCGCCAAGATAAGAAACATTCTATCTAGAAAAGGCTTTATAGATGATAAAAGAGATATATACTAATAAGGTAATTCAAAAATATATAGACCTTCTTTTATACTTAACTGTTGAACTGTTTCTAGTAAATATCAAAGCTGTTAATGTCTACTGGCCCGTGTTTAAGGGAGTTGCTTATCATTTAATATGTCAACGGGTGCAGTAAAACGTTTTACTGCGGAAATCGCCGACTTGAAACAATTGCTTAGTAAAAACTGAATCGGGGGGCCCGTACCGACCGGCCCATTGTTTCCACTGGGGCGTTTTTATACGTTTCGCGAGGCTGCCTCCCTTATCAGGAGTTGGCTGCAGCGAACTGGTCGCTAGTACCAATGCCTATTTCATTGTTAACACTACAATCGCTTTATTTTTCATTTGAAAAGGAAAATGTATTACATATTTTATAGGCAAGTCTGAACTAATGGTACAAATCAAAAAAATTATCGTTTCTTAAGTTTTTTTTTATATACTATGCGACGAGACGAGCAAGACGTCCACCTGATCGTAAGTGAAACGCTTGCCCATGACAACGTGGTGCTAGTTACGATGGTACACACTGCACCACATTGCGCTCGTCGCCTGAGACATAAGGTGTTAAATCTCGTTACCCCAGTAATTACACTAGCTACAGCGCCCTTCAAACCGGAACACAGTAATGTTCGCACACTACTATTTGGCGGTTGAAATAGGAGCTGCGGTGGTACCCATCCAGACGGTCTCCGGCAACAGAAACCTACCGCCTGGTGTAGTTAAGTTATAACAAGCCTAAATCACTTGAGTATATTGAAACTATTAATTGTATTTTCTGTAGAAGATAAAATGATTAAAAACATATGTAGGAGCACTTGATCATAAAATTATTTAAAAACACGATGTCAGTGGTGATGGGGTCACTTACATCTTTTTGGGGATTGCCGATTAAAACTTATTTTTGTATATTCTTATATTTATTCAACAACCTAACGATTTCTTAAGAGTTCTGTACACTCCAGCGGATGGAGCGCGTCTCCTTGCACGGCGTATACTTGCAGAACAATTACAAAAACACCCATGAATTTAAGGAATAATTTCTAAATTGAACTTAAAATCACAATTAATGAACATTCAACAAACACGTGGTTACAAAACGTATTTATGATGATATACTGTTGGTACTTTCTATAAAATTTCTCGTATATACGTGCTTAATGTCTCTAAACAGTTATATGATATTATTATAAAAAATCATTGCTTATAACGCCAATAACATTATGTGGTAATTGATGCTCATTTACATACTGTTATTATTTGTTAGATTGTATTTAGGTTATGCCATCGCCTCTGGGAAAGCTTAATTCGATATAAAAAACATGATTTATGAAGGTTACAAAAGTAAGCAGAGCATTTTGCAAACATTCGAAAATCATGTCACAAATTGATGGAAGGACCTTTTACTTCTACTTCATATATTTGAATTTATTCTGATATGCACGAAGATATAAATTTTATTTCTAACTAAACAAACTACACATTACTATCTTTATTTAAGCTGTAATATATATAATTTTCTGCTCGAAAGAAAAAGGTTAGGTGAGTTCCCATTGTGTGTTGTAAAAGGTACAGAGCGGTCCGAAGTGCTGCTAAAACTTTGATCCTCTTTTATATATGATAAATAGTGAAATTAAAACGAAATATTCTGAAGTAACATATGGATAAATCTTATAAAATATATGAAGAATGCTTTCTTCGGAAAGTAACAAAGGTTTCCTTTAGCGAAGTGAAGTAAACGGCCGTCCTAAACACATAGGCCCGGAGCAAATAAACTAAAAAGGGCACTTCAACCATGATCTACTCAAAACAATGCGGGATAAATAAACAGTTCACAATGGGGGCCATTTTGTCATCTATTTACTTGTGGACAATAGACGAAGCCAGAACGTATGCTCTGTAATGTGAAATGAAAATGTTCATTTTCTTCAGTCAACGCGGCTCGTTTTAATCTCACTGTTACATTATACCCAATTTGTTATTTTGTGAACTTGGCTTTTGAGATATTGTAACGTTAAGATATATTACACTGTCTCCATTCACACCATAATACAAGAAAGGAACACGTTCTAAAATATTGTACATTTAACATACTGTAATGATGTAAAGTCCACAGCCCATGGGTGTTAGTCTTTCATGACTGTATCGACTATTTCCGCCGCGAAGCTATTAAGTGCAATATTACTGCGTTCCGGTTTTAATCGCTTTGTAGTTAGTGAAATTACTGTAGTAATGATATTTAAATCATTCAGTTCAGTTATAAGCCGATCTGAAAGTCGGGTCCTGACTAACGATTCATCGCCTGAGTAGGAGAGTACTATCAATTGTCTTTTTTTTTATAATACTATGCGACGAGACGAGCAAGACGTTCACCTGATGGTAAGTGATACGCTTGCCCATGACAACGCGGCGCTAGTTAAGATGGTACACACTGCACCACATTGCGCTCGTCGCCTTGAGACATAAGGGGTAAGTCTCGTTACCCCAGTAATTACACTAGCTACAGCGCCCTTCAAACCGGAACACAGTAATGTTTGCACACTACTATTTGGCGGTTGAAATAGGAGCTCAGTGGTACCCACCCAGACGGTCTCCGGCAACAGAGACCTACCACCAGTAAAGTAAGTCTTCGGGTTGATGTTGTGTATTGTACAGAAGGTACAAGATACAAACAGAGTAATCTCAGTCTCGTACTCCACTCCATTTTGAGTAACAGTAAAATGTTTCTAAAACAAAAGTAGTAAGTCGGTATTTGTTAAATCAATGTAAAAGTTAAAATAATAGACGTCTAGCCGGTGTAAATTTAAACCAACGGCGGAGGAGTTTCGTTTAAGTTAAATGCGGGAAAGCGTTATTATTTTTAAAACTAAAATGGCCGACGGGCCGTGAGCTAAACTTAGTATATGTGAGCGGTTTTCATTTCAAGCGTTGCCAAGACTGTTTAGGAAGATTTTTAATGCATCTTGTAGTCAACGTTGTGAAATGCGGTCACGAGAGAGGCGCCACCGCTGTGGAAATGTCTCCGCCGCCCACACTCTAGTCATTTAGCTTTCGGGTTCCGCATATACATTATTCAAATTCCATATATATAGAGATGATATATTACTGATTTTAACATCTATCTATAGTATCATAAATCGTTTTGAAGATTACTATCATTCCAGATTTCTATAGTTCATGTTAATGATATTATTATCTATCCAATCGGCGCTAGTAATAGAATGAATGCTATTAGCGCCAGATATCCAATATAGTGGGAGCTACACAGGCGGATAGCTGATAACCCTTTCACAATTTGAATTCCACAAATATAGAGCTCTAGAATCTATCCAGCGATAAGCCTGTGTTGAATAGATACTTAAACAAAACTATTCCTAATATCGTCAGTTCTAATATTTTATAACCCAATTTTGTATATAATAATAATGCTTAGTTTTTACGCTACTTTTTTACATTATAGAATTATTTATTAAACTACGGAACCAAACATGTATAACGTACAAGCCAAATCAATTTACGAGGCGTAATGACAAAAATTCCGTTAGCGGTTTAGAAACTTTCGTGTAACGAGTCCGTTATAAACTATGAAGTGATGGTTAACACTTTAATGTCAGCGAAAGTTTACTTACAAGAAATAAGAAAAACCATTATTTTCAATTATGATAACAATAGTTACTTATCTAACTTGAAATATAGATGTAGACACACATTAGAGACAAAGGAAGAAAATTATGCTTTAGTTTGAAGGGCAATGTGAATCTTTCTAACTAGCGTCATATTTTTATGAGTAAAGCGATTGTTGTGATCTTTGGGGCAGGCTTATGTCCAGCAGTGGACATCTACCGGCTGTAGATGATAATGATATTAGATCTGTGATTTTTAACCCCTTTAAGTCCAACAACACCTAAAAAAATAAAATACAGTAATATCTCTGTACAACTTAGAAACGGAACCAGACATATTTCTATATAGTTTCCGGTAAGAAAAAGTTATTACTAAACAAATCTACACAATAAACAGCTATATATCTCAATGTTGAACTAGATTGAATGTTTTATAACATCGCAAACGTTTTACAATTTGAACAATCCCAAATTCACAGCGAAGGTATGATTTACGTTAGCAATAAAAATACCTGGTAACATTGTAAATAATGGTCGGAGTTTTATGAATCCATTTCGCCCACGATATTTTCTTTTTTTTTGTGGGTTTAATATATTCGAGAGTCACCAGTTGAAACGTTTGACCACCAATTACCCACCACAAAGAATGCATTAGCTGTATATATTATTATACAAATATGAGCTGCGCGGGACCGAATCCCTGACTCAAATATTTATTCCCGTGAATTATTTACTCTTTCCACTGACTGCGAAGTTCAGTAGCTGGTATCCCAACACCAAGTTAAGTGTTGCGAGTACGTATCCTGCACAAAGTGAATCAGGTGATCTTTTAATATTTGTAACAATTTTGAGTATCTGATCTTATTTAAATTGTAGGTAACGTAGTAGAAGTGATAGATGAATTAAGAGTGGGTTCGATCCCATTAAGCTTGAGCTTATGTTGAACGAAAATATTAAAATATATCATCATCAAATATATCTTATTTGCCATTATGATACTGCGCCCATACTTTATTTCTCTGCTCAACCATATGGTAGACTGGCAGAGAATGCCTAATGGTATTTAGTCCGCCTTTTTTTTAAGTGTGCAAATAAAGTTTTAAGTAACTAAATAAAATATTGGAACCGACATGTTCCAAAAACAGCAGCTTTCCTACCAGCGTTGACTAGTTCCTTGTATGAGAAGCCCCCGGGTCTAAGTAATGGGAACAGTAAGGACTGTTCATATTATATTCGTTATAATATCATAGTAATGGTTACACTATAATGATGCTAAAGGAAATAACTTTAGAAATTCCCTTTCGCAACTTTCTACTAACTTACGCTTTATCGAAAGTTAATTTTACCTCATTAAAATTACACTGAATCTTATTCTCATTTTGGTTATTTAGAAATAAAAATGAATGCGTATAAATAAGTCTAGAAATGAAATCTCGTCTATTTCAGCGTTTAATAAAGCGAAAGGCGTCCGCGGCGCGCATTCCTCGTGTAATGAGCTTAGCTTTGATCATACATTAACCTAGTAGGAGAACACGCTAGAATGTTACTACTGCCGAGAATCTCTACGAATGTTTATACGTTTAATAAAAAGTTAAAAAGCGAAAGATTTTAACCACGTTCTTGATAAGAACAACACGGGAGTGGAACAACTTGTGTTCTCGCTTAAATACTACGTTGGTGTGTTCGGGAGAAGAGTAGTAGTATTTTTTTATTCTACTATGCGACGAGACGAGCAAGACGTTCACTTGATGGTAAGTGATACGCTTGCCCATAACACCGCGGCATACACTGCACCACATTTCACTTGTCGCCCTGAGACATAAGTTGTTAAGTCTCGTTACCCTAGTAATTTCACTAGCTAACAGCGCCCTTCAAACCGGAGCTCAGTAATCTTTATACACCTACCACCAGTAAAAGATTATAATAGGATAATCACCGTTAAACATTAGACGGGATTCTCATTAATCGCTAAACTGTTTGACGCAAAAAAACTAATCTACTTGTACTAAGACGTTGTAAATTTTATTAACAACCAGTTGAACCCTACAGCTCTTATGTTTTTAACATATAATAGCTAAAGCAATTCAGATGAGCTTCACCTTCTTCATTCCATATATGTCTTCAATTTTACATGAAAGTTACAAATAGAACACGAAACCTACTTTCACAGTATAATCTAGATGTATATGTTAACGACAGGTTTACAAAATACACCTAGATCTATTTAAATTTTATTAGTGGATCCTAGAATCAAATCTCGTGGGTATAACAAAGTAACCTCTGTGCCTACGGAGGCAGTTAAAGCTTATACAACTTTATGTATGTCAGAGAGCACATAAAACTTCGGCGGAAGCTCCTTTAAGATTGTAAATAGCGATCCATAAACTCACATAACCCGTATAAAAAAACCCTCCCTATCTCAATTCAATTATAACTATAATACATTATTCTCTGATAAGCCATCGAAACATTCTTCTTCGGAAGGTCCGCGAAATATCAGAAACAGTAAAAAAAAAACCCCCGTCCGATAGTTTTAAGGAAAACTTTGACATTTATTGCCAGTATAAATGACGTAGTGCTGTATCCCACCATTTTGGTTATAACATGAACGTGTGCGAGAAGTAAAAAAAAGAATTATATGTATAGCAGAGAATTTACTGCCGCAACAGTGTTGGTGTATGGAAAAAATCGATTTTATAGTTTAACACGTTCACTGCCACCCGCTTTTGACGATGTCTTCCCAGAGGCCGCCATACATTGGGTGTCGGACACACCGTTTGTGTCGCCGGCACTGGAGAAAAATTTTGGTGGTCACAACAGTTGTGTCACTGGCACTGCGTTTGGGTAAAATTTATATTTGGTTGTTTTTGTGGCCGTCGCCGCCTCTATTAAGTTTATATAAATAGTATAAAGTGTTTGAAGATTAGTTAGTGTATTTTACATATAAATATGGCTAAAAACTCAAAGGATAAAATTAAACGTAATTTTGTTACGTAATTCACCAGCGGTTCTCAACATACAGTTGTCGTTGTTGTTAAGATTTTATTTTGTATTAATATTTCTGAATTGCTTTTTCGCGATGAATATTTAAGGTTGTATTATGGTTTTATGATAACTTAAACAAGAATTTTAAACATAATTGAACATTTATTATTCCCATTTTCATATCAACTAATATAACATACACAGTCCTTAATATGTGTGGTACGGTCTAAAACATTTAACGCACAATCTTGGCTGACCGGGACAATCTTCGCATGCGAAAGGGAATTGACACCTTTTTTTTAATGTGCGCCAGCATTGATTACACGCTTTTCGTTTGATTTTGCTCTTATTGTTTTTGGATAGTTTAATCAAGCAATGGATTTTATTTACTAAAGGTGTTTGTAATTGGCAAGGCAGATGAAGTTCTATTATTGTCTTAATAACATTTAAACGGAAATCGAATAAGGTGATAGTTATATTGCTATATTTATTATATAATTAATAAGAGTTGACCAATAAGACTTGCATTATATGTATAATAACTTTTTTATACCACCTCAAAGTTTTGTGTTCGCATGAATACTAAGACAACATTTGGTTATGACGATCTATTGCTTTCATATATTTGTTATATTTTAATATCATTTGCGGCTTTGTTTTTAAAATGCCTTGTCAGTTTCGCGTATGTTTTAAATCGCCGCCATATTTACTTGAAATCGCTCGTACTTCCCTTTGGTCGACCCAATTTATTACACATATATTATTTTTATGAACTATATTTATTTAAATAATCAATAATATTTTTAACTTTAAAATAGCTAGATGTTACTTGTCCTACATGAATACATAACATACGAAAAATTAAAAGAAATCTATTTCTTGACATAGCATTACTTAATTTCTCACTAAATCTACTTCCTAATTGCATTACCATTTTTGAAGCCATATTTTCGGTTACGCATCTGGAGATAATATCCGACTTGAAACTAGCCACTGGCGTTACCCGCGCAGGTGCACCGCCGAACAATAGCGACTCAGCGAGGTTTACAATACTTAGGTTTATTGCGGCTATTAAAATAACTATCTAACGCCCGTCGATAATCGCTTGAGTTACTACGCGGCCCGCCGAAACAATGACAGCCCATCACAGGTGCTGTTTATTGTCATTATATCGACATAACTCCCGCTTTAGTTTTTACATCAATATCGGTGGCATTTTTAGTAAAAAAAGACTGTAGTTGATAGTTACTTACCGGTTTTCAAGGTCGTGCAGCCATCAATATTTATCAAAAAATTTCAGACCACTAACCAAGAGAAACATAAAGGAGTGGACTGGTATCACTACGTAGAGCAACTGTTCCATGTAGCTCATGATAGGCAAAATTCGCAAGATAATTTTTCCCATCCAAATCCTATAATATTTGACAAAGTAGTCGAGAAAGCACTCGAGTCTATAACCGATGCTAAAGTATAATACTAAATGATAATGTTTTTATTACCTTTCCCTCATTATCTAATTTGTTCATATTAGTAAATCACTACTATACTTGTCGATTTTAACGCTATATCAACCGACGCAAAAACCACGTTTGTGTTACATTCAATATGTTCTTGGTATAACGTACTATATAATTTTTGTATTGACGTCATCGTCCAATATTTATGCACCAAAAGTTTGACAAACAGTGGCATAATCACTTTTTTAAAAAAAATAAAAATATCGCGTCACACTGAAACCACGAAGGGAGTATGTAGATAACACCATACTAGGTCTACCTGTAATTAATTTTGAACCGAATATACGCATGCATTTTTGAAATATTAACCAAAAACAGTGGACACACCGTTTGTGTCGCCGGCACTGGAGAAAAATTTTGGTGGACACAACAGTTGTGTCAACCGGCACTGAACGTGTTAACTGTAGCATCGGTGAGTTATTAAGGGCGATTGCGTCTGTTCATAGCGCGAATAGAATTACTTGTTTTTAACCAGCTACAATAAGAACGGTTTTTATTTGATCTGTGATTTTTTGTATCAAAATCATTAATAGATATCAATGTTCTCATTGGTCACAGGAGATTCAAGATTTTTCGACTATCCTAGCTAACTGCTGGTTGGTGAAAATGGCATGTAAATTTTACAATGTCATGTTCTAATAAATCAGATTCTAACGTTTCCTTCACAAGGCTATATCACAACGGGAATCTTACAAACAATTCTGTAAATCATATAACTTGTAGTTCATACTAAACAATTATCGTTTCTATTACAAATTTCCTTTTCTACAGAGTAAGTAATATTGTTATAAGCTAGAAACGATCAAATGATAATTTGTAGGTGTTTTGGAATGAACTGTACAAAGGAGGTTCTTCTTATCTCCTTGATAAGTCATCATCATCATCATTTCAGGCTATTGATATTCTGAATACAGGCCTAACACCTTCCAATTTATATTAAGATTGTTATAACATAAATGTTTTAAATTAACCGTCAACAACCTCTATTTTTTCACCAAACCCTCGTTAGAAAGAATGCCTTAGGCATTAAGCCTTTTACAACCTACTTTTAGGTAATACAATAAAAAAAATAAAGTACACGAGAACGTATGGGCCCCTAATCCAGTAAAATATACTCGGCTAATTTAACTTTTATAACTGGTATAAAAAAAAAATGGTAATACCGCGGTTACAGCACGCCTCCGCACGGCACACCAAAAGAGATGGCAATCAAGTTTTACGACGTTATGAATGTTTTAAGTAAATATAATAAATTTTGTTGCAAACGGAACTATTACTTCATACCGTAAAAATTTCTTAGCATCTCACTTATTTTATAACTTAATTTTCGGATATTCATAACAATAAGGCACTAGTCAGAATCATTACACAACAAAACTAATATAATACAGTATCTCTTTCTTCCTAGCTATATATTTCTAGTGTATCCTATATAGTCGTGGGGTCAGCTTTTCTTCTCCTTCTCCTTCACTAATCGCAGACCCATCATCGTAGGTAACTTAATACTGAAATATGAAGTATAGTTACCAAAGTAATTTCTAGCTACTTATCTATCTAGGTCACATAATAGACGCTACAGTAATCTTCTGACCCACCTTCAGAAAGGTTACTATTTTAAAGTTTTAAGGTATGGTAGTTACACCTATGTCGTTAACATTTTTTTTATGCTACTATGCAACGAGACGAGCAAGACGTTCACCTGATGGTAAGTGATACGCTTGCCCATGACAACGTGGTGCTAGTTAAGATGGTATACACTGCACCACATCGCGCTCATCACCTTGAGACATAAGGTGTTGTCTCGTTACCCCAGTAATTACACTAGCTACAGCGCCCTTCAAACCGGAACACAGTAATGTTTGCACACTACTACTTGGCGGTTGAAATAGGAGCTGCGGTGGTACCCATCCAGACGGTCTCCGGCAACAGAGACCTACCATCTGGAACCTAATCTATATCTATATACACCTAAACCTAATCTATATTTTGCTTCTTTTTGTTTATTAATGTTCCCACAAGTGGGACTCGTGGCTGTCTCTCACAAGGAAAGAGTCTCACACATGCCCATAAGAGTTGTTGTTCTCGGATCATATCGAATTCCACACGATGTTTTCTAAATCAGAAACTCAGGCCTAGTGGAAATCGAACCTGCGCCTCCTTAAGTTGTTTAGCACATGCGAACACCGTTAAAAACTTAGCTATCACTGCGCCGTTTGACAACCTAATGGTATATAGAATATTACGTGGTAAGTTTGTATCTTTATCATCGACTACTGTCATAAACAATATACTAACTCAACTGAAAGTATTTTACACTGTTTTGTTTTAATCATTGATTATGATCTGAAAACGCAACTTAACAACAACCTGTTCACTCTCCTTTTGACGACATCGGGCAAGAACACTGACGCTGTAAAGTTGTTCCATTCTTTTGCTATTCTTATCAAGTATAAAGCCTTAACCTCTTTTTTTGCTATTTTTGGATGTTCACAACTTAAGGATGGTGACTCGCAGTAGTAGTGAAAAAGAGAAATAGATAGTTGTTAAACTATTCTTTTATGTTTCAAAGTAATATTTTTTGACAGTCTATCGTACTTCAACCATTGTCATTACAACTTATAGTCAATCGATGTAATAATAGACAATTTTTTTTGACAAATGACAAAGTACCGTTATAAATGAAATTCTGTTTGTATATTTTTATAACCAATTACACCAGCGCGACCCCATAAAGCGTGGAAACACTTCACCTTTATAGGGCCGTACCATAATTTCCAGTTTCGCTAATTAAAATTTCCCCGTCCGCTTTGTTTGCCTGATCCGATGTTTTGTTTTCATTTTGTCCGTTGTCGGTAAACATTTAATTACGTTATCTGCGTAAAGGAAGTTCAAAAACTGTAGGTGATCATATGTTCATAATATTTTTTAGTATATGTATATAAATATTTAGAACCCAATATTATTTTTTGTATAGTCCGCGCGTACTGGCTGCAGTATTAAAGAAACAATGTAAACAAAAACTACGAAAACCTATTTAGTTATATTTTAGATGATATTATATTGTGAGTTAGGATATATAAGAAGAGTTTCATTGATGATGATATAACCCACCATTTACTGGTGGTAGGTCTCTGTTGCCGGAGATCGTCTGGATGGGTACCACCGCAGCTCCTATTGCAACCGCCAAATAGTAGTGTGCAAACATTACTGTGTTCCGGTTTGAAGGGCGCTGTAGCTAGTGTAATTACTGGGCTATCGAGAATTAACACCTTATGTCTCAAGGCGACGAGCGCAATGTGGTGCAGTGTGTACCATCTTAACTAGCGCCGCGTTGTCATGGGCAAGCGTATCACTTACCATCAGGTGAACGTCTTGCTCGTCTCGTCGCATAGTAGTATAAAAAAAAAGAAAACCCAGGTTACTTTGGCTTACATATTTTGACAGCCGGAACACAGTAATGTGTGAGTGATCTAAACGTTACTATTCAAGTGGGTAGCTACGAAGTTAGAATTAAAAATCCAGTCTCCATAGAAATCGTGTACCGATTTTAAGGGCGCTGTAGTAATGGCAAGCGTATGGTTAGTTACGACGCGAACTGATATAAATATGCAAAGTATAATCCAACCGATATTTCATTCACAACGCATCCGCCATTAAACGATTTTGCGACTTAAATATGCCCTCATTTACGCAGCCGTGAGTCAGGTACATTTATTTAACATCCACTTGTTTTAAAAAAAAAAAGACATTGCCAAATACCGGTTATTAATAAGCTGAGAATCCGGTTTAACGGTTTACCGACAAATTGATTCACTTACACGGTATTCTGATTGAGGACCCGTTTTATATAAGCAATTGGTACTTTAAAAATGTTGATTGGTTTCTTGGTACTCGTCAATAAAACTGTTCCAATTACATTGAAGCTGCGTTGCAGTGACGACTGTTCCCAATTACTAAAAAAATTGTTGATGACTCGAAGACCGATATAGAAATTGTGATCTTTAATTATACACAAATAGAAAAGAACCTCTTGAACTGTAAAAAACTTCAAAAGTAGTTAAACGTCCAACTCAAATAATCAAGGGAAGTGTTAGACTTAATTATTAAGACGTATCAATGTTGAGTAAAGGCTTCTCGTGATCATCATCAGGTCATTGGTCCACTTAGAGAGGTAGGAGAACCTGCCAACAATGATTTAGATTTAGGTTTGAAAATTCTTTCAGATTTGAGAAATTATTTCAAAGTATAGGCGATAAAGGCGATTTTTAAGTAAATTTTAATCTCATAAAGACTATAGACGATGCAGTTAGTTCTGTTACTAGTAATCCGATTTGCCTTAATAAAAATAAGGGAGGCGTCTTCATCGTCGCTAACAACATTATACCATTCAAACTCGACATCCGAACGCGGTGTCGGTATAAAATTACTGGTAATTTAAACGTAGGTCACGTCAAGTTTAAAGCAGTTAGAGCAGAACTAGTAGTTAAATGACGGCTTGGGACGTCGCAAAACATTGCAGCCGATAATTTATTATGCAAATCACTTTACAAAGCAAACTCAACTTCAACGAACGGGAATAGGGTTCAAAATAGATAATTTAGTTTATCTTATACGTTATTTAAATTATAAAAACAAGCAGGGCGATCTGCTAAAGTTTTCAACTGGAAATATAATCTTTGTAGTGTTCATTTTAAGGTTCGATTTCATTTGGTATGCATTTAACCCTTAAGATCATTTTACGTAAATGCGCGACAGACACGCGTAACGTACTTGCGACTGGTTTTCCGATATGTTCATTTTTTATTTCACTTAAATCGTTTGAGTTACGGGTCATCGTAAAATGAAATAAAATCGAAGGACGACACTGTAACTTATATGGTGCTTACATTTAACTTTAAAATTATCCATTTCCGTCGATTGAAGTCTTTACCTTTTTTGTTTTAAGTTGTCCCCTGTGTTTGTACGATATGTACTATAAGTTAAGTGATTGATGTTTGACACTTAATATAGTAATAAAGAACTTGAAACTAATAAAATAGATTAGCAAATAGTTTGATAGTAACCAAAGTCAAGATTGTTGAGGAAAATTTCTATTTTAGATTCATGGGCTATAATGGGCTAAACTCTCACGATTTCAATATTAAAAAAACCAAATGATATATCACGATGAAATACCACTGCAATGTCTATTTTTTTTTTTTATTTATTTTAGTTTTTGGATTTTTGCCCCGAAGGAACATATCAAGACATTCTGAACTACAGACTAAATCACTTAAGAGCTAAAATCATTCAAATTTGCCAAGGACATCAGGTCTTTGGCGAATTTGGATGTTGGGTCTGCCAGCGCGGTTTGTACCACACCAACATCCCTGATGTTAATGTTGTGTAATGTCAGCAATGAATTTCTCTTCAATTTATTCTGTTTATATTCCATCAGAGCAATGTCTATTTCTAACGCCAAACATGTGTATATGAAAGTTTAGCTTAACAAGACTTTATATATCTGATGGTATTGTGTATATAATCCTAACTAGTATCTTCTTATGAACATGCGTGTAAATGACCATCAGATAAACGGCCTGCTCATATTCACAGTATAAACGCATAAAAAATACTTTAGTATAGTTCAACTATTAATCAAAATTAGAAGAGATTTCCACGATGTTTTTTAATGTAAATAAACTTTTTCACAAAAGCCATAAAATTGCAGGTAAGCTCGTCACATATCGCAGGAGTGTTTCACAATTTAGTGCGATTTCGGAACATTTTAAAGCACCGAAAACAAAGCTGTTTGCTCCACTGGCGTAGAATAAATTTATTTATAGCTAGCAGGAAAGAACAATATGTCACCATCTCTGCTTCATTGCAAAATAAAAGAGAGTGTAGTGTACAAAATGTTTGCAGAGGTTATTTTGTCAACGAGATTTATTTCAACTGCTGTTAAGTTATTATTTATTAGTGCTTCATGTACGAGAAATTTATACGGGACCGTTTTTTTGATATAATTCAATTTGTTTTGAAATATGTTAAAATGAGATACTACCAAAACCTATCCCTGATCAAAATCTGATTTACGACTGGGTTAAAATGATCTGTAGCTAGTTAAATTACTAGGTTAAAGAGAGATAATACGTTATGTTTCATTATGTACATAATGTGCTGCATACTTTGTTGCTCGTTTTTGGATTAAGGTAAATTTACAAAAACATATCTAGTCTACTCGGGCTTTTGCGTTGATTCCGTACCATCGAGTCTAGTATCTGATGAAGCTGTATCAATTGATCTAATGTCTTCATTAAACATATTAGAGAATAGACTGTCTACTTTGTTAGTACTTGAATCGATTAATTCTTTACATTCATCAGAATCATGAAGTGCATTTTGAAAACTGATATATGGTGGTAAGATAATCTGGTGTGTTTATCATCAGTGTTGGAATATTTACACTTATTTCCAATAGTACTAAACTGTATTACATAATTTTGGGCTAGCCTATCACTCACCATATATAAAACGAGAAGACTAGCTCGTCGTTGAGAAGAAAAACAGATTTACTTGTTGTTACATCGGGATTAGTGGAGGATTCCTGTTTGAAATTTTTAATGTAAGCAATGTTTCGATGATTATAAAAAAAGTAATTGATTGTGAATGTTGCTGTCCGTCATGGCAATTCCGATAATGGTTTATTTGAACCAGTTGAAACAAAAATAAAGGCTCGGGCAACAGGTGCAACGGCGGAAACTGGACCGGTTGCTTTGAATACCGTCTCACCGGACTCCGGATCGTTTATTTTTAAGTCCTGCTCTCGCAGTGATGTCGCCCGATCTCCTATCAAGTATTTTTTAACTTAGTTTCCAAGTAAAACATATTAATGCGTTTTTTCATTTCATTATTATACCTCTTTATACATTGTGATAGATTTATTTAAAAATTTGCCAACTTATCTAGCATAGTGGATAAAATGCCCTTCACTCTCTAGTGTGAGTCCTAATCCCAGTAGTGGGGAACATTAAGCGGGCTGTTAATTTTTTTAATAAGAATATGCTGTTAAAAATCTATTTCGATTACATTTTTTTATATCAAAGACAAATTCATATTTTCCTAATTAAGTAATAATACTACTATACGTTTACTCGTAACTTTTTTTTTTAAACACTAACTTTGAGGAAAGTAATTTAAAAACTGTAACTCTGTAAATAGTTAAAAACATGTCCCTTCTATCAGTATAAAGTTATAAACGAAAATCAAAACTTTGTAGTTAGCTTCCACTATTCATTTATAACATATCATTCAGCTATATCTATATACATATTTTATACTGCTAAGTTTTGTATTTACTAAAACCTAACTTATTGTTTTACTCATAATATTCTATTTATTCGTTAGAGTTAGACAAATAAATATTTTGACGCAATATTTAATTGTAATTTAACACAATTTGCGTTAATAAAATGACTTAAAGCAAACGAAAACAAATTCACAGCAAATTTGACAACGAAATTATTATCATCTTCAACGTCGCCGATTGCTTGGCGTAGATCCCTTGTAATTAATCCAAATATTATAATTTTCCTCAACACAATAATTCGCGTTTTGCAATATAACAGCTTTCGATTAAAAACTCAATGTATAAAATCAAACGGAGAGCAGGAAATCAGTTATTATACTTGGTACTACTCGTTCCATAAATTAGTTGTCGCTGTTCCTCCCACAGCCTTAATAGCCGGCTCCCTTGAGTGCAGTCTTGATGGAAAACTTGGCGTGTTTGTCTATTTTTTCTTGGTCACTGTAGAAGCAAGGTACAGGCACAGTGACTGACGGTAGCGGTTAAAGGAATTATTTGTTTTCCTTTATTACACTACCTCCAATTCCTTTGAAATTCTGTACACTTGATACCGAGTCTATTAATGAGTTAATGGTATATAGGTTTAAGGTATCTAGCTCTTGCGCCTTTTGGAGAGGAATTCTGAATTAACTGAGATATCACGTCTTCCATATCTCAGTATCTCATTTTGGTAAGTCATTAGAAATAATTCGAGTAGAAATTCTCGTCTAACAAACTTCACCAACATCATAAATCGCCTTCTTCAAACCGAAGTTTTTGAAGTCTAACAAACTTGCAGTGGGTATTCAAACAATTACTTCGTAAAACGTTGTTATGCTCGCTTCGCAATTGTTCGTTTGTACATGTTCTCGTATACCATTGGGAGCGGGTTCGTAGATATACAGTGACACGTCACAAATGTATCGCATGCCATTAAACGTTCGAAGCGTCCGCCGCCCGAGGACAATGTTCCCGCCGCCCGCCTTCCGCTCGTAGCGTTTATGTTCAACAGACAGTTGCAAAACATCTTATCGGCTGGGAGCCTTTTCAAATTTGAATGCAAATAAAAAAAGCAAGTTACACAACAAACTCTGTCTCCAGAGGCCTTTGTGAATTGCGAGGCGGAGATATAAAAACGCTGTGTACAATGTTCTCCGCTGGCGCTTTGACAAAGAAGTTGGGTTTTATGCATTTATTTTAAGTCTTTACAACAGCGGATAGCAATTCTCTTTAATTTAACGTCAAGCACAGTTTGTCTTGATGATGAAGGAAACAATTGGCGAGGTCTTTGAGAGCTTTATCACATTGATATCAAACGTTGTCCTCGTCTCTGTGGCTATAACACTTGAAATGCCGAATTGTTCCGTCGGCGTCAGCGAAATCAGGATCCCCTATAACGTTTATTAAGCGTGGGAGTTGGACTGGTTTGAATCCGTTAAACTGGTCCCCATGGAATTTTAACGTACCATCAATCGAGTCAGTAAATCTAAGCGTGATTTAACACAGAGTTAGCCGATTTTGTGCAAATGAAACCGTATTGATTCCTGTTGTTAGAATATTATCAGCAGCAGGAATCAAAACCACATTAAACAACAAATACAGAATACGAGGTGATATTATCGAAAAGCCCATATTGTGTTTTTTTCTTTGAAGAGGATGTTCTCTGATAGATACACTCCTTCTAGGATATCTATGATTTCATGTATTGATTGTGTTTACTATTTACTTGTTGTACATTTCTAATGTGAGATGTTTCATAAATTGACGATAGGTGTGAAACTTACTATCAGTCGAACAGCCTGTGCTATTCGTCATTTCATTTCAGATCAAGATTCTTTATACGATAATTAAAAGTCAGGTACAGGATAGAACGTTAGCTAATTCATAAATTAATTAATTTTATGATTTCTATAAAAAAAAACATGTACTTAAAAGTACCCGGTGAAAGTATCAGGTCTAGCAGCAATCACCGACGAGATGATTTTTAAAGTATCTCAGAGACGGTGAATCATGGAAGCTGCTGCTGCTCTTATCCGCATTCTTTAACGCTTTGTAATATAAAAAATAAATGCGTGTAGAAGATAGAGCAATCAATTACAATTGAAATAGAGTTCAGAGGTATTCGACAATGTTAACTGATCAAATTTTAATGATTTCTCCCTTTCTCACGAAAACTACTGTCACTGTTTAATTTATAACAAATAATCTCAGGTTCATTGAATAGCGTTTTAAAAACGATATACACAAATGTAAATAGGTGTCAACTTTATCAATATTATTTATTACAGCCGACTTCCCGTGCTCATCTCCGAAGAATATTACTTGTTTTCTAAAACCTGTTGTACGACCACAGCATAGACGTATAATTTCACGCCTTCACGGGAACGTTGACCCGTTTGACCAATTGATACTTCACTATTGATTAGTCATTAGAAACATGCTGAGAAGTAACATATTTACCGCTTAGTAAATAGATATTAATGTAGTCCACAATATTATTAAGTTACAAGTAATATAGTATTATTATTATTCGACTAAACTACGAGACTACTGTACGGTGCTAGTTAGAATACAGTATACCACATCTTCGCGCGTCTTTAAATACAAAATGTTAAATCTCCTTGATTCAATCAATTAACTATCCTTTTTTTATTTTTTTTAATTTCTACTTTTCCCTGTTATTATTATCAGTTATTAGTATCAGTAGTATTCCTGTTATTTTTATCTATTTTCAGCCCTGTCTCTTGTACAAAGTCATACCGTGCTATCCTTTAATTTCAATGATAAAGAAAAATCTAAACATTGCTAATTTTAATAAATTTTGTTTGAGAAATCATTGTCATTGAATCAATTCTTATACATCTCGTGAGAAATTTCATTCTCTCATAAATGCCATCATATTTAAATTCTGCAGTAAAAATCTCATAAGTAACTAACCGGTGGAGTTCGGTTGGAAGTTTTCTAAACCGCTTGACCACTCTCATCCTGTAAAACTGCCTATATAGCAGCATTGCTATTTCGGTTATTAACCACAGCATTTTAAGCTAGCGTGTTTCTCCATCTTCATCACCATTGTCACTTAACATCATATGAAATTGAAGTGTTAGCCCACTCATCATTATTATTTGGCAGTTCGCTGATAAAGGTTTCTACAAAGAAACGCCTCTTTGCTATATCCGTTTATATGCATGTAGTTGCTTCCAACAGCCTTGAGCTGATAATCGCTTCTTCTGGTCAGGGTTCTGATATACGTTAAGTCTCCTTTATAAGATACGTTTGCTTTACCGGTATTGTACTAGAATAGATGTGACAAGCATTGCTATAAGGATAAGTTAGACTATATTGGCTACTTTGGTACCTTGGCGGATTCTTTAATTTCGATTCTTAATTAGTTAATTATCGTCAAAGAAATCACCATCATAATCGGTCTAATATATACGAATATGCTTAAGAATGTTACACAAGAACACGAGGAAAGTATTCGTACGGTTAGATTGATCTGTTTTAATACGCAAACAGCGGGCGGTCGGCTGCCGGAATATATACCAATATCGATACGGTAACGAAGTCGTTACTTATAACTGCTACATGTATGTAACGTGTGAGAAAAAGCTCATGCTTCGTTATAAAAGATTGAAGCTAAAATATTATAACAAATTATATAACAACGGCATTACAAACAATTGAGACGGGAGTATTGGCTGCTTTTATTTTAACTGCCTCTTAGCGGCTAACCACTTCTCATGGATGTAATGAAATTGCGATATTTATAATTTACACCACCTTCTTATTGTTAATCTGCAATCATTTCAGCACAGCTATATTCATATCATTTTACAGGAACTGGTATATTGTGGATAACTATGTTCCACTTTATCCCATTTACAAAAGACTTGTTTGTAAATGTAATTAAATTAACAAAACATGAAATTTCAATTAAAAAAATACTTGGTTAACCTTCGGCGTATCGTAAAATGCGGCTAGAGGGGATAGCTCCCGATAAAAGACATAAGGCCTTCTTGTGACCTTTACGACTATACCGCGCTCGTCAACTTGAAAAGACCTTTGTTAATGAAATAAAGTGGTACAGTTATGAATGTTAATTCATAAATACAAAAATAAAGATGTGATACAACATCATTCAACACCAATACGTCACTCAACACCAACATTAGCAACATTCGTCTTCCGGTTGTACTAACAAAAAATACAACGAAAACTAAACAACAGCAACGGGATGTGTTTGTTTGCACAAAATGAGTCTCGCTGTCTTTCGAACGGGTTTTAAAACTTTGTTTAATCCAAAACCAGATCACATCCGGTTGGTTAAAATAAATCTAAATCGAAGTCAAAATTGAATGACCTGAAGATCTTCAATCTTAATACGAAAAACATAGGAGTGCAACAACTTGCAGGTTTGAGTGTTTCAAATAGGACCTAGATAGTTTCAAAAGAAGTCTGTGGGTTACTTATTACTGCTAATTCATTGCTGCAGATTATATCACTTAAACAGAGTAGGATCATAATAATATCAACGATAACTTTGAAAAAGAAAAAAATTTGTATATTATTAAATCCAGATTTGACGTGAGTCGTCGCTAAAAGACGTCGGATGGATCCCTTGTAATGAAATTTCCTTGTCCCCGTACAACAAACATTCAATCACTGCCCCCCACGTGCCAACAATCAACCTGTATTCAGTCCAAAGAATGTTAGCAAACGGCGCCTGGCCCCAAGTCGAGTGGAATTGGGCATAACTGAATTAATCAAAGCCGATTGGGTTAATCAAATATTTGGGATAAATTCGTGTCCGCTTACATAAACGATCCTCCCGTCCGAGTGGACTAGAAAAGATTTCTTATTTTCTTTCTTTTATAATTCTAATGATGCTGTTTTACTAAATCATTGTTCCTTAATAAAAAAAATTGAAAGGGAGAAAACTTGAACTGAAATTATTAAAATGACGAATTTGCAAGATTAATTTTGCATGTAGGTAAATTATGTTCTATTACTCTACGTTTTTTGATGGTAGGTCTCTGTTGCTGAAGACCATTCAAGTTAGTAAGACCACAGTGTTTCTACCGCCTAATAGTAAATGAAATTACTGGGGTAATAAGACTTAGTATTATGTATCTAAAGCGGCGATCACATTATTATCATCTTAGCGCCACATTGTTATGAGCTGATGTATTACCATCATTGAAAATAATGCAAGTCACCTCGCTTTGCTTTTCATAAAATCTATTTTGTTGATATTAAGTATCAACTTAATGTCCTCACTTTAAAATAATATAATTTTGTAATTTATATGTATTATACGTACCGCAAAATAGTAGTGTGCAAACATTACTGTGTTCCGGTTTGAAGGGCGCTGTAGCTAGTGTAATTACTGGGGTAACGAGACTTAACACCTTATGTCTTACAACGAGCGCAATATGGTGCAGTGTGTACCATCTTAACTAGCATCGCGTTGTCATGGGCAAGCGTATCACTTACCATCAGGTGAACGTCTTGCTCGTCTCGTCGCATAGTAGTATAAAAAAAAAATACGTACATTTTGGTTAAGTGAAAACGAGAATGTTTTATCAAAAGATCAAACACGGTTTGTCACATCGCAAACTCGGAAAGCGGTCATGCTGCCAACTGTAAAAAGGCCAGTCGGTTACATCCGTTCCCAGAAGGATTGAGCGCGGTAAAAAAAACAGCGGAAGTTAAAAAAAATAGTCTCCCATATACGAACGGCGTGTTTGGTGAAGCCATGCCCCCAAATGCAAACGATCTACAATATAAAAGTTAAAATATTCAAACTTGAATCTTATCACATATTTATAACGCAATCGTAGATATTTATTTTTTAAGTAAAAAAATCTAGTTTTGTGTTTTTCAACTATAACTTATAATAGCCTAAACTGGATTAGTAACAATGTAACTTAACTTTTTTGTACTAATACTAGTATAGACGGATTGAAACAATATACTATGAAGATTTCTTATTTATATTACCAGTAATTTAATTGCGTTAGAAACATCCTGATAAAACAATTCATGATCAGGTCTGATGATGTTGAACATAGTTTCAAAGAGGAGCAGACATAAGTCTGTAGAAAGCTGACTAACATAAGACAAGTCCAGGCATAGCTAAAACGTGGGTACTACAGCAATTACCTCTAATCAGGTCTAAGTTCAGCAGTGGACTTGAACATAACAAAAATATGTATAATACGTATTATAAAAAAAGAACTAAGATGTATGTAGTTTAAAGATTTTTCTAGACTAGTGTTTTACCATATACAGGAGTTCAACCTAATTCTCGTACGGTCCTGTTCTAGGTTTACTTCTTTCCTTCTACCCGGAACAATCAAGTTGCTCAATGAGCCACCTCCACCTCCTACCTCCACTAGTCGGATCTTACCACCAGATTTGTTAATAGATACTTGTGAATATTAAAATTGAAAAAAAGAAGAGATCCCTTTGGACTGGTGGATCACCAGGTGGTAGGTTGTCTGTTGCCGGAGACCGTCTGGGTGGGTACCACCGCAGCTCCTATTTCAACCGCTAAATAGTAGTGTGCAAACATTACTGTGTTCCGGTTTGAAGGGCGCTGTAGCTAGTGTAATTACTGGGGTAACGAGACTTAACACCTTATGTCTTACAACGAGCGCAATGTGGTGCAGTATGTACCATCTTAACTAGCATCGCGTTGTCATGGGCAAGCGTATCACTTACCATCAGGTGAACGTCTTGCTCGTCTCGTCGCATAGTAGTATATAAAAAAAATACGTACATTTTGGTTAAGTGAAAACGAGAATGTTTTATCAAAAGATCAAACACGGTTTGTCACATCGCAAACTCGGAAAGCGGTCATGCTGCCAACTGTAAAAAGGCCAGTCGGTTACATCCGTTCCCAGAAGGATTGAGCGCGGTAAAAAAAAACAGCGGAAGTTAAAAAAAATAGTCTCCCATATACGAACGGCGTGTTTGGTGAAGCCATGCCCCCAAATGCAAACGATGTACAATATAAAAGTTAAAATATTCAAACTTGAATCTTCTCACATATTTATAACGCATTCGTAGATATTTATTTTTTAAGTAAAAAAATCTAGTCTTGTGTTTTTTCAACTATAACTTACAATAGCCTAAACTGTATTAGTAACAATGTAACTTAACTTTTTTGTACTAATCCTAGTGTAGACGGATTGAAACAATATACTATGAAGATTTCTTATCTATATTACCAGTAATTTAATTGCGTTAGAAACATCCTTATAGAACAGTTCACGATTAGGTCTGATGATGTTAAACCTAATTTCATAGTGGAGCAGATAAATTTGTAAAAAGCTGACTAACATAAAACAAGTCCAGGAATAGCTAAAACGTGGGTACTACAGCAATTACCTCTAATCAGGTCTAAGTTCAGCATTGGACTTGAACATAACAAAATTATGTATAATATGTATTATATAAAAAGAACTAAGATCTATATAGTTTAAAGATTTTTCTAGGCTAGTGTTTTACCATCTACAGGAGTTCAACCTAATTCTCGTACGGTCCTGTTCTAGGTTTACTTCTTTCCTTCTACCCAGAACAATCAAGTTGCTCAATGAGCCACCTCCACCTCCTACCTCCACTAGTCGGATCTTACCACCAGATTTGTTAATAGACACTTTTGAATATTAAAATTGAAAAAAAAGAAGAAAATCTTTTGAACTGGTGGATCACCAGGTGGTAGGTCTCTGTTGCCGGAGACCGTCTGGATGGGTACCACCGCAGCTCCTATTTCAACCGACAAATAGTAGTGTGCAAACATTACTGTGTTCCGGTTTGAAGGGCGCTGTAGCTAGTGTAATTACTGGGGTAACGAGACTTAACACCTTATGTCTCAAGGCGACGAGCGCAATGTGGTGCAGTGTGTACCATCTTAACTAGCACCACGTTGTCATGGGCAAGCGTATCACTTACCATCAGGTGAACGTCTTGCTTGTCTCGTCGCATAGTAGTATAAAAAAAATAATGTTCAGTGATGGTAATACATCAGCTCATAACAATGTGGCACTAAGATGATAAACACTGCATCGCATGGTGATCGTCGCTTTAGATACAAGTTCTTAAGCCTTATTACCCCCGTACTAGATAGTAGGAATAGTCGCTGGAGTATTGTCTATTTAGACAGGATGAAACATCCACATCCACCAAAAACTGCTTATTTCAATAGCGACAATACTAACGTAAATGCTTACTTAAACTTTCATAATATACAATACTTTTATAGCTTCTTAAGTGTAAATCAAGTTAAGCTAGTGGTATTCAGGTTTTAAAGAATTTGCTTCGTTTCCGAGCGACCAATGATCATAATTTAAATATAGATACATTAAACAACGCGACTTGATCAAAAAAACACTACTCTTATACTTATACAGTTAAAGTGCTTTTTCGTGTGGATTTGATAAATCTTTCATGCAACTGAATTTAGAAAGGGACACGACTGGGGAAAATTGGGGACGAAGTAACGCAACGTCTGCGGTTTCAGTTCAAAATATTCGCTGGTTAAAGTTTTAGTTCGTGTAGTACAAACATCTGTTCGTTTTGTCTCTGTAAGATATCTTTTATTCGTTCGTCTTTTCACCTTTTATGTATTTACTTTTTTCTATATTATAAAGTATCTATTTGTTGTAGCTTATATGCAAATTCCTAATTTCATTTGTAATTGATGTTATTCAACTTTAATATCGTGTGGCACCGGAATCGAACAAGGGACATCCGTGTTAGCCAAAGTGTTAGCCACTGTATTACCGAAGCATTTTACAGTCGACCCGTGTAAGATCATTTGAGGAGTTTTCAAAACCATTTCTAGAAAGAAAATGTAAAAAAATAACAAATTTGTTATAAATTTAAAAGTATGAATTATCGAATTACATTGTAGTTTAAATGAATTAACATTTCAACAACAGCTAAAAAAAATTAGTTTGCTGTTAACCATTTTTTTTTTTAAACTCTAAAGCCTTTAGATTACTGTTTAAACAATTTCATGATAGTATAAAAATATTTAGTAGTTTCTTGGATACTATCAATAAGCTGCAACTATAATATAGATCTAGTTTTGATGGCTCACAGTGCTTGTAGTCTTTCTCCTATTTCGTTAACTACAACGCCCTTCAAACCGGAACAACTGTAACTTCAACTCCACGGTACAAATAGAAGCTGGAGCGGTTCCTATCTAAACTGTGAGTCGACTTCCGATACTAAAAATAAGCATCGACAAACTTCCTAAACTTTTAAAGATAAGTTGTATACCAATCCTTAAGTGAGTCAGACAACTAACGAGGGGTAAGTTAAAAATAAAACCGTAGTCTCAATATTTAAAGTTCAGTTCGTTTGGATCGTTCATCTCGCTAAGACTTCTTATGGATTCTCTAAAAATTATTTAAGATCCGTTTTACTGTGAACTTTTTATACTGTGCACTCTTTTATAGTTAAGAAGTTCAAATCGTAAGTTACTTATTTAATACCTCTTTATATTTAACTTAACTCTGCATTTAGGTATGGAGAAAGATCACGTATGTTTTGTGTATTTCTTACTAATTGTTTATATTTCATTCACGATAAATATGAATTTTGAAGTAATATTAAATATTAGCTTTATAACTTAAAAACTACAATATTATCTATTTAGATTAATAAAGTTTGAACGGGTAAAATCTATTTCCTGAACAGTATTTATGAAAATCGATCACTGTGTATAATTTTCTGTTAACGCTTTGCGAACTTTGTTTACTTAAAAACATAATGATATTACAATAGTACTTAAACATAGCTTACATACATGTAAAGTCTTCTCATAACAACATTGTGTACATTGTACTCGTCGCCTTAAGATAAAAGATGTTTAGTCTCGTTACCCCAGTAATTTCACTAGATATAACGCAGTTCATATCGAAACACAGTAATGTTTTCATACTGTATAGCGGTAAAAATAGAAGATGCGGTGGTACCTAGGCAGTCTCCGATAATAAGTTTACTATAAGTAATTTTTGAAGCCGTGATAGCCTAGTGGTTTGAACTCCCGCCTTTCACTCCGGAGGTACCGGGTTCGAATCCGGCCTGTACCAATGAATTTTTCAATTTATGTGCAGTTAGTATAACACCAACTAAAATCATGTGCTTTGATGGTGAAGGAAAACATCGTGAGGAAACTTATATATCTATGTCATGAGCATCCGTGCTCGCAGTAGTATGTGAAATGGAGAAGGCAATTGCAACACCACTCCATTACAACTGACAAGTAAGTCGTGTGTTTCATTACACATGATGCCCACGACCCTCAGTCACGACGAAATAATACTTAGAAGAATAATTTTTGGGTATTATTTACTGCGTAGTAGTTAACTTAGTCGTTAGCTATCATTACAGTCCGTTATGTTAGGACTTTATAACTTCGAAGATTTTTAACAAGTTATATAATAAAACTAAGATATGAGAAAAATAACAATCCCAGCCTCTATTTACGCTTGGTAGTTGGAAGTTTGTAAAGACACTCGCGCAAAGGCCCGACTAAACAATTGTTAACTTAGTCCATTTTTAGTACACATCTAAGTTATTTTATTTAAAAGTTAATTCCTTTTAGTCTCTTTCACCTGATTGCATCAGTGTTAAGCTGATTTAAATACTCCGTAATGCTTATAACTTTTAAACTGGAAGAGCTACATGGATGCACTAATGATAACATGAAGTAGAAGATAAGGAGACGAGGAGTCCGAAATAAAAAGTCTATAGCTCTTCCGGTTAAGGAGATATAAAAGTTTAAATTTAGTACTGATGCCTTCCTCAGTACTAAATGTAAACTTTTACTACAAGCAGGAGACAAGCAAAAAAAGGAAAATTCATACTCATGAGTATTGTGACTAAAGCATTAAAATTAGCATCTAGGCCATTCCAACACATTCTAATCCTATAAGGTAATAGAGACCTGGATAATAAGACAACGCTTGTCGTATTTCCGGTTTGTACGTAAAACGTACTTATTTAAAACCAGTATAGGACGTTAAAGTCATCAAATGGTAGTCTCGCACTGATATTCAGTTTTGATGATCTGGTGAAGGTCGCAAGAACTTGTTGGGTAAGGGCACGACCCCAACAGGTGCGTAGATCATATGATCAACAGTCTGTCTATCGACTGATAATATGAAAACATTCACCATCCTTTTCACTCATTCATCGTTACTTTAGTGAGGATGCAGTGACTTTATAAACCATTTTTTTTAAATGTTTAGTAATTATCCTTCAACACCAATGGATTTCTAAGTACGTAGAACGACATTCAATAATATAATTCAATCGCGGTCTTTACGTCTCGTAGTTTCTAGAACCAACTCGCTCTCCAATTACTGGGGGGTTAACCAATTAACCTTAATTTAAATTAAGTTCATTATTCGTACTTGTTTCCCATTTAACTTAATCCCACAAAATTTTATGTTTGCTTATAAAAAACTTTCTCCTGCTATATTTATTAAAGAAGTGACCGTTCTGATGTATTTTTATAGTATTTTTTTTCTCTTGTGCAAATAATCTACTAGATTCTTTTCTTATTTGAGAAGATACCACTGTGTGTTATATCGTTAATATGGAATAGTTAAGTAAACGGTGTTAACTTGGTGCAGTAACAAAGTTATTATTGTATTTTTTTTAATTGACATATTTCTTATTCAAACTTATATATAAAGCGTTTTCTTTAAAAAAAAGAAATCCCTTACACATGTTTATTATTTTTTTCCTCTTTAATATATTATAATATATTAATAGTAACTCACAATTTTAAGGGATGATAAGTGTTAATAAGATTACCGATGATCTAGTTCTCATCTAGAATATTTTGTGTACACACCACTATTCAAGTATGCGCGGAATCTAACCTAGGATTTATGTGTTAAAGAACAAGCAATTCGCGAAGGTAGTTAAGCTTATTGTAAATCATTAATGTTGGAGTTTATAATAATCAGCAACACTTGTCACATTTGAAGTGACAAGTGTTGCTGATTATTTGAAAGGTAACAGACGAATGTTTGCGATGGAAAATGGGACTTCGATGATAGACACGGACAGTGAACCATCTGTAGTATTATGTCAACATAGGGAACATTATAAAGTGCAGTGTAGTGGGAAATATACAATTAAACAATAGCCCCTTACCCCCAGAGAACAACCACCATCCAACAATTAATATCTGTTTAAGAGTTGTTATTTGTTAAAAAATGTTTTCCATCTCATTCTTATCTATGATTGTTCTTAGTTTTAGATGGAGATAACTAAAGATGTGATCTTATCTACAATGGATATGGAAACTAAATATAAGTTTTTTTTTGTTCCAGAGGACCTCACCACGCCGTCGACGCTCCATGTGAAATAAATCAAGCAGCGCCTTCGATTTATCATTGAACTAAAAGGCTCAACCAAAAATAAACATGGCGCTTAAATTCAACGCGCCCACAACCAGAATAGAACTGATCACGCTCTCCTCGAGCAGGGGGAGCTGAGCTTCCGCTCCATAATGTGATATAACGAAAATAGATCGGATATCCATATGCTGGTGCCGTGCAACGGGAACCCTGTGTAGTAGCCGAGTGACGGGACAGTGATGTCAAACTATAAGAGCCGCTTCCGAGTCACCAGTAGGTGTGCTCAGCCCCTGTTCCTACTCTTACGGACCCGTATAATGTGTTTTGTGGTGTTGTTGACATTGTTCGGTGTGTGCAGTGGTTACGTTGAACAGAAGTTCGCTATGGAGCCTCAGGATCAGGTGAACTTAGTTTACTCTGTACTAGATCTAAGTGTCCATCAGAGAAGCGAAAGTTTCTCGCAGCTCGTTACATACTTAAAGCTTAAAGTCGGGCTAAGTGACGTTCCCTCGTATAAACCTATGATTTTTAATGTCTGATGATTATAATAATTCGCGTATGTGAAACGCAAGCTTAAACACTTAAAGCATGGTGTTTATTTAAGTAAAATTGATAATGTAATTTTAATACTATTTCTAAGTTTGATCGTAGTTCACTTCATTGGTTTAGAATAAGGCTTTTGCGGATTTTACGAATATACTACTGTATGTATCAAGAATGTATCTTAGTTTTAGTATTTACTTCATATTCATAATTAATTAAGCCGCCAATTTGAAGGTCGATAATGAATACGCTTTTAAAAGTTAAGCCTCATTTTTGTGCCTTTGGAAAAGCTTTCGGAAGAAAAAGAATTAGTTACAAAAATTAACTTTCTCTTTCTTTTGTTCTATTATGAATCAAATTGGGGGAGTAATTTGAAAACTTGAAAGTAGTTAACAAGTAGTCAAAATTATTTAAACAGGGATTTGAATGGATAAGTTGTAAAGTAACTTATCAATAGGCTATTCCAAGTATATTAAACTACTAAGCAAACGTCTGGCTGAAGTAGTTAAAAGTTGCGTAATGCTAAATACCAAGTTTAAAAGATTTCGTAAGAATGAACTTAAATTTGAGTTTCTGTGAAGCCAACCTGAGGGACCTGAAAAACGTATTCTATGGCAATATAACAACAGTAGTAAACTATGTTTTATATATTAAGTTAATATCTCTCTCTACAGCTGGAGTACATTTTTATCTAATGGATTTATACTTGACTTCAATTTCACTTAGTGTTAAGTGACAGTGTGAATGTGTCTCTCATATGTTGACAGCCAGAACACAACGATGCTATATAACATATGGATCCAGGAATTGAACGGTTTCTGGGATCTTATTTGACCTTATGAAATTCTAGACAGCTGTCGCTGGTTCGAGGGTGACACTGCCGTGTCGGGTGGAGAATAAAGTTGGTCAACTTCAGTGGACGAAGGATGATTTCGGTTTAGGTCTCCACAGGGACCTCAGCGGGTATGATCGCTACAAAATGATAGGGAGTGATGAAGAGGGTATGTTTAGTTATATACTTATTTTTTTCTATTCTACGAGGTGATGAGACGAGCGAGACGTTCACCTGATGGTAAGTGATACGCTTGCCCATGACAACGTTGTGCTAGTTAAGATGGTACACACTGCACCACATTGCGCTCGTCGCCTTGAGACATAAGGTGTTAAGTCTCGTTGCCCCAGTAATTTCACTAGCTTACAGCTCCCTTCAAACCGGAACACAGTAATGTTTGTACACTACTGTTTGGCGGTTGAAATAGGAGCTGTGGTGGTACCTAGACGGTCTCCGGCAACAGAGACCTAACACCAGTGAAATAAACTCCATATATTGACTAAACTACTTAATATTTGTACTTAGAATAACCTCATATACTAAAACATTTTTTTGTTTTCTATATACGATCACAACAAATGGGAATCGAATCGCGGACTCAAGTCAAAGGCCTTTATTTGGGAAAACATTCTAGAAATTATTTTTCATAAAACTAAACGATGGTATAAAAAAAATAGTAAGTTGCGCATACACAACATTCATTACTTCGTGTTTGCCCGACTTAAGACATATGAATTTGTGCTTCATATCTCCAATAATGATTTGGAGTTAGTAATAGGCCTTTACTGCAGTAATAACCACTACATAACTGGTAATAAGATTCGAATCTCTAAGATGTTTTACGATTTGCAGGGGACTACTCGCTGGACATAAGGGATGTGGCGTTGGAAGATGACGCGAAGTATCAATGCCAAGTCAGCTCAGGACTTAGAGGTACGTTACCTTGTAAACAGTCGTCTTCATTTTTTTAATTTATCAACTTCATTTAGTCGGCTTAACCTATAAGGTAGGCTTCTCATAAACGTTGTCCTGTATTAAAAAAAACATAAAGCATACAATAATCGTCTCCGAGGCGCAGAGCTTAAGCGCCGCTTTAACACTGAGGTCCTTGGTTCGATTCCGTAGCCAAATGTAGCTATATTAAATCTACTTCTATAAAAGCATTGATGTGTTTCCGCTTACAACATACAAAGAGGTACCCCCTTGCTATTCACTTAACACTTTCACTTATAGTAAATTCATAATAACTTTATAGTGCGTTACTTTATAATATCTTTAGCATGTAGCTTTCAAAGGAAATAACCTAACTTATTTACTTAAAAATTAACACGTATCAAGATTATTTATGGTCTTTACCAAAGATAATGTCATACAGTTTAAACTTCATCTACACTCCCGGACACATCTATCGGCCCACCTAGTGTTTAAAAGTTTTAACGGTACCTAGCTAAAAATAAATGTTAGGTAGAGCAATAAGTTTTAATGCAGTTTTAAAGCTGATTTTTTGGTCAACCTTTATGTATGTTTGTTTTTTAATTTTGAATTCAGGATTATGAAAAAAAAGCGAAAATTCGAGCCTGTTCATTGTTTCCAACGATCCAGGAATGGAGAAAACTTTTTTATTTGGCACAAGTTGGATTTTTTTTTATGATGTTTCTGATTATTGGTTCCATAAAAAGGCAAATCTAAACTTAGATCAGTTTTGACCAAAAAATATGGATACTCTGACTGAAATTGTCGCCCAAGCTGTAAAACTTCTGCCGGCCAAATCAATGCGAAATTACAAAAAAAATTTAAAAAAAAAAAAAAAAAAAAAAAAAAAAAAAAAAAAAAAAAAAAAAAAAAAAAAAAAAAAAAAAAAAAAAAAAAAAAAAAAAAAAAAAAAAAAAAAAAAAAAAAAAAAAAAAAAAAAAAAAAAAAAAAAAAAAAAAAAAAAAAAAAAAAAAAAAAAAAAAAAAAAAAAAAAAAAAAAAAAAAAAAAAAAAAAAAAAAAAAAAAAAAAAAAAAAAAAAAAAAAAAAAAAAAAAAAAAAAAAAAAAAAAAAAAAAAAAAAAAAAAAAAAAAAAAAAAAAAAAAAAAAAAAAAAAAAAAAAAAAAAAAAAAAAAAAAAAAAAAAAAAAAAAAAAAAAAAAAAAAAAAAAAAAAAAAAAAAAAAAAAAAAAAAAAAAAAAAAAAAAAAAAAAAAAAAAAAAAAAAAAAAAAAAAAAAAAAAAAAAAAAAAAAAAAAAAAAAAAAAAAAAAAAAAAAAAAAAAAAAAAAAAAAAAAAAAAAAAAAAAAAAAAAAAAAAAAAAAAAAAAACGGCGCTAAATCGATTGGATGAGAGGGATTCATTTGATGAATTGTTTTCAGCTTCATTGTAAACGATATTGTTCGGGTACTGTAATACCAATTAGTGAGTTTCTTTCTTTTAAGAACTTCAACAAATTATAGCCTAATCATTAACAAAAACATTTTTGATTTACACTTTTCGATCGTAACTGTGTGATAGGTTAGAATATACACATCATCAATGTTTACGATTAGACTAAATTCGGAATTATTACAGTGAAAGCAATTTTCAATGTTACCGACTATACTGTGCTCGCTTCAACGATGTAGCTAGGAAAATTACTAGGGTTAAGAGACTTAATATACAGTGTCTCAAAAGCGATGATCACAATGTAGTGCAGTGTATATCATCTTAACTAGCACCACGTTGTCAGGGGCAAGCGTATCACTTACCACCAGGTGAACGTCTTGCTCGTCTCGTCGCAAAGTAGTATAAAAAAAAATGTATTTACCATGGTAACTATCGCCACAATGGCGACACGTATTACTTACCATCAGTAGAACGTCTAAGTATATTCCATCAACATTAAGCTTTGATTCGGTTGTAAATTCTATCCCACTAATGAACTTAGAAAGCCTAGAGACAATGAACTTTAATTAGTAGTATATAATAACTGTCGATATATTCTTGAGTGTATAAAAAAAAGTTTTAGTATTATTCAATTATTTATTTCAACATCTCGTAGACAGAAGTAAGGTATTTATGTCTTAGTGAATATTTAGCTGAGAGGTTTGTAGGAAGCTTTTGTCCAGCAGTGAACGTCTACTGGCTGATGATGATATAGACCTTTACAATATATACTTCCGGGCACATCTATCGGCCCACCACCCAGTGTTTAAAGTTTCGACGGTGTCTAGTTAAAAATAAATGTTAGATGGAGCAATAAGTTTTAATGCAGTTTTGAAGCAGATTTATTGGTCAACACCTATGTACATTTTTTTTTATTTTTTTTTTGTAATTTCGAATTGATTTGGCTGGCAGAAGTTTTACAACTTGGACGACAATTTCAGGTCAAAAAAAATCCAACTTGTGCGAAATAAAAAAGTTTTCTCCATTCTTGGGTCGTTGAAAACAATGAACAGTCTCGAGTTTTCGTTTTTATTTTTTCATAATCCTGAATTCAAAATAAAAAAAAACACGTAAGGGTTGACCAAAAAATCAGCTTTAAAACTGCATTAAAACATATTGCTCCACCTTACATTAGGCACCGTTAAAACTTTTAAACATTAGGTGGGCCGATAGATGTGTCCGGGAGTGTATATACATAGTCTGTTTTCTTGCGCAAGTTGGTGAAGTTGTATTTGTTTTAATAAATTGAAAATCCTACAGCGCGTTTCCTTTATGCTGTCATTTATTTGGTTCGCTTTCCCGTTTTAGTCGGATTTCTCTTTGCATCCGCCATGTTAGTAATGGAACTTGCCTTCGGCCGCGTCGTAATTTGCTTTTAATATTTCCGTCTACCCCTTTATTTTTCCCCATTTTGCAAAGTGTTTTGCGTACCTTTATTTGCATCTGCGATTAGCCTTATTGAAATATTCCCTTTTTCTGTTTCGCCGTTTTCGTATTTCAATTACGCCTTTTTGTTCGTTCCCTATCGAAGTTTATGTTTAATTGAAACGCCTTGGTCGGTTAATGAATAAACATTAGAAAAATGAAAACAATGAAATCATTTTTCTTTTATTTCGTTACAATGTTCGCTTTCATCGAATTTTTGGAGATAAGCAATTGTTTTTCTTCTTAAAAATTCTATAGTCGAATAGTTACTATGTATACGTTTATAATACAATGTATTTGCTATTGATTATTTGAAATCTTGAATTTTTTTAACTATAACAAATTCCACACTACACAATACTTCAGAAATAAACTTATTTTTTCACTTATTCATATATAGATTTTCTCAGGAAAGATCTTCACCTGTAACTAACCCCAAAAGTTTTAAAAACATTTTTGTATATGTAATTTACATTTCTTCTTCTAAGTCGTATTTCCTCATGACTGAGGGTCGTGGTCATCATGTTTTTATTGAAACACAGGACGACTCTCTTGGCAGTTATAATGGAGTGGTGTTGCCATTGCCTTCTCCATTTCACATACTAGTCTGACCACGGATGGTCATGACATAGATATGCAGGTTTCCTCACGATGTTTTCCTTCACCGTCAAAGCACGTGATATTAGTTGGTGTTTTATGCTAACTGCACATAAATTGAAAAATTCATTGGTGCAGGCCGGATTCGAACCCGGTACCTTCGCATTGGAAGGCCGGCGTTCAAACCACTAGGCTATCACGGTTATCACTAGGCTATCACGGTAATTTACATTAGTTACTAAATTATTGTTATAAATATATGGTATAACTTTTTATTTAGTTAGATGGCGTTACTCTTATTTTAAGTCTCTCTGAAAATCTGGGTCTTGACAGGCTACAACCTAAGTGGGATCCTTTTCATTATTATAAATCTATAAGCCATTTTTAATCATTTTTGTTGGAATACATTTAATTATTATGTAATTGTACTTTTATTCATGTGGGATTAACGCGCCAAAAGAAACACCTATGACGTAACTGTTAATATTTTATTCCTTAAAAACATCATTAAATCGTTTATACTTCTAAAACACAAATCTTTAACTTATTCTCTTCATACGTTCGTCTTTTCTCTCTGACAGCTTTTTTGACATTCCTCTATTTCTTCCTTTTTATTTACCAAAAAGGTCTTCCATCCGACATATATTTATCACATAATACCCAAAAGCAGGCTAGAAGAAAATGCCAACATGATTCAAACAATGAAGCTATAATACATCTCTTTGAACTCTTTGTATCAACAATAATTTAATATTACCAAAGAAATGGAGTTAAACAAAAAAAAAACTAACTTTGCTCTAATTAATAATATCAAAGCAGCATTATAAAACAAAAGCTGAATAGTCAGTAAGAACCCCTCTCATTCAAGATAAGTGTTCAGAAAGCGGCTGCGAAATAGAAAGTGAATTAATCAAAAGATTTCTCATTTGTTCACAAAGGCTTATGTAAATTAATTTCTCTTAAACCTTTCCTTAAACATCTGAATGGCGAAAACTTCCAGACAAAATTGCTGAATATGGACTCACCAATTAAGCAATACAGCGGAACAATGACACAGCGAACAATCGAACAGAATAAAATATTCTATATAAACAGTCCACTTAATATTCCCACTACTGGGCCTGTAATATCGAAATTCAACCGCTATTAGAATGTACTGAAAAGCTTTTATTCTTGAAAGATGTATGTTTTTTCATAATGTTTTTCTTCACCATATTCTTTTAGTTTGACTACAAACTAAAACTTTGTACTCTACTAAAAACTTTCCTTATTAGATCTTCTTTTTTTTTATACTACTATGCGACGAGACGAGCAAGACGTTCACCTGATGGTAAGTGATACGCTTGCCCATGACAACGCGGTGCTAGTTAAGATGGTATACACTGCACCACATTGCGCTCGTCGTAAGACATAAGGTGTTAAGTCTCGTTACCCCAGTAATTACACTAGCTACAGCGCCCTTCAAACCGGAACACAGTAATGTTTGCACACTACTTATTGGCGGTTGAAATAGGAGCTGCGGTGGTACCCATCCAGACGGTCCTGTTTAGAACTAACCAAAAAATTCAAGATTTTAATATATTAAAAAGGCGATGTAATGGAATGTAGCCGAAGTATTTCTAAACTATATCACAGTTAAAGATATGTGTTAAATACACTACACACCTCTTTTCCCATTAGTATTAATTTAATAAGGTATCAGTTAGTACTGTTGGATATTTTAAAATGTTGTTCAGTTTGTAACAGTTTATCAAGTTAACTGGGCGAAGTTATCGGCTTCGTGAACTCGATCAGAACTTAATGATAAGAGCCCTGTGCCCCGGCTGCCTTCGGAGATAATTGGATGCTTCCGTTTATGTTAAGCTCTTATCTTTCTAATATTTCCAGCACAATGGAAAATCCGATAAAGCACCAGTTAGTGTAAGCAGCATTCATAATTTTCTATATCTACTTATTAAAAAGTATTTTTTTTTATACTACTTTGCGACGAGACGAGCAAGACGTTCACCTGATGGTAAGTGATACGCTTGCCCATGACAACGCGGTGCTAGTTAAGATGGTACACACTGCACCACATTGCGCTCGTCGCATTGAGACATAAGGTGTTAAGTCTCGTTATCCCAGTAATTACACTATCACTGGTATATTCATAAAATATAATAATATAAACAATTAATTGGTGGTAGGTGTCTGTTGCCGGAGACAGTTTAGCTACCACCGCAGCTCTTATTCCTGCCAAACAGTAGTATGCAAACTTTACTGTGTTACACTTTTAAGGGTGTTGAAGCTAATGAAACTACTATGGTAACAAGAAGAGAGAAGAACAAGACCTAACATTTTATGTATAAAGGCGACGAGCGCAATGTGGTGCAGAGTCCATCTTAAATAGTGTCCACGTTGTTATGCAAGACAACCCTGAAGTTCAGAAACACGACTATCGCCAATTTGGCGCTAGTTATGATGATAAACTCTAAATATTGCGCTCGTTGCCTTGAATACAAGATCTTAGGTCTCATTACCTTTTTTTTTAATAATACTATGCGACGAGACGAGCAAGACGTTCACCTGGTGGTAAGTGATACGCTTGCCCATGACAATGCGGTGCTAGTTAAATGGCACTGCACCACATTGCGCTCGTCGCCTTATGACATAAGGTGTTAAGTCTCGTTACCTCAGTAAATTTACTAACTACAATAACCTTCAAACCGGAACACAGTATTGTTTGCACACTACTCGTTACCTAGACGGTCTCCAGCAATAGAACAAACACAGTTAAAGCAGTGTATCGATAAAATTTTTACTGAGTGGTACATTTTTGAACAAAACTCGAACTGCTCTAAATTCTGAAACAGAATTTCCAATCCCGAAGTTACAGGAACATGACAAAAAAAATCGTGTTCGAAAACTTTTCTTGCTCTACTAAAGTGTAGCTTCGGTCGTTGAAAGCACATTTTCGTAAAAATATTTTAGATTGTCGTTTTTCTAACTTTTCTTATGCTATGTGATGGTTAAAATATTTCTGCAACACCGCATGAGACATGTGAACACAGTAATGTTTTAGATTACTATTTGACGGTGTCCGACAGTAAAAATAGTGTCTATCTAAAAAGTATCTAAAGGCAAGTTCAAGTATTAGCTGAATTTAACTTAACAATAAACTGTAGTGAATAATTATGATAATTTGAAAACTTTTTCTTCGTTTTTTTGAAATACCTGTCATATATTTTTAAGTGCAGGTAAACCGATTATTGTCTGTTATATCTAAAACTACTTTAAATCACCTTTAAAGAAATGTAATCCTATGAAACAGTTGTAGCAAATTTTAATAAAAATTTTGGGTTACGATCATCATCTTTTAAGTGTTTTTTTTTATAATATCTTTAACTTAACCTTTTCATACTGCTCATGTCGATAGAACGCAGCAATGCTGTCTTCGTTGGAGATTTATATTATGAGTACGAAAGCTAAATGTTTCGGTGAAACCATAACGATATCTTAAATTTAATAAGTTTAGCAGAAGAATCGAACCTGCAACCTCTGGTTAGATATTACACCAAGCAGTATGTGGTCTTGGTGATAGATTAGAATATACCCATCGCTAATCTAATAAACTGATATAGTCAATATACATTCCTTACTATACATTAGCAGAAGAAATCAATCGACAAAAATGTTGATTATGATTATTATGAAACAAAAAAAGAAAATATCTATGTAACCGCGAATCGTATTCAACTTTCAAAGTTTCAATGGTAAAAATAAAATAATACAAACGAAACAAAAACTGCGAATGAATATTCAGCTGAAACGAACTAAAAAAAAAAACTCTTTGTACAGGGGAACCTGCAATTAGGTCCCGATACGCCCGGCTCACGGTCCTCGTTCCACCGGAACCGCCAAGAATACTCCAGGGGAACTTCTGCTCTGTGTCCGAAGACATTGTGGTCAAGTTAGAGTGCGTCTCCACCGGAGGCAAGCCGGCAGCGGAGGTAAGGATTATTTTATTTCTTCTTCTACAGTCAACAACAGATTTTGTTTTAGATCAAAAAGTACAATATCACCGCTGTGTGAATAATTATTTACAAAGCCTTTTTTTTTGGATATTGCAATAACGAAGAAGTAAACAGAACTGTATACAGTTTAGTCTGTTATATCTCTGAGCTTGCCAATATTTTTTCGTTACCTTAATAAAACTTTTCATTTATGAATACCGCCTTCTCTGATAATTCCATACATACCCATAAAAATGTATCTCGTTTCTCTTAAGGTCTATTGTCAATCTTAACTTTGAGACTTACTCCCCTCTCTCTCTCTCTTTGTTGGTCCAGCACCTCAGTAACTTATTAGTTATTAAGTTAATGTTAAACTACATATATATGTACGGGTTGCCCCTTTTTCTCGACATGTGTCGGTATAACAATGCACATTCCGTCCTGAAACTTCAGAAAAAGAATGGCACTCCCCAATACTATCATTATGTATATGTATATATATATTATACAAATACTTACTGTATTACCTATTATAAATATTTACATGTACTATTTATACTTCCTAATTAAACAGATGGACTAAAATATTATTGGTTACTGGTATTATATACATTATCTCCAAGAACCTTGCTCATTATTGTTGATGAATGTATAGCTGCCTGCTTCTGTAGAATGTTAATATTTATTGTTTATATGTTAAACTACATGTTATATACATACTTTATAATAATGTTTATATAAGTTAACTACTTTGACTTCTCTGTATTTCCGCCTTCACCAAATTTTCACATACTACGGACCCTGCGTTTACTAAAATACTCAACTGTCAACTCAAAACATTATGTAGTTTACAAAAAAAAAATACTATCTTGTTTAGGGGATCCCCTAAGAGTAAAAGTTTTATGCCCCTCATCATCTTAAGCAATTAATACTCTATAAGAAATGAAAATATTACCAAAAATTACCAACCTGTATAAAGTTATGAATGATCAAACATAAAGAGTGATATGTATTGATTTGAGTACTACATCTATAGCACAGTGGTTAACTGTCAGACGGAGGTCCCTGGTTCGATACCTAGAAGTTTTTTAGTAGTGAGATTTTCTTATTCGCTTCAAACGATAATACCATAACATTCAATATAGATTATATAACTTTGTGACAACATATTATATCAAAATTAGTTTTATGATACACTCACAAATCTCCGAATAGTCTACACGCGCCGGAAGAATTGCTTCCTCAACGTGATTTTACGACGTAACTTAACCGGTAAAGTTACCCCGCCTTTGACACGACAACTTTGACCTAAAGTAAGAGTGATAAGCGAACTTTCGGATCCATCTGATCTTTATCAAGTTAACTCCAAGATAGTTATTGCATTCCCGATGACAAGCGAATTGTAAGTTAAAGTTTAAGATAGATTGCAGTGATTCTTTTTACTGGATCTAACTTAGTGTGTTTGCGATTTTATTATATTTATTATAAGCTTATAATAAATGTATAATTTATTATGTCGATAATATAATGATTCATCATCATCATCACAATCAACTGCTGAAGTCTCTTGTAATGTATGCCACAAACACCACGAACATGTTTCGTAAAACAGTGTTGCGTAAAAAAGGTGAAATATTTTTTTAGCGCCTGTAAAATTCCGCTGAACAATCTCAGCACTCTCTTAATGGATAATTTCACAAAACTTTTGCTTCGCGAAAACTGTAAAAAAAAAAAGTGACTGACTCGGAATTAAGTACTCGCGAACTCTTGGTGCCTAAATTAGCAAGTACTACTTAATTACGATTGCTCAGAACTTCCTCCTTCTCGTCTCAAGTTTCCCCTAGATTTATTAATTGCCTTCCCCCCCTACCCATTTGTTTTCGCGCTGTTACAGTTGTTTATTACACTTGGACTCTTTTGTTACTCGACAGAAGACAGATATAAGTTTTAGTTCATTTCGTATACGAATTATGAAATAATACGTACTTAGTACATTTCTAAAAGCCGTGATAGCCTAGTGGTTTGAACGCCGGCCTTCCAATGCGAAGGTACCGGGTTCTAATCCGGCCTGTACCAATGAATTTTTCAATTTATGTACAGTTAGTATAAAACACCAACTAATGTCACGTGCTTTGACGGTGAAGGAAAACATCGTGAGGAAACCTGCATATCTATGTCATGACCATCCGTGCTCGGACTAGTATGCGAAATGGAGAAGGCAATGGCAAACCACTCCATTATAACTGCCAAGAGAGTCGTCGTGTGTTTCACGACACATGATGACCACGACCCTCAGTCACGAGGAAATACGACTAAGAAGAAGAAGTACATTTCTCTTAATCCTAGATTTTAGAATCATAATTAGTATCCTCTAATGTCTGTATATTTTATAACAGCCCATTCAATGTTCCATTACAGGGACTTAAGGCCATCTCTAATAAGAGAATTAGCCGATATCACATGTACTTGATATGTTCTTGTCTTTGAATTATACAGGTATCCTAACGTTGTTTTCCATAAACTTAAGCTTAGGCTAATTGGGTATCGAACCTATGCCTTTTCGAAACGTGTAGTGCGGACAACTAACTAATAAACTCGACATCAAAAATTCAATGGTAGATGATGTTATTGAATAGCTTCTAGAGATTACACAGAAACATTTACATCATCATATCACGCAAGATAAACTTCGTACAAGCAGTGTGATGATGATTAAAGTTATAAAAAATTCTATTCAATCACTTAGGATTGAGTTAATGGGTAAACCACCCTCGGGACCGGATACAATTAGGTTTTAAATTGAATATGATGTCGCGAAGTGACTTCCGCGATCCCGGCGAGACCTCCGCTTTCAGATAGACGCTGAAATGTTAATGCGAGTGCATAGGCTAGACGCTTCACTAAACTGTTGCAAATTAATTAATTTTGTAACGTTATAACTTTACATTGAACCTAATCGTTATAAGTTAAAACTTTATTATTGGATTATCTTAATATAATCAGTGGTTTAACTAAAACACAAAAAAATAAGTATAGAAGAGTGAAAGCCGGTTGTTTGATTATAGTTCAGAGATATTTTTCACAGCACACTTTTTTTTTTTTATATACTAATATGCGACGAGACGAGCAAGACGTTCACCTGATGGTAAGTGATACGCTTGCCCATGACAACGTGGTGCTAGTTAAGATGGTACACACTGCACCACATTGCGCTCGTCGCCTGAGACATAAGGTGTTAAGTCTCGTTACCCCAGTAATTACACTAGCTACAGCGCCCTTCAAACCGGAACACAGTAATGTTTGCACACCACTATTTGGCGGTTGAAATAGGAGCTGCGGTGGTACCACACACACTTACACATACACTTACACTTACTCCCATAAATACATAAACCAATCAAATATCTGATGGTGGTTAATTCTTTTAACCGATTGATGAGTCTGCGGTTTAAATTAATTTGAAACTAATTCTACTGTAGCTATTAACAACGGATTAACAGTCTGCCGGCATCAGTGTTTCCGTCCAGGTATGATGTGGGGGTCTTCAAAAAAAAGAGTGAACAGGCTTCTTCTAGACTAGTGCGCTTTACCACCTAGATTACATCGCCGCTTACCATCAGGTGGGATCGTAATCAAGCACTAGTCTATCCTAAATTAAAAAAAAAAAAGTTTACTACCTTTGTTTCGGGTAGTGCAGTTGTAAAAATTAATCGGTAGTCAAAGACGGTCATATGACATTTTTCTTTCTACCTCACTTGGATTATGAGAACTTTCCTTAAAGTGGTGGAGACGAGGGTTAAGTGGTGTCTGGTGTGAGGGTCAGTGGATCAATAAAAATTGTAGTAACGACTGAGGCGAGAGTCAGTGTTAGAAGAGTAATGATATAAGATAGATGAGCATGGTAGTGATGACTCGCCGGCCATTCAATTAGTTTTTAATTGATAACTCGTACCATATGAAAAACTTTTAGTAAATTTTTTTCCAAACAGCTATAGACATAAGGTCAGCTGAGCTGACATACCCTGATGTCATAGTCATGGAGTAACTGCTTTTAATTATTGTTCACATTCAGAATTACGCTGAATATGGTTACTGCGTTTTGACGTCAATCTTCTACCTTTTTTGATTTTATTTATATGATGAGTGTGTGTTGTCTATTAAATATATGTCTATGTCTATGTCTTATAGTCATATGATTGGTGTTTGATTTAATATTATTGCTAATGGGATCCCAAGCCGGTGGCAATCTACCTACCATCTACGCGATAGAAACTGGGATGTTTTATTATTTCAATAGCCTCACAAATCATCTTTGGTAGGAATGGAGTTTTTTCTGCAATGATTTTCGGTTTATCATACCTGTTGTAATGGTAAAGATGATCCAAAAAATAGTAACAGTTTAATTCCTGCAGCGATATCAAATCAGCTATATCTACTTTAACACGGGTTATAATAGCTCTGTTTGTTTGTATAATAATATCTTGTTCTTGTACCAGGTGGTAGGTCTCTGTTGCCGGAGACCGTCTGGGTGGGTTCCACCGCAGCTCCTATTTCAACCGCCAAATAGTAGTGTGCAAATATTACTGTGTTCCGGTTTGAAGGGCGCTGTAGCTAGTGGAATTACTGGGGTAACGAGTCTTAACACCTTATGTCTCAAGACGACGAGCGCAATGTGGTGCAGTGTGTACCATCTTAACTAGCGCCACTTTGTCATGGGCAAGCGTATCACTTACCATCAGGTGAACGTCTCATGCTCGTCTCGTCGCAAAGTAGTACAAAATAGTTCTATTAATGTGAATATTTGCGTGAATATAAAAAATAATCGTATGAAAAATTTGTTAGCAAAATCCGAACAATTTCTTGGTTAGCCTATGTACGTAGAAATAGACACAGTATTTCCCTAGACGGTAATAATGTGTTTGGAGTGATAGGCTGTTTCTTTTTTAACAAAGATCTATATACATACAGAACTCTAGAATGAAGTAAATTCACGCTGTTTTTGTTCAATGTATTTATTTTTACTGAAGTAAGTTAGTTTATTACTTTTTCCTTTGATCAAATGTTTTAGGAAGTTTAAGTCTCTAGAGACGTTAAACGATGTATAAGTAAATGCAAAAAGTTTCTAATATTTTTATATTAATATTTTTTATCTCTCTCACACATCTCGTTTGGCGTGTCCATGAAAAACGTATAAAAGATAATCTTTTAGGCCAGGGGATCGTTCATCGCTTCACTCCTCCGTATTACCAGCGCTTTGAAGGCGTCTCCTTTATCTTTATATCCGTGTTGCTTTTAGGGTGAACTATAAACATTTTTTTTGTTCTTGTTTCAGATCACGTGGGTGGATAGCAACGCTGGTGTAATAACGCAAGGAGTTACGAACAGCGTCGAGCCGTTATCGGATGGACAGAGATTTACGGCTAGGTGAATATGTGCTATAAATACTCCATTAAAATGCTCCCTTATTATGTAACTTTACTGAAACGTAGTTAGAAATGGCTTACTGTAAACAGATCATAGTTTAATTGATTTTACTATCTATATCTCGCATATAATATGTGGGTATCCTTTTACAAAAAACTATCCATATTCCAAATGAAATTTTAAGCTTTCTTTTACAAAGCATTCTTACACAAATTTCTTTTACTGATAGTTGAAGCAGATGGAATCGAACCAGAGCCCCTTCGATATATATATCGTATAACCGCATTACAAACTGATCTATAACAGATACTTCCATTTGTATTTTTAAGTATATGATTCGGTTGAAACTATAAGCAACTATCAGCTTCTCTTTTAGCTACAGCTTAATACATTTAACTTTAATTTATACATAGATTATACAGTATAGACTAAAGATGCATATTTTCTCTTAACCAGGTCAATTTTGAAGTTTATGCCTAAAAAGGAGCACAACAATCAGACCTACACCTGTCAAGCGCAGAACACAGCAGACAGGGCGTACCGGGCCGCAAGCATACAAGTAGAGGTGAGTTCATATACACAACAACCTTAGACATGTTTAAGTTGTAATGAGAAATGTAAGGTCCAGGTGGTAGGTCTCTGTTGCCGGAGACCGTCTGGATGGGTACCACCGCAGCTCCTATTTCAACCGCCAAATAGTAGTGTGCAAACATTACTGTGTTCCGGTTTGAAGGGCGCTGTAGCTAGTGTAATTACTGGGGTAACGAGACTTAACACGTTATGTCTCAAGGCGACGAGCGCAATGTGGTGCAGTGTGTACCATCTTAACTAGCACCACGTTGTTATGTGCAAGCGTATCACTTACCATCAGGTGAACGTCTTGCTGGTCTCGTCGCAAAGTAGTATAAAAAAAAAAAAAAAACAATGAACTATGTATATGTTACACAAGTTAAATCTTAAACAGACTCATACTACTAGTATTAATCGAAAGCGATATTATAAATGAATTAAGAAATAACTATGAAAGAGCCGTGATAGCCTAGTGGTTTAAACGCCCGCCTTCCACTCCGAAGGTACCGGGTTCGAATCCGGCCTGCACCAATGAATTTTTTCAATTTATGTGCAGTGAGTATAACACCAACTAATATCACGTGCTTTGACGGTGAAGGAAAACATCGTGAGGAACATATCTATATCATGACCATCCGTGGTCGGACTACTATGTGAAATGGAGAAAGCTAGGGCAAACCACTCCATTATAACTGTCAAGAGAGTCGTCGTGTGTTTCATTAAAAACATGATGATCACGATCCTCAGTCATGAGGAAATACGACTTAGAAGAAGAAGAAAGAAATAACTAAGAGAAAAGAATGAGTTGTGTTTTTTAGTCATCTTCAATAGGGTAACACTTGATCTACATTTCACATCAAACTTGTTTCGATTAGATAGGATTTTTTTTTTTACTAATAGACGGGATTTGTTAGTATTAAATGTTTAAAACGCAGACGTGGGTTTTTCGCTTCATCCGGCGAGTATTCTGGTGTGCCCCTCATTACTGTCACATCCCACGCCAGTAGACGGCCTTATGACGTCATTAGCGGATGCTATATCAGTGCAAATTGTCCTATTTTACGTCCCGTTGCTTGCCAAAGGCCTTTGTTGTAAGGCTCGCCCGAATCGTTAAGCCTTGTCACACTGTGGGTTTTCCTCTTCCTTCCTTATTAAATTTGTTGTCGCGTTCATCGCGCTCTGATTTTAGATTTAACCATAATAATATTTTGACGCCTTCAAATAATTAATTTAACTTGATTTAAAGTACGTTTTACCCATCTTAATGTAAATCTTGTATCCGCAAATTTAAAGTCGTTCTTTTAACAAATTGTACTGGGTTCGAAATATTTCTTTCAGATCTTACTATTGCTTAACTTATATCCCAAATCCTTTATTTAAATAATCAAGTTATTATTAACGTGGAGAGGTCTTTTTAACCTTTTCATCGTCATCCTGTTATTATATCAATTGTTATTTACTAATTTTATTTCAAATCATTCACAAAGTAGATTTTGGGTTGTATATCTCCACACCTCGCGAGTAAGACTTTAGCCTGATCGATTCAATCTATATCCGTCTGATCTATTTCTGCAGCGAACTGAAAACGTTTTTAACTGAATTATGACTGTATAAAGAAATTATAGTATCCAAATTGTATTTTTCTTATATCACATCATTTTTAATATCCGGTCTTTCAAAGCAATAAGTTGGAGTTATCAATTCAGTAAAATCTTGATTTCAATTTCCTTTGCTTAAACTCATTATCAGCTAATTAGTGAAACAGATAGCAACATATACATATGAAACATACTGATGTTGTTTCCTTTCTGTTTATTTATTCCAGCCGCGTGTCTAATCCTCCGTAGGACCCCTACGAAAGGTGTCGGGCATTTGAAGCTTACAAATTCTGTACGAAAAAAAAGGGTGGGCTTTGCGAATGTTTCAGTTACATTATTTATGTATTCCGTGGGTACGTGGAGACCGAGTTGGTTTTAACAATGAACCTAAGGAGTCAGAAGTTGTATTATCTGCGGTGAATTAGAATTAAGCTGAAGTCCCTGAACTTACTCTAAAAGTTGTTCGTATTGATCATGATTAAGGACTCGCGGAAGAGTGGGTTTTTAAACATTTTAAAGCACTTCAATAACAACGATAGTTACTAGAACTTACTGTTGGTATTAAAAGAAAATTTAAAGTAGAAAAGACAGATGAGTCAGAAATGGAGCTAAACTCATACAGTGTCCACCATCTTTATAACATAATACTCCTAAGTACAAAAACATCAAAAAATAGAGAAAGTATAATATGGTGCAGTTTATCATCAAGTGAATGTCACCCTTGTTGATTTAATCTGTTAACATTTTGTAAAGGTCAAAAATAATCCAATATATTAAAAGGCAGTGATTTCTTTTTAATTTAATTAGTAATGATAATTGGGTACTAGATTCCGTTTTATTATAAATGCTTTTTTAGTTCAATAATTATAGTTGGTAAGCTTTCGGAATGAAGGTGGTGAGGCTAGAAAATATTTACCATAACCAAGTGTTTATTAAAAAAAATGTCTGGGTCTCATCGGGGGTATGTAAAAGTTATATTAGTGACAGCAGAAAATAAAACATTATTATGTCTGTAATTTGTTGTTCAAAACGAACCTTATAACATACTGAGGTGCTAGAGTATAAAGAGAGAGGTAGAGAGTTATTCATTTAGAGAAACAAGACATATTTTTAGTAGGAAGAGAGTTGGCGAAGGAGGTCCCTTAAATGAAAAGTTTCGAAAATTTAAGAAATGTGAAGTACATTTCTTGTGTCACAAATGTTCAGTTTCGTAACAAGGATAAAGAAAAAATACATCACAACACAGTATTAAAATTAAACCGTGATAGTACTGATTGTGTGTTAGACTCTGTACGTCTAAAAGAGGCTAAGGTTCGATTCCCACCGAGCTTGAGCTTCACATGGAAGATTATTTCGACTTCTTCCAACCCTATTTTGGTGAACTAATTCAACTCTCTCTTTGTGAGAGAAGGTTTGAGTCCCACCTGTGGGAACTTTAGAGAGTTATCATTATTATAAGTACCAAGATGGAGGGTGAGCATATAATAAATATTCCCAGATCATTGGATACGTTTTACGTTTTTTTTAAACGATTGTCCTTTTGAGTAGTCCGTTAAAAGGGGAATTACTATTCCGATCACGGGCCGCTTTCTGGGAGGACCTCTTCCTTATTTATTATTTTTATCGGTGTCCCTTTTGTTTTTGTTTGATTCTTTTGTGTGTGATGTATTTTCTTTATAACACAGCCAGACAATCACGACGGTATCTTGATAATAGTATCTCTTTTCCTACTTATAAGTTACAGTAATAGTTTACTATAAGAGAGGCTGTTAGTCCAGGTAGTTAGACTCAGGGTCCAGCATTTTTTTATCTACGTATCATAGAACAATATTGAAATTTTATCGCGTCGGTAGAATCGAAATGGTTTGTATTGATATTGCACATTTTTTGATAACGTAAAAACATTTTAATTTTACTTTGTTCTAAGTATATTGTTTATGATAATACAAGTTCCTTTTGCGGACACAAAAATTAATAGATTCTGTTTTTGGTTTTCAATATATTTATTATTATGCAGATGAAAATGAACGAGTAAGTATATTCGGTTGTAATGATACAGATTTTCATTACTTTTACAAAATAATTCTAGTTTTTGTCTTTTTAATTTCTGATGACAACATACAAATTAATAAATGTCATAACTTGAAAAAAGTAGCAGAAGAGTAGATTTCTTAATCTGATTACCAAACTTCTGTTGGAAGAAGACATGACGATGGCGATTGTATTAAGTTTTAATAGCTTAGCTTTTCGATGAAGGCGTTTTAGCAATAGCAGTTTTAGATATATACAGCTTAATACCCAAACAAGAATCCTATTATAAATACTTAAACACATTTAAACGTCCAGTACGTTGATTTTTTTGTGTTCGTATGGAAGTTGTAAGTTAAATAAGAACCCTTTAACTTTCATCGTCTTAATAAAGCGTCCCTGATGACAATTTACGCGTAACGACATAACATTACGCCTGGATAAATGGCCGCACGCCTTGTACGAATGTCAACAATCACAATATCAAAGCGATATCGCCGGCGATCTGATCATAAAATGTAATTGGGTTACCCGTTAAAAAAGGGGTTCTTATTTTATGGTTAAAGGAAAGGGAATAAACAAACCGGACCCCCTTCAGCGCTCATAACTAACGTTAGTTGATAATTAACGGCGACGGAAAGTTCCTTTGTAACTGAAATGTTTTTAAACAATTACTACGCGATGAGAAGGCGAACATGTTAGCGTTATCATAAAGAATAGTAAAATATATTATATTTTATATTATTGGCAACACTACGATGTCGCGGTCCCTGGAAATAGTCTATATATAGGTAAATAGCCGTTAGTCGTTACGCGGTTCGCTTTCATTCGGACTACTGCTACGATGTGCTTATTTTGGCTATTTAATGTAAAGTATAAGAGTAATCTTTGTTCTCCAGCCCAAGTCAATAAACGTTTGGTAATACAACTTAAAAATATTCATAAAAACAGCATTTTAAAATTTGTTTTAAGCTGTTAACTGTCTTCTAAGATGCCGCCCATTTAAAGGTAAAAACTTATTAAGATACTTTGCACTTTTCCTCTTGTAATGGATTAAAAATGGTCCAGATTTTAATGTGGTATTAAAATGTGGAATCGAATCGAAACACCTTAAAAGACACGTGTCTCATAAGGTCTTTAAAAGACTAGTAGTCATATCATTTCATCATTCGCCTTACGAGTCGACTAAGATTTTAAGCTTATAATCGCGAGCTGTTACTATTCAAAGACTAAATCAAAATCATTGAGTTTCAAGCCTATAAATAAAGTTTCAATTTAAAAGTCTTATAAGACTTTTTTTCTTTTTTTTTATGCTACTTTGCGACGAGACGAGCAAGACGTTCACCTGATGGTAAGTGATACGCTTGCCCATGACAACGCGGCGCTAGTTAAGATGGTACACACTGCACCACATTGCGCGCGTCGCCTTGAGGCATAAGGTGTTAAGTCTCGTTACTCCAGTAATGACACTAGCTACAGCGCGCTTCAAACCGGAACACAGTAATGTTTGCACACTACTATTTGGCGGTTGCAATAGGAGCTGCGGTGGTACCCATCCAGACGGTCTCTGGCAACAGAGACCTACCACCTGGTAAAAACTGACCCGCTTTTTAAGTTATACGAGTATAAGGGTTAAGACTTGAAGGATAACTATTTAAGTAGCTCATTTTTTTTTTTTTTTTCGGCTTTTCCCTTCTATTTTTGTTCAGGGATTTTTTATCCAATCATTCACACGATTTATATATTCATCAGTAATTTACATATGTTCTTATATCTATGTTTTTACTAATGCTATCTTATTTTGTAACATTACTTACATAACCATTATTTATTTATTCTTAATTCTATTGATTACTGCGGTACATATCTTTAGACAATATTTGACGAACTTATTTCTGACTCATCATATCGTGTCTGACCGAGTCTGACCGGTCGTGGTCTCGTGTGTGATGAAACACACGACGACCACAACTCTCAGTCATGAGGAAATACGACTTAGAAGATTTCTAGCTAATTTATTTTGTATCAACTATCTCTCTATTCTGAGTATTTTCTATTGCACAAAGTCATAACGTAACTTCCTGTGAATGGGACACTGCGACAGCGAATGAAGAACCGTTTCCTTCGCGGTAGTAGATAAGTAGCTTATTTTACCAATCATAAAGTTATCTTTATGCTAGAGAATTATCTGGAATAGGCAGACGGATAGACTTTAAACTATGTATACTTATACTTGGATATTTGTTAGCATTTAAAACTTTATTTATTTTTAAATAAAGCCTGTATAAATAAGGCAATATAGATAGAACGAAATACAGCAGCAACATTGTTTCACAGTAATTATATTGTAGAGTCTACGATAATCCAATAAAACACTGTACCGTCACGCGATATGTCATAGAGCAACGGACGATTACAATTGTTTATCCAACAGCACTGTTATTTAATCACTCCATTTTACGTATTCTTAACTAGGTATATTTTCCGTATAATCAAAGATTAATTTGAGAATCAATCTGTATTATAACAATTGGAATATCTCTGCCGCTTCTTCAGCAACAGTGATTGTTGAATGTAAGTAATAAAAAGGCAGCTTCTTTTGTGACCGTTACCATCATACTGTTCTCCAACTTGCATACCAAGCGTAGATTTTCAGTAAAGGATGTGAAAGGTTAAAATAATGAAAAGCAATCTGTAGTAGAGTAAGAACTTAAAGATAAGAGGAAACTTAATAGCGTTTATTTGCACTTATTTACTATTATATATACTGGTAAATACGAAGGTTAACATTGTATATATGTAAGATTAAATTTCAGACTTTCATGTATTTAAATAAGAAAGCCATACGGTATGGGTTTTAAATTTTACTAGCTTACCGAACTGATGGAAATCTATCTCCTGTTTAATAGAAAGAGAGGGACAAAGCTTTGATTTATTTAATGTACATCAAAGTATTAACATTGATATGTATTATAGTAATTATCTGTTCGTCATTGTGTATGTGTATATCAGTTTTGTTTATAAACGAACCCCGCCGTTTGGGTGCTGAAAATTTCGATAACGAATCTTAACTGCCCGCGTCGTGTGCGGTAAATTTTAATTTGCCCTCAACTCCCGACCGGAGGACGTTCATCCTCACGATTCATTTCCAAATGAAACAAAGCTATAAAAGCCTACAGATCGGCCTGCAGCGCGATCTATTAAAAATTCAGTTCAAAAACTGTCTCTCATTTATTATTCGGCGAGTTTATGGCTTAGCCGGTTTCGCTTCTATCCGTTTATTTATGTCGGCTTTTTTTACCAGAGTCCACTGCAATGAATTTTGTTTATTGCCTCCCTGGTCGTAATGGCTGTTATTGAAGCACCCCATAAACCCATTTATTGTCATCTCTGTTTAGAAATAATTACTACGCATGTTAAAGACATATAGCCGAGTTAAATTACGTTTTATTTTTTGATTACAATACATTTCGATTTGAATAACAGTAGCCATAACTTAGATAAATGAACATCTCACATTATGTTCTCACTATTAAAGAGTAAAGGCTTCTCTCGCGAGGAGAGTGTCGAGAACATTTATCTATCAGCGTGGGTAGATATCACATGTCCCTGAAGGCTGTAGTTCTTCGAACTTTCCAGTTTCCCACGACATTTTCCTTCACCGAAAGTACTAATACAGCGAGAGATTGAATCTTCGCTTCTTCCAAACGCATACAGTATAGAACTGTCTATCACTCACGTAATATATGTAAATCATTAAATATGATACATATAAAAACCTGATACTTTTTGGTTATTCATGGATGCGATGTGAATTCCATAGAAGGACATAGCTTAAAGGGCTTATGAGGCAGTAAAGCCTCCGAATGGAATAAGACGTACTGCTGAAAGATCCTTATAGAATATACATAGAGGATCTAGATCTTCACCTAATAGTAAAGATCTACTTTGCCTATGCCCAGCTGTGGACGTGAAAAGGTCGGTGATAAAGTGTTATAATTAAAACAATAATTATGTTTTGTCCCCAGGTTAAGTATGGTCCTAAATTGAAGTTTTTCAAGCAGTCAGGCAAGAAAGCAAAAATACTCGAAGGAGAGGACCTCGTCGTTGGTATGTGAACCTTATTATATATAAATATGTATAGATAATCGACATTCGCTAAACAAAGAGTACGTATATGCTCTTCATTATAAAAAAGCTTATAAGTTATCCAATAAAACCGCTACAACATACTTATATAATGACAAAGCAATTGTTTATACGAAAGCAAAAACTCTTTTTTAATCAGATTAAAATTCATACGTTGTTTTTAATCGTTTTACTTTTCAGTATTATAAAAGTAATAATATGCAAGCATATATTTTATCTACGGCATAAATGAACAGAGAGCAGTGAATTTAAAACATTTTAATCATAGTTATACCCTCTTTGACTGAGTGATTAATATCTTATATAATACACGAAGGTCTCTGGTTCGATACCGAGACGATCTGTTGTGGATTTTAACTTGTGTATATAACAGTTTTTGAAACAAACTGTTGATGATGTGCCTTTTTAGCAAAGCCTTTTGAAGTTGCTCTTATTTTTGACTCTAAGCCGTAATGTTCAATATATTTAAGAGCAAAAGTGAATTTTACTTGACTAATGCGTGAAATCATCCCAATCACATATAGGTTTTAAACCATCTAGTGGTCATCTAACTTATAAATTAATTTCGAGGTAAGGTTCTGTTTCAAAAAAAATCACTGTTTCGAAAACATCAGTGATTACATATATAGATACTAACCTCAATTGTCTGTTGTAGAATGTAGAGCTGATGCGAATCCGCGCGACTTGACCTACAGGTGGTATTTGGACGAAGTACTCATAGGAAACTCTACGGAAGTGGTAAGTGGACGTTACAAACAGATTCAGCACATCGTTGTGCATATCCTTTATTCAATATAGATAAGGCAACATTAGTTCAGAATGCTATAAGGAATTACTTGTCCGACTGACGACTAAAAGGAAGGTATTATAAGGTGTACACTTATGTTTAATAATGTTGAACAGGTAATAGTAAGTTTAATAAAACTTTAAGATATATAGAATTTATATATATAGTATAATTACTATAAGTGTAATAAATAGTACTTCACATCACGTCTTAATGAAGAATGAAATTTGGTTATCATCATGTTAACTTTGTGCACGTGCAATAGTATAGAAAAGAAAATATAAGGTAATGTAAATATAGTACAATGAAAAGAGCGAGTAGAGTATTATCTCAAAAAATCTCTTTCTACTTATATCAGTGGCAGAGTAAAAATCTTTTTCCATTACGGCGAGATGCATCTCATTGTTTATATAATACGTTGGAATATCCAATTCTATTGAGCTAAGTGAGCTCGGCGTCTTAGCCAGACGGTTCAGCTAAATCCTATCTCGGTAAGCTCTGCACTCGGGAGTGCTGTCAACTTGTCTAAGTTAGACCTTCTTGAGAGCCAAAACACGTGTCAAGTACGTTGCGAAGCAAATTGGAATCGATAGCTTCAATAGAATTGCTTTTAAATTATTTCTACGGAGACATTTTTCTTTAGTTTATCACTTAGATACTAAATTATATAACAAATATCATCATCATTTCCGTCTATCACTGTTGAAGGCCGTATAATAAAATACGTTAATTTTTCTGCTGGAAAGTCTATTGTTGTCTAGGTAAGTCTGTGTTGTAAGACAACATCGTTTCAAAGCGACAACCGAATTATGGTGCTGTGTAAACATCCTAACTACCAAATTATTGCTATGGACAGACATATCGCTTATGAAATTTTTATTTATACAACGAAACGATTGGATTTCACTTCATAGTAAATAAAATCGTTCGTAACAATGCACTAGTATGAATTAGTGTATAGCACCACATTGCGCTCGTCGTTTTAAGACAATCTTAATTCCCGTTACCGTAGTAATTTCACTAGCTACAGAGCTCTTAAAACCGGAATCAAATGTTACCGGCAGAAATATGCGCTGGTGGAAATAGTTCGACAGTCTTCGAAAATACAGACTTGCCTCTAGTCTACGTCCTAGAATAAATTAAAAAGTTACTACTCTGTTAACTACGTCGGTTTTAAGGACGCTGTAGCTAGTGAAATTATTACAATGAATTATAGAATTACTAATTTAGATATTAAAAATATAGATTTGCACCTTTTGTTGTAGATTTTACCTAACATAACGAGAAAGCAGAGCGGTGCAGTTTTGAAATGCACTGTACAGAACGAAATAGGCGCGACCTCCGAGTACGAGACACTGGAGATATCGTGTAAGTTAATATGTCTTTTAAACCAAAATTATTATTATCTATAGATAAAATATCACTAAACGAGATCTTAAATTAATAATCTAGACGATTTGTATTTAAAATCTTTATTGAAAATCCTTCAAACTTGACTTATCGCCTATAAGCTTTTTGTACCCGTCAACCTCAATCATCAACTGATTAAGCTGAGTAAAGTAGAGGTAAAACTAAGTAAGTGTAAAGAAAATAAATCATATAATTTAAGTATATTTATACACTTAAAAGTATGTTTAGATGTGGACTAACACAAATGGAGGAATACATAGAAGCACTGTTTTTTTTATTTATAGTAAACTTATTTCCATTAAAGTACAAGGGTTAAAAGATATTTGTTTTTTACCCTAGTGTTTGAGGATTGAAAGCTTTGATTTTACTTAGCTTAAACCAAATTTAAAGAGTTGATAGTATTTTTATACGTCACAGTTAAAAAATAGCATGTTCTATAATCTTGTTACTTGTGTTATACGACTAAGAATATGTTAGAACTCTACTTATCGAAAGCTTGAGAAAGTATATGATAAGTTCAAAGAAGGAAAGCCTTTTTGTAAGCAACTATTCTATTTAGTTTAAATGGTTGTTAAATTTGTAAAAGAAATCTTAATATTGTCAACATCAATGTGTATAAAAAGCAATAGAATTTCCAGAACACGTCCAAGCTAAGTAGTCAAACCTTTTATTCGTACAATCTATCCGCCAAACATTTATAGACATGTCACAACCGCCAACACACACTTGACCGGCATTATTATAAATAGCCTTCTTTATAAGAAGAAATCTTATTATAAAAGAAGATCCCGAGTCATTCATAACAAATTTCCGATATTTTACTATTCATTATTCAAGAATACTTAAACTTTAGTAATATGTATTCTGAACTAGTGTGCTTAAATACCGTAGATTAAACTTCCACTTACCATCAGATGGTAATCGAACTACCATTACATTTTTATACAAATAAAAAGAAACGCCAAGTCTGTTCGTCTGTTGGGAAATGTTACCACAAATCAATTGGGGTCGTTTTTAATTTCGTGTTTTCCAATGGTCATGGTAACCACTTGGGGGACAAGTATCCACCAAAAAAATGTTGCTATAAATAAGAACTTTTTTTGTAGATGCTCCAACGTTTAGAAGCTTACCAAAAGACGTTGAAGCGGAGATCGGTAAAGTGGCTATACTGAGCTGTGATGTGGATGGGCACCCGAAACCTAAAATCGAGTGGTTCCATCGAGAAGAAGATCAGAACATTGTAAGTTTACTATTTATTTTCAAAGACTTATAATACTTAAGAGTACTTAAGTTATTGATACTGACGGGAAAAAGAGGGTAATACTTTAAAAAGTATTAGTATAAAGGGACGAACCTTTAGTACGGGTTTGATGACTTAAAAAACGGTTTAGCCGTTTGAGGATTATTATGTATTTAATATTTACACCCTCAGTATTTAATTGCCTTTTTTTTAATAATCTGTATTAATTTTGTTTATGCAGAATTTATGTTAATACAGATTTTAAATGTAAATAGTTTAACGCTTGTCTAGTAACATTGAAATCCCTAGTTCGATTCCTGGATCACAAGTTGTAGGTGTTTTGAAGAAAGGACTTCTTCGGCCCTTGCTGGCTACAATTTTATATATTTTTACCATTCACGGCCTCGTCTCTCAAAATCATAAAAGAAAGGTTTAATTTGATGTGACTAATTTCAAGTCCATAAAAAATATTAACTTCATTGTTGACGGTTAAAAATTACTAGTAATCCTGCGTAATGTTATGTGAGAAAATATCCAATACGCCTACACTAATGCTAAAGATATGTATCAACTGTGTTGAGAGTTAAAGCGATCACCATATAGGCTGTAACGAAGCATTTTAATGGTAATATAAATTTTAACTGGTACTGTGAAGTTATCCGACGGTTTAAAAGAACACGCTTTTCCACCTGACTTTGACCATATAATTGATAAACTGACCGTAGATTTAGTACTGGAACACTCTCCAATTGGTGAAGATAATAAAAACGGAGCCCTATTAAATTAAAACTTTAAGCTTTTGTTTAACGAAATACATTTTAAAATTAAGAGTTATAAGTAGAGGATGTTTAGCTGATGGTAAGTTCCATGTAAAGATGGTAGTTAAGATGACAGCACGACGTTATGCTCGTAGATCGACATGAGATGTTAAATATAATGAAGTCAGTAACTTCATTAATTATAGTGCCCTGTAAACTGTCTACTGTCTTTAAAAAGTATGTAATTAAGATCTTCTTTCGCAGCGTGTTGGGAAAACGGAAAACTTAACTCTGGTCGTCGATACACACACATCCGGACATTACACCTGTAAGGCGGTCATAGAAGATTACCCGGAAATAGAAGCGGAAGCCGCCATTTTTATTAAAGGTACTCTTTATAATTCAGCTTATAAAGTCTAACTTAAGGATACTTAAAAACTTACTATAATAGTTAATTTCTTATTTGATGAGACCAGCGCGATGTTCACTTGGTAATAAGTGATACCCTTGCCAAAAATCTAACGCTAGTTAGAATGATATGCATCACATTGTGCTCGCCTTACATAAGGTTAAGTCTCGTTACCCCAGTAATTTCACTAGCTACAACGCCCTTCAGTAAACAGTAATTTTTCTACATTACTGTTAAACAGAAAAAATAACGCTACGGTGTTTACTTAAACAGTCCCCGGCAACGACCTACAACTAATCGAGTAAATAAACTATTTACATTATAACAAATGTACGGTAATTTTTCTAGTTAGTTAATTACATTACTAAATAGTAATCGTATTGGTTATTTCCGTGGAGGTATTATCGTGACCTATACGGGGACGTTTTCCTTCATTAAGCAAAGCGGAAGTGTCCTTGACTTATTTCCCTTCTACAAATACTACGAATTGCTTTTAGTGTATTCACAAGGCCGTTTAAAGGTTTTATTTGCTTTTTATTACTATTGATTTAAAAGGTAAGAGAAATTATTATTTTAATACTCTTCAAAGCAACGAGACGAGTGAGACATTCACCTGATGGTAAGTGATACGCTTTCCTATAACACGTGTCGCTAGTGGATGATATACACTGCACATTCTTCGCTTTAAGACATGAGATGTCAAGTCTCGTTATACCAGTAAATTCTCATTGATATATTACTAAACAATACACACCTTTTTTTATTTTATCTGCAACATCAAAACTTTAAGCTGAAAGGAATGTAAGGCTTTTATCTCTTTTTTTATACTAATTCGCGACGAGACGAGCAAGACGTTCACCTGATGGTAAGTGATACGCTTGATAACAACGCGGTGCTAGTTAAGATGGTACACACTGCACCACATTGCGCTCGTCGCCTTGAGACATAAGGTGTTAAGTCTCGTTACCCCAGTAATTACACTAGATACAGCGCCCTTCAAACCGGAACACAGTAATGTTTGCACACTACTATTTGGCGGTTGATATAGGAGCTGCGGTGGTACCCATCCAGACGGTCTCCGGCAACAGAGACCTACCACCTGGTAAAAGGTTATCTCATCTGGAAACTATCTAGAAATTATTGTACTACAAGAGCTCTTTTGATATGCACTAAAAATAGTCATAATACTGAATGCATTTTATAATTGTCATCCGAAGATCTGATCTATGGCAGATCTATGTTCAATAGAACTGTCTATATATGTAGAGGATGATGATAATGATGTAAATTATATTAAAAACACGAAGAAATATTCGGACTAAAATATACACTATTTGGATTACGATTGGTATGGAAATATTTAAAGGAGGGCTATGTCCAGCAGTGGGCGTTTATTGGCTGATGATAATAATGATGTTCTTAAAGAAATTCGGATAACAAGCAATAGACTCTACACCGGAAAGCGAAAGTTTGTAAACACGATTTATATTACGTCAAAAAACGAAGAGCGTTAAATGGATTTGTGTGATCCTCTATAGCGCTTTATTAACAAACACCACAGCTTACTACTAAGCGAGAATTATAAAAGTGATGTACAAGTAATTTACCTATAAACAAATGTAGGTTAAGTAACTGAAAAGAGCACAACACTATTACTAGTTTATTAGATCCTTTTCAGATTCCTTGTTAAGGATTCATATAATGTTATTGCTAAGGATCTATTTAAATTAAATTCTGCAGCATCAGGTCTGTAGCTAGTGTTGAGGTAGCATCATCATCACGCTCCAATATACCTTAATCATATTCTCTGTTATTTTAGTAACTATTTGAAATTATATAAAGCTTTCTTTCTTTCTGTTCAACTTCATCATACAGCTTTGGTATTTGATGAATAGTCGCTTCGTCTATTCGTTCATCATCTGCATTTTGTCAGTGATCTATATTAGCGAATATTTCAGCTGTATCCAAAATATACGCACACACACGTCCAAACTATCACACAAACATTAATCTCACTCATTACACACGCCCCAGCGGTACTTCATTAGTTTAAAAGCTACCGTGTCAAACGCGAGCTAAATTATTCATTCTTATGATAATTCCTAGTGAAGGCCGGTGTATACAGCGGCTAAATATTTGTTGGATTAAAGGGTAATAATATGATTTATAAAATCAGGCTTCTTAAAAATTCACATCCGAGTTACATTTACACGTAAATCATATTACAAAACATAATTCCTTTTTTCGGGTAAGTGATACGCTTGCCTAGTAACGCATTAGTTAAGTCTAACTTGTTTATAACCATTTGGTTTGACAATTGCAATAGTAAGCAGAGTAGTTTTTTTATTGTACACGACTAGACGAGTGAAATGTTCACCTGATGGTAGTGATACGTTTGCACATAACGCGGCGCTAGTTAAGATGGTATACACTGCACCACATTGCGCTCGTCGCCTTGAGACATAAATTGTTAAGTCTGTTTACTCCATTAATTTCACTAGTACACGGTATAAATAGATTTTCACTTACAATAAAGTAACTTCAAGTTTAAACACATCAAATGCGTTGATCAAATTGATAAGAAAACCGTTTTAAGTCGCCGCCTTTACTGTTAAGTATTCACCTTTTAATAAATAAATCACTTAACTATAGAAGTTTAACAGTAATAACATATCGAACCCACCTTTTTCCGATGTAAATTGATTATAGTAAACTTATTAAAGTCTCATTATGTTCTTAATCCAATCCGCTTCGGAATACTGATTCGGTATTAATATTCCGGGCCCGTTTTTAGAATTTGGACTATTAATTAACTTTAATGTTAGCTTAATATCTACCCTCATTTCCGTACCGGTTACACAAGAGTAACTGAAAATTGTTAAACAATTTAAGTTTAACACTAAATGAAACAAGCCAGTAGTTTACTGTTCATATAATTAGGTGTAAAAATCCTTAAAGTATTTCTCAAAAATATGTTCTCATCAAAACTGGTCATAGAATCAGAATTCGGAAGTTTTTATTTCTTTTTAATAGTCAACATTACTTGTTATTTATTAAGCTATCTACTAGTGAAAGTCTTGTTGGAATCGGTACAACCGTTTTGTATATTAGCCCAAATAAACTCCTAGAAAGCACCTAAAATTAACTTCTTGTTCTTCTGGCGTTACCAAAAAAAATATGTTGATTATAAATTGCATATAAACTCTCCTTCTAAGTCGTAATTCCTCATGACTGTGGGTTGTAGTCATCATGTGCGATGAAACACGCGACGACTTACTTGTCAGTTATAATGGAGTGGTGTTGCCATTGTCTTCTCCATTTCACATACTAGTCTGACCTCTGATGGTCACGGCATAGATATGCGTGTTTTCCTTCACCGTCAAAGCACGTGATATTAGTTGGTGTTATGCTAACTGCACATAAATTGAAAAGTTCATTAGTGCAGGTCGGATTTGAACCCGGTACCTTCAAACCAATCGGCTATCACGGCTCTATCCGGCTATATATTGCTATTTATGTGTTATTAAATTGTTATATATTTACGTTTAATTGGCTATAGTGTGTAGTGCTTATTTGCATGTATGGAGCATAGTTGATAATGATATTACTGAGGTAACCAGACTTAACTTCTTGTTACAAAGCGACCAGAATCTACTACATATACGTACGTCTCGTTCTTCTAGATGTCTCATTATATTTATTCATAAATATTTTTTTTTCGTTTGTCTGGAATTTACATGTAATTAAACTTTACCGGTGGTACTGGTGGTCTCTGTTGCCGGAGACCGTCTGGATGGGTACCACCGCAGCTCCTATTTCAACTGACAACAAATAGTAGTGTGCAAACATTACTGTGTTCCGGTTTGAAGGGTGCTGTAGCTAGTGTAATTACTGGGGTAACGAGGCAACACCTTATGTCTCAAGGCGACGAGCGCAATATGGTGCAGTGTGTACCATCTTAACTAGCAGCACGTTGTCATGTGCAAGCGTATCACTTAGCATCAGGTGAACGTCTTACTCGTCTCGTCGCATAGTAGTATAAAAAAAAACTTTTTTTTTCTCAATTTGTTCGGAGACGATGAGATAAACGAATACAATTTGTTCCAGGACCACCTAAAATTATCTCCAATCAGACACAATTCGGCTCGCAGGGAGACAGCGTGAATATTGAATGCGCGGCTTTCGCAATACCGAGGATCGACAATATATTATGGAGCTTTGAAGGGAAAGAGATAGATGCTATCCACGATCAGGTAACTTGTAATAACGAACGGTTTAAAATTGTCATCATCATTGAAGCCTATTGTTATCCACATATCAACAATCCCACTCAATTCCTTCTATACCATCAGCATCAAACGATTTCTTACCAATTTCATCAGGTCTTCGGCATTTCGTTCTCCACTCAAAGATCTTTCTTCCTCACCAGCGGTTTGATTTACACTTTAACTTAACTGTAACTGTTTATGTATTTCAAACAATTTTTTGTTACTTTTCGAGTGAATTACTCTTTTTTATAAATTTTAACTCAGCCGACCACAAAGAAAGGTGTCATGTGTTTAACATTTGTGTCTGTACATTTGACGAAAGCGGTTAAAGCATTTTTTTTTTATTCAAAAATTTGGATGTAATGTATGTAAGAAATTGTTCGTCATCTTTAAAAGATTCTTTATCTTAACTACTAAATGAACCATTAAAAACTTATAGTTAAGATTTGGATAAGAGACGAGTTAATTTAAACATTGTATGTAATAAGTGTTACGATTATTTGATATTCCCTTTCAATTTAGTATCAAGTATATAATTTACTACAGAGCAAATCTATTAAGTATTCACCTCGTGTAACGCAAGGGGAGAAACGATATCGTTCTAATCGAATAATTCCTCGATTCAGGATTACGCTTTCTTGGAGGACCTGCTGCCGGGCGGCGTGGTTAATTCGACGCTCATCATCAGGGACAGCCAGTCGAGACACTTCGGAACTTACCGATGTAACGTCTCCAATGAATACGGAAGTGATATTTTAGTAATCAACCTCAAACCTAACAGTAAGTAACAAATATCTTAGCTCGCTTTTTTCCTAGTTATATATGGTCTCGAATTTTTTTTCAAGTTATTTTTGGGAACTTATTTTTTATAGATATGTATAGACTTTATATGTAACAGTAAAAATCTATAGACGTCATTGCTACAACCTTTTTCCTTCTAACAAACACTAGTGTGCAAACATTACTAGGGACTAGAATAAAAGAAGATTTAGTTACAGTAATAGAAATAGAATTAGTTGATTAGACATTCTTGGTGAGGGTTCTTAAAGAATATTTTCTTTAAAATCTTCTAAATCTATTGTAAAAATGATTAACCAAATTCGAAAGTCAGACTCTGTATTAAATAACAATGAAGTTATAAATGGTGAAGTGTTCATCCTGATCACTTTGCTTTTTATATTTTGATTTAATGAAGGAAGTAGCTGGCCACGGAAGTTTGATCAACAACCAAACGTTAAACATGCCTGGGAATCAGATCTAGGTCTCTTTTACTAGGCAAGTGGATACCACTGCGCCAATGATCATAAAGATACATAAATATAACCAAAAAGTATGTTCTCGTTCTATTTTACTGTTAAAAATCTAATCTAAAAATTGGACAAATTTTTTGGACTTTCGGTTTCTTCGTTTTCTTTACTAGTAATAAAAACCAGTAGTTAAACTTCTTGGTTATTGTGATGATGGGGTCAGATGTAGTTGGAGCACTGTCACAGGATGATACATTTTTTAATTTAAATATGTTAGTGAAGTCAAGACTATTGTAACTGGTGTTAAGTGGTGATAAGGTAGGTAGTAAAGCGCACTGACGTAATACCAGTCTGTTAAATTTCTTGAAGTCACCAACGTTGTGTTCTCCTTTGCTGTTTTTATCAAGATCGAGGAGCAGGACCTCTTTGTTAGCAAACTGGGAATGTTCACAACATATGGACGGTGACTTTCTATGAGTACGGTCGTCGGTAATAATTTTTGAAGCTGTTCCGCTAAAGGACTACAATAGCGAATATAAATCGCAAACATAAATCCCATATTTATGTTATACGAGAACTATTTTAGTGAACTTTACGATCGTAACACAAAGGCTGAATATTCACGATAAAGTGTTTGAACGACTCAAAAGGGCCCGGTTCCTGAAAAAAAAATATCGACGCTTATGAATGTTATCGGGCGATCTTTGACATACCCTCATTACGACGGTAACGGCAACGCCGGCGGTGAAAATATCCGCACCGTGACTTAATGGTTATGTTGACAACGTACTCACTTCTCAGGGCTGCACAATTTTAACATTTTCAAAGTTGTTTTACTTGATGTTAAGTGATATGCTTGTCCATAATAACGTGGACCTAGTTAGAATGATATACACTGCACCATATTAAGCTCTATACGTTAAGTCTCTTTGCCTTAGTAATTTCATTATCTACATGCCTTCAAATTTAAAGTTAGTAATGTTTGCACACTGCTTATATGCGCTTAGATAGTTTTAAGCAAAAGGGACTTGTTGCAAATTCTTGGCTCATTCATAATCGCTCTCTTCTTCTTTCTCTCATAAGAGAATCCTTTAATTAATCAAAGGATTTTTGATTTTTGAGCAGGATTTTACATTTTTTTATTATATAGACTACTTATTGTCCACTATTATACCTGATGGTAAACGGCGATGTTGTCTTCGAGTAAAGCACCACAATCACCAGGTGGTAGGTCTCTGTTGCCGGAGACCGTTTGGATGGATACCGCCGCAGCTCCTATTGCAACCGCCAAATAGTAGTGTGCAAACATTACTGTGTTCCGGTTTGAAGGGAGCTGTAGCTAGTGTAATTACTGGGATAACGAGACTTAACACCTTATGTCTCAAGGCGACGAGCGCAATGTGGTGCAGTGTGTACCATCTTAACTATCACCACGTTATCATGGGCAAGCGTATCACTTACCATCAGGTGAACGTCTTGCTCGTCTCATCACAAAGTAGTATAAAAAAAAGCACATAGCTTCTAGACTAGTCTAGAAGAAGCCTGGAAACTTTTTTTCATCATATTACTATAACGTTTAATTCTTTGTTTTAGAAACATTTCCCTTACTCATGGTACTGTTTGGAGTTACATCTGGTACTATAATGGTAGCGGCTGTTATAATGCTGGTGATACTGTGCCAAAGGAAGCAGAGGAGGAACAAGCAGGCACAGATGGAGAAGCCCGACGTCACGGTAACCGCTGAGGAGCTGTTTAAAGAGAACGACCGGAACTCTAATATAAGCGATCTGAAGTTGGAATTGAGACAAACTAACGGAAGCTGCGAAGTCGTGAGTACTTTACGATCAAAATATATTTTAAGTCTTATGTTATAACTTGATGAGTAGCGGGTTCGATTCCCGCTGAACTTGAGCAGCTCATGTATAACTCATGAGGAAACCGACATGTTCCAAGAACGTAAACGTGCGTGTTGTGTAAATAGCTTTGACTTTTCTTGTGAGCGAAGGCTCCGAACCCAGCAGTGGGCACATGAAGAGGAAGTTTGCTATTAAATATTGTTAGATATTGAGGAAATATATGGCTACAAACATTTTGTTAGATAAACAGTAATTCTATTGACTTGGAATGAATCGAAAATAAATATTTCCATACTATTGCACTGTTATATTTCACAATATCTATTTAATAGTTGCATCTAATATTCTTCATGTGTAAATAAATTTTAATAATAATATTAATTCATAATTTTTACATAATTGATAATAATTAAGTAGTTGTATGTTTATTGTAAAGATGGCGCAGCTGTCATTTTTGTACAAAATACGGACAACTGTAGGTCTCGCGATATTCCTACTTTTAGATGTGCATATAAAAACTGACTAAATAAATATAGGATGAGAATTGTCTGTTATGACTTCATAAGGTCTTCATTACCAAAAGAAACTTAATGAAATCTAAATGTGATTTATGCAGGATTATTCCAACACTGGGTCGGACAGTACTCTGTGTTCGAACGCGAAACTTGGGAGTGGTATACCTTTGGCCGGAACCGTGCCGATGTCCTCGGCGAATCAGAGCGCTACATACCAAGGCTACAGATACAGCAACGACTACACAGATTCAGCGTATTCCGAATGCTACAAGGTGTGTACACTGACGCTTCGCACGCGACCGTCCACAAACAGTTTTATTAACCCATTACCTTTTAACAACCCCGTGATGTCAACTTTACCTCTTTCCGCTTTTAACTCGTTATCAGTTATATCTTACGGAAGTGTACACTAAGCGTTAATATTGCTCTTTATTATAACTTTCCTAGTTGCATTTATAGAATTTTTGTCGGGTGTAATCATATAAAACTATTACATAATTCAGATGTCTAACTTATTACAAGCTGAAACACTAACAATTAGATCTTAGATTCGATTCCGGGACCAGTTTAATGGAGTTCACTTAAAAATGATCTCCTATGAGCTTGAGTATTTCGCTTAACGAATTTTTGACATTTTCACTTCTGACCCTGTTATATAAAAAAACATCTGAAATTGATGAATAAAAAATAATATTGTTCCTCAATATTGAATACAGAATATTTAACTGTGAAAACAAAAATGTTTTTTTCAATTAGTGAAGAATTTAACCAAATCGCATGTGATTTTAAACAGTTATTTCATCATCATCATCATAAGGTGTTCTATTCAAAGTTATAGTTAGTTTAAGTTGTTTCAGTACATTGTTTTCAGTTGATAAGTTATTATTTTTAGGGTAACGGATTTAATAATGGCTACCAAACTTACGTGCATTACGGACACGACTACACACCTGGATCGTTAAGGGTCCAATCGCCAACTTTAAGCGGCGACAAACTGACCCCTAACAGGTGAGACCTTGCTTCTATAAACTTTAAAACATAACCATAATTTAGATTTCAAAAATAGTTTTACATTAATTATGTAAATTATAATTAAATCTCAATAGCGCAATTTTTAACTATATCATTTGCCAGTCAAAGGTTCAATTCCGCTATTTTATTGTACCTTCAAAGATCTTTACTGACTTCTATATATGATAAACGTCTCGTAATTAAACATTTTGAATAACTAGCGTTGTTATATCTTTATGTTATGTAATTAAAAATGTAACTAATTCTAGATATTATATTAGGTCTATAAACGGCAGCCTGCCTAGGAGTGTGGAGACATCGTCTACTATACAATTCAACGCAGGAAACGGCTCGCAGAATAATTCATTGCAGCGTTCGACCAAACGGCAGGACAGCAGCAACGGCTTAAATAACTTAGGCGTACCCGTCGCCGAAGGTGGGATACTTGGCTGTTACCGCAGTAACATATCACTACAGTCCCGCACTACAGATAAATTCCTATCGTATCCTTTAAAGGCAATAATCGTATCTAAAAAGAGACACTAAAAATTTTCAACTTTTTTCTATTCCTTTCTACTTATATATCTCTTTCTTTTAATAGTTAAAAGCTTAAATTTCTTACTGCATTTTAGACGTACAGTAAAGAGTCATAAATTATTATATATAGTAATTTTAACAGGTGCAAGATTACCAAACGGTGGTATAATACACGGAGTGGATGTAAGGTATGCTGCTACTTACGGTAACCCACATCTGCGCACCGGTCCCAGTCTGGGTTTCACGACAGTGAACACCGCTAAGCCAGCATCCACGCCCGCGCCACCGCCCTACTCCTCCGTGAGGAGTTCCGTCATATTACCATCAGGTAAGTTGTACATATGTGATGGATTATTAAGAAACTGAACATCTCACGTCCAAATTAACTTGTAGACCAAAACACTGATTGTATTGATTCTTTATTTTCTATTTCCTTGAGAGAAATATAACTTTTTTTAAGTAGCTTATTTTGAGATGGTTATTTGTGACGTGATTTCCGTTCAGGAAACTCTTCGCACTCTATAACGTCACCGACGAGCCTCGCGTCGCCGCCGTGCGCCACGAGTCCAGTGACCAATTCTACCATTTCAACGGAGAGCACACAACCAACGGTACGCACTTATTTACTGGTGGTAGGTCTATTGTAGAGTGTTCAGCTTTGAAAGGCTTGTAGCTAATGAAATTACTGAGGTAACCACACTAAATATCTTATGTTTCAAGCATTATTCAGTCCAGTGTATATCATCCTAACCAGTGTCAGATCAGGCGTGAAACTTATTGTATAGTTAACGTCTTACTCTTTTCACCATAATAAATAGTTGAACACCCAGTCTATTTTTACTGATAAACAGTAGTGTTTACCGACATTACTGTGTATAAAAATGAAGCACTTAAGCTAATGAATTCTAGTAACGAGACTTAGCTGCTTTTAATAATTATTCAATTGAAAATTTCCTATAATTAATAGTACCCGATAATAACTTTAACATATATTATCGATCAAGATCATATTCTAACTTTAAGATATTTTTGTGCAGAACTTCTCTTTTATAACTTTATATATGTAATGGTAACTAACTTCAACGAGAAACTAGTAAATTCAATAGGAGTCTTCTCCTTTTTTCTGTCGGTTAAATTGTACGAAATTCCGATTGTGTGTTTAATAAGAAATGCAATCACTAAGTTTAAGAATAAACGAAGCTGTTAGAGGTAATGGTGGTTTGATTGTGAGAATGTATGACGTCGTAACACGTCCTGATTGATCGCTCGCTACTAATCCGAGTATCAGGTGGCTAATCTGGTACATTCCGCCAGGTCGGCGTCGCCGTGTCTTCAACCACGCCTCAATCACCAAGCTCCCATTACATATTGGCTCCGTCTAACAGGACTTTGAGTAATGCAACCGTCATTAAAAAAGGTAAGTGCCGTTTCGATCAACTTTAAATCGAACTTAAAAAGACTAAGCTTAATACTTAATGGAGAACTTAGTAAAGATTTCTTCAAGACGAATAAGTTTAACTACCAGGTGGTAGGTCTCTGTTGCCGGAGACCGTCTGGATGGGTACCACCGCAGCTCCTATTTCAACCGCTTAATAGTAGTGTGCAAACATTACTGTGTTCCGCTTTGAAGGGCGCTGTAGCTAGTGTAATTACTGGGGTAACGAGACTTAACACTATGTCTTAACGACGAGCGCAATGTGGTGCAGTGTGTACCATCTTAACTAGCACCGCGTTGTCATGGGCAAGCGTATCACTTACCATCAGGTGAACGTCTTGCTCGTCTCGCCGCATAGTTGTATAAAAAAAGCACTCAATAAGAATGTGGTGTTAGGATAACATACACTACACCAGTTAGAGCTTGTTTTGCTTATAAATATAATAAATTTCATTAATTTCATAATTTCAAACAAAAACTTATAAATTTTGACATTGTATGTATCAAGTTGAGCACAATATGCTGCAGTGTATATCATTCTAACTAGCTCTACATTTTTTCATCGCTTTCTCATCGGAATCGAACTGGCTATATTGATTGAAGACTAATATTTGATTATTAAAGCATTTAGCCGCTGATGCACCTATGCTGAAAGATTCAGATTCTTCTGCTTAATTAATGTAGTATATATAAGTTATAACTTATGTATTTTGTTTCAGGAAACGGCCTCCAACAGCCTCTAGCCACGCATGTGTGAAGTGAACGAACATTTAATAAAATAAATTAATATATCATTAGTCATAATAAAATGCTTGTTTTGTGAACAAAAACTTGAAAAAAAAAAGTTTTCACTATTCCTGAAAATTTCTACCGACCGCTTTGTTTTTCATTCGTTATTTTATTACGTGTACCGCGCTTTGTTTATGTTTCATTTGCTAAACAAATTTTTTTTAGCCGGTTGACTATTCACGACGGGTATACCCGTCACAACTACTAATACCATGACGTGTATACGCTTCATTTGAGTTTACGGTGTAGATTTTTATTGCAGATTTCTTTTGTTACTTATTTAATGTGACGTGTATACCCGTCATATAGTAACGCGCACATTTCTCAATACAGCTCTACATATTTAAATGGTTGTATAATGAATATGAATGATTGCATTTGAATGTTGATTTGTAAGTACTTTGTCAATTTTCTTATAGTTGTACTGTTTGCCTTGTAGGTTGTAAGTCCAGCGTTGGGATAGATTAGTCATTTATTTACCTGTTGTTCATCGGGATGTCAATTCCGCAGTGTCTGAGACTGTTACTATTGTAAACTAGTTCACTGATATTTCTGTAAGTGTGCGTATTTAACTAACGTAGCATTATTAAACTTATGAGAAAATGTTTATGATGTAAAACTATTTTCAGTGTTATTCTATTAAATAGGATAATCATTTCCCGCTCCTTGCATCTGTTGTATTAATACTTTTATACAGATAATACATGTTTGTATATATACATAAATGTATAAACTTTTGTTGATACTTTGAGAATATTTTAAAACTCTTTAGATATTTAATTTTAATTTCTTATTCATATATTAAAATGTATAAAGCAGCGATAGCTCAGTTTATAAGGCCTAAACCTTTAAGTCCCTGGTTCGATCCCCAGTGAGCTTGAGCTTCCGGTTAAAGAACAAATGAAATATGTGACCTCTTGTAAGAATCCTCGAATCCCAGTAATGGGACTAAAATTTTTCTGCTTGTCTCTGTTTAGGTTTTTATTACTACGGTAATAATGTTTTATATCGGAGAAAATCACTATATACTTATCTTTGAGCTTTAAACTTTATGAGTGCCATATCATATCATATCACGTGTTACGTTACTTTCGTTAGAAACATCACTAATATTAATTTAGTTCATTGGATACATATCGTTTTCTTTTAAATCTAATAAAAGCTCAAAAATTATCTAAAAATCTCGATCTAAGACTGACTAGTGTAACCTACATGAAACTTTTGAATCGTTTTGTCGTGAATATTAAACCACCGGAATAATTATTTATTAACAGACCTGTGACTAATTATTTATTAACAGACCTGTGACTTTTTGATTGCTTGGTATGTAATAAGGTCCCTGATTCAAAACTGTGCTGCATATGGAATTTGATTTGTTTAATTAAAATAATACAAATCTGTCGAGATAATATCATGACTGTGTTCCATCCTTCAACTTAAAACTTTAATAATGTTAAATCTTCATATAACGAAATTAAAAATTCAGTTAAACCATCAACCGTTTACCGAAGAATCATTAAATAATCAAGCATTCGTTTTTGATTCTCGTGTGTTAAGGCAGTAAAGAAGTAACTATTAAATGTAAACCGATGATGTAATTACAATTAGTATAAATCGTACCAATCAAATATAATTTATACGTTGACAATGAAGAACTAGGAAATTCCGTAAGGATCCTGTAACAAATTGAGGGTTATTAAAATAATTATTCAAGTGAAAATGGCGGTCGATTTGTCCGCGGGCGATGGAAATTTGAACGTTTTCGTTGCCTTTCGCCGCGATATCGATTACACAGTTAAACAACCTTAGGAAATGGCTGCTCGTAACATTAACGAGCGGGCTCGTTAAATCGGTGACACGCTGGTGATGTCCCTGCTGGTCATCTGTTAGCAGAAGGTTACGATCATTTCGATTCGACACAGAATTATTTATTACCAAACCTTTCGAGTGCTGACATGAATGTCACCACGGAGTCACATCACATCTACATCTATTACTGTTCAAAATCATCGCAATCCACATTCTTCTAGTTGTATGATTAGTATTTGATTTTATTATTAAGATCCCGGTGGTACCAAATCATCTATATTGAAAATATTATGTTTTAAATTTCAATATCCACTCGAATCATTCTTGATAAGAATTCATTTTATTTTGCAACGATTTGTAGTCTATCTGGTGTTAAATTTGTTTAGAAGTCAATCAAATTAATTTCGTGAAGACTAAAACTAGATCTTAGGTATTTCTTAATTCCACGTGTATACTATTTGATCACGGATAACTTTTTTCAAGGTCCAATAACAGTAATATTTTTTGTAAACTAACTCTGAAGGTGAGGGAGTAAGATTTATTTCTTTTGAATATGCAATCGGTTTAAAATTCATTTGTAAAAACTTCATACGCTTAAAGTGTTTCAGGTGTAATTCGCTTACATACATATTCTTTCAATCCTTTCCTTCGTTTCTTGTAATTTATATCTTATGAAATCGTTATAGATTAATGTAACATGCTATACATGCTACTGTATACTCGCTATTATTTGAACTTGGATTGTTAGGATGTTTACACGATGCATAGGATATTTCTCATGTTGACGTTACTGTGTTTTAATGGACATACAAATATACAACATTTTTTTATAAAGTCATGTAAATTGATACGAGGAAGACTAGAATTGTAGATCGTGAAAGAGTATGATAGTAATTTCAGAAGTGAATGTGGATGGATGTAAAGTTTAAAGGACGAAGAAAATGATAATTGAATGAAGTAATTTTTTAAGTCATAGATGATGTTAAAGAATGAATGAAAACTATGTTTTATCGCGACACTACTTTCTTATTCTTTATATGTTTAGTATGAAGAAGGTGACTTTATGAAAAGTAATAAATTTCTGTCTCTCGCGATTGACTGGCACCGAATACTATCTAGACCTTAAATATATCTCTACCCTTGATGTCTATATTTATATCAAATATTTTTGTTCTCATATTTGTTTTGAATTATTAATGGGCCTAATAGAATAATCTATATATCAATTTTTGTGTGTTAATGCTGCCAAGCAGCAGTGTGAACTCTACTGTATTTCAGTATGAAAGGTCTAAAGATGGCTGAATAAAAGAAAATACATTTTAACTAACTCGTCAAATTGTTTTATGTTATGTATATAAAATATCTCTGTACAATTATCACTGTATCCCTCTAGAATTAGCACAGCGTGAATAAATCACTTAAAAACAAGTGATCTCTCCGCGTTGCGCGATCGTATAATTATTTTTTCTGTGATAAATAGATATTAAAAGTGTTTTTATTGTAAATACTAACCGCTAACCTTTTGTAATTACGCGTGGTGTTATAGTTAAGTGCTAAGTTTAACTGTTAAGTTAATAAAATGATAAATGTAAAGCTTAAAAGAACTTTGTCGAGTAACTATAGCGTATAGAGTGAACAATGTAATATATAAAGTTTTACTGGAGTGAGATAAATATTAGCTAGTGGTGCAACTTGAAGTGTTACTACATGAAACTACTTAGATTAAATTGTACAAATCAATTTTGTTTTCTAATTAAATAAAACTTTGGCCTACTTAATCTGTACTTTGTTATAAATGTCTAACCCTGACCTATAAATATTAAAACCACTGTTAATAGATACACGATACTATAAAGGCCTAAGTATGAAACATTATCATACGACTACTTAGTGATTGCGACCTTTCAGCGACGAAGGACTCGGTTACAATGTTCAACTGATAATTTAATTAAACACTTAAGTAAATAAGCTAACATTTAAACAAAAAATATTTTCAGATTTACTTACAATTTTTATTTTATGATTGATAAAAAAGCTTCATATTGTTTACTGTTGTTAAGTTTCTAGTACCACCGCAGCTCCTATTTCTACCGCCAAATAGTAGTGTGCAAACATTACTGTGTTCCGGTTTGAAGGGCGCTGTAGCTAGTGTAATTACTGGGGTATCGAGACTTAACACCTTATGTCTCAAAGCGACGAGCGCAATGTGGTGCAGTGTGTACCATCTTAACTAGCATCGCGTTGTCATGGGCAAGCGTATCACTTACCATCAGGTGAACGTCTTGCTCATCTCGTCGCAAAGTAGTATAAAAAAAACTAGTGTAATTACTGGGGTAACGAGAATTAACACCTTATGCGTCAAGGCGACGAGCGCAATGTGGTGCAGTGTGTACCATCTTAACTAGCACCGCGTTGTCATGGGCAAGCGTATCTTTACCATCAGGTGAACGTCTAGCTCGTCTCGACGCATAGTAGTATAAAAAAAAACTAGTGAAATTACTGGGGTAACAAGACAACATATGTAGCAAGACGACGAACACAATGTGGTGCAGTGTATATCATCCTAACCAGCGCCACGTTGTTATGGGTAAGCGTATCACTTATCAACAGGTGTAATACTCGCTTCATCGCTTTTCTAATAGAAAAAAGTCCTAAGCCTTAACCATAATTAGTAGGTAAGGTATTCAATAGACTAACTTACTCTGTACTTATTAAAATTGCAGCTAACTTGAATATACTATATTTAAACCCATTAACTTCAATGATGTAAATAAATATTACGAGCGGCATCCTCTAGTATATTATCAAAACAGGATTCGGATAAGTTTATACCTTTGTTGGGGGTGGCTACGGAATATTTTGAGATATACGAATTTATCCATTCACTATAAAAATGGTTAAACCATTTTTGAGGTATATGTGGAATTTGTTTAACAAATTTCATTCAAAACTTAAAACCATTATAGCTTTATTCATAAGGAACTTAGCCATAGAGCCTGTGTAAAGTAGTTTTGTTAAAAATAGCGATAAAACTTTCTCGATAATTGGCTATTTGACTGTCAAGGATAGTGGAGCACATCAATATGAATGTTGAAGAGAAGCAACACAACACAGCGATGCTGTTATGACGGCAGATTTATAATTTGAGGGTAGTAGCTATCCAGGGGGTTAGGAAAAATATGGAATCAAACCTAGGATCTCTGTTTTATAAGCTAAGCACACTACGTAACGGCGATTAAGAAAAACAAATACGTTACAAAGTTACAACGAAAGTTGGGAATTATTTACGGTAAATATGGCGGAGCGCGGAATTGTGGTTTGTTCTCCCTTTTATCTTGTACATTGTGGCGTAAAGTTATTTTATGTGGATGTATACGCATGGCCATAAAGATGCTACGTGATATTTGCTTTGGGACCCACATCCGATAGCTCCGGTCTGCGCGGGCGTAATGCTAAACAACGCTGAACATCTGCCGTACGCTCGTATTTTTAACGCGCCATGCGTTCAACTGTTGAGAGGTTTTATTGCTTCACATAAAGCTCGCCAACTTTTACTGCGAGTCAAAATCGAACAAAATATATAATTAAAGAGACCATCTATTAAACTATATTTTTGAATCTAGTGGGTCACCTAAAATATCAATTATATCAGTAAAAGACCCTCAATTTAAAACTTGCAGACTCTTTCTCTTTGAGACATATATGTAGATAAAAACATGTCATAAGATCCTGCTTGTTTCGTCAAATTGAAAAGTATGCCGTTTTGTATTTGAACTGGTATAAACCTATGTATCTCTTTATATTTCAATGTGGTATTTAATCTGTTACTATAAAATATTAACATATGAACAATTTCATATGTAAATAACTATCCTGTAATGGTAAGTTATGTTAGTTATGTCCAGTAATGGAGAGGCACTTTAAGAAAAAGAAGAATGGTAAGTTAATATAAAGAGTTTGATAGTAAATATTTTAATACACTATAGTTTTTTTGTCGTCTAGGCCTTTAAAATTAAAGTCAAATTACGCCGGCACATTATTCTGTATATAGTAATAATAAAATATAGGTAAACACATAAAAAAACAGTTCTAGTTGTTACTGGATAAGAAGTGATATATAAAAAATAAAATTAAAAATGTTTTGATAAGTAAATCATATGATTGTGTTAACGATTATTTAAATAATAAAGATATGTGGAAATAAATGGCGCTGATTCTCAAGCAGTATGTGTCAGTAGGTGTAAGACATTTAAAAATGAAGAAGATAAAAAAAATATATATATCCCGCTGAGTTTCTTGCCCATTCTTCTCAGGTGCATGGCATTTGTTTTGCGAATGGCTGGTAGATTTTGACGTTCAATAAGTGAACTATTGTTCCCATGTTGAATAAAAATTTTGATTTTGACTTTGACTAAAAATTGTAAACAAATAGAAGAATGAAACCAAGTGTAAATGTCTGTTTGAAAAATTAGGACTTTGATTTTCCTTGTCCGGATAATATTGTAAAAGATGAAGCGATTTATCTGAAATATAATATCTTCACGGAAATGGACGAATGCCTAATAAAAGTCTAAGTGGTAGTCTAAGTTTACTGGTGGTAGGTCTCTGTTGCCGGAGACCGTCTGGATGGGTACCACCGCAGCTCCTATTTCAACCGTCAAATAGTAGTGTGCAAACATTACTGTGTTCCGGTTTGAAGGGCACTGTAGCTAGTGTAATTACTGGGCTAACGAGACTTAACATATGTCTCAAGGCGACGAGCGCAATGTGGTGCAGTGTGTACCATCTTAACTAGCTTCACGTTGTCATGGGCAAGCGTATCACTTACCATCAGGTTGTCGTCTTGCTCTTCTCGACGCATAGAAGTATAAAAAATAAACTGTATGTAAATTTGTATGAAATTTTCGGCCGAACAGTTCATGTGCTTTGGCCATTAAAAAAAAAGAAACCGGAAAAATATTAGAGAAGAATTAAGAAATTTGAAATTCGAATTGAGACAGCAGTCGGCCATTCGCCGCGGAGCAGTGAGCACGTTTTAATTAAATGCATTTCACAGATGATGTCCGGCGCGCTAACAAATTCAGATATTCCTTTCAGTTCAGTTTCAGTTCACAGTGGAAATTTACAGCGTTGTTTTTTTTTTTTTTGACAATTCAATTAAAAATTACACCGAATTTTGATAGTAATCTGAAATCAAACTATGTAGATATAATATAAATATTAGTGTTGTAAGTTAGGTACCTTTAACTGGTGGTAAGTATCCGGTGCCGGTGACCATTTAGCTAGCACCAGCGTCTACTTCTGCTGTCGAACAGTAGTGTGCAAATATTACTGTGTTCCGGTTTGAAGGGTGATACTACTAAAATTACTGGGGTAACGAGCGAACGTGCACAATATGATGCATATCATTCTAATTACCATCAGGTGAACGTATTGCTTATCTTGTCAGCTTTGTCAAATAAAAAATGTAATCTAGACTAATCTAGACATTCAGCTATAGCCAACCACCTTGGGTGGGAAGCTATATTAAGTCGTTACCTAAACGTTTATAATTTTGAGTTAAGTAATGATTACTTTAAAACATATAAGAACATTATGTCATGAGACACTGTAATGGAGTTGCTCATGACTTGTGGTAAGGATGATGACCAGATAGTTATAAGCAAATCACTTCAGTATTGTTGATGAAGAACACCTTGTTCATCTCATCGCTTCGTATTTTAAGAAACCTACACGAATTTCAGTCCCTATATAAAACATTTCCTTTTCTCATATTAATTAAAAGTTTAATTCGTTACTTTAGAACTTAATTCGGTAATCTTTCACTTGATGCCAACATGTAATAATAAAAAACAAAAGTCGAGTTAAACTGTGACAGATTTAATTCTTTAACTGAAAGTTTATATGCCTTTACAGGTCTTACAGGAAATCCTGGTCTTTGGAACATTTCCTATTATGAAACTACTTTGAAATGCTTAAGCAAGAATTAAGTCGTTCCAAGTTAACCTCCCCAACTATGCTTATTACTGACTTGCATGTTACTATTTCACGAACAAAAACTTTACTACAGTAGAAATGTTAAAACATTAAAAATAATCAAGTTTTATTTCAGAACTTTACATAGACTATATTAGGAAACTCACTAAAAAAAGAGAGTTCTCTAATAAGCATATCATTTTTATTACAACCGGATATGACTAGCAATTTGTCGTTTCAATAGTGGAACATTAAGTATATACTTAGTATTATGTCGAAATGATTAAATAAAATAAGTTAAAAAAACCCTTGTAGTAGAAGTCTCATTCCCAAAGCCTTCAACACAAGTAGAAATATATCATCAGACTTCTTCAGCCATTCCTAGCACAAACATTCATGCTTTGAACACAAAGGTCATGAGTTCGATTCTCAGTGAAATTTTTCATTCTGCTCATTCCACAGTACTAACTTTGACCTTTCATATCTCTTTAACCGGAAGAGCTTTAGACCTTTTATTTCGGATTTCTCGTCTCCTTATTCATACTTCATTTTATCCTGGAAAAGTATTCATGTAGCTCTTTCAGTTTAAAAGTTACAAACGTTACGGAATATTTAAGTCCGCGCATCAGTAACTTTTAAGCTGATGAAATCAAGTAATAGAAAGTCGGTCTATACGTTCATCTTTCCCTTTTTTAGAACTCCAAATAAGTTAACTTTATCATCAATTGATTTTCAACATATTCACCAGATCATTGGTCCACGTAGCCTACCTTCACTTGCCAATTCTTGGCCTCCGGTTAACTGGGTTAACCGGTTAACCAGGTGGTAAGTCTCTGTTGCCGGAGACAGTCTGGGTGGGTACCACCGCAGCTCCTATTGCAACCGACTAATAGTAGTGTGCAAACATTACTGTGTTTCGGTTTGAAGGGCGCTGTAGCTAGTTTAATTACTGGGGTAACGAGACTTAACACCTAATGCTCAAGGCGACGAGCGCAATGTGGTGCAGTGTGTACCATCTTAACTAGCGCCGCGTTGTCATGGGCAAGCGTATCACTTACCATCAGGTGAACGTCTTGTTCGTCTCGTCGCATAGTAGTATAAAAAAACTGGTTTTAAATTAATCAGTTCTTGCGAACCGTTCCTGGTCCCCGGCACTGTTGCAAGTTGCACTCGTAACTTAGCATAACATAGCATCAGATACCGTTGTATATTAAAAATACGTACCGCTCCCGTACGTTTCCGCAGATTAAATGATGTCAAAACTTAGTAACTGCTGGCGAAGCGCCAACTCCTTACTTGAACTGATTTATTTTGTCGTCTCAGCTAATCCGGAATTCTGCTCTCTGACATTTAACAAGCTTTTGCGAGTATGTTGCGGAAAGAAATTTTCTTCTTCCGCTCTATTTGCTCCATTTTGTTAGTTACAGCCGAAAACTTTTCTAAATTCACATGGTCTTTTAACTCTTGTTAGACTTTATATTGATTTCGTATCATGTTCTTTTCTTATTCATTTGTATATTAAACCTTCATTAAGGTACAATGGGCAGTAACCTGTAGGTGAAACTCTTTAAGAAATCTTCCGCTCTTTATCTAGCTCTGGAAATTCAATCTATAGAAGTATAACATTTAAGTAGCAAACACAGCTTGTTACTATGGAGACGACTCAAACAGGACAAAAAGAAATCATCACCTCTATTTTGAAGACTCGATTATTATTCCTCCTATCGTAAGGTCGAAAGGAATTTCAATCTAAAACATGATGATTTGTGAAACAAAATTTCTCTGGAATTAGTTCAAACATGTCCTGATGATCAAGATGAAGATGATGATCAATCTTGAGATTTGGTGTGTTTTATTCACAAACTCCATCTAGTCTGCGTGGCTCTCACACTCTGTCAATTCGTGGTCTTCATTCGACAACTTAATTTACATTATATTATCATTTACTTATCACATGAAGATCATCTTTTCTTTTATCACCGAAAACAACATCATTTCCATCACTCTCCCCACAGCTGTTCTTCATTCGTTTAAATTAGTTTTACAGAGAGAGACATTTCACTTTGAGCTTTTTTTTAATTTTCATCAGATCCTCCTTCGTGACTTTAATTAAAGAACTTTCACTTAAAGTTGCTTCTTTTACTTTGGCTAGACTGTCATTTATTTGTAGAAAAATTCTTGGTTATTAAATCGTGGCCGTCTCTTTAATTCAAATTTTAGATTAAAGGCCACTAGTGAAAAAATACTGCAAAGTGGAATTATACCTTTACTAATAGACTTACAATCTTAAGGCACCTATTTATAGTATTAAACATTAGTGTAAATAAACCATTGTATGTAATAAGCAGAAGCTGATGAAATTGTGAATGATGATGCAGCACGTCTCTTAAAAGTACAGTTCTCCAGCAAAGAGTTCAATGAAGAGTTTGTAAAATATACACGAAAAAGACATGATAGACAACACAGGATTTTATTTATTTTTCATTAAGTACTCAAATAACATTAATAAGTATTGAATTGAATATATACTAACATTAAATTGGGAAGTTCTGATGTGGAAGTTTCATTAGCATTTTAATTGTTTCAAGACAAACAAAATGTCTTAAAAAAACTGTGTAAATAAATATTTAGGACGGAGTAATAATTCAAAATAGTCAAAGTTGTACATTTAGAAAGGTTTCAGCTTTTCGTTCCTGATAAGAACATCATAGTAAAACATCAAAACAACTTGCCGGCATCAGTGCTCCCGTCTAAACACAATGATTGTCTTTGAGAGAAAAGTAAATAGGCTGTTAGGTTATTGAACTTTACCACATCATCACTTAACACCAGTTTATGAGTAAAAAAGAAATACTTCAAAGAATGGAAGTGCAATTTGAAGCTTGTTATTAAAATGTACGTTCGAAATGTAATATTAAAGTTGTTTGTAACAAATATTTAAAAATATGAATATACAGTACAAAGCACAGTGGTACAGTGGAAGCTGAATTCGCAGATCGAAATGCCTCGACGACAAACGCAAACGAATATTAAATTCTTAAACTGCCAACAAACTGAAATTCATTGTTGACGTCGAATCGGAATCGGGGCGCGGTCTCTTCAACATTTCCTATTAGCGAACTGGTTGAAAACTTTTAAATGACAGCCCAAGTAATCTCAACTTAACCGAAACTAAGTTCGTTTGCACAAGCCATTATAACATAGTATGAAATATAAGTTGAAAGACATAACTTATGCGGGTCGCTAAAGAATGAATAAGATGAACTAAAATATATTTTTTTCTTCTCAATTTTTTTTTAAGTATAAGTTGGTGCATGTTCGGCGTTTCTCTTGGTGATAAAGATAATTATTTTAACAACGCCAAAGACTTCTTATTTTTTTTATATTACTATGCGACGAGACGAGCAAGACGACAACCTGATTGTAAGTGATACGCTTGCCCAAGACAACGTGGTGCAAGTTAAGATGGTACACACTGCACCACATCACGCTCGTCGTAAGACATAAGGTGTTAAGTCTCGTTACCCCAGTAATTACACTAGCTACAGCGCCCTTCAAACCGGAACACAGTAATGTTTGCACACTACTATTTGGCGGTTGAAATAGGAGCTGCGGAGGTATACATCCAGACGGTCTCCGGCAACAGAGACCTACCACCTGTAAATTATAACTATCTTCGTGGTGCAGTGACTTGACTTTTAAACACGGAAGTCCCCAGTTCGGATTCATGTTGAGGTGTTTAGTTAGTGATTATAGTTGTTATGTACCAACCTGGTTAACTATCTCCCTCGTGCTGTGCATCTGCCGCCATAACAGCATCACTATTTCTTTTGTAAACATCTGGAGTATTTTGAGCGGGAACGTTTCACCACCTTTTGTACTACCATATTAAAATAATACATTTCCTTTGATTCTATCCACCATGTGATTATACTAATACAACATTATTACCGTTTCAGTAAATTGCAAATCTGTAGATGGTTTCCTATAAAAGTGACAAGTTCGAATTACTTTAACCGGCCTTTGTTACAGTTTCCTATTTTTTTCATCTCTTCCGCTTTCGCGTGATGGCTAAAGATTAAAAGACGTTTCATTTTCCTTTGAGCTTTCCTCAACTTCAGCTGACTTTATTTAAAATATTCAAGCTAAAAGTAAAACTCGGCTATTTCGTGGATTCATTTTATAAAAAGGATGGACGTAAATTCTTATGACAAACTTGTTGAACCCGATAGACATACAGCCATACAAAATATATTTGTGTAATATTTTCTCTTCCTAAAGAAACCTACTTAACAAATACAGGGTTGCCTTTAAAAGTGATTACTGAATAGTAATTACTTAAATCATTTAATGCTTTTTAACGTTTTCGAAAGACTTTTTTTGTAAAACTTAGGACACAAAAAAATCTCCTTCGTTTCTTTAATCATTAGCATAATACCAGTGAAGGATTCATCGAAATCGGTAGCAGATACTCCGATTCAAAAAAAGACAACATATTTTCAAAATTTGTGTTTTTGATGTCGTGATAAAAGTTGATATGATGATGTTGCAAAAAGAAAGTTGACTTTTAAGTGTTTGTGTATAGTTTAAACGGAAAGTCTTTTTAGGCGATTTTCATACTCTGTGGTAGATCAATAACTTCTTTTTCAATCTATAACATTTTAACAACGCTACTCAAACATTTTTATTTATATACAAAGTTTCAAAGTACGGTCATTCGCCAAAAAGTACGATGCAAAAATATTATTGGAATAAATATAGTATATTCTTTATGTACCTTTAAATTATACAAGACGTATGAACATGTTATATCTAATTACGTTAAGTGTATGTATTAGAATCTTTTAGTTATGACATTTTTAGTTTTAGTTAGTACACTATTAACATCTAAAAGCAATGAATGAATGTGTGAGCGAACAAACAAATTAAAAGATAAATGGATAAGTAAATGAATCCATTAAAAATTATAGGTTTAATTGAAGATTTGTTTTATATAAATTATTAAGCCGTGATAGCCTTATGGTTTAAAAGCTCGCCTTCCACTTCGGAAGTACCGGGTTCGAATCCGGCCTGCACCAATGAATTTTTCAATTTATATGCAGTTATAACAGCAATTAATATCACGCGCTTTGACTGTGAAGGAGAACATCGTGAGGAAACCTGCATATCTATGTGATGACCATCCGTGCTCGCACTAGTATGTGAAATGGAGAAGGCAATGGCAACACCACTCCATTATAACTGACAAGTAAGTCTTCGTGTGTTTCATTAAACATGATGACCACGACTATCGATCATGAAGAAATCCCACTTAGAAGAAAAAGAATTGTGTTTACACCAGTTTATCAAGTTTTTAAGTGAATTTTTAATACAGTTCCAGTTCGTCTAGAAATATGAAAGAATTGATAAATATACAACAGAGATATCAATTTTCTAAGAAACTTCACAGTAAAATAAAAATTCTTATCAAAACACCATGACGATAAGTAAACGAAAAATCAACTAACATTAGAATACGTCTATACCTTTAGACTATTTAGTAGACCTCAACTAACAGATAATTTTTTGTGCCCGACAGAAATTTTGATACGTTTTAAGGTTCAGGGAGGTATTTAGTGTTAGAGTTCTCCACCTACTGAAACCCTCTTGACCAGAAGTAACATGGCTCACTTTCCCCGCTCTGTGTGTATCTGTATGCACGAGTTCTAGTGTAGCTACAAAACAAATAAATACCCCCGTTTCCCGTACGTAGATAATTGATTTCGTTCAGAGCCTCAACACACTGATAGTCCATTTTACGGTGGCTGCACCCCACCCGAAATAGTTTATTATTCTTTCAGCGGTTGCCGCTGCCGCATCGATGGAATACGAGGAAGTGTTTATACGCTTACTGTATTATTAAGAGTTATCTACCCGAGAACATTACTTAACATCTCTACTTTCCTATAAATAAAAGAAAATTGAAATATTTCTGTAATATTATACTCCGCAAGAGTATTTATTTATGTGCTTAAAATATTTTTAAATCTTAACGAAAGATTGAATAGTTCTTGTCTAAATAAGGTGCAAGCTTAATATGGCAGCTATGTTTCTTTTAAATTAGCCACACGAAATCTAGTTACAAAAACCATAAAAATGTGGTACTAGTTAAGTTATTCATTGTTATTATAACATGTTAAATCACTTGCATTTGTTATGAAGAATGAAATATATCATAATCCAGTTATAATAAAAAGGAAAGGGAGAGTGAACGCATTAAATCATTTAACTCGGTGCTGTGAATTCAATCTTTCCGAAATTCCACGAGTAAAATAACAAAAGGCGTGTTCGGGTAAGCGGAAAACTCTGTAAGAGATGAAAAATAAACAAACGGCAAACGTCTGAATTGGGAAAATGTACCTAAAGAAACACATTCAACTGAAGAAATATTACTTCAGGAATACACCACGAGCGGAAAACGAGTAATTTTATAACAACATCGTATATAATTATAAACAAAATTTTAAATTTGATAGAAACTTTTCCCGTCAACTATATAACTACCACTTTAGAACGTCTAGGTACCACCGCAGCTCATATTACAACCGCCAAATAGTATTGCTAGTGAAATTACTGGGGTAACGAGACAACACCATATCTCAAGGTGACGAGCGTAATGTGGTGCAGTGTATACCATCTTAACTATCGGCACTTATCAACAGATCAACGTTTCGTTCGTTTCAATCGTCTAAAAAAATAACTTAGTTGCAGGTATTCTAGATCTTCTCTCACAAGAGCTACATGAGAGAATATCATATCCTAATTAATGTCCTCATCAGTAAAAATCTATTAAATTATTCAACTGTTTAAAAACAGAATAGTAAACATTTTTGTATTGGGAAATTCTTATTTTACCCATGAACATATAGTAAGAAAGATTGTAGTAATGTACTAACATTACTATTACGGTTTTTAAAGGTGATAGTTATGTTTACTAAAATCGCTATCATGTTATAGGTCATTTCACATATCAATGTTAAAGGTCTTTGCCATCACATCATTTAAATAAAAAATACTAGTACTTCAAAGTATTACATTAGATGTTTCTTTTTGATGAAACGAGCTAGACCTTCACCCGATTGTAAAAGGCCTGTCTATAATAAAGTGGCTAGTTAGGATGATATACACCACATTACGCTCGTCGCTTTGAGACATATGTTAAGTCTCGTTACCCCAGTAATTTCACTAGCTTTCAGCACCCTTCAAACCGGAACACGGTAATGTTTGCACACTACTGTTTGGCGGTAAGAGCTACGGTAGTAGTACCTACCTACAGTAACTTATTGTATGTATATGATATAAATATTAAACTAACGACTTCCTAGTCCACGCTTGTTTGAAATAAATCAGTACGTCTAAGCCTATTGGCGTTATGCCACGGGTTTCGTATTTTTCACGTCAGTTAATCTAAACACGGAGGCAGCCATTTTGAGTCCAATTTTTTTTTATTTTGGCACTACGGCAAAAACAGACAACTTTATGTTAAATATGTTTATTTAAATAATTTGTAAAATGAAAAAGTTAATATTAGAGTTTGGCGAAATTCAATCTTTCATGATAAGTTTCCGATTCCGGTTTGTAAACGGTTAATTTTATCTAAATACACATGAAGTAGAATATATGAACTATAACTTAAAGTATAATAATATTATAATTTACTGGTGGCAGGTCTCTGTTGGAGGAGACCGTCTGGATGGGTATTACCGCAGCTCCTTTTTCAACCGCCAAATAGTAGTGTGCTAACATTACTGTGTTCCGGTTTGAAGGGCGCTGTATCTAGTGTAATTACTGGGGTAACGAGACTTAACACCTTATGTCTCAAGACGACGAGCGCAATGTGGTGCAGTGTGTACCATCTTAACTAGCACCACGTTGTCATGGGCAAGCGTATCACTTACCATCGGGTGAACGTTTTGCTCGTCTTGTCGCATAGTAGTATAAAAAAAATATAGCTATAAAAAATTAACCCGATGTTTTATAACTTTATAGTTTTTAAAGACAATCTCTGAAAGGAAATTGTATAAACATGTTGAAAATTCGCTTCAAAGGCAATATCAAACGAGGTTCCCTTTTGGGTCCTTTGGTATTTAGATGGCCTTCAAAAATCAAAAGCATTTTTCGTTATTTTTAAATAGTAACATATATGTATTCCATTATCCCAATTGGTGTTTTGTTTAAACTAAATGTAGAAGAAGAAAGTTACGACGATACACCAATGCCTGATAGTGCAAGTTCTCGCAAATGGAGTTTAACTTCAGCGTCGGTGTCAACTTCTCAAAATAGAGCAACAAACGAACGGCGGGCAGTCCTTTGTTCGGTAGTTGCTCTATGTAGTCCAAAATGACATTTCCTAGTGTGGCACGGGTTATTCACTAACCTTTGTCTACCCCGACCTCTTTTATTTCTATTACAATACATTATACATCTTCCTACAGTCTATTGTACGATACATAGAAATTATTAATGTATTTCGACGTCGCTTTATTTTAATTAATTTAAATCAAGTATCATCGTGCCGAATTTAAATTTTACACATTAAAGAGTTCAGCGCCGTTCGCGGCAATGCGAAATCTTTTTTTCTAATTTGGCACGAGCACAAAATGAAAACAAACACCTTAATTACTTTGACCCGACATGGCGTTTCCTTTCGGTATTGCGCCGCATAAAAAAATGTAATGCCTTCCTCATTAGCAAAACCGAAAATGAATACGGAAAGTGAAGTTGTTTACTATTGTTTCATATAACGACTCCTTGGTATAATTACGGAGTCATTTATTTATTCATTATCACAAACCGCGAAGCTCTCGCTCCCTAATTGCTTCGGTTTTTCTCTTAACACAAAATTATTATTGTAAGTTTTCCTTTAGAAAGTTTGGTACTTAAAAATAATAGTCGTTAAAGCCGGAGACCGCCAAAGAATAGAGTGTCCTGTACGCTGTCGCAATAACGTCAATTATTCATTGTAATAACTCGAGAATCTTTTCCACAATTGCACGTTTTCTCTGCGAATATTTCCTATGATTTCTCATGGGACGGCGGGGCAGGCGATCCCACCGCAACGCGTGTTAAATTCTTAATAATAGTGAAAAAAGTTTCGACACATCTTCCTTATGCTGGATCGTAAGAACGGACGCCTTTTTAGCAACATAAAAATGGATGGTCATTTTTCTAACAAAGAAAACCTGTCAGCGTGTTGTATTTTTAATGATTATATTTTAGATCAGTTTGTTTGCATTTAGTTTCCAGTGAAGAAGAACATTGTGGGCAAACTGACTAGTTTCAAGAACCTTTATGAATATCCACCAACCCGCATATAACTTAGATGACTGATGATTACTGGGTATCGAGACTTGAGCGCAATGTGGTGCAGTGTATAAAACAATTACGGATGGCCTTGTGAAGAAGCTCTTAGTCTCAGCTGTGGGAATATTATTTATTATATGTATCAAACTAACTGAACTTAAAGTGTAGTTAGTTACGTGTAGACCGAATTAATTTTTAAGATTTATGAATCAAACTAATAATTAAATTAGAAATTTAATCGAAATTATAACATCGTATCGTAGTTATAACATCATTATCATCTTTCACTTATAAATTTTAGTAAGTTTAGTTATTGAATTCTTATTACATCAAATCATGATGAATGGTGAATACATCGTTATTTCAATAAATAAACATGTATGTGATATTATTGTTATATACTGGATACTACTACTCTACTGCTAAATGATAAAATTCAAATTCTACGATCTGCATAGCAGAAATTGTGTGGGCAGCTAATAGGTTGACTTGCGATAGCTAGACTACATTCAGAGCGTGCAGTTCAAGTAATAAACGGCATTTTAACATATGAAAAGAAAAACTTTAAAATCACACAACATAGTATAAATAAACTATAATTATTATACTCAAAATTTATAACCGAATATCGACTATAATATATACTTATGATAACATATTCTTACATCAAAGCGATGCGGCGCTTTATGTTCTGATGGGCATGCGCTTGCGCATAACGATGTGGCGCTAATTAGAATGATAAATACGGCATTGTGGTCGTCCCTTTAAGACACTAAGTGTTAAATCTAATAACCGCAGTAACTAACAAATACATTAACTACAACCCATCAAACAGGAACACAGTAATAATCACACAGTATTACTTGACAGTAGAATTAGACGCTACGGAGGTATCATAGACGGTCTCTATCAATAAGGATCTAGCATTATAAATTGTAAAGTTAAAATTCTGAAATAAAAATGGTTAAAAGAACGCCTCATCTCCTGAAATAGAACCTTTGTAGTATATTGTAGAGCATGCTATTCAAATGAACACATGCACTATACAGTAGAGTCTACGAGCAAATGCGAGACGTCTGGCCGGGGAGACAATGTTGCAAGCGGTTTTCATATCAAACCTCTCTCAACAGTTTATATATACTTTTTCATAAAAAAATTGAAATCGATGAACTGAAAACAATTTTAAAGTTTCTACAGTAAGATTCAGACTTTCAACACGTTTCTTACTGATTTTTAACAATTGGATTTAGTATAGAAAATTATTGTTTTAAACCCGTCTAATCAAATAGTTCAAACAATTTGTTGCGTTATATCTGTTGATGTTATTGTAGCACTCCTTTATGGAGTAACGGTTAACGGGTCACTTTATTGACAAGGCATGCCATAGATCCTGAGCAAAAAAATAGTAGTTTTTGATAGTAAATTTTTCAAAGATCGTCTGGCTGTATATCAACGAAATATTGTAAATCGGCCGCCATAAGTGTTGAGACCCAGATTGTCTTGAGTCACTTGTTCACTTAATATTATGTAAAATAAGTTTCAATAATATTTTCCTGTTGTAGATAAAAAATACCATCTTATCTATAACAAAGTTCTTATACAAAAATGTCAGCTGTGTTAGAAATATTTTTAAGACTTTTCGTCTTGTTGGAAACAACAACTAATGTAAAATTGAGGTGAAAATTTTGCTCATTCCTGAAAACAATTTTAAAATACATAGTTAATAAATCTTTATCCAAATAAACTAGATACAAGAAATGCTGGACATATCCCCACTTTATGCTTAAATAGTATAAAGAACAAAGTTAAAATTTATTGTAGTTTTGTATTCGGATAGCGTTGCGGCGTTCCGCAGGGTTTGCATTTGAAAACAATTTTTTTTTCTTGTTTTAAGTTCTCATTTATTCCCTTTGTCATTGGTTTAAAAAACTTTTTTGTTGTCTTTGATTTAATTTCTCATTAATAATATTAATAATAAATAATTAAGTTCCTAAAAATTTTAGAGTTTCGAATTTTGTTTCTTTTGCCCACAGATTATTTGTAGATTTTACAGGTAATTTAAGACAAAAAAATATAAGATTGTTAATCAACGGGAAAGCTAAATAATTAAGCCTCATTTAAGCGTAAGACTTGTAAGTCTGGAAAACCTTTAACTATGTATAAAAAAGCCTAACTTAAGATTATCATATCAACTTTCCCGTAAGGTGGTAATTTGCTGTACTGGCCATACCTTGAAGAATGGATTGTGAGTGTAGTATGATAATAATGACTACAGAGAACGCTACTTCCTTTCCTCTGGAACAATTCTTTACTTAGTTAACTTTTACTAAATCACATGCGACACTTATTCTTCTTCTTCTTATGGTACCTTCTGGACTACCGGAGGTTGGCGGTCAGTTCATAATTTTTAAATACACTACAAACAAGAAAATTAACAAATTTTCTACACAGATAAAAGTTTACAACATTCAAGTAAAGAGAAATGCTTCCTGATAAGTTGATGAGATTATTTTGTATTTAACGGTATAAGAAGCATTAACATAGCTTAAAGCTTTGCTGCTTTGTAAATCTAATTAAAACTACCGTCCGCCAGCGGATTAGCAGTTCGCGAAATTTTATTATAACTTTAGCAATTTTAGTAAAGCTAAATAATTTTGTCCTATTTATAGTGAATTAGCTCAGAGGTCACTAGAGCGATAATAGAAAAGATTCTCGAGGTGGACGGGAATAATAAAAACGAAGTAGCACAATTGAATATAAAGGTTATATGATTTCAGTATTCATTCTTGGCTGAAATTAGTAGTCAGTATTTATAAAAGAAATGACTTTCTTGAAGTATCGGTGATTCATTTAAATAATAATGAAAGTGTTTTAGTAAAGTGAATGGGTTTATACTACTTACAGACTTTACAACTATTCATTTACACAGAATCAAAAAAATCAATAAAGCTTGATACTTTAAGTATCTTAAATTAAAAAAATAACCCAATTTAAGGTTTTTATTTTTACCAGGTGGTAGGTCTTTGTTGCCGGAGACCGTCTGTATGGGTACCACCGCAGCTCCTATTGCAACCGCCAAATAGTAGTGTGCGAACATTACTGTGTTCCGGTTTGAAGAGTGCTGTAGCTAGTGTAATTACTGGGGTAACGAGACTTACACCTTATGTCCCAGGCGACGAGCGCAATGTGGTGCAGTGTGTACCATCTTAACTAGCACCACGTTGTCACGGGCAACCGTATCACTTACCATCAGGTGAACGTCTTGCTCGTCTCATCGCAATGAAGTATAAAAAAAATTCAACGACGCACTATATAAAGCATTATTTTGTGTTGCTTTACTTTGATGAAAGTGCGGTGAAGTCGTAATCAAGTTTTATAATACCCATGTGTCGGTTGCCATGGCGACGGAGTCCAGTACTATTGATCTCATACACGCAGTGATACGATTAGCCGTTTTACATTCAACCTTATTTATATACGTAAAGATTTCGTATCGTATATACCAAGCGTAGTGGTTTGAACGCCGGCTTTCCACTCCGTAGGTACCAGGTCCGAATCCGGCCTGCACCAATGAATTTTTCAATTATATGCAGTTAGTAGAACACCAACTAATATCACGTGCTTTGACGGTGAAGGAAAACATCGTGAGGAAACCTGCATATCTACGTCATGACCATCCGTGCTCGCACTAGTATGTGAAATGTAGAAGGCAATAGCAACACCACTCCATTATGATTGCCTAGTAAGTCGTCATGTGTTTCATCACACATGATGACCACTACCCTCAGTCATGAGGAAATACGACTTAGAAGAAGATACCAAGCGAAAAGATCGGGCTAATAATTATTTGCTACTTCTTTTCCTTCATCAAACCTTGTTGATGATGACTCATGACACATACTCTTAAAGATGCTTTAGTGAAGAAAATCTTGTCATTACAATAATTTTTATACATGTGGATAGAAGAAGAAGGATATAGAAGAGATAAATTGATTGTGTGAAAGAGGATATGATTATGAATTGAGATTAGATATAAGAGAATGAAAAAAGACCATTTTATGAGGACAGTACATAGAGTAGAAACATGGCGGGAACTTGATAACTTCCAAGATACTGTTTAACATTGACACTAACACAATTACCAGATAACCACACAGGCAACCTGCGCAGTGGATAATACATTCAGGATTATAAATAATTTATAACACGAAGATTTACAAGTATCGTTAATCAAATCGCACGACTCAAAACCGATCCCTAAGTAGGAGCTCAAGTTGAGCCGCGGAAAAAGTTTTTAACATAATTCACCGGAAATGTCAGTCGGGCAACTTTGCACTCAGAGCGGAAATTCGGTATTGTTGGAAGGAGCACCATTTCCATCGTTCAACGTAATATCGCCCGCGACGGGAAACCCTTAAAAATGTAAAATTTGTATAAAAAATGTTAGCAACTTTCCAAATTATATTTTATTTATTTATAAGGTCTCCAAAAAAGATTACACAATACAATTTACATAAATTAAACCAGGCAATATAGAAAACGATGTGCATCTTAAATTTAAGGAGACACAGCTTGCATTACTTATACATAGGCACATAAAAAAAAAACTATTTAAATTAAATTAAATATTAAACTAAATTGCGTTATATAACAAAACATACTCTATACAGAGAGAGTATAATAAAAAGAAAGATAAAATAAAAAATAAAATTTAGACATGAAACATTAAGAACTAGATTTTTTTTTTTATAAAAAGGCACTTGAATACAAAACTTTAATTAACATGTACTTATTTAAGTATCCACCATTTTGCTATACGTATCGTAATAAAAAAATATCTTAGGTAATAATAATTAGAAATGGAAAGGGTCTAGAGGAACTGAATATGTGAAAGACGGATTAGAATGTCGCCACAAAACGACGTGCTGTAAAAAGCGTCTGAAAAAAATTAAATCTAGAATAAACGAGTAGATTTTTCTGTTGACTTTCCCAACATATTAAGTTTTTTTTTGTACTGCTTTGCGACGAGACGGGCAAGACGTTCACCTGATGGTAAGTGATACGCTTGCCCATGACAACGTGGCGCTAGTTAAGATGGTACACACTGCACCACATTGCGCTCGTCGCCTTGAGACATAAGGTGTTAAGTCTCGTTACCCCAGTAATTACCCTAGCTACAGCACCCTTCAAACCGGAACACAGTGATGTATGCACACTACTATTTGGCGGTTGAAATAGGAGCTGCGGTGGTACCCATCCAGACGGTCTCCGGCAACAGAGACCTACCACCTGGTAAAAGCTTAAGCAGTATTAAGCTCGTCATTCGATCCTTCGTGGTGTGGGAGACGGATTAAAATATCCTGTCATCTTGGCGTGTTGTTAAACAAATCCAGGGTAAAGGAAGCAACTTTTCTTAAGACCAACATAATATATTTGTTAAGCGTGGTGATTATGGATATTATTACTGGTAAGAATCAGAAGACCTGGTCCAGTCTCCGGTATTCATATCGACGACTACCTGGTGAAGCCAGCAAGGAATCTTTGATTGAAAATTGGACCGGGAAATCGATTAAGGTGCCTATGTTGAATAGTAAACAATAAGCAAAAACAGTGATGAAAACTTCATAAAGCAATCTCGTTCCTTAATCACTTTGTAGTGCTGTAAAAACAGCTTAAGTAATGCTTAAATATTTATAAGTATCACTTATTTGAAAAACTGAAACAATTGTATACAGTTTGTTATGATTTTATGTTATTCGTTCTAAGCCTTTAAAGTTGTGTTAAGCATTAAAATATATTAAATACTCGTTAACCGGATATCCGGAAATGAATAAACACGATTCTCGCAATAAAAGCGATGTTTGGAACAATATATTCACTATCAATTAATGAAGGTTTAAAATTTATTTCACTGCTATAATCATTCAAATTTAATTTGTTACTATTGCCTTTTAACTACTATAGGATTAATTCAATTCATCTCAGTATTTTAATTAGTATTTCAATTTAGTGACTCTAAGTCCAATGTTTTTTTACGTAACGTGTATTATATGAGCTTATTTTTATAGAAAAGCTAAGTCATTTGTTGTTACAGCCGAAACCTAAATGGAAGATTTACGAGAGAATCCGCACAAGTAATAGGATTATCTCGAAACATAATAATGGTCTGATTTTTCCTCGAAGGAATGAATGTCGGAAATCACAAAAGGTAGATGAGGCAATTTTATATTTTGATATTGCCTCTTGCTTTAAAAAATATTCTCGGTTACATACCTTCATTTGTCAAATATGCCGCCTCTTGCTTCTTAGTTGATTTATTCTTATTATATACCTTTTAAGAGTTTACGTCTCTTGAAGGCGAAATATGTTTAAAAGCTACGCATCTTTCATTAAATAACAACAGCATATAAATGAGAAGCTGAAAATATAGCGTATTTGAATAAGTAAAATCCAGACTTGTTATACAAATGAATAATATTTCATAATATCACAATTAGTTCATTTTAATATTATAATTAATTAGTTAGAAACACATTTTTCAAATATTGTTTAAAGATGTGTACTGTATTAAATATGATTTTTTATATATATGTAATAGTTATTGTGTATAGTAAATTATGTAAATAGTAGGATAAAAAAGCCCTGAACACGAGTGAAAGATAGAAAATAAAAATTATTATTATTATGGTTACCACGACCATTCTGCCAAGAGTGAAACGGAGAAGAAGAATATAATGAGAAATAAGAAATAGAGAAAAATAATGAGAAAGAAGAAGAATATAATGAGAAATAAGAAATAGAGAAAAATAATGAGAAAGAAGAAGAATATATAATAATATATGTTTAGTTGCATTTGTAGTTTGAGTTTTGAGAGCAGTGATACCTTTTGATACAATACAAACAAAACTTATTAGTAATAAGTTTCGTATAGGAGACTATCTAGGTAACTATTCAAATAATACTACGTTCTAGTACAAAATGGGCTGTAGCTATTGAAATTACAATAGCAGTGTGTAAACTTCTTTACCGGAGTACATTCTGCTTCTCTCATCACATCTGACTACAATCACAACATATAAAATTGTTAATTTTTCTGGAATATAGGATTGTATAATTTGTTACTATAACAAGGTACTATACTAACCAAATTGTTGCACGTTAATAATTATAGACCAAATCGTTTAATATTGTAGAAAATTTAATTTGAACTTAATCAAGCAACGTATTGACGTTGGTTAAAAATATTGACACACAAAGAATTGTTAAATATGTACACAAATTGTTTCCGCAACTTATCGGACTCTACTTGTCTAATGTGACGAACGTTAGAACTATAATCATCAACTTATTAAATTTTGTTATCAATATAATTTTATAAGCTACAACACTCTTTAGACTGGAATACAGTAAAAATTGCACAATTTTATTTATTTTGACTGTGTCTGGCAATAACGACTCTTCACCTGTAAACACAACACTGGTATTGTTATATAATAGTTATATCAGTGTTAAACAATCCCCAACTCCGACACCAGATTCATGTGCACAAGGAAAATATCGCCCCTCAGCCGACTTGCTGACATCTGGGAACATCGGTTCTTCATCGATCAACGTCGAAGTGAGAGGCAGTATTATTAGTAACGACAAATGGTGGCCGATCGCTTATCTATCGATTCGAGCATCGGTGAGTCGCGATGTGTTAATATCTAGTTAGACTTTTTCTACGATCCCTTTTATTACATCTACAGAACTTATTGCTGTCCGCAATTATTTGTTTTTATTACTATGTGATTTTATATTGCATATTAGTTACTAACCCGATACTGTTTTTAACAGACACTGTATTAAACAAGCTACTTATACTTCTTGAATTGTAGACTCTCCCGGTACCTAGACTAGATTTAGAAATAAATAGCATTCAAAATAAATAATTAGATTTATAAGAAAATAATAAAATGGGACATAATTAAATAAATAAGGATAAATATAATTAATAGACATAATAGATGTAAGTAGTAAAACAACAAAATTCAGAGCAAGAGATAAGGACAAAAAACAAATCAGTCTCCAATTTGAAATGAACAAAACATTCAATTCAGAAAGAATAGTGTTATGAGTTTAACTTTTGCCACTCGATGTACAACAACCTCCCAAAATCATGAATGAACAGTAATCAATTTTAGTAAAGTATTTAGTATCTTTATAATGTAAAAAGAAAAATAAAAATATGAACATTTCATCAGAAACGTCAACTTGCACACGTCTTGTAATAATGGAATCTTTTGGGATAAAACTGACATGTTCCAAAACCTACAAATTACCACAATAGACACATGTGGATTGGATAAACCCTATCAATAAAACTTCTTAATGTTTGGCCTTGGAATTGAACTAGCAAGCACTTAACTACTGAACTACTGTACTGTACTGAAAGCAGAAATTTTTGTTTAACTTTATTTGTAAGATCTTATGTTGAAGTACACAAAAGGCATTGTACCAAGTAGAATTCCTATTATCTACTAACAAATGATATAAGATATTGTGATAGTTTAAAATTGATGCTTATGTATTTCTTTTCTGTTATTAATGATTATAAAATCTGTGTAATGTATTAAACGATATCGTTTAAAAATCGCTAAAAGCACGCTTTGTGCCCATTATCGTCGGCAGCGTTTAAGCCGATCCCGCTTCGCTCCTGCGGCTCTGTTAATCTTTTAATGGAATTAACCCGCGGCCGGCGATGTCACTAGCAAAATAGCGAGAGCACAGAGTTCTAGCAGTTCTGGAACAGACTTGTTTTAATTAGACCTATCAAGAAGTGGAGGTCGGACACTATCGGAGTAGAAACAATAACAGCCACTATTTCTGCTGAAAAATAGCACTAGTTACAAAGCGCGGGGACAACACATAGACATATCATTTAAGTAAGAATCACTGCAATGGTTATATCTTTATACAGTAGCGTTGTAACTAGTTAAATTACAGTCATATTATATATACATTCATTTGATAGACTATCAAATGAATCTCTTGTAAAAAGTCTTCGTGGAGTAATAAAAATGTTATATTGGACAGATCATTTCGCTTCAGTTGTGAAGGTTTTTTTAACGAAGAAAATAATTTCTGAAGGAATGAAATGACTATTCCATTGACGTCTGTAACTCAACGCTCCCGGCCGCTAGATTGTTTCGTTCCTTGCATAATTACTTAGCTTTTGTTACTTCATTATGGCGTGGGACGATGAGGTTTTTAACACAATGCGACGTACTGTGTATCGGTTGAATTGTGCTACTAGCTTTTGTGAAATCAGCTAAACTATTTAGGCAATCAGTTTCTAAATACACTGCTCTATTTGAGTGTAAACATGAAGTAATGGTATGAATATGAAGTAATGATAATTCAATAAATATGGAGAAATAGATGATGAGAGAAACCTAGGCTGTCTATGCCCAGATGTGATCGTCTGTCCAATAAACATGATAATGGAGAACTGACTTGACTGACTTGACTTGGTAAGGCGACAATTTGTACCAGAAATTTTGAACTTCCTCCTCGTTATTAGCAAAAGATAAAATCGTATTAAAAATACAGATTTATATACATAACCCTAAAAGTTTTAAAGTATTTATTATTCAACAAATTCTATAAATCATTGATACTTGGTATAACTTTGTAATAGTTACATAAATTAGTTTTCTCTAACGATACTCAAAAAGTTTTCTTACAAATAGAAATAAATTTTAGCCTCCAAATATTATTAACTCTTCACACGACTACAAAACTACAGCATATTTAAAACTATACATACAAGACAAACAAACACTAATATCTACTTTATAAATCTCTAAATGTGAAACAAAGATCAAAACGTTTATAAAAGGATCGAGAGATTCGATGTCAAACATTTTTGCAAGTTGAAACTACAATTTCGGAGGTCCGATGAGATAAATTAATTAGAGACCCACCGTCGCTTAAGGGCCTGAATGTAAAGGGGTACAAATTCTCCTTAATTAAACACTTAGCTTTTATATCCCCTTTTTACCCTGGCGGGGGTGAGCGGGTTAGCTACATAACCTTCAGGGGAATCTGCCGACGAACATCTTATATTGCTGATGTTATTTGGACTTTAAAAGACGATCTATTGTTTTATAATGCAATGAATTTTAAATACGAAATATTTATGAATGAAAGCATTCTTTTCATATCCAAGTCTTCTTGAAAACGAGTTCTCATACTTCTAATACTGTATCCTAATTTCATTTTCTCAGCGCAACTTGAGATAGGTAATATGTTGTGGTGGTGATCGCAAAGAAGCGTTAGATGCAGGAAGCATCGGATAGGTCGCGCTGGAACTCTTTCTTCTTCTTAAAGTGCCTCTCCATTACTGGAGGTTGGCCGTCAGTTATGCGAATTTCTGCCTATTTTGTGCCACCCGGAACAGTTGCTCCACGTTGGTGATACCAGTCCACTCCCATATGTTCCGTAGCCAGGATTTTTTTCGGCGTCCAACACGTCGGAACTCTTTAGGATATAGTAATAATAATGGGAAAATAAGACGAGGAAAAAAAGTATGAGTTGTATTCAAAATCCTTTTTATACTCATTCCAACCCGATAAATACAAAGGTTTTAACCCAAGTATTTTTCTATTATGAATCTTTTATTGTGTATACTTATAAAGAACGATGATTATTTCTATTACCATGATTGATTGGAGAGACATCAATAATACTTTAAGTTGTCATTTAAAGAAGTAATTTTTCAAATCCGATTTGAATAACAATAAAACGCCTATTTGCATTGATCGTGAATCCGAAAAATTAATAGTCTCCCTCCAATGGAAATCGCACACAAAGACCGCTTATCTAATTTCCCGAATCAACAATCCATCCAATTGGGGCCTCGTATCTGAGATGGAAATTGAAAAAAACACGACAAACATCAAAATTGTCGTACTCGGGACGGAACGAGACCTATTTCCAATTTCCATAATAGCTTCTACTTCATTACTCTGATGTCCAAATAACAAGCGATCATTTTCGCGGTTCGCTTCAGCTGAAGTTCAGATCTGTGATGGAGCGTACGACTTCAGACAGGAATTGATAAATTTATCCGATTTCTGTCGTTTTAGACTAAATTTATTTATGGAGAGGCAAGTTATGTAGAAAATCGAAACTATGTTTAGTTCTCTCTTGGTCTATTAAAAAAGGCACTAGATCATTACTGAAAAGAGAAGAAAATATTATTTAAAGATGAATGATATGTATTCATCATTCAAGATGATTGAATACCATTATTTTAATAACGGATTTTGTTTTTAATTCTAATGTAAGTTTTAAATTACATTCGAAACCGACTCACCGCTTATACATTAAAACAACGCAAAATATCTTCTCAGCCACATTTCAAAGGATGTGTCTTGAAATGGTTTCGCTAGATAAGGTCAAAAGAACTCACGGAGAAAAAATGTCCAAAGTGTCACATTTTTGATTTGATGTCTCACGCATCATGCTTGATTAGATTCTGCTGAAAGTTTGCTAACGTTTGAAGTCATGTTGGTATTAAAAAATGCTATAACTGATTGTAAAATATCATTCTTATATCTTCTAAGTCGTATTTCCTCATGACTGAGGGTCGTGCACATCATGTGTAATGAAACACACGATGACTTACTTGACAGTTATAATGGAGTGGTTTGCCACTGCCTTCTCCATTTCACATACTAGTGTGAGTACGGATGGTCTTCACATAGATATGCCGGTTTCCTCATGATGTTTTCCTTCTCCGTCAAAGCACGTGATATTAGTTGGTGTTATACTAACTGCACATAAATTGAAAAATTTATGAGTGCCGGCCGGATTCCAACCTGATACCTTGGGATTGGAAGGCCGGCGTTTAACCACTAGGTTATCGTGGCTCAATCTTTTCATATATCATCATTCCTCTATATTAATATACAATTTTTTTATAACTTTAAAAAAGTTAAATAACTCCAAAAGGTGAACTATTATATTTTAAACTGCCTTCGTTGCAGTTACTAACCTACCTACTAACATTAACGTCCTTGGTTCGATACTGGAGTAACTTGTTGCGTTTGGTTGGTGGTAAAGTTTTTTTAAACCCTTCTGCCTTGCCATTATCCAATTATATAAACATGACGTCATAGTATTGCTGTCTTTCAGCTGTCAACATTTGAAGGCTAGATTCTGAGCGAGTACGCCTTATTATCAACGACCTCATTGTTACTTAACACACCATGTAGAATTGAGGATAAATGTAGATAGAAATAAACTTAAAGAGGAGAACCTATGTTAGTAACTGTCTCGGTTAACTTTTGTATCCAAAAACAATATAGAATAGAATATATATATAGAATTTAAGCATGAAACTAGTAAAATCCACTTTTCTTGTGACGGGAATAGAAAATATATTGTAATAGTATTTTCACTTTTGCCATGGTAATGTCAATTTTCTCTGAACACGAAAACGTACACATTTCTGTAATTGCGATATTTGCTGATCGGTTAGATTCCGATTTTTATCGCTGCCAAAATCGCTTCTCCCAAATGAGCCTAACTAGAATTTCTCACTTTCTGTAAGTGACATTTTAGACGTGATTCAAGGAAAACGAGCTGACTGAAGACAATTAGGGAAATCTAATACATTTCGAGATTTATTAAAAAAACGTCGGAAAATATTATATGCTGCGAAAGGAAAAATTATAACAGCGTCAATTCTAACAGTCGCTAAAAAATTAGCACTGTTATAATCCAATTAGTTTAATCACAAACTGATTCTCAACTCTCTTTTCAATTTTTTTCTCCCTGAGGTAAACCGTAGTTTAACTTGTTTTGTAACCAGTTATTAAATAGTTGTACAAGTTATTTAAAACTAGAATTATTTTAAACAACTTGGCTTTGAAGGTATTTTCTTAAGTAGTCGATTTCTAAAGTTGCCGATGAAATTACTGATGTCTGATAAGTGAGATGGCGACATTTTGTTGTAGTTAGGAAATAATTAGAAATGATAGTAATGTAATTAATTAACAATATAATATAAGTGATATAATAATTGTTTGTCTCAAATATTAAATATTGAACTATTTACTATATATCAGAAGCATAACAAGTATTTAGAAAGCAATAAGATTGTCATCTCATGGAAATAGAAATATTATACTTTGTACTGTTATAGAAGCTGTATAAAAAGAAGAGTAATATGCTAATGGTCACAATTTTCCTTCCTCATGACCTTAGAGTATCAAAACGCTTCTTAATTATAAAATAACTAATCAATAAGATATTACAGCTTTAATGCCTTCAAGCTCAGTACCATACGGTACAGACGTCTGTTCGATTCCGTGGGAGATTTTTTTGCATTTTCTCCTGTCAAGATTGACACCGCTCCAAACAAACGTAGTCGGTCGCTTTAATCTCGGCAATAAATTTCTTTTATCTCCCGAGACGTCGACTCTCGCTCCTCCTTTTTTTTTCCTTTTCGGAAGCGAAGTTTGTGTTTCGATTATCTTTTCTTGCTGTTCGGATTTTCGTGGTTCGGGGGTTAACGTGTTAGAATAACGTATTTGTTAAAAAAAAAGACAAAGTTAACGCTTTTTGTTATTTTTAAGCTATTAGTGTAACGTCCTTATAAATACATGTATAAATCCGTTGAAGGAAACATTGAAGGAAAAAACCTTGCCTGCTTGGTTGATAAAAGTTCTTGACTGTCTTTGAAAGTCTCAGTAGTGGGAGTATTAAAAGTATTGTTTTCACAGTTTATTAGTACATGAAAAAGAATTAAATTCTCTAGATTCTATTATATCAACAAGATGCTTGTTTAAGCAAACAGTTTGTTTGTATGTAATGGTACAAATACTGTTCGTAACAAGGTGACACGAGCGCGCTCTGAAACGTAACACGGAACACGTCATTACTACATTTCTTCGAGGAAATGATGAAATTTCTTGCGTTATTTGTTGTGTACCTTATTTATTACATACATATTTAGATGTGGATGATTTTATATGTATTACAATAATAATAATCATTTAGACTTAACAAAAATAACAAGTAAATCAGGACAAAGTGAAAAGCTGTAGTTACTCTATTATTATTATAATATCAAGACTATCTGCCAAGTCAGTCCTCATGAACATGGCTGCATAGCAGTCGTAAGTTTCGGTAAGAGAATAAAGAAATCAATAATATTTAGTTTGATCAAATTTCTTAAAAGAAAGTATAAAATAAATCGTTTACTATAAACTTATATTTAGGTTCAATGCGGTGTTGTTTCTCTGAAAGCAATCTCTTCCAGACAACCCACACTAAGTTTCCACAAAAGTTTAATAATAATTTTTTCATAAGCAGCACGTACAATAAACAGAAACTAAAAAAAAATACGAAGCTTTCTAAGAAATCATTGACAGCTGCGAAATTTTATCAATTTTCCCATCTACATCTATTTAAATTTTCACGCGACCGACTTCGGTATGACAATATTTCCGAGAGTAAAGAATAAAAAGAGAAACTAAAAAAAGGTACAAGAAAAGGAACTTCTCCTTGTCATCGGTTTAAATAAAACATTAACAAGTTATATTATTGTTAAGATAAGTTTGTACAATGGTTAAGAAATAAAAAGTATTTCGAATATATATTTACTTAAACGAAATTCCAATGTGCTTTAGACTTGAATTCTTACGATTGTTTAAAACCTAAGACCATTTTAGCAGTGAAGAGCAAAAAAAACATAGCAGGTCGTTATAAAGATCAACAAAAGAAATGCGAAATCTTTTAAGAAAATGTCGGGGAGTTATATTGAATAAAATATTGTCAACTTTTAAAAACTATTGCCAAGAAAATAAAGTTTAGTATTTCAAGTAACCACTTACTCCCCATCCACAGTTGAACTACTCCTCCATAAAGTCAGCAGCGAACCGGAGCTCATGATACATTAGTTGGTGACGTACGAACAGGGGAGTAGAGAAAACTTTGTTGTGAACTTTAAAAGCCGAAAATGACAAGTTAGCTAACAACAAAAGAACATCAACTTTTCGAATATTAAGCCGGAGGTTATATAAAACGGATTAAGTGGAAATTTTCAGCTTACTTTTATGAACGGACTTAGTAACCACATATAGTACTAAACTATTGCGTTTATGTGAAGCGTTACACGTATAAACAGAAATCCTTTATTTGAGAATAAAAAGACCTAAAAAATATATAATTTATCTGTTAGTTAGTCGACTAGTTTTAAATTTCATTTCTTATCATCATAAATTACTTCATATATGTTATCCGACGTAGCTGTAATCTTCGTAAACATCTGAATCTAAATTGCGGTATTAGTTGCCGATGTCCCAACAAACAAAGCTTATATAACCCACAGGGAATGGTGGCTTGTCTGAACTAATTACTAGATTCGTAGTTTATTAAACTTACGCCTAGTATCCAGCGAGGAATTATTAAATAGTTTATAGAGTATAAATGCTTTAAAGACTTATAAGATTTTTCAATCAATCAAGTCTATATACTGACTACCAGCTGAAGTTTTCTGGGTAAGTACCCATCACCATTCACGTTTCCAATGTCACTTAACATCACGTGAATTTGGAGAGGATTAGAGCTTATTAAAAAGATTGGTATTTGCTTACAAATGTAATAGATATGAGCAGTGATAGGTAGTGGTTTGAACGCCGGCCTTCTACTGCGAAAGTACCGGGTTCGAATCCGGCCTGTGACAATGAATTTTTCAATTTATGTGCAGTTAGTATAACACCAACTAATACCACTTGCTTTGACGGAAGAAAAACATCGTGAGGAAACTTGCATATGTATGTCATGACTATACGTGGTCGGACTAGTATGTGAAATCGAGAAGGCAATGGTAAACCACTCCATTATAACTGCCAAGTAAGTCGTCGTGTGTTTCATTACACATGATGACCACGACCCTCAGTCATGAGGAAATACGACTTAGAAGCAGTTATAGACATTGCGTTATTGTAAAATATTAAAAAAGTACTTAATCGTGCATTTTTAGTAAATCCTTCATGATATGAATTGTTACATGAAAGTTATATATATATAAGTTACCAGGTGGTAGGTCTCTGATGCTGGAGACCGTCTGGATGGGTACCACCGCAGCTCCTATTTCAACCGCCAAATAGTAGTGTACAAACATTACTGTGTTCCGGTTTGAAGGGCGCTGTAGCTAGTGTAATTACTGGGGTAACGAGACTTAACACCTTATGTCTCAAGGCGCGACGAGCGCAATGTGGTGCAGTGTGTACCATCTTAACTAGCACCACGTTGTCATGGGCAAGCGTATCACTTACCATCAGGTGAACGTCTTGCTCGTCTCGTCGCATAGTAATATAAAAAAAAAATATATAAGAATAACAGTCCGCTTAATTCAAATAGTTTTTTATGGGTCAAGTATAGTGAGAAGTTTACAGGCGCGAGCATTGCCAACTTCGGAAAATGGCTGTCGAGTGTTAGATGGGGATCTTTTTCTTTAAATCTTGCGCTCAAAGAAAGTGCACTTGAAATGGCTGTGAACATGTAAAGTAAATATGAATCGGGATTATTCTATGACATGTTAACACAACATACCAATAAGATAATATCCACAAAATGAAATATGAAACAATATAATAAACAAATTTTTCCCGGAATAAATCCTAAGGAAATGTTGAGTAATTAAAAAGAAATTTTAATACCTAAAGCATTTAATGAGCACTAGAAGTTTAAAGACGGTTAACCAACAAACGGCTCGGCGTTATAAGTTTGTTATTTACTATAAATTTAACGAAACGCTTAAGAAATAATGTAATTTTTTTTATAAATTACAAATCATGTAATTCGTTTCAGAACTTTATAGTACTTTTATTAACTTTCTGAAATATTTAGTTAGTAGCGCAATGCAAAATTAAATACTAATCGCGCTTCGTATTTAAAGGTTGATGTATTATAGAAAGAAATAAAAGAAGAAATAAGTAAAAATCAAAAATACGATATTTCTAATTACTCTTCTTCGAATTGCTGTCAAAAATATAAAGTAATTAGAATTGAACTAAATACAAATACAGTCGGTAAGAGTGTTTAAGAACTTATAACTGGGCGAAGTTTGCGGTGAATTTGGACTTTTAGTGTGCCCCAGTTTAAAATAGTTAAACGATTGTTAATACTTTACTAAATAGCTTCGGTGCTTTATTGTGTTTTCTGTGTTAATTATGAACTATTTAGTACAAAAGGTGATACTGTTATGGAGTTATTATTTTTCTACAATTGATAAAGGAATTAATAACGATAAGATGGTGAAATTAGCTCGCCTAGAATACTATCTCATGTGTTAATTGTAGAGCCAATGTTATGGTGTATTTAAGGTTTGCAGCTTTTTTTAATACGGAAATATTCAGCCACCGTCTAAACTTCATCACATGTGTCTTTTAGAATCAAATTAATGTACTTTCTGGTAACTAGGTAAGCGGTGAGTCTGTCTACAAATAATTCGAGGGAAAAGATGAAAAAGCTTATTAGCTAACGTTTTTTTATCATTTAATGGGATTGCTCCGTTATCACAAAAACATTCGCAGGGGTATCCATCAAGGAGTTGAATAGTATCTGGAGCTACCTACTTGCGCTTTTATTATAGTAACCCTAAAGCTACAACTGGGAAAGCCAGACTTTCAATTCAAAGACTTATCGCCGGCTAAGCCTACACTTCAACCTTTTTCAACCAACCTGACCTACTTCGGCTATTATTCCGTTGAAGCTGAAGAGTAAATCGAATTTTAAAATAAAAAAATTCTGGGTTATATGTGCAGGGCACTTATGTATTTTAACGTGACAACGTCTATTAATTATATCACAAAAAATTTTGATAATAAATTTTATTATTCTTGTTTGACATGTTTATCGGGTTACAAATCAAGTTATACTAACTCTCAATTATATTTGTTAGGGATTTTATTTCTAATTATTATTGAGCAATAGAATACATCTTTTACTTTCAACCAATTCGGGCAAACGCATACCGACTTAGCGGTCGGCGTAAGCCACGCCCACTTATGTGCGGGACATTTCTCAGCACGCGCGTCCTATCTTATACCAATTTAATAGACGTTGTCACGTCAAAAAGTATTATATATGTCTTCGCGATCGCGTTGCAATATCATTGCATCGTTAAAATTTGTGAAATATCGACGCAAATATCTTATGAAATTATCTCTTTAACAAGATTTTATTTATTATGATTTTTGTAATCTTTGTGCGGGTATAAATAGAAATGCGCTCCGTCCGCCGTAGTGTACGGACCTTAAGAAATTGTTCCGCTGTTAGACGAATGTAAGAAAATTTTGTAAAACTACATTTTATTTGACAATTGGCAATCCCCAAAATTATGTTAGTTATGACCACTATCATAATTTTTGTTAAAACACTACAAATCATTGCTCCTACATATACGAGTAGTATACTGATAATAAAATGAAACACACGTGAAATGACTCCGAAGGGGAATTGTTTAAATATTATTGTCATCCGCTTTGAAGGAAGCTGTAGTTTATAAAATTGGAGCAACGTTACTGTGCGATAACGACTTTTTAATATTTTGTTAATAAAGCAATAACAATTCTTAACTACAAAATTTGTCCCGTCGTGAACGCTTTTAGCATTTAATAAAAGAACATTTTTCAGTTCACTTTCAGTGCATTAGCATTTCGGTCTAGACTCCTTTGTGCAATAATTTCGAAAATTTCCAACCCCTCCGCACTTTTCATAACTTGCTCATAAATTCTTCGCTTTTGCGTCTCCGCGCTTATGACTCTTAAATAATTTAACTATCTTTTTCAGTAACTTGTCTCTTTTAAAAATAATTACTAACTTTAGTTTATGTTACAATTGTAACAACAATATATCTTAATTAGCGCATTGGGCCATTATAGTATAACTACTGAAATATTTATAGAAATCTGCTACAAACAAAGGTAAAATTAAATGTTTCTGATATAACATGCCTTTAGCTTTAAAAGATTTTTAGAAGCGGCCTTTTATGTAGACTGTTCAAGTTGAATATACATAAACTTTGAAGACGAGCACAGCTGTTTAACAGGCAGAAAGAAACGCTTTTGATCCTTTGAAGATAGACACGAGATATTTAGTTTTTGATAAAAGCTAAGCTAAGCTAAAAAGTTGTGAACAAATTCTGTAAAATGTACGAACTGTAAAGACCAGCATTTCGTTTACTTGACATCAGAATAACCTTATCTACTTCAGATTAAGATAATGTCTCAATACTTACGCGTCTTTCATCTGTAACAATGTACATCAAGCCGATTAGTTATTTATTCATAAACTTAAGAATTGTTTTTGTTTGGAGGTAAAATTCTTAAAATATTAAGCTATGTTATAACTTATATCTTTAGCTATCTGCTAGTGAAAGTAAGTTTGAAATCGTTTCAGCCGTTTCGGAGATTGCTTACAACAAACAGACATAGAAAAGTATCTAAAATGGGGTATAAGTGTGATACAATATATTCAAATTTAAGTTGAAATATGTTCATATGATTTTAAACACATTTTGTTTGTGGTTACGAAGGTTTTTAAATAAGTTGATATCTAACACAACCATCACAAGAACAAGTTTTTTCATTTAGACAAAAAGAAACGAATTTCGCAAACGTTCTTAAGAATAACGGAAATAATGAAGAAGCCGTTTCATTCCAACAAGTAAAATTTTGTGTTTGTCGTACTTTCTAATTTCCATCTTTGTATAGGGCTGTAATAATCAAATTTCCAATTTGTATAGAACAAAGGGAAAACTTTCCCTGAAAGATTTTACGTAGGCAATTTATTTTCAAAGGTTTTTATTTTATTGTAAATACAAACAGCGACGGTGGTCTTCTCTTTTTATAATGTAACTGGACGGTATGAACACGTGGTGGTGGTAAGCGTTCAGATTACATATTAGACAGAATTTAATTTTAATATAAATGAAAACTATGAATGTTAAGTGGTGATAAGATTCTTTCGTACCAATTTAACTATCTTTCACCCACATATAGTAAATTTATCGACGTAACTTTACTATGTCCGTCTGAAAAAATATGTTAGCTTCGAGTATTCTTAAAAACGCATCTACGTTCTTACTGTCACTTAAAATTATGTGATTTATTCTTTCTGTAAAAAGCTTGTGACATCAAAAACGATCTCTGGATGTACTAATGATTACTATATAGACATAAGCTTTATACTCGTATATAATGTGTATAAGTGTGTTCAAACTATTATGTGAAGAAGTCATATTTCATAATAGCATAGTTTAAAGCTAGACGTACTGTTAGAAGACCTTCCTTGAGATGGATCGAAGATATGGTGAAAGTCGCAAGTGAAGAGATCTGTGAACATCTATCTTTTAGTAATAGTAATGCCCTTGTTATCATTGCTATATTTAACAAGATTAAAAAATATTAAAATTGTTTATACGTACAGTGAAAATAAGGTTTTAGTTATAAACGACAAGATCCAGGTCAAGTTAGGTATCACAGGTAAAAGGCATGAACTTAGCCTTCGCGCGAGAGAAGACCGTTGAGATTCTAGAAAAAGACGTTTCAGACGCGAGCGCTCGTGTTATCGCGGAGATGACGACACTCAAAACCAGCAAGAGCTTTTGAATTAGTTTAAGAAGATAAAAATAGAATAAAGACGGAGGTAATACCTTGAAGGCAAAATGCTTGCGAATTTTTTTTTATTTGGCAAGGCCATGATTACGAGACGTTCTCCTGATGGTATGTGATACGCTTGCGTGTAATAACGTGGCGCTAGTTAAGATAGAAACATAAGATGCCAAGTTTCGTTACCTCTGTAATTTTAATAGATAGGGCGCCCTTCGAACCAGAACACAGTAATGTTTGCACATTATATGCGCAGAAGAAGACTGAAACTTTCAGCAAAGGTGGATCAGCGGCTAACTACTTTAATAATCAAATATTAGTCTTCATCATTATAGCCAGTTTGATTCCGGGGCCGGATAACGTAGTTGCATTTTTGATTACTCTGGTACATGACAAAGCGATGAAACAATGTAGCGCTAGTTAGAATGATATACACTGCAGCATATGGTGCTCAACTTTATACACAGAATGACAAATTTTATAATCGCAGTAATTTCATAAGTTTCTGTTTGAAATTATGACATTAATGAAATTGATTATATTTTTAAGCAAAGCAAGCTTTTTCAAGTTAATTAACTGGTGTAGTGTGTTATCCTAACACCACATTCTTATTGAGTGCTTTTTTATACTATTATGCGTCGGGACGAGCAAGACGTTCACCTGATGGTAAGTGATATGCTTGCCCATGACAACGCGGCGCTAGTTAATGGTACACACTGCAACACATTGCGCTCGTCGCCTTGAGACACAAGGTGTCAAGTCTCGTTACCTCAGTTATTACACTAGCTAAAGCGCCCTTCAAACCGGAACACACTAATGTTTGCACACTACTGTTTGGCGGTAGAAATAGTAGCTGCGGTTGTACTTAGACGGTCTCGGCAATAAAGACCTACCACCAGTAAAAAACGTAGCAGACCTCCAAATTACAATTTAAAGATTAAGTATTGTAATAATTTATGAATAGGAATAATTCTTATCTGGTGTAATAACGACTTGGTGAAGATCTCATGGATTCTTTGGAAGCAGGTGGTATCCAGGTCCAGCTGTGAACATCAATAGAGTGTAATGATAATTATTATGAAATACAGCTTTCGACATCATTAAAATTTAATTCTACGAAACGAAACATCTCTCTCCCTTTCATCTACATTTTAATCCAATTATATTAAATAAAATGTGACTCCATTGACGAATGGTACGAATGAAATTTTACATTTCATCCATTCACCTTTAATTGAATCAACCGTTGAAAGGTGAAAGAGGAAAAAAGAATAATGTATATATAAAGAGCAAGAAACCCAGATGGCATTTTCGGTACAAGTCCGAAAATGCGATTTTTTAAGGGCGGAGGGAAACGAGGCGACCCTTGTACAGAAAAGAGCGGAACGAAATGCGGAATACATTTTCATTTGAATAGACAACCGGGTGGGAAAGTTTTAAAGTGAAAACTTTGTTAAGGGGCTAATCTAGACAAAAACACGAGCGCGCCGGAAAATAAAACCACTGTTTCATTGGGATCGTACTGTTCCAAATGAAGCTCTATTTAACCGCCCATGAAAAAGAGATATGTTTAACACTGTCTATAGCATAATAGCTGACTGATTTAGAATTGTTTTTTAATGAATTGCTAGATTTTTATCTATAATTGGTGGTTAGTCTTTTAAGCTGGAGACCATCTAGGTATACCACCACTGCATTAATTTACCATCAAACATACTATATCTCTCATCGGTAGAGCCGAAACACAAAAATATTGTCGTCACCACTTCACTACATCTGGTTAAAAGTCGATCCAGAAATTCTCCAGATAAAAGAAGAGATTATTGAAGAAGTAAATTGTAGTTAAAAAACCGTCCATCCATTACATTTCATGATAACTATTTTTCAGTTTTTTTTTTGTTAGGTGGAGTTCTAATTAATGACATGTTAAACTAAAACATAGAAGCTTTTAACTTATTTATGTTTTACTAATTCTCTTCCACTCTCCAAAATTTAAAACTTAACGGGTGTATATAAAAGCTTTCTAAGTTTAATGATACATTAAGTTCATTATAAAAAGTATTGTCAAAGGAATAAATAAAACCTTTGTAGTTCCTTATCTGTAACTGTTAGATGTAAACTAAGGCTCTCGATTAGCATATCATCTGTTTGTATAAACACAAATGAATTAGATTTAATGGTGATACGACAAATTGGTTATAGTGGATTGATTATACATCTATTGTAACGTGAGTATTGTTAACACCTGCCGTCTGCTACAAGTTACAAGTTCGAAATTGAACCTTAACTAAATGGTTCTAACTGTTGAATTCCTTTGCAAAGTCTATCCATTTGAAACTCACAATAAATATCTGATCGTTTAGTTAAAATCGTACAACATATTTCAATGTAGATCTATCTTATATTTGATACTGTAAATTTGTTATATTCTTGATAGTGATCACATGATAAGAAAAAAACTAGTAGACACTTGTTAGAAATTAGTTTATACACAATGTTATAAAATAAAAATATTTGGATAACTTGTCAATTATTTAAAATATATATAAGATATTTGAGTTTAAAAGTAATTAAGTTATTTCTATTATACCTATTTAGATCGCTTTATTACTTATTAGTGGGACCAGGTGGTAGGTCTCTGTTGCCGGAGACCGTCTGGATGGGTACCACCGCAGCTCCTATTGCAACCGACAAATAGTAGTGTGCAAACATTACTGTGTTCCGGTTTACAGGGCGCTGTAGCTAGTGTAATTACTGGGGTAACGAGACTTAACACTTTATGTCTCAAGGCGACGAGCGCAATGTGGTGCAGTGTGTACCATCTTAACTAGCGCCGCGTTGTCATGGGCAAGCGTACCACTTACCATCAGGTGAACATCTTGCTCGTCTCGTCGCAAAGTAGAATAAAAAAAAACCAATAAGTAGAATGTTGCAAAAAAAATGTACAGCAGTTTTCTATACAAATTGTACTACGCGAAGTGTTTACATATAATGATCGGATCAATTGAAGACGGCGTATCTCATCAGCACTATTTGAATGATTTATGACTTACCATTGAGCTTCTTAAGCTCTACTTCTTATCAACTTAAATCCAACAAATTTGGAACCTTCAAGATATATTCCTCAAAGATTGACAACGCCACTCCAACGACATTGATGTGACGGTGATGACTTATCATCTAGTTTTTTTTTTATACTACTATGCGACGTGACGAGCAAGACGTTCAGGTGGTAAGTGATACGCTTGCCCATAACAACGCGGTGCTAGTTAAGATGGTACACACTGCACCACATTGCGCTCGTCGCCTTGAGACACAAGGTGTTAAGTCTCGTTACCCCAGTAATTACACTAGCTTCAGCGCCCTTCAAACCGGAACACAGTAATGTTTGCACACTACTATTTGGCGATTGAAATAGGAGCTGCGGTGGTACCCATTACAGACGGTCTCCGGCAACAGAGACTTACCACCTGGTAAAAGTAGGTAGTAAATCTCTTAACTATGTGTCTATCTAGTCCATGTTAGAAATGTTCACTGATTTTAATATTTTAAGCTATGAATATTTTAACTTGATTGGAAGTTATAATTTAATTAATCTATTAACAATGTCAGAGTTAGTTGTTCCCTAGGGCTGGTGTTAGTCTCGCAAATTACTGAAAATATGTTTATAATAAAGTCAACGAATAACTGCCCATTTTGCCCCTGCTTAATACAGAAGGTACTGTTTATTTACGTTGCTTATTAAGTTTATTATGAGGATTATGTTAGATATAATCGTATCCCGCTGTTTATATCCGTTTTATCACGGCGAACGTTCTGTTTATGGGCTGTATTAGAAGTAATAATTTTAGTTATTAATTAGTGACGATAATGTTCATGGGTGCCCATAAAGTTTCGTAATGTGTATAATTTTTAATTTATTCATATATTAAAGTTAATATTGTAATTAAACATTAAAATCATCAATAGTTTAAGAACATTAAACAACGAGCTTCAAACAGATCGCTATCAAAATTGATAATCTTTTTGTTATTTATTGTTCTACCTCTTTTACAGTTGCATCTCTTCACGATCTAAGTAAACAAGTAAAGCAAACTTAAAAGCACTAAGTCATATCAATAAATTATAATTCTTACAAGTACGACTACATCATGTCTAAAATTGTTTTTGCTTAATAGCTGAAACAATAGATATCTTTAACAAGTTGAAATCGTTAGTACGTGTAACATATAAAATAGTTTCAGATGGAACGAGTGAAAACTTCTAAACAAACCCCTATTTGGTCCATGACCACAAACTGTTGTAATGGAAATGTTCTCCCTACAATTTCAATTGTGGTTTAGGGAATTATGCCCCCGAGTGCGGAGAAATTTCGCTAATTTGATTGATAATGTAAATTGAATTATTTGGTATCGAATTAGGTTTTATTTTTACACTATCACATTTAGGTGAAACCAAAACCTATTAAAATTTTGTGGAAACTGTTTTGAGCTGAAATGTAGTCTGCAATCATCTTAGGTCATCGACTTATGATGATTGTAGCTCTCTTCATCCATTTTTTAGATTTTAATACTACTTTGCTGATGGTAAGTGATACGCTTGCCCATGACAACGCGGCGCTAGTTAAGATGGTACACACTACACCACATTGCGCACGTCGCCTTGAGACATAAGGTGTTAAGTCTCGTTACCCCAGTAATTACACTAGCTACAGCGCCCTTCAAACCGGAACACAGTAATGTTTGCACACTACTATTTGTCGGTTGAAATAGGAGCTGCGGTGGTACCCATCCAGACGGTCTCCGACCACCAGTAAATATGCATAGTTTGCAAGTAAACTATTCTTTATACCATACCATGGGAAAAGGGAATTAGATTAAAATAACCCTTATATAAGTAAACACTATTATAATATATATATATATATATAATAAACATATGAAACATTATTATAATTCTTATTATCATATAATGAAGAAGAACAACGAAATAGTCTGAAATCGATTCAGCAATTTACAAGCTATGATAATAAAGACAGATACCTGTTAAACTAACATAGTATATTTGAACAGAGGTAAAGAAAATACAGAAAGTTAGAATGGCATTCAAACGAATGCCCGAAAGGGGTGCTGTGGGGGTGATAAATGTGTGACAAATCTACGGTCCGCCACATTAGCCAATAGGTTTTATTTGTTTAAATCGTCCGGAAAATCTATTCGCGATGGAGTTGAGTGAGGTCACCCCCGAATCAGTGATCGCATTGTACTATGAATAGTTTTAATTTATAACATAACAGTTAACTTTTTAATTTAACCTAGGCCAGAGTAATAGATAAAATATGACGCTTTCTTCGTGCGCCTTAGTCTTAGCAGTGGCAATATTATTATGGCTATGTATTTTAAACCTAATAACTTAAGGGATATTGTTTATTATAAGTTGCTTTATTAGTTTATATATATAACAAAAATATAATTAATTTTATATATACTTAAATTTACAATGTGTATGATAAAGCAGTAAATAGTTTTCTGAACTCCAGATTTTTTTACTTAAAGCAATCTTAATAATATAATTAAAGAAAACCGCGAAGAATGGCAAATTAACCATTTCATGATTATAAAGATACTACTACTAAGTCGTATTTCCTCATGACTGAGGGTCGTGGTCATCATGTTTTTATTGAAACACACGACGACTCTCTTGGCAGTTATAATGGAGTGGTTTGCCATTGTCTTCTCCATCATAAATATCCTATAAAAATATCCATTATAAAGATAAGACAAAGTAAAAAATAGAAGTTATGTTGTAACAGAAAGCTCTAGCAGGAAGCTCCTAAATATAAGATATCTTATCTATGGGATAGTATATATATAGTTAATATATAGAAATCACTAGATCTTAGTTTATTTTAAAATATCAATCGTTGAGCACTGAAAGTGGCACGTTTTCCTAGGCAGAGACAATTTATTCGTGTACCTATATATTGTAACTCATTTCCTCCATACCGGAAATTACCTATCACCACTATGTTTCAACATGGAACGCCCTGTACATATTGAAATTACTGGGGTAACAAGATCACTAGTCTATAGGCAACGCAATATGGCACTCAGTAAACTTTTTTACTCGCACAAAGATAACTATTGGTCGGTGGATTGCTATTGGGTTTTTATCCTCATATAAGAAATTATAAGCCTCATATTTTGGTTATGGTAATTGTAATCAAAGATACAAAGTTTTTATTAATGTATATTAGTCATAGTTATGTGACAGTTGTTGTATGTGCTGTGGACAATAAGTCTCATGACTTAGAGAGCCGTGGGTTCGACTAGAGCTTTCCAAATCTAACCAGTGCGATAGATTACAGCCTTAACTTACAAGAGAGTGCCTCGTGTCCCAAAAGCGTGAACATGAAGCTGTTTATATTATGTAAAGTAAAAGTAGAATTCGAAACAGTACTCCTGACATGATCTGAAGTAAAATAAATGACCAACAAAGGAGTTGTAATGATTTCGGTGAACCGCGATAGGTATCGCTGGGCCCTTTGATCGTAATAAAAGCGACTCACATATATCGCAGACGGGCTTAGTTAGTTTAAATGGTCGAATTACGGCCCCGATGGAGACAAACGGCCGATGAGATTCGATTTATTTTAGATTTCACTGGTCAATGGGGGTCAGGAGCGGTTGAACCCGTGAAGTAAAGGGCTGACGATTTGTTACCAGCTAACAATGAAAGGTGGCTGATTTATGCTGTTTATAACTTACAACTTGGAGGACGCTGGTGTTGTGATTGTTTGAAGCATTCATTACTAGTAACGAAAAGACAATATTGAAAATTTATGTCTAAGATACTAACAAAATTCATATTATTTATAAATAGATAAATACTACATTATTACTTTGAAGTTTATGTATACAAATAATATCATCAATATGTTTGTACATTTGTAATGGAAACAAGTAATATTATTACAAATGACGTCTCCTTTACCGAAAGATACGACAATAACAAAACTAAATGACATTCGCAGCGAGAGATTCACTAAGATAACTCTCTATTCGGGAATTGTTCAAATCATAACAGAGAGATACAATGACAGTGACAAACGCGCACTGTCTCCACACAGAGAGAGGATAAACTGTGGTCCAAGTGTAATAAGACACGGGGACCCCATTTAGTTTATAATATTTTATTGTAACACACTTTTGTGTCAAAGGTTTAAACATTACATACAGCTAAAGAATAAATAAAAGCGTTTATTAAAACATGCGTTTATAACTGTCGTTGTTTTCATTAAGCATATCATCGTTTTACTTAACTTCGTTTACTACATATAAAGTTCATTATCGTATACTATATTCTTTTAAAGAAACTTTGCTAGCTTTACAAAAGACTAGAATGTTCCTTCTTGAGTTGTATACGTCATGGTTGTGGGTAGTGACTGCTCTATCCATCACATTTATCTTTGTAATGTTACGTCATCTCCTTCTATCTCTGACTCAGTGATAGAGATAGGAGTTGCTTGTATAGCGGATATAGACAGTATCAATGTTGAATTTAAAAGAACTTATTTGTTGTGTATTAGTTACCATGTCTTAAATTGTACCCGGAAGAATATTTCAATGACACTTAACCAAACAACTAAACCAAAGGAAACTTTTTTTTTAATAAAATGAAGTCTCGAATATCTTTTATCTTATACCAATGTCAATAGTATATCTGCAAAAGCATCTTTATTTTTCAAAGAAAAATCTTTGGAACATTTACAATTCTCGCGAAATAAATTATACAGGCGCGCCTTTGCGAAATTGTCTAAATTAATACAAATCTTATTTGCCTGTGTTTGAGGTGAGAAAGCTTTTTGAGCTTGAAAAAAAAATATTGAGATAATTATCATCTATTTGTGATGAACACAGATAATTATATATTTAACATTATACTTAATTAAACTTGGAATGACGCGAAGATACGAAATGGTAGTTCGACGGCTTCAGTATTTCTATTGATATCTGTCAATTCTTCTTCTAAACAAGTTTTATGACGAAGGACTAAATCTTTTTTGTCTGGTGGTATCATTGCTGAAGTCTTTAAAACATACAAGTATCTTTTAATCGTTAATTCTTAATTGTCTGTGATGCTGTATAAACTTAACCAGCGTTTCTGTTATAGACAAACCTTAATAATTTATAAGTGAAATCGAATCTACTAAACAAGTAATCAAAAAAGGAAAAGTATAATTCATATCTATATATATAAATATATTTTAGACAACAAACACATAAAATACATCATTATGAGATGAGTTTTTCAAACCGGAGTTTAGGCGAAGAAAATTCATCCAGTCTTCAATGATTGTTTACAACTGATGATCTTTAAGATCCTTTACGTCATCAAACCTTAAGCTGTCAACGAGCACGTTAATACAATAACTAATAAAAGATATAAAACAAAACGAAGGTCCTTCCTAACCTTAAACTATCACGGCATACAACATTACCCCATGAAGTCCCCTTCTTAACGCAACCCATCGTGTTTCATGTCAAAACTATTGGAATAGTGATGTAACTGCGGTTAAGTAGAAACAAGTTCACACTTCAAGTTTAATATCAACTTCAATTTCATACGGTATTAAGTGACAATAAGGTTTTGGTTCTCAAATATTAAAAGTTGAAACAGAGTTTGGTAGGTAGCTTTTGAAAAAACTTTCACACCAAGAAACACTCAAGTAAACTTTTTTTTTTAATTAAATAAATCATTATTAACGATTATTTTTATAATAAATAATTTATAACTGTACAATAAATACTACAGTACAGTAATATAAAACAACTTATCCAACTGGCTACTAGTACTGAGATTTTTATTAAGTAAATAATGAACGGGGAAGTCCTTAACAGTATGTCTAACGTTGGGGATGTCCCTAACAACTTTGCCAGCATTGCCAACATTAAATTCGTTTAACATTTTTAACCGATTACTAGGAGGTTCACTATTAAACGCGTAATTTTTTTGTTAATTATTTTACTATGGAAGCTGTTGATAATGTTGATGGTTTATTTTTTAACATAGCTGCAACCAGGTGGTAGGTCTCTGTTGCCGGAGACCGTCTAGATGGGTACCACCGCAGCTCCTATTTCAACCGCCAAATAGTACTGTGCAGACATTACTGTGTTCCGGTTTAAAGGGCGCTGTAGCTAGTGTAATTACTGGGGTAACGAGACTCAACACCTTATGTCTCAGGCGACGAGCGCAATGTGGTGCAGTGTGTACCATCTTAACCAGCACCACGTTGTCATGGGCAAGCGTATCACTTACCAACAGGTGAACGTCTTGCTCGTCTCGTCACAAAGTAGTATAAAAAAAAAACACACCTTAAAGTTGGTACTGATTTTTATTACGAATAAATTTTAATATTGCTAATATTATTTAACATTTTTCAGTTACTATTTATCTATGTAATACCGTCATTAAGAATTCCCGTTTCGCAGCGAAAAGGAATATTTTGATTTTGAGATGTAACCCTAAACGTCTCAGAGTTATGCACCTCACTAATCCCACGAGATTCGGAGGGTTCAACCCTTTATATACGGAGAGAAATTTCTCGCTTGGGAATAGAACAGACTGATGCGTGTCTAACCCGATATTCTTCGTTACATTCTGCATCAATGATTTTCAGGACCGGCTTCGTGAAAAAACGTTTACATAGCGCATTTAGATGATTACGTTACACAAATAGCAGATTCTATCTTTTGAAACGTCATTATTAAACAAAGAGCTAATGAAGAAATATACAAAGTATACATTACTAAAATCGATTAGAACGATCTCTTTATGATCAATGATGATCATAATATATGATAGCATATATTTATAATGATGGATGGAGATGATCACGATCCACAGTCATAAGAATGGTGATTCAAGTAAGAGAATGTAAATATTATCAACAAACAGTTGATTGAAATTTTATACAGTTTAAAGGTGCTGTAGTTACTGAAATTACTGAAGTAATACTTAACATCTTGTAAGGCGATGAGCGATGGTGCAGTGTATATCATCCTAACTGACAACGACCAGAGAAACGTCCTCTTCGCGGCTTCGTTGATTAAAACAAAGTTGAATGGTTAGTACAATATTAAAATTTGCTGAACTGAAAAAAAAAACTGAACGGTTTTTTTATACCGTCCTTAATTAAGTTTCGAACAGATTTAAAACGTAGTAATGGCGAGAAAGTAATTTCATTTGTCCGTCCGTAGCACCGATTGGAAATAAATCAACTATCAGCGCGCCGGCGAAAAATAAATACTTAAATCAACAAAGTGCCTTTGTGATTTTAAACAAATAGGTTCGTGTAATTTAATTTTATTGCTATAAATTATGTGTATAGTACTCGTAGCTTCAGGTTCGATTCCCACTGTATTTAAGTTTAAGTTTACAGTAGGTAAAAACGTTAAGACTAATCCGACCTTTGCAAGATTAAAAGCTTATGTATACGGTTTGTCTTTCTCTTTGTAAAAGCTTCTAGTCCCAGCAGTGGGAAAAATTAGTCTGTTATTACTATTTCTTAGGAGAATAAATTTCTTCTAATTTTTTAACATTGCCGTGGTTTCTCTTCTGATATTTTAACACCAGGATAATGTATGACTCATCTCATTGCTTTGTAGTATAAAAAGTTGCAAGTTACGAAACGTAAGCTGTTGTTACTTACAAACAAATGGTTGTAGTGTTGTGAAGCAACTGTAGTCTGCTCCATTGTGCACCTTAATCTAGGGGTCTTTTGAAAAGCGGAAACACTACGTATCACTACAGTGGAGTGGAGAAGTGGATGAGACATAATGTACGATTAAACAAATCGTTAAAAAAACAAAATTGTAGTGAATTTAAAGGCAGTAGTAATTTTTGTATTGTGGAAAGAACGAACAAAAGAGAAATAGTGAATTTTAGATTTCATAGTAACTCTATCTCCTTCATATATTTCTCAGTATTAAAAGTGTAGAATGAGGACTAGTCTCCATGGTATGTAGTCCGTTTGATGAAGGATAAGGAAACTATATAGAAACGCGTTATAAATAACTTTATAGCTGTCTCTTTTTCGTTACACTTTTTCGTTTCATACATATTACATCGTCACAAAATAAGTTTCACTTCAAAAATTGAAAATGCGTATAAGTATCTATTATTTATAAAACAAATATTTTAAGCATTGAACTTTAAGGTCTGATTTAAAAGTTAATTTATTATAAACTTGTTTCAGTAATTACGAGAATATTTTCAACAAACAATACCTAACCTAGACATTTTTTTGGTGACTGTATCCTAAGGTGCGTTATACACACTTTTTAATTTCTACCCTAAGCTTTATCGTTTACGAGAGGCTTTAAGTCATCGCTTAAAGCGGAAGTTGTCTATACTTGGGATGGTTTAAGGAAATACTATCACAAAGCTTATTTTTGAAATCAAAAATTTGTCCCTTTTCATTTTATTATAAGCTTTCTTAAAATCTTTATTTGAAATTATGTTAAAAGACAATGGAGCTATAAATATTTCTGTTAAATGTACTAGGGACCTCCAGGTTGGAAGCAATTCAACTACTGCGCTATTGGGGCAGTTGACAGTGAAGAGAAATTTACCGAGATACTGAAGTTTTATATCTCATTTCTAAGTAAACAGAAGATGAAGGATTTAAAACATTTAGCGCTATATTGTTATAAGTAGAGCATTTGGGAAGAGAATCGTTTTATTTCCTAAACTAAGTAATTAATATATATGTACATTAAATTGTACTTTCAATGAACACCTAACCTAAGTGAATGCGTATTTTTTTTTATCAAAGAATTTCGCCCCAACTTAAGGATGCGAGTTCACAACCGCACAACTTCCTAAAGTTTTGCGTCGCGTGCTCGGAATCCATCCAATGTACAGGTCGGAGGTGTTATTACGTGAGAAAAAAACAATCGACGAAAGTCGCTGTAAGTGAAATACAAATAGTTTTATATAAACATTCGATTAGTAGTAGCTTATTGTAAAATTTAATGTTTATAGCGAAAAGCACGTAAATTTCTTACTGCATATACGTAATACGAATTTATCAATTAACGAATAATTATGTACGATTATCGCAACGGTTACACGTTTGCATACATAATAACCCCGCCGTCCTAAAAAGTTGGCAATTAGTAGTTGACTAAGTAAGTTCTTTTTAAAGCTTTCCCCAGGGATATAAATTCGGCGAGCCGGGAAACTTAGCCTCGCAAATTCGTCTAGTACGTAAGCCAGTTTCGCACTTTCAAGTATAATTATGTTTACTTGTTACATACAAACATACGTATAGTCTGTAGAATAACTTGAAACAGTGTATTCTTCTACATGTGACATTGTTTATTTCGAAAGAAGGAAGCAAACGTAAATATGATACTGGTGTTAGGTCTCTGTTGCTGGAGACTGTCTAGGTACCATCGCAGCTCCTGTTTCTACGGACGAACAGTAGTATGCAAATATTACTGTGTTCCGGTTTGAAGGGTGCTGTAGCTAGTGAAATTACTGGGGTAACGAGACTTAATACCTTATGTCTCAGCGACGAGCGCAATGTGGTGTCTAGAGTTGTGTACTATCTTAACTAGAGCCACGTTGTTATGGGGAAGTGTATCAATTACCATCAGGAGAACGACTTGCTCGTCTCGTTGTCTAATTGAAAAAAAATTTTTTTTATTCTCCGTAGCTTCCAAAAAGACGTTCACCTGATGGTAAGTGATAAACCTGCAGTAATATAGCTAGTAGTTACTATAATATACACAGAAATACATTATACTCGTTGCTTTGAATTATAATGTATTACGACTCCTTACCCCAATAATTTGACTAGTTACAGCGCCCTTCAAACTGGAACAAAGTAATGTTTGCACACTACTGTTCGTCAGTAGAAATAGGAGCTACGGTGGAACTTAGACGGCCTCCAGCGTCAGGGACCTACTACCAGTAAATTATATACTATATTTCCATTAATAACTTATATATACTTATAAATGTATTGTGCAGAAAGGAAAGGATTCCTTCACAAACAATTTAATGTACTTAAAACCCTTTCCGCTTGTAATTTCCTCCGCGTTAAGGGATGATTGTTTTAACAGTGCCAGTTGCCAAATTCGGGCGCGGGCAACATGCCAAAAGTAGATAAAATTATACAATGAGTATACTTGTTCGATAAATTTTAATCGGTCACCTATTTTCTGGTAAATTTGACCGAAAACACTTTATTAATGATTTATTAATTTCAATGTAACATTTAACTTTAAAATTCCCGTTAATTTTTCCTTGGTTAAAATCTTTAATGGGTTTCAGCGGGTAAGTGTTCTTTTTCCCATAACAACTTGGAGCTGTTTAAGATAAAAAATAACTTAATGTGTCTGTCGGTGACATAAGATGCTAAGTCTCGTTACCGCAGTAATTTCACTAGCTAATCTTTAAACTGGAACACAGTAATGTTTACAATACATAATAATATCTGTTGAAGTTTCCTTTACATTCTGCATCTCACCGATTCATTGACGTCCGCGTTATAAAATCATTTGATTGATAAAAATAGTTAAATATCAGCGCAAATGCGTTTTCAAATCGTCTCTTCGTTAAAATTTCTTTAAACATGACTTTAAGGCCAATTTAGAAATGATTTCTTAATTACAAATACGTTTTTGTTATTCTTGTGCGGGTATAAATAGCAACGCGCCGGTGCAACACCTCCTGAGAAATCTTTACTCTGTTGGATAAATATAAGAAGACTCTGCAAAGCAGCGTTTTGTAGAAAAATGGGTAATCCCTAAAATGATGTTAGTGGGACATCATGTGTTTTTAAAGCAGTTTAGAAACCCGTGCTTCTAATGCAATCGACTAAAAGCTATTGAATTTTCAACCGACCAAAGAAAATACAATATTATTTAAGAGCTCATCAGAATAAATAATAATTTAATTAAATATTCATATTTAAGTTACAGTCATGTTTTACTTAAAATATCAAAGAAAATCATCTATTGAATACTAGACCTTTAAATTTCTCTCAAATTTCTAATCAATTAATTTATATCGCCGCGAATCATATAAATCAATTCGGTATCCTTATTTATGGGCCGACCCATTCCGTTATGGCACTCTTCCAAAAACGGCCCAATAGGACCCCACAGTAATCAATGGTCTCTAATAGTGAAATAATTTAACTCGTGGGATTTTTAATGGGATAATCATAAATTCTAATATTATAGATTTGGTATTAATTTGCACGACATTGTTAAGGGACGGAGAGTCGTTTATCATTGGATGACTCATTACGGATGTTACTGGTAACGTAGTGACACTAAATAGATCATAGGTCGTTGAGATATTTTAAAGAGAGATTAATAGTGGGATACCATCAGCTGGTGATAATAAAACTGGTGAAAGGTTTCTACTTCAGAAAACCATATACAGTAGATAGGATATCAACAATACTAACATTACTGTTATGAAAGGCATTGTATGTAGTAAAATTACTGGGTTAACGAGAGTTATGTTGTGCAACCAATAAAGAAGCTTTTTATAAAATAATACTTTATTCTACAGGCAGACAGACAACCGCTCTGTAGTACACTGGCAAGCGGATTGAACTTTACATGTAACTTATTTCTTAAATAAGTACCCTATGAAATACAATAAGGGCTTTATGTTACAGAATGAATGTTATCGCTAAGTGTACAGTACTTAAGATACACTTATTCTATGTTGTGGTTACGTAACTCGAGATTTAACATTTTTTGTTACAAAGCAAACAACACGGGATGCAGTGTATATCATCCTAACATTAATAAAATTATGATCGGGTGTTACCCACCATCGTGTGAATGTCTTACTCATCAACACTTGTTCTGGTATGAAAGATGCTGTAGCTATAAAACGAATGAAATAAATAGACTTAATATCCCATGTCTCAGATGAAGAAATTTTTTAGAAAGTTGGATATATAATCGGGAGAAAAACTGAAAATCTTCATAACAGTTTTGTTTATATGTAGCTTAGTGATAGAACTTAGATACATCTAGACTGATGTATCCGTGTCAAAGGGAGCCTTGTTTACGTCGCCACTACAAAGGAGCAAACACTACAGGGTAACTCAATTACGTATTTGTTAAGTGCGTTAACTGTACACAGTTCAGTTAATACTGTATGCCAGTCGAATGAATAGTTATCGACTGTTAAATTCTTGTATTAGTTAGTTTTGGGAAATAATTCTACAATAGACTACTGCTGTTTCTCAGTAATGTAGTGAAAATGTGGTTGAAGATTTTTTTCGCTTTGACTACATTAGCTTTTAAGACTGGCGAAATAGCAATATGTAATATTATAGCAAAACGCAAAAGTTGCTAACAGCTCGGAGTTCTAGATGTTGATAAAACGTGAAAACGTTTAATCTAGAAAATTATTGTTCATCCCGCGTACAAATAACGTACGTTGTTTACCGGTTAAGAGGAAATTAAAGCAATGCTGCGATGTTTATATTCATTACGGGATCGGAATATTAAATGGCCGCCGACTGCGTTACAAGGAAAAAGTACACGAAAACGAATTATAAAATTTCATAAGCTTTTATAACGTTGTAACTGAAAATCGGTTCAAGATAACTGCTAACAAATAAGGTCTCTTCATTTGATTTTAATACCACATTAGTTTAAATGGTAATAAGGTTTATTTTTTTAACAAAGAGAAGAGGTGAGTGAAACCTTCACCTGATAGTAAGTGAACCGCTTGCACATTATGCTAGTCGCTTTGAGGCATAATATGTTAAGTCTTCACCCCATTTCGCTACCTACAACTCAATGCTAACTGAACACACAGTAATGTTTGCACTCTACTGTTTGAGAGACCAGTAAAGAAGTGTCTATTAAATCAGGTGATAGATCAAACAAGCCGGATTGACGACGCATGAGTCGTCTTATCCGGGTCTCTATTACCTTATAATATATGTGCCGGAATGGTTTAGTGACTAATTTTCATGTTATACACAAAGGTCATGAGTTCGATTCTCAGTGAAATTTTTCTTCTGTATTGCTTTTTCCCCATTTCCATAGTACTAACTTTCACCTTTCATATCTCCTTAACCGGAAGAGCTTTAGACTTATTATTTTGGATTTCTCCTCTCCTTATCATGTACTACATTTTATCTTAAAGAAGTATCCACGTAGCTCTTTCGGTTTAAAAGTTACAAGCGTTATGGAGTATTTAAGTGAACGTCTCAGTCTCTTTTACGGTAATACAATCAGGTGATAGAGACTAAAGTAATTAAGTTACGATGACTAACATTGTTCCACACTGATTATCTTCTTAAGACAGAATATTGCTACATTACAATATAAGCTGCGCTACAGAGTGAATATAAAGGTAATATATCTCCGAATATAATACACAATTTCCATTTAGCTTCGTATAAGCGATAGTTATATTGCGCTGCTTAATATATTCACACGGATGCGAATTCGTCCGCGGGGTCTAAAACGTCGCTCACACAGCCCGGGAGCAGTTTTGCGTGTTTAAATTATTCATAATTCATGACTGAAATTATTCAGACATACTTTTGTAACCACACCCGAAGGTGTAGTTGGGCGTAGCAGTAATCATAAAACTTAAAACCAACGCCTTAACTTAAATAAATTTTTAATCATGAATATCATTTGTGGTGAAACGAAAAAGTGTAACGAAGAGACCACTGTGAGTATATATAAGATTTAAGTTGTGATAGAATGAGATGCAACGCATTTCTATATAGTTTTCTTTATTCTTCGGTTTCTCTTTGTGTATTTCATCCTCATTAGTCTGCCCTTAAGAAATACACGAAGAACGAAGGAGAGAGAAATATTTAAATCATTACACATTGTTTTTTATTAAACATTTTTAAAAATCTTTTTGCTTTTGATTTTATTATATATTAAATAGTGTCAATAATGATTTATGTATGATAAAGATAATTACTATCTCCATTTAGATTAACAACCACCAAACTCTGGATGTGGCTTAGGAATGTCCTTGAACCACTTTGTTATAAAGCAAATAAATAGAACTTCAAGAGAAACTTAGACAAGAGCTTAAAAAACTATTATATACTCTGTATAATATTTTCTTTTCGACGCTGCAAGCAAGATGTGCTGATTAATACGACTGTCTAATAAAACGTGGCGCCAGTTAGGATTCACACACTGCACCGCCTATTGCTCGTCATTATCAAATAGGAACATCTACGGCGCCTTTCAAACATTAACAATGTATGTAACAGAGATTTACCATTAACGAAATGTTTTCTTTTTTTTTCACGGAAAGCAAACTTTTACGGGCCCCGTAGCCTATTTGAAGAGGGTAACGTATGCGCATAAATTTATTTGTTTGGTTTGTCGTCCGTCGCCATCGCATCGCCGCGGCTGCATGTCATCCCATGCATAAATATTACTTTTGCATCCGCAACCAATTTGAATGTAATCCGTAAAAGGCATTTAGATGCCGATGGATCATGTGAAGAATAAAATAATGATATTTCACGCTTAAATCAAAAAACATCTAGACGTAACTCGTAAGAGACTCAACTCTAGAGATACCCTAAATTCAAAGCAGTGGGAGAAATGAGTAAATGACGAGTACTTATCGTCATCATCATTATCAGCTAATATACGTTTTTTTTATACTACTATGCGACGAGACGAGCAAGACGTTTAACTGATGGTAAGTGATACGCTTGCCCATGACAACGCGGTGCTAGTTATACACTGCACCACATTGCGCTCGTCGCCTTGAGACATAAGGTGTTAAGTCTCGTTACCCCAGTAATTACACTAGCTACAGCGCCCTTCAAACCGGAACACAGTAATGTTTGCTCACTACTATTTGGCGGTTGAAATAGGAGCTGCGGTGGTACCCATCCAGACGGTCTCCGGCAACAGAGATCTACCACCAGTAGAGTATACGTCATCAGCTACCTCAGGAAGCAAGAAAGAGTAGATCTCTACACGTAGATCAGTTCCTCAGCAGCAGCTTCCTGCAACCTAGCTGTTTATGTATGAAAAAGACAACTAATCCAATACTCGTGAAAGAAGCATTAAAGAAGGTCACTACAAAAAAAATTGCTATATTATTAACACAAGAACTATAACAAAGTATAAACTAAAAGTAATACGAATAAAATTGACAAATATGTGAAGATATTTTTCGTAAAACCTCAGCGGAGGAGGAGACAATATTTTTAAAACATTTCAAAACTGTACGAGCGCTCAATAGCTCTTCATATACGGAACTTGGAGACGACACTTGGGAATATTTGTTCAGAGCAAGGAATCGAACTCGAGAATCGCGCGTTATGAATTGACGATGAGGGCCCGCCGCGGAACTGAGCGGAATCTATAACCTAACGGCGAAATTAATAATATTTTATTCAACTACAAATAATAAGTAACTACTGGTGGTAGGTCTCTGTTGCCGGAGACCGTCTGGATGGTACCACCGCAGCTCCTATTTCAACCGCCAAATAGTAGTGTGCAAACATTACTGTGTTCCGGTTTGAAGGGCGCTGTAGCTAGTGTAATTACTGGGGTAACGACACTTAACACCTTATGTCTCAAGGCGACGAGCGCAATGTGGTGCAGTGTGTACCATCTTAACTAGCACCGCGTTGTCATGGGCAAGCGTATCACTTACCATCAGATGAACGTCTTGCTCGTCTCGTCGCATAGTAGTATAAAAAAAAACTATGTTCTTATAACAAGCGTTATATGTTGCAGTGTATATCATCCTAACGCTCCATTCTTATAAGTATCATTATGAGAAAGTTAACGTCCTGATATTATCGTTAAAGAAAAAACCTTTCGCAGTATTCCGGTGATACTTGTTTTTATACGACGGAGCGAAACCTGCGAGACGTTCACCTGATGGTAAGTGATACGCTTGCCCATGACAACGCGGTGCTAGTTATACACTGCACCACATTGCACTCGTCGCATTGAGATATAGGATGTTAAGTCTCGTTACCCCAGTCAATTAGCTACTCTTTAAGCAGGAACAGTAAAGTTTTCGTAACTCCAGGTGGTAGGTCTCTGTTGCCGGAGACCGTCTGGATGGTACCACCGCAGCTCCTATTTCAACCGCCAAATAGTAGTGTGCAAACATTACTGTGTTCCGGTTTGAAGGGCGCTGTAGCTAGTGTAATTACTGGGGTAACGAGACTCAACACCTTATGTCTCAAGGCGACGAGCGCAATGTGGTGCAGTGTGTACCATCTTAACTAGCGCCGCGTTGTCATGGCCAAGCGTATCACTTACCATCAGGTGAAAGTCTTGCTCGTCTCGTCGCATAGTAGTATAAAAAAAAACTATGTTCTTATAACAAGCGTTATATGTTGCAGTGTATATCATCCTAACGCTCCATTCTTATAAGTATCATTATGAGAAAGTTAACGTCCTGATATTATCGTTAAAGAAAAAACCTTTCGCAGTATTCCGGTGATACTTGTTTTTATACGACGGAGCGAAACCTGCGAGACGTTCACCTGATGGTAAGTGATACGCTTGCAGTTAAGAACTTGGCACTAGTTAGGATAAATACACATCACCACATTGCACTCGTCGCATTGAGATATAGGATGTTAAGTCTCGTTACCCCAGTCAATTAGCTACTCTTTAAGCAGGAACAGTAAAGTTTTCGTAACTCCAGGTGGTAGGTCTCTGTCCAGGTGGTAGGTCTCTGTTGCCGGAGACCGTCTGGATGGTACCACCGCAGCTCCTATTTCAACCGCCAAATAGTAGTGTGCAAATATTACTGTGTTCCGGTTTGAAGGACGCTGTGGCTAGTGTAATTACTGCGGTAACGAGACTTAACACCTTATGTCTTAACGACGAGGGCAATGTGGTGCGGTGTGTACCATCGTAACTAGCACCACGTTGTCATGGGCAAGCGTATCACTTACTATCAGGTGAACGTCTTGCTCGTCTCGTCGCATAGTAGTATAAAAAAAGCTATAAGTGTATACTAAAATTAAAGGTTAGCTTCATTGACATAAGTTTAGATCGATGGTGTACAGTGTAGTTGCGACATATTAAAACCTTTTTGAATTTTATAGTAAAGAAGTAAAATTGATTCCTTTGAGCTGAACGGGCAACATTTCGGTTTCTCTTTAGCCATTAACATACGGAACCGAAAAGGCACTTTGGTACGCAGTCGACCCTTTTATGCGTAACCCAGGGGATATATTTCATAAGCAACGTCCACACCTTCTGAATTTTACATGACTTGTTTATGGAAAACATACCTAATATATATACTAACATTTGTGTTTGTCTGACATATTTTAAAGTTTTTTTTTTATATCAAACAGCAAACTTGACCTTAACGTGTTAAGTGACAAATGTACTGATAAAGTTTTAATCGTAATCACGCGAGTTTAAAACCTAAACACTTTATCTAGTTTACTGTTTAATAATAAAACTAACTGGATTGTTATTTTTAACTTGATACTAAAATGACTTTAAATAAGGATATCAAGCTTCTCTATTTTAGCATTGCACTTATAATGCTTCTAGAATTATGTGCGTTTGTAGACTAAGTTGCTCACCATTAGCAAGTTATATACTTGTTTACCATCTTAGTAGTATAAAATAAGTAATCTAGACTATAGTTCTTTTAAAGACGGTTTCCTAAACAACTATACTTTACTAAGACTTTTAAAATTAACTAATTTTTGTTTCTTTTCTTATGTGTTTGTTATCAAGTTGAACTCTAGATACATTTTGGGTAGTTTAGCAGTTATTTTAAACCTAAAAAAAAAACTAATGTCTGTTGATCAAAACGACGTCATTTTTTTAGTGCTACATATTTTTTCTTTTAAATAAACCTTCGAAACATCAAAGTAACTTTCTTAAACAGTAACAACAATGATTTTCTTTCGATCATCGTTTTTATCATCACTATATCAATGTATAGACTTTAACTATTCGACTTAGGTCTTTTAGTATTCTACAAAACACAGTCGTAAGCTGTTAGAGTCCTGTAGCCACTAACGATAATTGTAATGTCGAACTTTGTGTTACTAAAGATTGCTATATTAAAAATATATTAGAAAAAGGCCTAAACATTAACTGGGATTTAAAAGATTATAATAAAGTTGTATTTTAAATAGCTCCGTCGCTGTAACATAATTATGGGAAGTGGATAACTGAAACTTTCCATCGTAAAATGTCGTCGCGATATAACAAATTGTGTTAAGCAACTCCTGAGCACCGGACAGTTGAATGGTAAACGGATTAATGTAACTATTGGAATTAATTACAACTTTGCAAAGCGATGAAATGTGCTGAGATCACCATAAGTCACCAACACTACCAGCTGGCCTGGTGGAAATGTGGTCTAGTGTTTGCAGGAAGAATGATGAAGACTAGAAGCGGAGAAGACAACTCCTTACTGATACTGCTTTATTATATATATGTCTTGAGTGCCTATTTCATACGCAGGGCATAGGGTTATATTTTTTTCTATTAAATTTCTTAACATGTACAAGACATTTACTTAACGATATAAACCTGCTGAAGAGTCTACTGAAATACAACGTTCTTCATCGTGAAATAAGATACTAGTTACAACACTTTTTAAACTGAAATAATTATGTTTCCTTTCGACTGTTGTGATGATCTATGGAACTAGTTTTATTTGATAGAAATACCACATAAAAACTTTTATAAATGCCTCAATAAGTTATAAAGATTTTCTTCTGATAATAATAACAAAGATATTATTTTTCTAAAACCAACTTAAAGCTATGTACATCAAATTAGATAGAATCAAAGTTCTGTAGGTTAGATAAAAAGGTCTAGGACTGAGTACATTGGCATGTGATGCCAACTGCTGATATTCTGCCCTGGGCTGACGTTGTATAGAAAAGTAATCGAAGGAACACTTACTTTAATAAGGGGTTTCCATGTCAATATTGCCGCTACCTTATTCCCTCTATAAAAGATCTAAACAAGGAGAACATGGCGCGCATTATGTATAAACATTGTGTTTATTGACGCATCTCTCGCAGCCGGCGAACGAGGGGGTCACAGACAAAGGCCCCAGGAAATGGAATTTTCAAGTAGATGACACGTCTCCTATTCCTATTTCCAGACCCCTAATAACTCTTCAATGTAGACTTTAAATGCATATTGCATTACGCAAAGGCGTTACGTTATAAACATAATAAACTTTTGATGGACGATTAAGTTTGCATTTTATTGACAACAGCTTAAAAATTTATCATATTTTCTTATGATATTATTTTATTAACCATCTGGGACTATTGCTGGTATACCAAAGACCTGACGAGGACCGCAGGTAATCTTTGAATGAATGTGGATTTGAACTAGTAGCTCTGGAGATCGATCGAAGTGATGAGTACGAGCGTGTGGAAAGATGACGTCATTATTGATATTCGAATATCTATAAAAAATATTGGGTTTTTTGAAAGTGAACATATAAAACATTAATCTAGTGGCTGTTGAATTATTGACTAGTCTAGCCCTTTCCTGTTACTAAGTGAAAATTCGTCGAAATAGCAAAAGTAGAATCTCTCAGATATCAGATGAACAGAAAGTCGTGCACTGTTTATTATTTAACTTATTTTTATGTTAATCGTATAACATCATCAAGGGATAATGTTTGGATAAAAAATGATTTGTAAGTCAAATGCAGTGAAAAAACATCGAGAAGAAACCAAAGAGTTCCAAGTGCAAGTTTCGACAACTGTTAATGTAATAAAATCAAACGTAACAAAGTGGAAATCAATAGTGTTACCCGTAATAGCTTGTAAACGCAATTACGATTCGGCGGCGAGGAAATAAAAAGGCGTAGTCTTTAATCGTACTTTTAATCCTTTCAATTATTCATTTGCGAATTCAATTTGCTTTCATTATAACAATATCGTTATTATTCAGAGTTCGTAGCGTTGTGAGGACGATTGTTTCAGCTCTCGCGAAAATTAAACACCTCTCTGCGAACCTGACTGTTGGGGATTACCATATAATTAATAAAAAAGTGGTTTTTTTATATGTAAAACCTGATGTTGGATGTTGTCATGCAAATTTTTTTTAATAAAATAATAATGAATTACACTTTTAATGTTCTCACGGGTTGAATCAGAGCTTTTAGACACATGTCGATTTCTTCTCGACATTTTCAGCCATAAAGAGGATCATAGACGATAAATATTTGAGGTTATAAGAAAATTACTCATCGCTAAAGAAGAACATCGACTAGTTGGTTTTATTCGTTATTAAAGCGTGCTCCTGAATAAAATATACTTTCATATAACATCATCCGAAAGACGTCAATGCTTTTATTTTGGAAAATTTTAAAAATTAAAATGGACCAGAAAATTACTAATGTTGTTAATAGTATTTTTTTTTTAATTAGACTGTTCTCATTGCCTCAGTAATTACAACAGCTACAACTCCCTTCCAACCGAAACACAGTAATCTTTGCATTCTACTGTTTAGCAGTTGAAATAGGAGCTAGACGGTTTCCGGCAAAAGGCTTACCACCAGTAAATATGTTTATTATATTCACGATATAAATATTAATATAAAAACACAACACTAACTACATTCAGAGAATGTTACGGCTACTTGATAACTTTAAGTTTATTACAGTATTTTTTTGTACATTTCATAAATCTCATCGAATTTGATATCCGGCTCAGTTAGTAAATCACGAATACGATTAAAACTGAAACAGCTTTCTGAAAACATGAAAAATGTTAAACGGTTAGTGAGTTAACAATATTAATTTGAGATGATGATGATATCAATATCGATGATGACAAAATTCTTGGCTTCCAAGTCCTTCTGATCCTGTCTTAATTACTATTATATACATGCATTATTAACAAAATTTTAATTACACTTACAAATATTAATTATTACAGTAATAAGAAATAAATTCAACAAAAGATAAATAATCGAAAATAAAATTTTGTGCTTTTTTTACAATTTTGTCATAAAACATTTCGAAGCCTTTAAGTCGCGGTGGAAAATATAGAGCCTTTGAATTTACTCTGATGAAAGCATTATCCCGTCCATCAGCTGTCGCTTTATATTTACGTTTACAAGGAAATAAATTTCTCTCACTTTATAGATCATCGACTAAGTTTGTTTTCAGGTCAATAAAAACGCACTTTGATAAAATTCTCTTAGTTTAGATGTTTTAACTCTTATTATATAATTAATAATTATTAATATTTGCGATTAGATATTTGACAAATTCTTTTCTTAATACTGCTCATATCTGTATGAGGCTCTTTATATATTATTCTTTATTAAACCTGATGTAATTGGACCTTCGAAAATAAATAACCAAAATTTATGTAATCCAATAAAACATTTAATAGTGTCAAATAAATTAACTACTACCCTAAAAACTTTAACCAAAGTTTTTACTTATAGGCGACGATTTATATTTAGTTTGATGATATTTATAAACTTCATGACTATAAGGTTTAAAGTATCAAATCGCAAATAAATCAGTCTTAAATATTTTTTAATAAAATCGCATTTTGAAATTCTCAAATTTCTTCTACAATACCAATAAATCCCAAAATTTTATTATTTCAGCTTATTGGTCATAAGCCTTTTCAGTATGTGCGTTAAGCAAAGGTCTTCAGAAAAAACTTTCCTTGAAATTATTTTCTTCTTAATCGCCTTTTTGGGCAAGCCAAAGGAACAGCGGCAAAGACACAGAAGTTACAACAGGACATAAACATCTAATAGTATATTCTTATCTACTTATATGAGACTTGGTAGGATGCCAGACTCTGGCTAATATAAAAGACGGGCCAAAGGGAGGGGAGGTAATAGATTTTGATGCTTGTGCGCTGGACAGACTCCCATTTTAATAGCTGTACTGATTTACAAGCGTTTGCATCGAAATAATAAAAAAATCTCAATTTCTTACTAACGATAAATTAGAACGATAAGTAGATTCTGTTCCGTGAGCTTCTGATTATGTAAATGCAATACTACAGCAAGGAGACGAAGGAACATTCTGGAAATAGATTATTAAAAAGCAGAAGTCTGGTAGTGTTTGGCTAAGGACTAGTCATATTATTAGTGCATGTAGAATTTAATTATATTAAAGAACAGGATAAATTAGTGTTTCTTAACGAAATTTGAGTTAGAGAGATAGGATTTAGAGAAAGAGGTATTAGAGAAAAAGCCATTGTTCATCAGAAGGTAAGAAAAAAAATACTCTGTTTAATAACTAGTTCGAATAACCGCTATAAATATTTTCAACGACTGTCTAGAATTATTCGGCTACTATTCTAGCCGCGGAGATATATTGCAGTAATACTTACTTCTAATGGCACTAACTTTTGAAAATACCGAGCTCAAAATTGGGTACGAGCCAAATACGACGGCTACGGTAAAAAGCGGAGTAATGCATTCCGATGTTACAACACTGGACAAATTCTTATTGGTATCAGCTGACGAAAAGAAGACAGGGTATACAATATTCTAAATTAATATTCTTTACTATTCTCTATCATGTCATCTTTTGCGTGAAGAGAAAAATAGAAGAATAATATTATTCGGAACCTATCACAAGGAGGAGAAAGCCATTAATCGTTAAACTGCCATGCAATTCGAAGGTCCCTGGTATGATTCCCGGATCACATTTGATGTGAGAGGTGGTAATATGTCAAACTCGGCTAGCTGGTTACTTGATTCATATATAATAAATGTAATATACAAATTTTATTATAATTACGCTAAATATAATTGTATGATTAAAATAAACTGAGAGGCGAAGGTTCGATACACTCTTGAGCTTCCGATAAAGGATAATCTCGAAATAGGAAACCGATCGTTTTAAGAATAACAGCTTTGGTAGAGAGGCGATGTCTGCCAACTCCTATATATTAATGATAAAAATTTAATTTTTAATGATTTACAAGAAGAACCATAAACTCTTTTCTTAGTAAGTGACACGGCTGATTGAGATGTTTACACAACACCAGCGTTAATGACAACAGTACAGACTTTCACGATAGAGTTGTTGATTATACATTCTTGTTTCTCTTTAATGACAACAACTGATTGTGTATATACGGAGCATATTAAATGTTACTGTACCGCAGTAATGTAGTTGTCATCAGAAATAAATTACAAAGTTGTTAATTGTACTGTCGGAACAAACAAAGATATTCTTAGAATAAAATCAAGATGTTTGTTCTTGTGTTTCGGTAATAACATCCGGTAATGTCTCAAGTGATGGTAGATGACTGCAATTACTCGCGAGCGGAAGTAGCGGGGACTTGTCTAGTGCACGGACATAGGAATCTATTATTCGGATTTTTACATTAGCCAGCATTTGGCTGAACGCCAGCGTCGAACTCATATGTCCGAGGGTTAGCGGTATTTGAAGCAAGCATTACCTCAATATATCACTAGTTAAGAGTTAGGATATTCTGAGTAGGAATTAACAATTTTTTTTTTTAGAAGTTTAAAGCCCAGCTATTTGATACAGGGATGTACAACTTGCTTAAATAACAAGGTTTGTGTAATTATTTGAGTTAATATGTAAATGAGCTGATTGTATTAAGAGGTATATGAAAAAGGTTTAGTATAAATTCTTGTTTAAATGGAGTAAATTGTATAAAAAGGTGAATTTTAATTGTATAAGTGGGAAAGGTGATAGGGTTTAATTGTATTAGGAGTAAGGGGGTAAAAAGAATTTGTAAATAGCAGTTGGTAAAGTGTAGATTTGATGTAGAAATATATAGTATTTGTATATAGTATTAACTATTACATATCTGGATTTGATAGATTTTTTTTTAGATATAACTTATTTACTAAATCCACATTACAAATCTTAAACTTATTTAGAAGGTCAAGTGAGAAATGAATTGAGAGACAACAATATTTATTTGTAATGAGAAGTATGTTCACCTGATGGTAATACCATAACGTGCCGCTAGTTAGGATTATATACATAGCACTATATTATAATCGACGGCTTATATATAAGATATTAAGTCTCGTTACCCCAGTAATTTCACCAGCTACAACGCTCTTCAAACCGGAAAATAGTAGTGCTAGTGTTCGATAGCTTCTGCGAAAATAAGAGCTTGTTTTATCATACTGCTCAAGTAAGTAAAAGTGATTAGCATACAGTAGTGTGCAAACATTACTGTGTTTCTCTTTAAAGGATGTTGCAGCTAGTGAAATTACTGGGGTAACGAAACTTGATATATCATAGCTATTGGTTGTAGGTTTTTGTTTGGGGGGACCATTTAGGTACCACCGCAGCTCCTTTCTACCGCCAAACTGTAGTGTGCAAACATTACTGTGTTCAAGTTTGAAGAGTGTTATAACTAGTGAAATTACTGGGGTAATATCTTGTATGTAACATAGATATATAGATAGATAAATTCTTTATTGCACACATTAACGGTCTTTTACACAAATTAACAAAAACTATGCTTAAAATCTAATTGTGGGCAAGGGTGGCGCTATAAGCGATCTCTTCCAGGCAACCCTGTAGGTCAGAAGAGAAGAAACAAATACAAATAAATAGCAGGAAAAATAAGCAAGAGTAAGAATTGTATATACTACGGCGTCAGTGTTTCCGTCCAGGTATGATGTGGGGGTCTTCAAGAAAAGAGTGAATAGGCTTCTTCTAGACTAGTGCGCTTTACCACCTAGATTACATCGCCGCTTACCATCAGGTGGGATCGTAGTCAGCACTAGTCTATCCTAAATAAATAAAAAAAAAAACTAAAGATAGATTTCTGGACAGAAGCCTCTGTTTAGATAAGAAGAAAACATAAGTGGACACGTGAAATGTGGTGTCTATCATCCTAACTAACCACGTTGTTGTGCAAGCGTATTACAAACAGTTGAACGTCCTCGTTCTGATGCTTCGTTGAATAAAAAAGGAGTACACAATAAAACAAAGGCGGGTTTGCTGGTGGAGGGGATGGTGGAAATAATTCGCACAATTAACACAACGCGAGGCGAAAACGTCGATAAATAAACATTAAGTCAGTCTCAGCGAAGCTTTTTGCGCGGCCGGCGAACGGCGGAATGCGCATTCGTTAACAGCGTGTCATTCGCAATAATAAAACTTGCCCGCGGGTAAAATGAAAGAATCGTTAAACATTTTGTTTATATGCTGGCGTTGAAAAATAATAATTGTTGTTTCTACATTCTTCTTCTAAGTCGTATTTCCTCATGACTGAGGGTCGTGGTCATCATGTGTAATGAAACACTCGACGACTTACTTGGCAGTTATAATGGAGTGGTTTACCATTGCCTTCTCCATTTCACATACTAGTCCAAGCACGGATGGTCAATGATGTAGATATGCAGGTTTCCTCACGATGTTTTCCTTCACCGTCAAAGCATGTGATATTAGTTGGTGTTATACTAACTGTTAAACTAACTCCGGAGTGAAAGGCGGACGTTCAAACCACCAGGCTATCGCGGCTCTATAATACTAACAACATAAATACTAGCTAAGGTTAAATATTAGCTAATCTAAGGCTAAATAATAACTACACGGCTACATAATGTTTCTACATATTTTGTTATAAATAAGTTTTACTGGTGGTATGTCTCTGTTGCAAAAGATCGTGTAGCACCACCGCAGCTCCTATTTCAATCGCTAAACTGTAGTGTGCAAACATTACTGTGTTCTGGTTTGAAGGGCGCTGTAGCTAGTGAAATTACTGGGGTAACGAGACTAAACATCTTATGTCTCAAGGCGACGAGCGCAATGTGGTGAAATGGTGCCCCCCCCCCCCCCCCCCCTTTTTAACCAGCACCACGTTGGTATAGGCAAGTGTATCACTTACCATCAGGTGAACATCTCGCTTGTGTTGGCGCTTCGTTGAATTAAAAAAACCTACAATTTACATGATTTAAATCTAGCAATTAAATTATTACTACAATAATGTTCTGTTTTTTTTTTGTTATACATAATAGACTTTTCTTTCTATGGATATTTTATTTGTCATTTTTACATACACAGTATTAAAACTGTGCGGCAGGTCGGCTTCAATCACTGAAACAGTAACACTAATCCAGTATCAGTACAAAGTAAACCTTATAAATCGCTACCGCTTTTAAATCGTACCATCAACCTTCTACCGACGTAGTGATGGATTGGCTTAGTAATATTATCAAGACATATTAGAAAAATATTGTCATATAGTCGAATGGATAAAAATAGCAATATGGCGACTTGTTCATTTTAAAATGATATACTTCGAGAAGTAAAGATAATACATTACCACTCCTCTTATAGGGGATGAGTAAGAAAATCCTTACTAGTCTAAAAATGACGATTTGAGCATTAATAACATATCAGGCATTTAGCTGCTATTTTCCAAAAACTTTTCTTCCTCTTTTGTCTCCATCTTCTCCATCGCCATAATATACTATAGTAATGAAGTATTAATTACTAAATCCTTGGAAAACTTATCTGTGGGTATACACTACTATAGAGAAAGTAAACAAAGATAGAAAGAGAATTGCATAAAGATCACATATACTGAGAAAACTTTTCTAAACTGATGGTATTTAAGCCTGGTTCATTCCTTTACATCATCAGAGCATTTCTTTCACTGTCTACCAGGAGTACGTTTTATGACGTTTTCCCTACCAGGATTACTTAAAAGAATCTTATAGGCATCTTATTAACAAACATCGATGATACTCGGATATTCTTAATATCCTAATCGCTTTAAGCGTATAGTTTGGGCCACGGCACCGGTGAGGTGGTATTTAGGTGGTATATCAATCATCTGGTAGGTGACGTCACGGGGCCGCCAATACGGGCGGCTGTCAGGAGTGTGTGGGTTCGAGTTTGAACGCGAATTTCTCGATTACATGAAAGCTAAACTTTATGGCTTTTTACTACAATTTTGTTCTGATAACTGGATTATTTTTTACTGTTTGTTTTACTGGTGGTAGGTCTCTGTTGCCGGAGACCATCTGGGTGGGTACCACCGCAGCTCCTATTTCAACCGACAAATAGTAGTGTGCGAACATTACTGTGTTCCGGTTTGAAGGGCGCTGTACCTAGTGTAATTACTGGGGTAACGAGACTTAACCTTACATCTCAAGGCGACGAGCCCAATGTGGTGTAATGTGTACCATCTTAACTAGCGCCACGTTGTCATGAACAAGCGTATCACTTACCATCAGGTGAACGTCTTGCTCGTCTCGTCGCATAGTAGCATAAAAATATATATATATATATATTGCAAATACAGAACTTGTAGTGAAAGGTGTGGTTGCTATGGAAACTAAACCATGTTCACTGAAACTGAAACTGTTTCGTTAGATCTATACTACGGGTCATTTTTTGTTAATATCCTCATTCGGAATATCCATTATTAAAATTAATTTGTAACATTTTTATTTATCTATTCTTATAAATTGTACCTGGCAAATAAAGTTCAAACGTCACAAATTGTTACAACCATACCACAGACCTTATGTTACTTCATATTTTAATTAAAACCAAATCAAACTGACACACGTCATCGTCAAAAACAATCCCAAATTGCGTACGCCATTGAAACTTTCAAAAATGTTATCAAATAAAAATTTTAAATATACAACGGGCTAAAAATGAATTACAGTAATTAAATAGTGCATAACTACGGGCTCTCGTCAGTTATCTAGTTGAACGTGGGCCCGTTAAACATCAGTTAATACCCACAAATGGGTCTCGCGAACAGTAAACCTAATTTTTTAGACAAAGGAAAGGTTGACGAGTCCACAAGTAACACCAGGTAATATTAATAACAATTATACATACTAAAAGAAATATACTCCCGGACACATCTATCGGCCCACCACCCAGTGTTTAAAGTTTCGACGGTGTCTAGTTAAAAATAAATGTTAGGTGGAGCAATAAGTTTTAATGCAGTTTTGAAGCAGATTTATTGGTCAACCCTTATGTATGTTTTTTTTTATTTTTTTTTGTAATTTCGAATTGATTTGGCCGGCAGAAGTTTTACAGCTTGGGCGACAATTTCAGGCAGAGTATCCATATTTTTTGGACAAAACTGGATCTAAGTTTAGATTTATCTTTTTATGGAACCAATAATCGAACACATCACAAAAAAAAAATCCAACTTGTGCGAAATAAAAAAGTTTTCTCAATTTCTGGGTCGTTGAAAACAATGAACAGACTCGAATTTTCGTTTTTTTGTCATAATCCTGAATTAAAAATTAAAAAAAAAACATACATAAAGGTTGACCAATAAATCTGATTTAAAACTGCATTAAAACTGATTGCTCCACCTAACATTTATTTTTAGCTAGTCACCGTTAAAACTTTAAACACTAGGTGGGCCGATAGATGTGTCCGGGAGTGTATATAAATAAGATATAAAACCTGGATGTAGATTTATCTGTCACCATCTAGCATATTTCAATTTGTATTATGATACTATATTTTATGAAGAATATTAACTTCATTATTTTAAACCATCGGTTAAAAGGTAAGTTGAAACAGGTTCAGCTTTCAAGTCCGGACTTCGTATCATGTTTTGAGATATAGCCAAGAAACATCTAGTATTTATTTGTACAGTTCGCAAAGTCATTAGTTTTTAATAACATAATTACTGATAACATCTCTTAGAAATGTGTGTGAATTTTTTAATATTGTATTGATAATATTTATATTTTAATGCTTTGTGAACAAATTTGAAGAATGTTGGTTGTGATAATGAATGGTGGTGAACTATTCATCTAATTATGATTCATATTTCAGTTTATCCAGTTTACGCTTTGTGCTTAACATGGACAAACCTAAATGGTTGAATCTATTTTGGAAGAGAAAGTAAGTCAGATCTAAATTATAGAAACAATTTGAATAAATTTAAAGTAATACATCGACTCGCATTAGAATTATAACATTAGATCATTATGTTTAAACATAACACAATATGATAACTTTACGAATAAAACTTAAAGTAGCTAGTTGATGTCTCGTTCTCATTCTGCACATAAAAAGTTGAATATTTTGTCTTTTTGATAGTAATATGGTTGCTTTCTAAATAACTAAAAGATAAAAGCGAAGATCAGAAGTGGAAGATGTGTGAGTAATTTATACTTTCAGGGTATTGCCCGTACAGACATTTTCGGCGACGTCCCGTAAGCTCATGAAAGGTTGTGTCTGTGGGAATCTAAGGCCGTGTAAGCAAAAAATAACACCGAAGGGAGTCGTCATGCATTATCCAAAAAAGTGAGCACATGACACATTTTTTGTTAAACAGTTTTTCTCTTTTGGAGATGGTAACAATAGCTAATATTTTGTTTTTCTTAATAATTTTATTTTCGCTTCTTTGTCAGAACAATTGTACAGCATTAGTTTGCAAATATTATGGTGGTTGTATGAAACGCTGTAGCTAGTGAAATAACTGTAATGCTGAAATTGTATGTATTGATTTTTTGTTATTTTCAGAAGAAGACCCTTTACAAATTTTCGCCGTAAGAAACCTTTTCCAATAACCATACCGAAGAACAATCTGTGCGATATAAAGTAAGGAAATATATTCCATAGCTTTCGCAAAACCAACGACTCAAAAATTCTTTGACTGGAGTTAAAGAAATCTATTACTTTAGTATAGAAAAACTTGCGAACAACATCAAGAAAAGGACAACAGCTTTTATAATAACAAATACCAAGCTTAGTGAATAAAGCTTTTACCCCCAAAAACCTGTGTTCAGCTGTGAACATCAATGGGCTGAAATTATTCAGTGAATAACGCATTATAAAAAAAAGCTCATAGTACATAGATACTTAGTTCGTATTCATTTCTAAGATTCTTATGATATATTTATGAAGATTTCTTTTAGTTCACAAGGCCACGATACAAGAAGAATGTTCCTGATGTTAAGTGACACGCTTGCCTATAACAAATGTTTTCTCGTTACCCTAGTAATTTCACTAGCTTAGTTTTAAAATGTCTATCATCTTCCAGGCCATGTATGCCGGCTAAAATTGACTTTATAACGCACAAGAAGTTCCCTGCCTGGTAACCTGACAAGATTTCGTCCGGTAATTAAAAATTTTCACTTAGTTCTAAACGCAGCAGTTACTAAAAAAAAAGATCTTAATAAAGGCGAGACAGTGGATATAAATGATGAATAGCGGCTGCGCAGTGAATTATTCACCTTAGTAGCAATCGTGTTATTAACAAGTAAAACAACTGTGTACTAAAAATTTGGAATAACTAAAGCAAGTGGGTGTAAACATGAAATACTCAATGCCGGAGGTATGGTCTGAAATATTTGTAATTTTCATTTTCAGCGTTTCTCATCGATCAAGTATAGAAGATGTAATGTCGACCTACCCCTGCAAACTGGGAGTGAAAATAAATTATGGCATCTACAGATGAGTTTTTTTGTTTAACTTTTCCAGAGAACTGGTGTATAATTAAACTATGCCCATGAACATATGTAAAATTCAACCTTTAAGAAAACATGCTATAAGTAGCTGAAGGTCAATCATCATCAGCCTTTAAACTAACTTAATGGCTTACTGCTGAGACTTTCTAAATGAATCCGAGAATTTTTCTTCAAAAAATTTTTACTTTTGCGAGACATAAAATCCTTTGATTTTAATGGTTTAATTTTGGTGCTGTGTAAAAATCCTAACAACTCACTTTTTTATGTATACGGTTTTTGGATCATTAACAATAGATGTATAACTTGCATATAAGATAACAGACTAAGACTTGACACATGACGTTACCCTAAATATATTGTTGTATAAGGCAGAAGATGGTGATGATGGTTAATCCAGATGTTAATATACGTTACATATATAAAAGTTCTGTTAAAACAAATAACAAGGACACAAAACGATAAACTCTAACACGCCACATGTTTAACCGTACGGTCAATAAGCAATTTTGCAGAAAGTTGAGCAAAAAGATAAAAGGCGCGATATATAGGTTGCTAACAGATTGCGACAAGGGTCCCATCTCTAAGGCGAGATAGTAAATCTAATAAAAAATGATTTATTCGTAAGAAGGAGCTGGTGGGGTCTTAATATTTGTAACTTGTTCCCATAAAGCGTAAAACTGTAGTTAAATTTGGTTACGGGGTCAAATGTCTGTCTTCGCAACTTTTATACAGACTTAAGCGAATCTAAAGCGAGGGTATATAACCAGTAAAGCCTATAAAATATGTTTTGTCTATCATCATCTTCATCAACTTTTTTACTGATGGTAAGTCTCTGTTGCAGGAGACCGTCTAGGACCACCGCTGCTCCTATTTCAGCCGCTAAATAGTAGTGTACAAACATTACAGTGTTCCGGTTTGAAAGGCGCTGTGAGCTAGTGAAATTACTAGAGTAACGAAACAACACCTCGTGTATCAAGGCATCGAGCGCAATACGGAGCAGTGTATACCACCTTAACCACCGATGTGCAAGCGTATCACTTACCATCAGGTGAACGTTTCGCTCGTCTCGTCGCCACGTCGATAAAAATAATTAAGTTACGCCCACTGTTGAACATAGATCTCCCTATGATCTCTACACCGATCGCTAGTTCTTATTACAGAAACTGAAACCTAAAAAAATAACTAAATTATGAACGATAAGTGAACATAATACCTTCCATCTTTATTGACAAGTTTCAAAATCATTATAACGTTACTTAACAGCTCAGTACCGGGTTTGATCCCAACTGTACTTGAGCTTGATTTTTTTTTTATACTACTTTGCGACGAGACGAGCAAGACGTTCACCTGATGGTAAGTGATACGCTTGCCCATGACAACGTGGTGCTAGTTAAGATGGTACACACTGCACCACATTGCGCTCGTCGCCTTGAGACATAAGGTGTTAAGTCTCGTTTCCCCAGTAATCACACTAGCTACAGCGCCCTTCAAACCGGAACACAGTAATGTTTGCACACTACTATTTCGCGGTTGAAATAGGAGCTGCAGTGGTACCCATCCAGACGGTCTCCGGCAACAGAGACCTACCACCTGGTAAACTAGCTACTAAAACATCATGATGAAACCGATAAGTTCTACCAACAACAGCTTTCGTATAAATATGAAATCCATTGATCTATCATCTTGATTAAGAATGCCCAGTGACTAGTCCAGTTCGTTATGTATGTTACTTGTGATTTATTAAATTAATCTCTGTTACAAATACATCGTGTACTTCCGTTTTCTCTACAACGTCACCATATCGGAACCCTTGTCACTATCTGTGTGCGGGCAATGTGTTGCCTCCTTTATCTTTCTGCTCCAGATTATGGCGACAAATTGCTATGTGAACAAACTGTAAGCGAATTGGCTCAGGAATTGTCATTGAAGAAGTTTTGTTTCATTGCTTTGATTACGTTCGCCGCTTGGGATTTTCTTTCTATCGCCAACTGACCGTTGCAATATTGACTTCCACAAAAAAAGCCTGCAGATTGATTTTTTAATTTCCAATTGACTAACACTTAACCTATTTCACGTGGCCCTAGATTAAAAGAGCGCGTTATGAGAAACCCTAACTTCTACGGTGCTGTATTAAGGTCTATTATGATTTTTTTATTCTACTCTGCGACGAGACTAGTAAGAACTGTGGAAGTCAGTGGGAAGTCACTGGGTACCACCGCAGCTCCTATTTCAACCGCCAAATAGTAGTGTGCGAACATTACTGAGTTCCGGTTTGAAGGGCGCTGTAGCTAGTGTAAACTGGGGTAACGAGACTTAACACCTTATGTCTCAGGCGACGAGCGCAATGTGGTGCAGTGTGTACCATCTTAACTAGCACCACGTTGTCATGGGCAAGCGTATCACTTACCATCAGGTGAACGTTTCGCTCGTCTCGTCGCATAGTAGTATAAAAAAATAAAATAGCTTCGCCAAGAGTTAATTCATAAGTGAACACTTTCATACAACAGAACGCCGATATAGCGTTCTGTTCAGCTTTCAGGAAACAAACGCGTCTATCTAAATCAATGTAGGAATAGTTTCATTGGGGACATGAGATTTCACGGCTTTGTCTCTAAATTCACTTTGTTTACTAGTTCAACCTTTATGTGTTTCGCTGCGTTGACATTTTCCATTGTTAGCACAACAAAAGGTTGCAAGTCGAAATCCCGTTACCATTTCGGAAGTTTTATTAAATTTCAGTTTAAAAACGAACTTGTTTACCGTTGGCCGTTATGAATTTTGGATATTGAAACTGAATAAATAACGCTCGTTTTTTAACGAAATTTTCAGTTATTTTGTTAAAGCGCTCCGTTGTACGATATAATATTTACTCCTACTATAATAGTAGACATAGTTCTAAAAGGAATAAAATCTTCACTATTTATATCTATTCACCTCCGAATGACCATTTTAGATACGCTGAAGAGAAATCAGGGTTTAGTAAGATTACTAATAACTACACAATAGTATAACATATAAATGTATGCACATTAATATCGTAAAAATCATTAAATAACCACTTTACAGGTAATAAAAGTTTTCATAAGAAAACATACGAATGCTTTTAAAATACTAAATGGGTTAAATGAAGTTTAAATTGCATATAAAACAAATTAACAATTTTAAATGCAGGCAACATTTTGTACTTTTATATATCATATAGAAATAATTATATTAAGAAGATATTAAATAGCATATAAAAAATGCTAGAAGAATTGTATTTTACATTTAGTAAAGGTTATTGCCAAAGATTACCTAAGTAATACTGTTGTAACAGTAGTGTGAAAATTCTGAAAGATGTAACTAATGTAATTACTAGTTAATCGAGACACCTCAAGTGCAGTTTCTATAATTTGTTACCATCAGTTGACCATCCTGCTTGTATCGATATTGTGTAGAATACAAAAAAGACTATATCCCTGCAGTAAAGTTATTAGTCTCCCCCCCATCCATGCATAGAATAATATTAAACGTTAAAATGAACAAGTTACCGGCTGTAAGTTATTCCACCAAAAGTAATTTAAGTTTGCCTGATAAAACATTTGGAAGTTTATTAACAGCAAATAAGTAAACTTACTGAATCCTAATGAGCAAGTTTTAATTACATGCCGGCAAATAAAACTTATCCAGTTAAGGCTCACGAGGGAAATAACAATTAGTCGAAATATATCATATTATTAATTTGTAGGGAAATAATGTTTATCTCTTTTTAACTATATCTTATGGTGGGGTCATTCCTTATTTTTCTCCACCACTTCGCTCTGTCCTCGACATTGTCCTCGATCACTTTGTCACGCTTTTGCTCCCTCTCCACCTTTTCTTAAGTTTACTGTGGGTCTACGATCAAAGGGAGAAAAATGCTGATCGACATTGCTAGTCATACGACTTTGTGGCGAATTATTATAAAATTAAATTATTACCGTTTCTTGTAAATCAGTATTGAAAACTGTACATCCATTCAAGATCTAAGCAAATTAACAAGTAAACAAAAATCAAGTATCTCTCTCTTACTAAGCAGGAAAGTTTTTTAATAAGAGTAGAAGTAAAAATAGTTATGTCTTCGAACCTTTGATAACAGATAACGTTACCTTTTAAATTTTTAGGTTTTTATCCCTTACTATAATAAATTTCATATGAATACTGATTAAAGTACATTATTCAATTATTGATGCTGTGATGTTAAAGTGGATTTCACATTACTACATAAAAGCAATGATTGTGTTAGAGGGAGCTTTAAAGTCGCTTTAATTTATCAAAATCTCGTTAAAAGTCGGTTAAGCTGGTTCGGCTGTGGTTCCGGTAGATATCGCTGTCAGGAGGATTAAGACAAGGAAGACTAAAAAGAAGCCTGTCGATCTGGTGAAGGTTTATTGGACGTCAGTAAATACTTCATCTATCGTTGCGAAGATTTTTGAGAAACCAGATCGAGCGTCTAATGACTATTGATAATAATGATTTCATCGTGAACCTTCCAATCGTACACATCTATATTTTGTGATCAGAAATCGAATAAAATCTGATTCAGACATTGTGTTAGCAAATCTATAGTAGCTATAATCGCGAAAGGGAAGATAAAAGTCGTAATAAGTTATGTGAACTACCCTGCAGGGTGTGACGAGGGTGTCGACGTTGCGACACGATGCGTAATGTAATAGTGGATGGTTTACATCGAGTTATGAACATGGTGATGTGTCATTTTTATAGAGGTCTAGTCAGGCCTAGTAGTATATGCAAATATAAGACTATCTAGATAACTAATTCGATTTTGTGGACAAACGTAGCTGTGTTCCTATGAGAAGATGAGAGGTAAATGATGAGAATTGTCCTTAAAATGATGCTGCTGGTGGTGATGTATGCAGTCCCAAAGCTATCGAAAGGTTTTCAGTGGATAAATGCTTAATATAACCTGTTCTTAGTCCCCGTGAAGTAAGATACATTGATCTCATATCTCTTACTTTTTACCACTCTTATTTTTAATATTTTACAGATTCATTAACTCCCACCGTAAAATCATTAACTCTAGAAGTAATTTAAGTTTCGCCGGCAAAACATTCGAAGGTGGTACAAAGTTACCGTCACTCCGGATTCCTAATAAGCAAGTTTAAATTACTTTCCAACAATTAACTGTATCAAATTCCGTTTCGTTTCCCATTATTTCTGCAAGTAACATGACAGTTCGCTGAAATATGATTTGTATAGACGTCAAAATCTCCTCCCACTGAATCATCTGCGAATAATTGTGATGTTTGTTTTGTTTTTAAAAACAATTATTTTATTTAATATAAATAAAAAGACTTTATATGAGACTTATTAAACATTTATTATATATTTGAGATTATATATAAAGTAAAACATGCTACTTTCATAAGATTATTAGTGAAGATATAGAATATAATAATTTATTAGAATTCCGCACAAATACAAAAACCAATATCGATTTGATTTGTTTTTAGCAAATATTTGAATTCGTGAAATATACTTTTAAGTTTCTTTAGGTAGCTGCTTTAATAGTAATAGATATAAATATACACTAAAAGTATGTAAGAAAAAAAATACAGTTTATTTACAACATGGTAAAATAAGACATGTGCCAAACTCAAACTTAAGTAGGAACAGGACAACGAGATGATGATGAGTATAACTTCAGACTTGTTCGTCTAGCATTAAATATTTGGAAAATTTATTCTTGTTCTCAAAAGATTATCTCCTTCTAACTTAAGCTTAAAGATAATAATTCCTTTTCCGTTTTTATTTAACCGCTTATAACAAAGAGGTTTCAGCTTAGATTCCACTTAACAGGTGTATGAAATCATTGTTTTTATAGTCAAAAGGATAACTTAAGTATAAAAATGCATGTTTTATTTAATAGTCATAATAAAATTATTGTTGCGAAACAAATCGTAAATTTCCGCAAAATGTGGCATTTCGAATAGTTCCAAGCAAGTTGCTTTAATTAATTGCTTTCAAGTTATAATAACTTAAGGTATTCTATTTTACAGGGGCTTGCGTCTCGCTCAGGTGTTGGAGGAATTTCCTTTAATATTATGTTCAAGTATTTCAGTGTAGATATTAAATGTGACTTAAAAATATTATGTTTAAGCACAGCGTTATTCCGTACTGAAACGTATACAGGATATTTATTTAAAAACAATTGTTATTTCCGTAATACAATCATATGGCGTCAGATTACCAATAAGGAGATGGTAGCCTGCCAGGCGAGTTCAAATAGTTATACCACCAACAAAAATTCACCTGTAGCTTCAGAATCAAACCGGGGTCCTCCGAATTATGAGACAAGCGTTTAGACACGGCGTAACGAAACCTGTTATATTTACTTATAAATCCATCAGATGAGGTATTTTTTTGGGGAATCATACAGAGTATAGTTTCCTTAATATTTTACTGTTATATTTATTAGGTCTTATATTAAAGAAAATGGAATCGAATTACAATGTAATTTTCAAAAGGATCATAAAAACATTACAGAGCAGATTGATTCGAATAAGATTTTTGGAAAACATGCAGTATGAACGGTCGCATCATAATGATTAAATTACACTGTGGGTCGCTGAGTTGCTGCATGGATACAGGCGTAGTTATGCACTTGTCTTACGGTAGCCGGCGGAATCGTAAATGTCGCCGCGTCAAAAACATTCCGCTGTAGTGTAGGAAATATTACTGCTCGGGGGTCACCAAAGGGGCCGCTTCACTAAGTAGATACGGTCGTACCGTACAAAAATTCATATGTTGGTACGAACGAACGGTATATCAAATTTACTACCGCTAAATTTGAGAGGAGGAATAAAAGTAGCAAATACTTTATGATCAAAACTTTCAACATTTGATATTAACCACACTTGGCTTATTAGTGGATATACTATGAATCTGTCTTTGTTAAAAAAGGCTTTAGGTTCCAACAGTGGGAACAATAAAAGGTCTGTTTTATCGTGATCAAGCGGATCATTATTTATTTCGGTTTTTCATTTCGATTCCGGATACGGACATTACAGTGAGTAATGATTTAGCAATTCGTTCTAATTCAGTGAAATGGTATATGGGATAATGTGCGCGAAAGCCTTATTGGGATTAGAGGCCGCTTCGCGTTTGGGAGTGATGGATTAAACCAAATACGGAATTACGTGAAATTTGATGCGTATTTTTTATTAAACCAAAAAGCGATGAGGCGAGTTAAACATTGACCAATAATTAATAAGGTATGAATATAAAATATCTCCGAGTTTTAACAAAGTACTGGTAGGGGTAGTGATGGTAGGATCCCCACGACGTGGACCGATGATTCGATGGGAAATCAAGTGATACAGGCAGCACAGGATCAATGGATGAGATGCTTAAGAAAGACCAATAGACCAATGATGAAGACAATGACGATGACAATAATGATGATGATAATTATGTTGACGATGATGATGGTGGTGATTATGATGATGATCATGATGAATTATCAATAACATTTAGGATTCTTTCACCTCTCGTGTCTCTACAAGACCTATTGTTAAATATACTTAAAGTATGCAAATATCGAAACTACACAGGTTTAAACAATCAGGTTAACTTTTGTATATACCGTAGATTAATAATGAATGCTGTGTATCAATTGAGACGAAATGAACTTTGTTCTCGACTCGAATTCTAGCTTTAGTGCACTCAAGTTGAAAAGCTAGAATTTAAGCCAGCAAAGATATAAAGTAAATGTACAGTAACATTATTCATACAAAAGTGCTTTCAGCATCACCTCGCGCATAATGCCACACTTACACGGATATTTAAACAGTGCAAGCAAGTGTCATACTCCCTGAAAGCACTTAGTCCTAGACTAGGAATAGTAGTCTAGGTCATGAATTAATTTAATTGCAACAACGTGCGCGAGGAATGTTCTCTTTACGTCGTAAACTGAAGCTCTCCGAGGTGAAGAAGCATCTGCATATTGACAGAATACGTATGTTGATTTTACAGAAGTAACTTTGGATTGAGTTGAAATTTACTAGTGTAGGTCTAAGCTGTGGGTGAACATCTAGATCTAGACCAAACGGAAGATAAGAGTCAACAACTAAAATGTTTGTTTTAGCTTTTATTATATTATCAAATTTATTCGGTCTAGTTTTAACTTGATCTAAGTGTTAAGAGAAACATCGTTATTACGCAATAGATTTTAATATTTTCTTCGTCTTCATAAGATGCTGTCTCTTGATTATCATCAGGCTTCTGCTACGGACCTGCTTCATGTAACGAGTTCACATGAACCACGTCCGGGGATATATAAACTATAAGTCCGTCTTCTAAATGGTTTCTTTCCTTCCTATTGTTCTTTGTATATTTTCCTGAATTATTAGTTGGAGCTCCATGTATAATAACTGAAGTAAGATTTTTCACAACCATGTACCGTCATAATCAGCATCTTATATTTTTAGGGTTGAAAGTAACCGTCCTGAGCATTACTGCAGCCAAAAAATTAAGGCCTGTTTATACATTAATTTTTGAAAAATTGAGCTAGAAATCTAGCGAAAACTTAGTTAAAAAGATCACCAGATGATCAAATACAAAATATTTTGTTTTTATTTAATAATTGCAAAACTCTTTCATTGTTTTTCATTTATAAGGTTTCTGTTATTATCAACAGATTATCGGTCAATTTTGTCGTGAGTTCTATCCCACCCAAAGGCCTTTAGATCTCTGATTAATGAGACTAGTAATATTTTATAGTGTATGAAGGAATGCTTACAAATTATCAATGCGACAAGTAAATAAACCAGCTTCGTCACAAACTGAACAGCTTCCAGAGCAAGTTCGATTTGTCCTTTGTCTTCAAAATTTATATTGCGAATTTCCATTTGTATATTTATTCTATTGACGAGTTCCATTGTCGTCGGAAGGTAGGCGGAGGTGAGCTCTCGTTGTTTTGTTTCAAGTTTTATTAAATTTGAATTTCGCTGCGGACATGCTCCCCTCCACCGTGCTAGTTTCCCCCACCAAGTTCATTTCCAGTTTGTAATCAATTTTGTCCAAAGTTTCATGATTAAAAGCGAACGGTGTTTCTAGCGAATTGATATTAACTAGTTAATTTTGTGGTTTAGTTTTTTATGACAAATCGAACAGACCTGTTAGAGGATCAAACTTAACGTGGGTAGAAATTTGCTTTCCGCTAAATTAGTGCTTAAGACGAAGTAAAAAGTAAAGCTCTAACAATACTAGCTTTCGAGGAAACGCTATATTTGTCAACCTATACTTAATAGCTTGTAAATAATAGTGTTGATTTTTCTTTGTGAGAGTCCCAACAGTGGTACTAAGAAATCAGACTGTTTATTTTATTATGTTAAGTTACCTCAGTAACTTAAATATGTACAGTGTCATTTAAAAAATAAATTATCCTACTGTGAGGAGTTGAAAAAAAAATATAACCTGGAAATTTAACTATACATTTTCAGCTGCACAGGCGATAATTTAAAATTCCGATAGAAACTCGACCGTATTACTATACAGTAAAGGTGTTATTCAGTTTGTTTTCAATTAATGTTAGATTGAACCAACGCAATCTAACCTAATAAGTGTTAACGGGCTTAACTTTGTGCTCAACGTAAGTAAACGATTTGGTTAAATTGAATCGACCAAGTTATCGGGAAAGGTGTCCACGATATTTGGAAATATCTTACCGAGTAAATTGAGATTTTTCCGAAAGAAAACCACTACTACTACCTTATCAAAAGTCGGTAACTAAGTAGGTTAACATACGTTTTTTTATTTATGATTTTTGTACTTTTTATTTAATAAAACGATGAGTTTCGTCACTTGATAGTAAGTGATACACTTGCCCATAACAATATGGCACTAGCTAGGATGATACACACAGCACCAAATTGTGCTCGTTGTCTTCCAACATAAGCTGTTAAGTTTCGTTTCCCCAGTAATTTTCTTATTACTTCAAACCGAAACAGTAAAGTTTGTACACTACTGTTTAGCAGCAGAAACCGAACCTGTACTTAAACACTCTCCGGCAACAGTGAACTACCACCATACCATCACGGATACAAAACACTGGAATTGACCATTTAGATATTTACTCAAATAATTTTACTAACTACAGCGACTTTCAATAACATAAAAGCTACTTTGTTAGTCTCTGATGATAATAACGATGTCTACGACCAATTAACATTTGTCACCTAATAACTTATGTAGTTAAGCACTTATTTAACGCTAGTCATTACTAACAATTATTAGAATATATGCGCAACAAACCCAAAATGAAATTTGCTTAAATTATAATACAACGAAATGTAATTTTAACATTCATCCTGTTAACGGTAAAGTAGTCACAATTAAAGCGGAAGCAGCGCTTTATCAAATCCGAATGAATAGACGGCATCATTAACATTATGCGCTGAAAATTCATTCAATTTAATGCGAATAGGTGTTTGCTGACGATGGTAAAGTAAATTTATGCGAACATTTACCGCGTAACGCGTTATTGTTAATTTAGTTGATGTTTTTAAGTATTCGCTGTACCGGAGTTGTTTTTAGAAAATAAATGAAATCAAAAGATATACATTCAAAGATATGAATGTATATCTTTACAGTAATATTCTGCGGTTCGTTTTTGATATGAAAGTCATCGTGAATTCAACCAGCTACAATATCCTTAAAGAAACTGTTTGTACTTATACAAGAATCCTGTCAATGAGAATAAACAAACATGCACCTTTTTTTTAACGTGAGGGAAATGTCATTGCAATAGTTTGATAATGCATGGCCGTTCTATATTTTTTTTAACAAACTACATTAAATTTTAAATAATAAAATCGTAATCTTTTCCAATTTACCCTTAAACACTAATAATTTAAAAGCGAATGTTAAAATCAATCACCATCATTGAATCTAACCACCAAACTTCACCAAAACACACCTCATGATGATGAGGTTACATTAGTTTTCGAAACAGAGAAGCGGTCATTCCAAACACATATTAAACACCGAAATTATCATGAAATTACGAGAAAACTATTACACACCGAATGTGAAGTATCAAAGTTCAGTATTACTTAAACTATTCATACGTCTGCGCTTGAAATTTTGCCAATAGCTTATCAATAGATATTCGCAAACACCAATTAGTGCGGGAGCTCATTTCACATTCGGCAATGAACTGGTGATACGTGAACGCTATTTACTACACACCCATTCATAGTTGCTTTCGACTCCGATCCAATGTAACTCTCACCTTTATCACCACAGTAATAAAGGTGATGGCGAATGCAAAATGAATGGATTTAGTTGAGAGCTCCGAGTACAGCCTTTGACTAAGCCGGGGGACTGAAATGGGATTCGAACAGCGAATGTCATTAATACCAAAGTAAATAAGGTGCCATTACATCTGAACGTCATATTTATTCATCGGGAGCGGGATTATAAAATTAGGAATTCAGACTTTAAAACAATGATGAATTTGATGTTGGTTTTAAAAAAATTTCCCTTACATGACAGGACATCAACGAATTTTATTTAGATTTTTTTCCCTGTAATTTTTACCAGGTGGTAGGTCTCTGTTGCCGGAGACCGTCTGGATGGGTACCACCGCAGTGACTATTTCAACCGCCAAATAGTAGTGTGCGAACATTACTGTGTTCCGGTTTGAAGGGCGCTGTAGCTAGTGTAATTACTGGGGTAACTAGACTTAACACCTTATGTCTCAAGGCGACGAGCGCAATGTGGTGCAGTGTGTACCATCTTAACTAGCACCACGTTGTCATGGGCTAGCGTATCACTTACCATCAGCCGAACGTCTTGCTCGTCTCGTCGCTTAGAAGTATAAAATAAAAAAGTCATAGCTCAAATGTTACTTAGAAAATAGAAAAATAGAATAGCCTATTAATTTGGTTTAGATTTTTTAATTTCAGTAGAACCTTAAATCTATAATCATCTTTCCTTTATTATATCTGTTATATATTTTTCTGTGCGAATACATTATATCTTAGTAATAATTTTAAACACTTCTTAAACTAATAAAAACAAATGCTGTTACTTTGTGAAAGTAACTCTTGTTTATAAAATTAAATTTATCAGAGCGATTATAACAAAGTTTTTGGTTACACTGAAAGCTTTAAAGATCGCTGGTTTTACTATCATAAGTAAATCAAATTTTTACTGATATTTCTTCTAAAGCATTTAATAGTATTTGTAAACAATTAAGTAATTCTTTAGAAGACTTCGTAAGTAAACTTTTTACTTTTTTCTATAGATATGTAAAGGTAAATCTTCGTCATCAAGCTGCGTCAGACCACCGTAAGACATAACCGTCATCCAATAGATATCAATTGTATAATAACAATGAAAACCATATATCCTTATAATATGCATATCCCTGTATCCCATATCATGCGAGCTTATACAAGAAAGATAATAAAAGTGATTAATAGCAAACATCAGGACATAAAATATCCCACAAAGCAAGCAGGGCCCGCGTTTTGTAAAAACGTCAAGTGAATTTATTTCGCGCATATTTTCATGCAAATTCGCTTTATCATGACTCGGTAAGTTCGTTCGGTCAAGTACTTAAAAGATTGATGTTATGTTATGCTGTTTTATTGCTTTATCTATATCTAGATCCGATAGCCTTTATCTAACATAGATAGTGAGGTTTTGATTATTTGCAATTCCACTCACAAGTCTTTAATCTCATTCTTATATAGTCTGCAGTAGTTTTTTCTACCTACTAATAAATTTTGTGACTATCCTCAATTAGTTGCGACGGGTTCGCGTTATTTAGCACGGTAGCCTGATACTACATGACTTAATAATCTAGTAACTTCTTTTATAAAATCTTCCTTCTTTACTCAATTGTACTTGCTTGGGATCAATACGTAATAAAGAAAATAAAAAATTATAAAAAGCTCATAAATATGAAAGAAAGATAAATCTATCACCAATAGCTTCAGATATCTAATACTAAGAGGCGATTTAAATATTTTCCCTTTGCACTATAATAAATAGCAGCAAGAAACTTTAGAAGGAAAAACAAAGGAGAAAAACTTCAGACCCGGCCGGCTGTAGGTTTCTCTGCAATCGAGCCAGCAGTAAATGCCTTGATTGCAATCAGATTACTGCAAATACAGTCTGCAGCGCAAATCCAACGAGGACCTAATGACGTTAAGCTTGCTTTATCCTTTATAAGGAGAGCCTTGGAGAACTTTGAAAGGAATGAAAGTTTAGCATAGTTTTGTATGAACAGTGACTCAATATACGAAGCAGGTATTTTGTATTTTTAAAGGATTAGTAAATATAATTCAGTTTACATACTTATTACCAGTAATAATTACAGTAAATTAGCTCGAAAAGTTTACTAGTTACTTGTCCATCGCACTACTTGTTATTTCAGCAGTGATCAATAGATTTTTTGAGTGCATTGTATGAAAGCTCCAAAGGATAATACTATTGGCTCCGGATAGTATTATATTGGTACTCTAAACTTTACCAAATATTCAGGACTACAAAAAAATTTAAAAAAGGTATATACACATGAACAGAATGTTTTTGTCCTTATTACAAGGATCCATACATTATAATAAAATCGTAGTTCTTTAAATTATTTTAAGTAGTTTTCTGACTTTGATTGAACTATGTTTTAATTTAACATTCAACTTATACAATTTTGGCTAAATATTAGTTTTTAAGCTATGTCAAAAAATAATAATATTAGGTATTTCTACTATTTGATTTACTTACAGATAGTAGATTTATAATAAATATAATATTTAGAGGTAAAATGATATTAATTTGAGTTCTCAAAAGTATTTTCTAAATTCCTCAAACATATGACAATTTTGTTGACGGAGACTTATATAATGTTACTGTTCGATGACGTTGGATCGATTCGATATGGATGGGTGACCGCATGTGGTTTAAAACTTCACACTAAACTCTTTAAGTAGTTAATTTTTCCCCAGACGCTACTAAAAAAATTGACGTAGTCAATCGTAAACTAAATGTGCTCGCTTTAGACATAAGATGTTAAGTTATCTCTTATACATAATAAACAAATATAATGACCAAACAATAAGTGCTTAATGTACTCAAAGGCATTTAGTACTAACAAGTTTAATACTAACGCGTCTTGTTAGTTGGCTTCACTTTGCCTTTATGAGTTTTCAGCACACCTTTAGTTTAATCTACGTAAAATGTTTAGCCAAGTGTGTGTCGGCGAATGGATTCTCCGTTCTTGGAAAATTGGCGGTTTCCTCACTAAGATCCTTTATCCGGAAGCTCAAGCACATCAAAGACGGAACACACGATTCTTAGAATTGCACAGATCGTTAGACAGTAAGATGTAGTCACTAAGTAAAAAGCTTTATTTTTTTTATGCTGTTAGATATTATGATGAATTTAGAACTACAATAGAGTAGGAAAAAGATAGAAACATGAAGATGACGATAACGTCTACTAGAAACAAAAACAAGCCGGATAGAAGACGCATAAGATTAGAATGTGCTGAAATGGTCTAGGGGCTAATTTTTATGCTCTGGACACAAAGGTCATGAGTTCGATTGTCAGTGAAATTTTTCTTTTTACCTTTTTTTCCTCTTCCACAGTGCTAACTTTGACCTTTCATACCTCCCTAACCGAAAGAGCTATAGACTTTTTAAAGATTTCTCATCTCCATACCATGTACTTCATTTTATCTGAAAGAGTATTTATGTAGCTGTTCAGGTTTAAAAGTTAGAAGCGTTACGGAGTATTTAAGTCAGCGCATCAGTCTCTTTTACGCTGATGCAATCAAGTCATAGAGACTAAAATAGATCTTACGGAATGGTATCGTTGTTTCTTAAGTCAGTTGTATTGTGATATAACTGTAGAGTAGTTATACTACAGGATTGAGTATATGTTTAGCGAAGCCTAATAACTACGAAGTTGACCGCTGCAGCTATCAGCTCATTGCCACGTAACCGTAGTCCAGTTGATTTCCCTTGTGGTGATGACATATCGGCCGTTAAATTAATTACGACGATGTCATTAGCCAGAAAAGCGGAAGTAAGTACGGCATGAAATTATAGTTCATTTGTATTATGTAATACATATATACAAATGTTATTAAACGCGTTAATAATTTCGGAAACTCCTTCAAAAAATCTCTTAAACAGATACTACTTTTCAAATAATAAATCGAAAGTAAGTAAAACTAAAAATGTGACGAAAACCTTTAGAGATAACATGATATCGTATTTTTAGTAACATATATACTCCCAAATATATATGATTTTATTATTACTATTTTCGTAACAAAACTGTTCTGTAAATTTGATAACAAAATGGATACAAAAGAAAAAATATTATCAATAATGATGTGATGTTTTGGATGATTGAAAACAAACACAGATAAGAAAACATTTAAGAAAACCTAGTATTTACCGCCAAGTACGCGCATCAATTCGCAGTACAAAATACTATTATTAAACATTTCTCTACTATAGCTTAAATTTGTTATTAAAACTTTAACTTTTCAACATATAAATAAGAATTAAAGTAAAATGCCAGTCTTTAAGATACTAGATTTAGTAAATATTAACTGGAAATATTTACAGTTAAAAATGGACTAAATTTTTGTCTTTTGATGTGTGGATTTACTTCATAGTAATCTGTTATTTTTTTCTCCTACTATCTATAATTTCTTTGCTTCAATAGTAAACTACGAAAGGTTTCCCGGACTTTAGCTACCGTCGGCTTGTGGCTGTAATACATCACAAAGGCCACGGCATCATTTCATGAATGAAATATTACCATATCGCTCTCCCAGTGCCCAATTGTTTCTTCGTTGTTATGTTGGTATAGGCGCGGCCTGTGAAATTATTCATGACTTCCTCGTATTTAATATTTATTAGGTATTTTTCCGCTCGGAATATTCCCGATCCGTCTGATACTTTGAAGCTTTTTTTATAGGAAAACAAACTAAGCCTATAAAAGGGAATAATTGTTTATATTAAACTGGAAATCAGAGAACATTGATATACCTTAAAAGCGATGATAACTTAGTGATATTTATTTAAGTAATTCAGCTAACATATGAGAGCCAGAGTATTGTTGGAGCATTTATAACCATTTTAAATTCATTTTGAGATAATATCTTACGAAAACCTATTTAATCTATAAAAAATACTTATACTTCTTTTTAAATGATAGTAGATGATCTTTCTTATCAGAGATGGTATATGCACAATTTTCTTCCACCAAGTCTACAAAATAATAGCGGAGCTTCTCAAAGTCTCATTAGAGCATTTTCGTATTATGCAAATATCTTTACTAGCTACTTGTTATAACGAGATGCATTATCAACTTACTAATATCTTAATTGCAGAAATCTCGTAATGATTTCGAAGAAGAGAGTTCTCCATTATAAATATTACTTCCGTAGAAGAATTCCTTCTATAGAATAGTAGATTTCCCTTTAGTTGATTATAATTTATTACATAACGACGTGAATCGAAGTAAAGTTATTAATTATACCAATTCAGAACACGACCGCGAAATTTTCGGCGCCGGCTCTCATTAGTTTGACGTCTTGCTTGTATACAGTATTCAACACAAACGAATTGCTTTAAATTGTAGCAACGAGTTTACGTTCAGAATACATTCATTGAGAATTATTAATGCGAAAGTTTTATTCGTCCGGGATTTATATTCTAACGTAAATTATTCATTCACACAAATCATTCCGGAAACTTGCTTTAAACATCTACATACATGGCAAATGACGGTGGAAGTGTAGAGCGACACTGCGATTTAATGCCGTCACCAACGACTTGAAGAAGTCATATCTTTTCGAGAACGATGTACCAAATACAATAAAATTGAAGTAAAAAAGAAAGAAAGCAGTCTTCGTAAAGTAAAAGCAGAGAAGTAAGTAGTTTAAGAACCGTAGTAGTAAATATTAAAGCGGGCGATAATTTATTGAGCCGAGGCGACGTTTCCAAAATTTCAATGAGTCAACGATTATAATAACTGATGAAATAGTAATTAACAACATGAATATGACAAATAGCCTTAAAATAAACTTAATTAATAAACATCACCTCAAATTCAAACTAGATATCTCTGTTATAAGAAAGACGGTTAGCCGCTAGACTATTGAAGTGTTAAAAGTTAGATCTTCGAGAACTTATTTAGTTACACTATCGAAGGAGAAACGAAATTGAAATACGAAAGTTAATTTTCATACTCTAAGGTATTAAGACCAAATCGGCTGGAAGCAATCCATTTGCGGATAACTGGAAACTAATGAAGAAGATAAAGATCTAACTACGTTTCTTCGGTTAACTTAGAATTAACCGGTAAGGTAACCGGAAAATGGAAACTGGAAAATTAAAATCTGACACCTGACATCTGAAATCTAGAAACCAGAAACCAGAAAACAGAAACCAGAAACAAACAAACAAAAGTTCATATTAAATTACAAGCTTTCACTGCTGTCTAAGCAATGTAGGTGCGTTCGTAACGCTAAAGAGTCAATTTGCACTTTATTACAGCTGCACAAAGTTCAAATTCAATTATTCTATCAAAACAGTGTGCGTATGCGCGTCGGAGGATCTAATGCCGCGTGCCGAAATTAAAACGAATGAGATAATTTATTTATTTATTTATTTATTTATTTAATTAGGTTCTCCAACAGTACACACATAATAACATTAGTACAGAAAAATTTACACACAGCTTAATATCTGATGTGTGTACCAGTTAATGGAGTACACAACATTCACAATGCACGCATTATTATTAAATTAAAAACTAAATTAAAAATTAAAAATTAAAATTTCTTAAAGATAAAAAAGAAAAACTTAAGAAAAATAGGTAAACATTAAAGAAAAAGAAAAATATAACAAAGAAACAATTTTTGTAAATACATTTAAGTAGTAATGAGTACATTATTATAATTCTAAATGCTAGGCTTACATTTTAAATAGGTACATGTTACAGTTATTGCGCGGAGTAGAGACAATGGCTTTATTCGAGATACTTTAATATTTTGTTCTTGTAATTATCTGGAGGATCGTGAAATATATCAATATGCGGATCATCTTTGCAAACTGAATTATATGTAACGCACATTCTGGATATGGGCGCCTGAGAACCTAGATTGGTTCTAGACGGTGGAGGACAAAAAGTGTTTGTTACCGGGTATCTAGGCGTTTTTAAACGGAACTGAAATATTTATATTAGATAGTAACAAATTGCATTCCACATCAGAGTTTTACTATTTTATATAAAAACAACAAGTCATTATAAGTTCTGCGTTGACGAAGTGACATTATTTGAAAAAAAAAAAAAAAAAAAAAAAAAAAAAAAAAAAAAAAACAAAAAAAAAAAAAAACTAATAACATAAATAGTCACAAAATGTAAGAGCTAAAGATCTACCATACTGATTTTCAATTTGGTCGGCTTCGCGATATTATTTCTTTTGTTTTAGTTTCGGCGCGCGACATAAAATGCATTCGTTTACACGTCAATACATCAGTCGAGCACAAACCGCGTTACCATCTGGCGGGCCTGACAGACTACATTCTGTCAAAAGATTTGGAATATGACAGTTATTTGTGTCCAAAAAATTATTATAGTAAATATAACTTATGTACTTTAATTATAACTTTGGCCACTCTTATGGAACCCACTAATATTTAAATATTACTTATTAGATGAATATATATAGTGCTGAACCCCACACACCGCCCATAACCAGGGTGACTGTTCTCTTCAGGGGATTTTTTTGCTGCGGCTATAAAATAGGCAGGAACAAAGAACATTCCAACTTTTTTTGACAGAACGAAGTCTGTCGGGTCAGCTAGTTAAATATAAAATTATTTATACAATGCCTTCCCTTTACAAAATAAAATGCACTTAGACATAAAAATTGTTTACTTATGAATCTTGGAAATAATAACTAACTGTGTTACAATTCAGTTAAAAATTACAAGTAAATTAGTAACTTAATTAAATCCACGTTGTAATGCAACGTTTCATAAGTTGTAAAATTTATAATGAAAATAATATTAATCTTAATTCCCACTAGTGGTTCGTTCCCTTCTCCCACAAGTGATATAACGGTATAATATTAAAAGAACTCGTGTAAAACCATTGTTAAACCCATTACCAGGGTCGTTGTGACAAATTATTGCAAGAAACGATCCGTACGGAGCATTTAAACGACTCATTAAATTAGACTGCATGAAAAATGTTATACTCTTTCATAATGGGATTTCTGAATAATTTGTAACGTTATTAAATTCTATCGATGTTTCAAAGCTTTGTCTGAGGCACGGGTTCGATTCCCAATGAAATTTCATTGGGAAACCGATATGTTTTAACAACAATCTGTCAAAGTGATTGCTTTTAATCTTTTCTTGTTAGAAAGGGCGAGTCCCAACAGTGGGAAAAGCGTTTATATTGAATACTCTTTTCTTTTTTTTATGCTACTATGCGACGAGACGAGCAAGACGTTCACCTTATGGTAAGTGATACGCTTGCCCATGACAACGTGCTGCTAGTTAAGATGGTACACACTGCACCACATTGCGCTCGTCGCCTTGAGACATAAGGTGTTAAGTCTCGTTACCCCAATTACACTAGCTACAGCGCCCTTCAAACACGTAACGGAACACAGTAATGTTCGCACACTATTATTTGGCGGCTGAAAAAGGAGCTGCGGTGGTACCCATCAAAACGGTCTCCGGCAACAGGGACCTACCACCTACTCCAAACATTCACATAAAAAAAAAATTAGTGTTTTTTCATTACAACGACTTATAACGATTATAAAGCGAACTAGTACTTTCTTCTCTTAAATATTCTCTCGTCTCAACTGGAAGGAAGTAATTAAACTGATAGACAAATTTAATTCTCTACCGAGGAATACCTTCTAATTAATATTTAAGTTCAGACCGATTCACTAAAATCAAGTAAACTTATTTCTGGTGGCTAAAACCTAGATTAAAACCGCTTCAAAGCCACAGACAGACACTTTGATAAAATTTTCAACATCACTATTCGTTTAGTATTTAAATATAATACTCATAATGACTTTATATAATAAAGATTAAAAATTTGTTTAAGTTTTTAACAAACCCACATTTATCACCATCATACTTTAAATCAGCCAAATACTATCGCTGTGTTCCACTAGTTTCATATGTGAGCCGGGTTATCCTGAACGAGGACATTTAACCACCCAAGGCTTTGTAACATCGAAGTTAAAAAAACGCACATTAACACTATGCGGAAGTATAACGAATTTACTTACAGTCCTGGCTTCGCACCAACTGGTGACTGGCGACGCGAAACTTTTTGCAACCGGCCCGGCCAGCCGCGGCCGGCGGGCTTATTACGAATCTCGCGAACGGCAGGAGATGGTAAAACTTGGGTTCTCTGAACAAGTTGAAGCACGACCTGGTGAAGATCACACGGAAACGTTAGATGCAGAAATTGGATAGGTCGTTTGATAACAGTGAAGGGTAATTGGGTGAAGAACTCACTAAATGCGCAGAAACGGTCCGATAAGTTAGATCTTTGGGAGAAGCCTATGTTCAATTGGAGACGTCTAACGGCTGATGATGATAATAAACAATTCAGCTCCAATAAATAGGTTTTTTGTTGCTTAGTTCAAGAATATGCAAATTATTAAACAGACACATAAGCAATGCGATTTTTTAATCACCACCACCATTTGTACATTTCTATATACACTCCCGGACATATCTATCGACCCACCTAGTGATTAAAAGTTTTAACGGTGTCTAGCTAAAAATAAATGTTAGGTGGAGCAATAAGTTTTAATGCAGTTTTAAAGCTGGTTCTTTGGACAACCTTTATGTATGTTTTTTTTTTAATTTCGAAATCAGGTTTATGAAAAAAAACGAAAATTCGAGTCTGTTCATTGTTTTCAACGACTCGGGAATTGAGAAAACTTTTTTATTTCGCACAAGTTGGATTTTTTTTTTGATGTTTCCGATTATTGGTTCCATAAAAAGGCAAATCTTAACTTAGAGCCAGTTTGACCAAAAAAATATGGATACTCTGCCTGAAATTGTCGCCCAAGCTGTAGCACTTCTGCCGGCCAAACCAATTTGAAATTACAAAAAAAAAAATAAAAACATACATACAGGTTGACCAATAATCTGCTTCAAAACTGCATTAAAACTTATTGCTCCACCTAACATTTATTTTTAACTAGACACCGTCGAAAATTTAAACACTGGGTGGTGGGCCGATTGATGTGTCCGGAAGTATAGATCAGGAACATGGAATAATAAAATGACACTGCTTATGAAATAAGATTGCGAAACCCAGCAGTGGGAATATTGTTGGCAGTTCGTAATTACAATTATATTATTAATGAATAATAATTATAGCGGGATGTCCACTATCGCTATTAGTCCGCAATATACCCGCGGGCGTACTTTATAGCGGCGAGTTGCAAACAAATGCGACTTGTTTGTTGGCCCACACCCCTGGCCTGCAGCTCCTCATCCACTCCGTATTATCTGCCCCGTAATAACTTCCCGAATTTATTTCAATGTATTTTTACACCATTTAACAGCAATTTAGAAGTTTCTTTTAGTCTTTACCTGACTGCATCAGCGTAATGAATGATGCGCTGACTTAAATACTCCGTAACGCTTGTAACTTTTAAACCGGAAGAGCTACATGGATACACATTTGGGATGAAATTAAGTACAGGATAAGGAGACAAAAAATCCTAATAAATAAAAAGTTAATTGCTCTTCCGGTTTAAGAGATATGAAAGATCACACTTGTCACTGTGGAAGAGAGGAATAAATCAAAAAAGAAAAACTTCACTGGGAATCGAACTCATGGCCTCTGTATCCAAAGCATGAAAATTAGACCCTAGATCATTCCGGCACATTTTACTCTCATAAGGTAATAGAGACCCGGATAATAAGACGCATGCGATGTCTCTCCGGCTTGTGTTAACTTGTAACTAAAAAGATATGTTGTATATATAACAAGGAATCTATAGCATCTATTATATGCATGCTTTTTTTACACTCTTAGCTTGTTAAGTAACATGTAGTAGATGGTGAAGTATACGAATGAAGTAAAAGTATGACGATTTACAATATAAGGAACTTTTTTACAATAAAGGAAACTATGGAGGTGAGCTCATAAAATCCCTGCCATCAAGACAAGTTCTGTCTCAATTTCAATTCAATTAAAAGTCAAAAATCGTTTAACTTTTATAAATTACGATTTCTTCACTAATTTGAGTTTTCAGTGATTTTCGTTTTATTTGAATATACTTAAATACTTTTTTTCCAAAGCGTGACAACCTTTTAAAACTCTACCCTAATATATTATAATTAAGTTAAACTTCAGCTTAAGCATTTTAGTTCAATCGTAGCAGAAACGTTATTGAATGTTCAATCACATAACACTTCCAACAAGTTACTGATCACTTTACACCATCGCGTGCGCTCCATTCAAAAAGTTTCCGAGTCTGAATATAAAGTCTGGAGTCAGCACTCATTAAGGTCTGACTGCGCCGCTTCATACAGCGCCAGTGTTAAACACTTGCAACTTATCGACTTAAATTCAGGATAATTTACTTAAACGCTGTCGTTTTCATCTTGATAACTTTGCGGTTAAACGGCTCGGTTAAACTATTTGACAAAGTCCGATTCAATAATTTGGAATCTGACTTAAATTCTAACTCCTTCCTATGTGAAAAAATCAAAAGGTAACTAACATCAGTTAAAATTTTCATCGGATAGTGTGAACTATGAACACACGAAGATAAATTATGTTTTTTTTTGCACACTTTAGTAGCTTACCTCGTGTTAAATTTATAACACCCCATTTTGATGCAAATGTAAAAGAACCAAAGCAAATTACACTTACTGCTGTTACATAAGTCAGTGTAAAACGTTAGTATTTTGGGGCGACTTTACACTGATCCCGGGGATTGTGGCACTATCCCCTTATACATTAGGTAGTTTTTTTTTCCACCCGGGCGAAGCTCAACAGGTAAATTTATATTACTGCGACTTTACTGCAAGTGATAAGATATACTCAACGTAATACCTTTTATTAGCGCTTCTGATTTTTTATCACTTTTAGTACCTACAACTTTACACTAGCTAATGAAAATCAAACTAATTCAATAGAGATGTAAAGATTTGGTAAATTGTATTTCTGTTTCTTTTTACACATAACCATAATATGGTTTAGTGTCTAATGATGATGAGCTGATTCAAATCCTCCGTAACGGTTGTAACTTTTAATCCGGAAGAGCTACATGGATGCTCTTTCAGGATGAAATAAAGTACAGGATAAGGAGACGAGTAATCCGAAACAAAAAATCTTTAGCTCTTCCGATTAAAGAGATATGAAAGGCCAAAGTTAGCACTGTGCAAGGAGAAAAAGCAAAAATTAAAAATTGGACTAAGAATCGAACTCATGACCTTTGCGTTAGGCATAAAAATTGGCCTCAAAGCCATTCCAGCACATACTAATCTTATAAGGTAATAGAGACCCGGATAATAAAACGACGCATGCGTAATTTTTCCGGCTTATTTAATAATAATAACTGTTAGTTTACTTATTTGTTTGTTATTTACTAGTGAATAAACGCGGTATACGCTACCGATAAGTAACATTTTGACTGGCGCCATGTTGTGTTATCAGGTTTAATTTCATAATTAGTTCCCGCTTCTTTTTAAGAAGAGAAGGAAATTGATCTAACGTAGGACTAGTAATCTCAGATTTATAGTGCATGAATATTACTAGAACTAAAGTAATTAATGGTACGCGCAGAAAGAGCTATCACAAATAAATAAATTGGTATTAGTAACTAAGAGGGAGAAGGAGAGCTGGAAAATTTTAAGCCCTTCTCAAGAGTGTAAAAGAGTAGTACTAGAGTCCCGGTGTAGTAATGATCTGAAGGCGATCAGAAACTTCAGTAAGTACAGCTTTATTACTACTACCTTGACTTCTATCTAGATATCTGAGTATTTTATAATATTTCCTCTGTTATCCCTTTAATGATTAAGAATAAAGATTTATCATCTATATTCTAAATTTACTGAATCTAAGTATAAACCTAATAAAGTCCTTGAGTTATTCCAATTTCTGTAACTCAATATGACAGATTTCTTATAATTATAATTATTAAAATAGTATTTAACGTATGCCATATAAAATAAATCTACAGAATCCTTACCTTTTTTATATTACTGGTAATACAGCGGAAGAACAGCCGATCATCTACTTGATTACCTTTGATCTATTGGTGCTATGACGCAAATCAACGGTCTTTGTGATCACAAGACACGGATCCACTAAATTCGGTGACATTTTACGTGACCATTCAATTCCTAGTTCATCGCTTTAGTACCTAGATATTCAATGCTTCAGAATTAACGTATTCATAGTGGGACACTTAGAAGTCGTTAGGGTATCGAATATATCAAACATTGAGACGACAAATAAATTTACAATATACTTGTTTTATTGGGTACGTATGACCATCTATTTTTTTGAACCCTGATTTTTAATTAGTCGACTAAAATTAATAAACAAATATGGTTCTGATCTTTGTTTTCATTAACTACTTAGTAATAAATAACAGAACATTTTGTGGAAACGAATAACTGTAACTGAATAATTTCTGTATAATCTGACCTTTAACACAAAAGCTGTCAATCTTTTCCCTTTTTTTCTGTATGATATTTATGAACTGTTCAGAAGGGCGAGTCCTATATTTTCACTGCCATTAAGCTTTCGTCGTGTCTCAAAAGGCAATTCAGATAGAAATACTACTATGAAGACAGAAGCAATTCCCCCAGTGACCTCTGGCGAGTATAACCAATATAGTTGATATATACTTTAGGCCTAATGTTGAGAAGATGATGATGAAATGATGACGATGATTAAAAATATCCTCTCATGACTTTTTTATATGAGACACAGAAAGAAATATACAAAAGGGAGATGCAGTGTTACCATACTGTTCAACGAAACCGTTTTTTTTTAATTAGGTATGATAAAACCGATAGTTAGGAGTGAAGAAAGTCGAATGGTACAAACGTTAAATATGAAAACATCATCTTATTGGATCTAGGTTAAAATATATATTTTTTACTCTGCGTAGCAACTAAACGAGCAAGACGTTCACATGATGGTAAGTGATATTTTGCCCATAACAATGCGGCGCTAGTTAGATGATATACACTGTACCGCATTGAGACATAAGATTTTAGATCCCGTTACCTCAGTAATTTCACAAGCTTACAGCGCCCTTCAAACTAGAACACAGTAATGTTTGCACACTACTGTTTGGCGGTTGAAATAGAAGCTACGGTGGTAAGGAGTTTTACCAGGTTGGTAGGTCTCTGTTGCCGGAGACCGTCTGGATGGGTACCACGCAGCTCCTATTTCAACCGCCAAATAGTAGTGTGCAAACATTACTGTGTTCCGGTTTGAAGGGCGCTGTAGCTAGTGTAATTACTGGGGTAACGAGACGTAACACCTTATGTCTCAGGCGACGAGCGCAATGTGGTGCAGTGTGTACCATCTTAACTAGCACCACGTGTCATGGGCAAGCGTATCACTTACATCAGGTGAACGTCTTGCTCGTCTCGTCGCATATTAGCATTAAAAAAAAAATCTGGGTCTGATCTCCGTTTTCATTAAGTACTTAGTAATAAATAACTAAACATTTTGTGGAAACGAATAACTGTAACTGAATAATTTCTGGATATTCTGACCTTTAACACAAAAGCTGTCAATCTTTTCCGTTTTCTTCTGTATGATATTTATGAACTGTTCAGAACAACAGGTTCTATATCCTCACTGCCATTAAGCTTTCGTCGTGTCTCAAAAGGCAATTCAGATAGAAATACTACTATAAAGACAGAAGCAATTCCCCCAGTGACCTCTGGCGAGTATAACCAATATAGTTGATATATACTTTAGGCCTAATGTTGAGAAGATGATGATGAAATGATGACGATGATTAAAAATATCCTCTCATGACTTTTTTATATGAGACACAGAAAGAAATATACAAAAGGGAGATGCAGTGTTACCATACTGTTCAACGAAACCGTTTTTTTATTTAGGTATGATAAAACCGGTAGTTAGGAGTGAAGAAAGTCGAATGGTACAAACGTTAAATATGAAAACATCACCTTATTGGATATAGGTTAAAAAATATATTTTTTTTATCTTACCGTAGCAATAACAAGAGCAAGACGTTCACATGAGGTAAGTGATATTTTGCCCATAACGCGGCGCTAGTTAGATGGTATACACTGTACCGCATTGAGACATAAGATTTTAGGTCTCGTTACCCCAGTAATTTCACAAGCTTACAGCGCCCTTCAAACTAGAACACAGTAATGTTTGCACACTACTGTTTGGCGGTTGAAAAAGGAGCTACGGTAGTAAGGAGTTTTACCAGGTGGTAGGTCTCTGTTGCCGGAGACCGTCTGGATGGGTACCACCGCAGCTCCTATTTCAACCGCCAAATAGTAGTGTGCAAACATTACTGTGTTCCGGTTTGAAGGGCGCTGTAGCTAGTGTAATTACTGGGGTAACGAGACGTAACACCTTATGTCTCAGGCGACGAGCGCAATGTGGTGCAGTGTGTACCATCTTAACTAGCACCACGTTGTCATGGGCAAGCGTATCACTTACCATCAGGTGAACGTCTTGCTCGTCTCGTCGCATATTAGCATTAAAAAAAAAAAAGACACTCTCCGGCAAGAGAGAACTACCAGCAATAAAATTTGTAGTCTCTAATTATAATTATATAATTATAAGCTATAAACACCAGACGGATGGTGATTAACGCAATCCACACTCGGGTTGCATTTGGTCCGCATTGACGCGAAGTACTTGATTGCAATCAGCTCGCCGGGCACCGGGATTAGGTAATACGGTTTCACCTTAATCTTGTTCATTAAACAACCATTTGCTTGCTAAAGCGTTAGTTACGAGCTAATGCCGACTCTAATGCGTCATTTCATGATGAATTAGGCGTGATGAACGGATATCACCTTGTGATGAGATTTTGACCTGCTACGACCTCTGGAGAGTGCACGCACTACCATCATGGGTAACTATTATAACGAAGACCAAATCCAATGATCATCTTGCTTAGATTCGTGCTGTGCATAGTTTAACTTATCAACCACCTTTTTTCTTTCTACAAGACGGGTGGGACGTTCACCTGATGGTAAGTGATTATCTTTCCCATAACAACGTGACACTAGATAAGATGGATACACTGCACTACATTGCGCTCGTCGCCTTGATACAAAAGATGTTATGTCTCGTTACCCCAGTAATTTCACTAGCTACAACGTCCTTTAAACTGGAACAGTACAGTTTGCAAACTACTGTTTTTCGATTGAAATAGGAGCTGCAGTGGTACCTAGACAATCTTTTATAACAGAGACTTACCACCACTGAACGTTACATTTCCTTCTCCCATTTGCCAGATCTCAGTAAAGATTACTTAAGCCAGTACATTCGCAACTTGTAACTTAAAATAAATATGCGATAATAGCAAGTTATGAATAATTTCAAATGTCTTCCCTTCATACGCTTCGTGACGTGAAACAATTGGATTGTTTTAAATAAAATGCTGTTTCACTTAGAGTACAAAATAATGAATGATGTGTTATGACAACAATATAATAATTATTATGTTATAATGTTATGAAGTTGAAATTTTGATCTGAAGATAACTTAATAGTTGTCTTCATCATATTAGTATAAGATTTCCTTTACCGGCTTGTCTTCTTCTCTTTTAACATGAATTCCATCAATTGCTGTAATAGAGAAATAAGGATTTTCAGTTTAATAATAAAAAGTAACAATGACTTTTCTGCACATAACTTTAAAAGCGCGGCTTGAATTTGACCTAAGTTTTGTGTTAGTAAGATAACCTCTAATAAATTTTATAAGAATTAAAAATAAAATAATTACAGTAAAAATAAATAAAATAGTATATTAATCTATTTTGATACTATTTCATTAGATTTTATCAAATGATAAAAAACTAAAACTTTTAAAAGTTATGAATGTTATGTGCTGAAAACTAACAAGACACGTTACTTTAAACTTACTCTCCTTAAATATTGTTTTCAGTGCACTTAGTGTTAATTTTTAATTACAAATAAAAGTAAGCAGATATCACTAAACAACTTAGTAATTTAGTAAAGTTTATTATCTGCGTCTCTATTACCTTATAAGATTAGAATGTGCCGGAATGATCTAGGGGCTAATTTTCATGCTGGACATAAAGGTCTGGAGTTCGATTCTCAGTGGACTGTTACTTTTTTGCTTACCCCTCTTCCGCAGTGCTATCTTTGAGCTTACATATCTTCTTAACCGGACAAGCTATAGATCTTGTATTTCGAATTACTCATCTCCTCATCTTGTACTTCATTTTATTATAAAAGATTATTTACGTAGCTCTTCCGGTTTAAAAGTTACAAGCGGTACGGTGTATTAAAGTTAGCGTGGCGGTGGGTTAAAATGTATTCAGTCTTGACTGTGCAAGTCGTTTCATTAAATAGTTCTTAAAACATCTGTTTTTTAAAGGTTGTACGTGTTTTAAACAGTCCTTACTGAAGCTGTAATAACTTGTATATACTGTAGATATTTTTCTTCTTAATTCATAAACGCAATACGATTATTACTAATTGCAAAGGCAATTATAAACATCAACAAACATTTGATTTCTAAGCCAGTTAAGCCCGCACCGTCCCCAGCCGGGATCGCAATAAATGGCTTGATTGCAATCAGATTACGACGAAGTGCAGTCTGCAGCGTAAATACAATGCAGTACAGTTAAACTATCCTTTTATCTGCCTTTGAAATGGATAAGTTAAGTTAACATTTCTAAGGGATCTTTTATAAGTTTCGTAGCATTGTTTTAGACTACCAAGCAATGCTTGAAGCGGCGATAACGTAGAATGTAACGTTTTGTTACAATACTTTGTTTCAGAGATACTTCTTCATCACTCTCTAAATTCCGAAGATCGTAACCAATTATAAGAAGTGTCTTAGACGTGGTATCTTAAATGATGATTGAAATAAGCGAAGACTAACATAACCAAGTTTTCAACTGCATTGTAAATTGATAACATTGTCTTTAGCCTGAAATACAAATCAATTTTAAAGTGACTGGAATTGCGTTTCGTTAGCCTTTTTAAACATTTCAAAATCTTGTATAACTCCAATAGGATTTGCTTCAGACAGATTTGTTTTTCGACTTGTAACCCATAAGCCATTTCGTGCACAATTTGGTCTTTGATAAATTGTATGATGAAAACCATTCACAACCACAATACTGAAAGATGACTGCGAATGCTCCGCCACATTTTTGATAAATCAAAGTGAGAGCAATGTAAAAGTCTAGTACAAGACTAAGTTACATTTGAAACACAAAACTCCAAATGCGTCTAAATAATTCATGTCGCGTAAAAGCTCGACTGAAATTGTGTTAATGGAGTCAAAGTTTCATGTATGCTCTCAATGTATTTTTTACCTTTTAAACCACCTTTGGTTTTGAGTAACCATCAGAGTCAATTTTTGAATTATACCTTGCATACTTCGAAAAATTCCCTTTAACCCCCTTCCCTATTAACTAACTACTACCAGGTGGAAGGTCTCTGTTGCCAGAGACCGTCTGGATGGGTACCACCGCAGCTCCTATTTCAGCCGCCAAATAGTAGTGTGCAAACATTACTGTGTTCCGGTTTGAAGGGCGCTGTAGCTAGTGTAATTATTGGGGTAACGAGACTTAACACCTTATGTCTCAAGGCGACGAGCGCAATGTGGTGCAGTGTGTACCATCTTAACCAGCACCACGTTGTCATGGGCAAGCGTATCACTTACCATCAGGTGAACGTCTTGCTCGTCTCATCGCATAATAGTATAAAAAAAAAAACTACAATTCTCTTTTTACAATCAGTTAATATTTGTTAAGGTGAACAGTTAATACTCGAATGTTATATTTACTTTTTATATGACCAACTGCGAGAGCTTTTATCATGAAAAAGAATCGTGAAAATTGCACAAAGCTTTAAAACTAAGTAACTATTTCAAAGAAGACGTTTTCTATTTTTCAATACTCATTTTCTCAATTAGACCTATATAAAACAAGTTGTGTGTGGTCACACAAAAAAGTGGAATAAGGGAATACGAAAACCGTGATAGCTCTGTTTGTGAGATTGTAGGCTCTGAATTTGTTAAATTAATATGGGTTCGATCTTTAAGATCTGAAAGAAAACTTTGTAAGAAATTGGAGGATTCTAAGAATAAAAGCTTTCGTGGATATGTGACATCAACAAACTCGCACTTTGACAGCGTGGTGGATAAATGACATTGACTACCTTGAATAGGACCTTGAATCCCAGCAGAGGGAACATTGGTAACTTCGACATTTCGATTCACAGATAAACATAACTATAAAACGAATACAAACCGCCGGTGGAGAGAGCAACATCTTTTATTATTTCTCAAGTCATAAACCGAAATTTAAAAACAAAATTCATTACGAGTAAAAGTTTCACCGTGAGCGGTCTCCGTTAGATCTAATGAATCATTAGTGACGAGTTCTCATAAGTAATAACAAATTGCTCCAATTTAACAAGGCAATTAAACTCACGAGGGGGCGTTGGCCCGTGCTCATTATCATCGAGTGCGCCTAAAGGCAATGCAAGCCTTATATCAAACTATGAACACTTTAAACATTTTCAAACATTAACCAAGAAACTATAAAAAAAGTTGATAAAAACACAGTTTTATTATTTTTTTCTGTTTTTTTTGTTTTACAACAAACCAACACTAACTAATTTTCACATGGTGTTAAGTAACAATGATGAAATGATAAAACATTCTCCAATAATACTTTGGCTGTAGTGTAAGTCTAATACCAAAATATAACCACAATCTAGACTATCACATATAGAACTAAGAATATAATATGCAGTTAAGTAATTTTTAAAAGTTGCATTTTAATAAAACGTTGCATTAATTTTGAATACCGCAATAGTTTGTAATAAAATTACAAAACTAAATAATTCAATTAGTCAAATAAGTCCAATTAGCATATTTCGATGTTAATTGCTGAAATTATGATGTATTAATAATAATTGTGATATTGAAAAGCCATATCAGGACCCAGTATTCCGTTTAGTGAGCTGGTTGATGCACACGACCTTTAGTATTGTAGAAATGAAGAAGTGATATCGACTACACTTCAACTAAGTAGGTTCCCGACGAGGACGATATCGCCCTCTAGTCGGCACTGGAGCTTTATTATAGCACGATTAGAGAGAGAGAGAATTAATTTGTGATCATTAATAGATAATAGACATATAAATTGGTATAATTAACTTTTGTGATAAAGGGCGGTGGTTTATAAAAGTTTGGGAACCAATGCTGAAGGATTTCAAACCAAGAAAGATTGATATTGCGCGTGTTAATTTCTGATGAAACTTCCGCTTTACATTCTTCTTGTCTTATATTCGTTATGTGTGTAACGGATATAACGTTAACTAAATTATTATGACCTATAACCGATAAATCGTTCTTGTTAGATTTTAAGAGCTGGTCGACAATTCGATCACATTTTATCAGCAACTACTTTGATTTCATTGTCATTAAGACATCTCTGTTTTAGTTTGGCTTAGAAAAAATACTGAATATTATCAGGCTTGTTTTCATCCATAAATAAAAAGCTGAATCGATGTCTACTCAGTTTTAAATACATCCGAATCTGTTTATAGCAAATGTTTTTCTATTGCTTCTTTGTTATCTATATAATAAAAATGAATTGCTGTTCGTTAGTCTCGCTAAAACTCGAGAACGGCTGGACCGATTTGGCTAAATGTGGTCTTGAATTATTCGTGGAAGTCCAGGGAAGGTTAGTAAGGTGAGAAAATATGGAAAAAGTGCCTGGAATATGGTAAAAATAACAATTTCTCTTTTTCATTGAGGTGACCAGATTTTTAGATAGGCAAAGCGGGACAACTCTGAAGGAATAATTATATCGTAATTTTTTTTTAGTTTTTACATAAGTACAGTTTATAAATGTTTTTTTATGTAAGTGAATTGTTTGAGTAGATTGTAGTAATTTTGTAAAATATTGTAAAAATCTTCACAAGAATTTGTAAATTAGTTTGATTGACTTGAAATATTTGCAAAATTTTATTCGTATATTACTTTCTAAAATTTCTTTCGAGTTTAAGGTGGGTGAACCCTTTTGTCATCAATATAAAATATGAAGACTTCGAGTATTTTAAGCTAAGTTTAAGAAAATTTATGCATTTATGAAATATTTAAATAAATTACTTACTTTATTTTTCTATGGTAAGAAACAGATTTGTAATATTATTTGTTTAATTATCTTGCTAGCACGCCGTACGATACACAGTGTACATTTGAGAGACAAATACAATTTAACCGGGTAGCAAAAGCAATATGTTACGCAAAACAATGATTTTCATAAATTTAAAATTTTACTTAATTCTTAAAGTCGGGACTTTTGAAAAACGTCGCGTGACGCGGGATTAATAGTAAAAAGTCAGGACTGTCCCGCTAAAAGCGAGATGTCTGGTCTCCTTACTTAGATACATAAAACGTCAAAAATTTGAAGTTCGTCCCGTCATTTTAGACACCAAATACAATTTAAAAGAATATTTTTGATTTTGACATCTGATATTGACAACCAACAATTTCTGATGCAACTATAATATTTTACGAACTTTAGCGGGAATCCTGGCTGTAAGGTCGCGTTGTCTCGGTTGAATTTTTTTTAGTGCATAATGCAGTTGAATGTTCAATGTGAGTGTATCATGCAGTAAAAGCGTGTGTGGTGTGCAGCGGATTGTAGATTCAAGCAGGAACCCGCCTTTCCTAGTCCATTGGTCAATAGTAGTTAATCTTAACTTTTAACTTTGTTGATCTTTTGTGATAGTGACACTATTTACCGCTGAGTGCGCGAGAACTTCCCTACTTGATTATCTACAATTTATAATGCAAAGATAAGACGTCGTGACTTTAGGTCAATCAACATGTCATTTAAATATAATAGAAAAACCAAATTAATAACGGGCATTTTTTGTGATTACGACTTTTTTTTCTGGTTAACTTTCATCACACTCTTTACTAAAGTTGAAATAGTCTGGAATTATCAATAAGCGTTTTTATTTATTGATTTTGAAGCGAAACGAAGTTTGGCTGAGTCAGCTAGTCTTTTATAACACCTGATGATTACATATTGTCTATGATGACACGACTTTTAAAAATACTTATTAAATTATGCTTCAAAAGTTGATAAACAGAATGTATTTGTATTTAACCACAAGCATCACCTTTATTCTGCAGTTGAAACAATTACTCAAACGGTCCGTCCAGGGGCAACAAGCAATTTGCCCCGTTCATCCACCTACCCTCATTCCTTATTCACAAATCCCATGAAAAACGCAAGCGTCTATTCAGGCGGCGACACGGCCTACTATTGATTGCTTTCGCCTTTTAGGCCGTGATTTACGAGCAAAGTGTCTCGTAATACAAAATGTCTTATTTAAATTCCAGCATTACTATCGGTGGGAATTAATCTCGCGCAAGTCTCCTGCCTACGTCTTTGAGTAGGGTCTAGACATGTCGCGATAAGGTGGTCCCAGGTGGCCCTATGGAGCTTCACAATTGTCTTTTGCGCAATATTTTGAGCTGTCAAAGTGGAATATACTGTTCCGAGGAAGATGATTAACTATTGCTAAATCCCTTTGCTACAACTATATCCGTGCGATTAGATCTAGACTTGTTTCACTATTTAATGCTAAATCAACAATTTTGGAAATGGTAACAACTAGAAATTTATCACAATAAACTATACTTTTCTATGACTTATTTGTATGCAAATGGTATGTACATATACTCACCATAAAAACTATAACTATACTATTATCCATGTTGAAAAATTTTGGAGACATGGAATCTTACCATGGATTAATAACTTGAACATCGTAAAGTATCGTTGAATACAGTTCGAAATTGATTGTCGATTATGTTCAATGGTACAAAATAATACTCGTAGGTTGAAATAATTAACTGTTCTATTCTTGCAAACCTGTCTTTAGTTTCTCATTCATCGCTGAACTCTGAAGGAGTATCATCATTGTTACAACTATCAAAGAATTCGTATCTGTAAGCAATTGTTAAACATGTTTACTACACTAGATATTACGAGATGTTCCCTCAGAATGATAAACTTAATTTAAAGTTTATGAAACTAAATTTCACAGATTTTAGCATTTATTTAAATACTTGTTTGTGTTTAGTATTTGATATATTTGTACATATCATTACTTGTATATGTTACTGGTGGTAGGTCTCTGTTGCCGGAGTGACTATTTCAGCCACCAAACAGTAGTATGCAAACATTACTGTGTTTCGGTTTGAAGGGTTGTAAGCTAGTGAAATTACTGGGGTAACGAGACTTGACAACTTATGTCTCAAGACGAGCGGAATGTGGTGCAGTGTATACCATCTTAACTAGCACCATATTGTCACAAGCGTATCACTTACCATCAGGTGAACGCTTTTCTCGTCTCTCTGTCAAGTCGATTAAATAAAAAACTTATAAACACATTGAGCAATTCATAATTAAAGAGCTGTGATCAACATGATAATTATGACATTAAGACATCTATCAGCTCAGTCCTTCTGTGATCATGACCACATACCACTCAAAAATACTAGCTAATACATTTTTTTTAAAGTGTAAATTTTGTGTAAGAAATCCTTTAGCATGCTGTATAATTGTGTTAGCTTGTTATAATATTCATTTGTTGTATACATGTTAAAGTATGAAATAAGTTATTATTAATATTAGGTTAAGAAATCAACAGATTCATAACGTTATTAACAGCTTTTATTGCGTTTCTTTATTACTCCGAATATATACTTACCCCTACTACCGTAAAGTTTTCATATTCGAGACGGGTTAATAAGTTTTAAATCCTTTCAAAGTTTAGAGACTAATAACGAATTTTCAACATATATAAGTTAATATTTATCATTATTAATGTTTTTATACTTTTTAAAACTTCAAAATATTTCTATAAACATAGTGGTTAAAACTATCGGAATATACGTATGAGTTAGATTATTAAATTAAGTGATTTAATCTATATATATCACTTAAAGTGAAGTAAAGCGTATATATCTTTTATCTTGACTAAAATATTTATTTGGATCTTACCATCAGATGAGATTAGAAGCGCTAGTCTATACAATTTCAAAATTAGTCAATTTCTTAATAAGATCTTGTTTGTTTCTTTTAGTACCACGTCCAACTAAAATCTGTTTTTATTTTACAGACATACAATTAAAAGTATAATGATGGAATCATCATCAACAGACTTGAGACTAACTGCTGGATTTATATCTCCTACAAGGATCTTCACTTCTTTTATGCTATCGCCGCTTACTATCAAGTGGAATCGCAATAAGACACTAGCCTAGACCAAGCTTAAAGCATTTAAGTTGTTGTTATTTTAACTTGGAATTATATATTATTTGTCTGTCTGTATCAAAAGTATGTTTTTAATAAATAAAAATGAATTCTTCGTTACATTGTAGACGCTATGCATCGAGCAGTCGTACAGTGGTAGCATTTCCCGGGGTAGAGCCTTAACGCCCCGTTTATTATTATATCCACTAGCTTTAACACCTTTATGGAGGGCAATAAAGGAAATCGAACGTACTTCCCCTCTAAATAGCTTTTATTCAGGAGGGAAGCGGACATATTTTACCATGTTACGACCTTACTTTATTAGCTTACGGTGTTTTTGAATCGGTGCCTAAGTTTCCTTAACGGCAACAAAAACGGAAATGCTGAGGAAACTCTGCATTACTTATTTTCATTTTATAAAAACGTTCCTTCTTATATCAACTGCTGCCGCTGTTATCTCGCTCCTGGTTCGATCTTGTTGGAGTTCGTTCAGTGTAAGGATTTTTTTGAACCAGCCAAGCTAACTCTCTCATCGAAGATATATTACCTAAGACTATGTTCCAACAGACAACTAGACTAGGGTATTTTACTTACCATCATAAACATCGCTGTGAAGATTAATTTTCTTTACATTTACTTATGTATACAAAATATGTTTCAAAAACACTAGTAAACATTGAAAAAACTACAAATATTTGGCAACGATCATCGATCGATCACACGTAATATCTAATACAATATAGTTGTCTATAAAAACAAGAGTTAGGTAAGCGTAATGAATTATGTTCAAGAAGATTGACAGTTAAAGAGAGAAAAGAGAGATAAAAATAACTTCGTCAATGTTAAACAATAGAATAACTATATAAGAACAAACTTTATATCTATATTATTGCTTGGTTATCTTCGCGATGTTTAAGTGATATCTCTTAAGTTCAGTAAGTTAACTGCTTAAAGAATCTTTCTAAACATCAATGCTGAATATGGATGAAAAACTCTGTTAAACTTATACTAACATGAATAAAAATCCTCTTCAAACTTATTTAATGGGATAAGTTAATAATGTAGTAAACGTAGTAATTAAATTACTGGTATTAATCAAAATCGTATACAGTTACAAACAAAGCAAGCGGATATTATGAAAATAAACCTGCAGCGGAGGCAGTCAATCAATTTCAGCTGATTTAGCTGCTCATGGCGACGCATCCATTAGAGTGCGCACGTCTCCGTAAGCTGGAATCATCACGCCTAATAGAGTGAACAGGCATTGTTAAAATTGACATCGAAATACCAACGATCAAGTCAATGAATAAAAAATAATTATCTATATGTTCAATACATGTCAAAGAGGAGCAGGTTTGATTCTCACTAAACTGGAGTTTTCAGTGAACGAAAAACCTCGATAGAAATTCGATATTTTCCAATAGCAATGAATATTCTTAAAGCTAAACCGGATGGAAACTAGCACTTGGTCATTGTGGTGGATAAACGATCAATCAATCATCAGCCTTCAGATGCCCACTGTTGGACTAAGGCCTTTCCCTAAGATCTCCACTCCTAACGGCTTTACGCTGTCCGCAGTCAGTGGTTTCCTGCAACCTTAACCAGTTCATAAGTCCACCTTCAACTGCATCAGTAAAGATATACTAACACAAAGCTTTCTAAGCATCAGCAGTAGTTTGTATCTAAGTAAACTTACGTAAAACGAGACATAATTTACTTAAGAATACTCCTCTCTTCAATCTTATATACACGTGTTTTAAAAATAGATTAAAAGAGAACAAGTGAAGAAGCGCAAAGCGAAACACATAATAGCAGATGTCTGTGAGCTGATGATAATGATGACGTCTATAAAGCATTTGACACTAATACTACACTCGATTCTACATGAGAAAGAATGAAACATATTAAAATTCAGATAGTCCACGTTAAGCTACAGATAAATTAAGTTATAATGATGATAATAACACATCATTAAGCATCATCTGAATTTTCTTGCTAGTGTTTTACTTATATAAATAATAGCTGACAATATCACTCTATAGTATTCCTAACGCATTGCGGCGTCCAATATCGGGACATTAATAATTTAGCAACATCGAGTAGCTTTAAAATAGCCCACATCAAATAACCGGTTAAAATATTAATCAAACATCTACTGCAATTAAGTTTTATGTTGGTCGTTTACTGGTGGTTGGTTTGATACCAAAAATCGTCTAAGTAGTTTCACCGCAGCTTCTATTTCAACCGACAAATAGTAATGTGGAAATATTACTGTTTCAAACGAGCTTCACCATCGACAACCTAAAACCACGAAATTTGATTCAAGTTAAGATAAGATAAGATAAATACTCTTTATTGCACACAAAGTTAAGTAATAAACATACAAATTTATAAAATGACAATGTACAATGGGCGGCCTTATTGCTTATTGCTTTAAAGTTAATATAACGTTTAAAGTTTTTATTATGAGAAAGTGTACTTCAAGAGTAAAAGTAGAAGTTATTAATCATGGGACCGTTAATTTCTGTATAAGTTTGTACTATAAACTGATTAACAACGCCGTACCCAAAATTAACCGACTAAAATTGTTTCACTAAGCTGATTAAGAACCAATAACAATGGCCGACCGGCTAACTACACGGAGGCTAGTTCCGTCATAATGTTTACAAATAAACCAAACAAAGAGTTCCATTAAAAAGTAACACATAGGTAACCGTAAAGTTGGGGTCCGTATAACAGCGGGCATTAAAAAAATTCAACATTTACATAATTTGCTATCTAAGTTAAAATGAATATAAGCCCTACACTGAAAGCCTTCGGTGGTTACTTAAACTATGATGCTGTGTTAAGACAAATACTAGACACCTAAGTGTTTGTTGTCCACATTATTTAGCGATATGGTTCTCTTCCAAAGACCGAAGACCGATTTAATTGCTTAATCCGACAGAAGACGAGACTACGAGACTTAAAGACCGCGGACTCCGTATACGCCTTTATCGGCAGTACCCTTGTGAACCATGAAAGTTTCTGAAGAAAACCAGCGCCATCTACATGATTTTCTTTCACCAGTGCAATGTATAAGGATTTAAGTTCCGTAACCAAAAAATTGGTAGGTCTAGCCTTAGGTGTTTTAAGTACTAACGCTAAGTCTGCGACCGCACCATTGAATCCCCTGGTTAGAATAAATTAATTTCAACTCCACGTTAATTGAGAGGGCACCGGGATGCTCCTGATCCTACTGAGGGTAGCTCATTATTTATTCTTATAATGCCCCCTTTAGCCCCGACAGCTTTTGGGTTAATTTGCCAAAGGTCCTCGTATCTATGAAAATTCGTGCTTTGAAAATTAAATATTCGCCTGCGGGTGACAACTCGCATTTCTCATAATTAAACTTTGCATTGGCCCGTAGAAAGGACCACCTTTCGGCGGCTCATAAACAAGTTATTAACACAGAAAAATAATACACGCTTCTAACACCTTAAAAGACCATACACCTACGTACATTATAAATTTTATTGGTGGTAGGTCTCTGTTCCCGTCTAGGTACAACCGCAGCTCCTATCTCAGCCACCAAACAGTAGTGTGCAAACATTACTGTGTTCTGGTGTGAAGGTCTCTGTAAACTAGTGAAATTACTGGGGTAATCTGTCACGATATGTGCAAGCGTATCACTTACCATCAAATGAACGTCTCGCTAATGTTGTTGGTTTAAAACTAAACCAGCAACACCATCAAACAAAACCAGATCATTATTAAAAGTATAGTTAAAATAATATAGATATACTAGTACCTAGTTAAATATGATATTAGTATAAGAGTGCACTATTTTCAAACATATTACTTGTTAGAAACTGCAGTGTGCTTTAACAGCCGTTTGCTGCATACAGTAAGTTCAGTATTCAATATTAGTTGGCGTTGTCTTTATCAATTTATGTTTCTATCCAAGTTAAATGCTTTGGTTAAACTTTCACGTGGCTACTGCAGCTTGTGTCCAATTTAAACATTTATCCACGACGTGTCGTATTTAAACCACTACGATATTATTACTACGAATTAGAACAGTATTATGTTTTAGTTTGTTATGAATATGATTAAAAATCTTTAGTATTTTATATAAATCAGATTAAGCAACGGATATTAGTTAAAACAAATAATTATCGTAGGTATGTTTAATAGTTAAGTATTTACTGCTTATTTCCGTCGTGACGTTTTAACTTTTTTAATATTTTAGTTTTGCTAAAGATTTCTTAGAGAGTTTAAAATATTTCGCGACAAGTGTCTTGATTTTAAAATAAGTTATACTCTAAGTTTTCTTTTACGTTTAAAATTCTTTAATTTAACTTAGCGAAGAGATTTGAGAGACGTTTATCTGATAGTAAGTGACACCCTTGCCATTAATAGCGTGGCGCTAGTTAAGATGGTACACACTGCACCACATTGCGCTCGTCGCCTTGAGACATAAAGCGTTGTCTCGTTACCCCAGTAATTACACTAGCTACAGCGCCCTTCAAACCGGAACACAGTAATGTTTGCACACTACTATTTGGCGGTTGAAATAGGAGCTGCGGTGGTACCCAGACGGTCTCCGGCAACAGAGACCTACCACCAGTAATGTAGTATGTACTATCTTATTATCTTCGGTTAAAAATATGTACATCTACTCAAATGTACGATGCGAAAATATTTTCCCTCATACATTAACTAAAATCAAAGTACGAACTTATTAGTGTCCCATTTCATGAAGCAAGTTGGTTTGACTTACATTATTACTTCTGCCCGATATAATGGAGGGGATACAAATAAAGGGAAACCTAATTACATTGAGTGGATGGATGGGGCGGCGGAATTCATATTTCGTTTATTATATGGAGCAGTAATGGCGGAGTAACTAAAGGCAGTTCCACAAGCTGAAAGAAATGTTTTCTGGCTATTACAAATTTACCATCATAACATTACTGGGTTTTGCATATACATTATATTCTAGATGACATCTCAACATCTTCAGTCTAGTAAACTGAAAGGCAAACATTACTGTGTTCCAGTTTGAATAGTTAATAAGTTTAGTAAAATTTTGAGCATTGCTATATAGAGAGTCAGTAAGTTAAAAAGAGCCGTGATATCCTAGTGGTTTGAACGTCGGCCTTCCACTGCGAAGGTATCGGGTTCGAATCCGGCCTGCACCAATGAATTTTTCAATTTATGTGCAGTTAGCATAAAACACCAACTTATATCACGTGCTTTGACGGTGAAGGAAAACATCGTGAGGAAACCTGCATATCTATACCATGACCATCAGTGGTCGGACTAGTATGTGAAATGGAGAAGGCAATGGCAACACCACTCCATTATAACTGTCAAGAGAGTCGTCGTGTGCTTCAATAAAAATATGATGACCACGACCCTCAGTCATGAGGAAATACGACTTAGAAGAAGATATAGAAAGTCAAGATTTACAATAACGAAAGAAAAGTATCAAAAACACTTTCTGTAGCAATGCAAAGAAAGCTTCCTTTTCATCCGGAACTAAGTTATAATCTTGTTAAAGCTTTATTACTAATTATCTTTGTAAAGCTTTTACGTGTCATTGAGAGTATTTTATATGAACGAAAGAAAAGAAGTAGGCTTACGTAATTTGAATAGCTAAAATATTCCCACTGCTGGGACTCGGAAGGCTGAGGATGGTGAAACTGAGTACTGCGGCTCTGACAGAAAATACCATTTGATAGCGAACTAGACGTTTTTAAATAATCCTACCTCGAATCAAACTTTACAAGTTACTATGCCAAGTTATCTTTATAAGCGAGGCTTTGTTAGGTCACTTGAACTCTACGGGGATGTGTCTGAATTATAACTAACAAAATTTAATTTTAACACATACAAAGGTGTGAATATTTACAGACCCTAGAGTCGGCAATTTTGGGACTACAGTTATATTAAACCAATTTATATTAGTAACATTAAAATGTACTAAATGTTTTGTTATGTAAGTTAAATGATATGGATATACAACTTACTAAGCACTGCAGCGAATAATATTAGTTACTAGCTGTTGCCCGCGAATTATAGCTCACGATAACTTATTAATTCTGTATTTAGCGTACATAAATAAATAAATAAATAAATAAATAAATAAATAAATAAATAAATAAATAAATAAATAAATAAATAAATAAATAAATAAATAAATAAATAAATAAATAAATAAATAAATAAATAAATAATAAATAAATAAATAAATAAATAAATAATAAATAAATAAATAAATAAATAAATAAATAAATAAATAAATAAATAAATAAATAAATAAATAAATAAATAATAAATAAATAAATAAATAAATAAATAAATAAATAAATAAATAATAAATAAATAAATAAATAAATAAATAAATAAATAAATAAATAAATAAATAAATAAATAAATAAATAAATAAATAAATAAATAAATAAATAAATAAATAATAAATAAATAAATAAATAAATAAATAAATAAATAAATAAATAAATAAATAAATAATAAATAAATAAATAAATAAATAAATAAATAAATAAATAAATAAGTAAGTAAGTAAATAAGTAAGTAAATAAATAAATAAATAAATAAATAACCACATAACTGTTCTAGACAACATACAAGATTTTCATTTACCATTTAAAAGTGCGTAAATGCTGAAAATTAATTAAATGCTCCGTAATAGGACATTACCGGAAACGTTAGTTATAGTCTATTAATAGAAATCACAATCTGATATTCTAGCCTCGGTCTAAATTTTTTTATGTCGATAGGAAATAATATTTTCATAGACAGGAGCGCCGCCTGCGCCGCGCCGGACGGCGTTCAGGATAAGTTCGTATAAAGTGTAAGAAATTTCTAATATTCCAAATGAAACTTGCTCCAGCTGGTAGATGCAGCCGCTGCACTGTGCAAACAGTCCCGCTCGATACAGGGGGACTAAGTTGAGCATTCAATATTAGTCGTTCAGCATTTGTACAGTTATCTATTTCCGGGGCCGGTTAAATATAATTTGTTTCGGAGAGCATTCGAGCTGGATAATCCCGGATTTAGATTAGGAAGTTGGCCGCGCTGTTGCGCTTTGTTCACGTTAATCAAACGTATACTGTACGGACAGATAAATGGAAACTTACATATATATAAATACAGCTTTTGTATCGGTGGTTTTTTTTATACTACTTTGCGACGAGACGAGCAAGACGCTCACCTGATGGTAAGTGATACGCTTGCCCATGACAACGTGGTGCTAGTTAAGATGGTACACACTGCACCACATTGCGCTCGTCGCCTTGAGACATAAGGTGTTAAGTCTCGTTACCCCAGTAATTACACTAGCTACAGCGCCCTTCAAACCGAAACACAGTAATGTTTGTACTCTACTATTTGGCGGTTGAAATAGGAGCTGCGGTGGTACCCATCCAGATGGTCTCCGGCAACAGAGACCTACCACCCGGTGAATCTAACAATAATATAGAGGTCCCTACTTCGATTGAGGTACCATATATTAACAAATTTTTATACCTTACCTATACCTTTACCAGGTGGTAGGTCTCTGTTGCCGGAGACCGTCTGGGTGGGTACCACCGCAGCTCCTATTTCAACCGCCAAATAGTGGTGTGCAAACATTACTGTGTTCCGGTTTGAAGGGCGCTGTAGCTAGTGTAATTACTGGGGTAACGAGACTTAACACCTTATGTCTCAAGGCGACGAGCGCAATGTGGTGCAGTGTGTACCATCTTAACTAGCACCGCGTTGTCATGGGCAAGCGTATCACTTACCATCAGGTGAACGTCTTGCTCGTCTCGTCGCATTGTAGTAAAAAAAAAACCATACAAACAAACATCAGAATGAATGATAGGCGCGTGCGCACTGGACGTACTCTCGTATGAGATTGAGGCAAACGGACTGTCATTTCTGTATAAAATAAAACTACCCACACGTTACAATAACTGCAATTAAATTACTTTCTCGTGTTTTCTTTCATTGTGAAATAATTAAAATGTTAATATTTACTACGAACAGGATTAATGTATAATTAATTATAACGGCTGTAGAGGATTACGGTCGAATGTTCTAGTACTTTCTATATTGGATCCGGCTCGGTTCGTTATCTGTATTGAAAAATATCCCACCCATTAACAATGGACCGAAAGGGTAATTACTTCTGTACTTTTACGTCTTAATTATTTATATTCTTTGTTCAATTGCAACAAATGTATACATGTTTTGATAAAATATACTATTGAAGAGTAACTTTCTTCATTGAGAAGCGGTTAACTGTAATAGTAAGGTCCAAGGTCTGATTCTAAATGCGGTGAGGTTTAGTTTAGTGATATGGTTTATTCTAACTACGTTTTGTTAATATTCTTTTATTATCTATCATCCGCCGCAAAAGCAATTGCATGTTCCGGCTATCATATAATCCAATTAATAACCACCGAATTATAAATATGTCAGTTGTGTTTCGTTAGAACTTTATGTATGAAAGATTTTGTAAGCAAGTTTAGGAGACCATTAACCCCTTGTTTTGCTTTCACTAAAGATTACTTTAAAGTTTTAATTCATATTTATACAATGATGATGTTTATAATATTTATCGAAGATTGATTTTTCTGTAATAAAGTTAAAGGCTTGATATGACTAATATAAAAAATACTTGATAAAATGATGCGTCTTTTGAGGTCAAATATAAAGGTCTTTATTCATTAATACAAGCTAACATTTGTATGAGGAAATAAATGATATTTCCCGGATGAGAAATAATTTTTCTTTCACTTTTATCTCGTCAAAGAGCGGAGGACTAATATCAATGAAATAAGTTATTAGTCCCTTTTATAACATATCATGTTTTGGGGGATATTTGATTAAGTTACTTATTTAGTTCACTTTGCTTAGTTATTACGCAGCACATATAAAGGGAACCTAATAACGTTGTGTATGCGCAATATTAGGTTACGTATGTCTCTGTCTCACTTTTTCGTTTAGTAATTAATGAAATAGTTATATTAATCATACATTCTGATTTTGTTGAAAAGATCTTTTTCTCTCTCTATCGTTCGTGTGTTATTCATGAATTCAAATTAAATCATTTATTTGCAAGAATGAGGTAACAAAATACGATGGTTTATAATTAATGAATAGCGCACATTCTACTTAATAATAAGCATGCAAATCTTTACAATTATTAACTAAATCAACACTACCGTTACATTTACTAAACACACTGTAAAAACAATTAAGTACGTATAACAAATTACATAAAACAAATTTAGTATAGATTAGGATCATTTAAAAATTCAGTTACAGCATAATACATTTAACTTTATAGTTTATCGATCATTATTATATATACATTACTCATAAGCTTAAAAGTTTTTATTTTATTAGTGCGAAAACTTAAGCATTTTTTAAGTGACGTAATTTCATTGGATATGATCAGATATGTTTTAACTTGTGTGAATAAAAAAAATATTTCCCTCAACGCGATTTGCAATCAATTGGAAATTTAATTTCCTGTGACATGTTTCGTATGTATTTTTAACATTTTTCCATATTCGATGCATATTGAAAAATGCCTAAATTCAAAACGATTGTGTGAGACTCAAAAAACGCAGCAATATTGGTACACTACTATTTGGCGACGGTAAAAAGCACTGCGGTGGTACCACCATCAAACAATGTTATATAATTTTAGATTCCATAGCGCAGTGGCTAACGACTTCACTAGTCCTCAGTTCGATTCTCGCATATTAGTTGAGTTAGTGGTAAGGTTCATTTACACCCACCTGCATAGCGACCATCATCATATTTTAAATGTAACGCTAGAATATTCTAGCACGCTTTATAAGAGTAAGGTTTAATTCAATATTATTTATTCAATCATTTCCCAATTTTAAGTACAGTTATTTGCTTAATTCTGAGATAACTGGCAAAAAATTAGTTCTAGTATTAGGTTTAGGAGCTCTTTAAAAAACATGATGCCAATGGTGTATTGGGATAACTTACATCATTTTTGGGATTGCATTTTCCAAAAAACACAGTTTTGCAAAATCTTACATTTCTCCCACGCAAAAAGTGAATAAATTAAATCATGATTTTGATTTAACAAATTTGTCGTTTAAACAAATGTTATTGATGAGTTACTATTCTTTTTGAACTAGAATACAGACAAGCATATATTAAACAGCCTATTATTGTTCCTACTACTGGATGCCGAGTTTTGTACTCACAAGGAGGGAGTCAAAACTATTTATCAATCACTCTGACCAAGTGTAAGTTGGTCATGGAACATGTTAGTTTTCTTTCTATGACAAAATATGTTTTTAAGTTTGTTATTGGTAAGTATATAAATGTTTTATCTTTACCTTTTTAAAGATATTCCTCGGATACGATAACGGAACTAAAATGTTAAATAATAATACGTTTTATAATGATCGCTTTCAAACGCCATTTTGCGGAGCGCACCCGCACAACATACAATAGGGAAATTGCCATAACGGATTGTTATTAGCTGCAATTACTGTAAAACTGAAACTATTTATTCTCCTAATTCGTTGTTAAGCGTTTTAACTACCTATTGGGGGTGTGGGGGACGCGGAATGGGGGTGGAAATTATCATTTAATTTCAGCTCAATGTTGCTCGTGAAAAAGCTAATTAGAGGATGCAAAGGTAGCGGAAGTCAGATATTCACATGTAAAAAGAACTACTTCCAGGGGAACTACTTAGTCGAGGTATTTAAAGATTCGTTCTATGGACCCTTGTGCTATTTGCAATGATCACCAGTAACGTTTAAATAGGTAGAAATTCGATATAACTATGACTTAGGTCAACTAGGTCTCTGTTGCCGGAGACCGTCTGGATGGGTACCACCGCAGCTACAATTTCAACCGCCAAATAGTAGTGTGCAAACATTACTGTGTTCCGGTTTGAAGGGCGCTGTAGCTAGTGTAATTACTGGGGTAACGAGACTTAACACCTTATGTCTCTAGGCGACGAGCGCAATGTGGTGCAGTGTGTACCATCTTAACCAGCGCCACGCTGTATGGGCAAGCGTATCACTTACCATCAGGTGAACGTCTTGCTCGTCTCGTCGCAAAGTAGTATAAAAAAAAAGACTTAGTAAAATCGGATAACTTTCGGTCGGAAATTACTGTCCTGTTTGAGGAAAAGAGAATGAGCAGGTTTCACATAAACCCACATTAGTTTTAAGTGATTCAAGTGTTAAATAATATCATAAACTTTTTAAGTATAAAATGAACACAAAAAAATATTACTAAGTTCAAGTTCTAAAACCATTGCATCTGATACAATAAAATAATCAATTAGTCGTTACTTGGTATGAGAAGAATACTGGATAATAATATAGCGTATATTGTTATGAGCTTAGCGTTACCATCAGAGAAACCTTTGTAAGACAGACATGCCAATTACTCACGTGATGGTAAGTGATCACTGTTGTTCGCAGACTAGTTTTTAGTTTTTATTACCAGATTGCATCAGCGTAAAAAGACTAATGCGCAGACTTAAATACTTCGTAACGTTTGCAACTTTAAACAGTAAGAGCAACTTGGATTTCAAGAACAAACAAAGTACAGGATAAGGGGGCCAGAAATCCGAAATAAAAAGTCTACAGCTCTTCCGGTTAAGGAGATATGAAAGGTCAAAGTTAGCACTGTGGAAGCGGAAGAGCAAAAACTAAAAAAATCTTTGTGTCCAGCATGAAAATTTGCCTCTAAGCCATTCTAGCACGTACTAATCTTATAAGGTAATAGAGACCCGGATAATAACTACACACGCGTCATCTTTCCGTCTTGTTATTTATTCAAAATGACGAGACACAACACCACATTGTGCTCGTAGTTTTGATATGAAAGATGTCATATCTCGTTAAGACAGTAATTGCGAACTATAACACAGTAATGTTTGCACAGTCACTCATACAGTCTCCTGCAAGAGACTAGTAAAACTGCAGATGCCTCAAAACATTTTGACTATTTTCTGCTTTGTCTTACATAAACATTCTTATACATATCTAAGTACATATACTGAAATTTGCATAATGCAGATGTGTTTTCTACTTGAGGAAATCCCTCTCCCTCTCGTCGGAGGACGTCGGTGAGGACGAGGGTACTTACTCCCGCCGCGCTTACCGTATAAGATTAGACGCGGCAAGCGAACCCAGCCGACGTTTTTATTGCCATCTCGCAAAGTGCACGCTTGACTTTTACATGGCTAACCCCCACCTCTCACTTGTTTGTATGTCTAAGTATATTTAAAAGAAACTTCTCTTCGAATATTTTTAATCTGTCACAGTTTTTATGCTCACAAGTCACTGAGTTCACAGTTACAATGCACAAACTGTAACGGCGGGAAACTTACAGTCATCCGCCTTTTATAACGAAACGATGTTATCATCCATCCCTTCCCTTTTTCCCTTTCCACCATTCCAAGATTAAAAACAACTCTTAACTTATTTCAAATATAAGTTTTATAAAGATTATAGAATAAATATATGATCACTTACTACACTTGATAAAATATAGATATACAATTATTTTATGAACTAGAGTCTAAAATCGTACAATGATATATATTTATTCTCTATTCATCCAACTTTCTTACAAGTCTTTCAAATAACTATTTTCCTCACAAAATATTTATAACCGCAATTATATTTCCTTCATATCTAACAATATTAAACAACAGAAATAAAGAATGAAAGAGAATAAACAAGCATCACAACAGATATGCAAATTGATGATATATAACTAACTAGACTATTACCCAACAATGTATAAAACTGAATCACTGATGGTAGGTTTCTGTTGCCAGTCTAGGTACCACCGCAACTCCTATTCCTACCGTCAAACAGTGGTGTGCAAAGATTACTGTCTTCAAGTAAGAAAGACTGTAAGGTAATGAAATTACTGGTAGTAACGATATTTAACAACTTTTGTCTCAAAGCGTCGAGCTCAATGTGGTGCAGTGTCATCATCATCATCATTTCAACCGATGGACGTCCACTGCTGGACATAGGTCTCTTGTAATGTATTCCACAAAATACGGTCTTGTGCTGTTTGGTGCAGTGTATACCATCTTAACTATCGCCGCGTTATGGGCAAGCGTATCACTTATCATCAGTTGTTAAAAGTATTTATTTACAATTTTTACTAAATTTTTTAATTAATTCTTCTAGAAATTATAAATAAAAAGTTTCTAACCGTCTTTTTCAACTTTATTGATAAGGTTTGTTATTACAAATGCTTTATTACCGTAATTACATTCGTTACCATAATATTATTTTAACGTGAATTTACTTAAATTGAACATTTAGGCATTAAAGAATTCACCGCTACCTCAAGCAAAGTTAATTTCAATATGTAAATTTTTGGTACAAATTCCACTGTGGTGTACCGGAGTGATGGTACACAAATTTAATTTCATACTCAAATTTAACCGACACAAATGTGTTGTGTACACAACCAATCTAGTTTTTACTGACTATATATTTATAAATCTCATATTTTAAATGTGCTTTAACGGCTTTGTCATCTTTTAACATATTAGAGTCGAAGAATTCAGAGTAAACATTCGTTATTATCATTGTTTTCTTTATGAAACAAACGATATTATTACTCTACAGTAATAATATTCTTTCAAATAATATAATTCTGATCAAGTTTTTTTATCAGTTTTGGTTGTAACGTTTGATGTGAAACTTAAGTAATAGATTTTTAAAAATTCAAACTTTTAAAATCAAATAGTCTATCAAACTCCGATTGGAATAGAAGAATAGAATCTACATCAAGAATAGCTTTAAATCCGATTAGTTTATCCAAAAATAGACTAAACGTGGGACCCTCAATTTCAAATAGTGTTAAATGATAAAGAGTTTGAGGATAATGAAGTGTGCTGGTCCAAAATACTCTGACTCTCATATGTTGACGAGCTGAACACAGCTATGCTTTTCTGGTTTCAGATTTACAATATAGCGATGGATAGCCAAATAATAAAATATCCTAATACCATCTAAATTCTACAATATGAGGCGTTGTAATTAAATCAGAGACCTCTGTGTCTAGGCAAGTAGTTGCGACATACACAGTTAACCATTTAACTTCGGAACAGAAGCCAAATGGTTACTAGTGGTTACAGGTCTAGTAATTATGTTTAAGTAGTAAAAGAGCTTATGGAATAATAACAATACAGAAAAGATGGTATCGGAACGCGATCAGAGCATGTCACGTCGTAATGGCTTGTGATTTTTGGCCCTTTGTTGTCTAGATATACTTTTTTATCAGTGTCCACCTCGTAAACCCGGCCCCGGAGTCATTTTTCATAATTGTCGAGTAATGACAGTCATTTATGCCCCGCTTTGTTTCACTGAAAAACGCCGAGGAACATAAAAGCGCTCACGGTTTTTTTTTTGATTATCAAACAGTGATTTGCTTTTAAAAAATGCCCGTCCATTATTCCACCTGCTCCTCTCCACTGTTTTCGTTCGGCCTTGATGGTAACGTCAAGCGACATTCTTTTACCTGTCCATGCTTTTAACTTGTTAATATCTTTTTTATCTGTTTCTACATTAAATCATATATACCTAATCTAAACATTTAATAAACTAACCTGTTTTAACTTTATAGATACAGAAACAGGCTTAAATTTTTGTTTTAACACAGCAATGAATAAAAATTATTTTCCATTCGATGTCGTACAAAGGTGGGTACAATCAGCTTCAAATCAATACAAAGGGGGTGTGAAACGACAATGTATACGCGAGTCCCAAAAATGTCAGCCCTTCAATCAAATGTTACAGGAAAAAAAAAAAGCTTTTCAAATGAAGGCCTCAACATTGTTACGGTGGATTTAAATCCACCTCCGAAATTAGGTCATGCACAACAATGGATAAGTCATATAGAGACGATATTCATATTTAAAAAAAAAATTACGAGAGAGATGTTCACCTGATGGTAAGTGATACGCTTGCTCATGCCGCTAGTTAAGATGGTATACATTGCACCACATTGTGCTTATCGCCTTAAGACATAAGGTTAAGTCTCGTTATTCCAGTAATTTCACTAGCTTACGGCGCCTTTCAGTAAAGACAGTAATGAGAACTACCAGTAGATACTACATATGATCTCCCATAACAAAGTCCCTTTGAAATATGACAAGTAAAATCTCGTTACACCAAGTAATTAAACTGTTATACAGTAATGTTTTCATACTACTGTTTGATCATGGAAATAGGCGCTGCGGTGGTACCAAGAGATCTAACACCAGTGCTTAATCATATGTCATATATAATTAAAGAACTACAAATATTTTTCCATCGATCCATCTCGAACTAAACATAACAAGTTAAACTTTTTTTTGACAAGTAACTTACAAACAACTTGTGACATTCTAGAAGTTTACCGTAGCCTATAAACATTGCCTATACTAGCTGCTTAAGTAGCCGTGATAGCCTAGTGGTTTGAACGCCGGCTTTCCACTCCGAAGGTATCGGGTTTGAATCCGGAACTCACCAATGAATTTTTCAATTTGTGTGCAGTAAGTATAACACCAACTAATATCACGCGCTTTGACGGTGAAGGAAAACATCGTGAGGAAACCTACATATAAATGTCATGAGCATCCGTGGTCGGACTAGTATGTGAAATCGAGAAGGCAATGGCAAACTACTCCATTATAACTGACAAGGAAGTTGTTGTGTGTTTCATTACACATGATGATCACGACCCTCATTCATGAGGAAATACGATTTAGAAGATACTGGGTGCTACAGTAAGGTGATCAACTCTATGTAACATCGCACAAGCCGGAACAGGAATTCGCTTCTCTCAATTACGAATTTCAGTAAGAACGCAGATGGGAAAGGAATAGAATAATTTAATTTATCCCCATCCCCTGACCCCCACGGGACGGATCTCGATGTCCGGCTCTCGTTTACGATGATTTATTAACATTTCTTTATTTACACAGCACCTTTGTGCCATTCGAAAGCTGTTAAAGGAAGTTCTCCGATACCGGGATAAATATTTACCGTTCCGTCAAAGCTCGCTCCTACAATCAGTGGATTTACACAACCAATCTTGTTTCAGCATTTGATAGAGCTATTTGCGCGAGAGTTTAGTGGCTTGGCTAATTGTAAATTAACACGATGAACATTTTTCTTTTTACTTCATTCTGTTACTCATCAAGATATTTCTAATCGTAAATTAATTCTTAACGTCTTAATCTCTTGGATTTTTAATTATAACTAATGTATTAAAACTGAGCCGTGATAGCCTGGTGGTTTGAACGCCGGCTTTCCACTCCGAAGGTATCGGGTTTGAATCCGGAACGCACCAATGATTTTTTCAATTTGTGTGCAGTTAGTATAACACCAACTAATATCATGTCATTTGACGGTGAAGGAAAACATCGTGAGGAAACCTACATATAAATGTCATGAGCATCCGTGGTCGGACTAGTATGTGAAATGGAGAAGGCAATGGCAAACTACTCCATTATAACTGACAAGTAAGTCGTTGTGTATTTCATTACACATGATGACCACGACCCTCATTAATGAGGAAATACGACTTAGAAGATACTGGCTGCTACAGTAGGGTGATCAACTCTATGTAACATCGCACCAGCCGGAACAGGAATTCGCTTCTCTCAATTACGAATTTCAGGAAGAACGCAGATGGGAAAGGAATAGAATAATTTAATTTATCCCCATCCCCTGACCCCCACGGGACGGATCTCGATGTCCGGCTCTCGTTTAAGATGATTTATTAACATTTCTTTATTTACACAGCACCTTTGTGCCATTCGAAAGCTGTTAAAGGAAGTTCTCCGATACCGGGATAAATATTTACCGTTCCGTCAAAGCTCGCTCCTACAATCAGTGGATTTACACAACCAATCTTGTTTCAGCATTTGATAGAGCTATTTGCGCGAGAGTTTAGTGGCTTGGCTAATTGTAAATTAACACGATGAACATTTTTCTTTTTACTTCATTCTGTTACTCATCAAGATATTTCTAATCGTAAATTAATTCTTAACGTCTTTAATCTCTTAGATTTTTAATTATAACTAATGTATTAAAACTGAGCCGTGATAGCCTAGTGGTTTGAACGCCGGCTTTCCACTCCGAAGGTATCGCGTTTGAATCCGGAACGCACCAATGAATTTTTCAATTTATGTACAGTTAGCATAAAACACCAACTAATATCACGTGCTTTGACGGTGAAGGAAAACATCGTGAGGAAACCTGCATATCTATGTCATGACCATCCGTGGTCGGACTAGTATGTGAAATGGAGAAGGCAATGGCAAACTACTCCATTATAACTGACAAGGAAGTCATCATGTGTTTCATTACACATGATGACCACGACCCTCATTCATGAGGAAATACGACTAAGAAGAATGTATTAAAACTAAAAAAAACGGCTGCAAAAAATCAGACGCCATATGACTTATTAAAGTTATATAGACTTACAAATTCTCGGATAGCTTTTTGGTAAATTTAGGCTATAACAGTGGAGTGATAGGATCTTAAGAACCTCTTAAAAGACATTGGCAATGGAACATTTTTACTAGTGGTAGGTCTCTGTTGCCGGAGACCGTCTAGGTGACTATTTCTACAGCCAAACAGTAGTTTGCAGACATTACTGTTTACTGACCTAGTGAAATTACTGAGGTAACGTGATTTAACACGAGTACAATGTGGTGCAGTGTATACCATATTAACTAACGCGTCGTTGCTTTGGGATAGCATATGACTTAGCATCAGCTACGTAGAATAAAAAAGCTTAATAGTTAGTGTAATAAATAAGTATGCGCAAAGTAAAAGAATTTTAGTTCTTCATCATTAATTATTTAGTATCCCCGCTGGGGTTAGAATGATCGATAAATATCATTACCTCTTTCTATTTTCGAGTCTATTTTTTTGTGTCATCAAAGTGTGTTTACATGAACAGTTCGAAAACAGTAAAGCGAATGTTTAAATATGAAATCCTTGTACACATCTTGCCGCGTTCTGTAGTGTCTGCGGGAGAGCGCCGGGAACAAAAGGCCGAGTGGAGAGTTGCAAGAGTGCTCTCAGCTTTAGATAGAAAGAGTACACGCGGAGGAGGCAAAACGTTTTTCACTTTACAGAAAATTTATTTAGAAAATAACCTCTAATATACTACCGCAAACGTTGATTGTTAACACAATTAAAATTTTACATGAAACGATGAATTTTGAATCGATAAAATAACTGATTAACAAGTCTAATCTAGATTTGTAAATGATAACTTATAACTAACAACTTAACCGTAGGATTAACGATTTATAGCGCATAGTTTTAAGACAGTTTTTCTTTTAATTAACTAAGGAACGAGGTGGGAGTTAATAAGAATATTTGATCGTTACTATACGTTAGTCTCGTTACCAAAGTAATTTCAATAGCTACAACAACCTTGTTGGTCAGAGACCTATTGGAGCGATTGACTGGATATCCACGTGGAAAATTACGTCTATATGAAATACGTGGCAAGTATTAGTAAAAGATTAAGTCACCCCCGCCCGCGTAAGAAGGGTACCGCTAACTTGACTAACGATTAGACTTATTAAAACACAACAAATGATGGTGTTTCCTGCTGCCACAATCACAACGTGGTTTCACGCTGACAACCACTAAAACTATGTTCATCAAAACAATAAAAACAATCCGTGTAACATAATCCTTTTTTCAAACAGTGTGAGTCTCATAAAACCAAATGTCTAGTGTCATAAAAGAAAGAGCATGACTTAGTAACTATAGCCGCTACATAATTCGTTTGTCTTCTTTGTGACCTTCAAGTTTTAGAAGGATCGTCCAATTGTAAATTATCACTTGCAGATTACATTACTTATTCCACGTTAGCACATTACTTTAATAAACTTTCCGTTTCCAAAAACTCAATGAGTTCCGCAAAGGCAGGTATACTATCCGAATTACTACCGCATATTTGTTCAAATTAACCTTATATTCTACGATACGGTTAATGACGAATAATCCAAAAGCCATTGAAACCTTAATTTAAAGCATGACAAACATTCTGCTCAAAGAGACTTAAATAAATAAAACAAAAATGTATAATATACCGGACCCCAAAATAAACTTATGTAATAAGTCCAAAGAAACACTGAATTTTTTAAAAATATTACCAAATCAACAATGAAGCGAAAATAATTTACCCCAAAAATCTTAAAATTTTCCCTAAAAATTACCACTCAACACTAAGTTCATAAACTGGCAACACTAAATGACTGTCAAACAGAATCGAAACTACGTTATAGCGAAAATGTTTACAAGTGATCTGTCGCCGATTATTCACATCTACCGACCAAAATTAATAATTATTCCGAACATATAAACAATTATGAAATTATGTGATTACTAACAAAATGTTGCCTATACTAAACAAACCTTCTTAGCATAATGAGGGACTGTTTAATTTCGGATTTGATCTACATTGAGCTTCCGACGAAACCGTCATGTTACAAAATCATCAACATGAACTTTGGCAGCTTAATTGAATTTTCTTCTTTTGATAGAAAGCCTCGTAATCTAATGTTAGTTAATTAATTGTAAATCTCTGTAGAGAATATTTAAAAATATTTTAAACAAATATCGATTAAACATTGAGTTCATGTAAAAAGGAAAAGATTTGTACGTATCAATAGATTTCATATCTTCTCGTAACCTCAATAGACATAAAAGGTATCATGCAATACCCACATTTGTATCTCTAACAATAGCGGATAGATTCCTCGGGACGTGTGCCCTTTGTGTATATTGTAAAGCACATGAATCTACCATAAACAAACAATAACTAACAAATAAGCCTATATTAGTTCAATATCAAATAATGAAATTTAATATTACTTGAAATAATACATAGTTTACTGTTGGTTAGTCTATGTTACCGGATACTGTCTAAGTACCACCGCAGCTCCTATCTCAACTACCAAACAGTACTGTAAACATTACTGTGTTCCGGTTTGAAGGTTGTAAGCTAGAGAAATTACTGGGGTAACGAGACTTAATACTTTATGTCTCAAGGCGACGAGCGCAATGTGCAGTGTATATCATCCTAACTACCAGCGACGGGTAATACTATTACGTAAACGTCTTTGTCGTCTAGTTGCTTTTTTAAACATCCGGGTCTCTATTACTTTATAAGATTAGAACCGGAATGGTCTAGGGACTAAATTTTTGCTTTGGGCACGAAGGTCATGAGTTGCGGTTCTCAGTGAAATTTTTCTTTTTCCCTTTTTCCTCTCCTTCCACAGACAAATGTTTCAAAATGAATCGAATTGACTGAAAGATGTCCATTATAAATTATTTAATAACCGCGATATTCAACTAGGCAATTTTTCAGTTTCAGTTGATTTTGTAATTATATTATAATTGTGACTTGAAGATATAATTTACTTTAGAAAAATCATTAAATGTAATCGTATTATCATTTTGTGTTTATTACTTTCATTTATTTTAACAGAGTTGCAATTTCTTTTCATTTTGCCTAGAAAAAATATGTGGTTAACATAATAATTGTTATCGGTCCGTCATGGTTTCGAGGGTACTTGAACACGCGCGAACGGGGATGCGTATGTTCAAACGATCACAGTATTGTATAGAGGGGAAAATATTGCCACTTTATACCTGAAATAATAAGCAGGCATCATAATAGAATGGGAACTGAAAAAGCTTTTGTTTTAATCAACGAGACGACGCAAGCAGGACATTCACATGATGATTGGATGTAAGCCTATTGCGACGTCTTCAGACTTAATATGTCTTGTTACCTCAGTAATTTCTGTGAATTTACAAATTCTACGCCTTCCGGTATTCTTTACATCATCAATTACTTTCATAATAACAATAAGCCTATTATTTTTCATATTACTATCATCACAATCACAATTAAATAAAAGCCTATTGGTTTCCGTAACGGATCTTCAATATGGTCATCGATCCCGCTCTGTTAGTAACTAGCAACTTCCGTGTCTGTTACTAATTTAACAGTTTTCTTCGTGAAGTACCAACAAACATTACATTGTACAAGTACAGTACTTTTCAAAAAATTATCAGTATGAAATGGTTCAACTCTTTCTTAGTCGTATTTCCTCATGACTGAGGGTCGTGGTCATCATGTGTAATGAAACACACGACGACTCTCATGGCAGTTATAATGGAGTGGTGTTGCCATTGCCTTCTCCATTTCACATACGTACGATGGTCACGACATAGATATGTAGGTTTCCTCACGATGTTTTCCTTCACCGTCAAAGCACGTGATATTAGTTAGTGTTTTATGCTAACTGCACATAAATTGAAAAATTCATTGGTGCAGGCCGGATTCGAACCCGGTACCTTCGCAGTGGAAGGCCGGCGTTCAAACCACTAGGCTATCTCGGCTCAAATGGTTCAACTACTTCTAACTTTATAATTCACTCTTCGTTTTCTTTCCTCGTTCATCTTCCTTCTCTTCTTACCTGTAGGATACTTTATTTATGTTAATTTTGTTTAGCTCTTGACGTCCGGATCCGGAAGGTCCGATTCAAGTAACATCATCCTTAAAAAAAGAACTTTTCAGTCCCAACAAAACATGCATTTATTTCGGGTACAGGAAATTAATGCTGTTTAACCCATCATTATAACTGTGCGGTCCTATCGCCGTGTGGACCGCCATTATTCAGATAGCCAGCTCGTTATGTAGCAAAAACCGAGCATAAAGCATAACTTTTAACATTTGTATGATATACTGTTTGTTATTATATGGCGTAATTTTACAAAGCAATAAAAAGCTACCTCACTTTTTGTAAACAGAGCTTTGTGTTAGAAATTTATGTCTGAATACAAAGTAACATATTGTTTATAATACTCATCACATTTGTCTCTTTGATATGATCTGTCATAACAATTGTATCGATAATAAAGATAGACTAGAAAGTAAACTACTTGATAAGATGAAAGTTAGCATAACCTAAATATTTTACCATTAAATACTACAGTTTTGAAGTCGATTAAAATTATACTAAAACACATAAAGGTTTGTTAATGAAACTAAAATGTTTTGGATTTATTTTTTGATTTTTTCGCTTAACAAATTATCAGTTCAAAGGTTTATAACTGAATTTTTTAAATATTATTTGATATTGTTATTCTAAATAAGATTAAAGGGCTACGGGCCGGCGGACCACAGAGCTCTCTACTGGTATATACAAAGCGAAGGGCTCTCTGATGTACTCGACTCCACCGTTCCTCGGCACCGTATATTTTTAACTGTTGTATTTTACATCAAACCTATTGTATAAAGGTAACAGATATGTAGTAAATAATACATTTTATATGTTATAATCTTACAAGTTAAATATTTTATAATTTACGATAACTTATTGAATGTTTACGTTAGAACAGTTGAACAGTGAACAGAAAGGAAAGCTTTCATTTACAAAGATCATTCTTCGGTATGTATATATATCATATATTTTAATATTTTTGTTGACAAACTTCTATGTTAATATTTTACCTCATACATCTGTTATTGAATGGTCTGTTGAATAAGAACTGGCTGATACTGAATTCAGCCGAAAGTAGACCTAATCCAGACGGACATCGACTGGATACAATGATGATAGCAATGATAATGACAACGATTCACTTCTTTTATTTTTAATATAGCATATCATAAAATAATCTCCATCATTAACCATGCATTATAACGTATAAATAGTAGAACAATTAAAGCTTTTGGCGGAGCTCAACCAACTACAGTTTTAGTTTCTTGTTCACGACATTGATTTATGAAGCTAATAGCCTTAATGATTCAATTAGAGAACTGACGAGTCACTCCCGGGAACCGATTTGTTAATCTTTTGCTCTTGCTTTGTTCTAGAAATTTAAGTTATACATAGAATTACATTCAAAATATAAATAAGTTTTAGATATATAATTAACTAAATGATTAAAATATTAACGTAATTTTCATTAGATAAAGATACAAAAGGTTTAGTCATCGCTATCAGTAGAAGCCTTATGCCTAGACATAGACAATCTAAAAATCTTCACCGACGCTGTAGAAGCCTCTTTCTAGCCTTCTAATTGTTGGTTTACGACTACCCTTCGAGGACCTTGCTGCCCAATCAGTCCCTTGACAATGTGCCCTTTCCATTGCTATTTTAAGGTAGTATTCTTATATCTTAATTTCAAATGTGATTAAGTAGAGAAATCCTGAAATATTTCAGCTGTTTAGGTTTTTTCACAAGACCCGCTATAAACAGCCTCATTTCGATTATATATATTATAACTTTCGATTACATTTTAATATATATTTTAATATTTTTGTTGACAAACTTCTTCTATGTTAATATTTTACCTCATACATCTATCTGTTACTGAATCGTCTGACGAATAAGAACTGGCTGATTCTGAATTCAGCCGAAAGTAGACCGAATTCAGACGGACATCGACTGGCTGCAATGATGATAGCAATGATAATGACAACGATTCACTTCTTTTATTTTTAATATAGCATATCATAAAATAATCTCCATCATTAACCATGCATTATAACGTATAAATAGTAGAACAATTAAAGCTTTTGGCTGAGCTCAACCAACTACAGTTTTAGTTTCTTGTTCACGACATTGATTTATGAAGCTAATAGCCTTAATGATTCAATTAGAGAACTGACGAGTCACTCCCGGGAACCGATTTGTTAATCTTTTGCTCTTGCTTTGTTCTAGAAATTTAAGTTATACATAGAATTACATTCAAAATATAAATAAGTTTTAGATATATAATTAACTAAATATTTTTTTTTAATCAACCAAAAATTGTACGTCGGTCTCTTATTATAAAAGATGCAAATTAATTTTGTGTTAATTTAATAAAATTGTGAAGATTTGATCTGGGAGCTGAGCTGCAAATCCTCGAGGGACGCGCAGCTCTTTCATTAGCCGCAAACTCTTTTGTTGTGGAATTACTATATCCTTTATAAACCTCTAACATTATTTTAATAGACATACCTTTGACTAATTGTTTCTAATTATTTATTTATTCTTTAATTAATGTATTCATCTACTCATTTAGATTATTAATAAAAAAATTACAGCAACCTTATCCTTATTGTATTGTAAAGTCTTATACAAAGAAGACGTTTATCGTTTAGTAAGTTAAACGCTAAGCCTATGAAAAGTACACATTATTTTAACTTGTTTGGTTAGGAAGTTTACACAACCGCATTGGGAGACCTTGTAGAATATGATACAATACGAATAGAATGTAATCTGTTGAACTAAAGTCTATAATTTGTTTAAAAGGACAGCGTGATATAATACGTCATGTTTGAATTGAATTTTTAAATTACTAAAACCAAAACACGTATACGTAATCTATTTAAAATTACTTATTATATACTTCAACTTAAACTGAATAAGTTAAATTATACATTTCCCATCAGTTAGTTAATGATTAAGTTTAAAAAGACAAACAGGGAAAAGTAGCTGTTGCAATTACTGCAGGAAGTTCTACTCATTAAACATAACAATTAGTAACTTAATATCACTTAAATATGTAATATACTCTTTCTACAGATAATATATATGCACTTAATTCAAACTTACAGCCAAATCGCAGACATCTGTGTACATTAAATTATGAGCTAAGTAACAAATAAGTCCCGTTTATAATGCTCCACTGTCTTGTGGAGACGCTGTGAGATATTTATGTGTGATTACTTCCTCTGCTCATCCTATGCACCGACTTGTGGTGGTGAATGTGGTAATAATAGTAATATCTAACTTTAAATTATCATGGGTTAAACAACAAATTTAGTTCAAGAAATTTCGCGTTTTATTACCACAAACTTATTTTTTTTTTATACTACTTTGCGACGAGACGAGCAAGACGTTCACCTGATGGTAAGTGATACGCTTGCCCATGACAACGTGGTGCTAGTTAAGATGGTACACACTGCACCACATTGCGCTAGTCGCCTTGAGACATAAGGTGTTAAGTCTCGTTACCCCAGTAATTACACTAGCTACAGCGCCCTTCAAACCGGAACACAGTAATGTTTGCACACTACTATTTGGCGGTTGAAATATGAGCTGCGGGGGTATCTACTTAGACTGTCTTCGTCAACAGAGACCTACCACCTAGTAATGTTTACCGAATATTTTTTGAAATAAATGTAACTTGTGTATTGCAGTCTCGTTGTTCTATCTTCATTTTATAATTTTAAAACTTGTTACTTGAGTTAAATAACTGTAACTTTAACGCAATTCTTAGTAGAAAAAAATTGTACTAGATCTTTAATTCTATATCTAATTATAACCTTTAGTGACATTTACATTTATAACAGTTTGTGGTTATAAATATATTGCCCAAGAGGTCAATTTATAAGGTCTCCCTGTTCTGTATATTCTATATGTTTTTTTCTTCTCCAAAAATTTATTTTTATCGAATTTCATTCAGGAGATATGTCATATTGTACTCGCTACACGCGACCTGTAAAGAACAATGGACTCCTCTTAAAATAATAAAAAATGGAAAGGTCAAATGGACCTCGCTGTAATAAAGCATCAGAACTAATGTACCGTCGCGAGGTGCCGCTTAAAAAGTCATTGAATCAGAAGAAAAGGTTCGAGACTAGTTGCAGGCAGACGGAGCTGTTCAGGGATTGCCGTTCATGTGGAAATTTGTCTTTTACTTCAGGGAGCACGCGTGCCGATGTTATTCGAGGCCATTAGTTTTGGATATTATTCAGATTTATCGTTCTCTGCACCTCTGCATACTAATCACCAGGTCTTTATACAATTGACCTCAATTTCATTTCATTTTTTACTGCTTGTTGGTCTCTGTTGTCGGAGACCGTCTAGGTACCACCGCAGCTCCTATTTCAGCTGACAAACAGTTGTGTGTAAATATTACTGTGTTCCGGTTTGAAAGGCGCTGTAAGCTAGTGAAATTACTGGGCTAAGGAGACAACACCTCATGTCATAAGGCGACGTGCGCAATGTGGTGCAGTGTATAACATCTTAACTAGCGCCGCGTTGTCATGGGCAAACATATCATTTACCATCAGGTGAATGTCTTGCTCGTCTCGTCGCATAGTAGCATAAAAAAGATAATGATACTAACTTGAGAATACTCTATCACATAAATATTTACAATGTGAATATAATATCTATGGCGGTTTTGCGAAACTCTACCATATTTGAAGAATCGGATTGGAGAATCGAACAAGGAACCTCCGTGTTGTTCCATCGTTACAGTCAATACTTTAGTCGTTAAGAAGATGGTCGCGGGAACTGAAAATATTTGATATGCGAATATTGAATACAAACACTGCGAAAAGAGTGATTAAGCGCACGCGTTTCGCGATGGTCGTTAACCGAAATCTCTCGTATTGCGCCGTTTCGTACAAATCAAACGGAGTACTCCATTTTTTTTTCGCATCTGTCCTAGAGTTACTTCTGTCAAGAAACGTATAAAGAAAACGCTTCTTTTACAGAATTTTCATAGCATTTTTATTACATAATTTTTATCTTCTTTATTACATTGCACATAATGTATATATGGTGAACTAACTTCCATTTGTCGGAAAGACAGCATGAAAAGAAGATTTTGGAATATTTAGTTGCATCTGATAATGTTTTAAGAATAACAATTCAAAACAGACTAAAATGAATAACTATTACACTTAAGTTACAGTTATAATGTTTAGAAAACAATTAAACTTTATATAACAAATACGTAGTATCTCTGCCTACAGTTTTGCTGTTGTTAAAGAAAGAAGTTACTTCTCTAAATTGAACTTTTAATTGACATGTGAGACTATATAAGGATAGTCAATGTGAGAGTGTAGGTCGGTGCTAATACCCAATTATCTTCTCTATTGAAATGAGGATATTTTTGTTGAATATCCTCGTGAATCCTTGATAGGAATCGGTTTTTTTTTAAAGATTTGAAGCATATTAAATCTAGTGTATTGGTTTGATTATGTCACGTACATAGATTGCAAATTTCGATCACGATTATAGTTATTGTACGGAACGCCGTGAAAGATGAAATGTTTCGCTCTTGACGGTTATTTGGAAAACGTGGCACCGCACGCCCGCTCGGTATGTCCGAATCGATACGAATTAGCATTTAAAACGAACGCTAATGAATTTCGGAATGAAAAATAATTCACACGGATCCACAAAAAAAGTGATCGGACCCCTCATCGACCCCATATACACCCTGTATGTGATTTCGAAGGGAGTTGTTGATTACTATTGATCAATAATTCCTTTGGCAGTCCTTTATTTAATTAAACCAAGAGTCGAATTTTCAGATGATTAGACCAATAAACTTTGTTCTACTCAACTAGAACTTAAGAAGTTCAGTCTCGTTGCTTTGATAATTTAGTTCTATTAGCCATAGTTTATAATTCTGTACAGCAGCCATGATCATGTTTATCAAGCTGACACCTTAGTAATCTCAAAGGCATAAAATTTTTGCACTACTTCATTTTAATCTTATCACAACTCTCCAAAGAAACATTTAATTTCAATAGTTAACTATTCAACCGAACTAAACTGAAATTTAAGTATTCTAGTTAACCTGTGTTATTAATGATGAGAGTGGAAAGAAAACAACCACACAAAAGATTATTAGCAAATGTAAGTGTGATAAGTACATATTTTAGTCATTATGTTTTTATTGAAACCCACGACGACTTACTTGGCAGTTATAATGGAGTGGTTTGCCATTGCCTTCTCCATTTCACGTAGTAGTATGACCACTGATGGTCATGACATAGATATGTAGGTTTCCTCACGATGTTTTCCTTCACCGTCAAAGCACGTGATATTAGTTGGTGTTATACTAACTGCACATAAATTGAAAAATTAATTGGTGCAGGCCGGATTCGAACCCGGTACCTTCGCATTGGAAGGCCAGCGTTTTTTTTTTTATACTATTATGCGACGAGACGAGCAAGACGTTCACCTGATGGTAAGTGATACGCTTGCCCATGACAACGCGGCGCTAGTTAAGATGGTACACACTGCACCACATTGCGGTCGTCGCCTTGAGACATAAGGTGTTAAGTCTCGTTACCCCAGTAATTACACTAGCTACAGCGCCCTTCAAACCGGAACACAGTAATGTTTGCACACTACTATTTGGCGGTTGAAATAGGAGCTGCGGTGGTACCCATCCAGACGGTCTCCGGCAACAGAGACCTACCATCTGGAATATCCTATACCTTCTATTTAAACATAAGTATAGTTGAAAGTTTCCGTGAAATAATGCTTTTAAAATAGTTTCCATACAAAGTAATTTAATCACTTTATACTCGAATGCGCGCACAACTTCGCTCTTAACATTATATTCTTAACAGCACCTCCTATTATGAATTCATGGACGCCCGCGCCGACGGTGTACGAAACATTTAATAAATATACTCCCGGACACATCTATCGGCCCACCACCCAGTGTTTAATGTTTCGACGGTGTCTAGTTAAAAATAAATGTTAGGTGGAGCAATAAGTTTTAATGCAGTTTTGAAGCAGATTTATTGGTCAACCCTTGTGTATGTTTTTTTTTATTTTTTTTTGTAATTTCGAATTGATTTGCCGGCAGAATTTTTACAACTTGGGCGACAATTTCAGGCAGAGTATCCATATTTTTTGGTCAAAACTGGCTCTAAGTTTAGATTTGCCTTTTTAAGGAACCAATAATCGGACACATAAAAAAAAAAATCCAACTTGTGCGAAATAAAGAAGTTTTCTCCATTCCTGGGTCGTTGAAAACAATGAACAGACTCGAATTTTCGTTTTTTTGAAATAGGAGTTGCGGTGGTACCCAGACGGTCTCCGGCAACAGAGACCTACCACTAGTACCATCATGTGAACATTTCTCGTGTCGTGGTCTTATCGAATTAAAAATAACCATAATTGGAGAATTATTTTTGAGGGTTGTTGTATATTTAATGAGAGGTTGTTGTTCCGTTGCCGCCTCCGCGCGTTCGCAGCTCGTTGCCCTGGGAACAACAGGAACGTGCTCGCCCGACGTCTTTGATGTGAAAATTGCCAGTTCCATGTTGTAATATCCGCAAACGCTGCTCTTTGAAGTCGCGCACACGAAATAAGTACGGTATAACAAGATTCGCAATCACTTTATTTTCGCTTGTTTAACTCTTTTGTTGGCTCGTGTTATTGTATTAAAGTGGGGGGAAAGTATATTCGCACACGACATTATTTTCATGGTAAATGTTTGCACGTTGCCCTAGTTAGTTATACACACAAGTTTTTACTCGTCATCTCGCGTCAGGTCTCGTTATTACAGTAAATTCACTAGCTTTACTGGTGTTAGGTCTGATGCCGGAGAACGTCTAGGTACCACTTCTTCTTCTTAGCATTTGTCCCGTATATTGACGGGGTCTGCTTTTCTACTTCTTGCACTCCACTTCGCTCCACTGCAGTTCTTATTTCAGCCGACAAACTAGTATGAAATAATGATTGCACAGTAATGACTGTGATCCGGTTTGAATGGCGTTGTAGCTTGTGAAATTACTGGGGGTAACTAGACTGAACAAATATAATCTAATAAAATATGTTTCAAAGCGACGAGCGCAATGTGGAGCAGTGTATACCATAACTACCGGAACGTTATGGCCAAGCGTATCACTTACCATCAGGTGAACGTTTCGCACGTTTCATTGCTTTGTCGAAAGAAAAAAAATAGCTACAACAGTCATCAGTAAACAGTAATGCACACTACTGTTTGGCGGCGGAAATAGACATAGCAGTGTCTTTCTTGTCATTCTTATTATAATGAAACTTCTTCTGGGTCTGTTTGAATAGGAATTGTATGGGACAAAAAGAAGACAACTGTATATGTATTTAGAGTTTAGGCTGTGAGAGAAAGAGATAAAACGCGTTTATGTACAGTTTCCATAACTTATAGTTTCTTCTGTATTATAGTTTACAGTTAGCTCTATACTTTACCTCTGGACAGGAAAGCTGTACAGGATCAAGAGTAGTCTCTATACTTCTCTCGGAATATATTAAGAAGAAACGGAGACATTAACATCCATAATACATTATGCATAGTATGTAAATAATGTGCTATTGTCTCTTTACTGTTGCGTTAAGTGTTTCAATTCATCCCTCTCTGTTTACCTTCATAGTGTATTTATTATTCACAATCTGCTTTAATGTAGTAAGAAATGCTGTGAAAAAAAAATGTAAATGAATATGATAAAGTTATTACTTTGTCTTATTTTAAAGTTGATATGCAAAGTTGAACCAAATTTCAAATTATTAATACATTTTCAGGTCTAGCCTTTTTTGCTTTGTTAAATAAATACAGTGCCTCCAATAAGAAGTTAAAGAAAACTTAACTGTTTGCGTAAACAATGAACTGTTGGATATTATTTACATTTCAATTCGGTACTTGCTTACATTATAATTAACAATACAAAAAGAAACGGTTTGTTGATTGTAACAAACTAAAGTTAACAAAGATTCACTGCTAAAATCAACTTTAAATAAATCGTTTATTTAATAACTAAACTTAATAAAAACAATAGTCTTTTTAACTACATTTCAATATTTATAAGTGTTCTATCTGAGTAATAGCTTGGTAAGATTTATAAGAACTTAACCATATTTAGTCCCGAACCTACGAGTAGAATGGAGACCTTCATCACAACGTAAGCGGTTTATTTCGCTTTAAATTACTTGCCAATACTTAAAATATGCAGTAAACATTTTACTGGGACAAAATGGAAAATGAATGTATATCTTTTATCACAATTATTTACCGCGAAACATTTTTAAAGCCTCTTTGTAAGAGAAATTCCGGCCTCGCAGCGGTCAGCCTATTTAAATAATGACAGTCCATTGCATGATATGACGCAGCCTTTAGCGAGGGGTCAAACAGCGTAGTCTGGGGTCCCCTTTGTACATTTTTAACCCTTATCGAGGTACTTTAAAAAATAAAACACGTATAGTTGAAATGAGGACCGCTTTAGTGGGGGTGAATAAGTCATCATTGCTGCCTGGTCTCTTTTTGCAGGGCTCGTATTTCCGCCGCTAAACAGTATGTGCAAACATTAATGTGTACCGTTTTGAAAGGTGTTGTAGCTAGTGAAATGACTGGGGTAACGAGACATCCTTACTCAAGGCGATGAGCATATTTATGTGTTATTTATATCATCGAAATTGCAAGCGTGTCTCTTACTATTAGATGAACGTCTCGTTCGTAATTTCTGGGGACCTTGTGGACATTCTGGAACCTTGTCTTCTGGGGAGTCAAATCGAACCTATCTATCAGTACCTTCTACGTCCATTGCTCATCCGAGAAGCCTTTCTTAGTATCATCGTTACTAGAACAAACACTAGACTAACTCTAGACAGGTTTGTTTAGAGAACGATGAAGGTTCTCACAAAGTCATCAAAATTGAGGAAGTTATAAGTCTGATTTAACGATGCTGTTGTTACTAGTAATCGTGTGCTATATATACAGGAAATATGATATGATTTGACAGATAAAAGCCAAACAAAATCGATAAGGGACAGCAACGGGGCCCGTCAGCCCACTAATTGAAATGTTCGCTCCGCTTCTCTCATAAATCAATATCGTGTGTCCGCGCGTACAAACAAACGAACCAAAAACTTTAACTGTCCATTTTATTATATATATTTCATAGCAAACACATTATTTATGTATAATGTCATAACACCGAGTTATTTCATATTTTATTAAATAATAAGGCTTTTTCGCTGGTTGGTCTCTATTCGTGAGGATATTTCCGGGAAACAGAAAACGCTTGTACAATTGTTCATGTTTGAATAGCGCTGTAGCTAATGAAATTACTGGAGTAATATAACTTGAAATCATATACGACAATAAATACAATGTAATGAAGTGTAAAATATCAACTCGCATGTAAAAACCCGTTTTAAATTTGGTTTCCTCATCACTAAAATCTTGAAGGTTACAGAGTGTTTCACGTTCGTTTGTTTATTCAGTTCGATCTTCACTTTATTTACTATGTGTATATGCACCTTTTAAATATAGAAATGTTACATATTAAACACAGTAATATGTTATAACGACATCAGATTTACTTATATTATTAATCTGTTGTAACAAAAGGATCTTAGGCTTTAGATAGTTAACTTCATCTGATTATGAAATCAAGTAAACTTACTAAAGCATTTTTTCGCTTCAATAAACTCGTCGAAAAAATTATACTACACACGTTAGAATCAAATTAAAAATTATTACTACTCAATGATAATGTTACTTATAACAAAATATTGTAATGTCTATTAGATTTATTTTTAAACGAGTAAACTTAATTGCCTTATATAATAAAATATCTGTTTCACATTATTCTTTTCGTTTAACATAAAAAGTGAATAGTTATAACAAGAATCAATTAAGTTTTACAGAAACGAAACCAACTGGAATGAATGAAATGATACTTGAAATAATTCCACTGATAATTTCCCGTGTTACAGTTGGCTGTAACAATGTTACAGACGTCTTGGAAATAGAATTACGTGCGCGAAATAACTAGGGCCGATCGCCTCGGCGGCATCCGTGCTCGCTGAATTATGAGGGAAACAAATAAGTTGTGTAAATAATGCCCCGGACCCTGGAGAATACGCAATGAATGCGTGTAGCAAAGAGATAATGCTACAGGATATTTCATTCATAGTATATTAACCGAAGATCTGGTGAAGACCGCAGAGCCTTCACTGGTAGGTCTCTTTTGCCCGAGACCGTATAAATACCACCGCAGGTCTTATTTATACCGAAAAATAGTAGTGTGCAAATATTACTGTGCTCCGGTTTGAAGGACGCTGTAGCTAGTGAAATTACTGGGGTAACGAGACTTACACCTTATCAAAGCGACAAGCACAACATGGTGCAGTGTAACATCTTTTCAAGCGACGCATTGTTATGGTCAAGCGTAACACTTACCATCAGGTGAAAGTGAATCGATAGGGAATATGTTCAGCATTGGAGTCTAATCAGTTCCTTATCCCTGGTATATGACCTCAGTTGAAAGCCATGTATATAAAAGATCCATGTCCAGCAGTGGACGTCCGTTTGAGATGGTCAACTGGAATCCATTGGCGATACCATCACTGATTAGCTCAAGTAGACTATCACAAATTTCTCCATCACATAGTAAAGGGATATGAAAAAGCTGTAGATTTTTATGTATTTATATTCAATGACCATAATCCGTTCCAATCTCCCAAACCTATTAAATCCGTGTTATGAAAATGTAACTACACTTTTAACATTTAATCCTCATTGTACGGATTTGAACCTGGATCTTATCCAACTCCAGTTCTCTAGCGTTGCATCCAATAAATTAATTAGAGGGATTTATTTGCACTAACCTATTGTAACATATTACTCACTCGTGTAACTGCGTTAATTTGACTAATACTGTAGATTATGATTAAGAAGCGATGATAGCTGATTTGGAAGGTTCGATGCCGATTAAGCACAAGTTTCTGGTAATTAAAAAAATCGTGAGGATATAACAGCAACAAACTCAAAGGCCTTGAGCGACTCCTGGTGAGACACGAAGTTACTGCAGTGTAATTATGTATATACTTACTTTTAATTTTAAACTACAGTTTATAGTTTTAATGATTTAAAAACACTGTTATTTTTTAGTAAAGTGTATATATCTTCTTCTTAGTCGTATTTCCTCATGACTGAGGGTCGTGGTCATCATGTGTAATGAAACACACGACGACTTACTTGGCAGTTATAATGGAGTGGTGTTGCCATTGCCTTCTCCATTTCACATACTAGTTCGACCACGGATGGTCACGACATATGCAGGTTTCCTCACGATGTTTTCCTTCACCATCAAAGCGCGTGATATTAGTTGGTGTTATACTAACTGCACATAAATTGGAAAATTCATTGGTGCAGACCGGATTCGAACTTAATACCTTCGCATTGGAAGGCCGGCGTTCAAACCACTAGGCTATAACGGCTTAATGTGTATATATACATTAGTAAATAAAATACAAGTGTTAGAGGACTGAGTTTTTAGTTTTTTTTTAAATCATTTGATATCACCGGTGTTCATTAGAAAATAGTTTTGCAGAATCTTCTAACATTTGTCCAACACCGTAACTATTTCTTAAAAGGTCCGTAACACAAGAATTACTTAATTGAAAAAGACATTTCTTAATGAAAGTCAAAATCATAGTTAATTAAATTTTAACGAACAAATTTTTTTAAAACGTATTTGCGCTGATATTTAATAAATTTTAACAATCAAATGATTCAACAACGCGATCGCGCCGACATATATTATTTTATAAAGTACCAGTTAAACCTTGCTAATCAGAATATGTAAAAATAGTATGTTTTGCTTTCCCTGCGATACGTTATGCAAATTTGATGACCCATTGGCCCAATTGCGTTTCGCGTACACAAGTGCCCCGGCACTTTCATTTACCGGTTATTTTTAAACAAACGTGCACCAACGAATACTCTTTTTAATAAGATACAGATAACACAAGTTAACAAAGAAACAATTTTTTTTTCGCTCTCACCCTGATGATTCCGTTAATCATGAATATAACTTCTTCTAAGTCGTATTTCCTCATGACTCACACTACTATTTGGCGGTTGCAATAGGAGCTGCGGTGGTACCCATCCAGACGGTCTCCGGCAACAGAGACCTACCACCTGGTAAATACTAACTGCACAGTAATCGAAAAATTCAATGGTGCAGGCCGGATTCGACCCCGGTACCTTCGCACTGGAAGGCCGGCGTTTAAACCACTAGGCTATCACGGCTCCATATGAACTAACGTTATAGAAAAACCTTATTCTTTTTATATTATACCTAATGATTGGCGATGATACGACTAGCTGATAATTAGGGTAGTCAGACTTTCTTCCTTTCTGATCTCCAGCAGTGGACTTATATTGATTGGGATGATGATAGCCCAAGAGTAATTCATATTATCTACGAATTGTTTGTGAACTTTTCTTTTCATAAACAATATAGTTAAACATATGTAATTAGTAACTCGTGCTATATTTTAATAACAGATTGCTATTAAAATCGCTGCAGCTATAAGCTTTTATAAAGTTATTTAGGCCGTCGGCGGATTCGTTGTAATTCGCGTTATGCTGTGTTGTGATATCCGCTATAATTAACGAAGATTAAAAACGTAATTTATTTATGGTGAACGGGGGGATGTAGTCCTGCGGCCGCTGAGGCGATGTCACTTCAATTAGCGTGCCTGCATGGAGGCCGTTATGCTATAACGAACAATGATAAAGGCTTTAATGGAAAAAGCCTTTTTTATTGTTTGGGAACAGTTGATATTTTTAAAGGAAAGCGGTAGTTTTATTTAGTTTCTATCACCTGATTTCATCAGCGTTCACTAGACTGATGCGCTGACTTGAATACTCCGTAACGCTTGTAACTTTTAAACCGGAAGAGTTACATGAATACTCTTTCAGGATATTGAGGTACAGGATAAGGAGACGAGAGATCCGTAAAATAAAGTCTACAGCTTTTTCGGTTAAGGAGATATGAAAGGTTAAAGAAAGCACTGCAAGAAAAATTTCGCTGAGAATCGAACTCATGACCTTTGTGTGAAAATTAGCTCCTAAGCCATTTCAGCACATTCTAATCTTAAAAACCAATACAGACCCGGATAATAAAACGACGCATAAGTCTCACCTAGATACTATCAGATACCTTAACAACAATGAATTTGTAACAGTGAAGATTTAGCATTATAGGATCAGAATCCTTTATAGTTTATGTTCATTACCTGTGATTCCAATAACAGACTCTGATCGTTATATTGACTTCTGAATTAAATTATTTGTTTATTTTGTCAAGTTTTAGATGAGAAAAATTACTTTGTTAAGGGATCCCTTTGATCTTTCCATAAACGACGAATCAGCGGAGCGGAATGCCTTTGTCTATAGAAGAATGCTTGAAGCAAGGAGGAAATATCGTCGCGGTGCACTTTTGCTATGCGTTCACTTCTGAACAGGAACTTGCATGTTTTATTCTAAATAACTTGAAAAGTTTTAAATAAGTCTCGAAGGCAATCTTTTATTAAACCTTGATGCTTTAACTATTAATAATAACCACAGTTTTAACTGTAGAAGACTACGGCGTGTAGTAAAAGTCGTAATAAGGACTAACTTTTATTTAGAATAAAGACAGTAAGTTTTGCAGTAACCTGCGCTAGTCACTTCCAAATTTGGTGTATAAAGTAATAACCAATAAACAGAGAGACTTATATTCAGTAGAATTTATTAATGTTTACTCACAATAGTTAGACTTTTCATTAAGAGAATATTGAAAAGAACATTTTCAATGTTTGTCATACAATTCTTCAATACATTGTTTGCGATATCAGACTTTTGTGGGTTTTTCTCAGATAATTTCAACATCGGTGTGAATTGTTGTATGAACCCGTCTCAATTAACAGCTCTGTAACAAATTAATGTGTCCATTGTTTACCCAGGGCGTGGCATCCCATAACGAATGTCATATATCAGCATAGAGTGGCAGCCTTGGACATACATCCACAACTCCCTTGCGCATGTTGATGAAATAGTTATTTACTTTCATCTTTACGTACAAACAATCACGTTTCGTATAATTATTAATAATTAAAATCAATTTTCAAATTTGATTTGTTAACTTGCATCTTATAATTACCTTAGAATTCATTATGATGTCAGATACATCTGTATAGTTGCTGAATAACTAACAAGTTTCAGTTGTGAACTAGAATCGTTGATAAGATGTTTGTATTTTCTTATAACAACAATTTCGTTGTTAAATTGTAAATCTGTAGCGTAGTGATGATAGTGAGGAAGGGACTTAATAATAGTAAAAAAGAAAAATAAAAGAAGAATAGCAAAGTTTTGTAGATGCAGCGATTAAGCAAACCATGAGATTATATACTCCCGGACACATCTATCGGCCCACCACCCAGTGTTTAAAATTTCGACGGTGTCTAGTTAAAAATAAATGTTAGGTGGAGCAATAAGTTTTAATGCAGTTTTGAAGCAGATTTATTGGTCAACCTTTATGTATGTTTATTTTTTATTTTTTTTGTAATTTCGAATTGCTTTGGCCGGCTGAAATTTTACAACTTGGGTGACAATTTCAGGCAGAGTATCCATATTTTTTGGTCAAAACTGCCTCTAAGTCTAGATTTGCCTTTTTATGAAACCAATAATCGGACACATCAAAAAAAAAAACCAACTTGTGCGAAATAAAAAATGTTTTCTCCATTCCTGGGGCGTTGGAAACAATGAATAGACTCGAATTAACGTTTTTTTTTTGCCATAATCCTTAATTCAAAATTAAAAAAAAAAACATACATAAAGATTAACAATAAAATCAGCCTTAAAACTGCATTAAAACTTATTGCTCCACCTAACATTTATTTTTAGCTAGGCACCGTTAAAACTTTTAAACACCAGGTGGGCCGATAGATGTGTCCGGGAGTGTATATAATCAAAAACAACAATAAATGAATTTTAGAACTTGCGAAAATAGGGAAACCATTTGTTCTGAACAGATATTTTTTTGCAGCTGACAACACTATAAAACACCGTTATTGGTAAGACAATGCGGAGCCGGGTACTGGCACGGCGCCAGGTAGTTTACCGCATCGAATTAAAGAGTTCTCAATTAATTATTATTTCTCAAATGTGTAGTGTCTTTCAATTTTTTCTTCTTAATCACAGTATCGGTCTTATATATATCTTATTTCTTTTGAATCGCTGGGAACACAGCGTTTTATTTACAAACTACATTTGGGTGTTTCATTTAACTAATTAGGTTTGTCCCGATGTAAAGAGGTGTTAAGATAGTATACACTGCACCACATTGCGCTTTTCGCCTAGAGACAATATTAAATATCGTTACCCCAGTAATTTCACTAGCTAACAGCGCCATTCAATCCGGAACAGAGTAATGTTTGCATACTACTGTATGGCGATTAAAATAAGAGCTGTGCTGGTACCTAGACGGTCTCCGGCAACAGAGACCTACCACCAATATACCATAAGTAACCTTGTCATGAATAAATAATTTATTTACCACATAAAGACCCCCCCTCCACCGTTAACGTCCGCGCTTAATGTTTTATGACGTCAATATTTCGCCATCTTTTATTGCTCCGTAATACCATCAGACTGTTTGATGTAACACAAAAACTCATGCTCGTAACACGACCGTATCCACTGAAATAATACAAAATTACAGGCAGTAAAAGTAACCGGCTATACAAATATTTGTTGATACGACATGCTCGGCCATCTTAGTATAATAAAAACATAGATGTGCGCTTAACAAGAAGCGGCATAAGAATTTTAATCTTTCCTTGAACTTATTTTGTTACAAATTAAATATAGAATAGAATAGAAAATACTTTATTGCACACCAAAAAATACAGAAAATTAACAGATCACATTGCTTGTTATATGATAAATGCACATGCGGTCTTATCACTACGAGCGATTTCTTCCAGACAACCTTTGGATGGGAAATATGTAAAGTAATAAGTAAATTTGGTGTGGGTTTTTATTAGGAAATATAATATATACGAATAGATGTAGTAACATATACTTATATACACATACATGTACAAGTAACTTAGTATTACATTTATATTGAAAGATAGAATTTACTGACAAGGTTCTTAAAAGCTTGCAGTGACTGTGCCTGTCTGATTGTTAATGGTAAGGCATTCCATAATCGCCAGCCTTAAGAGAAATTGACAAATATCTACAGCTGCATATTTATAGCTTGTTAATAGATTAACTTTTGCTATTTGAAGGTTTAAGGTTCAAGATTTAATTATTTCTCGAAAGATCACATCACTTGTGAGAAATAAAACATTTTAAAAGTAAAAATTAAACAGACAGGTAGAACGTAAAAAATATTAACAAAACAGCAGAACTCTGCAATCGTTAATAAGTTTAGGTGCTTATATTGCAGCAAGTTTGACTAGAATAAATAAAAAACCGTCCTTTTCAATCTTATCTATACAGCTTATTCAAAAATCAACTTTTTTCTATAACGTACCTGAAAAACATTTTGAGTTCGTTAAACTAAAATTATTATTCGCTGAATATAATAATGAGCTATTTAATCGGGTTCAAACTAAAACTTACAACTATTAAAACTCGTTCAGGTATAAGGAAAGCATTAACCGATGTGCCACGAAATCAGTTAAATTATTTTTGTATATATATAGTAAATGAAACGTTACTTATAATGTAACTAGTTAGAATAATAAACACTGCATTGTATTGTGCTCGTTGTTTTGTGACTCAAGATGTTATATCTCGTAACTCCAGTAATTTTGTTTATTTATTAATGTACACATACACGAAAAGTACATGTAAAGAAACAAAATAAATACAAAATGTATGGAACAAAGGCGGGCTTAACTCTATAAAGAGTTTTCTTCCAGCAAACCCTGACAAAGGAAAACCAGTTATTACAATAAAGTGTGCAGGTGTATAAAACGAATAAAACAAAAATATATATAAAATTATGCAACTAGACACGAATATAACAGTAACAACTCTCTTAAAGATAACTAACGAGGGATAGGCATGGATCATGAGGAAGAGCAATCCAGAGCTTCACTGCTATTAACAACGCTCTTAAAACTGGAACACAAATTTGCAAATTTGTGAATAATTTAAGCGATTCTCATCACCGTGGTCAATATCTACTGTATAGTATTCAAATACAGGATATAGGAGCCGTGATAGCCTAGTGGTTTGAACGCCGGCCTTCCAATGCGAAGGTACCGGGTTCGAATCTGGCCTGCACCAATGAATTTTTCAATTTATGTGCAGTTACCATAAAACACCAACTAATATCACGTGCTTTCACGGTGAAGGAAAACATCGTGAGGAAACCTGCATATCTATGCCATAACCATCAGTGGTCAGACTAGTATGTGAAATAGAGAAGGCAATGGCAAACCACTCCATTATAAATGCCAAGAGAGTCGTCGTGTGTTTCAATAGAACATGATGATCGCGACCCTCAGTCATGAGGAAATACGACTTAGAAGTATTCAAATATTAGTTGACTAAAAGCGTGTCGTTTCCATCCGCTCCGGATTGACGTCGAATTACAAACAGACAGTAAACCGTCGGGCCGTATAAGACGTCGTGAAGCGGCCGTCCCGCATACAGAGGGCTGCATCGCACTCCGTCTGGGAGGGAATAATATTGTTTAATCACTCTCCGGAGGTGGATGAGCGGGCCATTTGGCGGGGCCAGACAATGGATAGTGATGCAGTGCGCTACCCCGCCACGGATATCGTTAGCCAGAAATTAGAATTTATTGTATCAATATCAAGCGCTACTGTCATCGAATTGCGCCCGCTGTTATATATTGCCGTAATAATTGTTAGCGTTGAATTAGAGAACACTGCTGGTAGGTCTGTTGCCGGAGACCGACTAGGTACCACCGCAGTGACTATTTCAACCGGCAATAGTAGTATGCAAACATTACTGTTTTCCAGTTAGAATGGCGCTGTAAGCTAGTGAAATTACTGGGCTAACGAGCTTTAACAATCTGTCTCAAGACGATGAGCGTAATGTGGTACAGTGTATACCATCTTAACTAGCGCCGCGTTGTCATGGGCAAGCGTATCACTTACCATCAGGTGAACGTCTTGCTCGTCTCGTCGCATAGTAGTATATAAAAAACACTGCTGGTAGGTCTCTGTTGCCGGAGACTAACTAAGTACCAACGCAGCTCTTACTTCAACTGGTATTAGTAGTATGCAAACATTATTGTTTTCCAGTTAGAAGGGCGCTGTAAGCTAGTGAAATTACTGGGTTAACGAGATTTAACAATCTGTCTCAAGACGACGAGCGTAATGTGGTGCAGTGTATACCATCTTAACTAGCACATCGTTGTCATTGGCAAGCGTGTCACTTACCATCAGGTGAACGTCTTGCTCGTCTCGTCATTTCGTAGAATAAAAAAATCTTCTTAAGTGTACGGTAACTTGAAATACCTACCTTTTAGAGCAGGTGAGTAAAATAAAATTACAAACGAACTTAACACCTTATGTCTGGCGACAAGCGTAATGCAGTGCAGTGTATACCATCTTAACTAGCTTCACTTTGTTATTGGCGAAAACTTACTATCAGGTGAACGTCTCACTCGTCTAGTCGCCTAGAAGAATAAAAAAAAGACAGAATAGAAGATTGAGCTAAATGTTCCTTCGGTGAGAGCTTTATTCAGCATTGCATCACCACAAGCTGATAACAATGACGATGATGATGATACAGTAAGAATAATTCGCAATGGACGGTATCATGATAAAGATATACTTTAAGAACAATAAAATAACACCACAAATTCAAATGATGTACAGTGACAACGTGGTGATGGTGAAGTGTGTTAGTGGTTTACAATGTAAGAGTAATAGCCATAAAATTCTTAACACCTTTAATAGAAAATATGGAAGTATATAACTAGGAAGATGATAAACTTAAAATGTTGACTTTCTTATTGGAGCTAAGAAGAAAAAAATCGTCGCATTTTAAATATATATTTTATATAATCTTATTTAGTGCTAAACATAAATCACTATTACAAAAAGTAACTCGTCCTTTTTTTACTTTAGTTGCATCTAAGCTGGTTCTCTATAAAATATTCCTTTAGTCACATAGCTAAAATTTTAAAGAGTTAATAATTATAAATTAATATTAGAAGAGTCCAATAATGTAATAGAGTAGCTATTCCTTACTAGATGTTAACGGTATTGTGGGCTCCACTAAAACTTCCGCTATGCATCGTTGTTATGCGATTGCAACTGCAGGCCGCAGCGTACTTATTACTACAGATATGACAGTACGCGACCGCAACACTCCATTGCGGTTGCCTCACTGTCTGCAGAATGTCGACAGTCGCCGTTTGACCATCACATCATACTTGCATTCGAATAATTAACTTTAAGTATAACTGAATAAGACATGTTTTCCTCAAATTAAGCTACATATTGCAGAACCGTTCGGTTATTGGTTTTACTGGTGGTAGGTCTCTGTTGCCGGAGACCGTCTGGATGGGTACCACCGCAGCTCCTATTTCAACCGCCAAATAGTGTGCAAACATTACTGTGTTGTAGTTTGAAGGGCGCTGTAGCTAGTGTAATTACTGAGGTAACGAGACCTAACACCTTATGTCTCAGGCGACGAGCGCAATGTGGTGCAGTGTATACCATCTTAACTAGCACCGTGTTGTCATGGGCAAGTGTATCACTTACCATCAGGTGAACGTCTTGCTCGTGTCGTCGCATAGTATCATAAAAAAATAAAAAGATACCAATTTCAATAATTAATTTGTTTAGGTTATACCATTTGGGAAACCATTATTAATAAACAGTAATCATATCACTAGAAGAATTTATAACAATTGAGATTATACTGCGGAGAAAGGACTGAGAGGAACAGTCAAATAAACGCAGTAAAATCCATAAAAGCCGTGACAGCCTAGTGGTTTAAACGCATGCCTTTCACTCCGAAGGTATCGGGTTCGAATCCGGCCTGCACCAATGAATTTGTCAATTAATGTACAGTTAGTATAACACCAACTAATATCATGTGCTTTGACGGTGAAGGAAAACATCGTGAGGAAACCTACACATCTATGCCATGACCATCAGTGGTCAGACTAGTATGTGAAATGGAGAAGGCAATGGCAACACCACTCCATTATAACTGACAAGCAACTCGTGTTTCATCACATGATGACCACGACCCTCAGTCATGAGGAAATACGACTTAGAAGAAGAAATATGTAATTTTTTGTTGAATTATTATAAGATATATCAAAAATATTTTTTTTATGACAAGCACATATATGTAGAGACATCTTAAAAGAATCCCCATTCTCTGGATTCTTTTACGGCGCGTTTCTTTAATGCTCCGCCATTGTTCCAAGTTGACCCTTTTGTATGCAAGATTTCTTTTGTGTTTTATCAGGAATTGAATGTTTGCATCGTAATATCATATTTCATGCTTCAAACGGGGCACGGCTTTGTGCGATATCATTGTGTGCTCTGTATGCTTTGATGAAATTTTACATCAGTTTATTTAATTCAAACTAATTTCTTCTCTATCCAGATCAGCAAAACTTGTCCTCATTTTTATTTTAAATTTTACGTTTTCGTTCATTACCAAATTATCTAATTCGGAAACGTTTCAGTGTTCAACAGTCTCATTGAAGACAATAATTATACTTCCTCGAGCATCAGTTTTACAAAAAACTGAATAATCTTAAATACTTGGTGGTAGGTCTCTGTTGCCGGAGACCGTCTGGATGGGTACCACCGCAGCTCCTATTTCAACCGCCAAATAGTGTGCAAACATTACTGTGTTGTAGTTTGAAGGGCGCTGTAGCTAGTGTAATTACTGAGGTAACGAGACCTAACACCTTATGTCTCAGGCGACGAGCGCAATGTGGTGCAGTGTATACCATCTTAACTAGCACCGTGTTGTCATGGGCAAGTGTATCACTTACCATCAGGTGAACGTCTTGCTCGTCTCGTCGCTTAGTAGTTTAAAAAAAAAAAGTATATAAGTAAAGAAAGTTTCAGTTTTTTGACAGGATGTTCATCCAGTGGTAAATGACTTTAGATTGCCGATGTTTTTATGCAAAGCGTAATGTTACCCTAGAGTCCTTCTTCCGTTTACATGTCTATGGATACGAAGATCGTCTTCTTTCTTTAACACTAACAAAAGGTTTATGTTTTAAACCATTTAATATTACGCTTAATAAAATGTTCTTTAATATTTCTAGAAATTTCTTTGACTTAGTTGTAAAGATTTGACAATTAACATATTACGGAGTGCTATAGATCTAAAACTAAGATTCTGTATGTCATAGGATCTAGTCTCGTCCGGTCCAATTTTGATACAGATTTTTACTATTTTCAGGGTCTCACAACATGATTACTTTGATTAAAAATGCAAAGAATATGAACTATTCAATAATATATTTTTATTTTAACTTCAATTTAAATTTTACTCACAAAAAGTTATCGAGTATTAATTGTAGTACATTAGGGCGTCCGCGAACATGTCTTCATTCGTACCATCGGTTGTTTCGCCTAGTTTTATTTTCTAGAGAACAGGACAAAAAAAAAGTTGGAAATGAGCTTTTGATGACCGTCCAGTTAATGATTGCGATGGGCGCTTCGTGTTAACAACGTCCATGTGCGAGTAATATGTGATACTTTGTCTTTGTGTGCGGGTAAAGAAACAATTCAAGTTAATTTAATTCGAAATTCCAATCTTGATGGGAACGTTAACAAAAACACTGCAACTTTTTTGTTTTAAACAAAAGAAACGTTTCTTCGATATATAAATAAAAGGAAACCTTTACTTAGGCTTGTTTACGACAGTGGTAGTTTAGAATTACAGCATAATCTGTTTTCTAGTATAAAGCGGCGATAAATTAGATTTCAAAACATGAAGGTAAACATAATCAACGTTATTTTCAATAAAGTTGTTTTCAATATTATATTAACGAAATTTTGCACAGAAATAACATTCTTTAATATTAACAATGTAAACAACTTTACTTTAAACGTTAGAGCTATTTAGATTTTCTCGAAATGTTCTTAGTAAATATTGTTAGCCGAAATGCTTTCATTACTAACATTATTCCTAAAATTCCGAAAACAAATTTTATATTCTTATTAGATGTATTATGATATTATCCGAAGGATATAACAGATTTTTCAGTAGTTCTAGTTTTGTAGTTTTTTATTCTACTTAACGACGAGACGGTCTCCGACAACAGAAACTCTCAAACATTAAATTTGTAATAAATTAGAAATCATCAGCTGTGATTTCGAGGAATCAGGGTTATGAGGGATTTTAAACCACTAAAATCCCATAAATTTTGTCCTTTAGTCTGTTAGGAGAATGTTAAACGCTCCGGGTAGTAATTAAAATAAAACAATGTAAATTTATCAAAGATATATTTTGGAAACGATAAAAATTATAGGCAAATAATATTTTTTTTCGCATGCAATGAATTAAAACACTTCCATGCAAAACAATCACTATACATTGCGTATACTAAACATGAAGAACATAACACGATTACAGAAGTTGGCGCGCCTCGCACTGACAAAAGATAAGAAACAATTTTGAGGTTAGAAAAATAGTATAAGAGCATTCGAGAAAAAAACTTCTTTGTGCTATATAAATGAAATCTTTTTGTATAAAGAAATCTAGGCCGAAAGTTAATAAAACGGCGCGCGATTTTAACAAGTACCAGTCTAAAACTTCAGGTGAAGACAAGAAACAAAAAAAAAACACTTAATTTTACTCTATGGAATTTTATCACAGAAATTATCTCTGTCTAATTTATTGAATCGTTTGAGAAATATAAATTTTCTATCTAACATCCACATTTCGCTTCGATTTAGAAATTCTAATGTTTCATATGTAGACAATAAGTTTTTGTTCTATATTTCATCGTTTGTTTAAAGTCTAAATATTTAACAGGTTCAATTGAATACGTACAATATAAATCATATTTGTTGAGCAAATATTTTACAATAACTATACGTTAATTACATACTGTTTAAATAAATCTATATTTTAATTACACGGAGCCATTGAAAGTATTAAGAAAACTAAAAAAGTATACATTGAAACTATATATTCATAATTGTGAAGAATTATAAATAAATTATACAAAACATATTTCATATCTTTTGGCCATTAAAACGTAACTTTAACTTGGAAAGCGATACTTAAAACAGATGATACGCTACATTGAATCTGTCAACGGTCAAAGATTAAGGTCACTTGAGAACCTATTACAAAACCTGTACATTGTTAACTTAATCTAATCCAATCACTATTTACAATTCAGTCCGCGTTTAAAGTCTATTTAGGAACAATTATATATTACAGAGACACGCATTTCCCACTTAGATAGATCAATGATTAAATAGATCACTTCGAACTATATTTGTAAACCTATCGTTATACGTGTGTTCCTTGGGATGGCTGATGACCAATTCCTGTAAAGAAAAAAACAAAGAATAATTTACTTTCTACAAAACAAAATATTTCAGTTTAACATGTACAAGGATAAAAATTTTAAAAGATTGATGCAGTTGGAGATGTTAAAATCGAAACTTGACAATTAAGTTCACAATTTAAAAAACCTAGCACGTAATTACACGTTACCATCACAGTTAATGACGGTAACAGGAAATATTTAAACAAAAGCACCTGTAAGCAAAGCTTGATTCACGATGAATACATTTATCATTAGATTTGATGGTAACTATTGATCTGTAATTATTAGATACATATTTAAATTATAACAAATCTAAAATTTTGTTATATGATCAAACTTAAACAAAATATGTAGAGTTAATTAGGTAGTAGGTCTCTGTTGCCGGAGACCGTCTGGGTGGGTACCACCGCAGCTCCTATTTCAACCGCCAAATAGTAGTGAGCGAACATTACTGTGTTCCGGTTTGAAGGGCGCTGTAGCTAGTGTAATTACTGGGGTAACGAGACTTAACACCTTATGTCTCCAGGCGACGAGCGCAATGTGGTGCAGTGTGTACCATCTTAACTAGCACCACGTCGTCATGGGCAAGCGTATCACTTACCATCAGGTGAACATCTTGCTCGTCTCGTAGCTAAGTAGTATAAAAAAAAAATAGTAAATAAACATTTAAACCAAATGTATTATTGGTTAGAAATGGCTTTTTTAGTATTTTTGGCGACTTTAGTAATTTACGAATATCTATTTCATAACTATCAGTTTGTTTTAACTGCTTCTGTTGGTTTGGAGTACGGAAGTCGCTGGTTCGATTACGGAATCGTGGTGAAGTTTGGATGGTATACTTGTTTACGAATCTGCTTTACCTACGAACACCAGATCGTAAATCTGTTGGTACATTATTGTCTTCTTACTATACAAGCCGGAAAAACGACGCATGCCTCGTCTTATTATCCGGGTCTCTATTACCTTATAAAGTTAGAATGTGTTAGAATGGTCTAGCGGCTAATTTTCATGCTGGACACAAAGTTCATGAGTTCGAATCTCAGCGAAATTTCCTTTTTTGTTTTATCCACCGTACTAACTTACTTACTAAAGTAACGAGACTTAAAGATTCTCTAGGCTATGTACAGAATTTGGTGCAGTGTGTTCATCCTAACTAGCGGCACGTTGTTATGGACAAACGTATTACATACGATCACAAGAACTGACTCGATGAATAAAATTACTATATTCCAGTTTGTAGCGCGTTTTAAGTAGTGAAATTACTAATCTAACAATAGCCAGATATATTAGAGTAATTTTTTCGTCATGAGTTCAATTCTCAGTGAAATGTTGCTTGTTTTAACACACTCTCATCTACTTCCGCAGTGCTAGCTTTGACCTTTCATATCTCATTAACCAGAAGAGCTATAGACTTCTCATTTCGGATGTCTCGTCTCCTTGTCCTGTACTTCATTTCATCCTGAAAGAGTATCCATGTATCTCTTTCGGTTTAAAGTTACAAGCGTTACGGAGTATTTAAGTCAACTCATCAGTCTCTTTACAGTTTACGGAGACATTTGAGAGTGTGTTTAAATGATAACTCGTTTCACTATCACATAATAAATATATGTACTGTATATAATAGGTCAAAGTCTGTCAACTTTAGCTAGTATCCAATATATAATATATGAATACAATATAAAATTATTAACGCGTCAAAGTTCATTTCTAAGGCGTGTCTAATACTCCGACCGCGCCGATGGGGGTCAAAATTTAAAGCGGCCAAACCTCAGTTTACACGGCGCACTGTCATTATAAACTTCATTAATTGGTTCTATATATTCACAGTGTCCCATATTACACCCTTCAATCATCCCATGAATTATACAAACACACACAACACCGCTTTACCACTGACAATGGATCGCGGCAATTATTAAAACAGTTCTATTCGTGGTAAGTAATTACTTGTGACCCTAAAAGGCCCAGTCGAAGTTCAATCGATACGTCGACGTGTAATTTGTCATTGGAAATACTATCATTAGGTTTTCATTTAATTATATATTTATACTAGGTATATTCTTATACTAGGTATTAGTGAAATGTTCTCCGATTTCTTTCACAAGCAGGTCTCAACTCAAAAGTTATCCGGATTTATTACCTGGATAATTGAAATTAGAAAATTGGTTGTTCAATTTTCAACTTTAGCAATAACTTTGTATTATCTACAGTTTGTATTATTAGTTGTTGTGTCTCCAGTACCAAAAAATAATCTTTGAATCCGTTATGTGAATGTCAGTCATATTTAAAATATTAATACATCTATATATATAACAAAAGTTACATTAACGTCCAGAAGATTTTTCTAAGCATTCATCAATATTATTACTATTTATTTTTACCTACAATTACACTTACAACTTATCTAAACTTCACATGGTTTTAAGTGACAATGAGATCGTTAGTGGTGAAGGGTGCTCTCACTAGAATATCGCTTAAATGTTAACAGCCGACAGATTAACGATACAATATATATAGCCAGGTATGTTCATAAGAAGTTTACTATCAACCAATTTGATTATTAATCGAATAATATTTAAGTTACAAGTATCATACTTAAGTGATAATCAATCCATTGGCAATACAAGTACTAAATGAATCATCATGATATAGTGCCATCTTCAAAGTGAACTTGAGCGGTCAGTTACAGAAAACTATTTCGATAAAAAGTAAGGTGTAGTGTAATTTTGTAAGTTAAACTTAAACCACACTCAAATCGGAGTTTTGTATCGTTAAAAAATTTTGAAAAATCGTAAATCAATTTCTTCGTTTGTCTACATATTAATAATTTAAACGTACAATCAATTAGCTTTTTATACTACTCGTTAACTCAGTAATTTTACTAGCTACAAACCCCTTCAAACCGGAACACAGTAATATTTTCACACTACTATTCAACAGTAGAAATAAGCACTGCGATAGTACTTAGTCTCCGTCGACAGATATTTATCGCAAGTTTTTTTCTTCATCGCTAATTCCAGTAAGACTTTGCTTGTTAAGTAATATAAGTGTTAAAGTAGATGAAAAATTTTTGAGTTTTCTTTAACATGTTATTTTATACTTCAAATATTCAAAAAGGACTTTACGTTTACGTACTTCGATGTTACTACCGATTTATTAATATATACATTGATAGTAAATAAATACGTAAATATGTATATAACAAAATAGTTTACTTGGTTGTTAGTATAAAAAATAACGTTTTAATGTTTTAATACTTATAACTAACTTAACTAATACAGTAAATGTGAAGATATGACAGTGTCGCTGTGTTCCGGGTGTCAGCATATGAGAGAAGGAACATTCTGGAAGAGGTTTTCACTAACTTTGTCACTTGAAATCAAGTGAAGATCTATTGTAGATAAATAAGGGGTTGAAAAATGTACATTTGTATCTATATTTACCTATAATGTGCTGGCAGTTATGTACCTGATGGCATGACGACAGAGCTTCTCACTGCTGAGTAAGGCGGCGGCGCTGGAGTCGCTGCGGGCTTGGCCGTGTGCACTTGGCTGCCGTAGCCTGATAAAAAGAAAAATTAATTAGAACAACTAGACATCAGGTCACAGACATAACCTAAACTATTGCTAGATTTAGAAAGCTATGGGCAAGACACAATGCATGAAGGACCAACAGCAGATATGGCAATAAGGACCTAGTGATCTCGGTCTGTTGAAAGATGGATTGATGGTCAGATGAAAGTCGTGTAAAACTGCTGGACAGGACCGATCTTTAGCATAAGTCTATATCCAGCAGTGGACGTCGTGTCTATTCATGATGATGACTTTTTTTATACTACAATGCGATGCGACGAGCAAGACGTTCACCTGATGGTAAGTGATACGCTTGCCCATGACAACGTGATGCTAGTTAAGATGGTACACACTGCACCACATTGCGCTCGTCGCCTTGAGACAGAAGGTGTTAAGTCTCGTTACCCCAGTAATTACACTAGCTACAGCGCCCTTCAAACCGGAACACAGTAAGGTTTGCACACTACTATTTGTCGGTTGAAATAGGAGCTGCGGTGGTACCCACCCAGACGGTCTCCGGCAACAGAGACCTACCAGTATAAACTAAACAATCTGAACATACATTTAATAGTTATACACTTGTATTATAGCAATGAGGTGGTAGGATATTTACACAACAACATGTATTCTTGTATAAATAAGATGTTAAGTAAAATATGTAGCCGTGGTAGCTCAGTTTGTATAGCAGTCGTATTCGGTATACGTTTCTATAAGCTTTATGTTAAAGAAAACATCTAGACATCTTCCAAGTACATTATGTTATGTCGAATTTCTCTTTACCAGAGAAGGCTTCGGGTCCCATGGGCTGTATATTATTATTGAATAAACAATCATAATTTTTTATATGTAGAGCATAGAAAAGATTACCTAAATTACAAAATATTCTACAAATTGTTTAATTTTAATGAAGCTCAATGGATAAAGAAGTATAACAGTGAAGAGTAAGCTTAGTAACGTACTACAAATATTTAAGTATTCTAGCCTATATCATAATACAAAAAAAATATTTACTATAATAGTTCCAGCGAAATTGAAATCCAATTACTAATACTAACCAGGCACAATAACCAATACTGAAAAGAAATATAGAAGGTAAATACAAATTATAGTTGTATTAAGTAAATGAAAAGTTGCTTGTGTTATTTTTAAGTTATTAACTAACAACAAAGGGAATCTAATTATTTTTTAATTCCCCGTTCTTTTCTATTAACGGAAGCAATTTAACGAGTTCAAAGTAAGTTCTATAAGAATATTTTTTTTTTTTGTTTATAGTTTACTATAAATTTAGCCTCGTGAAAGTTTAAAAAAAATCTTAAGTCTAAAACGTGATGATATAGTATTGAATTCGGTATACGTTTATTATGTCGAAAAATTTATATTTTCATTTGAAATTGTACATGTAAAATATGTTATGGTGTTCTTCTCGAAATGTGTTATGAGTAAACTAAAAAAGAAGGTATTGTAATGATGAAAAACATAGAAATAAATTGATGTGAACTCACCAACGGAACTGTTCCTGAGGTACGGGTTCCCGTACGTGGCCGCGTATCTCAGGTCGATCGCCGCGTGGCCTTTCGTATTCGGCTGGGCGTATATCGGCGTGGGCGGATCTGTGGGAATTGTACACAAATTAGTAAAACGTCCCACTGGCACACAAATGCTAATACAACACACGAACGCTAAAAGTTGTTAATTATACAATACAGATAAAACTACTTTTGTGAAACGCAGCTTTTAAATGTACAATCGAAAAGCACACATTTTTATCTGTAATGACGCTGAAAACGGAAGATGAATGTAAACAACACTTATGATGATGATGAAGGTTTATCTCACAAAACCCTAACATAACACCACCTAAACACAGCAATGAATTTATAAAACACATTGTCAATATAAAGATGTTAACTAACGTCGGTTTGAGATAACCACATTTACCCCTCACGCGCTAAAAGGTTAACAAACGTTAAACGCTGACAAGGGTTAATATTATAACACCCAATCTTTTGTGTCAGTACAAAAATTCACTTATTATCTTTCATTGTAAATTTTAGCAAGGAATTTTATATATAATATTTATCATCATTCGATGATGAATAGTGATTTTAGGTGATGGTGATATACTCGTTCATAACTGGCGCTAGTCAGGATGATAAAATATTAAATATCTTTACCTCAGTAACTTTTGGTAGACAGTAATATCAGCAATAAGATTTAAGAAACCTATTTTTTATAGCTATTATTATAGGAATTGTTATAAATCTGACACTAGTGGTTAATGTCAAGTGAGTGACTTAGAAGAAGTAAGATGTACTTTCCCATGATTGACTTGACGTTGGCGGAATTCTTTTAAGAGAGACCATTAAGCATAAAGAAGAAGAAGAAGATGTACTTACTCTCGGCTCCCATGGGCAGGCCGAGATTGTTGATTGCGTCGGTCTCGTCGGACGGTTTGTTCGTTCGTTGCAATGAGTTACTCTGCGATCCATTGCCCGCCGACAATGGGAGAGTAGACGCTGTGTCGATACTGCGAGTCAATGAACCCTGCAGCGATCTACATCACACACGAGACAGAAAGACCATTGATATGTTGTACTTTAAAAGATAATTGAAAACTGAAAATTAATATCTATATATGAGTAATTCAATCAGATCAAAAGATTAGGATGATCAAATACGATGAGATACAGATGCTTATAATATTGCAAACCTTTCCAAACCCAATCATGAAACAATTTCAGAATAAACTCGGACGGATATATTTACACAAAAACAAACTTGATTCTAAAAATCAAATTTTCAACATACCTATTAGAAGGCACTTCCAACTGTGTTGGTGATTGGACCCTTAAATGTGGCGGGGGCACATATCCCTGTGGGTAATCGTACACATATCCAGCGGGGTTCTAAAATTAATAAAACAGATTACTACATCATTCAATATAAACACTTATTTGTATTCAATTTCATTCAATCTTAATATAATCGGAATAGAAATTTCACAAAGAAAATATCTAAAGGACAGGCCATCTTTTATTCGTAGATCATACATTATCTTTATTTCATTGTGTAGATTCTCATTGGTATTCCTATAAACGAAAGTTGGCAAGCAGCTAAAGTGTTACATCACGAGACGGTTGGTCATTTGTATTTTCTCTAATAAAGAGATAGGAAATTTACCTTAAAATAGGGATCACTGTAGGTAGGGTCGGAGTAATCATTGCTGTAACCATACTGCATGAGCGGGTCATCGTGTCTTAAGTTAGGTAGATTCACTGGTCCAGCTAGTGGTAGTCCTGCAGGATTCTTCGTTTCCGAGCGATCTGAACTCGTGTAGTCCTAGTAAAGGATGATCCAAAATTTAAATCATCTAGTTCTCTAGCCTTTGTATTTGCGAATGTTACTTGATGTTTCTGTATTGTCGTTTGTGTTATACAATGTTGTCTATGCTTTTGTTACATATTGTCTAACAGGTAATTATGGAATAGTAATTTTATAACATCACCAAAACTAATATCTTAGTATCACAAGTTTCTTTTTTAATTTGAGCAAACTAAAATTTATTGAGTTGTGACTCTACGATTCTTAGACAGTAATTACTTAAACTAATAATCAGATCATTATTTCATCGAGTAGTGAGCAGCAATCACAAACTAACAAAAAAGTTTCTGATCTATAGCTACGAAAAAATTTAAAAGTAATTTCCCCCATTTTTTTTTTGATTCATCTTCCTCTGATTTTTTTAGTTTTACTATTTCTGGTATTTATTTTACTTTCCCAATTTCCATTTTATTTATAAACAACTTATTATTACTTGTATTTATTTTTGTGGTATACATTAGACAATATTCTTTTATTTATTTAACAGAAAAATTCTACACTCACCAGTTCATAGCTGCCGTCGCTCTGACCAATCTGTAGTTTCAGATCGCTGATATTCGAACTCCTGTCACTCTCTTTATACATATCGGCGGTGGTGACGGTAACATCCGGTTTCTCATTCATTTGACTCTTCTTCCTTCTTCTTCTGTGGCATAGCACGAGGAGAATAACGAAAGCGGAAAAGATGATAATACCGGAAGAGACTCCAATAAGAATAATGAACAGCGGTAGTGTTTCTAAAAAAGGAAATTAGTTTTAGAGTCTGCATTACTTAAATAACTATTATATATTATCTAAATAATTTCCTTAGAATATATTTATGAGAAGCTCAGTGTTGATGACCACCACTATTACCAATAAGTTCCAAGGACAACAGCTTTTTTGTTGCATATCTCAAGAAGTTGAAGTTAAACTTTAACGGGAACCAAAAACTATTTCCGTTATAAGTTGTTTACTTACTTAAAGGTTTCAAGGCGATGGCCGCATTTGCATTTCCATACTCGTTGGTCACACTACAGTTATACAAGCCGTAATGTTTCGACTGACTTGCGCGAATCACTAAGCTGGACTTGACTACACCATCTGGTAAAGTTTCTTCAAGGGTCGCGTAATCCTATATATAAAACTAAATTAGTAAAATATTCATTAAATTAAAAAAAATCCAAATTATATAGCGACAAGAAAGACATTTATTTAATGGTAAATTATGTCTGCTTATAACGTGGCGCTAGTTAAAATGATATACACTGCACCATATTATGCTCGTCGCCTTGAGATATAGGATATTTAGTCTCGTTACCCCAGTAATTTAATTAGCTATGTTCAAACTAGTACACAGTAAGAGCACTTATCGACGGCAGATATAATAGCTTGCGGTGTTACTTAGACGGTATCCTATAACACAGTCTTACTATCAGTAAATTTAAATATAGCTAAAATCATTTTCTAAGGACGAATGGTAATAAATCAAATAATAAACAGATCAAAAACAGTTCAGCCGCTTTAACCACAAATATACACTGATTTAACGCAACTGAAAACCTACCAAATACATATAACAATATCTGGTTTCTTAATATATGATTTCTTTTTTGTTTAATTTAAATTTATACTGGCATATAACTCACCGGGTCCTGTATGACACTGATCTCCCGGCCCTCGAAGTACCATCTGATGTCATCAGGTTTAGGTACAGAAAATGCGGCGCACTCCACTCTAACTATTTCACCTTCAGTGCCTAACTGAGTTCTGTTTGACAAAATTTTTGGTACACCTAAAAAAAATGTAATTTAAATAAATAAGTTCTAGATAGAAATGAAAAAGGTCTAAAACTTACTAACATTTTGGGTTGTGGCTGGTCACAGAATTAAATCTTGTATTTGATTATTATCATGAACCATTTTTGGAAAGTTGCCACCTTTGATATGCTGCTGGTGATAAGTGACAGGACTGCCCACAACAATAGAGATTGTGATTTTGAGCTAATAGATCCAAATCTGATATAATATATCGATACCCTAGTAATTTGACTACGACGTCCTTCAAATCGGAACACAGTAATTTTTGAACTAGTTTCGCAGCAGTCAGCGGTAACTTAGACCAGCAAATAAGTTGTGTGTTTATAAAAAAATTTACATACTCTTTATGAAAATCGTTGCTTCGCTTTCAATCTCGGGGTAACCGTCCACGGTGGCTTTGCATATGTAACTTCCAGCCGTCTCGTTGGTTACCTGCACTTTCAGGTTTGGAGTTTTCCCTTTAACCTGCTGGAAATATTTCACGTTCACTTAAATTATACTCTGCTCTTTTAAAATTACAAAAGTTATAAAGAACATTTTTAACTGTACCTCTATTTAAATTATTGCAAGTATATGAAATAGGATTTTTTTGTACCGATCCACAGAATCACCGAAATAGGTTTTCTTTGATATCATTATTCCTCGAAACGGGTTATCATGTATACTTAGAAATCTGAGTGTGATAGCTTAGAGAAAATAAGAAACTGGCTTTGAAGATTTAGTGTTTAATAATATTGATGCCTTACAAAATGGGCGACAAACTAAATTTGTGAGCTTCTGTTTTAAACTACCGGTTAATATCAGCATGGTATTCACTTACCCCGATCCTGCCTGGCTCGTGGTATAGCCATCTAATTTCTGGTTCCGGCTGACCGTCTACGTCGCAATTCAATGACACTCGAGCGCCAACTTCCGCTTCAACATTCTTTGGCCGATTTCTGAACGACGGAGGGTCTAGTAGCGAATAAAGTAAAGATATTTATTGGTATGTCCTAATGATTATTTATTAAAAATTTATTTTTTAATTGCTAATTTCAATCTTCGTTATATAATCATCATTGTAGATTATGACCTTATCGAAAAACGGGAACATATTACATTTAACTTTCTCTTCGACTTGTTCTTAAAGGCTATAACAGTCTTCCTTAGTGTTAGGGTAATTCGTTTGTTTTGTAATAAGATCCCAGATTTGATTTTAGTGCCATGTAAATAATGAATTTCTGAAGACAGTAGAATTTTTACGAACCTGCCTTTGTCTAATTATTAGTCTGACACATATGATAAGGGTCATAGAATTGGAGAACATACTTCCTAGATCCACGTTGTCACTTAAGGTCAAAAAATAACATTCGGATGTTGTTTTCCAAATGAACATTGAGTTATTGGACTGACTGAGATTTAAAGAGTTAACCAAAGTGTGAACAGTTTGAAAGCTTACTTACATGTAACTTCTAAGTTTACAGTCCCGTCGCTCTGTCCCACCGCATTACTGACTTCACACTTAACCACAGCTTTATTATGTTTTCGAGTCACGTTAAAAATTATCTGTAATAAATAGACAATCTTATAAACGGGGAACAATTAGATAACAAAAAATACGCACTACATCATATTCTATGTAGTTATGTTTTTAAAAATATAGTTCAGTTGTAAAATTCAAAAAAACTTTTGATTTTCTTATTTGCAGATGAGATTCTTTTTCTGGTTTTAATTTCTAGTCCTCTTTATCTCATCATCCTTTCTCCCCAGTTGGACTTCATTGGTCTTGGTTGTTATTATCACTCTCTCTCTCCTTCTCTCTATAAGTCCTTAGTTCTCGTATACAGTTGTCTGTAGTATCTTTGAACATGTGGATAGAAATTTTTGGGCCTCATCCAAACGGTCTGCTACCATCAATATTACTAGTAACAACAAGCTATTCATTTCAGTCTACATGGAAATGTAATTGAAGAACTAAGCTATCCATCGAAAAACCAGTTAACAGTCGCAATCGATTTATTTTTGGTCTTATTATTATATAGTTAGTTTCAATTTTAATGTTAAATTAGTAATCACCGGTTACACGTATAACCAACAATAACTCCAAATTGCTCTTAACTGTAACAACTGTAAATAGCTAATACAACTACGTCAGCGGCAAACTACCACTCAATATTCAAAGTTGTACAAGTTACAAACTGGAAATTAATAACACACTATTAACTTAAGTCAACTGAAACTTAAACAAAGTCGCTATCGTACTCGTATATTTATTGAACCGGCTACATATAAATAGAAGGCTTTCATGTAACCATTACAAGATTACTTCGTTATTACTTTAGTTTGATAATACATCATGTTGTCTTCGATATTGAGGATTTTTAATGAAAACTATTTTAGCAATATGATTTTCTTAAGCATAAATAATATATTGTAGTATACAAAAATAGTATAATAATAACTATTTATTTACTATTATCTTACATGCAATTTTCTTACAGTTTATATTGTATGCCTTACAATGTAGACATTGTAAGACAAGAGTCCAAACAAGATTGCGTTGTGATTTAAGCCTCTAGGTGCTCCTGCTTGTGTATGTATCACATTTTCGTTATGTAAACTTAAGTATAGATTGTAATATATTTAACTTATGACTCTATAGAAGAAAGTAATAAGTTTAAACTACTTTGATAAATATCTATAAAGAAGTTTCTGTGGGCCACATTTAATATAAAGGTAAGTCAAACAGAACTATTATGTTTTATAAGCTTTTTTTTCAATTACCTGAAGATGAATTGGTCACAAGTATAAAGCGCTGGTAAGTATTTTTAACAGAATGTAAAAGGCTGTGGTAACTAATTCAATGGTTTGTTTTCCTTTTTGGTTATATTAAAAATGTTTCTATGAAACGTCTTGTTAACAACATTACATTTGCATGTAGCGCACACAAAAGGCACGGCTAGGTAGATAAAGAAAATTAAAGAACGGCTCCGTGCAATTTCTTTCAGGCAACATTTTAGAAATGAGGTGCACGCTCCACAAGGGGAACTGCGCCGAGAGCTCGGCACGGCGGAGGAAAACGGCTGAAATAATTTCGTAGATTAAGGAGCACAAAAAGCACCATCTAGTGCCGGGCGGATGCACTAACATAATTGTGGAGGCGCACGGTAAAGTTTGAATTAGCTTTTGCCTTTAAAAAAATCGTATTGAAAATCATATACAACGGCGTGATTATTTTCATAAAACGGAAGGTCTTTTTACTGGGGAATTATTAGGAAAGTTTACTGTGTTCCAGTTCGAAGTGCCCCAATGAAATTATTAAGCTAACGAGAGTTAACATCGTTTGTATATTTTCTGTTCTTTCATTACTGTTTACTTTAACCTTTTTTTGATTTTGACTTTCCTTTAATGATGAAATATTTTGTAATTGAATTATTGGTCCTTGGATAATAAATGGATACTTTTTTATACTAAACTACAGTAAAGATCAAGATAAACTATTTGCTAGTCTCATTTACATTAAAAAAAAGGAAAGGGTTACGTTTATTATATTTTAAAAAGCTTCACTAAAATCTATTCAAACGTTTTGAAGATACGTTTACCTTTCATTACGGTTTTTCAAGGCGTTGCTACTTCAGGCTAAGAATAAGAACTGAGCAATTTAGGTACTGAGTGGTAGTAATTTTTCAAGAAAGGAAGGCATTGCGATTAGTGTTTTAAAAGGAAAATATAGTGAGACTAGCTGACCCGACAGACTTCGTTCTGTCAAAAAAATTGGAATGTGGCAGTTTTTTGTTCTTACCTATTTTATACCCAGCGCAAAAAAATCTGGACTGAACCGTCACCCTGGTGATAGGGCGGTGTGTGGGGTTCAGCTCGGTATATGTTCATCTAATGACTAATATTTAAATATGAGTGGATTCCAGAAGAGTGGCCAAAGTTATAATTATAGTACATAAATTATATTTACTATTATTATTTTTTTAGGAACAAATAACTGTCACATTCGAAATCTTTTTGACAGAATGTAGTCTGTCAGGTCCGCCAGATGGCAACGCGGCTTGTGCTCGACTGATGTATTGACGTGAAAACGAATGCATTTTATGTCGCGCGCCGAAACTAAAACAAAACAAATAATATCGCGAAGCCGACCAAATTGAAAATCGGTATGGTGGATCTTTAGCTCTTACATTTTGTGACTATTTATGTTATTATTTCATTCGTTTTAATTTCGGCACGCGGCGTTAGATCCTCCGACGCGCATACGCACACTGTTTTGATATAATAATTGAATTTCAACTTTGTGCAGCTGCAATAAAGTGCAAATTGACTCTTTAGCGTTACGAACGCACCTACATCGCTTAGCAGTGAAAGCTTGTAATTTAATATGTACTTTTGTTTGTTAGTTTCTGGTTTCTGATTTCTGGTGTCTGGTTTCTGGTTTCTGGTTTCTGGTTTCTGGTTTCTGGTTTCTGGTTTCTGGTTTCTGGTTTCTGGTTTCTGGTTTCTGGTTTCTGGTTTCTGGTTTCTGGTTTCTGGTTTCTGGTTTCTGGTTTCTGGTTTCTGGTTTCTGGTTTCTGGTTTCTGGTTTCTGGTTTCTGGTTTCTGTTTCTGGTTTCTGGTTTCTGGTTCTGGTTTCTGGTTTCTTCTGGTTTCTGGTTCTGGTTTCTGGTTATGGTTTCTGGTTTCTGGTTTCTGGTTTCTGTTTCTGGTTTCTTGTTTCTGGTTTCTGTTTCTGGTTCTGGTTTCTGGTTTCTGGTTTCTTCTGGTTTCTGGTTCTGGTTTCTGGTTTCGGTTTCTGGTTTCTGGTTTCTGGTTTCTTGTTTCTGGTTTCTGGTTTCTGGTTTCTTCTGGTTTCTGGTTTCTTCTGGTTTCTGGTTCTGGTTTCTGGTTTCTGGTTTCTGGTTTCTGGTAACTGGTTTCTGGTAACTGGTTTCTGGTTACTTATTTCTGGTTTTCTGGATTACAGATGTCAGATGTCAGTTTCAGATTTCAGATTTCAGATTTCAGATTTCGATTTCAAATTTCCATTTTCAATTTTCAGTTACACTAAATTATAGTAACGATATTATTACTCCTACAGAGCTGTCCCGCTTTGCCTATCTAAAAATCTAGTCACCTTAATGGAAAAGTGATATTGTTGTTTTTACCATATTCCGGGCACTTTTTCCATATTTTCTCACCTTTTAAACTTTCCCTGGACTTCCACGAATAATTCAAGACCACATTTAGCCAAATCGGTTCAGCCGTTCTCGAGTTTTAGCGAGACTAACGAACAGCAATTTTTTTTTATGTACATAGACAGATAGATTAATAATAAATTAAATTCAATAATATTAGTTATTAATAAATAAATAATAAAGTTGCTTGAGAATATATTTATATGTAGAGGGAGTGACAGAAGGCATAATGTTTGAGAGAAATAGAATTCGTTGTTATCCCCACACCGTGCTGTGTACTGGTGAGAGGTGACACCGGTACACACGTGGAGGGTATAACTTACCAAGTGATAATATTTTTTTTTGGAGTTTACAGCCACGCGGTTTGTTACGTGGCCATGTATAATTGATGAAATTGAGCGAGACAAAAATATTAAAATGACTATTAAAAAGCAGGGGTTGGTAATAGAAAAGTGAAAATTTAGGGTTGTATGTATTTTTTGATGCCACACAATAATAAAATAAAATCGAAAAAAAAATCCCAAAAAATAAATTTTTTTTTTTTGTGTGGGCAACCCTGATCACTTAGGGGTTTGAAAAATAGATAGTAACCGATTCTCAGACCTACTGAATATGCATAAAAAATTTCATAAGAATCGGTAAAGCCGTTTCGGAGGAGTTAGGGAACGAACATTGTGACAAGAGAATTTTATATATTAGATATAAATTGTTTAAAAAACTAATGTGTAACAATTTTTTTTATATAAAAAAACCTGGAAAATGTGTCTAGTGTTCAGGAAGATGTAATGGTAGAAGTTGGATTAGATTTTTGGGAGAGGGCGACGTCTATCTGATGACGATGAGACTAAAGATAGTGATGTTCCACGGAAATACGCCATAGTATCATCCATAACAAAGCGATAATGTTATAACGATAGACTTGAGGCTAACCGATAGGGACGAATCCGGAATCGAAGCTGGAATTTCCGTCAGTTTAGTTACTGTACCACGTATACTTATTTTCACGTAAGTTTAGCCACGGCCGCCGGAATAAATTTGTAACGAGTGCTGCCAGTTTAACTCGCTTTAATTCCGCACAACGCAACACAATAAACGTAAAGTTGGCAATTATTGTAGTGAATTTCGTGCGGAGCGGGGGCCGGCTGGTCCGTAAAGTTGGTTGTACGGCCTCTTGAAAAATTCATGTACACTGCAGCCGCAAGTACATGAGAGATGAGCCGCAGTGGTATTACACTGCGAAACGCTGGCTGTTGCTAAATTGGCATAATGTTTGCCAACAAATTAATAATTGAACCGCGGCCCGAATTTTTTAACAACTTTGTCGGCGATTTCGCAAAAAGTGAATTTTGACGTACTGAAACTCACATAGTAAAAGATTCTTTGTTGAATAATACTGAAGTTTCAGCAGACTGATAGGATTCCTTAAATCGTTGCTTCTGTGAGTGAAAATTCAAACCCATATACATGCTTACGTTTATATTTTTTTTTATACTCCTATTCGATGAGACGAGCAAGACGTTCACCTGATCGTAAGTGATACGCTTGCCCATGACAACGCGGCGCTAGTTAAGATGGTACACACTGCACCACATTGCGCTCGTCGCCTTGAGACATGAGGTATTAAGTCTCGTTACCCCAGTAATTACACTAGCTACAGCGCCTTTCAAACCGGAACACAGTAATGTTCACACATTACTATTTGGCGGTTGAAATAGGAGCTGCAGTGGTACCCATCCAGACGGTCTCCGGCAACAGAGACCTACCACCAGTAAAATTATATGTTTGTATATTTCTTTTACTTATTTTACTATGGGAAAACGATCTATATAGTACGATTTTATATTCCTGCAAACCGATTGTTAAGCATTACGCGAAACTGCACAAGTAATGATGTTTGCATCTTTAAGTAATAAACGCTCCGGTTTTATTTCAACCTATCGCAAAAGGAAATGGACTCTTAGTTTTTCTCTCGTTTATTATTTCCGTAACAGATATAATAGAAGTATCTTAATTCTATTCTACTTGTGGATATTGAATAGACCTTTTCTTTGTATTCGACGATATGAGCGAGACATTCACACGATAGTAAGTGATACACTTGCCCATAACAACTTAGCGCTAGTTAGCAAGATATATACAGCACCATATTAAGTCTTGTTACAGCAGTAATTAAACCGGAACACAGTAATGTTTACACTACCATTTGATAACTAGATGGTCTCCTTCAATAAACACCTGCTAATACAGCCTGATGACCTCCATTGCTACATTATTGAGATTAAGACGATTTACTATCCAATAGGTTATTATGTCACGTGCTTTGACGGTGAAGGAAAACATCGTGAGGAAACCTGCACATCTATGTCATGACCATCACAGACTAGTATGTGAAATGGAGAAGGCAATGGCAAACCACTCCATTATAACTGCCAAGAGAGTCGTCGTGTGTTTCAATAAAAACATGATGACCACGACCCTCAGTCATGAGGAAATACGACTTAGAAGGTTATTATTACTTTGTACGAAATTGAGGTCAAATTTTAGCTGGTATATAGAAAAATTATAAGACAGACACTCTTAACGTTATGCATGTCTACCTGTCAGCTCGCACTGTACAGACGAGAGGGTTGTCAAATTAAATATCTACCCGCATAAAACATTCACCCGGCATCTGCGTACGGTATACATTATTCTTATGGCCCCGTACAAAGCACCTCCGCAGTAAATATATTCATGAGAAATTACTGCGTGAGCCGACGCTCGTCTTCCAAATATTAAGTTCAGGGTGGGTTGCTTTATTCAATTATGTGTTACTTCGCGGATTCCTACGCGAAATATACATACGATTCTTCTGCTGTATCCCGTCTACGTTTTACCGGACATTTAAAAAATACATTACACCTTTATTTAATTACTTATTACTCCGAAATTTTGATTGACTGTGCTGAGAGATGAACCGACGTCATAATCATGACAAAGTTCCTAGAGCTTTCCAATTATTGCTTACAGTCCGATATCTGCATAACGAGCTTGATCTAGACGTCTGTAGTGGTATGATTGGAGTTTGGCTTGATTTTATTAATAATGGTATCCAAATACAGTTATAACCACCTATCTACTCTATTGAAATTAGGATATTTAATTTGAACAGTCTCTGAAATTATTTTGTTGGTTGGAATCTTATTTCTTTTTCCTTAATTAATACAGTAATATAGTATACAGAGGTTCTTTATCTTAATTCCAAGGCTAAGTGGGAGTTTGGATAGTACCGTGTTTTTTTCTAACTCTGGTTAACTACCTATCTCATATTGAATATCTCCTTCCATATAAGTTTGGCTATCATCCAGCTGTTGATATACAAGCCTTTATATATTAGTACTATCAGTTTAATAAATACAAATATAATAACAATTATATTTACCATTTCGTCCGCGTAGTCTCCTATAACTGGATTGTTGTTGATGTACCATCTATAGACTTTGGCAGCGGGATTAGCGTCAACTGTGCAGCCTACCCTCGCGTCGCTTCCTTCAGGTATCCTCCCTTTTACGGTTTCAGAGTTGATCTTTACTTGGACCTTTGGCACGTACTTCACCTGCAAAAGGATTCTTATTAAAGAGAAGTCATTTGAAGAATTAATATTACAGTTCGTAAATATTGTTCGTTGCGGAGCAGTCGTTGTTCCAATTGGAAGAATGATTGGGTAACTTAAATCTTATTTCTGTAGTTTTTAGCAAACGTTAATAGTTCAAGTAACAAGAAGAGTCAAACAGCATTTATAAGTTCAAATTATAATACTTATCGATATTTTTATAAAGTAATCAAACGGTATGTCTTTCTATGACTTTGTACGGCCATCTTAATTTTCTTCTACTGTAAAAACTCGGAGAATCGTCTCAGAAAGAAAGGTTATTTAACCACCACCCTGAACAAGTTACATTCGTCGAACATCTACGAAAGCTGTTAATCTTGGAACCTATTTCTTCGTGATGTATTTCAATGAAAGTTCAAGCTCATTGATCGAAACAGAGTAGTACAACTCTTAGTTCGATCTCACTTGCAATCGCTACCACCACTTCCCATCTAATTTCCAGCATTTAAAAATTATTTTTTCAAGAACAAAAGCAAGATTCTTCTAGAATCTTTAATGAAATATATAATTTTAAAACAGACATAGAATAAGACAGATGTGAATGAAAATCAAGTGAAACTTACCTCGATGTGGACAGTGGCCATTCTGTAAGCCCGGTCGGCGGTGTTCTGCGCTTGGCAGGTGATCGTCTGATTGTGGTGGCCCTTATTAGGTACCAACCGCAGCACAGATCTATATAACAGTACACAATGATTTAACGTCTCCCATTGTAATCACCTGTCAGTAACTGATAACCGCTAGTTGAATGAATATGGCTTATTATTGATGTACATCGAGATGTACTTTACTTAATCCTGAAGTAATGAAATGTTTTAAATAGTAAATGTATTGTTTTATTCGACGAAACAAGCGAGACATTCATCTGATGGTAAGTGATACTATAGTGCTAGTATGGATTATAAACTTCATCATTATGCTCATTATTTTAGGACTTAAGATGTTAAGTCTCTGATGCTCATATTTCATCCGACAAGCAGTAGTGTGTAAATATCACTGTGTTTAAGTTTGATGGGTAAGCTAGTGAAATTACTAGGGTAACGAGACTAAACATCGTTATCAATGCGACGAGCGCAGTGTGGTGCAGTGTATACCATCTTAACTACCACCGCGTTGTTATTGGCAAGCGTATCACTTACTCGTACCATCAGATGACCGTCTTGCTCGTCTCATCTTTTCGTAATATAGAAAAAGTCTCGTTACGCCAGTAATTTCCTCAGTAATGCATAAACGGGATCTATAAAACTTGTCTACTATGTTCATGTTATTTTTATACAAAATATGTTTGTACAATATTCGGCAATGTTCGAGCTAAGTTAAGCTGACATCATAATGGCATGAACGAGCACAATCAAACAACACTGAAAAACAGTTTTATGGGTCCATGTTAAAGCTTAGTCAGTTCTTTTATAACATTTTATGGATATTAATTTGTATAATAAAAGATACGTAGATTTTGAAACAGTAAGCATTCCTACTTTAAACAGCTTAACGGCTAAATCATTTTTATTTTCTGTTTAAAGAAGATGACTATATAAATTTCGTTATTAATCATTTTATAAAGCAAAAAGACGGTGACGAGTGTTAGGACTGTGTCTATGAAACCTCAACAAAATCTAAATATTCATTCAACGCAGTAATATCAAAACATTACTGCTAGCAGAAACAATCTCGGGTAATGTAAAATAGACTTGTCGCTATAACATCATCATCAGCCGGATATTGTCCACCGCTGGGCATATGCCTTCCTCAAAGACAACTAAAACAGATATATCATAATAAAAAAAAAAATGTAAATATGTATTTTAAAATCGCGGCTTTTTAGTTATTATATCAGTATACTATACTGTTCGTTAGTCAATATTGTGTTTTTTCAAACAATAATTAAATTGACTTAATCATAGCTTAAATATAGTTTGTTCACTCCTAGCTCTCAGATAACGGAATGGTTCATGATTTTCTTTAACGTCAACAGAATATAAAATCTTCGGATAAAATACGAAAGTCTTTATTAAAATGTCTTCAAGAATCTGTGCTTAGACTAAAAAAAAAACTCCATTACTTATTTACTCTTTATATTCGTTGCGCTTTTGTCGAACACAATTTCTTAGGAGATACTTAGGGGGAATGGGATTGAAAGTTTACGTTTTAAGCTAGATATTTTTTCTTTGTTATATTTCAAGTTTGTTTAGATAAGATGTTTATTTTTTATATTCAGTATCAAAATGTTGAAGAGATGTAATCTTTCTTAAGCCATAATGGCTTATATGAAATTAAATTATTTTGCGTAGATTTTAAAAGCCTTTTTTAAATATTGTGCTAACAACGTAACGACTTATAATGATCATATTATACTTTGAGCAATAATTTTAATATATTTCTTATATCGTAAATGTCTTAGTGGCGAAAAGACTAATATATCAATAAAGTTTCTAGTTTGATCTCGGTGCAACATGAAAGTTAAAATGATACTAACTTATTTCTATCCTCTGTCTTATTAACCAAAGGACTGTTACAATTTAATATTTAAAAAATCTCAAATAAATTACCTCGTTTTAAACCTCAGTTCGTCCGGCAACAGTTCCACTTTGTTCTCGACGTTTTTCTTTATCACAACTTGATTCCCGTCCACCCAAGTTATCTACGAAAAGTCATTAGCATTTCAATATGGTATACTTATATTTTAAGTATTAACATAACATATATGTTTTTGCGAAATGATAATAATTAACTTTCATAATGAAATAGCTGAATATTGGATAAGCTAATTTTAGTATAGGACCTAATTACACACAGCGTTTACTAATTCTGCACGGATTCGTTATTTATCTTACTGGGAGAGAGTTAAAGGCATGTTTCTATCATCCATGCTAAGTAAGGATTGAAGTAAGTCATATATAATCGAATAAGTTGATTTATAACTTAGTTTTAAACTCGGTTTTTCTTTCGCAAGAAGTCAAAACTAAGTAAGAGTCAAACTCCTTCCTTTTTGTACCATATCCCTTCACAATAACTATTTCTTCTTCTAAGTCATATTTCCTCGTGACTGAGGGTCGTGGTTATCATGTGTGATGAAACACACGACGACTTACTTGTCAGTTATAATGGAGTGGTGTTGCCATTGCCTTCTCCATATCACATACTAGTGAGAGCACGGATGGTCAAGACATAGAAATGTAAGTCAGCTCACCATGTTTTACTTCACCGTCGAAGCACGTGATATTAGTTGGTGTTATACTAACTACGCATAAATTGAAAAATTCATTGGTACTCTACTGATCTACATATCAACGTTTAAAGTATTGCAAGCTAGGGGAGAGAAATGCAATACGATAAGTTTCACCAGAAGCGGATTTAAAAGCGCATCGAATGGTAATCTCACCTCTGCGGCCGGCTTTCCACCTTCGGAAACGCATTCGATATCCACAGGTTGGTCCTCGGTGGCGTCGATAAAGGCCCCCTGCACGATCCGAGGGGGCTCCGGGGCGATCAGCACCGTGAGCTGGGCGTAACGCGATCGAATTGCGGGCTCGCCTGGAATACGGAGCTGATTGGATGCATCCGACGGATTACAGAGTTTACAAACGCAAATGTTTGCTCGACGGTTTTAAATTTTTTTAACTGGTAAGTCTCTAGTGGAGACCGTCTACCAACGCAGCTGTTATTTCAGCCACCTAATTTTAGTGTGCAAACATTACTGTGTTCCGGTTTGAAGGGTAAGCTAGTGAAATTACTGGGGTAATGAGATTTTAACAACTTATGTCTCAAGACGACGAGCGCAATCACCATCAGGTCTACGTCTCGCTCGTCTCGACACTTCATCGAATAAAAAAATATAACATTTCTGTTCTGTATAAATCTAGCTTTTTCGAATACTTAAACTAGATGCTAGATTTAAACCTATAGTCCATACGAAGAGTTCTGAAAATTTATTATAATATTAACGCATAGTACTGTCACCTGGCAACGAGCGCAATATGGTGCAGTGTACTATCTTAACTAGCACCTCGTTGTTATGGGCAAGCGTATCACTTACCATCAGGTGAATGTCTTATTCGTCTTGACGGCGAATCAAATAAAAAATCTTTTATTTGTCACTTATCAAAATTGCTATTTGAAAGAGCGAGAGGTTTTTGGTAAATAATGTAAACTATTTGATGGTCACCTTCCGCGATTGTAATAAGTTTCAAGCAACTCACCGTTGAGTCCCGAACTGACTTGGCACTGATATCTGCCGTCGTCTTCCAGGGTCAGGTCCCTGACGTCCAGCGAGTAATCACCTGGCAACAAACAAGTATATTAATAACGTTTTGAGACTAATTATTTGATTTCATTCTTCATTAATATATCTTCTCTATCTATATCTATATCTTCTCTTCTATGTATATATGTTTATAGCACCTGTCTTGATGCGGTTTATGCACCCATACTCAATGTACGCAGTGTTTGTCTGTAATTGAGAGTACATGTCGCTTATTACCTAAGTTAAGAAATGTATACAATATAACTGATACATGTATTTTTGTAGACAGACCAAATAAATAAATAAATTAATCTTTGAAACCAGTAATTCATTATCAGATGTTATATATCATTTATGGTCATTGTGTGGTGAAGTGTATCCTTTACTTACTTAACACTCATAAAGAATTACAAATGATATGGAGTGGATGAGATTAATTCAAATAATATTAACAGCTTTCATGGATTTCCCACAATTGGGACTGGGACTCCTCTTCTCTAATAACAAAAGAGTAAAGGTCAAACCCATATGTCATATGTCCGAGAAAGCTGTTGTCTTTACATACAGGTTTACTCGTTACGATTTATTTCTCTAGAAGCTCAAGCTTATGTAGGAATCGAACCCGTGACTCTCTGACACGGCGCTTACAAACTAAGCTATCACTGCTTCTAGGTAATAATAATGCACTTTTACTTCTTTAAATAAACTCGACTTTTTCTTTTATCTTTACAGTTTTTATACTCGTCAAAAAAAGAGGAACATAGGCAGATGTAGCAGCCCAGATCTACGCTATCACTTCTAAATGCGTGACTAAGTCACTAACTTTTTGTATAAGTACCTTATAATGTGTGATAAGTTTTTTTTTATCTTAAAAAAGAAACTAACTGCTAAGATTTACATGATTTAACTATTTTTGAAATGTTCTATCAATATTAGTTAGTCTTAATATTAGAATTGCCGAAATATGCATATTCTTTACTAAGTTTCAAGTTGTATATATATAACAGGAGATTAAGCACCACTAAGTAGTATTTAAAAATATTTCCATTCTAGTTTGTAGTTAAGCCAGTTAAATTAATAAACAGATAAAGTTGACCTAACTCATAACTTAAGACCTTAAGTCCAGAGCTTTTTCATTATTACTACAATTAAGATTCTTAAAGCGATCAAATTATTTATTACCAATGATGCAGTACGTGAGCCGACTAGTTATAGCAAAAGTTCTTACTTCGGGATGTTATTACTTCGGGAATTCACAAAATTACCCATTACAATGATTTGTTAAGGAAACAGGGGGAAACATTAATATACGCCGAATGCGATAACGGAAAAAATATTAGTTGTAATCCCAATCTACCCTGATATATGTGGAGATATTAAAACTGGTGACCAATGCTGAATACCGGCGACTTCTTTGTTCTTCCAAATAATAAACAAATAAGATGAAATTACTACGGTAACAAGACATAATCATTATGTTTTAAAGCAACAAGCAACGGATATTAACCTAAATTTAAATTTACTTTAAAAAAATCATTTAAAGTACTTGTGAATTTTAACTTTATTATTATACGGTTAAATAATACAGTTACTAGTAATGCGATTATATTTCAATCGCCCCCAAAGCGGTAATCTAATTTGCTGGTAATTAAAGTCGGTTTCGTAGATGAAGTATTTTATTAGAGCTTTTCGCAATAGACGGGTCGTTGATCCGGATGGTTCTGAATGATTGTTTTGTAGCGTCGGCATTCCTGAATGTGGTTTCAAGGTTGAATTTCAATTTATTTCAAGCTACATCTACATAAACTGAACACCCACTATTCAATTCAAAAGTATTTTACTGGTTAACAAGAGTTATTACTGGTGGCAGGTCTTTCTTGCCGGAGACTGTCTAGATACTGAGGACTAGGGAGGACTATAGGGAGTGGACTGGTATCACCAACGTGGAGCAACAGTTCCGTGTGGCTCAAAATAGGCAGAAATTCGCAGAACTGACGGATAACCTCCAGTAATGGAGAGGCACTTTAAGAAGAAGAAGACGTCTAGATACTACTGCAGCTCATATTCCAGCCGTCAAACATTACTGTGTTCCAGTTTGGAGGGAGGTACAAGCTAGTGAAATTACTGAGGTATCGAGACTTAACAACTTATGTATCAATGCGACGAGCGCAATGTGGTGTAGCGTATACCATCTTAACTAATGGTATATTACCATCAGATGAAACAAAAAAAGTTTAAACGATTGATATATAAGAGATAAATTATTCTGTTCATTCTGTTCATCATTCTTGCTTTTTCCAGTAGTTTTCATATTTCTTTTGTAGCAGGTATAGTAACATGAAATTTTCTATGTAGAGTATTAAGATGTATGTCAGTACGATGCCAACTAAGCTGGTTACCGTTAGCAGGTGGTAACCACAATGTGCCCCCCAAAAATAAAACACGTATTCACTCTCGCCTAATTCTTTCATTACTCTACGCAGCGCGGTTGTGCCAAATAGCGTTTTTTTTTTTATAACATACAAAATAGTGCCAGATAAAATAGTGTTTATTTACAATCGGCTCACGGCCAAGCTTAGCGATTTCAAACGTTATTTGTGAGTGCTAATAGTAATTTATAACGCAGTTCATTCAACTCGTTATGATTTTCCTAACCTATTAATATTTGACTAAAAATCTATATTAAGTTATAACGAGCAAATATGTAGCACCTAATAACTATGTCTAGACATTAGTTTAAATGTTACTGTGTTCCGGTTTGAAGGATGATGGAAATCTGTTTAGTATTCTGAATTATCTACAATTTCCAGCCCAATCGAGTGGTGAACGTCTTGCTCGTCTCGTCGCAAAGTAGTATAAAAAAAAACTTACAGCTAGTGAAATTACTGAGGTAACGAAATTTAACATCTTATGTCTTAAAGCGACGAGATCAATGTGATGTTGTGTATATCATCTTACCACAACACCGAGTTATTCAAAATACTACCCATCTCCTTACTTTGTCATCAACGACTATATTATAGCAGAAGAGAGTAATAATACCTAACCATCTTGTATCAACTACACTAATGTGGAACCGAAAACGGAAAAAGTAACTTAGTATGAAAAAGAAAAGGTTTAGCAGCTGCGTCATGGAGGCTGTTATATGATTCATCATCTAACATCTTCTAAGGACTTCTAAGAAACGCCACCTAGCTCAATCTTCGACTATGTGAAGATATAATTATTTCTTATATTTCCGCCAATGTTACACATTTATTAAAACTTAATTTTACGGATTTTTTATGATGTTTTTTATGATAATTAAAAAGTTATAGGTACCACGTGATAGCTGTGACGTTTGGACGTCTGTCATCTCAGTCCTCCTGTGACCATGACTGCTGCAAAGCGGTCGAAACGACGGGAATAAACAAATTAAATAATAAGGGCGATAAAAACCGTAAAATTGAGTTTTAATAAATATGTGAAGATATAATTATTTCTTATATTTCCGCCAATGTTACACATTTATTAAAACTTAATTTTACGGATTTTTATGATGTTTTTTATGATAATTAAAAAGTTATAGGTACCACGTGATAGCTGTGACGTTTGGACGTCTGTCATCTCAGTCCTCCTGTGACCATGACTGCTGCAAAGCGGTCGAAACGACGGGAATAAACAAATTAAATAATAAGGGCGATAAAAACCGTAAAATTGAGTTTTAATAAATATGTGAAGATATAATTATTTCTTATATTTCCGCCAATGTTACACATTTATTAAAACTTAATTTTACGGATTTTTATGATGTTTTTTATGATAATTAAAAAGTTATAGGTACCACGTGATAGCTGTGACGTTTGGACGTCTGTCATCTCAGTCCTCCTGTGACCATGACTGCTGCAAAGCGGTCGAAACGACGGGAATAAACAAATTAAATAATAAGGGCGATAAAAACCGTAAAATTGAGTTTTAATAAATATGTGAAGATATAATTATTTCTTATATTTCCGCCAATGTTACACATTTATTAAAACTTAATTTTACGGATTTTTTATGATGTTTTTTATGATAATTAAAAAGTTATAGGTACCACGTGATAGCTGTGACGTTTGGACGTCTGTCATCTCAGTCCTCCTGTGACCATGACTGCTGCAAAGCGGTCGAAACGACGGGAATAAACAAATTAAATAATAAGGGCGATAAAAACCGTAAAATTGAGTTTTAATAAATATGTGAAGATATGATTATGATTTATTAATTTCATTTCAAGCTATCACTTTAGCAAAAAAAAGGCTGTACTTTTCAGCTTATTTAATACGTTAAAGAGGTTTCTCAAATTTTTGTATAGCTCTGGGTTTTTATGCTTTTGGTGTGTAAAGACTGCTCAATATCAGACGGATGACATATTTATCAACACTATCGTATAAAAAAGACGAATTAAATAAGTTACCTTCTTCGTCGCTCCCAATCATGGAGTACCTCTCGTAACCGCTTAGATTCCGATGCGTTCCCAATCCGAAGTCGTCTTTCGTCCACTGCAGTGTTCCAACTTTGTTCTCCACCCGGCACGGGAGGGTCACTCTCGATCCTACTATTGCACTCTGTTAAAAAAATAACTTAATTTAGTAACTTAACGTGTAGAAACTAGAACAGACTCTTGACGGAAAAGTAAGACTTGTAACTAAAAATAGGTTTTTGATACTGGACACCCTTTTTTTTAATTCGCGGTCATCCTCTCAAAGTTTTCTATTTGAAGTAAACAAAGTTAATAACAATAGCATCAGCTAATTTTTAAATCAATCCTAAAAGTTAGAGAGATACAGCTCGTCTAAACTATGTAAGTATGAATTAATATTAACCTAACATCTTCTGTTCGTGGTTGCACTGTTTATACAAATTTGCTTTTCTTTTATTCATGAAGTTATAACTTGAATATTATTGTAACTTAATAATCGTAAACTAAACAGCAACGGGCGATAAAACAAAAATATTTAGGCATTTGTAAAATTTGAATAAGTTCATTAATGTATTCATTTTCTATATCATCAGCATGATACAACCGGAACGTTAGCTACACCTATGGAAATCAACTAATTTATTATTCAAATTAAAACACGACCTCCCACAAGCTACAGGCGGAGGTCTGACGAAATAATAAACCGAAATAGAACCTCTATTTTCTTTTATAACAAAAAAGATCTAAAACAATTACATTTTCTGAAAATTAAAGTGGTAATGTTAGTAGTAAAAAGGATTTCTATATCTCATCTATAAATAATATGTTAAACTATTTATCTGTAATACCAATAGGAATTGATAGCAGCAAATATTTGGTTCCAGGTTCGAATATACCATTAAACTATTCCCACAAACGGAAAGTATAATTTTAGTGATTGAAGAAAACGTTTAAATTACTTTCATTAATAAATAAAAAATGTATGTCTCTTCATTTTGCACAATAGAAATAGACAAAAGTTTTTCACTTATCAGTTAAGTGATTTACACAATATAACTTAACCTAATAAAAAGTAAAGATCTCTTATCCTTCGTTGAGATGGAGATCCAAAAAAATATAGTTAAATAACTACGTTAAGGATTACTGAGAAATAGTTAAGTGTAGTCTTTTAAGTGGTCATCTCAAAGCTGCAAAAGCGTTAAGTATTTCACATTCATTGCACATCTGTGTAAGGACCAACAAGGGTATGATTTCTAAAAATAAAGGTCCTGCTCTTGTCTGACTTTACTTAAAAAAACTGCTAATTTATAGCGAAAGTTATTGATGAACTTTAGAGTACTTTTATATATACTAAGTTAGCAATACATCGTTTTGTTGTTTAATGTGGACAAACTTAACTAATTCGCTTTATACGCGAAGAGACTCTCTTCTTTTCTTTAAACTGAAAAACATTTGCCTTATACTTTTTTCTTGTTAAATACAATTCAGAATGTAAACATAGTTATAGATATTCATAAATTTCATATATATTTAAACTTAATTCTAACATTAATGTAATAAAATGTATTGAAACCTTAGTTAAATATTTAAGTACATAAAGTAAACACACAAGCTGTGAATATAATAAATATTAGAAATATATTACAGTAAGTTGTTATGTTTGTATATGTTTACAGTTTGATTTTGAAGAGCGTCTGGTCTTTATAACAAAACTTAGAGACGCTGTATGTCCCAACTTGGACCTCAACCCGAAGTAGTGCCTTTATAATGCGACCAGCAAGGCCGTTAACTTTTATTTACCACATGTAAATCAGAAGCGATGGTCTAAATTATTCACGAACGTGTATATCAAGATTTCGCTAATCTCACTCGTGAATATTCATAAGACAATTTCTGTGGTATGTTTGACATTAGACTCGTTTATATATGTAGTAAAGCGTGGGACTGATTGTATTCGGCATTTCTTTTGTCATATATAACTTAGCAACAAGATAAGCATAGCATAGCAGCATGATAAGTATTTTAATAGGTGGAAATCTGGCACAACTTAGAATTCCACTTAGAAGCAGGATATCTATGAAAGGTTACTTTTAACACCAAAATAAATAAGTTGCACTCTGTAATAAGCTGTAGCTTGACACCTTAAGTAATGCTGACTTAGAATATCTCCTAATATAAAGATCTTAATTTGAATTATTATCTAATGTAAAATATAATAATTGTATATATAAACTTTATAATAATAAAAAGATGTAAAAAGTAATGAGATTTTTCTGTACGAAAAACTGCTGTATGTTTTCTTTAGCAGGAAGCTACCGTTTAGCATTTCATATCCGGTTATGGAGTTGGTATGATAATGAGATTTATATTCAGTGCGTTTTAGAATACATCACCTTCCAATATTTCAAAATACCAATTCGTTGTAACTTAACAGTAAGGTTTCTTGTAAACAAAGTTAACCGTAGACTTTATATCTATAGATATCTTGTTGTCTCTGCGGTGCAGTGGCTAACTGCTTGCCTTATAAGAAGGTTACTAGATCGATTCCGGTGATACATCGACCTTGGTTGATGGTTTAATGAACCCAGTTATTAACATAACATCGTGCTTATTGTCACTTAACACTACGTGAAATTGAGATCAATTGTTAGTATGATGCAAATTAAAACAAGCCGGAAAGACGACGCATGTGTCGTTTTATTATCCGGGTCTCTATTAGCTTATATGATTAGAATGCGCCGGGATGGTCTAGCGGTTAAACTCATGCTTTGGACACAAAGGTCATGAGTCCGATTCTCTGCGAAATTTGCGTTTTTTTTGTTTTTCCCGTTTTCTACATTGCTAACTTTGAACTTTTACATCTCCTTAACCGGATTAGCTATGGAGTTTTTATTTCAGATTTCTCATCTCCTTACCCTGTACTTCATTTTATTCTGACAGATTATCCAAGTAGCTCTACCGGTTTAAAAGTTAAAAGGGTAACGGTGTATTTAAGTCAATGCATCAGTCTCTTTTACGATTACGCAATTAGGTGATAGAAACTAAAAAGGATAAAGATCTATATCTAAGCCTGGGAATGTAAACATAGCTTACGTCTTTATCAATATTTACGCAAAGAATTAGCGATGTACGTATGTAAGAGCGTGTTGATATGTTTTCTTGCTCACTGAACAAGTTCACAGAGACTGTACATAATATCTTCAGTTTTTAATAACCTTCTTTTGTGTTTAGTTGTACTATTTAATTTTGTAACTTTAAGAATATGAAATGTTATTATATAATTTATTTAATGCCTTCATGTAACGTAACTTATTTTGTTTTAAAAAAAAAGTCTGTTTACTTTCTCTACCGCATTAGGATAAGCCTGTAATGGTAGTAGAGCCGTGATAGCCTCGTGGTTTGAACGCCGGCCTTCCAATGCGAAGGTACCGGGTTCAATTCCGGCCTGCACCAATGAATTTTTCAATTTATGTGCAGTTAGTATAACACCAACTAATATCACGTGCTTTGACGGTGAAGGAAAACATCGAGAGGAAACCTGCATATCTATGTACCATTAGTGGTCAGGCTAGTATGTGAAATGGAGAAGGCAATGGCAAACCACTCCATTATAACTGCCAAGATAGTCGTCGTGTGTTTTAATAAAAACATGATGACCACGACCCTCAGTCATGACGACTTAGAAGAAGACCATCTCAGAATACTTAACACCAAGTTTGATTGTAGTCAAAATACAAACCTGGTCCTGTGGCTCCATGGCGAATCTCTGTTCCTGGTAACCATGGCAACAGACGAAAAGGGCGCCGAGCGACAGCAACCAAATCCCGACATCCGGCCGCCGAGGCCACCTCTGCTTCCGGCGCGCACCACCCGCAGCTAAAACGTCCGTTCTATTCTCGTACACGGGCTCATCCCTGCGCGCGCGCTGCGTAAACGGCGTACCATTCTGTATTCGTTTGAACTTCGCCGCCATGTCGGCTTATATCTTTGTCTCATGTTGATGTGAACGACTATTGTTTCGTATCATTTGTATTCGATTGCTTTTATAACATTATCTGTAACAAAAAAAAAATATTATCAATTTAATGCAACTAACTTCGGAGACACTTTAACTGGTGCCAGATCTCTGTAGACCATCAAAATCCATCCCAATTTCTGGGTCCGTTTAAAACCACCAACCAAACACCAGGTGGTAGGTCTCTGTTGCCGAAGACCGTCTGGATGGGTACCACCGCAGCTCCTATTGCAACCGCCAAATAGTAGTGTGCAAACATTACTGTGTTCCGGTTTGAAGCGCGCTGTAGCTAGTGTAATTACTGGGGTAACGAGACAACACCTTATGTCTCAAGGCGCCGAGCGCAATGTGGTGCAGTGTGTACCATCTTAACTAGCACCACGTTGTCATGGGCAAGCGTATCACTTACCATCAGGTGAACGTCTTGCTCGTCTCGTCGCATATTAGCATAAAAAAAATGTTCTTTAGCTCGTGAAATTACTGGGGTAACGAGACATAGTTTTATCTTAAAGTAATGAGCAAAATAACGATGGACTATTTTTATTCAAACTAACACCTCATTGTATAATAACTCACCATCATAATACCATTTACAATAGCAGATAAAACAGAATACAAATTTCATTCATTGGAATAGTAATTTATTAAGTGAACAATCGAAATCAAGTTAAAAAAGTACAGTTAAGTAAAGAATATTTTAATAATAATTTCGTAACTTTGAAATGATTTAATCTAAGCAAAAACCTCACACACTATATTCAATTGCTGTTGGGTAAAATGATAATAAATAATAATCAATCGTCTAAATCCCACTGCTGGGATTGAGAGCTTCATCACACAAGGAAAGATTTATGATCATTTATCGCAGATCAAATGTCGAATGAAAAACTTTACTAATGTCCAATATCATTTCAGCTAATAAAATATTATTACTGTTATGTAAATATATTGATAAACGCTAAGTTATGATTTAAATGTCCTTATATGTATATAAATAATCAAAGGATCTATATTTCTTAAGTTTCCGCCATCGCAATCGAACCCTACTTATTTTAATAATGGCCGCCTTCCTCTATAAACGTGTCCCAAGTTTTGAAACGTAAGTTTTATAACCCTATAACTTAACGGCGCAGGATGTCCCCATGATCACCGGATGCTGGTTGTAACTCAAAGTAATTGGTGATATAATTAGTAATACACCCTTTGTACATCAATACTATATTAAGTATAATTTAAAGAGCCCTTTGATCTTTTTAAGGATCAAAGTGAAGATAACTTCATACAGCACAGCCGAGTCTTACTATAGATAATATTTACTTTAACAATATTTTATTATATATCATGTACTTTAAGTACTATTCATAAATATAAGAAAAACTTGACACTCTTTTAACTTGAAGATAGTAGTAAAGTAATGATATCCAACGGTTTGATCACAGCATAAAAAAACTAAAAGTTATTAGAGTAAAAAAAAATTCTGGGTTATATGTGCAGGGCACTTATGTATTTTAACGTGACAACGTCTATTAATTATATCACAAAAAATTTTGATAATAAATTTTATTATTCTTGTTTGACATGTTTATCGGGTTACAAATCAAGTTATACTAACTCTCAATTATATTTGTTAGGGATTTTATTTCTAATTATTATTGAGCAATAGAATACATCTTTTACTTTCAACCAATTCGGGCAAACGCCATACCGACTTAGCGGTCGGCGTAAGCCACGCCCACTTATGTGCGGGACATTTCTCAGCACGCGCGTCCTATCTTATACCAATTTAATAGACGTTGTCACGTCAAAAAACTAGTAATTTTAGCAATACACTTTTCAGGCGGTAACTTAAAAACTGAAAAGCTTGTAATGCTCTACTTAAATGATTAATTATATGAAGTAAAATGATAAAGAAGTGAATGAATCATAATGGACTACAGCATAACTTTCCAAGTTAGTAAGGTCTTCGAACAGCAGCTGATTAAAATAGACAAGGTCATCATCAAGGTCAAAGTCAACCGATCGGTGTGATCTTTAGTGTTTTTTTTTTATACTAGTATGCGACGAGACGAGCAACACGTTCACCTGATGGTAAGTGATACGCTTGCCCATGACAACGTGGTGCTGGTTAAGATGGTACACACTGCACCACATTGCGCTCGTCGCCTTAAGACATAAGATGTTAAGTCTCGTTACCCCAGTAATTACACTAGCTACAGCGCGCTTCAAACCGGAACACAGTAATGTACTTCCATGTTCAGGACTGAACTGACCGAAGTTAAGATATTTACTATGATATTTCGCACGTCGCTTTAAGACATATGTCTAGTCTTATTACTGCAGTAATTTCACTAGTTTACAAGCACCCTTCAAACCGGAACATAGTAATGTTTTTCACCAGGTGGTAGGTCTCTGTTGCCGGAGACCGTCTGGATGGGTACCACCGCAGCTTCTATTTCAACCGCCAAATAGTAGTGTGCAAACATTACTGTGTTCCGGTTTGAAGGGCGCTGTAGCTAGTGTAGTTACTGGGGTAACGAGACTTAACACCTTGTCTCAAGGCGACGAGCGCAGTGTGGTGCAGTGTGCACCATCTTAACTAGCACCGCGTTGTCATGGGCAAGCGTATCACTTACCATCAGGTGAACGTCTTGCTCGTCTCGTCGCAAAGTAGCATAAAAAAAAATGTTTGCACATTACTATTTGGCGGTTGAAATATGAGCTGCGGTGGTAGCTAGACGGTCTAGCAATAGAGACCTACCAGTTAAAGATCTGATGGTAACTATGTATCAAAGCGGAAATCTGCTGTGCTATAAGCGGCATTATGTTAATGGGATTTTACTACCACGTGTTAAAGAGTTCCCGTTGATGTTATTATAAAAAAAAACTACTACACTAAAGTAAGAATGGTTTTAGAATATACACCATAACTGATTATTCACTGGCAACACAGATGGCATGTTGATAATACTAATATGTCCCGCACATGCTCCGGCCATGTGGTGACAGTGTTAATCTCCGCAATGATATAAATAACCACTGGAAGTGCGACATTTATGAATTTAACTTGATAAAGAAGATAATTAACTTAGCTCTTTAAATCATTATCATCGTAAGATGTTTTGATTCAAGCTGAAATTTAACGCAATTTAGTAGTATGCAAACATTACTACATACCGGTTCGGAGGGTGAAGCTAGTGAGATTACTGGGGTAACGAGACTTAACACCTTATGTCTTAAGGCGACGAACGTAACATGATCACATTTTTATGAGCAAGTGTATCACTTACCACACTTTTGTCTCATTGAGTAGTCGAATAAAAAAAATAAATCATAAGTTACTAATTCTAGTGATAAATACTTTATTAGGGACGATTTAGGCTTTTCGGTGTCATAATACCGTTACCTTATTACAAGTGTATTTTAATTAGATCTACACTACTTTTCTATGAAAAAAACAAGTAGCATCTTTCATTCTTTCATCATCATCATCTCGCAGCAGTCTGCTGAACAAAAACCACACTAAAGAATAATTCTTTTGTATACAGTTAAACTGAGTTTCATTTAAACTTAATATTCATTCTGAAAATACTGTAACTGTGCTTTAATAATTAGGTTTAATATTATCATCACCATCAATCATAGACTGTATTAACATTTGATGTGTTTCCAAAATACAAAGTGGGTAATAAATTAAAAAAAAATCTATGTTAAAAATAAGTGCTGTCGCTTCCAGGCGAGCGCGCTCCACGGTTTCATTTACCTAGTATCGCCCGTAACCATGTGGCCGGGACAAATATTGTTTTAACGCCTACAATTTTTTTTTTATAATTATGTGTACTTCGGTTAATTGTCGCGGTCTGCGCCCAAGATGGTCGCCAGTTCCCATGAAATGACAGTTTGTTTTTTTTTCTACCATTTTATAACCAAAATGGCGTACGCTTCCCACAAACCATAAAGACAATCATTGCTACCGTAATACACAGTTTAAACAAAACGCATGTAACTGTAATTTTTTTTATACTACCATGCGTCGAGACGAGCAAGACGTTCACCTGATGGTAAGTGATACGCTTGCCCATGACAACGTGGCGCTAGTTAAGATGATACACACTGCACCACATTGCGCTCGTCGCCTTGAGACATAAGGTGTCTCGTTACCCCCAGTAATTACACTAGCTACAGCGTCCTTCAAACCGGAACACAGTAATGTTTGCACACTACTATTTGGCGGTTGAAATAGGAGCTGCGGTGGTACCCATCCAGACGGTCTCCGGCAACAGAGACCTACCACCTGGCTGTAATTATATTTTCGGTCTCTATCACCTGATTGCATCAGCGTAAGAGACTGACCCGACTTAAATACTCCGTAACGCTTGTAACTTTAAACCGGAAGAGCTACATGGATAAGGATAAAATGAAGCACAGGATAAATAGATGAGAAATCCGAAATAAAAAGTCTACAGATGTTCTAGTTAACGAACTATGAGATATTAAAGCTGGTATTGTGGAATGGAGAAAAAAATCACTGAGAATCGAACTCATGACCTTTGTATCAAGCATGAACAGCACCTAAACCATTTCGGAAGATTCTAATCTTATAAGGTACGAGTATCAAAGCTGGTATTGTGGAATGGAGAAAAAAAAATCACTGAGAGTCGAACTCATGACCTTTGTATCTAGCATGAACAGCAACTAAACCATTTCGGAACAATCTAATCTTATAAGGTAATAGAGACCCGGATAATAAGACTACGCACTATTTGATGATTGTAATGATTTACAATTACTCAAGTATTTACTACTGTTGAATTTTTTACTATGTTTCCTTACTTGTTACTATACCTTAGTCTTCACGGTAACATTTATATACTTAACTTATAAAAAGTTTAATTTACGTTATGCTAAGTACATATGTAATAAGCAATACATCTGTTCTCTTCTTAACTAGCAGACTAAGACTAAGGCAAACTAAGAGTGAAAGGCAATTAGTCCATATTTTTGTACATTTTATATCAATAAGTATTTAAGAAAAATTACTTAGTAATACTTCCCTGAAAACTGAAAATTAGAATACAATTATAAAGAAGTAATCGTTTTGAACTATTAATTTTGATTTTTATTTAAAACGTATTAGATTTAATTTTTCATATATAACGAGTAATTAAATTTTGAGTATTTTGAGATCTAGTTTTTAGCTTTAGTATTTAAGAATATTGCACTAGCGTCGGTGTCGAGTTTCGTAAATAAGTCTCACAACTACAAGCTATAAACGCTACGATTACACAACACAAATTAAACATCCTATAAACTCATGTCTCATCGTTATTCGTGGCCATAAAAGGATTGCTTTTAATTATCACTTTAATTATTCGTGGGAGAGATAAAGAACTATTAATGATTAATGGCTTGAAGGCCAATTAATTATACCGAAAGGCCTACGGAGGCTCGTGCTGAACCATTGTTTGGTATGCATCAAACGCTTCATATAATCCATTAACTGTACTTTTTTTGTTAACTATCAATTTGAGAATTTCTTAATAAAATATTAAATGAAACGAGCGTCATATAATAAGTATGGAAGTTTAGTCATATTTGAAGTTGTAGCTTGTGAAATTACTGAGGTAACGACTTAACATATGTCTCAAGGCGACGAGCGCAATGTGGTGCAGTGTAAATACTAACTAGCGTTACGTTGTGAAGTTATCATTTACCATCAGGTGAAGGTATAGATCGTGTTGTCGCTATATTTAATAAGAAATATCTCATATAATCGGCGCAGCGATGAGACGAATGAGACCTTCACTTGATTTATTTATTTTAAGCTTGCCGTACATATGTAGTACAGAGGGCGGACTTAATGCTAAGTAGCATTCTCTGCCAGTCAACCCTGGGAGACTAGAAACTTACGAAGGCAGGTGTACAAAAACATATAATAAATATAATATATACATTAAAAATACTTGATTTGTATTGTAAGTGATACCATCATAATGTGGCGCTAATTAGAATGATATACACAGCATCACTGCTGGTAGGTCTCTGTTGCCGAAGACCGTCTACGTTTGACGGTTGAAATAGTAATTGCGGTGGTAGGTACCAAACGGCCAAAAGGTGGTAGGTAAAAAAGTAGTGTGTTAACATTACTGTGTAACAGTTTGAAGGATGCAATAGCTAGTGAAATTACTGGCGTAACGAGACTAAACATGTCGTCTCAAGGCAATAGCGCAATGTGGTGCAGTGTATACCATCTTAACTAGCGGCGCGTTATGGGCGAGCGTATCACTTACCATCAGGTGAACTTAACTCATTTCGTCGGTTAGTAATATAATAAAAATTATAAAAAAAGACTTGTATGTCCTCGTGTATATATATCACATGGTAAACAGTCAAAGGAACACGGATACAGCGGCACTCAACGGCGCTGCTTGGGACGGACAATGATAGATTGCGGCTCGCGTACAACAAATGCATTTACCGGAACCCTGCGATGCTTCAAGAAAATAAACAGCTTTATAACTGTGTTTGGACGTGGCCGAATGTATTGAACTCGAATAACAAGACACGCTGTTATAAAACTGAAAATCACTGAAAAAAATTCATATGTGTCGTTGTCTCTATTGCAGCCGACACACAGTACTGTGAATATTACTATCTTCCTGTTTGAAGGTAGTTGTTGCTAATCTTATTATATTTAATATATTCCAGCATCTATCTTGATTCATCTATTGCTTTTGGAGAAAGTTAATACTTAATAGTATTGTAATAATTCGCATTTTATAAACAGCTTTCTTTTTTACCGTGCCTATACTCTTAAACATCATGCATAAATTGAAGACACTTGCAATACTCTAACCTCATAATCCGTAGGTCTTAGAAGAAGCTCATAACGTTAAACACATAATTATAACAGTGTTTAGTTTTTTCCTTTAAAAGATGATAAACTTTTAAAGAAAAAACTAAATTAACTAAACTGATTCTTTAAAGAGAATGGTGAGGAGGTTTTACTTGGATATAGAACAGTAATTCTTATGTATGTTATGTATATATTTGTTTATGTATATATTTGTTTATGTATATTTATATTTATGTGTATATATAAGTATTCATATTTTATGTATGTATTTACATGTATGTATATATTAGTATATATCTTCTTTTTTTTTATATAATTTTCTTTTTTAAAAACAAAACTTTTCTTTTACCCTCACCTACCACTGCATTTCCCCACTGCCGAGGTTGACTGGGAGAGAATGCCCGATGGCATTAAGCCCGCCTTTTTGTACAATATTGATTTGAGTGCAAACAAAGTTTTAAATAAATAAATAAAGAAATAAATAAATAAACTTGATCTCTATTCAATGTGGTGTTTCGTTATATTCAGTGCCGTTGGTGGTGAAGCATGTTTGATGACCTTCGTATAAGAACACAGCAATGCATATTATTTCATGAAGAAATAGTGCTGTTAGTCGTTTGACCGACTGATACAACTAATTAGTTACTAGGTTTATAAAACTGGAGTATGTAAGCTAATGATGCTGTTATGACAGCAGATTTAATATATTAGAAAGCTAGCTAAGTAAATTCGGTAATTTTTTCATAAATCAAACGTCCATATCTGAACCTGGATTTAAACCTAAGTAGCGATGGAACCAGTGTAACAGTTAAAGAAACTTTTCAGCGTATTGAACACGTGTCCAGCAAACTCATGTTTCAGCAAATCCTAATCCTGAAGCACTGATATTATGTGAAGCCTTGCAAAGAATCGAAAGGCGTTATTAAAGAAAAGTGAAGGAAATTCTCAACGGAATTTTACTCTGTAAGTTAAGGTCAGCGTTTTAAAACAAGGTCTGCTGAATTCGCAAACTTTAAAAATATTTTCGCACTACACTATTTCTGAACATTTTAACATACGTTAAATCTGAAAATAGTTATACGTTAATAACTTGTTATTTTATTATTATTAACTCTCTTTATAAATTAAGAAAACGCTTTCAGTTCCTATCACCTGATTGCATCAGCGTAAAGGAGACTGATGCGCCGACTGAAATACTCCGTAACGCTTGTAACTTTAAATCGGAAGAGCTACATGGATAATCTTTTAGGATAAAATTAACTACAGGATAAGGAGAGAATTAATCCGAAATAAAAAATCTACAGCTCTTACGGTTAAGGAGATATGAAAGGTCAAATTTAGCACTGAGGGAGCGGAGAAAAAAGCAAAATAAGAAAAATTTCACTGAGAATCGAACTCATGACCTTTGTATCCAAAGCATGAAAATTAACCGATAGGCCATTCCGGCACATTTTAATCTTATAAGGTAATAAATACCCGGATAAAATACGAAGCATGAGTCTTTTTTCCAGCTTGTTTTATGTATAAGTATATTATAATACATACACCTAACAATTGTTTATAGGCGTAAGATATGAAACGATACTATGGCTTTTATTTACTTATTTATACATATTTAATTTTTATGTATTATCTGTATTTGTACTTTTATACTTATATGTAATGAAAAGTAATAAATAAAATAAAGAAGCATGAAAATTGTCGTAAAAACACAAATCATCATAAATCCACACAAACGTTTCATTAGTGATATTACAGCCTGAAAACAATGAGCTCGCAGAACGTTAAAACTATTTTTTTACAGCCACCCGCAGGGCGCGGTAATTATTAATTTAAAGGAAACCATTACCACTATAAAAGTACACTATTGCGTCATCGCTCGTTATATTAATCGCTGTTTAAAATGGTCCGATACAAATTGTATGGGACGGGCGCGCAATCATTCAAACACGACACCGATTGCGTGCGGGGCCCATTCAAAAATATCAAATGTCGGTATATATACAACGCGCCTGTTGACCATTATCACACCAACACCACTGTTAGATATCCAGGAAAAATTATTAACGGTTACAAACATAAGGATACCAGCAGTAACTTCTATATACCAAGTGAAGCATATATAGCAAAAACTTTCAAGACTTGATGTAACTAATAATCAGAAGGAGGTTAAAAGTATGAAAATGGTTATTAACCACAAGAAATCTGATTTAATTCTTATGTAAAAAATCTAGTTTTTAATAGTAAAAATTATGTTTATCACTTACTAGTCAAACTGGAGGTGTAAATAGGTACCACCGCGGCTCCTGTTTCTACCGCCAAACAGTAATTCTCTGACATTACTGTGTTCTCATTTGAAATGTGTAGTAGCTAGTGAAATTACTGAAGTAAGAAGGTAGTATCTTATGACTGAAGCGAGCGTAATGTGGTGCAGTGTATATCATCCTAACTAGTGATAACATTGTTGTGAGCAAGCGTATCACTTACCATCAGGTGAACGTCTCGCGTCTCGTCGAACAAAAATAAACCATCTATATATCATATCTTTAACTGCTCAAATATCATCATTGGCTAGATAAAAATACGATATTTTAAACCACACACTTAGCTAAGTTATTCCTTTTAACATTTCTAAACTCATTAGACATAACTCGCGTTAGTTTGGTGTGGTGGAGGTGGGGATGGCGGGGGCCGGCGTTCCGACAGAGTTTGTTTTACTTTTGTTTCCCATTCTCATCTAAATGTGTACGAACGTTGAACTTTCGTGGGGTTCACTAATGCCGTATTAGTTTAGGAATAGATAGAAAATTATACGAAATTCCCATCAGCAGCCACAACCTTTGAACAGATTTACATATGTATATTCAATTACTGTAAAATTTTCATTTAATGAAGCAATGGAATAATTTGTCCACGTATGTAACGTAGCGTTTATTAGGATGATAGATTTGACCACATTTTAAAGGATTTTAAGTATCGTTACCCCAGTAATTTTACTAGCTTACAGCGCCCTTCTAACCGGAATACAGTAATGTTTGCACACTACTATTAAGCTGTAGAAATAGGAGCTGCGGTGGTACCTAGACGGTCTCCCACAACAGAGATACCACCAGACAGGCTGTTAGTAAATTAGTTTGCTTTACCATCTCAGATAGCTTAGTGGTTTGAATGCCCGACTTCCACTCCGAATGTACCGGGTTCCAATCCGGCCTGCACCAATAAATTTTTCAATTTATGCGTAGTTAGTATAACACCAACTAATATCACGTGCTTTGACGGTCAATGAAAACATCGTGAGGAACATATCTATATCATGACCATCCGTGGTTGTACTAGTATGTGAAATGGAGAAGACAATAGCAACACCACTCAATTATAACTGTTATATAAGTCTTTGTGTGTTTTATCACACACGATGACTACGACCCTCAGTCATGAGGAAATACGACTTAGAAGAAGGCCATCTCATAATACTTAACACCAACTAGGATCGTAGTCAAACATTAAAATATTCGATTAAAAAATATAATACAAAGAAGTCGAAGTTAAAAGTTACTTTCTTATCGGAAGAATGTCGCCGTCGCAACATCCGGCGTCTAGATATTTTACGGTCGACGAAATTGTTCCGCAGCGACTTCGGGGTCCGAGTTGGGGAGAAACTTGCTCGTCCAGTGGTCGTGTCGTTAGTCATCATTCATAAAGACATCGGTTACAGGTCCGATGATAAATGGGAGTACTCTTTATGAGTTTGCGAAACGGATATATGTTATTTGTGAAGTATTTCTTATTACACTTAGTTTTTGTGTAAAACTGTTAATGGGATTTTTGATGAACACTGATATGAACTTCGTGTATGTTCTTAGTGTTCCCACTGCTGGGATTCAATCATTATCTTACAGAAGAGGAGTCAAGAACATTTCATCACAAATATTCAGCTGTTGTCCTTCATGTCTGTTTCCTTACGATATTGTTCTTCTTGAAAAGCTCAAGATTAGAGAGAACCTTCTGGTTCTTCAATTCTTCATCCTTCATCCTTCATGCTTCATGCTTCAATTGAAGATTTATTAAGACTTTGATTTTGATACGATTGATCTCGCGCATTAAGATAACGCACTCGAGTTGCACTCGTGAAAATATTGCATTAGCGTCTGCATTTATATACATAGATTTAAACTCTGTAGTATATATATATATAGTAATATATTACTAGTAATAGAAAAGTAAAAGAGTTAAATAGATAAATACTGCAGCTGACATGAAAAATCGGAAATTAGTTATTCCAGAGCTCGTCTTAAAGGATGAGAAGTTCCTGCTTATAAACTCTAAAGGATTGGTTTTAATAAGTCCTTCATCCGAGTTACTGTTTTTATGTAAATAACTTTAAGTATTAATAAATGTTTTCTTGTTTATACAAAAAAGTGGAACTTATACTCGTAACATTCATGATGTTACTAAAGTTTCTATAATCGACTCTTTTACTCCAATTTCTCATGTTAAATAGTTAAGTTATATATGGTTAGTGTTGACAGAAAATAATTTTAAAATTGACATTAAAACCTGAACCTAACAATCTTCTGCATTTGCATTTGATATTCTATTTAGTGTTTCCAAACAACATTCTCGTGAAAGAGAAGCTTATTTCAGATAGATCAGAGAAGCTTTCTAAAAGGAAATTAATATAAAATTTCTATAACCTACTTTTGAAATATCTTCACAAAGAAATGCCCCGTTATATTTCGGTATTAACCTATTTCATCATCTGATGTTTTAAAATTCCAACGTTTATAGTTCTTCCTAGTTATAACTTTCACTGGACTAAGTGTAATCGAGTGAATTATGTTTTTTAGGTGGCCATTTAATCGTGGGTTTATATCAGGGGCGAAGTTATACTTTCGAATATATTTTATGTCTGAAATGAAGGGTTGATTAGAGAACACAATTTATTTTGGTTTGTCACGCATATGACAAGTACTTGTATAGACAAATAAATTAAAAATATCCGTTTTTAACAACAAAATAATAGTTTTTCTATTCTTATACATTACTTAGAATAAATTAAGTTATACGGACTTATTTTGATAGGTCTTTTTAGGTAAGTTGTCTGTAGTTTGATCATTGGCAATTGGACTAAGGATTTATCGGTGTGGAGATATTTGGGGAAGATCTACATCCAGAAGTGTATATTTATCAGCTGAAGAATTGTATGTTCTTCTTCTTTTTATATGTATATGAATTGAATATATTAATAAGATATACTTTAGGTCATAACAAACACTAATAACTAAATAGAATTAATATAAACTCATAATACAACTAGAAGTTTAAACTAATAATTGTACAGACCATGTAACATTAAGTTACATTACACAGAATATACACTGTCTGTAATAATATATTAAGAAACGTATACTTTGTTGAGCAAAATGGAATAAATAGAAAAGACGATTATGAAAGACATTACATAATTAACTTCAGCACATAAATTATTTCCGAGACAAACTCCGGGGAACTTTACTCAAAGATCCAATTCTACCTTTTGTGATATTCATTAAAGGGAACTTTCAACTAACTTTCATGACGTAAAACTCTGAAAGCGTTTTTATACATGTTACAAGTTATATATAAATCCGGCCCACGTTATTTGTTCGTGTTTGTATTCGATATTAACTCCAAACATTAAACCCCGAAATAACTCAAATATCATGTCTGAAAAGATTGATGACCTTAAGGGAAAATAATAATTGAAATTTGATAATTTTTTCAGTTTTAGCTTTCGGTTGAACTTATTTTGATATTTATAGATCGATCGATTTAAACTTATGCACGGAAGATATATAATAAAGTCTATTTATACTAATTACTAGATCTTAAATATAAAATGTAGCTTAATTTCTCCGATTAGTTTCCAAGGCCAAATGAAAAGCTCATCAGTTGAGATAACATGAAAAAAATAGAACACAAACTACATAATTTATTACGACCGGTTTTCAGAGCAAATGTAATTATGCTGAACGGGAGAACGTGGTCGTTGACCGACTTAGCCGATTCTTTTAAATATTTCAATAACCTCTGACAGACGAAAATATAATCCGACGTAGCTTTTCGTCATTAAAAAAAAAAAAAATCCAAAATGGCGGAATTTTAAGCTAAGCGCTAAATAAACTAAAAGCATAATGAATAATTAAGTGCACTGGCAATTATAAATTTCATTGTCTGTACGAAATTAAAAAAAAAAGCTCACCTCGAACACAAAAAAAAACCAACACAAAGGCAATAGACCGTGCCGTTCGAATTTTAAACACTCTCGATCATTTTCGGGAACAAAAGAATTCGAATTTCGAATTTCGCCGACGGGAGGCGCGCGGCGGCGCGACGTGACTAACTCGAACTCGAAAACGTGCGCTTAGATATTCCACGCTGTATATTTTTAGAATACGCCCCCTTGCTGTAAAGTTCGCGCTGTTTCATGAAAACTGCTCCACCGGCGATCGGGGGGCCCACGACACTCCGCTTCCGCTGAAAGGGCGGAGGGACATAGAATAGAATACAAAATACTATCACCAGGTGGTAGGTCTCAGTTGCCGGAGACCGTCTAGGTACCACCGCAGCTCCTATTTCAACCGCCAAATAGTAGTGTGCAAACATTACTGTGTTCCGGTTTAAAGGGCGCTGTAGCTAGTGTAATTACTGGGGTAACGAGACTTAACACCTTATATCTCAAGGTGATGAGCGCAATGTGGTGCAGTGTATACCATCTTAACTAGCAGCACGTTGTCATGGGCAAGCGTATCACTTACCACCAGGTGAACGTCTTGCTCGCTTCGTCGCAAAGTAGTATAAAAAAAAAGTGATACTCATGACAACGTGGCGCTAGTTAAAATGGTACACACTGCACCATATTGCGCTCGTCGCCTTGAGACATAAGGTGTTAAGTCTCGTTACCCCAGTAATTACACTACAGCGCCCTTCAAACCGGAACACAGTAATGTTTGCTTACTATTTGGCGGTTGAAATAGGAGCTGCGGTGGTACCCATCCAGACGGTCTCCGGCAACAGAGACCTACCAGTAGCCAGTAGGTTACGTTACCTCAATAATATCTCTAGCTTTCTAACTGGAACACAGTAAAGTTTATCAAATACAGTTCAGTAGTAGAATTATGCATTAATTTTACCAGTTTAGATCAACACAGAATATAAAATATCTGAATAGTTTCCAAATGATATCATACAAATTTAACTATGGTCGTCATGAATTTGATTTGTCTTTGCGTAATGTTTTTCGCGTTTCCATAGCGATGATTCACGATGTTTTTTTTTTTGGTAACGCTCTCATCATTCATGAATCATAGTTACGTCTTCGAGTCGGTTAATGCATGAAAAACACATGGTGGTTTACGGTTGCCGTGTTGGAAATAAAACTCGTTGCTAAACTGTAAAGTTTACATCAGACCTTTATCAGGGAGCTGTGTAAATCTAATATAGATTTAGACATATATCAGCAAAACTCTGTTTTGTCTAGATCTCTTATATATGTATTTTCTAATCATACTGAACTTTAATTTCTGTTCAGTGAAACTAATTTATCAGTTATCGACAACAATTATTCGTAAACACGCACTTTAATTGTAGATGTTAAATGACTATAACTATATCTTTTTGAGAGAATTCTTCGAGCACCAACAGTGGGAAGATTAAAATTATTATCTGGGCAAAAAAAGCAAAGAAAAACACTTTTTTTACTACACAACATTAAGAAGAAAGAAATTATAGATTCATTAGTTCTTTGCCATATATTTTTGAAGAGAACGAAGGTAAGGAACTTATGGTCAATTTAAAATACCGTAAAAGCAGGATTAACTCTATAGAGCTAAAGAAAAAGGGCCAATAAAACGAAATTACTTCAATTTAAGCAAGCTAAGTAACGTTTGAGATTCTCTAACAGTATCTTTTAGTTTATTACAAACACATACTTTTATATGAACTATGCCTACAAAAATGCTAATGTTAAATATAATTGTGTTATAAGGTTCTGTAGTTAACAAAAATACTTCATGTATATATTAGCGACTTAACTTAATCCCCAATTAAGTAATGTCAATAAAAAAAGACCTTTGATCTGCTATCTTATATCGTTATGAAAATTAATCAAAGTTTGTGGAAGTTTCGCAAAACAAAGTGTCAGCGCCATCTTTTGACAAGTATGTGTAGTCTTATCATCCGGGGCTTTATTACCTTATTAGATTAGAATGTGTTGAGATGGTATAGGGGCTAATTTTCATGCTTTGGCCAGACAGGTCATGAGTTCGATTCTCAGTGAAATATTTGTTTTGTGCTTTTCCCCACCCCACAGTGTTATCTTTGAACTTTCATATCTCCTTAACCGGTAGAGCTCTGTTTTGTCTAGATCTCTGATAGATGTATTTTCTAATCATACTGAACTTTAATTTCTGTTTCATCATCATCATCATCATCATCATCATCATCATCATCATCATCATCATCATCATCATCATCATCATCATCATCATCATCATCATCATCATCATCATCATCATCATCATCATCATCATCATCATCATCATCATCATCATCATCATCATCATCATCATCATCATCATCATCATCATCATCATCATCATCATCATCATCATCATCATCATCATCATCATCATCATCATCATCATCATCATCATCATCATCATCATCATCATCATCATCATCATCATCATCATCATCATCATCATCATCATCATCATCATCATCATCATCATCATCATCATCATCATCATCATCATCATCATCATCATCATCATCATCATCATCATCATCATCATCATCATCATCATCATCATCATCATCATCATCATCATCATCATCATCATCATCATCATCATCATCATCATCATCATCATCATCATCATCATCATCATCATCATCATCATCATCATCATCATCATCATCATCATCATCATCATCATCATCATCATCATCATCATCATCATCATCATCATCATCATCATCATCATCATCATCATCATCATCATCATCATCATCATCATCATCATCATCATCATCATCATCATCATCATCATCATCATCATCATCATCATCATCATCATCATCATCATCATCATCATCATCATCATCATCATCATCATCATCATCATCATCATCATCATCATCATCATCATCATCATCATCATCATCATCATCATCATCATCATCATCATCATCATCATCATCATCATCATCATCATCATCATCATCATCATCATCATCATCATCATCATCATCATCATCATCATCATCATCATCATCATCATCATCATCATCATCATCATCATCATCATCATCATCATCATCATCATCATCATCATCATCATCATCATCATCATCATCATCATCATCATCATCATCATCATCATCATCATCATCATCATCATCATCATCATCATCATCATCATCATCATCATCATCATCATCATCATCATCATCATCATCATCATCATCATCATCATCATCATCATCATCATCATCATCATCATCATCATCATCATCATCATCATCATCATCATCATCATCATCATCATCATCATCATCATCATCATCATCATCATCATCATCATCATCATCATCATCATCATCATCATCATCATCATCATCATCATCATCATCATCATCATCATCATCATCATCATCATCATCATCATCATCATCATCATCATCATCATCATCATCATCATCATCATCATCATCATCATCATCATCATCATCATCATCATCATCATCATCATCATCATCATCATCATCATCATCATCATCATCATCATCATCATCATCATCATCATCATCATCATCATCATCATCATCATCATCATCATCATCATCATCATCATCATCATCATCATCATCATCATCATCATCATCATCATCATCATCATCATCATCATCATCATCATCATCATCATCATCATCATCATCATCATCATCATCATCATCATCATCATCATCATCATCATCATCATCATCATCATCATCATCATCATCATCATCATCATCATCATCATCATCATCATCATCATCATCATCATCATCATCATCATCATCATCATCATCATCATCATCATCATCATCATCATCATCATCATCATCATCATCATCATCATCATCATCATCATCATCATCATCATCATCATCATCATCATCATCATCATCATCATCATCATCATCATCATCATCATCATCATCATCATCATCATCATCATCATCATCATCATCATCATCATCATCATCATCATCATCATCATCATCATCATCATCATCATCATCATCATCATCATCATCATCATCATCATCATCATCATCATCATCATCATCATCATCATCATCATCATCATCATCATCATCATCATCATCATCATCATCATCATCATCATCATCATCATCATCATCATCATCATCATCATCATCATCATCATCATCATCATCATCATCATCATCATCATCATCATCATCATCATCATCATCATCATCATCATCATCATCATCATCATCATCATCATCATCATCATCATCATCATCATCATCATCATCATCATCATCATCATCATCATCATCATCATCATCATCATCATCATCATCATCATCATCATCATCATCATCATCATCATCATCATCATCATCATCATCATCATCATCATCATCATCATCATCATCATCATCATCATCATCATCATCATCATCATCATCATCATCATCATCATCATCATCATCATCATCATCATCATCATCATCTCTCCTTATCCTGTACTTCATTTTATTCTATAAGAGCTCCATGTAGCTCTTCTGGTTTAAAAGTTACAAGCGTTACGGAGTATTTAAGTCAGCGCATCAATCTCTTTTACGCTGATGCAATCAGGTGATAGAGATTAAAACTACTACTGTATTCTATAAATATATATCGTCTTTACACATCATCACATCCTTGTCTTTATGTACAGAATATTATATATTAGTAAGTGAATCTATTCTTATCTACAGTTTTACATCGCCACGTTTGTTACTTAGATAAACCATATGGTTTCGCCCTCGGGTGTTACAGTGGTTGTTGAGGGATGACTACTCTATTTATAGGATTAAAGTATTTTAGAAAATGGACGACATCGCTAAAAAAAATTGTCGCATATTTAAATAACATATATCATTTTGGTTGTAGTTTTCCTTACTGTTGTATGATTAGATGAATTTATAGACGATCGACGATTGTACTTAATACATTAAATACATTTAAGTTATTCTTCTTTAAAACTGTGAACAAATTTAGTTAACAGTTTGCGTTAAGTTATTGAAATCGTATATCAAGTTAATAAAATCAATGTTTATACAACTGCAACGAAGTTTAACTAAACGCCGGACTATAAATCTTCTAACGCAATTTATAGTCGTGCACATTGTTGGATGTACAATAAATCAGGAACTATAATAAGATGGCAAACGTGAATTGCTATTTTATGGCACTTAATTCTTAAGCTGGTTTATTCATGTGGAAGCAGTTCTTGGGGTCACATTATTAAACTTAAATTAAAATACAGTGAGCTCATTTTGAATGAATCTGTCTTTAAGTAATAATTTCAAAGCTGAAGGTACTCGTGATGATCATGACATCATAACATCTATCAGCTCATCCCCATGACCATAGCTAATGAAAACCACTGAAAACGTCACGATAATAATAATTAAACCCATAAATTGCAGTTTCATGAAATGTGTAATAATCACGTTGATATATGAAATCATTTAATTAGTTCGTCTCCTAGAAATATTTTAAAGACACAGATAATCTAGAACAGAAATTTTGAACTTATCGCATATATTATGATTTGATATTAATTAAAATTACTTTAAACTTAAAATATATGATATTTAATATTTATCACTTATTTTCGTACTTAGTCTTATACTTAATATAATATTAAATGGTATAGACACAACATTAGGTATGTACAAGTAGAGCCCAAATGAAGAACTTAGAATATGTATACAGAGATTATAATTTTAACTTAAAAAATACTTAATCCATGAACTAATACAACACAAAGTATTTTAGTCAATATGTTACCTGATACGTCTATAACAATGTGATGGTAGTTAGGGTGATATACACTGCACCACATTGTACTTGTCTTGAAGCACGTTTCCTTAAGCCAAAGTAACTTAATAATTTTTATGTTGTCATAAAGCTTGTTTAACAATTTGCTCGTACAGTTGAAACTTTTGTTATATTTCTAACTAAAGAGTACTTAGCATGAAAAATAAATGATTACAACTTTGCAACTCCCTCTTCGATACATTCGTAGAGTTCACCTTTTAAAAAAAGGGGTGCGAATGTCTGAACTTTCCTTTTTGTCCGTCTCCCGCTAAATTTGTCCGCAGTGTAACGGACCGTGTACTCCTTTTTTACGTATGCACCGCGGGTGTTCGCGTATAGAAAACCCATCTCTATAATTAAAGAGCTAGGGTGGACTGTTACTTTACTAATTTTACTTTCAAAGTAAACACGTCCTTATTAACAAGGTGATAGGATCTAAATTTTTTTGGCAACCATATTGAGGATATTTTAAGTACAAAGAATGTGTTTATAATTTATCCTTTTATATATTTGTTAAGACTTGAATCTTTTAGATAACAATTACAGTGAATTAGATCAACTGGAGATTTTAGTTATGTTTTAGTTCAATTTGTATCAACTCACACTTGGCCGGCGTGGTGGTTAAATAGCTTTGACTTATTCTTTGTGAGGCTAAGAGTCCCAGCAGTGGGAATGTTAATGTGTTCAGTTTGTTTATCTATTTCTAGAAGGCTTTAAGATAGGTGCAACCATAGCGCCCATTACATTGATCCAATTCGAAGAGCGTTCACCACTACAGTGTAAGAAAGATCGCGGTTCACTATCTACTGCTGTCTTTTCACTTACCATCATGTGAAATTGGAATCTTTTAGCATTAATTGTAGAAAAAATAGTATCATTTGAATACCCTAACATACTCTTTATTGTCGACGTTTTTCCGAAAGAACATATACGTTATTGGAAAGTTTTAGTAGGTTTAAATACTGATATAATGTTACACCGTTCACCACTCTCACCACCAAATGGACCTCCTCGAATCGAGTGATAAAAAACAAATATCATATAAAGCAGTAAACAACGCTGAAGGTAATTTAGAGTAAATGTAGAGGAGTCCTTTCAGACGCCTCTCCTGGGAATCTGGTGAGCGGTGAATTTACCGCCGGCTGCAATCTCGCCACCTGTCACCCATATATAACATACTTAACGCAGGCCAAGTTAATGATCTCACACGACGTCCCGTTAAAACCTACACACCACCATATTATTACTTGTTATTACACATGAGAAATAAACAACATTTTGGGTTGATGGGTTAAATGGGGAATGAAATCTGTTGGAGTCTTTAGTTGTTCTACTGAAAAGAGTAAGTTCAGGTGTTGCATATTTTTCTTTTATAGGATAAATTTAGGATAAAGAGTTCCTTCTTCCTTCTTAATTTTTGTTTTTACTACAAGACGAGCGAGACGTTCGTCTGATGGTAAGTTATACGCTTATCCATAACGCACTGCACCACATTGCGCTAGTCGCCTCGAAACAAGTGTTAAGTCTCGTTACCCCAGTAATTTCACCAGCTACAACGCCCTTCAAACCGGAACACAGTAATGTTTGCACACTACTATTTGTCGGTTGCAATAGGAGCTGCGGTGGTACCTAGACGGTCCCCGACAACCTACCACCAGAGTCGCTGTGGAGTCTTTAAAAGAAGATTGAATAAGCTCCTCAAAGACTAGTTTCTATTACTTAGACTACATCTCCGCTTACCATCACATAAGAACATAATCAAGCACTTATATATATTATAGAATATATCAATAACTTAACGTGCTATTGTGTAAACTGTTCGTTACTCTTAATACAGTAAAGTTACCGCATGCTTTACTATATTTTTTTATACTACTATGCGACGATACGAGCAAGACGTCCACCTGATGGTAAGTGATACACATGCCCATGACAACGTGGTGCTAGTTAAGATGGTACACACTGCACCACATTGCGCTCGTCGCCTTGAGACATAAGGTGTTAAATCTCGTTACCCCAGTAATTACACTAGCTACAGCGCCCTTCAAACCGGAACACAGTAATGTTTGCACACTACTATTTGTCGGTTGCAATAGGAGCTGCGGTGGTACCCATCCAGACGGTCTCCGGCAACAGAGACCTACCACCAGTGAAATGACCTTACCGTCATTATTATTGCGTTGGTACTTTACTGGTGGTCTCTGTTTATATACCACCGCAGCTTATACTTCAGCCGCCAAACAGTAAGTAAATATTACTGTGATGTGTTGTAGCTAGTGAAATTATTGGAGTGACGATATTTAACATTTCAAAGCGATGAGTTTAATATGTTGTAGTGTATATGACTCTATCTCTATGTATTACAGTTTACTTTTCTCATTCGTAGTAAATTCCGATATTTTTCAAGTGTAATCATAGATATAGGTTTTTCCCGACCGTAGTATATTTACTAGTAAATGGAAAAACCCGGACCGAATTGGTCTCAGTTTTTTTTTTTAAAGTGATTGACAAGCCGTCGTATATGGAACCTTTGATAACTTTTCCAACTGTAAAAACTCACGGATTCCCTTTTCACGGAATCTTTTCCGTGAAAAATCTATATTTGGTTGAAATAAAAAAAAAGAGATTCCCTAAAACGAAACAAACGCGACCTCGATTCGTTAAAATGAATGGGGGCCCGTTCACGAGGTACTTCTTTTTAATATCGTGAAAAACTTTTCATTGTTGATTATTAATGTCAAAAAAAAATACTCTTTGTATCAATACGGAAACTGAAAACGCTGAAAATGGTATGAAGTTTCGCTTTTTTTTGTATTCCATTTGTATCGCAAACATAATTTTTACAGATGCAGTTTTTTGTGTTATAATTAAGTAATGAAACGGGATGTTCACCTCAAATTAAATGATGAATGGCTACAGCACCTTTCAAACTGGAATACAGTAATATTATACAAATATTACTGTGTTCCAGTTACTCTTTGGGACCAAAAGAGCTACGCTAAAAATTCCAGCAGTGTTTAAAAGGATATTTAGTTTTTAGTCTCAATGTAAACTTTGCAAGTTACAGATCACTTTGAACCGGTACACACGTTAACTAAAACCAGTAGTAAGTTAAGATTTCTTTACGACTTCAATGCGGCGAACCCGTCAAAGTAATTAAGTTAATTGGACGTTGAACCAGTCCAAATTTATGCCCGCGTTTTACGGCACCAAGTGTATAAGGTAGTAAGCATGTTATTGAGGAGGAAGCGGAAGCGAGTTTTGAATATCTTTTAAGTAAAGTTAAATAGGTATTTAATTATATCACATAGTTTAAGTGTTCTAAGTCTAAGCATGAGTAGTATTTACGAAACTACCTCAGATGCTCCAGATACTAGTATTATTAAATACGAGGTCTAGAAACCGAAATCCAAAATACTTTAATGTATTTTCAATGCTCGCTGTAAAACTGAGAAATGGAACCTTATTAAGAGCAAAATCAAACTTGGGTCATATCCTTTAATTTGCTAATTTTCATTAAAGTATTTATAACTCGTACGTACTAAGTTACCGATAGTGTTATCATTTATATATAAACACAGTAAAATAGTACGCAATGTGTAATACGAATAAAAATATTCTACCAATGGCCAAGTATAGAAAAATGGTATATAATATTTTAAAGTATAAATTATTTAAAAGTATTTATAGTTTGGCTTCTGATACGCATACGAGGAAGTAAATACCAGATTTGAAAACTTGATCGTTTCACGTTTCTCTACTGTTTAAGTTTAAAAATTAAAATTGGCGTATGAATTTTCAGATATTTATAATTAACCATTACATTTAATATTTTTGAAGAAGCCTGAACTTGAATAATGAAGTTGTTATTTAAAACCAAAGAGTATATCTGTAGTATTACTATCATTTATCGTGTAAGTACGAATCAGAATAATACCAACGTGTTATACCATCAGAGTATGCCGAAAAAGGTGACTAAAATAATGATTGATTTAGCTTTGAATTGATGGCTAAAATGATAATGATAAAACGATGATTATCATAACAATCGTGATACTACTTAGTTTTGTTTTTACATTGTAAAACTGCAATTAATTTTAATTCTAAATGATTTTTTAACACTGAAAAATGTAACTTCGCTTTGGACTTTGAATGGGAGTATTCATAAAAACGCTCTCGCTTAAGCTCATGTATTGTTGACGATCCGAAAGCGTTTTTAATTTAAATTAGCATAAACAGAAATAACCGCACTCAATAACATGATTTAATAAATATTAATTAAAATCAAAATCCAAACAGGAACAAGAAACGTTCGCCGGATCGAAATAATAACTTGTATAGAAACGATTAAGGTCATCATTTCGTATTAATGAAATATGATGAAATATATCATTAGTATTGTTGAAAAATACTAATAAATGTAACAGTTAAAATTTTAATAGATTAGAAATCAATTTTATCGAATACAATATAACCTATTACCGACCGGAAGGAGTTTAAAACCACCCACAGTTTAAAGGTACACAATATCATTAATTAGGAAGTGTCTGTTTGTTGCGTCGTTATACTGAAACCGCTGAACCAATTGTAATCATTTTTGGTTATAAAATAAAAGAAACTTTGGTGAAGAATATAGGATACTTTATTTAACTAAACTTAAACTTGAAAAGGTTATAATACGGTATTAAAACTAGTAAGAAAAAACGTGTGCTTCTCTAAGGATATTTTCATCAAATCTATTTCTATAGAAATTCTCTGAATTCAGCCCGCAGCTTCATTTAGCTGCTGATATAAAATTACATCTAACATTGCAGTTAGTCGACTATTTATGCAGCAATTAAATTGTAATCTAAATACAATATTTATGAAAGAATTAAAATGGATCAGTCATTGAAATCTGAAAGAACGTTATATCTACCTTATCGTAAGCCTCGATTAAAGTATTTACTGGATTTGTATTAGTGTTCGGTAAAGCCGTATCGGTTCAACCGCTAAAGGAACTAAACACTTAGTGGCTACAATTAAAGTCATATAGATTTGAGGTTAGTAGAGAAGATAAAATTAATCAATTATGGTACAACTTACCATATATATAAATCTGTTGTTTACTGTGATCTGTAACAGAAATTGAACAAATGTTATACTTGCTAATATAAGTATTTTAAAAATACAGGATCTATGCCCAGCAGAGGGCAACGAGATGATGACGTAATCAATAATAAACAAGGAAATATTTTTTTTATTAACAAATTGCTTTAAAAAATGTAGTGATGATGAGTTATTATGGTGAAGTGTGATGAGAGGATAACCACTGAAAAAAGTCCTTTGCTTACTATAAAATAGAAAAAAACTATTGTATTTTTAACCAAAATTTTGTCACTATAAAGCATTTTTTTTTCTCTTTTTTTTTCTCTTTATTTTGGCACAAACAGTCATTACATATAATAATATATATTAACAAAAATATTAACTAATTAGAGGACAAGTAGTGCCCAACATTACTAATATAACACAAACCTGACAGACAAAAAACACAACGCTTAAGAAGGAAAAAATGAAAAAAAGAAAATTAGATGTTATAAAGTCAATAATATACTTTTAAATTTCCTCCGTCAACTAGTGTGATTGTAACAACAAAGTCCACGGTTCGATTCTAGTAAAATAACAAGAAAAATTTGTATAAGTTGATCTAAGTTATAGTAAATAAAAAAAGCTCTTTTGTTTGATGAAATTGTAACTAAACAATTGAAATTTTTATTGCTTGATCATAACGCGATCGTTTCGGCCTGTACACAGCCTTCACTTAACAACACGCTACTCTTATCTTAATAGAAACATGAATATACTTAATTCAATGTTTCAACTGAAAACTTTGCAACATGACCCGTTAATGCATTAGTTTTTTTTTAAAAGCTTTTTTCTAAGTTGAAATTATAATTGCAACTCGTTGTAAGTTAAAATGTTTGCGTGTATGTTACTTAACGATATTTTATTACGAAGGAGTAAGTTATGGGCGATTTGCGAAAGTATTCATCAAGTTCCTTCCAAATGAAATAGAAATTAGAAATAGGCACTGAATTATTACATATTAAGACGACCTCAGGAAAAACAAATCTTTCCTTTTCTTTTATGAACAAAATCTACAAAAGATACTGTTTCTCTTAAATCAAGTTTACATGAAATTTTCACTCGCTAAAACCTCTAAAATCTTATAACCGTAAGTGATCGTTTGCCAGCGAACTACAAGACCCATTTTACTTATTTCCTAAGACAGGTAAAAAGTTAACTTAATTCTATATTAGGTTTATTTATTTATTCGTACGTTCTCCAAAAAATATAACAGAATACTTAAATACTATTCCGCATATAATAAAACATTATACAATACATTTTTACATAGATCATTTAGATAAAAAAAAACTATTACTCTTTAAACAGTACACTGTAAATTTATTATAAAATTAAATAACATATCATTATTTATACAGAAAGAAAATAGAAAACAAGAAATAATTTTACAAGTATGGATACTAAGCAAAATTTAAAACTGAAAATAATGAAACTTGAACTTGAACTTTTTTAAAACTTTATATTTTTATAATAATGAGTTACTCGAATTTTAATAATGAAATATTGAAGACATCGATTTCTGGTTTATGAAAACATAATGAACGGACATCGCTTAAACTTTACTTATTGTACCATTACCAATAAACGTATATATGTATGATATATCTCGCATGTTTAAAACCGTATCGCAAAATATTTCGAGCGGCGAAACTAATCCTGTTGTGAATTCTAAAATAGGTCTTATCGATGACGTGTACCACCGTCAGGTTTATGTTATTTTAAAACTAAAGAACATATTTTTCAACTACATATACATATACAATAAAATTAAACCAAACAGACGTACCACTATAAGACTTTAAGACTAAGGTCATTATGCGACTGTGAACAATAATTATAAAGCTATTGGTACTCCATAATAATTGACGTTTGGACATAAAATTATAGTAAATAAATATGATAAGACCTCTTTCGTTTTTAAATTTAAACCTTTTTAGATAATGCTATTAATTAAGCAAAGCTAGTATTCTCTATTCAGAATTAAACTAAAAGAGATGATTTAGAATGCGACTAAACAAAATGTAACTTAGCTAAAAGTTCAGCAAACGTATTGCTGTAGCACAGCGATAGGAAAGAGCTACGACGTAGGCCAGTGGCTTCTTCTACTACATTGTAGTATACAATGGCGAGGTTTTACTGGGTAGCAGTCCAACACAACTCTGACCACCAGAAGACAAAATACACGCCTGCCCAAAACTTTCAATTGTGAGAATGCAAGTTTAGTAGATAGACCTAGTACAGTCAACTGTTTACTGAAGACAGTCTAGGTACCACCGCAGCTCATATTTCAACCGAAAAATAGTAGTGTGCAAACATTACTGTGTTCCAGTTAGAAGGGGACTGTAAGCTAGTGAAATTACTGGGGTAACGAGACAACACCTTAAGTTTAAACCGGCGAGCGCAATGTGGTGCAGTGTATACCATCTTAACTATCGCCGCGTTGCTAGCAAGCGTATCACTTACCATCAGGTGAACGTCTCGCTCATTTAATCACCTAAAAATATAGCTAATAGTTTTCTTTCGAAACTCTGTCTCTACTTTCTATCTTCATTTATAACTGCAGTAAAGAATTTATAAAATCATTGTCATCGTCTTATGTCCACAGCTTAACATATCTTATGCTGTTCGAGTTCAATGACTCCCGGAGATTTATTTGATGTGGTAACTAAGTGATATTAACGTTTTTAATAAAAAAATCATGTTAATCATAACGTGAGCAAATTAAGTCAAATGTTAATGATGTTACAAACGTAATTAACGCGCAATCGAGGCTGTGGAAGCACCGGCCGGCAGTCATTACTGCCGCAAAGTAACGACGAGCCAGTTTATACAACTCGCAAATGATACGGGGTTAAACATTTTACCGACTCCCAGTAACTAAATTCTCGAAATATTTTAATAACGTCCGGTTATATTATTGTTTATACATATAGAGCCGTGATAGCCTAGTGGTTTGAACGCCGGCCTTCCACTGCGAAGGTACCGGGTTCGAATCCGGCCTGCACCAGTGAATATTTCAATTTATGTGCAGTTAGCATAAAACACCAACTAATATCACGTGCTTTGACGGTGAAGGAAAACATCGTGAGGAAACCTGCATATCTATGTCGTGACCATCAGTGGTCGGACTAGTATGTGAAATGGAGAAGGCAATAGCAAACCACTCCATTATAACTGACAAAGAAAGTCGTCGTGTGTTTCACGACACATGATGACCACGAGCCTCAGTCATGAGGAAATACGACTTAGAAGAAGAAGAAGTATTATTGTTCGTAATATTTTATAAGATTTAAAAGATTTTTTTACAAGTGTTTTATAAAAATGGACGATCTAAATTTTTTGATCGTGATAAGAATATTGTTGACATACTAATTACTAAGTTACGATAATAATACACAAAATTTGAATATTCACGTTAAAAGCACTTTACAATTACGATTTTCATTATCACTTAAAATCAAGATATTGAAGTGTTACTTAGATGTAGCAAAAGACGATTCTGAATCCTTCTCTAAACCATTCACTAATGTTAGTAATAACCAATATATATTATTCCTTATTGATAAATTAGGTAAATCTATAGTTACAGGTAAAGAAGAGTAAAGATTCTCATTGTTGATCATCTAGACTAGAGCTTCCCAAACTTTTTAGTTCCTTTACCCTTTAATAAAAATTTTCATTTATGTCTAACCTTTAATAAACCCAAGCCTACTAAAAACGTATCTCGTTTCTCTTAAGGTATATTGTCAATCTTAACTTTAAGATATACTCTCTTTATCTTTATTCTCGGGCACCTCAGTAAGTTATTAGTTTAATTTTAAAGTACATATTGTATACTGAATATAAAATAATAATGTTTACATAAGTTACCTGTTTTAACTTATGTAAACATTATATTTTACCAGGTGGTAGGTCTCTGTTGCCGGAGACCGTCTGGATGGGTACCACCGCAGCTCCTATTTCAACCGCCAAATAGTAGTGTGCGAACATTACTGTGTTCCGGTTTGAAGGGCGCTGTAGCTAGTGTAATTACTGGGGTAACGAGACTTAACACCTTATGTCTCAGGCGACGAGCGGAATGTGGTGCAGTGTGTACCATCTTAACTAGCACTACGTTGTCATGGGCAAGACTATCACTTAACATCAGGTGAACGTCTTGCTCGTCTCGTCGCAAAGTAGTGTTAAAAAAAAAATTATTAAAAAAAAACTTATTTGTATTTCCGCCATTACAAATGTAATTTTCAAGTACCTCCAAGAGTAAGTATAACATAGGTAGACGGTTGATGATGACTTGGTGGAGTCTAGAAACTTAAAAGTGATTGCAAAACTTATACTATAATATATTTAAGACTCCATTGATTAATAGATCTTTTCTCATTGGATGTGAATAATCATCAACATTATTATCATGATGAACATCCATTGTCAGACATTGATCTCTTTTAATGTATTCACTTAACACGGTCATGCGCTGTTTAAGTCCAATGGCTGGCAGCGGTTCTTTGTTAAGGTCCCCAAAAAATTATAGTAAGAAAATCATTTATAAAGATTTCCAATACGTGTTACGTTCCGCATGATGTGAAGTTTAAGTTTTTTGTTTAAAATTTGGCAACAGTTCTAATTTTCTTGCTGTATCAAGTCGAATTTAAACTTCGACGCATTATTACCATGTTTATAAAACAAGGTCGCAAGTAACACTTTCGACTGCTAAGTGATACTCCCGGTTATAACAAACTAGGATGTTTACACAACATCGAATAGGTTCATAGTTTTCAGATTATAAAAAATCTCTTTACTGACATTTTAATTGTTAATTAAATTTAGTAACTAGCTCTATTGTAATAATAGATGTTGTAGTGGAATCCTCATAAAAGGGATTTTCATTACACTTAGCATCAGTACACTCAATTATCAGTGATATATCAATTGAGGGACGTGAAGAAAGAAGAAATGAAGATCTGATAAAGATTGTAGATTATCGTTGGATGTTTCATCAGATTGAGTTGTAGATCATTTCAAAATATCTAGACGATTACTGTAGTAACGAGACTACTGGTCTTAAAACTACAAGCACAGTGTAGTGCTATATCATTTTAACTACTGTTACGGACATAACACTTACTTTTACGTGAGCGTCTCGTTCAAATAAATAAAAATCATACATTCACCGCAGACACATGCGGCTACAAACAAACTTGTTCTGTAGAAACGTCCCACACTTGCCCATCCTGTTTTATAATTAGACAGGTATCGGCATCACATTTTTTTTTATCATTACAACGTGAGGCGGTTAGAATACTAAAACGGTTGGACCGGGTTGCGAACCGATGTATCATACGTAATTATCATACAATACTGGAATGTGTAAAGAATGCAGTCTGCTGCAAACTTACGTTATAAACTAAAAGTTATATCAATAATATTCGCGTATTTGATACGTGACAGAAAGTGACTAATCTAGTGATAAGTTTGTAGTAACTTTCTTATCATTAATGTGTGTGTTCCCTTTTGTAAGTCAAATTATAGAAAGCATTCGTTTTTCAATAGACCCTCAAAAGTGTTTAATGAATTAGTTGACCTCGCTGAACTTGATCTCTTTACGACGAAAACACACACTTTGAAATCTTTATTAAGCAAGCACTGGGTCGAAAACTAGCTAAATCAATCAAACGACAAAATATGTTCTTCGGATAACTAAAAAGCTGCAAAGAAACTGTGTAAACAAGCAAGTTCTACCAAGAAACTTATATGTGAAAACGTGTTAATGGTGCTAAATTATTATAATTAGAAATTTAATATTGTATGTTCATTGTCACTGTTTGTTTTCCAAATAAATTAAAAAAAAAATTAATTCTATTAGTAAAAGCGATGCTAGTATAAAAACTATAACCTTAACTACATTACTTAAATTGCAACAATTTTGAATAGTGACTTGAACTTTCAACTAACGTATACACATACAACTTACAGATTAAGCATAAGTTGCCTTATTATCCGGGTCTCTATTACCTTAGTTAAGCGGAAAAGTCTACAAGCTAATTTTCATGCTGGACACAAAGCTCAAGAGTTCGATTCTCAGCGAAATTTTTCTTTTTCGGTTTTATCTCTCTTCCACAGTACTAACTTTCACCTTTCATATCTCCTTAACCGGAATAGCTATAGACTTTTCATTTCGGATATCTCTTCTTCATATCCTTAACTTCTTTTTGTCCTTAAAGAGTATCCGTATAAATCTTCCGCTTTAAAAGTTACAAGCGTTACGGAGTATTTAAGTTAACGCATCAGTCTCTTTTGCGCTGATGCAATCAGGTGATAGAGACTGAAAAACGTATATTATATATAACTATGTTATAAATATGTTCGGGTGAAGAATAATCGCTTATTGCTGGTTCAGGAGCCGGCATTACGTCGCGTAATCGCTTCTGTCGGGATGATGGGCAGCTGACAAATTAATGCATCTCACATCGCAGCATCCGCACACTATCAATCTGCGCTGCAACATATTATAGCTGCCGGATCGGAAATAGCTTGCGCGTTATTATTTTTTAACCAACGATCCATAAAGAGGTAAAAGAAACGTAAAGTTTTTTGGTTATATTTTCAAATGCATTCATAGCTTAGCGCTTACACAAAAGTCCCAGGTTCGATTATATATTAAGAATGAATGGAATGAGGATTTTTGAACTAATATACTTAACTACTAACTGGTGGTAATGGATACGCTTAACATTATGGTGACAGTTCTATACATTAATACCAAAAGTATTTTTTACAACTTTTCAATTGGAGTGTAGGTTTAAATCTAGCATCTAGTTTTTTTTTTTTTTTAAACTTCTAAGTGACGAGACGAGCAAGACGTTCACCTGCTGGTAAGTGATACGCTTGCCCATAACAATGCGGTGCTAGTTAAGATGGTACACACTGCACCACATTGCGCTCGTCGTCTTGAGACATAAGGTGTTAAGTCTCGTTACCCCAGTAATTACACTAGCTACAGCGCCCTTCAAACCGGGACACAGTAATGTTTGCACACTACTATTTGGCGGTTGAAATAGGAGCTGCGGTGGTACCCACCCAGACGGTCTCCGGCAACAGAGACCTACCACCTGGTAAAAAGTCGTCTTAACAAAGCTAGATTATTCTTAATAGTAGGAACTCAGTTTACTTTATCTCTATTATATTATTATATACTATTAAGAGTAATCTAATAATCTTAATAGTAATAAGTAATCTAAGATACTTAAACTGACGATAATGTAGTTAACTACACTATCGTCAGTTTAAGTATCTGTTGAAGAGCTGAACATCGGAACAGTATCCTCATGATGATGCTCATCATTAGTTGTATATATCGTTATTTAACTATCCTCTTTACCCATTTCTAACGGAACTATTAACGTTATTAGTTAAAATAAAACTTTAACTAGACACGCGATAAATTCTAGAAGTTTACAGCCCCTTGGCAAATAGCAACGAAACCCGCGCTAGAAATTACCACAATTAAGTTTGTCTATAAACGGCCGGGCTTACAGTTTCTTTACTGCACACCAGTATTATTGTATGGAGTGTAGTTTTATCTTTAAATAATATCCTTACTTGTAATCGTATTGTTTTTATTAGTAGTACAAACATATGTTAGGATTATATACAAAAACACTTCGTTGTTATCGACAGTAGTAAATTTACTGACAAAAAAAAACGGTCTACAATTCAAAACAGTAAAATTTGCTCGCTATTGTTTATTACAGATAAATATAGGGACATGAATTTGTCTACAGCATTAATATCTAGCTGATATCTGCTCTTAGCTGGTAGAAAAGAAGAGAAGCAAATGATTATGCTTAAAGAGCGGTCAAGGAATAATTTAAATCCTGTTATTTGTTTATTTCTTTAAATTTGTTTCCATAAACAACATAAAAGTAAGACAATACAAAAAAAATGCAATAAACAAAAAGATAGTCAAGGCTCAAAATTCTTCTTTAACAACCTTTAGGGTTTTGAAAAGAATAAAAAAAATAATCATAGATCAAATACAGACACAAACGAATAAAATTGATAAAAATTATCTATATTCAATATACACATATTTAAATACATACACATATATTCATAAATATACATAAGTGAGATATAAAAATGAAAAAGTATGGATTCAAATTAATATCCAAAAGAAATACAAAATTACTGTTTTATATTTGGACGGTAGGTTTCTATCTTAAAAATATGCGACGAGACGAGCAAGACGTTCAGCTGATGGTAAGTGATACGCTTGCCTATGACAACGTGGTGCTAGTATAGATGGTACACACTGCACCACATTGCGCTCGTCGCCTTGAGACATAAGGTGTTAAGTCTCCTTACCCCAGTAATTACACTAGCTACAGCGCCCTTCAAACCGGAACACAGTAATGTTCGCACACTACTATTTGTCGGTTGAAATAGGAGCTGCGGTGGTACCTGTCCAAACGATCTCCGGCAACAGAGACCTACCACCAGTGAAGTGACAAAGATGCCGTGCATGATGAAGAGTGCTAATCCGGAATACTCAGAATCTCAATTTTGACAACAGGAACACGGAGATATTGTTATAACGGCGGATTTACAATTCGAGGGCGGTAGGTTAACAAGGACTACATACAATCAGTTAGAGCTTTTTATTTACAGCTTATATACTTTATATATTGTATTCTTTCTTGTTCTAAGTTTTATTTCCTCATGACTGAGGGTCGTGGCCATCATGTGTGATGATACACACGGCGACTCTCTTGGCAGTTATAATGGAGTGCTTTGCCATTGCCTTCTCCATTTCACATACTAGTCCGACCACGGATGGTCATCACATAGATATGCAGGTTTCCTCACGATGTTTTCCTTCACCGTCAAAGCACGTGATATTAGCTGGTGTTTTATGCTAACTGCATATAAATTGAAAAATTCATTGGTGCAGGCCGGATTCGAACCAGGTACCTTCGGAGTGGAAGGCCGTTCAAACTACTAGGCTATCACGGCTCATATATTGTATAGCTTATGCTATATATTAGAGATTTTATATAAAATATGAATAAAATAATTTCGTTTGAATCTATGAATAGTAACGGGATATTTCGAAAACGTAAATCAAATTGAAGCCATTGACGAATATTTCTATTGTGTCTGCGGAATGGTTACAAGACGTTTTGTTTGCCCTCTCCCCCCTCTCCGTCTCTCCTCACTCTCCCCTCCCACCGCTCCCCTCCCTTCACCCCAACAGCGTTTCAAGTTGGCGTGTAAAGTGGCCGACACGTATGCAATTTGCATGTAAATAAAACGCTACACGGTCTCCCGACTGATTTTTAAAACACACAGCTATTTTTAAATATTTTTTACACGTTACAAGTAAATTAAACTCGTGTTTACTTTGGGTTACCAATATAAATTTTCGTTAGCGGCTCCCTCTGGCTGCGGTTATGTGTCGGAGAGCTCTTTACAAAACCTCGTCTCAACGAGGTGTACAATATACTTATGTGTATATTTAAAAATCCTTAAAGAAAAAGACCGTGAGCCGTGATAGTCTAGTGGTTTGAACGTCGGCCTTCCACTGCGAAGGTACCGGGTTCGAATCCGGCCTCCACCAATGAATTTTTCAATTTATATGCAGTTAGCATAAAACACCAGCTAATATCACGTGCTTTGACGGTGAAGAAAAACATCGTGAGGAAACCTGCATATGTATCAGTGGTCGCACTAGTATATGAAATGGAGAAGGCAATGGCAAACCACTCCATTATAACTGCCATGAGAGTCGTCGTGTGTTTCAATAAAAACATGATGACCACGACCCTCGGTCATGAGGAAATACGACTTAGAAGAAGAAAGAAAAAGACATCTTTCTAAGTCTATTTTGATCGCCAAAAATACAGTTTAGCAGAAACTATTTTCAATGAAAAAAATTTTTAGGATTAAACTCATCTAGGTCTCTGTTACATTCAATGTGTATATAATATTAGTATAGATTAAGTGGAGACCCAGCAGTGGGCGTCGACCAGCTGATTACAATACAATGATTGTAATGATCTATTCTCAATTCTCATATTACTTAAATACTTTACAAATCGAAATTAGAAGTCTTCGATTAATTTTCTTGTGAATACCGTAAATCTAATATGATATAGGTATATACTGAAACCTGTGAAATCGAGTTCGCGAATACGAAGACGAAAGCCACGCCGAATATTAGATTACGCAGAAATGAGTATTATTTTTAAACCTAACGGAATTAATACTTATTTCGCGATATTAACTCAAATAACCAAACTTTTTTCTTTCGTATTGCTAAAGAGAAACCATAAGAACGCTGTTCCAATGTCGAAATCTTATTAACTGGAGAAATACAAAGAAGCCTTAGGAAAAGCTGATTGCTCCAATCCCCTGTTACCTGTAAATATGGTGTTCATATAACTAAACGCAATTCGAAATAAATTTACAAAACAACCTTATTATCTAAATCGCTATAAGTAACTAGGTATTGTATTGAGCCGTGATAGTCTAGTGGTTTGAACGTCGGCCTTCCACTGCGAAGGTACCGGGTTCGAATCCGGCCTCCACCAATGAATTTTTCAATTTATATGCAGTTAGCATAAACACCAGCTAATATCACGTGCTTTGACGGTGAAGGAAAACATCGTGAAGAAACCTGCATATCTATGTCATGACCATTAGTGGTCAGACTAGTATGTGAAATGGAGAAGGCAATGGCAAACCACTCCATTATAACTGCCAAGAGAGTCGTCGTGTGTTTCAATAAAAACATGATGACCACGACCCTCAGTCATGAGGATATACGAGCTAGAAGAAGAACTAGGTATTGTTAAATATCTTAAAAGAAGTCTCTTTTTTACTATTGGAAAGACATAATTTCTGCACAATTTCACATTCTAGTGGTGGTAGGTCTCTGTTGCCGGAGACGGACTAGGTACCACCGCAGCTCCTATTTCAGACGCTAAACATTACTATGTTGCAGTTTGAAGGATGCTGTAGCTAGCGAAACTACTATAGTAACGAGACAACACCGCATGTCACAAGGCGACGAGCGCTATGTGGTGCAGTGTATAGCATCTTAACTAGCACCACGTTGTTATAGGCAAGCGTATCACTTACCATCAGGTGACCGTCACGATAGACTCGTCGCTTCGCAGAAAAAAAAATACCTGTTGGAACAATTGATTTTATTTTTATTTAAACAATATCATTTTATATGAGTTTTAAATATATGTTTGTTGAAATCTTTCTAGACGTTTCTGTGATTGAACGAAAGTAAAACAGATTAAAAAAATCATACAGTTCATATGAAGTTTATATAATATATATCAATTGTCCGAACTAGACTTTAATATCTACTTGAGATGATTAATCCGTATGTAATGCGCACCTTTGTACCTCATAAAAGTCTGCTACTTCCTCTGTACGACTTAGAAGTAGTAAAACCTCCTCCAAGTTAGCGTCGTTCAAAGGGCTCCCCATCCGCTTACTAGGTAAGATGCCGCGTTTACGTCGAAGTCGTTTTGAACCCGCTTTGTGCAATCGTAAAAAGTACTACTTCTAGCATATTATAGGATAACATAATACAATGATGGAAAGTCTTGGAAGCGTTTACTACAGTAACGAGACAACACATGTCTCAAAGCGACGAGCGCAATGTGGTGCAGTGCATACCATCTTAACTACCGGTTCGTTTGCAAGAGTTTCTCTTACCATCAGGTGAACGTCTCAATCGTCTCGTCAAAGTGAACACAATTCACAAAGAAAAAATTATTTCCTTTAGTAAAAAATAAGAAAGATATCCGATCACCAATGTTTATTTCACTTCCTCAAACATAACACCTGTTCCTTTCATTACGTTAACGCCTTTCTTTACATTAGTGAAAGTTTCATAAAATATATATTCATACATAATTTCTCCATAAGAATTATTACTGTTTCCGGGTCAGTTATGAGATATGTAGTAAACTATTTAAGTGTATCAATTACAAAGCGACGAAGCGTGTTCACTTGTGAATAAAGTTAGAATGATGCACATGCGACTTAGTATTTGCCGACTTGATATATAAAATGTTAATTCTCGTTACTCCAGTAATTTCACTAATAACATTTGAAATCGAAACACAGTAATGTTTCCGCACTATAATTCGACGGCAGAATTAGGAGCTGCGGTGATACCTTCAGCAGCAGACCTACCATCATTATTAACAACTGAAAGTAACACACGGTCAGTTTTTAACCAATCGCATCGCTGGTCACCGTGAAGTGAATAAGACAACAGTTTGTCGATTAAAATCGATTAATTATCACGCCCGTGAGAAAATAACGATTGCGTTCCGATTTAATCGATCAGCGTTTAGTCGAATCGCGGCTGTAATTATAATGATTGTGTCGATTTACTCCGGCTATGAGTCATACGGAACATTGCGTATTGTAATAGAATTATTGTAAACTGATGGTATGTATCTATTCACAAAATGATAGTTAAGATGATATACACTACATTATACTCGACGCCTTCAAAATTTCTTTAAATTTTAAGCTATGTTATAAATATGCGAATAGCGATATTAATATACACATTTTTATTTGTCGACACGACGAGAAGAGCGAGACGTTCACTTGATGGTAAGTGATATACCCATAAGTTTCCACTAGTTAAGATGGTATATGGCCAGATATATATACACTGCACCACATTGCGCTCGTCGCCTTAAGACATAAGGTGTTAAGTCTCGTCACCCCAGTAATTTCAGTAGCTACACCTTTCGAACCGGAATACAGTAATGTTTGCACACTACTGTTTGGCGGTAGAAAAAGGACATGCGGTGGTACCTAAACGGCCTCCAACAATAAACCTACTATTAGTAAAAAAGATAATTTTTAAAATTTTAAAGAGTTAACCTAACTATTTTTGGAGTTATACCCTTCAGTCACTTCTAAGATTCTCGTCGTGCTTTTTCATGAAGTCAATATTATTTTTATCATGTTTATGTATCATACTTATAATAGTAATAATAACGGATAAGACAAATATAGCATTTTAAATATACAGTTATCCGATTAGATTAGAACGAGACAATGACTTACATCTTTAAGCGATGTGATGCTGAACATTTATCACGTGAAATTAAACTAATAAAATCTACATTCAGTATCATTTGGTTGGTAGAAATTTGAGGAGAATATGTTTGTATTAAACAAAAATCCGATTCCGTATCGAAGTATAGTTATGGAGCATGTAAAATAAATAAATACAGGAAACTAACGCCAACGTTGCGAAACACCTTGAACAATTTTATTCCCGTGACGAGGAATCCATCAAGAGCCGCACGAGTTGGCAGTTACTTATCAATGAAAAAAACAACTGCACGATGAAATTTGTTTCTATGCATTATTAATTGACTTAAACTAGAAAATATTTAAAGAATGTACCAACAAAAAAAAAGACAAAAAGATCTAAATTAATGGTGACTAGATATACACAAAGAGGAAGACTCATTGAAATCTGAACAACGCTTTTTATTTTTAATCCAAAACAATTTAACATTTGATCTTCACGTAGTGTTAAATGATAAAGACCCTTGAATGGTCTCCACCATGTGTCCAATATTTCAGCTGTCACATGTTGACCAGCAGGAACACAGCATCGCCGTTATGCCAGACATAGACCATTTAAAGGTAATTGCTGGCCTGGTGAACCTAAAAGTATGTAACAAACTCCCAAAGATTTGATCCCATAAACGAACCCAGGAATGTTCTTACTAGAAAGCAGTAGACTACTTCACAAAGGTAGAGAAAGTTGTAGGAAGAATGGATGTGGACAGCGAGACTGATTAGTCATGATATGTTTAAAAGAGGATAATTTCCAGAAATATTGATTGATGATGATGATGATGACTTTTCCTTTATTTTATTCAATATATAATATTTTATGTAAAGACAAATCAATTCAATAGACAATGTTTTATGGAAGACACTTTAGATACAAACTCAGGTTTAAAAAATCCGAAAGCCGTGATATTTTGTTAAACAATCATTTACTCAGGTGGGACTGGTGTAATTTTATTACGCGTCAGTAAGATGTTCTAACTACCTCGTCACGCGGTGTACGAATCAGAACTTGGAGTAAAATTGAATTCCGATAAAGAAACGTCCAATATAATGCGTAATGAATCAAAGACTCGAACCTCAAAGAACTGAGATCTGAAAAATTCCCGATGCAGTCTTTGTGGTTTAAAGTAATTTAAAAGTATTTCTTTTTCTGTTCGTCGAAGCGATGTAGACATCTGTAATGACTGCCCTCATAGCGCAGTGGTTAAGATATGCACATAACTTGAAGGCTACAGAAGTAGTTTGGATGACCACACATCTTTGACGTTATTCAGATTTTCTGTTATAGGTCTAGTGTTCGCTCACTGTACATAAAATAAATTTCCATCATCATAATTTTGATTCAATGATCAACACAGCTCTTAGTAAGTTCATCACACTTAACTGAACTTTCTTTACTTCAAACTATCTGAGCCTTGTTCTAGAAACTTATCGGTTTAACAATAATGTTTTTTACCGTAACTTAAGCTCTTCGAATAACGTGTAATCTTACAGATTGAGTTATAAGGTTCCAAGAACAGCTTTCATGGTCATCTATCAACACGGACAAGAACAGCTTAGTTCATGAATGGACTGAAGTGCCTTTTGAGAAAAGAGCCCGAGTCCCAGCAGTCGTAACATCGAGGGCTGTTAACGTTATATATTATCAGAGTCTAATTTGATCGTCATGTAAAGGCAGAAGTCGTGACTGAAGAATGTTTTATTTTCTTGTGTACATTTTTATTTCGAAGAAATTGAAAACGCACCGCCGCCGCGCTAACGGGAACTGATAAAATATATACACAAAAAAAAACATTGACACTTGTCGGCGTGTATATTGGTCGACCGGTTTTTAACTGCGGTTACATTAGTGTAAGCACAGCGATAGCGGTTAGATAAGCGGAGCGATTTCATTGCACATAAGCGAAATAAGATCTGTATTACGACTATTAGAAAGACAAAATGAGACAGGAACAGTTTTTTCAATCTCCAAAAATCATTTTTTAAAAAACAATGATTGTTGTTTCATCAGCTCCTATATAAGAAACTTGATTAAGGTCCAAAATTATTCAACAATTTTTAATAAATATAAGAAACTATTTAATCATTGCTTTCATTAAATTCTAGAAAAATCTATCATGTAACCGAAATATTGATCCCCTTTTTTGTGTCTTCTGGTTTAAGACTTTTCATTTGGCAATCATAAGAAAGAAAGAAAACCATTTCTTGTTACTGAACTTAAACAGCGCAAGAAACAACAAGAGACTTATGTCCAGCTGTGGACATACATTAGTTGAAATAATGATATCTTCTTACTAATGTAAAGTAACAGCTTAAATATATAACTTCGAAACTATAATTGAATGTAAAATTTTCATACAAAATTTTGGAATTAATTCATTGAGATCGCTGTTTATACAAAATTAAGTATAAGTCTAATTGTTTGATTTAGTTATAAGTTCGTTTAAGTAATCAAAATCTTGATAGATATTTAAATAATGGTAACTAGTGTACTTGCTCAAGAAGTTTCTAGAAGCTAAGTATCCCACCGCCGTCGCTCGTCACCAAATGCCACAGGTCCCCGGTACAGGAATTGTCAATTAAGCGCTGTTAAAAATTTTATGAAATGGCTCTTTATGCATATCAACGTGTACCTGATAAAATAATTGACAGCCGCATGAGAGTTTTACACTGCGTGGATAATTAAAATCCACCCATGTCAATATTAAAACACAACTATAGAAATAATTATAACTCAACAACACTGAAACATAAAAAACATATAACTATTACCCAGTAAAATTTTGTTATCTATAAATATTCAAGGTCTCTATGGAAGATGCGACTTGATGTAATAGTTGAGGTATTTACAATGACATACACTACAACATTATAATTTTTGGGACTTAAAATATTATATATAGAACTACAATATAATTTAAAGCTGGATTTAAAACATATCTCATTGATATCACAGTACCATCCGATTACAATATAGGCCCAAAAGAAATAGAAAAGTTAAGTAAGTATTACGTATTAAAAAATGAAATCAAAAGATTATGGAACACACACGCTTTTATAATTCCCATTGTGGTAGGTGCAACAGGAGTAGTAGCCAAAAATATAAAAAGGTACTGTGACATCCTTGATGCACAAATAAATATTAACATTCTACAGAAGCAGGCAGCCATACATTCATCAACAATAATGAGCAAAGTTCTTGGAGATAATGTATATAATACCAGTAACCAATAATATTTTAGTCCATCTGTTTAATTAGGGAGTAGAAATAGTATATGTAATTATTTATAACAGGTAATAAAAAAAAATTAAATAAAAAAATAGTATGTATTTGTATAATATATACATATATAATATAATGATCATATTGGGGAGTGCCATTCTTTTTCTGAAGTTTCAGGACGGAATGTGCATTGTAATACCGACACATGTCGAGAGAAAGGGGCAACCCGTACACAAATAAAGCTGGATTTAATACTATAACAGAAGTAAATAGAAATATTTTAATCTGCATTACAAGGCTGGTATATGAAATCTTAGAAAGTCGGTCACATTGTTGAATGGATTCTCAAATGGTAAAATGGTATTATCAAACGGTTGAACCATAATAAAAATTGTAAATACTCTTAAATACGTTTTTATATTCACTATGAGTTAATAATTGACCCCAATTTGGTACTAAACCCAAAAACTCTCATGGTGGTAATAAACCCGAAAACTATTTTTTTTTTTATTCACTCACGTTCACTTAATAATATTCGGGTTCAGAACTGCAAGTAATTTGCTAAAGTTCTATTACCAGTAATCAGTTAGTTTATTATATCATCAGTTACTTAGTTATATCATCTCTTGTAGGGTTGGTTATTAATACGCAATGATTTTTTTAATGTTATCTGTAATTAATGGTTAGAATGGTATACACTGCACCATATTGTGCTCGGTGCATGAAAGCATGAAAATTGAAATATATGTTTTCTCTACAATTTAACTGTCTTCACGGTAGTTTAAACTGAAACAAAGTATGATTTTTTTTTATACTACTATGCGACGAGACGAGCAAGACGTTCACCTGATGGTAAGTGATATGCTTGCCCATGACAACGCGGCGCTAGTTAAGATGGTACACACTGCACCACATTGCGCTCGTCGCTTTGAGACATAAGGTGTCAAGTCTCGTTACCCCAGTAATTACACTAGCTACAGCGCCCTTCAAATCGGAACACAGTAATGTTTGCACACTGCTATTTGGCGGTTAAAATAGGAGCTGCGGTGGTACCCACCCAGACGGTCTTCGGCAACAGAGACCTACCACCAGTAAACTTATGATTGCGATTTAAACTCTTTTTCTTCCTTTTGTAAATATCTTAAGAATAAAGTTATTATTAAAACGGCAAGCTTTGGTTGGTGTATTCTATATCTTCGGAGGTGAAGTATCTTTAGAACCTACTTCTGGGAATAAGCTGTGGTTTGTACCCGCTGAAATCTTTAACAGTAGTCCTACTAACTTGCCCTCCACCACGTTACAGCTAACAGTATAAATAGCCTAAATAAAGCCCGCATATGGGATTCGCAGCCAAGTCTCTACACTGCACCGCATTGCGCTCGTCGCCTTGAGACATAAGTTATTAAGTTTCGTTACCCCAGTGATTCTACTAGCTTACAGCGCCCTTCAATCTGAAACAAAGTAATGTTTTCACACTACTATTTGTTTGAAATAGTAGCTGAGGTGGTAGCTAGACAGTCTCCGGCAACAGAGTATCAGTGAAGTCAACTATCAAATATTTGTATTAAAACGGAAGCAGCCGTCGCGTGAGTCAAGCATTCGGATATTTAAATTAAACCGGGTCCGCAGTTTTAATTGCGCCGTGTATTAATCATAATGCGCTGACTGTTTGTCCGTCCGTTTCATGTGGAAATTAATGGAATAATTGCGGTCGCGGCGGATTACTCGCTTTTCATTTTAAACCCGTAACGAGCTCCGCGAGTCTAATTTGAAACGGGAACCGGAAATGTGTCCGGCATCCACCGCTACATCGCACCGGATCTATCATCTTTTGTAACCATCTTTCTTTTGGATTAAAAATTATTGTAACGATCAATACTTTAACCAAATCCCACCGCTGGGACCCAAAGCCTGTTATTTCAGTGTTAAGGAAAATTTATCTATTACAGACAAGTGTGGATAGGTGTAATATGTTTACGAAATGTGTCACTGGTGGTAGGTCTCTGTTCCGGAGACCGTCTGGATGGGTACCACCGCAGCTCCTATTTCAACCGCCAAAACGAGACTTATGTCTCAAGGCGACGAGCGCAATGTGGTGCAATGTATACCATCTTAACTAGCACCACGTTAACGAAAGCTGTTGTTCTTTTCAGTATCCCATATTTTCCATGGCATTAAAGTCAAGGTGAGTGGGAATCGAACCTGCATCTCTTTGACATGTTTATCGCAACGATCACCTTACCAACTGAACTATCACCACTTGAACTAATCATTTATAGTCCATGTATCGTAAGCTCGCCCATAACAGGGTGACACTAGTTAGGATGGTATACACTGTAGCCTAGTAATTTCACTAGCTTAAAGACACTAGAGTAAAGTTTGCACACTAAAATTTGTTGGTAGAAATAAGAGCTGCGGTGGTACCTAGATGGTCACCGGTAACAGAGATCACCAGTAGCGAATGTAGTCAGTGAGTTGGTTGGTGTATCACGGGTATGAGACTGGTAAACAAACGAAGACTTTCCGACGGCGCGGGTAGAATTGTGAAGCCCACTCCTGAACCGTAGTGGAGTGGGGAAGTTAATAACACGTTGCGTTTAAGCTTCCCTATTATCCTCGGAGCTGTAGGGTGCTCCGGAGTACTCTTTGTAGCGCGCTGCGGGGACGGGACCACTTCGCTACACTGAAATCGTTAAATATTCGCGTAGTTTGTGCATAATGCTATGTATAATGGCCGCACTACACTCGCTAGTTTCACATTAATCTCATTATAATACTGCAATTCCCCTGAACAGTGCAGAGGAATTAAAAAATTTCAACTGTTCGTGTGACGACTGTTTCCTGCCGTAAAATGGTGAATATAAGAATGAACTCATCACTGTTGTCTTTAGACTAGTTGAAACAACTATTACTTAGAGATTAAAAAAAGTATCTTCAAGTTAAACTAAAACAATGATTTTGTTAATTAAGTACATTTTAGAATTATTTCTTACTCACTTAACTTCTAAAGTTAAATTTAGTCTCGGCTTTTTATCACCTGATTGCATCAGCGTAAAAAAGACTGATGCGCTGACTTAAATACTCCGTAACGCTTGTAACTTTTAAACCAAAAGGGCCACATGGATGCTCTTAGAGGATAAAATGAAGTACCAGGATAAAGAGACGAGAAATCCGAAATAAAAAGTCTATAGCTCTTCCGGTTAAGGAGATATGAAAGGTCAAAGTTAGTACTGTGAAAGTTTGAAACAAAAAAAGAAAAATTTCTCTTAGAATCGAACTCATGACCTTTGTGTCCAAAGCATGAAAATTAGCCACTAGTCCATTCTAGCACATTATAATCTTATAAGGTGAAACACCTATTCATATTATACAGATACATACGAAAACAGAATTAAAATCGGTATAAACGTTTAGATAATGTTTAACTATTCCGGCAAGTTATCTATTACTCTATTTTCATGGTTCTAAAAACGTTTAGATATTTTAAACTAATAGGTTATAATCTTGATAATATTCAGAGTTAGTTTCAGAAGAGCGGAGCGTTCAAGTATAGATGGCAGTGAATTGATCGCTCCTAGACGGACGCTAACCCCGGCTTCGAGCGGCCGTGAGCTGAAAAGCTTCGAAAGCTTCGCTTGTTAATTAACTAATGGCGTATTATTAAAGCCAAATTGAACTGCATCCGCTGTTAATGGCATCTTAATAACAACCCGATCGTGATTCCAACGATCGAGTTATGATATTGATTCATGTAATGAACTTTATTAAAACTTCCGTGTTGCTGAAATTTTACTTCTAAGATTTGCAAACGCGCATAGTGAAGTTTGATGATGGAAGTCGAGTTAGAACTCTTTCTCAATTCTTCCCTTCTTCTAAGTCGTATTTCCTCATGACTGAGGGTCGTGGTCATCATGTTTTTAATGAAACACACGAAGACTCTCTTGGCAGTTATAATGGAGTGGTGTTGCCATTGCCTTCTCCATTTCACATACTACTCCGACCACAGACAGACAATGACGTAGATATACAGGTTTCCTCAAGATGTTTTCCTTCACCGTCAAAGCTTTAATTTATAAGCTTATATTCATATTCATATGCTTTAATTCTTCCCTTAGCGTATCTTAAAAGGAGGCTAAGGTATACACTAGTCCTGGGGAAAGGAAGTAGTTTCCTTGTGTCCGTCACTATACTGCACTGACTAAACACCTTACTAGGCTAAGGGCTGAAAATAGATGAAATAGGTTTATGCGAGTTGATAAAAAAGTTTTTCAAATCCTGTTTAAATATATGTACAATAGTTAACAATAGGAATAAGGATAAATAAATAAGATTTTGGCAATGATAGATAAGATAGTATTAGTAGTAAATTATGTAAATAGGATAAAACACCCCAGAATAATAATATCAGGGAAAAGTAGAAATTAAAAATAAAAAAAGAACTCCTTACTATTGCAGCAAAGAAAATCAACGAACTAAAATGATGATTATAATAATGATGAGAAACCCTCTTCAAGCTTTTGTTATTCATCTAACGATCGTCTGATGGTAAGTGATCAATATACCAAAATGGTGCTAGTTAGAATGTCAACGTTTCACATTTGCACATCACACAAGGGGTTGAGTTTTTTTTAGTAATTTCACTAACTACAGCTTGTTTCAAAAAGGAATATACTTACATCAAAGCTAGTGCTTATAACTAAAACCTATATTAACATTTTGTTAGTATGTTATGAGTAATAACAGCCTTGGTCCCCTACTACTTCTGCAGTAGAAAGAAATCTATTTACGATTTCCTTACTGAAATAAAAACGATAAAACTTTATTTATAAACTAATAAAGTTAGAGTTTTTAGTTAAAAAAAAAACATAAATATCAGTGTAACATAAACTTGCGTAACATTTTTGTGACACGCTTCGCCCATATCACCTTTTAAATTGCTTTATCAAACTCTGTTATATCTATTCCCTACATAACAATAGATCACCGATCACCAACTTAAAGTGACCCCTCGACGCCTCTCATTATACACTGAAATCAAAAAAAGTCGCATACAAAACGGATTTAGACGGAGATCTATATATAATTGGCACTGATTCTTTTGTGGCACCATTACGACCCGGTGGGCGTGTCGGCTGCCATTTTATAGTTACAATTAAGCAATCTGTTTTTATAAACCTAACATTAGATAGTATAAATAAAACTAAACTACACCAGTAAAAACTTACTGTCACTAAAACTTGACCACACGCACTTATATATAGCTTTAACTCTCTCCTAAAAGGGCCTGAGTACTTATGTTTTGTTACCCTAGTAATTTCAATAACTTCAACATCTATCAAATGGAACAGTCTTAAACTATAGTGTATCAAATGGTCACCATACCTACCACCACTTATGAATAAGTTTATTAAATTCTAATGATCTGTTGATAACAATTGTCTTAGATTATCCTGTGGTTAAGCGTCAACAGGATTAATGTCCTTACGTCAATGGTGGTATATCCTACCATTACTTAAGTCACACTGTATATACATATTCAAATCGAACAATTTATATTCTTTCTTCTTCTTAGTCGTATTTCCTCATGACTGAGGGTCGTGGTCATCATGTGTAATGAAACACACGACGACTTACTTGTCAGTTATAATGGAGTGGTTTGCCATTGCCTTCTCCATTTCACATACTAGTCTGACCACTGATGGTCATGATATAGATATGCAGGATTCCTCACGATGTTTTCTTTCACCGTCAAAGCACGTGATATTAGTTGGTGTTATACTAACTGCACATAAATTGAAAAATTCATTGGTGCAGGCCGGATTCGAACCCGGTACCTTCGCATTGGAAGGCCGGCGTTCAAACCACTAGGCTATCACGGCTTACAATATATATACTGTTGTATAAATATAGTCGTAAACGATTTTTACTCAAAATATTAAAGTTAAAATTTCTTCTAACTTGTTAACAAGCTGAGATTCACTTAAAGTTACAGTAAATACTTTTTGTAGTAAGGAATCGTTGTAAAGAATTTAACATAATTATCAATGGTAGTTTTAGATTAATATTTTTCAGGCGGTTAAGTAACGTATACAAAAATTTTATAAATTTTGTGTTTGGTCACTTTTATTTTGACATTACAATATGTTTTTTTTTATACTACTATGCGACGAGACGAGCAAGACGTTCACCTGATGGTAAGTGATACGCTTGTCCATGACAACGTGATGCTAGTTAAGATGGTACATATGCACCACATTGCGCTCGTCGCCTTGAGACATAAGGTGTTAAGTCTCGTTACCCCAATAATTACACTAGCTACAGCGCCCTTCAGACCGGAACACAGTAATGTTTGCACACTACTATTTGGCGGTCGAAATAGGAGCTGCGGTGGTACCCATCCAGACGGTCTCCGGCAACAGAGACCTACCACCTGGTGAATATGTAAGTAAACTATTAACACAAGGAATATTTAAATTTAATAATTTACCCTGATGTTAAGTGATACGCCTGCCGATAACAGCGTGCCGCTAGTTGAGATACTATGCACTTCATCACATATCTGTCGTCGCTTTGATACATAAAATATTAAGTCTCGGGACACAGTAATGTTTGCATACTACTGTTTGGCGTTAGAAATAAAAGATGCAGTGCTACTTATGAGATGTTAAGTCTAGTTACCCCAGTAATTTCTCTAGCTTACACAGCTATACTGGTATAGAGACTATCCGAAGTATACATGGGGCCTGCGAATTTGAGACCTCTGTATTACAAAGCAAGTGGTTAGACCCTGCGCCAACGGAAGCTGTAAAAAAGAAAGATGGCCGACTTGCGGTTAAGCTAAGTTTGATGGAGACCGTCTAAGTACCACTGCATCTCAGTTTGCTATTTTTTTTTTTACTACTATGCGACGAGACGAGCGGGACGTTCACCTGATGGTAAGTGATACGCTTGTCCATGACCACGTGGCGCTAGTTAAGATGGTACACACTGCATCACATTGCGCTCGTCTTGAGACATAAGGTGTTAAGTCTCGTTACCCCAGTAATTACACTAGCTACAGCGCCCTTCAAACTGGAACACAGTAATGTTTGCTTACTATTTGTCGGTTGCAATAGGAGCTGCGGTGGTACCCATCCAGACGGTGTCCGGCAACAGAGACCTACCACCTGGTAAACTACTTTCAAACAGTAATGTTCAAACATTACTGTGTTTCGATTAAAAAGGCAGCGAGTGAAATTACTGTGGTAACGATAATTAATATCTTATATTTCAAGGCGAAGAGTACAATACGGTGTAGTGTATATCATCTTAACTAGCGCTACGTTATTATGGCAAGCGTATCACTTACCATCCATTACTAACGTAGAGCATCGGAAGTTAACTCCCATACAGCGTTTCACCGTAAAACCCTCCGCTGATCGTGAGGGCAAAAATAAAATTGGACCATAAAAAAATAAGAGCGGTCCAGTGAGCACCTGGCCTAATTACGAGACCTTACGAACCTCCCATCAAACCTGTTCACACACAAAAAAACTCAGAGCACAGCACCTCAGTAATAATTTATTATATCTATACAGTAAGATAAGGTTCTAAATCGATTGCCGTGTTAATTTTCGATTGGCTATTTACTGAACTCGTCCAGTTTTTTTTACGTTGACGCTGACTGGTTTGTAGTAAATATTGCTGTTAAGTCTCCGTTGCCGGAGATCGTCTAGCCAATAATTCCACCGGTAAGTGTTTACTGTTTGACTGGTGGTAGGTCTCTGTTGCCGTAGACCGTCTGGGTGGGTACCACCGCAGCTCCTATTTCAACCGCCAAATAGTAGTGTGCGAACATTACTGTGTTCCGGTTTGAAGGGCGCTGTAGCTAGTATAATTACTGGGGTAACGAGACTTAACACCTTATGTCTCAAGGCGACGAGCGCAATGTAGTGCAGTGTATACCATCTTAACTAGCACCACGTTGTCATGGGCAAGCGTATCACTTACCATCAGGTGAACGACTTGCTCGTCTCGTCGCATAGTAGATTAAAAAAAATAATTACTGTGTTCAGATTTAAATTACGAATGAAAGGAATGCGGTAACAATACTTAATATCATAAGTTACACATATCACAAGTACGTTTTAGATTATTATTTTTAACTTAGCGCAGCTCGGTCTAAATTGTGAAACTTAAGTCAAACGCCCCAACGCCTACGCAGCAACAGTACTTTGTATGTTCTAAACGGTTTCTTTGTCCCCCCTCTCTCTACTTGGATGGGTGTGGGAGAGGGGAAGGGGGGACGTTTTCCTATTTATAAAACATCGCTCCATTTTCCATACAACTTTTATGGAATAAAACCAAGCACTGGAAGTAAATAGGTTACGCCCGATTCATAATGTCGTCCATCCATTCATACAACTGTACACTTGTCCGTATACAAATTTGAATTCTAATTTCTCCAACAAGATTTGCTGCAAAATTTAACTTAATAATAATAATACCAACCGGCTAAGTATTTAACTTAATTGAATATCTTTTGTAAGGGAAATTTATTTGATTTTAATTTCTATCCGTCTTACCAGCACAGCGGTTAAGTTGTTTTTCTTCTATCAACAGGAGTGTTGAGATGGTGGTAGTTTTACTGAGCTCATTTTACTACCACTTTTTTTTTTTTATTCTACTAAGCGACGAGACGAGCAAGACGTTCACCTAATGGTAAGTGATACGCTTGCCCATGACAACGCGGTGCTAGTTAAGATGGTACACACTGCACCACATTGCGCTCGTCGCCTTGAGACATAAGTTGTTAAGTCTCGTTACCCCAGTAATTACACTAGCTACAGCGCCCTTCAAACCGGAACACAGTAATGTTGCACACTACTATTTGGTGGTTGCAATAGGAGCTGCGGTGGTACCCATCCAGACGGTCTCCGGCAACAGAGACCTACCACCTGGTAAAAACCACTCCCATATTCCCATACCATGATAACTGTAGTAAGATTATCAATATATTTATTTTCACTTCATTACTTATGTCACAAGCAATATAAGTCTTTTAAAGTTATTTAGTTACTTTGTCTTCTTGTTTGTTAGTCTCAAACACCTGATTGCATCAGCATACAGATACTGATGCGCTGACTTAAATACTCCGTAACGCTTGTAACTTTTAAACCGGAAGAGCCACATGAATACTCTTTCAGGATAAAATGAAGTTCAGGATAAGGAGACCAGATATCCGGAATAAAAAGTACATAGATTTTCCTGTTAAGGAGATATGAAAGGTCAAAGTTAGCACTGCGGAAGGTTGGGAAAAGAGCGAAAATAAAAATTTCTCTGGGAATAGAACTCATGACCTTTGTGTCCAAAGTATGAAAATTAGCTTCTAGACCATTCGGGCACATTCTAATCTTATAAGGTAATAGAGACCCGGATAATAAGGCGAAAAAATATAAGCTATAGAAATATGAAAGCCAGAGAAACTCTAACAAATGCATAATTTAACTTATAACGTATACTTTAACATTAATTAAGTAATAATCAGCTGTTTACACACTTGAAATGGTATTCACATTTAAAATACGAAATATTTAAATTTAAACTTTGACTTCATTAAATAGAATATTTACACTGCAACCGAGTGTAAAAAAATTTATCATCGGAACGTTCCATTGGATTATACAAACACGAAACACACATTCAGTTGTTCAGTGGAAAGTAAATATTGACCACGGCGGCGGTACGGGAGCCTGGACGTGAACTGAAAGAGGAAACAAATGTGAAACCAAATACTGAAAACGGTTCATTTAAATTCATTCATTCTGTTATTACTTCGTTAACTGTATCAATCAAATGAATTAACTATAAACGTTAAACCATTCACGTTTTAAAATTAATAAACAATTTGTATTTACAATTATTATATATAACACTAGCTGTTACCCGCGACCTCGTCCGTGTGGTATATAAATAGAAGACACATAGAAAAAATATATAATATATGTATACAACTTATCTATTTGGATCTAATATTGTTACATTTTTCTTTGGTTTTAATTTTTTTTCTAAATTAAAAGTAGCCTAAGTTACTCCTTGTTACATTAGCTATCTGCCAGTGAAAGTCCCGTCAAAATCGGTCCAGCCGTTTTAAAGTTTAGCCGGAACAAACAAACAGACAAAAAAATTGAAAAAAAAATATTTTGTTACATGTATCATTTATACATCTAAATGCACTTAGTTAAAAGTCTGTTATTTTAATATTACAAACAGACACTCCAATTTTATATCATTGTATAGATAAAGAGAATTTTTATGTCTGCTCAAAATCTACAAAGACATTGATCCATCAATTTGGACAAGAGTGAATTGTAAAAAAAAAACACTCAATCTCAATAGGAATTGAACCAACGACTACAAATTCCTTTTCAAACAACTACTGCTGTTATATTGTTATTAAGAATTCAATTAAATTATCAAAACACTAAATTGAATAAGTGATAATATTAATAATAATATAATTAGTAATATATTCATATTAAGTATAATTAACTAAAATGTATTACTGTAACAAAAAGATACAAACTACAATTACTATTACAAAGATTTGAGACGATTGTTTACACGAAGGCCCTTGCTTAAAACAAATCCCGACATGGGATACTAATGTTTACATACTACTATTTGTAGTAGGAGAGTAAAAAGACTTACCTCCGTTACAAATGGATATTTTTTTATAACAATACAAAAGTACTCTGCTGATCATAATCTCTTTTCCTACGTGTTTATACGAACAAACAAGTTTGTTTGTTCTATTAAATAATTTTAATAACTAAAGTCTAGATGAAAATATAATAACAATACAAATTATTATTAAAGCAGAAGAATATATTCCGGTATGAATATTTTCATGGAACAACAATATTAGAAAAAAATTAATTCGTCTTATAATAAAATAAAATTAATAAAATTTTCAACCACCTGTACATACTAGAAAAATAATTTGTAAACGTAACATGTATGTAAAGACAATTTGAATTCAAGTAGACAAAATGTAAAATTGTACATTTAGTAATTTACCTGCTCAGTAAAAAAATAATTTTTCATTATCTATAGTAGTAATCGCTTAACCTTTAAACGAGAAAACCGTAGTAGTTAAATAGTTTTTTCTAATATGAGTCAAAGTTTTATTTACACAACGAATTATATTTAAAGTTTATAAACAAATAATCACACTTGCCTCATTAAAAGGTAGCTCAATCCAAAAACTCAAATCCATATAAAACTCCAAAACCAACTAATTAATACAGTTCAGTAGTTACGCACTAAATGAAAACACAGCACGACACTAACTAGTTCAAAAAGTGTCAAACGCGCTCGAAAAGCAATGGCGCGAAAGTCAACGAACGTCAGAAACGTCAAAGCGAAGAGGCAAAGAGCGCTGACGTCCGCTTTGGCGCCAAGTTGACACCGCACTGAGGTACTCCGATGCACTGACGGAACGCAGAGGCAGCGCTGCATGCTGACGGTGTGCACTACGCCTTTGACGAGCCCTGCGTTCTAAATTCAAACGAACGTACTCGAAAACGAATACGTTCCAAATTTGAATTTTTCGTTTATTACCATATAAATCCTTGCTCTTTTTATACTACTATGCGACGAGACGAGCAAGACGTTCTCCTGATGGTGAGTGATACGCTTGCCCATGACAACGCGGCTCTAGTTAAGATGGTACACACTGCACCACATTGCGCTCGTCGCCTTGAGACATAAGGTGTTAAGTCTCGTTACCCCAGTAATTACACTAGCTTACATCTCACTTCAAACCGGAACACAGTAATGTTCGCACACTACTATTTGGCGGTTGAAATAGGAGCTGCGGTGGTACCCATCCAAACGGTCTCCGGCAACAGAGACCTACCACCAATAAACCTTGCTTAACGAAACGTAGCGACTGACAACTTGTTAAGGTCCCCGGTTCGATTCCGTGGTTCATGTTTGTTGACTTTTTTTTAAAGCTTATATCGCAGCTTTAAAGAACTTTATTTTACTGGTGGTAGGTCTCTGTTGCCGGAGACCGTTGAAGTACCACCGCAGCTCCTATTTCTACCGCCAAATAGTAGTGTGCAAACATTACTGTGTTCCGGTTTGAAGGGCGCTGTAGCTAGTGTAATTACTGGGGTAAAGAGTTTTAACACCTTATGTCTCAATGCGACGAGCGCAATGTGGTGCAGTGTGTACCATCTTAACTAGTACCTCGTTGACATGGGCAAGCGTGTCACTTACCATCAGGTGAACGTCTTGCTCGTCTCGTGGCATAGTAGTATAAAAAAAAAACCTGATGTCCTTGGCGAATTTGAAGAATATTAACTCTTAAGTGATTTACTCTGTAGTTAAGAATGTCGATATAGTGTTATGATTGAAAGGATACGATGGGATTGATATGCTCTTTCGGGGCAAAAATCGCAAAACTTAAATTAATTTAAAAAAAAAACTTATAACAGGAAGGTCCCCTGTTCGATTGCGTAGTTCATGTTTGTTGACTTTTTTTTTTATTTAAACTTATATCGCACTTTAAAAGATGTTTATTAAAGATATTTGTTTGAATAGTCTATAACTTGCAGTATAACTTTTCGGACCTCTAATTTATAAAACGTAGTACATTCATACGCGTATGTAACTTAAAAAGCTTTCAAGGTTCAACAAAGACGCCCGCGTGACCTCTTCATAAGTGTGTTCGACTTCTAACTCACGAGTCCTAAGTTGAACCGACATTATGAAACATTTTCATCGGCTTTACAAATATAATATTTTTTCAGCTGCTTTATTATTTCATAACTTTCAAAAAGTTATTATGAAAACTACTTTCTACAAATAAATCTAGATTATAAGCACATGATTTTACCTGATAATAAATGATACGCCATAAAACAACATATCGCTAATTAGGATGCTAAACATAGACTGAAAATATTAATTCTAGTTATATTAGTAAATTCACTAGCTACAGCTTCAGACAACAAAAAACTTACAGTACTTTCTAGAATTCCTTTCGTGATGAGTAATAAGTTATATCTTTGTCAGGAAATTGAGTTTTTTATGTATGTATTAATTATTGCTTTTCTGAAAACTAACAGTTTGTATGTTGTATATATAAAAATGATTGTTAAAAACACGTCTATCCGTCCGTGTCGAGGCAAGGTATCGATGCGAAATAAAATTCAAGCTGAAACGTCAAATATTATTCAGGAACGGAACCCCGCACAGGTTCATAGATGTGCAAATGTAGTCCCAATTGAAATTCCATTTCCATCCGACTGGTGGAGGTTTCGGATTATTTCTCATGCTTTAGGTGATGTTCACACGCTTCCGTATCCCCCCCATCTGTAATGTTGTTTGATTGTTACTGACATAACGTTTTATTGCGAAAAAAAAATCTATTCCAACGTTCAATTTAACACGAAACGTTACACGGAGATGTGATAAATCTTTTTATATCACACTGCAAAGATACAAAGAAAAATCTGTTGTACTACAACAATTTACTAGAAATTATTATTGTCATATAGCACTTCATTAAATACGTTAACATTTAAAAGTAATCGATAAGCTAGTTAATTATAAACTTAACCAAACCAGAAATTTTTGGATCAAACAAAAATGGCTAAAGTTAAAAAACTAACAAAATTTTAAAATATCTGCATTTGATGTGATTATCAGTTTATAATAATAATGATACAATTCATGATATGATACCAGTGATCATCAGATCGTTATATGTTAATTCAAGAAAGGAAGCAATTAGGATGAAGAAAGAATCTCTGAAAGGATTCAAAGGATAAAAGAATCGCGATGGCCATCTGATCCTTTTTTGTAATATTAACAAAAATCTCCTTATTAAAATAGTACAAAAGGTTACATGTCTAATTTATGAGTTTATATATATATATATCTTCAATTTGTATCTATTTAAGTAGTCCAACGTTCTTATAAAGTATATAACCATTTATACCAGAGCTTATAAGTTGGATAGGTTATTACTAATAGTAGATCTTTGTAGCCAAATATCATCTAGAACCATCTAGATATTACTAAATTTTAACTCGTCTTCTATAACCACATTAGAAGTGGAAGCATGACCATGCAATATAACTGTCTGAATATTACTGTCATCTAGAGGGAGCCATTTTCAAACTGAAGTTTTGCGGTCAGATTGAGGAAATTATTATTTTTAACTTATGTTATTTAAACTTGATACGCTCTTTTATGTCATTAAACTATTTAATCTGCTGTAGCTAGGAAAATTACTAGGATAAAGAGGTTTTAATCTAAAGTCACGAAACATCGATCGCTATGTAGTTGTGAGAGCATATGTTAAAAGGTTTTGAGCAGGCGTATCACTTACCATTAAGTAACTGTAAATAACTACAAATACAGTTTAATGATAAATAAAAAGCTTGGCCAATTCCCACATAATCTTATCGCTAACTTGATTTAATCACTTAGCATTTACGGATACATCAGCTAAACTTGGCTGACTCCTGGTTGAGATTATGGCTAAGCTCCTCTTTGGTCCACCGACAAATCGTCGATCTTAGTTAATTCTTAAAACGGTCTAATCTCAATGCTCTTCGCTGAGTGATAATTAAAAGTCATCTCAGGACAAATCCTGGAGATACCTCTCATGTGTACATTGGTAACAACAAACGTTCTGCTTTTGGAAACTTGTCAACTACAAAGTTAGTTATTTGTTTTAAGAATAAACCAAACATTTTAGTTTAATAAATATCCATCATCATAATCATCAGATAGACGTCCACAGCTGGATTTAAGCGTTCTTCAAAAAACTGCTCGTTTTGTTTCATTACCTTCATGTCTGAGGATTGTTTTAATTAAAGTGATTATGGGTTTTCCTTCTAATCTTATCCCAGGTTTAATTCCAGGTTAATATCTAGTGGAATTTGGCTTGTGAGGTCTTTATGAACTTCCTGACTAGCTAACACCATCGTGTAGTAAGTTTTTCACCATAACATCGTTGCTATAGTCTTTCAACTTATGAGTAGTTTAGACGAGCACGCTTAGGTTAAGTAGTTAAGGTTAAGTGTTAACTTATAGCTTATAAAAAGACATACATTACGTTAAAGTATCATTATTTTTTTATTACTGCTCTACCAGTTGACAGAACAAACATCTCACTGCATTCTTTGAATCCATTCAACAATGTGACCCACATTCCAAGATTTCATACGCCAGCCTTGTAATACAGATTAAAACGTTTCTATTTACTTCAGTTGTGCTATTAATTCTAGTATTAAACTCCATATGGAATTGAAATAATCTAGATAAAAAAATAATCCCTGAAACCGGCTCTGAACGCATCCTTACGTTTATGAAAAATGCATAGTCAGTTGACAGACCGATTGTTTAATTGATGCAGCAAGTAACAGTTCCCATTTCAAGAACGTCATAATAATTAATTAAAGCAACTGGCAACTCCAGCTCCTACTAGTGCCTGAATAATTGAACACTGACAAGCATACCTATTTGTTGCGAATACAATATTTGACATTGTTTTGCTATTTACGAATTTAAACCAATGCATGTAATGAAAGTAAAGTTTGTATTTTAAACTTTCGACTAGTTTGCTAATTCAGTTTTAAGATATAAAGGGAGAAGATTTTTAATTTATTAATATTTTACATAATCAGTTATTGATCTACAAATGATACTCTTCTACATAATAATTGTGACCACAGATTAATTACAGAACCTAAGCGCTTGCTTAGTAATTTGGATGACGGCTAAAAAAACTTCTTTTATTTTCGAATCCGTCAGCTTACAATGTGACTACTGTTTTCCTTCTGTCAATATATGATAACTAGAGTATTTTGAGTAAACACACTTAACTATTTTCGACCACATTGGCTTATTATTATCATATTAAATTAAGGTATTCATATAACAAAAGCATTGAATAGATATTTTTCGTAGCAAAAGGTAAATGCTATGTACCTTGCCGTAGACCAACCGTAGCGTTTATTTCTGAACATTACTATAACACAGTTTTAAGAATGAACTATAAAATATAATTATGCATTAGTTTAATGAGATCGTCATCATATACCACAAGGCCATGGACCGAACAATAATTTTTGACTTTTGTTATGGAGATAATTAAATAAATAAATAGATACAACTTTAACCAAGGTACTTACCGATGATTTCTGCTCAACTCTGTCTATATGAATATAAAACGACTTGAATGGTCATCTGTTAGTTTCCATAATAGGTTATATGGTTTCTTAACACCGGTTCGAAGAAACAGCATCAGATCTCGATAGCGACGCCACTTTCGCTTCTACTTATTCTGATTACCGCTGCACCTGCCGACTAGTTTCGTTTGCAGCGCAAGTGCGAAAGAGATGGAGGCATAGTAAAAAAAGGGCCCGGTTACCTTACTAAGGCGGGTGGATAAAAAAAATTGTTTGTTTTTATATTAAGAAACAATACCGCGATTGAATAATTGGGAACAGGTTATAATTCAACGAGTCTGATAAAAATAAAATCGCAGTTCTTATATGAAATATTTTATAGCAATCATGTTCATCAACTGTTACAGAATAATATAAACCCGTACTTAATGTAAATTTAAAATAAATAAACAAAATTGTTTAACAGAAATCAATAACAACACAATCAATCTTTCCTTCTTTTTACTTATATATCAAATAAAGACTTATGTCTCAAGGCGACGAGCGCAATGTGGTGCAGTGTGTACCATCTTAACTAGCACCACGTTGTCATGGGCAAGCGTATCACTTACCATCAGGTGAACGTCTTGCTCGTCTCGTCACATACTAGTATAAACAAAAAAAAGATCTACTTTAACGTATACTTTATAAACAAAAAGGGATTAATAAAATCGAACCACTTTTTAAGTAGGTAGTCAAAATGGACATTGATCAGAGAACCTCTTTCGATCGATGGTTAAATAAAACATTACTAAAATCCCTAACGTGTATAATTGATTCAATAAAACGTTAAACAAATTTTCAATATTTTAGATACTCTGTTACTAATACTAAGTTACGATATCCTAATACAATATTAGCACTTAATACTATTTCTGATAAAGATAATGAATGATAAATAATATTTTTTTATTTATATTTGGAGATTTCAATATGGAAGAAGAGTAAGTTTCTTAAGCTTGGTGTGTTGTAAAAGTCGACTAATTCAGAAATGCTTCAGAAACATTTCAGCTGGCTTCTCATCAAGAAGTAGGAATCAAAATTCCGGAGATGATAGAAGCAATGAATCACATAAAATTTGTGAAAAAACGTTCAGAGAAAACTAAAACTTTAGTGATCTTTACAAAACTTATTCAGGATACTTATAGCTTAAAATGTGATTGTGATCCAATACATTTTTATCATCTGTCTATTAGTGACTAAACATGTATCTAAATATTCAAGTGATCGTTAAAACTGTATCATTGGAAACTGGTGTTGATAAACCGGTCTCACCACATCCGAATGTGTGCTACCGACATCTTTGGAGTATCTGTAAAGCGCTTCATTTATTTGATCATAAAATTAACCGAATCAAGTAATGGTACGAGTTTTAGATACTAAAAATGTTACTAACCTGATAAAGTATTAAGAATAATTTGGTGTGTATAATCTCGTTCAGTTTGTAAAAGTTGCGTCTGTTGATTATTGTCTCTATCACCTGATTGCATCAGCGTAAGAGAGACTGATGCGCTGACTTAAATACTCAATAACGCTTCTAACTTTTAAACCGGTACAGCTACATGGATACTCTTTCAGGATAAAATGAAGTACAGGATAAGGAGATGAGAAATCTGCAATATAAAGTCTATAGCTCTTCCGGTTAAGGAGATATGAAAGATCAAAGTTAGCACTGCGGAAGTGATGAAAAAAGCAGAAAAGTAAAATTTCACTGAGAATCGAACATCACCTTTGTGTCCAGCATGAAAATTAGCCGCTAGACCATTCTAACATTCTAATCTTATCTATACGTTACTGGTCTCTGTTATAAACATTACTGTGTTACGATTTGAAGGGCGTTGTAGCTAGTGAAGTTACTGTGGTACGAGAACAAATGTTACTTACATCCATAATGTATAACTTACTGTCATTTTAAGATGGATGGTTTAAATCTCACTACAGCGTAGTGGAAGTAAAAAATAAATTTACTACCAATTAACTCCATATTACAATGAACATATATAAATTTCTCTGAGATACTAACTTTAATTTAATTACATATACATTTAAAAGTATCTTTCTAATATATTTTTAAAACTAAAATTACTAGATATTAGAAAGTATGTAGTATTTTTTTTATGGAAATCGAACCTGTTACGGTATAGTAAGAAACGATCATTTACCAGTTAATAGGTCTCTGTTGCCGGAGACCGTCTGGATGGGTACCACCGCAGCTCCTATTTCAACCGCCAAATAGTAAGCAAACATTACTGTGTTCCGGTTTGAAGGGCGCTGTAGCTAGTGAAGTTACTGTGGTACGAGAACAAATGTTACTTACATCCATAATGTATAACTTACTGTCACTTTAAGATGGATGGTTTAAACCTCACTACAGCGTAGTGGTAGTAAAAAATAAATTTACTATTGATTAACTACTAACTTTAATTTAATTACATATACATTTAAAAGTATCTTTCTAATATATTTTTAAAACTAAAAATACTAGATGTTAGAAAGTATGTAGTATTTTTTTATGGAAATCGAACCTGTTACGGTATAGTAAGAAACGATCATTTACCAGTTGGTAGGTCTCTGTTGCCGGAGACCGTCTGGATGGGTACCACCGCAGCTCCTATTTCAACCGCCAAATAGTAAGCAAACATTACTGTGTTACGATTTGAAGGGCGTTGTAGCTAGTGAAGTTACTGTGGTACGAGACTTAACACCTTAGTCCTTAGGCGAGAGCGCAATGTGATGCAGTGTGTACCATCTTAACTAGCACCACGTTGTCATGGGCAAGCGTATCACTTACCATCAGGTGAACGTCCTGCTCGTCTCGTCGCATAGTAGTATAAAAAAAAACATCAGTGCCGTAGTTACAACGAAGTCAATCACCAACCAATAGGTTGTTACAAGGACCAAGTTACTTAATAAGCAACATTTACCGCGGGCTTCATGTATGGGAGGCTTAAACATAAGCCATGCGTTAAGTTAACCACTTGATAGCAAGCGTGCGATTAAATATTAATTTAATTTGCAACGCTTATTATAATGCCTCGCATTCCAAGTAAAGCTTGATGCTTAAGTTAATTTAATATGTATTACATATCTATGTCATATTTATACAATACTAGCTGACCCGACAGACTTCGTTCTGTCAAAAAAATTGGAATGTGGCAGTTTTTTGTTCTTACCTATTTTATAGCCAGCGCAAAAAATCTGGACTGAACCGTCGCTCTGGTGATAGGGCGGTGTGTGGGGTTCAGCTCTATATATGTTCATCTAATAACTAATATTTAAATATTAGTGGGTTCCAGAAGAGTGGCCAAAGTTATAATTATAGTACATAAATTATATTTACTATTATTATTTTATTAGGAACAAATAACTGCCACATTCCAAATCTTTTTGACAGAATGTAGTCTATCAAGTCCGCCAGATGGTAACGCGGATTGTGCTCGACTGATGTAATGTCGTGAAAACGAATGCATTTTATGTCGCGTGCCGAAACTAAAACAAAAGAAATAATACCGCGAAGCCGACCAAATTGAAAATCAGTAAGAATGATCTTTAGCTATTACATGTTGTGACTATTTATGTTATTATTTCATTCGTTTTAATTTCGGCTCGCGGCGATCTTCCGACTCGCATACGCACACCATTTTGATAGAATAATTGAATTTGAACTTTGTGCAGCTGTAATAAAGTGCAAATTGACTCTTTAGCGTTACGAACGCACCTACATTGCTTAGACAGCAGTGAAAGCTTGTTATTTAATATGAACTTTTGTTTGTTTGTTTCTGGTTACTGGTTTACTGGTTTACTGGTTTTACTGGTTTACTGGTTAACAGGTTTACTGGTTTACCTGGTTTACTGGTTTCTGGTTTCTGGTTTCTGGTTTACTGTTTACTGGTTAACAGGTTTACTGGTTTACTGGTTTACTGGTTACTGGTTTACTGGTTAACACGTTTACTGGTTAACAGGTTTACTGGTGAACAGGTTTACTGGTTTACTGGTTTACTGGTTTTACTGGTTTACTGGTTACTGGTTACTGGTTACTGGTTTAATGGTTTACTGGTTTACTGGTGTACTGGTTTACTGGTTACTGGTGTACTGGTTTACTGGTTAACAGGTTTACTGGTTAACAGGTTTACTGGTTTACGGTTTACTGGTTTACTGGTTTACTGGTTAATGGTTTACTGGTTTTACTGGTTTACTGGTTACTGGTGTACTGGTTTACTGGTGTACTGGTTAACTGGTTTACTGGTTACTGGTTACTGGTTTACTGGTGTACTGGTTACTGGTTACTGGTTTACTGGTTAACTGGTTTACTGGTTTACTGGTTTACTGGTTAACAGGTTTACTGGTTTACTGTTTATGGTTTACTGGTTTACTGGTTAACAGGTTTTACTGTTTACTGGTTTACGGTTTACTGGTTTACTGGTTTACTGGTTTACTGGTTACTGGTTTACTGGTGTACTGTTTACTGGTTACTGGTTAACAGGTTTACTGGTTAACAGGTTTACTGGTTTACTGTTTATGGTTTACTGGTTTATGGTTTACTGGTTTACTGGTTTACTGGTTACTGTTTACTGGTTTACTGGTACTGGTTTACTGGTTATGGTTTACTGGTTTACTGGTGTACTGGTTACTGGTTTAATGGTTTACTGGTTACTGGTTTACTGGTTACTGGTTACTGGTTTACTGGTACTGGTTACTGTTTACTGGTTACTGGTGTACTGGTTAACTGGTTTACTGGTGTACTGGTTTACTGGTTTACTGGTTACTGGTGTACTGGTTTACTGGTTTACTGGTTTACGGTTTACTGGTTATGGTTTACTGGTTAACAGGTTTACTGGTTTAATGGTTTACTGGTTTACTGGTTTACTGGTTAACAGGTTTACTGGTTTACTGGTTTACTGGTTTACTGTTTTACTGTTTACTGGTTTACGGTTTACTGGTTTATGGTTTACTGGTTACTGGTTTACTGGTTTACTGGTTTACTGGTTTACTGGTTATGGTTTACTGGTTTATGGTTTATGGTTTACTGGTTACTGGTTTTACTGCGTTTACTGGTTTACTGTTTACTGGTTTAATGGTTTACTGGTTTACTTGGTTTACTGGTTTACTGGTTACTGGTTTACTGGTTTATGGTTTACTGGTTTACTGTTACTGGTTTACTGGTTACTGTTTACTGGTTTACTGGTTTACTGGTTACTGGTTTACTGGTTTACTGGTTACTGGTTTACTGGTTACTGGTTATGGTTTATGGTTACTGGTTTTACTGGTTTACTGGTACTGGTTACTGGTTTACTGTTTACTGGTTACTGGTGTACTGGTTTTACTGCGTTTACTGGTTTACTGGTTTAATGGTTTACTGGTTACTGGTTACTGGTGTACTGGTTTACTGGTTAATGGTTTACTGGTTTAATGGTTTACTGGTTTCTGGTTTCTAGATTTCAGATGTCAGATTTCAATTTTTCATTTTCCATTTTCCATTTTCCATTTTCCATTTTCCATTTTCCATTTTCAATATTCAATATTCAATATTCAACATTCCAACATTCCAACATTCCAACATTCCAACATTCCAACATTCCAACATTCCAACATTCCAACATTCCAACATTCCAACATTCCAACATTCCAACATTCCAACATTCCAACATTCCAACATTCCAACATTCCAATATTCCAATATTCCAATATTCCAGTATTCCAATGTTTCAATGTTCCAATATTCCAATATTCCACTATTCCAATATTCTAATATTCCAATATTCCAATATTCCAATATTCCAGTATTCCAATGTTTCAATGTTCCAATATTCCAATATTCCACTATTCCAATATTCTAATATTCCAATATTCCAATATTCCAATATTCCAATAATCCATTTTCCATTTTCCGTTTTCCGTTTTCCATGTTCCATTTTCCAATAACTGCCTCATGCCAAATCTTTTTGACGGAATGATGTCTGTTAGGTCCGCCAGACGGTAACGCGGTTTGTGCTGGACTGATGTGATGTCGTGAAAAAGAAACTAAAACAAAATAAATAATACCGCGAAGCCGACCTAATTGAAAATCAGCAGTAATGATCTTTAGCTCTTACATTTTGTGACTATTTATGTTATTATTTCATTCGTTTTAATTTCGGCACGCGGCGTTAGATCCTCCGACGCGCATACGCACACTTTTGAAAGAATGATCTAATTTGAACTTTGCGCAGCTGTAATAAAGTTAAAATTGACTCTTTAGCGTTACGAACGCACCTACATTGCTTAGACAGCAGTGAAAGCTTGTAATTTAATATGAACTTTATGACATAGCAATAAAGTTCAAATTGACCCTACATTTTAGTTAGAGAACGTTTGTATAGGAAAAAGAAAAGCGCTGTTTTTAGGGGCTTCCCGGCGATTATTCGAATTTTTCTCAAATTGGCCAAATTGGTCCTGGCGTTGTAGAGTGATGCACTTACCGACACATATTTGTATTATAGATTAATAATAAATTATATTCAATGACATTAGTTATTAATATATAAATAATAAAGTTGCTTGAGAATATATTTATATGTAGAGGGAGTGACAAAAGGCATAATGTTTGAGAGATAAAGAATTCGTTGACATCCCCACTCCGTGCTGTGTACTGGTGAGAGGTGACACCGGTACACACGTGGAGGGGATCACTTACCAAGTGATAATAATTTTTTTTTGGAGTTTACAGCCACGCGGTTTGATACGTGGCCATGTACAATTGATGATATCGAGCGAGACAAAAATATTAAAATGTCTATTAAAAAGCAGGGTTGGTGATAGAAAAGTGAAAATTTAGGATTGTATGTAGTTTTTGATGCCACACAATAATAAAATAAAATAGAAAAAAAAAATCCCAAAAAATAAAAAAAAAATTTTTTGGTGTGGGCAACCCTGATCACTTAGAGGTTTGAAAAATAGATAGTAACCGATTCTCAGACCTACTGAATATGCACAAAAAATTTCATAAGAATCGGTAAAGCCGTTTCGGAGGAGTATGGGAACGAACATTGTGACAAGAGAATTTTATATATTAGACTAGCTGACCCGACAGACTTCGTTCTGTCAAAAAAATTGGAATGTGGCAGTTTTTTGTTCTTACCTATTTTATAGCCAGCGCAAAAAAATCTGGACTGAACCGTCACTCTGGTGATAGGGCGGTGTGTGGGGTTCAGCTCTATATATGTTCATCTAATAACTAATATTTAAATATTAGTGGGTTCCAGAAGAGTGGCCAAAGTTATAATTATAGTACATAAATTATATTTACTATTATTATTTTATTAGGAACAAATAACTGTCACATTCCAAATCTTTTTGACAGAATGTAGTCTATCAAGTCCGCCAGATGGTAACGCGGATTGTGCTCGACTGATGTAATGTCGTGAAAACGAATGCATTTTATGTCGCGTGCCGAAACTAAAACAAAAGAAATAATACTCGAAGTCGACCAAATTGAAAATCAGCAGTAATGATCTTTAGCTCTTACATTTTGTGACTATTTATGTTATTATTTCATTCGTTTTAATTTCGGCTCGCGGCGATCTTCCGACGCGCATACGCACACCATTTTGATAGAATAATTGAATTTGAACTTTGTGCAGCTGTAATAAAGTTAAAATTGACTCTTTAGCGTTACGAACGCACCTACATTGCTTAGACAGCAGTGAAAGCTTGTCATTTAATATGAACTTTTGTTTGTTTGTTTCTGTTTTCTGGTTTAACTGGTTTACTGGTTTACTGGTTTCTGGTTTACTGTTTACTGGTTTACTGTTTACTGGTTACTGTTTACTGGTTTACTGGTTAACTGGTTTACTGGTTTACTGGTTTAACTGGTTTACTGTTTACTGGTTTACTGGTTTACGGTTTACTGGTTTACTGGTTTACTGGTTACTGGTTTCCTGGTTTACTGGTTACTGGTTTACCTGGTTTACTGGTTACTGGTTTACTGGTTTACTGGTTTCCTGGTTTACTGGTTTACTGGTTTACTGTTTACTGGTTTACTGGTTTACTGGTTACTGGTTTACTGGTTTACTGTTTCTGGTTTACTGGTTACTGTTTACTGGTTTCTGGTTTACTGGTTTACTGTTTACTGGTTTACTGGTTTACTGTTTACTGGTTTACTGGTTTACCTGGTTTACTGGTTACTGGTTTACTGGTTCCAATATTCAATATTCCAGTATACCAATGTTCCAATGTTCCAATATTCCAATAATCCATTTCCCTTTTTCCATTTTCCATTTTCCATTTTCCATTTTCCGTTTTCCATGTTCCATTTTCCAATAACTGCCTCATTCCAAATCTTTTTGACGGAATGAAGTCTGTTAGGTCCGCCAGACGGTAACGCGGTTTGTGCTGGACTGATGTGATGTCGTGAAAAAGAAACTAAAACAAAATAAATAATACTGCGAAGCCGACCTAATTGAAAATCAGCAGTAATGATCTTTAGCTCTTACATTTTGTGACTATTTATGTTATTATTTCATTCGTTTTAATTCGGCACGCGGCGTTAGATCCTTCGAGCGCATACGCACACTTTTGAAAGAATGATCTAATTAGAACTTTGAGCAGCTGTAATAAAGTTAAAATTGACTCTTTAGCGTTAGGAACACACCTACATTGCTTAGATAGCAGTGAAAGCTTGTAATTTAATATGAACTTTATGAATAGCAATAAAGTTCAAATTGACCTTACATTTTAGTTAGAGAACGTTTGTATAGGAAAAAGAAAAGCGCTGTTTTTAGGGGCTTCCCGGCGATTATTCGAATTTTTCTCAAATTGGCCAAATTGGTCCTGGCGTTGTAGAGTGATGCGCTTACCGACACATATTTGTATTATAGATTAATAATAAATTATATTCAATGACATTAGTTATTAATAAATAAATAATAAAGTTGCTTGAGAATATATTTATATGTAGAGGGAGTGACAAAAGGCATAATGTTTGAGAGATAAAGAATTCGTTGTCATCCCCACTCCATGCTGTGTACTGGTGAGAGGTGACACCGGCACACGTGGAGGGGATCACTTACCAAGTGATAATATTTTTTTTTTTGGAGTTTACAGCCACGCGGTTTGATACGTGGCCATGTACAATTGATGATAACGAGCGAGACAATAATATTAAAATGTCTATTAAAAAGCAGGGGTTGTTGATAGAAAAGTGAAAATTTAGGGTTGTATGTAGTTTTTGATGCAACACAATAATAAAATAAAATAGAAAAAAAATCCCAAAAAATAAAAAAAAATTTTTTGGTGTGGGCAACCCTAATCACTTAGAGGTTTGAAGAATAGATAGTAACCGATTCTCAGACCTACTGAATATGCACAAAAAATTTCATAAGAATCGGTAAAGCCGTTTCGGAGGAGTATGGGAACGAACATTGTGACAAGAGAATTTTATATATTAGATTAGATTTTAAACTTACACTAGTAAATTTTATAATTACAGCGCCTTTCAATTAGTAATACAGTAATTAATAATACTAGTTGACGATCTAAACGATATCATAAAATAATACTCTAATGCAGTAAATACTAATTTAAATGTTTTAATCTTTCTGTATGAACTTAAATTTCTATGAATTTTTTATGTCTTTTTACTGATTATTTTTTAAGTAAACTATGTTAATCTCTAACTAGACTTAGGATTATACTATATTTTTTTAATTTAAATTACTCGTGAATAGTAAAGAAACCGTAATAGCCTAGTGGTTTCAACGTCTTCCACTCCGAAGGTATCGGGTTCGAATCCGGCTTACACCAATGAATTTTTCAATTTATGCGCAGTTAGTATAACACCAATTAACATCACGTGCTTTGATGGTGAAGTAAAACATCGTGAGGAAACTTACATATCTATGTTATAACCATCCGTGGTCGGACTGGTATGTGGAATGGAGAAGGCAATGGCAAACGACTCCATTATAACTAACAAGGAAGTCGTCGTGTGTTTCATTACACATGATGACCACGACCCTCAGTCATGAGGAAATATGATTTAGAAGAAGTGTAACGAAGTACTTTTTAAAGTAAGCCTTAGCCCCAGCCAATGCGACTTCGGAAGCCGGCTAAAGTACACGCTACCTTATTATAACTGGATCATTAAATAAAACAAGCATCGCAGGATCACCGATCGATCGCGGTCCTCTCGCTCTGCCGCCACGCGACCGTATACCCGTCCCGCTCGCGGCGGCGGTCTCTCCGCATACACCGTCTCCCTCTAGCGGCACGCTTGTTGCTCCGTCTCGCGCGCGCTGGGTGAACGATCTCCACATCCGTTTAAAACAGGTATTGAGATGTGACAGGTGCGAAACAGCTCTCCGCCGCAAAGTACATTCCTTCGCGGGATTTCTTTTCTTTTTAAATATTATACATCATCCCGTACCCGTTATTCGATTTACGACCTTAATCCCTACTACGAATAGTTTAAATTCTTAAAATCTCTCACTCGATTGTTTTGACTTTAATATGGCAACGGTTGCGAAAATATCGAAATTATCTTACGATGAGATATATAAAAAAAATCTAGACAGTTTTCTTGTTTAGCCTTCTCTGCTAACTGGTAATTGGTGGTAGGTTTCTGTTGCCAGAGACCGTCTAGGTTTCAGTCGCCAAATAGTGGTATGCAAATATTACTGTGTTCTAGTTTGTAGGTCCAGTGATTTACTATCCGTATACCAACAAAAAAAAATATTTAGCCTTGAAACATTTTGGATATATTTTTAATAAATACAAAATGATAAGTGCTTAAAGCATAAAGTACTAAATTCATACGAAATTAGTAACCATGTTTGGGAGGTGAAAGACGAATAGCGTCTTTACATTCGAGGATCACTCATCTTAGAGAAGAAAAGACGAAGCTAGGAGAAGTATAAGAAATCCTTTCTTTCGTCATCGCAATGGGTTCATTATGTTCAAGTACAACATAACGTTTACTTGTTCAACAAAGAATTCACTCAACTTAATAAGAAAGAAATAATTATAATACTGCTAAACAGTAATATGGAGATAGCTTTCAGTTTCTAAGAGGACTTGGAAACTGTAAGCTGTCTTTTTGAAGGCCTTCTTGATTGTTGTAATTTTTGTAACTTTTTTATACAATAACATGTAGGATACATTAAAGACCTCACCTTGTTTTAAACATAGCGAATAATTTACCTCCTAATTAATTAATTTACTCTCTACCAGGTGGTGGGTTTCTGTTGCCGGAGACCGTCTGGATGGGTACCACCGCAGCTCCTATTTCAACCGCCAAATAGTAGTGTGCAAACATTACTGTGTTCCGGTTTGAAGGGCGCTGTAGCTAGTGTAATTACTGGGGTAACGGGACTTAACACCTCATGTCTCAGGCGACGAGCGCAATGTGGTGCAGTGGATACCATCTTAACTAGCAGCACGTTGTCATGGGCAAGCGTATAACTTACCATCAGGTGAACGTCTTATTCGTCTCGTCGCATACTTATATAAAAAAAAACCATCCTTTGAACAAATTACTTCTTTTTGCGGTTTAAAAAAAATCTAGTAAAGTTTGTTTACCGCGTCGTTACAGTTTAACCGCGACTGCGAATACGAATTTAACATTGTCAACAATAGCAACCGTATACTATAAAATTGGAACTTTGTTTACTTTGACCCCCACGGCCTCGTAAAACTGGTTATCTAAAGGCTAAAATAGTTTATACAAATTGGTTAAACATTTGCGGAACGGGAAAAGTTGGCCGTAAATTCTTTAGGTATCGTAAATTCGTAACGGTGTATTCTATGTGGGGGAGGAACCCAAAGTAAGCCAATAAAACCGTAAAAAAAACTACTAAATTCCCTTTTTTTATGTTTACTGTAGAGACCGTAGAGTAATATATTATTACTTTGATTTTACTATTCAACACAAAGTAGTCAACTTTAATGGATATTTAACCTATGGAGACTGTTACTCTTCACCAAGTAAATTAACTTCTCTTCCAGTTAAAGATGATGATAATGGTTTTAATTTATTATTAATATAAAGTCAAAAACGTAAACTTTAAATAATTATAATTTGATTTACAGCTAACTTGAGGCATAGATATAGTTAGATTTAACTTAAACTTGCTCTCCATGTCTTGCAGACGTTTAAACTTATAAAACAAATATAACCAAATGGATGTAAACAGAAATAATCTCATTAGCATTATCTGTATATTTATGAACTGATTTATGTCATTTGTAACTTGAATTACATGATATTAAACTTAAAGTCGTAATACGTACGTTGTAGCTTTATATAACTTGAATATTTTGTCTATGTCTTATACATTTAGAGATTCCGTATAAATATTATTATAAACATACAAAAACTTGATTTTTTTTGTTAGCAATAATTTAGAGTAAAGTTAAAACCTATGTAATCTAGATTTATGATTTTGCTAATGAAGTCTTATAAAGAAACTGCGTTACAATCGTCTGAAGAATGTGCAAATGGTTTCTTAACATCTTAACATTTCTTCGACATTCATTTCTATAGTTAAGAGGATTTTCACTTGACAAGATATATTGGATACGTCGCCGTTTCGAAATCTCCACGATAATCTGATATTTTAAGTAACATAAAGCTTACTGAAGCCACCCGAAGTAAACCAATTTACTCGCATACGAATGTTAAACAAAAAAAAATCTTTTTTTGTTCCAAATCCACTGGGACACGCGTTGGCAAAAATCGGGATCAGATTTTGAGAACGCGCTCACCAAAATGTTTTATGAAACGTACTCGTACGAATTCAGCTGGAGTTCGGCTGCTGCTGATGTTTTGTTTTTAACAGTAAACTATACAAAAAATGGTGACTTTCAGTTCAACAATATGGAGCTCGGAGCTTTCGTATGCGAGATACGTCACCGGCACGGTAAGAGACAGCTTCCTCGAATTGTAGGCCCGTTGGAAACATGCAAATAAATAATTCCCACGGTGCCTCGTCGGCGCTGCAATGAGGTGTGCAGTAAATACTAAAAGTTGCGCAAGCTGCGATCGGGGCCGAGCCTGCAACTTGCTGCAGGGCTGCTAGTCCCTTCTACCAACCAGAAAAACGGAACGAAAAAGAAAGACATGCGTATGTTTAAGTTACACATATAACTCATAACTATAACGTAATACTACTTACGTTACAAAATTATCTTAATGGCAATAGAAATTCTCTTCCAGTCTACTTGAGGAAAGACCAGAAAAAATATTAAGTAGCTAAAGAATAAGAAATAGATGTTGTTGTGACAAACGGTGTTCCCAAAGCATTAGTCTGTTTGGATGTCCTAATACTGATGGAAGCCAATGGACTGTTAGGATCCACTTCCATAACTTCCAAAAGCACAGAAAATTGATGCTCCACCTCCTGGAGTGCTGGACTTCATCTCACGAGGCTTTCACGGGATTTTTTTTATAAAGCGACTTCCTAATTTCCCTGTTAAATTATTGTTTACAATTTTGTTTATGAATCAATACCATCATTTTGAATTTAAACATTGAACTTAACTGATTTATGACTTAAGTTGAAAATTGACAATGTCTAAAAAAACTGCTTTTATACGAACAAATAATCCCTCGTCAATTCTTATTACCTCAAAGATAAATTCCATCATATCTCTTCCTCCCGTGATAGATTCTCAATCTTGTATACGAAATAAGCTCTCTTTTCTTAATCTTGTGTTTGGGATCTATTCGAACTTATTTACCATTCAAGCTATTACTTATAGCTACTCTTTATCCGAAAAAATTCGAAATGCATCAACAAAGTATCTGTTTAAAAAATTCGAAAACATCTAAATCAGGTATAGACATTGCAGCATTGGTAATGTACATATATACATGTATATAATAATATGTACGTATATGCGTAAATGTATACTTACTACGTTTTTATGCTTAAGTAATGTATTTTTTTTTATAATTATACTTGTAACTTTCAGACCACAACATCTTTCCTTACCAAAGTTTGAATGGTAGAGAATGCCTGCAGGCGTTAAGCTCGTCTTTTGTATTCTACTTTTTTAAGGGTCAATAAAGACTAAATAAATAAATATACATTTTTGGTCTCTCTTTAATATTGGTTTTGGCTACAGCTGATAACCCTGGAATTGAGGCGTTGCGATCTTTCGAGCACCTGAGATCCTTCCAGCGTCTCGGCGCGTAATATTCATGATTTCGACAGCCGTACTTAGATCATTTGTGATTATTTATGTAGTTTATTTAGTAGGTGCGCCGAAAGCATGTCTTCACAGTAAATCTACTTAACAACAACTTTATGTGTTAACAAATTTAACTGCAGATGGTAATTTTTCCTTGCCGAAGACCGTCTTGATAAGAACCAAAGAAGTGACCCAGTTTTTATCCTTATCTTATATATATCCTTATTAGTATCACATTGTTATAGAGAAACGTTTTTTCTACGAGTTGACGAGACGAGCTAAAACGTTCACCTGTTGGTAAGTGATACGCTTGCCTATAAAGTGGAGATGGTTAAAATGATATACACTGCACCACATTGAGCTCCTCGCCTTGAGACATATTTTAAATCTCGTTACCTCAGTAATTTCACTAGCTTACAGCACCCTTCAAACCGGAACACAGTAATGTTTTCACACTACTATTTGTCGGATGAGGTTCTGCGGTGGTACCTAGACGGTCTCCGGCAACAAAGACCTACCACCAGTAAAGTAGACGATTAATTATTTATTATAACTTACTTAACTTAGTCCTGTTTTGCGTGGACTAGTGCTTAACACCAGATGGTAAGCGGCAATGTAATGATGTTGAACGTGTGTGTTGATGAATGTGTGAAAATTGTACTGGTGGTAGGTCTCTGTTGCCGGAGACCGTCTGGATGGGTACCACCGCAGCTCCTATTTCAACCGCCAAATAGTAGTGTGCAAACAATACTGTGTTCCGGTTTGAAGGGCGCTGTAGCTAGTGTAATTACTGGGGTAATGAGACTTAACACCTTATGTCTCAAGGCGACGAGCGCAATGTGGTGCAGAGAGCGCTAGTTAAGATGGAAATCTTAACTAGCGCCACGTTGTCATGGGCAAGCGGATCACTTACCATCAGGTGAACGTCTTGCTCGTCTCGTCGCAAAGTAGTATAAAATAAAGCAATCTAGATTGTAAAACGGACTAGTATAGAAGATGCCTTCTTTCTTTTCTCATTACGTTACACAAATTTTAATAATGGGCAGGGGGAATCCAATCAGCCGACTCATGAAGCATCACGCAACGATTTGCCAAGTTTTACCATCGGCTTAAGCTCTATAGAGTCCAGGATTAAATTCAAACAAAGGGGGCTCAGTGTACGGTATAATTTCCATATATTTGTGAACGGCCAGTGTCGTATTTAGCGGTCGTAAGCTCTCGATAGGACCCCCGCTGCGGGTCAGGACTGTACTTTAGAACAGCGGCACAGCGGGAAACAAAATATTACTAGCGGAAACTTATTTTTCGAAACGGTCACCTGATGGTAAGTACAGATGTAGTAGTATTTAAGATGGTATACACTGCGCTGCACTGCGTTCATTGCCTTGATACATAAGTTGTTGTCTAGCTACCCCAGTAATTTTACTTGGTTACAACGCCCTTCAAACCGGAACACAGTAATCCTCAACCATTCAAATTACTTCAATAATATGGATTCAGATATCGATGAGACAACTAACATAGGATCTCTGTGTTACAAAGCAATAGCCTAATCCTTACTTTACAATTCTATAGCAAAGTTATTGCAATTTAATGTTAGAAGCATATTTTTAACTTTGATTTACTTCTATATATGTTAATCAGGAAAATTACTTAAAAAAATGTCATCAAAGTTAATATAACTTCACTCATTATATGTTAATGTAAATAACCTGATAAACGCCACGTTGTTGTTATTACTTATCATCAAGTGAAATCACTTATCGCTTAGAATAATAAATGAATTCCCGCTCCCGGTGTGCTGAAAGCGCGCACTGTAATTTCAGTTTTAAGCCGGCGCCTCTCAAATGGCTTAACTATATTTACAATGAAGTTTCGAACGGGCCCCAGTCCGCTGGTCGGTCGTACATCGCACTAGTTATGGTACTTTATGAATAGGGCCCCCACTGAACGTCTTACTCAGCCGCTGCCCTTTGCAACTCATAACCTTAAAAACGTCATAATCATTTCACATCTTACATACTAATTATCTTATATATTAAATTAAATTTTAACAGAAGCCTTTATTAGTACACTCAGAGCTCATGGTTGTATGTTAGACGATTCTCGTAGACGAATGGGTAAAGGTCGCAAGACCGGTGGTAAGTCTCTAACCGGTGACCGTCTAGATACCACCGCTGCTACTATTTCAACCGCCAAACAGTAATGTGCAAACTTTACTGTGATCCAGTTTGAAGTTCGCTGTAACCAAGTGAAATTACTGTAGTAACGAGACTTAACATTACGTCTCAGGGCGACGAGCGCTATGTGGTGCAGTGTATACCATCTTAACTAGCGGCATGTTATGGGCAAGCGTATCACTTACCATCAACTGAGCATAGTTCTCGTCTCGACGAATAAAAAAAGAAGCTGTAAGAAGACAGCGAAGATCTGAATGTGAATAAACTTAACTTTTTTTTATACTACTTTGCGACGAGACGAGCAAGACGTTCACCTGATGGTAAGTGACACGCTTGCCCATGACAACGTGGTGTTAGTTAATATGGTAAACACTGCACCACATTGCGCTCGTCGCCTTGAGACATAAGGTGTCAAGTCTCGTTACCCCAGTAATTACACTAGCTACAGCGCCCTTCAAACCGGAACACAGTAATGTTTGCACACTACTATTTGGCGGTTGAAATAGGAGCTGCGGTGGTACCCACTCAGACGGTCTCCGGTAACGGAGACCTACCACCTGGTGAGTAACTCTAACTCTCTCACTAAGTTGAACTCTCCTTAAGATGATGATGTTATTGATGACTGAAGGTAAAATAGGTATACAAGGCAAAGCTTATAATAAAAATGGTAATACTATAATAATATAACTTTCTGATGTTGGTACAGTACCATAGCACTCGATATCTTAAGTCTACACTAGTCTGTCTCTGTTGCCAAAGACCGTCTAGGTAAGTCCTGTTTCAACCGCCAAACAGTAGTATGCAAACATTACTGTGTTCCAGTTTGAAGTACGATGTAAGCTAGTAAAATTCTGGGATAACTTATCACCTTATATCTCAAAACGAGCGCGATGTGGTGCAGTGTTTATTATCTTAACCACTGCCATGTTATTATATGCAAGCGAATCACTTACCATCAGGCGTAAATCTCGCTCGCATCGCTAAATTAAATAAATAAAAATCATCAATGTACAGTTAACTTAGCAGTAAACATTTACAACATGCGAATTGTAACCTTCAATAAAACATGATCCTCGTGACGTTGGCTTATCGTCAACCTGGTGACAGAGCTCACGACTAATCCTCGTGTACGTATAAATCGGTTGGATCGTTTAATTTAAATGCTGCACACAACTTCATGTGAAGTTAACACCTTTGTTAAGTATTTCACAAGACGATAGCCTAGCCACAGTCTACAGTACAGTGCGAAAGAGAACAATAGCGATTAGAGGGAGACGATGAGTCAACTTTTGACCGTACTATCAAAAGATCTTCTTCTTCTTAGGCGTATTTCCTCATGACTGAGGGTCGTGGTCATCATGTGTCGTGAAACACACGACGACTTACTTGTCAGTTATAATGGAGTGGTTTGCCATTGCCTTCTTTATTTTACATACTAGTCTGACCACTGATGATCACGACATAGATATGCAGGTTTCCTCACGATGTTTTCCTTCACCGTCAAAGCACGTGATATTAGTTGGTGTTTTATAACTGCACATAAATTGAAAAATTCATTGGTACAGGCCGGATTCGAGCCCAGTACCTTCGCATCGGAAGGCCGGCGTTCAAACCACTAAGTTATCACGGCTTTCAAAAGATACTTCCCTTCAAATAAATTTAATTTGTCAGTTTTTATATGTACTTGACAAATCACAGAGTTCACACTTTTTACTCTGCACCATAAACGTTGCGAGACTTACAATTGTCTGCTTTTTATACAAAAACGACAGGTAAACCATCTTTACATCATACAACTCAATTGTTATTAATTTTGTAAAAATTATGAATTAACTATATTCTCAAAATTTTGATAACACTTGAAGAAAAATAGATACAATTATTAAATATAATAATGCAATAGTATGTAGATATTTATTCTTGATTCATTCAACGAAATGTTTGAAGCCACTATTATTCTTCATCAATATTTCAACATGAGCTTGCTTAGAATACTACACTCCCGGACACATCTATCGGCCCACCTAGTGTTTTAAGTTTTAACGGTGCCTAGCTAAAAATAAATGTTAGGTGGAGCAATAAGTTTAAATGCAGTTTTAAAGCTGATTTTTGGGTCAACCTTTATGTATGTTTTTTTTTTTATTTCTAATTCAGGATTATGAAAAATAAACGAAATTTCGAGTCTGTTCATTGTTTTCAACGACCCTGGAATGGAGAAAACTTTTTATTTCGCAAAAGAAGGATTTTTTTTTTATGTTTCCGATTATTGGTACCATAAAAAGGCAAATCTAAACTTTGAGCCAGTTTTGACCAAAAAATATTGATACTCTGCCTGAAATTGTCACCCAAGCTGTAGCACTTCTGCCGGCCAAATCAATTCAAAATTACAAAAAAAATAATAAAAAAACATACATAAGGGTTGACCAATAAATCTGCTTCAAAACTGCATTAAAACTTATTGCTCCACCTAACATTTATTTTTAACTAGACACCGTCGAAACTTTAAACACTGGGTGGTGGGCCGATAGATGTGTTCTGGAGTATATATCTCATACGTTAGTAGCACGTACACAATAATGCTGTTAAAGCGGCAGATTTAAATTTTCTTAATACTGTTGGTAACTAAAACGGTTCGTGAAAACCTTACCATCATCCGAACTTTACGATGTATGACTCCAGAAGCTATCCAGAGTCCGTTTTAAAAGCTTTCAACTGTTGTATCCTTGTTGCTATTAAACCACTACTAGAGTTTAGATCTTTTTATTTTCTAATCTAGTTATTGAACAATAACAATATGATTGAAGAAACGATAAAAATAATTTCTTCTAAAGAAATTTAACCGTTTACCATTTATAATATATTCATAAATATATATGTAGGAAAAAGTGTCTAATTATTATTATATAGTAAAGGTCCAATTAAAAGTAAGTACGAGTTTATTTAATCAATATGTAGGTGAACGTGTTATAGACCTTGATCTTTAATTAATTTAGATATACACTTAAAAACAACTTATGATTTAACTAAGGAATACACTTTTAACTAACGATATCTTAGAATAGATCTTCGCAATCAAATTAGGTGCTAGTGAATAGAAAAAAGGAGGAAAGTGCTTTTGTAAAATGATCTACTTCCTAGACATAGTTTTCTTATAATTTATTTTTTTATAAGTTTGGTATAACGATTTCCAACTTATACGCAAGGTTAAAACAGTTCATGATCATCATCATCATCAGCCTATAGACGCCCACTGCTGGACAAAGGCCTCCCCCAAAGTTCTCCACTCCAATCGGCTTATAACACAGGCTTAAAACAGTTAACTTATATAAAAATATTTATAATGTATTACATATAAATTATGCTATTTAAAATAAAGTTATAACTCAACTTATGTACTACAGAACAAAGAGAGAGATAGAGAGTATATCAAAGTTAAGATTGACAATAGACCTTAAGAGAAATGAGACACATTTTTGTATGTATAGAGTTATTATGGGAGGACTCAAAAATAAAATGCTTTTATTATATGGTAAGGGAACTAAAATAGGTTAAGAAGCACTGGTATTCAAATCAGCGCATCTTCCACCTAGTTAAGTTTTAGGAGTATATAAAAAATAATATAGACCATTCACTTCCATGCAAACGTAAGCTCTCTATAAACATGTAAAGGCTATATACGTTTGATTGCGTTCATAAAATATAGAAATGCAAAATTTCACGATGTGAAATATCTAATTCAAAGTTAAGCTGGACGGCTGACAGACTGAATTACAGTGACAAAGATCTAACCGCCACGCTTTGTTTCACGCTTTTATGTAAGAATTATTAATGACTTCGCAGCACTGAATAATTATACAACGGAATCATACAAACCGCAAATTATTTCGCTATATATATTTCAGTTTTTCGTCTACCGAAAGAATTATTTATATGTTATTGCATACAAAAGTATTGTCTTCCCAATTACAATATACACTCCCGGACACTTCTATCGGCCCACCTAGTGTTTAAAGTTTTGACGGTGCCTAGCTAAAAATAAATGTTAGGTGGAGCAATAAGTTTTAATGCAGTTTTGAAGCTGATTTCTTTATCAACCTTTATGTGTTTTTTTTAAATTTCGAATTCATGATTATGAAAAAAAAACGAAAATTCGAGTCTGTTCATTGTTTTCAACGACCTAGGAATGGAGAAACCTTTATTTATTTCGCAAAACTTGGATTTTTTTATTGATGTTTCCGATTATTGGTTCCATAAAAAGGCAAATCTAAACTTTGGGCCAGTTTTGACAAAAAAATATGGATACTCGACTTGAAATTGTCGCCCAAGCTGTAGCACTTCTGCAAGCGAAATCAATTCGAAATTACAAAAAATATTCAAAAAAAACATACCTACGGGTGGAACAATAAATGAGCTTCAAAACTGCATTAAAACACTAGGTGGTGGGCCGATAGATGTGTCCGGGAGTATATTTCAAAAGAAACACAAAACACTAACGAATAGTTTTTGCTTTGTCGATGAAGAACTACAGCTTCTCGTCACTACTTGCAGAGGGGTCATTAAAAAAGTTGTTGGTTAATATCTTATACTCGCATACAAAAGTAATAAGGTTAGTTTATAAAAGTAGTTTTCGATTAACACTTAATCTTATCATTATGATAGTCATTACATAATTAAACAATGCTGAAGAAACTCTCCAGAGAATCTTCGAACTAACCGAACCTGAACCTTCTTCAAACTATCAGTCTGCTTTTATTAGGGTACCTACCGGAAAGTCATAGATTTTCAATCAATAATTAGAATAAGATACTATTAACATAACAGAAACATAAATTCTATTGTTAGTTATATAGAAAACGAATTATTATTACGCTCAGTAAACTTTGATCCCTTTGGTCCACTCTAAACTACAATTTAAGTTACTGTACTACATTTCAGTTAGAGTAAATAACATCCAAGATGAGAAATATAAATAATTTATTACGAGGAACCGTAGTTAATATTTGCTGTGTCCCAACATGTCGTAGTAAAGGACAAAAGGAATTATTAATAAGGTATAAGGAAGAGGAATCTTTTGTGTGAGGATTCTGAACTGTACTTAGAAGCAGCCATTAATAATGATTTCTCACAAAAAACTAAAAACAGAACTTCAACTGAAATTATCAAGAGATTCAAAATGAATTATTGATATAAATATTATTAAAGAAGATGTACAGAATCTAGAACCTGATCAATAGTGGTATCAGTGACCATCTAAATAGACAACACCAAACAGTAGAGAAGATACTACTGAGTTCAAGTTTAAAGGGAACTGTAGCTATTAAACTTACTGCGACAAATGACACATAAATCTTCTCAACTTAGTTCAAATAAACTGTAAGGACTTGTCCTGTAAGGATCAAATCCTAAAGTGTGCTTCCTATTTTTAAAAGGAAATGAATCAATGAACTGATCGCTTTATTTCGTTTCTTACGAATTATTTCATTGGAAAAGGGGGAAAAAAACAATGAAATGCAATTGAGGCTTAAAGGAAACTCCGTGAACTGATTTAATTACTACAGAAACTAATTACTCCGGCGAATGGAAGCTTTATTTGATTTTGTAGAAAAGAAACAAACCGGTTAAGCGGAAGGAAAACAGGCAATATTTTTCTACTCCACAGTTTAATATAATATTTTTTTGACGGCAAAGATTTTAAACTAACTTTTAATAGAGTTACAAATTAAAAGCTGATGTAATCAAACCCTGTTTAACAAGTTGAAACCCTAACTAACATATAATCTATGGAACAGAATCAAATTATAACTATTTTTCATAATCATAATCATTAAATTTATCAATCTTTAACAGGCCTTTCCCAATTTTTTCTTTACTGTCCTCTGCTTTATACATCCATCTACTACTGATGGATCTAGCTGCTCTAAAAATATTAGACTTTCAATTTCATATATAAAAATATCAGGTACACAAATGAAATCTCTAAAGTATATAATAACTAAGAAAATTATGATGATGAGCGAATCGAGCAAGCGATTCATCTGATGAAGTGTTAAGCTTTCTCATTACAATATAACGTTATGATGATAGTACACATAAAGAAAGGTATATAGTCGAGATATAAGACGTTCTCTGGCAATAGACAAACAAGTAAACATACTATGAATTTACATAACAATATTCTATCGTATCGTTAAATATAATGACTTCATACAGTCCATTCATACCACCATTAAATACGTAGTTGCAGGTGTAATTTATATGTATGCGATACGAAAATAAACAATTGTTGTACTGTATTATTACATTCAACTATTCGCTAGGCTGTGCAATTAATATCACCGAGTCCGCTACAACTGTTGCGGATGATTATAATAATTATGACGAGTAATTATCAAAAGGAAGTCGAATTGAGATGTGAAAGATAAATTGCGAGGATAAAAGATATAAGATACAAAATGAACGAGTCATTCATTCTGATAATATTGTAGTTATATTTTTATATTAAACTCAACGAGTAAAAAGTTAACTTGTAGTCATTTTATTGAACAGCAATTAGACTTACCAACATACATGTCTTTACTGATTTTTTGTGCAGTAGGTTATCCGTTTAAACATGCAAACAAAACAAACTGTTACACTTGTTACGACCGTAACACAAGTTCGCTGAACGGATCCGTAATAAGCCTAGTGACTTGTAATGTGAACTCTCACACTACTGTCCTAAATACCAACGAGACAAAAGACTATTAGATAGACTAACCTTTGCACGCAGTTCTACCTTTACCCTAGATATATTTCTATTGGAATTAAAACCTACTTTAAAATATTCTTTAATGAAACTATATGATTTACTCAAAGTTATCTTTGAAGCGTTACCAATAACATTACATTAAAATACTGCTTGTTACATAATTTCTTTGTATCCTAAATTTCATCAGTTGTACAAAAGCTTTCATTATTATAAACATATAGAATTTATATATGAAAGAATATATGAGATGTTAAAATGAATACACAAGTTCAGATGTTGAATAAACAAACAAATATTTAACTGTAGATGTCTAGTGCAGTAATATAACAGAAGCCGTTACGTTACTAGTTAAAGAGAGGGGGAGAAAAAATCAAGTATCTCCGCAGTAGACAGGTAATTACTCTGTAGCCGTCATTCGCACACGCTCAGTTCCCACGTTGGACCTCTGATATTACCACTATCTGATATAACACGAGACCCTAACCATAATTGTTCCACTCTGAAGGAGATCGGAAAAGAAAAGGGAAAACAATTTTATAACATCGCCCAACTGTATGAAGTAATACAACATTTGGAATTTATGATAACAGAACGTTAAGGTTATTGAAAGAGTGTTCATCATCATCATCGTTATCATCCGATGCCCACTGGTGATTTCAACACTTGACAATCCTAAACTGCCTGCATCCAGCAATTTCCCTTGTCTCTCACCATATCGTTAATCCATCTTCTTTGTACAGTTTCAAGTAAAATTAATGACTAAATTATAATGTTACTTATTTCTTTTATTTGTTACCATACATTAAGAGAAATTTCAGATATTCATACCTAAGCTTTCTTGTAATATTTTATAACAAAATAATTGTAAACTGTCTGTATATGTATCTAAAAAAAAGGTATTACTCATCATAATCTTTGTAATTATAAGATTGTGGTTTAACCAAACTTCTTGCCGATGATGAAAGCAAAAATAAAGCATTTAACTGATGTGTGTAGCAATGAGAATATTAGAAAAAAACCTTATCACGAACCAAACTCAACGAGTGACCCCGGAAGTAAACCTATCCGTTACTAAGCAAGCAGTTAAGAGACGATTGAAGTTAGCTCCTTAATAAGGTGAAGAGACAATGAACCATAGCAACGGTCTAATAGTTATTGGATTAAGAAAACCGTGAAGTATGAAGATGAGCAGAGACGGACGCTGGCTGTAGGAAATCGTTTAGATCTGTCTTTAGTAAGAAAATGTATGAAGCTTCAGTTAGATATTGAGGATAAATAGTTGTGGTTATAAACATTTTGTTAGAAAAATAGTAATTGTATTGACTGTTAATAAATCCAAAATGAAATACTGCATATTCTACTATTATATTTCATACTAATATTTATGTAATAATTGTATTTATATTTCTTATCTTCTTCTTAGTCGTATTTCCTCATGACTGAGGGTCGTGGTCATCATGTGTAATGAAACACACGACGACTCTCTTGGCAGTTATAATGGAGTGGTTTGCCATTGCCTTCTCCATTTCACATACTAGTCCGACCATAGATGGTCACGACATAGATATGCAGGTTTCCTCACGATGTTTTCCTTCACCGTCAAAGCACGTGATATTAGTTGGTGTTTTATGCTAACTGCACATAAACTGAAAAATTCATTGGTGCAGGCCGGATTCGAACCCGGTACCTTCGCATTGGAAGGCCGGCGTTCAAACCACTAGGCTATCACGGCTCATATATATTTCTTATAGTGTAATTGAAATATTGGGAATATTATTAATCCATAACTTTTATAAAGTTGATAATAATTAAATAAGTTGTATTGATTATTGTAAAGATGGCGCCGCTGTCATTTTGGTATAAATAGCGGACAAATGTGGATCTCGAATTCCTTACTGTTTGGACAACGTAAGAAATGACTCAGTGACTTGTGAATTGTATATATAAAAACGTGTAAATTAGATATATATGTTGAAAAGAGAAGTGTCTATTACTTCTGAGTTTAATACGACATAAAATGTGTGCAGTAACGAAGGCAGTTAGATTTAACAAATTGTATTTCACGCGAGTAGTTAGTTGTGCCGCAAACGTACTGAGGCACCTGATCGATATCTTGTTAATGCGAGTAAAGGTTAAACCAGCCCGCCACTGAAACGCCCACCTTGTAAATCTTTCCACGTTATTAGTGATTGGAACATTATCGATAGTTATATTAACCTATATATAACCTTTGCCTCCTCTCTTAAACTTAAAAATATTAACTATAAACTTATCGATATTAATAATGACATCTACATTACTTTTATCATGTTGATCCAGTAACGAAATATCTGCATTAAATCTGATCGAATTGCTAATAATAAGTAGCTTATTAGTAAAGTAAAGTAATATTGATTGCCTTATATTATATTGTAAAGTAGAAGCCATTTTGATATACTTAATGTTCTTTATTCATCTAAGTTTGCAATATTTAAACTTTTATTTATTTAAATTTCTACTTCTGATGCTAAAAATATATAGATTCCTTGGAGTTGTACTTTGTGTATTTTCGAAGCCTACTCTTTATTTATATTTATCTATAAGCATTAACTTGTAAAGCTATGTAAAGACTCAAGGTAATTTTTAACATTAGAATTACAAATATCATTTATCAGTAACACGAGTTAAAGAAGAGTTAACATTTATTTTCTTGGGAATAATCTTTTATCTTATCAAAAAACAACAATATATCAACTGTATTTATTTATTTAGTTATTTTTTTATGCTACTATGCGACGAGACGATCAATACGTTCACCTGATGGTAAGTGATACGCTTGCCCATGACAACGTGGTGCTAGTTAAGATGGTACACACTGCACCACATTGCGCTCGTCGCCTTGAGACATAAGGTGTTAAGTCTCGTTACCCCAGTAATTACACTAGCTACAGCGCCCTTCAAACTACAACACAGTAATGTTTGCACACTACCATTTGGCGGTTGCAATAGGAGCTGCGGTGGTACCCATCCAGACGGTCTCCGGCAAAGACCTACCACCTGGTGGTGTATCTAGATTTGTGTTAACATTTTTTGCTTCTACAACCTAATCACCTTATTATACTATACCTTAGGATAAATATTAAGATTATATTTATAGAAAAAAGCAATGAGACGAATAGATACATTCGAGTTACTAAACCTTGTTGGTATTGTGTTGTGGAGCTCAAAAGACCGCTTTGCGCTCGTCTCCTTGAGACAGGAATGCGTCTTGTTACCTCGGGAATTTCATTAGATACAACACCATACAAACGGCAGACCGGAGACATTAAAGATCGCTAACTCTTTGATGCTTCGATAGTAGATTTAAACAATCTTTATAAAAATCAGACTTACGTATGAGTTAACAACAACAAAATGGCCGCAGAATTTAAATCCATACAATTTCAGCGAAAAACAGCACTAAAAAAAAAGAGCGTAGTGAATGAATGATGATATGGTCAAAAAAGATACAACACAACTGTTGACATGACTGATGATGTGTGAAAAAAGAAATGCTGGTAGGTGTTGCTGGAGACCGTCTAGGTATCGCAGCAGTTCGCAAATATTACTGTGTTCCGGTTTAAAGGGTGTTGTGAATAAAATAACTGAGGTAACGAGACAATATGAAAGTGGGAGTTTAAGAGAATATTCTTACCATCGTGTCTTTAACCATCAGGTGAACGTTCTTCTCGTCTCGATCATTGAGTATAACAATAAGTAGTGTCTAGAACAAGGGAAGAATGAATAGGATTATTCTAGACGAATGCTTCTGTTTTTGTGCTGTATAAATATTACTGTTACGATTTGAAGGGTGTTGTAGCTAGTGAAATTACTGAGGTAACTTAAGATCAATGTGGTGCAGTGCATAAACTAACAACTTATATCTCTAGACAATTTTCTTCCAGAAGACGTTAGGAATCTTTATGGAAAGTGTAAATAGGATTCTTCTGGACTAACGGTCCTGTTTCTGCCACCAGACAGTAATGTGGAATTACTGAGGTAATAGGACATGGTCAATGTCTTACAACATCTTAAATCTCTAGGAAATTTCCGTCATATGGAGTCTTTATCACTTAGACTATATTACCGCTTGCCATCAGGATTTTGATCAAATATACGTTTAGTTAAAAAAAAATAAGTTATCGACAGTTTGGTACCCCATCCCGTTAAGATGCCGTAATTGCGTCAGTCCGCCCGGTTTCAATCCGGCCACTCGGTGCGATCAGCTGACTGGCTAATGTATCCTGAGGCAGCGCATTATGCACCGCGATGGAATCATCATTACACAGCTATACTTGCCTCGTGCTTTAACTTCAACTTCGTTTACGTTTCAAGAACTTAATCAGTACAAATGTTTTAACTATCGCTTCTAGAGATCTAATCATCATCTCCGCCAAATGCTGTAGCAAAAGAAATTAATAATTTTACTGGTGGTAATTCTCTGGCGGTGACCGTCTAGATCATCGCAGCTCCTATTTCAATCGCCATATAGTAGTATTTTTTTTTATACTACTTTGCGACGAGACGAGCAAGACGTTCACCTGATGGTAAGTGATACGCTTGCCCATGACAACGTGCTGCTAGTTAAGATGGTACACACTGCACCACATTGCGCTCGTCGCCTTGAGACATAAGGTGTTAAGTCTCGTTACCCCAGTAATTACACTAGCTACAGCGCCCTTCAAAGCGGAACACAGTAATGTTTGCACACTACTATTTGGCGGTTGAAATAGGAGCTGCGGTGGTACCCACCCAGACGATCTCCGGCAACAGACACCTACCACCTGGTATGTAAACATTACTGTGTACCGGTTTAATGGGAGCTGTAAGCTAGTGAAATTACTGAGGTAAGACTTAACATTTTGTCTTAAGGCGACGAGCGCAATGTGGTGCAGTGTATACCATCTGAACTAGCACCACGTTGTTATGGGCAAGTGTATCACTTATCGTCAGGTTAACGTCTCGGAAAATATATAAAAATCATTATGTACGTCTAAATATACATATCACTGTTTTGACTTGGTCTTACACTTACAATATTTCATACCTTACAAAGTTAAGTATTATAGATGGCTTATAACATTAAAACTTTACCGGAAGCATATATATGAAGTCAATATATAAAAAAATGCAATATATACTTTAGAAAAATGCATGTACTTTTACATATTCGTAAAGAGACTTATTCTAGTCTTATATCACTGGATATTTTAAAAAATATCCGGCTCCAGAGCGCGCCGGTAATTCGCGGAATCGAACCGAGCTGCGGCGTTAGCGGGTTCATTTTTAAATTCAAATTGGGTTATTATGCCAGTGTCGCTCAAAGTGTCGCTAAGAGCGCGTTCGTCTTGAAACTGGTTCTTAGCAATGTGAAAGCTTACACAAAGAACGTTGTCGCTTAGCCTTGAAATGCTTTTGAAGATCTAAAAAGCGTTGCCCACTCGACTACAGCTGCGAACGATTTGGATATTTCACTGTTCCGCTGCAATACAACGTTCTCTTATATAACTTTAACAACAATAGACTATGAATACTTAACCTAAATCTCCCATTCCAAGTGATAATAAGTTAAAGCTTGATCGCCTAAGTTATAAAACAGCAATGCTTTAGAAAGCATAACTAAAACTTTACAAAAACAACTGTTGTTATTAGTTCCGGTTGATTTTGATCATATTTCTATTTAATATCCCAGTTTGTTATATCTTTTCTTTAATATACTAAGCTTTAAAATGTTTTAAAAGTAACAGATGAATTCGTCGAATGAAGCTTTGAGAGCCGCTGAAGCAATTCGTATCTATCTTTCGGATTTTATGTGTTCGCTCTGAAGTGCTTGGCGTGGTGCGATTTCTCTACACCCCCCGTAACTGAAACGATTTTAATACGATTCCTTCAGTTTTTTTTTTTTTTCTCACATCGCACATCCGCATCCGCAATGTAACCACATATCAGAACATTCCACAGCTATTAAAAAGTGAAAGAAATATTACACGATTGATATATAAAGTGTATTAATAGTAATAGTAAACTTATTGATTCTTTCGGCGTATTTACTAATTAATACATCTAGTAAATAAAATCAAATTCTAAAACAGAAGCGACTAGAAGAACGGAAGTATTTAGTTTTTATTATTAGTGTTGGACACAAACAAGATGTAAAGTCTAATATCGTCGTTCAAACATAAACAGTAGTTTTCTCATTACTGATAAGCGATAAAAATAAGCGGTAGTTAGATATCAAGCAAAAAATACCAGCGTTATGAAAGACTTGCTGAAGACTGATGATATTGATGAGTCTATAGTTTGTAACTTAAAACATTAAGTACCATCTTCTCAAAAGTAAAAGTAAGCTAGTTTCTTTACTATCAAATAAAATTTTAATTAATGTTTATTTACTACAAAGTTACAATAAAGTATTAAGGTGTGATATTAAAACTGTTCACTTTAAATACTTCAGCTACGGACAGGAATTTACTTGGAGGTGAGTCAGCAAGTTACATACCACATCCATTATACAATAATGGTACTAGTGTATATATGTTTATCTGTGATTAGTCTCAAATAACTAATAAACAGTGATTAATTAATAGTTAAATGAAACTGTTAACACTTTATGTAATTTTTTAGTTTGTGCTTTGTAGTAGTTGTAACGAAATACTTCAGGCTCTGGAACAGGTTAAGAAGTAGTAATAAGATGTTCGTATAGATTTGAATAAAAAAAAAAAACTTCTGTATATTCCATTCTAATACTAAGCAAATATTTCTTTTTAGCTATCTTTGATTTAATATAATTTTGATGTATTATTTATATATTCTATATTGATGCCGCCACATTGTTTTTTTAGCTACCAAGCAGTAAAAACTACAGTATGTATTTCAAGATATAATTCTTCTTCTTTCTTCTTAGTTGTATTCCCTCATGACTGAGGGTCGTGGTCATTGTGTCGTGAAACACACTTGGCAGTTATAATGGAGTGGTTTGCCATTGCCTTCTCCATTCAAGATATACTTCTTCTTCTATATTCTTAGTCGTATTTCCTCATGACTGAGGGTCGTGGTCATTGTGTCGTGAAACACACGACGACTTTCTTGGCAGTTATAATGGAGTGGTTTGCCATTGCTTTCTCCATTCAAGATATACTTCTTCTTCTATATTCTTAGTCGTATTTCCTCATGACTGAGGGTCGTGGTCATTGTGTCGTGAAACACACGACGACTTTCTTGGCAGTTATAATGGAGTGGTTTGCCATTGCTTTCTCCATTCAAGATATACTTCTTCTTCTATATTCTTAGTCGTATTTCCTCATGACTGAGGGTCGTGGTCATTGTGTCGTGAAACACACGACGACTTTCTTGGCAGTTATAATGGAGTGGTTTGCCATTGCTTTCTCCATTCAAGATATACTTCTTCTTCTATATTCTTAGTCGTATTTCCTCATGACTGAGGGTCGTGGTCATTGTGTCGTGAAACACACGACGACTTTCTTGGCAGTTATAATGGAGTGGTTTGCCATTGCTTTCTCCATTCAAGATATACTTCTTCTTCTATATTCTTAGTTGTATTCCCTCATGACTGAGGGTCGTGGTCATTGTGTCGTGAAACACACTTGGCAGTTATAATGGAGTGGTTTGCCATTGCCTTCTCCATTCAAGATATATTATCATATGAATTAAAACGAAAAGCGCAAAGTACGAGTACAGAAGCATTACTGACTATTAGTTAGTACCTTTTCCTCTAATCACTGTACCTAACCTAACCTAACATTGTATTAGCTAAAAAATTTGTAATACTCTTTCTGGATTAAGTGTACTTGCTATAATATATTAACAAATTATTTTACTAAAGATACAAAGTCTTTATGCCATTGAAATTATCCGTAGTATACGTTATTAAGTATTTCTTATAAGTATTGTTATTAGTATTTAAAAGAATTAATCTTACTATTGCTAATACTTGTGTTGTCCGCATTATTCAGAATAAGATCTTCTGTTCTTTGTTCATATATTATATGATCATCATATATATCGTTCTGTGAACTACTTAAGTCATGGTCACCGTAACATGCACTGTGGTATATACTGTATGACTTGTCATCGGGGCCTCCTGTTACGTAGTTTCACTCTATTTACTTTAACCTGTTAGCCTTTGTTAGCTGCTGTTACGGTTCGTTGTGACAGGCCGAGTTCTTACCAGTGTTGTAAGTTTAACGGGTAATCTTCACTCCATAAAAATTCACTCAACATTGATAAGAATTTACCGGTGGTACCAGCGGTGGTTTTTTACTGGTGGTAGGTCTCTGTTGCCGGAGATCATCTGGATGGGTAGCCCCGCCGCTCCTATTTCAACCGCCAAAGAGTAGTGTGTGAACATTACTGTGTTCCGGTTTGAAGGGCGCTGTAGCTAGTGTAATTACTGGGGTAACGAGACTTCACATCTTATGTGTCAAGGCGACGAGCGCAATGTGGTGCAGTGTGTACCATCTTAACTCGCGCCGCTTTGTCATGGGCAAGCGTATCACTTACCATCAGGTGAACGTCTTGCTCGTCTCGACGCATAGTAGTATAAAAAAAAACCATCTCTTATTACTGTATTAAAAAAAATGTTAGTGTTTCAATCAAATGTTTGAAAATTATCTAAACTGAATTTCACGTAAATAGAATTTTTTTTAAAAAGAGTAAACTTAGAGGAGGACATAAGATGTTATATGTTACTACAGTAATTTTACTGGCCATTGAATTGGAAAACAGTAGTGTTTGTATACTACTGTTTGGTACTAGAAATAGGAACTGCGGTCGTACCTAGACGGTCTCACAAGTCTGGATGATGTTAGAGTTTCAAACTGATAGTTTACTAATATTTTAAAATTGAAGCTGTCACCACATCATTATATATAACAATGCAAAATTCATTGCTGTCTTTCATTTTTTGTTAAACATAAAGGTAGTTAACTGAAGTATAAATTCTGTTCAATTAACCGTCAACTCACCGAAGGATTTTCCTTTCGATTTGATCAGAATTCACTCGACGCCAACTCCGCGGGAACACTTGAGCGAGTTTGATCGAAACTTTCAAACTCCGGTTAAGTCCATTGATATATTAATACCCCACTAACGATCACTTGGTATAGTTTACTGAAGACTTTACATGAGATTCAGTGAACACTGAACTGATCTCTTGAATATTTCTGACTGATCTGATCAAAAATATGTGATCAGTACTCCTTGGACATCCAATATTTTTTTTATTATATTATGCAACTAGACGAGCGAGACGTTGACCTGATGGTAAGTGATACGCTTACCCATAACAACGCGCCGCTAGTTAAGATGGTTTACACTGCACCACATTGCGCTCGTCGCCTTCATAGATAAGATGTTAATTCTCGTTAGCCCAGTAATTTTACTACCTACAGTGTCCTTCGGAACACAGTAATGTTTGCACGCTACTGCTTGGCGGTAGAATTAGGAGCTCCGGTGTTACCCAGACGGTCTCCGACAGCAGAGACTTACCACCAGTGAATGTTTATTCTCCATGTGCTGTGCTGATTTAATATTCAACGAAATCGCGGAGGAAAAACGTCATAAAGAAGTTTTATACGACTTTAAAATCGAGTTCAAATATGAAACGTTTCGTGCGGTTAATAAAGACAAAAACCCATAAACTAGGATTATCTCGGGGGCATAAACTTGCCCCGGCGGTTAAGTAGCGAAGGGTCCCTGTTGCCCCCGCGCCCGTCTGCGATCTTGGATCCCGCTCGGAGAATTGAATTTATTCCTCATTTTCCATAAAATGCCTATGTCGAATTTATTTTGGCGCATTAGCATATTAAAGCAGCTCTCACCTCAGTACCGAGCGCAGAACCTGACACTATCCTTCATATTTCATAAATTCTTTAAACGTTTGAAAAAAACTGAAAAGCTCTTTAAACCTCGTTCTAAATTAACTAAAGTGAAAGACATGTTCATTATAATTAATACAAAGTTGAAGATAGACAGATTTAGTATATTTTGAGCATCTCAGTCTCTATAACCTGATTGCATCAGCGTAAAAGAGACTGATGCGCTGACTTAAATACTCCGTAACGCTTGTAACTTTTAAACCGGAAAAGCTACATGGATACTCTTTCAGGATAAAATGAAGTACAGGATAAGAAGACGAGAAATCTGAAATAAAAAGTCTATAGCTTTTCCAGTTAAGGAGATATGAAAGGTCAAAATTAGAACTGCGTAATTGTAGGAAAAATCTAAATTGAAAAATTTCTGTGAGAATCGAACTCATGACCTTAATGTTCAAAGCATGAAAATTAGCCCCTAGACCATTCCGGCACATTCTAATCTTATAAGGTAATAGAGACCCGGATAATAAGGAAATGCATGCATAGTTTTCCGGCTTGTTTTTAAATGGAATAATAGACTCATTAGATTATCAAATACAAGAAAAGATATTTGTGTAATATAAAATAATGCATTTAAAAATACAGATTATACAAAAATCTAAAATTGTTGTTAAATAGTTATCGATTAAACACTGTTTTTATTAATTAATATCTGTGAACAAAAAACATTAAAAACAAAAGTTAACTATGCTGTCGAAATTACTTCAAACATCACTTTACTAACAACCAACAAAGAAGTCCCCATTACGATGAAGTAAAATATTTTAAATTACATACACAAGTTAAGAAATTATTCTTTTATAACCAGAGCAAAATTTAATTTGCTAACTAAGCAATTAAGCTTGAAACTCTTTCTCAACTTTGAGTTTGTAACATTTAATAAGCTTCAGTTGAACATTTAATCGGCGAGTTTAAACTTACGTCGTTGCTAAATAATTTTCTAGCGAATATGGCGGTTAAATTTAACTGACCACAGCTCTTTTTTAATCGGATCGAACAAAGCTTTCACTTGATTATTAGTATCACATCCGTTCATTATAATGTAGCGTTAGTTAAGATGTTCACACTGCACATAGTACTCAACGGTTACAGACGTGAATTTTCATCATTCTTATAAATTTACTAGCAACAGAACCTTTCAAACTGGATCACAGTATATTTTACACAACTTTCTAGACTTTCTCATGCTATATTAAATCACCAGTAAAAACTTCGCATTAATGTCTAGCTTTTCTTTTCTTTTTTCATTTCATTTCATTTAAAATAAGTTTCTAATTATTTCTATCAGATAAATATTTTTGTTTGAAATTAACAGTGTTTACGAAAGAAACCATATTTATGATTGCATCATTGCTGATGTTGATTTTAGTCTTGTCTATAGATCAATAATATAGATCTTACTAAAGTATTAACAGTGTTATGTATCATTGCTTATAATAATAATTGCAATTATAAGACTAACGTCACTAATAATAAAAAAACTTAGTTATATTGAGTAGTTTTATTAAGACAAAACTTAAAATATTATTATATCTATAGTTTAACTAGCTGACCCAGCAAACTTCGTTTTGCCTCAAAATCAATAAATAAAAAAGCTTATTGATAATTCCAGGCTGTTTCAACTTTAGTAAATAATGTTGTGAAAACTTAACCAGAAAAAAATAATTCGTAATCAAAAGAAATGCCCGTTATTAATTTGGTTTTTCTATTTTATTTAAATGCACACGTTGATTGACTTCGACGACCTAAGTCAGGACGTCTTCTCCTTGGTATTATAAATTGTAGATAATCAAAGTAAGGAAAGTTCTCGCGCACTCAGCGGTAAATAGTGTCACTATCAGAAACGATCAACAAAGTAAAGTTAACACTTAACTACTATTTTGAACCAATCTGTACTCGGGACAGTGGTGTTCCAGGTTGGATTCTATAATCGCTGCACACGAACACACTTATTTACTGCATGATAACCAATCATCTATCAATTCAAACGCATTATGCACAAAAAAATAAAAATGAACCGAGACAATTCCACCTTAAGCCCAGATTCCCGCTAAAGTAAAATATTCTTCTTCTTCCCAATTAATGGCATGAGTACGGTTTCTGCGTGAGCCAATGTCATGTGTAGACGTATAAAACAAAAAAATTAAAATACTTAAAAAATTGTCTGCGTGGTCAATTCGTCCGCCATGTTACTCCCTTTTCTCTTAAAATATTATAGTTGCATCAGAAATTGTTGGTTGTCAATGTCAATGTCTAAATCAAAAATATTCTTTTAAATTGTATTTGGTTTCTAAATGACGGGACGCACTTCAAATGTTTGACGTTTTATGTATCTAAGGTAAGGTGACCAGACGTTCCGCTTTTCCACAATTAATTCCGCGTCACGCAACGTTTTTCAAAAGTCCCGACTTTTAGAATTAAGTTAAATTTTTTATTTATGAAAATCATTGATTTGCGTAACATGTTGCTTTTGCTACCCAGTTACATTGTATTTGTCTCTCAGATGATGTATGTGTGTTCGTACTGCGTGCTAGCAACCTAATTAAACAAATAAATATTACATATCTGCTTCTTACCACATGAAATTAACGTAAGTAATTTATTTGTATATTTCATAAATACATAAATTTTATTAAACTTAGCTTAAAGTACTCGTAGTCCTAATATTTTATATTAATGACAAAAAGTATGTCACCGACCTTAACCCTAAAAGAAATTTAGATAGAAATATGTCAACGAATAAAATATTATACATTTTTATATTTATAAATTGTACTTATGTTGGTTATAAAAAAATGTTACGTTATTATTACTCCTTCAAAGTTGTCCCGCTTTGCCTATCTAAAAATCTGGTCACCTTATTGGAAAAAATAAATTTTTGTTTTTACCATATTCCGGGCATTTTTTCCATATTTTCTCACCTTTTACACCTTCCCTGGACTTCCACGATTAATTCAAGACCACATTTAGCCAAATCGGTCCAGCCGTTCTCGAGTTTTAGCGAGACTAACGAACAGCAATTCATTTTTATTATATAGATTAATAATAAATTATATTCAATGACATTAGTTATTAATAAATAAATAATAAAGTTGCTTGAGAATATATTTATATGTAGAGGGAGTGACAAAAGGCATAATGTTTGAGAAATATAGAATTCGTTGTCATCCCCACTCCGTGCTGTGTACTGGTGAGAGGTGACACCGGTACACACGTGGAGGGGATCACTTACCAAGTGATAATATTTTTTTTTTGGAGTTTACAGCCACGCGGTTTGATACGTGGCCATGTACAATTGATGATATCGAGCGAGACAAAAATATTAAAATGTCTATTAAAAAGCAGGGGTTGGTGATAGAAAAGTGAAAATTTAGGGTTGTATGTAGTTTTTGATGCCACACAATAATAAAATAAAATAGAAAAAAAAATCCCAAAAAATAAAAAAAAATTTTTTGGTGTGGGCAACCCTGATCACTTAGAGGTTTGAAAAATAGATAGTAACCGATTCTCAGACCTACTGAATATGCACAAAAAATTTCATAAGAATCGGTAAAGCCGTTTCGGAGGAGTATGGGAACGAACATTGTGACAAGAGAATTTTATATATTAGATATATTGAGCGATTTACATTTGTGTAAGGTACATTTGATTAAGTACAGTTTTCTAAGCAAACTTATAACCTTTTAACTTTTAAATTTCGATACAAATAGTGATCTATATCGTTGTTCAAGATCTATACTATATTCATACTAAATTTCAATAAAATTGATCAAACCGTTTTGAAGTAAACACTAACATAAATATACATTACTGCATTTGCTTATTACTTTCGATACAAGTACTCGATAAGTAGTAAGTTTGTACAAGTGGCACCTTTTCGCGAATTCACAACGAAAAAATCAAGATTCCTAACTTAACCTCAAAAAGGTGAAAGGAAAGTAGATTTACACAAATGCACCCCCGTATCCAGATTAAGTTAAAAAGGTAAAGGCTCTCTCAGGTTCTTTCTACTAACCGTACTTTAGATACCCTTCAAAATAACCGCTGATCTTATTTATTAAGGATACTTTTGTTCTACGCGAGAAATAGATATTTCTTTTTGACAATAGTATATATACAAATACATATTTGTTTTATATCTATTTGACATATAACATCATCGCTATTACATAATGCGTGGAATCATCCCTCAGTTGAAGTAGTTGTACTTTCTAGATTTTACCAGAAGTAAAACCTTACATAAAACAGTCTTAAAGATATTATGTAAAGCTTGCTACTGTCGCTAAACTACTTCCTGTTTGAAGGATGCTGTAGTAATATAAAGTAATGTGACAAATAGTTTCCTTTGACATAGAAGCATTGGTGTTTTTCTGCTGAGTGAGATAAAAATATCCTGATCGTTTTGTGACTGTGACTGATCACTTAATAACAGGTGAAAGTCCGGTTCCCGTTGACTACATAAAGTGTATTTATTATACGTTGTCGATGTCCTTAGCAAATGTAGAGTGTAGCAGTAATTTCAATTTGAATTTTAAATTCTCTTAATAGCCTTTGCGGTCTTCGGTTCTTTCGCGTTAATAGCAATAAAGGAAAACAAAATGGCGTTTATTTGTAACGGGTTAAGCTTAATCACCAGTCAGGCGAAAAGCTCACCGTTCACGGAGCTTTATATCGGAGGTGGCGTGTTCGGAACAAAAACGGGGCGGCGTGCAAAGTTGCAAATGTGTGTTTTTAACTCGGCACAGTCTCGCGGAGGTGCGAAACAACTTCTTCTTTCAGCTTTTGCTCATAGATTAGAAGCTAATAGATGTGACAATCACTCATAAATATTATATAATTATAATGAATATAACAAAAAATGTGTCATGTTTGAAATTAACTTAATATTTCAATGCCAATGTGAAGGTATCATGAAGAACTTACTATTAAAATGATACTAATAAGTAAGTCTTTCTTCAACGTCTATCACATTCATGCTAGGAAGAGAATTAAGTAACGAATTATTTTTTATGACAAATTCTTAGAACAACTTGAACATATTATTATCGCCAATCTGCACTTTGTAAGTATGATGAGTAAATAGTCTAAACTCTCTTCTTATGACAGAAGACCTTAAGGCCATATGGTGTTAGAACTAAGTATGTCTCTCTTATGATGAAGGCTATACAATGTCTGACAGACTACTAAAATATTCTAGTGAAATTACTTAGGTAACGATACTTAAGGTATGTCTCAAGGCAGGCGCAATGTGGTATAGTGTATACCATCTTAACTAGCGTCACGTTGTTTGATTGGTGATAGAATCAATATCGTCTGTTGTGAAGTATATCGCCTGTATCATTAAGTTCCCTTTTATCGCACAACAAAAATAACTTTCCCTTTAAAACACTCTGTTTAAAGTGTATTTAGCACATCACCGCTTAATTTACCTACGCAGTCTTTACAATGGAGCAGAATTAACCTAATTCTATCAATGTTAAATTGCGGTGCGGCTGAGTCTTCTTTGTTCGCAATCTCTTTACCATTTTGTTCGCAGTTTAGTTTGTCGGCGAAAGTCTTTTGTTAAGGAACAACTACGCTCCGCGCTTCTATTTAAATTACTTTCGCCGGGTAAGTCGCGGCGGCGATTACTTCATTTTTAAAGCAACTCATAACGCTTGTTAGGCACGACGTATACTGCTTTCTACAAGCCTGTAATATTAGCTAATCTAACATTTTATTTAGTACTTTTACTTTAATAATATTATACAAAAAGAATATAGTTTGTAATAAGATAATCTTGAAAGAAAATAATGAAACATTTAAGTTTACTCTTCTAATGAAATAAGCGGAGTTAAGTGATTTTAAAATATGTAAGTTATGTATTAATAAACTAAAAAAGGCCAGTATATTAAGTAGTAAATTTTTTACGAAAACTATATAAAAGTAAATTATCAAGTGTTTGACTTCAAATGGCGCTAGTTAACGAACTTGCTTAGGTTATGGATAATAAAAAGATACGTTAAGACGAACTCCATACTCTTCCATCTTCTTATTATAGTGAGCTCATTAAATTTACAAACAGTAGTTATTATAAGCTAGTACCTTTTTTACTTTACTAACGAACAGGTCGCGGCTGTAAGTCCATTAGCAAAGAATAAGACAAATAAAACTTCACCTACCGTAAACTGAAATTATAAAAAAAGTCTAAGCACGTTTTCATTCTTATTGATTTGCCAATAGAAAAGCTATGTTTTATTCTAATGCAAGATATAACTGATATAAAACATGAAAGCATACGTACCCGCTATATTATACAAAGTTGAACATTCATGAGAAATTCAGCGGAGATGTTGTTGATAGTCACTTTAAATATGAATAAAATGAAAATATATTCGCACGGTCGTCGCTTCACTGAAAAATATTTTACAGCGTGAAATATAAAGTCGGAGCGGAGCCGGTCGCGCCATCGTCGGGCTAATGGTGGAAAAAATTGCGAGGAGTCTTCGTGCAAGTGCGAATTTACAGTTGGCACTGGATCCAGCTAACAAAAAGAAATATACAATTCAACGGTGTTATTATAGGTTAGAATAAACTTCTTCGCACCCCACTAAAACATGAAACGAACAGGAATTTGATCGTGAATTTTATATCAACTTTATCAGAAAGACTTACCCCAGAAGATCTTTAAATATAATTTAACCAGGTGGTAGGTCTCTGTTGCCGGAGACCGTCTGGATGGGTACCACCGCAGCTCCTATTTCAACCGCCAAATAGTAGTGTGCAAACATTACTGTGTTCCGGTTTGAAGAGCGCTGTAGCTAGTGTAATTACTGGGGTAACGAGACTTAACACCTTATGTCTCAAGGCGACGAGCGCTATGTGGTGCAGTGTGTACGATCTTAACTAGCACCACGTTATCATGGGCAAGCGTATCACTTACCATCAGGAGAACGTCTTGCTCGTCTCGTCGCAAAGTAGTATAAAAAAAATTATAGGAAGTTCGCTAATAAAAGAATTGTTATGAAAATCTTATTTAGTCTATCATCTGATTGCATCAGCGTAAAAGAGACTGATACGCTAACTTAAATACTATGTAACGCTTGTAACTTTTAAACCGGAAGAGCTACATGGATATACTTTAATGTTTTTTTTTTTATTTAGGATAGACTAGTGCTTGACTACGATCCCACCTGATGGTAAGCGGCGATGTAATCTAGGTGGTAAAGCGCACTAGTCTAAAAGAAGCCTGTTCACTCTTTTTTTGAAGACCCCCACATCATACCTGTACGGAAACACTGATGCCGGCCGACTGAAATGAAGTACAAGATAAGGTCATGAGAAATCCGAAATAAAAAGTCTAAAGCTCGTCCGGTTAAGGAGAAATGAAAAGTAAAAATTAGCACACATTAAGTGGAAGTAACGAATTAAGTAGAGATTAACTGAGAATCGAACTCATGACCTTTGTGTCCAGTACGAAAATTAGCCCCTGGACCATTCCGGCACATTCTAATCTTATAAGGTAATAGACCCGGATAATAAGACGACTGCGTCGTCCTTTTTGATTTTTTTTAAATAAATCTTCTACAATGTAACGCAAGACTGTTTTATAACTAAAATCTATTGCTACTAGATGACAACATTTTAAATTTTAAGAGCGTTGTATCTAGTAACATTACTGGGGTAACGAGACTTAACATCTTAAGCGCCGGGTATAATACAGTGTATATCATTCTAAGTAGTATAAGATTGTTATAACTAAATATGTGTATCAAATACTAATAACTTGTTCGTATCGTCGTTGAATAAAAAAAGACTTGTGGATGTAGATGTATATAGAAAGAAGATGTTATATATACTTTACACATACAAATACAAATAATCATTCATTTATTATGTAACGTGCAGATGTGTAGTGATAGAGAAAATCGTACAACTAAAAGAGTAGTACACTTTTTGTAGCGACTAATTCTTGATCATTAATAATTGATATATAATAAGTATTGATTATCATTTAACAGTAAATATCGTGTTATTATCGCTATTGAAAATTGTTAGTAAAATACGTAATAAGCCCGCCGCGTTAAAACATTTTCGTAATGGTGTTTACTTTGGATGATTTAGATCTTGGTTTTATTTGTATGTAAGCAGACGTTCAGCGCGGATCGGCTTTTCAATTCTTTTTTCCCCCCCAAGTTCTTGTTAGTCTTCACACCGTGTTACTGGTAATTCTTAACAACAAATTTCCATTTATTCTTTATATAATGGTTTTAATGATTTTAAACGAATTTATATGAATTTCAAAAGCTTCCGAATTTCAAGAATTTCGTGTCTATTCGATTTTGTTCAATTACATATGTCTACTTCAGTTACAGATGTTTAAATTTTTAATAATTATTATCTATTAATAAAACCTAATATACTTTTTAAAGCGGTGATAGTTCGGACGATAGTTCTGTTTTTCAGATAGACCCTGGTTTGATTCTCAATAAAGTTGGTAAGGAAAGAGACAGGGTCTAATAATGAAACATCTCGTATTTATTTCTAGATATAGAATAACTGCAGAGCTGGTCTGGTGGATAAATAAACACAAATGGGTCCTGAGTCCATATCAACTGCGCCACTGAAGCAGTAAATAGTATTATTAATATCAAGTAAACCTACCTTTAGCTACTATACTTTAAGTATTTATTAATTTAACAAAACAAAGTGTTTACGAAACGTTTTTTCCTTAAGCGAAGACCCTCAAGCGTTCTCAAGTATTAATCCCGTTTAAAAATAATTCCTTAGCCGTAACTTAATCCGTAACTTAGGCACTTATCTGCGAGAAGGGGGTGTAACGGCAAATTACTTTGTGATTAACTCTAGCTATACTTCTATGGCTTCCAAGGATACCGGAATCCATTTATAGATATATTTAAAAATATAATTCGAGACATAAGACGTTAAGTTGTTACCGCGGTAATTTCACTAGCTACAACGCCTTTTACACAGTAACGTTTGCACATGACTGTTTTGCTGTAATATTCGCTGCGATGGTAGCTACCTAGATGGTTTCCGGTAATAGATACCTTCTAGATATTTATGATGAAATAAGTTTTACTAGCTTATTACTAGCTGTAAGTATATCTTGGAAGATGGCAAGTCTAATATCTGCCGTTTTCAAATGTTAGCTTTAGCATAATTCAGTATTCCAAGACGTCACCACTCGATCGAGCTGGAAATTCTAAATAATTCAGAATACTAAATAGATCTCGAAACGGAACAAGCGAATTGTTAACTGTATAAATAATACAATTTACAATCTAACTTAGAACTGCTTTGTAACATTTTCTTTTTGTAAAGTCTAATCTAGTTATAGTTTAGTTGAATATATTACTAATATAATCTAGTGTTAGTCTGCTCGTCTTATCCTAATCTTAAGTAATTTCTTTAATTATTAACTTGACCGTGGTTTCATAATCAAATATTTCATGATTATCTCTTATTGGATACTGTAGCAGTTTTATAATCTGTCCCGAATGACCGACTGAGATTTGTGTAGGAAATAGTTAATTTTTTTTTTAAATATAATAAAATGTTTAGAAAAGATAGAATTAGAGTTTGCGTAAGAAAAATTAAAACTTATTAACGGTGACCGATTTAGTAGGATCAATTTCTCAATAAAATGTTTGAAATTTTAGTAAATATATTTGCTTTGGCATGAATAACAATAATATAAACCTACAATTGTACAAGTTCGAGCTGTGATTGGCAAGGGAATATAAACCAGACCCTTAATCTGGATATTGCAAGCCTTGTGAACGAATCAGTACATTCAAACTTAAATTCTTTCTTACTTATAGTATACTTACATACATATACTTCGACAGCAGTGTGTGTGTGCTTATCGAGAAAAACGTAACAAATCTTCGAGTTCAAGACATGATCACAATAAGCGCAACTTACAAGCTACCACATAAGTTGTCCTTATTAAAGATGAACTGAATCTTCTCGGAGGCAGGACTTTAGAAATATATGAGTTTGTTCTGCTCTTTAATTGTTCAATAAATAGTAGACTCTACCGTTAAACAGTAATGTACAAAAATTACTATGCTCTAGTTTGGAGGTTGCAAGCTATTGTAACTACTGGGGTAACGAGACAACATTTCTCAAGATGAAAAGCACTATTTTTTTGTTCTACGTTATGTTTGTTGTGATGATAAGTGATACGCTTGCACATAACAACGTGGTGCTAGTAAAGATGGTATACACTGCGCCACTTTGCGCTCGTCGCCTTAAGACTTGAGATGTTGAGTCTCGTTACCCCAGTAATTTCACTATCTTACAGCGCTTTTCAAATTGGAACACAGTTTTTATACTACTATTTGGTGAATGAAATAGTAGCTGGACGGTCTCCGGCAACAGAGACCTACCAGCAGAAGATGTGATAAGTTTTTTCTAACTACGCACATTTGTTAGTGCCAGGCCTACCACTTACTATCAAGTTAATCTTGAATAGGAAAATTCAAATAATATGTACGGTATCCCACTGTGTCTTCAAGTTAACAAACCCGATTATTCGTCTAAGGATTTGAATGTGAACAAAATTTGAAATTTAAATCGGAGCATTTGCTCAAATTGATGTCGGTTAGGAACGGGGCCAGAGCTGGAACAGATACCAGCTAAGATTAGCGACGACCGTTATTCGGGATTATGGCGTCTCCGTCTTGGTTATTGGATTGTTTATGTAAGTCCCCGATTTTGATTAGTACCCAGTTTGTATATTGGATGGGATTTTGTTTAATATAACGGATCGTGTTCCTTGTTAATGACCTTCCGCCGGCTAGATGTTTCAGTGATGGAAAAGTTACTGTGTAACGCTACATTGTTGTGAATGTAACATCTATTCGGATATATACACTACAACTTAAAAAACAAAAAAATAGAAAAAAACAATTACGCGATGAAGTTAAAAGGAATTCTGTTCAGCACGAAATGTTTCGGTAGGACTTCAGTCGTTCATAGAACTTTTTCTCTACAAATGTAATTACAGACTAAACTATAAAAACACTGTATACTCTCCTTTCTCCTTATATAATGACACTCTTCACTTTTACAACTCAGCGTGTCATAAAAGGCGACTAATTGTTAGTAATCCTACTAATGGAATTTCCAAATACCTTTAAGGAGGCAGTTCATTTTAAAAGGGTTCGGATTTAGACATCAATACGCTGATATGGTAACGAAAAAATTTTAAAAAGCATGATTTTTAAAAAAAGCTAGCTTTGTCCGACTTTACAAAATTTTGTTAAGAACGATATTTTTAAACCTGTAAACCGCTGTATGTTCCTGAAAAGTAGCAAATGAAATTTGGTTCTGGAGGTGAGCTGTTCCCTGACTACACATTCAGCCGCATCGAGGCGACAATCGGAGGACCGACTCTAGAAAGCACTCCCTCAAAATTAAAAAGAGCAACACACACCCAGAGATACCCGTTTAATTTTATTATATAGTGGATACTTTGCATAACAGTTTCACGTGCCATCCGCCAGCAGACAGAGTCGCCCCAACTTTATTTCCTGTATGACGACACACCAGGTAATAATTACCTTACGGTCCAGGCTCTCAAGGAGATTTATTGTCCCCGAGCGGGAGCAGGGTTACTTAAAGCTGTGATACATGAACACTCATTAAGTTTTTGCTTAGTTTCAAACTGTTTCATGAAAGCAATAACCTTTAAATCTTTCTACAGTTACCCATTTTTGAATTAATTTATATAATACAGTATTTTATAAGACAGTTTTACTATAACATGATAAGAAAGCTATATGAACCTTTACAAATATAAAAAAAATCACAAGATAGTCAAAGCCTAGCTTTCTTGAATGCACTCTTCTGTTGATACACGCTGAAGTTTTAAATTAAAATACTATTTCAGTATTTTTACTTATTTATGTAGATTTAAATAACAAAAGTCTTGTTTGTTTTCATAATATTAGTAGATACGTTTGTACTTTCTTTAAGTTTCATACATCACCAATGAATACCATCTTTAAATTAAATTTTGCTCTGTTTGAGCAAAACTTCTCCGTTCTTATGCCATTCTTAAAGATCCCTGGATAACAACTATATAGAAGAAAACGTGGAAAGTGTTTCGATGAATAAGGAAAGTAGATATCTTTTAATAACTCTGCACTAAAAATTTAGTTGACCTTCAGCAACGGAATCCAATAAAAATCGTTTCTTATTAGCGAATTGTATTTAATAATAGTTGAATTATATCAGTCTGTACACAGCTTAACATTAAGAGACTAAGATACATAGATATATGTAAGGTCGGGGCCCACCTGTGTTAAGTAACTAATTAAACAGCACCATTGCCTTACCCCCGCAGTGTTGAAACGCAGTTATAATATTACTAAATGTACAGAGGTCCCGTCATTGTTTATTTATTACTACAACTAGAAATATTCTCTTACTACAGATTATACAATGCTGTTAACTGCATTTACCATTCCAAAAAATATACAATCTTTTTCTTTTAGAGTGCAGATTGAATATTTTTCAATGTATAAACTTTTCAATATAATGTATATTTCAACGGATAGTCAATATAAATAAAATAGTTATTATATATTGTTCTTTTCTAGGCTTTTTCTTTATATTTTTCAGTGCTTTCTTATACTATTATTTATATCATTCATAAATTCATAAGTAACTCACATTTTCTCTTACTTTATCTCTGTACGCTTTAACTTAAATCTATGATTATACTAATGCTGTTTTATCATCTAACATTACTTACAAAACGATTGTATAAATGTTGAGTTAAAATTTTTCTTATTTCTATTGTTTACTGTATTAAATATTTTTAAGCATTATACAAACGTTACTATGTTCTAGTGTAGAGTATTCTGTATTTAATGATATAACTGAGATAAATAGGCAAAGCAATGTATTGCATGTTGTTTTACATATAAACCTAATGAATAAAACTATTTCTGAATCTGTCTATATCATAAAAAGAAATTGTTAAAGGTGAAGAATTAAAGTTGAAGTGGTAAGCGATATATAAATTTAAAATCTCTCTCACACTCGCCGTGGGTGATACTTAAAACGAAACAAGAGGTCATCGGAACCATCAGGGGGAAAACTGTTTACCATATATATATTTAAAACCATATGTACAAACACCGAGACTGCTGCCGTCAGTTTGTTACTGTTTATTACTTTATCGTGATTAATTATCAAATACCCTTCATAAGTGACGTTCGTTAACGAATTCATTTTGTAAATGTTTACTCATCACCAGAGATTACTTGTACAAGGTGTTTATAACTCGGCCGCACTCGCTTCCCAATGGGCAGTTTTATTTATCAAACATCCACGAGGGATGATATTCTAAAAGCGGAACGTTAAGTCTCTACACATTTAGATTCAACCCAGCATATAAAGAGTTAGTTATTCGAAATATGTATAGTTAATCCGTTAATTTTTTTTGTATTCACAATGGCAACATCTTCAGCAGAGATATATTTGTTAAGTTACTTTTAGCGCTGCACAAACTTGAATGGGCTTTTATAACGAAACGATGACGTATTCCATCACTTCCCTTTTCCTCTTTCCATCTTTAAAAAGAACTATTGTATTATGTATATTCATTTTGTAAAAAAATAGGAATTGAATATGTCACTTGATGAAATATAGATACAATTTCTTTACAAATTATAATGTAAAATGTTACAATAGTTAGTATGATATCTATTCTAAATTCACTCAAGTTTCTTACATATCAATAGAATTACTACTTTTCTTACAAAATGTTTGTAAATGTACTTATTTTTCTTTATTATCTTAACACATATATGAAAACATATAAATAAAGGTAGGCAGGCATTTCCTATCAAAAAATTAATTCAAATTCAAATCATTTATTTGCTAGAATGTGGTAACAAATATGATGGTTTATAATAAAAAAAGTAAGCGCACATTCTACTTAATACTAAGCATGCAAATCTTTACCATTATTTATTTAATTAACACTACCGGGAAAATATACACACTGGAAGACAACTAAATACAATATACATAAAACAAACTAGTGTATATTAGGATCATTTAAAAAATCAGTTACTGTGTAATACATTTTGTTTCGGAGTCAATTCGTTAAATTAATTTTAAATTTTGATGTAGGCAATGTTGTAAATTCGTTTGGTAAGCTGATATAGAGTGTAATGGCCATGACATAGGCCATTACACAAAAAATTATAATAAGAAAATATCTATAAAAGGAGACGCGTGCGACTACACCGGTCATTTGCCTGTTGTCAGTTAGGAGGAGTTTGTGTCAGTGTTGTTGATTGTAATCATCATTTTAATTAGTAGAAATTTTTGTAATAATATATAGCTAACTATAACAATAACTTGATACAAAACCGTGTAGCTTCAAATGCTGATATTAACAATCCATTTCGCGTCATCAGTCATTGTGCAACACGACTCCGATACGATCGATCGCACAGTGTAAAACCGCACGCTGCTTAACACTCACGAAGTCACATCATAACTTACAGGTGCAGCGCGACTATTGACAGGTAGATGACACTAATCTCGACAAATTGCGTACATGGTACACTACACAGCAATTAAACTTGAACTATAAAATTAAATGTTTTATATATAAATTTTATCAGTGTTAAGTTCGATTCATGAACGAAATCTTTTAATATGCACTCTTTCCACCGTCTCTCCGTCTCATGGTGATGATGATGATGAAAACGTGTTCATTGAGAAAAAAATCTTTATCAATGTAGTCACAAATCAAACCCCACATCGGTTACGAGTTTGTTTGTTTATAAGTATACATATTCCATCTAAAACCGATTCGTCTAAATAAAGTATTAGGTATTTGAATTTTTGATGTAAAATTCAAAGTAATTTAATGCTAAAAAAAATATGTTTTAGTAGTCGTATAAACAGTAAATTGGAGCACTTTCTCAACGATACCTAGCTTACTTCACCAAGTATAATCCCATTTACAAAAATCCCAAACGTTTGCGAAGAGATCGCGTATGTCGGAGCTCGCTCTCAAAAGACCGCTTGACCGTGTTCCCGGCGAAACTTGTTAAATTAAAAACAACTTGGAAACTATCCGCCTTCCTGAAGAGTTGAAGTTTTCAGCCGCTTTACAAACTACTTTCGTATATCCAATTGGAATATTGAGAATATATTAGCTAATGTATAACATAATAGTTACGTCGCTATTATCGATGAACTAAATGCCTACTTTTAGTTCTGGCAATAATTTTAAAAGATGATATTCTTTAATCACCTTTGTTTAAATAAACAATATACATGAATATGTTCTATTAAACTTAATCTTGGACTATACTAAACGGTATTTATAACTAAACGTCCTTCCCATCTATTTCTAATATGAACGATGTGTAAAATCTCAAGCCCGCCCTATTAATGCTCTTGCTTGCTTCCTTAAATTCAAAACTCGGTAATGATTTGACATTACTATTATACTTTACAGTAAAGTTAGGCGCCAATATGCCATCTGCTAACATAGATACAATTAAGAAGCTTATCACTATATAATTGAAAAATAATGAAGTTGCTGTAAGAGCCGAAAAAGTCACATTTCAAAAAAGTTTGGTCTGATAGTTGACCCCAATTTCATTTAGTTTTAAGAGACCATTGGGCGATGGATGATGAAATGTGCTCGTCGGGAATACTCTAGCTGTTATGGGAGCATATTTTGCTGAATTTGTAACTAAGTCATTATATTTATATCTATATGTAGTCTTATAGGCTTTCAAAAGCGCTACTACTATTTTAGTCTAAGTTCATCCATATCTGTCTATATGGAATCATCTTAGTAGTTGAATTCACAAGTTTTTTGATTGTTTTCAACTTTGTTATAGTAAAATAAAAAGAATGTTTTGCCCACTTTAAATGCGCGCGAGTGTAAATCCGGGTACACTGCATTCAATACACGGCCGATGCGCGGTACAAGGCGCGCGTAGCGTCAATCATTGTATTCATTAGTTCAGTTCGCAGCGCGCAATGCGAGTACATCAATTACTCCCTGTATTAATTAGAGATCACACGATTACGTACTAGTGTGCGTATCACGTATGTATAGTACGGATAAGCCCTTGTCTTGTAACACCGAGGTTCCTAATTCGATTCCGGAGCCATTAAGATCTGCTGTGTTTCGAGTATCAATATATGAGATTCAAAGTAACCTGGCGAACACGTTTTACTACTCACGGCTGCATTGTCACTTTAAGTCATGTTATAATAGGTATTTGCTGTGGGCCCACGTTGGGCGTGGGCATGGGTTATTCAAGAATAACAACTAGCAGCACATGCCGTGTATTGACTATAGTCAGAGTTCAAATGAACCATAGCGCGCTCCTTTATACTAGTGGCACCATCTGTTGACGCCACTGGAAAATGTCCTGTTACAATGTGAAATCAACTTCAAGTGTTTGTCAATATGTAAAATAATTTTAGACTTTAGAACATTATTTTATAAGTTATGATCTTAGCATGTATAGACAATTTATATATATAACAATTATACTTTGTAACAAAGATTTTTTTACTAAACGTTGAAGAACATAAAAGCTTAACTTCACAAGATTAAGGTATGAGAAATTGTAGCAATAAAAATAGAGTACTCCTCGGCCAGGATTCGTCTGCGGAGCTCTAGAAACAAAAGTTAATGAAGCAGTTAAGGTACCTACACAAATGAAACAGTCCGCTTAACGAAAAGTGAAAGCTTCGCGAAAATTTTACTCAAAAACTTCGCTCCCCGATCTTCTTAATAATTAACGCAATTGATAAAAGCTCCGCTCGAAATTTTGATAAGTAATAGCCAGGTATTTCAACTTTGTGCTTAAGTATATAATAAAGTGAGTAAGAGTAAATGTTTTACATGAGTAAAGCTCTGAAGCTGCTTACAATTAATTATAGTAACCACTTGCGTATCTGCTGCACTGTAAACATCCTAATATCCTTTGAATAGTTTACTTATTCAAATCGAACTTTTCTTTATGGAGATACCCAGTTTCAACAATACTATATTTCATTAATAACCTAGTATAAAAAACATAACATTGGCTAGGTTTTTAGTTCTCGCTTTTCCCTGATATTTTTCTTCAGAGAATTTGCTACTGATACTAACTTATCATCTATAGTTACTATTACATATATAAATGAAAAATTATCCTCGTCATAGGCTATTTGTCCTTACTTCTAATATTAACCATAGTGTTTATCTTTAAACGATATTTAAAAAAAAATGGTTAGGTTAGGTTAGGTTAGAATTTTTTGTTTGCTGACGAGACGCTATCGCTTTTCCTCGGCTTTGGGGTCGTATGCGGTTAGAGACTCTATGTGTGTGAGGGACATGGTCACCGACCATTATGGTAACACACAAGTGTTCCATAACCCAGTCCCTAATACTATCATATAGCACTGCATTAGAGCCCTCGATTATTCTGAACGGGGATTCTATAACATTATACGCTATTTTTTTTTACAAAACCTTAATTTCTCTGAGAACATAGAATATCTTTTCGAAGAGTTCTACCCAGTAATAACCAAAAAAATTGTATTTTTAATATTATTAAATCACTTTACAACATAAATATAAGTAAAGACTATAAAGAGAATTATAAAGTGTGTTTAAAAAGCGTATTCGAAGTAAATTGGTTGAGTTGCTCGCATCTTGTACTACGGTACGTAAGGAGTCCGTCCGCCTTACGGAGTAATCTTTGCAGAATATGCATCTCCTTTATACAGGAATTGCAGTAAGCGAATTCAGACTTTAAAAATAACATCTTAAGAGTGTTATTCGTTTAACTGGAGCATCAATCCCGTATCAATCATTTTAGAATGCATCCGGGCGTGATTATTACAGAATATGAACAACATTTACTGCTGAACTAAATGAAATATACTCGCAATATATTAAATGCATTGCGACTATGAAATATGAATTCTGCTGTAGCAGTTCGCATCGGATGAGCTGTATTGTGCTACGGGATTTTCTTATAGCTATAGATCACTAATAGATTTGTAGCGTGTTTGTGTGTTCGGCTGTTGTGATTGCTTTTAGATGGTTGAACTTTTGAACTGGTTGTTTTAACTATTTGTATGTACCGTGGCTCAGCGACTAAGCTTGTATTATAAACGAACCTGGTTCTATTCCGACTCTATCTGTTGTGAAGTTTAACTAGCTACTACCATCGTATTTTAAAACAGCTGCCATAACAACATTGCTGTATTCCGTCTGTTAACACATCAAACTATATACCTTTCTCTGCCAACTGTTAACCCATTTTAGAAAGAACTTTCTAATTAGCAGTGAAATGTTAAAATAGCCTAACAGAACTTAGATGATCTTAAGCAAGAGAGAACTACCACCAGTACATCTAACTTACTATTTTTCGTATCAAAGAGACCCGTGTAATATAGAACGGGAACATCAACGTCGGCAAGCTGTTCAACTTTTTTTACAAATTAGGAGCTAAACTTCTTTACACGTACACAAAAGTAGATCAGTTTTGCATGCGACTAGTCGTCCGATAGCCGAAGGTTTTTCTCGTCGTATTTATTTAAATTGAATTGAACACAAAGAGAAGAAATGCACATCAAAGCTGTAACATAGAATTGGAGCCAAGACACATGATTAACCAAATTACATGCGGCCGAGGGGTAATGGATCGGAAACAGCTGCATTTCAGGAAATTGGAATTGCCTTCCTAGCCGCTAGCGCATACTAAGATATATTCTCTTACAGAATACATACATGAGCACGATAACGTTGTAGTCTTAAATACAATTGTTATAAAGTAGCTTTTCCTTTACATTGGTACTACAAGCAGACAAAACAGAAACAATTTTAATAAACCCACAATAGACAAAGATTCTTGCATAAACTGATACTAAAATACTATAACTTTGGTTACGAGACGTATCACCTTATTTATCTTAACAGTAATATCTTTTCACAACATCACAAACAGTTTTTCTTTAAAGTAAAGTCAGATTGAGAAAACTATTTCGATCTTGGTTTATTATTTGGGTTTAATATTTTAGTAGCATTATCACTACAGCTAACTGATATCTGTATTAAACAATGGTTTTACAAAGATTTTTATATATACGATCAGCTATATATTTTGTATAAAAGGAATACCTTTATAAAATATAAAGGAAGTACCTCATTATCCGTAAGGTATCCCGCAAAGGAGGAACGTATTGAGTAAATCTCAACACACAACAAGTCGAAACGAATACGATTCTATCTGGGTAGCATTGTTGGCAAGGTAACTTTAATAAGGCGATGCTTAAAAGAAATTTTAATAATAATGTGAATTGTAAGGATTAACTTGAACATAACAAGTTGTTAGTTAAACAAACAGATAATAAGAGAAATATGAAACAAAATGCCTACATGTTTTCTGTAAACAACACAAGGAATTAAGTTAAATATCTTGCGACATCGATTAACTTATCAGTAACACAAACAAAAGTTTACAAAGTTACTCTTGTCCATAATTTTAGTAATGTAATATTTAACAACGGGTATTTTCCGATACAACGGTCAGTTAAGTTTTATAGTGTCGTCAACTTAAACGCGCGCCTGACCCAAAACTAAGGGTTTAGTTTGGCCATTACTTTAAATTACCGTAACTTCAACTGAGCACGCAGTATGTATAGATACTAACTTAAATACTTAAGGCGGAAGAATATACTACGTGTTAGATAGATTATATTACAAACATTGTTACTAGTAATATAGAATTATACCATAGTAGTTAAAACAGTCAATATTACATTTTTTTTAACTACTATGCGATGAGATGAGCAAGACGTTCACCTGATGGTAAGTGATACGCTTGCCCATGACAACGTGGTGCTGCTTAAGATGGTACACACTGCACCACATTGCGCTCGTCGCCTTGAGACATAAGGTGTCAAGTCTCGTTACTCCAGTAATTACACTAGCTACAGCGCCCTTCAAACCGGAACACAGTAATGTTTGCACACTACTATTTGGCGGTTGAAATAGGAGCTGCGGTGGTACCCATAAACCACATCTTGTAGTTAGCTCGTGGATATTGAAGCGTGCTATTTAGTACTCTGACTTGACACTTGAAACACAGTGATATTACTGGTGGTAGGTCTCTGTTGTCGGAGACCGTCGAAGTACCACCGCAGCTCCTATTTCTACCGCCAACGGCAGTGTGCAGACATTACTGTGTTCCGGTTTGAAGGGCGTTGTAAGCTAGTGTAATTACTGGGGTAACGAGATAACACATATCTCAAGGCGACGAGCGCAATGTGGTACAGTGTGTGCCATCTTAACTAGTGTCGCGTTATGGGCAAGCGTATCACTTACCATCTGGTCAACGTCTCGGTCGTCTCATCGCTTCATCGAATAAAAAAAGATGTTGCTGTAATAGTAGATTTACAATATGTTCCAAATAAATATCCAAAAAGAAAATCTAACACCACTTTTCATACGAGTTTTGCATCAAACGGCGACAGTTATGAAATTCTCGCGGATTCATTTTTCATACACTACAATAATTTAAATCCTTTGAACAATATTGCACTGTTACAAAAGAATAGAAGCGCTATGCAGTTGAAAGTGGAAACTTTTCAACCGGTTTGATATCTATCGAGAAATAAAGTTTTTGGAAACATGAGAAATAGATCTAACAATCTGTCGAAGCTTAAGTTTTGATATCTCTCTATTACATACACAAGTTTTCATTGTTTCATTATTATTTATATTGCAAATTTATAACTCTGTTTATGGGCGAAAAATGTTGATTACTAGGCAACACACAGAACAGATAAATAAAATAATAATGATTAGAACATTTAAATTTAAAAACTAAAACTGTGTGATTGATGTGATGTATGGACGCCGACTCTGCTGATGCTGTGCAAGGATTACACAGCGCTGGTTTCCAGCGAAGCCTATTTTGGTTAGTGCTTGCGACATTCAGTAACAATATAAGAAAAATTTAACTAAAACAATTAAATACAATAATAATAATAAATTACATAAAATTAACCAGCTATTTTGATACAAAATTAATATATAGTTAATACCATACACAAATAAAGTAGTTTTCATGTTATGTATACATACCTAGTAAATACTGCGAATATATTTATAAACCGAGACTAATTTAAAGACCAAGTTAATAGGCAACGATGAAGATGTGTATGTATTGTATTATATAAAAAATAATATAGTCTAGATTACAGAATGCCGAACTAATTTCGTGATGATCTAATTTAGTACTTCATGCTTTATAAGTACTTATCATTTAGTATTTATTAAAAATGTATCTAAATTGATTCAAAGCTAAATTTTTTTTTGTTGATATCTTATAAGGAAATATTTATAGGTACAAGGCAACGAGACGAGCGAGTCGTTCACCTGATGGTAAGTGATACGCTAGCACATAACGCGGCGCTAGTTAAGATGGTATACACTGCACCACATTGCACTCGTCGCCTAAGATATAAGATTTTAAGTCTCGTTACCTCAGTAATTTCACTTGCTTACAGCACCGTTCAATCGGAACACAGTAAAGTTTGCACACTACTGTTTGGCGGTTGAAATAGGAGCTGCGGTGGTGCTTACCAAGACCGTATGTACATATATATCACTGTAGGTATACTATATATGTCAAATTTATCACTTTAACTTTTTGGTAGGGATTACATGGTGCAGTGTAAACATCCTAACAAGTATGTATATTAACTAAGCCAAGCGAACATTTCGCTCGCGTGGTTTGTTATGTAATAAATAAAACCATGGTCTAGATTATTACAATACATAGCATTATAATATTTTTTAAACACATCGCGTAGCAGAACTATCGGTATTTTGTTTTACCCTCTCGCTCGTAACCACACTTACATAGTGCATTAATTATATCAATCAAACACTCACCTACATATAGACGCGGGGATCGATCCCGGGCACTCGCAATAAGAGGCGGACCGTACCTAGAAGTACCAGTTCCTTCTCAGAATTCAAAGAATCCCCCATTTCTTATGCTAAATAATTTGTTAATTTCACTGTTGTACAGTTTGTACTGTATTCATACTTTCAAGCATCAATGCAGTTAGAAACTTAGAGTGCAATAGGCATTTGGTTAGACTTTAACTCTAGCCACAACGAAGCAGTATACAGCAGCCGGGTGTGTCCCACGACGGCATAACGGCATACATAATAAACGCAACGCTCATAAGCCGGCTAAATAAAGCCGTGTTGCAGTGGGCCACAGGAATTTCATAACCAGCTAACTATGCGATACCGGGGCGAAATTAAAACTAGTAGCAGTTTTATTAAAGCTCAAAAAAAAACTACATATTTCCACAAGCTTACAAACCGGAGTTAACATCACACGAGATGGTAACATGTGATAGTGATACACAAGTGAAAATCGAAGGCAATCGTTTGATAGAATCGGTGTGATAATTACGCTGGTTATTAAATGTGAAGACTGCTCAGCAGTCAACAGCAATAGGCAGTAATGGTGATGATGACAACGAAGAAGGCCCTCGGGGTCTTTTCTCTTAAGAACTGAGTCAAGTTCTAGCAAAAATATCTCATCACATTTCCAAATTCTTTAGTTGTTCTCCAAATATATCGATTTCTACATTCATTAGAATATCAAGATCACAAGGAATCGAACCTGCATCTTCTTTTATATAATATGATCCCAACCAGGTCTTTAACGTCTAAGTTATTCATAACCACTTAGCTAGTACACCGGATATTATTTTTGTTTCAAATGACATAATAACATAACTAGTTTGACTGTAATGAGATTAAGTTAACATCAAACTAAAACCTCTGTGATGTTTCTGAACAAAATACCAGTTGCAAAAATATTGAAGTATTTTCAGTATTCGCAACCTGAATGAAGCGGTGCCCAGCAATAACCGCAGGAGTTCCACTTATGAAGCACTGTGCAGTAGGCGGACGAAATTAAAAGTTGTTTTCGGATGCTGTTATTATTTTCATACGAATTCATTGTATTCCAATCCACAATGATAATCAAAAAACTTTACGACAAAGGATCTACTTAATAATACTGCCGAAAACTAATTTGACCTTGTTTAACATAGTCAATGAGCTACAACCGTTTGCGATTCAATAAATAAACTAACGGCAGCACTTCCTTTAGAAAGCGCGAGTTAAAAGCAACTAACGGCATTCGTAAAGTTTCTACTTAACGTATTTTGTAAGTAAAATTTAGCACAGACCTTTACAGAGGGTTTCTAACTTAATAAGCAATCTCTCAATTCTCTCGCAAATTTCTTATTTGAAAACAGATTTTTACAATTACACCTTAAAGATATTACCTGAATATCAAATTACTAACTTGCGAACATTTAATCTTCTGTAAGTGAATTTATTAAACTTAATAGCACTCTTAGAATATTCACATTACCACTTATGTAGCATCGTTGATATTGAAACGTTTATAGTAAAGTACTACAAGTTAAGTTTTTCGTTTGTATATATAGCTATATATTAATTTAAGTTATTATGAAACAAATATAAAAATTACCAATTGAATGATTACTGATTTAATATTACAGTAACGTCGATTGTATGTATAATAAATATTATAAACGTTTCAATATCAATTAAACATTTAAATATTCACTTTACGAGGTGTGCTCCCGTCGACAGTCGGCGAAAGACTGCGGTGAAAACAGTGCTGCCATCTATAAGCGATGCCCACTTAAAGTTTACAATTAACAAATACCCTACTAATATAATTCGATAATGTTTATTAATATTTTCTTTACTATATGAAAGCTTGTCATAAATTCTAAATCCATATTAATTACTTTAACTTGTTTACTATTTTATAGTCACTTAATCAACTTATTTAATAATAAATTTAGATGCTAATTACAAAGTTTTAGTAGAAAAAGTATTCCGTTTACAATCGACAAAAAAAGATAGAAGAGAGAAAGAAGATTGATATATGTAAAGTCTTTCTTAACAGACAGATTATAAAATAAGTTATATTGCACTTATTCAAAATAGTTTATAATTGTGTTATATAATAGTAACGGACAGTATTATAAACAGCACGTCGCTTTGTTTTAAAAGTAACAATGTGATCCTAGTTTTTGTATAAAATTAATTAGTAATCTATTTGTTTAAATTGTTAATTAAAAATTAATATACAACTTTATTAAATAAAAATATTACATTACAATATTTTGTTTACATCCTAATTGAAATATTTACTATATATACAAACCAAAAACTTATAATTAAAAAAGATGTACACTAAAAATACAAAAAAATTACAAAGTTGATATTATAAGTATTATATGTTTTTAAATTAATATTCTTGATTTATCCTAAACACTTCATTTTGATGTTACTCAAAGCGAGGCAAATGTCGACTAATTTTCAGACACGACCAAAAAGTATACTTCTTCTAAGTCGTATTTCATCATGACTGAGGGTCGTGATCATCATGTATGATGAAACACACGACGACTTACTTGGCAGTTATAATGGAGTGGTTTTGCCATTGCCTTCTCCATTTCACATACTAGTGCGAGCACGAATGGTCCTGACATAGATATGCAGGTTTCCTCACGATGTAAGTAAAAGTATACTAAAGGCTGCTATTAAGCGCTGGTGGACCTGGGCCACGGGAAGTGATTACTTGGAAATTAAATCTTTTTTTAGGAATGATAACGCTGATTGCCAAAACAATAACAGGATGGCGCTGTAGCTAAAGAAATATTTCATTAAAACGTTTGTTAAAAAAAATCCTAACACGAACAAAGCCGCATGCTAAACCTATCAGTGAGTTTTCATTAAAAAAATCATAGTGAAAGTTTAATTGTGCCGCTTATTGCCGCGTAATTATTTGGAATTGATTGAAATAAAAGAAATCCTTATTGCACCACGGCGGTTCTAGTTGGTGATTAAAACAATCATTTCATTAAACTTTCCTTCATAAAGACACCTTTATGGCTTACACAATAGAGTCCATTTTCCTATAGTCAAATTATGCGAGTAATGTTTCGCGTGCAAACATATTTAATTCACACGCAAAAGCAAATTTTGTACGATAACGGATCTTATGACAATAGAAATAGAGTCGTGTTTGAATTTGTGTAACTGTAAAATAATTTTGTATTAAACTAAACAGTTCAATGAAGATATTTAAGCGTTAAAGAGTGGTTTTCAAATGACGGTTAAACAATTAAGGTTTATTCTGGTAAAACGTTTTGCGGTCGGAGCAGCGTGAAGCTGCTTGATTGATTTGAAGGTTTTAGTGGACTGTTTGTATGTTTTTAGGTAACTTGAATGATTTGCGATCGTTACTTACACAGCCTCGTTCATTCAGCAAGTTGCAAATATAGGATTTTTTATGGCAGTATGATTTTTTAAACTTACTAGTGTTAGCTACTGCTATGTTCTGTTTGTTTTTTTATTTTACGAGGCGACGAGACGAGGGAGACGTTCACCTGATGGTAAGCGATACGCTTGCCCATAACAACGTGACTTGAGACATAAGATGTTAAGTCTCTTTACCCCAATAATTTCATTAACTTACAGCGCCCTTCAAACCGGAACACAGTAATGTTTTGCGGCTAAAACTGGAGCTGCGGTGGAACCTACAACGGAGACCTACCACCAGTAAAAACATGAGAGTCAGTATTCTAGACAAGTACTTCATCACCTCGGATTCATGTCCAATTAAGATCAAGTGATAACTCAATCTACATAGAACCTGTTTGAAAGTTTGTTTCAGTGGTGGTAGGTCTCTGTTGCCGGAGACCGTCTAGGTACACAGTTCTTATTTCAGCCACCAAACAGTAATGTGCAAACATTACTGTGTTCCGGTCTGAAAGTCTGTAAGCTAGTAAAATTAGGTAACAAGACATAACCTTATGCCTCAAGGCGACGAGCGCAGTGTATACATATCACTTACCAACAGGTGATCTTCTTAAAACTGATAATGTATATAACTTAAAAGCTTTCCAAGAACATGAACTTGCTAACCGTAAAATATTGTTAGGCACATACAATATTGATCACTTAAAATATTTACCGACAATAATACAGGATATAGCCCTGTCTTTAGGATCACGTCCCCGTTTATTTCTATTGTCCCGGGGGCATTTCAGGGTGCTAATATTCCACTCGCTTCCCATAGAACGCATAAACGTTCGCAGCCAACCCTCATTTCAGGAGCGGACTGGATGATTTCAGAAGTACCGTCGGGCCACACATTTATTTCATTGGAAAGAAAAACTCTACTATTAGAAAATAATCAAATAATATCCGAAGATATTTTCCAGTTTGAAACTTAATTAAAATGAAAAGATAAACAACAAAGATTAGAAAATCTAGCAATAGATAAAACACTTCCTGTTTCCACTATTGGCACTCGAAGCTTTCTCCAATAAAGAGAAAGTCAAGTCCAATTATCGACCACACTGATCTAGTAGATGCCACATATCCAATAAAGATATTGTTCAGATCATTTATCTCTTCAAAACTTAAATCTACTTCTATTTCCTTCATAAGTTGTGCTTCTCCTGAAACGCTTTTAATGATGAGTTAATCAGCTGCATCAGCACCACTCTGTGCTTCAGGGTATTCAGGATGTTGATGTATGGCTTGTGTCTGGCAGGACCAGGGGGTAGGTTCACATTTCTTTCAAACTCTGAAAATAATTTTGTATTGATAGTAAAAAAGTTTGTTAAAAGGTAACTTAAACTTTAATGTTAAGACAAAAGTAAAGACTCAATAGTAAGTATTATCTGTTTGATCATCAGAATAACTGGTTCCGTAGTTAATCATTCATCAGCTTAATAGGAGTTTTCTAAATACTTCTGTTGACAATCAGGACAAGGTCTTGACGATTCCAGTATTAATTCTATTCTAGACACAATTTGATAGTTGGTCTGGATTTTGAGATGTTCTAACCCGTCTTACACAGCAATCATCAACACAATAATCATATTAATCTATAGATCTCTCCAGGTTCATATATAAGTAAATTAAATTCAGTTCAAGGAATCGCGTTTCGTGGCCCCAAGCTGAACTTATCCGGTGACATTGCTCCTCTGATTACGTTATCGGAGCGGATTTCGATCTGGACATAAAAATAATATTTATACACAACGACATTTTTATCTGAAGCGACTAAAGCGGACCCGCGTAACTACTGGAACCACTCCGGCTGGATTGTTTCTATTTTCATTACTTTTTATTTTACTGCTGGAGAGTTGGAAGTTTTTTCGTCATAATGAGATAAAACGAGCAGTGCTTTGCTGATGATTAGAGCAATGTGGTGTTGTGTAAACATTCTTAATAACAACTAATTTTTCCAACCAACCGTATTATTACAAGGTGAATGTTGTAATGGTAAGAAACAAAGCTATCGTTAAAGATGTTCATAAAGCAACATTCTTTAAGAAAAGGATAAATTCTTAGATTTCAACGGTTTCTTAACTTTTTAGAAGAAAGACGTATTTTGAATATCTCTCTCCCCCCCTTTAAAAATAAAAGTAACATTGGTATACTACTTCTTAGCAACCATCGAAAAGCTATTACATTTACAATTAAGTAAGCTCACTTAAATATACATCTTAACAATCAAAGTACGAATTATATATTTAAAACGAGAGAAATAATTCACAAAGCATATTTCATTTCAAAGAAAGTGAGACTCCTTAAGAATATACGTTTGAGACTGTGATTAAGTTCACTCATTAAACAAAGAACTTGGCTTCCACTTTACTTTTCTTTGCTTCATTCAAGTATAGCCTACGGAGAATTATTTATTTATTTATTTATTTATTTATTTACACACTCAGGGTGTAAGGGTTGACTTAATGCCTTTGGCATCTTGTTATTTGGACATGTAATTATCTTAATTTAATGTCCAAATAACTTGAATACATATACAACAGTTATATATAATATTTATTACAGAAATACATTCTTATTTTTGTTTAATTCTACCAACCACAATATCAACGCAAAATATCTGATACGTTGATTTAAATACACCGTAACGCTTATAACTTTTAAACCAGAAGAGCTACATGAATACTCTTTAAGGATAAAATGAATTACAGGATAAAGAGAGGAGAAATCTGAAATAAAAAGTCTATGGCACTTCCAGTTAAGGAGATGTGAAAGGTCAAAGAACTGCGGAAGGAAGGGAAAAACAAAAACTAAATTTTTCGTTAAGAATCGAACTCATTACCTTTGTATTCAGCGTGAAAATTATCCTATTAACCATTCCGGCACATTCTTATAAGGTAATAGAGACCCGGATAATAAGACGACGCATGCGTTGTCTTTCCGGATTGTTTTCAAGAGGCCTCTAGTCCAAGTTGTTGAGACATTAAGGGAGTAATGATTACTTATATTATATATTTATTAGAGTAGTTTAATTTAGACTAAGAATTTCCTGTATCTAATTATTAACTCTGGGTTGAAAAGCTTAATATCTAAAGTCATTATAACTCATCAGTTAAACGACTGGCATCATTAAACATCATTAGAAAATAGATCTATATCTAGTCACATGTTTAACAGAAATAGATTGTTCTTTAACCTATCTACTCTCATTTTCGACGCGGTTTAAAGATGCGCTGATCTCCAATTATTCAGAGCTGAACTCCGGATAGCAAAAAAAAACAAATCTTCATTTGTTTATCCGGAGATGAGGATCCAGCTGCCGCGGCCTCGCGATCCCCCCTAAACCCGCGCAAAGTAAACATCGATTCAATTTAAAAACAGCCCTCCCCTACTCGCACAACGGATTTATATCATATTGTTATTTCATCATTTTTCACGCCTGAAACTCTTTACCAGTATCCACTTCAATTAAAAGTAGACACACAATCAGTCTATTATGCTGAGAATACTCTAGATCAGAGTTCCCTAAACTTTTTTGTGTCGTAGACCCCTTGCCATGTTTTTCCGTGTTGGGTAGACCCCTACTTACGACTTACACAATTTTATAAACATATATAAAAATTTGTTTCTTCATAGGTACTTTTATAAATAATGTATATGTTTTGGTATTATAAGATAGTATGTTGTAAGTAAATAGGTACTATCAGTGTATGTGTTGAGATCCACTATCGCGGAGCCCCATTTTCATTTCATGGACCCCCCAATTTTTTTTCGCTGACGTAGACCCCTTGCAGCTTATCATAGACCCCTAGGGGTCGATATAGACCACTTTGTGAATCACTGCTCTAGATACTGTATAACAGGACAGGAGGTAAACTTATATTTTCAATTAACTTAATTACTACGGATAGGTGTAAATGCATCAATGCAATTTGCTTTCAGAAGAAAGTTAATATTAATTTCATTAGGCGCAGTATTCTTATGAATTTTATATATTTCACTGAAAGCCGTATTGAATTCGTTTACACAGACGGAAACGAATAAATGGCTTACTTTTAATTAAAAAAGGTGTAGTTGTTTGGTCGTGTAATTAAGTTAAAATTAAGCATGAAATATTAAACTTTATTAAATCTTTAAACCTCAATGGAGGTAAATATATATTTCATGAATAGAACAGTTTTTTTATATTGTATAGTTAATATTTTGATATTAATATGCATGTATGTTTAGTAGATAATGGTGACATGCAGATGGTGAAACATGATAAAGAAGACTGTATCTTATATTAAATTGCTATGATTTTACTGTCCATGTATGATCAAGAAATTTTAGAGCGAGGACTATTCTAACTTGATCCTCATTATCATTTAACAATAAGTCAAACATAAGTAAAATTTTAGTCCATAGTACTTAGCGGTAGGCCTCTGCTGCTGAAGACTGTTTAGGTATGAAAAAGCAAACAGTAATGTGAATGTATAACTGTGTTCCAGTTTGAAGAGATGTAGCTTGTGAAATTACTGGGGTAATGAGACTTAACACCTCATGTCTCAAGCGATGAGCGCAATGTGATGCAGTGTATCATCCTGATTAGCGCCGCGTTTTTTTTTTATACTACTATGCGACGAGACGAGCAAGACGTTCACCTGATGGTAAGTGATACGCTTGCCCATGACAACGCGGTGCTAGTTAAGATAGTATACACTGCAGCACATTGCGCTCGTCGCCTTGACACATAAGGTGTTAAGTCTCGTTACCCCAGTAATTATACTACAGCGCCCTTCAAACCGGAACACAGTAATGTTCACACACTACTATTTGTCGGTTGAAATAGGAGCTGCGGTGGTACCCATCCAGACGGTCTCAGGCAACAGAGACCTATCACCTGGTAAAACCGCGTTGTCTTCTCTGTGAGACCTTACTTACTATTATCTAATTTTTTTAGTATTTAATAATAATAGATAACTTATTTAATTTAATTACTGGAACTTAAAACTTTCATAAAGATAGAGCGAATACCATTAATCCATCAAGTTAGCCAAGTGCGAGCTGATGTATGTTAGTCAAAGTTAATAACTTTAATAAATATCCTTATCAGGTATAGTGGAATTATATTCAGTGGAATTTCTTAAAAATACATTGTTATTCTCCAAGGAGGCTGTCTATCGGTGAAATCGACGCTTTGTATATTGAGACCTGGCAATATCTCAATTGTAATCAGCTTAACATTGTTAAGTTGAAAGAGTAAGCGATTTAAATAACCAAACACATGTTCATTATCAAAATTACATACTTTCATAATAAAGCTACTGTTCTATATTAAGTTAACAATTGACTTCAACTTCACATGGTTTTAAGTGACAATAATGTAAGGGTGGTAGCTAGATGAAATCTAACGATCAACAAACTCTGCAACACAACCCCGGAATCGAACCGGAGACCTCCGTGTCATAAAATGCACAAGCAGATAAACATACATTATCGATTTTTTGGATCGAGATTCAAAACTACAAGTTCATGAACAAAATATTATGTGTATCAAAGATTTTCAGATTTAATTCCAGTATTTCATAAAAGAGACTGATGTGCTTACTTAAATAGTCCTTATCGCTTGTAACTTTTAAACGGGAAAAGCTACATGAATACTGTAGTAAAATAAAATGAAGTACAGAATAAGTAGACGAGAAATCTGAAATAAAAAAGTCTACAGCTTTTCCGGTTAAAGAGATATGGAACATCAAAGTTAGCACTGGAGAAAAGGGCAAGCAAAAAAGGGAAATTTCACTGAGAATCGAACTCATGACCTTTGAGTCCAGAAAATGAAAATTAGCCAGTAGACCATTCCGGCACATTCTTATCTTATGAGGTAATAGAGACTCGGATAATAAGACGCATGCGTTGTCTTTCCGACTTTTTAAACTATACATATGATTACGCCTAGATTTACTTGGTGTTTATTACATAATTATTCACTTTAGTATCTAGAACTATACATTAAGCAGTGTATATCATCCTAACTAGCATCACATTATTAAACATATAAACTAAGAACTATTTTAATAAGAACATAGTAATATTTCAAAATTACTTTATTAACAAACTTTTCAATACTCTTCATCTGATGAAGACAAACTAGATATAAGTTCGTTTTTGTTGTGAAATCAAGTTAGCTAAGTATAAGTTGTTAATATAGTAAATATTGGTTATCAATTGCGCCATACCAACTTTCTGGATAATAATCCTCAAAGAAGTGGACTACACCGAGATGAATATTATTACTAGAGCGGGGTTTGAGCCGCTCCAAATGATCGAGAGCTTTCACAATGGTTCTGATTCGTAAATCGGGACTCTTTAATTAAATTTAACAATGTTGTTATGTGATCATATCTATTCAATGTTTTATTTGAAGATGCTTCAATTACCTCTTCAGTATTCTTTAGTTGGATTCCGGTGCCACGTGAATTTGTTTGATGATGAAGTTCTTTTGCAAACGCCCAACTTGCTTCATTTTTTTATTTAGATGTTATTTAAAAGTAATTGTCTTCAATAAACACATTGAATAATGAAGAAAAGGACCTTTTCTATATACCTATTAATTTTTTGGAATGAATTTGTTATTTTTAAGCAATATTTACAGGTTATACCGTCTTTACAATCTTACGTCACTACTTTCTTGTTTTCTTTACTACGCTTTTCCCTGATATTATTATTCAAGGCTTTTTATTCTACCATTAACATCATTTACTAGTAATGCTTTATAATTATTACTACTTTCTGGTTTATTAAAAGAATTACAGAACTAAGCAACCTGACGGAAAAACAGAAAACATTATTTTTGTATACACGTTTGTAGGTAAGCAAAAATATTTTTGTATTAAACGAAACGTCAAACATATTTTGCATAAAGTTGAAAAAGCGTATCAAAATAATCATGGCGTGTATCGAAGTTTTTTTTTTTTATTAATAATAAAATAACGCAGCCGAAAGTCTAAAGGAGATAATAAAAAGAATTTTCAATTTGCACGGAACAAATTTTCGTAATGCACGCCGGCCATGTTCACCTTCGGCGTTGGAAATGAAAAAAGTTCAAAATATTTGTATTCGCCTTACAAAGATGAAAATTAATTTCGCTTTGCCCGTTTTTTTTAAGTCTAGGTGGGCAATTAAAAGCGTAGAATATCTGCCGGTCGGCGATTGTTATGCACAATTATACAGCTTACAGTTTATACTTTCATTTTTTAATGCTACAAGCAAAAGCGAACAGTAAATATCGCTTAAGTCTAAAGTAAAAAAATCAAACAAAAACCTTAAAAACAGGAGCGGTAGCTAACTTAGTTTATAATGCTTAATAAATACGTATTATGATTAAGTTATAAGAATGAGACGGATACACTATGGAGGTTTTCTCATGATGTTTCTCCTTCATCAGAAACTCATGCTCAGTGATAATCGAACCCGGGTTTCTTAGAGACGTAAATCATACCAATGCCACATACACTGAACTATCTTGGTATGTCCCTCTTAGTGGATGTCACATGTCTACAATAGCTATCCGATGTGATAAGTTTAGTTCGGAACGAGTCATAACAGCTACGCTTTTGTGCTTACCTGTATATATATGTAGATATCTTTATATATTATCGGAAACTTAGATATATACAGAATAGACAAGATCAAAATAATCCCTGTTGTTTTAAATCTATTACTTATATAATTAATATGATTTCACAGATTTATAATGTTAAAGCTATCATCAGTTTCCAAGAGTTATAACAATTTTCTCTTTCCTTTCTTTCTATTCAAACTCATTGTTTATGAATACCGTTATACTGTAGTTATAGACAATGATTTAAAGTTTAATTTTAAATCATAAATCAATGTCTTAAAGTAACTTTTTATATAAAATCATTGTATACAAAGTATATCAACTAAAATCGCACTTAGACAGCGTTGTGGATAGAAAGATATCTGTATCTATTTCCAAGTGGCTCAAGGTCCAGTAGTAGTAATATTAAGAGTTTATTATTCATAGTATGCAGTGCACAAGACAGAAGAGAAGATAGTTTGTTTTTATATGTTTATATATGTATGTAAATAGTATATAGAGCGCAGGTGCCGTTTGACGTGGGAATGCACGGAACAAGGCCATTGTAATAGAGTCTATCTACCCATCTCCCAACTATTTTCCAACCATCAAAATGTAAAGTTGTACGGACAGCAAAGAAAATTCATTGTAATTTTTAATTAAGTTAAGGTTAGTTGTTAGTGGTAAGTTTACATTTGACCGTTTAGTTACCACCGCAGCTCGTATTTCTGCCATCAAACACTAGTTAGTTTGATTGTTCCGTTTGTAACTAGTGAAATTACTGGTGTAATTTACATTATATGTTGTGGTGCAATGTTTATCATCCTAACTAGAACATTGGGCGTATCACTGATTGATACCACGTACCCATTGCCCTCTAAAGCTGATGGTCCAACCAACTGGCTTTTGAGATAGTTTCCAGTTTCAATCAATCTCTACTATAAACATGAATTGATTGTTAGAATTCCTGTTACCGATTATTACCTGTAATGTGATTATCTTATTTTATGAAACTTGTCTTGTGTGCAGTAGTGATGAAGATGATGAGGATATGTATAGATAGGTATTTCTTTTGCTGTCTGTACCAAGAGTAATATGGAATAAAAAAGTAGTGCAAGTAAGAAAAGTGGGAGCTTTTCCTGTATTTTCTGCAAGAAGTTGCCTGAGAGTTTAATCATGCGCTAGATAAGCAGGTCGGTGCTAGGGTTGTCGCCGAGTAAAAAAATATATTATTTTGTAATAAAACTGACGACTTTTTTCATATTGAGTTTATCAATATAACATAAGTAGATATTAGCTTATACTTATCCGGCATAAATATGAAATTCTATTTGAAGAACTCCATTTGACTTTAATAAAGCTGATAGTAATATTAAAAACTGTATGTTTCATATAAAACACTTAAAAAATATAATGAACACCTAACACCAATAAGATTTTTCTTGGTTCCCCGAAACAGTTTGCTGTAGAAACTATTACCAAGACCGATAAGTGTGGAGATCTTTGGGAGAGACAAAAGTTCAGCAGTGAACATCTACCGAATGATGATGATGATGAAGGAAATCTTATTACACATATTAGCGATAACAGTATGATGGTAACAGTCAGATATTGTCTACTGCTTGAGATTATTCTGAACTTAGTCTCCTTTTACAATATGAGTCATAATAGTGACATTGTCTTTCCTAAATATGGCAAGGGTCATGAATTTTAACCTTGAGGTTTCAAAAGACATTTTATGTCATGAAATGAATGCTGTTAATGTTTGTCTTATCTATTACTTTTTACAGCTTCTTCAGATTAAGTGATCGCTGATCAAAATCAAACAACTAAAAATGAAAGAAAACTTAATATACATACGTATATCTATTCTTAAATGAGAGATAAGAAAGATAAAAAAAAGCAGAAGGAACGTTAATATAATGAAGTTATAACATGAACGCAAAAAATTCGTAAAATTTAGTTTTATTAAAAGGATAGATGTGTGGAAGTAGAAAGAACTTACGTAAATTCGAAATGGAAAAATATTTGCATTGCATTATGTCACATACACGCAAGTTATTTTCTGCCTTTAACTCGTACCCATCGTTTAACTATTAACATATAAACGTCAGCCCTAAACTTCATACGTTCATAAAACGTTACTCAAATGAATATAGCATCTAATAAAACCGTGTATGTGCGTATCAACTTTTCATATTCTACATGTTCACCGCTAACTTATTTAACTTGGTCTATATTTACATGTTCTTGTACTACTATATTCAGTTCTGCTTTGCCGTTAAGATCAAACCAATTTTTAAATTTTACTCAACTTTGATCTTGGAAAACAATGGTAAAAGTATCCCTCTTTATCGAGGAGAGATATACTCTAACATGTATTATCAACTGGAAGAAGCCCACAGCTGAGCAAAAATTTCTCCCAAGGAAGTTCACACCAATTGGTCCTAAACTGACCATATTCAGAGGATTCTCACAAACGTTACCAGATCGTCGTTTCATCGTTCATCTTCTAGTGCGTTGTCTTCATTTTGGAGGTATAAGATACCCAATTTATGTCTTCAAACTACACAATAATATTTGCACACTACTCCTACTTAGAGGTCTCCGGCAACAGAGACTTACCACCAGTAAAGTATAACACTGGAAGATCTAAAGAACCAGTTGGAGTTGACAGGAAATGAAAGAAAAAGAAATTTCTTTTCCGCCCAACCCTACATTGTTTCGATGATTCCATTCCGACCTTTTGTGTCCCGCAGCAATTCAATTTAGTGATAAGGGATGAACGAGAGGGGGTCCTATCGATAAACGCAAAGACAAATAAAGTATACATCGATTGAAATAAGTGAAGGGGGTAGCTTATGCTGGGCCGGATGTACGGCTAGCGCGTGATTTGGATCCGGGTGGCACTTCAATATTTCCGCTTCGTACAAAACAACTTACCTCATATTACAGTATGTATACGGACAACGTTTTTGTTTCACTTTCGTTTCACATAGATAATTTACATATGGTATTATTTTACTGGTAGAAGGAGTCTATAGATAAAGACCCTGAAAGACTTAAATTATTGAGTTGTAGAAGAAGTGACTGGAGTAACAAGACATAATACCAGTACCAGTACCAGTACCAGGTGGTAGGTCTCTGTTGCCGGAGACCGTCTGGATGGGTACCACCGCAGCTCCTATTTCAACCGCCAAATAGTAGTGTGCAAACATTACTGTGTTCCGGTTTGAAGGGCGCTGTAGCTAGTGTAATTACTGGGGTAACGAGACTTAACACCTTGTCTCCATGCGACGAGCGCAATGTGGGGCAGTCTATACCATCTTAACTAGCACCACGTTGTCATGGGCAAGCGTATCACTTCCCATCAGGTGAACGTCTCGCACGTCTCGTCGCAAAGTAGTATAAAAAAAAAAAAAAATAATAACTTGTCCCAGAACGGCAATTAAAATTTGGTACATTATTTAACATCGTAACTACATTGTTTGTTTTTGTACTTGCTGTAGTTTCACTTACCAGCATTTGATATTTGACTGATTAACTTTGAAACTATTCAACTACTTAATTCGCGTAAATGTACACAATAATAGCGTCATCTTAAATTGTAACGATTTGGAATCAATCTAACGTTAACACGTCCAAAGTCAAATATCAAACATTTTGCTTTTATTTTTACTTGTGTAATATAATATATTCTTCTTAGCGTTGGTCTTGTCTATGTATTGGGTCGGCTTTCCTGCCGTTTCTATTTCTTCTTTTCAGTTAATAGGAAGTCCAGGAGGATTGTTATTAGACAATCAAACCTTACCGCCCCATCAGCAGTCAGTCCTCCGATCAATGTCCTTTGCTTATTGCTGCTTAAGTCTGACATACATCAAGCAATAGTCCTGATTACACCTCTAGATATAAGTCACGGATAGTAAGCCCGATATTCAAATAACTTATATTGAAATAGTATCCATTCACCTAGAGCATCGAATGGCCGATGGAGTCAGATATCGTATTCTCGATTAATTTGTGCTATCAATCGAATAGAATGGAAATGGTGCGATGGCCGGCGCCGTTGTGCATCCACTTGAAATAGATTGCTATTTGTGTTATTGTTACTGAACTATGCGATCGATGCAGAACAGTTTTTTTTATACGAAATAACCAGAGAGAGAGCAGGACCTTCTGATGGTAAGTAACCTATCAATAAAAGTGAAGCGCCAGTAACGATAATAAACACTGCACCGAATTATCGCCTCAGAACAGTAACCTTTAAACTGTATGTTAGCAAACAATGTTTGGTGGTAAAAATAGAGCTCGCAGTGATCATCGGCAACACAGACTTACCATCAGTAAATAGTTACGTATGCTAAAAGAATTTTTTTATTAAATCAACCTTTTTTTTATTGCGATTGTTTAGATTTTGTTTCAAAATAACAAGAAGTATCCACAAGTATTTTTTGTCCGTTTATATCATCAAATTAATGTAGTCCACTATTAGACAAAAGTTCGATGAAGAGCCATGTAGTCTACACACTTATTTAATCTACAGCTATACGATTCTAAGTTCTACTTGCCGCTGTGATTCTCTATGTGATCAAGAGATGTCCTGTGCTATCTTTATCTGAACGAAGTCTCTGCAAAAAGACATTTCAAACAAATGTTAAAACTTTTACTTCTCATTGAAATTTTCTATTTTATTCAGTTTATTTAACTTTGCTTTCATCTTTTGTGGTTGCGACTAATTGCTTCTTATTTTTATCTACTTTAACACACACGCATTTGCTTAACACACATTACGCATACGTAAACATTGTTTTAATGGGAATTTCGTTTTCAATTTCGCACCCGCTTTGTTCCATGTGAAAAACAAACGGCGCCATTAAAATATATGACCTTTAATTAGACTCATGGAATGGCTACCATCGCGCAGCGTATATCTAAATGTTCCAGCATACACCGATACGTTCCGACGTGTTCCATCAGACATAACGCCTTTTAACATCCAACTTTATCATGTCATTCCGTACACGTAAACTCGTAAAATAAAGAATACGGCTCACCACGGGAACAATATACGTAACGGAGCAATATAGCTCCGCGGGGAGGGCATAGGAACAATATTTGTTCCCTTGTAACACTTTTAACTGCCTCCCATATTTCCGCACCCATTCACATCGACCCGCTCTAACTGAGCGACCGATAAAGATCAAAAGTTTTAATCAAAATATTTGATATTACCTTAACTGTATACTCTACCTTAAACTGCACCACGCGGACACCATATTCTGAAAATATTACAAAGAGATAATAAAATATTCTATAGGAAAAAAAAATTGTATAGAGAAGGCAATGGCAAACCACTCCATTATAACTGCCAAGACAGTCCTCATGTGTTTCATTACACATGATAACCACGACCCTCAGTCATGGGGAAATACGCCTTAGAAGAAGAAAGCATAACTTAAACAGATATAACAATAATCAATTTGGATTTGCTAACAATTTCAATCTACTATTATTGAAGTGACTTTAAATTGGGTTATGAAGAAAAGATTCCTCAAAGAAGAGGGAAAAATAGTACAGAATAGTAAATATTGATAGAAAAAAAATTTAAGAAATTATTTACAGGAATAAACTAAACTACTACTACTAAAACTAAGAATAATAAACGCAAATTTTAACATAAATGAATGTATATTGTAGAAATTGCCTAAGTCAACTAATGTTTATATACGAAGTAACCAATGATATTAATATTTGTATATTTTGACCATATCAACAAATTAAATTGGGTACCTTACTGTGAACACTTATTAATAGGTAGCTAGTAGACGGTCAGGCGGTTGCTGAAATCGTAAATTTTGATGTAGGCAGTAATGAAGCCGGCGTTAGTAAGGCGCCGCGTAACGAATACCGATACGAGCGGTTTATAAACAACTAAACAGAACCTACACTTGGACATCAGCTAAAGAACATCTTTAGCTGGTGGTAGACCTCTATTGCTAGGCTTCCTTAAAGTTACTAGCGATTTACACCCGGTTGTCTTAACTTCTGGTCCGTTTGCCAATATAGTCTCCATTTTAAAATCTTTCAGTCTCATTTACCAATCTTCGTATTCTTCAAGCCACCCTGGGCTACTTTGGATTCTATCTATCTATCTATAACAGCCCTATTGTGTCCGCCTTCGGACATAGGCCTCCTCTCCCTTTTCCCACGCCTGCCGATCTTTTGCCATCTGCATCCATCCTCCACCCGCTAGCTGACAGATGTCATCTTTCCACCTTTTGGGTGGTCTTCCTTTTCCGCGGGTGTTTGCACGGGGTCTCCACTCCAAAACGCATCTGACTTTGGATTACTGTGTAACATATTGACATATTCAAATTACCGACTTAATTTCTGTTAAATATATTTATAACTGAATTTTTAGTGATGGTAGTTATTTGTTATTGGAGAAGACCATAGCACCAAGTGCTGTCATCAAACTGTATTAAGTAAAATAATCTATCTTCTGAATTGAAGATTGAAAGAAAGGGCGCTGTAAGTAATAGTCTCATACGGCTATATGTTATAAGGTGCAGTATCATCTTAGCGGCATATTGTTTACCATTATATGTTGCATTGTAGATTTCGGTTCATTCTTTACAATCTTCATAGTCCAAGAGTTGATATGATAGTGTGTACACAAAAACCCAAATAACACGATTAGTTCGAGACGGGCGGGTTCCGCCGGGCGCGCGCAGATGGATAATAATCACCGGATGCTGCGCCGAAACACGGCTCGGCCAGTGATAGTTGGCTAAGCTAATATAGATCACTGTCACACACAGAAATATGTATAAAGTCTATTTAAACCTAATCCATATTATTTTGGAATTATAGAAGACTAAAGATATATCTCATCATTATGATATTGATACGTGAACGTTGGGCGAGGCATTTAGATAATTAGGATGATGAACTTCACCCCATTATGTTTGCGGTGTAAAGACTTTAGATGTTGTCTCTTTACCCCAGTAATTTCACTAGCTACTCCTATACACACATTAATGTTTGCACACTACTGATTGGCGGCAGAAGTACGAGCTGCGGTGGTACCTAGACGGTGTCCGACAATGGAGACCTATCACAGGTCTTATAATTTATTTCTATCCATAGATGGCACTGACATATACTGCTTCTATTGTCTAAACGCGTGCTTTATAATTCGGAGGTCCTATATTTATTTCCTGGACCACATGTGGAGTTACGTTAATGGTGAGTTTTTTTCGAATTTGTTAGACTAGTTAGCATCATATTTTAAATCTGCCGCCGTAACAGCATCACTTATTTTATATCTACTAAACTGCTCTTCTTCCTTTTCTTCTTCTTTTTCTCTTTGGAGTGGAGATCCTTCAAAGAGGCCTTTGTTCAGCAGTGGGCGTTAATGGAAGAACTATTATGAGAATCAGCTTTCTAATCTTTTCACAAAAATATGGCTCTTCGACTTGTTCATTTTGATTATTTTCTTATGACGTCCATCTCCTCGCTCTTCTCTCTTTCCAACATTAATTATGTTTTTTTTAATAAATTCTTCGTATATATTAGTAAGACAACGTCGGTAAGGTTTTGGGTTGGCGTAAAAAAAGCCGTCGCCATAATAAGTAGCCGACCTTTCGTCCACATAGGTAATTGCGAAGCAGTTGGAAAACAGTAAAGCTGTAAAAAAAAATTCGAGTCTACCGAACAAAATGAGAGGTTTCGTGCATACACTGTGTCCGGTTGTTAAGTAACTGCACCAAATTGGTGGTTCGTGTACAGCGAGATGGGAGATATTCGGCCGGTGATTACTTGTGCTTAATTAAAAACTTGTTTATTCATCGGGATAGTAGCTTCGATTTCACAATTCCAAAAATCTACGACATATATCAAATGAATTGGTTTTTCTTCTCCATCTCTCTCTTTATATTATATCATTTTGTTCAGATTTAATCACTATTACTGACTCCGTGATTAACAGCTTAATAACACAAAGGTCTTTACTTAGATTCCGCATATTATGTATATGTCTTCTTGACTCACTGGTGAACTTTAGCTTACCTTGTAATACAGAGATTCTTTTCCATTCCTCACACTACGGAGTTTGGCTTTGCCAAATTTGTTACCATGTTAACCTTCTTTCATAATCCACCTGTTATATATAAAGGTCTAATAATCTGAACTAACATCTAAGTCAATACACCACCATATTAAATTGAAGTTGGTATCCATTGTTGATAAAGTAGTTTAAAATACTTCTGTGTTATATTGAATTTTGAGAAGAGGCTGTTAATTTGATTATAGTTATCAACATAACCTATAAAAGTACACCTTTAGTCATTTCTCCTTTACTAAATAATAGTATTTAGACATACACTTAAGTTTGAGGATAACATGTATGATTAAAGAAATAAATGTTTTTTTTATATATCAACGTATCTCAAGTATTTATCTATTTAGATTTTAAGACTATTAAATATTGTATTTATTTTATATTCTTCAGTTTTCTATTTAAGCACAGCTTGTATCTCTCAATCAATTGTAACTTACCAGATTTGCAAGTTTCGAATCGTATGACCAATGTATTAAATATAATACTTTGTATGTACAATGTATTATATAAATACTTTTGAATATGAGATTTAACGGCACAGTCATCATAATTGATAGGTTTAATTATTCTCAAATTGAGTGCACCGTATATTGAGTGACCCCTTTTATATTCAATATTCAATTAATACGCCGAAAGGCACCGCTGGTGTATTTAATACTTTATTTTCTGTAGAATTCGACGGAGACTTTTGTATATTTAAACCGGCTTCACATACATGGTCGGGTTTGATTAAATATTTTTCAGTCTTACCAATTTTTTAACTTACCGACGAGACTTACAGTACAAAAATCTTTCCCAATTGTTACAATGAATAGAATCCTTACTATCTGATAGTAGTATCTACTTTCTAGTGGTAATAAGTCTCTTTTGTCGGAGTTTCTTTAAGTATGCACCAACTCAGTGTCTACTTTTACCGCCAAATAGAACAAAACTCACCTGATGGTAAGTGATACGCTTGCCCATAACAAAGTGCTAGTTAAGATTGTGACATGAGTTGTTAAGTGTCGTTACACCAGTAATTTCACTAGCTTACAGCGCCCCTCTTACTGGAACACAGTAATGTTTGCACACTACTATTTGACAGTTGAAATAGGAACTGCGGTGGTACTTAGACGATCTCCGGCAACAGAGACCTACCAGTAGTGTAAGATTTGTTAACATTACTGTATTCCAGTTTGAAAAGCGTTGTAGCTATTAAAGTTCCTACTGATGCGATACCAATCAGTAGAGTAGTCAGAGATCAGTGTATATTAGTCTAAGTAGCGCCACGTTTTTATGGACGACAGAATCACTTACAATCAGGTGAACGTCCCGCTCGTCTCGTCGCTTCTGTATTAATAAAACGTCTGCGTATTTTTTTATATAAAGTACAAAATTAAATACAGACATGTTTTATTTAATAGCAAACAACTCTTTGATATGTAAATTGCAAACGTATCGAGATACACAGCGGCCGTCGACATATTCATATTAGACAGTACTGTGTGGCGCAGTGATGCTAGCAAGTTTTTTTTATACTACTATGCGACGAAACGAGCATGACGTTCACCTGATGGTAAGTGACACGCTTGCCCATGACAACGTGCTGCTAGTTAAGATGGTATACACTGCACCACATTGCGCTCGTCGTTAAGACATAAGGTGTTAAGTCTCGTTACCCCAGTAATTACACTAGCTACAGCGCCCTTCAAACCGGATCACAGTAATGTTTGCACACTACTATTTGGCGGTTGAAATAGGAGCTGCGGTGGTACCCATCCAGACGGTCTCCTTCAACAGAGACCTACCACCAGTGCCGGTAGCTACATTCGATTCCTTGGCTATACTCCTCATAGTTCGAGAACCATGTAACGCTTCTTCGGGGAGGCCTTTGACTAATAGTCGACTTCAGCAATTTGGTGATTAAATTGTTTCAAAATTACACGCATCGAATTGAAAACTGCTTAATTTCATTGAAAAATAATTTCATCTCGTATATATTTAAAACTGTCAAAGAAATAGATGGTAGTAGTAGAATAGTGGTAGTCGTAAAAAGATTAATCAAACATTTTTTCCTGCACAAGTAGGTACTGTTAGGTAACAGAGGTCAGAAAATACGTTATATCCTAAAATCTAAAATAATTAAGGGAGATTGTTTTGGCGAAATATTATGGCAATGAGAATTGATTCAAATTAAAAACCTTCTGTGTATAAATAAAAAAGGCAATATAATTTTACGTCTGGCAGCAATGTCATTTCATATACGATATAAGGTTCGTAAATTTTTTAAATGTTATAATCCTATATCTTTTTATAATGTTTAGGATTTGGCATCCCCACCTAACTTCAATTTGGTTTTATTACAGACGTTATCCTTGCAATGGACATTAATCTTATTAAAATATATTGTTAATTAATATTTTTATTTCAAAGTAAAACGAAAGTAGATAAAAAATTAACAAAAACAATCTTATAAGTAATGAGGAAAAAAAAATAAAAAACGATTTATGTTAATTTAAGCATATCGACTAACACACTTACTTGAGTATTATACATTATGATAAAACCATGTAGCTCTACTTAGGACGCGTACACAGCATCATATTACACTCATTGTTTTTTTTTTTGATTTAGTAAAATGACATTTTAATACTTAAAAAAACTAATTAACGTAGACAAGGTAAAACACGTAACAAATGTTATTTCGTTAAAATAAGATTAATTATAAACCTTAGTAAGGAATATTGCGTCTGTTAGAATTAAATAGCAAATATGTGCTGATTAAAATTGTTTTAATTATTGGAAAGGATTTAATGAATATTTCTAATGAGTTTTTTTTTTATACTACTATGCGACGAGACGAGCAAGACGTTCACCTGATGGTAAGTGATACGCTTGCTCATGACAATATTGTGATAGTTAAGATGGTACACACTGCACCACATTGCGCTCGTCGTCTTGGGACATTAGGTGTTAAGTCTCGTTACCCCAGTAATTACACTAGCTACAGCGCCCTTTAAACCGGAACACAGTAATGTTTGCACACTACTATTTGGCGGTTGCAATAGGAGCTGCGGTGATACCCACCCAGACGGTCTCCGGCAACAGAGACCTACCACCTGGTTAATTTAATTTGGTTGAGTTAATTTTAAATGCTTCGGTAACGCAGTCGCTGTTAACTTGTAACTGGAAAGTCTGTGATTCGATATTAAGACACAGACAGATTTGAAAGCAGGAGTATTCATATCTATACGAATGAATAAATAATACCTTCTTGTATACTTATAAGATAAGTATTATACCGATAACTTGGGATTAACAATAACCACCACTGGTGGTAGTTCTCTATGCCGAAGACCGTCTAAGTATCATAGCTCATATTTCTGTCGCCAAACAGTAATGTGTAAATATTACTGTGTTGCAGTTTGAAGGGCGCTGTAATTTAGTGAATTTACTAAAGTAACGAGACTTAATAAACTCGTTTTTACGAGCACATTCATCAATTATTTTAAACATCACCACATCGTTATAACTTTACCACCCCGAGTATTCCTACTACTCGATTCGTTATAGAAGATTTTTTTTTTGATAAATCTTTTTCACTAGCGAATAGCCAGCGATGAGTTTGCATAACACATTTGTAAATTGATACATATTTTAATAAATATAATACAATTGTGAATATTGTTTGTTTGTATACATCTCAAAGTCACCAGATCGCGATTTGTCTTACACAAACACACGATATGTTTACAACAAACATTCGTGTTATATATGGAGCGTTGTGATAAACGGGAGATAGTTGGCCGGTGGTGACAGTCGACGGTCGTGTTTGGTAGCGAGCTTGACCACAATTAATTGATAAACAAATATGGTATGTATCTTTTATCATATTTATTACTTCCCGCATTCGAATTGTTATTTTACAAAATCAAGAAAGTTATAAAATCTATACTTAATACTAATTTTTATAACACTTATCATCACACATGAAGTAATGTACACAATTACGTTTTGCATTTCCCATTAAACAATATTCATAATTGACCTAGAGAACTCTGTTATCTTTTTTGTATTTTTACTGCTGTTTTATACCGTAGTTACCGTAGTTAACAAATGAAAGCTATATCACTTTAACTATATTATGATAATATTCTCGTGTACTTAACTCTATAAATCCGTAGCATTACCGAGGAATTTGATTTTTAATCTCATTAGTAAATAGACATCAAACTTTACAATTTTCTAAAATCACTGCATTATTCATCTGTAAACTTGTACGTTTTTTAACCTAAACAGGAAGAAGAGAAAAGAATCACTTTATTTTTTTTTTTTATACTAATATGCGACGAGACGAGCAAGACGTTCACCTGATGGTAAGTGATATGCTTGCCCAAGACAACGTGGTGCTAGTTAAGATGGTATACACTGCACCACATTGCGCTCGTCGCCTGAGACATAAGGTGTTAAGTCTCGTTACCCCAGTAATTACACTAGCTACAGCGCCCTTCAAACCGGAACACAGTAATGTTTGCACACAACTATTTGGCGGTTGAAATAGGAGCTGCGGTGGTACCCATCCAGACGGTCTCCGGCAACAGAGACCTACCACCTGGTTAATTTAATTTGGTTGAGTTAATTTTAAATGCTTCGGTAACGCAGTCGCTGTTAACTTGTAACTGGAAAGTCTGTGATTCGATATTAAGACACAGACAGATTTGAAAGCTGGAGTATTCATATCTATACGAATGAATAAATAATACCTTCTTGTATACTTATAAGATAAGTATTATACCGATAACTTGGGATTAACGATAACCACCACTGGTGGTAGTTCTCTATGCCGAAGACAGTCTAGGTATCACAGCTCATATTTCTGTCGCCAAACAGTAATGTGTAAATATTACTGTGTTGCAGTTTGAAGGGCGCTGTAATTTAGTGAATTTACTAAAGTAACGACACTTAATAAACTCGTTTTTACGAGCACATTCATCAATTATTTTAACCATCACCACATCGTTATAACTTACCACCCCAAGTCTTCTTACTACTCGATTCGTTATAGAAGTTTTTTTTTTTGATAAATCATTCACTAGTGAATAGCCAGCGATGAGTTTGCATAACACATTTGTAAATTGATACATATTTTAATAAATATAATACAATTGTGAATATTGTTTGTTTGTATACATCTCAAAGTCACCAGATCGCGATTTGTCTTACACAAACACACGATATGTTTACAACAAACATTCGTGTTATATATGGAGCGTTGTGATAAACGGGAGATAGTTGGCCGGTGGTGACAGTCGACGGTCGTGTTTGGTAGCGAGCTTGACCACAATTAATTGATAAACAAATATGGTATGTATCTTTTATCATATTTATTACTTCCCGCATTCGAATTGTTATTTTACAAAATCAAGAAAGTTATAAAATCTATACTTAATACTAATTTTTATAACACTTATCATCACACATGAAGTAATGCACACAAATATGTTTTGCATTTCCCATTAAACAATATTCATAATTGACCTAGAGAACTCGTTTATCTTTTTTGTATTTTTACTGCTGTTTTATACCGTAGTTACCGTAGTTAACAAATGAAAGCTACATCACTTTAACTTTGTAATATAAGTTTATCATTATAATATTCTCGTGTACTAAACTATACAAATCCTTAGCATTACTGTGGAATTTGATTTTTAATCTCATTAGTAAATAGACATCAAACTTTACGATATTCCAAAATCACTGCATTATTCATCTGTAAACTTGTACGTTTTTTAACCAGAACAGAAGGGAGAGGAAAGAATCACTTTATTTTTTTTTTATATACTAATATGCGACGAGACGAGCAAGACGTTCACCTGATGGTAAGTGATATGCTTGCCCAAGACAACGTGGTGCTAGTTAAGATGGTATACACTGCACCACATTGCGCTCGTCGCCTGAGACATAAGGTGTTAAGTCTCGTTACCCCAGTAATTACACTAGCTACAGCGCCCTTCAAACCGGAACACAGTAATGTTTGCACACAACTATTTGGCGGTTGAAATAGGAGCTGCGGTGGTACCCATCCAGACGGTCTCCGGCAACAGAGACCTACCACCAGGTGCAGCACCTGCACCTTTCTTGTAGAAATACGTCGAATATGCTTGTTACAATAATTGTAAACTAGTCACTATAAACTTACAGTAACTGTAAACTTTACGGATTTTGTCTAGATATTTTTAAATATTCATTAGCCGATATATTGAGTACTTTTTAACGCATACCTCAAAGTACTTTTAATTATTATTTATAATCCAAACTTCGTTGTGGTGATAAATCTGCAAAATTACTTTTTCATCAAATGTTTAATACGTATACACAAGTTATCAAAAAGTCTATTAAACTCATGATGCTTTAAACGCAGAAATGGAAACAAAATCGTAACGTCAGATACGGTCATGGTGCATAAATCACATTATTTGTTTACGCAAACAAACATTCACGTTTCATGATTAAACATTGCAATTGCTTCAGCAACCACTGTTTGATCTGAGTAAGTTTCTAATATCCATTTTCATAGTTATTTTTATTTACTACGGGATTACACTTTACCTTAATTTCATATGGGTTAAATGTCAATGGAGCAGAGTATGATGAAGCATGCTTTTCAAGAAAACTCCGGCTCGCAAATGTTAACAGCCGGAACACAGCAATTTTCTAATAGCAGCAAAAATTAGTTTTTTCCGCCAACCATTACTTTACATTGAACATAAATTTTGAAAATAATACAAGTTTATAAAATATTTCTTCTGAAAAACTTAGATAGAACATTAATCATAATCACTTATCAATTTTATTGCTAACCTTTTATTATCAATTCACAGTATTTTAAATGATCTCTCAAAGTTTTATATAAGCGCCGTCTATGGACGATTCTCGGTATCGTTATGACTTCATCTAAACTTTTGTATTTGTATAAAATGCACAAATTATCCTGTTCACTTTATTTTCCTCATATTACTACTACGTTTTACTTTTCAGATGGGACGAGTCGTAGTTGCTATTTTCTTATCATTAATTCTAAGAATAGAGGCCATTCCGGTAATGACACGGCAGAGTCTTATGCGGAAAGCGGATAGAGAGCATATTTGCACGAATCTTCTTAACTTCAACAAACTCTTCTATGCTTTGGACGGTCAAAAGAATGTAAGCGGGGTTCCGGCCGATATGAGCGTTCATTGGAAAACTGGTAAAGTTTACTTCACACTGATAAGCGATGAAATGAAAATGAGTTTACAAGTTTTGCATCCGAGTGGTGAGATCGATTCAATCAAAGTGGCCGGGCTCGGTCAGTCGACGTGCATCGACAATTTGAACGATATCGTATACTTGGCAACAGACAACGGGGTTTACAAATATAAAGAAGACGGCTCGATAGAACTATATACAGCTCTTGGTGAAGATGTTATGTACGTAGCGGTAACAAGCGACGGTGTTACCATGTACGTAGCTACATGGCCGCAGAATAGAGTTCACAAAATATCTAGCGACGGTCAGAAGCAGGAGACTTTCCCAGCTATTCCTAACGGACACGGTTTAACTATAGACACGAGGAATAATATCTATTTCGTTGCAACCAAAACATCATATATTTTGAAGAACGGATACAACATACCTATTAAAATTAAAGGATTGCCGAACGACAAAATGACCGGTATCTTTATAAGTCGATCTGATGAAGTGTACGCTATGGATGAAAACAGTAATTTATACGTCATTGATCCAGATAACGCCAGTGCCAGGCATTTAGGTTCTTTCAGCGTGAGCGGTGTGAACTCATTCGCGATGGACGCCGCCGATAATGTACTGATCGGTGTTAAGGGTGCTTTATTGAAATTCAACGCATTCGAAAAGAATCCATGCACGCCACTGGAAAAGTAAATATAAACAAAATAAATGTTTTTTTTATATACAACAATTAACGTCTACTAAAACTTTCTTAGTGAATCTCATAAACATAAATGTTCTTATGTAGAATGTATTAATTATTTATATCTGTTTTATTTCAGTAGTTTGTTTTAACATTTCTTTGTGATAATATAAAAAAGTGTAACTTTGTATTTTTCTTATTCCTTGTGTTCCTTTCTTAATATATAGCAAAATATATGTACTAATAAAAAAATAATTAATTTTTTCACAAGTTAATGAACTTCTAACACAAGTGTTAAATAGTTATGTATTTAAGTTAAAGACAAAAAGTATAAAGTCGCCATTGCGAGGTACAAAATGCAGTGCCTGTTAATATTTAATAACAGTTTTTTTAAACAGTAACACTTAATGTTTGTGCATTAGTGTTTGGCGACAGAAATAAGCGCTACGAGGGGTGCTCACCTACACAGTCTCCAGCAAAAAAACAATATCAGACAGTAAAAATTGTAAAATTTGTTGTTCAAACTATTAAAGAATTTACATATTAAAATGTACTTGATAATTAATAAGAAAATTTGTTTAGAAAGAACCAAAAAGGAAAACGACATAGCAGAAGACGTAAGCATAAAAGACGAACTACCACCACTACTGAAACCGCTGAAGAAGAGGAAGAATAAATTTAGTACCAAAAAATATTTTATATATTAATTGTTGCACTGTTTTTATTATTATTCATTGTAATAAATACTTAACAGAAATGAATTAAACAGATTCTTGTTATAATTATTGTTAATTTTTTCAAGTTATTGTTATGTTTTCTTGTCGCAATAAATAAAAGAAGTAAAATCTTTGTTATTTAAGCGCCATCTATTAATTAATGATTGTACTAATTACACACAACGCCATTTTGATCCACCTTTTATCCATTACGAATCTTTAATAATCTTTTAACCCAAGAGAGAGCTCTTAAATTAAATTTATAGCAAAGAGTTAGTGACCAAAAGATTAATTTGCGATATTTCTTAGTAAATATAAAAAAGGTTATTGCCAACTACAATAGCAATTTATCAAATAATAACAGCGAGGAATTGTTTCAAAATTTCATTTAAAAAAAATATGAATTGCCTTATAATTTTTTTACAAATTATTTTACTACAATGTTTCAATTACACATTGAAAATGTAATAATGTAATAATCAATTTTCATTTATAAAATAACAATTGATGTAAAAAATTAGTAATAGCAACACCGTGCATAAAACAACCTTAAAATTACTGAGCGCGGTTGTCATTTGTCATACGTTATTGTCATATGCGTCGGAGATGTGTCAGCGAGTGATCGTTCGCCGCTTTGTGTTATATATTTGTGTCGTAAATGTGGTGCGTTAGTGTGATAATGAGAAAACACATGTTGGACTATCTAATTATAAAGTGATAGAAATGTTTTAAGTTCAGTGTCTTGTTAATAATAGTTATTTTCATTTGTATGTCATTGGACTCTTCAATATGGCGGCCCCCCGTCACAAATCACAACAGAAAAATATATCCTCGATATTTTCAAAGTTGCACGGTGCTTTTTCGGACGCGGTATGCCCTACAAAGCTCGCAACCGACAAAAGGACCTTGGACAAGACTTGGAAATTAATGGATAAAGTGGTTAAACTGTGTCAACATCACAAAATGAACTTGAAAAACAGCCCGCCGTTTATACTTGATATTTTACCGGATACATATCAGCGATTGCGCATAATTTACTCGAAATACGAGGATAATATGCAGGAGTTGAATAACAATGAACATTTTAATATGTTTATTATAAATTTGATTAGAAAGTGTAAACAAGCTATCAAGTTGTTTAAAGAAGGAAAGGAGAAAATGTTTGACGAGAATTCGCATTACAGACGTAATTTGACGAAGCTAAGCCTCGTGTTTAGTCATATGCTGAGCGAGTTGAAGGCGATGTTTCCAAACGGGACTTTCGCGGGAGATCAGTTTCGTATAACCAAAAGCGATGCCGCCGAGTTTTGGAGAGCCAACTTCGGTAACAGGTAAGCTAGCTTATAAACTTAATTCAAAGATATACTTAAATTTTATTTTGATTTAAATTAAGTTAATCTTACCTCACACTTTTATTGAATTTCTTAAAAATATCATGTATATGAGTAGCTTAAAAGTATTTAAATAAAAAAAGGAAGGAGTACACATCTCTGGTATATTGATATAAGAGAAGTAAATAAAAGTAATTATTATCATTGTTAGCATAAAGCACAGAAATAATTTTATATGAAAATATAATACTATTAAGAAGTAGGTTATGATTTGTTTTTAATTTGGGATTAAACAGCTAAATTTAATAGTTTACTCTACACATAACTTATTTTGACACATAATCATAGACTAATGCTATTCCATTAAAAGCTTTCATCATGTTTTTAATTCCTGTTTCACAAAATTGATAATTTTGTCTCAGTCATATACTTGTGGGTCATATGATAAAAGATTGTGTATATTGTACAGTAAGGAATATGCTTAAATCAAGTGATAATAACTTTTAATGATTTTAGTCTTTCATATGTTTTTTAAATCTACAGTAAATTAAACTACATTAGAGTAGCATTTAGAATAGAGAATAGTCCTCTGTAATAATTAAAAAAAATGTAATAGATTTTTCTACAAAGTGCACTTGTTTCTGTAACATATTAAAATAAAAAAAATTATTACCTGTAGCATTTGTACTAAACTAAGTTAGTAATAAAGAATGGCATTTAACATTATTAAAGTGAAAACTTCTATTACGTTATAAAGAGCACTGTTTCATATAAAGTATTTAGATAATACTTATAGTCCCAATGAATGGGTGTTTATGCAAAATCCTGCAAGTAAAGTGAAAATAATTTACTGGTATATGTAAATATATAAAAAAATAAATATAAAACATTAGCGTATTATACACATTATCAATAATTTTGAAGGACATGACTATTTTTTTTTATTTAGCAGCACAATGAAATCAAGTTCATTTGATGTCTATGTAAGATTATGTTGTCCTGATCACCTTCTAGTCTCTTGTTAAGTTTTATTATCTCAGTAACTACTTTAAGTAGTATCCTTTATATTGGATCAAAGTATGTGCATTTACCATCAGCAATAAAATAAATTGACAAAATAACTAACACACTGAACAATTTAAAAGAAAGTTGTGTGATATAAAACTACTGTAAATGTCATAATTTCAATGTGAAACGTAAAGTAAATTTTATTGTGAAAAGGAAGAAATTTTTAAAGTCATTGTTTCTATAAACCGTGAATCCAAAATTACAATTTTATAATTTTTATTTAGTTTTTCAATTTAGCTATTAAGTTTTAGTGAAGTTTTCATTAAAATAATGTATCACTAGATATTTTATAAATGATAACTACTATTACTAAAATATACACAGCTTGCTATTTTGATCTACATTACAATTCCCTTATCTACCTTAATGTCACACATAGCTTTGTAACAATGAGGCCAGTGACGGAGAAGTGTACATGCATAGAATATTTACTATCAGTTTTAAACAGCCTATCATCCAAACTTCAGTGGTGGTCCTGTCATAAAACCTCTGTACTGTCCGTAAGTTATTTAGATGTTCTCATGTAATCTTTCGATCATTAAACATATTTTTAGTATACTTAAGATTTGATATAGTTTTAATGTAAGCAGAAATTACACCTACATAAATATTAGTTTATACTCTATGTTCTACAGGAAATATTATTCTCTTGCTTTATAAATGATTACTACAACATTGGTATAAAATAATTCAATACCATTAATTGAGTTTATTAAACTCAAGTTTTGACTTTCGGTCAACATCCCGCCCGCGTGGGTTCAAAGACAATGCGATTGTTTTCCTCCTAAGCAATAAATAAAGGGCCGGTGGTATGCACTGCACAATATCCTCCTATTGTTGCGTATTCTGCATTGTATTGTTATTACATGCCATTAAAAAAGCTGCTTGTAAATGGTTTGTTAAGTTTGCGAATTTATACCGATGATTGATGCCAAGCTTGCTATTTACTAAAATCATCGAAATCTTCTTTCGTTTTTATTCTACGAGGCGACGTGACATTCATCTGATTATAAGTGATACGCTTGCCATAATAACGTGGCGCTGGTTATACGCTAGACCATATTATGCTCGTCGCATTGAGACGTAAGTTGTTAAGTCTCGTTACCCCAGTAATTTCACTAGCTTACAGCGCCCTTCAAACCAGAACACAGTAATGTTTGCATACTACTATTTTCCAGCTGAAATAGGAGCTGCGGTGGTACCTAGACGGTCTCCGGCAACACAGACCTACCAGCAGTAACAAAATCAGTTATTCATGACCAATATTAGATATAGACTTTTTACGGATATTTCGCTCTGTACTTATAACTGCGAAGGTATCTACCTAGACCGATAGATCCAATAGATGATAAATACAAACGCACATTTAATAAAGAAGGTGAAATTTTAATCCAAGTAGAAAGTCTTTCTAGATATCTTTTTGTTTCCAGGATATCGTAATCAGACAGTAGATGCTCCTATCTTCCTTGGTAACTTCCGATTGTAGATTCACTTGAATTAAAAAAGAATGCTTACAGATACATTATCAGCGCCAAGACGGCCACAGATGAGCATAGCTCTCTTCTAGATCTCCACGCTACTTATACAACATTCATATGAAACGATAACCGAATCAGATTTGATAATCTTTAAGTGTTACTTTTTGAGATTAAAGTGTCAAGTTAAGTCATTAGCCGCGTGTTCTGCGATGGTGATGTGATGGTATCTCTATCAACGTATTGCACCTCATGTTCCATACAGGTGTCCGATATCGGTGAAGTAATCGGAATTTTGCTCTTAACAGTCGGGTGATAGTTTCGAATATGTTCGTCGAACTTAAGTTATGGATCTCATGATGATTTAAATATTTAATGTTAGTACTCAGGGATTGTATAACTCAAGAGATTGTAGAAGTTAGTAATATTGCGTAAATATACAAAAATCGTGCGAAAAATAGATACAGGGGACGGGATGTTTGGTTCCTAGTTTATTTGGCAATCTTTCCTCAAATTTACAGATAGATTATTCCAACTAATATTAGATCCAAATTTTACTTTCTGATCGTTTACTGGAACCACTGCTGCTCCTATTTCAACCGCCAAACTGTAGTGTGCAAATATTACTGTGTTCCGGTTTGAAGGTAGACTCAACACCTAAGTCTCAAGGCGACGAGCACAATGTGGTGCAGTGTATACTATCTTAACCAGCGCCGCGTTGTTATGGTCAAGCTTATCACTTACCATCAGGTGAACGTCTCGCTAGCTTCGTCGCTTAATCGAATAAAAAATAAAACATGTAAATGACATTGGCACGATAAGTAGCATTTACTTAACTATGTAAAATATTGCTTTATTTTTACGCTACTTATGTATATCTATTCTTTGATGTAATCTCGGTTTCTTCTTTACGTATTCAAATATTTCATTTCGAGTCTATTTTTGTCAACAATGTCTATTTATATAGAAATTAGTTTCTAGATTTGATATACATCGTTCGGCACAAGTCATTATGATTTTTAAATGGGTCATAGTTTATTGTATTCCTTTTAAACATTACAAAAATGTTTTGCTAAAATAGATGCGTTTTTAGACAGTTATTAGTTAAAGTATTCGGCACATACAGTACATAAGTGTATAAAAAAGGCACTGTAGTTGAAACGAATTCAATTTATAATATAACTAAAAGGAAAACGGAAGTTAGAATGTTCACACTATATACGCTTGTGCTGTGATACAGCTCGTCTTTATCAACCAAAAAAAATATCTAGAACAAATTCGATTCCTACATACGCTTACTTCCGAAGTTGTAGAAATATATATACACGTTAAAGCTACAAATTTAAACTTCTCTCTTTTTAGGATAACAGTGAAAGAGATCTTAAAAAATTTATATCTCAATTGAAAATGGTTTACATGAAGTCGTGTATGTAATGTGTTATTATAATATTTTATAACAGATAGTCCTCATGTTCCACTGCTGGGTTTCGGGGCTTTCTCACAAGGAGATAGTCAAGGTCGTTTACCCACCATACTGGCCAAGTGCGGGTTGGCAAATGTAGCATGTAAAATGGAGCTGTCATTATTAAAACTTATCGGTCCCCACGATGTTTACTATTATATAGAAAAGATTATTTATGATGAATGGTATATAAGATTACGAGAACATTGAAGAGGGAGATGTTCAAACAACCCAGTTGGATTTTACACATCTTATCTGCTGTTCGTGGAAAATTAGTTCACAAATCGTTATCGCGTCGCATTCATTCATTGTAACGATAAATCGTTTATTAATGCGTCGCGATTTTTGTGAATGGTGCGATAACTTCGCTCCGTTGCGGTTTATGAGTGGATTTCCGGCTCAGCCGTTTCGTAGCCGAAACTGTTATGCGATCGTGGAAAGCATCAATAACACGATTTGATTTCCATTCGAATAGCTAACAGTGATGTTTAACGAAATGATTACGGGGTGAATGCATGAAGGTAGATAGAAGTCAGTTAAGTGAAGACTAAGATGGAATGCCTTTCCATCCACAATTAGTACATACGTTTGTGTATTAATATATATATTATTTATGTACTTTTATTTTCTTATACACAATTTTTCTGTTTCTACTATAACTCCTAAACATTGGCTAGTAAAGTATGCGTATAGTCATTAAGTCCGCTTGTAACCTGTTTTAGGAGGTATATTTTTTTGTTTTAGATAATGGGATCCATTAGTAAATATGCGAATCTCCAGTTTGTTGTCGGTTAAAAACGAAAGTAAAGTCCACTGTTCGATAATCAGCGGATATCTATAATCTATTTCGCTGTTGCCTTTGATACTGTAAACACTAATATACTGCGATGTATATTTTTTATCTAATATATCCTCGTGTATTGTTTTTGCGTGTCTTTTCCCTGTATACCGATAACACGCCGGAAATATTGTCTGGAGCGTGGTTTGGCTTTAAATTCATTCGTTTATCATGTTTTTACTTTTCCGTATCTAAAGGTCGGTAGCGTTTGAATAAATCTGCGTTTGTTATGTTCGTGTTATATTAAAATGAATGATTGTAAGAACCCGATAAGATTTTCCTATATCTAACGTTATTGGACATCGAATAAACATTTACAGTTTCATAAGAGTAATAATACTGAGATCTGTCAACTGACCCTGTCACCGAATGACCCGTTTACTTAAAAGTACTTAATTTAAATTATTTACTTTAATTCAGAAAAGTATATTATATATCAATAAGTTAAACAGAAAAAAAATCTGGTTTAAACTTTTTTAATGCTTGTTTTGGTTAAATTTGGACAGTGGCCAGTTTATGGTTTTTAACCATTGTACCTTAAATGTGTCGTTACAAGTTCATCGTATGTCTCAGTTGTTTGTCTGTATCATAGCTATAAAATGGTTAAACCGATATTTTTAAATTGATTGATAACAACTAAAAAATATTGTTATGCCATTTGTGTGCTATCAAACCGTTTCTAATTTCGGTTAAGTGTATTTTAACTCAATTGTATATTTAAAGAATTTTTTGTTTATATAATATAAATGTATATATAGTTTTCTATTATTAATTCAATTGGATTAGTTTCACATAAAGTTTTTGGTAAGATATATCTCAAAGTATATTTCAAATGATAAATACTGACATTTATACTTATATTAATCACGGATACACGTTTTTTGTTTACCAAAATTATTTTCAATTCAACGGTTGTATGGTGTATGTACATCCAGCACACAGACGGGGTGAATTTTCATTTGTGTTCATCCAACCGGCGCGATTACGTTTCCGATTCGATGACAGCACGCCGAGTTCGAACCTGCTGCCACTCTGACGCCAGTGACGCCCTCGGGCAATACGCAGTGTAAATTAACTATGTGTCATCTGCATTTGTTTTACATTAAAGCGGTTACATAAACGAGAACGAACCGGTTCGTTTCGAAATAAACGAGACGGAGGAGTATTTTTTTTTCTCTTGCTAAGTAAGCTTTTAATAATTTTGGTTGCTAGGCAACGGGTTTTAGTTAAAAATAAGATTTACTATAAAGTGTCTGTCTTAGTAATCATATGTCCATAGACTGTTATTTTCAATATTTAATTAATTACAAGATGAGCAAAAGTGTAAATGGCATTATATATAATAATAGACGAGAATTACATACATAAAATGAACAGTCCACTGTTTTTTACCACTGCAGGGAAATTCGTATGTATCCTGTCAAAGTTCGGATTTAAACCCTGTCTTTTTTCCATATGTCACTAAAGTGTCTTAATATTTTGGCTGTGTTTATACGTCGTTGAAATAAAGTATAGAAAAACTGATCGCCTTAGCCATTTAATTAAAGACTTCAGCCAATTAGATGGTGATAAGAAAAAGTTGGTAGTTCCATACTAACAAAAATTGTCACTGAGGTAAGTTTTTTTGGAATTGGTCTTTGGAAGTAATGTCGTATTCGTGAACATCAATGTACGTAGAAATGATCTTAAGTAACAAAGGAACTACTAGAGTGAGAATACCCTCAAGCCAGCTGTCACCATTGTCACGATGAAGGAAACACTAATGAAGCGGCAGGTGAGCTCCGCTGGGGGTCACTGCACGAACACCCTTACCATAACCCTAGTAATTATAATAATTAGATCGTTATTAACTTTTTAAATGTTAATTAGTTAAAACACACACTATTAGGGTTGTAACGATCACACCATAGAAGTATTTTTTTTTATAGTACTTTGCGACGAGACGAGCAAGACGTTCACCTGATGGTAAGTGATACGCTTGCCCATGACAACGTGGTGCTAGTTAAGATGGTATACACTGCACCACATTTTATATTCATCTTAACCACCGCCGCATTGTAATGGGCAAGCGTATCACTTACCATCAGGTGGAAGGCTTTTTGTAGAATAAAAAAAACATGACCATATGACATTAAGTAAAATGAGTCTAAAATTCTCTCTCTCTTTGTTTGAACACAGCAATGCTATAATGACAGTAGCTAGGCAGTTTCGAAGATATCTTTCCACCGTCACACCGTCTTTTACTGGTGGTAGGTCTCTGTTGCCGGAGACCGTCTGGATGGGTACCACCACAGCTCATATTTCAACCGTCAAATAGTAGTGTGCAAACATTACTGTGTTCCGATTTGAAGGGCGCTGTAGCTAGTGTAATTACTGGGGTAACGAGACTTAACACCTTATGTGTCAAGGCGACGAGCGCAATGTGGTGCAGTGTGTACCATTTTAACTAGCGCCGCGTTGTCATGGGCAAGCGTATCACTTACCATCAGATGAACGTCTTGCTCGTCTCTTCGCATAGCAGTATAAAAAAAAAACCGTCAAAATTCAATCAGATACTCTGGAATCGAACCAGCGAGTTCTGTATTAAAACTCTACTATACTTAAAATGCTTATATATATTTCATTACTTGTTTACTTGCGAATTATTTAATTACGCAACGAGCAGGACAGACGGAATTACTTTCGTTTTTCTATATACCGTCCCTTGGTTATTGTCAACCGCACAATTGAACCGCTGTTCATTGTCTCAAAGAATTACAGCCCCCGGGCTTACGCTCACAATAGCTTGCCTTATGTACGTCTGGTCTTTTTATATAATCCGCTAGACTAAACATATATGTGATATATGTTAAGCTTGTTAATCTATATCATGAGATATAATGGGTGTCAACTATAATAATTATGAAAGTTAAGGTCGTGTAAAATTCTTTTCGTTCGGGGTGGAGATCTTTATGAGGAGGCCTATGTCCAACAGTGGACGACAATCGGCTGATGATATTTCTTTTTTTATTCTACGAGGCAACGAGACGTTTCGTCGAATAAAAAAAATATTACAAAATAGTATTTTGATAATAATAGTATCGGAAATCGCAAAAAAATACTTTTTATATTTTAGTCAAATGTAACTTGTATGTTAATATATATTATATTCTTTTTCTTATACCTTTTTATTTTTAAGGTGAAAATAATAATCTATTAAAAACAATCACAAATATTATATATATAGTCATTAATGTCGTCAGTTTATTTAATTTTACCTATCCTTACTGCGTACCAGTATTTAGAATGGCCGACCGCTGGCGGCATTTATAAATGAGAGATAAGCTTCCGTGTTTTGAAGGGCGTTATAAGTTTAAATTTATACAAACACGACAAACTATATTTTTTTATCCCTTATTAAAAACTCAAGGTTGGCTTAAGTTACTTAAGAGCAGAAATTACTACTCGCATTTAATAATCATCGACTGTTGAAGTTGGTACTGTTTTACTTTTAAACAGGCAGTCGTCTATTGTTGGTGTAATATTTTATAGAGTAATCATAAGATATGTTATATACATGCCTTGAATGTGGACTCTATGGTCTCTCTGGAGTCTATTGATCGCGTGGGATTATATTGAGCTATCAAGTATTCACGCAAACATTCCATTGACGTCTCTGTCCCCAATATGACAATGTTATAATATCTGACGGAATGCAGTTGTGATTCATTTATGGTTAGAACTAACTAAAACTATAACGAAACTATATTTTTGATATCTTGTAATATTTGCTACATCGAGAAGTTCCGAAAAGTAGCTTTGTTACATTTGATAAATCCGAACAGTGATGTAATTCTTAATCATTTCGTTATACCTCTTTTATTCCCTGCTGCGGCTGTAGTGTATCACATATTATTTATGATCTTTCAGAATTTAATATTATTGTGAAAGCTATTCATATTCAATAAGCAGGTGCATCAGATTTGTATTTACTTATAATGTATTACTGTAATTATTCAATACATGTGCTAATGGTGTGCTTTTCTAAGTACAATAAATATATAAAAAAAACTATTCTGACTAGGTTTGTAAATATAGTAATCATATAAAGCGATATTTGATAAAGTAATCAATTATTAATAAACCACAAAAGCGGGACAATATGGTAGCTACGTATTTTTTATGTATGCCTTTTAATAATTTGTTATAAAATAATTGGATTCTTGGACTGATGTTTTTTTCTTGAGAGCGTAATATACTTTGAAACTAGTCCCAATTTTTTTTTAAAAGCCTAACATTTAGAAAAATTGTAAAATATGTTTTTGTGTCTATTCCTGTGAAACAGTTTTTTTTCGATGTTAATTTTTTTGTATAAATGTATAATTGATGCCAATGTTGGCGGCTTACGAGTTAGTGTTGTTAGCAAATTGCCGTTGCCTTTTGAAAATATGGAGTCTCCGTGAAGTTGGTACGGGTTTTTAATTAATTTAAAGTCCCGTTCCGGTGCTGGTGAGTACTGTTGAGCTGTGACGTCACGGGCACACAAAGCGGCCAGTGAATCGGCTCGTTAAGTGCGGCGGATGCCGAGCGGCGGATGGCGCGCCGGCGATAGCGTCGTTTTGTACGCTTTTTGTTTACCTACCATTACTTGGCTTCTGAGCTCCTAGTACCCCCCTTTTTTTCAGCTTCCTTCCATGTGTAGTATTTTTTTCCCCGTTCCGTTCGCAAAAGAACAGTTTTAGCTTTACAGTCTGCTGCAAGCGAAGCTTGCCTTTGTTGCGTTACTATTGCGTCCTGTCCCTCTTCACCCTCCATCTTCCATCTTTATTAAAAATTATATATGTTCCATTAATGTAGAGGTTGTAATTGTGAAACTCGAGTTCTTTGCAACGTTGCATTTTAAAAATATGACAAATCCAATATCCGTCGATGATTTTTAGTTTCATTTCATACAATGGTTTTAAGGAAATTTTACTTATATTAGTCGCTATATTTATTTTTAATGTTATTATTTGATAGGTTATAACTGGCGATGAATTATATATCAGTTATTTGCTATTTTCTTTTGCATCTTATTCAATAATAAATTTAGTTACTTATTTCTAACATAATCAAAATAAGATTACTATAAAACGATATCCTGAGTATGGAATTATTGTTTTCACGAGTAAAACGTGAACACTGTTTTGATATAAACCAATATGGAAAAGTTAAAAGAAAGCGCTGAATGGGATCGTTAGCGCGTAGTCCGAACACGGCAGATTACACGCGATTGCACGTTTGTGTATATTTTTTTCTGTCTACCTCCACATTTTTTCAGCTCGCCGAGTACTTTAAAGTCTATTGTTAAATCACCATTGTATAATATTTTCAGTGAAACAAAATTGATAGCGACTTGGTCCTTGTTAAACATTTTTTGTCCCTTCGTTGGTAATTTATAAAAGTACATGGGCTTTTAGATTAAGTTTGATTTTATATACCTTTGAATTCTGATTCAATGTTTTCTTATAATGAACACAGTTACTGACTGATTAAGCCAAATTTTTTTTGCTTATTATCTCTTTGTACTTAATTATATATCAATTAACTCGCCGAGAAGCTTCAAGGCTCAACAAAGTTGTATATAAGTGTTGACGAATTACACTCCACCAACTGTTTTAGGGAGTATTATCAATTATCATCAATCAAGATTAACATAGATGTTCATCAAAACTTTGTAAGGGATGTTAGAAAGAAAAAAATACCGATAAACATTTAATTAGCACCAATTCGCACTTGGAATTCGTATACTCTTGTTGTGATGATTATGATTTGAAATAGTCTTACGCGAAGCAACGACAGTATTTGTACAAGAGAAATAGGTCACTGGGTTTGAGTCGTGAAAATGCTTTTAAAAATTACATACACGGAGACATCTTAATTATTGTAATGCACTGCATTTCTTTAAAGAATGATAAAGACTTTCCAAGTACATTATCATTTGTAGTATTTCTGTTTTAAAACTGAACAAAAAGGTTTTTCAATTTAAAAAAAATGAAGGAAGATAAGAGTTGAAAATATGTAAAATAGATGGATGTATATCATAGTAAAGTTTAGAAATATTTTCTTTGGATTCAGTAGAAATCTGTTTAAGAACTTTATTAAGTGAACGGTATAGATGAATGATGGACACGCAAAACTACGTATGCGAGCTAACGCAGAGCATTAACACATCATATTGCATGTGAATAATATGTAAATTAATCAAAACGGCTCTCAAACAGTCTCAGTTTTCGCTTTAATAACATGAAATCTATTGGTATTATTAAACTGCCATTTGGTAGACATACGTTTTTTTAACCAGACCACCCACATATCGCAATCTGCCGTCTGTATAACTACAGCGAACATGCTTAACCATTTTCATCCTTATTGTCACTTAACATTATGTGAAATGAAGTGTTAGCACAAATGAACTTGTTTTAACTCTTCTACTTCTTCTAAAAGAGAGCTGTTATAAGTTGTTTATAACCGGCATTCGTAGCTACGAAAGGTGAAATATTTTTCGGAGTTTGCTTCAGTACGGTATTGTATATTGCTATGATACGTAAAACTTTACTAGGGTTATGAAACTGACAAACTATCAATTATTCCAACAATATGTTCAAATTATTAAAATATGTGTGAATTCTTAACCGTAACAGTTAAAGACTGCTCTAAATATCACCTAAACTTTGGACAGTTTGCAACTTTTTTTTTATACTTCTTTGCGACGAGACGAGCAAGACGTTCACCTGATGGTAAGTGAAACGCTTGCCCATGACAACGCGGTGCTAGTTAAGATGGTATACACTGCACCACATTGCGCTCGTCTCCTTAGACATAAGGTGTTAAGCCTCGTTACCCCAGTAATTACACTAGCTACAGCAAAAACTTTGTTATCTGTACGTAAAAACTTGTTCTGTTTTCTCTCATTTGATATGTTTACTACAGTAATTTCACTAGCTACAGCTCCCATCAAACCGGAACACTGTAATATTACAATTTAAGTTATTAATATATACAGAAAGATTTAAGAAGATACATCTATGTGCAATTCTAATTCAGATAAATTTTATTCAGTATGTAATGTTTGCGACAATAAATATTTATAACAATCTCCTAGAGCAAACGGTGAATGTTTTGTTACTTGTGATCGATGGTCCAATCTCTTTAACATATGCGTGATAGAGCAGGAGTGAACAACCTTTCACTGTTTTGCTTTTATACTTAATTCAATACCCGCCTTCACTTATATACTTTAACTTGATTTTAAGGTACTTAACCATTATATGAAGCGATGATTAAAGTAAACTGCCACTTATGGTATTGATGTCCTGAACATAGAAACTGTATTTATTCTTGACACAATAACATTTTTTTAGCTAAGATATGCTCAATACGCTTTTGGTTAGTTTTGAATGCTTTCTGTAACGATCATATTATAATCACTTTATTTGTTTCTCATGTTTTTAAATTTTAATATAATTCACAAACTATTTATAAGTTAAGTGGTAACTGCTATGTTTTTAAGTTTTTTACTATATGTACATATAAACAGATGATTTGGTTGATGAGGCTTTAGCAAGGAGAGATTTGAAGCCGTTAAAATATATGCTACTTATTTTTTTGTCGGACAAACATTAAGAAAATAGATGGACATGTATAAAACATGTTTTTTTCAGTATGATTTCTAAATATCTTATAAAACAATTCAAAATTAAGCATTGTACCTATTTTAAGTTTTTTTAATAAAGAAAAATTTATATTTTCTAGAGTAGAGTCGAAACGGAACCCCAGATCGATTCCCATGCCTCTGTAAACCAGTTAGAGACGGACAAGACAAAATGTCGGGCTGTTTCGTGATCGGTTAAATGTCAAATTGTGCATTAGCCGACATTTCGAGCGGTCCGATCGGATCCGAGTTCACATACAGCGAAATTGGATCCGTTCGTAAAATACTCGAACCTCACTCATCAATGCTTAACTACAATCTTACCTGATGATAAACGAAGATGTAGTCTAAGTGATAAATCGCTCTAGCTTAGGAGAAGCATATCCACTCTATTTAAAACGCGAAAATTGCTATTATCTAATATTGATGACATAACAAAATCAAGTAATTTTTTTTTCCATGAATAAATCCATGAATCTGGAAACGTTTTAGATTAACAACAGTTCCTGGAAACGGAGCAACACTTGTGTAAATATTATTAAAATATAGTATACTAATACCATTCATCTCATTCGCGTAGTAATTTATTAGGAGCTAAATTAATCATTCTTCGCCTAAAGGAATAAGGACTTTTGGACTAATCCGGGCAAATCTTCTAGACATCTCTTCGCTATATTAAAAGAAATGAATTTTTCTCCGAATTCTTTTTTAAGTGTGTGAGACATTTGTTTTTATTTTTTATAACCTAACACAAAACATTGTTATTTTACTATACATAAATTCTTACTGGTGGTAGATCTCTGTTGCCGAAGAAAGTCTAGATAGGTACCACCGCAGCTTCTATTTCAGTCGTCAAACCAGTAGTGTGCAAACATTACTGTGTTCCGATTTGAAGTGTCCTATGAGCTAGTGAAATTACTGTGGTAACGAGACTTGACACCTTATCTCATGGCAACCAGCGCAGTGTGGTGCAGTGTATTCCATCTTAATTAGCGCCACCTTAGCAAACGTATCACGTGAACCTCTCGCTCATCTCGTCGCCTCGTAGAATAAAAAAATATATACGTTATTACTCTTAAGCTAATGAAATCAAATTCCTGAGTACGATGGACTTTGCTGTTCGCGAAATATTAAAAAAAACCTGTACATCTTTTTGAAATTATTGTAATACTGTCCCCCAGTCGTTTACTACCCTATCATTTGTATGCTCTGATTGCAGTGCGGCGTGAAAAGGTTTATCTTCCATTATGCAATTGTACATTTTTTCACGAATTCATTGTTTTCATGTATAAAAGGAATAATTAAAAAAAATCGCACTTAAAGTTCGACAATGATACTCCGAGCATGCCTCAGGTCTGCCGATCAACTGTATAAGAAACAGCGCTTTAATTTTTTCATGTCATCGTCTAATACGCAAATAACCAATGTCAACTAAACACGCGCTGAATGCGTAATGGTGTTAAAAATAAAAGCCTATTTCCAGCTTTTCAATGTTACTGGTGGTGCGACGTTACACAATGAGCCAATTCGATTTGTTATCACGAACTTGACCCTCGCGAAAGCCGATCCGCGCGGCGAATTGATACAAGCCCCACAATCCATTATCAACACTAGCTCCTACTACATAAATACCGTTTCAGCTCACGTATATTTCATATAACTGACACGTGATATGTTTACTCACCATTTTCCACTCTATTCTGTAGATGATAAGTTACAGTATTGAATGGCTGTTACTTGTCATTCAGTTCTCATTTTCGCCACGCACCTCTTGAATGGATTTATTTTCGTTGCCATCGCGGGCATTTTCTCGCGACTCTGGGCACTTGCCAGGGATTTTCGTAGTCTCGATACTTTCCCTTTTGCCATGTATTTCCGTCTTATCTATACGCTTGTTTTAATATTGTAGCGATATTTCGGTTTTCGATTCACGCAGCGCTGTCTATATGAAATATTGGCTGACGTCCAATTCTCGACGTGGATCGAGGTTTTCTATGGTCAGCGTTAAAAATGTTTTGCTGGTTCGTCTTATGCTCTTTGGTTAAATTATATTATCATTTTCTTCATAGATATAAAGACCTTAGTGTGAAGACCTGTTCAGATTTATCGTGTTCATTAAACTACCTCCGTGGCGCAGTAGTGTATCCAATTTGATTCCGGGACCACACGTGGGCGAGCCCACTTCACCGTCTTCCTTATCCTTGTCCTCTATGACCATTTAGTACACAACGAGAAATTGTGACCGAGTATTAGTCCATTGTAGAATAAAAAAAAAAAAAAAAAAAAAAAAAAAAAAAAAAAAAAAAAAAAAAAAAAAAAAAAAAAAAAAAAAAAAAAAAAAAAAAAAAAAAAAAAAAAAAAAAAAAAAAAAAAAAAAAAAAAAAAAAAAAAAAAAAAAAAAAAAAAAAAAAAAAAAAAAAAAAAAAAAAAAAAAAAAAAAAAAAAAAAAAAAAAAAAAAAAAAAAAAAAAAAAAAAAAAAAAAAAAAAAAAAAAAAAAAAAAAAAAAAAAAAAAAAAAAAAAAAAAAAAAAAAAAAAAAAAAAAAAAAAAAAAAAAAAAAAAAAAAAAAAAAAAAAAAAAAAAAAAAAAAAAAAAAAAAAAAAAAAAAAAAAAAAAAAAAAAAAAAAAAAAAAAAAAAAAAAAAAAAAAAAAAAAAAAAAAAAAAAAAAAAAAAAAAAAAAAAAAAAAAAAAAAAAAAAAAAAAAAAAAAAAAAAAAAAAAAAAAAAAAAAAAAAAAAAAAAAAAAAAAAAAAAAAAAAAAAAAAAAAAAAAAAAAAAAAAAAAAAAAAAAAAAAAAAAAAAAAAAAAAAAAAAAAAAAAAAAAAAAAAAAAAAAAAAAAAAAAAAAAAAAAAAAAAAAAAAAAAAAAAAAAAAAAAAAAAAAAAAAAAAAAAAAAAAAAAAAAAAAAAAAAAAAAAAAAAAAAAAAAAAAAAAAAAAAAAAAAAAAAAAAAAAAAAAAAAAAAAAAAAAAAAAAAAAAAAAAAAAAAAAAAAAAAAAAAAAAAAAAAAAAAAAAAAAAAAAAAAAAAAAAAAAAAAAAAAAAAAAAAAAAAAAAAAAAAAAAAAAAAAAAAAAAAAAAAAAAAAAAAAAAAAAAAAAAAAAAAAAAAAAAAAAAAAAAAAAAAAAAAAAAAAAAAAAAAAAAAAAAAAAAAAAAAAAAAAAAAAAAAAAAAAAAAAAAAAAAAAAAAAAAAAAAAAAAAAAAAAAAAAAAAAAAAAAAAAAAAAAAAAAAAAAAAAAAAAAAAAAAAAAAAAAAAAAAAAAAAAAAAAAAAAAAAAAAAAAAAAAAAAAAAAAAAAAAAAAAAAAAAAAAAAAAAAAAAAAAAAAAAAAAAAAAAAAAAAAAAAAAAAAAAAAAAAAAAAAAAAAAAAAAAAAAAAAAAAAAAAAAAAAAAAAAAAAAAAAAAAAAAAAAAAAAAAAAAAAAAAAAAAAAAAAAAAAAAAAAAAAAAAAAAAAAAAAAAAAAAAAAAAAAAAAAAAAAAAAAAAAAAAAAAAAAAAAAAAAAAAAAAAAAAAAAAAAAAAAAAAAAAAAAAAAAAAAAAAAAAAAAAAAAAAAAAAAAAAAAAAAAAAAAAAAAAAAAAAAAAAAAAAAAAAAAAAAAAAAAAAAAAAAAAAAAAAAAAAAAAAAAAAAAAAAAAAAAATGGTAGGTCTCTGTTGCCGGAGACCGTCTGGATGGGTACCACCACAGCTCCTATTTCAACCGCCAAATAGTAGTGTGCAAACATTACTGTGTTCCGGTTTGAAGGGCGCTGTAGCTAGTGTAATTACTGGGGTAACGAGACTTAACACCTTATGTCTCCAGGCGACGAGCACAACGTGGTGCAGTGTGTACCATCTTAACTAGCACCACGTTGTCATGGGCAAGCGTATCACTTACCATCAGGTGAACATCTTGCTCGTCTCGTCGCATAGTAGTATAAAAAAAAATATATATCGGTGTTAGTAAACTATTTTGATATTGCGTCGTAAAATATTGAAGAAATAGTATCGTATTAAACGCCCTTGGTGCGACATTCGCAGTTTTGCTCGCGTACATTGTAATTTATGAATCGGGCCGCAACTCCATTGATATGAGCGAGCGACGTCGGTCTGGTGTATTTATATCCAGACCGCTTCAGCATTCAGCGCGAACTGTACATGTAGCGTCCTTATATAACACGGCGATAGTATCCATTTGTGTTCCAATCGATTCCACTATTACGAGATCGGTCAGCTCCGTGTTGTACTTGAGAATTGATTACTTTGTTCGTCGCTACTATTATTGTGAGCGGTAAAATGAAAGGTACTGTAATTGTATCTGAAAGATTATTGCTTTTATTTTTATTAAAACTATTTCAGTTTTATAAACCGCTCTTTTAAAAGACAAGTTCAAACTGTTATAGATTTTAATCTTCGACAGTTTTAACAAATTTTTAAATAAGAGTTTTATATCTAATCATCAGATACTACGGCCGATGATACTATTGTAGTAAAAAGTTGAATATATTAATAAAAGGTGTTATCCAATATCTTTTTCCTATAGACACAATTACAAAGCTCCATTGTGATAACAGGGTTCCTTTCTCCTAGTTTCCCCCATTCATTGATGACGAAAACAACCCAATTGAATGTTTGTTTATCAGGGTTAAACGAGAACAAACCTCCGCATGAATGAAATGAAAGCAACGAAACGTTTCTCGGTAACGCTTATCGTGCGAATAGAGTAAACAAAGTAATTGATAACGTTGAATGGAATAAATCAAGGCCAATGAATGAGAAATTGATGAATTGGAATTTTACTAGGAAAATTAAGGTTTTTACGATCACCGTAAACAATTTCACGTTTAAATCAATTCATTAATAAATTCGATCTACCTTTATCTTATCTTACTTTAGCTGCCATTTTGGAAAAGTAGATAATCGCTTTCAATCCGGAACAACATATTACAGAGTTTAGATGATAGCAGGGGTTTGAAACTACCAAAAGGGTTGACAGGCCTTTGTATTGTAAGTCTGTTTCCGTGATTCGCGTGTTCCGGCTGTCGATATATGAGGGGTAGAGTATTCCTTACGAGCACGCTTCATCATCCGCGTCCTCTTCAGTTAACATTTGAGTACCTAGTTTTTATTACATCACATTATTTGAATGGACTGTCTTCTGTATTGACAATCAGGTAAACGAATGATTGTGTTCGGTTACCTGATCGAATTCATTTCGCGCTTGATCACCTTTGCGGCTGTCCTGCTTATCCGCAGTTCTTACAATTCTCTCAACTCTTCGATAAATATCGTGATGCTGTATTTCATCAGTTTTGTTTTCATTCGGAAACTTGTCGGTTGACCAATAGACCAACGAGCAGTATAGTGACGTGATGGTAAGTGATACACTTGCCCATAACTTGGAGTTATTTACGATGATATGGAACATGGTAATATTTGCACACTTTGCTTAGTGGCAAAAGTAGATGCTGTGGTGGTACCTACCTCGACGGTCTCCAATAACAGACACCTAAAACACTATTAAGTACATTAGTTTTTTTACGAGAAAGCTACTTAATTGTTAAAAAGTTGACAGGTATTTATATGATTTTTATTAATTTACTAACTGACTCGGCAAACGTTGTTTTATTATATAAATGATTTCTAGTGAGTTTTTTTTATGTTAAATAATAATAACTAACTTATTGTAAGTGTGGGGATGTGGTCTATGATTTAAAGAGTAATGGAGACTATAACGGTATATAAAAATAACAAAACACCTGCCGTTAACTCTTTGAATTCAGTTTACTCTATTAACTTTAGCGGGAGCTCGTGACGCGCGTTGAGTACTATTGATTTATATAAGTAACTAAGTTACTAAACTGATCGATTGATAACTGAAAGTTCAAGATTATTACAGTAATAATATCGCTTTTAAAAATGTGGTTCGGTGGTAGAAGAGTTTATATATATGTCTAATCATAAAAAAATAATAAAACAAAATTATGCAGTGGGGCCTCCCTTATTAGTTAGGGGTTTTAAAATATTTTACAATCTTTTTTTATGCCATCCAAATACAAATAAAAATTTCATAAAAATCGGTGGAGCCGTTTCAGAGGAGTTTGGTTACAAACACACAAGACATGTATAAAGATAGATCATCATTATTTCGAAATGTAGTAAATCTAACACGGTGGACATTAAGTGTAACCGAATGGATCCGTTTCCTATCTACGTCACTTCCGATAAACATTGGTCCACATAAATTATCCTCGTCCAGGATGCCGTCATTGACAAGCCCCGTACGCGGCGTGGGAGAGCTTGATTGTTGACGTCCTTTCGCTTGTTGTTTTTTTTTTTTTAATGTCGGCGCCTATTTGCAACTGTTCGGATACGCCCACAGCAAGCCTGCAAAAAGTATATAATGTTTTGTTTTTAATATTTGTCTTACTAGATTCACATAAGTTAACAAATAATAAATTAGTGTCTATGTAACAAAAACTCACTCGATTTATGTTTACGTATATATTCCTTTTTTCAGATATTTAAAAACATATTTTTTAATATTTGCTTTGAGTATTTTATGAATAGTAATGTTCAAGTTATTTTAAGTTTATTAAGATTACAGAATTGCATACAAATTCATTATAGATTATACTTTTTGTTTGGTAAAAAAAATGGATGATATTAATGTTTCAGAAATTTATTCTTTGAGATCAGTTTTTAATAATTTTTCATATAATTGATGAATTAATTACTGATGCCATAAAATATGAGGAAAGGTGAATGTCTATTTTATGGTTTTCCATTTCGCGTCACTATTATTTTATTAGAATAAAACCATTATTCATATAACGTAAGCATGTCTTCGTCATTTATGACTGGAAAAAATATTCTTTTTATTACTGATGATATATGAAAGCACCGCAAAGATGAGGCTGTACTGCTTGATTGTAAAAAAACAAGTGGAAAAACGACGCATGCGGTCGTCTTGTTATCCGATTCTCTATTACTTTATGCGATAAGAATGTTTCGGAATGGCCTATGCCTAATTTTCATGCTTTGGACTCAAATGTCATGAGTTCGATTCTCTAGGGATTTTTCTATTTTGCTTTATTCCCTTTCCACAGTGCTATGTGACCTTTCATATCTCCTTAACCGGAAGAGCTATAGACTTTTTATTTTAGATTTCTCCTCTCTTAATCTTGAAAGAGGTATCCATGTAGCTCTTCCGGTTTAAAAGTTACAAGCGTTACGGAGTATTTAAGTCAACGCATTGGTGTCTTACGCTAATGCAATTAGGTAATAGAGACTAAAACCGGGCAGCGATCGTCGTATCGTTCATGAACACATTTGAATAAAAAAACACTTATCTCCTTGAGCACCACATCCGATGTGCTTGTCAATGAAATCGACTATGAATGGCCCTATGCCAACGTTCGTCGTCTTGACGTCGCGTAACCTTGCGCTCGCAAACGACCCGATGTTAACAGCTATTTAAAGTTTAGTGGGTCATTAAACTGACCAAGGTGGTGGTTAAAGGATATTGAGTTTATTTTCGCATATATAGTTTTTTTCGTTACTAATTATAACGGTTACTTTAAATCTCATTACTTTTGACGTGTACACCTGATGGTAAGTGATACGCCACCCATAACAATATGAAGTTAGGATGATATATACTTAACCTAATTGTGCTGGTCACATTGAGCTATAAGATGTTAAGTCTCGTTACTCCAGTAATATCAATAGCTACAACTCTCTTTACCCCGGAGTAAAATTCACACATTACTGATTGGCAGAAATACGAGCTAATGGTACTTGTCTAGAAGGACAAGGGACCTAGCTCCAGTTTTAACCATATCTAGACAGCGTAGTTTTAACTTATTTGTTGAACATATTTTAAATTTATTGTACTTTTAATTTAATTAACAAGTACAGTTTCTTATTTTCTTGCTATCGATTAAGTGTTTGTATAAAATTTTCTTAAGCGACTATATAAAATTTTATGTCAAATAATAATATTGTATTGAAAATTTATATATCTCAGCAATGTTTAAAGTATATATACACAACATTAACAACTCATCCTGGTTTGTTTTTTTTTTTAAGAAAAATAATTATTTTGTCGTTTAGATTTTGTAAGTTTTAACGAATCTATTTTTGTATTTTGTTGAATACATTTTGTAACTTTAATTAAATATAGAAGAGGAAAGGGATGTTTACTTAAACCTTCACACCCCCGCAATGACGCAACTGTCCTATAGTCTAATGTACGAGCTTTGTTTACTTTCGAAGCACGAAATAAATATTACCGCTAAGTTATTGTTGGCAGTATTAAATGTTGTTTTTTCTATTTCACAAAAGACTTTATAATAACGTCTAGATTGGAAACCTATTGACGGAGATACTATTAAATCGATTGATTACAAACCTATTGTGCAATGAACTCAATCATGTCAACTATATTCTTTCACTATTTCGTTACTCTATTACTGGTGGTAGGTCGGTCGTCGGAGACCGTCTTAGTGCATACCATTTAGGTAGCAGACTTTGGTAGCTTAGTAACAGATGAATAGCCAAATGACTCGCAGCAATAAATACTATAATATAATAGGAGTTCATACCACATCGTCTAATGCATTATAGCATTCGTTACTGTGATTGAAGGTTGGTGTAGCTAGTAGAATTATTAGTAAACTTTAAATGCGGAAGTCAAGGTGATGTGGTGATTTTTACTTACGAAAGCTCCAAGGTTAATCATCATCAGCGTTTAGAGATGGTGGAGAATATCTATTCAAACAACAATCAGTACAATGTGATTAGGTATTAATATTTTCACCAGTGCCTTTATATAGCAGACGTTTTATATGCCGTCATGAGAACATCCTCCTCGTAAAAACTGCTTACTTTCGATTTGTGCATTATACACTATCAATAACTCTAAGCGTGGCATGGATCTTTAAACTAACTGGTATAAATATAATGTTTTTTACAAGCAAATTCCATCAAATGACATTCCTTTTAGCTTTGTTTATCGTGTAAGGAATTCGAAGCGGGGACTACTGTATATGGTGACCATTCGATTGACCGTTTTGTATTATTTATTATAAGTATTGTAATGGCTGTTTTTATTTATTTTTGTAGTAAAGTGAAAAAGATCCAAATGTGGAACTACATCAAAAAATCGTTTCGTAACGAAGCGACGAGCTGTATGAAATTTTTGGTATTTTGTTGTTTAACGTAGTTGATCTTTCAAAAATTATTAACATTTTCTTTTAGAAATTATTAACCAATTATGATAAGGTGATAATTTCAATAATTTTAGACCTAAATAATAATTTAAAGATATGGTTTATATGTAAACTCGCACAAGATAGATAGTAATTATTCACCAGGATAAGTTTTAGCCATTTGGTATCTTTACACAGAATGATCTTTGTTTTGATTAATGTAGATAAATTTTGTGTCCACAAAAAGTATAATATAAAGAAGCATATTTATTTTCGTTGATTACAGTATTTGAAAAAAAATTAGATCTGAAAAATGGTGTACATGAAATATATAATTTTCTCTTGTCCTGATTTACTGAGTGAGCGTGGGGTCTCTATTGATGGTACGCTTTAACCGGTTTTATGGATATGTAGCTAATCCATTACCCGCTTAACCCGTTCATCGTGACCAAAGCATTTGAGTTCGCTATGTAATGCAATGTGAAGTATTGTGGATATCGCGCGGCGGTACGGAACGTGGCCGTTCGTAATTTACTCACGGTAAGAGGCACGACGTCGTCTTTATTTATCGCGGTATGCGGTTTGATCCCCGTGGGTTTATATTGTTCTTGTAACATCAAACTGTGGGAAAGGTACGACTGTGTCGCCGATTGTCAACTATGCTTTTGAAAGTGAATATTTATATAGATAGCAAGTAGACAAGACGAGCGCGATCTTCACGTCGTCACCTTAAGACATGAGATTTTAAATCTCGTTACCGTTATTGTTGGGGTAACTAGAAAACATCTCAATGTGACAATTGCAATATGTTAAGTAATAAAACCGCATCATCATGAGGTGGAAATGAAATTTGGTGTTCTGGTTCAGAAAACTATTCCGGCCTTCAGTTATTAATTTTAACTGATGGTATTTAATTACGATCACCTTTAAATAGTCATATCATTTTTCAGCTGTCTACCACGTCCAATCAAACTTTTCATTTTAGGAGATAGCGTTTTTAATGTGTGAATTTCATTTTTTTTTATAATTATATACAAATCTAATAAATTAAAAGATCCAGTATATTTAATAATGAACATCGTGTACAAGTTTAGTTTGAGCGGCGGTAAAAGTATCTTTGTGTATAATGCCAAATATATTCAACGTTTGGCAACGTATATTTTCCAATTTCACAGCGGCACGCTAAATTATGGTTGGGCTTTAATATAACGGTAGCTTTCTAATATCTGCCTTTTTTGTACAGTTCTCACATAAACTAACGTAATTAACGATGACCGATGTAATGAGTAATGGACGCCGTAAAATTAACAAGCGAGCGACGCGAATGTGGTAAAAAATTGTTAGTACAAAGTCCCGGTCCGGTGCGCCGTGTCCCACGCGGTCGTTGTTTGCAGGTCGTGCTGGTGAGCCGCCGTTGTGTAAGCCACTTAAAGTTTAAACCTCGTACACTTCCTGGTTTGTTTGTTATTTATGTATTTTAACCACTAGAAGAACACGATACAAGTATAATAAAACTTAACGAGTCTGCAATATGTGTCAATTTTCTTGATCATTCCAACTATTACATTAGATTTGATAGACCGCAAATTAGATCTGTTGATGATCTCGAGGAGACACTGATGTATGTAGTGCAGGAATAATCATCAATATGAAGATCCTTAGAACAAGCCTATGTTCAGCTGTAGACAATTTATCAGTTGATGATGATAAAAAATTGACATTAAAAACATGCTAATTTTAATAGAGTTGATGGTTTGGATATTACGATCGGATTGGGGTGTTATTGGTAACAGTAACAAATATTAATCCGTCGAAGCCCGCGGGCATCGGGCGATGTCGCGCAAAAATGTGGCCCCCAGAACCATGGGCATCGAGCGATGCCGTGAGTTCCGAACTTTGTTTGAGTGTGTTTTAAGTACGTTTATAGTCAAATTTATATTGAAAATTGGGTGTCTATAGATTCTTTATGAAATTGGTTACAAAATGAGCTCAAAATAATACTGGCCACAATAGAAAAAATTATAATTTTACAGTCAGAAAGTTGTGTCTGCCTCGGCGTTAACGTGAGTATTTTTTTGTGAACCGGTTCCAAAATATTTCAAGCGAAAATCAGAGAAAATTTTAAGGAAAAGGCTAATTCAGTGTTTTATTAGTAAAATGGTTGTATAATTTTAGATAAAATACAATGTTTCGTGCTATTATCCCACGAAAAGTTTTTATAAACTTAAATGTCGTTCGTGCGCAAAAACGTTCTCGGCTCGTTTTTCACTAATTATAACATTATATTCATGAAGGAAATACATCATCTTATTGTAAATTTATTGTTGATTCTATTTTTACGTGTCGTTTTTTGAAACAAACACGTACAATTATAGATTTTACGTGTTGAAGCTGTGTTTATAATTCAGACCCACCAAATAACACTCACACAATGACAAATCTACGTCTGTGTGTATTACAAATGACCACTGGGCAGGACCCGCAAACAGGATGCTAACAAAAGGACCGCTAGGCTCGAGCGGCAGACGCACAAACAGGATGTTCACCTTTGTGTTTAGATTTGAGACAGGATTAAGATTTTTTATATTTAAAATTTTTATTTCTAATTTTTTTTATCTTTATTAGCGGCGCAGCGGCCCAGTTAAAGAAGTGTCGAAACAATAACTACAAAACAACATCTGCGATGGAGTATCATTGTATGAACGGGCCGTCTACTAATCCGCGCGATTTACAAATATTTATTGTAGTAATAAAAGCCTATACTATATAAAGTCCGCTGGGCTGTTATTGTCCAACGGTCCACATGCGCGGGTAACGCCAGCGAAAAGTTCTGTTTGTCAAGTCTGTACATCTGTGTGTAAATACGATTTGTTTACATGGTTGTTTGTGATTTAAATATAATTTCTTTTACTTTATATCAAGTCTATTAGCTTTTAGCGTCGTCAAGATTTGACCCTCTCGCATTTCGCACATAATGTGCTAATAACATAACAAAGCTCGACTTTTAGGTGTACAAACGCCCACGATTCCACAAACCACATGGATTGTCAACTCATACGGTTTGTCAACTGTTACGCTTGGTGTTCTGTAGCATCACGCATATGTAAATACCACGGTTTTTTTTTCGAGGGGATACTGGCGGCAAAGCGAGATCGACTAAGTCATGCGATTGCTATGCCGCCCGCGCCTGGTCGCTGGGACTCCACCTTCGCGGATAGGCTGTGGGCCAGCCATTTTCCCTGCTCCAGAGCAGCGTGCTGAAAACGCCCAGCATGCTGCTCGCACTCCGTGCTGTGATGTTACCGAGTGTCAGACTCCCCATCCAATACCCGCGGCTCCGCTCATAGGGGCGGCATCAGGCGAGCATAAGCTGAGCCTGCGTATGCTGAGCTGTGTCATCATCGCAATCGCAATGATGACACTCCGCGGTCGGCTCGCTTCCTGCGGTGTGACAGAGATACCTCCCGAAACTACCGTGCCCCGAGGGGATCTGCACCAGCCGGAAGGTAGGCGACTTGTGGCGCCGGTACACCCTCTCTTTTAGGAGCGGACGAATAGCCTCTTCTTCGCTGCTCAGCTCTCGGCCCAGCGAGCCGGCGTTTCCACTGCCGCATGATATCCTCATGGGCTGAGCGACGCCTTCCCTCTACCTTTTCTAGAGGTGGAGCTACACCTTATCGCCATGACCCGCTGCACTTTGTACAACAGGGCCAGACTCTCCGCGGATAGGACATCGGCCCACAGGTGCTCCATGCAGCGCCATCGAGCGCAGCACGCCAGTGTAAAGTTTTGTAAATACCATGCTAACCTTTTTTTTTTAATCATTCCCTTGTAAAGGTGGGCAAGGCTTAGTCATTTCTTTCTTTTACTTTCTTTCTTATTTTATATTCTTTTCTTTTCCCTAACATTTATACATTTTATCTTTAATTCTTCACCAGTTTTTATCATTTCTATTTCTTCTTTTAGGCATCACCTCTCAGACTACCGCTGCATATTCTACTTATTCTACTTACATTTTTACCTTTTCCTTTACTTTTCATTTTACACTTTTTACATTTGTATTTACATTTTCCACAACACAAAAAACCCTCTTCTCATTCTTATACATTAGATAACATCTTTACAATTTTAATCATTTCTTTGTATTTACAGTTCTTTATACCTTATCTATATATACATGTCTTTTCTAAAACATTATTTTCTACATTTTACTCTTAACTATCTGTCTGTCTGTACAATTTCTCTTTTTTGTATCTTTGACTACTATGTTTGTGTTTTATTTCTTTCTATTCCCTTTCCTACAATTTCCCTGCAATATTCTAAAAATATGCGGCGACATCCGTCATCACTCATCAGAGAGGCGATGCCACCAGCTGTACATGCTAACCGTTAGAGAGGCAACTGCTGCCTTCGATATGCTTTGTCAAATAGGTAGAAGAACTTTTTATATATAAACTTTTTTCTTTCGATTTAATTTTACAGTACAGCTAGCTGCGGCTTTTTTATGTAAATGCTCAGAATGCAAAAAAAAATTCACTTTTAAATTGTCATGTATTTTCAACCTCTTATTTGTGCTACATATATGTATATACTTTGTGTCACGATAAACGTGCATGCACTTTTTACATTTTCCTTTTTGTTATTGAACAAATATTATATGTTATAGATTTTGACCCACTTTTAGTTTCACTACCTTTTATAACAAAATCAAAACTCAGCACTGGCACAAGATAACTAGTGCCATAAGTGGAGTAAAAAAAAGTGAAGTTAAGTATATTCCGGACAGTACAAACCTAAACTTTAAGCACGCTGTATAGCGGACCTCTGGTGACGTCACGCGCTTGGCCCCGCCTCTACCCCAGCTCGGACCCCGCAGTCGTTTCGATGTCGTGCAAACCGCAAAGATAAGTTTGTGCGTAGTATCAATTTCAAGTGCGTAAATGAGTGGTTTATATTTACTATTTCAATTGTTATGATACAGTGTCGTGTAGAGAATTTATTACTCAAGCGATTATGAGTAATTCTAGGCGCGTTGTTGTGATGTGTATCCCTACAGAAGCCTAAAACCGAACGTCTTCAATTGTAGTGAAGCGATATCCCGCGTCGGATATTTTGTCTCACCAAAGGTTCATATTCATATATTATAGGCTAAATTGTACAAATGTGTATTTGTGAATATATTATCTTTTTAGTTGTATATAACAATCATACAAAGGTGCTATAGTTTCAACACATTTCGACTTTCAATTCTCGTGATGATAGCCGCCGCGTACTTAACCGACCGCGCACTTAAGCGGTCGGCCGTCTGTAGGGTCCGGGTGTGGGGGCCACAACGTACTTTTGACGCCCGGGCTTTGACAGGTTAAGCTAGTTGGATTTCATTAAGGTCGGCCTTTATCCAACAATGGAACTATACTGATGATGATGCCAATTTCAAAATTTGCATAACTCGTTCATTATTATTTTGTAAAGCACTAAATTTTGTCTTCTTTAACTTATTGAGATGGTTATTACGTAGAAATGCATGGAATAACTAAAATAAACGCTCGGCCGGTGCGGACGCGTCGTTTCCCGCCAGAGCAAAAAGACGCGCGAACCGCAATGACAGCTATCGCGTCAACTAGTGATGCGACACGTCGACGTAAACGATTTTTAATGGCAACACTTGTATTATTCCTCAAACAGACTATAGCGGTACAAATAAATTAATGAGAGCCGCATTCATCTAATCAATGAATATTTGTTATTGTAAATAACCTTTTTTTGTACGATGTTAATACAAAATTGATATTCGTATGTGGTTACTAAAATATTCTTTATTAAAAAATAAAATGTGAAAGAAAATAAAATAGTTTAAGGATCGTTTAAAACTAAGCTGAGGGAATTAGTATGTTTTTTTTTATTTATAAAGCAACAATAACGTTCACTTGAGTGTAGCTTTTATTCATATAATGTTAAGTCTACCACCCCCTTTAAACTGCAATGCAGTGACATTTACACATTAATTTGACAAATTGTAAATATTTATAATAAACCAATGTCCTTGTAGAAAAACAAATTAACTAAAGAATAATTACTACTGTTTGATGGCAGAGATGGACTTTGCGGTGGGTGTTAGTTACCTAGGCGGTCTCCGGTAACAGAGACCTACCACCAGTAAAATACAAAGAAAATAACCGAATGAAATCATACTAACGATATCGTAATAAAAAATTAATAATATAGATAATTTTATATAAAATCAATGATGCGGTTTGGTCGGTGTCACATCTGCTTATCGCGTTATTACGAACTCGCCCGTCACAGTTTCCGGTTCGGCCATGTTGGATTTACGGTCGCGCCATTCGATTTATTGCGGGTTTGCGGATGGAAGCTTTGCAGATGCATCAGCCACTGTCATGTTTACACTGACCTTTTACGTTTTACAAAATGTATAAAATGTTTGCATGTTCTTTATGTATTTGTTATAAAGTATTTGGTTGTTTTTAAAATATATAACGGCGCCATCGCGTTATTTAATCATTTATTTGTTTACATTAGTTAAAATTTCATTAATTAAAATTTTAAATTCAATTTAAAAATTATTACTTAAATTCACAACTTTACAAGCCGTGATAGCCTAGTGGTTTGAACGCCGGCCTTCCAATGCGAAGGTACCGCGTTCGAATCCAGCCTGCACCAATGAATTTTTCAATTTATGTGCAGTTAGCATAAAACAACAACTAATATCGCGCGCTTTGACGGTGAAGGAAAACATCGTGAGGAAACCTGCATATCTATGCCATGACCATCCGTGGTCAGACTAGTATATGAAATGGAGAAGGCAATGGCAAACCACTCCATTATAACTGCCAAGAGAGTCGTCGTGTGTTTCAATAAAAACATGATGACCACGACCCTCAGTCATGAGGAAATACTACTTAGAAGAACTTAAATTCAAGCATTTATTTGTAATTCTAGTGCGGGTATTAATATGAACACCCCGGCGGTACGGATACAGTCGCACTCCATCCGCCGGAACGTACAGAACTCTCAAGAAATCGTAACTCTATTGTGTGAAAAATAAAAAAAAATTACAGAGTGGTCTTATCGCTTAGGGATTTAAGAAATAGATTAAGACCTATTCTCAGACATACCAAATATATGTAAAATAATATCATACAAATAGGTCAAGCCGTTTCAGAGGAATTCGGTAATAAACAATGTGACACGTGCATTTTATATACATAGATTGAATTAAACAAGTCCTATCTTTTCAATCTATTGATATCCACTGCTAAACATGTCTCCAGGAATAGGTCACAGTTGGCGATCATAAAAGCGGTTGTCCTTCTCCAAGCATTATTTGTTAATTTAAAATCTTTATTGTATTACCTACAATATGTTACAAAATTATTTGTCCTATACGTCATGCCGAAGGCGTATGGCGGTGAGAATATTAAAATCTACACGCCTTTTACACAAGGATAATATAAGTAAAGAGAACTAATAGTTTTTACTTATTTTTTTATTGTACGATTATCATTTTAAACATTGCTCATGCACAACGGTCGTTGTTCCCACAACATTATCAAGAATTAATTGACTACAATGCATAAAATACACGAGTGTATTAGCATTGAAATATGGAAGCTGGAACGAGTTGGAAGGAAGATCAGGTTCTTGCCACTCGATGAGCTGTTTAGCGACTCATCGAGTGATCGTTACGTTTGTTTTATGACCACCACCCCACACGGGTAAGGGGACTTATGCACTAATGTAAATAATTATTAAGTTAAAGCTTTATCAAATGTGTGATGAGCATACACATTTTAAGTAGCCAGTAAAACTCCCTTTAATTACTTATCAGAATTTGATAAGTTTCGTTTCCTATAATATCTTTTGGAAAACATCGTTCTGTTTTGAAGTTACTGTATTGCTTAGAAGCTAATTTTATGTACAATATTGAATTATCTCTTTAATAAAGAAACTAATAACGTCAGAAGTGCATGTTAGCTTTTCGTAGTCTAGGTATCTAACTAAAGACTGTCTAGGTAGGCCAAATAGTAAGTAAGTATTACTGTGTTCCGGTTTTTATTAGCGCTGTAGCTAATGGAATTGCTGGGGTAGCGTATCTTATGATCTTATGTTCCAAAGCGATAAGCACAATGTGGTGCTGTTTATCTATTACTAATGCCACTTTTTGTGCAGTCATTCACCATCTGGTAAACGTCCTATTCGTGAAGTCGCTCTTTAGAATAAAAAAAATTGCATTCTGCTTACCTTACTTTAACCGTAACAGCAAATGTTAGTATATAACTGCTTTTCAATCATCGCTTTAATATAAGAATATTAACACTAATTACTTTAGGACCACAGTGACTGTGTTCAAAGAGAGCACAATTTTTTTTAAAGCTCTCGATACTGGCGCGCGTGTTGCTGTGACCCTAAACAAATAACGCAGTCGCTGTATCTCGAAAGTTGAAGTGAGTTTCGAGGACGTAGCATACAAGAGATTCACTTGAACGAGTCTATTTTTAACTTAACAACCCTTTTCCGAAGAATTCTTACATGTATATCATATATATCTTTTAACGCTTTCAGAAATGAGTGTTTTTTAATATAACAAAATGATTACACCAGCAGGTCAGGTGATAGTGGTACATCTACCCATAATTCTAAAATATTATTCACTATCATCGTTTTAAGACAAATTCAAAGTTTCATAAACTCTGTGATTTAATTAGCTTTTCATTACAACTGGAATGCAGTAATATTTGCATACTACTTAAAGCAAGAGATAGGGTTAAAAATAAATAGAAATAGTTGTTTATACGACTAAATAGAAAATAAATTAGTAAGAAATAAGTTTTTCAAATATTAATTAAAGATATACTGTAGTAAGTAAACAATAGAAATAAGTAACAATACAAATAAATATGATTTTTCATATAAACAGTTTATAAGTAATGAATAATGATGGATAATAAGATAGAAAATGATGTCTATAGTAATTTAAAAAGCCTTGAAAAATAACATCATACAAAATCGGGAATGAAAATTGCATTCTATTGATTAACAGCAGAAAGAAGGTAGTACGTTACTTGAGAGCAGAGTTGCGGGTGTTTAGTAACTTAACTATAAGTTTCTTCACCTAATGCTCAAGTTCAATGGCTAGATTCTGGATTCGAACCCATACGTTGAGTCGTTTAGCGCTAATTTTCATCATACCCATAATTGGGCTAATTAAATTATTCATTTTATTTTTTTTTTTTTTTTTAATTTATTGTTAGACATTAATTACAAACACAAGAAAATTAGTTTGATACTACCTGGAAACCATACGGTTTATCTAGGTGGTACAGTCGTCGTGATTATATTTTAATTAAACACACATCCAGGCTGGTTTTCTATCAGATATCTCTTTAATCTCGCTCGGCATGATCCCGAAGATACAACAATGTCCTGGATTTCAAGAGGAAGATTATTTATAATATTAGGTACTATATATTCCGATATTCTAGAACCATAAACATTGTTGCATTTCGGGATGACAAATTTTTTATTAGCTTCGAGATTTCTGAGATTGGATGGACGTCTGTATTGTTCAAGTGAACCTGAACAATTATCATCATTTAACAATAATAATTTAATTTTGTCATGTACATTTAACAACTTGCAATAGTTAAATAGACCTTTATCATCATATTTGTACTTGTTGTTAATTTTATAAGGCACAATAGTTTTAATTATTCTTAGTTGTAATTTATATATCTCGTCTATATATGATTTGTATGTTCTGCCATAGCTATCTAATCCATAGTTAATTACTGTATCTGCCAAAGACATATATATCAACCTTAAAATTTTAAAAGGCAGTTTGTACTTAAGTATTGCAAGCTTACATAATATTGATCTTAATTTTAGGCATACATGATCTTTATGCAGTCTCCAACAAAACCGTGCATCAACTATAAGGCCGACATACATGTAACTATTGGTGTTCATTACAAGTGGACAAGAACATTTTGAGCTCTGAGCATGCAAGCAGGCATGGCTATGGCATACTATAGACGGCCTGGTGTTACTTCTGTTGTGTGAGGAGTGGATATGGATAAGTTTTGTTTTTTCTATGTAATCACGAGGCCAACATCATGTGCCCATTTACATAGCATGTCAAAATCAAATTGCAGGTCCAACTGCCTTTGACTTAGTAAAAAGAGAATTTTTATAGCTTTCTAGATTTTAGAAAAAAAATATTTTGTTTAATTTTTCTCGTAAAAAATAACCCGTCCCTGTATACTGTACAAGGACAGGTTTTTTCTTATTCTTATCTGTTTTTCCCAAGTACAACGGATGACAGACGGGTTTCTCTCCTTAATTGGAATTAATTTAAACGTCCAATGACACTGTAATTTTTCAATGTTACGTAGCGTCTTTATCCAGTTACTAAAGCTAATTAGTACTGTACTTCTAAAATAATTAACTGTGTAATGCGAGACGTTGAAAAAATATACTTGTTTTATTACCTACATTTTTATAAGCTGTTTTCGTATTAGTACTTTTTTTATTTTGTATTATCTGTCGAGTTATTTCGAAGTGTCTCTTATTGACGTTAAATAACACTTGACAATTAATCTCACATGTTAAGTAAAACTCTACTACCATTCAAACTCCGTTGTATAATATGTGGTCCCGGTCTCGGTTTTCACGTAATAAGCTACCTGCACCAAGAAGGTAGTTAAGGACGTTGGTTGAACGATGAAAATCTCTGTTGCATTTTAAAGAGTTAGAGAGTTATTTTAGTATAACACCAACTAATATCACGTGCTTTGACGGTGAAGGAAAACATCGAGAGGAAACCTGTATATCTATGTCATGACCATCCGTGCCCAGACTTGTATGTGAAATGGAGAAGGCAATGGCAACACCATTACAACTGCCAAGTAAGTCGTCATGTGTTTCATCACACATGATGACCACGACCCTCAGTCATGAGGAAATACAGCTAAAAGAAAAAGAAAATTTATTTTAAAGTTCCGTAGACGATCACGGATTCATTTCTTTAGATGTACGATCGCCCTGCAAATAGCTCTATCGCGTTTAATTATTTATTTTCAAGGAATACATTCATTAATGTAATAGTTTTGTACTTATGAAATTACCATGTTGTACGAAATAAATTAAAGTATTCTATTTCTGTTAAAGTAATCATCCATGCAATCGATGCATCTTTGATAACTCAGTGCAAGTCAAAAAATTTGTGTAATGATCGCCGACGGCAACGGCAATATCATAAAGACGTTATTGTTATGAATGAACATAGCAAACCTGCATTGCTCTTTATAAAAGTTTAACATACATTTCTTTTTTAAATAAAAGCGTAACTCAAATTATCTTTTCTCGAGAAGACATAGCGAGCAACTCCACTTGGTATACGGACGATGTTGGTCGGATCGCGTGATGTTAACTAAACGCATTCGTAAGTCGCGCTCTTTGTTCCCCGCCGAATTGTTAACGCTAATTAGACCAACTTCGCCGACAAATGCGTATAGGTTAGGGCGACTATAAAATGTTAAAGTCTGGATAATTATATTCGTGTGTAAACATGAAGCATTCTGCTTCATCACACATGTCCACCGGTAGACATAAACCTACTTGTATGTTATAAATACTCAAACCCAATAATTTTGTTTAGCATTGTTATTAATTTAAAACTTAATTCGTCTAAATTAACTACAGTCATAAAGCCATCAAAACGTATCTAATTTTTGATGGATTTATGACTTACATTATTCACAAATACTTTTGGTAAGTCTCTGTTGTCGGATCGTCTAGGTAGGTAACCGCGACGTCGATTCCTGCTACTAACAAATATTATGCAATGATTACTGCGTTCCGGTTTGAAAGGGGATGTAACTAGTGAAATTACTGGGGTAACGAGATTTAACAATCACAATGCGACGAGCTAGATTTAATGCGGTTTCTATCAACTTAACTAACGCCACATTCTTTTGAGCGTATCATCATATTATCATATGACCATCGTCTCTCAGCTCCGTTGAATAAAAGAGTTTAATTTCCATTATGTAACTTTAATATTTCGATTTAATATTGTAAGTATATGCGAATGTGCTGTCCCAACAGGTTTTACCTTTTGGTAACCCTATTCGTGAGTGGATTCTCCGAAACAATATTCGGTGGCTTGCGGCCCCCGCGTTTCTGAGTAATTCGTGTTAAATTTTTATAAAGCAATTTTCATCCACTCACACTCAAACTTCCCCCAATTTCTTTTGTTGCAGGTAAGCATTCTTGAAAACACGCTCGTGGTTGCTATAGGCGGCAGAAATCTTGTAAGTCTTTTGACTCACAGTTTATTTCTAATTATACTTAATTCCTTTGAATTATTTTATCGGTTACTTAAAATGAAATGCGAAGTTATATTATGAGATAAAAGTTTATTGTTGCCTTTTTATATCCAGTTATCATTTTAGGAATGCTGAATAAGAAAAAGGTTTATGTATTAAGTTATATAAGACATGTTTACTATAAAGCTTATTTAGTTCGTTATCCCATTTTTTGAATACGCTAAATCAAAGTATCGTGGATGATATAATCGTATTATATTATCCAGACCACGACTGTGGAGTTGAGAGCTATTTTCTGTCGTATAAAATTCACATGAAAACTTAGTCTTTGTATAAATGTAAACTCTTTGTTCCATGTTATACAAAAAAAGTAATGATCTTAAGCTATTACACGGTTCACACGTACAATACGAGTACAAAAGACGCATACGGCTGCGAGACCATTGTTTGGCTTGAGAATTGTTAATGAGTTGCCCCATTCACAGTTTTTTTCTCATCTATTTAGCTACAGCTACAGCTACATACATTTTTGAGTTACAAATCGGTTACTTTAATTTGTTTCGGCTTCTTTGTACCATTTTATCAATATCTGAACAATCATATAACAATAATAAGATTAAAGATTTTTTTATTACTAGAAAAGCTGTTTTACAAGCTATAGATACGGTCGCAATGCCTATTTCGGTGTATACATCTTTGTTTCGGATGATGAGTAATGACGGAGTGACTTGTCTGAAAATTCCGGATCACAGTCACACTTATGGACGGTAGTTCAACAATGTAAAAGGTGCTAGCTAGCCGGGTGAGTTCAAAAAATCTAATCGCTTACAACCTCCACAATACGTGGCTCCAAATTCTCACCAGGATCCTCCTTGTTACTAGGCAAGCGATTAACCAATACGTCAAGGAGGCAGTTAGTCCCTTGTATACCTTCAAGATTTATCTCATAACATCATTATCATTAACTAATAGAAATTCGTAGCAGGATCTGTGGCCTCACCCATCCATCCACCAGTTTCTGTGACCTTCACCAGATCGTCGGCCCACCTTGCTCTCAACATATTAAACCAAAATGTGTTTTATTTTAAGAAACTGATGCATTGACCTTATTTATTTTCGCGAAGGTTAAGTTATAAAAATTATCAGTATGAAGTGGGTCGAAATCTTGCGACAGCATATTTTAATTTGGGCAGGGTAGGGCTAATTAGTATCCATTACGCTAATGGACTTTAAGAGACCTTTCAATGGTTTATTTATAGAGCTTTTAATGCGGCCGCTTATGAATATTGTATCTTCAAAGGATCCCAATTCACACGTTTTTGCGAATGTTGTACAGTAAACAAAATTTACATCGGTGTAATATATTTGTTTTGCCTTTAACGTTTTTGCAACGAACGCGTCATGTTTGTTAAACATTAATAAACATTTGAAGTACGTTGAACTAAGGGTGCTGCCTCTGAAATTTTGCGAAGGTTTCATTTTAACATAAGCACACAACTTATGCGGAAAAATGACTTAAACAGGAATTTTACCACACAAACTAAAAAGCCTTGTTCACTCAGTTTATTGCGAATTAAGCGATTGAAAGTTTGCTGAATATACGATAGTCTTTATCGCTCTCTATGTGGAACTATAGCCTTATGTGGGAAGGTTCAGAGTATGCTGAAAACTGAGAAACTAATACATGGACAAACCACTAGAAAACTCAGAACTGCTATCGTGGCGGTTTGATAGATAGAAATACCATTTCGCCCTAACTTCTGTCAGAAGAGAAGGTTCTTTTCGAAGGTACTCCTCACAGTACCCAAGCAGAAACCGGAAACAAAACATCTTTTTGAAAGTTCTTATGTTTTTCGTTTATGATCTCACTGACCCGATAATCCAATCATTTATAAAAGAAATGAGCTAATCATTTTTTAACAACATAAGCTTGTGTAAATTTACACCAATTGACTAACATTATTTTAATTTTACGTGGTATTCAGTGACAAAGTCACCAGAGATGTCGGGGTGGTCATCAAGAATACTCACGCTGCTATATACAAGTATGACTAACTTAATGCTACTGTGGCGGTGGATTGACTTTACGTGGGCGGTCCCTACTAATTTCAAACTCCATTTCATATGTTCCTGTAATCGAAGTGATGATGATGAGAGGAACCTCAATTTTGCGAAGTAGGTTAACACAGTGATAACGAGCAGTTATATTTAATAGACATTTCTCTTTCAACATACATTTATTTTGCTAGTTTCTACATATACAATTCAGAAGTCACTGAGTTCACATTTTTACACTGACCAAACAGGAATGGGTCTAAACCTCAATTTTCCGCTTTATATACCAAAACGACAGCTGCGCCATGTTATCAATTTTATAAAAGTTTATAATTAATAATATTAAATTTTGTCGAAGAATATAAACAATTATTAAATGAACACTAATGTGAAATATATTAGTACAATAGTATGTAGGAGTTCATTCTGGATTCATTCCATTTTCTTACAAGTCAGTACAATTACTGTTTTTATAACCAAATGTTTTTAAACACAATTATTTTCACTCAATATCTAACATATAACTATATCACTGATTAATTTTGACACAGTTTCTAGCAAATTTCGGCGGGATTTACGTCACACAGCTCAAAGCTTTGGCGTCGCTTCCCTTTGAGCGCGGCCGGCTTTCATGAAAAAAGCTCTTTGCATGTTGGCGTGATATCGTTGCTGACACGCTAATCTTCTGTGGCGTGTACAAGATATTGTGTAGGTGTGGTGTGTATGTGCGTGTTAAAATGAACTAATGAATAATGCATGGTGGAACACTAAGTCTTAATTTAGTGTAACAAAACTAATAATACGTACTTTTGATTGTTAACCTACATTCTTTATTTTATATTCTTTTCGATTGTAAAATTTGTACGATATTAAATAGGGCAGGGATATTCTTTGAAGAAGAAATATTAAACAAAATTTCGCATTACTCAATCTTGGCGGCCCATGTACAAATTTTCCCGTGCGACGTTTTTGATGGATTATATTAGATTAAAACAGAATGAGAATTGCTTTAAGCTTTTTGATTTTTTTTCATAATAAACACAAGAAAGTATGTTAAATACACCCACTTTTTTATAATACTCGAAGTCAAATAGGAGTACATATCTGCTGAACACTGTAAAGTTTGACCGTGCTAATATTCTAACATGTCTCTTTCACGGGTTTGTGTATATAGATTGTTAAAAACTATTTGTAAACGGTTTTCTTGCGTTGTGTAAGAAAGTTTAATAAACTATTAAGTTATGTTTAATAATTCTCATTTAATTTTTTCACCATTAACATCCTGGTTTAATTAACTCCACAACTACAGATTGATGTAGTTAGGTAACCTCAGTTCGATGTAGTACGGCCCGGGAATGTTTAATTAGTGTTCATGTTTCAGTGAAGGAGTTGTATATCGATTAACACATTACCGTTTTCTAAAATCATGAAATTCTTAAAGTTTTTTCCTCTTTTTTAACGATATTGAGTTCCACAATAATACTAACAACAGTTGTTGTTGCTTCTAACATTGCTTACTTGTCAACCTCCTTTGTTATTTATGATTAAAGTTGTTTGTTTTTTTTTTAATCAAAACGGTGTTATTTTTAAAGTAAAATAAATATGAAACGTAATAACTTCAAGAACATTCGACGTGGTCCCCGCCCCAGGGGTATCCGAGTAAATGAACCAACAAAACCAATTTGTAATGGTACCACACAAACAAAGAAATTAAATTATTTCTGTTTGTGTTTCTCTACTTTAGGTTTCTATTTTCAGTAAAGCTTAATTTAATTCAACATGGAACTATAATAATTAAAATATATACTCTATTAATGAAATCTTAAAACTTTAGAAACGGAAGAAATATATTTAACCAAAAAGAATAAAAGAGGTTGATATTTCGTATAAACTCTCATCTCATTCATGTTTTATTTTTTGCGACAAAAACTAGATGAAAAAACTCGCTTTGGTCAGCGTAGTTGATTATGACCTGGACTGGGAGTCAAGGCCATTATCAATCAATTCCTAAGAGAGATATTTGTGAGAGAAGGTCACCTTAATAAAAGTGGTAACATTACGATCGCCCTTGGCTCCGGGGTGTAGAGACATCTGTGATCATATCTAACATGAAGAAATACTTTTAAGTGCTTCCGTGTACCATTGCTCGTGTTGATTTTATAAGTCTTTCTCTTGAAGTTCTTTAAAGGCTTCCTAAGAATATACGCTAATCTAATTCAATTTTCTTCAATAGGTGCGGATAAAATTTTAATATTTTATATGGGTTTGAAAATTTTTCATCGTCTATGTAGAATTATTTATAAAAAGGTAAAATAGAAACATGTGAATAAAATTATCGGTTTTTGTAATCGCTGTTAAGTTTACATCTATTTGATAAAGATTTTTTGGGGTTTTTTTTGTGCTTCTTTAGGCATGTCATTGTTCTTCCTTCACTCTTCAGTGTTTCTCAATGTTTAGAGTTGATCTTATTTATCACCGTTTAGATACTCAACCGCATTTATCATCAGTTAAAAACTTCCCCCGCGTACGTTCGTAAATGTAAACATAACCCGGAATAATTTATGCTGTTAAATAAGGGTTAGACTTTCTGCTATCTAACAACCCGGTTGCCGTAACTGTTATAATTTATAATGCGAATAACTCGTTAAGATCGGAATACATTTGGAGTGACTGCTCAAGAGCGGAATGATAACGTCCTTGATAGGAGACAAGTTCGGAATGAGGATGCTTTTGTGCGCGTGCCTCGAATGTGTGCGACGTATGAATTTGTAATGTATCGGCGATGATAGAGTAGATTAGCGGATGTAAAAAAATATTTTTAATGTTGGAATAGAACTAACGGTAGGTCTCTATACTCTTGGTCTATTAAGAATATGACTTAAGTAAGCCCTGTCTGTATAGGCGATTAAAAAGTCCTTCGGGTTGTGGAATCGGTGGAGGTCCTTATTGCTCACTGAACGAGCCCAGAGTGTCGAGGGTTGTGGAGAAGCTTACTGCTTATCCTGAGACGTGCTCAGTAGGCGTGTGCTTTCGTTCCGTAGGAAACCCACCGGATATCAGTCAGAATGTTCACCGAGAGGTTTTAGTAGGTACAAATCTCTTGTCTTCCCCTCCAAAGCAGGGATACCTTTTGAAGAATTACTTGTCTTAAAAGTGCCTACTTCTGCCGCTAAACAATAACAAACACTACTGTTTCGGTAGCCGTGACATTTACTATCCGGTGAATGTCCTGCTCGCCTTGTCCGCTACATGGATATGTCGGATCCTGGTCCTAATTTTTTTTTCTCATATAAATAAGTATAACTTTGTAACTATTAGAATAAAATATAACGTACTGTTTGTTGTTCATCGCTTGTACGAAAAAATTTCTTGTATTATATTTCAAGGATTTAATAAAACGGTTTCGAGTAATAACATTTGTTTTATAATCATTGCTTAATTAGACCATATATCTAAATACCAGATACAACTTTTATATAGTAAAGAGATATTTTGTTTTTCGACAAAGCGACAAGACCAGCGTGGCGTTCACCTGATGATAAGTGATACGCTTGCCCATAACGACGTGATACTAGTTAGGATGGTACATACAGCACCACATTATACCCATCGCGTTTAGATAGGAGATATTAACTCTCGTTACCCCTGTAATTCCACTAGCCGCAAAGCATTTCACACTGTAACAGTAATGTTCATACAGTACTGTTTAGTGACAGGAATGGGAGCTGCGGTGGTACCGATCTAGATGCTTTTTGGCAGCATAGACCTACCATCACTAGGCCGAAATTATGATGAAAACAATATTTAAGGTGGAGTTTCTCAATTTCCAAATGACAATTATTTGATGAAGATTATCTTTTAATATTTTATTAAAGTAATTCATTTCTTTGTTTTAAAACAATGAAGTTTTCTTAGATCTGTTAAAATTTATATATACCATAAACAATTTACGGTATTGATAGAAAAATGAAAGAGCTTAGTTATATTATAAGATATCTAATTGCGATTCTGTAATAAAAACTTTATAGTGGTAAATTACAATATCTCAAACAACAATCGATATAAGACATTTTCGTGTTTAATTTAAAACAAAAGTACATTTTGTAGGTGCTGTATAATTTATGGTATACAGCATCATAAATTACATGTTTGTGTAGACCTCCTACCTAAAACATAACTTCAATCTCTTGAACCACACACTAGTAGATGGGATGGAGATAAAAAAGCGTTTGCGTTTGAATCTCAATGAGCGTAAGAAAGAGACTGTAACATTGTAATACGCAGTTCGAACAGACAATAAAACACTCCAAAGACAGATTTACGAACCCCCGTAACGGTATTAGATTAATTAAATCCCGAATGGAGACGTAAACGGAATTATTGCGGGATTTAACTCCGCGCGTCCGGGGGATTAGAAAACATAAAATGCCGCTTTTTAAAGTACCGCTTTTACTTCGAAGACAACTAATGTGTTACGTAAACGAGTTTAATGTATGTTTTTGAAAAAATAATCAAGTAATAGGTTTATCACTGCTATGTGTCGACATAAATCTAGATGCGATAACAATTTATGTCACAGTAATCCTGATCGTGAGTAAACACTTTAAAACTATATATCATTAAATATTTAGATACTAACGCAAGCGAATGGCGTATCCACTTCGGGGGGCTTCTTTTTTTAATGGACTAAACGAGGGTACAATCCGGATGTTAACCTGATGTCAAGTGATACGACTGCCCACAAGAATGTACCGTTAGTTAAGATGGTATACACTGCACCACATTGCGCTCGTCACCTTGGGACATAACTTATTGTTATATTGTCACAATACCCCAGTAATTTCACTAGCTTACAGCGCCTTTCAAACCGGAACACAGTAATGTTTGAACATTACTATTTGGCTGTTGAATTAGGATCTGCTTAGACGGTCTCCGGCCAGAGGGACCTACCACTAATCCACAGGCGTACCACCGCAATAGAGACCTACTATCAGTTATTTAAGAAAATATGTGTTTCATGTCTGCATACTAATTGGCTTCAGAACTATATCGAGACAAATTACAAAATAATTACATGAAACGATAGTATGAAAAAAAATCAAGCGTTATAATTTCTTTGGGAGGTTGGTCCAAACTATTTCGTAGTTTAGATAATTATAAAATATATAAAAGTCCTACAGATTCTCTATCTCTTTATCGATTACTTATGATTCGTTTTATTTCAACCGAAATGGCTACGTAAAGTTCGTTACACTTCCGTACGATTGGAAACAACGACCGGTACCAGTCTGACCACCTGGTATAATATCCGATGGTGGAAAAATAAAACCGTTATACTGCTAATACTAAATGCAGTGAACACTGCTAAAGATGTCAACTTATTAAGTGGAATCGTAAGTACCGTAAGAAGTTGGACCTTGTAAAAGTAGCTCTTGATTTTAATTAATGTTTTTGTATCCTAGACAATGTTACGTTAAAAATAACGTTATTATATCAGTCTGATTTTCAACAATTTTAGAAAAATCTTTAGATGAAAATATATACAAAATGTTTGCTGGTGGTCGATTTTACTGCCAGCTAGAAAGGTGCAATACTGTATTCGAGTTTAATGAGCGAGGTAGCGAGTAAAATTACTATGGTAACGTAGCTTACTATCAAATGTCTCAAAGCGACGAGCTTGTGCAGTGTATATTATCTTAGCTAGCGTTATGATGGGCAGACGTATCAGTTACCATCGGATAAGCATCTTGCAAGTCAGATATAGAAATCGTAGAAAAAAAAGGTATTAGTTTTTTATATTGAAAAAAAAAAAGGCCGTTTTTTCTTGTCATATTATCATTAGCCTATAGACGCCCACCGCTGGACAGAAGCCTCCTCCAAAGATCTCCACTCCAAACTGCTGTGCGCTGTCCACACCCAACGCAGTTTGTCTTATAGTTTTATTTGTCTATCAAGAATTTAGTAAACGTGAGAGTATAAGATTGTGAAAAGAAAAAATGTATTCTGCTGTTATTTTGAATACGCTAAAGTTTTTTTTTATATAAAAGCTCTAAAGAACAGTAAGGAAATGATCTAGTTCATTAGATAGTTTCTAAGTTTTAGCTGTATATAATAAAATCTATTTGACGTTTGTTATCTGTAGTGCACTCCCGGCTAACTGCCTGAAGCTCCCCTCGGGTACAAATCCGTAGTTTAAGGTTTTCTACACGATCGTTTATTCAAAAGGTAAATGAATATAAAGTGAGACGTACTCGACTACTGTACACTACGGCGTAGCTTTTAACGTTGAGCATTTTCAAAAGACTAGGAAAGGGTCTCGACTCGGCCTACTTTATTTGTATGCGAGCGCTCTCTGTCCCCCATTGTGCGTTAGATGAGCGGGGACTCTATATTGGTCCGTGACTCCACTCTGCTTAGCTTGATCAAGTTGATTTCATTTTGTGAACGTGTATAAGTTATCTTTTTTTCCGTGAGAAACCGAAAGGCTTTCCACAATTCGGTAATTTTTAGCTCTTATGTTTGGGCTTGCTGTCCTGTTATCCTACGATTGTCTGATGAGTTTCACATAAGTTGCGGATATTCCTCCTAAGCTACTGGAGAAGACCATGGTCAGTGTTTTAAGCAGATCTCTCAAAAACCCAAATTTTTCTATTGAAACAAATGTATTTATCAGATTGAAAAAAAGGCGAAGAGACCCAGAAGGAAGAAAGCCGTGATTATGAATTTGCTTTTAATGATTCGTCTTTCGCGTTTTATTAATTCATCAAGTCAATATTGGCTACATAGACAAATTGAAAAAAATATATCTTTGTACCAAATTTTAACAATTTTTATTGAAAATCCAAATATTTACGAGAAGGCCTATAGATTTATCGTAATCAAAAACTTTGTTACTTTAAGGGAAGTTGCTGCAGTTCATACCCGTAGTTTTGCCAGTAACTTTAGAAAACTCGAGCAGTTTCGGACTAGTACTTTCATTAACTCTAAAGTTGACTTTTTAACTCTTCCATCAGCTCCAACTTTGTTCTAGAGTTGTTTTAGTTTTGGAAATATTTATATAATCCGACTTACTTTATGTAATATACATTATGATTCATGCGTACCGTCTATGTATATACCATCGGTTTATATATGTTTGCTATACAAACTAAAGTTAATGTACAAATACGAAAAAAAATGCTTACATTTTCTACACAGTAAGTTAAAATTATTACAATTTCAATTCAGGACCACAGGTCCATTTTAATTAGAGATATACATGCAATCGCTTAGGGTGACCATCTTTGTATATTACGGTAGCAGGTTCAAATCACTGGATACATACACTACTATTCAAACATATAAACACAATCAAAAGCTATTTCTTTATGTCATATAATTTTAAGGCATTCTTAAGTAACTGGTATATTATTAAAATATCTTCTCGTGGCCATAACATGTATTTTTTTTATTAAAGTGAAAGTGGTGGAATCTAGTCACGTAAAAGTACCTGCAGTCGACTTGTCACGCTAAAAGCATTGCAATGTCGCTCGTATTCATTAAAACACGTCGATAGTCATTAGCAAGTCGGTCCGCCTCTTATTGCGAGTGCCCGGGATCGATCCCCGCGTCTATATGTAGGTGAGTGTTTGATTGATATAATTAATGCACTATGTAAGTGTGATTACGAGCGAGAGGGTAGAACAAAATACCGATAGTTCTCCTACGCGATGTTTTTAAAAAATATATTATAATGTATTGTAATAATCTAGACCATGGTTTTATTATTATATTACAAACCCCGCGAGCTAAATGTTCGCTTGGCTTAGTTAATATACATACTTGTTAGGATGTTTACACTGCACCATGTAATTCCTACCAAAAAGTTAAAGTGATAAATTTGACATACATAGTATACCAATGATAATACGGTACAATATATACGGTCTTGGTAAGCACCACCGCAGCTCCTATTTCACGCCCCAAACAGTAGTGTGCAAACATTACCGTGTTCCGGTTTGAATGGCTGTAAGCTAGTAAAATTACTGGGGTAACGAGAAATAATACCTCATGTCTCAAAGCGACGAGCGCAATATGGTGTAGTGTATATTATCTTAATTAGCCACACGTTATTATGGGCATGTGTATCACTTACCATCAGGTGAACGTATCAGTCTTGTAGCATAACCGAACAAACAAAAAAAATTACAAACGCCTTGTTATTATTTGTTTTATTATCTATAAAAAACTTTTTTTATGGTCTGTGCTTAGGTGCAAATCAAATACACAAAATGAATTATACGGATACTAAAGTTACGGACGCGAATCTATGCTTACCGTTCACTTAGCAGCGATAAAATTTATGTACGGGTGCTTTTAACATTGTTGGCCAATAACCATATTATATTCTCGTATATAGCAAGATGCGGTTATGCATTCGTGTAACGGTTTAAAACTATTAATTGATCCGACTAGCTTGTACAGACGGGTAACGGCACACCGATACTATAATTGCGATTCGAATCCGTATAGTGATGAAGAATAAGGCACATATTTGTAGGTCACTGAACATGCCTTTGTGCTCACGAGTTTAAATTTCTATATGAATTGGGACCTTAACTTGCATGCATTAACATTGCTTTTCAATTATCAGTTTTGATTCCATTTTATAGCTTTTTAAATGACGGCTTTTTCAATGATAGCATTTCATTTGCCCGTAGCCATTTCTTTTTTATTTGTTTGTTAAGCTCTTGAACCGTTAGTAAGCGACTTTTCAATATTTGCAGTCGACAGTCGCGCTGCGTTTATTAAACATTCTACAGATGTTTTTTTTTTCGGTTTGTATTCATTAATATGCGTCATGGTAGAAAATTAAATATTGATGATGTTTTATATATTGTTAGGAGCATAGTATGAAGACGTCATCGTGGAAAAGGATGTCGGTGGTGGCACCAGGGCGTATATAAGCCCGCACGCGTTGCATTCGGCGCGATCCCCGTGTACTGTTAACTTGTATAAGCTTTGTCCGTTTGAAAAGTCAAACTGCGTATTTTTGTAATTTAGAACTGTAAATGATTTGTCACGATATTCCTTTAGATTGTTAATACGTTAGGACTCTTTTAATTTTGTAACAGTATTTTCATTTAAATTCGTATTAAAAATATTTGTATGTAAGTGACCGTTATTGTTTTTCTCATTTTTATTTAAATTTTACCTATGGTTTCTAAAAATATATTAAACTACAAATATACCGCTTGTGAAAATATATCAATATTTACTCAAGCAGTGTAAGAAGGTAATAAAGCAATTACCTTTGAAGCCCGAGCGGGAATTACTTAAACCCATCTAAGGTATTATATTACGCGAAGGGAACGTTAAATTTTCTTCTACAGTTTCCGAAATAATTAAATTAATATGTTTCTTTAGAAGTTGATATTGAATTAATTGTTAACTCTATTATCGACTAACACCTGTACTTTACGTGATCAACTACCGAAGATTGCGTACTTATGACATGAGGGTAGTTGCTGGTTACGTGGGTTCCTATAAATACTAACATCACATAACACCACAATATGTGGTGTAGGAATCGAATGAGAAATCTAAAATTAAGCAAGCGGATAGCCACTGTGCCATGAGGGTAGTTTAGGTAGGTAGTTTAATATACGAGTTAAAATTTCATGAGTTCTGACTTGAGCTATTAATTTTATAACAGTTTTTCAAATGTATTGTACAGACTGTATATAGAAAATTAATTCTTCAGAAACGAACCACTTTTAAATAGGTATTACTTATTGTTGTGATCCTCGTTCTTGTAGTAGATAGTGTAAGATTTCCAACCACAATGCCAAATAAACGTCACAACAAACTACGGCTAGTTTGCCAAAAGTCTAGGTCCAGTTGGCACCAGCGGTATTAAGATATTTGCATACCCACGACCCCGAACCAACCGGACTCTGTAACTGGATTATCTTCAATGAAATTTCATTATTGACAACTTTGGACGGGCGGGGATATAAGATTTTGAATGTCTGTCTAGTAGTTGGCTGCCAATCAAGTCAATTTGATGTCGCTCCCGAAGTAACGGTATTAAACTTATAATCGAATAGTGCTATTTCCGGAAGTTTGATTAACTATGTAAAGTTATAATCAAGTAAGCTGACGTAGATCATTGATGACAATTACTGAATGCTTGTTAACAAATATAGAGCTCTTAAAGAAAGGCCTTCTTAAAAAAATTATGATTATATATATTTTGTTTTTCGCAAACCACACATGAACACTGTAAATGAATAAACAGTAAAACGAACCAAAATTCCATAATTTTATTCTTAATTACAAAGTTCATATTAACATGAAGTTGCAGACATAGAACAGGAGTCATGTTTGTATTTCATTTTCATATTAAATCAACCTCGCTGATGTATGGTGCGGTGGAGTACCGCACGGGGTTGTTAATGAAAAGGCTCTGTATAAGGGTGCCGACACACTTGGTAGGATCCAATCTATATAATTAATTTGGTACTTAAATAGATTGATATTTAAGTAAAAGATAATGTGTAAAATTGGTCAAACATACTTGTCTATGGTGGTAGGTCAGTGGTGCTGAAGACTTACTGGTAAGGTACCACCTCAGATCTTATTTCAGTCGCTAGAGTCCAGTTTAGACAATATTGTGTTACGATTTAATGGGCGTGACTAGTGAATGTTACTGCGGTAACGAGCACAGTGTGAAGAAGTGTGGTGTATATCATCCTAATGCTACATTGTAGACAGGCGTAACACAGTCATGTAAACATCAATATAATATATCAGGCACCGACTATGATCCCCAGTACAATGTTATAAACTTAATTGTGATTTCAAATGATAGACGAAAGCTATGTAGTCAAACAAAAAAAAAGCGATACATATATAACAAAACATGTAATACCATATCGGTTATATTAACTACTGTGTGTATATAACAGTAATTTCTATTTCCTACATTGTACTGGTTAAAAATATAACGGTAATAAATAACTCTCTGTGTTCCCAATACTGTGTATAAAATATTGACTTATGCATTCACTAAACAAATAATACCTTTTTAGTAAATAAAACGAATATATACATGTTTGTAAAAAGAGTTTCATCGATTTGCTGTCGGAGCTTCATATTGATTGTGGAGTCGACCTTAGTTAGATACTTTAGGTACCGGTGCGGAAAGTATATATCATTACGGTGCTCGTGATTTGTGAACTTCGGGTCTGGGGTGGCTCAGTCGACCCAGTTTCATTAAATTGTTTACACACGCAGTGTCACACTTTAGTGATAAATCACCCCCACCGTCCACATCCGATGAACTCGATAGGTAAGAGGGGGATGAAGTTATTTTTAGTTGAAATAAGCTTAGTCCCTCTACCGTTATTCTATTGAAGATTAAAATCTTTATCTATTCCTTACTTAAAATATGAAATATTTATAATAATTTTAACAGAAAATCTCTAACCAAATTTTGATGATTTTCGGTGTCTTTTTGTTCTAAATAAAACTTAGAAAGTATGGGTAACCAATTATATCCCAAGTGAATGATATAAACATGGCTTGTTTCGGTTCGTTCGTAGTCGTTCGACATCTGCCGGAACTGCTATATCCTGTGTAAAGTCACAGTTGCGGTTGATTTTGTCGATTTGGATAAAATTTACGTTAATCTTTTGTTAAGACTGAGTAAATTTTTTCTATAATTTACCTTACTAACGTATACAATGGTCGATATTATCGCCGCCAAGTTAAGATATCGCTCTTGTTCACTTTTAATTGGAAAGAAATTGTAAAGAAGGAATAAGGATAAAGTTTAAAGGTTAAGATAAGTTTCTAGAATATGAAAGTAGCTACTGTAGTTATGTAGTATTCGGCGGGCATATCAACGAGTAAGAAAACCACGGAACAAGCCCGCCGGCGTTACAACCGCTAATTACCGTCCGACGGTTATTGTCTTCATTCCTACCCTCATTATCACTCATTAGGCATAATTTGCTGATAATGAACTCGCTGGATATTATAAGCTGTAACGGGGCTGTTATTTCGCCCCGAGCGATTACCCAACGTTGGAAGATAATTACACTGAAATAAGTTTTCGGGGGCAAACATCGCCTAAGCCAGAATGTCTTATTGGTGGTAGCTTTGTATAAAATATAGATAATTAATATTTACTTTGTTCTCATTTTATAAGGCTTAAAAGTAAATTAAGAAACATTGCTTTAAGTAATATCCACTGTTAATATAAATCGTCAGTATCAACTAAAAATTGTTTCGTGGAAGCTTTGATCTAAAGCTTCCACAAAACAAATTTAAGTAAATAACGAAATTATCTTTATCTTATTGAAAGATAGACGAAGGTTTTGCGGGTATACTTGTTACCAGACAATTAAAACAAAGCCTTAACCTGTAAGATAACAATGTTACTTACCTGCCTTCTTGATTACATTCAAGTTGACTCCGTTTAAGATTTTTTTTTTCAATAAGATGAGCATTCACCTGATGATAAATGAGATGTATATAGCCTTGAGACTTCTGATTAAATCTCGTTACCCCAGTAATTTCACTAGCTACAACGCCTTTCTAACTGAAATACAGTATTTGCACGTTACAGTTACGCGGCAGAAATTGTAGATGCGAACGGTGACCGTCAACATAGACCTTACAGTAGGTTGTAAGTACAAAATGTACAATTTTATTTCTTGTAATAGTTTCCGGAAGCTGTTAGTACATAATGGAGTAGCGGAATGAGCTTTCCCAAGCAGAAAGCTGAGCCATTGTCCGTGTCTAGGCGTGTGGGTAATTGGTAAATGCATGAATACAGATTGGACAATCTGTTCATTACAACAATGACTATATACAGCAACTTTCATACTTCAGTTTCCAATGGCTCCGTTAGCAGTTTATTTATAATATATACCGTCATGTGAGAATTATGGCGGATTAAAGTTAATTTACGTAAATAAAACAATAAAAGCAAGCACAGAACTGTGAAAAATAATATTCCGAACACAGAAACTAATATCATCATCATTATCAGCCGGATAATGTCCACTCCTGGGCACAGAATCTTTACTCAACCCGAAAAAATATTTATTTAAAATTATTGAAACGATATAAAATAAGTCATTTCCGGTTTAAATATTGGCTATGGACATACTTTACCATTCAAACTAGGAAGTGAGGAGGAGCTGCAGTGGTAGGCCTGGTAAAACACATTTTAAACATAACTTAAATGTGTATTTAAACACAAACATGTATACCGAAATTAATAAATAATTGTAAATATATATTTTCCAGACCATTTTTAATAATTATTAGGCATTTAAACCATGTACAGTGTATATTTATATTATTTGACGTAGCGACGAGAAGAGAGTTCATCTGATGGTAAGTGATACACTTGCCCATAACAACGTGGTGCTATTATAGATGGTATACACTGCACCACATTGCGATTGTCGTCTTGATATTCGAGGTGTTTTCTTGTTAACACAGTAATGTTTACACACTACTATTTAGCGGTGGTACCTACCTAGACGGACTCCGGTAACAGAGATCTACCACCAGTGAATATAAAACATTTAATTTAAGAACATAATTACATATTTGAAATAATAGTAAAAATTTTAATCTAATTCATAAGTCATAGCGAAAAACGCAATTTTGTTTCTATCGTATGCCAATATCATTTTTGTGAAATGACTAATTGATATTGCATAGCAAATAGTTTTTTACGCAAAACCGTTACAGCTGTGTCAGACGTACCCGCTACACGTCTCGAATGGTCACAGGTTCGATTCCCACTGATCGCGAACTTCCGGTGAAGGAAAACAACGTGACGAAACAGACAGGTTCCAAGAATAGCTTTGGCAATCATATTTGATCAATGGCCGAAGAAAACACCAGCAGTGTTTATCGTTTCTCGTTGACTCGCAACTGTTTATCGCGCAAGTCTTCTAGCATGCGATTGCCGAACAAACACTTACGTAATATGTTTTTCAGGCAAAGCGATCGATCGCCTCACCGGTGTCATAGTTAAATTGTCGCGAACTTATTAACTCCCAATCTAACCCAGATGCCGAACATTGTATTCGTTGTACGTTCACCGATATTGTGCTACGTGATGAGCATCCCTGGCGTTGTGGCTTCCGAGCCCCCTCCTCGCCTGTGAGAGCGGCTCTTTAGATTAGCCACGACCCAGTTTCTATCGGTACACGTAGGGTGTTGTCGATCTTTGAAATTAACGAAAATTTATGGATGATGACTTTATTGACAATTATAATTATTTAACTGGATTATCAAAAATTATTAAATGACTATGTTTTTTTCCCGTGGCTGCCGTGTAATGATAGACCCACCACAGAAGTATCTGGGAAATCCGATCCGACGATCTTCTTGAGATCATTGGAGGATGCCCATGTCTATCAGCTATGATGAAGAGTCAGTAAACAAGTTACAGTTAATATAATTTTGGAGTATTTTCGAAAACGAATAAATTCTGTTCGCGACAGCCCTGGCTTATTGCACGCTCTTTGATAATGCCGCAATTAATAAATAACGCGGTAGCTACTTTAGAAGCTTATTTCTCCCATCATCGGCGATTTAATAACTCGCAGATTAATTAATTTCTATCGTGTCTTCGAGATAAATATTCATAGAAAATTTGCCGCTTGTTAATTACTAAAGAATTTAATTTCTATAAAAGAAATAAAAAAAACATTAAAGTTTTAAGTGCATACTGTTGAGAATCTTTTACTTCAATGTATGATATTAATAGTTTTGTTTCCAAAGTAATGTTAGTGGTTTTATCATTTAATTTACAAGTATTTTATTGATATTTTATTATAGTTTAAAGTACATAGAGGAAATGCTAATGAGCAACTTCTAACCCACCTGCTGGATGTTGACAAAATTAAAGCAAGTGTAAACCAATGAATTTGTAATTTAAGTGAGACAATGTTTATAAAGATGGAAGTATTCTGATAATATACGATTCATTATCAGCTTTACCAAATGATCTCAACACCGATCGGTTCTGTAATGATGAATCGGTTTCCAGCGAATTTCACTAAATCGCTAGACAAATATGTGCATATATAAATATATCAGATTTGTTTATTACATGTAGTGAGTAGTATTGATTTGTTATAGTATTAAATTATTCGTTATTACCGACACAGAGTCTGAGCAGTAATGTAACGCTTTAAGCAGTAAGAAAGAGTAGCCATAGTGCAAAGAAGACAAGAGCAAATCAGATGTTTTATTAAAAGACGTACTACAACAATACATATATGTATATTAAGGAAATGAAAAGATAGTTGTCATTATTGGTCAGTTTAGGATTTTTAGATGATCTATGAGCTCATTTCGATGGCTAAATCATTTGTTAACGTATGAAAAATCAATGTCTCATGAAATATTAAAATTATGTGCAAGCGGCGACCGGGACGCGGGTGGGTCGCGGAACGTTTTATAAATGCTAATCTTCAGTGTTTTCAGTGCAATATGTACATTTCTTACGAGCTAAATCGACTATAAATAGAAAACGGCTCGCTTATCGTAACCTGAAATGGTTATATGAATCGAAAGCTGAATAATAATCTGTTATATATAATTTACTAGCCGACCCGGCAATCGTTGTTTTACCATATAAATAATTTCTAGTGAATATTTTAGATGTCATATAATAACTAACTTATTGTGAATGTGTGTGTATTGTGGATGTGGTCTATGAATGAAAACTGTAACGACCTATAAAAGTAACAAAACACCTGCCATTAACTTTTTAAATTCAGATTACTTTATTAACTTTAGCGGGAGCTCGTGACGCGCGTTGAGTACTATTGATTCATATAAGTAACTAAGTTAACGAGAACTGATCGATTGATAACTGGAAGTTCTTGTTAAACGGAACTAAACACTTATACCTATTTTTTTCAATTTAAATTTAAAACTTTATAATCTCTTCTAATTTTACCTTATGGTTAAAATACAAGAGTTAATTTTCATGAAATATTTTTAACAGTGTAAATAATATTAATATGTTATATGAAACTCAGAAGATAGGTCTTATATTCTTAGGCATTAGATTTTCTGATAACATTAACGTTTTTAAAATGTTTATAATGAGAATAGGCTGTATATTATGTTATTGTGTTACATCTTCTGTTATATTATGTCTTAGTAATTTTTTATGTCTTTTTACATAAAAGCTCTGTGATATCGAATATCAAAATAATTAAAAAGGAAAACGTCGTTATTGTTAGTTAACAGTAATCCTATTTTTAGATTCGTTAAAAGTGTATTGGGAGCGACGAACGGCGGTCGGTACATTAATTAAGAAAGAAAATATTTATAGATTTCTTATTTGAAGGTTGTACGGGAGAGTTTTAATTAAGCTTCGGAAATCGGAAAACAAATTTATAATCAACTTTACTAATGTTTTCTTTAAGTTTTACGTTACGCATATTAAACACGGTAAAAAAAACTTTATGAACCCCGGACCTTTGCATCGATTTTATAACAAATATCCAAGAGCTTATAGGTCGGTGGGCGGATAAGATATAAGTCAGCAGAATTTGCCTTTATGTTGGTTGTGTTATATACGAGCCTTTATATATCATACGTATCGTTCAAGGATATCGGATTGATATCTGAAGTGTATTCCCAAAAATATTACTATATTATAAGTAATTCAGGAAAAATATGTATAAATATTTAAAAAAAAAAATTCTTTTTAAGTCTCGTTACCTTAGTAATTTCACTAGCTAAAGCTACTATTCAAACCGGAACAGTAATACACTCTACTTTTTGGTGGCTCTATTTATCTACATAAAATATGTTCATCATGGACCCACCACCAGTAAATAATAAATTAGTAATTAAGGGACTAAAACTCGATAGATTGCTTCGTTAAAAGTAATTGGCTCACAGGCTTCAGATAGCGCATTTATCTCGTAAGGGTCTCGATAATCACAAGACCCCCATCACACAGTGTAAACCCCCGTTCGTCCTCTAAAGACCGTAAAAGGCCCGTAAACCGTAAAATGTAAGTGTCTCATATAGGACACGTTTTTACACGCGTGGTGTATAAGTTTTATATCTCAATTGCAAATCCCGTAAAAGTACTTTAATTGTACAGTCCCCACCATTCCGTTCCCACTTTCCACCACCACCGATCGTAAAGTGTGCGCCTAAACAGGAATGCTCACCGAAATCCGCGCCCAACTTTATCGCATCGTAAAGGGTGCGGTGGTTTCATTCAAAGGACGTTATTACGACGAATTCGTTACGAGTCAGGGTTTCGTTGGGGTTTTATTTTAGCTACCTATTCATAGCTTTTCGGTGTGTTTTTTTATGTTGAACGAAAATGTAGTTTAGGTTGTTAAGAGCACTAGTCTAGAATAAATCTATTAAAGATTCCCACGTCATACCTGAACGGAAACATTGACGTGGTCAATCTATTCCAGCCCTCTTTTATATTTCTATTTTATTACTCTATTTCTATTTCTAATCATCCTATTTCAGCCGACAAACAGTAGTGTCATAACATTACTGTGTTCCGGTTTGAAGGGTGAGCTAGTGAAATTACTGTGGTAACGAGACTTAACACCTTATGTCTAAAAAAAAAATATCGAAAGTAATATTAGTGAAATAGTGTATAAACACCTTATGTCTCAACACGACTATCGCAATGTGGTGCAGTGTATACCATCTGAACTAGCGCCACGTTGTTGACAAGCGTATCACTTACCATCAGCTAAATGTCTTGATCGTCTCGTCGCCTCGTAGAATAAAAAAAATACAACTTTTTTTTATTCTTCGTGGCGATAACTTTGTAGTTATATAAAATGAGACATACTGAGAGACTAGCTACCTTACATCAGTGATCTAGACTATCTAGCTTGGCACTTAAAACCTGGTCACCGACTATCCTCATGACGATCCTCTCCATCGATTCCAGAACTATTCGGTAATAAAATGATGAGACTTTGTAAATAATTTTAAGTGTTACATAGATGTGCTATCTAAAAAGATACCACAGTAGTCTTTCTCCGTTCCCAATTGGTAACGTGCAACAGTAATACGCAACGGTATAGAAAGCTGCAGTTAATAATATTATTGGAGTAACGGCACATTTCATCTCGTTTGTCAAGACTGTGCGTAATTTAATGCTGTTTTAATACTTTAGCACCTCTTTCTGTTTTATAGGTCTAACGGCTTATATATTTCGCGTTAAATACAAAGAAAATCGTTTGTTGAATGGCTATGTGAATAATATCAATATCCGCTTCGGTTAATACTTTAGTATAACGGGTCTACTTAAAGTCTTTTTTATTATTTAAATAGTCACATACATCTTGTACTACGTATACATAACTTATTTTGTATCCAAATTGAAACATTATGTAATTGCTGAATTTCGCTTTCTCCTTCCAGAATTAACATTATTCATGATATTTTCCGCCCACGTTGCGCATACTTTCAACCTGTCGTGCGAGTGATCCAGCACCCAGGGGATAACGAGATTTATCAGAGCTCTTTACTTGATACGATCTGCTATCCATCCACTCAGGTTGAGATGTGGAAAAGATTAGTTAATACACGATATAACTTTATAATATACACACCATTAATGATCACAAAAGTCTTAAGTTAAAACAACAATCGTTACCATCGGAAGCTGTTAATCATTTTTCAGAGAGTGGTAAGATTTTTTTTGGAAGCAATTACTATCTTGAACATCATCCCTGTGTTGCCACTTTATAGGTTAGAAGGGTAGGCGGTGAATACGATCTCATTGTCGATATAATATAAACCGTTCTTTTCATATGCGATTTGTTGTTATAAAGATAATGATGCTTTAAGAAATGTGTATATTAAGTTTCATCTATTATCTGTTGACGTTTTTTTATTTAAATTATACGAATATGCATCATTGTCACTAAACCTTCTTCTAGACTACTGCGCTTTTCCACGTGGATAACATCGCCGCATGCCATCAGGTGGGATCATAGTCTAACAGTAGTCTATGCAAAAAAAGTACGGTATAATCGGTTAGTAATAGTCCGACGACTACACCTCTTTAACCATCTAAAGTAAAACTGTATAATAAAAGTTAACATTTAATTTTGCGCATTCACCGAACAGTATTGCGCAACTGCTAAACCACAGGCACACCTTTATCGTGGTGTAGGTAGCTCGGAGCGCAAGTGATTACATTGTTTATAATTCCGCTCGCTCTCATGGGCCCATTGTTCAAATACTTGCACAAGATGTGTATGTTGCATGTGTTAGCGGTTTCATAAACTTTACACTATAGAAAAAAACTATATTAATACGTAGTATACTGTTATTAATACGTCGTCATAAGTCCACACTACTAGACATAAGATTAGTACATGGTTAAAAGTTTTTAAATATATTTATTTTGTAATATACATAAAAAAAATCTGATGAGGATGTGTGTGTGCAAGCGGTTACTTATTTTATTTTTGTGCTTCTCGTTAATTTACTTTGAGTTCAGAGAACTTTTGTAAAAAGTAACTTTTAGAGTCCTCTGTTGTGGTCTTACCTTTGTAATGTATAAAAAAGTCCTTTGGCAAAATCTATTGATTTATTTAGAATCTATAATGTAAACATTTACTAACCTCCAACAACCCCAATGGTGGTCGCTACTTCTATTCCGTGGCCTCATGTGGAGTTTGGTTGATGGTAGGGCCAATATTTTAACATGTAATGCTTTTAATCTTGTGTTTGCTATAAAACATCTACATACGCTACCCACCTCCTTAACCAAATGGCAGCTCCAATATGGCGGCGATGTGTTGCATGAATTCATAATAAACTTCCTTTTATAGTATGACATAGTTTAGATTCGCGGCTTGCACCGTGACTCACTCTAATGCTACTCATTGTTATCCGCTAACCCTAATTTATCCGATATTTACATGTAAACTCAATTACCGATTTCTTCATTATTTGGAAGCCTATTAATTAATCTCATGTCATCGCCATCCAATCCGATCCGTAATAGCCTAGTGATTTGAACGCCGGTCTTCCACTCCGAAGGTACCGGGTTCGAATCCGGCCTGCACCAATGAATTTTTCAATTTATGTGCAGTTAGTATAACACCAACTAATATCACGCGCTTTGACTGTTTTTCTAAGTGATAATCAGTATTATTATAATAAAATCAAGTAGAAAAGTATTCGCCTCACCTGCTATATTACACTGTAAACGTGTGTGTAATTTGTTAATACTTACACATAAACGTGGATTTGCTTTGTGCTCAGTTGTTTGGAAATCCTCTTCGTTAGCACAGCGATGGGCGATGACCTCTATACGTAAACCACCCACTAAGTGTTCTAAGTAAAGAATTGCTTAGTAATTGCACTCAATCGCACCCGACTCTGCCGATTGATATTTCGTAGCACAAAAAATGTTTTCATTGCTCATAATTTCAGTCATGTAAATTTGTAGTTATGGAAATGAACTAAATTTGCTCTACACTAAATAATTTACTGTAGAGAAAATTTAGTCTTATTTAATAATAGTTGAAACTGGATATCGTATTAATTTCACTAAGTACAAGTCCACTGTTTATCAAAACACAGTACGATAGAAATTAGTGCAGAAATAGGAGTAACGGTGGTACCTACATAAGACGTTCTATGATAATAGACACCCTAGACCTATACAGATTATAACTTAGCGAAATATGATAAAAAGAAGTTAATCCAGTATCTGTTGAAGATAACAGAAAGTCGTTAAAAGCAAAATGTATTGGAATGACAGAGCTGGTAATTTATAAATGTTCAGTAGTGAACACCAATGGCTCAAATGATGATGATAATCTCACAGACTAACAGTTTTCTTCGTATATGTAGGAAGACCTGATAACGGTATACAAATTAACACTTAGTCTGATTTAGGTTAACGATAAGTGCCGGTGGTCGCGCAAGGACATTGCGATGTTCGAGTGCTTGTTTGGTCAATGCTTTGTGACTGCAGTGTTAGCACATATGCACTAATATTTTATGATGGTGGTAGGTCCCTTTCAGCCGACCAAAATAGTGTGCAGACATTACTGTGTTTCAGTTGAAAGGGAGTTGTAATCTAGTGAAATTACTGGGGTAACGAGACTCGACATCTTGTTTCAAAGCGACGAGCGCATTGCGGTGCAGTGTTACATCTGAACTAGTGCCACGTTGTTATGCGCAAGCGTATCACTTACTATCAGGTGAACGTCTCGCTCGGATAAAAAATCATTACATCCAAAATTTGTACAGTTATAATCATATAATCGTATGAATAAATCTTTTCTGAGTTCGAGCGTCACGTAACAGTTTCGCTTCCTGTTTCCGCACATGTACTCTCCTGTCTCCGTTTATGTAGCTGCAATGCATCCTGAACCTTACGCAGTAGGATTAAGACTGGATGTTGAATCGACTTCATGCTTTGTTCGTCCTATAAAGAAAATACTATACTCCGAATCTCAATAGGGTTCTCGCATTTATATTGGTTTTTCTAATATGTTTTCGAGTATGTTTAGTCGATTTTACTGCTATTAGATCTAAGTAGTTACCAGTCCGCGTATCAAACAGCGCGGCTCTAGTAGTTACCAGCACTTATTTTTACCCACAACCAGTAAAGTGTAAATAATACTGTGTTTTAATTCAAAAGTTACGGAAGTTAAGTACCGAGACTGAGTCAAGGCGAGAAGCACAATTTGGTGTAGTGTATATCATCTTAACTAGTGCTACATTATGAACATGTTTATAAAGTTACCATCACATAAACTTCGTGCTTTGAATGTACCATCAAAAAAATCTTAAGAAGTCCGTGTTAAAAGCCTGTATTGCGTTTACAGTTAAACTCTAATATAAATACAGTTACTACTTAACTACCCACTGTTTATCAGAAATGTTCACAAATTATTATATGCCGGAGTGTCCAGAGAACGTGGTGGTAACTCTGCCACCCTACTCCTCCCCCCGATACTAAACTACCATAACACGTGTGACATTTAACAATGGGAGCTCAGACTGAAACGAGTGCATTAAATGCTACCTAGTTTAGTGCTAATTTCAAAACCAGGTGAAACTATTCTGTTATGAAAATTGTTGTCCAACCCACGCTGTTTCATGTTCTAGCTGAAAATTAATATACAATAAGTTTTAAGTTGGTGTAGAGTATAAAGCGAACGTTTTGTACTGTTGTATACGATTGGATGAGTTTCGTTAAACTCTTCCTACAATGTTGTTTAAGTAAATTTCTGCGTGAAAGATAACTATGTGATTGATAGAAGTTCTAATATTATTGTCCGTTCGAAGGAGAAAGCTCTGCTGATGAGAACATAACGAGAAACTCATTCTTTTAATTACCACAGTATTTAATATTTTGGATTTACAGTATCACTTAGTGTTAACATATATAATATTCGCATCAGTTATTTCCTACACTAAAGTTCACGTCAACGAGTCGTGCTTTTTTTGTCAAAAGTCTGACGAGCCATAAACAATACTATGGCGAAAGAGTGAGAATTATTTGTAGTGTTATTTAGTAAGTGATTAATAACTTCTATACCAATACAAGTATTATCCTGTTGTTTAAATACAGTGTTTTAAAATATTTAATAACAAATTAACTTACTTATTTGTTGTTAATACTGTATTAAGTTTAAGCTTAATTCAAAATTAAGTGTTATTATTAGAATGATAACTAACTACACCTCCAAATTTTACATAGTTTAAACAAATATGGTTTTTACACACCAAACAGTAGGCCGAAGAAATTGTTTCCTTTGGCACTTACCTAGACTGCAATAGACACATCCACAAAGAATTAACAGCGATTAACACTTATTATGAATCAATTTAAAATGCTGGAGCGTGGTCAGCTGTGGCATGTGTAATATACCATAAACAGGTCGGGGTGTGGCCATAATTAACCAACCGGCCGCGTATTCATCAATTCGCAGACGTCCAATTAACCAGGGCGATCCTTTTTAACATACAAGTCGCGCGTGTACGGTCAGACATTTACATATACGGACGGCCCTCATGTTTATTAAAAGGGTGCGAGATTACAGTTCCCATGATAAAGTGGTTCATGCCTCTCGAAACCCGTATCCGGTTACCGATGATACTAAAAGGTTTTATGAAAGGTGAAGAATGATGGAAGGAAATAATAGGGCACGGTCTACCTTTACGAGTAAAAAGAAATTAAACCATTGACATTGATTTGCAGTTTTTGAAAGGTGGTGAAGCTTGTCGAACTACTAGGGTAAGGAAACAAGACGACATTTTACGGTACATTGCGACGACCACAATGTGGTGCAGTGTTCATCGTTCAGCTCACTAGACATTGTTATGATCGTGTATCACTTACCATCAGTAGGAAGTACACGTAGTTGCGTAGATTAAAAAAAAAATATATCTATGAACACTAACTTGAAATACTCGTATCACTTCATAAGTAACCTAGCAGATGTCTTATCATCTGTCTGTTACTTAAAATTTATATTTTATGTATCACAATGTAAATTGGTTAAATGTCAGGTTCAAACTGTTAAACAGTAATATTTTCGCAATAAAGATGACGTAGTTGGACGGCATAAATACGCTTTGTACAACTAAGAACATTGCCGATTTAGTCACCTTAAAAATAGTACAGAATTATGATATCACATATATTACCATTCGTTTAGGGTTAGAAGTTGAGAAAATAATCATAAGCGGTTATTCCCCGTTGTGTATGTAATATATTTTGAAATCATTAAATGTTATATCATGTTAAAATATCCGTGATTATTTGAGTTATCACATCGCTGAAATTAAATCAAAACACGGTGCACTCGCACCTACTTATCATAATCATTCAAAACTAAAACTCCTGTCTGATTATCATTGGCCGTACGTAACTGGTAATCTACAACTTCCGTTCGAGGTTACCTTTTTTTATCGGCGATGTAAAATGTAATTTCACTTGTAAATTGTTCAATCGACAATAATAAGTTTTAACACTGAAAACAAATAATGCTGACAAATATTTTTATATACTAGTGTAATACTTAATTTTAAATGAATATAGATTATACATCTAGAATATTCTGGCTCTAATTAACAACTAGAACACAGCAAATGCAGTTTTAACGACAGATTTACAATATGCGGGTAGATATGCGAAATCTATAAAAATTTACCATTACCCAAAAAATCGACTAGACGTGGTCTTTGAATCGTATAAGAAATATGGAACTTAAATGTAAGTGTAGTTAGTAATGCCACATAATAATGCACTACATTTTACTTTTCGCATTCAGACTTAACTTTGTCTTAATGATTTTTTTTATTTACGCGATTATAACATATTTATTAAAGCGAAATTTTTACGGATTTTATGGCAACTCAAATAATAATTAAAAAATTATAGGTATCTTTTGATATCTATGACGCCATTACATCTGTTACTTCTGGTCTCTTCGTGACCAAGACTGCTGTACAGCGATCGAAACATCAGGATAATAAAACTAAATTAATAAACGCAATGAAATCTGTAAAATTTAGTTCATATTTTTCTCCTCACCAGCATAATATTTTTAAGCACAGCTTCTTCCGAAGTAGAATAAATCTGCGCTATATAAAACTTTATCGTGAAACGTTTTTCGGACTAAAATTTTATATTACCACATAAAAGAACAGGTTCTTCGTAAATAGATTTGGACTTTTTTTTCAGCGAAGCGAAAAGATAAGAACTTTAACCTGATGGTAAGTGATAACCACCGACAACCATGTGTAGTTAGTTAGGATGATGTACACACTGCACCACAATATGTCGTCATGGAATATTTAATCTCGTCACCCCAGTAATTTCATTAAGTACAACACCTTTCAAACTGGTACACAGTAATGTTTGCACATTACTGTTCGAGGCAGAAATTGTAGTTGGAGTGATACCTACTTAGAGTCACCGGCAACAGAGCTACCATAATCTATTGACGTCCGTCTACGACATCCGGATATCGTTAATCGCGATATCTCTTATGTTCGGTAATTGCTGGTGATGTTATCTTGATTAATGCAATTCGTATCCGCTCTTTGTTATCCGTTCAAGTGCGGACGGCGATAAGTGCAATTTACCACGTGTCCGCCTGACGGTTATTGCTCCGGCACCGGATAATCGTCGTACTACGTCACTTTGCTTTATCACAGATAGCAAACCGTGTTTCGGCATGTTACGTACGTACAAAGAGCCATATTAATAATCTAACTGCTGAAATGTCACATGTCCACGAAAGTTGCTGTTCATGGTCTCACTTAATTTTCTCTTCGCCAAGCTCATGTTCCGTAGGGATCGAACCTACACATATGACCGCTTTTCGGAACTATCTGCAGTAGCTACAACTGCTTCCTGTTATGTAGGTAGGACAATATTAATTGACTGGTTCCGCAGCTACCTATTTCAGCCGCGAAACGTTAGTGTGCAAACATTACTGTGTTCCGGTTTGAAGGGCGCTGTAAGCTAGTTTTACTACTGGAACGACGAGACTTAACCTTGTGTCAGGTGAACGTCTTACTCGTTTTGTCTCTCCATGGACTAAAAAATATAATTTATGTTTATATGAATGTAGAAATCAAAACTTCTAAACGTTCTGTAAAAAATCCGTTCTTTGTTTTAAGTAATGTTTTAACTAAAAAAAAATCTGTGCTCTTTTTAAATGTAAACTTGAACTTGCTTCATACAAACTCAATTTTCATAACAATTTTGCATTAATTGAAACCGTGAGGGTATGGAGGAGTAAACGTTAGCTGTCATGAATTATTTTATGTTACTAAATTAACCGAATCATCAAAATAGAAATTGAAGTAACATCAAATTTTATTGCGTCTCATTATGAATTGAATCGTGATTACACAACGAATGAGCGAAATTTATTTTGTTAATTGCGTAAAACACGGTCTACCTTCCAATTAGCAAGCGTCTAGGTAATATTGGCAAATCCATTCGAGTCTGTCAAATTCGCATATTGGAAAACGGCCGCTTGTAAATTAATGAAATAAAACGATGATCTATTTCAATTTGTTTTACTTTATTACTTATTATATAAATAAATGCTTTATTAAACAACAGACATACAAAGGACATTTGTAAAATATTTCGACCACTAAAGCGTCTAGTATATTCATGTACTTCATATCGTTTTCAGTACACTGGTGCCGTGGAAACACTTCCGCGAGGAGCTGAACAACGTGCACCCCATATCGTCGGGCCTGGAGACGATGGCGCTGAAGACGACCATAGATCTGACCTGCAATGACTTCATATCAAACTTCGAATTCGATGTATTCACGAGGTGAGCTACAATTTAACTTTGCACTATTCTAAGCTACGATGATGGCGAACTTATCATGACTTTATCCAGAATACTTTGGCTTTTAAATATCCTACCACAGATTTTATTGACACAAGGAAACGCTTTCGCATAACCTGTACGTCGGACTGAATTCAGGTTATGGAATATTATCATCTCTTCCATTTATTTATTTTTTATTCGACGGAGCAACGAGACAAGCGAGTCGTTCACCTGATGGTAAGTGATTCATACGCTTGGCCTATAATAACAAGGCGCTAGTTAAGATGGTATACACTGAATCCCATTGTGTTCGTTGCCTAGTTCTTAAGTCTCATTACCCCAATAATTTCACTAGCTTACAGCGCTCTTCACACCTGAACAGTAATATTTACACATTACTATTTGGCAGTAGATATAGTAGCTGCGGTGATACCTAGACGGTCTCCGGCAAGAGACCTACCGCCAGTAAAACTTCTTAGTTTACAGATCAGAGATTTCTGTTCGTTACTACTAATCAGATTCACACAATAATACGGTCGTTCATTTAGATGGAGAGGGCGTCCAGAACGATTGCCCACTTTAAGGCACTCAGTGCGAATGTTACAGAAGCAATTGCCCGATCAAGAGTCGGCTTGTTCTGCTATCACTTCAATCAGTCAAGTGCTTCGACCACTTAGTCAAAGTTCTGTAATCGAAATACTAAAAGAAAGAACGCATTTATTGATGTACTCACAGTAAACATTATATTACAGTAAAAATTTAAACAGACAAAACGCAGATATCACTATAGTATATAATAAGTAAAACTAGAAAAGATTCAATCCTCCAAGTAATCATTTTGTATTATTATTTTATTCTGTCATAGTCTAGCTTTCTATCAAAAGCACGCATTAATTATTTTCTTTCGTACTATATAATTGTAGTCGTGATAGCACAGTTTCGTACGCGACACACATTTTACCGCACGGGTTCGATTCCCTAATGCTTCACTCTACGATGAAGGAAAACCTCGTAGGGAAAGCATTTAGCTAGCGATTTAGGTTTGATTTCCTTCTTGTAAGACACTGTCCTGAACCTCAGAAGTGGGAATATTAAGAGATCATTCTATTTGAACATCGTATTTCCTGTCAAAATAGTTTTGAAGACTATCACAAAATTAATATCAATCCACATTCATACTTAACAAAAACTTTTTTTGATAAGTTTCATCTCTATTAAAAATGTGTCTATTTCACGCAAGTCTACAGTGATCGTGTTAATACTTCAAAATCTTCTGTTAACGATTACAGGTTATTCCAGCCCTGGAGCACGCTGTTAAGGAACTGGCAGCTGTTGGCCGTCACCCATCCAGGTTACGTCGCCTTCCTGACGTACGACGAAGTGAAGGCCCGCCTGCAAAAGTATATACATAAGACTGGAAGTTATGTGTTTAGGTTCGTATATATGTATTAGCATTTTATTGAATGTCAATATGGAAAATCTTCTCAGAAAAAATTCTCTGTAATTATTCCTATTAAATAAAAAAGTACCAGTTCAAAAAATTATGTATACTTAAATTGCAGACTATCGTGCACCCGGCTGGGGCAGTGGGCGATAGGTTACGTCACAGCTGATGGTGAGATACTGCAGACCATCCCGCAGAACAAGAGCCTCGTGCAGGCACTCTTAGATGGCTACAGGGAGGGATTGTGAGTGGTCATATATTCTTAAAAACTTAATTAATGAATATAAATTTACTATTGATTAGTAAGTCTGTTATATAAATCTCTGACCACGTCAATACCATCTTCGCTTTAATAAATTAATAATTTTCATATTGTTATCACTTCATAGTTACCTGTACCCGGACGGACGGGACGTGAACCCGGACCTCAGCAGTGCGATAATATCGCCGGCGGAGGACCACATCACCGTAACACAGGAGCAGTACGAGTTGTACTGTGAAATGGGTGCGTTGACATTTTTTATATTATATAATTTCTAATGACTTAATAAACTCTGGTGTTTGCTAATGAAATTCTTCTCAAATCGGTTCAGCCGTTTCGGAGGCAAATGTAAAGTCATCAAAATTATATTTTAATATACAGATATTTAATCACACAAATACATAATTGTTAACTAGGAATTACTTATGATGGTAGGAAAGTATTTCCTGGGGAAAGCCAACTAATGTCTGTTTGTACCACTTAGTGCTCGCCTCTTATATTGTTTTTTTATAATAATTTATATAACACATGATTTCTCTTAAGATCCTAACTTGAACTACTTTAATCACCATCATAAGTTTGTTATTGATTATCGTTATTACGTTCTCAGGGAGCACTTTCCAGTTGTGCAAGATATGCGCGGAAAACGACAAGGACATCAGGATCGAGCCGTGCGGTCACCTGCTATGCACGCCGTGCCTCACCGCCTGGCAGATCGTCAGTATACATTCATACCACCTAACCTCTTATCTGAAACCCTAAGTCAAAATAAAGTTGTAAAAGTCAATAAAACTAGCAGCTCTAAATTTATCCGTATAAAAGAAATTATCTGGCGGACATGAGGTGTTTCTTCCTTCTTCACATGATAATCAAAGAATAATCATAAGATACAGACAATAGATGTTTGTATCAGGTTTTTTTTATAATTTGACTAAGCGCTGGAACGGGCGAGACGTTTAACTAATGGAAAGTAAACCAGTAAACAGTAAGTAGTTATTTATTAAAACTAAATTTTACGGATTTTATCGGCGGTCTTAACGTCGGGATTAAATAATTATGTTAAATAAACGCGATAAATACTGTAAAAATTAGTTTTAATTAATGTGTAACATTCTAGGAAATATAAGAAATCAGTAAGTAGTTAGTTAGGATGTTAATACAGTAATGGACCTATGTTACTTGAGATTATATTTGTCAATAGTACTATGATCAAAGTCAAAGTCATAACTTTTTATTCAAACTGGGACCTAATAGGTCACTAATTGAACGTCAAAATCTACCAACCGTTCGCAATAGAATTGCCACAAATCTGTGAAGAATGGGCGCAAAAAACTCCGCGTGCTGTATATGTATAAGTTTTTTTTCTATCCTTAAACTACATTGTCTACAGAAATCAGCAACTAGTTTTTAACTATAAATATTTGTCTCAAGCTACTGACGTTTCTATATTTTTTTTTACAGGATTCCGAAGGTCAGGGGTGTCCGTTTTGTCGTGCAGAGATAAAGGGCACCGAGCAAGTGGTGGTGGACGCTTTCGTACCACCGCGGCCGCCCAACACTACTTCGGAATCTAAGTAAATATAACTACAGATGCTTTAATACAAATGTCATCCACCAACACACAATTGACTTGTGTAGTAAACTGGCCCTCTGTGAGAAAAGGCTCTGATTGTCCTTAAGTGGGCAGTTTATTATTAAAATTTTGTGACGTACGACGGCTTTATACAGTATGCCAAAATTGTGGCTATTTAAAGTGTCCGTCCAGTATCTTTATTTTTTTTTACCATCATTAGGGTTATACTACACCCCACTGTTCTCGCTTTATGACAAGTTATCTTACACCAGCAATTTCTGTATTGGTCAGTCAAACACGATGACATAATTTCGCAGGGGCGCCATTGTTAAGACTGCAGTGAAACCGGTGTCGTCTAATTCATCGGGGTCTTCCAGCTCATCCGGTTGTAACGGCACAAGTAAGTTGTTAATAATCATCAAATTGGACAGATCAACTTTACACTACATTACCGCTGAGGTTATTACGAGTTTTTTTCATTTCATGCCACGATCAACTGATAGTAAGATACGCTTGGCAATAACAATGAGGTTGTATGTAACATGGTTATCACTGCACCACAATGTGCTCGATGCTTTGAGCACATTTAATGAAAATCAGACGAAATACTTCCGAGATCAATTATGACTAATCAGAGATTTTCGTCGCAGTCAACGGATTATATATATTTTTTCAGGTGCAGACGTCAACACGTCCGGTAACGCGAACGGTTGGACGTGTAGGAACACAACCTTCAACGGACTAACGGACGATATCGACGATCCCGAGGTAATTTATATAGAAATGTGTTTTGTGTTCAAAATTTAAAAAAAAAAAACACTGGGTTATTTTTACGCAACTTACAAATGGGAGCCAGAACAAATATAACTGGCTCAGAAAAAAAAAACAATTATTCACACATAATAGTGTATTACTACAAAAGAAAGGCACATGTTTATGTATTTTCGAAACCGGAGGCAGGACAAATGTAGCTGATTAATAGGAAAAAGGATATCAGTCTGTCACCCTTTATAGTATGGGGAGGGGTGTCATCCAGTTTGCTTTTTGTTTTGCAGTCATTTTACACGTGGCATGTTTTGCATTTTGTTCAATTGTTCTGGCATGTTTGCGTCCTGGGCTGACTGTTTGGGTGTTCGTTGACTTCATGCCATTGTGTTTGTTTCCATCACAATACTTCCGGTGAAGCTTACTGTGCTCCTTTGATCATTTCATTTAATGATTTTAGGTTTTTTTAGTTTCCATATCGTTTACATTCAAGATATTGAAAGTAGTGCAATGTGTAATATTTTTCCATTAGTCATATTGTTTGATTGACGATTATTAATCACTTTCTTAAAAAAAAATTACAGTTTTTCAGTCTAAGAGAGTATATAGTTTTAATGACCTAATCATATCATATGAGTATCAAAATTCTACGTCTCAGATACACTGTAAAACAACCTTTCATTATTTTGTATGAGAACGTAACGTATAAATTAGTAAAAGAGAAGAATCATTGGAAAAGTATGGGACAGACAACTTCCATAGTGGAGGTTAATGATCGGATGATGAGTAAAAAATAAAAATGACGCACGGTCACATCAATAAATGATGCTTTTCTCACATTAATGTGTACAGAAATTACAAATAACAAAACAAATTAATTTCCTGCTAATTATACCATATGGATTTTTGTAACATAAAGATAGTAACAGTTGTAACACTGGGAATCGTACCAGCGACTTCAAAATGTAGTAGCGTAGAACCTTACAAACTGAACTATCACGGCATCATTTAATCAGATAGATTTACCAAATTCTATCCTATGTTATCTAATAAACTGATACCGACTTCTTTCAAACTACCTAATAGTAACAACGTGAGTAAACGCGAGCACAGTAAGTTTCCCGGTCGCTGCATGGTTCGCGCAGTAATGCCACGTTGTTTGTTTTTGCAGAGACGCGCGCGAAAGTCACCGCATGCCTAACCGTTTGTTGTGTACCAACTTTCCGGAACGTTCTCGCGGTGTGATCGACATTCCATTTTTAAATTTAGTACAGTTTTTATTATTTTTTTCAAACGAAAATCAAATGCAGTATTTACTTTTCGTATCAAAACTTATCACCTGATCCGATTTTGTTACTGTAGTTTGCAAACAGTCTGATTTGAAGGACGCTGTGGTAATTTGTTTGATTGTCTATGAATTAATTTTGTTTTTAAAAAACTTATCTTCAAGATTAAGATACAATAATTTATTGTATCTTAATCTGCGTAGTTACTTAATACTTTTAAACATATAATAGATGTGGATTTTTTCGGAGAATATTTGTTATTATGTATTAAGTAAATACTGCTTTTATACTTTTGTAACACAATTTACACCTCATTTTGGTTTTCATAAATATTTTTTTTGTTTGTATTATTTTCTTTGTATTTATGTTTTTATAATAATGTATAGATATTATTATAGACGTTATACTTGTTGGTAAATCGGTTCGCGCCGTTTGATGTGCTGATATTTTTATATACACCAAGCTCCGTAATGAATTTAAAATACCTTTTTCTCTATACTCTGGCTAAAAAAGCCACAAGCAATAGATAGAATGGGTGCAAAAACAACAGGTCAACTCTGCATAGTTTTTTTCTTACTGTTCAAGTGGTAAAATGATAACCGTAAAAAAGTTATATTTAGATGAGACTATGTAATTTAGCGATATAGTTATGTATTGCTTCCGCAGCGCTTTGGATCACCTGGTGCATAGCTACCATTATTATTATGTTCCGTCTGTTAACATATAATAGCTGGAATATTCTGCGCGAGCATGCTTCACCATACACGGGTTCGTCGTCACTTAATTCCGCGTGAATTCGAGGTGAACTGTTAGTCAATTGTAGACAAAAAAATATTCACAAAATTTTATGGTATAAAAATAACGCAGCGTGCTCCTCAACTTTGCCCAGTATTAAAACTAGTATTTTGTAACAATTCTTAAATACTTTTAATTGTTTTCTTTATAGATGATTTATCAAAACCAAAATGAGAATAACCTTATTTATGTACTAGAGGTTGTAATTTAATTTAAACAATGCAAATAGAATTTTTCGTGAGGAGGCCCCGAGTCCCAGCAGTGGGAATATTAATTGACCTATTTAATATATAAATAGAATATAGATAATAAGTGCTGATTAGAAATGTTGATATTTATTTGATGATAAACGCTTTTTGTAACATTCATTTTAACAAATGTCTCATATTTTTTGTTATTGTTTTTTTTTATGTTTGCTTGCATCGTGTTTAGTACGTTCTGCATGAATTTATATACAATTTTCATATTTGTAATGTCTGTGCAATTTTTTATTATTATGGCAACATTAAATGTCATTGATGTAGTGCTTATTTTTTATGTAAGCAACCAAGAGTTTGACAATTTCTGAAGACAATAAATTAGATCGGATCTATCGTAAAAAATATCAGTCTGTTATGGTAATTAAGCGCTTGTCATGTAAAAGGTGAACCCTGGATCAGTTTTATGTCACATGTAAAGTTTGAATGGTCGTAGAGTGTTTTTCGTACTACTTTCCACGGACTCGTCACTTAACACCATATAAAATTGAAATTAAGTGCGTATTGTAGATAAAAAAAAACTTGATAAATAACAATTGTTTTTTCTTTTAAAATTTGATCACCCTGTTATTAACATATATACATACAAATATGTTCGTTATAGTTATTTATAATAATACTTGTCTGATGACTCTTGGTTGCTTTTGTTGTTTGTGACAATTGAATTTTAATTAAGAGGTGCATTTCAGTTAATTTATAAGATCGATTTATTAAATAAGTTTGAAATATGTGTTTGTGTGTCTTGTATATATAGTTGATGATGAAAGTGGTATAGTTTAATTATATCAAACACAGATTCTCAGTTTCGAAAAATACAACAACTCAGACAAACTGTTCACTTAATACTGTTATTTATATTTCATAGTTTTCGATTTAGTTAACACTTCACACTATACATTGACATTCATAAAGGAAAGAGAAATGTTCAACTGGTGATAAGTGCCCACTCATAACAATGTGTCGGCGCTATTTGGGATGATATATACAGCACTACATTGTGCCCGACAATGTAGTGCTGTGAATATCACAAGATGTCAAATTTTGCTACTCTAGTAACTCCACAAGCATACAGTGCTCTTCAAATCAGGACACAAATATCTGTACACTATTGTGTGGCTACAGGAACAAGCGCTGCGGTATAGTAAAAGAAAGCTATATTTCATTGTATCCATTTTGTTCACGCGCAATCAATTTGATTCCGAGGAAGCATTGTGTACTTTGATTAGTGATAGGGTTTTTCCAAACCCGTTAACTATCACCCCCTTGTAAGTATGCCGCAATAAAAGCATTGCTGTGTTCCGGTTGTCTACATTTGAGAAACAGAGTATTCTCTGCGTACACGATTCACCATCACAAGACCATATGAAATTGATGTCAATGTATAGCCCAATTGTAGATACAAAAATGCATATCGTTCCCCTAGACATATCTTAGAGTATTGTTTGAATCGACTAGTATTGTTTAGTATTGTTTTCTTAGATTTAATTTATTTAGACTATTACTCTAATCAATTTTTATAAAACTAAATCTATTTATTTGTAAGTGTATTTTTTAATGTTGACAAATATACGCTTGGTGACGTGTTTTGAGGTTTTCTTTGGTCACTTTTTGATTTTTGCTGTGAATGGTAATTTTAGTTTTTTTTTTTTATTATATAGACTAGCGCTTGACTATGATCCTACCTAATGTTAAGCGGCGATGTACCCTCTGATAGTAAATCGCACTAGTTATTACTATAATAATAATATACTTATTATAGTAAATTTTCTAAATTCAGACACGAGGCATCGTCTGTAAAAGCTCTTAGACATCTTCTCTAACTCAACTCGCGCGACTGTCACTTACATTCTTTATTAATTTTGTAACCTGAACGTACGTAACGCAATTTACAGTAAGTTTTCCGGTGTGTATAATAATAATTATACTTTCCTGATAAATAAAATAAAAACCAAAAATGTGTTAATAGTCATAAGTACTAACAAACAATAAAAAAATTCCAGTGGTAGGTCTCTGTTGCCGGTGTCCGTCTAGGTAGGTACCACCGCAGGTCCTATTTCTGCTGCTAAACAGTAATGTGCAAATGTTACTGTGGTCCAATTTGAAGAAAGACGTCCCTAGGAAAATAAATGAGGTAACGAGGCTTAACATATGATGACTCAAGACGACGAGCGCAACGTGAAACAGTGTATATCATAGTTACAAGCGCCGCATTGACATTTACATGCATCACTTACTAGCAAGTGAACGTCCTGTACTATTTAGACTGAAACTTATATATGTTAATCATGTCAAATTGTGCGCGGGTACCGTAGGATTGGGCCGAATTCAACGCGGCCACCTCAACCATTGACTCGTTGAGACCGGGCGTGCGGTCCCCGGTCGCGTCGCCGCGGCACTCGCCCCGGGCGGCGCGGCGCGCTGCCCCCGCCGCCGAGAACGCATACGGAGAGCTCCGCGCCCCACCGCTGCCCCCCAGGAAGAGCCTGTCGCCGGCGGAGACCACCATCGTCGCCGCCTCTAGTGTTCAAGACATTGCTGCAGCTGCCACTTCAGGTATGATTATTATCACACAGCGGGTTGTTTGTCGCGTAAGATATCGAGGTTGTCAGGGAGAGATGCTCTCCATGACAATGAAATCATGGATGGAGATGTGCGCACGCGCAGCGTACTCTGGCCCTCGTATATTGACAGCAGAGACATTGCTGTTAGGGCGTTAGATTTACAATACAAAGGTGATAGCAAACTAGACGGTTTCTATGAAACTCTTCTGCCACCAAACCGCGATTGAACAATTAACCTTATAACGCAGCCCTTTTTTAAACCAGACAATATATTTTTATAGAACCCAGACGGAGATCGTCACTAGAACCGGAGCCGGACTCGAGGCATCGTCTCATATCCGTGATTACTGGGTCAACGGAGACTATCACAGGCCTAATAGACACAAGACATGAGGTACGGCTATTTGAACATAGATGCTTGAGATGATGAATGAGCTGTTTTTTATATGTATTTAGATTGTATATGAAGAGCCTGACTATTCTTAAGAGGCATCCTTTCCATTTTTCGAAAATCACCTTCACTCCTATAAGAACATTCACCTGGAGTTAAGTGATACGAAACGGAAAAACGTTGGCAAAGTTTTGGTGCAAATTCCTGAATTCACTGCTAAAGCTACAATAAATCATCAATTCGCTGTTTAGATTAACTGATGAATTATTACTTCTTCTAGAATAAATGATACAATAATTAATTATTACTTATATTAGTATACAACTGTTATTAATATAATAATGTGAAGCCATGTGTCAATTTTCAGGTACCTCCTGACCCAAGAGCATTTGAAAAACCCCGCCGAGCTTGCACACCGCAATCGAACAGTCGACCCTTACCGGCTCCGCCGCCCGAACCGGCCAGGCATCCCAACGACGACAGACTGTCGGCGGCCGAAAACAAACCCGAAAGCCGACAGATGAATCCCGAACGTCACAACGACCACTCCGCTCGACACGCATTCGAAACCAGACAAGACCGACACCAGCCTGAAACCAGACACTTACCCAACGATAGAAATGAACGATTGAATGATAGGTGTCCAGATAATAGGCAAATAGACCGGCACATGAGTGAGGTCAGACTTCCCGACCGACACACAGAAGTCAGACAATCTGAACGCCATCCGAACGATCGAGAACGGCACGTAATTAACGACAGGCTTGCAGAATACAGACAGCCGCCGGAAAGACCGCCAGATAAACCGGAGAGGCAGGAAAGAATCCAGAGTACTGATAGAGCTAGTTTTGACAGCTCTAGAGGTGAAAGCAGAGCGCCTACGAGGCAAAGATCACTGCCGTCTTCGACCAGCAGCGGTATGGACCAACAGCCCACAAAATCCATAACCATGCCGAAGTTCCCTTCTGAGGATGCCAAGGACCCTCCTTACGAGAATGTCGGCTCAGAAAATGAATTAGCTGTAGCACGTAAGTGTTTCAATTATTTCTAAGACCATAATAGCTATTTCTTAGACCTGTACCAGTTAAACCAAAATTCATCCATTATCCTCATTCTTTAGAATTTTTACCTATCATCATCAGTCGATATACAATACGTATATTAATGTCCACTGTTGGTAATAGACCTTTCCCAAAGTTTTCCTTCTCTTCCCGCATCCAGCGCTTTTGCAGCCAATGATTTTCACTTGATCGTTGGTCCTCCTTGCTTACGACTCTTTCACCCTTATATGTATATGAATACGATCTTTGAATGTGTCTTTAAATGATATCCCTTTGTTTTACAGTAAAGAAAATAAACCCACTAACTCACGACAAGCACGGCATGAAGTTGACCGAAAACGTCTCTTACGAGAACATAAATTTGGACTACATCGCCCGGCTCGTCGGCGAGGGTTACCCCAAGGACATTGTCATGAGAGCATTGGCCATAACCAGGAACGACTTGGAGATGGCCTGTGACATATTACACGAGTTCGGATCGAAAGTACACAACAAGTGATAGCATAGATTAAGAGTCCAGCGTGACTTTAGAATTGTGTTAACTACACATTGTATACCAGATGTGCACATGTATTATTTATTATACTTACACAACCATCAAATAAATCTATCGAATCTTTTGTATCATATAATACGTTATGTTAGATTCATATTATGATATTTTAATTATAAACAGGTGATTGTTTTTTTGTATCAATTTTACCAAATGTAAATTAATCATTATTGATCTATAACCAATTAACATTCAACAAATAAACAGCTCTTGATGTTTCCGGTGTAGGGACTTGGGCTTTTCTCTCACAAAGGGAGAATCATAGCCATTTATTAACCACACTGGCCACATGGTATTCTCTATAAAATATTCAATAGTTTTTGATGTTACAAATCGTTATAAATCTAAAATCAGCTGATAAACACACCTTTAACTTAACTAAAAACTGAACACTAGTAACAAAATGACAGAAAACCCACAATTTATATATTGGGTTGACTTAAACCTAAAGTTAAACATTTCAGTAATCTGTTGTAACTAATGTATTATATGTATTAAAATAATATAGGAACAATTTTATAGCCATTTAAAAACTAGTAATTTTATCTGGATAAATTTTGTTAAATACAACGATTGCAATAATCTTATTTTTTTTTATGTAGACTATCCTCTCATAAAAATAAGAGAGCTGTGTTCTTACGGTCTAAACACATTCGCATTGACCATATTAACTAAAAGCAATAACTGCAACCGTTCCTATACAACATAATAATGTGCCTGAAACTTCAGTGTCTAAATATTTTGCCTGATAAATGTGTGTTACCAATTTATATATGCACTGTAAAAATTTTTTAGTGATTACACATTTTATACATTAGACTTGTAGCGATATTAATAAGATGTAGCATTTCTCTCGAGTAATGAATTATGGTTGATTAGTATCATATTTATCACAAAAAAGTTTGGATCATCTTGAGCTTAACATTATTGTAGTAAAATTAAAATTTAAATAGTGCCTCCATTCTACATTAGTTAAGGCTTCCCATGGAACATGAAGATTCTGGGGTGACATGAGAAGTTTGGTTGGTGGTATGGTCTTTGAATCTGTTTCACTAGCTCACTGTATTCTATCTGTCAATATATGAGAGCCTGAGTACTCTGATAGAGCACACTTCACTATTGACCGCCATTTGTCACTCAACACCAAGTGATATTGTGAGTTAGCCTATTGACATAAAAGAAAACTGAATTTGATCAACTCCATGAAATGTTTTTGAAAATCTGATACTAATTGGATTTAAAAATGATCACTGTATATCAATAATATTTGCTTTAAATAAGACCACTATAGGTTGTACTTTACAATAGTTATAATACATAAACAGCCGCCTTAATGTTCCTATTGCTGGGACTAAAGGCACTGTCTCACAAGTATAGGGTAATACTTAACACAGTATAAAATCTTTACACCGCATCTTCATCGTCATAATTAATGTAAATATTCAATTAGACTCGGCGCTTTCGAGTTTTGGCACAGACTAAAAAGAATATATTTCCGACAAGCTGACGAAGGCGCGAAATAAACTCGAGAGCGCGGGAATTCTTTTTAAAAAACGTTCACAGATCTTGTGATAGTATTATTAAATAGGTTAGCTTATGAATAACATGCTTTCTTTGATAATATATTTACTTCATATTTTTTTTGTTTTGTAACTTTACACATAAATAGATTAATAACGAATTCGACAATTTTTTCCAGTGTGACTTTTTATCTATATATCCTAATCAGTATTCAATTTCTACTCACTATTTTTTATTAAAATGATAATATTATAATTAGCTTTGTATATAAACACTTTTGTATAGTGAATATCAACTTATATTTTCATATAAAGATATGCTGTCTTAAATATTACTTAATAAATGATGAATATATTTTTCATACTTGCGTGTATGCATGAGACAAAAAACAATTCGACACTGACTTATGACTTTTGCAATATTAATATTTAGCATATAATAACACTTTTGAATAATTATAGTGTAAATAATATTATTATTTTTTTTATATTAGCGCTTATATCTTGTGAAAAAAAAAATAGATGTATTTAGTAAAAAAATTCACCGTTTCTTTATCGAAATGTTTTAAATACTTTTCAACGTATTTTGTAATAATTACAAATTTAGTGCAATTAAAATTAATCGACTTTTGTTTAGTTTTTATTTAACGCGCGTTTATATAAATGACGTGACTGAATTATGAGTTAATAGAAAATCTAGTCTTAAATCCATTTGTTAATACTTATAACGGTTATTAACGTAAAACAAAATGAAACGGTTTAATATTACAGTTGTATAATAGGGTTGTAGGTAAACCCGCACAGACCTCTTCGTATTTTATATACATATCCACCAGATGACTAGTCAAAGAGGACTACTTTAGTTATAATGAGAAAAAAAATATATAAAATTAGACACGAGATGTTTCCTAGGCTGTGTATACACTTAGTGACAAAAACACGTTGAGAAATAAAAATAGTTAAAATTTTTAAAAGACGATGTCTGCTTTGATGCAAGACTAATTATTTTTTTTTATTTAAACAGCAAAAATGGAAGATGCTAGCTTTTACTTTTTTTGGTTTATGAAAAAATAAGCAGCTGGTGATACCATGGAATACTTGTCAAGTTAATTTCTTCTGAATTTTTTCGGTATTTACAGTAAACCTTGCGACCCATGAGAACTAGCATTTATTTATATTTTATGCCAACGGTGCGATTTATGTAAAATGACTAAAACATTTAAAATGCTGTAATAACTTCATGATGACGCCAGAAATACAAAGCACTAGAAACGTCGTATTAATAAATAGTTAAATGAAAACTAAAAAATATGCAAAATTTTGTTTTATTGACCTACATATTACCTAAAATTGTTTTGTTTCAATTTAATGATTTGATAGTTATTTCTAGCAGAGGAACAGGTTTAAAATAACCTTAACATGAACTTTGAACAATTAACCCTTTTTGTAATCGTTTCTGGGTTTTACATATAACAATATAATATAAGGCTTCGTTTATTGTTTTAGGCTAAAAAAAAACTAGGACTCTCTGTTATATCTAGTCATCTAAATTGACAGTTATAAAAATTCAATAAGCTACTTTAATAAAAGTAAGAAAAAAGTACTAAACTGAATTAGAGCAATTGTAAAAGTTGGTATAGTTATAATAACTACAAATCATAAGTTAGGTTTAAATTATTCGTTAGTTTATTTTAATAAAGGTTATTAGCCATCTTTTATTTAAATCTATAAGCTAATCAAACTTTTTGTTTTCAGAAACTACCTGTTTTCATAATTAGTGTTTGTTGAGTAAATTTCTGGTTTTGGGATGCGCATTAAGTTTATAACGAGGTGTGTAAAATTTAATTTAAATGTTTTGCGATTGTTTTTTTTTTACATGTCTAAGATCAATTAAAAATCAAAATGGACTATTTTTTAACTGTCTTAAAACGCTTACAAACTCATCATATCATGGGACAATATATTTAGTAACAAATGATCAATCACCAAGCATTTTTATCATTGCTATATACGCTGTTGTATATTTCGGTGAAGTAAAATGGTGATCATTATTATTTGATATTACGATAAAGACCATCGTTTTGACAATCACTGAACTATAAAAAAATACTTTAGGTACTTATGGTTAATTTTATTTAGTAATATAAACGCATATAATTATATACAAAAAATAATAGCACATTATTTAAATCATTTGTATTTGAAATCACTTTGAAAAATTATTAACAGTTTTTAATTATTTAGTACAAGTAATAAGTTTTTGTATTATATTCATAGAGTCGTTATGAAATAAAGGCTAGTTACTTTACACAGTAATCACAATAATAAGGGACTTGTAATTTAAAATATTATTAACTCCATCGAATATTGTTTGGCTGGAATGGAACGAGTGGAAGTCTTGGTTTACGCTTTCCTGAAAAAATGTTTCACAATATTAAAATAAGTGATTATTACTGAGTTTTATTTATTATTATCATTGACATAGAAAATCCATAAAGGTTTAACTTGTATGACTTGACCAAAGTACTAGGCGAGAAAATTTTATATCTATTTGCATTTACTACAAGATTATAGACATTTGTGTTGTTACAAGTGTTTTACTTGATTGACTAAAGCAGCAGTAAATTTAAGTTGGAGTAGTCGTATGTCTGAGACTCCACAGCCCAAAAAAGAACTGATAGAGAATGCCAATAAGCATTATTTGCTGTAGTAATATCTTATATGAGAGGTCATGGAAGAATGTAATAATGATTATTCGCCATTGTTGATCACTAACTTAAACAACCCTCAACAAGGAAAATTCGATTTGAAATAGACAAGTTTTTATCTTCTTATTTATTTAATTAGGTTCTCTAACAGTACACACATAAAATAGACATTAGTACAGAAAAATTTACACACAACTTAATATCTGATGTGTGTACCAGTTAATGGAGTACAAACCACAAATGCATTCATTATTATTTAATTATAAAAACTAAATTAAAAATTTCTTAGAGATTAAAAAGAAAATCTATAGATATATTCTTAATTACTTTAAACCGTTTTAAGTATATTAGTAAGTATTTTATTTTAGTATTTAGTATATAATAGTTTGTAAGTTGTTCTATTACAGCCACGTAGTAGTGATATTTGATCAAAGATTTTTTTACCTATATTCGATTCACACTGCTGGTTGTCGTAATAGGTAAACGTAATAATTGCAGATATAAGTTCATCAATCAGCTACCTCATTCGCTATCCAATTATATTTCACTATTAAATTTTAATTTAATTATGCCTGCTTCAAGACCGAAGAATGGATATAAAAGTATGTTTAGAATAATGCCTGCAATAAGGCTATTCATTTATGCATGTCTTAAGGTAAGTTATTATTTTTGAAATACATATAACGATATATAACAATTTGGGATTCTACGTACATTTTAATGTACAAAATAAATACTTTAAAAATATTGCAAAAATATAGAATTTTTTATATAATAATTTTCCAGGATATTAATGATTATCTCTCTTTTTTAATAATTTCGCGTAAGGAACATATGTCCATACGATCTGTTTTGTAAGAAGTATGTTTTAGCTTTCATTTAAATTATGTCAAATTTAAAGGAAATAGTCTAAAGACGTAAATATTAAAGAATTTTCGGTTCAGAAACATTTTATATATTTTAGTATGCAACAAAATACTATGATAGCCAAAATTTTATGTAAAATAGAGAATTATTTATGAATGATGTTTCAGTTTTGATCATTAGGAAAATTTCCTACAACCAGCGATGATTTTTCTCTTCTAATTTTGATTTCAGTTCAGTGTTATCTCGGGCCAGTTTCCTAATCATTTGGACCTCCAAAAAATCGATGAAGTAGTAGTAAACAATCAAAAGTACAGTGTGTTAAAACCCACTGTGCATTTGGTGACAGATTATTTTGAGCAATTTATACAGAAGAGGCATAATACGAATTCTCCTAATGAGAGAATATTCATAGATGAAAACGGTTTTCGGCATCACTGGACAGGTATGAGTATACCTAACGCGAAAAGTTCTAGAAAAACAGACAAATCTAACACAAAACACAATGATACAAACAAACAAACCAATATCGTTGCTAATAATGAAACTAATATATCCAATGAAACTAAAACTGATGAGAAGAAAGAAATAAATTTTGGAAACATAGGAACTGAAAAACAGTCAACTACAGTCAGACCTACGCCCAAGAGAAAGAAGAAACGTGTAATAAATCAAAATTTTAAACCAGTACTTAGACAAGGAGCGGTGGCTGGTAGTGTTGTGAAAACTTCTTTTTTTTGTCCATTTCTTGGCGTCATTACAATGACTTTAAACACTGAGGAACTTTAAACAAAACATTAACTGATAATACTACATCGCCTGTTACTGTCAAACAGTAGTGTGCATACATTACTTTGTTCCGGTTTAAAAGGCGTTGTAAATATTGAAATTGCAAAGGTAACAAGACACACAATGAGGTACAGGTGTAGATAGCAACATTGTTAAACACGTCACTTCGAAAAATGAATATACAATAATTTATTATCATCAGCCAATATAAGCTTATGTTGGACACACAAGCAGTAATATGACATCTCAGATGAATATCGTAATCTTAGATATCTATGGTCATGACCAAATCAGAAAATAAATCTTTGACACTATAAAAAGAGTATTGATAAAAAACTTTATCATATCATGATCAAGTTTCAAAGTCAAATAAATTCGGTGCCATAATTAAATTACCACCACTAGTTGAAGGTTTTTACTGTCCTAAGTTTATTATAAATTGGTATTCCCGATGGTAGTGTTACAACAATTTTTAAACTTTACTTTGTTCTTAGACTTGTCTACTGTGCTAATCTAACTTCGTCTCTTATAACAAAAGAATTTTTAGTTTCTCTTCTGATTGATTTAGAAAGTTTAGGGTACAATAAAATAATTGAAATATTAAAATTCCTTTTATTGCTTCAAAGCACCCGTTTTTCACCGGAGTCCTTGTTAAATCTTCTATTGAATCTCCTAGTCATGTACGGATCGTCGTCGTAGTCAAATTTGTAGTTGTTGAACGTGTTCATGAATGTGTTCACCGCCATCAAAATCGCCCGCCTGTAACTCGCCACAGGCATCCGGTGCTTCAGCATCATCACCGGTTCGAACGGTATCACCATTCCGGCGGCGGATGTTATCAGTGGTATGAACGGGGCGGGGAAATAGTATGAGATCAGCTCCATAGCGCCGTTCACCATGCACGTCCCTACGTTCCTAAATACCGATCTGATTTTTGGTGCAAATATAATTTTTTTAATCTGCACACATAAAATTTTGTACAGTTTGATGAGGAGATTATGTATAGGTTTTATTTCATTAGTTGCCGCTTTCACAGTTTTGTTATAATATTTTTCTTCAAGGTTTATTTCATTGGTTCTTCTCGTCTTCAAAACTGCCGTTGTGGTTGGTATTGTTTCGAATTGATCGTTGATTTCCGGTTGTTGAGCCTGAAGGGGATAAACTGCTGATTCAAATTTTATCTTATTATTAGATTTTTAGTTTAAATTTTAACATCAAAGTTTTTATAACGATATTTATAAAAATAATACATGTATATAATTTCATTATAATTTAGAACTACACCTTCTGGCATGGTAAACTAATGATCTTAATCCTAGTTAGAGAAGACCCAAGTCCCGGCTGTGGTAACAATAAAATTATTGCAATTTTAACAATTAAATCGATTAAAAAACTTACGAAAGCAATCGAGAAGCATATGAATGTCAAAGCAAATAATAGGCATGATACTTTCATTTTATACTATACGTTGCTCGTTCCATTTGCATACGGACGGAACATAGCCGTAAAATGTTTCATTTCTTTATATTATATATATTTCACCACACGCACTCGTTTATACACTTTATTACCTACACGACCTTGCTTTTTCTCGAATATTCCCAACCGTATATTGCCTTTTTTCCATAAAAGAATTTTAAATTTGTTATAAATGTGAGGTTAACCACGTGTTATGAATTTCAGCCGTCTGTTGTGTATATTCACTGTAGTAGTTAAGTTGAAACAGTCAGCAATTTTTGAAGCATAAATCGCTTTGGGAGAAGATAATCGTATTTTCTTTATCTGACTACACAACAAGATGAGTAGGTCTTCACTTGGTGGTACAGTTTTAACATTGTGGCGTTAGGATGATATAGACCACATTGTGCTCATAGCTTTGTCTCGTTAGGTCAGTAATTTTATTTACTCACAAACCGGAACACAGTAAATATTAGTAAGCAGGTAAGTTTATAAGTAACAGATTATAACATTGTACACCTCATTATCACTACGTTACGGTTTCCCCATGCTCATGCATATCTTTAGCTTATATTTAATCTTTGCGCTTACTTAACTATGTAGGTTATCATGTACTTAATCACTACGGCGTTAAAGAAACTTATTCATGCCAACGAAGTGATTAGGATCCGAATACGCTTAAATGATGGTAAAATATGCTTAGTAAAACTAATTGAACATCCTTCTTAAAGTTCCCACTGCTAGAACTTGAGATGGTCCCTAGAGTAAAACAAGTCCCAGTAGTGGGAACATTAAAAAAAAATATTTTTATAGCTATATAAATTACTAGCTGTTGCCCGCAATTTCGTCCACATACTTTTTAAACAGAAGAAATATAGTTTTAATAAATAAAAGAAACTTAGAAAAAATATATAATGTATGTATAACAACTTCCCTATTTGGATCGAATAATATTAAATTTTTCATTGGTTTTACCTTTTTCGTGGGGTCATTTACTTTTTTCTAAAATAAAAGTAATCTAAGTTACTCTTTGTTACATCAGCTATCTGCCAGTGAAAGCCCGGTCAAAATCGGTCCAGCCATTTCAGAGATTAGCCGGAACAAACCGACAAACAATGAATTGTTAAGTGTAGTTTTGGTATACGTATCGTGTATACATGTAAATGCACTTAGTAAAAAGCTGTTATTTTAATATTAGAAACAGATACACCAATTTTAGTTATTTGTATAGATTTAAGACTGATATTTCTTAATCAGATACAAATCGCAATTGAAAACTTGTCTGTAGTTAGTTTAGTCATTTGCCATTCCAATTTCTGGTGGAAAATTAGAAAATGCGTAACGTAGTTATAGGAATAATTCATTAGTCAATTGTATACGTACCGGATGTGGATATCGTAAAGCAATTACGCGGAAGTCGTAGATTTGTTTTTTGTTTTTTAATTAAGATTCAACTCGCAGAAGTCGGAGAGCGGAATTAATTAAAATGAAATCGTTTCTCGTTTGCTTTTTGTTTTTCATTGCGGGTGTTGTGGCTCAGGTGGGTTTTGTAGTGATTTATAACGATACGTGTAGCTCTTTATCTTTAAACTACTAAGCTACAAGCTTCGAGTTCTCAGCAAGTACTACCAATGAGGTTTTTTAGTAGGATGCTTATTGAACTCCACATTGTATTGTTTGCCTACACACTTGAGATGTTAGAAACTAGTTACCCCAATGTTATCAATAGCTACAGCGCCTTTAAACAGAATCGCTGTAATTTTTGCGGTTTAATATATTAGCAATATATAATTTATCTAAAAATTACTTCTTTACTTATTGTACTACTTGAAATTTTATTTAGACAAAGTAAACAAGTAAGTTTCTATTTAATAATACACTTGAATCAAGGTACATATCCGCAGCAGATTTGATAGTTTGAAAACTGTTGTGCATCATTTTGAAGGCCGTTGTAGCTATTTAAAATTACTAAAGTGAAGCAATATGCTGGTGAAATTGTATATAAAGTTAATGTAGCCTATTCCAGGTGCCGTATGACTACATCCCTCTCGGCCGGCAGTCCCGGCGCGACGTCGCCCCTCCTCACCCCTCCGACGTGAACCTGAACTACGAACGCCTCTACCCAGCAAGAAGGAAATGGCTTGACTGATACACCATAAAGAGTCAATACAAACCAATCTTCTTTTCATTCTTCTTCTGGCAGTTGAATTCTTCAGAAAATGGTATTTTAATATAACACATCGTTATACGAATATAATTCAGTGTTTTGGAATCTTTTGTAATTTTGTCTGCGTTGACCACAAAGACCTTGAAGTTCAATAAAAACAAGATTTAAATAAGTTTTTTCCTTTTTTACATTTAAATAATCTTTATGCTAATATCTATACAAAGTTTTCAAAGATTTCTGTGCCTGTCTGTGATTTCACAATTTCTGTTGTGTCACCAAAATATACTGAAAAATGTATTTTATGACCGAAAGACAACTTTTTGATTTTGATTTTCGTCTTAAAAATCTTATTAGTTTTTACAACCAATTAACGATATAATAAATTGTATATAGATATATAAACAATATATCTTCTTTGGTTTGGTTATTTGAAATATGATGACATTGGTAAATTATACCATATTTTTAAAATGTCTGCTCTGTGTTATAATTTGTGAGTAAAATCACAAATAATAGTAAAAATTGTTTTATAAAATGTATTTTATATTTTTTCTTATTAATGGTTTAATGAGACGGACAAAGTCTGTCGAACAATGTGCACGTCGTTAAAATGATATACACAACATCATATCGTGATGAAACATGTAGATAGATACCCGTCGAGAAGCGATTGATAGTTAATTATGAAATTTTGTGTTTAGTTTCGTTTTTAACAAAACGATCTGATAAGTAAAACGTTCACCTCAACAACGTGGCGAGAGTTAAGATGGTATACACTGCACCACAACGCTCGAGTTTATTACTGTTGTTGTCTAATAAAGATATTTCATCATGTAAATATTAAAAAAGTAAACAAGAATCTCTGACAAAAGCACGCTTTAATACTTTACTAAGTTATAAACGATATCTTCATCTCGAAGAGATTCCTTCAAATTCTTAGTTTCCTTTGTTCAGTGAACGTGAACATATTTAGTGGGATATAACGCTGTAAGACTTTACATTGGTTTGTTGGTTCAGATGGGGTTGGGGTGGTGCGCCGCTAGCGGAAGCTGCTGGCGGACCTCAGGTGCGCCACCAGTTGGTCCAGGTTGATGTTGGCAGGCGCCGGTGCTGCTAGCTCGGCATAATTGCCCGTGAAGTCAACGAAGTTGTAAGGCTCACCCTGGAAAAAAAAACGTTGTTATTAGTTAAATGTTAGAATTATTGATGTCCACTTCTGGAAGTAAGCTTTCTAAATCATTAGTCAAAAATCCTCTCGCCTATTTGCTTTCCGATTTTTGCAATACATGGCCAATTGTCATTTCAAGTTACTATTCCCCATTATAACTTAATGTGTAAATTTATAAGTCAAAGGTCTCTCTTAAGAGCGATCAGTGATAACATTCTAACTCGTCTGTGACCTAGAGGCAGCAGATTTCTTTTACCATAAACGAAGATCTTTTTTATTATTATATTTTATAATACAAAGACAAACTAAAGAAAGAGATTTTCTAATTGAAGTATCCACACAAAAACCTTTTTTTTAATAACGTTTTGCAATTGCAATGTAAGTGTAAAGAAATTTAATAACCTAAACAAAAAATTGGACTAGTCTATATATAGTTAGTTATATAATAAGTAACGATAGAATTCACAAAGAACAAAAAGTTGTTCGTTTGGATAAATCATCTTGACAATCTGCTTGTGAGAGAAGTCCCCGAGGCCCAGTAGTGGGAATATTAAGAAGGGTTATTTAATAATAACACCTGTATAGAATAAAACAGCAGAGGCCACCTGTTAGTTTTTGTGGAACGATTAATACGCTTCACAGACAAAATAGTTTCCGGTGTTAAAAACAAATAACTACTACTTTAAGCACTTTATTGTTTTCATCTATAAAACAGCTATATGTTAATAAATAAAATTATAATATTTACCATAACTGGGTAGAGCAGTGTGACAATGAAACAAAGCAACAAAAACCAATGCATATTTGGTTCGCGGTCTCGTGTGAACTCTGAGAGCCGCTGGCTTAACTTTTATACCGAAGCGGTCTGAAAACCCGTGACCGGCTTTCAATCTAATTCATTCTAAATCACTAGCAATCTTTAACGACTGTTTAGCTAAATAATCGATTCGTATCGCTGTATTTGCGCTACACTGACATCATACTTGAATTTTAACTGGGAATAGTTTTTAGGTATTCCCAAGTTGACTATATCTAGTGCGTTAACACAAAAAGTTGAATTTTCTCTTTCACAATGTGGATTGGTAATGATTGGAACAGACTGCTGGCATTACATCGTGGTATGATGTTGAATTCAAGAGTGGATAAGCTATTTCTAGGCTTCTTCGTTTACCATCAGGCAGAGCCATAATCAAACGCTAGTCTGTTAATAAGGAAATGACTCATTCACGAATCTATTTAGTAAATTATAATAATACAATTATCATTGTTGTAAAGACAACATAATTTTAATAAATTTAAAGTGTATAGCTAAAGAAAGTTAACTTTAAGATGTAGTAGATTCTGAAACGGTAAACATTTTTAATCTTTGATTAAACAAAATATAACCATTAGTATTACTTTGACCGTTTGTTTTAGCTAATAAAGTTACTCCGTGATGACTTTGAGATCAGGTCATCTATGACTTCAATTCTGTCTTGATCATGGCTGCTTTCGAGCACTCGAAACGTGATGATCATAAATAAGTAAATAATGATATCTTTGCAACTGAATGTATTAACTAATATTGAGTCATTGTCATATTTAACTAAATTACAAAAATTGGTTTCTTTATAAAGTATTTAATGTATACAACATGCGTCTAAATATATATACTCTTTTCTTTATCGTCGGTTAATAATATTTACTAATATTATAACTTAATAACGCTTTATCAAGCAACGCTTTATCGACGTTACAAATCACGTTAAACGTAATGTTTTATATTAATATACATTTCAGAGTTCACCACTTAACTTCAATTTCCAGTTAAGGAAAAACATCGAGGAGAAACCTACATTTAAATAACAACTGTCATCGATAACTGACATCCAACAACCAGGAATTGGTGATGGTTAAATGATCATGACTGTTCTTGTGAGAAAAAGCCCTAAACTCCAGAAGTGGGAACTTTGAAAGCTGTTCAATTAACAACCTAGATGTCATCATCATTGTTAAGAACTGACCTGATCATCACGTCGCTTTGTCATATAAGAATTAAACTACAAATTCATATACATCTTTATGTAATATACATCTCAATGAGGTATACAGAGATTTCTATAATTGCGGATAGCGCTAAAATTACACATGACAGTATTCGGCTGTAAAACTTTACGCTGGTGATGGTTGAAGATGTTTCTAGAATGTTCTTTGTGGATTCGCGTCGATGTCGCACGGGCATTACAGCCTTCCACGGCTCATCCTGAAATTGTGAACAGCTTATTATATACTAGCTGATACCAACAGGTGTCCGCAATGTGAAAGGAAACCTGGTCTTACAAATTCAATGTTAGGAAATTATCAAACTGGTTCAATAATTTGTAATAATGTTATTAGAATAATTTGGGGCTGAACTCTTATCCTCTTTTTTAAATTAAACTAGCTTATATTATAGTCTATATCTTAAGCTATCTGCCAGTGACAACGGTCCAAAATTTTAGAAGTTACCACAAACAAATAGAAGAAATTTATAAAAATTGCTTTTTTCCTCTATTACTTGAATATTTCTATGAAATCAGTCAAATACTGTTATATTTATGCAACAAACAGACTGTCCTGTATTTATTTTAGTACAAACGAAGCGACGAGACGAGCAGGCCGTTCACCTGATGATATGAAAAACGATCCAGATTGTTATGTCCTCACTCCAGATTATTTGACGGCCATATTAGACAGGTTGAATGATGAATTTAAAAGATAACTGGCAATTGATGAGATTGAAGTTACACCGGTTCAGTTCAGGGATGGACTGATAAATGTTAATAATCATCGTCGCAAGTCAAATAACAACGAAACCACTTTATATTAACCGTCCCATTTCTTTTATCGATCGATTAAAGCTATTCTATCTTTAATTTCCGAGAATCCGAATTTCTTATTCACCTTATGCAATAGACCAGGATCTCTCTATTCTAACATGCTCAATACTGCAAGTCTTAAGAGGCTCCAACGTCTTCATCAATTCTCGTTCATGATTCATATCCTCTTGCTCATAAAAGAATCTCCACACGTATCGGCAGAATCTAAGTATTGACTTTCCAAGATGTTAAGATTAATTAATAGTGAACTAAATTTAGTTGTTTAAATAATTCTGCGGTTTTAAACACTCAGTTGGTTTTACTAAGTAAATGTTTTTATTATAATAATCTTACCTTAGCCGAAACGAATGCTGGATTGAGATCTTGTGGCATGAGCTCCGACTGCAGATCGGCGTCGGTTTGTAATTTCTAGAAACAAGTTTCCATATATTATATGTACAAAATATTCAAAGATTTTCAATTGATTGTCATTTTGATTTGTCCGGTAAAAGAATCCTAAAATATACTATATTTAAGATAAATATACAACCTATAGTATATATTGTTCAATGTTAATTGTGATCTGAATAATCTTATTATAATAGTCAACATTGTAGGTGCTTTCATATTAAAATGTAGAAGACTTTAATCACTTTAATATACGAGGTTTACAAAGGTAAACATTCCGATGGCATGGCGCCCCATCCGCGTTAACAAGGTATCGACCAGTTCGTAGCGCTGTTTGCCGACCTGATCCGCGGCAGAGAGTTCCCAAAGTTTACACAGACCTCGAATATTATAATACTAAACAATGTTTTATTAAAACGTTAGCATTAGAGTGAGTAGTATATCATTGGAACTTTGTAACTGAAGTAAGAATCGAATTGTATAAGAAATTGTTAAGATGTTTTGTTGACTCTAGATCAGTAAACAAATGATCTACTACATAGAAAGAGCATAGTCCCGTTAGTCTGCCAGTTGGACCTTCAACGTCTTGAAGATCACAGAGAAATATTAGATATAGATACCGATTGCAAATCAAATGGGAAAATCTATATTCATCTAAGGACAACAACAGGCCGAAATGATGACAACAATTTAGATTCCACACACATTGGGACAATAAAACATGATTCGGTGTACAATATTACTTGATAATAGGACGTTAGAGTAAAAAAATATAAGAAACGTGAAAGAAATCGAAAGGGGAGATTGTAAGTACTTCACACAACAGAGATTGGATATGATATAAGATACGCCATTAGACATCTCCGGCACTGATTGCTCGGAGGCTGAAATTTCATTTGTCAAAGGCGCGATTACTGAAACCGGGGTCCGAGGATGGGGGCTCGTTAAGAGCATTCAGATAATCAAAGGCAATTTGTTCTATTCAAACACCGGTGCTGGTTTACATCACTTGTGAGGGTGGAGCAGTCTACACATAAAGCAATATATTAAACAATTTTTTTATTTAGCTTACTAGTTGAAAGTTTATGTTATGGGTTCGATCCCTGCTCGGCTTCCGACATTCTCTGACAATTACAGGCAAGTGGAGAACAGCTATCATGGACAAGTGACAGGCGTGATGGATGTCTGGTACTAACTTTATCGTTCTGAGAGAAAACCTCAAGTCCCAATGAGAGGGAAGTTAATATATTATTACTGTCACACGAAACTGAGTATTTTTCTCAATTTCAATTCTAAAATTGTAAGTCTTTTTAAGATAAAAAAACAAGTCTTTGTTAGGTTTTACATATTCAACTGTCAGGTTCAACCATTTCGAAGATACCCGAACAGACATATTTTTTGCTTTAACTGATGTAAGAAAAAATATATTATGTAGTTACAAAGAGATAATTTAATTTATTCATTACTTTCACCATCTTCAGGTACACGAATACTTACATTTTGATGTCCAAACGTAACAGAGACGAGTAATATTATCAACAGTTTAAACATGATGATGAATATCGATTTCAATGTTACCAGTGAAAATACATTCAGTAATCTCTGTATTGTTTATCACGAATATACATTTTTTTTATGTTATGTATATATACAGTAAATATTTGAATTGACCAATGGTTACTTTCTTATCAAATAATTTCATTATATTTTATTGTTCGAAATAAAGAACGAAGTACATTTGGAAAATGAGAGTAAGAGTTTTACTTCTAGCGTTTTGCTGCGTTGTTTTCGCACAAAACAACGATCGTGTAAGTATTTTTATGTTTATAATGAAAACATCTTTAAATCACTGTAAATAATTTTTAGTTTCTTTCTTTACACAGCGATTTGTAAGACGTTCATATGAAAGTATTTGATACACCGTCTATAATTACCAAGTTAGGATGGACACAGGACAATATTGTATTCATCGATTTGATATATGTTAAGTCTCGTTACCTAAGTAATTTCACTAGTTACAACGCCATTCAAACCTGTACATAGTTCTTATTGCTGTAGGAATGACGCATAGAATTGTAAGAAGATGATTTAGTAATAAATTAAACAATATTATGAAGTAACTATATTTTTTATGTAGTTAATAAATCCCACAACTGTTAGTAAGTTTTGAACTTGTAATTGGACTTCAGTATTTATTCTTCTCTTCTAAGTCGTATTTCCTAATGACTGAGGGTCGTGGTCATCATGTTTGTCGTGAAACACACGACGACTTACTTATTAGTTATAATGGAGTGATTTGCCATTGCCTTCTCCATTTCACATACCAGTCCGACCACAGACAGTCAACGACGTAGATATGCAGGTTTCTACACGATGTTTTCCTTCACCGTCAGAGCACGTGATATTAGTAGGTGTTATGCTAAGTATTTATAGTACTCAGTATTTATAGCAATATTTTAAAATAATATTAAAGTTAACGAATACCGTTTTGAATGATAACGTACATAACGAGTGCGACTCGAAAACCCTTCGGAGTCGCACTCCTCGACTCTCTGAACAGCTCTCCAGCGGCAGAAGACGCAAGAGGGGGGCAGTGGGCGCCCTTGACATCGTGACGAATAACGCCCAGCCTATACACGCCGAGGTCAAGCGGGAGAATGCCGAGCCCGAAAAGGTGAGCCGGCTTACTTGGGGTCCACGATCAATACTCACGATACGTTGCTCATTGTTTCAACTATCGAAGAACTCACAATCTTCATTTTCAACGAAAAGTTTATAACTGAAACACTTAAGCATAAAGTCAAAGTCACAATTTTTATTCAACACGAGAACACGTTCACTTATTGAACATCAAAATCGACCACCCATTCGCAAAAGAAATGCCACGGAACTGACAAGAATGGGCATACTCAATTAAGCATCGATATGAAAGGAACTTTAGGATGTTTACACTGCAACCTATTTTTCGTGGATGTTTCGTCGCAAAATTTTGACACGTTATTTTTTGATAATCATGATTAAACAAGTTTTATGATGGTGACTAAGAATGTCTCCAGCATCAGGTACAGATGAAGGTAGTCTTTAATCATCAAATAAAATTTTCTACGAAATTAAGCAAACTTTAGTAATAGAATCTTGTAACTTAGAAAACAAATTCTTCGTAATTTTCGTGTTATTTCAGCCTTGTTCGGAAGGTCGCAAAGGTATACCGTCTAAAATAGAATCGGGTGTTGTTTTTCAGGTAAACAAAAGTAAACGTTAAGTTATTCAGTATAATGACAGTTTCCAATCGACTTTATCCTTGAATAAATTTGTTCAAAGCTTTTTTGTTAAGTAAATACTGATAAAGTTACAAGATTTAAATGTGAATCAGTTATATATATATATAACAGCCTTTTGTTACTAGTAAATATTTTGAATAAAAGCGATGTTACGTTTAGATAATTTAACAGAATTTATTATTTTGTGATCAAGAAATTACAGTTTTTTTCTTTCGATTCATATCAATATTATATTTATAATATTTTATAAACAAGTTAACTAGTTTTCATTGAACTTTGACTCGTATATAGGCTGAAGATGTAAGAAATAAAAGAGATTTACCGTATAGAAAAAAATACAACTAAAGTTATTTTGTATTATTAAAGAAATTAGGTTCTCATGCAATAATATTTTAAACAATTTCCAACTGAAAATCGTTTTACATTTAAGTCTCTAAATTTGTAAGAAAAAGTAGTATCGATTAGTTTAACACATGTCTCTTTAAAGCAAAAAGTAAATTTTCATTTTGTTATTTTATACAAAAAAAACTCCTAATTTTAACGATTCGCAGGAATTTAGAACTTTAAATTGTACGGTATTTTAGTTCTTTTAAATATTCCCCGAAACAGCGCTTTCAAAATAAAATAGTAAAAGTAGTCGATGAAACACATTTGCGGTTGAAATAAAAGAAGGCGGTCGAACTCCGATAAAGAGATTACTTGTTACAGGTAACGCCTCCGAAAGCTGAGGTCTACGAAACGAAGTCGTTAAGGAAGTCCTTACCGTTAACCAGCAGATTGGACATACTTCGTGGGATCAGCAGAATCATCACGCTGTCGACGCTCGCAATCTCAGCTGTGTTCGAGTTCTATCCAGTTATACGACAAGCATACGACACAATCATTGAAATTATGTACAATACATGATTATACTGATTATGTAAAAGATAACACGAAATTTTATTTAAATGCTTAAAAGCTGAGTTCAAAGTATCGAAGAGATGCGTGTGATACTTTCATAAAAAAGACCACGAGCCCAGTAGTGAGAATAACAAATAGTGTCTACTATTCATCACACGCTTTTAAATACAAAATTATTTACAGCGACATCTATGTTGCATATAACAGAACAAAAAGACAAGTAATTAAAAATCAAATGGTGACGGTAATACGCCTTACCATAATAATATAGGTTAGTTGTGTTCATACGAGTTTCAAGTTTTTTACTTATATCTTATTCTCTGACTATCTATATTTGAAAAAGATTTTATTCTGATTACTAACACAAATGTCTTCTTCTTTCTGCTTAACGAAGATATAAGCAGAAATTTTACCAGGTACAGTAACTCCTGATAATAAGTAGCGTTCTTACATATAAAGTCAGTAATATGATTCGATATATAAATAGAATAATACTGCTGTATTGTTTCTGTTAGCTTTGCATTACGTTATATATTTTATAATGGTCTTTAAAAATATACAAATCGACCGTAAATATCGATTATGTACGGAACCAGAAAAATATAAACAAATGTAATTAAAATCCTTAATATTTCATTGCGCTAAATCATGATCAATCTCCATCAAAATTAGACGCGAGGAACAATTCGATGCAAATATAAAATGTTGGTGCAAGGATTCCTTTTGACTTTTGTATGTGCGCTGTTTTGTCAAGGAACCCTTTGTAAAGATGTAAGTATATCTACATTTGTTAGTAAATTTTCTATCACACTAAACCTCTTTTGACCGCACAAGACCTAGCATTAAACTACATAAGTCCTTAGCTTGATTCCGGGGCTAGCTAACTAGTAAAGAATTTACATTTACAACATTGTACTTGACATCAAAATAAATACTGTTAAGTATCTTTTCTTCAGATTTATTAGCTACAGCACCTTACAAATTTATTTATTTTCAATGTTAATAATATCTTTTAAATTTCTAGCTGCTAAAAAATCATTTAGAAACTAAGAAAAATAAAGCTGTTGATGACAGAACTGAAATTAGTCAAAATATTAATTAATTAAGTTTAAATTTTTCGCAGGAGAGTGCCAAAATTCGGCGTAAGAGATCAGACCAGGAAGCTAATCAATCACATTTTAAAGGAAGTGAGCAAAATACAGGAGACGGACAGATTTTATCAAACTTAATAAATCAATCTCTGAGGAATGATAAATCAGATGTATATAGATCAGATGATGTTTTTAGACCTGCAGCACAAAGTGTTCCCAAACCCTTTAATATAAAAAAGACATCGACACCTTCCACACCACTACCTGGTAAATTGCTTATTATAGAGGATGATAAACGGAACGAACCGAATTCAGAATTAAATACAAGTCAAAATGGTAAGCCGCGACATGTTGGCGAGGAGATCATCGACAGCGAAAGTACAATTGCAAAAAAACGTAAACAAAAACAGAAACCATCGACTAAAAATGTTAAAAAAAATATGAACGACGGAGAGGTAAATATACCATTTGTAAGTAAAACTTACCAAAATATAACAGATGTTAACCAAAAAAGATATCATACATTAATTTTAGAAAATAGAATAAAAAATCGAACGAATAACGGAGATTACAGTAGTCGAATCAATAATTCAACTGAAGTATTAAATAGTAATGAAAATACAGACAAAGCCGTTTTATATTTACTGAACATTTTGGGAAATTCTCACGATTCAAAAGGATTAGACTCTACAAACTCCAGAAATACGAAATCGCAAGAAGAAATACACAATTCTGATAACGGCATTACACAAAGTAGTAGAACTGTTAATGAGAATGATATGAACCTTGAAAATTTGAGAAATATTAACTTTACAGTACTTGAAAATGTCTCTCAACTGTTACAAGAACAAAATAGTTTATTGAAAGAGATTCTATTTAAAGCATTGAATCGCAATAATCAGACAAATAGTGATGAGAGCGCTATTAAAAAAATACATTTAATTTTGGATTTAGATAATCTACAATCAAAGAGATACGGTAAGATTGTTTTACATAAATTGATAGATTTATTGTATAATAAACCTATTCCTTAAACACATTCACTTACTATATTCACTTGACTAAAATTTCACAAAATGTTAAGTGATCACCAAACCGTAGAAGAAGAAATCAATTATGATTGCTTGTGACGTATTCACTACAACAGCAAACAGGCTTGCTCCGTCAGTTTTGGCACTTTTACTTATGACAATAGAAGCATTATGATCTCCATCATCAGAACAATCCAAATTTCATGACTTTCGTTTCCTCAAAACCGAACAAGTAGATTAGTTTTCTAACTTGCAGAAAATTCCACTTTTCCTACAGATTTTACGACTGGAAAGAACTTTATCGGTGAATGGGAAAGAATTTGAAAGTATGTGAACACTAATGTCCATTTATTATATAACCCAGTTTACTGTGTAAATATTATCTCAATATGTATACTTTAATTAAAGATACAATCAACACGTTTTTCAGAAATTCCAGTAAATTTCGAAGCAGGAAGAAATGATTCCGAAAATGTACTGGATGAAGTTATTCAGTATAACAAAAACGATGCGGACACAAATATCAACAGCGGACAATGGTCTAAAAATCAGAACACCGATTTCAATGTCAAATCACAACAATATCCCGAACAGCATATTTTAAACAGTTACAGCACCGGGAATTATCCTTATCCTTACTATGTAAATCCTGTAAACAAATATCCTACTTATTTAAAACAAGAACAAAATTATGCTTATAAACCAAACATCAATCCATCAATCACTAGTAATCCACAAAACCAAATCAATTACGTCGTACCCGATGAAAGCGAAAACGCGATAATTTACGAAGCGAAAAATTTTAATCCGGCAAATGATGGCGTATTGAATAATAATTTCAAATATGATAATCCCAAAAAGTCTCAATCTCGGGGTATATTTTACTATACGGACCCAAAGTTAACCGTTTCAAAATATCCTTTTCATGGCAATTATTACAGTAGACAGTAAGTTGTATTTATCTATAAAATTACTTGTGTTTTCACGAAATGTATTTCTGGGAAATATACTTATGGATACTTTTATCTTTTTAATTCTTTCGTCTGTCAGCACGACTTTTGTTTTTTGCCCATCATGATCAGCTGCAAGATGCTTTAGAAATCATGACGAACATGTATAAGACGTTAATTGTTTTGCTAGAACACCAATCGCATGCTAATGTACAAACTACATTAAATACACCGATTTCCGTCTCATCATCGAACTTGTGTCAGCATTTGGATGGTCACCGACTGAGAGAACCGCGTGATATTAACACCTGGTAAACACAGACAGTTTATATAATGTAATATGCATGGACGTAATGATATGCAACTTGGATCGAGGAGCTGATGAAGATTGTAGGGAATCGAAAGATGCAGTAAGCATCGAACCGGTCGCTCTAGATAGTGATAAGAGAGGCTAAAGTTCAGCAAAGAAATGAATAATCCAATTACAGGTTGACAGAAACAACAAGATATTTTATTGATATTTAGTAAGGATACTAAGCATATTTTGGTTGGTTAAATCAAATCATTAGTATTAACTACAATTTAGATTGTATTAAAGTAGCTAGATTTACATACAGAATTTCACATGTCAAAGTTGTGTTATTAAATAGGAACAAATTCCATTAATCACGAACTTTGGGCGCAATCCTTTTGATCCTTTTCAGTATTTCTTGACGTTGAAGAGGGCCGCCATTGTTATGTAAGGAGGTCGGTATCAATGGGTGAAAACGTTGATGGCAATAGTTAGGTGGCCGGCTTTAACCTAACAAACGAGGTAGAACCATTAAAAGTTCGAGTATGTTAAATCCAGTCCAGTCAACTAACAGGCAGTCTTTAATAATTTCTTTTTGAATTACCAAGTATTGAAAGAGATGGTTTATTAAATTTACTAGTTACAGGTATTATAGTTTTTTTCATGTGAACTATACTAATAAGTAACAACAATACTGTGTTCTTACCATTGTTGGATAATATAAGTCCTGAAGGTATTATTATAGTTTAAAGGTAATAAATTAATCACTATAAGACTACTAGTATTTGGTTTTAAAGATCATAGACAATGTAAAGATTAGTGATAGTTGATCTTTGTGGTCTGTCAACCGGACGAGTTTACATTTAAGTTCATTTCAAACTTTTATGTTTTGGTTTAAGATTAAATAGCTGTTTATCAGTAATAGTAAACATTCATATCTATGCAGTAATAATTAGTAGTAATTTGTACTTTGTTTTAATGGATATTAATACAAACTGTATTGACCTTTCGTAAAGGTTAACCCTGATTAAATCTTTACAACGGTGCGTGAGAAGTTCACGGATGTCGCAACGATGAAAAAATCCCTGACAATGCTATAAAACTTTTTGTATCAGTTTAACTACTGCTACACAGTAATATTAAAAACGCTTTTTTTTACTGCTACCTTTAATATTTTAGTTCGCATGTTTTTAAATTATTAACATACAACTATCATAATCAATCTAGAATCATGGTCTTGAGAAAGATGATTTATTAAATTCACTTTAAAAATCTATGTACTTATGTTATATTAAACGTTATATATTTATTTTTATAAATAACCTGCTTAACTAAAACACTAACCTGTTTGTAACAGACTAATTTCGTTTTGTTTTTAATAAATCACCTGCTTACTATATCTATTGCCTCATAAGTTTGTCTGTTTAAGAATATTACTATGGCAATAAATTCTCCTTAAAATCCCTAACCTTATACTTAAAGACCAAGTCGAACTGGAAATAAATTATTAATCTATTTATAATACAAGTAAATCTTTTTGTTATAATCCTCCAAAAGTTCCATGTTGACTTCATCAGTAATATTTAAACGAAGACTTTAATTTGACTCAATGCAAATATTGGATATAAGTAGCTTGACATTATTAAGAAGTTATTCCTCGGCTTGATGTGCCATGAAGGTGTCAAATCAAAGTTCTTAGTTTCATATTGCAATAGTTACAAATAGCCGAAACTAGTTTACAGTGTCGGTACAGTGCGTGGTGTCACGCGACACTCGGGATCGCGTGTCTGAATGCACTTAACGCTGCCATCTCCGCTTTGTATCGATTCGGCCTGGATTCCAACTGCTAGACAGTAGGTGGATCAGATGAAACACTTGAGTATCAATATAACTTAGTAACCAACACGATGTATTGGTAAGTTCTTATACAAACTTAAATTCTCTCAAACAATAAATAGAATCTGTTTGTTAATTTTGAACCTATTTTCATGTGACTTTATAATTTTGATAATAAACCAAACAAAATTGTGCAGGATATTTACACAAGACTTTTATTAGTATTGATTTTTCATTACTTGCCAAATATATAAACCATTCATGAATTCCGGTCTATGAGTTTATCTGTTTTCTGTTCTGCTCTGTTCCGTTCCATAAATAATAATTAGGAGGATTTCTTCGCGGAAACAAGAACAGGTTATAATACATTTGACCTCTAATCCTCACTTGAACAAATACAACTTAATTTTGTTTTTAAACAAATATGATTGAATTTTTCGTTACAAAGTTATCAATTTATCATCGTGGACATCCACGTCATCTCAATTGATGGACGTCCGCTGCTGATTTCTTACATTAAACTTTAAGTTATAGATGTTTAAATTAAGGTTTGAACGGAGCTTGAACTTTTTTTTACAATTAAAGCGAAAGCTCTCAGCGAGTCGTCAAAAAGTAAGTCTAAACTAACATGCCGACGCAGTGCTTAAGTTGAGCCGAACTACTCCTTTGAATTTCTTTTTGAGTGCACTTAGAAAATGAGGAGAGGAAACAGCAGAATTTAGATTAGTAACATTTGCTTCGTTTGCAAAGACAGGATTTTATTACTGTTAGAGACAAAAGATCATCATCAGTGAGTAAATATCAATTGTAAACAGTCCATTCTATAAGGATCTTTCCATTGATCATTCTTCTGCTGTCCACTGCTAGAAACTTCTCATTAACTTCTTGGAATCTTTAACCAACCTTTCTTTAATTACTTTATTCGGAAAACAAACAATGGCTATAAACATCTATTTTTACAATTCTAATTATAAGAACTTTTCACATATACATATGTCTCTTGGTAGAACTTGTTGTTAGAGAACCTTATCCATAGGCCGTGTGTTATTTTCATAATCGCCATTTTATGATTACATAACTTAAGCAGGACAATGTCAATATAAATTGCGGCGACGTTTTTCATTGTTACTTAGGTTACGGAATTAGTACACAACGTCACGGAACAGGTCCCAGAAATCTAATTTCGCCAAGCGCTGCTCTCTTAATTTTATTATTTCGAGCATCCGAAGCAATCAGATAACGTCCCCCGTCTCCGAATTCGTTCCGTGATATTTCTCTTCTAATTAAACTACATCCTCTCCGTTTGTTTTAGCGAAAGCGACCAATGGAATGGATATTATATTACGTGTTATTATCTTAATATATTCTATAACTTTCTACATATCAATCACCTATATTAAAACTTATTAACTTCATAAATCTACAAAATTGTATTATATATTATACATGTTAATAAGTAACATATATTTTTGAGCAGGTGAGATCAAGACGCGAGAATTTTTCTGTTGTTTTACTTCCAACTAACAAAATATCTTCAACGAAAACAAGATACTTAATGCTGATAAATTAATCTCTCTTGTCTGTTCTTCCTTTCTTTCTACTACTAAACAGTAAAGTTTAAATATTACTGTGTTATAGAGACATATATCGCGAGTACGTTATTATTACGTACGTATTATTACGTACGTTATTATTCATTATTACTACGTAATTTCTTTAATGAACCGCGTTGTTCTATGTTCAAAGTAAGTTATAACAATTAAGATATTTATGTTCAAAGTTCGACTAGACAACTTATGAACAAATGTTTTGGATCGTGATTTCTCATCAAGTGTTCGTTAAAAAAGAAATTCGTTATCTCGAAGTGACTCAGAACTCTGAGCGTAAAGAAATACCCAATTAAAAGTTTCATGTACACTTCTTGTAAACAAGAGACATCGTAGATTGGTTGCTTTGGCAACTTGAAGAAATATAAGCTAAATTAGCTAAAGTCAAGCAGAAGTTTTTGTTTTCTTTTTCGTATTAATTATACTAAGAAAAAAGATTAAGTGACAAAAACCTTTTGGTTGCTATCTATGTATCGTCGATAATACTATCAGTTCAGTTATTTTGAGTTATTAAGTACAAAATTCTACTATATAAGTCTTTGAGTTAGCTTTGAGGTCTTTTAAGCGAGGTTAGGGACAAGAAATATAAAGTGGTTTCGTATTCTCTTCCATGGGTCCTGTTTGGTGTATATAATCATAACCCTGACTTTCTCTAATGTAGCAAGGTCTCATTATTGTGAAGAAGATAATAAGAGTACACATTAAAGATTAGTTTTTACTATCCATTAGCGTGGTAATGTATACCAAAAGCATTTACATTTAAATAAGGTAAAATTAAATGGTAACTTCATGGCTACGTAGTGTGCCTTTTCCTTATACCATATACGCTACCTTTAACATGTTTTTGGCAACATCCCAAATGGATTCACCTTGATTATTTTAAAATGGCTGACGCTAGTTACATATGTTATATCGCCGGTATATACATTTCTGTGAATAAATTTTTAGAGCCAAGAAAATTTGCTGCGACAATGATGAAGTTGATATACCTACAACGCCATCTGTTGACGAGTTATGTAGTTATATAAAAAGGTTCTCCATGGAAATTTAAAAAAGTACTAATTGTTTTGATGTATCAATGACCTCAAACATATTAATATAATATTTTCAAAAATAGTATATAAATTACTGGAGTAACGATATATTTCTATGGTCAAGTATGTTATATAACATTAACAGGGCGAATTGTTCATTAAAACTTTTTGCTCTTTACAAATAAAACACTAAAGATATTAAGAAAGCATTTTTAAGAGGAAACGTTAAAATGTTTGTACTTCGTGAGGAAGTTGTCTGAAACAAGTCCTCACGCGATCTGTTGCTGTCAGAGGAGATTACCCCAAGCCGGGAAGATGAATAGCACCGGATTTAGAGGTAGGTGAGTATTACCCAACATCCGTACGTTCATATGTTGACATTATCGCATTGGATAATTTATTACTCTCTAACCGACCTTTAAAGAGTTTATTGTACAAATATTATCATTATTTTAAATCTAGTGTAATAACTAAAATATCTAGATACTTAATGTATTAAATCCCACTGTCTTGATGTTTTATCTCTCTGCCCTAGGAATTATTATGTACGTAAGTAATTAATTTTATTTAAATTTTCGTTTTAAATTATATGATTATGCATCATATTTATAATATTAAGTAATATTTCTTTCTTTTTTTAATTTAATGAGTCTCACTTTTTTTGTTTTTAATAGTATATAACCTTTGTAATTGATTGGAAGTAAAATTATGTATTACCACAACCCACGTTCAACTCGTAAAATTTACAATTCATTAAAAATTTAAATAATTAATACTTTGTTACAACCTATTCATTTTAGATAAAGTTCGGCGCGTTAATTTTCCAGATCAAAGTTTCTATGCGAAATGCCAGTCACCGCCATTTTAATGAATCGCTTGAACCCAACACAAAATGGCGGACGCATCGCGAACTTTTGACAGACGCTCATTTACAGTTTGTATGATTAGAACTTCACCGAAAGTTTGTGATCATTTTAAAGACTTTTTGCTTTTATTTTTAAGGTGGTATAAAGTTGAAAATTTAGCAATATATAATTTTATTTATTAAAGCGACTACATGAACCAAACAGACAGTGCTTTTTTTTCGTTCCCCCTTGGTGAGTTTGGGCCAAGAATTCGTTTACAAACTTTCTTAATTTCTAAATTAACTATCTTTCATTCGTCTTCTTCTTACATTCCTGTTATCTTTGTCATTCCAGTTCTCTTTGTCCAACAGTCAGTGCTTAGTAAGTGATGTTTTAACATAACTACGTTAATTTCAACAGTATGAGATATGTGACTGTTCAACAAGAGTACAGTAAGATTTGCATACTATTGCTTGGTAATAGAAATAATTACTGCCCGTTCCTCCTTGTTCCTCCCTGTCTGATTCCAGCTCTTGAAGCACCGATAGTTTGTTAGGTATGCACCGACTAACCTCTCAAGATATTCTGTTTCAATCGTTGTGTCCTATGCTTTAGCGACTGTGGAAGAAATTGATGCTTTTCAAACTATATCATGTCTCCGGAGCCTTTCATCAAGCATCAGCAAGCTCTTCTCTAGGAACCTAAGCAGGTTGAGGCCTCATCATTACACCAACCAAATAGTTTAATGTGTTAAGAGAGGGGTAAAGGAGTAAACAAATATCAAAAGTATATATATGGTAAATTGTATATAAATTTTGAAATGAGAGATTCATTTTAAAAACTTTCATGTTTTGTTACACTCCCTTCAGTATTTTCATGAGAAAATATAGCTTCTTTAGTTAGTTCTAAATTTCTTAATCAAAATTCATTGAAGTTTGTTAAAAGATTAAAGCGTGATAAGAACGAGAAAAAGGCGTTTATAACATAGTTGAGAATGAAATTTACGTACAATTATAACATTTACTAACGACTCACTCGAAATATTATTTGAATAAACACAATGCAGTAGTTGTATTCACGTAAAAATGTCGGACGGAGCCGTGCCGCGAATCGCGAACCGTACTCATACTAGCCAACTGGGCAAAGTTCCAAGCGCCGCTGTGTTTTTTTCATTTCCGGTAAAAATGAAAAAACTTTTCACCTTCCTCTTTCGGTCTTTTGTTTTTTTTTCACTTGTCACAACTCCGGATTTTGCGTATATACATAAGAAATTTACAGCGCCTGGTTTACGTAAGACCGGTGTAGTTTACAGCACTACATCTATAGTATTCGTTTGTTCTCTTTTTTCTTTATAGAAGAACATAGATTGAGACCAAAATAAAGAGTGACTTCTTCATCAGCTAACCTGAGAGACGAGTGAACTCTTTGCTGGGCAAAAGAAACTATATAAGTTATACGCTTTTTTTATTCTGATGGTAAGTGATACGCTTGCCCATAACAAAGCGGCGCTAGTCAAGATGGTATACACTGCACCACATTGCGCTCATCACCTTGTGATAAGGTGTTAAGTCTCGTTACTCCAGTAATTTCACTAGCTACAGCCTCCAAACTGAAACACAGTAATATTTCCACAGTTTCTCGGCTGAAATAAGAGCTGCGGTGGTACCTAGACGGTCTCCGGTAACAGACCTATCACCAGTAATACGTTTGTTCTTAAGAGTTGTGGAGCTTGTTGCTTACTTAGTGATATCACTAGTTCATCTTCTAACAACTAAACTTCTCCTCGATGTTTCGATAGGTAACGTACCGGAATATAAAAGTATTCGTCGCCAAGATATCTCAAGGGACACGGGACTACAGATAAAAATGTTTTAGAGCTCCATAAACTTTCCTCCTTCGGACTTTCGAACTTTAGCGATTTTAAATGTTTAATGAACAGAGAAGTAAAGAAGGAATAATTAATAACAGAGGATGGTTAGAATATAATTTGTCTCTTTAAAGAAAACAACTTTATAACTGACTCTAAAAATAGTAACTCATGCTCGATTATAATATACCTCTATATGTGATAAGCTAGAAAAGTGGATGTGAAAAAAATTAACCACAATCAAACAACTTAAACATGGATGCAAGGAAATCTACCACTATTTTAACCACATCACATGTGACCTCAGAATCGAACCAGGGACATCATGTCAATGACAAGCTGTTCTGATAGTAACTATTCTGATAGTATTTTCTATTGCTGTTAAACTTACAATACTCGTCCTGATTGTTAGATCTAGTGTTAGACTATTGTTGACATAAATTGTCTGGAAAAACATACTTTATATGTTAGCGTCTAGGTTTCTCTATTTTAGTATGTTAGTAAGAAAACAAAAAAGATGACGCATGCGTCGTCTTATTATCCGGGTCTCTATTACCTAATTAGATTAGAATGTATTGGAATGGCTTAGGAGCTAATTTTCATGCTGGACACAGAAGTCATGAGTTCGATTCTCAGCGAAATTTTTCCTTTTCGCTTACCCTTCTTCCGCAGTGCTAAGTCCTTTCATATCTCCTTAACCGGAAGAGCTATAGACTTTTCATTTCGGATTTCTCGTCTCCTTATCCTGTACTTCATTTTATTTTCAAAGTGTATCCGTTTATCTCTTCCGGTTTATAAGTTACAAGCGTTACGGTGTATTTAGGTCAACGCTTTAATCTCTTTTACGATGATGCAATCAGGTGATAGAGATTAAAAGATAACTGTAGTATTTTTTTTTAAAATGGCATCTCCTCATCTCTATTTGATACAGAGTAACTTATTCTTGGTTTTCTCAGTTATCTAAATAATTAAAAGATAGCAGTCGTGAACCGGCTGAATTCAACCTCATTCGGATATAAAAAAGAATCTTTAATTTGAAAGAAGCCCTCTCGAGTACAATAACGAACTTCGAATAACTTTTTAACTTAATTAGATATAACAAATTGAGATGACGTCGTGGTAAAAACTTTAATTAAGTAAATTCTTAATTTTTATATCATAATTTTAATAATGAAATCTATTGTAGTCTTTTTACAATCAATTTGAATATTTGAGAATGCGCTTTCTAGAATCTATGTCCTCACAGATATCAAGTAATTCGCGATTGTTACTACGGTAATTTATCACAGAACAAAAATATTAAAAAATTATAAAAATGAGCTGTCACATATATGTGATCTAAAGTTTAGTTTAATTAACAAAATTTGTACTTTAAATGTTATAACAACTATATACACAGCTTGTATGTTTTGTCTTATAACACACCTCATAGTCTTACTGCACAGTAGTTGTAGTAACAATTAATCAAAACTCAGTCTGTTGAACATATTAATAACAAGCTTTAGTATTCTAATTGTGAATGGGAATAGTAATTTTAATAATCATTAATTCAGGTTTGTAGGATGTTGTAGATAGTGAAATTACTGCGGTAACGAGACAGTATCTCATATCTTAAGACATAAACTTAAGTAACTGGAGTAAAAAGTAAATTTAATCAACTTTTGTAAGAACAGCAGTAGTTAGAATTACTGGTGGTAGGTCTCTGTTACTGGAAACCGTCTAGGTCTAATCGTAGTGTGATAACATTACTGTGTTCCGGTTTAAAGCGCTGTAAGCTAGTGAAACTTCACTTCAGTAACTACTGAAGTAACGAGACTTAATATATATCTCAAGGAGACAAGTGCAATGTGGTGCAGTGTATACCATCTTAACGATCACCGCGTTATGAGCAAGCGTATCACTTACCATCAGGTGAACGTCTCGCTTGTCTCGTAGTTAAAAAAATAAATATTACCTGAACTGAATATTCAGTAAATATATCCGTTCACAAACGTCCGGTTCAAATGTTACCTGTCGACTTTATTGAACTGTTATTTCGTAATTTGCAAAATCCAGATAGGATTTAGTATACGTCCAAAGTGATGAGGGTTGTTTGTGTGACAATGGAATTATTATTGGCTTTCATTATGAAGAACGTCCAAACTGCTTCCGAGCTACACTTATCTATATAGACAGACAATAATTATCAGAAGCAGAGAACTTATATAATATAGATTACAACTAAATTGTTTACCATGATGATGTCATTCTTCTTCCAAGTCGTATTTCCTCATGACTGAGGTCTTGGTCATCATGTAATGAAACACGATTTACTTGTCAGTTATAATGGAGTGGTGTTGCCATTGCCTTCTCCATTTCACATACTAGTGCCAGCACGAATGGCCATGACATAGATATGCAGGTTTCCTCACGATGTTTTCCTTCACCGTCAAAGCGCGTGATATTAGTTGGTGTTACACTAACTGCACATAAATTGAAAAATTGGTTGGTGTAAGCCGGATTCGAACCACTAGGCTATCAAGGCTTCGATGATGTAATTAACGGCTGATAAAAAGGATAATATATTGGAATTTGTGAAAGGTTAAAAATGGATGTTCGCCATTATACCGCATAGCTTTTGTATGGCTTGTAATAAAGTTTCAACAATTTTTCACTTTCAATGCCAATGCTTCAAAAGGTATATTGTGATGTTAAACCTTTCACTTTGTTCTTTTGTTAGCTGTAATGTTTTGGTGGTGTGTATTTTTTTTATGCAACGAGCAAGACATTCACCTGATGGTAAGTGATACGCTTGCACATAACGTGGCGATAGTTAAGATGGTATACACTGCATAACATTACGCTCGTCATCTTGAGACTTGTATTAAGTCTCATTACCACGGTAATATCACTAGCTTACAGCCCTTCAAACCGGAACACATAAATGATTAAGCAGTATGTTATATATTGTTTATGTAGTTAAAGGTGGTACCTAAACAGTCTTCGGCAACAGAGACCTACCACCTGTACTTATGTTATTGTAACAATAACTTATATGGTGATAGGTATACATTACCAGATGAAAGAATGAAATGTTTTTTTTTTTAAAACGCAACTATTAGTATACACGAAGCTAATTTAAATACGCAGAAGTTGAATTGTAATCGTGAACTCATATTTACAGAAACAAGCAACGCGGACCTCCTTGCGGTAGGCAATAAATTCAGTTTCACTTAACATTAAATATTCACATGAATTCGGTTCGTTAAGGGATACGCAGTGTATATCGCACCGCTGGGAAATACAGTCTTGTTCTCTTGAAAATAAATACTAAACTTTTCTTCCAGTACTGCATTTTTATATGTAATTTCTTGTAACGAAGAATATGTTACAAGCTATTTAATTATCTATACTATTCAGGATCACATCATTACTATTATTTTACCAGGTGGTAGGTCTCTGTTGCCGGAGACCGTCTGGATGGGTACCACCGCAGCTCCTATTTCAACCGCCAAATAGTAGTGTGCAAACATTACTGTGTTCCGGTTTGAAGGGCGCTGTAGCTAGTGTAATTACTGGGGTAACGAGACTTAATATATATCTCAAGGAGACAAGTGCAATGTGGTGCAGTGTGTACCATCTTAACTAGCGCCACGTTGTCATGGGCAAGCGTATCACTTACCATCAGGTGAACGTCTTGCTCGTCTCGTTGCATACTTCATAAAAAAAAAGCTAGTGAAGTTACTGAAGTAACGAGACTTAATATATATCTCAAGGAGACAAGTGCAATGTGGTGCAGTGTATACCATCTTAACTAGCTCCGCGTTATGGGCAAGCGTATCACTTACCATCAGGTGAACGTCTTGCTCGTCTCGTTGCATACTTCATAAAAAAAAAGCTAGTGAAGTTACTGAAGTAACGAGACTTAACACCTTATGTCTCAAGGCGATGAGCGCAATGTGGTGCAGTGTGTACCATCTTAACTAGCACCACGTTGTCATGGGCAAGCGTATCACTTACCATCAGGTGAACGTCTTGCTCGTCTCGTCGCAAAGTAGTAAAAAAAAAAAAAATCAATTCAAAGAATCGAATGTTAATCGGTTAAGAAAACAATCGCTACAATCGTTTTCGGTATCTTCTAAGTGATCGACAGAATTATCAAAACAATCGACTATACTATCTTTTTTTATTCGACGAACCGACAAGAGCGAGACATTCACTTGATGGTAATTGATACGCTTGCCCATAACGTGGCGATAGTTAAGATGGTATACACTGCATAACATTACGCTCGTCATCTTGAGACTTGTATTAAGTCTCATTACCACGGTAATATCACTAGCTTACAGCCCTTCAAACCGGAACACATAAATGATTAAGCAGTATGTTATATATTGTTTATGTAGTTAAAGGTGGTACCTAAACAGTCTTCGGCAACAGAGACCTACCACCTGTACTTATGTTATCGTAACAATAACTTATATGGTGATAGCTATATATTACCAGATGAAAGAATGAAATGTTTTTTTTCTTAAAAACGCAACTATTAGTATATGCGAAGCTAATTTAAATACGCAAAAGTTGAATTGTAATCGTGAACTCATATTTACAGAAACAAGCAACGCGGACCTCCTTGCGGTAGGCAATAAATTCAGTTTCTCTTAACATTAAATATTCACATGAATTCGGTTCGTTAAGGGATACGCAGTGTATATCGCACCGCTGGGAAATACAGTCTTGTTCTCTTGAAAATAAATACTAAACTTTTCTTCCAGTACTGCATTTTTATATGTAATTTCTTGTAACGAAGAATATGTTACAAGCTATTTAATTATCTATACTATTCAGGATCATATCATTACTATTATTTTACCAGGTGGTAGGTCTCTGTTGCCGGAGACCGTCTGGATGGGTATCACCGCAGCTCCGATTTCAACCGCCAAATAGAAGTGTGCGAACATTACTGTGTTCCGGTTTGAAGGGCGCTGTAGCTAGTGTAATTACTGGGGTAACGAGACTTAACACCTTATGTCTCAAGGCGATGAGCGCAATGTGGTGCATTGTGTACCATCTTAACTAGCACCGCGTTGTCATGGGCTAGCGTATAAATTACCATCAGGTGAACGTCTTGCTCGTCTCGTCGCAAAGTAGTATAAAAAAAAAATCAATGCAAATGTCAATGTTTGTTATATAACAAAGAATCGAATGTTAATCGGTTAAGAAAACAATCGCTACAATCGTTTTCGGTATCTTCTAAGTGATCGACAGGATTATCAAAACAATCGATCATACTATCTTTTTTATTCGATGACCCAACAAGAGCGAGACAAGAGAAAGGAGCTGAAAAATTAATATGCAAAGTTTTCTGTAACTGACATTGAAGGATTAGCGGTGTATACGCGCTGAAACTGAAAAGTACTAACGAAACTAATCTATAATAACTATTGTAAAAAGAAAGCAAAGTTTATGGATAAAAGATAGCTTTTATATCACGAAGAGAAAGAAAGCAGTACCTGATGGTAAGTTGACGCTTGCCCATAACGTGGCGCTAGTTAAAATGGTATACACTGCACCACATTGCGCTCGTTTTGAGACATTAAATGTTAAGTCCCATTACCCCAGTAATTTCTCTAGCTTACAGCGCTTTTCAAACTGGAACACAGTAATGATTGCTTACTGTTTGGCGGTATAAACAGGAGCTGCGGTGGTACCTAGACGGTCTCTAGCAACAGACTTACCATCAGTGATTCTGTTTGTATATCTTTTATCATATATTAAACAATATTAAGGAATAAAGTAAAGAATTGCGGTAAGATTAGATATAGATGGCATAGGATGGGTCGCGTTGGAAATCGTTTGAGGAAGGATATGTTTAGTACTGAACTAAAGTAGGTTGATATGATGATGATGATATAATCTTGCGGATTATTAGCGATAGCAAAAATAGCACAAGAAATCATCAAATTAAAGACAACAAACAAATCAGTAATACCACTGGACTCAACATTGTTAATTTCTTAAAATTATGTATTAGTTTTTAGTTATTATTGAAATTAAATATACTGTGCAAAAAGTTTTATAACTTTTCTTACTTAAAATATTATTTAAAACAATTATTTTATTGTAAAATTTTATGTATTTCTGATATAAAACTGAGTTATCTTGTACTCTATATATCCGCGTTCCGTAATTACTTAAAGGTTTTTGAAACAGAAAGTGTGTAAAAAATTATTCTTTACTCATTAAAATTTGAGAAAACGGTTATTACTAAAACAGTGTATTACTTAACAATTTAATTATCATTCGCTTTGATACGAAAAACATTGCGACGAAGCATTCTTATGCCTTTTTTCATTAACTGTCATTGTTTCAAGATGTTCTGGCATCGAGCCATTGTAAGCACAAAGAGGCAGCCGCGCCCTACATGTCGAGTTAAAAGCAAAGCTCAATGGAAAATTACTTAGTCTGTTCTCTACTTAACTATGAGATGAGTAGAATGATCACCTGATGGTTAGTGTATAACAAATATAGCGATATGCAGATTGTTTTCATTACAACAAACCGATCTCGATTCTATTCTATAAATATTTCCCAATTAATTAACAAGTATTTATACATTTAATTCTATTGTAAAGAACTTTCTCTCGATTTAGATTACAAGTCGACTAAATAAAGAACAAAGGCACGAAAAAGGCAATATCTTAAACCTTCACAAACATATTGAACTCGCCAACTCATTTATCAATTGGTAAGTACAATTACACTTGTCCTCGACGTAAGTGATCTATTTTCGTCTCACTAGAAAATCACAAGAAATAATTTTCGAAAATTCATTATTGACGTCTACAAAGTTTAGTTATATCTGCAGTATTAGACTTTTCTAGAGCATTAGAATCAGTAAACTTAGTATAGACTTTTTTTATGACTTAAGACTGAACAAATACATTGAAGCACGTGACCCAATAACACTGGTAACAAACTACTCTTTGTAACAATGTTTGTGGCTTTGTTTTCAACTCTGCTTCCCTCAAATATTTATTCTTGTGCTATTGAACAATCGATAACAAATGAAGGGAAAAATATATCAAAAATAGGGAGTTGTTATAACTTAACATATATCTTTGTATCAATCAGTGATTTAATTTAGATCAAGCTTTACCTTGTTTAGTAAAGCTAGTGTCGTTTACTTAAGTAGTAACTTGTGTATGTGAAAAGCGTTGCTTGGTTTCAATTACAGTCTTTGGTTATACATAATATAACATAAAAGTAAATGAACTTACCGTCTTCAGAGTCCTCGTCTTTCTCACCTCTTCTCTCTCTTCTTCGTTTGTCTCTTTAGAATTTTACAAATTTTAAAAATTGCACTTGATCACATCACAATTTAACATCAGTTCATACACTAAATTGTAAAAAGATTTAATAGTACTTCATTAATGATTTCTTATATTTGTAGGTAATACCACCTGCTTGGGATCCTATTATCAATAAAATTAAACCAAATCACATCCAAATTGTAATGTATCCTAGTTTTTTTATGAAAACAAACTGTAAACTTTCTACCGCCTCGCATTAATATAGTTAAGAAGTAAACCAGGTAACTCACTGAGAAAATAACGAGTTTGCGGGAGCCCGAGGTATGAATGCAGGTGCTGAGGAAATAATAATGAACTACAAATTTGCACGACCCTCAGCACTGTTCGGACTTATGAATATATAAACGTTACCCTTTCGCCTGAAGCTGCTGTAATTTAAAATGCATAAAGGTTTAATAATGTTACATATTGACGAAAAATAATTACGGTTGTAAGCCATTTTTCCATTGACGTAAGAAAGTGAAAATCTATAATAAATATCTACTTATCATTTAGACTATAATCTATAAAATATTTGTATCTATATATCATCATATACACTCCCGGACACATCTATCGACCCACCTAGTGTTTAAAAGTTATAACGGTGTCTAGTTAAAAATAAATGTTAGGCGGAGCAATAAGTTTTAATGCAGTTTTAAAACTGATTTTTTGGTAAATCTTTATGTGTGTTTTTTTTTTTTTATTTTTGAATTCAGGATTATGAAAAAAAACGAAAATTCGAGTCTGTTCATTGTTTTCAACGACCCAAGAATGGAGAAAACTTTTTTATTTCGCACAAGTTGGATTTTTTTTTATGTGTCCGATTATTGGTTCCATAAAAAGGCAAATCTAAACTTAGAGCCAGTTTTGACCAAAAAATATGGATAATCTGTGAGAAATTGTCGCCCAAGTTGTAAAACTTCTGCCGGCCAAATCAATTCGAAATTACAAAAAAAAATAAAAAATAAACTCCTACATAGAAGTTGACTAATAAATCTGCTTCAAAGCTGCTACTAAAAAAAAACTATGAACACTGGGTGGTGGGCCGATAGATGTGTCCGGGAGTAAAGCCTCTACCTTTTTAGAGTAAGCGAATATTTTAAATCGTATTTTTTTACAACATGAATATACAAAAAAAAAAAAACTATGAACACTGGGTGGTGGGCCGATAGATGTGTCCGGGAGTAAAGCCTCTACCTTTTTAGAGTAAGCGAATATTTTAATTCGTATTTTTTCACAACATGAATATACAAAATAATAGAATAGTTGTATTGACTTTTTGAATAATGGAAAGAAATATTTAGTCCTACTATTATTCAAATTAAAACACGATATAAAAAAGTTTACGCAATTTTACACCAATTTTGTACCGATTCCGGGCATTCTCTTGAAACATCCACCGGATGTAATTGATTTCCACTGTAATTGCTTTTAAATCGAATTACCGCTCGTGCCCTGAAATAGTAGTGAGAATAAATTGAAGCCTTCTTTTGGCATCGTAATTGGTGATACGAACCACGCGGACGTCGACGACTACAACATCTGATTGTATTAATACTGCTGTCGTTTCTATCTTAATGACTTCTATTATAATTTAAATATTGTTTCTCTTTTCATTAGATATTTATTGTTTTTTATTATCACCATCAGCAGTAAGATGCTTGTATTGAAAAACTTCTAGGTCCATTGACGACCTCCACCAGTTCCTCTATTTCTCTTTGCTTGTGACTTACCAGCACTGTCTTCACTATTTTGCTGGACTCTTGTACTTTCGCATTATATTACACCTCTAACACAACATTTCTAAAGGGTCGTTACCCAAAAATACTATTTCTCCTCTCACCATAAATTGTTTCAAAATTACCTGCACTTACCAGCCCTTGAGGTTATCACAGTTTTTCTTTCCCTTTTATTGTAATGTTATCTTAACAGGATTGGGACGAGAGTGCTATTGAATTTTTATTGCTGTTCCGCACACTGGGCCTCCTTCACCGAATTTTACGACGTTATAAAAAATCAAATCTAACCTCCTTTTATTCTCTGTCTTATATCTTTCAAAGACTCCCATTATTATGACTTACTGAGCTTATGACTATGTCCACTAGTAAGCTAAGCCTTTTGTAATCTGATTGAAAATTTTAATTACTCATTATGGATATATTTTACACTTTTCTTTTTGATTTCGGAAGAGTAATTTCAAAAAACATCTAGCATTCTGGAATTTAACGATTTCTAGGATTAATACCGTGAAAAATTCCTTAAGTGATTTTACATTTATCTACAGTCAATTAGTTACTTTAACAGACAATTACATTTATTTAATAAACCTGTGACTATAATATGTTTATATACGTTTAAATAAACTTATATAAAATAATATATATACGTGAATATAAAATATTCTAACTAAAACATCTTTTAACAAATGTTGTTATTAAAGAACATATCTAGATAAAGAGAGGAAAATAAACAAACACACGAAACTAAAAAACATGTCGACTCTCGATAAAAGGGTAAACATCTGAATTTATTATTGTTCCAATAAAGAAATATCGCGTTTCTACATTCAGCATCAACAAGTATTACGTTTCTTTACTTAACATAAAGAACTTATTATTTGACATTACTTGACTAACAACTTTTTAGTCATATATCTGGTAAACAATATTTCTAAGCAAAAGTATTTGTAATCGTCATATCAAAATAAATAAACAAATTTACTATAAAGTGTATGAGTTAATTGGCAATTGGCAGGGAATGGTGCCTTAAGGTCTGACGATTTATAGTCGTACTGCTTGAAGACCTTCAACGATATCGACTGACAATCTGATAAAGATGATGATTATAATACTAAACACAGTACATTCTCTAATTAAACTAATTAAAAAAATCATTAAAAACCAGAAACCTTTTCAATTTGTATAAAAAAACTGATACTGTAATTAAAAAAAATCTTAACCGACTCCAAACCGACGCGAAGAGAAACGAAATGGAGCTGAAAAGTTATTAAGCAAAGTTTTCAGTAACTGACGTTGAAGGACACGCGGTGTAGACGCGCTGAAACTGAAAAGTACTCACGAAACTAATCTATACCAAATATTGTAAAAAGAAAGTAGTTATTGGATAAAAGATAGCTTTTATATCACAAAGAGAAAGAAAGCAGTACCTGGTGGTAAGTGATACGCTTGTCCATAACGTGACGCTAGTTAAGATGGTACACACTGCACCATATTGCGCTCGTCGTTGAGACATAAAGTGTTAAGTCTCGTTGCTCCAGTAATTTCACTAGCACCCTTGAAACTGGAACAGAGTAATGTTTGCACACTACTGTTGGTCGGCTGAAATAGGAGCTGCGGTGGTAGACGGTCTCCAACAACAGATACCTACCACTAGTGGTCATTATACAAATCGATAATGTTGTTTTTTTAGACACATCGAATAATTATACTTTTTTTTATACTTCTATGCGCCGAGACGAGCAAGACGTTCACCTGATGGTAAGTGATACGCTTGCCCATGACAACGTGGTGCTAGTTAAGATGGTATACACTGCACCACATCGCGCACGTCGTCTTGAGACATAAGGTGTTGTCTCGTTACCCCAGTAATTACACTAGCTACAGCGCCCTTCAAACCGGAACACAGTAATGTTTGCACACTACTTTTTGGCGGTTGCAATAGGAGCTGCGGTGGTACCCATCCAGACGGTCTCCGGCAATAGAGACCTACCACCTGGTGAAGGAATATCATGAGGAAGTCACTTTCAAAAATATAAATTACGTAATGGCATTTTGTAGAATTGAGTTTTATAAAACTTCTCAGCTATATTTATGACGATTGGTATACAACAATGCTGTTATAGATTTAGATTTACAATATGAGGTTCCTAATCCAACTACCATCGAAACTCAACAATAGGTGTTACCAGAATCGACCTAGAAACATACCAATAATAAACCAAGCGGTTAGCCACTGCACCAACTTATTTACTTTTGATTTTCACTTAATAGTAAGTGATATATCCGCTCATAACAACGTGGCGCTAGTTAAAAAGAACAGAACACCGCATTGTGCTTATCTATAAGCCGTAAATGTTAAGTCTCGTTACCCCAGTAATGTCACTATCTTTATAACTGTAGCAGTAATGTTTGGCAGCCGAAATAGTTGCTGCGGTGGTTATTTATATGGATTGTGTATGTAGTAAGCTGTAAAAGCGTCTAACCTTCATTTAGGATCGGTTCCGTGTTTATGGTCTGCATGTGGTGATGTAGCAATAATTACACATACTGCGATACAGTCAGGTTATAAAACGAGGCCTCAGACCTATAAAAGTCTATCGTTTAGACGGTAACGATGTTAGATCAGCCTGCCCGGTTTTATATCGGGTATAAAGTCGTGAAGGTTACATTATCTTATTTAGACACTACTGCTTCTACTTTATTATTTTGCTATGATTTATCACTGACTGTTTTATAGTAAAGTTAAGTTATATTTAAAATTAACGATAACTTGAGAATAAGAGAAAATGCGTGAAACCTACGCATTATTTTAAAAGTTGTTCTAAGTAAGGACTTACTTAATTTTTCACAAACAACTCTATGGGTTTTCTTTGTAATACCGGGATCTGCGAATACATGTAATAAATATATTATAAGTTTATGAATCGCAATGGTTATATAAATATTTAAATCAGTTTTAGATTAGGAAATATAACAGGCAGTTTGGTATGCGGGTCACAATATGTTTGCATATGTTCATGCAAACTTCTCGCTGTTTTTATGGGTAAGGTCACGGCATACGCCCGCCTGAATAATGTACAAGATATCAACAGCTCCGCATAATTAAAGTGAGCTCGTAACTTATCCTGTCACTTGTCGCGGGGGGTACGTTCAAAGCGAGGAATGGATTATTTCTGTTTTCCGCTACATGTTCCAGGAAACGGGCGAGTTTTACGAAGGTCCTTTGCAAATATTAATTGAGAACTTGTTCAAAAGATCAGATTTATAAGGCGTGATAGCTTCGATGAAATGAGTTAACTGTTGTTTATACATAAATAATGTTATTTTAATTCGTATTTCGATATTTCGCTCCAAACGCTAATTAAAGATCTACAATTTATTTACTCACCTGTTACAGTGATACGCTTGCCCATAACAACGCGGCGCTAATTGAGATGGTATATACTGCACCACATTGCGTTCGTCACCTGTGACAAGATGTTAAGTCTCGTTACCCCAGTAACTTCACTAGCTACAGCGCCCTTCTAACCGGAACACAGTAATGATTTCACACTACTGCTTGTAGGCTGAAATAGAAGCTTCAGTGTTTTTTTTTATACTACTATGCGACGAGACGAGCAAGACGTTCACCTGATGGTAAGTGATACGCTTCCCCATGACCACGTGGTGCTAGTTAAGGTGGTATACACTGCACCACATTGCGCTCGTCGCCTTGAGACATAAGGTGTAGTCTCGTTACGCCAGTAACTTACTAGCTTCAACTCCCTTCTAACCGGAACACAGTAATGATTTCACACTACTGTTTGACAGCTGAAATAGGAGCAGCGATGTTACCTAGACGATCTCCTGCAGAGTTCTATCACAATTGAGAAAACCTATCTATATTTAATACTTCGACTAAATACATAAAAAAGAATATATTTTATATAAAGAGCCTCAATTTAACAATGTACAGGTATGTATTTGTAAATATAAAACATGATCCATCAACATTTTCCGCCATTTCGACGTAAGTTGAGCTCGGGTTACCGCGTGGGGAATGCTGCGTTATATTTCTCCGACGCTTGTGAATACGAGCCCATCCTTTATGACTGTAAATGGATACAAATGTACGGAACCTTCCACCCTCACAATTTCACAAAGTTTGCATTTAATATTTATACTTGTTTTTTCTTTGCATCAGTCATCGGTTTACAGTAGCTTTTGTTTTCATGCTATAGTATATTAATCATCATATCTACGAAACAGACTTACCGAATTGTTTTTAGCGGAATAAGTTCAATGCCATCTATATCCAACGATTTCCTATTATCTTCACCAGATCGTCCATCCAACTGGCAAGTATTCATCAGTCTGCTACATAAGTTATTTCCAGTCTAAAATCTTTCTTCCCCATCGGCATTCCTATCTTCGCACTATGAGACCCACTCATTACCACTTCAACTTAATAACCAATGACTGTTCTACTACGGATCTTTTCATTCCTGATTCGATCACGCATAGAATATTGTAGTGATTGCTTCTTCTAAGTCGTATTTCCTCATGACTGAGGGTCGTGGTCATCGTGTGTAATGAAACACGACGACTTACTTGGCAGTTATAATGGAGTGGTGTTGCCATTGCCTTCTCCATTTCACATACTAGTCCGAACACAGACGGTCAATGACGTAGATATGCAGGTTTCTTTACGATGTTTTCCTTCACCGTCAAAGCACGTGTTATTAGTTGGTGTTATACTAACTGCACATAAATTTAAAAATTCATTAGTGCAGGCCGAAATCGAACCCGGTACCTTCGGAGTGGAAGGCGTTCAAACCACTAGGCTATCACGGCTCTAAATTGATTGTCTCTTAACAGTTATTTTGATTATAACAGTTAAATGAATATTATAACTTGCGATTTATATCTCAGTTATAAATTCTTTCGCATTTTTATCTGTACTGAAAAGGGAATAACATTGAAAGCACTTCTATTCGCGTTTGAAATCGACAGAACAAAAGCGTTTCCATGGGCGCTTTGAAGCTTACAGTGTATTAGAAAAAGCGTAGTCCGTTGAAAGGATTTTTGGGTAAATAGAAACGGAAAATATTTTTAGAAAGAAAATTCTTTTAAACGATCTAAATAACGCTTCGGGGGAAAAACGCGAGATTTACTATAAACTGTCCTAAATGAAATGATGAAGCGGAATTTTTAAACTTATTAATACATTCACGTATTGCTTGAATCGCAAAAATATTACTTATACAGAATTCTTGGGAAAAAACTATGTATCAATAATAAAATTAACTGGAGTTTCACTTTTGCAGTTTTAAATACAAACGCATATATAGAAATACTTTAACTTACATTGGCTATAACTTGATATGAATTTGACATGCTGAGTGACAACGAGGCAGAAGTTGATGAAGCGTTTTCTTTAAGAATATTCTAGTTTTCTTAGTCATTTGGAACACAGCAATCCTGTTAGGACATCATATTTGTTTTATAGTAACACTAAGTATAAAGGTATCCACAATCTCGATAGAAGTTGAAACATCTCAGTGTTACAAGGTAAGATCTATTTTTGATAGGAATCGGTTAATTTGTTAATATACTAAAATGACGGTGATGATACTTTGATCAATATACACAACATTTATATTTCAATTCAAATCTGAGGCACGATGGCAGATTTTTGAGATTCAAATAATTATAATAATTTATTCAGTTGAAACTAAAAGAAATGATATCTACCTTAGTCTTTCAACTTAATGATCTTATATTTATTTAGATACTGAATAAATTACTTTGTATATCTACGCAGTATCTTGATGAGAAAAATTAAAAGATATATTAATAACATTTTGACTATAAACACTACACACAAAGTATAAAAATAAATGTACTTTGGCAGAAATAGAAGATTAGGTTCTAGTAGATTCTAGATTGAAGCACTATTGTTATAAATTCAATGAAACCATATATGAATTACAGGCAATTATTTAATATGTTTAATATAAACCTTAAAATACCGACGCGCGGTCATATTTTTCGCGATAAAAATTAAAACGTAACTTGAATATTACAAAGATTAACTTAATAGTTTCATATTATGTAATTTAAGTAATTTAAACACTTGAATCAACATACATACATAATGATATATTTGGATGTGCTATCAATAATTATAACATATAACAAGCGTTTACCATCGCATTGACTATAACTATGTTTATAATAATTAAGAAAAGTTAGAAATTGGAATTTTCGAGTTTTCGTAGAACTTAGGCAGATTCTGTAATAAGTAGTGTGAATTAATAGATCATATAAAGGTTAGTAAAATATAATTAGTGAAAATTGACTGGGAATACATGTAGTAAAGAATTGACACACATAAAATGCTTACTGCTTACTAACACATGAATTATATGACCTGTATTCGTATGTAAGGATGTAAGGAAATTAATAATAACTGTTCTATATAATAATGCAAGGTAAATTGAAATTTAATGATTTAAAGTTAATAAATGAGTCCGAACATACGAATTGATCTATATAGATCTCTAGTGCTCTCTATGTGGTATTAGTTGACGTCCTTGCGGACTTTGTGGCCGCGGAACGAAGCCTGGATTTTGGTTGCGGCTTTGTTCAGATCCGGATCGGTCAGATCGATCTTCTCGATGTCCTCCTGAGAAAATCAAAATAAAAAAAGATTTCTCCGAATCTTAAGAATACTTGACAGAAAAATGATATACTTCTGGATAAGTACGCTATGTCATTAAATACTACATACGATAACATCGGATCGTAGTCAAAAGATGAATTAGATATTTAAGAAAAATATCTTCTATTATAAGAAACACCAAAGTTTTTAAATGATTTTTATCAAACTGTTGAAAGATATATTCTTATTCTCATAGTTTGATAAATGATCAACAAATTCAGACGAATAGTATTTATACTTACATCTGATGCTAAGTAATATACCTGCACATATCAATGAGGTACTAGTTAAGAGTTAAGATAAGAAGTTAAGATACAGTGCATCAATAGTCACCTTGTTACACTTTAACTAACTACGACATCCAACGACTCAAACTGTCTCCTACAACGGAGACCTACTTCTAGAGGCACCAGATTAAGTACTTACAAGGTTGTAAGTATAAAATTATGGAAGAGATATGCCAATGCATCTTGCACATGAATATTAGATATACATACTTAGTAGCTAAGTGGTCCAGGACTCTACCAATAGACAGCCGTCGTTAAATTACCTTGTCCTGCTGCTCCTTATCTTTCTCAGCCTGGGTCTGCTTGCGGGCCTGGTGTCCTCGGAAGGAGGCCTGGATTTTTGTAGCAGCACTGCATAGCTCTGTGTAAAAAAATATTCAACAGTCAGTTATGATGTCTACTTGTAAACATTTTATTCATCGCACTATATAATAATATTTCTTATATGAATCGATACAACTCTTTGATACGTTGTTTAAATAGTGAGTGTTCAACTTTACTTAAGTTCTTTATTAAATAAGTACTGAAATTGTGTGTTAATGTTTGAAGAGATTTTGAGATACATTATTAGGCTTGTCCAGGACAGCTTTCTATGGTCGGTCGTCATCATTTTCACGATCCACAGGTTCAGGTTTGGTGATTTTATTAAAAATAAACGAGTACGTTTCTTTGACTATAGTAATTTGTGGTAAGCATTTAATCCTGCGAAACCCGCAGCGAATATTACAGGAAAACGTACGCTGCTGTTTTGCTTCCCAGCATTATCTTATTAAGGGAACATTCTGCCAAACCTCTAATTGCAGACTAAGCCTCCGCTAAGACCTCAAGTAGCAGCTGCGCATTTCCAAGTAAATCCTCTTTACTTGTTACATTTAAGTATTATTACAATTGTCTATATACATAAAAATATATATCAGGAGTTTTTGAATATGAAAATGAATGAAGTTACGTATAAATAAGAATTGAAATAAGAGGAAGAGGTATTGTTAAAAATATGAATTCAGAAAATTTTCTTTGAAAATGGAGAACAAATTAACACGAGTAGAAATAGATACTTCATCACCAACAGTTACATTTATGATGAAAGATGAAAATTAAAATGTAAGACAGAAATACTTATAGTTGGTAGAAAAGGTTAATTAAATTTACAAACCTTTATCGTCGGCTCTAAACTCGGCTTCGAGCTCGGCCTTAGTCGGTTCCGGTTCCGGGTTCTTGGTTGCCGCCTTCATACTCATCGATTTCCTCGTCTTGTGACCTCGGAAAGCGGCTTGTATCTTCGTCGCCGCTTGCTCTTCGGACGTCTGGTTCTCCTCTTCTTTCTGCTTGTCTTCTAAAATAATACACTTTGATTATATTTTTTGATTCGAAGCAACGAGAGTCGTACATCTTGTCCACAACAACGTGGAAATTTTATTGGTTATCAACTTTGTTCCGCGAAACAAAATAAATGGTCCGTATAACTAAAAGCGGTTTAAATACTAATTTAACTTAATAAGTACTGAAGTAAGAGTTGCTTAAGGGGCGGTCACAACTTTTATAATCACCAGGAAACTGGGCAAAGGTCCAAACACGGAATTTTGTATTTTTATTTCTGTACAAAAGTAAAAAAATTAAATCAACGCGGCACTTCTCTCCCTCTTTTGTTTTTATAACGGCGTATTGTTTTGTTAAAAAACAAAAACACAGTTTGCGGTGTACATATTAAATATTTGCCAACTCGCACTTGGCTGCGCGGTGGATTATGGTTATGTTTTCAAGGTAAAATTCTAAGTCCCACCAATGGGAATACAAAAAGTGGACAGCTGATGAAATACTGCGAATTACATTTTTAAGCGTGCATTTACTATTTATTCATGATGTCGGCGACGACGACGATGATGATGTTAATAATGATAACAATAATGTTGGGATCGGATAAATAAAGTAGGTATATGATAATGACAATGATGACTACGTTCACAACGACGTTGACGATGATAACTACGATCACAACGACGTTGACGATGATAACTACGATCACAACGTTGACGATGATAACTACGATCACAACGATGATGACGATGGTGACTATGATCACAACGACGACAACGATGATGACTACGATCACAACGACAATGATGACTACGATCACAACGTCGATGACGATGGTGACTACGATCACAACGACGATAAAGATGATGATTACTAACACTTATGAAATGTGTCCGTAATTTTAGTGTTTGTAATTTTCTTTCTTTTTATTCCCGATCCTTATAAAAGTTGAGTAGGTAAGAAAAGAATACATGATGGCTTTAAACGTTCAGGTTTAACTATAGTGACGTGAAACAGAAGTAACTGGGGTCGTATTTGGTTACAAATAAATATTTGATTTATATCTTATCACGTTAACATATCATTTACAAGAAATAACTGGAACCGCTACATTGCCTTCTAAAACAGAACACAGTTATATTTATACACTGCTTTTCCGGTTCGAAATAAATCTTGATGGTCATAAGCATTAAAGACCAGTAAATTTATTCTACTTTTCGTATATATTATTCATCAAAAGTCAGAATATTAACATTTTACTCCGATATACGCAGAACAATTGTACAAAATCTACAAAACCTTATTTTCAATGTAAACATTTCATGAAGAGAATATTTAAAAATGACTGCGCAGTAAAATAAATATGATGAATATATTTACAGTGTGATGAAATCATAACAAACGTTTCACCTGCGGCCATATTAAATTTTTTATTGTTTTAAAAAGATTAAAAAAGATATTGTTAGGTAATATGTTAATAAGGAAATAACCGCGAAGAAACTGACATGCTTTATTCCTTTCAAAGGTATGTGATAACTGCCAACTCTTACTTGGCTTCTGTGGACAATTGGCCTTGACTCTCTACTTGTTAGAGAAGTCCCAACAGTGGGAATATTAAGTGGGCTGATTTTTATTACACAACTAATCAAATCTAATTGTCTGTTTATAATATTTTTAACATTATTGAAACGAATAATCTTCTGTTACTTAAATAACATAAGGCGATATTAATTTGAAATGGAACAGAAAAAAATAGATAATATGGAGACGTAAATAATAATGATTTTTTTTAGGAATTGAACCCATGACCCGTAACAACGCTATAAGTGATAGACATCTGATAACACTTATTAACCTAAAGAAATATATGACAAATTTAACTCGTACATATCTGTTTGTGTTTGTGACTTCGTAACTACTAAACGGTTGAACCGATTTTGATAAAATTTTCCAGTCTAATAAAATAGATTCCATAGATAATATTTGCGGCTATGATTCGATAAAATCGATTCAGCCGATTGAAGTTAACGCGCTTCTTTCTTAACATTAGTTTGGTGGTTTTACTTACATGAGACATTTTTTTTTGTAACAATTATTATTTTTACTGCAACAATAAAAATGTTGAATTTTTTTGTTGTTAAGCTATTGTCAGCTAATTTAAGAAGCTGTGTAAGCCGTTTTTGTAACTCGCCTCGTTGGAGATTTCTTTCTAAATTCACAACGTAGGATGACATTATTGAGAGCACTTCGAGCGGAATTAGGTTAGCTTTGTCAGCTGAGTGCGGGGGATAACAAAAGATGTCACAAACCACGGCACTGGTCGGCCTGCAAAATGGAATTGGACGATCTAGCCGGGATATAGATCATTTCGTAGCAAAAAATTTTAAAAAGAAATGCGTTAATAGGATGACTCTTTTAATACGCTTTTCAGTTACTATAAAATTAACCTAAAAAGACGTTACTTAAAGCTATAAATCATGCAGAGCCTTCTAAACGATCTTAGTTAAGATTAACTTATAAATCATAAACCATGTCATTATCTTATATACAGTAACAACACTGGAGTAGCGACAGGCGAGTTAAATTCATATAGAAGTTACTACTAGCTAACCTTAGTAAGAGTATACCTCATAGTCAAAAGAAAAAATAAAAAATACATTTAAAATACTTGTTATTACTACTGAATAGTATACAAATGAATTCAGTAGTTTATTTGTTAAACCCGTCAGAGTTGTTCTCGTGTGTATATTTGCTTAAGTTTCTAATAAACTCTTGTCAATAGTTTCATTCGATTTAAAGAGAATTTTGTTTGAAATATCTAAAGTTTTTTACTTAAGTAAAACTTCATATTTTTATCAAGTAAAAAGATAAATTCATTATGCCTTATACCTTGAGTTATTGACAATAAAATTGATATAAATCTTTATTGATTAACCGGGTCTTTATTACCTAATAAAATTAGAATGTTACAAAATGGTCTAGGGACTAACTTTAATTTTTTTGTATTTTCTCTTTCCACAACGCTAGCTTAACCTTTCATATCTTCTTAACCGGAAGAGTAATAGACTTTTAATTTCGGATCTCGGGTCTCCTTATCCTGTACTTCATTTTATCCTGAAACAGTATCCATGTAGCTCTTCCGATTTAAAAGATACAAGCGTTATGGAGTATTTTAGTCAGTGTATCATTCCTTACGCTGATGCAATCAGGTGATAGAAACTAAAACGTCACAACACCTCACAGTTAATAGGATTTCAGTTGTTGCAAAAGTTGGTAAAGTTCAACGCTAAAGCAATAGCACAGAGGAAAGTACTTCCGAGCAATTTACCAAAAGTTTCAGACTAAAAGAGAACCAGGAAATAACTCTGCGGGAAATTGCTTTGTTTTTCACTTCCTACTCATGAAATATAATGCGATTTATTTTGTACGTTCCGCTTGTTTTTTGTTTACACTAACACTCGACCTATTTCATAAGACATTAAGTGATAATTAAGCAAAATATAAGTAAGCTCGACTTTCATACCTCGACAGCTAAATCTAATGGTCTAGCCTTTGGTTGAATTTTGAACCTTGTTAATTCACCACTAATCTATTTTATAACAGTATAGGTTAAGTAATAAATAACTTTACCTAAATTTCCCGTTAAATTACTGTAGATAAAGGATAAAACGATGTATCGATGATGATGCAGAATTCCTTGCGGTAGTTCGACCTCATTACACACACAAGGCCAAAATAATTTCAGAAATTTTCATGAAAACCTTTTATTACACATTTTATTATAAAATGCCGCCATTTTGATGAACGCAACTTACATTTAAATTTTTCAAAACAAAAACTCTTGTTGCTAGTTACGTAACCACAACATAGAATAAGTTCATCTTAAGTACTGTACTTTAAGCGATAACATTAATTTTGTAACATAAAGCTTATATCCCATTTCATAGTTTATTCAAGAAATAAGTTACATATAAAATTTAGTTCGCTTGCCACTGTACTATAGAGATAACTTGCTTTAAAAAATTGTTAATAAATGTAACAATTTTTTCATGAAATTTAGTTCAGGAAGTTCATACTACATTCGGCTTCGAATACGAACTTGAGACCTCCATGTTACTAAGTAAGTTGAGTCACAAAAGCTATTCTTATAATTTATATGACTTATTATCAATTTATGAATATATTTTTATATGTGAAAAAACTTTCGATTACTTTATATATTATGTAATTCTAAATCGTAATTTGAATTAAGACTATAAAAAAAAACATAAAATTGTGAAGGTGATTTAAGTGATTGTCCTAAATCCTACAAACCTGTATATTATTATACTTAGTAACCAAACAAGACTCAAGAAGAAACTCGGCGGAAGTTTAACTTAAATTGTTCAAGAGAAAAATGATAAACTTGTAAGCTCTTAATACTTTCACAACAAAACAACAGAACAGGTAATAAATAACAAGTAAAAAAATAAGTTAGCTGTATAAATTTTTCGCAGTAATAACAGCCGAAAGGAACCGGAAATTGCGTTAAAGTTAGAAGCCTCAACAAAAGAACCTATTAACCTAGTATACTGTACAGACATGTATAACAATGATTTATTAGGTTTTTCATTATAATACCAACCGACTATTAATTTGAAGTGCGGTGAGGAATGACTGTACAGTTTACTTAATCATTAGTAAGTATAACGCTTTGCGGTACCGACATTTTGATTGTTGAGATCGTAGCAGTACATTTTTATAACACTCATGTTTTTTGAAAAAAATATCTGCTTACATTTACCCACGTAAAAACAATGCAAAAGAGAAATTTTAATATATTATAAGAAATTTGTTTTTTATAAAAGAAAATGAAGTCAAACGTCGTTTGAAGCGACGCCCGTGAAATTGAATAACTTAGAAAGGTTGAATAATGAAACGCTTGATACCAGAGAACTCCAATACAAATAAATAAAAAATTAAAGCCTTTTTCATCAGATCAGCAACGAGTATCAGCTACTATAGTTTTTAAAGTAAAAAAAAAAACGAAAAAGGAGATAAAGACATTGATCATATATCTATATAAAAAAAATTCTTACTCTTAATACTTCAGATTTACATTATTCACTCCACTCACATCCATAAGGTTGGTGACTTAAGATGATCATAGCCTTCGCAAGATCCAAAATCTATTTAGGTCCCCAAACGATGACGCATTAAATCCATATGATATATCAAAAATATTTAACGTTACATAGTCCACTTATAAATCCCACAGCTGGGACTAAGTCCTTTTACAAGCAGAGAGTCAAAACCATCCATTGGTACGTACCGGCTTGAGACGTCATTTATCCACTGAAGCCGTTTTATTTAAAAATTACTGAACTGAAAGAAAAACCTTTACTCGAAGGTCAAGCCTATTGAGGATTGAACCTACGCCTCTTCAAGTCATGAAGAATGTAATTTTACCTTAAAAACTGATCTTTCATTCTTAACTTATAACAAAAAATAACCGGTATGTTACCGTACATAGGACAGAAATTTGGGAAAAGAATAATATAGTAGACAAGAATCCTATATGATGTTGAACAGCGATGTAGTCTAGGTAAACTAATGGGTCTGCTTTATCAACTACTGCATTGTCAAAGTTAGATTACTTTTGTATGTACCATAAGTATGGTATTCTGCTAAAACTATTTTCAATTCATTAAATACCAAAAATGGAAACTCAATGTATTTTTAGTTAAAAGCCCGAAGCCATTAAAAGGAAATAACGCGGAGCCCCGGCGGCACCTGGAGGAAATAGAAAGTTTCCGTCACACCGACATCACAAAGCGAAACCTATTGATTCTATGTATCAATATATTATCTATTTCTTTTCTATGAACACGACCTCAATTTTACATGATCGACACAATGTAAATTATTAAGCATACACAAAATACAGCCGGAACACAGCAATGCTGTCACGGAGACGATTTACAATACAGAAGTGAAATCAAGTCGAAAAGTAAAAAAAGAACTATTAATAATCAAGCTGTGTGTCACATGGCTCCGGAATCGAACTAGGAACGTTAGGGAAACGCTACTGAAGAAATAAATTATCAATGTTTTTGCAAGACGTTCACATTTTATTAAGAGATACCGCATGTTTATGGAAGAGATTCAATTTAGGATCTTTATATAGTATCACTTTGGAGGAGCACTGCTCCTAGTGATTTTATACTAACATTAATTTTGGGATTGCCCATTATTCAATCACAAGTAGTTTTGCGTTTTGCGCTGATAACTTTACTCATTATAAATTTACAGCCATACTTTTGCTGTTTGTAAGTTTTCGCCCAGAGACAGACTGTAATTAGGAAATAACTTGAATAAAGAAATTTGTAATCTTTATTTAAATACGATGAGCTGGATTTGGTGTTGTATATACACTCCCGGACACATCTATCGGCCCACCTAGTGTTTAAAAGTTTTCACGGAGCCTAGCTAAAAATAAATGTTAGGTGGAGCAATACGTTTTAATGCAGTTTTAAAGCTGATTTTTTGGCCAACCCTTAGATATGTTTTTTTTTAATTTCGCATTCAGGATTATGAAAAAAAAAACGAAATTTCGAGTCTGGTCTTTGTTTTCAACGACCCAGGAATGGAGAAAACTTTGCTTATTTCGCAAAAGTTGGATTTTTTTATTGATATCTGCGATTATTGTTTCCATAAAAAGGCAAATCTAAACTTAGAGACAGTTTTGACCAAAAAATATGAATATTGGGCCTGAAATCGTCGCCCAAGTTGTAGCACTTCTGCAGGCCAAATCAATTAAAAATTAAAAAAAAAAAACATTCATAAGGGTTGACCAATAAATCAGATTCGAAACTGCATTAAAACTTATTGCTTCACCTAACATTTATTTTTAGCTAGGCACCGCCGAAACTTTAAACACTGGGTGGTGGGCCGATAGATGTGTCCGGGAGTATAGTTTGTGTCTAACGTCATTGTAATGAGAAGACACAAGAACTACCATAAGGTAAACGATCTTCTAGTCTCGGCGCATGATGAATTAAAAAAAAAGTATCTGATAGAATTACCCCCTTTTTTTTAAAGCCATCGGCAATCTTGTTAGACTGTCCGAATTCCCCGGAGTCACGCTTCACGTATAAAAACTCACGTGACTCGGGTAACAAGTTAATTCGATTTCTACTAACAGCATTACTTGGAATACTTGAACGAATATAACTGCTGTATAAACGTACCTTTGACCTTAGTAAAGAAAATTAAAAAAATCGTTTTAAATAGTCATCCGAACAGAAGACCATACGTTGAAGTTAGGTAATATAGCTGAAAAACCTTTAGTTTCAAAATATTAGGAATAGAACTAAAGACTGCCTACAGTTTCAGGTGAAGAATGTAAGGACAAGTAACATTAAATAGTTTCATAATTATCGTATCACAGGCCAGCTTACCAATAATATTTTATGTAATACTACCCTCTGGATAGCAGGGTATCTTTCCATAACTCCTCCACTACCATCAATCAAAAAAGAAATTACTTTTCTTTGTTTTTATATGTACAAATAAAATTTATGTATATATAGATATCCTATATTTATCTTTTCTTTATAATATAGTATTAAGAGTCAAACTTGATGAGATCTAAAGTAATTTTAAATAAGTTGTGACTGATTTAATTCGGAAGCAGTGTTACCACTGAAACGGGTCAATGTAAACGCGTGCCACTGCACACAGGAATTATGTTGAAACTCTAACATATTAAATTAGGCGAGTTTTAATTAAAACTGATTCTGTACTGCAGTGCGCACTGGCTTGTTACTAGCTAGTGAACTAACGGGCTTAAACCTGTATTAAAACCACCTAGAAAGTAGGGTTTTATAAATAGTTTAACCTGGTTGACAACCAAGTTAAATATTATATGGATTAAATAAGTTAAGTTGACAAATATTTATTCACAGGCTAAAGATTGAAAAGAACCGACTCATGATTTGGTAAAGGTTTAATTCGAAAATTTACCTTGTTCTCTTCTTCATTTTTGATAATCCGTCCTCTCTTTCTATTCTCAAACATTAATTCTAATATCACTTTTCATGTGGTCATAGATACTTTGAATTCTTTTTAGAATTTCTATATAGAATATGATATGTATTCTTTCATCTCTACGTTCTGTTGAAACTAGTTTACAATTAAGGCTACACTATTCTTGAACTCTTGAAGAGATTCAAAATGCTGAAAAGATACGAAATGAAAATATTTTATCTTATATACCTTTTAACCTACAACACCTTAAAAGGTTGGTTAGTATTATCTATAGGCATTAAGCTGACTTATAAGTTTTACAATTAAGTGTAGTTGTCCCAACCTTGTTGCAATTAAAGTAAACATAAAAAAAATAAAGGAATTCAAGCTATATACAATATCTGATTTTTTTAACTATTAAACATTTATTCTGTATAAGATACTAAGTTGGACTTACACAAACCGGAACAGCATCTAAAAATGTGAAAGAAAATTATGTACCATAGGTTGTATTGTTTCTGATGGTGCTTGACGTCACACAACAGTAGCAAAGTGTAAGCTATGTTTATTTTATAAAGCTCATAAATACAATGGCGGCGATAGCTTAATGGATGGGAGTGGAGTTGAGATTAAGCAAAGGTCAAATAGTATATTACCATTCCACATGATCGTATTGTAATCGATATCTATTTCTGTATTAAGTATTACAGATAATTAAAATAAGAGTTTAATGTATTTGGAAATATTGGATTTAAGCTTTTGAGTAAGTTCTTTTATAAAAACCTTCACTCAGATAACAAACCTATGTATGAATAACTGTTTTATATAATAATCTCGAAATATGTCCAACGATAATATAGTAAGAAGGATTTATTTGATATTTTTTTATAAGTTCGTTAATTTAGTCTTGTGAAAAAACCTTTCACAATTTTGAGTGGTTAATAAAACCGATACAAGGCAATACTTAAGGAATACAATTGATTTAATTCCGATGCTAAAAGCCAATAGATTTTTATTAGCTTCAGTAAAAATGGCTGGCTTTAGTAAATTATTAGAAACAGGTATCTATCCGAACAGTGTAATGTCCAATAAAACATGATTTAAAAGCGACTTGCGATTATTCTAGAAGTAAAAAGGTTGCCCTAAAACGAATCGCTTCTAAGATAAATGGTAATCTCTTTGAAAGTATTGCTGTAATAAATATTGTGTTTAGTTGGTTATATAAAAACTTTTGGATCTATGTTCACGTGAACCTAGTGTTCATTATCTTATATTCCTTTTCCTTCTAGTTAGAATGATATACACAACACCATATCGTGTTTATGACCTAAGTCCTAAAATTTCGTTTTCATGCTACTGCCGGATGATTAAAATTGCTGAAGTTACTTAGTCGGTCTCTGTTTCAACTTTACTCGTAATTTTTTTTAATTCATTTTATCAATTAACAGAGTGTATATTTATTTGATTTTCGTTTTGTTATTCGGCTCCGTGCGTTGGCATCGGTGTGATGAATAAATTTAAATATTCATGGTACAATGAAAGCCACGCTGCGTTAACGAAATCGATTGTTGGCCTCGATATACGAATGTTTCAACATTTTCACTGAAATATTATTTTAATACTATATTTTCAGCATCGGAAGTAGAATTTTAAATAAATTAAAATGTAAATACTGAATATTTCGATAAATAAAGAACATTAGGTAATCAAAATGGGTTCTTCTTCTTCTTCTAAGTCGTATTTCCTCATGACTGAGGGTCGTGGTCATCATGTTTTTATTGAAACACACGACATGGGAACGAAACAAAATGGGTTACGTGGCCTCAATAACGACCAGCACTGGATATGACACTACGTCCGTACACTACGAGCTCTGACGAATAATTCTTTTTGCTACTTCCAAGCACTCGCCTTTAATAGTTGATCGCTGGGCGACGGCTATTTCTAACTACCCGCCTTACGTAGCCGATAGCAGGTGTTACAGACGACGATGTATGGAAACTCCTAACAATATTATATAAAAATACATAAAAATGCCATTTTCCCCGTGATTTTGGGAATAATAAAAGCAGAAAATACGTAGTACCTATCCTCTACAATAAAATTACGATTGCTTCAATACAATTAGATAACCGTTCTGCTTTTCTCTACAAATAAATTAATAAAGATCGCTTTATATATAATATGAATAGTTTTAAATGTTAACAAACCTTAATTATTTAGATAAGTAAGATTACATAGGAAGAGGCGGATTTTTTTTTAGAAACTTACTAATGGTACTAGACACATGCTTTTTCACACTTTTCGCAAACACATAACTTTTTATGTACACTTAACATGTACGATCATACACACACATGCTACATATGATTGTGTTAAATTATTTTTTAGCTTAAATATATAAAAGAAACATCCATAAAGAACAAACATCTGTTTGCTTAAAAGGGAAGGAGCTCAAATCCAATGTTCTAGTTTATATTTAATTTTAAGTTGAAGGATATACAAAATTTTATTTAATATATATACTATTCTATTTAAAATTTGATTTTCTGTTAGTAAATAGTATAAGTATTAATGTGTGGCGGTGGATCGTATTAGAGTTGAGTCTTGATCGAGCAAGTTGATTCATTACAACTGTCATTATGAACAAGTCTAATTTCAGTGGCTGTTAATAATTAATAAAAATTGTTTTATAAGTGCATTAGATTTCTTTTAACACTGGTTTATGATAAAAAAATCAATTTCGTGAAACAAACTTCAGGATACGATTTCAATTGTAGAGAGCACGCAACGAGCGTCATTATTAACAATTTCTTACCTCTTCTTTCGCATATTGATTGTTTTTGACGAAGATTTAAAACGTGTAGAACCTTCACCTGATTCTAAGTGATATGGAAGCTACACTGATACTATGCTAAACTGTATACTAAACTTTGTTTTTATTCCCGCATCCCTGTCCTGGGTTGACTGGTAGATAAATGCCCACAGGTATTAAGTCTGCATTTTGAAACTTAATTTTAGGTGTTCAATAAATATTTTAAATAAATAGATAAATATTCCTGCCCTAGTTTAGATGATATACACAGCACCACTTAATTTGATATTCATCATTCCCGTAAAACAGAGAAACACACTAATACAGTTTGAAGGCAGAAATTGATGCTGCGGTAGTAAGTATCCTTATCCAACAATGAAGAGATCAGTAAAGTCTTGGTATGAAAAAAGATCAGTTAAACACTGAAATTTACAACTCGATACAAACGAACTTCTCGTTGAAAATGACTTCAATATTGAGCGCCCGCATAAAAGATCTGGAGTACGATACTGGGGGCGGTTCACAGGTGGGAATGGCACTCGGCAAGCGATATTGTAGAATAAATTACCCACCGTTACCCGCTTATTGATTTACTGCTTCTGTCAAAGCGGCTTTCAGCGGAGCGGGAAGTGAATTGGTCTCGTCAGCTATTCACATCGTTAATGTCATACGTAAATACAATCGAATGGATCTAACGAAACATCTAAATCGAAGTTTGTAGATCATTTTCGAACTTATTCACAAAGATATTATCCAAAAATTAGAATGGGAATGTTGCAATGATTTTAGTGTATATATTTCTCTTTTAAAAAATAATAACAAGTTATTAGTAATATGTTTATAATGCGTTTTTAAATATGTAGTTTGTTAGTGTGAAGTAACTGTAAGATTTAAACGAGAGTTTGATTCTCACTTAGTCAATCTACCAGGTGGTAGGTCTCTATTGCCGGAGACCGTCTGGTTGGGTACCACCGCAGCTCCTATTTCAACCGCCAAATAGTAGTGTGCAAACATTACTGTGTTCCGGTTTGAAGGGCACTGTAGCTAGTGTAATTACTGGGGTAACGAGACTTAACACCTTATGTCTCAAGGCGACGAGCGCAATGTGGTGCAGTGTGTACCATCTTAACTAGCACCACGTTGTCATGGGCAAGCGTATCACTTACCATCAGGTGAACGTCTTGCTCTTCTCGTCGCATAGTAGTATAAAAAAAAACATGTTCCAAGAACTAGCGTGTGATCTTAAATCTTCAAGCAATCGGAAGCAAGGGCTCTATATGTATAAGTACAAGTAACTAAAGACAAAAATTACATAAATTATATTTTTTCGTAATATTTATCACACCATATAAATATTTATAGCATAAGTTAGGATTATACACTTATACTGATTACTTATTTCACATGTAACATAATACATGTAACGAATAAAATTTTCATTAGCTCATGAAAATTTTCTTTAGCCATCAGTGTGTTTTCTAATATGTTTGATTAAAAAATTGTGAATTCATGTTAGAATATGGTGCTAGACAATTTCCTTTTAGTTATAGCGTTGAATACAAACGGATATTAACGGCAAATAGCGGTGAAGCCACAACAATAGCCCGGTGTAAACAGTGCGACGCTCACCGACTCGTAATGGGCTTTACCGTATTGATTTACAACCGGCGACTCTTGCCCGTGGTTCGGATATAATCCCTTTAAACCTTCCTCTTATCAAATACTAACACGGAATCTACGCTTTAATATAAACGGTCACTCTTCACACGATACAGACCTCAGTGATGGTAGTCAAATTTAAATTTAACTGGTAGTAGGTCTCTGTTGCCGGAGACCGTATAGGTACCGCCGCAGCTACTTTTTCTACCGCCAAACAGTACTGTGTAAACATTACTGTTCCAGTTTGAAGGGCGCTGTAAGCTAGTGAAATTACTGGAGTAACGAGACTTAACTCGTCTCAAGCGATAAGCGCAATGTGGTGCAGTGTATACCATCTTAACTAGCGCCGCGTTGTTATGAGCAAGCGTATCACTTACCATCAGCTCAACAAATATAACATCAACAGTAATATATATTTTTTTTTATACTACTTTGCGACGAGACGAGCAAGACGTTCACCTGATGGTAAGTGATACGCTTGCCCATAGCAACGTGGTGCTAGTCGAGATGGTACACACTGCACCACATTGCGCTCGTCGCCTTGAGACATAAGGTGTTAAGTCTCGTTACCCCAGTAATTACACTAGCTACAGCGCCCTTCAAACCGAAACACAGTAATGTTTGCACACTACTATTTGTCGGTTGCAATAGGAGCTGCGGTGGTACCCATCCAGACGGTCTCCGGCAACAGAGACCTACCACCTGGGAATAATTATTGGTCTAAAAATATTATTGGTCTAATTTAAAACAATAACGACCCGCATTCATTATTATGCTATTAAGCTTAAAATAAGTTACACAAACATGTTAAACATAAATATTCATTTTAATATAAGATTAATCAACTCGTTAAAATGTAAACACGCAATTTGGTCGTTTCTATAGTTTTGTTAATATTTATACAAATTTCAATTGAAAATAAGAACTAAAGCATTCACACAGTTAACTGTAGCTTTATTTATTCGGAACAATCACTTAATATAACTTTAATAATAATAAAGTTTCACAATAGAGCTGCTATATAGTAATTGTTAAATTTACTAGTATTAGTCGTAGGCTATTTCCGTCGCAAAACATCGGTATGTAAATATTACCGTGTTCTAGTTTGATGGGTGTTGAAACATAATATTTTGTCAGTCGGCGATGAGTGGTACGTAAACAACCCAACCACCGTCCCATTGTCAAGATAGTATCGTTTACCATCAGTCGATAATACATAAAAAAAGTACCTGCTAACATTTTCAAGTACATTGATTTCGAACAAATTTATTGCTTTTTTTACTTTCTCAGTAATTTTTTTAATTAATTTAATACTCATCGACTTTTAGATGAAATTTTATATTTAAAAGTTCAAAATCAGTTTCATGTTTCGTTAAAGCCGATTTTTTATGTTGTATTTTTAAGTGTGTTTTAGTGTTTGCTCACTACATTACTGTGTACCGGTTTGAAAGTATGTTGTAGCTAGTGAAATTACTGGGGTAACGGGACTTAGCAACTTATGTGTTAATGCGACGAGCTCAGTGTATACCATCCTAACTAACGTTACTTTTTTATGGGGAGTAGTCTCTTACCATCAGGAGAACATCTCACTCATACCGTCGCTTAGTGGAATAAACAAAAGACCACATCAACATTTTTTCTATTCGATCTACCCAGACGGTCTTATGCAACAGATACCTAAAACTCTGAAGTGATGAAGAGCACTAACTCAATAACGGTATATGTATATATGTGCGAGTGGGAGAGCGAATCTATTGTATATAATATACGGCAAAAAACCCGACGTTATACACCGAAACACATTCGCAACGAAGTAATACATCGTTAACGATCCGGATGCAAACAACCGGATATTACAGAGGGAGGACTATAATGAAGTTACAACAATAGCCCGGGTAAATGTCCCTACCGGTATAACCGATTTAACTACCCAGTACCCCCGTAGCCGTTTACCGTATAACTCAGAGATAACCAGTTCCATTCCTAGACCAATCTTCAAGGCTACGGACCTTTGTTCTTCTACATATCTCTTCATTACTGATCTCGTAGTGAAACAATGAGCATAAACATCCTTCAGAATACCTTAGTGTTATACAACTAAAGTAATTTAGACGAAAAGCTTAAAGAAGTATAAACAAGCCTACTTTAAGCTACACCGCTTAATACTAGGTAATATTGTAGACAAGTAACTATATAATTAAAAATAAACTTGTTGGACGTATTTACATTTAAGAGTATCTTAGATGAAATTCCATTTTGTTTTAGTATTTAATGTGATGCCTTTACAAATGTTAAGTTAAACAGTTAACCTTATGATATGTTTTGTTTAATATATAATGCAATTATAGTTAAAATACACTAGTACTCGAATTTCGCTTTTACACAGTTTTTGAATAGCAAAAAGAAAATTATGTGTCTTATTCAGAAAGTTTCGATTTATGCCAGTTACCAATGTCGTTAAAGCTCATTCCAATTTATTAAACGCACTCTTTACTGAAACTCTAATCGCAAATACTGAACACCAAGTCTAATTATGCCACATAGACATGTCTCGTTTTACACGGTTTCTTATTGCACGTTTTTTTCTTAAACTATACAAATCGAAGCATGAGTATTATATTGGCTCAAACCCATTTTATAAAGGATATTGTAATAAGCCACGTATCGTTTCGATACGTTACTAGCATAATATATCCCTAGTTTTACTACTATTATAGACTTAAATAAACTACAATGAAAACCTTAACATAGGAAAACTTTAATTCTACAATTCATTTATATCTAAAAGTAGGACCGCTATAAAAACATCAGTTGTATATCTTAGTTCGTCATGATATTATAAACCTCTACGAAACTGCTACGATGACTCTACGAAGTTTCGTTTACTACAAGTGTCTTTAATAAGTTTTTAATAAGTCCATAGTTTGTTAGTACGCAGGCAACCATTTTTACTTAAAAGCCATTTTAGTAACAGATTATCAGTGGTGCTGGCAACACTAATAAAATTTTGGGGATTTCCCATTGTCGTCCAATAGAATATAGTTTTGCAGAATCTTCGTATATTTCGGCGGTCGGAGCGCGACTGCGTTCCGTTCCTATTTATACCCTCCGCCCAAGAATTACAAAAACATGCTTAAATTAAAGAAATCATTGGATATTTAACTATTATAATTTTAACAATCAAATGATTTTATAACACGGTTACACCGATAAATACATAACATTTATTTCAGATTTCGTGAAAGTTTTAATAAGTTTGTCACAATTTTTACTCAGGCTATGATAGTATTTTAAACAATTTAAAAATGTACTTAACTTTAGATACGGATACTGTAATCTATATAACCAACGAAACAACTTTAATTAAAACAATTTACTTGTCCCGCAATGACCCGTTAAAAGCGAACGTTACTGATGTTAAAGGGAGAGTGTGATGACGTTACGAGTTTCCGGTTTCACGTATCTAAATATAACGTCACCACATTCATTTGGATTGCTGAAAACAACGTTAATATTACGCGAACCTTTATATTCCCGCTAAAAATAATTTTATAAACAACAGCAAGTGTTTTTTATTAGACATTTTGTGTTGTTATAATGTTTTAGAATTTGTAATATCAGACCTTTAGGCAAAAAGTTGCCGATCACTAACAGCTTCCGTAGTGAAGATATCGCTTATATATATGCTTAGTGCCTTCAGTCCCTTGTTCGATTCCGGTGTCATATGTGGAGTTTTTTTTTTATATTTTGGACTCTATCACCTGATAGCATCAGCGTAAAAAAGACGGACGAGCTGACTTAAATACTACGTACCGCTTGTTACTTTTAAACCGGAAGAGTTACATTCATACCTTTTCAGGATAAAATGAAGTACATAATAAGGAGTCGGAGAATCCGAAACGAAAAGACTATACCTCTTCGGGTTAAGGAGATATAAAAGGTCAAAGTTAGTACTGTGGTTACAGAAAATACAAAAAAGTAAAAATTCACTGAGAAACGAACTCATGACCTTTGTATCCAAAGAATAAAAATTAGCCCCAAGACCATTCCGGCACTCCATTCCTTTCCATTTTTTTTATTCGACTCAAGTTTTAATGAGTGAGACGATCACCTGATAATAAGTGATACGTGTGCCCATAATAACATAGCGCTGGTTAAGACAACATATGTACATTAAACCACATTGTGCTCTTAAGACATTAGATATTAAGTCTAGATACTACAAAGCCCTTCAATTTAGAAGACATTAATGACTCCCATATTTGTCCAAACTAGAACTGAGTAATGTTATTAGGATAACAGATATTAAGTAAGCAGCTAGAAAAATTGATTGAAAGTCTTTACTACATACAAGTTTTATCATATGAGGTCTCGACATTAAACTAGAAACTTACTCAGTACGTATTGTTAATAGTGTTTTATTCGTGTTATGTAAAAAAAATTATTCACTACCTCATAAAGAGGAAGCCTGCTGTATGTTTTTAATATAAAAATCGATATAAAGTAATAAAGAAATTAAAATCCTTACACTACAACTCGGTTAATAATAGAGTAGAAGTACAACTGGTATATTTCATTGGTGCTGGATCGATGGACAAAAGCTTTTTATTTTCAATGTCACAACGTAATTATAACTTAACCGTGACAACACAAAACCAATACAACAAAGTTATAATAGTTGTCGTTATACGTTGTTTTTACACGTGTATAACTAATTAAAATGATCTAAAAACTATAATCAAACTTCACCGTTATTATTTTAGTTTAACTATTCCTGAACAGATTTCAATGCAACTTTAAATAGTGTGATTGCGATTATATTTTGTTCATTATCTATTCTATTGAAAGGTAATCTTTCATATTTCCTTTTACAACAAGTGTTTGCAGATTGCACACTTTCCGAACATCTGGAAGCAAGCCACAATAGTGGTGCTTAGAAAGCCAGGCAAGGATGATTACACGAACCCCAAAGCGTACAGACCAATAGGTCTACTGCCAGTGTTGGGGAAGATCCTGGAGAAGATGACGGTAGCGAGAATAAAATGACACATAATACCGAGGATTAGTACTCGCCAGTTCGGATTTATGTCCCAGAAGAGCACCGAAGACGCCCTCTATAAACTGGTACACCATATCAGGGGTAAGTTGAAGCTCAAAAAGATAATTACCCTAGTGTCTCTGGATATAGAGGGGGCCTTCGACAGCGCCTGGTGGCCGGTAATCAAAGTCAAATTGGCTGAGGAAAAGTGTCCCGTAAATATAAGAAGGCTACTAGATAGCTACCTGAGCTGCAGAAGGGTTACAGTAAGTTTTGCCGGGGAGGAATGCATGCGCAATACCTCGAAAGGTTGCGTGCAGGGGTCAATTAGCGGTCCACTTCTATGGAACCTTCTTCTGAACCCGTTACTTGTAGGACTCACTGCAAGAGGTGACTATTGTCAAGCGTTTGCGGACGACGTCACCCTTGTTTTTGACGGGGATACGGCACACGAGATAGAAGGACGCGCCAATGCCTCTCTCGAATATGTTACGCAATGGGGTGTTCAAAATAAGTTGCGGTTCGCACCGCACAAGACCTGTGCAATGGTGCTGACTAAAAAACTCAAATACGACACCCCACGGCTGCATATGGGAGGGACTTACATTACTATGTCCAGGGAAGTAAGGATTCTGGGGCTTACCATTGACGATCGCCTAACATTTAATAGTCACGTGGCGAATCAGTGTAAGAAGGCATTAGGCTTGTATAGGCAAATCGCTCGGGTAGCCAAGGTCACTTGGGGTCTTGATCCTGAAATCGTGCGGTCTATATACGTAGCTGCGGTCGAGCCGATAGTGTTATAACGCGGCTTGCTGATGGGCACTATCAGTCACTCAAGCTGGTTCATTTCAGAGCATGCTCACTCCGTTGCAGAGAGCTTCTTGCACTAAAACTCTGCAGAGCGTACCGCACGGTCTCTCTCCACTCGGCCTTGTTGTTGTCAGGAATACTACCCCTAGATCTTAAAATTCAGGAGCAGTTCGACTGTATGAGGCTCGGAGAGGATTGTCCCAGGCACTGCTAGGCGATAAGGAGGTGGAGCGAATGACGGTATTTGCAGATACTCCTCACCCTGCTTCACATATGGACCTCAAGTTTACAAGTCTGGTAGACCAAAACTCCGTAGACGAACACAATGTGCAGGCGATTAAGATATACACCGACGGCAGTAAGCTGAAGGTAAGGTTGGAGCCTCACTTTCCATATGGAAAGGCGAAGGGGAGGTCCAAAACCGGAAGCTATATCTGTCCGCGTACTGCACAGTCTACCAGGCGGAACTCTTGGCCATATGTGAGGCAACCAAATTAGTCTTGAGAAGGACGGAAGAGAGCTACGGTTTGTACAGTGACTCTAGAGCCGCGCTAGATACTGTTACAAGTTATGGCTCGCTCCATCCTCTTGCGGTGATGGCTAGACAAAATTTACGTAGGGCCTCTGACCAGAGCAAGAATGTATCCTTATTCTAGGTCAAAGCCCGCGCGGGCATACCTGGCAACGAGCGTGCGGATGAACTGGCCAAGCTGGCTGCCCTTAACAGCAGAAGGAAGCCAGACTATGACCAGTGCCCAGTGTCGTATGTTAAGTGTCTACTTCGAAAGGCCTCAGTTGCGAGATGGAGCACCCGATATAACGAGGGTACAACCGCGTCCATCACGAAACTGTTTTTCCCAGACGCAACTGAGGCGTATAACTTGATAAGAAAGATCCGGCCAACTGGTCACTTAACCCAGATATTTACTGGCCACGGCGGATTCTCCCAATACTTGAACCGTTTCAAGTGTCGGGACAATCCATGGTGCATATGTGATAACGCCACGGAGGAAACAGTTCCTCATTTGCTAACAGAGTGTCCTATCCATATGAACTTGCGGCATAAATTCGAGCAAGAGAAAAGGGCTGAATATAGATAAAGTAGGTTTATGCGAGTTGGTAAAAAATAAGTTAGTTAGAGATAAATTTTTCAAATTCTGTATAAATATATGTACAATAGTTAACAATAGGAATAAGGATAAGTAAATACGATTTTCGTAATGATATATAAAATATTATTACTAGCAAATTACGTAAATAGGATAAAAAAAACCCCTGAATAATAATATCAGGAAAAGTAGAAAAAAAAAATCTTTCATATTTCATCACCATCATCATTTTAATCTATTATTGTTCACATATGATTTACAGAATCCCAATCTCCAGCGCGTCCATAAAAATGCACCGAACATTCAACAAATACCGAATTATTTAATTTAGGACCCATAAACTTTTGAAAAAGGCTAGAAATCCTAAAATATTACAAGAATTAAAAAATAAAACCTTTTTTTTTTCATTTTCTAAATGAAAAAATCTTTGTTTACCCAAAAGTTTCAAACTTCCACCGCAAGTTGCAAAACAAAGGAAGTGCCATTACCAAAAATTCAGCAAAAGCTTTTAATGCGTTTCAATAGGTAAAGTTTTACAAAATGCGGACTTTATCAAAATGTAGAAGGATCCGACATTATAACTAATCAATCTAGACTTTACATCGACTTGTGTTTATACAAACTTTAATATTTATTATTATTCATGGAAAGAAATCTTTTTAGTTTATGTATTACACCTTTCACAATATCTTACTACACCAAAGGTTATCTGATAGAGAATACAGGCTTTAAGATCTTTTTATACCTAAGATGTTAAGTTTCAAAACTTAGTTGTAATATAAACAAACAGACTATTACAGTATAATGATATCATATATACTATATGAGCTTCATAAAACGGCTAACGATCCACTTCACTGTTGTTTTGTTTACATTAAATTTGTCTTGAATACCGAATGTTGATATTAAACATAACAAGAGCTTGTGGAAACATGCCGGAGGATATTTATACTGTTTCACTAATGTATATCACGAAACAGGTTTCGTAATTGATTTATGAACCAAATGATACATCAGGCATTATTCATATTTTTGTTCATAATATAAGTTATAACGTGACAAAAGATAGTAAAGAGTACTCCGAAAGTAAATCAACAATGCTGTTGGTTGTTAGTCAGTCGAATTGAAAGAAATCATATCATCATCCAAACACTCCTAGATAAGGCCAAAGGCAGTTAAATACTTTTAGTAAATAGTAAAGAAACCTTAAGAAGAAGTAATATGAATATCGACTTGCTTAAAGATTGTATATTCATAAATATTTATTAAGAAGAAACAATAGATAATACAATAAACCTCTTACTGTGGATATATCGAGAAAGTACTGAATGGTGTCCTTTAAAGAAACCTCTTGAAAAGGTGTCGAAAATACATTTAAGCCTCTCGTATCTATAATTTACATTCACAATAATGACGACCTGGTGAAGAACGTAGGAAGACGCTGGATGTGATCGACGAACTGATAATCGTGGAGATATTTTAGAGGAGGTTTATGCCCAGCAGTGGATGTCTACCTGCAGACTATGATCATGATAATTTCAAAATGTTTCTATAAATTCATATCATGAATGAAAGAAGCTACAATTCTATTAGACAATAAAGAAGTTAAACGTTTATTCCGTTACTTTATCAAGTTTTCGATTAACTTATTAAACTTTAAATGTATGTTTTCAAGTAAACAGAAATTGTACAAACCAAAAACAATATCCATTAGTGTTAAACGAATTTAGTAGGAGAGCATCAAAGCGCTGTGAACGCCGAACCTAAAAGCGTAGACTTTACTTAGCCCCGAGCATTAATGGACTCATTCTTTGTTCGACGCAAATCATACTCAAACTGGGGATTCTGCCCCAGTTAAACAATTTTAAACTGTTTTAAAAATATCTGTTGCAAACCTATACACTTATAGAGAAGAGGTTCTAAAACGAATACCATTTTTATCCCTTATTTTAACTACTCTTTACAGAAAACTGATTTGGGAGATTATTTTATTTATATTATACAACACTTAAAAGCTTATTCATATAATCTGTAAAAAATTGCTATGTTATTTCAATAGCACTTAAACTATAGTTTCATATATTTAAGTATATATTAAATTAATTATACGTTTTGTTAAATAAACAAACAAAAAACTTATAATAAACAAAAAGGTGTCCAATGTCATTCTTATCAAGGAGAGTCCCGAGTACTAAAAAGTATATTATATAAGAAATTAAACAATAACTCTATGGTATTAAAAAATGGTAAATTTTGAACCTAACAGTTCTGTAAAATTTTGAAAATTTCCCTGCTACGTAAAATAATGATCTAAATCCATTCTTACTTCTTTACCTCTCTGTTTTAGGTTATACGTAAAAACCGTTACACAGAAGCGATGAACGTTGAATTGAAAACTTTGTTTTATTTGTTGGTTAAATAATTTACAAACTTTTAACACTCGGCTGTTGTGAACGTTCGTGTTCAAGTAATAAACACTGTTACCTGTACAAAACTTTTCGCCGTTTGATTGACTTCAAATTACCGGAAGTATCAAATTCGTGACAGGTTAACGTCAATGCAGTAATTTTAAACAGTCGGATAACATTGTTCATAATACAATCATTATCAATGTCATAGGTAAGTGAATATCATAATAAAATTCATTACATAACTTAAACAAGTTATTTTCATCATTCGAAACGATGAGTTTTGTAAAGTTTTATTCAATTAAAAGGAGATCTAGCCATTTAAAAATCCAATCAACTATTTCATTCTACTCTCTGGAATGTAGGGGAGATAGGGAGGAAGAGAATAACGTTTATTTAAATACAAATCCAACTAAGTTAGTGCTGTGTTAGGTATGGAATCCGCTGACTCAATAAGTTGCAGTTTATCGCCAAGCATATCTTTTAAACTATGCAAACGTTTTTATTATATACACCATTAACACTCAAATACAAATTATGAATAACCTAAAAAAAAATTTCCTAATTTCCGGTTTAAAATTAAGTAACTCCGGTAAAATTTCGATTAATGTTATCAAAAAAAAAATCCAAAAATATACCTTGTTTCTAAGTACTCTTTTAATAATGTCAAGTGATTCAATTTAATTCCAAAATTGATCTAGAAAATATAAAGTTATAGCATAACTTAATTATCGTTGACGCAAACATCTCTTAAATACTTATAGACAAAATTTCTCTGTTTTAGGTTTTCTTAATTAATGCGCCATTTCCATTGACTTGTGTTAAAGTTTTTATTAGGTAATAAATTACTATATTTACAATTTATTTTATGAATTTAACTGAATTTTGTTAATTTTTAACCACAGCGAAAAAACTATGTACGTCTCTTTCTAAGTAATAAGATTCTAGCTAGTTAAACATTTTTCTATAAAAAAAACTGTTGACCATTACCATCAATCTTCTAAAAAGTGTTATAAATCAAAATGTCGTCGCGATCCAATAAGCCAATAGGCTCTTGTACTACTGTGGTCGAAATCGATTATCAGAGCTTTGTTCAGGCTCGATATCGCTACCTACTACATCACCAGTTCCACATTATCAGTTGACAAACTAATTACAGTAAAGATTATCATGTTTTATCTTTCATAAATACAATAAACTCTTTTTGATATACAAATTATGCAACATATCGATAACCTATATATTTTCATTTAACTAAACATCAAATAGGATATCTAGTGGTAAGTAAAATGTCTTAACATCATTGGGCTCGTCAATCTGAGACGTAAGAGTTAAGTTTAGTAACCCCAGTAATTTCACTACGACAACCTTCAAACTGGAACACAGTAATATTTGCACAATACTGTCTGCCGGTTGAGAGTGATATAAAGAAACTATAGTCAATACAAAACGTTGCTGTGTTATATCATTTCATATTTGCTGAACTTAGAATTTTTATGCGATGGGATATATTTTTAACTTGATTTGTGCAATATTAAAACAATATTATAATACAGATAAAAATAGTAATTTTTAATTATAATGATACCTAAAATTGTGTAGAAGAATGCGTTTACGTTTTTGTTATTAGCGTAAATGATTTATGTGTTTTAAATAAATTATGTTTTTGTTTCTTTACATACGTTTTCATTCATAGTTATAACAAACATTCCATCGTCAAGGTTCTTAAGGACCTTTAGCTTAACTTCTTCAGATTCACAGCTAAATATTAAGTATATACAGAATTATTTCGTGTGTGAAATATTAAACCAAATGAAGTTTTGACTTTTTATCATCTCGCCGTAGATAGGAAATCATCATCATACTTCATAAACTGTTCTAACGAAATTCTCTTCTAAGAAATCCATGCTGAGGTTTCCCCAAGTAGCTACAGAATGTGGTTCTTCAAAAAGAATGTGATAAAGTTTCTCCAGTAACATGCTTGTTATGCCTTAAGCGTCTAGAGGTTACGGTAACAGCTTACCCTCAGACGGATCAATATTACTATTTGCTACTTTAGTGTCACCAAAAAATATAAAGAATTTGATAGTCAATTTAAAATAATTACATCGATATTTTTAACCTGGAAAAAATATCTGTCAGTAACAAAAGTTATTAAATTTCTGTCAAGTAGATTATCAGGCTCGCTTTCATCTCATTTGCTCCATCTGCCGTAACTTATTCAATTAAGGCGAAGACTTCGGTTGGAAATATTATTATATTTTTATCATAATACAGTAACTTTATAATTCAATTGTATACTACTGAAAAATTCATGAACTTTTATCCAAAATAAAATCTAATTAATAAGTATGTAAGTTTGCGTATTAGTAAATATTGTTCATAAGATCTTTTACTGTTCTCTACCTTACTATTCACTTCTAAGTTGATTGATAAAGTAATTGTAAACAAATCAAGTGAATATTATAATTTAAATTTTAGATGTTTCATTAAAGCATTGGTTAAGGATATCATAACTTATTGACTTTCTCCAATCGTTTGATAAAAATACTAAATCACTGCTAACAACTTTCCTAAAGAGTGCTTTAAGAAGAAACCAAATCATTTGTAACGATATTCAGAATCAATCAGTTCTTATTTATTCGCTAAGTCCGTGATGTGTCTACGTACAATCGGAATTACTTAGGTTATCGTCATCATATCCAGTCTAGTTTTCTTTTTCTGGTCTAGTATTATCCATTAAAAAAGGTATCTTTTAACTCTACGAGACCTGAAAATAATCTAAAGTTTTGCAGTAATACACAGTTCTTTGATAACGAAACTAAGTTGTGATCTCTTATGTAGAAGACTTAAAAATGGTATATTAAAAAAACTGTGTTGTCTCGATCTAAGTCGTAGTGTGATATTGAATAGAAATTAAGTATATATAGCTACAGGCTTATATGTACAGTGATAATCAGTTCAAATCCTACATACATATTTCTTGAATTCAATTTATGTAATGATGCTAAGTTATATAATATATTCAATTGTATGTACATTGAATTTTGTATACATTTAAATTTGTAACCTCGGCCAGTTAAGTATGACGGACAGGCCAAATGAGATGGAAACCGCCTAAAATCGGCATGACCCTCATTTTGCTTATCTTTATCATCCTAACCCATAAATTTCCATATCTTTATGGCCATAGGGTCGTTTTTGCGAGTTACGTTCTGCTTACGAGACTTATAAATTGCGGTTATTACATTTCGGAATACAATGAATAATCGGATTTAACCACATTTAGAACTGTGGTGCGGTTAAGTTTAAAGTTATAACCAGCGCTGTATACGCGCGAATAAAATTACTATACAGTTATTCAACTCTAAAATAATTCTATATTGCTGTTATTTGTGTTACCTAAAAGTATTACAGTTTCAGTTAACTAAATTGGCAATATAAAAACTATGAAAATCTATATATTTATTTCTTTAATCGTTTAGTAGTTCACCAACAAGATTGACCAATTAAGAGATTTGTCAACCTCTCAATTTTACAATGTGGAAGCTGGACAGCAACCCTAACCACTATACTGAAACATCAAACGACCTTAGAAATATTTCTTTTATAACTATAGTGTACATAAACATTCAATATAAAAACTTAGTATTTTACAATAATTTTTTTAGTCTATCATCTGATTGCACCATCGTAAAAGAGACTGATGCGCTGACTTAAATACTCTGTAACGATTGTAACCGGAAGAGTTACATGGATACTCTTTCAAGATAAAATGAAGTACAGGATAAGGGGACGAGGAATCCGAAATAAGAAGTCTATAGACCTTGCGGTTAAGGAGATGTGAAAGGTCAAAGTTAGCACTGTGGAAGAAAGACGAAAATAAAAAAGGAAAATTTCACTGAGAATCAAACTCATGACTTTTGAATCCAAAGCATTAAAATTAGACCCGAGACGATTCCGGTACATTCTAATCTCATAAAGTAGTAGAAACCCGGATATTAAGAAGGATGCGACGTATTTGCTGTTTGTTTTCTCTAAAGAAGGGGTAGAGGCAACATACAAACAATGATACACAACGTGTTATACAATCATCAGAATATAATTATGAACATTCACGATTATAATTGCGACGGTATCATGCAATCAAAACATAATCCATCCAAGCTAACCCAATTACCAACCCAACCGTTCCCTCTCACCCCTCTCCCTCTCCCACGGTAGTAACGCGCACCCCTCGCCGGAGTAAATATAAATAAAGGGTTGAAGGGAAACCTTCAGCTACCAATTAGTTCTAGCCTACTTGCGGAGCCTTTCTCGTTCTCATGACCTTTAACAACCACATCCAATATTCACACACGAACAGTAACACATCGGCTAATAAAGGATTACAGAATTATAAACAGAGTCAACAGGGAGCAAGGGTTCGATTCCCGATTAAATACAATTAGTAGTAATGAAAAACATGACTTTAAGCAATAGACAGGGCTAAAAATAGATAAAATAGGATGCGAGTTGGTAAAAAATAAATTATTTAGAAATAAGTTTTTCAAATTCTGTTTAAATATATGTTAACAGTTAACAATAGGAATAAGGATAAATAAATATGATTTCGAAATGATAGATTAGATAGTATTGTTAGATATTGAGAAAAATAATTGTGATTACCGACATTTTGTTAATAAAATAGTAGGTGTATTAATTTTAAAAGATTAAAAGTGAAAAAGGGAGGGGATGCCCCGTAACGTCGTTCCGCTATAAATGGCGGATGACTGTGATTCTCGCAACATTCATGTTTGGGCAGTGTGCGAGGTGTGAGCTCTGACTGGTGACGTGTGAATGTGAGAGGTATGGCAGATTAAATTTATATTAGAATTGATGTGTTTCTAATAGTATTAGTAGTAAATTATGTAAATAAGATAAAAAAATCTCTGAATAATAATACCAGGGAAAAGTAGAATTAAAAAAAATAATTAAAAATATGTTTCGAGAATAACTTTCGTTGACTTTTGACTTCAACCCGCACTTAATTTGTATGGATTTTTTTCTCTCTAATTATATCAGGTACTAAGTCCCAGCCGTTTCCCACAGCTGGGGACTTAGTAGGAAGAGAGCTGTTCACTTAAAACAAAATCATATTAGTACTAAGTTTGACGTCATTTCACACATAGATATTGCAAACTTAGGTAATTACCAGTAGTTGTATACTGCCAATCAGTATTGCGGTATACAGTGTTTTAATTTAAAGGTGAAGATAGTAAAGATTATTAAAGCAAGAAAACATTGCATTTTAATTTTTAAACCGATGTGCAAAATTAGTGAACATCCTAACTAGCTTCACAAATTTTTTTTAGCAAGCGTATCGTTTAGACAGTTGAATAGATTTAGCAGTAATTATATTAACTGTTTGCAAGAGATGATGGTAATATATATGATTGAGCTTTCTATTGTGGTAATTCAAATGTTTACATAACATATATTCCTCTTAAGAGGTTAGGTCGGATAGGGGACCAGGTGGTAGGTCTCTGTTGCCGGAGACCGTCTGGATGGGTACCACCGCAGCTCCTATTTCAACCGACAAATAGTAGTGTGCGAACATTACTGTGTTCCGGTTTGAAGGGCGCTGTAGCTAGTGTAGTTACTGGGGTAACGAGACTTAACACCTTATGTCTCAAGGCGACGAGCGCAATGTGGTGCAGTGTGTACCATCTTAACTAGCAGCACGTTGTCATGGGCAAGCGTATCACTTACCATCAGGTGAACGTCTTGCTCGTCACGTCGCATAGTACTAAAAAAAAATATATGTTTCAAGGCGATGACCGCAGTGTGGTGCAGTGTATATCATCTTAACTTACCATCAGGCGAAGGCCTTGCAATCTCGTCGAGTTGAAGAGCAAAAAAAAATGTAAAACTACTAACGCTATGTGTTTCTGTGTCTATCATCCTAACTAGAGCATTGTTATGAACAAGCTACAAATAAAATAAAAACCTCGTTACTTCACTAATAACAGTAGTTACTAATTTACATTTCAATTTATAATAAATTTTCATAACTGTGTATGATACAATTTTATAATGCCCATAATTTTTTTTTTTTGTTTTTACTACTTTGCGACGAGACGAGCAAGACGTTCACCTGATGGTAAGTTAAGATGATATACACTTACTAACTAAGTGGTTGATAAGTGGTTAATGGTGGAAGATGGTTAGTTTTCAGTTAAGATGTTTACAGTCACCTTGATCATATAAGATCTTAAGTATAATCGGAAACAGTAATGTTCTACTGATTGATAGTAGACAGTGGTGCTGCGGTAGTCATAACTTATGTATAGTTAATGAGGAGTAAAGAGTTATAACTTAGTGGCCGTCAATATGATGTTAAGTGATATCGATGTCATGGCGGCTGATTTACAAAATGATAGTGGCGAGTCTAAACTATTTTAAAACTAATCTGAATTTAATTTGCGATTCATTCAGTCTGTCGGACACAATTGTCCGACGCCGCTTATTAATTTCCGACATTGTCCGACACGAACGCTGAACAATTCAAATAAATTTATTCCCATACTTATTCATTACTCTTAATATTATAATTTAGATATTTAGATAAATAGATAAATTCGTTTATTTGTCCAAGCAGCACATACACATACAAACAAATATTACAGTACAAGAAAATAAATAATAATCTATTTGACATTTATTTAAACAAATATCTCTTTAGTACAGTTTACAATCAAACTGATTTTTTTAAACGATATTAGTAATTAAAGTATTACTAATAACTGAAAAACAAGTTCAAATCTGTATTTAAAAAGTTTCATTTATTAAAGTTAATTCAAAATTAATAAATGAAATGTAAATGAAGATATGTATAATAACTTTGATGTATTTCGCGTATTTTTGTTTCGTTTAAACATATTTCAATTTTATGATATATACTCCCGGACACATCTTTCGGCCCACCACCCAGTGTTTAAAGTTTCGACGGTGTCTAGTTAAAAATAAATGTTAGGTGGAGCAATAAGTTTTAATGCAGTTTTGAAGCAGATTTATTGGTCAAACTTTATGTATGTTTTTTTTTTTAATTTCGATTTGATTTGGGCGGCAGAAGTACTACAGCATGGGCGACAATTTCAGGCCGAGTATCCATATTTTTTGGTCAAAACTGGCCCAAAGTTTAGATTTGTCTTTTTACGGAACCAATAATCGGAAACATTAAAAAAAAATCCTACTTGTGCTAAATAAATAAAGTTTTCTCCATTCCTGGGACGCTGAAAACAATGAACAGACTCAAATTTTCGTTTTTTTTTATGATCTTGAATTCGAAATTAAAAAAAAAACATACATAAAGGTTGACCAAAAAATCAGCTTTAAAACTGCATGAAAACTTTTTGCTCCACCTAACATTTATTTTTAGCTGGGCACCGTTAAAACTTTAAACACTAGGTGGGCCGATAGATGTGTCCGGGAGTGTACTTTAATAAAAATAACCTATGATTAAGGCCGTTGTTTCAACATTTGATTAGTTTCAGTTATAATAATATATTTCTTAATTAAATTTGTTAATTGCGAGTGAGATTTGAAAAAACTCACCGTTCAGTGTTTCAGGGGATTGATATTGTAACGATCACTGCACTACGCCGTGTGAGCGGGTACACGTGCGCGCTGTAAGGCTCCGACGGGGACTGTGGCGCGCGGTGGCGCGGGTTGTCGCCGCACCGCTACGCTTCGATATTCAAAAATCTTTTTTTTTTAAAACAAAATAGTTTTTTCTTGTCATACTTTTTTATGTGCCAGTTAATTTATTTTATTTTTATTTCATTTATTTATTGAAACCAGCAGCGTTAACAATTTATCTTATATCCTAATTAATTACAATATGTAAGGCTAAATGAGGTTTCATTGTACATTTAGAAAGTACGTTGGAAAGCGCTGAAAGAATTTTTAATTAATTAATTATAACTATAGTAAAGAAAATGTGTGAAAATCTATGTAAAACTAATAATAACAATATAAATATAAAAATCAACAATTTACATTCTTATGCCGGAAATGTGTTTTTTTTTACAATTTTATTAATTTAATAATATAAATCGAGAACTATCTACAATTTTTTTTTAATTTTATTTATTTATGAATAAAACCTTTTCAAATAACAACTCTTTAAACCTTATTAATATTCACTCAAAATAGATTTTGGTACAACTAAAACACAATTGATCAATAAAATTGTTTTACGTTTCAATTATTTTAAGTTTCACTCAAGTTTGATAATAATCATAAGTATATTCACTCAATTTTTACTTAACTGAATATACACTGTATTTACATACATTATACTACGTTAACATGTTAAAGAGAACGTAGCTTTAAAATATTGCAAAACACTTTTATACAGATAAATATGGAAATGAAAATCTATCCAAAAATGTAAATGTTTTAGATAACTTGTTTATACATATGATTGTTTTATTCATACCTACGACTTTAAACAAATAGTCGACATAATGTTCCCACTGCTGGGACTCAGAGGTTTCTGAATGATATGAAGCAATTAATCCGATCCCACATTTGATCTTCAGATCTTTTACAGTTTTAGTAATATATTTTTTAGTATCTTTCTTATACTTATGTTTTTCTTTCTAAGTTGTAAACTTGTTTCTTTATAATCAAAGATTGAACTGAAGAAATGGCGTTATAGATTCATGTTATTTAAACTGGTTTACTTTAAAAATAATATTTAAATAATAAACTGATTGAAAACATTTATAAATAAATAAATTTTTAAGTATAACAGTTAAGTTACGAGTTAACATTATCGATGTTGTCTTAGTGTATGTGCAGCTGGTCCTCCTTTTTCAATCCAATATAATGATGTGAGACGGGCTGTGTAACTCAGCGCGGCTTGTTCCTCCCATCGAAAGTTCCCAAGTCAATTACCGGGAAGGAGAGCGGTAACAACTCAAGTGCCTTTGTATTTGATCCCGGGTAAAAAATCCATATCAAACCTATATCTGATTACGCCGTAGACATCGACGTGTACGTAATATTTGATGTGTTTCACTAATATTTTTTTTATGCTACTATGCGACGAGACGAGCAAGACGTTCACCTGATGGTAAGTGATACGCTTGCCTATAACAACGTGGTGTAGTTAATTTAACACTGCACCACATTGCGCTCGTCGTTAAGACATAAGGTGTTAAGTCTCGTTGCCCCAGTAATTACATTAGCTACAGCGCCCTTCAAACCGGAACACAGTAATGTTCGCACACTACTATTTGGCGATTGCATTAGGAGCTGCGGTGGTACCCATCCAGACGGTCTCCGGCAACAGAGACCTACCACCTGGTACCTGGCCACCTTTCGTCATAATGTGAACAGGAAAAGATTGGAACAGTCTCCCGACTTGAGTATCAACCAGGTGTGATGTGGAGACTTTAACAGTGAAGGCTTTCTTTAGACCTTTACATTAAAGATTTCATGAGCTAGTGTACATAATTTAAAAGATCTAGGTACCATCGCAACTGTTATTTTCTATGACTAAAAGTACCATGCAAATATTACTATGTAAAGTTAACATAAATATGCATTAGTAGGGTAAAGTGATTTAAGATATGTCTCAAAGGCGACAAGTACATTCTAACTAGTGCTACGTTGTTAATAGAAAAAATAGTTAACTTTGTATATTTTTTTTATTTTACGAAACGTCAAGAGGAGCGAGACGTTCATATTAAGTGATACGCTTGCACATAACGCGGCGCTAGTTAAGATGGTACACACTGCACCACATGGCGCTCGTCGCCTTGAGACATAAGATGTTAAGTCTCGTTACCCCAGTAATTACACAACCTATAGCGCCCTTCAAACCGGAACACAGTAATGTTCGCACACTACTATTTGGCGGTTGAAATAGGAGCTGCGGTGGTACCCATCCAGACGGTCTCCGGGAACAGAGACCTACCACCTGGCATAACGCGCCGCTAGTTAAGATGGTATACACTGCACCACATTGCGCTCGTCGCTTTAAACATTAGTTATTAAGCCTTGTTGCTCTAGTAATTTCACTAGATTAAAGCGCCTTTCAAACCGTAACACAGTAATGTTTGCACACTACTATTTGGCGGTTGAAATAGGAGCTGCGGTGGTACCCAACCAGACGGTCTCCGCAACAGAGACCTACCACCTGGTAATATACCACCTGGCATAACGCGCCGCTAGTTAAGATGGTATACACTGCACCACATTGCGCTCGTCGCTTTAAACATTAGTTATTAAGCCTTGTTGCTCTAGTAATTTCACTAGATTAAAGCGCCTTTCAAACCGGAACACAGTAATGTTCGCACACTACTATTTGGCGGTTGAAATAGGAGCTGCGGTGGTACCCATCCAGACGGTCTCCGGGAACAGAGACCTACCACCTGGCATAACGCGCCGCTAGTTAAGATGGTATACACTGCACCACATTGCGCTCGTCGCTTTAAACATTAGTTATTAAGCCTTGTTGCTCTAGTAATTTCACTAGATTAAAGCGCCTTTCAAACCGTAACACAGTAATGTTTGCACACTACTGTTTGTCGGTTGGAACAGCCAGCAACAGAGAGCTAGCAGAGCAGCATTATGTTTAAATTGCGGAAATATTATGAGCGTAGTTACGCCGGCAGTTATGCAGTTCCCGGCGACTAGAAAATTAACATTGCAAAGGAGTTCCCGTCGGAGTGAAGTGCGCTGCGACTACGAGTTTGTCACGAGGGCGATGGATTTACATTACGAGAACACACAGCCCGACATAACCACGCGAGAAAAGTAGAGTAGAGAGAGATTTTTAAAATACTATCCTACCGGCGGATAGATTGTTAGTTTAAAATATAATAATTTTGATAACCTGTACGTATTGAATAGTTTCGATTAATTTTACATCGGATTTACCAGGTGGTAGGTCTCTGTTGCCTTTTCAACCGACAAATAGTAGTGTGCAAACATTACTGTGTTCCGGTTTGAAGGGCGCTGTAGCTAGTGTAATTACTGGGGTAACGAGACTTAACACCTTATGTCTCAAGGCGACGAGCGCAATGTGGTGCAGTGTGTACCATCTTAACTAGCACCGCGTTGTTATTAGCAAGCGTATCACTTACCATCAGGTGAACGTCTTGCTCGTCTCGTAGCATAGTAGTATAAAAAGATATCAATTAGACAATTTTCTAAGTACTTTTACAATTTTGACAATAATTAAAAATTATTTAAATAGCTGCATTTCAAAGAATTTATAATTATTATAATGCGCCGCTACACTATACATATACTGCCCCATATAAGTTAGTAAAATTAATAACTAGTGTTCATTACAAATATGTTTAGAGTAAGTTAAGAGAAAGTAGATTTAATAAAGAACCTATAGTCGACGACTGAAATGCGTCTGGCGAATCTGCACAAAATACACGAGGCGACTCAAAAAAGTCACAGTTAGTATAGTTATTATACTCAATTGGTTATTTACTAACCGGAAATAGAAAGAAAATAATATTTTAATGAACAAACTTAACCTTAGCTCTAGTTACCTTAGTCTAGTATACTTTTCTATTTACGTTGTTCAGATTGGCAAAAATGCTTTAAAGCTTAGTTATAACTTTTTCATATGCATAATGTAGAACTACTACTAAAATAAATTAACGCTGATTTATTAACTAATATATTAATTAATTAATCATCATCATCCACCACCGGACTTGGTAATGATAAATCATTAATAATATTTACTAGTTTGGCGGAAGTTATAAGAGATCAGGTGGTGATGGTTTCCGACAACAGAAACCTACTTTCAGTTATTTACTGGTGATGGTTTATCCCAACTTACAAACGAACAATAATATCTTTTCATAGAGTGGTCTAACTATAAAGGTTTTTATCATACCTTCTCGTGAATCCAATAATTACTATGGTAACGAGATTTAACGTCTCATATCATCGTAACGAACGCTGTAAAGTCATGGGCAAGCGTATCACTTCCCATCAGGTGAAAGTCTCGTCTCGTCGTTTCGTCATATAAAAAAATACTTTTCTTCACTTCTTAACGTACATTTTTTTTTCACTCAGTACAAATTGAATGTAAGCAATTTCAAACCAGTTTCCATTTAAGCAGTGCAGCACTCTGAATTTTTGAAACGGAAAATTCTTTAAAAAAATTTATCCGAAAAATTCCCGTTAAAGGAATCTTTATGAAAATGTTCACCGAGTTTTAAAGAAATAATTTCTCCGCCGACGAATACTGTGAGGAAACAAAGGTTCATTTTCTCCGTTGCCGGAATACCGGTTTTTATTTTCTGGGACAAAATTCGGCGAGGTCGTTATTTATAGCTTACTTACTTATTCCGCAGAGGAACAGGTGGGATCGGGTCTTTACTGTTTTACGATATCTACGTTATATTGAGTAAATAAGTTATTGGTTATTTATTCAAGTATCAAAATATAACAAATTTATAAGAACTAATTTAGCTGACAAAAAATCTTATTACTTACAGATGTATTTTTGCATTTGTAAAATCTGTCTGAATGTCAACTACATATTACATGTATGACATTCTCATTTCTCATTCTTTTGGTGTGCTGATTGAGTCGCAATAAGCAACTAAAAAGGAATATTGCAAGGAAATGAAAGTAGCTATCTTTGAGATTACTGCCAACTTACTGCCAATATTAATATCAAGAATATCGAGAAAGGTATACGTTCAGCAGTTGTCAAGAGCAGACTGATAATGATGATGTCCATAACTTGAAGTAATCGCTCTTATTTGAAATCAATAAATTACGTAATTAATTATAATGTTATCACCGTGATTAAACAAATCCATGTTGAGCATAGCCACTTCATTCAATCTTACTTTAAAAAAATTTAACATAGTCTTAATTTAGTTCTTTTGAAAACAAGTTATAAAGGGACCGAACGACGAAAGACGCTGGGAACCGATTAGGCTTATGTTCAGCAGGGGGTTTAGGCTAAAATGAATACGATGAAAGGCCAATTTGGTTTCTGCAGAAATATAGATTATATTGAAAAGCTAATATTATTAAGAGTTTTCTAAAAAAAATCTAGTACTTAAAAAAATATTTATATGTTTTTGTAATAAAAAAATATTATCTCTTAAAAATACGACAGTGATACCATATATATTCATAAATTTAATAATAAAAATTCAATGATTTCTAGTTTCTTATCACTTTAAGATAAAACTATAAAAATGTTTAAGTAAAAAAAACAAAAGTTTATTAAGTTAAGTATATTAGCGCCATCATACGGCATTCCCTAGAAACAGAAAAACCGGCGAAAAACCGATAAAGCTTTATGTTGTCTCCCTTCGCACTAGATATCGCTGAAACACCCGGTAAACAAATAAATAGTAGACGCCATCTAGCGATGGTTAGTAAAACCAGAAACATGATGCATCACAGTTTCAAAATAAAGCAACAGATGGCGCAGTGTTGTGTATAAAAATTATGTTTGCGCCATCTGTTGAGCACCATCCTCATGTTGTAAACATCCCCAATTTACGTACAAAGAGGTTTAGCTCCTCTTTTTTAATAAGAACAGCAACAGAGTGGAACAATTTGCCGGCGTCAGTGTTCCCGTCCAATTACGACGTGGGTGTCTTCAAAAGAAGAGTGAATAGGCTCACACAAGTTAATGCGCTTTACACCACAGATCGCATCACCACTTAACATCAGGTGGGATCGCGGTCAAGTATTAACTTTTTTCAATAAAAAAAAAAAAAAAATCTGTTGAGCATTTAAAGAAAAAACGAGTCCGTTTCATTCTAGACATTGGGTTTTTTGAATAGAAGATTTTATAATATTTTTTTTACTGATAGCTATTACTAAAGCTGTAATTTAGCCCAATATGTTTATTATCATTAGGAAAACCATCTCAACTTTGCACTAAAAAAAACATCAATTGGGATGTATACCATAGACTTGCTTACATCAAGATGATGTTCATTAGGATGTTTCACGTCGCATTAAAAAGTCTTCTACCTTATTAATTTCGTTAGCACCCATTTCAAACGTAGAATAATAAAGTTCGAACAACGTTTAGGTAGAAACATACTTTACAATTTAATATGACTAGACTTGCTGTACTCAACCAAGACCTCATGGCTTTTGTAGTTGGCTCATCGGGCGTTGCATTATTTAAAACCATTTTTAACTTCGCTGCTTAAGTAAAATGAGTTCATTAGAAATAATAAAATATTATAATATAAATATTAAAGATCACAATTTTTTTGATAAAAGTTTAAAAAAACGCGAAAATCTAGGAAATCAATATACCGTGAATAACTCGTGTTCATAACTTCCTTAAAAAATATTTTGAGCAAGAAACAGAGCTACGAATAGATAGAGATAGTTTATAAGAATTAATAGAAGATAAGTTTTTTAAGATGTGTACTATAGTAAACAAAAGAAACGAGAGCAAATAAAAATGACTTTTTATGCATATAAAAAATTTCAGGTATTTAATTATTTTTTTAAATATGTAAATGGTAGGATATAAAAGCACTGAACAATAATATCGGGGAAAACGGGGAAGAAATAACCTCTCTAAAAAAGAGCACCAATGATTCAGACGGTTTCCAACAACAAAGAAACCACCAACACACAATCAACAAACTCATTTATCTCATAAAATCCTTCCGCATTCTCATCACGTGAATGAAATTAATTTGTGGTGTAAGAGGCGGAGTGAATTAACCAGTTAGCCGAGTTTCTCGGGCGAGTGGGGAAGTGACTGCGTTAAACGCCCGCGGGCTGGAGGAGCTGGTGATACGAGAAATTTAATTATCCACGTCGACACCAGGCGAAACCTCTTTGTACATTATTGAACGTTAAAAATTGCGTTACAAGCACAACGCTTCATGAAAATCATTTAAATGAAACTTATATTTAAATACATGAATCTAGAACATTTCAATTGGTGGTAAGGTCTCAGAGTCTCAGATTCATGAAGTGTTATTCATTTAAGCTACAACACAAGCTATATTAGCAACGACTTGAATTAGTTAATATCTCGTAGCACAAGAGCTACGAAACTATCATAAGCTATGTTACTATATATTTTACTACCATCAGCTATGTTACTGGTGTTAAATTCTATGTTAGCAGTCTAAAGATATGTACACCAGATTGTTGAAGTGCTTTTCATTTAAGCTACAAACAAACCACACTAGTCTCAACTTGTCAAGATCTCGTAGCACAAGAGCTACGAAACTATCATAAGCTATGGTTACTATATATTGTACTGGTGCTAGGTCTCTGTTGTCCGAGTCCGTGTAGACACCGCAGCTCCTATTTCAACCGACAAACAGTAGTGTGTAAACATTACTGTGTTCCGATTTAAAGGGTGTACCTAGTGAAATTACTGTGGTAACGAGACTTAACTAGTAATATGTTACTACAACATATGTTCTACAACATATGTTACTACAACATATGTTACTACCAATGGCTATGTTACTGTAACATATGTTACTTCCAGCAGCTATGTTACTGTAACATATGTTACTTCCAGCAGCTATGTTACTGTAACTATGTTACTACAACATATGTTACTACACATATGTTACTACCAATGGCTATGTTACTGTAACATATGTTACTTCCAGCAGCTATGTTACTGTACATATGTTACTTCCAGCAGCTATGTTACTGTAACATATGTTACTGTAACATATGTACTACAACATATGTTACTACAACATATATTACTACTAATAGCTATGTTACTGTAACATAAGTTACTACAACATATGTTACTACCAATAGCTATGTTACTGTAACATATGTTACTACCAGCAGCTATGTTACTGTAATATATGTTACTACAACATATGTTACTACCAGCAGTTAAGTTACTGTAATATATGTTACTACAACATATGTTACTGTAATATATGTTACTACAACATATGTTACTACAACATATGTTACTGTAACTTATGTTACTACCAGCAGTTAAGTTACTGTAATATATGTTACTACAACATATGTTACTACCAGCAGCTATGTTACTGCAACTTATGTTACTACCAGCAGTTATGTTACTGTAATATATGTTACTATAATATATGTACTGTAACATATGTTACTACCAGCAGTTAAGTTACTGTAATATATGTTACTACAACATATGTTACTACCAGCAGCTATGTTACTGCAACATATGTTACTACCAGCAGCTATGTTACTGTAATATATGTTACTACAACATATGTTACTACCAGCAGCTATGTTACTGTAATATATGTTACTACAACATATGTTACTACCAATAGCTATGTTACTGTAACTTATGTTACTACCAGCAGTTATGTTACTGTAATATATGTTACTACAACATATGTTACTACAACATATGTACTACAACATATGTTACTACAACATATGTTACTACAACATATGTTACTTCCAGCAGCTATGTTACTACAACATATGTTACTACAACATATGTTACTACCAATAGCTATGTTACTACAACATATGTTAGTATAACATATGTTACTGTAACATATGTTACTGTAATATATGTTACTACCAGCAGTTATGTTACTGTAACATATGTACTACAACATATGTTACTACAACCTATGTTACTACCAATAGCTATGTTACTGTAACTTATGTTACTACCAATGGCTATATTACTGTAATATATGTTACTACAACATATGTTACAACCAGCAGCTATGTTACTGCAGCATATGTTACTACTAGCAGCTATGTTACTGTAATATATGTTACTACAACATATGTTACTACAACATATGTTACTACCAATAGCTATGTTACTGTAACATATGTTACTACCAATAGCTATGTTACTGCAACATATGTTACTACCATCGGATATGTTACTGTAACATATGTTAGTATCATCACCTATGTTACTGTAACATATGTTACTACAACCTATGTTACTACCAATAGCTATGTTACTGTAACATACGTTACTACCAGCAGCTATGTTACTGTAACATATGTTACTACCAGCAGCTATGTTACTGTACATATGTTACTACCAGCAGTTATGTTACTGTAAAATATGTTACTACAACATATGTTACTACAACATATGTTACTGTAACATATGTTACTACCAATGGCTATATTACTGTAACATATGTTACTGTAACATATGTTACTGTAACATATGTTACTACAACATATGTTACTACAACATATGTTACTTCCAGCAGCTATGTTACTGTACATATGTTACTGTAACATATGTTACTTCCAGCAGCTATGTTACTGTACATATGTTACTACAACATATGTTACTTCCAGCAGCTATGTTACTGTAACATATGTTACTTCCAGCAGCTATGTTACTGTAACATATGTTACTGTAATATATGTTACTACAACATATGTTACTGTAACATATGTTACTGTAATATATGTTACTGCAACTTATGTTACTACCAGCAGTTAAGTTACTGTAATATATGTTACTACAACATATGTTACTACCAGCAGCTATGTTACTGCAACATATGTTACTACCAGCAGCTATGTTACTGTAATATATGTTACTACAACATATGTTACTACAACATATGTTACTACCAATAGCTATGTTACTGTACATATGTTACTACCAGCAGTTATGTTACTGTAACATATGTTACTTCCAGCAGCTATGTTACTGTACATATGTTACTACCAGCAGTTCTGTTACTGTAACATATGTTACTACCAGCAGCTATGTTACTGTAACATATGTTACTACCAGCAGCTATGTTACTGTAACATATGTTACTACCAATAGCTATGTTACTGTAACATATGTTACTACCAGCAGCTATGTTACTGTAACATATGTTACTGTAACATATGTTACTTCCAGCAGCTATGTTACTACAACATATGTTACTACCAATAGCTATGTTACTGCAACATATGTTACTACCATCGGATATGTTACTGTAACATATGTTAGTATCATCACCCATGTTACTGTAACATATGTTACTACCGACAGCTATGTTACTACATATACTTTACTGGTGGTAGGTCTCTGTCGCCGGAGACTGTCTAGACACCGCAGCTTCTATTTCAACCGACAAACAGTAGTGTGCAAACATTACCGTGTTCCGGTTTGAAGGGCGCTGTAGCTAGTGTAATTACTGGGGTAACGAGACTTAACACCTTATGTCTCAACGCGACGAGCGCAATGTGGTGCAGTGTGTACCATCTTAACTAGCACCACGTTGTCATGGGCAAGCGTATCACTTACCATCAGGTGAACATCTTGCTCCTCTCGTCGCATAGTAGTATAAATAAAAAAGCAATTGACCAGTAATAAAAAAGCTGTACGTGGGTTTGTAGCTCCAGAATAGAACTAGGGACCTACGTTATCCGCAAGTGGTTAACCACTGCGCCGTTTAATCAGTTGAAACTAACATCAACAAAATTAACGATAGATTAATTCCAGGATTATTCATAGAGTCGTCGTAGGCATTTTGTAGAGGTGTGCTACTGCCGTAGCAGGGCGTAGCTAATTTCAGTAGGTACCCGTAGACGTCAATTTAATAGACATTCGAGTTTCTGTCGCTGGAAGTAGAATTACCCTCGGCTGTTTAAAAAAGCCTTCGGCTAATTGACGTTTTTTTTAAATTTTCCTTAATCGCGATTAGATATTAAAAACAAATTCAGCCGGTGAAGCTTTGACGGCAATTTACGTCCAATTAAAAATGACTTCTGGACGTTCCGATATGTAACGGGCTCTGATATTTAATAATGTAACGATTATATCGACGTATATATGTATATGAAGCCGTGATGGCTTAGTGGTTTGGACGCCGTCCTTCCGCTGCTAAGGTACCGGGTCCAAATCCGGCCTACACCAATGAATTTTTCAATTTATGTGCAGTTAGTGTAACAACAACTAATATCACGTGCTTTGACGGCGAAGGAACACATCGTGAGGAAACCTGCATATCTATGTCATGACCATCCGTGGTTGGACTAGTATGTGAAATGGAGAAGGCAATGGCAACACCACTACATTATAACTGACAAGTAAGTCGACGTGTGTTTCATCACACATGATGACCACGACCCTCAGTCATGAGGAAATACGACTGATATGTATATATTTTAATGTTTCTGGTCCTGCGGGCCCTTAACCTGTCAAAGCCCGGGCGTCAAAAGTTACGTTGTGGCCCCCACACCCGGACCCTATAGACGGCCGACCGCTTAAGTGCGCGGTCGGTTAGTATGCGGCGGCTATCATCACGAGAATTGAAAGTCGAAATGTGTTGAAACTATAGCACCTTTGTATGATTGTTATATACCACTAAAAAGATAATATATTCACAAATACAAATTTGTACAATTAGCCTATATATATGAATATGAACCTTTGGTGAGACAAAAATCCGCGCGGGGCCAAGGTCGCTTCACTACAATTGAAGGCGTTCGGTTTTAGGCTTCTGTAGGGATACACATCACAACAACGCGTCTAGAATTACTCATAATCGCTTGAGTAATAAATTCTCTACACGACACTGTGTCATAACAATTGAAATAGTAAATATAAACCACTCATTCACGCACTTGAAATTTGATACTGCGCACAAACTTATCTTTGCGGTTTGCACGACATCGAAGCGACTGCGGGGTCCGAGCTGGGGTAGAGGCGGGGCCAAGCGCGTGACGTCACCAGAGGTCCGCTATACAGCGTGCTTAAAGTTTAGGATTGTACTGTCCGGAATATAATTAACTTCACTTTTTTTTACTCTACTTATGGCACTAGTTATCTTTGTGCCAGTGCTGAGTTTTGATTTTGTTATAAAAGGTAGTGAAACTAAAAGTAGCTTAAAATCTGTAACATAAAATATTTGTTCAATAACAAAAAGGAAAATGTAAAAAGTGCATGCACGTTTATCGTGACACAAAGTATATACATACTAAGCTGACCCCGCAAACTTCGTTTCGCCTCAAAATCAATAAATAAAAAAGCTTATTGATAATTCCAGGCTGTTTCAACTTTAGTAAATAATGTGGCGAAAACTTAACCAGAAAAAAAAATTCGTTATCAAAAGAAATGCCGTTATTAATTTGGTTTTTCTATTATATTTAAATGCACATGTTGATTGATTTCGACGACCGAAGTCAGGACTCCTTCTCCTTGGTATTATAAATTGTAGATAATCAAAGTAAGGAAAGTTCTCGCGCATCAGCGGTAAATAGTGTCACTATCACAAATGATCCAAAGTAAAGTTAAGACTTAACTACTATTTTGAACCAATCTGAGCTTAGGCAGCGGTGTTTCCAGCTGGATTCTATAATCGCTGCACACGAACACACTTATTTACTGCATGATACACTCACAGTCGTACATTCAACCGCATTATGCACAAAAAATAAAAATTTTACCGAGACAACGCGACTTAAGCCCAGGTTCCCGCTAAAGTTCGTAAAATATTCTCTCTTCACAATGATGGACATGCGTCACGGTTGGTGAGTGAGCCAGTGCCATGTGTACACGTATAAAATAAAAGAATAAAAATCCTTAAAAAAATTGTCTGCGTGGTAAATTCGTCCGCAGAGTCCTCCCTTTTCTCGTAAAAATATTATAATTGCAATAGGAAATGTGGTTGTCAATGTCAAATGTCAAAATCAAAAATATTCTTTTAAATTGTATTGGTTTCTAAATGACAGGACGAACTTCAAATATTTGACGTTTTATGTATCGAAAGTAAGGTGACCAGACTTCTCGCTTTTAGCGGGACAGTCCCGATTTTTACAATTAGTCCCCGCGTCACGAGTGCAAACCGCATAAAGAACTTTTAGAATTAAGTTAATTTTATTTTTATGAAAAAAAAATTTACTTTAGTATTATCCTTCAAAGTTCCTGCTTGCCTATCTAAAAATCTGGTCACCTTAATGGAAAAGTGAAATGGTTGTTTTTACCTATTCCGGGCATTTTTTCCACATTTTCTCACCTTTTACACCTTCCCTGGACTTCCACAAATAATTCAAGACCACATTTACCAAATCGGTCCAGCCGTTCTCGAGTTTTAGCGAGTCTAACGAACAGCAATTCATTTTAATTAGATAGATATGTAGCACAAATAAGATGTTGAAAATCCATGACAATTTAAAAGCTGGCTCAGCTTATGCTCGCCTGATGCCGCCCCTGCCCGCCCCTATGATCGGAGCGCGGGTGTTGGATGGGGAGTCTGACACTCGGTAACATCACGGCTCGGAGTGCGAGCACGTGCTAGGCCGTTTTCGAGCATGCTGCTCTGGAGCAGGGGAAATGGCTGCCCACAGCCATCCGCGAAGGTGGAGTCCCTGTGACCAGGCGCGGGCGCATAGCGATCGCATGACTTAGCGATCTCGCTTGCCGCCAGTATCCCCTCGAAAAAAAAAAGCGTGGTATTTCCATATGCGTGATGGCGGGGTCGACTATACATTCTACAGAACATCAAGCGAAACTGTTTACGCTGTTCGCTTGGCGTTCCCGCGCATGTGGACCGCGTTGACAATAACATCCCAGCGGACTTTATTACATACTTTATCGTTTTATTACTACAATAAATATTTAGTAAATTGCGCGGATTAGTGGACGGCCCGTTCAAACAATAGAACTCCATCGCAGATGTTGTATTGTAGTTATTGTTTCGACACTTCTTTATCTGGGCCGCTGCGCCGCTAATAATGATAAAAAAAATTAGAAATAAAAATTTTAAATATAAAAAATCTCAATTCTGTCTGAAATCTAAACACAAAGGTGAACATCCTGTTTGTGCGTCTGCCGCTCGATCTAGCGTCCTTTTGTTATCCTGTTTTGCGGGTCCTGCCCAGTGGTCATTTTGTAATACACACAGACGTAGTTTGTCGTTGTGTGAGTGTTATTTGGTGGGTCTGAATTGTAAACACAGCTTCAACGCGTAAAATCTATAATTTTACGTGTTATTTCAAAAAATTACACGTAAAAATAGAATCTACAATAAATTTACAATAAGGTGATGTATTTTCCTTCATTACTATAATTTATAATTAGTGAAAAACCGGCCGTGAACGTCTTTGCGCGCGAACGACATTTAGGTTTATAAAATCTTTTCGTGGGATAATAGCAACGAAACATTGTATTTTATCTAAAATTATACACCATTTTAATAATACAAACCTGAAATCAAGCTTTTTCCATAAAATTTCTTTGATTTTCGCTTGAAATATTTGAAACGGTTCACAAAAAATACTCACGTTGACGCCGAGGCAGACACAACTTCTGACTGTAAAATTATAATTTTTTTCTATTGTGGCCAGTATTAATTTTAGCTCATTTTGTGCAAATTTCATAAAGAATCTATAGACAACCAGTTTTCAATTATAAACTTGAACTGTAAACATACTTAAAACACACTCAAAAAGTGCTGAACTCACGACAATCGCTCGATGCCCATGGGTCTGAGGGACACATTTTTGCGCGACATCGCCTGATGCCCGCGGCTTCGACGGATCAATAATCTAATAAAGTCGTAATAAAAGTTATTAAGACACACCCGAGAACAAAATTGTCTAAGTTGGATCTAGTTATAGTAATAATAGTGAACTGTTTACGTTTTTGTTAGTTTTTAAATAACAAAAACTAATAAAAAATATTACATTTTTCATTACTTCATGTGTTCACTTACCTGAGGCATTCGTTTCATTATCCTGCGACTGTTTCACTTCCTTTTCCTCTTTCGTAGACTTCCCCTCGGAGCTGGTATTGCAACCCATCTTTATGCACTGACAGTTAATCACTTATATAACTTTATCACTGAACAAAACCTCTCACAACTGGCTCACAGTAACATAGTTACTGTAACATATGTTACTACCATCGGCTATGTTACTGTAACGTATGTTACTACCATCAGCTATGTTACTGTAACATATGTTACTACCATCAGCTATGTTACTGTAACGTATGTTACTACCATCAGCTATGTTACTGTAACATATGTTACTACCATCGGCTATGTTACTGTAACGTATGTTACTACCAACAGCTATGTTACTGTAACGTATGTTACTACCAACAGCTATGTTACTGTAACGTATGTTACTACTAACAGCTATGTTACTGTAACGTATGTTACTACTAACAGCTATGTTACTGTAACGTATGTTACTACCAACAGCTATGTTACTGTAACGTATGTTACTACCAACAGCTATGTTACTGTAACGTATGTTACTACCAACAGCTATGTTACTGTAACGTATGTTACTACCAACAGCTATGTTACTGTAACGTATGTTACTACCAACAGCTATGTTACTGTAACGTATGTTACTACCAACAGCTATGTTACTGTAACGTATGTTACTACCAACAGCTATGTTACTGTAACGTATGTTACTACCAACAGCTATGTTACTGTAACGTATGTTACTACCAACAGCTATGTTACTGTAACGTATGTTACTACCAACAGCTATGTTACTGTAACGTATGTTACTACCAACAGCTATGTTACTGTAACGTATGTTACTACCAACAGCTATGTTACTGTAACATATGTTACTACCAACAGCTATGTTACTGTAACGTATGTTACTACTAACAGCTATGTTACTGTAACGTATGTTACTACCATCAGCTATGTTACTGTAACGTATGTTACTACCATCAGCTATGTTACTGTAACATATGTTACTACCATCGGCTATGTTACTGTAACATATGTTACTACCATCAGCTATGTTACTGTAACATATGTTACTACCATCGGCTATGTTACTGTATTATTAAAACATTTTAATGTTGAACAAACCAACGCCATTTTATTTACCATATAATTTATTAAAATTTTATTCGTGTTCTTTGCCATTTTAATTATATGCTGAAATAATTAAAGGTCAATCGTTTCCGACGAAACATTTCTATAAAATTTAAAGCTATTCGGACGACGCTTTAAAAAGCTTCAATCAAACTTCGTCCTTTAAAGTTTTAGCAAGAAAAGTTGCTTAATACCATCTCCATGGTTCCGTTTAATGTTGATACTAAAATTCATCATAACCGGTGCAGCGGTTTATGTGTTACAAACAAACTCACTTCCGTATTTTATTAGTTCTATATATGTATCCATACGAGGCGTCCATCACCGTTTAAGTGACACAGCTACTTAAATCGATAATCTTTTTCTTACATAACGATGTGACGGTATTATTAAAACATTTTAATGTTGAACAAACCAACGCCATTTTATTTACCATATAATTTATTAAAATTTTATTCGTGTTCTTTGCCATTTTAATTATATGCTGAAATAATTAAAGGTCAATCGTTTCCGACGAAACATTTCTATAAAATTTAAAGCTATTCGGACGACGCTTTAAAAAGCTTCAATCAAACTTCGTCCTTTAAAGTTTTAGCAAGAAAAGTTGCTTAATACCATCTCCATGGTTCCGTTTAATGTTGATACTAAAATTCATCATAACCGGTGCAGCGTTTTTATGTGTTACAAACAAACTCACTTCCGTATTTTATTAGTTCTATATATGTATCCATACTACCAGTCCATCACCGTTTAAGTGACACAGCTACTTAAATCGATAATCTTTTTTCTTACATAACGATGTGACGGTATTATTAAAACATTTTAATGTTGAACAAACCAACGCCATTTTATTTACCATATAATTTATTAAAATTTTATTCGTGTTCTTTGCCATTTTAATTATATGCTGAAATAATTAAAGGTCAATCGTTTTCCGACGAAACATTTCTATAAAATTTAAAGCTATTCGGACGACGCTTTAAAAAGCTTCAATCAAACTTCGTCCTATAAAGTTTTAGCAAGAAAAAGTTGCTTAATACCATCTCCATGGTTCCGTTTATGTTGATACTAAAATTCATCATAACCGGTGCAGCGGTTTATGTGTTACAAACAAACTCACTTCCGTATTTTATTAGTTCTATATATGTATCCATACGACCAGTCCATCACCGTTTAAGTACCATAGCTACTTAAATCGATAATCTTTTTCTTACATAACGGTGTGATGGTATTATTAAAACATTTGATTGTTAAAATTTTGGTATTATAAGTAGTGTCAGCACCGCTGATATCGTCTTTCTAAAACGCATTAAGAGCCAGAGCTCCGATAAATAGTAAATTTTTTTACTGGGATCAATTTAATATTAATAGACACTTCTCTTTTCTACATATTTATCTAATTTATACGTTTTTGTATAAACAAGTCACTGAGTTCACACTTGTTACACTGTCCAAACAGTAATGAGCCCGAGATCCACAGTTGTCCGCCATCTTTACATTAATCAATACAACTATTTAATTATAATCAATTTTATAAAAGTTATGGATTAATAATATTCCCAATATTTCAATTACACTATAAGAAAACATAAATACAATAATTACATAGACATTAGTATGAAATATAATAGTACAATATGCAGTAATTCATTTTGGATTCATTAACAGTCAATACAATTACTATTTTTCTAACAAAATGTTTATAACCACAATTATTTATCCTCAATATCTAACACATATTTAGCATAGCATTTCCTATTTTCACTGTAAAAGTCTATATGTATTAATAATCTATCCATATAAATATACTCTCATCGTAGGCACCCTATTCAGGAGAGAAGGTTGCCGTATTATAATATTAATAACGCCCGCCGGCTGTGTTAGCTGCTGTTATATTTTTTATGTAGTTAATCTAGCAATATTTTTGTAACAAAATGAGTTAAATATAAACGTCTATACTTTACTGTATTACATAGTTGTACTTTTAAACTTTTAATTTATTGTAAATTTTAAAAATTATATAAAACGTTGCGTGTTTATACGATATCATAAAGAGACATGAAGGAATTGCTGTTCTATACAATTAATAATACATAACTTATACAATAATGGCTTAAGCATTTGTCTTTTAATGAGGTCTATATAACGGACTTTGATTTTTGGTAGTTTTATAGAACCTCGTCTAACTATCAACTGCTCTAACCACGGAAAAGAATTGTAGTATTTCAGCAGTTACACATGACTTCCAGAGTATTCTAAGTTAGCAGTCTTCAAATATATAATCTAGATTGTTGAAGTGTTATTTATTTAAGCTACACTAGCCACGGCTTGTATTAGTTAAGATCGCGTAGCAAATCAGCTACGAAACTACCAACAGCTATGTTACTATATATTTTACTGGTTATAAATTCTATGTTAGCAGTCTAAAGATATGTACACCAGATTGTTAAAGTGATTTTCATTTAAGCTACAAACAAATCACACTAGTAACAACTTGTCAAGATCTCGTAGCACGAGTGCTACGAAACTACCAACAGCTACGTTACTACATATATTTTACTGGTGGTAGGTCTCTGTTGCCGGAGACCGTCTAGACACCGCAGCTCCTATTTCAATCGACAAACAGTAGTGTGCAAACATTACTGTGTTCCGATTTGAAGGGTGTAGCTAGTGAAATTACTGAAGTAACGAGACTTAACACCTTACGTCTCAAGCGATGTGCGCAATGTGGTGCAGTGTGTACCATCTTCACTAGCGCCACGTTATAGGCAAGTGTATCACTTACCATCAGGTGAACATCTTACTCGTCCCGTAGCGAAGTCGCTTAAAAAAACTATAACTATTATTATAAAAAAAATATCTAGTTCTTAATGTTACATAGTATGTCTAAATTTTATTTTTTATTTTATCTTTCATTTTATTATACTCTCTCTGTATAGAGAATGTTTAGTTATATTATGCAATTTAATTTAATTTAATTTAATTTAATTTAATTTAATTTAATTTAATTTAATTTAATTTAATTTAATTTAATTTAATTTAATTTAATTTAATTTAATTTAATTTAATTTAATTTAATTTAATTTAATTTAATTTAATTTAATTTAATTTAATTTAATTTAATTTAATTTAATTTAATTTAATTTAATTTAATTTAATTTAATTTAATTTAATTTAATTTAATTTAATTTAATTTAATTTAATTTAATTTAATTTAATTTAATTTAATTTAATTTAATTTAATTTAATTTAATTTAATTTAATTTAATTTAATTTAATTTAATTTAATTTAATTTAATTTAATTTAATTTAATTTAATTTAATTTAATTTAATTTAATTTAATTTAATTTAATTTAATTTAATTTAATTTAATTTAATTTAATTTAATTTAATTTAATTTAATTTAATTTAATTTAATTTAATTTAATTTAATTTAATTTAATTTAATTTAATTTAATTTAATTTAATTTAATTTAATTTAATTTAATTTAATTTAATTTAATTTAATTTAATTTAATTTAATTTAATTTAATTTAATTTAATTTAATTTAATTTAATTTAATTTAATTTAATTTAATTTAATTTAATTTAATTTAATTTAATTTAATTTAATTTAATTTAATTTAATTTAATTTAATTTAATTTAATTTAATTTAATTTAATTTAATTTAATTTAATTTAATTTAATTTAATTTAATTTAATTTAATTTAATTTAATTTAATTTAATTTAATTTAATTTAATTTAATTTAATTTAATTTAATTTAATTTAATTTAATTTAATTTAATTTAATTTAATTTTAATTGAATTTTTATTAATTCTATTGACAAATATAAGTTATGTAACTAAGTACGATTTTAATATTCCTATCGCTACTTGTCGTACTGTAAAAGGTACCTGAAAGGGAACTTTAGGAAAATAGAATCAACTTAACTAACGTATATGCTTAGTGAATCATGATGATGATAATAACAGATATGAGCAATGGTGTTAAAAACAATTTTAAATGTTAATAACGAGAACGAGTTAGAAAGCACTGGTCCAAAAGAAAGAAAAATACTTAAAGTAGTTGTGTAAGCAATGTGCTTTTAAAACATACAAAGCTTCACCTTTATAAAGCATATGGATATTCAGGTCTGTAGTCATGTCTAACTTGACATATATAATTCACTAACATGAAACTCTAAGCTGATGGAGCTGCAATGCATACTTATTATTAAAACATTTAAAATTTAACAGCATTGTACTCTAGACTTAGCATACTCTAGAACTTTATTATAAATATTATATCAACTTTATAGTTACTTTTGTAGAATCACTAGCTTCTAAAGTGTTTTCAAAAATATGATTTCAGGTGCTCTACAAATGATTTTGTATAAGCCAAACTACAACGCAGCACAAGATATTTTTGACACGTTTATAGATTAAGGACTTCCTTACCACTATTGTATTTGTTACTTTAGATTTTTTTAATTTTTTTATAATATAATTAAGAGATGTAGTTTTTTCTGTTTTGCTTTTATTCTTAAGTTTTTCTTTTTTTTGTGTTCTTGTTAAGTTTTGTGTTAATAGGGCTGGCATGTCCCTAAGAGATAAAAGCCCCAACAAAAAATAAAGAGAAAAAATATGATTTCAGCGTTAATAGTATATATATAAATAAGTACTATAAACCTTTGTGGGTTTCTTACAAGTTAAATGATAAAATTTGTTGTATATTTTTGTTTAACTAATAATAAGATAAAAAAAAAAGTAAAAAAACGCAGATTCTCACATTTTTAAGAACAAACTATTTTAAAACGTATTTGAACTGATATTTAACTCATTTTAACTATTTTACAAATGTATAACCAAAATAACTTATTTGACGTCTATAAGAAATCAAATACTAACAGATATAAAGGTGTCCGTTGCAAGTATTACCGTAATCTAGTTTGAAGGATATTATAGCTAGTAACATTACTTACTAGCTACTAGCACTACATAGCGTCGAAAAGCGGTCTTTGTTAACATATTAACTTCCGTCTCATTGTTGTATGAGGTGAAAGAGCTGCTCGTAGATTTTTTTTTATACTTCTATGTTACGAGGCGAGCAAGACGTACACTTGATGGTAAGTGATACGCTTGCCCATAACAACGTGGTGCTAGTTAAGATGGTACACACTGCACCACATTGCGCTCGCCTTGAGACATAAGGTGTTAAGTCTCATTACCCCAGTAATTACACTAGCTACATCGCCCTTAAAACCGAAACAGCTTCGTTGGATTATGTACGTTTTATTACTTATATTCTAATTAATATTCACATAGTTTTCATTGTAATTCGTTAGAAACATGGAGCTTTCATTATCCAGGCCCAGTTCGGAGAGCTGGTACCAGGCGCGCTGGGTATAGATTCGACCTAGTTAACTTAAACCGACTACATCAAAGTCGCGTTAAGCGTGCGAGCCTGGCCTTTGGCATTTACTTGTGTTAAACGAATTTTCTTACTTATATAGAAGTAGTGAGACACTTGAACAATAACACGGAGGTCTCTAGTTCGATTCCTACTCCACATAAACTTTTAAAGTGCTAGCTCCCATGTGCTTTGACTGTAGACAAATAAGTGCCCGAGTATGCGAGCAGGCTTGACCATTTACAGCCTTATAACTTAAAGTCGTTGTAAAGGTTTCACTCATTATAAAATCAGGGTTATTCACTTCATTATTAACTTTTGATCTAAAGTAACAACTACAGTTAAACTGCGCTACTTAAACAACAACGTATTTCAATAATTTGACACATGTTATTTGATAATTAATAATATGAATTTCTTGAAACTGAATTTAAAAAAGTATGCAAATAAACCCTGCGTGGGAGTTAAATTAAAATACACAACTAATATACTATTTTGGTAGGTCGTAAAAGGAGACTAATGAAGAAAAAGATTACATTGCAAAGAGGTCAATATTCTTCTATAGAGTGAATTTATGATGACAGGTACATATCGATGATCATGATATTTATACAGCTTACATACAGATTTATAATCTAAATAGTATATTCATTATACATTTAGTTAATCAAATTAATTTTCAGAAACTAATAAACGACTAATCAAATGATAATTTATTAGCGAAAGCTCGGAAAGTTCGCGTGAATGAAAACAATGAAAGATTATAATGGAAGCCTCCTTTGAGGTCACCTTTATAGATAACAATGATTTAATGATCAGCTATCAGTAACAGGGATTGGTCAGACATTAGCTTTTATCTCTTATTAATTAAACACGCCATTTTAATTTGGGTCTCGTAGTAATTAGACTTACTATATATTCTTCTAAGTCGTATTTCCTCATGACTGAGGGTCGTGGTCATCATGTTTTTATTGAAACACACGACGACTCTCTTGGCAGTTATAATGGAGTGGTTTGCCATTGCCTTCTCCATTTCACATACTAGTCTGACCACTGATGGTCACGACATAGATATGCAGGTTTCTTCACGATGTTTTCCTTCACCGTCAAAGCGCGTGATATTCGTTGGTGTTTTATGCTAACTGCACATAAATTGAAAAATTCATTGGTGCAGGCCGGATTCGAACCCGGTACCTTCGCATTGTAAGGCCGGCGTTCAAACCACTAGGCTATCACGGCTCTCATATATATAGTAAGTTTATATAAGCGTATACTACTTTTAGTAAATTTTAATTTCATCGCGTTCATTTATTATCCTAACATAGTTATGAGAGGAAGCTGACAGAAGTTCTGACGTCTTGTCAGAGGACATACAGCTTTCTAATTATAGTCTATAGTCAAGTCGCAGAAAGCTGCTGGATGTATAATGTGAATGTATTGGTGTGAAGATATTAGATGCTGAAAGCTAATGATGAAAGTTTTATGAAAACCTTCCTTTGACTTTTCTTTCTATTTAAGCTTGTTTGTATATTTGTCTTTGTTAAATGTATATGATGGAGCGAAAAAGTAAATAAATAGTGAAGATTTACAGAAAATCCGTGTCCAATGCGTAAGATTGATTGTTTTGTTTTTCCTGAAAACGTTTTATTCCCCGCGATGTGATCTCCCCTCTTCCGTCGATTAATCAAAACGAGAAAGGGAACCGGTTACTTGGTAATCTTTAACAACACTTCGCATCGTCAGCGGAAAAATCATTTTCCTTATACCCATATCGAAGTTCACCAGCTCTTTCAAAGGTAAATATTTTAAGCTACATCACAGACTATAAAATGTAATAGACTCTTATATAAAAATCCTGAAATCTTATCATATTTTTAATATGAATAATCTTTTCTTTTTGAATGTTCAGAATGTTATTTATATATAGACAAAGATTTAACAATTTAATGCTATAAGTAAATTAAGAATTTTTCAATTTGCTTTTAGAAAATGAAAACTTCGATACAACTTATAAAGTTTTCTTAAGAAACAAACATGACAAAATACGTTATTATAGACAATTGTAATAGAAAAACAACGGAAACAATAACAACAACAAAATGACTATGGTCATAATTTCAACCGATGGACATCCACTGCTGGACATAGATCTTTGGGACATAGGGATCTGACATTAATACTTTATATTTTACTTATATTAACAGAGAAACTTTGGTTAATATCTTAATAGAACAATTTTCTTTTTACATTTGTTTTAAAAAATAACTATTGAATTACTGTTTTATCCTTCTTTCAAGAATCAAACTTTAAGTTTCTATGAAATTACAGAATTTTTCATGATTTATATACTCACTGTTTGTAAAAAAAAAAAAAAAAAAAAAAAAAAAAAAAAAAAAAAAAAAAAAAAAAAAAAAAAAAAAAAAAAAAAAAAAAAAAAAAAAAAAAAAAAAAAAAAAAAAAAAAAAAAAAAAAAAAAAAAAAAAAAAAAAAAAAAAAAAAAAAAAAAAAAAAAAAAAAAAAAAAAAAAAAAAAAAAAAAAAAAAAAAAAAAAAAAAAAAAAAAAAAAAAAAAAAAAAAAAAAAAAAAAAAAAAAAAAAAAAAAAAAAAAAAAAAAAAAAAAAAAAAAAAAAAAAAAAAAAAAAAAAAAAAAAAAAAAAAAAAAAAAAAAAAAAAAAAAAAAAAAAAAAAAAAAAAAAAAAAAAAAAAAAAAAAAAAAAAAAAAAAAAAAAAAAAAAAAAAAAAAAAAAAAAAAAAAAAAAAAAAAAAAAAAAAAAAAAAAAAAAAAAAAAAAAAAAAAAAAAAAAAAAAAAAAAAAAAAAAAAAAAAAAAAAAAAAAAAAAAAAAAAAAAAAAAAAAAAAAAAAAAAAAAAAAAAAAAAAAAAAAAAAAAAAAAAAAAAAAAAAAAAAAAAAAAAAAAAAAAAAAAAAAAAAAAAAAAAAAAAAAAAAAAAAAAAAAAAAAAAAAAAAAAAAAAAAAAAAAAAAAAAAAAAAAAAAAAAAAAAAAAAAAAAAAAAAAAAAAAAAAAAAAAAAAAAAAAAAAAAAAAAAAAAAAAAAAAAAAAAAAAAAAAAAAAAAAAAAAAAAAAAAAAAAAAAAAAAAAAAAAAAAAAAAAAAAAAAAAAAAAAAAAAAAAAAAAAAAAAAAAAAAAAAAAAAAAAAAAAAAAAAAAAAAAAAAAAAAAAAAAAAAAAAAAAAAAAAAAAAAAAAAAAAAAAAAAAAAAAAAAAAAAAAAAAAAAAAAAAAAAAAAAAAAAAAAAAAAAAAAAAAAAAAAAAAAAAAAAAAAAAAAAAAAAAAAAAAAAAAAAAAAAAAAAAAAAAAAAAAAAAAAAAAAAAAAAAAAAAAAAAAAAAAAAAAAAAAAAAAAAAAAAAAAAAAAAAAAAAAAAAAAAAAAAAAAAAAAAAAAAAAAAAAAAAAAAAAAAAAAAAAAAAAAAAAAAAAAAAAAAAAAAAAAAAAAAAAAAAAAAAAAAAAAAAAAAAAAAAAAAAAAAAAAAAAAAAAAAAAAAAAAAAAAAAAAAAAAAAAAAAAAAAAAAAAAAAAAAAAAAAAAAAAAAAAAAAAAAAAAAAAAAAAAAAAAAAAAAAAAAAAAAAAAAGACCTACCACCAGTGAAGTATGAAGTAAATTAACTACGCAATTAAAAAATATATATTTATTCTGTACTTTCTAAATCCTAAAAACACAAGATTTATACGAGTATATATTAAATAAATAAGACTTTAAAATTTTCGCTAATTTAAGCAATATTGGAATTATAATTTTGCCAAACAAAAAAGATTACATATCTTATACATTAAAAAAGATTATAATAACAATAGTTTAGGTTAGAAAAAAATATAAAAATACTACGGACTGTTTCTGTTTTTATATTGAGACGATCCTGAAAAACTAATCTACCCTTGCAAACGCAATCTCCAAACCGTTATGGGTATTATTGACCTTTCCTCTTGTTCTTTTTAGGGTCCTTACCCTTCGCGCTATATGACAACATCATTTACCAAAAGGCTATACATTTAAGTAATACACTTTAACAAAGTAAATTTTATAGAAATATAAACAATGCGTAAGACTTCAATTCACTCCGTGGATATTGTTGAATTATATTTTTAAACAAAAAATTTTAATTTTCTTCTTTCTTATTTATTAAATTAACTAATTAAATTATTAATATTATCATCGAAATAATTCGTTTAAAAACTTTTAATGACACCGTGTAAAATCTCGCCTTTTGCTAAACTTTAACCAACATAACTTTTCACAAGGCTTTATAAACACAAAGGAATGCTTTTGGTAATTTTAAAGACATAACTAATTTAACGATAATTATTAAATCTTATATTATATTAATAAATACTTTTTATTGAACATCGTCACCATAACTGATGAACGTCCACAGTCGTTTTTAATAATGTTTGGACATCTACCCTCAATTTAGTAAAAAAAATAGATCGATTAGTGCTTTAATTTTGTTTACCCAATTTAAAAATGGGAAAAGGGACGAACAGGGCGTTTGCTTCAGACATAATTTATTGTATTGCTTCCGAAAAGGCAAGAATGCATCGCAAGCACAAAAAGAAGTTATGTGCCGTATAAGGTAATGAAACCTCTAAAAAAAAGCAGTGTCAAAATTGGTTTTGTCAGATTTCATTTTCATTGAAAAATGATCAACGATCTGGCCGTCCAGTCGAAGTCGATGAAACCCATATCAAGGCCATTATCGGTTTTAGATCGCCAAAGCACAACACGAAATATTGCAGAAAAGACCAATGTATCGCATACATGCATTGAAAAAAATTTAAAATGCTTGGTTATTTCAAGAAACTCGATTAATGAATACCTCACCAGCTTAAGGAAATTCATTTGACGCAACGCGTTAACACCTGCAATTTGCTTCAAATACGCAACGCAATTGATAAACCAAATTACTGGCGATGAAAAGTGGACAGTTTATAACAAAGTTCATCGGAAGAGATCGTGGATGATGCAAGATGAACCAGCCCAAACGACCTCAAAGGCGGGAAAAAAGGGATTCATCAAAAAAAGATTATGTTGTCTGTCTGGTGGGATTATAAAGGAACTTTGCGTTTTGAACTTATGCCACAAAACCAAACAATCAATTCAAGGGTGTATGTTCAACAACATGTCAACCTGAACGATGCAATTCAAAAAAAACCGGCCGGTATGGTCAAATCATAAGGGCGTTGTTTTCCACCATGATTACGCAAAATCCCGCACGTCTTTGATCACTCGGCAAAAATTATTAGAACTGTGTTGGGATGTTTTGTCACATCCACCATATTTCCCTGATCTTGCGCTTTCAGATTACTAATTGTTTTCGTTTCATCCACATCTCCTTAAATGGTAGAATTAATAACGACGCTGATGATGTCAAAACACATTAAATTCAGTTTTTTAATAGCCAACATCAGAATTTTTACAAATGTGGAATTTTTACACTGCCATAGCGATGACAAAAGGTAATCGACTAGAACAGACAGTATTCAATTGAACAAAGTTATATTTTTAAACAAAAAATTTTAATTTTCTTTCTTGTTCGAAATCGGCAATCACTTAGTTGCCAACCCAATAATTACAGAATTTTTCATGATTTATATACTCACTGTTTGTAAAAAAAATATTTACTCGACCTTTCCTTAAAACTGACTATAGAATTATAGTAATGGAAAGGCACATTATGAAGAAGAAAATAATTCTTTTTGAAAATGTTAGTCTGCAAATTCCTATCACATTATTTTTCATCTAAAATTGCCTCTTCATTACTATAAGATATTTTTACCGGAAGCACTGCATAGTCATTATAAATAATTGCTACGTAGACTTATTTTTTTTAATTGACGTGCCGACAAGACTATCGGAACGTTCACCTGATAAGAAGACTTTAAAATTTTCGCTAATTTAAGCAATATTGGAAATATAATATTTTTGCCAAACAAAAAAGATTACATATCTTATGCATTAAAAAAGGTTATAATAACAATACTTTATGTTAAGAAAAAATATAAAAATACTACGGACTGTTTCTGTTTTTATATTGAGACGATCCTGAAAAACTAATCTACCCTAGCAAACGCAATCTCCAAATCGTTATGGGTATTATTGACCTTTCCTCTTGTTCTTTTTAAGGTCCTTACACTTCGGGCTATATAACAACATTATTGACAAAAAGGCTATACATTTAAGTAATACACTTTAACAAAGTAAATTTTATAGAAATATAAACAATGCGTAAGACTTCAATTCACTCCGTGGATATTGTTGAATTATATTTTCTTAAGTACGAGTAAGAAATATTTTTGTTTTCTTTCTTTCTTATTTATTAAATTAACTAATTAAATTATTAATATTATTATCGAAATAATTCGTTTAAAAACTTTCAATGACACCGTGTAATCTCTCGCCTTTTGCTAAACTTTAACCCAACATAACTTTTCACAAAGGCTTTATAAACACAAAGGAATGCTTTTGGTAATTTTAAAGACATAACTAATTTAACGATAATTATTAAATCTTATATTATATTAATAAATACTTTTTATTGAACATCGTCACCATAACTGATGAACGTCCACAGTCGTTTTTAATAATGTATTCCACAGAACACACAACTGTTTAAGTCTAATTGATACCAGGTTGTATTAAAAATATATAATAAGATATAAAAACTGTACTAATGATAAATAACTAAATTTAGATGGTTTAATAATATACTAAAGATATTACATTCAACATTTAATGCTTTAAGATGACCATGCAAACAGCAAACCAAACATGAAGAGGTACAAGAGCTAGTTACATTATTCATGGATCATTTTAATACGAACTGCTGCAGCTCATCGTATAAAGGAAGATTCTAGAAAAGCGAAGGCCGAAGAAGAATATCCTGGCTAAAAAACTTACGTCAATGGTTTGGAAAGATCAACCTCTCCATTTTCAGAGCCGCGGTACCGAAAATCCGAATTGGTTTAATGGTCGCTGACGTTCGAAGGAAAATAGCATCTTAAAAAGAAGAAACATTCTTCAAAGATATAGTGAAGGTCGCTAGATACGAGTACTACATGATTCATAGATGTGGAGATCTCTGGGGGAGGCGTATGTCAAGAATTGTATCGGTTGATGATGATGAAAATCCTTACTAGCACTGCATAGCATACGTCAAAACATACTACATATAATAACAATATTTCATTACATCAAAAATCATTTGTTTCGCTCTAATCCTCTCCTGTGATAAATGTGAGAAAACTTTTTCGTAAGATAAGAAATTTGACCGTGACTTAGTCCTTCAGACAGTGTTAGTAACTATTCGACCTCTGTCACTCCTCAAGCGAACTAAATAAGATAAGCTTAGTTTAGTCAGCATTTTCTTTACGTTCGTCTTCATATTAAAGTATTTACTTCATTTCGTATTTTCATGGCCATTACCCAAAAAATGGATTATGTTTATATTTATATTTTAAATATATAGTCCGAAATGATAAGTCTATTTATAAATAAAAATATAAATGTAAACAGCACTCTAGTTTCAATCTCTATCACCTAATTGCATCAGCGTAAAAGAGACTGATGCGAAGACTGAAATACTCCGTGACGCTTGTAACTTTTAAACCAGAAGGATATGATTACTCTTTCAGGATAAAATGAAGTACAGGACAAGGAGACGAGAAACCCGAAATAAAAACTTTTAAGTTCTTCCGGTTAAGGAGATATAGAAGAACGTAGTAAGCACTGTGGAAAGGGAGAGAAAATAAAAACAAATCACTGAGAAACGAACTCATGGCCTTCGTGTTCAGTACGAAAATTAACCCCTAAACCATTTCGGCACATTCTAATTATAACAGGTGATAAAGATCCGGATAATAACATTCTTGTCGACTTGTTAAAAATAATTTTTTGAAACAAAATTATAATAAGTATCTTTAAATATGTATATTCTGTCACTTTTCACGACTATGTCACTTCGTACAGGTTAAAATTAGGATCAAGGGCTGCCAATTGAAGATAAATAAATGCCAGATAATTATCGCCTCATAGTTCTCGCATGCACTGTAATAACTATGTGTTGAGGACTTCAGCGCAAAGATGCACTAGTTTTAAAGGAAAGGCAAGTTACTGTGGGATTTGTATTTAAATGTTGCATTATGCATAAACACTTCCTAATGAGGGTCATAACAGTTCTCAGCGTCATCACTGTGGTATAACCAACATGAAGCCACTCAGTGTTCGTCGTCACCTTAGGGAGGTTTAGTAGACCCTCTCCTTCAAAACCTACGAACCCGAAGACCCTTTAATTCACGTTCAACAACAGTCAAGGCAATAGCTAGACTACTAAGCAAAGGCTATAGTTGACAAGTGTTTTTAAATTATTGTCAAAAGGTAATTATAGACTGAATGAAAAAAGTACAAAACACAGTAAACTAAAAATCGTAAAACAAACAAAAGTAAACTAGATGGCATAAATAAGACAAAAAGAAATCATAACTAGTATTAATATTGTAAAAAAAAATGGTACGGACTTCATCTTTCAACGAGAAGTTTGAAAGAAGGGAATGGGTAGGCAAAATTAAAGTACGGAAGATGAAAGAGAGACAGAACTCGAATGAAAGAAGAAAATGTAAAGAATGTTACAACATAAATTTGATGGTAATAAAAATGTATAACAATCCCAACTCATAACATTGAACGACTGTTTAAAACAAATAGCTAGACTGCGGAACAGTAGTAAAACTGTCCAAGGTTACGAGTAATAGCAAAAATTTATTAATAGACGGATACGTAATTTGCAAGTTTAGAAATAAATGATACACACCCCGCTATTCGCGTCGGTATTTCTTTTATATTTTCTGATTCACTACAGTGCGAGATGGTATATCAGCAAACGACGCGCCACTTCCTCAATCACACCAGTATGAATACGTGAGCTGGTTAAAAACACCATCCTCACAAACGGCCATAGAATCTAAGCTACTTACTACTTTCAACGATTCGATTCACAATACACCTGTCGCCAATGCAACTCTGTATACGAGTGTGAAAAGCTTTGTCGCTTCCGTTCGCATGTTTACTAGTAACTGCAGACTGGAAATAGGAAAAAAAAACAACGATAAAGTAATCTCAACTATACAACCTTTGTATGAAAATTATCTGAAAGAGGTACTTGAAGCGGATTTATACAACTTTCAGTATTTTATAGATAATAAATACATTTTTACAAGCGATAGATCCCTGTATACAAACTACCAGTAAACAGTAGTGTGCAAACATTACTGTGTTCCCATTATACTGCCGTTGTGTTGTCAGAAATTTAATCGCGTATTTTATGCCCCTCTCACAAAGATAGTCATTTACGACCACGTTCATGTTCAATTTATTGTCTATGAGCTTGATGCGAGAAACTCAATAAAAAACTGAAAGTTTAGATGTGAACACAACTTATCACTGCTTGTGACGGTGGTAAATATTTATTAATTTCACTATTTATCACAGAAATAAATAGTAAACATACGAGTAAAGAGAAAGAATTAGTGTAGCTGATGATACTATTAACGCTTAAAGCCATATCATCGACAGAAACTTATACTGTGAATGTGCGAGATAGTTATATGCACACACATACAAGTTTATACACATAAATATACATCAACTCATACGTACATATACACAGAACATTGTACATATAAATGTTATAAGAAGAAAATCATGTTGTCAAGATCATTTTTAACTTGGAATCTACAAAGAAAAAAAACTTCCGATTATCTGAAACCGTTTAAAAGGACCTAAAAAATAAAAACCTTAACAGTTCTCACTGCAAATTGCACTTCTAGAAAACTTATGACAAGAATCTCTTCCTTGTCCTCAAATAAGTACGAATAAAGGCAAAGGAGAGTTGTAATAGTAAATGCGCGGTTATTGCTGATTTTTACATAACAACTGCTAAATTAAAAACATCTATTATTACCAAGCTACTTATCACCAAGCAGTCATTGGTGAGAAAATAGTTCATGAATATTTTACATCATTCAAAATTCCAACAAAATTTATTGGAAGTCTACAACTACATACAATGGATATTGGTAATGTCCCTTGCTAAGTAGTGTAGTAACATTACTGATTAATTTAAAAGGCGCTATGTTTAGTGAACTTACTGAAGTGACGATACTGAACATTTCATAACTAAAGATTTTGGTGATAGACATCCCAACGCTAGAATACATGTAAGTACTAATTACGCGGTTCCGTCGTGAATATTACTGTTCTACTGTACGCAGTGGTGATCACCTAAGGCGATGTTACCACCAGAACAATATTAATCGAACACAGCAGTGACGTAGCCATGACTTTGATGTATTAGTCACAAATCACAACGCCTATCGATTCTGTCTGTTGCATACAGATGACATCGGCCTGTCACACTCCGAGGACATTCAATCTACGACCCCGTAACAGTTGTTCAGTGATAAATCGTACATCGTTATAACCCTCCCTATATACATGGACAAGACTCATGCTGTGAACTATTTATAACCTTAATCGTATATACATAAAGTTGAAAATTCAACAAGAGATTTTTTAAGAAACTATTAAGATACCTAACCATCAAACTGTGATATAGTTTCATTAGATAAAATCACAAATATTTAAATAATATTTATTAGAAAAGATATTGAATTAAAACGAAACTATACAGATATTAGAATCAACTATATTGAAAAACTTATTTGTTGTAGAAATACAGCCTGTTTAATATATTTAATAGAAGACTTATTTCTTTAAATATAATTTTGTACTCTGGCAATATTTTGGTGCCTAAACGAATAGAAAGATTCTTGTCTCGCTATCATTTTGAGAAACATTGTTTGTACAGTCAACTACATTAATAATGTTGATTATACATTATCAGAAAACCTTCATTTTGTTTACTACATATGCTGTAATTGGACCTTCGATTCAGATATGGACCAGCGACTTTCATTCCAGTTTATTACCTAGCTTTTGGTTTGGTTCGGTTAAAATTATCTTATTAAATTCCCGTAAAAACCCGATACTATGCCAAACAGCAGTCTGCAAATATTACTGTGTTCTGGTTTGAAGGCGCTGTAAGCTAGTGAAATTACTAGGGCAACGAGACTTAGCATATGTCTCAAAGCGACGAACACGTGTTACAGTATATACCATCTTAACCAGCACCACGTCTTTTGTGTAGAAATAGGCAAAGATGTGGTAAATAAGGTTTAGAAATAGGTATATATTAATATATAGTAGCTATATGTATCAGATATGTACTGTTTTGGTATTTAAAAGCAATTAAATTACTATAAGGTATATAGTTATAAACATACAGAATGATAAAAAATAAAATAAAAACATACACATGTGGGATACCGTAAGGCATTGCGTTAACTTCAACCAACGGAGCAAGGACTATCACTTACCATCATGTCTTACTTTGAAATTGTAAGTTATTACTGATTATACACATAAAAGAAAAAGGTATATTAAATTTTTAAAATAGGTAATGGACACCCGTTAAATATATTACGCTCCAGCGAAAAAGCCGCAAAGTAAACTAAGCCATTTATCAAACAGTCTGGCTCTGGGACATTTATTTGAAATAATCTAATCAAAAGGATACCTTCGTTTACTATATGTGATTTTTTTTCTCTCTTACCCAGAGATACATACATTAATTATAAATAGAGTAAATAAACAGTGACCATCACCGGTGTAGATTAGAACATGTCCCAACGCTTTTAAAGATGCTAAAGATGATTTTTTAATTAATGGAAATTCTACATAACATTGACTTCTTGAAATTACTGTAGTAACAAGTCTTAACACTTTATGACTGAAAGCAACGAGCGCAATGTGGTGCAGTGTATACCATCTTAACTAGCAAGACGTTGTTATCATCATCAGGTGAACACATTGCTCGTCTTTTATATCGCCTTGGGGAATAAAAAAATCTCTTTAGAAACATTATCTTTTAAGGATTCACAACAAAAGACCATATTTTTACCATTGAATATACAACTCGTCGTTACTCCTTGAAAATTCGCAATGAATTCTAGCAGTCTTGGTTTATTGCGAATTTTAATTTTAAGTCTAGACTAAGACTAGACTTTTTTCAAAAATACGTGAACAGTCCACTCGTTTACTATCCTGTGTATGTAAAAAAACTAATAGCTATTATAATCTTTGGTATCCACTACTACCTCGTCTCCCGTATAAATTTTAAAATATCTATTAATTTTTCATCCTTTCATTAATCTATTAATTGGTTTAGTCAACATGTATTCTAAAATCTTCATTCTATTTAGAGATACTCTATGCGTTACTGAAGTTTTACTTTTAGCTTGATTGTCATAAAGAAACTTTATAACAACTTCGCGATGTTTTCTGTTAAAAATAATAAAAATTCGGTGGTTATATAACCCTTGACTGCTATCACAGCTTCTATGAATAGTAACATCGTTCGATTAGATTGTTTCTATTGGATTGAACCTATTGCAATATCGGATCTGGCATACATTTAATTAATGTACAGCGGCGACATCAAAGCGTTATTCAAAGCAAACAGACAGAGATTAATCGCTATTGAATTGTTCGATACGGTGACATATTGCCAACGGTATATCTTTATATGACAGCCATATAGATATATACCAGAAGCGGAAACAGATAGAACCTGGTTAAATTTACCAACTTTTGATTAATAACTGGGTGTTGTTGACTGGAGATATCAATCACTCCTACACTGACCTCTTCAACAGAAGCAAGTGATGGAAATAATGTTATGTGTCAACTCGTTTGTTTATAAGGAATTTACATACGAGTTCAGAGATTTGCAAAAACCACATCCAATGTTTTTCTAATGACCTAAACATATTCTTACCGTCATTATCATTTAAGCCTTTTATTATCAACAGAAAAACTTCAATAGATTTTCAATGTGACTCTTCCAATACCAATATACAATCAACTTCCAAAAATAACATACTTTACCAAGTAAGCTGTCTACCTGATAGATAATCTACGCTACAATTGCAGACGATACTATCAACCTTTTTAAATATTAATATATACTACAATAAATATATTAATAATTATAAAAATACATACAACAAAACATAGAATTAGATTTTCTTATCGATCTATAGTTTTAAATATTATCATTATCCAACAACTAATGAAAATACCAATAACAGATATAATATAGACCTTTTGTGCAATGTAGTGCAAGGGACATGTATAAGAGATCTGACTTCACTAAACTATGAGGACTTTAATGGCTGAAAATTTGTTAATGATGAAAAGATAAAAAGTTATAGCTATGTAAGAAAGCAAGGGAAAACATCAAATTTAATACTTTAAAACAACAATAACCAGATATATTTTCGATGTAGTAAAAGGGCTTGCATTATTGAATAAAGAAATAATGTAACGGGCCCACTGTTCCGAAAGACCGCTCAGCCGCCATAATGGCTGCGGTATTATACACTCCACAAAATATAATAATTTTGAACTTAACCAAACATGCATTTTACATGATTATTAATAAATCATTTTCACACAAATAAACCACATATATTAAAATTAATGTTCCCATTGCTATGGACAAATGATCTATAACCACTTAATTGGTCATGACGGTTTCCTGAGGATGTTTTCATCTACCGGAAATTCAAAGACTGTATGTAATCTAATATTTGTTAAATGGTGTATACGATGAATGTATCATTTAAAAAAAAAGTTACAAATAGAAAGTCCACGCGATATTCCAATTCCTAGGTTTTTGGCCTCCACATGAAAAGAGACAATGCCATAATTCACACGTCCTCGAAAACTTCCTCGCCATGTTTTTTTGCAACTTAAACATCTCTTTCGGATCCGTCGTGAAAAAATACTATTCGATAAAAAGAATATCGCAAAATAAAAACCTCGTATCGCATTTAGATCTAAAATTTATTCGCTTCACGCCGTTCCTCCTTTACATTTATTTGATCTAATACAATCCAGAGTTTGACCTCGCTACTTTTTGCATCACTTCTATTTCCATTAGAAGACCGAAACTTTCCTCCTTTTTCTTTCAATTGTGGCTGAAGGAAAAGTTGCTGTTTTTTATTGACTTTTAGAGAAAACGTACAAATAATATATATTTTACGGCTCCTTCGCATCGTCGTAACTTAAACCCTGGTTTGTAACAAAGTGGTCTTAAGTTTGATTCTGTAGTGTTTAGATGGTGAAAAGGTTTTTTCGAACCCATTTATACATATCCCTCATACTGTAGTATCTGCTATCTAAATAGCATTGACAGGATCTGGCTGGCAAATTTATGTAATTAGTGTAGATAAATAAAAATTCAATCAGAGAGCAAGAAACAGTGCTAGCTACATTTTAATGAAAGGAAGAGAAAGTAAGTGAGAGAGTAAGAAAAAGAGCAAAACTCGCAGCTTGCAATAACCGAACTAAAAATCTTATACTAGGACTGGAAGACAAAATTCTGTTATTACTTAACCGTGCTAATATAAATGAAAGTGATAGATAACTAAGACACAAAGCTTAGACCAAAGGTTGTGATAGGAGTGATCTAGTATAAGCGATCCTTTCTATTAAAACAAATTTACATTTGCTGCTACAAGAAATTCTAATTCCTTATAAAGTTTTTCGATTCGACAAAATAAAGCACTAATCAGCAATCGAATAGAATCTACAAGATGTAAAACATTGTCTTGTGATGACGAATTAAAGCGCAGAACACTCCTGGTAAGCTATGCTATAGCTAAGTATATTTTAGAAATAAAAATCGCCTTCAGGAATCGATATGCTGTCAAGGTTGGTATGAACAGCTGCGACAAGGTTTACTGTCGCTAACCACGCACACACACGAATATCACGCCATTTTAAATCGTATTATAAATTCTAATTGTAAATTTTACATTATTAACATCTCTAATAAAGTAGGTACTATTGAACAAAAAACTACTTTTTGGTATAAGAAACAATTTACAATATCCTGTTTTATATTCATACTTTAAAAATACTGTTTAGTATCATTCTTCCACTTCGACTGGACATTAAACTCTTCCTACAATAACTTAACTTCGTCCTGCATAAGTTAAGAACATTTTGTTCCAACATAAAATTAGTTTCCATAAAGAAAATACTCAAAAGACTTAATTGGACATTATATGTCGCATATTTATATTTGAATATTTAGATATATAAATAAATAGATTATATATCATGAGAACTTAAATCGATAAACAGATGCACTTATATATTTTACAATTAATAGGTTTGACATAAACACTATCATAGCAGTAGTCCTCACGACGATCCAGACAAAAAAGAGAACACGTTGTTACGCGGCCATTTTTATATCAACTTCGGGTAGGGGGGCGCGTCTTAGCACGGTGACGTGTATCGCCACAGTGTTGCCAACAACATACATAAAATTAAACTTCTCGCCGTAATAAAAATTCTATTTATTACTAAGCCCACCGATTGTGTACGAATGTTCATATTTTGATTAAAATCTTGAATTAGACTTTGAGGTTTTCAATAACGTTTCAGAATATGAAAAAAGTTTAAAATTACTTTGGTATTTTAATTTTTTAAACGCCATTTTTGTTTACTTCATAATATAATCTGTTTGTTGTCCCCAATAGAAAAGAGAAATAAATAAATTTCAAATTTTGAATTAAGAATTCGATTCACATTTACGTTCGTGTTTAGTTCTAAATTCGAAATTTGAATACGGAATGCTCAATTTTCTGTCGATAGTTTGCACTATGGATTCAGTAGTTTCTAGATTGTTCTATAAACTTCTGTGCATCGGATTGCTGGAATTATATCTAGACTAGGATTCATCGTTTATAGTGAAGGAAATGTTTTCAGGAAATCGTCATGTTCCAATAATAGCTTGCGTGGGCATTTGATATATACCCGAGCTTGAAAGTGTAATCGATAAATATTCTTAAGTGTTCTTAACGAAAGTCCCGAGTCCCAGTAGTGGGAGAACATGAATGAACTGGATATGAGATCTGTTTATTTTATCTATATTTTTAAACATAACATAATTTCGTGATTGCCAAAGTATTTCATTTGTCATAAGCTTTGATATGAATCAAATATAAAAAAAAAATTTAAATGCATTAGAAATGCTTTTATAACTTACTACTGAAATAAGAATCAGCTGAAGATATCGTTTTTTTTCAGATCGATTCGAGCCAGGATCCTTTTAGCTTAGTACTATCTTAAAGCTAGGCAACGCAGCTGCGTCTTCACGATAAAATTACTTCTTTCGTATGAAAAAACAAAACGTTTCCAAAGTATCGATTTGTTCTATAGAACAGACTTTGAAACAGTATAATTCGAAAATTTACAGCATTAATTAAAAACCATATTTAGTTTAATTTCGAAAACATGATAATGCAATTGTCAATTGATTTACTTAAGTCTGTAAAAATTTCTTTCGACTACAGACATCGCCTTAAATAAAGTTTATATAGGAACGAATTTCCAGTAACATTATGTTTTATATGAGAATGATGAAGTTTATAATTTCTCCAATGTTACTAGCCCTTAAGGCTTTTAGACACATAACTATAATTATTTAGGAAATACCTAAATGCACTTTCAAGGCTTGAATTTCATTTAATAATTATTGACGATGAAGCTGCTACGTCTGCTAAAACGCTAATAAACTTAACCACAATTTTCATACAATGTTAAGTGACAATAAAGTCGAGGATGGTGAAACGTGGTCACATACACTACAGCTAGAACATAGTGACGCTGTTATGGCGGCAGATTTGCATTAAGAGGGTAAGAGCTAGACAGGCGATTACAAAAAAGGCTGCTTAAACTCCAAAATAACCTCGGTAAAGGACTAGAAACCTCCGTTTCGCTTAATCACAATACATTATTAACAATATTTATCAACTATTATTACCTCATATCCACGTATTATTAAACTTAACATGAATCAACGTATTTCGCTGCATTGTAATATAGTTTACAATAGGAAACGCTAATAAAGCCGCCATTACACGTGACCGGAAAACGTTATTAAAACTTGTTTCAAACTATAATTACGGTTAATTTAATAGTTTTCGTGCACCGACAACAGTTTTAAACGCGAAAATTGTTTAAAGAAAATATTTTTAAACAAGCAAAAACTTTAAAATTTCTTTAAATGTAAATATCTCGTAAACACCAAAACTTATTAATGAACATGATTTTTCAGTATTTGCTCGATACATAAATGATTTTCATCAACAAATACATTATATATTTAAAGATGTAACTTAAATGATGTTTATTGTACTATTTATAACACATTTTGACAGTTATAGTATATATTTTATTATGTATATAAAGAAATTTTAATAAAAAAGATTCACATGCAATCAACAGGTCTGTTCACTCTAAATTGTATGATAGGTTATAAAGCTTTTATATATCAAAAGTACTTACATATTTAATTATTTATCACTAAATTCCAATGCAATTAATTCACAATTAAAAAGATACTGTAATCCATTAAATTAACGCGAATTTTATGAAATAGTTCACACCACAACCCCGCGCGGAAGCCGTGAGCCAACTGGGCTGGGTACGAAACAAAGGACAGCACCCCGTACAGCCCGGCTAATATTATATGAGGGAGAAACTATAACTTTAACAATGAAACTTTTTATATCACCACTTCAACCGCAATTTTCCATTAAAATATAACTATTCACATTTCATTTACAACAACAAAAATATACATTAAGAGTTAGCTCTGAATTTCGAAATGATAAACTGGAAACTGTAATCAGTCCTGTATTTACGAAGTGCGTACGAATATCACTATCGCTTAGTATTTATTAATTAATAAACTTTATTCAGTAAAACTAAATCTATTAAAAAGTATTTTGTTTAAATTTCTCAATTACCTTTCGACAAAGATCTCCTTTAAAAATTTTCATAAGCCTCTCTACTTTTCTTTCTAAATCCATTCTAGGTCTCTATCTACTTCCATCTACTCTTTTGTCTGTTTACTCTTCTTTATTTATTTATTTATAAGGTCTCCAAAAAAGATTACACAATACAACTTACATAAATTAATCCAAGCAATATAGAAAACATTGTGCATCTTAAGTTTAAGGAGACACAGCTTGCATTACTTATACATAGGCACATAAAAAAAAACTATAAATTAATACACAGACAAAAATTTAATAAAAATTAAATTAAAATTAAAATTAAAATTAATATTTTTTTGTTTGTTTTTTGTTAGCTAGTTTTATTTTAGTATATATATGTCTTATTTTTATTTAGTATGTAGATTAGCAATATGCACCGAATTTACTTTCACTAATATAAAATTTTCCAACAAAAGGCCTACTGGAAGAAATTTCACATTGGAATAAGTAGTGCCTTTGCACTTTATATCTCTGTACATTTAATATTCTATCTGTAATTTCTGTGTGCATAAATAAATAAATAAAATAAATAAAAATATAACAAAACCTCTATACAGAGAGAGTATAATAAAATGAAAGATAAAATAAAAAATAAAATTTAGACATACTAAACACATATTATATACATATAAACATTTATATAAAACATAAGTAAATAATCTATAAATACAGTGAATCATATATAAAAGAGTAATACCATTTTCATTAAACTTATACTTTAACTGTCACTAGAAATAAGTATCAATCTTCTTTTGTAAGAAAGTAATTTAAACCGAATCATCACATTGGTAATTGGTGAAGTTTTCTTTCGACTGAATGATTAATAATGATAAGCTCTGAATTGTAATTGTACAAAAAAATTTTGCCGTGTTATCAGTCGTATCCTATAGACATCTTCATCAATTACCGTTTTTTTTTTTTGTTAAGAATTTGATGATTAAGATCTTCGAAGACATAATTGTAACGGAATCAAAATGACAGCATTCAATATTCCTGTACTAAAGCTTATGATGGTTAAAGTAATGTTTTTTAACGAAAGAGACATAAATATAAATAAAAGAAATTTAATTATCATTAACAATTAAATGTTATTATAAATTTTTTACTATGTTTGATTTTATTTCCTTTTTGTAATGAGAAGACAAAGAATACGAGAAAATGGCTCATATTGGTAAGTGACCACCATCGACTGTTTATAACTGTATATATATAGGAAAACGCAGTTATCGACCTTTGAAAAGAATCTTTATATTGAAGGTCCCAAATTTGTGAAGGTCCGGAAAAACTACAGTTGGTAATAAGCTCCATAAAATAATTACGCTTTTGCTCTTCAAATGCAGAGCAGTAATCGTATTGAACTTTCGAAACCTGGACCTGGTTTTAGGGGCATTACTGATCCTTCGATGGAGCACATTACATCATCGTTAATTAACATGTGAAATTAGGAACAAATCTTTGTTCTTTCATTTCTTTTTACTGGTGGTAGGTCACTGTTGCTGAAAACCGTCTAGTGACTAATTCAGCCGCTGAATAGTAGTGTGCAAACATTACTGTGTTCTGATTCAAATGGGGCGGTAAGCTAGTGAACTTACTGGGGTAATGAGACTTCTTAAGACAACGGGCGCAATATGGTGCAGTTTATACCATCATAACCAGCGCCACGTTATGGGCAAGAGTATCACTTACCATCAGGTGAACGTCTTCATCGCCTCGTCGCTTGGTCGAATAAAAAAAACCAATAATATTCTATTAACTTCTAATGAGGTTCCAGTAACCTATTGAAGGACCAATGACCAAGTGGCTGTAGTTTTCGTGTAATGGCTACGTACTAGTTCTGGAAGGCCTCCGACAAGGTGAACCGACGATATGGTGAATATTTATCAGCTCGGTACATTTTTCACGCATATTACAAACTTAAGTTTTACTTTAACTTTGAGAACACAGTTTGAGATATAAGTCGGGAAAGGCTTAAGACTAATTAAACGTCTAAAATTCCCACTTACACCGCTCTGTACATTCTCGACTGTACTATATTATCTCTTTTAATACGGTCAAAGGCCGGTCTTACTCGTCGGCTTGTAGAAAACAAATCAGTTTGGTTTAAACATTGTTTGACAATATATATGCAACAAGATCTCAAATTAAGTTACCTAATGAAAGTTATATTCGTTATAACGGGATATACAATTCACAGTAACAAAGAATCTACTTGCATACGTAAACTGAAATCCACTTTGTGCTCGTAATTAAACACCTTTGTTGTACCAAGGGTCCCCGCATAGACGTGATGTGATAATGAACCACACCGTTTCAGCGGTCCCTTTCAGCGGTGCGGTTGACCGTACCATATGAAATTGGAAGAAATTTACACAACCTTAATGCGATAGAGAAATATATTACTTGCTAATTGAATACACTGTTTGCTTTTAACAATGCTATCAGTTTTAAACTAACCGGTAAGACTACGCATGCTTATTATCCGGGTATCTATTACCTTATAAGGTTAGAATGTACCAAAATGGTTTAAGGACTAATTTTCACGCTTTGAAAGCTTTGAAGAAATTTTTCTTATTTCCCTTCTACAACAGTTCCAACTCAGCATTTTTCTAATCTTAACCGGAAGTGCTATAGACTTTTTATTTCGGATTTCTCGTATCCTCATTCATACTTCATTTTATCTCGAAAGAGTATTCATGTAGCTCTTACAGTTTAAAAGTTACAAGCGTTGCGGAGTATTTAAGTCGGATCAGTCTCTTTTACGCTGATGCAATCAGGTAATTGCTTTCTAGAAAGATAAAACTTTAATTAATATTTTTTATACGACAAAACGAGCGAGACGTTCACCTGATGGTAAGTGATATGCTTGCCCATGACAACGTAGCGCTAGTTAAGATGATATACACTGCACTGCATTGCGCTCGTCGCCTTGCGACAAACTATTATGTCTCGTTACCCCAGTAATTTCACTAGCTTACAACGCCTTTCAAACTGGAACACAGTAATGTTTACACACTACTGTTTGGTTTGAAATAGGAGCTGCGGTGGTACCTAGACGGTCTCAGGCAAGAGAGACCTTAAATTTACTAAGTATAGTAGATAATAAATAATTGGAAATATTCACTTTGTATAATATTTATGAAGAATTACGTTAAAAGCGTGACAGCATACACCAACTTGACAGCCGGAATAATAACTACATATAATTAAGTTACGACAACTCGACGTTTGGACGCTCACGCGATCGTGACTAAGTTATACTTTCATTAAAGTGCAAGCTTTTTTTAATAATTAAAGAATAATTTTGTATACTTCATCAAGAAAAGCTTCTAACAGATATATCATATACGTTTAAGTTATCAATGCGTAATTGGTAAGTAATACGCTTGCTTATAACAGCGCTGATTAAAATGATATACACTGCACCACATTGCGCTTAAGACATGATGTTAAGTCTCGTTTCCCCAGTAATTTCACTAAATACTACTCCTTTCAATCTGGAATACAGTAATGTTTATAAACTGTTTGGCGGTAATTAATATGAGCTGCGGTGGTACCTAGACCATATCCGACAAGAGATCTCCCACCAGTAACCTTAGTTTATAAAATTATTAAGAAAAAACGAAGAAACCATAAAAACTTTGAAGTCATAAAAAACTGTATTTTAACTACTCCACCCGATCTCTTGTTAAAGTCTAGAAACGAGTTAAAGCTCTCCTTCCCCCCGAACTTTCATTATCTACCGTAACTTAATTATCTAAGTTACGTATAATTTTACAGAGAGCAGCCGATGTAAGTTTCTTTGAAAAGAAAATGGCGGCCCCATTTTATATCTGTTAATGGAAAGTAAGACACATTTTTTTTATTTTGTGTGCATATATAAGAATACATAGTTTTTGGTAAGACTTATTTGTAGTATTAAGTTAACAATGTACTATGAGGAAAATAAACTGAAAAAACTTCACATTTTATTTTTATACTACTAAGAGACGAGACGAGCAAGACGTTCACCTGATGGTAAGTAATACGCTTGCCCATGACAACGTGGTGCTAGTTAAGATGGTACACACTGCACCACATCGCGCTCATCGCCTTGAGACATTAGGTGTTAAGTCTCGTTACCCCAGTAATTACACTAGCTACAGCGCCCTTCAAACCGGAACACAGTAATGTTTGCACACTACTATTTGGCGGTTGAAATAGGAGCTGCGGTGGTACCCATCCAGACGGTCTCCGGCAACAGAGACCTACCACCTGCTCACTCTACTCACATAAATTAACTGGTGTATCAGACATTTCCTGTTTTCCCACTACATAAGTTTAAAACACTTTTTCTTATTATTTTTTTAATTAACTAACTTCACTATAAAACAAAATACTCTGCAAAATATCAAACAGTATTGTGTAAACATTACTGTGTTCCTGTTTGAAGGGCATTGTTGCTAGTGAAATTACGGGGGTAACGAGACTAAAATCTCATAAATGAAGCGATAAGCACAATGTGCTGTATTTCATCTTAACTATCAATTGTAATTCTGCTCGTCTTATCATTTTGTGGAATAAGAGTCATCATGAAATATGACATGAAAACTTGACTTATACATTCATACTTAGAAAGAAAAGAATTGAATAGAAATACTATTACATCTAATTAGCAAGAACAAAATCATAAATAGCTTTAGTATTTCTTTAACATTGCACAAAGTACTAGCAAAGAAAAATTGTTCTATAATTTAGTATTACATTCAGATTTAGGCGTAATGTATATGTTAAAAACTAACGTAATTTTGAAAAAACATCATCTGTACTTTATATTCAAATAAGCGTATGTAATTATTTTTTAATAATTCATTATTAAAATAAAATGTTATGTGGATATGGCGCATTAACTAATGAAATATCCTTTGAAAGGACGCAATGGATTTGAGTAAAGTGGAACTGTCGCAAATGTCTGCCGTGGGGCGGCGGGCGACATGGCGTCTACCGACATCCTGATAATACATATATAATAACCCATGTAATTGGAATACAATATGTAGATAATACTGAAAATATGCTTTTTGATATTATATTTCTATTTATACAACAATTTACTGTTTAATATACATTTATAACAAAGTTTCGCGCGTCGTAAACAAACGAAAAATGCGATCGAAAGAGATAAACAAGATGGCGGACATAATTCCATAAAGCGTTCCCTTTCGAAACTTTTTGGTTGTGGATATAATAAAAAAATGTTATAAATATATAATCAAGTGGGAATATAATAATACAAATAAGCATGAGTATTATATATAATATAAGAATTACTTATATTTTAATATTTGTACGTAATGGGAAAGACAAAAAGCTTGGAATTTTGTAACTAAAAATGGCGACTAGTTTTGATGTTTATATTATATATTGTACTACAGTGAAGTTGTTTTCAAGGTTTTTGTACTAAAAAGCTACGACATTAGGCATTACTGGTCAAAATTTCAGTAATTTCTAATGAGAGTAGAAAGCAGTGTAAAAATTTTAGATGTTGTCTATTTTTTGCAGACAGACGGTTGATAGAGCAAAATCTAATCGCGTTTCCGGATACAAAAGTATTATGAAGATAAGTTCCCATTGCTGGGACTCGAGGCTTTTTCATTATTTATCAAACATGCTGTGCAAGTGTGGGATGGCATCACATGTTCACAAAGGCTGCGGCTTTAGTAACATTTTGATTTCCTAATGAAGCTTTTCTTTAAAAGCCCAATCTCAACTTTTGTAGGGTTCAAATGCAATGCCGGCTTGTATTTCCATCACACTTATATATTGAGATATCCGATTTGAAGATAAAGGTTTATACATGAAAATATTGTGACGCTGAAACGGAAAGAAATTTAATCTATTTACGATCGTATAAAAGGTAAGGAGGAGCTGAGCTTTAAATCACGATCCAAGGAAATCCGTGTAAATTGCTTCGGAGCTTAACTTAAAAGCTCTATATTTTATACGCGGACGTGAGCTTAAAGCACGTCTGAACTTCGTTGTTTTAAATTCAAACGTATTTGTTTCCTAAAATATTTATTTTGTTATGTCCAGGCGTTGTAAAAGACGACCACGTGATGGTAAGTATTTACCATCGCCATACAACAGCCAGGACAGCTAGTTATGTTGTAAAGTAAACAGACCTTAATTTTCCCTCTGCGGGGAATCAGAATCTTCTTTAAAAAGGAGAATAAAGGTTATTTATCTACGCTGGCCAATTGCGGGTTGGCGGATGTCATTTGTCCTCGAAATCTATTCTTGTAACATGTTAGTTGCCTTACGATTTTTCCTTTCTTCCAAAGTATATACAGGTGTCCCTCGTATGACACGGTAGTTGTAATACATGGTTTCAATACAACACAGTCCGTATTAACCTGATTTATATAATGTACATATATGATTAGCTTAATAAGTTTAAAACATTTAAAAAACGGTTCCGTATAACACGGTTTCGATATAGCACGGTATGTATTACCCGTGTTATACGCGGGACACCTGTATATAAATAATATATTACTGGTCTTATTAACAATAACTTATGCTTATACATATCTAAAAATTATTTTATTTTCCGACATTATACAATCCTTCATAATAAACAAAGAAACATCTTTATGCTTTATTACATAAGTGCAATTAGTACTTTAATTAGCTAAATCTGTTAACGTCAGTAAATTAACTACACTACTGGCGATGAAAGAGATATAAACGGTACGTTGGTCAACAGACTGTCTTCTAAAAAGACTTGTTATTTAACAATATTTACTGATGGTAGGTCTCTGTTGCCAGAGACTGTCTATGTATCGACGCATTGACTATTTCAGCCGACAAACAGTAGTGTGCAAACATTACTGTGTTCCGGTTTGGAGAGGGCTTTAATCTAGTGAAATTACTGGAGTGACGAGACTTAACATATATCGACGGCGATGAACGCTATGTGGTGCAGTGTATACCATCTTAACTGACGATACGTTATTATGGGCAAGCTATCATGTAAAAGTCTCGTTTTCTCGTAGAATAACAAAAATTAAGTTATATATGCAGTAACACGCTTAGATGTATCCATTAAAAAAAAGCTTAATTTTTAACTTTCATCACATAAATTATGACGAGTGCAACATGATGATTTTTTTTATACTACTATGCGACGAGACGTGCAAGACGATCACCTGATGGTAAGTGATACGCTTGCCCATGACAACGTGGTGCTAGTTAAGATGGTACACACTGCACCACATTGCGCTCGTCGCCACATAAGGTGTTAAGTCTCGTCACCCCAGTAATTACACTAGCTACAGCGCCCTTCAAACTGTAACACAGTAATGTTTGCACACTACTATTTGGCGGTTGAAATAGGAGCTGCGGTGGTACCTAGTCGGTCAACAGAGACCTACCACCAGATAAATGATTCACTACCTCCCCATGTATTGAATTACGCGTAACAGTTCACGTTCTTTAGATCGTATATATATAATATTAAATTAATATTAATATTTAATAAATACTTACGGATGAATGTGGTAACTAAAATCCGATATATCCGAAACACAGGCGAGGCAAAGTGTAATGTTATAACGCACACCCGCGCGATCGCGTGACGAGTCGCACCCGACCGTACCCGGCTGAACCTCCACACGGACTGTCTGGAGCCGTAGGGGACCGGGGTTGGATCCCGCCCCACATCCCAGCTACTGACTAAGGATGCGAGATTAAAAATAAATAGCATCGGATCAAAAACTTTGCATTGTTACTTCCGTAATAGGAACTTATTGATCGTGCTTACTAAGCTATGATTTTTTTTCTAACTATTCCACTCTATTTAGCCGGTTATTTCTACTAACAAACAATAGGAATGATTCGTTTATATGATTATAGCCTCTATCATTGCATCAGCGGAAAAGAGAATCGCGCTGATTTAAATACTCCGTACTTACTTTACCAGGTGGTAGGTCTCTGTTGCCGGAGACCGCCTGGATGGGTACCACCGCAGCTCCTATTTCAACCGACAAATAGTAGTGTGCAAACATTACTGTGTTCCGGTTTGAAGGGCGCTGCAGCTAGTGTAATTACTGGGGTAACGAGACTTAACACCTTATGTCTCAAGGCGTCGAGCGCAATGTGGTGCAGTGTGTACCATCTTAACTAGCGCCGCGTTGTCATGGGTAAGCGTATCACTTACCATCAGGTGAACATCTTGCTCGTCCCGTCGCATAGTAGTAAAAATAAAAAAAACTCCGTAAGGCTTGTAACTTTTAAACCGGAATAGCTACATTGATACTCTTTCAGGATTAAATGAAGTACAGGATAAGGAGATAAGAAATCCAAAATAAAAAGTCTATAGCTCTTCCGGTTAAGGAGATATGAAAGGTTAAAGTTAGCACTGTGGAAATGAAAAAAAGATAAAAAGTAAAATTTCACTGAGAATCGAACTCATGACTTTTGTGTCCAGCTTGAAAATTAGCCCCTAGACCATTCCAACACATTCTAATTTTATAAGGTAATAGAGACCCGGATAATAAGACGAGTGCGATATAAATCAAGCAGACCCCGTCAATATACGGGACAAATGCTAAGGAGAAGAAGAAGAAGAAACAGATATAAATCAAACATCTTTTCTACTAGTCTTCCTTTGGTATTCGATATCAAGAGGAGAGACGAATAAAACATCTTAACTAACATTACTATCAGTAGATATATAACCATTATTAATGAAACTATCGACAGCATTACTATTACGTCAAGAAAAATCCTAAAAAAAAAACTCTGCTTATAAGAATGTAAAATTTCTAAATACTAATACAAAAAACGTCTCAAAAAGTTTCACCTATTGTTATTACTTTTACATAAAGTTTATTATTAAGTTAATCACTGTTTGTTTAGTTTATTATGTTAATTATAAGCAATTTAAGCTTACAATTAGTTTATGTGTTAACTTTTTACATATTACCTGAGTGTAGTTTTTCTTTTAGTCAATATAAAATCATCCAACACCGGGCTTGAAATATTTCATATCCTTTGTTCTTAATATCTGTATACTGTGCATTATCATCATGATTTCCGTGTGCATAAATAAATAAGAGTTCAATGACCTGATAGAAGACCAGTCAGACAAAAGAATATAGGATTCAGAGCTCATTGACCGCATTTGGCAACACGCGGTCGACAGTAAAACACCGCCTTATTTATTACACTACTCAGTAAACTCGTCTACGTGAAATGGCCGGCCAGTTGGCAAGTGGATGAGCGGCTCAAATGTAGGCTACGACTTATTATTATTGAATCAAATAAATTAAAATTAGTTAAACATCAGCGCAAATATTAAACCTAAACGCCTAAAGAAATTGTCGTAAGCATTTAAGTAATGAGAAGACCTTTTTTATCGCACGTAACTACTTAAATAAAAAGATTATGGTGAAACAAGCTATGGACTTAAATATTTAAATTCTATAACTTAAATTGGATAACCAATTCGCTTATTTGTATTAGATTAAAGTTTCTTAGATATAATGAGTTAAGTTTTACTTTTAGGTATAGGTGAATACGATACGAAACGACAGGAGGACGTTCACCTGATGGTAAGTGATACGTCGGTCTATGATAATGTGGTTCTAATTAGGATTTATACTAAACTAAATGTGGTGTACATTGTGGTCATCGCATTGGTACGTAAGATCAAACTGGAACACGATGATGTTTGTATACTGTTAGGTGTTTGAAATAGTGGTACGGTGATACTTACCTAGACGGTCTCTAGCTACAAACCACCAGGAATTGTTTTAAATTAATTTCTGAATACGTTTTCTGAGCAGAACTGTTAAAAATTAATAATTGTACTTTAGTTTTATTGATCATACACAAACAACAAGAAATTATTATAATTTCATATAACATAAACAGCTCCGAATTTCTTACAGCTTAATTAAGATTCTCAAGTTTATTTATTTAAATTCACCAGGTGGTAGGTCTCTGTTGCCGGACACCGTCTGGTTGGGTACCACTGCAGCTCCTATTTCAACCGCGAAATAGTAGTGTGCAAACATTACTATGTTCCGGTTTAAAGGGCGCTGTAGCTAGTGTAATTACTGGTGTAACGACACTTAACATATGTCTCAAGGCGGCGAGCGCAATGTGGTGCAGTGTGTACCATCTTAACTAGCACCACGTTGTTATACAAGCGTATCACTTACCATCAGGTTAACGTCTTGCTCGTCTCGTCGGAAAGTAGTATTAAAAAAAAAATGAGTTTTTAACGATCTATTAAAATTTGACTAACTACACTAAATTAAATTTCATACGATATTAATGAAAAAGCCTTGATATTTTATTCTGCTCACACTATATTGAAAAAATACATTATCAACTACAGTACAAATGTATATTAATGTTATATCATTTTTTTTTTTACAATTATCCCTCTGCGTGGTTGGGTCAGGGCCTAGTTCTATCATACCAGTTCTCGCTTTCTTTCCGTTCTGCTGACTTTCATACCGCTAATTTTCATCATTCTCTCATACATCACGCTCGTTGAGTGAAGACTCCGTCGTCTTTTACATTTCCTGCTGCATGAAGGGCTGTGGAGCATACTTTTAACATAGTCTGAAATAAAAATCATCTCATACATTTTCACCTTCTCTTCTTCCTCTGGGTTGTCCTTTGCTTATAATTTTTTACTTACGACAGTCTGTTTGTCTTGTTTGCTTACTTACTATTCCTATTGCTACTTACTCTATTATCATAGCTCTCTCATTGCTTACATTAATTTACTTACGCTATAGCCTTAATCCAGTGTCACAGTTTATGTCTTGTTCAAGTTATTCCTGTATCTAGTGTCTTGTTTCTTTTAATAGTATCGGCTTTAACCTCTTCACAGTATTTCAAGCATTTTGGACGACTAGCGTCTTCACTCATCAGTGTTATATCATATTACAATTAATAGAATGATAGTCGGCCGTCAGACAGGTGTTTGTGATATTCATAGTTTATTCTAATAAAAGCGTATATCGTTAAACTGTATTCAACGATTATAAAGAGTGCCAGACGATGATAAAACGTTTTAAAAAAACTAACATAACCCAAACACTCAATATAACGTGTTACGCTATAAAACTCCATACGAACAGAACAACGTGGGTGAATAAAATTAACGCAGCCCCGCCGCAGTGTTATTACTCAAAAATGCACTCGGCGATATTCGCGACATTATCGCTAAAAGTTTATATCGCAGACACATCGTTTACTAACCTAATTACTGTGTCCCAGTTAAAAGTGCGTTGTAGTCAGTTAAATTAATCGAAACGTGACATATATCAAACGAGAATCATGTGGTGCTTTACCATCTTAACTTAACGCTTTATTATGAAATTTCACAATCAAGTTGTCACCTGGTGAAGTTCGCAGTCATCTGATGATTAAGTTTAAGTTATTATTTTCAAAATATTACAAATGGCTTATGAGAAAACATTTTAAAATTAATGATAGGTAGATGAATATGGCTTCGAACCCGTCGCGATGGTAATCGATCGGGGGACTTGGATGTAGATGATGATGATGCTAGTTTTGATGTCGCAATATACACAATAACCCCACCGTTAAATCGTACTACAAAATTTATATTAGGTTATAAAAAATGAAATTTACAAACTTGGTCATTAGATTTTCAACCCTATCCTGTAAAATTAAGGTTTAAATTTCTTTAACAAATTTAAATTACAAAAGTTAAAAGATCACTTCAATGACACCCGATCGTAGTATTTACAGTTGTAACATTTAACATATAAAGTGTAGTGTTCATGAAACTGAAAACATTTGCGTGTCGAAAAATAATTCAATAAAACAGCCGACATTTGTTTTGATTTTTTTTTCTCCTAAGCGACTCATAACAAAATGCAGCTAGATAAGATGGTATACACTGCACCACATTGCGCTCGTCGCCTTGAGACATATGCTGTCTCGTTACCGCAGTAATTTCACTAACTATAACACCCTTAAAATCGAAACAATAATGTTTACACAGATACAGGACGGTGTTACCAGTAAAATTTTAATCTAGACATATGTTTTAATTATTTATATCTTTACTGGACGGTGACTACCTGATACAGGTATTTATTGCTCAATAAATTAGTCACCAATATATACTGTAATATTTTCACCGTCGAAATAAAACTTTTGGATTTGATAAAAATCTTTTTTTTTCGTATTATATAAAGAAATCATTAACAGCACACTAATTTTATTATCATACAAAAAAAATCGTGTTAGGAAATATCCGTTTTGTTTCCATATCCGTAAGCGGTAGAATTTAATTGTTGACAGATTTTATTTTTCATCTACATATAAACATAACAGCATTACAATCCTGATTATCAATTAACACTTGCTAAGCTATTGGACTGTTGTAACTATACTCCCGGACACATCTATCGGCCCACCACCCAGTGTTCAAAGTTTCAACGGTGTCTAGCTAAAAATAAATGTTAGGTGGAGCAATAAGTTTTAATGCAGTTTTGAAGCAGATTTATTGGTCAACCCTTATGTATGTTTTTTTTTGAAAATTTTTTGTAATTTCGAATTGATTTGGCCGGCAGAAGTGCTACAGCTTGGGCGACAATTTCAGGCCGAGTATCCATATTTTTTGGTCAAAACTGTCTCAAAGTTTAGATTTGCCTTTTTATTGAACCAATAATCGGAATCATCAATAAAAAAAATTCAACTTTTGCGAAATAAATAAAGTTTTCTCCATCCCTGGGTCGTTGAAAACAATGAACAGACTCGAATTTTCGTTTTTTTTTCATAATCAAGAATTCGAAATTTAAAAAAAAACATACATAAGGGTTGACTAAAAAAAAAAAATTCTGGGTTATATGTGCAGGGCACTTATGTATTTTAACGTGACAACGTCTATTAATTATATCACAAAAAATTTTGATAATAAATTTTATTATTCTTGTTTGACATGTTTATCGGGTTACAAATCAAGTTATACTAACTCTCAATTATATTTGTTAGGGATTTTATTTCTAATTATTATTGAGCAATAGAATACATCTTTTACTTTCAACCAATTCGGGCAAACGCATACCGACTTAGCGGTCGGCGTAAGCCACGCCCACTTATGTGCGGGACATTTCTCAGCACGCGCGTCCTATCTTATACCAATTTAATAGACGTTGTCACGTCAAAAATCAGCTTTAAAACTGCATTAAAACTTATTGCTGCACCTAACATTTATTTTTAGCTAGACACCGTCGAAACTTTAAACACTAGGTGAGCCGATAGATGTGTCGGGCAGTGTATAAAGCACAGCCTACAAATATAATCTAGATTCAATTGCAACAATAGTGTCTGCTATAGTAAATACTTTAAAAGTATTGTAACATTTTGTGTGGACAAATAACAGCTTCATGGTAAAAGGTGCCCCGGGGAGGGAACCCGCGCGGCGACACGGCGTCTGCCAATACTGCAGAGTAGTAAACCGCAATGCTCTACATTAACTATTATTATTATGCTGTAGATAGTGTAATTACTGGGGTAACGAGACTTAACACCTTATGTCTCAAGGCGACGAGCGCAATGTAGTGCAGTGTATACCATCTTAACCAGCACCACGTTGTCATGGGCAAGCGTATCACTTACCATCAGGTGAACGTCTTGCTCGTCTCGTCGCATAGTAGTATAAAAATAAATAACTAAACATTTATTATCGCAAATTTTACTAACAGCAAAAACTTGTTTACGAGAAACACTATTTAGATTTAGGTATGTACATACAAAAATTTTGTTTATTAACATTTAGCATGTATAAGCGCCCGCATCGACTACATAAATATTACAAAAACAATCGACAACATTAAGTTTTTTTCTTACTACCTCTATTTTTGATTTATCTAATTCTATGTTTCTTTTATTTAGATTCTACATTGACAGAAAGTTGAGCTTAAAAGAAAATAATATCTGTTCTCATTGTGATGAATAACTAAAAACTTTGTACTGATCTGCTATAAATCCATACTGTTTTTAAAAAGTAATATTGTAATAATTATTATAATAATTTTGACATAAACGAAGGATCTCACGACGTTCAAAAACCACAAATATAAAAATCAAAAGTACTCTAGTCTCACTTCAAAACGTATAGATCTTTCGTCTTTTTTTTAATGTAACTTAAAACGTTATCTATATATTTAGCTTTGTATAAATTGGTGGTGGAATTGACTTGGGTGTTATTTTTTCAGTTTGCCTACAAATTGTGCTGAATGTCAAGTCTATTTGCAGGTTTAGTACTCCATCTGCAATTAAGGCAAGCGCATTCCGTTGTTAATACGAAATCGCGGATCAATTAACGTGCGTCAATCAATTATTCTGTCCCATTAGCTACTCTGTGCGATCGCCGGGAGACGGTTGCTAGGCAACCACCGATCGTTGCCGACACGACCTCTCGCCGATTTCGCTCTCGCCATTCTATTTTTGAATTTCAAACCATCTTTACGATTCGAACGCTTTTCATAGAAAATAAACGACGTTTGAATTTAGAATTCCTTTCCCGTAAGCAAACGGAAATAGTATGATATAAATAAAATAGCGTGGCGGAAACAATTTTATTTATAATTCTTTATACAGAAACTAAATAACAAAATAGCCAATATATTTGATTAACTTATATTGCCTAAACAAGTAAATATGAATTTATATGCACAATAGCTTTGCGAGACAGATGACAGCAATGATAAAAGCATAGAATAAACAAATATAAGTAATGTAAGCACAAATGTAAATTAGTAATGAAGATATAAATTATATAAATGATAGGATTAAAAAGACTGCAGCAGGTAAATATAGTAGCTAGATAGATTGAAATATACCAATATTAAAACTTATACAAGGCGGACCAAAAGAAATCACCTTTTTGGAACCCCAAATTGAATCACCAAATTTTGGTCGGTATCTTCTCGACTTGACCAATAAAATTCTAAAAGTTCAAATAAACAATCAAAAAACAGAATCAAAGTTTTTCATTTAGAAAAAAAAAGAGCCAGAAAACATCGGATGATTTTGGCCCACATTATACAAATGGCCTCTGAATCCATTGAACATGGTCATGAGTAATAGATAAGCAAGCAAATTAAAAGTCTATTTAATATAACTAAATGAAGTGTTTACGTAATTTGGAAAAATATTACAGGTTTTTCGATTCTATAATTTATACCGGTCTTCTTTCAAGAGCGCACTTGACTATCTCGATCGAATCAACTTGATCCGCATGAAAAACTGAATCTGTGCGTTTTCATGCGATAAAACAGCGAATGCCCCGTTCAAAAGGTTCCCGGTGAAATTTTTCAATGGCCTACTGAAAACGCAGCGGCTGTTTTCAATTGCATCGGAAAAGTTTCTTTCATCCACTCCTAGAATTTCGCCGGTTTGTTACTCTTTTTTTTAACTGTATCTGCTCGATTAAGTTTAGCAAGTTTAACAGGTTGTATCGAATGGCGTGCATGTGTACTTTTTTGGTTTCTGTGTTTACTGGTGGTAGTTTTCTGTTGCCGGACATCGTCTAGCTATTCCTATTTACCATTTCAACCGACAAATAGTAATGTGCTAACATTACTGTGTTCCGATTTGAATGGCGCTAGTGAGCTTGTGAAATTACGACAATACTTTATATTTCAAGGTCGAGTAATGTTGCAGTGTATACTATCATAACTAGCATCACGTTTTGAGCAAGCGTATCACTAAACATCAGGTGATTTTTTTTATGTTACGAGGTGACGAGACGAGCATGACGGTCAGCTGATGGAAAGTGATACGCTTGCCCATAACAACGTGGTGCTAGTTAAGATGGCACTGCACCAGATTGCGCTCGTCGCCTTGAGACGAGGTGTTAAGTCTCGTTACCCCAGTAATTACACTAGCTACAGCGCCCTTCAAACCGGAACACAGTAATGTTTGCACACTACTATTTGGCGGATGAAATAGGAGCTACGGTGGTACCCATCCAGACGGTCTCGGGCAACAGAGACCTACCACCAGTTAAAGTAAAAAGATCTTTTGCAAGAGACCGTCGTCGTACCACCACAGAGCATATTTCTACCGCCAAAGAGTAATCTAATAATATCTCGCTGTTCCGATTTGAACAGCATTTTTTTTTTTTTATTAGACATAGCGACAAGATGAGCTAGGAGTTCACCTGATGGTAAGTGATACGCTTGCCCATAATGTGGTGTTTGTTAAGATGGTACACACTGCACCACATTGCGCTCGTCGCCTTGAGACATAAGGTTTTAAGTCTTGTTACCCCAGTAATTTCACTAGTATACAGCTAGAGACTTGATATATCTCAAAGCGACGATCACTATATGTTGTATCATCTTAACTAGTGTCAGATTATTATAGGCAATTGTTTACCATCAGGTGAACTTGCTTTTCTTAAGAAGAAATATGATATACAAGTGTAGTTTCCTAATTGAATAACAACAAATCAATAATAACCGAACTGACATCGAACGATCGAGATATCAATCGAAATCGAATTTCACACCAATTAACTAGTTAAAAAAATTAATAATGAATTAATCGTTCTATGTTTCGCATTACACACTCGATTGTTCGTTTATGTTCTCATTATCGTCGATTATTTCTGGGGTTTACGAATGATTTATATTCGGAGATACTTCACCGGGTGTACGTAGTGTCGCGAAGGAAATTCATCATGAAGTGGTTGGTCGTAATTGGTCTCTGCATAGCCGTGGTCTTTTCAACACCATTGGTAATATCTTTATTACTATATTCACAAACGAATTCATAAATATCTGAAAAGTGACGCTTAGTATTTTTCACTTAAACAGTTGCAATAACTTATATACAAAAATTCACTTTTCTAATACATGATGGGTCATAGACAAGTAAGAGGTAAAAGTTATTTCGAAATTCATCACATTGATATAAGAACTTTATGATAATTATAGTTTATTATGTTGTCATTATTTAGGACGGAACCCTAAATATGTTTTAAGTAAAATTAGCCGATGTTAAAAGTTATAACTTATAACTCCAGTTATTTACAAGTAGCTCTTTTAAAATCAGTTCAGCCGTTTCATTAATTATTCTGGACAGACATAATGTAATTTTTCTGTTAATTATTGTGTAAACGTTCATACGAATTAAGTTACAGTAACTTTTATATCATACAGACACTTAAGTTTATTTCGAAATAATATAAAAATTTATGCAAAATAAACATTTGGGTACGTTATAATTAAAATAATAATAATATTGTTAAGGTTTCCACTTAATTGAAGTTATTTTCTTGCTTAAGTTATAAATTTCCTAATATTTTAACTTAGCATTTTTTTCTTTACAGCCCGATGACCATGACGATGATAATGACCAAGATAATCAGGTTAGTTTATATATATTTCAATATGTATACGTTTCACTAATCTTCGTATTAATGACAAAATCTAAATCATCATCATCTAAAGTTTGGATATCCACATAGATTTTAAGTTAGTTTTGTATTCGAATTTCATAATTTATTATAAACATCAGGCTTTTTTCTTACTTCATTATGAACGATGAAAAAATACTTACGCAACAATTTAAATTACAACTTAGTGAGAACTTCTTTAATTACTAATTAAAATTTACAAGGGTCGCTTATGAAACGTTAATTGCGTCAATTACTTTTATTTTTGTTAAATAAAAAAAGGGTCCTTGTAACTTGACAGCGCTCAGCGAATTAGGAGAACAGAAGCCATTATAAGTAATTCTGTAAAGGGAAAATTCACAACGACAAAGGGCCTTTGAGGATTTTGATGTCGCCGACAAATTTTACTACAATAAATGAATAAAGCGCAAACCCTTTGTAAAGGTAAAAAAGTGTATTACAAACTTTTTTTACTGAGAACATTATTAAACCTGAAAGGTTTAGTAATTCTGTTAGATATATACTTACTGAACATTAATATATAAAAGTAATAAAGTAATTTAAATGGAATAGACTAGCTACTATAGAGATAGGTTAGAGTTGCTTAAGACGAACATATTTTATTTTTTTCATCAACAATACATTAACAAACCTTCCTCAAATACATATGTAGCATTCAAAAGCGAAAAGAATTACAACCATAAACAAATATTTTGTATGTACTTAATGAATTTACAGAAAATTCATTAAATATCAATATTTGACCAGAACACTAATTATTACCTGATTAACGCTTGCTTACAAGCGCGTCGACACAACCGTCGCACCTTACGTCTGACAAGCAAATGACCTGTACCGCCGCGCGCTGCTTTTTATACCGCGCTTTATTTATTTACACCGCCTTTTGTAGACCTTTTTCTATTTTTTTTATTTGAATTTCCTAAGTATATATTTTTACGTAGCTACTTATTTTTTATTTAACAGGAAGCAAACACGATATGCACATTAAAATACAATAATAAGATAATTATAAATAAAAAAAACTGTTTAGTACCCAACATACTTAAAGTCTCACTCAACTTGTTTACAATAAAGTGAAATAAATCCGTAAAAGTAATTAAAAATTGTAAATCAATAATAAATCAACACAAACCACTATTACCACAGTATATACTCCTATTATAATATTTTGGATATGCATTATCTAACTGACTGAGACAAAATTAAAAGAATTAGTTCAGAAGTTGTAAACTTTGCAAAGAACAACCATCAGTTTAACGTCCATGTTAGGTGTAAACATTTTAATATTTTCTAGCTATCCGTTCACGTGCAAAAAGCGTTTATCTACTTTAAAGACCACCCCAAGCCACCACCAGTAAGTTCTTACTTATTTGTGCTTAAGATGCTTATCTTTAATGAATTCTGATAAAGTTATATCATATTTACTATTTTGACATAAAAGAAAAGCTACAAAAGTTTGTACCCCTAGTATTATTTTAGTCATTTAAACTTATTCTGGATCATCATCATCTTCATCATCAGTCTCTATCGTATATTGATGTTCAGCTCACTTCATATTAAATAGAAAAGTCATTTAATTTCCTGTTTTCTATGACAACAGGGCCGCAGGAGATTCCAAACTTTGAGCCTCAAGGTAAGCTATTTATTAACTACATCAAAACATTTGACTTTAGCAAAATGTAATTCGAAGAAAATTAAGTTAAATCCTTTCATTCCTTTTAATATATCTTAAAACTTTATAAGGTAGTGTTTTTTTTTCAAAATTTCAGCTGTTCGACGATCACGACGGACAAGTACGCTTTTGTCGTTATCAATTGGTTTAATTACGATTTAAATTTCATTATATAATAACCGTCTTATACACGAAAACTACTTAAACTTAGTTTCCGATATTTATATCATGTTTAAGTATTAGCAAACTAAATAAACATGTTTCTGGTTAACACGGATTAACTTGAAGATGAAATAAGTTTGTCGTTGTTGTTTATTGGAAAGTTTAAATGAGATATATACTTACTATGTTTACTAATATAATTTACTAGTACCTATCCATCACATTTTCTACTACCTACCAGTAATGAAGCTAACAAACAATACAACTGGAGTTGAACTTGGGTCCGTTATGTTATGTAAATTTTTTTACTACCATCAAGATTAACTTTTATTTCTTTATAAAGTACATCTTATTTCCTAACATATTCATTTCAGAGGAATAACTTAGATCGGGATGACGACGATGTGAGTATACAAAGTACATAACAACAATTTACCTGATTTTATTTATTTTTTTATTTTGAAAGCGACGACACCAACATGACCAACACGTGATGGAATAGACATGCCTCTAACAATATCGCGCTAGTTAGGATGTTAAACACTACACCAAATTTAAATCACCGCCGTGTGATAGAAATTTAACTTATTCATTTTCATAATGTCAAAAATATATAGAGTAGTTTAATTACAAACCCAACACTTTTTTTTATTTGACGAAACGACGAGACTAGCGAGACGTTCACCTGATGGTAAGCCAGCCCATAACAACGTGGTGCTAGTTAAGATGGTACACACTGCACCACATTGCGCTCGTCGCCTTGAGACATAAGGTGTTAAGTCTCGTTACCCCAGTAATTTAGCTTACTGCGCTTCAAAACGGAACATAGTAATGTTTACACACTACTATTTGGCGGCTGAAATATGAGCTGCGGTAGTACTTAGACGGTCTCCGGCAGAGACCTACCACCAGTGAAAATTTTAATCTGAAGTCTACCCAAAAATGTATTCTGTGGCCAGGAGTCTAAACTAGAGATCCCGTGGCTCCTGTCTCTTATTAAAACGTCTAAGGGCATGGTGCAAGATTGAAGAGATGAAATTTGCATTAGCTGATATACTCGTATAACAAAAGCAATTTTCAGTTACAAATTTCGCGTTACTAATATCTGTTACAGAATGTACTAAATGATCGACGCGATGATCTAGCAGCTTTGAGGGCAAGTTTACACAATTTTTTTTTAATAATCACACATTTTTCCATTAACTTATCAATCTCAAGGAATATCGTAGCTTAGCATTCTCACTATGCTTTGATAAATACCAAACCACTTCACATTTGTCGTCCTCCTTCACTTAGCGACGACTTTCACAAGTTTCTTCGACAGGCAGTGGTTACATTACTCTTTATTTAATAGCCCAAGCTGTCAGGACTGAAATCTGCGTAGACTCAGATTTCTAAACGCTGTAAATTATTATTGCCTTTAAAAAATGTATTTAATGACATTAACTAATTTTCAGAATGTACACGACCGACGCGATGATCTCGTAAGGGTAAGTTAATAGATTTTCTTTAAATATCACCACTTTCTTTTACCAACTTTATCATCAGTTCTCTCTTCTTCACAATCCGTTGTTGGAGACGGTCTATCAGTTCAATCGGTATCATCAGTTCAAGTTTTCATTGTAAAGAATTCTGAACGCATGTAAATTATTACCGTCTTTTAAATTAAAATATTTAATGACAATTCATTTACAGAATGTAAACGATCGACGCGATGATCACGCAAATTTGAGGGCAAGTTTCCAATTCTTTTTTATATAATACAAGGTAGTCAGGATATTTACACTATACTAGATTTAACTAATTATTTTGTCGCTTTAAATCGTACTACCTAATTATTTCACTGCATGACTATTTAGATCAGAACTAAAATCTATTTTGTCTATTCATTTGTACACATTTAAACATCCTTGATGGTCACCATTACTGCGTTGCAACAGACAGTATCAATGCTCGTCTGCACTACTCTTAAGCCCATCATAAGGAGTATAACAAGTATTCTAGCATTCCCTGTGCTACGACAAACACGAGACAATTTCGTTTTTGGCCTAAGATCCTTATAATCGTCTTCTAGAAAATGGTTACCTTAATTCTATACCTAATAGGCGAGACTACAAGTCTGAAATATAACATAGAGTACCCTATAGCATAGACTTATTATCAGTTCAAGTTTTCATTGTAAAGAATTCTGAACGCATGTAAATTATTACCGTCTTTTAAATTAAAATATTTAATGACAATTCATTTACAGAATGTAAACGATCGACGCGATGATCTAGCAGCTTTGAGGGCAAGTTAAAAAAAATACATAGATATGTAGATAGAAATACTATAAAGAGGAGAGGAGATAGGCAAGGAAGTATTGGACGGAGTAGGGTTGAAGAGCAGGGCAGTTTTATAAGGGGGATGAGAAGAGGAACGATAGTGAATAAATACACAGATATGTAAAGTAAGTTGCCCTAAGTGCGCACGGTACGCGCCTGTTTTGGCGAAAGCTAAGCGGTCGTCGGAGGAGGGCACGGGCCCGTCCTCTGACCACCATCGCCTGTGTCGCGAGCCGTGGGTGGTGAGAACCGCCCGGGAGATCGAATGTGACGAGTGTACGCGGTGTACGAGCCTGGCGGACGACGCAACCAGCGGCGGAAGCGGCGTGTGCGGAATGTGGTGTATGTGTGGAGAGAGCCGGCGGTGGCTGCGGCGTTGTGTGTGTTCGGCTGACCCTGATCCGGATCATCGGTGGTTGTGGGAGGAAGCGCGTTCCGAGGTCGGCGCTGGAAGACGGTGGCGTCGGGGTTCGCGACGTAATCCACGGTTTGGGCGATCAGTGGATTAGAGTGGTGCACGGCTTTGTCGAAATAAAAGATAGCGCAGTCCTGGAGGAACTGCGCTATGGTGGGGAGTTGCAAGTCGCTGTGCAGGTCGATGTTCCTCTGATACCATTCCGCTCCCGTAGCCCTACGGGTGATGAAACGGTTCTGGAGGACCTGCAGAGGGTTAAGGCTGGATTTGGAGGAGTGCATAAACACAACACCTGCATAAGTTATGATGGGTCTAATACAGGTTTTGTACAGATGTACCTTTGGCGCAGTGCGAGCTTACTGGAGCTACAGAGCAAGGGATGAAGTCTGCCCATGACGAAGGCAGCCTTGCTCCTGACCCTCCGAATGTGACGCGTGAAGGTGAGCCTGCGGTCGAGAGTGACCCCGAGGTATTTGACCGCGTCCCTCCAAGGGACGGGTTGGTCGAAGAGAGATATTTGACCCGGAGTGGCACGCATGGCGCGTTTGCGGAGACGCGGTTTACGCGATCGCGTGAAGTGAATGGCTTCGCTCTTGTCCGGGTTGACGTCGATCCTCCATTTCCTAAACCATTCGCCGAGGCGTGCGGTCGCGGATTGAAGGCGCTTCGTCATCTGGGGCAAGAAGCGGCCCGAATAGTACAGGGCGGTATCGTCTGCGAAGAGAGCGAGTTTGACCCCGAGGTTTTTCGGAATGTCGCTGGTGTACAGCGAGAAGAGGAGTGGCGAGAGGCAGGAGCCCTGGGGGACTCCCGCTCTGATGGGACGGCTGGAAGAGTGAGCGCTCCCCGCTCGATAGCGGAAAGAGCGGTTTGACAAGTAGGCTCTTATGATGGAGACGAGCCTGTCTGGAACGTTGAGTGCGTAACAGCTTGTAGATCAAGCCGTCGTGCCAGACCTTGTCGAACGCCTTCGCCACATCGAAGAAGAGGGCGAGAGTGTCGTGCGACCTTTTGCGGGTGAAACCCGCGAGAACGTGTTCCACCAGTCTGTGGACTTGATGGATGCAGGAGTGGTTTCGCCTGAAACCGAATTGCTCGTCGGGAAGGAGTTTATTCTCCGAGACAAACTTGGAGAGACGCGCCTGGATAAGGCGTTCGTAAACCTTCCCCATGTTACAGAGAAGGCTTATCGGGCGATAGCTGGATGGTATATTCCTGGGCTTATTGGGCTTTGGAATTCCCACCACTTCGGCCTCCTTCCATGCGTCCGGAAAGGAGCAACTGGAGAGCAGGACGTTAAAGATGACGGCGAGCAAGGAGATGAGGTCGCCGGGAAGGCATTTGAGCACCCTATTGGAGATGCCGTCGAGACCTGGTGCGGATTTGGCTTTGAAGCCACGGATGGTGTCTTTGACCTCGACCACTGTGATCGGGTCTAAGGAAGGCCCTTCAGGGGGAGCGGATGATCTTCGAACGATCTCCTCTTCCACTAGCCTCAGGTGCGTGGGGTCAGCCGGAGAAAGTGATGGTGTGCATTGGCGCTCAAGGCTGTCGGCTAGGCATTCCGCCTTTTCTTCATCCTCGAAGGCAAACGACGACGAGTCGACGTCTCTGACGAGGCCGGGTGGCCATAAGCCCTGGGTTCTCTAGCTTCAACCCCCGTGCCAGGCGCCAGAAGGCGTCCTTTGAGGGTTCGAGATCGCTGAGAAGAGAATCCCAACTATCGGATCTATGTTCTCTAACACGCGCTTTGACTGCCCTCTGCAGGCGGCGCATCTTAACGCGGTTAGCTTCTGTGGGGTATTTATCGTACTGTCTCATGGCGGCGTTTTTTACTCTAATTAACCGTCGAATGTCCCAAGGGAGCTTCCCGAATTGGGCTTCCCCTTCGGGGATCGTCCTCGTACATTCTTTGACGGCTGACGAAATGTGGTTGGTGAGGGAGTCGATCGCATGAATTGCTAAATCGGGAGTGTCGATAATTTGAGGAATCTCCTCTAGGTGTTGGGATTTCGGAGAGTTGAGATTATCTCGAAGTTTACGCCAGTCGACGATGGTTTTGGTCAGAGGGACCTCACCTGTGCGCTGGCCCAGCTTAATAACGACCGGGCGATGGTCGGATCTAAGGTCATGAACGACCTCGACGGATTTGATTAGTAGCGCTACATACTTAGCAGCGCGATGTCCAAGACAGAAGGCCGTTGATGGTCCCCTGGGGGGAATCTCGTTGGCGAAGTAGGTGCCAAGATATCAAAGCTTAGCTTGTCGGCTAGTCTTGCTAAGCGGCAGCCGTTTTGGTTTTGGGAAATAGGGTCCCAGGAGTTGTGCCTGCTGTTGAAATCACCAGCGAGCACAACAGAGGGACCGAGATCGAGAAGAGATTGGATATCCTCGGCTACTACCTTTTTGGATGGTGAGAGGTAGCAGGAGACGAGGACCAGGGCTGGTGACCGGTGAGACCGACTCTACACGCCGAGACTTCCATGAATGACAGTTTGGGACAGTCGAGAGGGACACAATGAAGTGATCTTTTGTAATAGATCAGGGTGCCGCCTAAGCGATCGGACAGCCTGTCGTGCCTAACGAGGTGATAGTTGGCTATTTTGGGATCGCGATGAGACGGTTTGAGAAACGTCTCTTGGATTAAGATGACGTCGACGTCGTGGTGTCGCAGAAATGCGCTGATTTCTTCCTTCTGGTGAAGAATGCCGTTCGCGTTAAAAGTCGCGACGGTCAACGAGCTGGGTTTGAACCTACCTAGAATTTTGGTAAGCTCGGCAAAAAACAAGTAATGGGTACAAGGACGAGGACTACGGCGTCCCGACTGAAGCAGGGAAGTTAAGGGTACTTCGCCTTTAGAGCGACTACGGTATCGTAGTGCTGGAACACTGCCGTCATCCTCTCCTGGCTGGTTTTTGCAGCTTGGAGTTTGGTGTGGAGGACTAGGAGGTCAGCGAGGTCGATGGTGTCCAGATATTTAGTGACGGATTCAATGTTATTGGCCGCCTCTACGTGCGCGAAGCTCGATGCTCCGGACACTTTGCTCAGGGGCTGGGGCCCGTGAGCTGCTGAAGGCAAGACAGATGCAGGAGATGCTTGTGGTGTCAGTGTCATCGGCAGGGGCTTTGCCCAAGCCGATGCTGCGGGGGTGGGGGCAGGTAGACTGTTGCCTGCCTTCGGTAACCCAGTAGAGGGAGGAGCGGGGTGGGGGGTCGGTTTACCCGAATTGTGCTTCTGTGGCACTTTGGGTTTCCCCGCAGCCACACCGCTCCTGCGGGGGGCTTTTGAACACCCGCGGTAATTTGCCGGGTGTCCCTCCGACTTGCACAAGCAGCAGCTTGGCGGGTCAGAGGAGTCGGGAGTGCGGGAGCACTCTTTAGTGCCGTGATCCCCTGTGCACTTGACACAGCGGGGGCGGGCGAAAAAAAAGTGTCTGGCCGAGTGGCCATAGAGTTGGCATCTATGGCACTGGCCGATGATGCCGCGCTTGTGGGGTGGCTCTACGGAAATGTCCGTAAGGCCGCATAACCTCGAGAGGTTGAAAATTTTCCTCTTGACCTCCGGAGAGAGAGGAAGGGTAACGAGGACCAGCGGAATTTCTTTCCGGGTCCTCTGAGAGATGAGTCTCCGTGCGTCGAGCACGGAGAACTCCAGACGCGTAAGGTCCTCGACGACCTCGGGAACAGTCGTCTCTAGGGGGATGCCCCTGATAACGACCCGGAGGCGCTTTTCCTCCGGCAGAGCGTACGTGTGGAAGCTAAGGTTTAGCTCCCTCATGTGCTTTGTCGCCCGGCGAAAATCGTCCGATGACGTAAGGTGTAGGCGGATGCCCTGCGGAGTGTTTTGTGCCTTAGGGCACGAGATTTTTTGCTCCAAGAGCCACTTGGAGAGATCCTTCCACGCGGTCTTGTCCTGGAGGATGACTGGTGGTGGGGGCTTAACAGCCTTGGGGGCTGGGAGATCCGCCGTTTGCGCGGCCGGGGAGGACGGGCGTGATGCACGCACAGCCTTCTTTGCCGGAGAGGCAGAGGGCGAGACGACGCTCGGGGTCTTACGGCCGGAGGCTCGCTTGCGCTTGCCTTTCACAAGCGTAAATCCCTCGTCTTCGGACGAGGGGATGGTGGCATGTTCGATCTCCATGTCGGAGATTGCGTCGTCTGACGCAGCAGAGGTCTCGCTGCACGGTGATTCCGTGCGGGAGCGAGGAAGGTTGGGGACCCTCGAACGGCTGGGCGCCGGTACGGGGTGGGAAGCGGGGGAGGCGGGGCTGTCTGATGCAGCCAACCTTGCTTTAAGTGAGGCCTGATGGGCCTCGAACCTCGACCATAACTCGGGGCATGCCTCTCGGCAGAATTTAATATACTGAGTCCCGAGCGACTCAGCCATGGTGTACGGAATGTCTCCCCGCCGTAAGGCGGGGAGTAGTTAAAACTAGTCTACACAAGCACCTAGGGTGCCTATTACGACAAAATTGTGAAAAAAGGATAATAAAATTAATAAGGGTTACGAACCTGGGGACTGCACAAACCTTGCTGGAGATCGCTCCGGCAGAGAAGCACTGACACCACTCGCGGAGCAAAAAACGTACTCTATATTACACGTAATATAGAAACGCGGATAAAGGGTGAAAAAGACCACGTGTAGCCTAACGAACAACACGTGACGTTAAGGGTGACGCAATCGGTGCGTGGGTGACGCGGAAGGACGCGCGCGGGCGGCTCGTAAAAACCCGCGGAGAAAACGGCACGTAATAAAACGCGTATGGTTGTAGAACGTCACGGCGCTAGTCGAAACTAACTTGCGAACGCAAAAACGGTACGAACAAGCACAACGGACTGGGCAGCGGACGAGAGCCGGCAAGAGCTCGATCGAACGTGCGGCGTCGGCGGAGGCTAGCGACCGAATGAATACGGCCAGTTAGTAGCCTAACGACTTACGGCCATTTATATAGCAATTTTAGGGTGGGGCGCTTCGTGATGCGGTGACGTGTGCGCACAGTAGCGCCACCGTGGTGTTGCCAATAATATAAAATACAATAAAATTTTCTTTTTTATATGATAAAGCAAACAATTTAATAGTAGTTCATTTACAGAATGTTCACGATCGGCGCGATGATGTTGGGTCTTTGAGGGTAAGTTAAAAAAAAATACATAACGATCGGGAATTTCTTCTGGTGGTGTAAACGTTTGGATAACATACAGCATCACATTGTGAATATCGCTTTGAGTCGCGATATTTTCTCGTTACCTAAGTAATTTTAGTAGCTGCACCCTTCAAACCGGGACAAAGTAATCCACACTGCTGTTTGACGCTGGAGGTCTTAGCGAGATCTACCACCATTAATCACGCCTATATACTATATAATGTTACAGCAAAGAAGAGAAAGATCAACCGTATATATAATAATAACTTATTAACATGTCTCCATAAATATACAATTATAGGAGCTGGTGATGTTTCCGACATATGCCGTAGAAGCCTTACCTCCGCAGGTATTTCAATGATTTCATTGTTTGACGAAACTATCATCTTCTTAAAATGCCTCTCCATTACGATCATGTTAAGGAACTGTATTAACATGATCTTTTTATTGTTAATCGCCATATATATACACTCTATATCTTCTCTTCTCTCTATAAAATTTTTTGAACGAGTGCAAGACTCGTCGTTTCGATTGTTTTCAAAATCTCTTTTTCTCTCTCTTTCTCTAGAAAATTCTTCACCCATCGCTGTTACCTGTTAGTTATTATTCTTAGACTGAACTAGATCTCTCACAGCCATGACTCTCGTCAACGCTGTAATTTCATAAGCTACATCTCCTTTCAAACTGAAACACACAAATAATTCAAAACTACTGCTTATTCTGTCTCATGGCTCATTGTCTTCATTCCATTATCAGGTAGTTATTATTCATCAATAATTTCAACATGGTGAATGTTGGAATACTACTTCCTGTTCTAGAGTTCTCCAGCTTTCATATATTGAATACCGGAACACAGTAATACTGTTATATGATGCTGTAACAATAAGGGGATGGTAGCTAGCCGGGTAAACACCACATGACCATGATATAAAACCAAGGTTCACTGGTGGTAGGTGTCTGATACCGGAGACCGTTTTGGTACCACCGCAGTTCCTATTTCTGCCGCCAACCAGTACTATGCAAATATTACTGTGTTCCAGTTCGAAGGAGGGGATCGCTAATAAAATTACTGAGGTAACAAGAGTTAATTTCTGGTCTCAAGGCAACGAGCGCAATGTGGTGTAGTGTAACTAGCGCCGCGTTGTTATGGGCATGAGTATCACTTAACATCAGGTGAACGGCTCACTCGTCTCGTCTCTTTATAAGCAGTAATGGAATATGCTAGAAAATTAGTTCTCTTTAAAACTAAGGTATCTCGGTTATAAATAACGATTATCATAACTCATCGCTCGTTCTAGGTTCCACCCAGGGAAGTGTACAATGACGGAAAGGTACCAGATAAAATAGAAGTTTGTATTTTACATATGTACTAGCTTACTACTCAGTGGACATCTCAGTATATATTCACTACATCTGTAACATATTTATTAGGTTTAAGAATTAGTAAAACTACAGCAATTGAAGCTTATAGTTTTAGCCAATTTTAACTGATACATTACAGTAGATAAAAATACTGATAGTTAAATTATTTTTATTGATTATTATTCAGACTTTTGCCAGTTAAATTATTCAGTTAATTATTATCCGTTTACGATTTCATAAAACATAATTCTTTGCGCGAAAATCCAATATTTAAACTAAAAACTATAGTTGCGTTTATACCTTATAAATTAAACTATTCATCTCGTTCATAATGGATCCGACATTATTACAAAATGGCGGATGCAGTTCACTTAACCGTTAGTTAAGTAAACATCGGGGTGGATAAACTAAGCTATTAAGCTAATTTATTCCTCATAGAACAGGAAGTAAACTTAACGTATAAATCTAACGCTTTGTTATAAACAAACATGTTTAGTTTGAGGGCTTTATGGATCAGTTTGTTAAGCTCTTTACGTATCGAATAGATGCGGGTTCGATCCTCAATGAACTTAAGCAGTAGCTGACATGTTTCAAGAACAACATATTTCATACTCATCAACCTTATCTTTAAATCGTAGTTGGCAAATCTAATTGATAAACGACTTTGATTATCTTTTGGTTTGAGATTTTTCTGAATCCCAGCAGTGGGACCATTAATAGGATTTATAAAAATATGTATTATTATTTTAATATTTATTAAATTTCCTATTAAATAAAGCATTACAACTATTAAAACAAAGTTATGGTCTGTATGTAATCTGGTCTAGTTAGTTAAAATTGGATTTTAATACTTTTATGTATTATACTTCAAAGAAATTTCTGATAAAATGGAATTGTATTATATAAATACATTAAATACTATATAAATTGCTTAAATATGATTTATTGATATCTTCTTATTATGCTTCTCCATGTCTGAAGGTTGACTTTTCAAAGGTGGTAAAGTTTTTCGGATACAGACACCAATGTTAGGTATCTTCAAATCGATCCGTTAAATATAAAAAAATCTTACTCGAATGGCGATAGAAAAAAGTAAGAATTTTGCAACTCTAAATAATCTCTAATCATCATCATCTAATAATCTAAGAAACGCGCGAGCGTTAAAAAAATCATTCGTGCTCCGACCACCGTAGTATACGGACCTCCTAACAATTCGTTACGTTGTCGGACAAATGTGAGATTTTGCAATTCTGCGTTTTATCGAACAATGGGCAATCCCAAAAACTATATTAGTGGTACTAACACCACACATTATGATTTTACGAGCTCCAACATAAAAATTTAACAAAAGAGAAAAAAATCTTTTTTTTTTAATACGAAAAATGTTGTTTCGTCAGCTACCATTTTATGGAAAAGTATTACATATTATATTTTAAAAATTTCAGAGTTCACACTTGGACCTCCTCGCCAAGGAATTGGAGCGTTTATCAGCGGTGAGATCTAATATTATGTAACACTACCTAAAACAATATGTACATAACCAGAAGTATATAGAAATTGACCTAATGAAAGAATTTTCAGTATCGTTAAGTACCAAAAAATAAGTAGTACCAATAAATAAGTAAGTAAAGTGGCGATTAGTTTACAACCAAGTTAAAAATTTATAACAAAAAAAATCACTACGGTTATAAGTAAGGATTCCCAACAAAAGAGATCTACCGTCTTGTCATTGATATAATTATTAATAATCTATTTCCATACATTCATATAATATTAAAGTATTCCACATTTTTTTCATATAACTTAAACTTAATATATAAATCAAGACCAGACGTTCTCCAACTCATATTTGGTCAATCGCAATTGCTATAACAATATTTGCCTTAACCGCCTAAAAGATTTTTTACTCATGAGAAAATCTGTTCTACACCTTATCAAGAAGTTCAGAAGCTATCTCAATTCATGAATTCACCATCAGTCCGTAGAAACTAATACAACTCCAGAACAATACTTGTTCAAGTACATTATACAATACAAAGTTGGGCAATATCTGTTCCAAGTTCCCACCGCTCAAGTTGACCCAAGCTATGGCGTTACGTTGCTACAAGTTTGCTTATTAAAGATTTCATATTTCAGAGATACCAAGGCAGAGGCGTGAGTAACATTTATATTTGCCTACACATAATTTGTAGCGTTTTGAAAACTGGTCAAAACATCCCCTCCACTCCAACATCGGAATTAAGATTTCAGAGAAAGATTCTCCCGTGACCGTTACCATGGTAACCAACTTGAAGAGGTCTGGTTTTTATTTCGCAAAGTTCACCTGATAGTAAGTGATACGTATGTCAATAACGTGGCGCTGGTTAAGATGTTAAGTCTTGTTACCCCAGTAATTTTACTAGCTACAGCCTTCAAACCGGAACACAGTAATTTTGTTCATATTACTACTTGGCGCTAGAAATAGGAGCTGTTGATACAAAGACTTATCAGTAAAGGTCTGTGGTGACCATCACCAAAGACACGAAACGATGGTGACAATAATATTTTGTTTCTTAAATCCTAAAACAATTACTGAAGTCTATGGCAATACCTTACTCGTTGCTGGAAGTATAGTAAAATAAAAACTTACCGCGTTCAATGATGATACTATAATACAAAATGATGATAGTAGATATGAAATTATTTTGTAAAAAAATTCCAGGTTTTAAAAGTTGCATACGTGAGTCAACCATAATTTTTTAATAAAATATTATCTTCTAATTATACAGTTAACTGTATGGCCTACATAAGTTTTAGTTAAATTAATTACTAAGCTAATATTGAAAAAACATTGACATTTCCAATAACGTCACCACATAAAGCTTTTATACGTCTGGCAATAATTTACGATAATATATGAATGCCCTGACCTTGTGACCGCAAACAATTGGCACTGAACTTTGGTACTTTATCGGCGCTAAAATAATTTAGTATTCTCTTCTTTGAATATTGTTAATCTTGATTCCCTTTTCAGAATCCGTCTAAACAGAGAAACGTAAGTAAACTCTAAATAACTTACGGCGTAATATTAAATACTATGAAATTAAGGCATTTTGAGTGCGCCGATTTTTGATATCAAAAAAACAGTAATATTTGAAAAAACTACTGCACAATAGTTGATTCAGATCCGTCTAATAATACGTTAAATAAGTTTTTCTTTTAAATTGTTTTGTATAAACTAAACTCCATCACAGCACGAGATATCTTTAACAAGCTCTTTTATTTGCATTTAAATGTGTAGTTTTGTTTGTTTTTTCTGTGTTTATAGTTTAGTTTTGTGTCAATGGTGCTTAAATATTTCTAAGTGATATAAGCCGCAAGGATAAACAGAAAAAAGGAATGAGTTTTTTAATTAGTATGATACTAGAGTAGAATAGATAATATATCATTGAGAATTTTTTTTTTGAATAATTGACCAAAAGCTATTTAAAACATTAAAAAACAATTGGATATATTTTTATAGAATAGAATAGAATAGAAAACTCTTTATTGCACACCAAAAGATACAGAAATTACCAATCACATTGCTATTATATGATAAATGCACAATGGGCGGTCTTATCACTAAGAGCGATTTCTTCCAAACAACCTTTGGATGGAAAATATGTAAAGTAATAAGTAAATTTGGTGTGGGTTTTTATTAGGAAATACAACTAACCATAACTTTTGTATACAGTATGTTCCGATATTATTGCTCATTATCTTTATAAACCTTTTACCTAATAATAAGTTAAATCAAAAAAAAAAAACAATGTTCGTAAGGAAAACAAGATTAAAATTTTTAAACTATTTTTTGTTTAAACTTCAAGCTATTTTCTTGATCATATTTTTACTGAAAATCGTTTAGTCTGTACTAAAAATTTAGGAGAAAAATTCAACACTAAAAGAGTGCAAAAAGGAATAAACTATTTTGTACCTCTTAATAGTTTCCGGTGCAATTTCGTCGAGTAGATTTTGCTGTGAAAAATTAAACGTTTAATTCTAAATACTAAAACTAAAATTTTCATGAAATATCGCAATTTAGATTTAACTTGAATAACACATTTATTAGGAATATAACTCATTGATGAAATTGTTGTTAATATAACATAAATTTTATTTATTTCTATTACAGACGAACGCAAGACTGTATGATCTAGGAGTAAGTATTCATCGTACTTTTTCATTTATATGAATAATGAAATCCTTGAATATACGGTTCGAACAAGGCATAATGAAAAACAAATTAAGATATTTAAATCTGCTTGTATTTAAATATAATCTGTTATGAAAATTAAGTAATCGCAACTTAAAACTATATTTATTAATTTCAGAGCCTCCACTTCAAATACGTAAGTAAATTTGTATGAAAATAACCTCGAAGGTTAATAACCGTTTTTGTATCGATGTTTTTCTATACAGAAAACATTAAGTTATATATAATGGTTAAATTTAATATATATACCCACTAACTTTTTACAAATCTACCGCCATAACAGCATTACAACTGAGAACGAAGATGGTCAACGGTTCACCATCTAACTTATATCATACACGCAGACGGGTCAGAGATATGATGAGTAAGATTAATATTATGAAAATTATCAAAGCAATATCCACCTACATACTAAATGCGTTTCCTGTTTTTGATTAAGAAATATATAACTTATTAAATATGTATTTAGGAGAACTAGCTCATAAAGTAAAAGCAGTGTTGGCACCACCAAAGATAATTTTTGGTATTACCTGTTGCTTAATAAGACATAGTCATCGCAAAATGTCACATTTATCTCACAATGGACTGCTTCTTAAGTCTGTTAATTTCTTAATTGAACTTAAAATTATAATTCATTAAATTTTAACGACAAAATACTACTACTATTAATTTTAACAATCAAATGATTTTACAACGCCATCATGCCGATATATTTTCTTATTCAAGAAAGTAGAAGGAAATCAGTTGTGATTTTAATACCTTTAAGTTTTTTTAATGGAGCCGATTGTTGGTAAATATCTTTGAATACGAAATCGTAAATAAATTGGGGCCTACCTTCACCAAGTAATCCCTGGTATTTACGAACCAATTATTTCGTTAAACGAACGGACACTCGCCGTTAAGCGTCGGTTATAATTCAAACGGAAACAATCCTGAAACCCTTTTAATTGTATCTCGAATTGTTTTTAAACGCAAATAAAAATGGAAAAGGAAAAACTGCTTTCGTTGAATATCTTTACTTTAATTTTAACAGTTTCTATTTAATTTTGATGATAAAAAAAAACTGTTTTTGGTTAAATGAATAGTTTAGTTTGTTTTGGATGATGAGAATACGAAAACAGATACTATGGTTTTAAAAAAAGCCGTGATAGCTCAGTTCATCAAGAGGCGCAAGTTCGATCCCAACTAAAATTAACCTTCTTATGAAAGGAAACTGATATATCCTAAAAATTACAGCTTTCATGAACGCTTATGAACAGCTTGATGGCTTTGACTATCTTTTGATTTACGAATCCCAGCAGTGGGAACTAAGAAAGGGTTGTTCAAAAAAATGTTACAATTTATTATTATCCATATTCTTTTAAGTTTTGGCAGTTTAAGCATTTAATATACTGAAAGGTTCCCGATTGAAAAGAGATTGCTTATATGAAAATAACCTACAAAAAAGGATGGTGTTATTATGTTACTGTTATATGGTTACCGTAATAACGTTTCCGGCGTCTCTTCGCCGAATTGTTAAAGCCATTACCATTGCCATTTGCGAAAGTGCTTACTACAATAATCTAATGAAGCACTCGAGTGCGATAATGGAGTTTACTGGGTTATAGGAGAATAATATTGTATCGGTGATAACTATTGTTTATCGTTTACATTATTACATTTATTTATGCATATATAAATTGAAATTAAAACACACAGAAGGTAAGGGCAAAGGCTCTATTAATTTCATGAAATTTCTTTTAGTATCCTTAACGTTTTGGAAACGGTGATAAAACTTCAAGAAAGATCTATAACATAAAAGAATCACACAAAAATATTTATATTTAGGTTATGATTCACGAAAGCTTAAGTTATTGTTAAGAAAATTGTTACTGAGATATTTTATTATTTGTCTTCATTATTATATAATTAATATATAATTATATAATAATGAAGACATATAATTATAATATATTATATATAATTTAAAGACTTTACTTCAAAGTATTTACAATGCATTTCCATTATTTTTTCTGTTGAAAAAAAAATACTTTTTGTGGAAGTAACCTAAGTCAAGTCATGAATGGCATTTGTTACTGATCGGCCCTTTCAAAAAAATTACCATTTCTACCGCCAAACAGTAATGTTTAAATATTACTGTATTCCGATTTGAAGATCGCTGTAAGAAGTAAAATTACTGCGGTGACGAGATTTAATATCTTGTGTCAAATAAGTACAGTGTATATCATACTAACTAACGTCACTTTGTTATCACGTACGATTAGGTGATCATTCCATACATCACGTTGTTTTGTAGATTAAACAATAATCAATCATTTTTATACTTTCTACCTGCTTGATTATTTAAATGCATTTCATTTATTCAGGTTGCACCACAGGAGAAATTAGTAAGTTTATGAACAAAATAAATATTTATAATGTTTCCACGACGGCAAACGCACGACGCTTGTAGACGTAACTACCGCATACTTATTTTTACAATACTTTTTCATGACTTAAAAAAATTGGATAAGTTCTATATAAAAATGTCGCCCCATTTCTTTACAGCACTCATAGTGACCATAAACTAAAAAAGAATGTCGGTTTGAAAGCAATGGTTATGCTCTTCTCCTAAACTTTCTCTCTGTTCGCAAATATTTAAATACCAGTCCATATCAGTATACTAACACTACCCTCATGATACTTAAAATTTAACTTGTAATCTAATCAAAATGTTTATTGTTTAGGTGCATCCTTATCATCATTATGAGAAGGTAAATATCATTTGGAACAGTTGCTTATATGCATATCATTTTACTATAGTTCTTCTAGTTTTTATTTATTTGTGATTCATTTTGACTATCCCTTCTTAAACCAATACAAACCGGTAAAAATATATATATTAAATATTTTATATCATTGTTGTTTTTCAGTACTCACTACTTTTAATAAAACATTTCTAGTAATATAGAAACTACGAAATTATTTCCTCTTAAATTTCCTACAACTTAACATGATTATTGACCCTGACAACGTATCTCTGATATGAGAGACCGACTCTAGGGAGAACTGATCCGGTCAGCACATATGTCCAACAAGATTACCTTTAACCGTGATACATAATATATGAAAATCAAAGAATATATCTTCCTAAATTTTATTTGTCAATTTATTAAGTGTTATAAAATATAACGTCATTTGAAATTTATAATTAGGCTTTCAACTTTCTCTACTAATTTATGTTATTTTTATCTTTCCCAGGCCCACGTATATTTAGTAAGTGCATATAATTTTTATTATTATAATGTTTAAGCATAGCAACGTTCCGAAAATTCCGAAATATCCTAATTTTGTTTTTCTGTATTCCCAGCGAGACAGACCTGATGATGACGACGACGACAACAACAATGATAATGACAATTAACTTTGTCTATACATCGATTTATCACTCAAAAACGGCGAGAAAATGGACACGTGATTTTTAATAAGCAAATATTTTGGAAAATACAGTTCTAAGTTGCAACTATGAAGTTTTTTATTTTAAGTTATATTTAATATACCAACCAAATATATTCGCCCAACACTTCACAGTGCAGCCATCGTATCAGCTTTTTGGCTATTACCATTAAATGTTAAACCGCAAATTGATAAAATGCGTATTAATAGAATAATTCCGTATTTATCATTTCAATTATCTATTTAAGTTATAAGTTTCTGTAATCAAGTTTAACAAAAGCTTTGTTAATCTTTACACCTATTGATTAAAAATATAAAATGTACTTCTTTATATATATGTAGATGGTCCGTCGAGCAGCGTGTTGTGCTTGACAGCCTCTAACGATGTTTCTGAAGAATTGCAGCTTGTAGGAGATCTTGAGTTGGAGAGAAGTAGCTTAGTCGACGCTTGTAGTGGAACTCTTCTTAGTTGTGAAATGTAAGCTCTATTTATACAAAAGTAATCTATAAACATTAGAGAGTGTTAGAGCGCGTTAACCTCTCGCCAGGTATGTGTTGCGGCGAAATGTGGCCGCCAGATGGGCCAAGGTGTCCGAGCGGCGCTGAACAAAAGCGCGGCGGCGTCCTTTGTCGGCGTGTATACAATGCCGCTCGGTGTGAGGCGGGTTCATTCGGTGCGCGGCATTGTGCAGCGAGTGTTGGCTACGAGCGCTGCGCAGTATCGAGACGATATTATAACGTCTCTTGTTTCTATACCAAACGTCTCTTGTTTCTACACAAAAACGTCACGTTGGTAAAGCGTAGATACGGCAATAAATATGTATTGGTAGCGCGCAGCTACATATATAAATTAAAAATTACATCGTTATCATGACAAATAATAAAGTCCTTCATTGGGCATAAGTTTCTTGTGGTATATACTCAAATGATAAATTTTTGAAAAATGGCAACACCATTTTAAAACAAATTGATAAGTTCGTATCCAGAGCCGCAAAAACATTTACAAAAAAAACAATAAATTTGACAACCTTGGTCTTCGCTTGTGTCAAACATGTTAAATTTATGAAGTCTTAAACTTTTACAAATTAGAAAGCATAAGTTAAAATGTCTACAACAATAGACCAAAAGACGTATTTGCAGAAATATCTTAGTGGACAATCAAAGGATAAAAAGAAGAAGAAGAAGAAAGTCGTCAAAGGGCAAGGGTAAGACATTATTTAAAATACAGCTTGTAATATTCATTATTATTGTTTAACACTAATACAAAAGTAAAACAGAGCCGCTAATTGTACTGGCGGTCCTTTAATTTATACATATATACGGTGAACTTTACAAACTTCACAATGAGATAGATCATTAAGGATAATGAATGTGTCCATACCAATAAGACTGGATTGGCAAACTGTTACAGGGATTGCAATACTGGCAAGAACAGACAACGGTAGAAATTGTTAGAAGTGGCTTTTACATAGAGAAACCAATATTTCAAACCCGAAAAATACCAATAATTTTAAAAACCTACACATGGCATTATACTTACACTGTACTAATAAAAATTATTGTATTTAATTTAACAAGAAATACAATAAATGGCTATCTTATTTGATACAACAGTTATGTAATAGAAAAGAGATAGGACATTTATTTATTAATTTAAAAACTTTATTGTATACACCAAAATGTTACAATGAGAGTGGACTTAATGCCTAGGGACATTCTCTACCATTCTCCATTCTCTAGTTTTGAAACTGGAATAGAGAGAAACGGCGGGTGCTAATCCTAGTTTAATTTAATACACATATATACATACATCGATCCGTAGTTGGACTAGTATGTGATATGGAGAATGCAATGGCAAACCACTCCATTATAACTGCCAAGTAAGTCGTCATGTGTTTCATCACACATGATGACCACAACCCTCAATCATGAGGAAATACGACTTCGAAGAAAATATACTTACATTCATCTAGTAATAGAAATAAATATTTTATCTATCAAGTCCATTATTCCACAGATTTCACTAGCCTTAGTGTGATGACGTCGTAGTATGTGTATCATTTACCAACCGAGGCAATTCTCAAACTGGATGACAATAGCATATCCACACTACTATTTGGTGGAAAGTTTAGCACATTACTTTGACTTTCCTAATATTGTGTTTCTCTACTTGATAATTATCACATGCATTTTTTTTATAACAAAACCTTATTTCTATTGCAGATTTAAGATAATTGATGATGACTTAGACCTTTCTAAACTAAGAGCACTAGAAGGTGATGAGTTAGACATACTGGATGAGGGCGAGGACGCTCCACAAATAGCCGGTATAATTGATGACAGGCCTGATGAAATCAAAAAGTTGGAGCAATTCAAAACTACCTCTAAATGGAAAGTAGTTACCCAGGTAAATACTTATTGAAGCTTTAAAAGCCTATGGTTTGATACCACTGGTCAGAAATTAATTAATAGTAGTGTGCAAACATTACTGTGTTCCGGTCTGAAGGGCGCTGTAGCTAGTGTAATTACTCGGGTAACGAGACTTAACACCTTATGTCTCCAGGTGACGAGCGCAATGTGGTGCAGTGTGTACCATCTTAACTAGCACCACGTTTTCATGGGCAAGCGTATCACTTACCATCAGGTGAACGTCTTGCTAGTCTCGTTGCTTAGTATAATAAAAGAAAAATTCCCAAATATATTTAACTTCTCCTGTTACACAGTGACTTGTGAAGATTCCTGATTTGATTCTTGTGCAAAATATGATTTAGTTGAAATGGTAGTAAGATTCTTTAAATACACTTGAGCCACCTTTATGGGTAACAAATATTAATATTATCTTAATCTCAAAAAAACATGTCTATTTAGAGTAATTTCCAAAATGTCTGGAATTATTTTGGAGGGATTTTCACTGATGTATAGCTGAACACTTAAAGTAAATAAACACTCTAGAATTAGGATTCCGCACAAACTACATAAAACATATAAAATTGGTTTTTTCACTTACCTATGTAAAAAGATTATTATATTAATACATAACAAACAAATAAATTTTATTTCTTTCTATATAATTTATATATGTACTTGTACAATGAATAACATATAAGGTAGACAAATTGGAGCCTATATTTATTTGCACAGCTTGTTGCAGTAATTAAGCTCTATATCCTGTAATAGTATATACTAATTTTTAGGATGATGGATTTAATAGCAAGTTAGAAATAGAAGAAATAAAGAAGGATGTCATAGAAGCACAAAAAGATAATGAACTGATTTTTGGAAAGATGTACAGTGATTCGGAAGATGATAATAAGGACTCAGATCTATCACCACCAAGGAAAGGTATAAAAAAAAATCTACCAAAGAACAGTTCTTCAAAAAAACAGCAGAATAATAGTGATAGTGATGTCAGTCCACCTAGAAAAAGGGATCATGAGTCACCTCCAAAGAAATCAAAGACGAACAATAAAGATTCTGACTCTGACCTAAGACCTCCAATAAAAGATGAGAAGCAAACAGTTAGGGATAAACGAAGAAAAAAAAGTCGCTGGGAAAAACTGGACGATAATAAAAGCAATAAACATAGAAATAGATCACCATCATGCGATAATGCGTCACCGAGAAGGAGAAAACAAAGTCCAAAATCACCCCTAAAGAACAGAACATCCCGACGATCAAGCAGCTCCGATATATCACCGCCAAGAAAATCGCAAAGAATGGATCGCAACAAAGACGGCTCTGATGTTAGAAAACGTAATAGAACTCCAGATTCTGATTTGTCACCACCGAGAAAAAGGAATAAATCACCAAATAGAAATAGTAACAACCATAAGCATGACAGAGACAGACTGAGAAGTAACAATGATGCATATGAGGGAAGGATACAAGAATCCTCAAATAAAGATGGATATCAAAGACAAAAACAAACAAAAAGCACTTCAGATCGATATAAAAACAGTCGAGATAGCGATTCAGACATGTCTCCACCGAGGAAATCTCATAGTAGTAAAACAGATGGAGAAAGAAGAAACAAGAGAAGTACTGACAGTCCACCTCCATCCAATAAGAAGATGGCAAAGACTCTTGAAGGGAAGATGGCAGGCTTGCAAGACGCTTATCAGCTCCGCCAGGAGAACGAGGCGTTCAGAAGAAGAGAAGAGGACGCTTTCAATAAAATGACAGATGAAGTATCTGGAAGAAATGCTAAAGCGGTTACTAGGAAAAGTAAGTAATTTCAATCAATCAATTTTACTTCCTATCCATCTGTCTAGTTACCACCCACATGTTCTAAATCTGTTGCCATGACAACATGCTGTGTTCCGAACGAACACGCTTCACCATCGACGCCTCTGATGTCTTTCAGCACCACATTTAATTGTGATTTAAAGTTAACCCATTGTGTATTAAAAGAAACATGTTTCTCGCAGTCTATTACTTTCTGTCTAAAAATGTTTGTGTATCTTTTAGGTAAAAGAGAGACTTCGGAGGAGAGGCAGAAGCAAAGAGAAAAGGCAGAGAGACAGAAAGAGCTTGATGAAAAATATAAGAGATGGAATAAAGGGTAAGTATATGAAAGGTTTCGTATCCTTGATTATGAGACAGTCTTTAAGAAATGCGAGTTCAATTCTCGCTGAGTTTGAGTTTCTATTGTAGAGAAACATCACGAAGAAACTGGCAAGTGTCTAAAATAATTTTTGTGGATGTGTGATATCTGCTAACTTGCACATCGCCATAGTGATGGATGAATAGTTTGACTCTCTTCTTGTTAGATAAATGGATATAAATATGTGTTATTGTTAATATTATCCAAAATCATTTAAAGCAATCTTATTTCAGAGTAAAGCAAATAGAGGAACAGGAGGCGAAAATCCAGGAATATATACACGAGGCCTCCAAGCCTCTTGCGAGACACAGAGACGATAGAGATTTAGAAGACAAACTAAAGCGAGTGGAGAGGGAGGGAGATCCGATGTTGCGGTATATTAGAGAGAAGAAAGTAGAGAGGGGAGAAGTAGGACCAGGTTAGTTTAAACCACTAGTCTGTAAATTTAAGGAATTTTTAGAAATAAAATGATAACAAATACTCTCACTATTCATTGATGGGTCTAATGTGGAGACTATGTAGTAGTTACTACCACAGTTAATCTGCCATTAAACAGAATTCCAGATTAAAGAGTGTGGTAACTATTAAAATTACTGGGGTAACACGAGTTAATGTCTAGTCTCAAAGTGACGAGCACAATGTGGTGCTGTCTATATCATCCTAACTAGCATCACGTTATAGACAAGCGTTTTTCTAAAGTAATGCGCTTTATCATCAGACCACATCGCCGCTTACCATCGGGTGGGATCGTAGATAAGTGTCAGTATGTAATAATGAAAAAGTATCACGGACGAATAAAAAAAACTATTTCTTTTTCAGAGAAACCAAAATATAAAGGCAATTTCCCTCCGAATCGTTTCAACATCAGACCAGGGTACAGATGGGACGGTGTAGACCGTTCCAATGGGTACGAGAAGAAGTACTTTGAGCATCAAAGCAAGAGGAAAGCGCAAGAAGAAGAAGCCTACAAATGGAGTACAGAAGATTTGTAATTTCAGTTGTACATAATGTAATCTTTTTCAATAAACCTATTATGTCTGTAAATGTTTCATATATCTTTATATATATTATATTCTTTATATTATAGAGCTTATAAAAATTTATTATATTGTAAAGAAAGTAAACAGTACATATTCTATATTATTCTTTACCCTTAGTAAAGCAAATAACATCCATGACTACATGTTTAATTGGTGAATCAAAAAACTGTATCGTATAAATTATGATATATCTTCATTTCAACTGATAGACGTCCACTACTGGATATAGGTCTAACAATCTTTAATACTGTATAATATTTAAATGTTATTATAAAATTTACATTAATATCTATAATAATAAAACCAAACGGTATGTTTGTATGTTGCTCTGTTTGATTTTTTCATTTTGAGCGAGCGCTTCCAAGAGGACCGGACGGAAATTCCAAACCGACCGCTACGATTGTCGTCTCGACGAGGCTAAATGAGAACTGCTCACTTCCAGAACCAAATTTCATTTCAAACTTTTCAAAAACATAGAGCGATTTAGAGGTTTAATAATATCGTTCAAAACAAACATTTTCAAATTTGGAAAACTTCAGTTTTTTAAATTTTTTGAAAAAGTTTTTTAAAAAAAATTTGAAGAAATTTTGTAATAACTAGAAATTGTAATATATATTATTAATTACAATATTCATTATGTAAATTTAAATGAAAACTTTGTTTAACTATAAAATTTCCTCAAATAAAACTGTAGCGTAATTAGCGCGCACAGCCTCGTTTAGAATATATATCTTATCATATAATGTCACAGAACTATTTGAAAAATGTGCAGAAGGAAAAAGACAGATGAGGTGATTCTTTGTCTCTTCCTAATTTTCTTAAATCCCACCATTAACTTTGTTGAAAGAAACCCTCCGAAAATCTGATTGTCCAGACAAGAAAAGTCACATTCAAATAAATGGTTTATTTTCACAAATAAAAAAACACTGATTCAAAATGAAATGGAAAAGGTAGGAAACAAGAGAAGAATACTGTAAAATGATTTTATTTAAATATAAATAGTTTTAGCAGTTTACACATGGTGGTAAAATTAATGGCATGCGAAATCAGTAGTTCATTGGTTATAAAATTAGTTTATTGATGAATATAAAAAAAAATTAAAAGAAGTTCTGTTGTTGTCAAGTCGATTAACAGTATAATTTTGATTTGACGATGCATTCAGTCGACAATAAAACCAACAGAAGCCTTCTCTCACGAGGAGAGAATCAACGAGATCCGTCACGATGGCAAAGTGTGTGTTGGCGGATATTCCATGTCCGTGAAAACTGTCGTATTTCATCGCCGGAACCTCAAGTTCAATTGGGATAGACACATAAAAGCAACTATCACGACTTCTTCCTTCAGTTTAGATTGCACTAAAATTTGCATTTATTCAACTTCCGCCATTATATAAAAATATATGATAGTATATTCAAAGTCGATTGTATGGCGCTGCCATATCTCAATTAACTCTAATAACAAAGTAAAACTTATAAAGGCGAAATGAAGAATAGTTTTGATGGCAGATTAAATGTTTTATTAAAACGCCATCTATCGGCGAAACAAAATTCATGTATTCGAACGGAATAACGTTATTTTTGACATTTGGCTATAATATGTATATATCAATCTACCTATTGTAATTTATAAATACGATATAAAATGTTTAACTATATCATTTAACATTTTTTTTAAAAAATTTAATTATTGCTTAAAAGTGAAACGTTTAACAATAGCGCTTCTTGGCCACTCGCAGTCGCAACAATAAAAAATGAATTACACATATAATAGAAATTAAAAGTAATAAGAAATTAAGCCATACTTTAAAATTGATGATGTTGCTGTTTCTTGAAATTCTTTTGCTACTTTTTTTATACTTTGACTAGAACCGAAAGGCGGGCGGCCATATTGCAATGGCGTGACGTTATCAAACAAAACGTGTGATTAGGATTTCGCAGTAAAAATTAATTGTTTAGAAGAGCGTTATAAATAAAAAGATGTGCTGTTATGAAAGATACCGCGAAATATTTGTTGATGGTGATCTGTTCACTGCCCATTATACAGTGTGTGAAGCTTTTAAACATTTTAAGTACCAATTAAAAAATGTCTATCTATTAGTTAATAAATTTGCGAGACGTCTGGTGTAATATATGAGAACGGTTCGACCGTTTCAAGGTTATCAGATCTTTTTTAGTTTTATCTTTCTTGTTAGAAAACGCTGTGTGAACTGTGAAGTAGCCAATGATTTGGAAGTGTTAGGGCAAACAGCAGATCCTAGAAGTTGTGTGCGTCACGAGCAGTGTATATGCACGTGTAGTACACGAGGGTAACCGAAGAGGTCGCTGGGTCAACGACGACCCCGGTACCCGCCGCGCGGACGCCGGTCGTCATGCTCGTTTTGGTAGCGGCCCTGTCCATAACCTTGGCCTTGGTTCTGATAACCTTTGTATCCTGTAAAGATATTATATATTTAAGTCTTTAAAAAGCCGAAGGTCTCCATTGGTAAATATTATCTAAGTTAACTGCAGCTACTGTTTACTATATTTAAATTTAAAAAGAGTTGTAGCTAGTGAAATTACTAGAGTAACTAACAAGAGAAACATCTTAGATCTTGAGACAAGCATTATGTGTTGCAGTGTATATCATCCTAACTGATGCCATAGTAATATGGAAGGGCATATCACTTATCATTAGGTTACACCTGCATATTTGGCCACTACTGAAACTAAGTGCTGTGATTACTATTTATGTTCTATACATACCGGGTGTGGTGTATCCTTGGTTAAAGCTACCCGCGCTATCGTAACCTTGATTGTAACCACCATAACCCCCTTGACTGTTGTAACCTGCCTGGTTGTAGCCACCTTGGTTCTGTTGATAACCAGAGTCCTGATTGTAGGGCTGGTTGTTGTAGCCACCTGGAGGCACCTCATAAGTTTGATAGTTGCGTTGGTTCTGTTGGTTGTTATAATTTTGGTTTTGTGATCTGGAATTTAAAATTTTTATGGCATAATCATTACAGAATTTTTTTTTTGTTTACAATGGTTTAACACTTTCACACAAACTTAAGTGACAATGAGGCCATGGATAGCGAAGTGTGTTTACTTAGAACACTTTGGTTTTAATAGGTTGACAGCAGGTGTACAGAAATTCAGTTATGGCGGTAATTTTATAATATGAATTTGGAATGTACCTCAGGCAGGTTTGAAAATCGCTACTAACAAAACTGAACATAATTTCCTCCCAATCGTACCAGGGACTTGATACAAAGCAAATTGTTAATCACTGCACCATGTGAAATGTTAAATGAACAACCAATATTTGTACTATGCAAGTATAATTACAAATATTTTTTCTTTCTTCTAATGCAAATATGAAGCACAAAAAAATCAAAAGAGAATATTTTTTTTAAATATTAAATAATCTAACAACTGTCACATACTGATACATTTTTACAATTAACAACATTATAATATGATCAAGATATGGTCAAATATCTTAATTCTAATTACACCAGTAATGAGCTACAACAGTCCTCAAATCGGAACTCAGTAATATTTGCACACTAATGTTGGTTACAAATGAAAAAGTTATGTTCATTAAAACTAACCTATTATGATCTTGTCCTTGGTTGTATCCGCCTTGGACCCTGCCGCCGGCACCACGACCGCCACGACCACCGCCGCCGCCACGTCCCGCGTTGTTGTCACGAGCGCCTCGATGACCACCACCTTGACCACCCTGACCACCTCGACCGCCGCCCTGCGATACAAAATAATCTTATTTCCATATGGGAAGTAACTATGTATACCTTAACTAGTCTATATTTGTTATGTACATCTTGTTAAACATTATATATCATAGTACTATACTACCTGTGGTGTTGATCTTTGTTGCCATGAAGGCATCTCCGGTGGCGGTGGTTGTTGTTCATTGGGACGCCCCCCTCTGTCTGGCACCTAAAACACTCAAGCACTTTAAATGAAAAAATATTTTATTTAAACATTACATATGTTTGAAACAGTAACCATGTGACCATCATACACTCCAGAACCGGTCTACATGGTAAAACAGTTTTGTTGCGTCACATAACATAATATGAATTAGAGATCAAATGTTACCCTATTGTAAATACAAAACGGACTCAATGCGTCGTAAAAGTCGACTAAGAAGAAACAACTAAAGAAAAAGAGTAGGACCTCAATAACCTGAAGTAATGACGAAGACAATTTTGACACTCACCTTTCCCATCATAACTTTATTAACTTCCGATTGAGTGTTTTTCCTGACATTCGCACTTGAAGTTTTGTCAACATGCAGCAATGAGGTCCTAGCTGCCAAGAAGTCGGATAATTTAATATTCGGTTTAACCTTCATCTGCTCCCTTTTTGGCCTGTACGTTGATTGGATTTGATCACGCTTCGATTTCAGGCGATCTGACCACTAAAATACATTAAATGTTAGAAGTGGAAGAGCCTAGGTGAACAGAACTATGAAAAGTATCATAACAGCACCTATTTCGCCATTCAAACAGTATTGTGCAAATATGAATATACTTTAGTTTAAAAGGTGCCAGTGAAATTACAGGGGTGACTATGCTTAACATTTGATATACCAAGACAACGAGAACAATGTTGTAAAATGTAAGTAAATATATCTGTTTTACTATCAAGTGACTGAGAATATACTACTCATGTGGCTTCATCAATTAAAAAATAAATAGTAAGTGTAATGACGAACCACATACCTCAAAACTCTGTACAGTGCATTCCAGCCTCGTTATAAGGGTCTCCCTTCTCAGTCTGTATTCTTCAAACATTTCCGTAAAACCATTTTCTAACTGCTTCCACTCTTTATCTGATAAGGCTTTATTATACAACGGCTTCCCAACCAGTTGTTCACCTAAATTTTTAAAAGTAAGATAATTAAATTAATAAATATGATCATCAAGACTACCAGAGGTAAGTACCACCGTAGCGTCCATCTATCACCGCCGCAAAACAATAGTATGCAAACATTACTGTGTACCAATATGGGTAGGCGTATCACTTACCATCAGGTGAATCGCCGAGGTCCTCTTACTGTCTTGTCGCTTCTTTAAATAAAAAAGTTTAGTAAATAAATTATACAATAATGAAGATAAACATTGGTAAATACAAACAGCTTATGAAGTAATTTTACACTTCATGAATTTGCATTATAAATAACAGTTCATGAAGTACAAGTACAGATATTTATATCTGTGCATGCCTTATTAAATTGCAGGCTTGCCATAAATGCACATCACCATAAAAGTATACAGTAGACATTCCAATACTCTGAAACTGTCACGTCATTAATTACGATTGTCTCAACTGAAAGATGTCCACAGCTGGAATACATAGGTTGTTTGTAATCTTTTTTACAAACAGAATCAGATTTGATAAACAATTTTATTATTTTATAAAAATGTAACTCTAATCGTAAATACTCTAATCTTTTTATTTAATTAACCATTACCTTCTTTTTGAAGAGTGTCTTTTAATTTAGCCTCCAATTTCGTAAACAATATCTCAGGTGTTATATTTGGAGGTGGTTTATTAAACTTTAATGCTATCAGAATATCTTTCAGATCTCTAGCTGTGGGTGATTCTTGCTGAAAATAATGACAAACAAAAAATTAAGAACAACAAAACAGGCACAAACTTTTTAAAATTCTGAAATTAAAGCAGATTTAATATTAGAAAATAGACAGCACTAGTAATTTAAAATAACTAATTAAATTTATGGTTTAAATTAATTACCATAATGATCTCCATTCCAGAGCCCTGTTTTTCTTTAGGACAATCAACACTGACCATCCTAGCAGCCATTAACTCTGATATTAAATAGTCCAGTAGAAGCAATCTGTCTTCTTTGCTTTGAAGTCTGGATGACATATGACCTGAAATACACATTAAACATCTTTGAGAACTAAAAACTTGTAAATTCACTTGTCCTCTTTCATCACTAGCCCATTGACACCCACTACCACGAAAAATGTCTATTTCACTCACCTAACACAGCAATGATTTTAATGCTGAAGCAATCCAAAACTAATGGAACTGTGAAGTGGCTACTTACAGTGGGCCTTATAAAAAGGCTCAAAATCACCCAAAGGGAGAGGGCTACACTCGGAATGGCTTTGGGATCTTTGGGATCGAAGATCTTTGGGAGAGGCTTTTCTCCAGCAGTCATCATCTATAGCCTTATGATGATGAATCCATAATCCCTGTTTTATTTAGTTCATAGCCATTTTATAATATAGCAAAAGACCTCTGCTAACTATAGGTCAATTGTAAATTATCCAAAGTTTAAAGAAAATTGCATTCAAATGAAACCCTCAAGAAATTAATGTAATACAAAGTAATTTTTTTGTTATAATTATAATTGTTAAAATCACCTGTAACTAAACTTCTATAAGAGCATCCTAATTCCTTCAAAAATGAACTTAACTCCAGCAAAAAGGCACTTGATTCCTCAGGATCATTCATCATATTAATGGTTTCTTCCATTTTACACAACTTCTTGATTTCCTCAGCGAGAATGTGAACAAGTTTAGCGTATTCCAGGGATTTTGGACCTCCATCTAATGCTTTAGCAAATGCAACCTCATCTGACAATGGACCATCATAACTAAAAAAAAATGAGAAGTTTTCTTGTGTGATCAAAGTTAAAAAATTTCGTGTTTTCGTTCTAAAGAGTATTTAATATTTTTATAATACTATTACTTACCATAACTAACAAAACATTTACATAAAGTAAGCACTTTAATAGATAAATGATAAAGTAATGAACCACTGTGACAATTTATAAACAAAGTAAGCAAATATTTATTATGATTTAAATTAAAAATAAAGCAAATATAAAACAGACCTAATACAATTCTTTTATATTACTATTTAGCTATTACTTCCTAAATTAAGTATTGCACAATATTATTATTTCATAATAAATTTAAATAAATGTATTGGTTTTTTACACCGATTTGTAAAATTATTATTTATTAGCGATACTCAAATAATAGCGGCAAGATCTGTATAGAAATTATGGAAAATATTAGATAACCATGAAGTGAAACTATTATCACATATATATTACTTACCATAAGTAACAAAACATTTACATAAAGTAAGCACTTTAATAGATAAAAGATAAAGTAATGAACCACTGTGACAATTTATAAACAAAGTAAGCAAATATTTATTATGATTTAAATTAAAAATAAAGCAAATATAAAACAGACCTAATACAATTCTTTATATTACTATTTAGCTATTACTTCCTAAATTAAGTATTGCACAATATTATTATTTCATAATAAATTTAAATAAATGTATTGGTTTTTTACACCGATTTGTAAAATTATTATTTATTAGCGATACTCAAATAATAGCGGCAAGATCTGTATAGAAATTATGGAAAATATTAGATAACCATGAAGTGAAACTATTATCACATATATATTACATTACACATATAAAAGGAAAAAAAAAATGAGAAGTTTTCTTGTGTGATCAAAGTTAAAAAATTTCGTGTTTTTGTTCTAAAGAGTGTTTAATATTTTTATAATATAGCAAAAGACCTCTGCTAACTATAGGTCAATTGTAAATTATCCAAAGTTTAAAGAAAATTGCATTCAAATGAAACCATCAAGAAATTAATGTAAGACAAAGTAATTTTTTTGTTATAATTATAATTGTTAAAATCACCTGTAACTAAACTTCTATAAGAGCATCCTAATTCCTTCAAAAATGAACTTAACTCCAGCAAAAAGGCACTTGATTCCTCAGGATCATTCATCATATTAATGGTTTCTTCCATTTTACACAACTTCTTGATTTCCTCGGCGAGAATGTGAACAAGTTTAGCGTATTCCAGGGATTTTGGACCTCCATCTAATGCTTTAGCAAATGCCACCTCATCTGACAATGGACCATCATAACTAAAAAAAAATGAGAAGTTTTCTTGTGTGATCAAAGTTAAAAAATTTCGTGTTTTTGTTCTAAAGAGTGTTTAATATTTTTATAATACTATTACTTACAATAACTAACAAAACATTTACATAAAGTAAGCACTTTAATAGATAAATGATAAAGTAATGAACCACTTTGACAATTTATAAACAAAGTAAGCAAATATTTATTATGATTTAAATTAAAAATAAAGCAAATATAAAACAGACCTAATACAATTCTTTTATATTACTATTTAGCTATTACTTCCTAAATTAAGTATTGCACAATATTATTATTTCATAATAAATTTAAATAAATGTATTGGTTTTTTACACCGATTAGTAAAATTATTATTTATTAGCGATACTCAAATAATAGCGGCAAGATCTGTATAGAAATTATTGAAAATATTAGATAACCATGAAGTGAAACTATTATCACATATATATTACATTACACATATAAAAGGAAAAAAAATGTATATATCGGGTTATCTGAAAACTATTATACTTATACTACTATTATATTTGATCATTCAAAACAGAAATTAGAGGTGTAAAAATCTGTGTACAATAACAAAACTGCCACATAACCAACATTTTCGGCAGTTTTCTCTACACTGCTAAAAAGATTTTCAATAACATAAATTACTATTAGAATTCAAAACATTGAATTTATCTAGCTAAATAATTTGAAACGACAATTAATTTATAACTTAATTAATTTCCCATGAAAACATTTTGTATCTCATAACCCCAAAAGTTTAGTAATAATTACTTACCCTAAATCATTTAAGGAATCTAGTATATCATTCTCCATATTAGATTTTAAAATACGATGACAATGTTTATAGAATTTTTTTTTACACAAAATTGTCAGGATATTTGAAAAACTTATGCATATTAAAACTTAAAAAGAAACGAGAATGTTTAACCTTGAATTTTAATTACATTGTGACTGAACATTTTTTAAATAGTGTTTTTTGAAGCATCAAATCACAAAAATAGTATTATTTTTGTGTCTTCATTGATTTTAAATTCAATGTGTGTATTTAAATAAATGTATTGGTTTTTTACACCGATTAGTAAATATAAAGCAAACACCTTTTTTTGTGTATTAATTTTAGTTATGAAAATATATATAACTAATATAAACTTTAATAATAAACATTTTTTATTAGTCTCTGTCTACTCTAGTGAGAATAATCCTGTATTACAGGAATCAATTTCCTTTACAATTTAATACAACGCACTTTTTGATTATATTTAGTTAAAATTTATGATTCTGCATTATATAAATATTTACATCGTTCCGAGACCGCACTCACAAATCTTGAAATGATTTCAATAGTCGACTTAAATAATTTTTTTACACAATACGAAACAAACGTCTTGACCATCAAGAAAGAAAATATTTATTCATTAATTCTGTATAGTACACTAAAAGGCAGCGATAGGCGGACTTACATAATTATAAGCATTCTCTACCATTCAACATGGTGGAAAGAAAAATTGTGAAAGCGTATTCCAAACGGAAATTTTCATGATCTGAAATAAATGTTACATTATTATGATACTATATAATACACATAACCATTACAATGTATATTACCGATACGTATAGGAAATACAAATAGCTAAAAACGAATAAATGCAAAAGACATCTTCGGAAATTAAAATAAAGAGAGAATTTTTTTTTACACAAAATTGTCAGGATATTTGAAAAATTTATGCATATTAAAACTTAAAAAGAAACGAGAATGTTTAACCTTGAATTTTAATTACATTGTGACTGAACATTTTTTAAATAGTGTTTTTTGAAGCATCAAATCACAAAAATAGAATTATTTTTGTGTCTTCATTGATTTTAAATTCAATGTGTATTTAGATAAAAAATATTCATTTATCACCGTTCTGAGATTGCATCTAACTTTCTTTCGCACCATTGGGTCGTCAACTTTGTAGTTTGTTAACATCTCTATGTAGTATATATTTTACTTTCACAATGAAAGTGAAATGTGTATAGTGTATAATGTACGGTTTAATGTCTGTACGAGCGCATCTGTTCATTATTATGATGAGGGTAATGGTGTGTAAAGACAAACACATTTTCACGTATAATTAAATTGGTCTTAGAGATTTCTTTCTACGACAGGCTACACTTGACCCCAATTTCGCAATAATTTTAACTAAGAATGAAGTGGAAATCAAAACAAACCAGGAAGACATATGAATCCTTTAATTATATAAACTTTCAAATGGTTATAACAGGACGACATAGTGGTGCATTTCGAAACTCGTGTTGGTTCCTACTTCACGCTCGTCTCCGTTAACTCTAAAAGAAAGAAATATTAAAAAAGCATAATTAGCGACTTGACCAATAATGGAATTAAGAAGTTTAATATTTACTGTACTATAATAATAGTAACTTATTCAAAGGAAGTACCGAGTTTGTATAAAAAGGTATTATTTTGAGAATGTTAAAACGAGTTTTATTTCTTATATTTGTTCTAGGCATTTATTTTATCAACAATATTGTCGTAGTCGTGTCCAGACATTACAATACAATATTTTAAATCAAGCATAACTTGACATGTATTGTTTTTATATTTAATAAATGTACAAATTGTGGCCAATATGGTAGTTAATTACGTTTTAATATCACCATGCAATCATTAAAATAGTTACAAGTAATTAAAGTATCTTCGTACTTGTGAATTACACACATATTTTAAAATATGAAAACAGTCGGTTATCCTATTAACATATTTGTTTTCGTAAAGATTACAGTTATAACTAAATGTCATCAAAAAGTATATGTACACAGTCAGGTCATAAGTATTGTCACACAGTAAAAACTTTTCTTTTAGAATGCTGACCACAAAAAAGTTTATTGAATTAGAATTTCTAATTGTTCATGAAAATAAAAATGTATACTTTTTAGAATTTTACTCATTTTTAAATATGGAGTGGACGCTTAAAGAAGACCGTGTTGCAGTTATTGCGTTGCATCGTTGCGGTTACGCGCCAATTCAAATTTTTGACATACTGAAAAATTTGAATATAACCAAAAGATTCGTTTATCGTACCATCAAACGATACAATGAAGACTCTAGTGTAGATGACAGGTCAAGAAGTGGTCGCCCTCGGTCTGTTAGGACTCCAGCAGTGATAAAAGCTGTGAAGGCGCGAATTCAAAGAAATCCCAAACGTAAGCAGAAACTGTTGGCCCTTCAGATGGGGTTAAGCAGAACTACGGTGAAAAGGGTGTTAAATGAAGACTTAGGGCTTCGGGCATATCGAAGAAAAACAGGACATCGTTTGAATGCTCGTCTAATGGACCTGAGACTGAAGAGAGCTACAACAAACAAAATGATAAGGTGTACGCACACAGTAGTGAAGAAGCGAGCAACCGTATTCCGCGTGTCCAACAAGGTCATTTTCCATTCTCGCTCATGGTATGGTTTGGAGTTTCTTATTGGGGCTTAACAGAGGTACATTTTTGTGAGAAAGGTGTAAAAACGAATGCAGTTGTGTATTAAAATACAGTCCTGACGAACCTCGTGGAACCTGTTTCTCATATCATGTTCAATAACAGGCACTGGGTATTCCAATAAGATTCGGCGCCAGCTCATAGAGCGAAGAGCACACAAGACTGGCTGGCGGCGCGTGAAAACGACTTCATCCGGCACGAAGACTGGCCCTCCTCCAGTCCAGATTTGAATCCGTTAGATTACAAGATATGGCAACACTTGGAGGAAAAGGCGTGCTCAAAGCCTCATCCCAATTTGGAGTCACTCAAGACATCCTTGATTAAGGCAGCCGCCGATATTGACATGGACCTCGTTCGTGCTGCGATAGACGACTGGCCGCGCAGATTGAAGGCCTGTATTCAAAATCACGGAGGTCATTTTGAATAAACTTTAGTGTCATAAGAATCTATGTTTTGTTAAGTTCATTTTGGTATATAAATGGTTACATAATGAATAAACTTGTTTCAATTATTTTATATTAAACATGTGACAGAATTTATGACCTGACTAGGTATATATGTCATAGTGCATAATTTGCAACTTTGTTAGTCCATGACACAAATTTACCTCGAGAAACATTTATTACTGAGATATAATCTTCTCTTAATTAAAATTCCAGCTTAATTATTTTTTGGACAAACAAATCTAGCAACTTAAGTAAAAAAAAATAACATTAAAAGATCTGCTAACCCGCTGATGATTATGAGAGAAGGATCTCCTTGGGAGAGAAGGACCCGAGACCCAGCAATGGACCGTTCACCGTCTTATTATTACGTAATTAGTGTAATGACAAATAACGCTTTAGATTTAAAACAATGTAAATAAAACGTTTAAAGGATGTTTTATTGTTTTGTGACAAATGTAAATATGATGGTAATGTGTGCGTGAGATACCTGCGCATGAACCCATCCAGGTGTTGATGTGCGTTGTCATGGCATGATTGAGATATATAAAATACAACGCAATGTAATATAATTACATATTTTTGCTTTGCTATATTTACATGTATATCACACATTTACTAAAACTAGATTTTAGTGATTTGATCGCATTTTTTATGACTACATCAGCATTCAAAACGAAGAGGTAAGAAATAATTATAAACACTTTAATATCCGTAACCTTGATAAATTTTTTTTTAAATTTTTTCAAATTCAACTAAAAATTGATATTTCTTTTTTTTAATAAAAAAGTCTATATTAATTTAAAAATAGCAACATGTCTCAAAAAAAGATAAACTCAAAAAGTATTATATACATACATTTAGTATGTCTTTTTGATTAATTGTTATGATATTTTTTTTTGTGTGCAAGCAAATGTATTAAACTCCAAAATTTTGAGAGTTTAGGAACAAATTATGTATAAAAATTAAGGAACATGTAATGTTTTCATTTAAGTGTACAACTCCTGCTGCCCAAACATGTTCTCCACACACGCTCCGGCTGCTTGTCCCACAATCACAATCTATTCACCATTTAAAAGCAACCAAACCACTACTACTACGTAACGAAAGAGCGCCACAGTTGACCGCGCTGGCTGACGCGGCGCACGTCTGTGCCTGCGCGCGCTTTTTTGATTTAAAAAAGTTAAACGTCAAACTCCCCAACACATTCATTACTTTTTCTTAAGAAATTTTAGGAATGTAACTATTATTTATATCGATTAACGTATTGTGCCATAATTATAGTGATGATATATAGTGCGGAGTAGGTTTTTTAAGAATAAAAATGGGTGTTTTAACGAGGTTCTTTTTTGTGGCCGTCTTGTTGCCTTGTGTTTTGGGCCAAGCGCAAGCGGAGTGTTTTGGTGCTGGTAGCGTAGCCGGAGCGGCTATTGGTGCATTCATTGGAGCACTTTTGCTGGTCGCAGCCGCTTATTACTTGAGAAAATTATATTGGAAATCACGCAAAGGTAAGTTATTTTGGTTATTATCTAATTACGACTTATTTTTATTTGAACGGTGAGAGGCAAACCACATACTCTTATAGGATTGTTGCAATGTTAGTCTAAGTGTTTTATTTAGAATGTAGTGTTTAAGTAATAAACATGGTTCTTATAAAATTTAACGTATTTAGTAGTATTACAATGAAGGTAGATAGTTAAAACATTTCTCTCATCATATCTCTAAGGTATTCTTAGATCAATGTTTTAAACAGTATTTACGACGATAGCTTTTTATAATTTCAATGAAAAATTACTAGAAAATATTGTGTTTCGGAGTGATCAATAAGTTATCATATAGTAAATTATTGCAATTATTTTACGATATACCCACAAAATGGTAAAAAAAAACATATTTTTCAAAACTGAATGAATACAATACAAACATTGAGACTAGTGAGATTGAATGAAAGAATTTAAAAAATTTCTTTCTTGTATTTTCCTTTATGTACGTACGTTCGAAGGTGGGCGCCGCTTACTGCGACACAGTTATCTTTTTACCTACTGTAGTTACGAACATACAATTAAACTTTATGTTACTGTTATTTTGTTTCAAATAAATCAATTTATTACATTTTAGTTTCACTACGTATTTTTCATTCTACTGAATTTTATTGATTCTCTAAGATAATCTATTCGTAACAGTGACTAGTTAAGATATTTACACTGCACATTCTGATTAATTTTTTACACTGCATCGTATCATCGAATTACGTGTTAATATCAATAAATAAGATTTCATTCGCATTTAAAAGAATATATCAAATTAGTTTACAAGTTTAGGTAAAATATATTTACAATATTAAGTATGACAAAGTTGAGATCAAGTATGTAACTAATACTTATTACTTAGCATTTATCGGATTTAATGATACTCTAGACAGGTGCATGGTGTCTTCGAAAATTGTAATCTTCTAATACATAAACTTCTACATATTTAGGTTAAACCAATTTTGTTGTTAGACGCTTAACTGTTACTTGTTAAACTCGGCAGACGTTTAACTGTTAGTGTATATTTGTATGTTATACTGGTGGTAGGTTTCTGTTGCATGAGACCTTGGTACCACCGCAGCTCCTATTTCTGCCGTAAAACAGTAGTGTGCAAACGTTACTGTGTTCCGGTTTGAAAGGTGTTGTAGCTAATGAAATGACTGGGGTAACGATATTAACATCTTTTATCTGAATGTGGTGTAGTGTATACCATTTTAACTAGCGCCTCGTTATGGGCAAATCGTATCACTTACCATCAGATGAACATCTCATACGTTTCGTTGCTTCGTAGTATAAAAAAAATGATGGTGCCACCTGGTGGTGAATATTAAAGTATATATCACTGATAAATTTACGACTTTCCCATAAAACTGTTTTGTTTTTTTTTGTTAAATTTCTAATCTTTTGTTTTTACATGTATTGAAACTATCTAAGTTAAAGTTCCGTCGTAATCGTTCAAAGTTTAGTTCAAAGAAAGTATACTTATTAAGTAACAAAACTGTTTTATTATTATAACCATCATAATTGTAAGAACCTCCACTTCTCTCTTAAAAGAAAGTTACGTACATAAGCATTAATTAAATAAGAATTTTAAAAACTCAAGGCGGCATCTTGAGGTAATGAGCGGAATATGAACAGTAAAAATATTTTCATAACAAAACAAGCTGGAAATTCGTCAAATGCGTCTTATTATCCGGGTCTCTATTACCTTATAAGATTACAATGTTACTGAATGGTCTAGGGGCTAATTTTCATGTTTTGGACACAAAAGTCATAAGTTCGATTCTCAGTGAAGTTTTTCTCTATTGCTTTCCCCTTCCACGGTGCTTTGAACTTTCATAGCTCCTTAACTAGAAGAGCTATAGACTTTTTATTTCGGATTTCTTGTCTCCTTGTCCTGTACTTCATTTTATCCTGAAAGTGTATCTATGTACCTCTTCCGGTTTAAAAGTTACAAGCGTCACGGAGTACTTAAGTCAGCGCATCAGTCTCTTTTACGCTGATGCAATCAGGTGATAGAGACTAAAACCAAAAAAGTTTCAACTGATATGTTATAATCTAAAATAGAAATGTCTTGAACTATGATAAAAAATATCAGAATTAAAGATTGAAATTCTCGCGACTAGAATATTATAATTTCGACTTAAATGTGCATCTCGAATCAAAAAGAATTTGTTTTTATGAAAACTTTTCTATTTTTAAAACAAAATCTAGTTCTAGGACTAGAAACAATAAAACGAAACGAAGTATCATCAGACCTTGACATTTTCTACTTTCCTTATATCGAATTCCAATAGATCTTGACTTTAATAATTTTACTTTTTTTTATTGTACGATGCGGTAAGAATGATGGTAAGTGATACGCTTGCCCGTGACAACGTGGTGCTAGTTAAGATGGTACACACTGCACCACATTGCGCTCGACGCCTTGAGACATAAGGTGTCAAGTGTCGTTACCCCAGTAATTTCACTAGCTACAGCCTCCAAACTGGAACACAGTAATGTTTTCACACTACCGTTTGTCAGCTGAAATAGAAGCTGCAGTGAAACCTAGGCGGTCTCCAGCAAGAGACCTACCACCAGAGAGCTTGGTTTAAACTTTGTGTGATGTTGTGAAAACATCTCAACTTAATGTTGTATGTAAAATTGGTTTTCAAATATAGCATTAATATCGCTTACTAGTCATTACACGTAGCGGTACTGTAATGCAGTTTCCGCTGGCGTTTCAAGTGTAAGGTTCGGGTTCGAATACTAAATCCAATTGCGTAAGGCTATTTACTAGGCTTCGGATAATGGATTACTATTGATGTCGGCTGTATCGATTAGTGCGTTCAAATTTATTTAGGTGACTGTAATGTGTTTTTAAATAAGTGAGTAAGCGACACACTTACCTTACATGTAATGATTTTTAATTATCAAAATCTGATTAATCTTTGAAAAGTTGTGTCAATATAAAAAATAGATGTCACAGGTACAAAAATTACTTAATTGAAATAAATACTTGATAACATCAAGCAAGAACAAATTATTGAAAGTATTCACTAAGTTTAACATTTTATAAGTATCTACTTAAAATAATATTCTGATTTAAAGAACTTTTATAAGACTTAACTTTAAGCAAAATAATTAATTGGTTGACAAGTTAATGAATTTTGACTTAAAATTAGATTAACGCTAATTTTAAAAATTACAAACGGTTTTTTTTTTTTAATGCTAATATGCGACGAGACGAGCAAGACGTTCACCTGATGGTAAGTGTACGCTTGCCCATGACAACGTGGTGCTAGTTAAGATGGTACACACTGCACCACATGGCGCTCGACGCCTTGAGACATAAGGTGTTAAGTCTCGTTACCCCAGTAATTTCACTAGCTACAGCCTCCAAACTGGAACACAGTAATGTTTTCACACTACCGTTTGTCAGCTGAAATAGGAGAACGTCTCCAGCAAAGAGACCTACCACCAGAGAGCTTGGTTTAAACTGTGTGATGTTGTGTAAACATCTAACTTAATGTTGTATGTAAAATTGGTTTTCAAATATAGCATTAATATCGCTTACTAGTCATTACACGTAGCGGTACTGTAATGCAGTTTCCGCTGGCGTTTCAAGTGTAAGGTTCGGGTTCGAATACTAAATCCAATTGCGTAAGGCTATTTACTAGGCTTCGGATAATGGATTACTATTGATGTCGGCTGTATCGATTAGTGCGTTCAAATTTATTTAGGTGACTGTTATGTGTTTTTAAATAAGTGAGTAAGCGACGCACTCACCTTACATGTAATGATTTCTAATTATCAAAATCTGATTAATCTTTGTAAAGTTGTGTGTCGATATAAAAAATAGATGTCACAGGTACAAAAATTACTTAATTGAAATAAATACTTGATAACAACAAGCAAGAACAAATCATTGAAAGTATTAACTATGTTTAACATTTTATAAGTATCTACTTAAAATAATGTTCTGATATAGAGAACTTTTATAAGACTTAACTTTAAGCAATATAATTAATTGGTTGTCAAGTTAATGAATTTTGACTTAAAATTAGATTAATGCTAATTTTAAAAATTACAAACGGTTTTTTTGTTTTAGTATTTTTTTAATCGACCTAGGAATGATATGAGAGGGACCTTCACTTGATTGTAAGTAATGACCTGCACATAACAAAATGACACTAGTTAGGATGATATACACTAGCACATTATGCTCATCGTCTTAATATATAAGATGTTAAATGTCGTTACCTTAGTAATTTCACTAGTTACAACGCCCTTTAAACTTAAACAGTAAAGTTTCCTTACTACTTACTGTTTGTCGGTAGAAATAGTAGCTGAAATGGTACCGAGACCTACCAGCAATACACTGTCAGTATATGATACCGTAACTTCACACAAACGGTTCCATTCAAATATAAACTTGTTCTCAGCTTTCAGACTCCGCCGTAATGTAATACTTTCGTATGCTGTGTCACAAACATTTTATGCGATGCACAAACTAACAAAACGATCGTTAAGCTATTAAGTTATGATATTACTATATTATTATAATTTTTTTAAACAAATCTTGAAGATTAAAAATATATAACATAAAGACATAATGCCATAAGCTACGAGTATCATCCATTTAACATTTCTCATCCAACTCTCTCTTTCCATCCAATTCTCATCCAGCTAACGTTTTTAAATGTGCAAAAAAAATATTATTGAAAATATATACATAAACATAAATATTATACATTACATAAAAGATACTTATATATCGATGTGCAGATAATATTATTAGGTAAGACATATCCTGTCAGCTTCTTTTCTCCCCTCCGTTATCTTTACTTCTTCTAACTCCTTTATAAATACAATAAAAAACACATTTAAATAGAAAGAAAAAACTAATTAAATGTAAAAAAAAAATATTTATACTTTAAGTTATTATTCGAGAGGAAACATTGACACACACAACACTTTCTAATAAAGTACTAAACGTAGTTAGGAATTTTTTCCAAGATAGATGACGTTTTCAGCTTAAAATTTTAAGACCTAAAACGCTAAGTAGTAGCTGGTAGTTAAACTGGAGTCCTTACCCGTCGCCGATGATTATATTTAAACGTTTATTAGTAAGTTTGTTTTTAAGCGGCTACTTTACAGCTATTGACACAGATACTAACTAAACTTTCGCGCGTTTCACTTCGCTACTGTCTAGAGACTTTTATGTTGTAACGCTAAAAAAAATTAATAGACAGTCAAAGTAATTATATTGTTTTTTATTAAACGAAGCGATGAGACTAACGAGACGTTCACCTGATGGTAAGTGACTCGCCTGCACAAAACGTGGCGGTAATTAGAATGATACACAGCACCGCATTGCGCTTTGAGATTAGTTGTTAAGTCTCGTTACCGCAGTCATTTCACTAGCTTATTGCGCTTCAAACCGGAACACAGTAATGTTTGCTCACTACTATTTGTCGGTTGAAATAGAAGCTGCGGTAGTACCTAGGCGGTCTCCGGCAACAGAGACCTACCACCAGTGATACACATTTCACCAGTCACAGAGTTCATACTTTTTACATTGCCCAAACATGAATGTAGCGAAACGATGTTATGCCATCTCTTTTCTTTTTCCCTTTCATTTTAAAAAATAATTATAATCACAATTTTGTTTCCTCAATATCTAACTATTTATACTTGTAACAGAAACTCCTTTTCCAATATATATTTAATCTGTCACACATTTTATATCCACACTTCACAAGTCTGTCTTTCATAGCGAAACGATTATCTTCTTTGGCTTCTTTGGAATAAGAGCAGGGTCCTTTTTCCAAAAAAACCAAGAGAATTAAATTTTTTTCTAAAAAAAAATTAATAGACAGTCAAAGTAATTATATTGTTTTTTATTAAACGAAGCGATGAGACTAACGAGACGTTCACCTGATGGTAAGTGACTCGCCTGCACAAAACGTGGCGGTAATTAGAATGATACACAGCACCGCATTACGCTTTGAGATTAGTTGTTAAGTCTCGTTACCGCAGTCATTTCACTAGCTTATTGCGCTCTTCAAATCGGAACACAGTAATGTTTGCTCACTACTATTTGTCGGTTGAAATAGAAGCTGCGGTGGTACCTAGGCGGTCTCCGGCAACAGAGACCTACCACCAGTGATACACATTTCACCAGTGACAGAGTTCATACTTTTTACACTGCCCAAACATGAATGTAGCGAAACGATGTTATGCCATCTCTTTTCTTTTTCCCTTTCATTTTAAAAAATAATTATAATCACAATTTTGTTTCCTCAATATCTAACTATTTATACTTGTAACAGAAACTTCTTTTCCAATATATATTTAATCTGTCACAGTTTTTATATCAACACTACACAAGTCTGTCTTTCATAGCGAAACGATGTTTTCTTTGGCTTCTTTGAATAAGAGCAGGGTCCTTTTTCCAAAAAAAAACAAATAATTAAATTTTTTTCTAAAAAAAAAAAAATATAGAGTAGTTTTACACAGCTATTATTCATTAACTGCAAGATAACCGTTATCCGTTAATTCCCACTGTAGGTACATAACGTGCCTTTGACCGTATTAAAAGAGATAAGATAGTACAGTCGAGAATGTACAGAGCGGTGTAAGTGGGAATTTTAGACGTTTAATTAGTCTTAAGCCTTTCCCGACTTATATCTCAAACTGTGTTCTCAAAGTTAAAGTAAAACTTAAGTTTGTAATATGCGTGAAAAATGTACCGAGCTGATAAATATTCACCAGATCGTCGGTTCACCTTGTCGGAAGCCTTCCAGAACTAGTACGTAGCTATTACTCGAAAACGACTGCAACTCGGTTATTGCTCCTTGAATAGGTTACTCGAACCTCATTAGAGGTTACTAGAATATTATTGTGTTTATTCGACCAAGCGACGAGAAGAGGAAGACGTTCACCTGACGGTAAGTGATACGCTTGCCCATAACACGCTAGTTAAGATGGTATACACTCCACCACAATGAACTCGTCGCATTGAGACATAATGTTAAGTCTCGTTACCCCAGTAATTTCACTAGATTATAGCGCTCTTCAAATCGGAACACAGTAATGTCTGCACACTACTGTTCGGCGGTAGAAATAAAAGTTGCTGGTACCTAAACGGTCTCCGGCAGAGACCTACCACCAGTATAGTCAAATAGCGATTAGTTTCATAATAGTTTTTATAAGAATATTTTGCGAAACGTTAGATATCGGTTGTTACAAACTATCATGATAAAATATCTAGAAAAAAATTGCTGTAATTTAAAGTCTAACTTTTTGACTTCATCCCTATACAGCTTAAATTGGACTTGTAATCAATGACTATTTTAAAAACGTGTATCTGCAGCGATTGCCTTGTAATAATTTTTCTTGTTTGTTTATATAGATTATTTTGACAAATAAGTTAAAGTTTTTTTTTATACTACTATGTGACGAGACGAGCAAGACGTTCACCTGATGGTAAGTGATACGCTTGCAGTTGCACATAACAACGTGACGCTAGTTAAGATGGTACACACTGCACCACATTGCGCTCGTCGCCTTGAGACATAAGGTGTCAAGTCTCGTTACCCCAGTAATTACACTAGCTACAACGCCCTTCAAACCGGAACACAGTAATGTTTGCACACTACTATTTGGTGGTTGAAATAGGAGCTGCGGTGGTACCCATCGAGACGGTGTTCGGCAACAGAGACCTGCCACCAGTAATTATATATAATTATAAGTATAAGTTATTGAAACCTGGTCGTAACGATCTATAGTTTAGCAGAATTATGGATTTGTATTCGTACAAAATTTAAAAGGTTTTTTCAATATTAAATAAAACAAACTGGAAGGACGCATGCGTCTTATTACCTGGGTCTCTATTACCTTATAAGATTAGAATGTACCGGAATGGTCTGGAACTAATTTTCATGCTTTGGACACAAATGTCATGAATTCGATTCTCAGTGAAAATTTTGCTTATCCCATCCACAGTGCTAACTTTGACCTTCCATATCTCCTCAACCGGAAGAGCTATAGACTTTATATTTCGTATTTCTCGTTTTCTTATACTGTACTTCATTTTATCCTGAAAGAGTATTCATGCAGCTCTTTTGGTTTAAAAGTTACAATTGTCACGGAGTATTTAAGTCGGCACATCGGTCTCTTTTACGATGATGTAATTGGTGACTATCACCTAAAATCTATAGTTTATGTCTAACAGTATAAAAACTTTTTCTTTCATAAAGCCATGATTTAAATATTAAATCGTTATATGCTTTTTTGATATCCCGCAGAATGAGTCGATGAGAAAGTATACTCGGTGATAAGAGAGATTAGAATGTTTGTACATCGCAACATTGCCCTCATCGCTAGTAAAGTCTCGTTCATTCATTTCACTAGTTTTCAAATTGGAACACAGTAAATTGTACACATTCCTGGCTTAGTAATACTGTATTAAAAAAGACCTGATCAGTAATAGATACCTATCACATAGTGCTTAATGTATACATTTGATCATAATTTCACATGATATTAAGTGATAATGATGCCGTGGATATGAAAGCGAGCTTGCTTAGTAGATTCTGGCTTTTCTATGTTGTCAGCCGAAAGACTACCTTCACAACATGTGGCCCCGGAATCGAACCTTGGACACAGCGTTACTGTTTACCTGCTCCGCCAAGGAGATAGTTAAAATTATGTTTCATGGCTTAGAGTACTTGATATTTTATTTTTGGTATATGGGTTGCCATTGAAAATATATAAAAACTTAATATTCAAATATTATGTTTGTGAATGATTTGTTTTCATTACTCCGCTCGGAAAACGAAACTATATAAAACGGTTACAGTGAACTCGGTGTACATTACAGTTTCGCAAGGTAATACCAATAATTATGTAATCCGAGTCGAGGAGGTGAGGTAATCGTTTTGGCGGTGAGAAAATGCTGGCGTCGTTTCCAATTATGTTTACAGCAGTTTTTTAACACAGGAGAATTACCGTAATGGGGTTTCCGATCTGTTATAAGAAACGGCAGTAGTAGGGGTTTAGGGAATTAAAAAAATACGTTACACTCGTTGTAGGTCTCTGTTAAAGTTCCGATGAAAGGGTCACTATAGCTAGTGAAATTACTACGGTAACGAAGTGTCTTCTTCTTCCAAGTCGTATTTCCTCATTACTGAGAGTCGTATACATTAAAAAATTCATTGGTGCAAGCTGGATTCGAACCCGGTACCACCGGAGTGGAAGGCTGACGTTCACACCACTAGGTTGTCTCTGCTTCTTGTAGTCTCTAGCGAAGTGTAAATTTTTTAAATGTAAATGCATCGAGCACCATGTTATGCAATGTAAACATCCTAATGAGCGCACTACTATATAGTATCGCTTATCATCAGTTGGACTTCTTTCACATTCGATATAAGACGTACCTCCCATGGTTTATCTAATACTTAGAATCTCGTGTGGCGAAAGATCTGCGAAGGTTTTATTCAATTTTCATTCTCCCTTCTCTCTCTTCTCTCCCATTTATCATTTGCTTTTAATTTCTAACACTTGGTCATTAACAGAATTATTTCATTACATTACTCTATAACAATTTCAATGATAGAATCCAATCAACTGTAAATCGATTTTAATAATTAAATTAAAACAAAGAAGTGCTGCTTAAAAATCGATATAAAAACATAAATAATTTAAATAAAAACGAACCTTGAAAGAAATCCTCATTAAAAAAAAAGTATAATAAAAAGTATTAATTTTAAAAATCAACCACAAAAAACTGCGTTCAGAAATAGTTCACGTTTTATCAAATGCCAATTGTCAATCGAAATTAGTTTGTATGGGCGCGACGTAAAAGCAACGGGGGGTCCGCTCCGGTCCAGTAGTGCTGCGGTGTTAATAAATTCTATTACAGACTCATTATAATAGCTCGTGCTTTAAATTAATTAAAGATTCAATTTATTCAATCATTCGTGCTGTTAATTGCTAGTGATAGAGAAGCTAATTGTGTTATCACGGCCAAAAGGATTTTAGTGGAAGTACCAAGTAACCCTAACATACAAGAAGCTATCTACGATTTCCTGACGAAAATTTTTAATGGTTAAATTTTAAATAGAGTCCTAGGTTTTCTTTTATAAAAAGGCTAAATTTAATTAGGCAATAGAATCATTATTGACAAGTTTTAGTCCTGAGATGATGATTTACTGGTGGTAGGTCTCTGTTGCCAGAGACCGTCTGGGTGGGTACCACCGCAGCTCCTATCTCAACCGCCAAATAGTAGTGTGGAAACCTTACTGTGTTCCGGTGTGAAGGGCGCTGTAGTGTAATTACTAGGGTAACGAGATTTCACACCTTTTATCTCTAGGCGACGAGCGCAATGTGGTGCAGTGTGTACCATCTTAACTAGCACCACGTTGTCATGGGCAAGCGTATCACTTACCATCAGGTGAACGTCTTGCTCGTCTCGTCGCATAGTACTCGTATTATAAAAAAAAAATTATCAAGACGGAGAGTTATGGCTGTTTTTTGTAAGGGTTGGGAGACAATTTGCTTTTGGACGGAAATGAGGATTATATAGGAATCCTTACTTTGGAGGTTGCTTTTAAAATTTTACAAGAGCTCCGAGATTTTGTAAGTCAGACACATGCCTTAACTTATGTCTAATTATTTCCTTATGTAACTATCGACAATAAAATACTCCAGTATCATGAAAGCATATCACTCTTTAAAAAACAACATACGAGTATTTGATCATTCTTGTATAGCAAATCATACACGCAAAAATTTTTCATATAATTAAGAAAATATTACAGGATATTGGAAATAACTACCTGTATATCGGTCATTAAATGCGGTGTTTGTCAAACTATGTTCTTTGGGGTACATAATCAATTTTCTTTAAATTCTTCTACTTCTTTATGATCTTAAATTCCATTATGAGGGATCTAGAAGAAATAGGTGTGGTATATTTTGTGTCAAAAAATTACTTCTGAAGGGTGTAATGAATTTGTTGGTTTCGGAAAAGCAATTTTACTGCAGCTATAAGTGTGATAGAACTCAATACTGAAACGAGGTGATCTTGAATGTGCGAGGTTTCTCTCTACTCAGCTTCGGTTTCTCATTATTGGAAAATATCAGAAGGAAACCGACATCTCCCAAGGTTACGAGAATATACTTAATCCGATGGTACCCGTCTCCTTTTCACCTCAAACAAATAGAGTTCTTTACCCCATTTTACTTCCATATAAATTTCTTCATATTTATACTTTTGTTATGTACAGTAAGAATAGACACTATTTGGTATTTTAGTTTATTTACTTAGATTTATATAATAATACCAAATTTAAAATTTACATTCATCATTATCAGCCGATAGAAGCCTGCTATCCAGGCCTTCTTCAAAGATTTCCACATAAATCGTTTCTATTAGTTAAAAAAATTGTCTCTAAATTTTCTATTCAGTAACAAATTACAGTAAACGTCTACCCATAATTAAAATCTTTGAAAAGATTGAGCATCACTGTACATTACGTGTCGTGTGTGCAAATAGCTAAAGTGTTTTCACACGGAAACCGGCGGTGTAATTGTTTAATTGTAGTCTATTGTTCGTGCGAAATTACTGGTCATTCCTTTTCGTTACTTTATTGATGTTCAGAAATACTGAATAACGTTTGTTTATTAACTGCGACGGAGGTAGTTACCCGTCTGCCTTGTAATAGTGAGGTCCCCGGTTCGATTTCGGGACCTTACAACTTATGATGATGACAGATTTTTTTGCACCCGCTAACTAGGTAACACATTTATATTGTAAACTTCCATAACAACATTTCTGGGATCCAATAGACATATTTGTAAGATAAATAATATTCTCTCTTTCCGCTCTTCACCATCTCCGGACGGATCAAGGGGAATCTTTCAATCTTGGAGGTTTAATCCTTTTTTTCGAATAGTGTTTATTCTATTAAACTTTTATAGCTTCATCAGACTGAGAGCTAAAAAAATATAAAATAGATATGTAGATCATTTTGCTAAAGGATATGAGAAAGGTAAAGAGTCTTGGATGAGGAACGGATGAATGGGATACATAGATATATTAAAAGTTCATATCGTGATCATGTTATTTTATATTTTATACTAGGGTTAGTAAAATATTAAAATTTACTTGGTTTTTTTCCACATTTTTTGCTCTTCATTAATTTTAAGGTTTTTTCCTTATTTACTCATCTGATATTTCGTTGGAATTATAATATATATAAATTCGAGTCTTGTCGGTCTATAGTTAAAATTGAACTATATCATAATCATTTCAGCTACTATAGAACATAGGTCTCACCACACATTGTAAACACAGAAAGCTCTAAAAGTACTGCTTTTCTTATGGAATTATTCCTTCTTAGTCGCCTTTTAATACACACCGAGGAAGAAGTGATGATAGTGATACTCCTGTGCGTTTCCAACATTTGTTTGCAATTGATGATATATCAGTAAATCTTTACACAATTCACTTGACCATAAAACATAAAGAGTTTGATCTATACTGTCCTCGCAGTCATAAATAACGCCTTTCACTGCTTCATTTGCCAATAGCGCGTTAACTGTTATTTAACCATTAAAGGAGTAGTTTACGGAGTCTACATTGTCTAATCTGCAGCCCGTTATTCTTTTATTTATATTAACAATGGTTTGACCATTTGTTACATGACTAAAGTTACCATTTAGTAAAGTTGTTAACATTTAAAAATTGTAACGAATTTGACTTTCACCTGTAGTCTTTTTGTCAGCCTTGTGGGAAAGGTATTCTGGCATGTCTCATCTAGTTAATGTTAGACTAATAAACAAAAAAATCTTATACTTTACTTTAAATTATCGAAGACCAGTAAAAAAGCACAAAGTTGAGCGAGCTACAGAGAGGATTATGCTGGTTCAGTATGAGTTCGAATCAAGAATGAGTTTGTAGAAGAACAAACGTCGTTATTAGCCCAGTAGATTATTAAGTTGAAGTGGCAATTGTTAAGTCTCATAGCGGTCAATAGCCCAAGACCGGAAAAGTTTTCTCAATCTGATCGCCAAACTTTTGTTTGAAGAAGCCACCTTGTGATGATGCTAGTGGACAGCCAATGTCGCAGAGAGATCTTGGATTGGAGACCATTTAATGGAAAGTGTAGCTAAAGATGACCGTCTGCCAGATAGACTGAGACTGAGGACCTGTTGAAGATCGAAAGGAACTGTTGGATGCAGGAAGTCCCTTAGTGATGTTCAGCAGTGGATTGCAATATACTGAAATAATGACGATGTTGATCTTTTAAATTTTGAAACGGGCATTATACCGTCAGTATTTTGACTTCATTAAAAATTACTTAATACAAAAATAAAGTGATAATTTTTCACAAATGTTATACTTGGACAAAACGCGGATTTCTAAATAAAGTCGTCGCTTAGTTACGTAGAAAGAGTTCTTCTAAGAAAGCGACTATTAGAGCAGGCAGCTTATTCGCGGAATCTCGTCGAAATGTCCGTCTGCCTGGGACTAGCTCGATTTCATCTAAAAATGGAGAGAAACTCGGACCGACGTTAGATAACTATTCATAGAACTTATTTACATTTTACGTGAACAACACATAAAAAAATTAAACCGACACATTTTTTGTTGTAATTGGTGTTCATTTAAACAGTTTACATCCGTAACTACTTCGTTTGATTTGTTTTACAGTTACCGATGATTTTTTTTTTAAATCCTGTTATCAAGTACAATGACTTGCAATTGCAATGCGAATTAATTACTTTACCTTTCATTCACATGAGGTTAAGTGACAATGAGTCCTAAGATGGCAAGGTGTATTCAGAATGCCATGATGGAAGTAGACTTGAAGTTTGGACTGATAGCTAACCGAACAAGTTTAACCCCAAATTTATGGATGTAATAGGAACTGTGGTGGTAACCTGATGGTCACCAGCAAGAGAGACCTAACATCGATAAAATATTATACTAATCCCAATTTTCATACCAAAATTTCTTTTTACAAAATAAATATGACTATAGGAGCAGTTAATAATGATCGCATGAAATATCATGTAATGAAATATGCGCGTCTCGCTCTTATGCTATAAAAAAATCGATTAAAGTAGCAATGAATCTAGTGAAGTAAAAAATGTCATTATCGCAGTGTTACCATAACTTCCATATGTTATGGTTTTTCCCGTCACCACGTCTTATCACGATCCTCCGCTAAAAACACTCAATCTCGTGTGTTGATGATTGATGATGCATCTAAAGCGTAGTGATGTGGTCAACGTATCACAATTATAGTTTAAATGTGATTTTCTTAGTTTATTATTGCATCTAGTTACAGGTAATACGCTGTGTAAAAACGGTTAACTTTTTAAAAGTACTCACTCTTGTATATTATAGAAATCAACACAAAAAATCGATAAAGAAATTATGAGATGACTTAAAAATTCAGTTTTAATTTATTAATGCTTTTTTAATATATATATGTATATTGTGTATGTTATATGTATATTCTTACTTTTACGTGGAATTACAAAAGAGTAGTGTTGCTATATTTATATAATAAAAAAAAACAATTTTACTTGTGGTCTCTGTCGCTGGAGACTGTGTAAATGTCGAACAGCAGTGAGCAAACATTACTGTGTTGTAGTTTGAAGGGCGCTGTAAGCTAGTGAAATTACTGGGGTAACGAGACTTAACAACTAATGTTGCAATGACTGCTGTGATGCTCGCAGTTAACAATATAACTTTTTTAACAAAACAATATTTACAATATTTTGACAACCGTATCGTGTTCTTTATCTAATATATTCGATAAGCAGTGTAGTGCTTATAAATCACTTAAGTGGCTCCATTGCACAGTGGATAGACACTTGGTTTTTAACACGGAGGTCCCTGGTTCGCTCACGGGGCGACATGTGGTTTAAAGTTAGCTACCATCCTAGTATTTTATATATGGACTGTCAACATTCATCCAGAACATTCTGGGCGAGTATCATTCACTATCTAGAGTTTCATCGTCACTAACACCACGTGAAATTTAAATTAAGAGACGCAAATCTTGATCAAGAGATTCAAATAGCAAAGGTGTCCGAAATAACTGCGAAACTTATAAAGATATATTTTAAAATAATTTATAAATTCTTCAAAATTACTTTTTCCTGAATTAATTCATTAACTGCTTTACATAATTCTCACGTATCTTATTCTTATATTTTAGTAGATGTTTTAATAATTGCGATGATTCTCATAATAGTATTTTACAAAATCCCACGGGTGTGTGGCGATGGGGTCAAATTTCTGCTAAACTGAAAATGTGTAATAATTTTACTGGTGGTACATCTCTGTTACTGAAGACCGTCTAGGTACCACCGCAGCTCCTATTTCAACCGCCAAATAGTAGTGTGCAAACATTACTGTGTTCCAGTTTGAAGGGCGCTGTAAGCTAGTGTAATTACTGGGGTAACGAGACTTAACAACTAATGTTGCAATGACTGCTGTGATGCTCGCAGTTAACAATATAACTTTTTTAACAAAACAATATTTACAATATTTTGACAACCGTATCGTGTTCTTTATCTAATATATATTCGATAAGCAGTGTAGTGCTTATAAATCACTTAAGTGGCTCCATTGCACAGTGGATAAACACTTGGTTTTTAACACGGAGGTCCCTGGTTCGCTCTCGGGGCGACACGTGGTTTAAAATTAGCTACCATCCTAGTATTTTATATATGGACTGTCAACATTCATCCAGAACATTCTGGGCGAGTATCATTCACTATCTAGAGTTTCATCGTCACTTAACACCACGTGAAATTGAAATTAAGAGACAAAAGTCTTGATCAAGAGATTCAAATAGCAAAGGTGTCCGAAATAACTGCGAAACATATAAAGATATATTTTAAAATCGACAACAAAGTATTGACCCTGTTGGAGATTCAAAAACATCCCAGAGAGTTGCCCTCAAACAAAAACAAAAGGCACGCCTAATTGTTTTGGATGCGGGAGAGAAGGACGAGGAAAAAATCCTTGGCATTCGAAGGGCGGTGACGTCACCGGTATAGGTATCCCCATTGTAATGCGGCAAGTGTGAATTGGTGTATTTCCTTAAACATTTTTCATATATTGATATAATCATTGCAATATATCCATACGTAATATCAAAATAGAAAGCCGTGATTGTAAATTTTCATAATTGTGGATAGTTAAATTATATAAGTAAAATCCAAAAACTTTAGGGTTAGTTAAGATGATGCACCACATTGTCTTCGTGATATTGAAGCATAAGATGTTAAGTCTTCTTATCAAAGTAATTTCACTAGCCGCACTTTGTTGGAACACAGTAATATTTATACATTACTATTTAACAGAAAAAATAGGAGCTTCGATGGATTGAGTCACACCTACAATAAATGACGTCATGTATAAAATGTACATGTTAAATAAACTGATATGCAAATTATGGAGACGCCATCGTCAAACGATTAAGGAAATGTGTTTATTGAAGTGTTAGCACTATCGTTTGAAACATAGTAATGTTGTAGCCAAACAAGTTATTGCCACCTGTAACTCATCGCGTGCGGTTCACTATCGCACAGTTGTATTATCTACCGTCCATTGTAAACACGGACGAGTTAGGTATCGTGCAAGGTCGCACCGTCTCAGTAATTATTGTAAATGTTCGTCTTAACATTGGGTTATTATTCATTGGCTTTTGATTATTCCGTTCACCCGCTCCGGCCTCTCATGTGGCACCGGCGCAGGCGCACGCTGTTCACACGAATACGCTCTTAACCTTTTTGATTTGTCACGTGGCGTGTAGTGTGAATTTTATACACCGTCTCACCGTCAATAACTCGATAATTTTAAAAATGATAAACTCTCCATTTTATGTTATAAGAGAAATAATACTATGCTGCTTATGAATAAGAAATATTATTTGTTTCATGATATGACTCAGTGTTTATATCATAACAAACCTCTTGAAGCGACAAAATTTGATCGAATGAAAATATTTTTACTACGTATAAATATATATGAAACACAAACATTATGATTGCGGTGCTTTTAGCTTATAGTAAAAGATGGTATAGCCAACTAACGTCAAACAAATTTTATAAAAAGATTTTGGAATACAAAATGGATGTGTGAAACATTTGTCAACTTGTTATGGAATAATTGCTTTATGTAATTGGAAAGCATCGACATTGTGCAGTTTCTCTGCTCATCAGTTCCTCTCTATTCGATTGTCACGTCTCTATGAGAATCGTGACATTGAGAATAGTGTTTGTCGCTTATCGCACATGCAAAAAGTGATATCACTGCACAATGTACATGTAAATGTAAACGTTTCTATATCTGTCATTGTAACGTAGCCTCATAATTTTCGTCTTAAAAAATATTTAGAGCCAAAAATGTCATTCTATAGTTTAAATTTTGATTAATTCGAGAAAGAACTAAATTATATCATTGTAAGTCCAAAGTTAAAAAGATTAATATAATTATAAAACTACATTATTTATTACTTTTATAAAATTCTTTGGTTTTATTACGACGGTAAAAAAGTGGTAACACCACTTGTCTCGAATGGTGAAATATTTGTTAATGTATTCTATTAGCACAAGACGAGCTTGTAAATATCTATGACATTAGAAATTCAAATTTTACAAAAATATGTGACAGATGTCAATTGAGTGTAGGTCGTTACATCAACAAATTTCACCGCGAAAACTTCATTGTCATGTACACGTAAATTGCTATACAGAATTCCAAGTTTTTAAATATATACACGCTAAGTATTTTTGTAAGTGAAAACACGTTTGTACTTTTGAAAAAATACTAAGTGTTCCTCTCTTAAATTGGAATTAAATGTTTATACTTTAAAGACAATGAATTCAAATATATCATAACAGTTTGATTGATTTCTTACTGGTGGCTCGCTATTGCCGGGGACTGTCTAGCTAAGTACCGCCGTAGCTCTTATTCTATCGCTAACCAGTTAAGTGCAAACTATACTGTGTTCCGGTTTGTAGAGTAGCTTGAGAAATTACTGAGGTAACGAGATATTACATCTCAAGTCTCAAGGCGACGAGCACAATGTGGTGCAGTATTTATTATCCTAATTAGCGTAACGTAATTATCGGCAGGTGTAAACTATTAGATGAACGTTTCGATTGTCTCGTCGCTTTATCGATTATTTATATATTGTAATACATTTTCTTTTTCTTAGTCGTATTTCCTCATGACTGAGGGTCGTGGTCATCATGTATAATGAAACACACGACGACTCTCTTGGCAGTTATAATGGATTGGTACGCCATTGCCTTCTTCATTTCACATACTAGTCCGACCACAGACGGTCATGACATATATATGCAGGTTTCTTCACGATGTTTTCCTTCACCGTCAAAGCACATGATATTATTTGGTGTTATACTAACTGCACATAAATTGAAAAATTCATTGGTGCAGGCCGGATTCTAACCCAGTACCTCCGGAGTGCGAGGCGGGCGTTCAAACCACTAGGCTATCACGGCTATACTACATTTTACATTCACATAAATTTAGCAAGTAATAACAGGTGGCAGAATGTCTTGAATGCCAATGTTTGTTTACATTAATTAAAAAAAAAAAGCAGTCCGATACGAGTCGGCTGTACTATAGCGAGCTATGTGGGTCAGGCGTGGAATGCCGCCCGGCGAGGCGAGCCGCTCCCACCTGTGAGCTGCGCGCTGACTCCGCGCGTGTGTGCGTCGAGATGAGCTTTCGGCCATGTTTTTTTTTTTTTAAAGTTGACATCGGAATGGCGGTACGGTGTCGAAAATGCGATTTTTGTTTTCTAAAATCGACTGGTTAATATTTGTTTATGCTAAATTATTATACTGGAGTATATTAATTACCTTTTTGTAATTAACATCGGCATTGTAATTCGATTAAAAGTATAAATTTATATTAAAGTACATTATCATTACTCCAGCCTAAAGTATTAACAGTTACCGCCAAACAAATTCTGATGTTGAGTGTGTTAATTGAAAATCTGTACGCAAACTAAAATTACTTCATAGTCACTGTGATCATATAGTAATGACGTTGTAATTTGTAAGTTTTGCAGAAATAAATTATTTTTTCAATTTTTTTTCATTGAGAAACTCCACAACCTTAGGTCTGTCGCTGCTCGCGACCTTCATCTTGTAAGGAGGCTTGCCAAATATGACCTTCTTATAATTGTATTCCTTTTAAATAATTATAATGAATATATAAAAGGATTTCGTTTAAGTAACTTACTTTTTGGTAATACATAATCATTACAGCAAGAATGCAAAGTTGTCGCAAAACTTAACCCAAAAGGTCACAAGTTACAAGCGGCAGCAGATTCGTCCTCTGGTGCGATATTAATATAAAAAATCGTCGTAATTAAGGTTAAAGATGCATTTTAAGACAAGGGTAAAACATAAATTTATTTTATCGTTGTTCCGTAGGAGATCTCGGGAAAGAAGAGATTTTAGTGGATAGACATCTCATAAACCTACCTTAACCTCTAGAAGTTTTTTTTACCTGAAGAGTACAGGTGCTAAAGAGCTTTTTAGTAGTCATTGAAGTAAACATCTGTCGTTCATAATAAATAGTGAACTATTTTCACCTGCTCTTAAAGTATGAAAGGAAATGTAAACACAACAAGTAAACGAAGAAGATGAATTCAACAACTCTGAATTCCATAGTCTTTTTGGTCTGCAAGAAAATTTTATTTTTAAACTATACTTCTTTCATTTTGCGACATATTAATAGTACACTAATAATATTATAACTAAATAAATACTATTAAGGCAGCAGATAAGAGTTTTATGATTCATGTCGAATATTTCGTATGTGATCAACATGATCTACTGCTGATTATTGATGTTCCCAATCTATTATCAGCGTGAGTGCTTCAGGATGTTTAATTTTAATTTGTCATCTATTATCATCAGCTTTTTTTGCAAGATTATATCAACGAGCTTCGTTTTTCTTTTTGTTTTAATATGATCATGGGTCTACTAGAGTTGTTTGTTATATTACCAAGTCTAAGTCATTGCTGACCTCGCGTGTTAAAGAGCCGTGAGGGGAGATACGAGCGGATAACTTCCCGCTATCGGCCGGTGGGCTTTCCAATCATTCTAGATCATTCGGTCAGTGGGCGCTGTGAGCGGCCGATACGGCAATTGGAATGGTCACGGGATGAGAAAAGAGGTTACGTGTATTTACTATGTAAGTGGTATCAATTGTTTTTTTTTATCATACTCACAAACTGTATCAGATGAAAAAACGTCTGAATAATAGTTTTGTGTGTAACAAATTAGATTTAGCTATTTTAAGCTTAGTGAGACGTGATAGCCTAGTGGTTTGGACGCCGGCCGTCTTCTGCGAAGGTACCGGGTTAGTATCCGGCCTGCACCAATGAATTTTTCAATTTATATGCAATTAGTATAACAGCAACTAATATCACGTGCTCTGACGGTGAAGGAAAACATCGTGAGGAAACTATCATGTTCCAAGAATAGCTTTCATGGACAGGTGGCAGTTGAATGGATAAATAGCTTGGAGTAATCTCCTTATGAAAGAACGCCCCGTGTCCCAGCATTGGGAAAATTATGAGAGCTATATATTATATGTTATACACAAAAAGAGAATCCTAAATTTTATTAAGGAAATTAATCTCTGAGATCATTATAATTGAAAACTTTTCTTACTTACACTATTGTATCTAAACACCAGATGGTACTGCATAATATAAACTTCTGTACAGTTCAACTAGTAAGTCCCATAATTTTGTAATTTATTTTTAATAATTTAGTTTTCTGTTCCAGTTTCAATTGAAATACCTATTAGATTTTCTGTTATGGCAATAAGAAGTGTTAAGCGTTTGACCTTTTGTCTATAATGTCGCCCGCGGTTATTTCTCCCTTGAGGCAAAAATGTCAGATGAAATTGTCCACAAAAATTGTCGTTGGAATATATATGTTATACACAAAAACAGAATCCTAAATTTTATTAAAGAAATTAATCTCTAAGATCATTACAATTAAAAACTTTTCTTACTATCCACTATTGTATCTAAACACCAGATGGTACTGCAGAATATAAACTTCTGTACAGTTCAAGTATATTCAAAGTGACATAATAGTTATAAAATAAATATATTTACAGTTCAACTAGTAAGTTCCATAATTTTGGATTTTTTTTAATAATTTAGTTTTATCTGTTCCAGTTTCAATTGAAATACCTATTAGATTTTCTGTTATGGCAATACGAAGTGTTAAGCGTTTGACCTTTTGTCTATAATGTCGCCCGCGGTTATTTCTCCCTTGAGGCAAAAATGTCAGATGAAATTGTCCACAAAAATTGTCGTTGGAATATATATGTTATACACAAAAACAGAATCCTAAATTTTATTAAAGAAATTAATCTCTAAGATCATTACAATTGAAAACTTTTCTTACTTACACTATTGTATCTAAACACCAGATGGTACTGCATAATATAAACTTCTGTACAGTTCAAGTATATTCAAAGTGATATAATAGTTATAAAATAAATATATTTACAGTTCAACTAGTAAGTTCCATAATTTTGGAATTTTTTTTTAATAATTTAGTTTTCTGTTCCAGTTTCAATTGAAATACCTATTAGATTTTCTGTTATGGCAATAAGAAGTGTTAAGCGTTTGACCTTTTGTCTGTAATGTCGCCCGGGGTTATGTCTCCCATGAGGCTAAAATGTCAGATGAAATTGTCCACAAAAATTGTCGTTAGAATATATAAGTTTATATACAATCCAATTTCAGTGTAATCATGTCGTTATCATCACCAGCTCGTATTTCATTGTTGGGTATAAATCTCTACAAATGTACTTTAAGAACGATCCTTGGTTCTTCTCCCACAGCACTCACTGACTAGGCTCAGGGTGTCCATTATTCGTTTGCCGATCCTGACCCTCCTAGGAATTTCTTTTATATGAACCAACATCGTCTTTTCGACTATGTATTCATATTTATTTACATACGTTCAATGACAAAATTGATTACTTGTCTTTACTATAAGATATTACAATCTAAATACATTTAAACGGCAAAACTTCCAGTTCACATTAGATGCTAATTAGACTACTTGATACATTTAAAATTTTGAAAGATAGACATTCTAGTTATTTGAAGTACACAACTAATTACTCATGATGTCATCGTTACAATTAATCCATTTTATCAATCCATGGTACTTAACGCTTTCGTTAGCGTTATATTAACCTTTTAAAATATTTTTTTCTACAAAAAAATAACCAATGATCTATAAAGAGTTAATGTAATTGGTCCACTGTGTACACAATTTTTTCAATATATTATAAATAGGAGAAACTCTGCGTCCATTTTAACTGTATCGCATATGGTACCGGAATCGAACAAGGGTCTTACATGTTAGAAGGGAAGTTCACTGCGTCATAGTCAGCCACTTGAAAAGAGCTGCTGTATTGATATGGAGATCAATTTGATAAGATTGTATAGCTTATCAGAATGATGAATATTTTTAGTATTTGTTTACACTTAGTACACTGCGGTCTGTTACATGCGTAAGTGATTTTTTTATGTATTTATATTATTTCAAATAGACATTGTTTGATTTACATATAACGAAATCACAGTCACACAACCAATAAAATACAATCGATAATTTTACATTTTTGTGTAAAGTCAATAAATATCTAGTAACTAACAATTCTTCTCTTATCAAAATCAGTCGTGTTGTGAATATAAATTTGTGATTGTGTTATTATCAGACAATGTTAAAGACGGAAAAATGTCGAGATATTCTGAAGAAATTATATATTTTACCTTAAGTCGCCACCTTGAAAAATGTATAAATTCGTTCTGTTTATTCTACAATGATCTCGTAAATTTTAATAAGATTTTCATCAGATTCCTTTAATGATTGGTGAATATAAATGTTTCTAAGTGGAGTTTTGTCTAAGTTCATCAATCTTTGGTATCTAAATAGATAGCAAAGTAATAAATAACAAAAAATACTATCAAAATTGATTGTATTTTATTCATATTGAATTTTATTGTTTTTACACAATAATTTATATGTAGATATCTAAAGAAACAAACGACACTATTGTTTACACTGATAATTTCTAACTTCACTAATAGTCTAAGGTACGACTTGCGAATAAAATTAAATCAACAACGTTTAACGTTAGTTTTTATAAACTAAACCTTAGCAACTTCGGTAAAAAAAGTATGAAGTAATCAGTGATAATTAGTCTTCCGATGCGTCACTATTTATTCTTTACTTCGCCCACCTATTTTGCTTGTGATTTTACAATTTACAACTTAACGATAAGGTCGCGAAAACCGCTGGAAAGACGCAAGAGAGCAAACAAGCGATTGCCGCTAAAGGCGTTGTTTGAACTTGCCTTTATGTATATAGCCTGTTATCAGATAACGCTAGATTGCGCTGCGTTTATTTGAAAAGATTTTTATACGCTTGTTATTTAGCCTTGATCGCGTTTCTGTGTTTACTTGGCTAGTGTTAGCTCCAGCCCAAAATGAGGTTTCATAAATGCGGTATGGCGGGACATAATATCCATACTTCCAGCCAAAAGCATCTAGAGACTGTGGGGTTTTAGTAGGTACGATCTTTACTTGTTTTATTCCTAGTACTGCATCGATCTTAGAATATTCCTACAAAATGACTTTTCTAGTTACAAGTCTCTTTAGCTGGAGACTGTCTAGGTACGTACCACTGCAGTTTCTATTTCTACTGCCAAACAGTAGTGAACAAAACTGTCTTCCAGTTCGAATCGAATTGTAGCTAGTAAACTAACAAGAGTTAACATATTATGGCGACGAGCGTAATGTCGTGCAGTGTTTATAATCGCAGCTAGTCTTATCCTATCAGGTGAACGCTCCGTTAATCAATTCACTTAGTTTAATGAAAAAAATGCCAACAGTATATCTTCCATGGACTATACAAGTTTTAAAGCATTTGGTCGTATTACTAAATCTCATTGTTATTCGTTATCGACAAACCATTTCAAGACATGTTTAAATCAACAATCGTTGAGTAAAGACTTTATAACGTTGCGGATACACAATTGGCCTGCGCTGTATGAATTTTAATGCATACGTATGCATAATCTGATCTTGGATATAAATTCTGTTACCTTGCCGATATAATCTACTGTCTGGCATATACCAACTAACTCAGTGGCTAAATTGATCTGGTTCGATTTCGAGTTTATCAGCAGAAAATTTTCATGGTGTTACTAACTTTGTTGTGTTTCTGTATCCGTACTTACGATAATCAAAGTAATCTCGGCGAGCAAGCTTGACCTTCATCATTGTCACTTAACATCATATGAAATTGAGATCAATTGACATAAAAAATGCATTTTATTCTTTGATTTCGTTAAAGGAAATTGAAGGGAAAATTTTAATTTGTAACAGCTATGAACTGTTAAGAGATGGTAGCAAACCATCAGCCAATTTGACTGTGTATTCTTAAAGTGGACTTATTTTGCAGATATTTTTGCCGTAAGCGTGATTTACGTTCATGGCCTTGTAAGTTAAAATGTAAAAAATGCTATCAACTTTATTCATTTAGTTAGATTTTTTCGTAACTTAGAGTTTTTGGTACTCGAGCTTGAGGAATAGTATTATATACTTTTACGCTGCCTTTTACATATACCGACTATCTAAAGTTTAGTCCAAACTCTGATTAGAACAATGATATGTTTTATTTTGTATAAACATTAGTTATAACAGCAAATGTTTGAATTGTGTCCGATGACAATAGTTGAAATCTCAAAGAGCTCATCGTCATATGATAATATAAACATTGGACACGGGAGAAACTCGATCCTGAGCAACGATGTTTATAAAACAATATAAAGATAAACAGATAACATCATACAAAACGCAATGGACAATTACGTCCGATATGATCGTTAAGTTAAACCTCATACATATATATACATATTCTTTAGTGTATTCATGATTCTCTGACGGATGTTCATAAAGATTACAAAAAAAAAACTCATTTAAATACAATATTCAATTTACACAACACAGATAGACACCGAAGTTTTCTTGGAATGATACTAAAGTTTCACATATAAATGAAACCTCCCGAACAGGTTTGTTTCTGGTTTGCCTATCCGACGTCGTTTCCGAGTAGTGTTAGTAATTTGTGTAACAATCTTATCTATCGTGTGAAATAATTCATTTCGCGTTTGTAGTCATATATATAATATCGCATTTTATCTAATCACTTAATAGTAATCAATTGTAAACTGTATTATTGCTACTGATTGCTAAAAGACAGTCTTTCTGCGTGTGAATTGATACAACGACCGACAGTAAGATAAAATTGGAAGTCTTTAGCCTTTTTATCTAGCTAAATAATCAGAGAAAAAATTACGTATGAGTTTAAACAATGCGTATTTAGGAACAGGTTGTAATGAATTTATTGTTCCCACAACGTTAAATTGAATTGACGCACAAAAACATTGGTCTTTTTTTGATAAGAATTGCAAAAAGTGCTAATAAATCAGATTTTATTACTACATATTTATAGTTTCCAGTTTTACAAATCAATATTACCTTATCGAGTTTTGATTTTAGATCAAACAGATATGCGTAAAGTACAAAAAGTATTTTTTTTGTCTTTTTGTATATTTAGCCATGTTTTTTACATATTATTTTTATCACAATGTGTTTTAATCGATATTTCGGTAAATTTAGATAGAACTATTAGAATTATACTTAATTCTATACATTTCTATAACAAAATGTCTTTAACAAATTTGTTTGAACGAAATCAAAACAGTTTGTTTTAAGTAAGTCTTCGTTTACTGGTTTCATGCATTTGACAATGTTTATCACATCTGGGTAAGCGATTAACAGTAAATAAGAGCTTTTTGCGCAATAGCTGGCCGTTGTTACCCCGTGGCATCGTGTTGCTGGAAATCAGGTTTTTGCTACGCGACGCGCATGTTCGATTGGTCACGGCGTGCCCGGTGTACCGCAAGGTCGTGTGCTGGTACCTACAATTTATAGAGTTTTTGCTTTCCATTAAAATGATGCAGGCAAAAGTAGCATATTAATTTTTTATATCATTATAGGTTATTATTGAATCATAATTAGGGTTTTTATAAGATAATAAGACAAAATATGCTATTAATGTTCGATGTAGTAGATATTGATATAATCTTAATTTGCATTCGAAATTTTCCATTAATATTGAACCATGTTTTGGAATACACATATAACCACATAGTTAACCACACATTAATGGTTTAACAAATATATGCTTTTATATGTATCGGACATACATCAAAATTATGAAAGTGAGACCATCTGCCTCCTAGGTGTTAGCGGATTTTTAGATATTTAACCACTCCAAGGATCCGTTTTTGACAAGGCATACCTAATCAGGATTGAGTAATTAACTAATCTGACGCTAAAGTTGAATGTACACGTTTTTATAATAATTATTGTGTTAAGAAATCGCTTTTTTTTAATGAATGAAATATTTACTTCGTAGTTGCGTCAAATACGACGCTCACAATTTGTTGAAAACATGCCTTACGAATAATAAACATATGATGATCAAGTCGAACAGGTTTAGTTTAATAGTTTACCTGACCAGAGAGGATATTTTAAACAGCTTTGTGCGAACTGGTCAGTTATTATAAAAGTTCTTAGATAATATGAACATTGGAAAGTATAATAATATAATTGAAAAAAACAATTGATACTTAAAATCGAAATATTATCATATCGCAAGTGGAGAACCGAACGGATTGTGAAAAACAAAGGGTAGACGAAGGTTCATAACATCGGGACGTCTGCGGAATAGCAATGACATCATCTGCTTCGACCACACAATGGCCGTGCGAACGTGACGGAGCCACGGACTCACTTAGCTATGAGCTCACTCAGAATTTGTAATACACGGGGATATTTTTATTTTTAATATCGTATAGTATCATAATACAGGTTTGAAGATAGAGTCAGCAAGGTAGACTTGTATACAACACGATTTTTTTTTAATTCATAACTGAAAAGGTGCTAAAAACGACAAAAATGAAATGGATGATTAGAACCTTAAATATGTTTGTAAAGATACTGTACATGATAGATGACACTTGTTTTGTAACTTTTAGAATTCGTTACCCATAATTGAATTATAATAGATAAAATATATAGAACCAGTAAATCACCGCATTATCTGAGACTCGGCAAACGTGGAAGGGCATGGGCTTGGTCCAGTAAATTTGTCCACTTTGTTCTGCTTTGCGCTTTTTATTTTCAATTATAAGGCTGGCGATATTTTTAAGAACATGTACATGTATCCTCAAATACATAATAGGATTATTACATTAAAACAGCATAGTAGTATAAAAAAAAACATCCTTCAGTTATTACTCTTATTATTTATTATATCTTATCTATATCAATCAAAGAGGGAAAAACCCTCATACAAAAAAGGCATATATTTGAGCCAACGTGTGTAATAGACGATGATAAAAGTTTATTTCCTCATATTTATTTTTGTAAAAACTATAGTAATGTAATAAGAGAAACGAAGTCTCACATTCTATGAGTAGTCAATTCTAATGTAAAAGAACTTCTGTTCAGTAATTCACTGTTTTATTTCCATGGGTTATAAGCAATGTACAAGTTTACTCGTTTAATTATTATTTACTTGGGCATAGATTCTTGCGGTCAGCATTTGAATGGCCGCTTGAGTCTTAAATAAATGAATAGCTTGTTGTTGTTTAATAAAAAACATACCTATGTATATAAATAACAGAAACAAACTAAATTCATAACATTTGTTATTTGAAAACAAAAGCAAAGCTTCACACGCAATTCCGACGAAGTAATTTCTGAAGTTGAATAACCTTGATATAAGCTTCCGTGTGTCGATTTTGTTCTAGCATCTATATGTTCTTGTCCATGTAGAATTGTAAATTTGAGAATAGACAACTTTTGAATTTTTCTTTTCATACTCGGATTTTAGTTTTTCTTTAACTAAGCTACAAGACATTCTAGATTTTCATCTAACTTTGTAATCACATTGTGCTCGTCGTATTGGGATAAAAAATATTTAGTCCCGTTTGCACAGAGCACAGAATTGTTTACATACGCACTGTGTTCTTTGATCTCCTGAAGAAGTGTTCTACCATCTGTAATTCGCTTAGTTCTGCTTATATAAAACTTGCTGGTATCTGTATCACAGAAAGGATAAGGACCTACATCGCTATGACACTAAAATCAATTGAAATTCTGGAAAATACCTTCTTTTCGGGGATGCTGTGAAACTTCGTCACCATTAGTTGGAATGTACATGCATTTCCCACTAATAACGAAACCGTACCAGCGTAACCAACTCAGTGTGAAATATTTCCCAAGAATGCAAATTTTCTCCATTCTCCTTTAATCCAAGTCATACTATGTAAGGTAGTTTTATAAAAAAGCCATCTCCATAGTTTCCTAACACTGTAGTGATACCGGCACCATTTGTCAATATCTCGATCGATTTAAACAATTGCCTTGTATCCCACTGGCGTTTGATTAGTTCGCTCTTTGATTGCTTCGTGGGATGTTTCTTTACGTTATAGGTTTTTTTTTTGGTTCAACTGAGCTTAGTACTTGAGGAGTTATAATTGTGTTTGAGTTTAGGGTTGAAGATATTTACTCTCATAATTCTTTTAGCATATTTCTCTCAAAATGATATACGAAGAGAATATATTTAACAAAGTCTCAGGTACCTGTTGCGAGAATATGAATTTTTAACCTATTTCTAAACCTATTATCACTTTCACTGTCTTTACATTTAAACTGAAGTGTTTTTTTTAATTGTGTATCATTTCAACATCTCGAAATATTTTCATGAGAAATCTTTAAAAAGAAGTACTATCTTCAAAATCGATTGGCAGTTGGCTTGTACCGATATTGTGCTATAACCACAACACTATCTGAATATAGTTCCCATCGTTTTCATAGAAAAAGAAACTCCTAATCCCACAACGCAAATAGCATCGCATGGTAACTAATCGAGGAAAAGTTAATTACTTGGAAGTAACGAGGAATGTTCATTGTGCGAGAATATTACTCGTACAATTCTCAATTTTTTGTTGTCTTTTAAAAGAAACGAATTAAGTTTTTAACTTTAAATTAATTCTCCAGTCGAACAAGTAATTTACACAAAAACAAAATTTAGCTATTAAAACTAAACTCAAATATTTTCATTACTGGTGCTCAGAGTCTTCTCTCACCAGGTGAAGGTTAACGGGAGTCACCACCACCGTAAAAGTTGCTCTTGAAATATATTGGTATCTCTACAATGTTTTACTTAATCAAGCTTAAAATTAGTGGAGAACGAACCTCCTCTAGAATACAACTACACCAACAAATTGATCCTTCATCGGTTTATCGATAACAGAATTCACCAGTAATTTGGAGATTGATTGATCACTTGAGATTCAGTAAACTTGTGAATACCATAACTTTTATGTTATCTTTATTACTCAAAAAGCCTTGCCCCGAAATTATACGAATGTTACTATACACTGGCCCTTGGAAACATTACACAGTTTTGATCTTGATGTTGCGTCAAATTACGCGCAGGAATATTTTTTTTTGTCGCCTCAAAATCTTATATTATAAATAATGATTTGTAAATCTTAAATTCCAAATTTTTTTTTTAATAAAAATTTTGCCAATCATAACATAAACCTTTAGATCAAATCTATGTATTCTGTTTTCTATAGGATTTCTTTTTACTATCATTATTTTATACTCATGATCAGATGATGCTATGCCATATATTTATTTATTCAAAATCTTTATTGACATACCTAAAATAAGGCTACAAAAAGCGAACTTAATGTATACGGGAATTCTCTGCCAGTCAACATAGGAACCGGGCAGTTGCTATATTTCTATATCGTCTAACAAAATTTATGAAATAAAACATCGAGTAATATATTATTACAGTGAAGTGAATTTGTTTATAGAGACAAACTTTAAGCAGCAAACACTATACATGAAATGTTTTTTTGAAATACAAACGGACTAGATTGTTTATACAGCTAAACATAATTATTATTAAAAAAAAACGAAAGTGAACGTCTCAGCTGGTAATCAATTGCCTATGTAATTAAGTCCGCAGGAGTTGTTCTGGCGGCCTCAGTGTGAAGCGTGAAGCTGGTGTCAAGGCGAGCGACGGTAGCAATTATCTCTTGCGTAGAAAATTCGCTTTAATTACGTCCACACGTAGATAGACAATTGATTGATATTTAGAAAAAAAATTAACCATACGTATATCTATTTATGAATAAACCCGGGGCCACCGCTATCCCTGCACCACCAATGTTTGACTCATACAGAAAGGACGTCAAAGCTTACTTTGATATAATCCAATACAAATTATTGTAATTGAAATAAATGTATCTAATCAGAATGATGTCCATCAATTTTTTTTTTCATTTAAATTTGCACTTCGTGTATATTCTAGGGGGTAGGTCTCTGTTGCCGAAGACCCTTCCACCGCAGCTCCTGTTTCTACCGCCAAATAGTAATGTGCAAACATTACTGTGTTCCGATATGAAGGGCGCTGTAAGCTAGTGAAATTACTGGGGTAACGAGGCTTAAGACCTTAAGTCTCAAGTGTCTACCACTTTAACCAGCACCACGTTATTATGGGCAAGCGTATCACTTACCAGCAGGTGAAAGTAATGCTCGTCGCGTCGAATAAAAAAAAGATATAGGAATTCAGTTCTTCAAAGCGATGCCATTGAACAGAGTGAATGTGATGTAAACGTCTATACACACAATTGATATTTCTTAGATTTATTCAGCGTAAGAAATATATGTATTATAGTTATGTTGGAACGTTGAAATCTAAGCTATTATAAAGCTAAAATGGCGTACGATTTAAGTGCTAGCGGGAATCCCAGTTAATTTCTTAAAAAAAGCCACGGCGTCCTACGTAACATTTTAATGTTTTACTTAGAAATGGTCTACTTATTATACTATAGTAGATATATCTCCTAAGAGAAAGTTATGCAACGGTGTAAGTTATATTATGCAGACCCTGAGAGTCTGTAAGCATTTAATTAAATTTTCAATATTTTTTCTGTATTATAACAAATAAAGGATACAACGGATTCCTTACGGCCAACATAACAAGACATCGTACAAAATATTTCAATAGCTCAAGGACGTACATTTACGTCTTGTTAAATGTACATACAAGTGTAATGTTACATACAAACAGCTGAGCTGTTTACAAATCTTTCATCTCGTTATTAGTATGCGGCGTACAGTAAAGCGTAATACGCAATTCGGTCAAGTGACGTCAACATTATGTGCAACAGTCGGTTGAGAAAGACGCTCGTTTTTTATTTCATTACATATCTTTATTTATGCGTCTATACTGGTAGGTCTCTGTTACCGAAGACCGTCTAGGTACCACCACAGCTCCTATTTCTACCGCCAAATAGTAGTGTGCAAAAATTACTGTGTTCCAGTTTGAAGGGATGTAGCTAACAAAATTACCGGGTAACGAGAATTAACAATAAGTCTCAAGGTGTCGAGCGCAATGTGGTGTAGTGTACAATCTTAACTAGCACCACGTTGTCATAGGCAAGCGTATCACTTACCATCAGGTGAACTCCATGCTCGTCTTGTCAAATAAAATTTTCTTTTAACCTCTATTGAGGTTCCAGTAAACTGTCGAGAGACCGATGACCGAGGAGGCAGCAAGGTTTGCGAGTGACGGCCACGTACCTGTAGACTTAGTGCTGGAAGGTCTCCCGCAAAGAGAACCAACGATCTAGTGAAAGTCGCAAGTAATCGCAAAACCAATAGATATAGAGATCAATGATCGAGACCTAGTGTCCAGCAGTGGGCATATGTGAGGGTACAACAGGTGAACTTAATCTACCCGGCAATCCAAGAAATGACGATAATTATAATGATTGATATAGACATGTAAAGGATTACATATTTTTATGTATGCTTATGCTTTATATGTTCGCTCTATTGTTTTATCAATGGAGCTCTAAAAGTCTTCACAGGGTTATAAAAAGTTATCATAGTTAAGACCATCGTCATACTGGCCTAGTACCTATGATAGTTTCGACTTAATTCTAAACTAGATTACTAGAGTACCTAAGTTGCAAACTGTTCAAATATACATAAATTCACTCAATATTTTCTTTCATTCCAGTTTAGGTTCCTCCCTAGGTAGTGTGAAATCACGTCATCGCCTCTCATGTAAAAAGGCCTCAGGCAATTTATTCATCTGATTAATGAATTAAATTGCATACAATAGACGCTCACTTCGCTAATATGGAGCCGTTGATGTTGATACGTGGAGTGAAAAATAAAAATTGGGACCCCCATTATCATTTTGCGCGTTACATTTTGAAATATGAAATTATGGGCAGCACTTTTTTGTATAAATACATGGTTAGAAATTAATCGAAAAGCAGGATTAAGAGAAATACGATCTAAAATCGCACATTTAAATCTACTATTAAATAGTTATAGAAAAAGAACATTAAACTTACTTTACTGGTGGTAGACTTCTGTTGCCGGAAACCGACTTTGTACCACCGCAGCTCCTATTCCAGCCCCCCAACAGTTGTATGTAAACATTACTATCTTCTGGTATGAAAAGCGTGTAAGCTAATGAAATTACTTTGGTAACGAGACTTAACATCTTGTCTTAAGATGCCGAGCGCAATGTGGTGCAGTGTATACCATCCTAACTAGCGCCATGTTGTTAAGTGCAAGCGTATCACTTACCGTCATCGTGAACGCGAGCGTGAGCGCGTGAGCGTATCAGGTGAACGTCTCGCTCGTTTTGTCGCCTTGCAAAATAAAAAGAACTTTTAACAAAATTACTCACTTACATTTATTCTCCTATTACTTATCTAAATTTATAGTTAAGTGAATAATATTTCACTTCCCTAAAATATTTTTTTTAATCGCACCACTTTTTTAGCACATGCTGGTCACTTATTACAAGTGTTATTACTTATTACAACTATATTTTAATAATGTTGCCATAATAACAAAATAGTCACAAAAACTTCGTTATGAATAATGTAACATTATTTACTCATATGCTATTTTGCTTGAAATTTAACACTACATTCTTTTATTTTGTACGTCTACACATGACATTGGCTCACGCACAAACCGTGCTCATGCCATCAATTGAGAAGAAGAAGAAGAAAAGTATATTGTTTTTCTCCCAAAATTTACGGTAAAACGTCAATTCGTTAGAAGTAGACATTGACGTCATCACAAGAATACCAGACGGATTTATTAATTTTCTAATTTATTTAAACCCTTCTCTCCCTATCAAAAAGTTCAATCTTAACATTCTTTACGTTCGCCATTTTAAATTAGCTGTCAATGCTTAACAAAATGGCGTCGCCGCTAAGCGGTAAGACCGGTTCGCCAGTAATTGATAACTGAATGTGTGACTCTTACCTAACGACCTATCTGTGATTTATTGTGACTTATTCGGCTACATTGTATTCAAATGTCTAGAAAGCCTTTCATAGAAACTGATGTGTTGATGAGTGGTAGAAATAATTTTAACCACTTCATTATATTATCTTTCGAGAAGTTCTATGAATTCTAAAAATATAGATATCCGAATTGTTTTATAAAATTTTCTTTTACTTGAAATATTATTGGAAAATCAACGCAAGTCTGTTTTGATGTAACTAGAGCGTTCACCTGATGGTAATTGATATTCTTATCCATGAACATACTTAGATGTATCCTTAAAGATCACTAGTGTACACTCATTAAAATATCTCAAAGAGATTTGAGATATTTAGTAGCGGTGTGACCTTCTTATAAGTCGTATTTCCTCATGACTGAGGGTCGTGGTCATCATGTGTAATGAAACACACGACAACTTACTTAGCAGTTATAATGGAGTGGTTTGCCATTGCCTTCTCCATCGGTGTGAGCTTAGTAATACCGGAAAGTTTATCTCTGCTAGGCAAATATTTACCGGTTCCAACTTATATCCTTCATCTCTTAAATAGGTTCTAAGTAGAATTGTGTTTTATGTAAACACAACTACTGGTTGTAAGTCTACCGGAGACCGTCGAGGTAGGTACCACCGCAGCTCCTGTGTCCGCCACCAAACTGTAATGTGTAAATATTACTGTGTACTAGTTTTAAGGCATTTTAGCTAGTGAAAGACCATGATTTAATAACTTATGTCTCAAGGCGACAAGCACAATTCGGTGCAGTGTGCGGCACTTACCATCAGTTGAACGCCCCGCTCATTTCGTCGCTTCGTGAAATAAAAATATAAATCAATAAACTACTAACTACATTTTACAAAATGAAATTATTAAGATAGTATTAGTAGTCAATCGTGTAAATAGTAGGATTTTTTTTTCTCTTTGTAAAAAGTAGGATAAAAAGCCATAACATCAGCAAAAAAAGGAGGAAAAAAACAAGAAAAAATTACATTTTACAAAATGAAATTATTAAGATAGTATTAGTAGTCAATCGTGTAAATAGTAGGATTTTTTTTTCTCTTTGTAAAAAGTAGGATAAAAAGCCATAACATCAGCAAAAAAAGGAGGAAAAAAACAAGAAAAAATTACATTTTACAAAATGAAATTATTAAGATAGTATTAGTAGTCAATCGTGTAAATAGTAGGATAAAAAGCCATAATATCAGCAAAAAAAGGAGGAAAAAAACAAGAAAAAATTACATTTTACACATTACATCTATGTCTTTAACTCAGGGTTTTAATTTGTACCTCCATTTAATGGTTAAAAACAACGTACTTAATAAAATATTACACGGTCACTAGAAACTTATATAACGGAGATATATATGACCTTTAATTAATATAACACAATGATTCATTGAAAGGTTAGCGAATATATATGTCTATATATTAATGTCACTATTCGCATATTTATAATGGAGCTTAAAATCGAATAATAAACAAGTTTTTAAAAAGTCAGACGGCGACATAACTTGATGATTTCTTAATGTGGAACTGTGGCCGTGTGAACTGGTTCCATTTCTCATAAGTAATCTAGAAATATCATTTGATAAATAGAAACAGTTATCAGTGAAGTTAATGAATTGGTTAAATAGCCGCTTTTACTCTTGTTACTGTAGTTTAGTAAAATTTATTGGGATGAAAAAAATATTATTCTTTTTCTTGACCTTAACTATCTGCTCGTGTTTCTCTTGAGACACTTTCATATATCAATCAGCTTCCAGATTAGTCTTCAGCTTAACCTGAAAAAGCCTGAAAGTTGATTTTTAACACTCGTACTTTATCGGACCAGTGGATAGGTGATCGACCCTAGTTTTTTTTAATGCTACGAAGCGATGAGGCGAGCAAGGCGTTCACCTGATGGTAAGCGATACTCTAGCCCATAACAATGTGGCGGTGGTTAAGATGGCACACACTGCACCACACAGCGCTCGTCGCCTTGAGACATAGTTGTTAAGTCTCGTTACCCCAGTAATTACACTAGCTACAGCGCCCTTCAAGCCGGAACACAGTAATGTTTGCACAATATTTGGCGGTTGAAATAGAAGCTGCGGTGGTACCTACCACCAGTAAAAGTCTTTTAACCTCGACCATTCTTTAATGATTATAAGCATGATAAAAATTATACTCGTACTTTATCGGACCAGTGGATAGGTAATCGACCCTAGTTTTTTTTAATGCTAAAAGCGATGAGGCGAGCAAGGCGTTCACCTGATGGTAAGCGATACTCTTACCCATAACAATATGGCGGTGGTTAAGATGGTACACACTGCACCACATTGCGCTCGTCGCCTTGAGACATAAGTTGTTAAGTCTCGTTACCCGAAAAAAAAAAGAAGAGAGAGAGAGTAATACAAGTAAAAATTTAAATACATGTATTTGATCTCTGATCTCTCTTTAAGAAAGTGAACGCGCGGAACATTATCGCTACTTACTTCAACAGGTTTAAGAACCTAGATTACTTTAAGAATAAACATTCACTTTCTTAAGGAAAATATTAAACACTAAGTTATAATATGTATTTGTCAAGTTTGGTACTAACATAGAAATTTATGGTTTAAATATATTTTATAAAGTTTGTAAATTTTGCACTTCTATAAAAATCTATTTAATGTTGTTACAATATAACTTAAGTTACATAGGTAATACCATTGAGGTTCAGTCATTTAAATTATGGAAAATGGTGACAATCTTATCAAGATTTCGTATCGTTTTTAAGTTGTCTATAATTGTGTAGTTATAACGTAACGCAACCATCCCACTTTTTGCGCCCACAGCTGGGATTTTGAACTTATTTTAAATAAGGCTATAATCCACCACTTTTTGCGCCCACAGCTGGGATTTTGAACTTATTAATAAGGCTATAATCCACCACTTTGGCAAAATGCTTGTTAAACAAATCAACAAAATCAGCTCCAAATATTTCCGTTTTTACACAATATTTTCGTTAACCGAAAGCTGAAGCTCAATTGGAATCGAACCCACGAAAATTCATGTACAGAATTTAATTCTATTCATGTTCTGTATTTTATATACAATAGCAATAATATATAAAATCTTTATTATTTTCTTTTATTACAAACTAATATGAAAACTAATTATCTGCTTTTATAAATTCTTATACGATATAAGATCTAGATTCAATCTAGAATAAACTCTTACTAATCTATTGTATAGCCAACAATTTAAACGGAAAGAAAATGCCGGAAGTCAAAACGATGTTTCAACGATCGCTGAATAGGAAATACGTATAGCATGAAAAGGAAGTAAATAATTCGCATCTAAAGGATATATACTATTTGTTATAACAATTTGTCGAAACCAATTAATATCAAAATGTACAACCGAAGACGGGCTTTTAAGTAATATCTTAGAAATGAATATAATTTTACTGGTAGTAGGTCTCTGTTGATCTGGTCTCTTTTTACCGCCAAACAGTAGTGTGAAAACATTATTATTTTACAGTGCGAAGGCTGTAGCTAGTGAAATTACTTGGGTAACTTAACATCTTATGTCTCATGTCGAGTACAACGTGTTGCAGTGTATATTATCCTATCTAACGTCACGTTATTATGGGAAGGCGTATCAGTTATTATTAAGTGAGCTTCCTGCTCGTATCGTCGCACGCAGAGGTGTGGGTTCGATTCCCACTGAGTATTCTCTGAAAGTAGGAACATCTTTCGTGGACGTGTGATATCAGTTAACGACGTATTAGCTTGAGCCTTTCCTTGTGAAGGAATGCCCTCAACGGTGGGAATTTTAAGTGGGCCTTATCTTCTTTTTAGCTTACCACGTACAGTTTTCTTTATTAGTTTTCTTATTTGGTTTTTAATTTTTTTACACTACACTCAATGATGACCAAATACCATATTCGTGTGCCGTATGAGATAAACGAGTTTCTTTTTTTATGCAAATCTTGGCTTTGCATATACAGATATAAATAAAATTTTACACGCACAAGCAATATAATTTCCCGTTTTAGTGATATATCGATAAATATAATTTATTCGGCGAGTATTATTATTTTTTTATTACAACGGATCGCTTGAATAATGCGAAGACATCTCGTATGCAAAGTTTCGCGCACATTACACTCAGCCCACGCATGGAGGTCGTTGAACTCACTTGTGTGACTATTCGAGCTTCAAAAAGAAATTTAGCTTAATATATACAATAAAAATAAATAATGAACATACAACTTAAATTACTATATCTTTTTTAGATCAGGTCTACTGTGCAATGTATGTATAATGTTTTTGATCTTTTTACTAAAACTATATCTGATGAAGTTTTCTCCGAGTTCGCAAATTCAATTCGAAGATGCGATGATGATGATCAATCATCAGCAATCATTGATGTGTCAACGCCGATTTAATCAATGTAGATATCTGACCAATAACCATCGTTATTCTGATCCAAGATCTGAACTACTATAGTAATAATAGAAGAAAATAAATATGTTTTAAGAATCAACGTAAGTTACTGTGTGCACGTTTTGTGCTATTTAGGTTATAACGTGCTGACTGCGTTTTTAATGAAACCACCAAGTCCTTAAAGAGAAAATGATAATGAATATAAGTTTCTTATCCTAAATCAAACATATTTTTTATTCGACACCGCACTAAGGACATCTGGTGGATATGACGTTCACCTGGTGGTATAAATATGATCGCAAATTTTTAATTTTTATTTTGTTTTTTATACCACTATGCGACGAGATGACCAATACGTTCACCTGATGGTAAGTGATACTCTTGCCCATAACAATGTGGTGCTAGTTAAGATGGTACACACTGCACCACATTGCGCTCGTCGCCTTGAGACATAAGGTGTTAAGTCTCGTTACCCCAGTAATTATACTAGCTACAGCGCCCTTCAAACCGGAACACAGTAATGTTTGCACACTACTATTTGGCGGATGAAATTGGAGCTGCGGTGGTAACCACCCAGACGATCTTCGGCAACAGAGACCTACCACCTGGTAGGTCGGTTTTATAACAACCGTCTCTTTCAGTCAGTGCTATTCGATTTTTTTGTTACTTGCAAATTTCACTTGTGTAAATAACTACACATTATCTTATGCTTTAAAAAGGATAGTTATTAACAAATAATGTTAAAAAGAACCAAACTGTTTAAAAACAACACCAATATTCAAATATATCACATGCCGAGTAAGGTTTTCACTTAAGAACGCATGCGTTATTATCCGGGTCTCTATTACCTTATAAGATTAGAATGTGCCGAAATGGCCTAGGGGTTAATTTTTATGCTTTGAACACAAAGGTCATGAGTTCGGTTCTCAGTGAATTTATTTCTTTTTTTGCTTTTCACATCCACAGTGCTAACTTTGAGTTTTCGTATCTCCTTAAACGGAAGAGCTATTGACTTTTTATTTCGGATTTCTCATCTCCTTACTTCATTCTATCCGGAAAGGGTGTCCATGTCGCTCTTCCGGTTTAAAAATTTCAAGCGTCACGGAGTATTTAACTCAGCGCATCTGTCTCTTTTACGCTCATGCAATCAGGTGATAGAGACCGAAACTTACTCTCTTCCATCTAAAACTTTGGTCAAAATTGAATATTTTGGTATAAAAAAAGAATGTCGTTAAGTTTTGAATGTATATTATAACGGTCGTTATAATTATAGAGTAATTGACCTATTGTGGTCTGGAATTCGATGTCAGCGAACTCGCAAAACAGGTTACTGTTTGGGTTAGTCTGAATATTTAGGTGGAATTTAAGGTATTAGCCGAACGCCTAGACTAATGAGTAGTGAACCTGCTTCGAAGGTTACATAGTTTTGTACTGAATCCTTCCAACCGTATAATAATTTTAGTCAGTGTTCAACTTTATAACGAGTTTTAAATGTTCGATCGTACTGTAATGTATCGGCGTAGTAGCCGAACGGACACCTGTTCATATCCATAAACAGCTCTTAGCAGTTTGTACAGATCGGACTGTTGAACAAGAAAATAGAAAGATAAACAAAATCATTAAGTTACTGTATGATGTTTATTACTTAACAAAATAACAATTTAAAACTATATAGATTAATCGCATGAGACGCTAGAATGTTGTGCTTTTTACAGACGATTCATTTTTTTCACCATTCAAACACTCATTATCCGCGACGAATGGTCCAATATAGATATTTCACGCTCATTTCAATTAGATCGCCTCCGTAACAAACAGACAAACATAAAAACGCGCCTCGGCTTCTAGAGCAGAAATATTTACAGTTACCAAGTGCTATGCAATTACGATTGCTATCGCGAATTCCGCGCTACCCTGACGTGATGAAATGCAATCAGACGGTAGACGAATTTCTTTATTCGCAGACATGTGTAGTTTATGTTACTATTATTAATAAGTCACTAAAATTCGTTAAGCCAACACTTACTTCTCTAATTTTAATTATACAATCACAAACCAATGTCCGCTGCTTTGCTGCCTCCACAGCACAATATGACCACTTTAATAATTTTAACAACTTTACTTGTCGGCGCGTTGTAAAATCATTTGAATGATAAAGTTTGTGAAAAATTTTTTAAAATTATCTGTTCGTTAAAATTTCATTCATTATTATCTTAAGTTTAATTTAGAAAATTTATCTTATAATGCGGGTATAAATGAATTATCTTAAAACGCGCGGGCGGTAAGGACATAGTTTCACTCTCACCGCCGAAGTGCACGGACCTCTTAGAAAGTTTACGTTGTTGGACCAATGTAAGATTTTGTAAATGTACCTTTTATTGGACAATGAGCAATCCCAAAAATTGTGTTAGTGGTGCCAACACCACTGAAATCATATTTTTTAAAATACTTTAAGAGCGAGTGTTCCTACATACTTATATCGATTCTTAAAAAATGATTAATATTAGTGACTTATTAACAATTTGGAATAATACCTACTTGTAAGTTTATTATGATTAATGAAAGAAATTTAAATAACATTTTTATTGAAGACAAAGTTGACCTGTTGAGACATCATATCAACTATGGAGTATCAAGGAACATTTATGCAGTACCCCGACACGTTTTTTTTTAGATGTTAACTGGGACTTATTTATACCCAGTATATTTCTGTTACCATAACTTGTATAGAAAAAAATTTAAAGACAAGTTTAAAAAAAAAAACTCGTTTGTATCGTATGCATATTTTCTATATTATTCTATGGTTAAGTCCTGAACCTGTAAACACAGAACTTATTTATCATTCAAAAACATGGTGAAAAAACTAACCGCAGAAATTTTTAATGAGTAAAGTATTCTTATAAAATTTATTTTAGTTTCAAGGTTCTTTGTCATGTTGTGTCTCTTAAATTCTATACCATCTTTCTGATGCAGATGTACCAGAAGAGTTATGCCGATCTATCTGACTAAAACCTTCTGGTGTCTCTTCCAAAGCATTTAACCATTTTAAACCATTGTTCTGCCTGCTATGGGGTGCTATCTCAGGATAGAGCTGGATTTCCTCCAGCATCTATTACATCTAGTGTTAGGAATACATGGACATGCAAAATTAAATGAACTCAATCAAACCATATTCAAGTTGTTAATTTTTATATGCACATGTAAATTTGTCGTATTCTCTTTTATTAGCATTAGTTTTTATACTAACTATATATTTGTATCGATTATAAGTTTCGTTATGTTGGCAACCCTGTGCTGTGCTAGTCGATTCACAGATTGACGTTTGCTTTCGTTAGAGACAGCGCGGGTGACAACTGGGTCGCTGCTTTCACAACACATTTTCTTTTTTTGCTCTTTCTTTCATGAAAGCCCAATGACGCATGTTCTCAATGTTTGATATTTAACTAATATTTCTTGTGTGTTTTGTTTTTAATAATATTATGTACTCCTTGTTATTAGCATGTCTAATGTAGTTCAAAGTCCTACCGCCTCAATGGCGCAGCGGCTACGGCGTGACTTGTAACACGGGCATCACTGGTTCGATTCCGGTGTCACACTGGAGTTTGGAAACATTTTTTCGAATCCATCTAACTAGTTACCACCATCATTATGTTAATCTGCCGCCATAACAGCGTTGCTGTTTTCCGACTGTCAATATGTGAGAGCTCAAGTATGCTGGATGAGTATGGTATCCCATCCCCAGCCTCCTTATCTCTTAACACTCCATAAAAAATATTCCGTAGGATTCGTTGTTACTGTTGAGAGTAGAAATATTCGCTGCGTTCAGATGGTCCTTGTTTTTAGGGAGCGGAATCTATTCATCTAGCTAAAGAAACCACTTAAACACGAGCAAGTACGCTCGGTATTCTTTAGCCATATAAAAAGCAAAGATCATCGTCGCGTGGTAAACGATCAGAAGCGGTAACATTCGTAACAGCGTGCGTGAGCTCAAGGTGGGAAACAAGGCCGCCGGGCCCCGCCGCACATCGCGGACGATGCTTAATCAATTACAAAACTTTTGCATATCACCAATAGATCAATCGTTTTCATCCGCAAATCGATATTACGTTACATAACCACTTCAATGAACGACTAGATATGAAAGATACTTGCCGCGATCAAATGCCATTACGAATCGTTTGCTTCTTCATATAAAAACAAGCTGGAATGACGACGCATGCGTCTTATTATCCGGGTCTTTATTACCTTTAAAATTAGAATGTGCCGGAATGGCCTAGGTGATAATTTTCATACTTTGGAGACGAAGGTAATGATTTTGATTCTCAGAGTTTTTACCTTTTTTGCTTTTCCCGCCCCTTCTTTAGTGCTGACTTCTCCTTAACCGAAAGAGCTATAGATTTTTTATTTCGGATTACTCGCCTCCTTATCCTGTACTTCATTTTATCTTGAAAGAGTATCTGTGTTATTCTTCCGGTTCAAAAGTTACAACCGTTACGGAGTATATAAGTCAGCGCATCAGTCTCTTTTACGCTGATGCAATCAGATAATAGAGACTAAATTTCGACTATATTCATCATCATCATTATTTCAGTATACAGCTGTCTAGTGGTGAACATAGGTGTTTGATTTCCAACACGATTGTGACTGCAACTTGAGTCCAAAGCTTGCAAGGTGGACCGATGACCCGTTGATTATCTCAGGGAGTCGTTGGATACAGATTGCAGATAAGGTTACTTTTAAATAAAAAAAATCTAACTAAAAGTATGTTAATCTATTTATATTGTTGTAACTCGCCACTTGATGACACTGCAGAAATTCTACATCATCATCACACCATTCAAACCGTCTCTTCTATATCATTCAAACAATATTCATGGCGTCCATCAATTTACAGATAAATATGCACTTGCATGATAACATCTGCAAGGTATCAACTAGTACTTAATAAGACCTTCAAGATCATACCATGACTATTTTTTTGTATACACGTTTCTAAGCTAGCACTTTAATAGCTTACATAGTTAAGTTATTAGCAGGCGAGTTCCGCGAAGTGAATGCCATATAATACTTTAATCGCCCTTTCCAACAAGTTATTCAGCAGCTTTCTTAGCCCCAGACTGGTCCAGCGTTGGGAGTGGCCATAATGCATCGAAAGTGATTACCGCCTTTTCCATACACGGCGTCATATCCATCATGTATACAAAGTCTTTTGTTTAAGCGCGATTCTTTTTAAAATTTACACGATTTGCATTTTGAATAATGATCATCCAAAGTACAACAACAAGAAACCGGCTTTTATTGTTTTTAATTATTTATTTAAATTTTCAACACAAACATCCGTAAAGGAATGAGATAACAATGGTTTATAGCCTTTTGATGTGGATTGTAATGAGTAATGACAAACGAAACAAATATTTAAGTAAAGTTAAATATATATTCAATATTATAAAAAGGACTTGAGTCTCTTTAATTTAAAGATTATGAAACTTGATAAACATATAAGTAGAAATCGGTATATAACTTATTTCCGACGTAACTTTGGTGCGGCAGGAAATTTGGTTTCCTTTCCCTTTAGCTACCGTTTCTTAATTAATAACTACCTTACATTCGACGTGCATTCCATGATCTTATTTATTTAATATGAAAAGTGGCCAATTTTATGAATTATGTTTACCGAATGGCATAGAAAGGATCTGCTAATATTGTAAAATCTACCCAGGCTACCTTTATTTTACCTCATAATACCCTATGTAGAAAATCGTCTATAAATATTTCACGTTCTTTTGATACTAAAATAGTCGATACATTTTTAAAAATAATACTACTGGACTAAAACTTCGTATGATGATATTGACAGTATGGTCGAACATGGTCAAGCGTGCTCGCTCAAAATGCTTTGTCCCTCATATCTATAACTAGCAGAACACAACATTGTTGTTATGGTGGTAGATTAACAAAACGCTGATGTTAATTAACCAAGTGGATTCGAAATAACCATCATCACCAAATATTCCTTTATGACTACGAAATTGAACCTTTTAGACTTCTGCATTATAAAGCAAGCTACTGAGGTAATTGGTAATTTAAATTTTTTTACTATTGTTCACAGGAAAACATCTCGTGTTATCAACGGACCCGGAGTCCGTCAAAGACGAGTTCGCCTTCGACAATCCTGGGTTCAGACAGGATGAGAGGCAGGCGTGGCGGCATGAGGCACCGACTTTACCGCTTGGTGGGAAGACCAGCGCACTACAAGCGGAGTTCACTAAACCAGAGCAGAGCAAGGATGATTTGCATTTACAGGTAATTTTTATACTGGCTTTACACTTTCTGGAGGTAGTACTCTTCTAGAGGTATGTCCAGTTTTAGGGAGCTCCCTAAGAGTAGCTACTCTTCTTAGCTCTCTTAAACTGGATGCTCTTCATGTCTATGTATCAATTTGAAGATATCGTGGCAATGAAGACATCTTTTGGTTTATCGCATCGTTTGTTTTAATCCTATAAACTTGAATGACGATTTTAATTTCTATGTACTTAAAATTCTACTTTACTATACAGTATTATTGGTTAGCGTGTCTAGTGGAAGGATAAATGTTGATATCTCTCCAGAAAAAAAAACGATGTCGATAAATCCCCAGAATTAAAAAAAAACCAACCTAGACTAAACTTAAAACTTTTTTGGGTTTATATTCATTTGAAAAAAAATCAATGTCGATATCTCCCTTAAAAGGGGCGGCACTGATCCTAGAAGAATTATCCTTGGATATTTGAAACATTATGTAAGTTGTAAATAACTTATGGATCAGTTTTGTCGGATCGATTCTAAGCTTGAGCTTCTGATACAAGAAAAAGTCATGAGGAAGTCGACATGTTTCAAGATCAATCTCCATGATAGTATCATGGATGTATGACATCCGTTAACCAGCATTTAATAAGCGGTGTGGTTAAATAGTTTTAACTTTCTCCTTGAGAAAGTCTCTATTCCCGCCAGGTGGGATGTTGATTATTATTTAACTCATCATTAAAGATATATAAAGTTTTATTAAATTTGCGAAAGTAATCTCCTCTCCTTTCTGCTTGAATTTCACTTCATAATATTATTTCAGTGATCACTAACAGCTATTCTATACAACTTGAATCGAACTCAATAGTAATAAAACGTTTATGGTATGATAGTTGCTGATGACGTCACGATAGGAAGGTCCGATGTTACCGGTTAAGAAAATAGCAGAAATTACTGCAATGAAAAGGAAAATAACGAAATTCTCTAACGATCGTTTTTAAATCGAATGGTTAGGTAAGATAATGTTAAGAGTTTTACCTCTCTACTGTCTGTTGCACAACTGTGAAGTAACGAGAGATGCGTTTCCTTATTGATTATTGCTGAACACTGCCGTTATATTATTTTTTATCGCCGACTAAGAAATCTTCGCACAAATAAACATGAATGATGATTAATATTATTTATATACACATATAAACTCTTCTCTGCCGCGATAACATAGGTTTGAACGCCGGCCTTCCATTCCGAAAGTACCGGGTTCGAATCTGGTCTGCACCAATGAATTTTTAAATTTATGTGCAGTTAGTATAACACCAGCTAATATCACGTGCTTTGACGGTGAAGGAAAACATCGTGAGGAAACCTGCATATCTATGTCATGAGCATCCGTGCTAGCACTAGTATATGAAATGGAGAAGGCAATGGCAACACCACTCCATTATAACTGCCAAGGAAGTCGTCGTGTGTTTCATTACACATGATGACCACGACCCTCAGTCATGAGGAAATGCGACTTAAAAGATAAACCCTTCTAAAGTAACTTGGCTGTCGAAATTAATGAAATGCGAAACTTGCGTATATGATGCGGTTAACCGCTTGGTCTTGTGAGAGGTAGAGGTCCGATTCCACAGTGGAGTTAAAATGATGGTAGGACATTTTCGAAATAGATATATATTTATTAACAGACAAACTATTTTGGCGAAATACTCTTCTTTATATTCGGCCTCGTGTCATCAAATAAAATTGAGATAAATTTCAGCTTACCATAAACTTACTGGTGGTAGACATCTGTTGCCGGAGACTGTCTAGGTAGGTACCACCGCAGCCTTTTTCAGCTGTCAAACAGAGTAAACTTTACTGGGAACCTGTTTGAAAAGCGTTGTAAGCTAGTGAAATTACTGGGCTAACGAGACTTAACACCTTATGTCTCGAGGCGACGAGCGCAATGTGGTGCAGTGTGTACCATCTTAACCAGTTCTGCATAAGTATAGGCAAAGGTATCACTTATTATTAGGTAAACGTTTTGTCGATAAAGACACTAAAATATAACAATAAAACTACTAACAGATAAATTAAAGGATGTTTATGTTATTGGATGTTAAAATTACTCGACATTAACAAAACGGATTATTTTGTATTACTGTATATAAATATACATACCGTTGGTTTTGTTTTGTAATGTGGTGCAGTGTATCCTAACTTGCAGTATAATATTCTTATGTCTATATTATATATAAAATTTATTTAATTACTATTTTTATTAATTCGTTTCTGTCGCTTTGCAACAGTCATGGTCAAGGTCGTCTCCTCCTGCTGAGCATAGCTATCCCTCATCTCCAAACCAATCGATCCTGTGCTGATAGTGTCCAGCTGCTTCCATCACCAGATCGTTAGATTGGATAATCAATCTAATGAGTTGAATGAATAGATTTCTTCTTTCTTGCAGTAGAACCGCGTTCCTCTGAACGTCATCGCTGATCAATTGCGCAACGAGCGGCATGCGAGATGCTTCCCCAGCATTCACTTACGATTGCGTGCGTCCGCACGTATTGTGTAAGCGGAAGTGAACGAATATTATTAAATTAGAATGCTTTTTTTTTAATAGTTTTTTCATTTATGCTTCTCGCGGAGAAATTTTCGGCGATGCGTTTATTTCAGAGCGCAGCGAATGTATTTTGTTATTTTCAATACACCCAGCGGTCGTGCGCTTCATACAGACAAATAGTACTACCTGACTTCTTTCCTCTAAGTCGTATTTCCTCATGACTGAGGATCGTGGTCATCATATGAAAATTAAACCCTCGACGACTCTCTTGTCAGTTATAATGGAGTGGTTAACCATGGCCTTCTCCATTTCACATACTAGTCCGGTCATGACATAGATATGTAGGTTTCCTCACGATGTTTTCCTTCTCCGTCAAAGCACGTGATATTAATTGGTGTTATACTAACTGCACAAAAATTGAAAAATTCATTGGTGCAGGCCATATTCGAACTCGGTACCGCCGGTGTGGAAGGCGGTCGTTTAAACCATTAGGTTATCACTAGCTGATTTTAACCTAATCTAAATAATAATTTCACAAATCACTTAAAAGGTAAATATCAAACTATAACTAAATATAGACTGGTGGTAGGTCTCTGTTGCTGGCAACCGTCTAGGTAGGTATCACCGCAGCTCCTATTTTAACCGATAAATAGTAATGTGCAAACATTACTGTGTTCTGGTTTAAAGGAAGCGGTAAGCTAGTGAAATTACTAAGGTAACGAGATTTAACAACTAACGTCTTAAGGCGTCGAGCAGAATGTAAGTGTATACCTTCTTAATTAGCACCACTTTATGGTCAGACGTATGACTTACCATCAGGTGAAGGTCTTGCTTACCTCGTCACTTCAAAGAATAAAAATAAAGTATATGTGTATACATTTCCGAAGAGAAAGATATTGACGAAATAATTAACGACGAGAATATTTTTTCTTTTGAATCTTCTCATACAAATATTGAATTGCTGTATAATTTATGAATAACTTTTGTACAATTGGATACTAAAATCAAATAGACTAATAACGGTAATTATGTACTAATTAATACAAATATTTTTATGACTTTTGCCATGATTACAAACAACATTTAAAAGCCTTTTCATTACCCAAACATTACTTTAAAAAAATCAATAATAACGATTCGGAGACAAGTAGTTTTCAACTGGTTGTAATCCTTTGTTAGTCCATGTAAATGAAGCTTTCGTACCTAGCCTGGCTTCGAATCCCGACACCCGCCTGTCATTATTGCATGCCTTCACATCCATTCCCCCCGCGCGACCGCACGACGATAATGACGCAATCCCGCAGCGATCTGCATTCCGTAGTCGAAGCGCAGCAAATTAGATACAACTGGCAATATAATGATATTTCACCAATCTATCTATATATATAAAATTCTCGTGTCACAGTGTTTGTAACCAAACTCCTCTGAAACGGCTCGATCGATTTTTATGAACTTTTTATGTATATTTGTTAGATCTGAGAATAGGTCGTAAACTGTTTAAACCCGAAAGTAAAGGGTCGTTCACACCTTTTTTTTATTTTTCCTACATTTTTATGTATACTTCTAAGTCGTATTTCCTCATGACTGAGGGTCGTGGTCATCATGTGTAATGAAACACACGACGACTTACTTGGGATTTATAATGGAGTGGTTTGCCATTGCCTTCTCCATTTCACATACTAGTCTGACCACTAATGGTCATCAGATAGATATCCAGGTTTCCTCACGATGTGTTCCTTCACCGTCAAAGCTCGTGATATTAGTTGATGTTTTATGCTAACTGCACATAAATTGAAAAATTCATTGGTGCAGGCCGGATTCGAACCCGGTACCTACGCATATTCGAAACATCAGCATCTTCGAGTATGCTATTATCTGTGGTCAATTGACGGCTGTATCTATGAAAATAAGTTAGAGGTAAGTTTTCGTGTGAATAGATGTTAGAAAAATAATTGCTTAAAATTTTGTTTCTCTTTTCAGAGCAACTCAGTTGAGTATTCATTTACATTAATGGATTGTGGTAACAAAATTAAATGAATACGAACACTTTATGCATACATATTCTTTAATGTGTTATTAAAATTAAAAAAAAACGGGCACCTTATAATATATTTTCCGAAAGGGACCAAAAACTAGCGAACTTTGATCTAGACTTTAGCATCACGGACTACATCATACGCTTACCAATAGTTAGAATCGTGGTCTAGCACTAATCTAATGGTTGAATTGGACAACCACAAAAATAAACTAGGTGTAGTCGTTTTCCGGTTAAGCTGAATCATTACAGCTCATCATTTTATCGTCATGTTATATTTACTTTAGATTGAAACATATCTAATTTTTATGATGACGCTATTTTTCTATTTAGCTAGAACAAACATGATAAGATCATACGACACTCGGGGTTTCCCTTTTAAACCTGTCTTAACTAATTGCGGTATCAGTTAAGAAATAACTAGGTTTCAGTTGAATCATTAACTTGTTAATGGTATACGCGATTTGTCGACTGTTAACCTAATAGCTTATCAAATATTTAGAATTTTTATATACAATTTTTGGTAATTAAGAATAACTGGACATTCTGGGCTAATACTCTAATTATTTATAGCAGCATAAACAAAAAGCCATTGAGAGAAGTATGCTAAAATGAGAAAATCACACAGAATCGGAAGTAAACATATAGTAAGTAAGGAAATAAAGAAAAGGTACACTAATACAGATCGATATGTTGAGTGCAAACATATTCATGAGACAAAATTTCTTTATAAGTCTTCTATTATAAATTAACCGGAAATATATTTCATCAGCATAACATACAGTCCCCACTTAATATTCCCATTGCTGGGCCTCTGTTATCTTACAAGAAGTTGGAATTCTCAATGATGCTCGAGACATTGTATCGTTTCTTCACCGGAAGCTTTGCATTAGTGGGAATCGAATCCGCGCCTCCTTGAATCAGAAAGCACGAACGCATCTATGAACTAAGCTATAACACTTCGTAGGGTAATGTACATATAATTATACAACTTATAATATTTAATTGCGCAGATTCCAGTACGCAATCCCATATGACCTTCGATAACACAGTGATCTCATAAGTTATACACTTAAATTGCTTAGCTGTGGCGTCATCAATGAATAAGAAAAAAAAGTCGACGTGTTTCTGATCTTGATCACTTCATCCGTTATCAGTTTATAGATTCTTGTGTCTTTCTTTAAACTAATCAACATAAAAACATTCAGAAAGAAAATGAATTACACGAGTTTTTAAGTCTGTCAAGTTAGTAGAATTAAATTCACTACACTCTGATCGCATAGAATGATTTTTCATCATCATAATCTTCTTCTGTCTATTCGATGAACTCACATCCATCTATTTTTCATCAGCCAATACTTTCACAATTCTAGTTAGTTGCTGTACTTAATCTGGGCTTTCATCATGTCTGCTGATCCACGGTTGGGACTCCAGAAATCGGTTACCCGATTACATATCGATTCTTTGGCGAATATAAATCCTTTATAATAGTTTGTACAAATAAATAAATCAAATAACACTAACACTCGTTACTCGCACGAGTATTTACTCGTTTCGCCAATCATAAAGCCAGGCAGCCCGAAACAAGCAAACATTTACATATTCTTGTTGAACTGTGATATACAAACAACTTGTCATGTTATACTGATGACAAGTATGTGTTTGTTATTGGTCTTCCATTACTCGTCTTATATCATTAAAAGGTTTCTTTCAGTTTAACATTGTAATATCGTCTACTTATATCAGAACTCTTAACACTATCTTATGATAAACGTTAACAAATCTTTACTCCCTTGCCCAAAAAGTGTGTGTAGCTGTTAAGTTCATTATTAAAGATACATTACTTTTTTTTCTGTGTTTTTTGGTGGCTATCGGTAGGCTGTTAACTCGGAAAACAATCGAGCCTTTTCCACAAGGCAGTAAAGTTTATTTTTTTTATCCCTGCGTATGATATGACGGGGCCTAGTTCTCTCATACCAATTCACGCTTCCATTCTATTTTGTTAACTTTAATTCCGCTGATTTACTTCTTACCATTCATATCTCTCGTTGTGTGTAGACTGTAATCTTTTTAAATTTTTGTTAAATAACCTGTAAGAGACCTGAAAATCCTCTCATAAAATTTTTTCGTTTGGTAAAAAAGTTTCTAGGCAGTCGCAATGCCGTATGTTTAGCAATCACTAGTTCTTCTTCCTTTTGTCTTCTATTTTGTTTATTATATTATTAGGATGGATAAAGACCTATATCACAAAATATACACAGGTTCATTTAATTACTCCTACCTGTTGTTCAGGTTAACTGGCGTTGCTTGAGTAACCAATGTCCAAGAACTGCCGTGAATTGATAACGATAATCCTCAAATTGTGTAATTGTAAATTATATGTCTTGCTACCAACTCTAATAGAGACACGCTATAAGAAGAAGAAATAAGATGTAATACAGTATAGTACCATTTATTCAATAAAGTGTAAATTGAAAAGCAATCATGTATATCTCAATATTATAATTTGTATATCCGTCGAGTGCCTCATCAGAAACAAATAGAAATAAAAATCACACGATCACTATAACATAGAAAAGAATTGTTGTCCGTTTTGTATAAAAAAAAAATTATTATGTTATTCGGTTTTTTTTGGTTAAAGTCATTCGTGACAATTGTTAACGTATTTACGTAAAATCAATGACAAAACCTTCGCTTTAATAGCTGTAACATTACCATTTCAAATCTTAAACGGCGAGGTGAGTATTTTTTTTGGATCACGCGATTTCATTGAGCCCGGGCCTGTTGTTCGATAAGTTGTCGCCAGATCAAGGAAATACGGAAGTTACACAATTACAGATACATTTTGAGGTTCATTTAATAATTTTTGGCTTGTACTTAGCGAAGTTATTTGCACGCTCAGTTGTTACATTTAAAATAATGATAAAAGAAAGAATAGATTAATATAAAGAAAAAAGAAAATACGACGATGTCAGTTTTTCACTACTAAGAAAAGTGATAGGTTTTAAATAGTAATCAATCAAAAATAACTATAATATGTTTTAAATGTTTAGAAATATAATACTTTGGCTGTACTTTAAAAAAGTCTTCACCAAGAATTTAAATTATAAGAATATTTAATCATGTTCCAATTATTTTAGTTAAATCATTCTTAGAGTGGGTTATTGATTTGGAGATGGATTCTGGCGAAAAAACCTTGACCCTCATTATTCTTACTTATTGTCATGATTCACAAGGGTTTACTGACGACAATCATTAAACTCATTTGATGAAAGACAAAGTCAAACATGTTTATTCAAAATAGTACACTTATTGAACGTCAAAATTTATCGCCCATTCGGAAAAGAATTACCACGGACCTCATAGAATAGGCGCAAGAAACTCAGCCTGCTGCATATGTATAAACTGATATGATGCCTAGTTTCTAGGATGATAGAACTTAACGAAGGCAATATTCCTGATGTTCAGTCTGTCTATGTTCGCAGCGCGCACGCGTCCGCCGCGTCAAGCTGTGGGCGCGGGACTTCACGGGCCTGGGGCTGCGTTGTGGTGGTGGTGCCAGGGAGGGTGTGCACGTGCACTCCGTGCTCAGGAGCGGACCGGCCGCCGCGGCGAACCTGCAACCAGGTATGTAACACGCTCGAATTAGCAATCAGGATAACCGTCAAAGAACCTAGATGGTTTAACTCACCTGATGTACACGTAGAAGTGGCAGGAGCTGGCTACATTAGCCGACAACCGGTTGCGGTTAACAGATTCTCGATATGAGAGAGCAGTTGATGAGCCCAGTCTTCTGGTTACACAAAATCTCCACCCCTCTTTTAGGGGTTATTCCTTCTTAATCGTCTTTTTCAACATAGTGGCCGTCGAGATATTTTAACTAACACAAAGCAGTGCCTTTTTTTACAAGAATTTAAAACGTCTGCCAATAAAAAAACATTAAGTAACTTTTTTATACCACTGAACGACAACATATTCTCTACGTAATAGTATGTAATACGCGTACCATTAAATAATAATGTCGTACTAGTTACAATGATAATCACTGCACCACTTTGTGTTTATAGATTGGTGATATAAAATATTAAGTTATTTTAGTGACTTCATGATGGTAATACAGCATCTCTCCACTTCCTAGGTTGACTGGTAGAGAATTACCTAGGGCATTAAGTCCGCCATTTGTGTCTAAGTTTTAGGCATACAAATAAAGTTTTAAATAAAAAAATGTGTATTAGATACTAACCTCCCCTTAAATAATTTTCCAGGCGACAAGATCAAAAGCATAAAGATCGAGTTAACCGGCACTCCGCTAGAGGACGCTGTTGCAATCCTGTCACTTGCATCGCCATATCCTGTTGAGCTGGAGATAGTGGAGGGAGGAAGGGCTAGTGGCGGTGGATGGGCAGTGAAACACCCCTTGTTGAAACGAGCTGGCTCCACTGGTGATGTTTGTATGGTACGTTAATTATTGTTTAGATTATATTAAAAATAAGGATTAGGATATTATATTACTGGTGTTATGGTAACATACTGTGCCTCAAGATGACGAGTTCAATGCGCAAGATTGTTATTAGCAAGCCTATCTTACCATCAGATGTACCCCCTTTTGTATTCTACTCGGCGACGGGACGTGCAAGACGGTCTCCTGACGGTAAGTGATACGCTTGCCCATAACAACGTCATGCTAGTTAAGATGGTACACACTGCACCAAATTGCGCTTATTGCCTTGAGACACAAGATGTTAAATCTCCTTACCCCAGTAATTACACTAGTTACAGCACCCTTCAAATCGGAACACAGTAATGTTTACATTTAGAGAACATAGCAGATAAAGAGTATTACTAATGATAAATGATCAAGATAAAACTACACATATTTAAATTGATATAAGAACTTACACTTTAGTGTTCTCTAGTTCTAATACCCATACCGTTACTTTATATTCTACCTATCGTAAAAGGCGTATAAGAGAGAAACTCATGTAAAAGGACAGTAGATTATCTCATGGCTTGTACCAACATAATATGACTGTCTCAAGACCCCAAGTTCTTCGACTAATACAGCCGGCCCATTATCACTTGCTTGAATATTCTGTAAACTGAAAAACTGGTTCTCATAAACACGTATGGTCCAAAAAAACCTATTCATTGCATTCGGTGAATTACAACGATCAAAGTCACAAAAGCTGTGACCTCTGCGTGTTCCGAATAAGTCACTATAATCTCAATAATCACTATACGGAAAGTAAAAGTCGGTATAGAGTTACACGCGACATGAGTAAATAAGCGTGAACTGTCAATAATACGAACACGATTCATGTTAGCTTATTTCTGCCGCGAAATAGTAGTGTGCAAACATTACTGTGACCGTGACCGTGATTCTAGTGAAATTGCTAAAGTACGTAATTTCACTTTCATTATGTCTCAAAGCTACAAGTACAATGTAGTGTATATCATCTTAACTAACACCATTTTACAATGGACGTATCCACCATCAATTGAACTTCCGTCTCGTTTCCGGAATTTAAAAATCAAATTTTTTTGCCGTTTAAAATATCCACAGAAAAATTTTCAGCGTTTATACAGACACTAAATCCATTAACGGTAATATTATACCTTCACTCACGTCCGCTGCGATTACAGTGTAGAAACACCCACAGCGGCTACGTGACGGCTCTAAGTGGAATACACAGTGGAATGTGAACAAGTTTAACTTGATCTCTCTTGCGGTTTAACCCTTTCGCTGCGTAACTCCAGTCGAAGTAAATTCGTTTAAAGAATATACGCTAAATTCACATAAAGCATGACTTTTTTTAATGGGCAATAATTCAATAATTTCACATGGTGAAGTAACTATGAGATCGAGGATGACGACGCGTAGCTCGTCCAGAATACTCCGGGTCTCATAAGTTATTGAGACAAATTTAAAATATGAATACACATTTTGGTTAAACAATCGTGTTAAAAAAACCAACTAAACTCCATAAAATGAGACGCCGGAATCGAATCGGAAACCGAAGGAAATGGATGAGCTTATGATATACAAAATCAAATTTATAGCAATGCAATATATTTTGTGGTTTAAACAATCAAAACAAAATTGGAAAATAATTACAATCGTCGTCACGTAAGCGGATCTTGTAATGTAACGACTGAAATATTATTTAAAATTATGAAATCGCATGAAGAATTATTTGTTTTACAATCTCACAATTTATTCGAGAATATCAAACAACTTGGCCCATGTCCAGTAGTCTGTCTACCGATTGATGATAATGATGAATAATCAACTTCCAAACGGAAGAGCATTCGTCAATGCAACGACGCTCCAACTTATTGTTTCATATCGTATACCGAAATTACTCATTCACAAACACACCGTCAATTATATTTTGACTTCCCTGTCCACATATATCAGTTACAAAATCGATGCACAACAGAGATCAACGGATAATGGTTACGAAAGGATGTATCATTAAAACATCCTTAAGGACAATACAATAGTATGCCATAACAAGAGTTACTGCTTTCATAATAAGGAAGTTTATCGATCAACATTATTGTCTGTGAGATATGTAGAGACACGTGTTTATGGAGACAATGTCGCCTACGCAATGGAATGTTGGTCGGTTACGACTCTATTGTTTACTCCTCTAGGTACTAATAGATGTAAGCGACCGAGGTAGTAGCTTGAAAGCGATTGGGTAGGCCTATGTTCAGCAGTAGACAACAGTAAGCAGACATAACAGATACCAACCTCAATAATAACTGTTAACCATGTCTTCGTTTGATTAAACCATATATAGTAGACCTGTACAGTCTAAAAAACAACATTTTTAAGTCATAAAGTTAATGTAAATAAATAGTTAAAAAAACCCTATGAAACATCTCCAAACAAATTGCTGTTACTTGTTGTAAACACATCACCAAAAAATCTACAAAAACACTCCATTTAGTCGAACCATGAAAATACTAAATCGTTCTTCTATCAGATATTCAACAAAAACAAAAAAAAATCCAGCTCTTTTCTAGTAATATTTCATTAACAATAACATAATTTTATAATCTAATCAAATTTTCAAACAATAATAGCTAGGGATACTGAAACGGGAGATAACCTTTACACAGTATAAGCTAGATTAAATTACTGTGTGATAGAACGCCAGAAAGAAAAACAAGCGTGCAGACATAAAGAAACACTGACTAAGTTAAGATACTCTTTTTTTAGTCCCATGAATAAAAAAAATATTTAAACTCGTTACACCTAGCAATATAACAATGTTTTACAAGTTAAAGTTTAATTTTTTTTATTTGATATATTTTGTTATTAATTATCAATTTTTGATACATGGCATGCATGTATGACTCTAAAACTAATATATCTAATTTATGTTTATTTTCTTTCACAGCTTGAAAAAGAAGGAAAGCTGTTGCATCCCCCGAGATCACCGAATACCTCCCATTCCAATAATTCAACACTAGAAACTAAACAAGGGAAAGGTGGAATTAAGAAAATATTAACAGAAAAGATAATAACAACAACTACTCTAGAAAGAAATAAGAAAGAGAAGAAAGAAGGTTCAACGTCAACTTTAGAAAGAGAAAATGAGAAAAATTTAAAAATGGTCGGCAAAACGAAATATTCCGAGGTACCAATCGGCTTAAGTAAACCTGAGAGAAGTAAAAACAGACATTCCACTGGAAGCGACATTCAAATTATACAACCGGAGAACGGTATTACACATATAGAGCAAGCGGAAGTGCAAAAAAGAGATTATGATCCGAAAAGAGGAATGAAATTCGGTATACGCGTCCTTCCACCTAACGTACCAGATGATGGGGTCTTAAAACAAAAGAGTCCTGAAAATGGTACTGTTGTATTGGAAAAGAAAGCTATCGATGAACCGGATAAACCAGAACCGCAACGCCCGGCTCCAACTGTGCATATAAAACACGAAACGGAAACAGAAACTAAGAAACCAGTTGTCGCAAAACGAAGAGAGAAGATGGCGCCACCAATCCCTAATGCACGCGTGAAGACCAATGAAATTGAAACATCAATTAACACAACTACCGATTCGAAAACATCCGACACTTCATCTTTTGCTAGAAGTGAATTGAATTCTAGTGGAATAAAAAGAGATGAAAACGGTATTCCTCAAGAGTTGCCCGCTCATATGCTAGAAGCGGCTAGAGCCGCTAGGAGCAACAGAAGAAGTTCGTCAGAATTTATCAAGGAAAAGCAAAAAGTGGATGTAAAGAAAGAAGAATTGCCGAAGCCTACGAAGAAGTCTAAAGGAAAAGCGCCTTCTCCGCCCGATACGGAGAAAAACAAAACGGATGATAGCATTTTAGAACAGTTGAAGAATGTTAATGATTTCCTTAAAAGTGAAAAACAATACTCCAGTCTTTTACAGGATACTTCTGTATCAAACAAATCTACTTCTTCCATGTCAATTTCCTACAATACTTCAACGCCTAAAGTCACTAAAACCAAAACATCCCGTACGGATGATTCAATAAATTTTAGTCAAGATGACATTGATGATATAGTCTCAAAACCTTTTAGAAGAGAAAGCGACTCATTAAACAATTTCTTCGAGGACTCTAAATCAAATTTGTCCTCAAATCAGGACGTTCATTCAGTCGTTTCGTTTAATAACAGCGATAAAAGCGAAAAAGGTTCAACTACTATTGAACTTAACAATAGCGATATAACAATACACAGTTCGCCTTTAAACGATACAGTTAACACAACTTCCGATGATACATCGTTATTAGATGAAAATGAACGAAAAGCTGCTTCTTTGGGAGATCTGTCAAGATTTGAACTTAGAGCTAAACAAAACAAACCATCGACTGGTACTTTAGAACGTGCGCAATCTTTAGATATATCAGCAGACGATGCAGAAATTCAAGAAACTACATTATCTCCTAAAAAACGCAAAGCTATGTCAGTTGTTGAGACGACATTTTTCGATTCGGGAACTGAAGATGCGTCAATAGATATGATCGACTCTGATAAAGGTATAGTTTTGAAGCAAAAAGAACCAAGATTAAGTTTGAATATAGCTAAAACGTCTGCAATTGAGGGTCTGAACACGTTCCAGAGAAATAGGTTAAAGAAAGCATCAGAGTTTGGAAATTTGGAAGACGCAATCGTCAAAGGGTCGAGCAGTTCTATTGACTCTGATAAACAAGAAAAAGAATCTTTATCTAAAGAACCACAGAATAGAGAAATGGACACATTACAAGAAGGGAAAAGTCACGAAACGTCAGATCATTTAGCAAGGAGGATAATGGATGAAAATTTGAAAGTCCACTTTAAACTTGTCTCCGAATTCGCCAAGTCGACTTCAGACGGCAGCAACATGAGCTCGTTAGAAAGCCAAGATGTTCACGCGGTTACCGAAAATAAAAGTTCTCCCTTAAAATACGAAGAAAAAATCACCATGAATTTTGATACCAACATGCCAGACGATTTAAAAATGTCTCGCAATACATATGCCAACAGTTTAGAAAGACCCAAGTCGGATATGATGAAGAAGCTATTAGCTAAAAACCCAATATTCAATGTGCATTCGCAGATCGTTCACGATCAGTCACAGAAGTACGAAGCTGCATCAAGTAGAGACCTACCGCCCATGACTGATTCTTATAAATCTGCGATGCATCAGCCGGACATTGTCAATTTCGATCTAAAATCAACGGATACAAATAAAGGCAGAGATTATGATGAATTTGTCAGCAATATCAGAGTTGGTTCGAACAATAATAGTTTAAAAATTACTAAGAAGCCTCAAGAAAACTTCTCATCTGAATGGTCCGAAACCAAAGATGCACATACAAGCAACGTAGTTACAATATCAACCAGTGACAAAAACGTGTCGTCGGACGAAAACCGTAAAACCTATACAAAGTCTATTGAAATAGGTGAACCTATAATGAGAATAGTACCGGACGTTATAGAGGGCACCAAAGGTAGAAACGACCAAAGCCAGAGTAGGACATTATACATGGAACCAGGAAGTGTTTCTCTTACAATGACACAAGATCCCATACAAAAATCAGTCACGGTGAACGTAACAGAAGACGAATACGGAAACAAAGTTATAACTCAGAACGTTGAAAAGTTTTCTACTCAGTATTTAACCACTAGAACAGAAGCTCCTCTACAAGTAGAACAAGTTAGCTTTGGTATTATGAAAAATCCTGGCAATATAAATGAATTGGACTTAGAAGAAGGTGAAGTGAAAAATTTCGATAAAAATATTTTAGATGAAATAAAACGGCAAAACCCAAACATGCACTTCATATCCGATGAACCATCTTACACAAAAACGGAAACAATAATACTAAACACCACCGATTTAGATGAACAGCAAGCAAGAGCTTTAATGGAAAAATTACAAAACGATCCAAGTTTCATGGCAACAAAAACACCTGAAGAACTGTCGCGGATGGGAATACGAATTATTCAAGACTTGGAAGACGAAGAAACTGTTAGTGGAGACACCGTAGAAATTTCTAAAACTAGATACTCTGTTAATCCTGCTATTATGCCAATAACACAGAAACACTCAAAAACTGATTTAGTCGAAAAAGATCACATAACGGAAATCCAAGTTGTCACTCCAAGAACAGAGAAAGAGAACCAGAAAAAGGAGGAAGTCAAAGACAAAGTTGCGAGTAGACAGAGGGCACCAGTTTATCAGGAACCATTACTGACGTATGAGCTCGATATTGAACTATTAAACGATTTTATTCTTAACGAAAGGCACCATACAGCGAAACAATTGAACGAAGCAAAAAAACGAACGAAAACCGAACCAAAGAAAAGGCATTCCGACTTTGATTTACCTAGAAATAGTCACATAAAATTCCGCACAGCTACGTACGAATCACCTAAAGGCACAATTGTGACAAGCACGGACTTAGAAAATCGCAGATTGTCCCAACTCGATCAGATGACTCTCAGATCGACCAGCGATCAGCCAGTCGTCAGCCAAAAGCCGGCGATTTTAGCTAAACCGAGCAGCATACCGGTGAAACTTTCGGAGAAACCGAAACCGGTCCCGCAAGGGGTCTCGTCAAAAATACCGATTTTTTCCACCGTCAAGTCGCTGAGTCAGGAGAATCTATCGGAGAGGAACTTTTCACTACCTCGCTCGCCGCCGCCGAGTCTAAGCGGCAGCACCGGAAACGTATCCGTCACATCCATTATAAAATCTAGTTCTAAGAGTCCTAGTGGGGGTATGTTGTAGGTATTAATCGTATTAAGGAAAATTTATTCGGTAGGTGACCGTTTCATGAAATGTTCTTGATAACCTACGTTGGTATCATTTTATCAAATCTTTTTTAATTACTTACAGGACTTCAATTATTTTCTCAAACTTGACTAGTAAGACTTGCTTTTCCCAATAGTATTTGTAACTTTAGCTACTTACTACTTTAGTATGTTTTAAACTTAACCAACCCCACTGGGCCAGCTTGGTGGATAAAAGGCCTTAACTTTCTTCTTATGAAAGAACATCCAAGTCCCAGGAATAATGAAAGGGATTTTTTTTTAATATTCTGCATTGTGCATAAGATTTCCGAGACTTTCATAGAAACTCATGTCACTTGCAAAGATCCAGCTTATTGAATTAAAACAAAGCCTTAAATTATAACGAAAAAAAATGTGCCTTATATTATTTAAATTCCCATTCACACTGTCGAGTTTATTTAAAAAAAAAGTCTTCGGTTGTGTCAGCAGGAAAATATAATATTTAAATGGTAGCTTACTTAATTTAAGTAAAATGTCACAATTATATTACTGTTTAAGCGATAACAAATTTACTATAAGTTGATAATAACAAAAAAATATATATATAATTACCATTGTATATTTTTCTTTCAACATTCCGTCCCAAAAGTATTACAGTTTAAGATTATATTAAGAATTAAACTAACCGACACAAAACTATAACTAAATATATTTTTTTTCTGCGAACGCGTTCAAATTTTGTTAGTTTTTACAGTCTTCCAGATGAGGTGCAACAACAGTAACACTGAAGTTCAATTATTGCAACATTCAGGTGCGAAAATGGCAACAATCGGGCATTTATTGCGACCACAGATAATCTACAAATTCGTGTATCTTTCGCCAATGTTTTTTTGGGGTCTGTCAATAGATTAGTTTTAAGTGTTTAGCATAACGCGGTTATTTGTTGACATTGATTATTTTTTTTTGGTATTAATGAAGTTACAATAATGTTCAACGATTTGTGTAAGAATTAACATGTTATTGTCACAGTTATACATAATGTATTTTATTGATGTATTATAAATAAAGACCAATTATAATGTTGTATTATAGTTTTATTCCTTCTTAAAAAACATGTGGTTAAGAAATATATAATGATTAACGTTAAGTTAGAATGATTACACAACAAGAGATTGCGTTTGATGCTTTTTTTATTTGACATAGCAATGAGCAGAACTTTTACCTGATTTTAAGTGATAAGTTTGTCCATAACAATTTGGCAGTAGTTAGGATGATATACACTGCACCCCACTGTACTTGTCTTAGTAGTTAAGTTGTTATACCCAGTAATTTCACTACCTCTTCTAATCAGAGAACAGTAATGTTTGCACACTCCTTTTTCGTGGTATCTTTGTAAATAGTATTGTACAATCCAGGTGTTTGCAAACTTCATGTCATAAAACGACCAAAAAGTTTCAAACCTCTGGTGCTACGTCGAAGATATTTTTAGATGTTAACAAAGTCTCTTATTAAGTTATAAAAGTATTTTATTAAGTGGGTCACCTGAAATTATTAAAGCTTACTTTTTGGCGGCAGAAACAGAAGCTGCGGTGTTACCTACCTAAACGGTCTCCGGCGTCATATCTATTACCAGTAATAAATGTAAATTGATGACTACTAATCGGAGTCTGATTTAGCATCTTTTCCTACGAAGTTAATTTTACAACTCCGTTTGCATTCCTTTTTGAAACTCTTCGTCAGACTTTTCCTGCAGCGGTAGGAACGGCAGGTATTCTTCCTGGCGGTATCGCACGCCTTCCTGCAATATTTCGCAGCCTTCTTGTCACATGACGCCCGCCATTTTTTTCTCAACATGTTTTTTTGTTGCGACGTTAACTTTAAACCGCTAAATTGGACGCTCTCGCTTTCCTCGCTTGTTGCATCTGATACGTCGGTATCACTCTCTATTGCTTTCATGGTTAGTTCAGAACGTGCTATTGTAGATCTCGTGGCTATAGCAGAATTTGTTACGTCAATCGATCTTACAGAGGGTCTTTGCTGTGAAAGTATAAATGTACCTTTTTGTTATTTATCTTATGTAGCCGGAACACAGTAATGCACTTAAGGCAGTAGCAATATGATTGTGATAGATAGCCAGGCGGGTTTGAAAAAACCCAACCTCCTACCAAATTTCACTAAACGCGGGTCCGAAATCAAAACTCTGTGTTATAAATCAAGCGATTATTGTGTAGATAAAATCAATGAGCTGAAGTGATTAAATTCATGTAAACTTACGTGTAAAATAATAGCAATTATAGGATTTGATACATTTTTGAAAGGACCTTCATCGTACGGCGTCATTTGTTCAGAGGAAGTCCAAAAAAATTGTGCGGTTGTTTTAGTCTGTTGACAAAAATTGTGTAAATTTAATGTAAAGATTCGTATTAATAGAATTATTTAAATTCATTCTTACGTTGATAAGTAAGACCGCACAAAAAGTCAGCTGATTGGGCAGCGACATTACTTATAAAAGAGAAACGATAGTTGCGCAATGAAATATTAATACGGCCGTATTCGTAATTTTTTAATCGAATGCCATAAATAATTGTTATTAAACAAGAAACTATTTAAAGTTCTGAAGTAACAGTTATGACTATAGACTGTAAAACTAAGGTCAATAATAAAAATAAATTGAATGGTAGTTTTTAGACTACCTTTAATTTTGTAATTGTAAATTACACCAGAAAATGTAAGTTCGCCTTCATTCTCTTTCTATACAAAATGAAAAAATAACAAATGTAATTCCCAAAATACTGATTCTTTCAAATCCAAACGCGAATAGTAGGCGATTTGGCTCCAAAAAGAAATTGCACACCAGAAAACGCGTGAAATCATTATTTATTGCATCACTTTCCATATATTAAAGCATACTAGTTCCAAGTAGCTGCCATAATTATCATTGCCATGTGCCAAGTAAAAGATAATTTCTGTTTATTGGATTACGAAAAATGCTTCAAAATATTTTAGTAGAGTTACATGTGACATGAAAATGAAAAATTTTAAAACATTTTACACAACATCAAACTCAGTACTTGGGGATCCGGAAATCGAAAAAACACCCACATCTCATTCTTAATGAAGTTTTTGATATCATGTTCATTAATAAACGAAGTAGTAAAATTAATGAGACTACTTAAAGAATTTATATGTTTTTCTTTTTACTTTAAAACTGCCAGCACTTGGTTAGCATGGTGGATAATACTGTCTCCAGAGTTTCAACAGTGAGAACATAAAGCAGGAAGTTTATGTTATATATCTTAAAAGATAATATCAGGCGGAACAACAATCGTCTTTGGTGGGAACCTAAAGCAAAGAGGCACAGAGTAAGAATATAGAAACAAGAAAAGACATGTGAATTTCTAGTGTCCGAAGTTTGTTAATTGGAAAAGCGTCATTGACCGCTCGACTAGTCGTTTAAAAAAAGGAATCTGTTACTTATAAAAATCATTAAAAGACGCCTTTACTAATAAAAGCAGAATAAAGACTTTATTTGCGAAATCCACTTGGAAACAAACACTTCGACTTCTAAACATTATCTTTTCAGTGGCACTGGTAGTTACTTTCTTATCTTGCTATCGAGTAAAAACGTTAGTGATAAATACAAGAGGCGATAAACATTTCCACATTAATCACTAACTACTTCATTCTAATTTTGCAATTACGAATACATCTTTTCTTGAACATGTATTTCGTTCCCTTGCTGCAATTGTAACGCTGACAGACAGTTCTATAAGTATCCTGACAAGCCACTATGCATTTACGTGTACATTTACTACATCTACATTTTAACGGAAAACCAAATCTTTGAACATTCTTTTCAGTTCTGTCTTCGCCTGGCTGAATTTCTTCATCTGTATTAACCAGTTCAGAACTTAAACAATCTTCAGTAGATTGTTCTTGTTCATCACTTCTCTCTGGATTTGCAAGATTCTTTTCTCCAGAACCTGCAGATTCATCGTCAATCGTTCTGACGACTTTCACAACCTTTTCTAAATCTTCATCGAAATTTTGATTAGTACCTGTTAAAGATGAAAATCTATTCGTGTTTTTCAAATTTTCTCTTGAATTATCGTTAGCAAAAACAACTACTGCAATTTGGTTCTCAAAATTATCATGGGGTCTATCTTCACTTACAATTCTGTTTAGAGTTGTTAGTTCGTTTTTGTGAGTGTTATATGATTGAAGATTTTGATTTGATACCTGGCCTTTCTTCTGATTCAAAATATGATTGAAAACCTCAGAGAGACTGTTGAAATCGCCTTCTTTAACAAATTGTATATACGCATTAGTTTGATCACAATTATTTAATATCTGAAATTGAAATAAGGTTTGTTTAAAAAAAGATCATCGATCACTGTCTGGTTCAATGTATATTTTCCTAAACTCTTACTTAAGTAGACATTACGGAAGACGCGCTTCTTCGAATAAAAAAAATTAAATAAATCACTTACAAGTTGATACAAGATACTGATAATAATTGTATTTTTTTAAGTACAAAGTTAAAAAAAGTTAACATTTTTGAAACAAAATCAAAACTTATTTTTTTTTTTTTTTTTCTCTTTATTTTTTTTGGGGCTTTTATCCCTTAGGGACATGCCGGCCCCATTGATACAAAACCTAACAAGAACACAAAACATTAAAAACTTAAGAATAAACGCAAAATAGAAAAAAAAATACACCTCTTAATTGAATTATAAAAAAAAATCTTAAGTAAAAAATATAGTAGTGCTAAGAGAGTCCTTAATCCATAAGCATGTCAAAAATATCTCGTGCTGCGTTGGAGTTTGGCTTACACAAAATCATTTGTAGAGCACCTAATCAAAACTTATATTAGTTTAAATATTTATGTACGCTATGTAATAATTGCGAGAAAAGTTTACAAGCTTCTGATTTTTTTTAAACACACGTATTAATATATTTGTGAATAGTTTTGAAATATATTACTTACGATTAAAAGAAATGTAATCGTATATAAAGTGTATTGATAATATTTCATTTTCTTCATTTATTCTTCCCTCTCATGAGGTTAGTTAAAATTACATAAACAGACAATGACGTAAAACGCATCGAACATTATTCAAGTTAATATAAAGTTACGGTTTGTTGCAATTGATTAGAATTGTAATTGTAAAATTGGCTACCGAATTCTAATTATTTTGATATCTTTAAATGGGAACGTGGAATACTTCAAGTTCCCTTTTCACAGCCTTTGCATAACGCATTTGTGCCAAATGAAGGTAATGTCGGACTTACACCGACTAAAAGCCAAGAATGTCCGTCGCTTTACGAAAGTCCCGACTGACTAAATGCTTTCGCACACATCCGTCACCGCTCTGTCTCCGGCGCTTACTCCATCAAAAGTCAGGAACGAGTAGTATTCCTATTTGTAAAACACGCCAAAACATTTAAAGCAGCTTCTTTATCGCCTTCTTATCCTTACTCAAATCCTCCCGCATTCTTCACCTAGGAGCCAAGAGAACAAGCTCTTCAAGCTACTAACAGCGGAACTGTTCTTCAGCTTCGAAACTGACCATTATTCAGAATCGTACCACACGTACAAGAGTACCACGATTCGCCGCAGAACTTGCCTCTATCAAATTGTTTCCAAATAAAGAAATGACCAGAAAGGACCATCACTGACCATGATAACTCATCTCAATCTTATTGCGTACTACGAATAGTCGAAACTCATATGTAATGAACAATGATGAACTTCTTTAAACTATATGATATAAATAATAAAAAAACGGTTTAGTATTAAGTATTTATTGAAATAGACTAAGTAAGAATTTTATATAAAAAGTCAAACGAGGGTTCTAAAACAGAATCTGTTTCATCTTTAACTTACGAATAGAAAAATTATGTTACAAGCGCAATGCACTATTGAAAGTAAATTAAAAAAATTACGTATTTACCTTCATAACATTATTATAAGTATTTTCTCCTCATTTCTTTACCAATATTGTACTTATTTATAAATGGAGTGATTATATGACGTACTCATAGTAGTTCTTTTTTTAATATAATATGTCATGTTAAAATTCTATTCATTAGTAAATAAATAGAAAAATAATTCGTCATCATCATCAGCCGAAAGTCGGCTTTACTTAAGCAGCATGACCTCCACACCTTCACCAGATTGTAAGTCAGCTTGAGGGGAACCTACCAACAGTCTCATATAGTAACTTAATAAATAAGTAAACGTAATTATAACTTATATTCTAATCTTTGTCGCGAAATTTGTATAAACAGGATCTTTTGCAGTTCTTGACGATTTTTGTTTTCATACTGTAATCGCATGCGTAAGTCAAACAGAAGTTTTTAAATGCTGATAAACATGCTTTTCTGCAGCCTCTCCTGCATGTGGGTCTGCATGATTGATTGTTTTCTCTGTTAGTAACTTTCTTAGTAATAACTCGACAGCTGTGTTTTTCGGAATCGTCACAGTTTTCACTCGAATCATCTGAATCAAAATCTCTTCTCGTTTGTCTCCATATATCTTTGCTATTAACTAACGGTGCGTTACTTCGTTTATTATTTTCGTATTTCAATACATTAACGTTAATTAATTGTTCTACTACTTTTTTAATATCTTTATCATTTCCGATTATAACAGCTATCACTTTAAATTTTTCCTTCGGTTCTCTTTTGTTGATACTGCTAACGCCATCTCGTAGAGCGGAACTCGCTTTGTACAAATCGTCCAAGTTTATCAAAGTCTTTATGGAGCGGACTCTTTTCTCATTAATCTTTATTATAGAACTGAGCATTTTCGCAAAGTGATCTGCAGCTGCTGGATTGCGAGTTGGAAGTTTAGAATTCGGTAGCGCCGGACTTGATGCCTAGGACATACTTCAAATAAATTTGAATTGAAAGATTCGTTCATACAATTGATAACAAGACAATAAATTTGAAATTGCGACTTATGTATGATATATATAGATCCCTGTTTTAGTTCGATGGTCGTTTGATTTAGAGTTTAATTAGTTGCAGTGCCGCTAATAATCAGACTAGCTAACCAGCTACTCTTCTATACCTGAGTGAGATTAAAAACCCACTTATTATTCCCTCTGTCAGAACTTGGGGCATCTCTCACAAGGAGATAATCAAATTCTTTTATCACGCCCGGCAAGTGCAAAAACTGAATCATTACCTAATCAAGAGACGTAAAAGTAATTTTAACCAAGTATTCAATGTAATTCCATTTAAATAACTCACCAATATTAAAAATGTATATACATAAAGCGTGTACAAGCGATTTATCCGTTCAATCATATTAAAGTTCGTCAGTAATAACGCAATGAATTCGTGCGTCTTATCAATTTTACACCGGCATTGCAAGGTTTGTTAACTTTAACATGATTGCGGTACAACACTTTGTTTTTTAAACACAAACTTTACTTTAAAATATAACTTTTCTTGTAATTATACGAATATTATAATGAAACAAATTTTTTGCCTTTGTATCATTTATTACCTTGACGCTTCGAGTGCTTTGTATCAGCCATGATCGTGAGGACTGAGCTGATAGATATCATGACGTTAGTCGTCACTGAGTTTCCGATTGTTAGATATTGAGGGAAAATAATTCTGGTAAAAACATTTTGTTAGAAAAATGGTTACTCTATTGACTTTTAAGAATGAATGGAGAATGAATTTCTACACACTAATTGTATTATTAAATTTCACTTTAACATTTATTTGATAATCTATACAAATAAATAAAATTGGAGTGTCTGTTTGTAACATTAAAACAACCGCTTTTTTCCAAGTGTATTTCGTGTATACACGATACAATATACCAAAACCACATTCTTTTTAAATTTTTGTCTGTCTGTCTGTTTGTTCCGGATAATCTCTGAAACGGCTCGACCGATTTTGACGGGACTTTCATTAGCAGATAGCTGATGTAACAAGGAGTAACTTAGGCTACTTTTTTTTGGAAAAATAATAAAATCTCCCGAAAAAATATTAAAATCAATAAAATATTTAACAATTTTCGATTCAAATAGGGAAGTTGTATACATACATTATACATTTTTTCTTTTTTTCTTTTATGTATTTGAACTGTAAACCAAATATATGTCCAAGTATTGTCCCGTAGCGCAGGGAGCTTGCGCACGTCGCATTTATATTATAAATACAAACACTAATAATACCACTAGAAGACTTCGAGACAGTGATTTCATTCTGCGGAGATCATATTATAATCATTTCTCTTTCAATATGCATAACACGACAGACAGACAGACAGACAAAAATGAAGTATCGTACCACAGTAATTCCACTAGCAATAACGTTTCAAACCAAAACACCCACAATATGCAGTTAGCATTCTAACACCTTAAATATTAAACTTGTAATTATTTTCTTGGAGATAAGTATGATATTAATTTCTACATCAAATAAAAGATATATTAAACTTACAAATTTATTAACTTATTTATAATAATTTAAAATCTAATGAGCTTAAATAAAACATACTTCTAGTATGTATGTTTATCACACTAAAATAATTCATTCACAATATTTTTACGTTAACAGTTATTCATAAGGATTTATTAAAAAATATCTACAAGAGTTATTTATTCTATACTAATACAAAAACTATTTAAATAATGCATTTGTACATATTTTCTAAAACCTGAGTGAATGAGTCCGTAAGAAAAGTTATCTTCACTTTTCAAAATTAGTACATCACAATGCATAAGTAAATTTTTGGTAGCATATACCATTTCCTTTGAGCACCAAAATTACTATCAAGTGAATTATAATGTTTAGATTTTTATACAAATTCACAGGTAATGCTTTGTCAATTCCAAAACTTGAAAAATTTGGTGTTAAGTGGTAGCAAAGTCATTTAGTTATGCATTCTCCCCGGAGAACTGTAACTGTTTTAAGTTGTGAACTTAACTATTACGGTGGCACCGTACATTTAAAACTTGATTTTGTTAGTTTGAGTTTGAAAAAAACCCTACCATTGATCACATTGTTTTTATTTACAGCAAAATATTACAAAAATACTTTTACCACAGCAGTGTTTGATTTTATCCATGTCACATTTATTCAATAACAATAAAGATTTAAACCATTTATTATAGCATATTAACTTTTTACTACTGACATCAAGAAAGAGAGAAACCGAAAGTTGTCTTTTAATGCCTCTGTGAGGTTAATTTATTTTTCAAACTTAATTCAATAATCTTCACCCATATACTATGTAGAGCTCTGTCTATAATTCTTAGTGTCCAATATTTTTTTGCCACACATTGCACATATCCCTTTCTTGTATGCACAAGCTTGACAATAATGTGAACCTACTTGATGTACCTTCATACGGCATATTCTGAAAATACATAGAAATTTGTTTTTAATTTCAATAGTCATTTAATGAACTAAATGTTATTAAAATTTCTGTTTCTTAAAAAAAAGATGCTTTAGGTCTCATCATTGACATTAAAATAATTAAAAACATCTAAAATGTTTTGAATTTCCTGCAATGATATTTTACTTTTGAGGCTGCGGATGGACAGTTTGCAAGTTCTGTAGCTGTATTCAATATCACCAGAGAACAGTGATATTTACTCATAAACAGTTCTATTTTCACATTGCTGTTAATTTCATACATTTACAATAAACTGTGTTTATAGTTGTTAGATACAAAAATCTGACTGATTTTACAGAAAATTGTTTGGAGCGACCTATGTTCCAGAGTGGACAACAACAGACTGAATTGATAATGATATATATAATTGGCACTATTATTGTAATAAAAGTTTGGGAACATTAAAACATTAGTGGTATAGACAAACATTTTAATTAATTTATGAATGTATGTTCGAATGTTAATGATAACTTACTTGCATTCATCGAATTTTGATGTGTAAGGATTAAAACGAGCTTTCTTAGCAGTCAGCGCCTTATTTTCACCCACTTTTCTGCCTCCAGATTCAACAGTGTTTCTTGCTCCAGTCTTCCATGGATCGGGTGTTATTACTTTTCCGAGCTTCTTTTCGCATTTCTCGCACACCATTTTAGTTATATTTATTTATTTGGTACTTTTATTACAAGTCCAAACTATTCATTTGCTAAACAAAGTTCTAACCTAAATCCGTTTGTAAACAACTATTACTTCTGTCAATCACAACTGACAGCTGCGATAAATGTTACCTGTATTAAATAATTGCTAATAAGGTGTATTTTTAGAACAAACATATAAAAGGAAGCAAATCTTACAGAACTACACTTACACATGTTTACGAACTCCTTTCCATTTACTCCTATTAAATATCAATAATAATATCTTTTTTATACTACTATGCGACGAGACGAGCAAGACATTCACCTGATGGTAAGTGATACGCTTGCCCATGACAACGTGGTGCTAGTTAATATGGTACACACTGCACCACATTGCGCTCATCGCCTTGAGACATAAGGTTTGTCTCGTTACCCCAGTAATTACACTAGCTACAGCGCCCTTCCAACCGGAACACAGTTATGTTTGCACACTACTATTTGGCGGTTGAAATAGGAGCTGTGGTGGTACCCACCTAGACGGTCTCCGGCAACAGAGACCTACCATCAGTGATCTATCTCTTCATTTTTTCATGTACTGACTTTAACGCACATAGATAAAATTGAAATAGAAGCAATTTTTGATTTTTAGGTGCATAATAAGCTGCATAATGGCGTTAAAAACAATTGACGAGTGTTTTATTTTGTCTTTACATTTGCGAATCGTTGTGCTTATCTGCTAAAATTAAAAGTGGATAGTATAGTGCATTGCGGCTTTGTGCGGCAATGCAACATAAAAAAACATTCGAGATTAGATTGCACCCGACAGTTTATATGCACTTTGCTCAATATCGTATCATTCATTGATATTGAGATATTTAATTATTCCTATCCAAGTATCTGCAATTATTTGTGTTAGGTCTGCTTCCTTTAAACCTTTGTGGTGCGTTACTTATTTTTATTCAAAAATCTTTTATCCTCAATGATTGCAGATTATTCCTGTTTTACCTGTTATGGCTTATTTTGCACTTGTTTTATGATTAAAGCAAAACAACCAACAATTTATATTTACTACTGATGTTGTTCTTTGTAAAACATCGGACCATCCCCAATCAGGCTGGTGAGTTGGCGAGGCAGTTGGTAGCAATTACCTAGTAAATTTATTATAATAATAATTTCTTATTTCATCATTACTCCAATGGATTTGATTTGGTATTTATGTTAATACCTAAAAGGATATCATCACTGGGCCTCCATAGGCGTCCTTTCTAACAAGTTTTTGTTGTAACTTCTTATGATAACTATACGATCTGTATTTGTCATATAATTATCTTTATGAAGTCTTCTTCTAAGTCGCATTTCCTCATGACTGTGGGTCGTGGTCGTCATGTGTAATGAAAATATATTAATTAATAAAGAATTTTTTGTCTATTATTTTGATATTTTTGAGATTTATGTGATTTGATTGTGTTAGTTTGGATCTTTCATTGAGATAGTCGTGGATGTCAAATCTGTGGTGTAGATGTCAAATCTATGGTGTGGTGTTTGCTAGGGAGCCTAGATCTTCTTCTCTGTCCTCATAAATAATTACTTTATGTTTACGAGCAGCCCTCATACAGTCAGTGCGGTCTTTTCTTTCTCCTTTCTCGTAGTGCACAAACATGCTGTCCACACTAATAGTTCGTGGGTTCATTTCCTCGGCTTCTCCCAGTGAATTCATTAAAGAGCCCACCTGCGCGAAAGGAGTTTCGCTATCACTCCACAGGAACAGAAGAATAACCTTATTTTTGATTCTAACTATTTTGCACGTGTATTCTCCGATCTTAATTTGACGTGGGGCATTGTAGTACTTCCTTTTCAGGGTGGTTTTTCGCGTGCTCCCATTTATGAGCGCCCCCAGGCCTGGTGAAATCTGTATATTCGTCTTCATCCGATCGTTGCAGAAGCTCATGCCTTTCCTGGTTGCTGCTTATAAAGAGAGGCGTCAGTCTGATTTTTACTCCCGGCTCTCCTTTTTCACCCCATTTTAATATTTCCTTGTTAGTGAGTTCCTCCGCCATCACGCCAGTATCTATTCGGGTACAGGGAGCATTTGATGATTTTGGTGTTGAGTCGGTCAGATTCTTATTCCTGTGGGCAGCTATGCGATATGCTGCCTCCGCGAATGTCCAAAAATGACTACTCTTATCTGTAGCTGTTATTAGATCGGGTAGGTTGTTCAATGTAAGGCGGGTGTCCGTGAGAAGTTCCAGGTCCATTCTGGCTGGTGTAAAGCGCGGGCACTTCAGGATTATGTGCCACACAGATTCCACTGTATTGGGGTCACATTCGCAGCCTGGGCTTTCTTTTAGCCGGGATCTGTGTAGGTACTCTCCTATGCCCCCATGTCCAGTTATGATTTGCACTTGTGTTGGGGATGGTCGAGCAGCTCTAACAAATTTATAGGCTTTTTTGACGTCCGGTAGAAAGTTCGCTGTTGTTGCGCCAGTATTCGAGGTGGAGTAACGGTCCTGCCAGATCTAGATGGTCTCTTGTCTTGTTTTCCTCTTGATGGAGGAACCTTGTCGTGATCCAGGGTGTAGGAGTCCGTGAGAGCCGCTTTTTTGGCAAGTTCGTCTGCCCTTTCGTTCCCCGCCGTGCCAATATGTGCTCGGAGCCAATAAAGATTTAGTTCCCTTCCCGCTTCTTCGATTTCGAGCAGAGTGTTTTTTATTATCTGAGCCATAGAGTGCCTGGCCTTGGGATTCCACAGTAGGTCCAACGAAGAACGAGAGTCGCTTAGGATGTTAGTTAGCATTGACGGGCTGTCCCTGACCAGTCGAGCTGCTCAGAAGAGCAGCCCGACAGCTCCTCAGCCCTCAGGAGAGGGCATACAGCTCCGACTGAAACACGGTACAAAGGTTGTCAAGTTTGTATGTTTCATGTGATGTTTCCCTTTTATTTTCCCACCAAATCACGGCCGCGCCAACCCTCCCCTCAATCTTGCTTCCATCTGTATATATGCATGGGCCCTCTAATTCACATATTTCGGTGTTTTCCAGGAATGCATACCTCACAGATGGTTGCCTTGCGGGATGTGTCTCTCTCCTTAGGGCGTCTTGGTATTCGAGGCTTTTGCCAGGTGGTAAGTAGTCCTGCAGTTCCCTTTTTTTAGTGAGAAAGGAGTTTGCTGTCTCCCTGACTCTCAGGTCCAGTGGGAGCAAGCCCGCCAACACCAGTGCCGTCGTCAAGGATACCGTTCGGTAAGCTTTACATATTTTTTGTGCAAAGTTCCTCCGGAGTGCCAGGAGTTGGTCTTGTACTTGTCTTAAGTTGGTCGCGGTGTGCCAAACACTTGAGGCATATAGCACTATAGGCTCAATGACCGCCGTGTACAGGGTTCGAATGACTTCACTGCTTAGTCCCCAGGTAACTCTCGGCGCGCACGCCATTCGTTTGTAAATGTCAGCGTGCTTTCTGCAAATTACAGCTACATGCGCCCCGAACGTAAGCCGGTTGTCGATGGTAAGTCCCAGTATCTTAATATCTTCCACCAGGTTAAGTTCTGTTCCAGACATAAGCAGCACCGGTCGATCCCATTTGAGCCTTTTTGTTATTATCACGGCTTTGGTTTTGTGTGCGGCAAAAGCTAGTTAATTTTTAACTCCCCATTATACTACTTGAGCCAGGACTCTGTTTGCTCTGTACTCAATAGCTTTCAGGTCAGCTCCGGTGTAGACCAGAATTACGTCATCAGCGAAGGCCTGGCAATGCACTTCTTCCTTACCGAGCATTTCAAGCAGTGAGTCAAGTATAATGTTAAAGAAGGTAGGTCCCACTATGGAACCTTGGATGCATCCTTTCGTAGTGTCCTTTTCACTTCTTTCCCTGGATTAGCTCAAATGACTCTTCAGTTTGTTAGATAGGATCCGTCCAAATCGAAAATATTCCTGGGACACTTCTTTCTAATTAGTTGAACTTTCAGTGACGGCCACCACGCGTTGTCAAATGCGCGCTCGATGTCGAGTGATATGACGAGAGATGTCTGCTTCTTTTTGGCCGCTTACGACTTGGACGACGACTTACTTGACTGTTATAAGGTTTGCCATTGCCTTCTACATTTCTCATACTAGTCCGAGCACGGATGGTCATGATATAGATATGTTTCCAGATGTTTCCTCACGATGATTTCCTTCACCGTCGTCACAAAATTACAAATTTGATTATAACGCATTCTGACTTATTACGGGAATTGCCACAAATGAAAGAAATATTACTAGTAAATCTTTATTTAATATTACATAACTATTTAATTTTAAGAAGAAAAGGGATAATATTTAATTACTATAATAATAGTCTACAAATATTATTCAAATTAAAAAAAACTTTGCGGTGTCCCTATCTTATCCTTAATGGGAGAAAATATTTTCGAAACAATTGCTACTTTTAATTATCTTTTACAAACAGTTTTTAAAATTATGAGTTTTGTAGTCTTAAAATTGGAAATTGGTTGTCAGATTGATAAAGTATCTGCAATTTGTTATTGGGAAGATATCTTACAATTTTATAAAGATGAAGATTTTCTTCTGTTTTATCTAATATGTTCTTGGAGTTGTTGATATAGTCAAAATAAGATATGCGACGTTTCAATAAAATTTGTGGTTGGTAAACAACTACTTGTGGGTGTTGAAAAACGTATATCAATTCTATATCACCATTTGAGTTAGGTTCTGCAATTATTGCTGGTAAATCATCGACAGAGATTAAGTTTGAAGAAGTATAAGAAACTTTTGATCCCGGTTTTCTTGCAAAAGTGTGGTCATGTATAGCTTTATGAATATTATTTTCGACAACAGTTGTATTTAATTTCTCCTCGGTTTGTCTTTTAAATTCCTCTGTTTTATTATTATTTAAATTAACGTCTATTTGTGATTGGTTGAATAATAACTTAACAACCTTTTCATGATTGAATTGAATATTAGATTGTTTTTTATCAACAACTTCTGCGACAGATTCCGGTTTAAGGTAACCTACCCTAAGATTCATATTGGAACTTTTTTTATTGTTGAGGAGTTCATGAAATGTTTCTAAACTGTTATTAATTTGTGAAATATCTGACAATGGATGATTTATTTGACTTCTCAAATAAAACTTTTGCGTTAAACTGTTTGGATCCAAGTAAGGTTGAAAACTGGTATTATACTTCGGACTTATGCTATTATATCTCATTTTATCAAAAGGTATATGGAATATTTGATTAAAAGAATTCTCAAAATTTGATTGATTTAAAGTACCATAAGTATTGTCTCCAATTGAATTTATAAATATGCCGCGTTTCTTTGAAGAATTTTTTATAATTTTTGTGTTTGTATTACCAAAGTTTTTTTTGGTACTTTCTTCATTATCTCTTGCGTTTAAAGAGATAATGTTCGTTTTGAGGACATTTTTAGTGGTATTGTGTTTTACATACTCTGATCCTATTGGTAATTCAGGTTTACCGTATACAAAATTTGCATCAGAAACATTAATTTTAGGAAATGTATTGAACTGTGATTTGATTTTATTATTCATCAAAGCTCTGTTATTGTAATTATTTAAGAAGTTGAATAATACAGGATTGTTGTAAAAGCTATTACTCGAAATCAATGGAATGGGAATTGGATGTCCATTATGATTATGATTTTCACCTGGGTTCGAGGTATAGCTTTTTACCTGGTTAATATTTTCTGGTGAATATTTGCCCGAATTTGGTTTTACATTTAAATGGTGTAAGTAAGTTGATGAAGGATTATTCAATAGATTTATATCACCATACATTTTTGAAGGGATTGTCTCGGAAAGGTTGTTTTTTATCAGGTGTTGAGAATTTACTAGGAATTCATATTTCTCTGGAGAAAATACCGACGCTGTATTAGACATATTTCGGAAAGGGCCACTAACAAAATTGTTTATGTTTAGAGCATTGAATAACTTTACAGGGTTGAAAGGCAAATTTTCTGAATTAGTATTAAATGGAAGTATTGAAATAGGCTTACCGAATTTTGATGGTAACTGTTTTGCTTCTGCAAAATATTGCTTTAAATTTATCGGGGTGTTACTATATGTTTCTTTCACAACACTTTCTTCATTATTATTTGAATTTCCTAGAAGTAGTTGTTTGTACTCAGGTTTAGACGTAACAGATACTATCTTTGGATTAAGTAAGTTAATATAACCAGGCAAATATAATTGTTGATAATGCTGTAAAGTATTTAAGTTATTTTGTTGATTCTTGTGCATAAGATCATTTTGATAATTAGGCAAATGGCTTTTCGGAATGTCATCAATAGAAATTTCTGATTGAGCTTTGTTATTCTGTAAAAACTTTAATATGCTAATATTATTATTTAAATTTGCCACTTGAATATTTTCTAGAAACTGAAGATATGCGTTATATTTATTTAAATCGTCGATATTTATTGCGCTGAACTGCTGGAAAACGGGCGTACCTTTAATTAATTCTGATATTAGAGAAAATTTAATACTTCCCTCGGAGTGACAGTCATCGTTTAATAAATATAACCTTAAAATATATTTTAAGGTTAACATTAATTGATCAAATGCGACGTTATTGCAATTTTTTTCAGTTAGTTGAGACTTAAATGTCATGGCTGTCCTCAAGTTATTAGATTTTTCTGAAGAACTGTCGAGTAAATCTGAATCCATTTTTGGTACGATAAAATTTGAATAATTAAACATTTGATTTTTAATATATGGAATATTTGTATTATAATCTAAAGTCATTGATGGATTATTAACTTCGTCATTGACTGATTTCATCTTTGTCAGCCGTAGCGAATCAATCTCCTTAACTAATCTTTTGATAATTCCTGTTTCCGGATTTAAAAGATTATAGTGTAATTGAACATTGTTTGCATCACTCTCAACTTTATCTTGAATTTGTGTGTTAAGGTAACCGTTTGGATATACGATCGCAAAAGTGTCTTCATTTGCTCGAGAATAAATTAGTGGTTCATTTTTTAAAATGCGATTTTTATTGTCATCGGTTGCAATATTGCAATTTGCATTCAGCAAATATTTTTGGAAAGCTAAGTTTATTAATGTAGTAATATCGTGTTCTATTTTATTTATACATTCTTCACTTATCGGTACTTCTCTAAAATACTTAACTTGTTCTAAAATGAGGAAAGTTAATTCTGTTGCATCTTTAACTTTATTATCCTTTTTCATCATGCCTTCAATTTTAAGAATAATTGGTGATAGGATATTAGAGATATTTCTATCTTTACGAATTACTAAGGTATCAGCAGGTGCTTCTGAGCTTATTTCTACAGGAGTAACGTGGTCTAGGTAAGCTTTAATCATTATTCCTATGTTATGCAGTACGCTTTTGTTTGGTGGCGATTTCTCAGCTGTGTTAAAGTATTTAGATAGATTTGACCACATATCAAATAGATTATTGTTATAAAGTTTGCAAGTTTCCGAGTCGTGTGTATATCCAGCACTTTCTTTTAACGACCTTTTATGTCTCCGATTTATATATACCTGGAAATTTTTATAGTACCGGTTTTTTTAATACTTAAAGATTTTTTAGAAGAATAAAAAAGTCATAAATTAAAATGTTATTTCTTAAAAACATGATAATAAAATAAGTCTGTATCTCGCCCAAAGTACTTGAGTTTATTATAAGGGCATTGACATTTTGTATCCAAACATAGGCAATAGCTAATACTTACTTCATCATCGTAATTGCGCCTGCTTCCGTATTTTTTTATAATCCACAATATATAGGCTTTAACGAATTTGTCTTTTATTTCTTTTCCTTTATTAAAGCTTTCTATACTTATATTTTTATATGCCAAAATCTTCTTGAATAAATTTTTTACACTGTGTCTGTTCGTATCATTTAATTCTGGTACCTCTAATTTAACCATCAATTCCATATCTTTGTTATTTCTACCAATATTGTTACTTACATAATTACTTCCAGATTTTGATTTTTCATTATCTTTGCTATCTACTAATATATGATCAGAATTATTCGAATATTTTTCTAAATGATCAATTATTTCGCCTTGTCTTAATATACTTCCATTTGTACTTATTGTCGTCACTGCTTCCGTCACAAGACTTGAAATGTTTAGAAACTGTTTGTAAAAAGATGTTTTGGATTAATTTTAATACTATTTTTAGCTTAAGTGGAAAATATTTGTTAGAAAGGGACAGTTCCCAAGTTACTTGCCTCAGGACTTTTTGTAGTAGAAGTCGATATCTGCAAAGAATAGATGACTGTTAATTTTTATCATAATTAAACTTTTAATTCATTTCATTTTTATTTTTTATCTTTCAATGAAACTTTACCGTGGTAGTGTTTTCTGGGAAATCCTGGAAAAAAAAACTTTTATTTAATAAAATTAAACAGAAAGTGAAAGTGCACTAGCTGAGAAGTCCGCGGAAAAACTCCGTGTCGCACAGAGAGCAATGGAGAGACTCATGATTGGTATAACAAGTATGCACAAAAGAAGGAACGAATGGATCCGAAGGGCTACAAAAGTTCGAGACGTGGTGGAAGAAATTGAAAGAAAGAATTGGAGATGGACTGGACGCATTGCTCGAATAAATCACAGTCGTCGAGTGAGACGCGTTATAGAATGGAGACTCGGTGCAATCACCCGCGGAAAAGAAATACCACCCAAAAGGTAGAAAGATGACATCAGTCAGCAAGCTGGGTGGAGGATGAATGCAGATGGCAAAAGATTGACCGGCGTGGAAAAAGGGAGAGGAGGCCAATGTCCGAAGGCAGACACAGCAGGGCTGTTATAGATAGATAGCACTATCTGTATCGTGATTTTCAACTCTTGAGAGTTTGAGGTTGAGTGGTTGTAGTCTTTTTTAAACAAACTAAAATTGTCTTCAATTAAAACTTTATTGTCATTTACTAATATCCTGTGTCCTTTTATCTTTATGCTACTGTTTTCCGAAATCTGTAAAAGTCCATGTAAATTGTGAATAACTATCGGAATGTCTTATTTGAATAGCGCTGTAACTGGATTATTATTGTACCGGCACTTAATAACTCATGTTTTAAGGCTATTACCGTAATGTGATATGATGTTACTAGACTGCTTAAAATCGTTTGTTAGACAAACAAAGAATTTTCATAGGAAAGCTGCTTTCTCTATAGAAAGATTACTTGGATCTTAGCTTTTGTATACATTTGATAAATGTTTGTAAAGGACTACAAAGTAACTTACCGACAGTATTTCTGCCACAGGGCTGCAAATTATAAAAACTACGAGCAGTGGTTTCATTTTGCTCATATTTGGACTATGTAAAAACAAAAGTCGAACTATTGTAAAAGAAAATTCGTGTACCAATCATATGGCGCGTCCGTGAATAATTGTAACAATAGGTTAATCACTTTTCGTTAATTGGTTATATTATCGACATCGCACCTCGCATTATTGGTTTAAAATTAAACTTTTTAAAGGTACTTACTTTTTCAATCAGCGGCTGTTGATAATTGTTCTCTGACTAATAAAAAAATTAACGATATAAAATCCTTACAACGATAATCTGAAATGATGGTGATAATAATGTAATAGTCATGAGAGTCTCGTTAAAATCTCAAATTATATTTTTGTCCTACCGAGTCCAAAGCAACCAGTTGGTGCTTTGGAGCTCCTGCCCAAATGTGGCAGCAGTACTCCACACACGACCGGACCTGTGCTTTGTACAATGTTAGAAGCTGCCCCAGTGTGAAGTACGGTCGTACTTTAGCAAGGACTCCTAGCTTCCTTGCAGCCGTTTTTGCTTATTGTATTGTAGAATTCAGAGAAGTAATCAAAACTTTTTTGTGTTCACTAATTTATTTGTATCTCATTTGCGACACATTTATTACATAAACTAAAAAAAAGCAAAAAACGTAACAATTATTGCACAAAAAAAATAAAACAAACTTAATTAACATTGTTAACTTTCATTCGGTTCTGTTCTATTCGGACTTTCGCTTTGCGCTTGGTTCAGTTCCTGTTTTGTAAATTCGGATTGTTTGGAATTAATATTATCAGTAACAATGTTTTCTTCGTGTCTGGGATTTGATGTGGCCACATTTTCATCCAGCTGAGGTTGAACTTTTTCATATTCTGATGTGTACTCTTGATTATATTGTGTATTATCAAAATTTTCTGCTTGGTAATTACCTTCAGCAGGATAGTTTTCATATTGTGTATCATATTGTGCGGCTGGATCAACATACTGTTGCGGATATTGTTCGTAGTTCTCGTATTGAGGATCTGCATAATTTGTTTGTTCGTAATTTTCTCCAGGTGGTTCAGTGTGTTCATATTCTGGATTGTATTCTGCGCCTTCTACGGGATTTTCTTGATAGTTCTGATCGTATTGTACATAATTTTCCTCATTGTAATTTTGGTTTCCTTGCGAATCTGTTACTTCTATTGGCTGTTTCGGCTCTTCATTATCTTTGTTTTCAGATTCTTCATTAGTTTTCTTCGTAATATTTTGATCAATATGTTCCTCAATATTTGTACTTTCCTGTGCGACTGATTCGTAATTCTGTGTATCAGCCTCAATTATTGGTTGAACATTCTCTTGCTCGTTTACTCTTGACGTTTCGTCGTTATTACTGATAAGTCTGTCTGGTTGCTTCTCCGGCTGCTGTTCGACCGAGGTGTATCCGGTGGTGTCATCTCCGGTATTGTCTGGTCGGGTGTTGGAGTTGGAACTGGGCATAGTCCTGTCGGTTGTAATAGGGTGCGTGGCTGGTGCTGTAATTCATAAGTTTTAAACATGTTAATACGTTTATGTTTTACATACCTTTTATCTTCATTATATCTGAATTATTAGGTTTTAATTTTAACAAACATTTTTAAATAAAAAACTCTGATTGAAAGACAAGAATGTAATTAAGTTTATACCTTGATAATTGCTAGGTGCAGGAGTGATATTCGATTGCAGCGAACGTCCCAGCTGCTCTACTTGACGCTGCAGAGTTGCCAGCTCTTGCCTGCAGAACGCCGGCACACATGTGACAACACACGCACACACACGTGCATAAACACAACAAACATATCGTACATAATTTGGAGCAGCATTTTTGAAAGCATTGATTACCGATACATCAATACAATGTATTGAATTAACATTCTTCTTTTCTGATATTATTTAAACTTTTTGGAGTCACAATTATATTTATTAATTTGTTTTAGGCGCTAGTTATGTTTGTGTATACTGCACCACATTGTGCTCGTTGTCTCTAGAGACAAGATGAAATGTCTCGTTACCTCATTATTACAATATCGTTGCATTATTATAGCTTTAAAATGAGCAGTAATTTAATAAAAATCTGGAATACATTTTTATCTATAACAATTTCTGTATTATTATTTTAACATTATTGATGGAAAATAATTCTACATAAAAAGCACTATGGAAAAAAGCCATGCAATCAACGACGTCGACCAAAATATTTTCAATGACATTCATACATTGACTAAACTATCAAGTGACTCAATCATTTAGCAGTTAAATTACCTTCGAGTAGTCATCATCAGAAGCAGCTATGTTGTCAATGGACAGGTCGCTTAAATTTCTTGTTAAATTACCAATATCATATCTAGCCGAGCCGAGTTCGCTAAAGTCATCGATTCTTCTAAATCTATATCTATATGTGTAGGGTGTGGACGTGTAGTATGTGCGATCTAGGTCGTAAGATGATCTGCTGTTTGGGTAACCGCTTAACGGGCTGTAACTTCGAATTGGTGGGAGTGTTGTGCAATATTTCTTATGAGAAGACCACAGATTACGAAGTTTTCTCATAAGTTCAGCGTTCCTGCAAAGCAATTGTGTTCTTTCTCCTCTGAAAGGTAATTAATTAACATATATGATGATTTCTATAAACTAATGAAATAGTGATCAATTAACATGAATTAAAAGAATCTTAAGTAAACCTGAAAGCTTTTATTGCACAAAATCTTAATGCTAATTGTTATCATTACCCGTTTAAGCGTAGAAAAGAAACATCAACTAATATAAATATACTAACAATGTTTAAAATGTTAATAATCAATAAAAATTTAATTGGTAACAATAAATCAACTCCCAGAAACACAAGCAATTAAAAATAACAACAAAAATTAAATAAGCAACATAAAATAGAACATAGCAGTATTTTTAAGTAAATGCGATCAATAAATATGAAAAAATTGTTACAGGCTTAAACAGATTTTATTGAATTGATAATGTGTAGCAAACTTGGCGAAGTTTTTTTATTTATTGAGAGAGTCAATAGATTTGATTTCATCCACCAACCCGCACTTTGCTAGTGGATAATTAGCCTAGAACATCTCCTTGGGAGAAAAGGCCCTAAAACCCGAAATGGGAACATTGTTAGGATTGCGTGTATTCTGTATATTTAGATGAAAAATTTAATCGCTTTTGTAAGAATCACGCTTAACCACAGAATTTACAGACCAACAAAGAAAAAAAAAGTCGAGAAGTTTAATCTATATTAATTTAAGCTAAATTTTAACTTTCGTCATATCAACAAAGAAATGATGAACAAGTATTATTTTGTATTCTCAACGATATCTTAATACCTAAAAAATTTTTATGAGATCCGGTGCAACGTTTACTATTAACAGACGGAAACAAGCATTTTTTTTATTGATTACCTCCCATATACAGTAAACTACTAATCGTATATACCAAATAGATACAAAATCTATGGCGAGTCACTTAAATTCCATTATCTATATTTATTCTGCAGCAAAGTTCTCCGATTCGGTTTTGTTGTCAATCTCCGTTGCATCTGACAGTAGTTTTTGATGTTTATCATCACTAACAAGAATTTCTTCTTCAACTTCTCTAGGTTCTAATAATTCCTCTTTTTCATCTACATTTAAATCGTCGTTAGCTATTACTAAATGTTCAGAGTCATCAACTTCTACACCGTTTGATTTTTGAACATCTTCGGTAAAATCGCTCTCTTTACCCATTTCAACTGTTTCGTTAAGAACATGAATGTCGTTACTGGTAACTACCATACTAATATTACTTTTAACAGGTTTACTAGGCGATGGAATATCTAACTGCGAATCGCGTCTTTTCTTATCTCTTCTTTTAGGTTTAGGTATTAATTTAACGCTAATATCAACTTTAATCGGCTCCTTTTTCTCGCGTAAAAAGGGCTGTTGTATCATTAGCGGTAAATTATAAATCTTCTCTCCGTGAAAATTTGTGAGATCCTGATTGGTCGTAAGCGGCCCTACGATAATCGGTTTATTATTCGACGAATCGGACTCTTTTCCGGAGCGGTGCTTGCGCGTGCGATGGTTCTCCGCTTCTCGTGATCCTGAGCGGTCGCGTTGTGTTCTGATTGGTTCGTCTACACGGCCGCGACTCTGCGCTCTGCCTGCCACCAATAAAAACACAATACGACTTTAGGATATTTGCTCATTTGAAGGGTAATGATAACAATGATCAGCAATTTTACATTGAGAATTCAAATAGTGCCAATAATATTTCATTATTAAATTGAACTAGATGCGCATGCGTAAAGTTGGAAATGTCTCGTACTTGTGCCTACGGTTTGCGTCGTCGAGCTTGTCTGTAAGCAAACGACATTCGCCGGTGAGTTTCTCCATCAGACTGTTTTGTGATTGTATCATGGACTCCAACTCAGCCACGGTTTTAGCTGCGGAACCAAATTTACTCCTTATAAACTTGGCGCATTATTTTCCATTAACCACTAACTTAACGTTGTTCGTAAGTAGATTATGTGCTTCAAATGTCAAGTACTCAACAATCTGATGAATAAACTATTGAGTTGAAGAGATAACTTTCAAAAGCCCTTTCTATTGCCAGACATGCAAGCGCCAAGCTCAAATGAAAGGGTAAAGTATAAATGTTTTGAAGCAACGACTTTTTAAAAATCCAGTTATTCCGATTTCTCAAAACATCAACAGTTTACCCATTTTATGAATGGACGGACATTTAAATAGAAACTAAACTAGAGACCGTGATCAGAAGTTTTTCAGAGATATTATTGTACGCTTAAACAATAATTTCTAGTTTATCCTAGGTAATACGCCGTATGCTGATTTAGTTGCATATTTGACTACCCTAAAGTTAATAAAAATCTAGACAATTCTTATGTCTTATGCATTAATATCATGTGACATAAAACATCTTTTGCGTAAAGAAAAACTTACCGTGTTTATTTTCCATGGACTCTAGCATTGTAGATAGTTCTTTTTCTTTCTTGTTCTTCTCCGGAGATATCGGTGTGAGGTTTTTCATATTCAGCTGGTGGAATAGAAAACATTTAGTTTAAATTATTGAAATTTATTTATTATCACATTTTTACATTGTTAAAAATGAGATCGTTTCTGAATGTACTCCAAACCTGAGTGAATTTTGGTTCTAAAAAACCACACTTTCAAAGCTCGACGATCCTGAATCTTCGTCCGAGATGATAATTAATGTATATTACCTCCTTTTCCAACGTAGAGATTTGTTCAGATAAACGAAGATTCTCGCGACGTGAGTGGACCAAATCGGCGTCCGCGCGGTCCAGACGCTGCCGGAGCGATTGGATCTAATTTACAGACAAGTAGTTCATTTAAAGCTAATTTTAAATCAAAATACTAAGTTTCATAAATAAATGTTTACTTAATTAGGACCTACTTACATTTAACAATATTTGCTAGTACATTTCAATAATTGTTGAACTCAAGTGTGTTATGTTAGAGAAAAGTTTCACTTTTCTCATATATAATAGATGCAAAAATATCATACTATAATTTGATATAAATATATCTGGTATAAAGTTATATATATACGGTTTAAAGCATTAATGATGTACATCATATTTTATTATAACTAATTATTAAAAGAAAAATTATTTTAGTAGTAGCTCCATTGCCGGTTACCATCTAGCCAGCAACTACTTCAAAAACGCTTAGCATATTAAATTCTGGGGGTAACAAGACTTAAAGTCTTATGTCTCAAGGCCACGAGCACAATGTGGTGCTTTGTATATCAGATAAAAGTATTGCATGTCACTTCTAATAAAAAAAATTAGTATACTCACTTCAGAATTGAGACGATTGGTCTCGTGCTTCGCCTGCCTCTGTTGACGTTCTATGGCGAGACGTGCGTTCGCAAGCTCCTCTTCCAAGGACGCCTTTTCAGCATGAGCTTGAGCCAAATCAGCCTGAAGTGTTGCTGTCAAACAAATTATAATATCTTTTTACTACAACTTCATTTAAAAAATATTTTACTGAGGACCTTCATATGAAACAATTGTGTAAATTAAGCATCTATCATCATCATCGTCTCAACTGTTAGATGTCCAAATTACCTAATTATATATATAATGTCTATATGTCTATTGATAACAAAAAACCGGTTATTACCAGATTTATTCTTTAACTCCATCTTCAACTCCTCGATGTTAGCGTTCTTCATTGAGAGCTCACGTTTCAAGTCGCTTTCTTCGCGACGTTGTCGATCCAGGTCCAACTGTACAAAAGTTTAATACAGAAAATACTACGTTGCTTTAAAAATATGTTTTTTATGCAACGTCACGTTGAGACGAGATTCGGCGAAGCAGGTGATTAGTAGTAAGTGATACGGATTCTCATAAAAATGTAGGGTTAGTAAGGTATACACCACACCATTTTCGTCGTCTTGATACATTAGTTCATAAAACTCGTAACTCTAGAAACCAGAACATGATAATCGCACACTACTGTCTGGCAACAATATTAGACGCTGTTGTGGTACCTATCTAGACGATCTTCAAAAACAGAAATCAACAATTCAATATTGTTTCTAAAATATTATTAATACTGTGATGTACCGGTCCTACGGTATAGTATTTCTGTTACCAAATCATATTTCAATAGTAAGTAATTAGAATTCGATAACACTGAAAATAGTTAGTATAGAAATCGCGTTTACTGCGTCTTGGGGTAAGCCCGACAAGGCTAAATTAGCTAAAAGTGATCCTACATAATCAGTTACCTGTAATTTAGCGACGTTGTCGTACTGCGCGGCGAGGTCGTGTTGCAGCTCGTCAAAGTGCGCGTTGTAGCGTTGCTCGGCCGAGTTGCGTTCTTGTATAGCCCGTCGCGCTCCCTCGCCGGCTAACTCGCGGATCTTGCTTCTCTCTTTAGCCAAATCGTCCTGGCGATATTACACCGACTATATGTTATATAAAATAGAATAATTAGCTATTTTAATATGCCTATTACAAAGACTCGGGATCTTCTCTTATAGTGAATAAAGCCTTATATGCTACGCTGTCCGAGTGATCAATGAATGTCCTCGAAAGCTGTTGTTCAACGAACATAATGGTTTCCTCAATGATGAAGATTTCACAGATCATGATTTACTTCACTACAAAATTATACTATTTCTTTCGTATTAGTTTACATTTATTGTAGTCGTTTAATGATATACCTAAACTTGTTATTTTCTTTATTTGTTACATTCTAACCTTTAACCGTCTCACTTCCGCTTCCAGGTTGTTCCTTTCATCCCTAAGCTGTTGCTCCACCACTTCCGATCCACGCTTGTACCGTCCATCCAAATCGCTGTCTTTCTGATCCAAGTTCAGTTTCAGTTTTGTTATCTGCGATTCTAACGACGATTTATCTCTAAATGGTAAAAACAAATTATTGTATTTTCGAAGATTTTTCATTTGAAAACTTTCAATCACAACTATAACGGAGCTTCAGATACAGAAAACGATTTCGGTGCAAATCTAAACAAAATTCTCTTTAGTACGTATAAAAGTTTGAGTAACTTTATTGAAAGATTGAATTGCGTAAACGTTTGATAAAATATTTGAAAAATACCAATCGCATGACCTAAACAATCCACTTAATATTCCCAATGTTGGTACCCGGGGATTATTCCCATCACTCTTTCCAAGTGTGGATATAATTTGCCCACGAGAGCTGTTGTTCTTGAAACATGTTCGATGATACACATATTACTTAATCGGGAGCTCAAGAAGAGAACGGGATCAAATTCGCTCCTCTCCGAGACCTACAGCTCATACTCTTTACAAACTAAGCTACCACCACTTAGAAAAAGTCTATAATTATATTATCAAAAGCATTACCTTTGTAAATTATCAATTTGCCTTTTAAATCCATCAAGGCAAGTGGAATCCACGAGGCCGGAGGCGAGCTTGCGTTTGTTCTCGTTGTTTTCATCCTTCAAAGTAAAACAATCCATACAAAATGACTATTATGCAGATATTAAAAAAAAACTAAATTTTACAGATTTTTTGCGTTTTTTGAAATTACTACCAACGGCTTTGGATCCCTTATTAATAATGTTTGCACACTACAGTTTTGCCGCAGAAATAGGAGATGCGGAAGTACCTAATTGAACAATCTCCGGCAACAGAAACCTACCACTATTAAAACACCACGTGAAACACAGGTCAAGTATTAGCCCATTTTAGATAAAAAAGGAGTTTTTCAAAATATCTGTCATGGAAAAGCAGGATTGTAATTGATTTGCATTGGACATAAGTTCTGGATCCACATTTTAAATAGGAATTTAGGTTATAAGAACATAGGCTCACTTGAACTTTCTTAAGGTCAATTTTCGATTGCGTCAGCTGCGCTTCCAACTCCGCAATGCGAGACTCGAAGACGATGTTGGGTCCTTCCAGCTTTATAGTTCGGGACTTGGAGCGGCGGGACTTGGACGGCGATGCCTGCGAGAGAAAATCGCATTTAGTTTATTTTTAGTCCACGAAGGTATGAGGCGCTAGTGAGGATATTCAACATTGTATCATTGGGTTGAGACAATAAGATGTTAAGTCTCGTTCTAAAGTAATTTCATTAACTAAAACCTCTTTCAAAACATTTGGTATAAATTATTTTTATAAATAAATACGCACTTGAAATTAAACTAAAAATGAATAAACGTCTTCTGATCACCATTGTTTATTTATACATTTGAAATATTAACCTTATTATCGCTGTCCAAGCCCGTGCTGTCTCCAACGTCATCCGGCTCGTCGCTCTCCGATCCAGGGTTGTAATGGAACATCTTGGAGATGATCTTATTCTTCTGCGCCTCGTGCAGGTGTTCATTCTCAGATATAACCTCCTTCACTTTGCCGAGGAGGTTATTGAGTTCGTCCTGCGAAAGGTGATACGTAGATTGTTAAGTTAAATAAATAAAAATGAATAGTAGAGCCACAACTACACTACGTTCAATGTGTTAAAAATGGCGATTAATAAGTTGGAACTCGTTCTGTTTACTCACCCTGCAGTACTGGCTCTCCCGTTCTAGCTGCTCAATGTACTCCTCCTGCTTCTGTATGAAGTTGATGACGTCGGGGTTTGTGCCGCCGGAGAGCTCAGTCGCTGGGGACGCTGCTGGTGGTTGAGGAGCTACGCCATGAATAATAATGTTATTTTTGAATACAGCAAAGCTACTAAAATAAATTACTACAACGGAGAAAATCAACAATTAATTTCAGTGCTCCGAGCACAATATGGAGCTTTATAAACATCTGAACTTATCATTGCTATATAAAGGCGGTCCGTTTCACTATCAGGCGGAAATATTGCTCTTGATGGGTAGTCAAATACGAATGTTTATGGTATTGGATCATTGAAATAATGTAGGGAATGGAAAAATATTCAATCCTCGCTTTTGAGACAACTTCAATTTGATCTTTATTATCTCCTTGCGAGGGAAGCTATCGTCTCAGCAGTGGGAAGATATAATGTTTATTCTATATGTATGAAGGTGACAGTTAAGATAAACTTACTAGTGGTGACTTTAGGTTGCGAGTAGTTGTTCAGGCTGTCGGCGTACAGCGTGGTGTACTTCGCGGTGAGCCGCGGTCGGGGTCTGTACTCGCCGAGGGTGCTGTACGGCGCTGCGAACTTCTTGTCCAGGTCTCCGTCAGACTCCTCAAGGTTCTTAACAGACACCGAACCGCCGTAGCTGCGTACCTAATTACAAAAAATATCCATGGCTTTTAATGGTGGTAGTCACTGTTGCCGGAGAACGTCGAAGTATTACGAAATCTATTTTTGTAGTCAAATAGTACTGTGCAATCATTATTGTATTCCCGTTTGATTCATCAGCGTCATGTTGTCATTGTCATTTACCATCCGGTTAATATCATGATCATCCCAGTGCTTCGAGAAAAACCGGTATTTCTTACAAAATAAAGTCAGGTAAAAAAAAATTTTGAGATGAGGGTAATTCAACAATTAAAATTAGTAAGTGCTCCATAGATTTCTTTTCTGTATAATGTCAGGCCCGGACAGAATATCAGGAGTTGGCATCACATGCCGATGTACAGAGTCTTGGACCTTTTTGAACCTACAAAATTTTGATTGCATCTAATTTAATGTACATAGATTTAAGTTGATTTCAAACAAATAAATATCTTTATTCTTATTCCACATTTCATTATCTTTACATGCATGTATTCATGTCTTTGTTACGTAAACTAAATACAAATTTCTTATTCAATTTTTGTAGATATTTTTCAAATCAAAATTAAAACTCACGCTCGGCGCGCTCCCTGATAGGAAGTATCTCAATTTGGAGACTGCTTCTTTATAAGCCATTTCTGTGTAGTCCGGTATCCTCTTAGCTCCGTAGTCGGTCATCTTGGCGGGCCGCCTGCGAAAGGAGTACGAATGTGTCATCGTTTCGGCCGCATCGCGACGTCACATCGTAAACGAAGAAATAAAGAAAAGTAAATTAAAAAAAAAAGAAATGTCAAATAGTGTAGGAGTGGCGCATTGCGCTGTGTTGTGACGAGTGCGGTTTCCACTTGTAATTTACTTGTGCGTATTGATCACACGGTTGCCATGGTTACCGTCGCCACGGCAAATAAACTGCAGCCACACTTAAAAATTTTATACGCCTTATAAAGGATTTATTCGTATTATTTAAGTATAAATTAATATTATTTTTTATAACATTTTGTATAAGTAATAACTACAGTACCGACATTTTCTCTACGGATGACGCTAATAAAAAAAAATGTTAATTCCTTGCAACAATACTTTAAGTACAGTACAGTTAAGCTCAAAAGGACACGTATCCAGAGCCTTAAAAACATTTTCAAAAATAAAAATAATACAGTAGTTTCGATTCGTAGATGAAAACAAAAGTTTTTCCGGATGTCGCAGTGATAGACAGACGGACATACGTAACTTATACAGTTTTTTTTTTAAATACTAGTCCTATTTCTTTTCTTTTTTCATATAACTTGATTGTCATCTTGATTATCATACATTTAACTTGAAATTGAATTGAATAATTATAACCTAAAAAAAGTTTTGAATGCACTTTGTAGACAAAGAAATACTGTAAACAGATGCATCTGTTTCGTTTGAATTTAACCGCTATCATCACGCTGTAACTAATCATTTATAACACAAAAATCCCAGATTCGATTCCGAATCCAATGAAGTTAGATTTTTTTAAGCTTTGAGCTACGCGATTTGATACGTGGCTGTAAATGAAGTTAGGTTAGAGGTAAGGTATATTATAAATTTGCTGCCATAACATTATCGCTATGTTCCAGCTAAAATATAAAAGTTAGATTATTCTGGATGACAACGCTTCACCATCTACATTTCACTTACCATCACGTGATTAACACAAATCTTAATTCATCATAGAAATATGATTATTTGTATAATAAAAGAACCTCTAAACTACACTCCCGGACACATCTATCGGCCCACCTAGTGTTTAAAAGTTTTAACGGTGTCTAGCTAAAAATAAATGTTAGGTGTAGCAATAAGTTTTGATGCAGTTTTTGAAGCTGATTTTTTGATTAATCCTTAGGTACGTTTTTTTTTAATATCGAATTCAGGATTATGAAAAATAAACGAAATTTCGAGTCTGTCTTTGTTTTCAACGTCCAGGGATGGAGAAATCTTTTTATGTTTCGCAAAAGTTGGATTTTTTTATTCATGTTTCCAATTATTGGTTCCATAAAAAGGCTAATCTAAACTTTGAGCCAGTTTTGACCAAAAAATAAGGATACTCGGCCTGAAATTGCCGCCCAAGCTGTAGCACTTCTGCAGGCCAAATTAATTCGAAATAAAAAAAAAACATACCTAAGGGTTGACCAATAAATCAGCTTCAAAACTGCATTAAAACTTATTGCTCCACCTAACATTTTTTTTTAGCTAGACCCTGTCGAAACTTTAAACACTAACAGTGGGCCGATAGATGTGTCCGGGAGTATATTTATATAATTTATGAACTTTACTTTCGTTCATGAGTTGAGATTGTCTATAGTTTTTAGCAGAAAGAAAATATAATAAAAAAATCTGCTGTACTTTAATACAAAGGCAAACAAGAGTTTTATGTTTCAAAGTTAAGAGATTTATATTTAAGTTAGTGATAATTATAAATACTCGCCTAATCTTGGAGCGTTTCAGTTTTCCGTTCATCTCCTTGTCGGAGCCGACACTGGAGCCGCTCCGTGCTCTGCACCCGCCGAACTTAGACTTGGTTACGTAACTCGTTGAACCCATAACTAAGTGCGAAACAATTGTTAAGTAGAGCTACCAACTTGAAACGAAAGAAAACGGTTTAAAAATTTAACGTCAAGTAATTTTTTTTTAATTTTGAATGATTCCGCCAAACTCCATGTCTCGCGACAGAGGGCGGGCGGTGTCTGGATAGGAATAACTTTTTACTTCGCCGTTTGCCCGTTTCCGGTTTTTTGTCTCTTTCATGTAAAGGGAGGAAATCGACGCATCAGTTTCCCTCCAGTGGAAAACTTTTCATCGGGATAATATAGTCTAGGAGTTGTGAATATTTTAATCACACCCCAACACTTACAAAACTATTAAAGTTTATTGACGGTAGGTCTAACTACCACGGCAGCTTCTATTTCTGTCGCCGAACAGTATTGTGCTTACATTAGTGTTATCCGGTATCGTAGCTAGTTAAATTACTGTGGTAATAAGATTTAATATCTCATGTCTCAAGACTACAAAATAGTGATACATACACTCCCGGACACATCTATCGGCCCACCTAGTGTTTAAAGTTTTAACGGTGCATAGCTAAAAATAAATGTTAGGTGGAGCAATAACCTTTACGTATGTTTTTTTTTTAATTTCGAATTCAGGATTATGAAAAAAAAACAAAAATTCGAGTCTTGTCTTTGTTTTCAACGACCCAGGAATAGAGTAAACTTAGTTTATTTCGCAAAAGTTGGATTTTTTTATTGATGTTTCCGATTATTGGTTCCATAAAAAGGCAAATCTAAACTTAGAGCCAGTTTTGACCAAAAAATATGGATACTCGGCCTGAAATTGTCGCCCAAGTTGTAGCACTTCTGCCGGCCAAATCAATTCGAAATTACAAAAAAAAATACAAAAAATAACATTCATAAGGGTTGACCAATAAATCTGCTTCAAAACTGCATTAAAACTTATTGCTCCACCTAACATTTATTTTTAACTAGACACCGTCGAAACTTTAAACACTGGGTGGTGGGCCGATAGATGTGTCCGGGAGTATATACTCGTATCATCTTAACTAGCCATGTTAGAGGCAGGCGTGTCACTTACTATCAAGAAAACGTCTTGTCGCTACACCTAATATAAAATAACGTATGTGAGGTAGTCAAAGCATTTTTCTTATTTATTTTTTATTTTACTACTTTGTATTTTACATACAAATAGACCAACAATGATAACACGGAATTAGAATGGTACAGGCGAGTTTAACTCACATGTAGTTTTCTCCCAGCTAACTTTATATAGCTAGTTAAACGTACAAAAGACTATTAGAATATGATATATCAAATATATAACCTTCAATGTACATATTTTCGTATACGTAATTACAAAGTGAATACGTAAACTACGATACTAGTAAGCAAGTAGCGATGTTAAGTGACAATGATATCGTAGGTGATGAAGCTTGTTTGCCTAAACACTTGCTCTTATCAACAGTGATGCTTTTGCAGCAGATTTACAATAGTAAACCAGAATAGCCAGAATATCCGGATTTTTCAATTTAGGTGCAGTTAGTATAACACCAACTAATATCACGCGCTTTGAAAGAAGGAAAACATCGTGAGGAAACCTACTTATCTATGTCATGACCGGACTAGTATGTGAAATGGAGAAGGCAATGGTTAACCACTCCATTATAACTTCCAAGTAAGTCGTCGTGTTTTTCATTACACATGATGACCGCGACCTTCAAGTCATGAGGAAATACGACTTAGAAGAAGTGAACCAGAGGTCTGAGAATCGAAGCAGAGGCATCCGTTACTACCTCTGCGCTAATGAGGTAGTTTCTAGTTATTAACTCCTGGTGTAGGGGACAGGTAGTGTCTTGCGTGCCGCCGGCTCACGTCCGCCGTTACATTTTGGAGGGAAAATACGTTCCCGATCACGCGAGCCTTTTATCGTTTATTAAACTGAACATCGCGATGTAACGGAAAATGCGTCGATTATTTAGAATATTATATGTTTATTAAAACTCAATTTTACGGATTTTAGTTTTAATAAATGTGCGACGTTCGCTAAAATATAAGAAATCATTAAATAAGCTTATGTTATGATTTTTTTCTCGCTTCTTTATATGGCCAAAGACCCGAGTTATGTTGGGCGATCGGGTGGATGAGTTTTTGTAAATAAAACTCTGGGGCTACTGTCCCATGTAATGGTGTAGAGAGAACTATCTTTATTAATTTTAACATTGGTTTATATACTCTAAGCTTATGATCTACTGACATGGATATGTTTATATGAGTTTATATGAAAGGAAATATGTTTATATTACAACTGAACCGTATTGCTAACTTATCGGCTATTTATAATTAGTGCACTGTTACTAGAAACAACAGGCTTTTTTTGCTTTTATAATGTACCGTTATTTGAAGACTGGGTTCCTATTGCTCATAAGTTTAAAGTATCAAGGTGTTTATTGTTCTTATCGGAGCTTTGTGGCAAAGTAACTCCCGTTAATATTTTTTTATTAGTTCTCTTCTATTCTTCCCTCTTATTTTCTTCTCCCATTCTTTCGATCTTCCATTCGTCTCTTTTCTTACTTCTTATCATCTTCCCTTTTTTTCTTTCATACATCGCACACAATCAACAGTTTTCTACTGAGTTGGACCCTATTAGAGAATGCAGTACTTACTATAGTTCTAGCTTTTATTTTGTATTTTTTTGTTTGTTCTGTAAATTTCGTCTAAGTATGTACTTATCTCTTAATAAAAGTTTCTTTTTCTTCTCTTTCTTATTAATGTTTCACAATTTCTTTCTAATTCTAGTTATAATAATCATATTCCTTTCAATGCTTTTTTGCATTTTGTTATTTCTAAACGCATTTCCTTTTCTATTTTCCTAATTTCTAGTTACATTCTCCTTTTTGTTTATCTTTTGTTTTCCTTTCATACATTTTCTTCTTTCTTATTTTCTAACGTTGTAATTTTGAGTTTGGGTTTTAAGTTGTTTGCATTTATAGTATCTGTGATTAATTTCTACAATATCAATATTACATGTACTTAACAGACAGCTTTCCTAAAATTTTTTTTTCTTTTTTTCTTTTGTGGCAATAGTTTTTTTTTACTTTATTCGGAAAACAAACAGTGACAATGAACATTTATTTTTAAAATTTTAATAATAAGAACTTAGCACCTTTTACACGTATTCATATACATGTTCCCACAGTTAAGCTTCTCGGTCTTTTTCTACAAGGAGAGAGATAAGGTCACAACACGCTGAACAAGTGCGGCAGGAAGTCATTGTTCACGAAAGCTCCTATTAAACGGTTTTCTCATCATGTTTTCTTTCACCAAAAGCTAAAGCTTAACATACTTCCAATCAACGCCTCTTCAAGATCTATATCAACTTACAAACTTATCTACCATGGCTTATATACTCTTTTTATAATTACTTCACAAATTGGAATATGTCATTAAATTATTATACTTAAAACGCACGTAGGTTTATAACTATTATTCATAATACATAAACCTATAACTATTATTCATAATATATAAACCTACGTTCGTTTTAAGTATAATAATTTAATGACATATTCCAATTTGAGGAGTAATTATAAAAAGAGTATATAAGCCAGGATAGATAAGTTTGGAATAAAGAAGAAGAAAGAAGGATAAATAACTATTATTCATAATATATTAATCATTATCACAACATAAATTATTATCAAAGTTTTTGATAATATACTGACTGATGTCATACTGATAATATATACTATATATATGCTGTTAATATTACCATAATAGTATTGCTGTCGGTAGTCATAACGACCCGGAGTATCTAATGCGAGCTGCTTAATCATCTTCCACCAGAATATCACTTAATATCAAGTGTAATAAATTTTATGCAAAGATGTTTACAATATAAGATTGTTGAACGAGCTATACGTTTCCATAAGACGCGGGTTCGAATCCCACTGAGCTTGAAATTGTGACAATGTAGATGAGGTGATGGAAAGCAAGCATTGTTGAATTCCGACCCGCACTCCGACTTTCTTCATTCAGTTAAACTCTAACCCCAGCAGTGGGATTAATAAGAGGGTTCTTTATTTATTAACAAATACATGAAGTTGTTGTTATGTAGATCCGGTTGCATAAGTGATGTATGAAAATCCAGTAATATTGTGTACGAACTATTCTCCAACCGTGTCGGTGTAAGTCAGTGATGGCACCGAAGATCGCGTGACCACCGCCGAACCCCTACTTGACATTTTCGTTCATATTTCGGTTAACTTTTCCTCCATTTTCACGAGTTTGCTGAAACGTTAGTTGTTGTGGAGTATTATTACATAGATTTACTAACTCACAATTGCAAAATAGCGTTTAACAGAAGATGAAAAGCATAATCTGATTGATTGTCGTCACGAAAAAAGAAATCCTGTTATCAACATCCATGTTTGTATTTACCACCAATTATAATAATAAGACAGAGTAAAGATGGTTAAACCACCACATGACATCTAAGTCATGGTTAATAAAACCTGGTGTTCTTAGAACATGCCGTTTTCCTTCTTCGGAACTGGAAGTTCAGTCAGGATCGAACCCGTGCCTATTCACAACCGCACTTACTATAAAAGATTAATCTCAGTATTTACCTATAATAATAATTTCGCTGTTAAAATTGTGTAATTCTTTGTGGTTGGTTATGATATATATAGGTTATGATATTTTAATTATTGGAGTAACAAGACTTAGCACTTTAAGTCTCAAATGAACGATGATCATGTGAACGTTTCAATCATCGGAAAAAAAAATGGCGGGAATAAAAACAAACAACAATTAAGAAAATTTGTTTTATTAATATCAAAATCTACCTCGACAGCGGTAATAATTAGTATAATACTTAAATAAAAAAAACATTACGTATTGTAAACAAATAAGATACACTTGATATATAAATTTTTATATATTGCAATAGGGAATATGCATATTATACATATGTTATTATTTACTTTCATTGATCTTTTTTAATATATTTTCTTTGCGGGCAATAAATTTGCTTTGCACATTGAATAGCGACGCCATTGTCAGAGCGAAAATGTTGCCATGTAAACGAAACTTGGGATTTTTTATTAATAAATATTACTGTTTGGTAGTAATAGTAATATGATATGATGTAACATTAAAACTATCATTATTATAATTTTAGCTAGGATGGTATATATATACCTTTTGTCATCCCAGTTATTTATTATTACAGCCCTTAAGACACAGTAATGTTTGGTGTAGTGTTGCTTATTACCAGTAGATTTAATTTGAATTATTTTTTAGATGTTTTTCTTCTATTATATAGAAAGACTGTCTAAAAAACAACATGCAAATTCCCCATTGTAAACTTACACAACCATTGATTAATAGTTTTGGACGTGACAGGTGCGTACCGGAGGCAGTAAATTTACTCGCTTACAAACATACTTAAAAAGTATTAGTGTTAGTAACTTTCACTACAAAATATACTTATATGCAACTTCGAGTTCTCTTATGAGTCTAACAGTCTCCAAAAATTAAGTATACATGTCTTGTTATTAGCGGCATCCATATTGGATGTAGATAATATATGTACTGTTTGTAATATACATAAATGATACACGATTGACGCGCGATACAGAGTAAACAATCAATGCTAATATAAGGAACGATATTCGAATTAATTTAGCCAAATAATTATTTAGTAAAAAGACTAAATGACGTATCAAAAACATTGCAATTTCTTCAAAATGAGCAAGAAAGTATCATAACAATTACTATTGTTTAATGTAGTCTTTTTTGTTTAGTTTTTAAGAAATTATTGCAACGTTTTTACTAACTTTTTATTGGTCGACAAGCCTAAAATAAAAGTTGATTATTGTTGTTATAAAAAAGTGTTGTGTACATTACGATATATATGAAACTTACTGGTACTTTTTAAATATACTCACTATTTTGAGGAATTTCATTCTCATTATCGACAACTGATATTTTTGAGAGAAGTAATTTTATTCTAAGGATGTGGTATAAGCAATGATAAAGAGGCGCCATGTTAAAAAATGTTATTTAAAATCAAAACATGCAAATAAATTGTCCTCCTGGTTTGAAAATATTAGTGTAATAGTGAACACGTTATAAAATGTTATAGAATGCAACAGATAAAAAATGGAACATTTAGTTATATCTATGGTCGGCAAAGTAACAATTTTTTTATTACTAGCAACATTACAAACAAAATTTAAAGTGCAACGTAATCCATTAAATTAGTAAAATAATACCTAAAACAAAACTCTACTTTTTGGTGTTAGTAATTATAACAAACTTAATCCTAAACGAAAATAAATACTTTAAGTGATTTGATGTTTAATTGCACGAAAAATAGTTTTTTGTTTTTATTGTAAATATATTGCTGTAAATTCACGATGGCACTTTATAATAAATATATAGCAAAATAAGCATATTAACAATTATATACATTGTGCTCGTTTCATATTAGCATGGTCATTTACAGTCGGGATATATAATCTATCTTGTTTATGGCACAAGATATCAAAGCTCGAAGGAGGTTTGATAATATTTACAATTAATTTTATACTTAATAGAAACTATAAGTATAAAACTATGATTAATATAAATGGTTGATGAGGGTGGTTACAAGAAATGAGGAGCGATAAAATCGGGAGTATAAAACAGACGGAATTATTCTTTTTAAATGCATATACATATCACACTCGACGGTAGATCATTGGAATTTGTTGACGACTTGCTTAACCCAACTACCTTTTAAGTCATCTGAAATTTCTGTTTGATCGTTAATACTGTTTCTGTTAATGGGAATGTTGGCTTTCTCTGTACTGCTGCTAGGTGTTACGTGTTTTACTTCTTTATTTCCATTCTCACTGACACTCCTCTCAAACGACGCTACTTTGGTGGTAATTGATTTTGGTTTAACACTATAAGATGGCTTTTTCAAACTGGGACAAGTTTTGGGTTGATTTTTGGACATCATTTCAAGTTCCATTCGTCTCTCTAAAACAGTTTTAGTGGTCGTTTTCGGTGTTTCAATGTTCGTTCTCCTTTCTGGTTGTTTCGCTTTTCTCGTAGCCGAGTCGAGGCTGGCCCGTTCGAAACTTAATCGTTTCATTTGAATGTTACCCTGATGATTAATTTTATTGCTAACGGTCTTTACATCTTCTTTTAAGTTATTGACAACTTTACTTGAATCCTCACTAGTACAAACATTTTCTTTAAAATTCTTCTTAGAATTCTCCGCTAACGAACTTGATTCAGATCTTGATAAATTGGGTTTTGTATGGAGATTCCTCATAACGGTATTTATTGTGACTGATTCAAATGACGTTGGCTGTTCTTGCTTTACTGTTTCCGATTTGCTTAAAGGTTTATTTTGTAATGTCGCCGATACAGTCATTGTACTAATTTTAGGTTTCATCGGAACAGGCGGTGCTATTTTTGGTTTTAAAGGATTTTTGAGTTCTTGTTTCAAGTTATCTTGTTCAATAGTCTCTTTGACTTTATTTCTTGTTATAGTCACTTTTGAATTTGTGCACGTTTTTTCACTTGTACTTGTAGTAATGATAATTTTTTTAGATCTTATGGAAGCATTCTTTTTCAAACTTTCAATACGTTTAACAGTTTTGTTAACAGATTTTTCTGTATCACTGCATTCCATCTTAGTTTCTTCTACGTCTTCCTGATCTGAGTAAACTGCAGAATCTCTGAAAACGTCTTCGTCAGTGACATGTTCTATTTTTTCAAATGATTTCTCGTAAAAACTGTCATCAGAGTTAACCTGGGTCGATGAGTCTGAGCTTTGCTTTAAATCTGTTGTTTTCATTGGATGTGGTTTATTTTGAGGCTCTTGATAATAACTTTCACTAGATGACGTGACGAAAGATGAATTAGAAAACAAACTGTCCGGTCTAACTGCATTTTTATTTATAAGCACATTTACATTTTTAAGTGCATTTTTTTCATTGACTAACGTAGTTGGATCTACGTAATCAGACTGTGCAATTCTGGCTCCTAAATATTTGCTGCCTTGCATGTAAATCGGTAATTTGTTTATGTTTTGATGAGAGTTATTATTTGATTTCAAAGGCGAAGAACTAACAGAGCTTGACGTATTAGTAACCATACTAATACTTTTGCTGAAAGTGGGACGTAAACTATCAGTCTTCTGTGTAAGATTATCGCAGCTGTGCGACAGAGCATCCAAGTTGTTCTTCTCGATTTGATTTTCACTAAGTGTGGTACTCTCGTGGACGCTTTTACTAAGGACATCATTTATCACACCTACTATAGCCGTACTAACATTGACATCGGTTGTAGTAATAACTACCTTCAATTCATTTTTTATAGAATTATTCTGCACGTCGTCGGCTGATTTTACTTTTGAATCGTATTTAGATTGTACATCATCTGGTTCATCACCTATTATGCTTCTAAATCGTTGAAGTAAATTTCTTGAGTAACTTCTAGGATTAAGTGCAGATCTCTTTTCATTTGTTGGACTCTTGTTATTGATCTCAGGATTGCTTTGATCATTAGCGTTTATTTCAGACTCTTCATTACTTTTATTAGGGTTACGGTTTTTGAAGCGACTTAATACATTCTTGAGAGAGAGTACATTGCTTGTCGGTTTGTATATTTTATGCTCAGGATGTATAACTTCTACATTATTTTTATCATCTTCTCTCTCTATTGGCAACACCTCACATGAAGAAGCAGTAGATGTATTTAAATTAGGTTGCAAAGCTATGGCATCGCTTTTACTTGACTCCATATCGATTTTCTCAAAATTATTTTTATAGCATCGATCTATCTCTTCTTCTAGCTCCAAAGTAGATTGACTGATATTTTGTTGGCAATCAGGGTTAGTGGATTTTGGACCTTTGCAAAATTTAAAGATATCACCATCACTAATATAATTTTCTACGTCATCATAGCTCAATTCACTTTGATCAGAAGCTATCGTAAAAGGTCTGTCTGTGCTCATAACTTTACCATCTCTATTTAAATAAGTCTTGCTGTTACTGTTTGGTTTGCACTTAAAGGAACTCAAATTATTTTCATCTTGGCTGCTGGTTACGACTTGGAAACTCCTGGGAAGAGAACCTGACTTTCTGTCCCTGGATACATTAAAGTGCTCTTTTTGTCGACTCAGCCATATTTCTGGCGTGTTTGGACTTTGTAGATCCGAACTCATAGGTAGATAATCACACGGTAAAGCACTAGGAATATCTTTATTTCTTTTACATACTTCTATGAGGTTATCATAAAAGTTTTCATCTGTTAAAGGTGGTCCTTTTTTCTCCATTTTTACATAGTAATCATCAGCTTCTTTCGGTAGCTTTACCTTTTGTGGGGACTTTACTGGTACATCATAAATACCATCGTCTTCTTGATCTTGTTTATTAAAAGACAAGTAAACGTAATCAGATTCTGAGATAAGCTTTTCTGGTACATTTACATTTGGCGGAGAAGGTAGCCTTTTTGGGCGAGAAGTATGGGGATTATGTTGTATTATTTTACTCTTAATATTTAAGGAATGTAAGCGTTCTTCAACTCTGTTATCAACCCTCAGAGTTTCATAAATATGATCATCGTCCGAGACGTTTGCTTCAGCTATTAAAACCGATTCGTGGTTATCCTCTTGTTCATCACTATGCGCAGTGCTAACTTCAAAATTTTCTGAAGTTTGTCGAATATATTTAGGTTTCAAACCAATCGAATCTAGGTTTCTCGCCAAAATCATTTGATCGGGATTTGAATGAGATTTTAATAGTCTTTGATGTCTTCTTTGAGCACTATTTCTTTGTTGTTGTTTTTTAAGGAGCTTTTGGAATTCTCGGTTTTCCAAAAGTAATTGCGAAATAATTTTTTCTAACGGTTGTTCGGTTTCCTCACAACTTTCAGCAATTTCATCTTGTACCTGTTCCATAGACTTGTCTTCAAATTCGGAACTTTCGTTAATAACATTTTGTTTGTGTAAATATTTAACTTTCTCTAGTTCATTCTTTTTAAATGAATCCGTCTTTTCTATCAATTTTTTATAAGTTTCTTCGTCTATATCATCATCTTTACTAATAGTTTCCGGTATTTTTAAACCCTCTTTATTTTCCGGTTCTTTGTCCACATTAAGACTATCATTAGATTCTGATATATGTAAAATATTTTCAGTCGAAACATCAGTAGAAAAGTCTGTGTAAAATTTTGTTGAATCAGATGTAACGCGTAATCCTTTCGCCCTGTTCTTCTTGAGCTTTGATATTTTCTTTGGTATATTTTTAGTATTATACATTTTAATTTCCAAATTAGTTTTATGGGCAATTCCCCTTTTTTTCAGGTCTATTTCGGGGTCAGATATCACGGATCCATCACTGTTTTTAGTTTTTTTTGATATTTTGTTAGAACCACAATTTCTGCATTCAAATTCAATTTTTTCGCTACCTTTGCTATCATTTCTGTCTATGTCACTGTCTTGAGATTTTTTTGAAACTAGTCCAACTGGGTTTTGTTGCAACCCTGGTTCAGACTTTCTCCTCCATGTGCCGATTTTGGACAATTTAGATCTTTGTGGGTCGTCCCTGGACTTTGATCTCTGATCTCTGATCAGAGTATCTGATTTTTGTTTATCGTTATCTATGCATCTCGACCGTCTTGTGTGAAGTGTCTGCGTTGAATCAGTAACAGGAATATTTTCTTTAATTTTAGAACATTTTAGACATGTTTTCGGGATATTTCTAACACATGACAGTGAGTGATTCGTGTCCCTTAAATCCTCCTTACTCTTTCTAGAATCAGTATAACTTACTATATTATCGGAAGAATGATACCCTCTAGTTTTATTTAATGAAGATCCTGGATACTCTTTGCTAAAGCTTTCTTGAGAAGATTTGAAATCTGAACATTTGCATCCGGCTTGTTTTCTTTCAATATGCTCTGCACTGCCAGAATCGATGTAATGAAGAGATCTGTCGCATTCGGGACATTTTTCTCCGGTCTTGACGCTATTATCATCATGAACACAACCGCATTTTCCATCTCTTGCTTTCTCTTTATTTGAAAACTCCGCCTCACAGTCGGAGCAAAGATCTATATAGCAATTATCACAAGTATAATCTATCCCTTTGACTGCTGATACTTGAACACAGTCGCAATCTACATGCTCATTTTGTGAATTAGGCAAAGTGTATTTTCGGTTCACTTTCTTGAAGCGACCTCTTATACCATTTTCAAATGACTTCCTTCTTTCTCTTTCCAGCTTCCTCTTCTCGAGGTATTCGGGTGCTGAAAGTTGCTTCCTCATTGAAGCTTGTGTTATAAGGCTGTGTGATTTCTCCGCTAAAATATCATCTGAAATTAAATATATTTTATGAATAATACATTTGTTAATATACGAAAATATAGAAACACAAAGCACAAAGTTTCTAAAGAATTTTTTTTTTAGAGAAAGCAAAGCGCTGTTTTGGTATAAACGAATCGTGTTGCTAGAGCAATGACAGGGTTGCATCTACTGAAATTGCTGATGTAACTAGTCTTGTCTAGTTTATATCACATTGCGACAAACGCAATGCGCTGTGTAAACATTTTTCTAAGTACCACATAGTTACGGTCATACACATACATATCACCTACCACTTTTACAGGTGGTAGGTCTCTGTTGCCGGAGACGGTCTGGATGGGTACCACCGCAGCTCCTATTTCAACCGCCAAATAGTAGTGTGCAAAAATTACTGTGTTCCGGTTGGAAGGGCGCTGTAGCTAGTGTAATTACTGGAGTAACGAGACTTAACACCTTATGTCTCAAGGCGACGAGCGCAATGTGGTGCAGTGTGTACCATCTTAACTAGCACACATCCTATATTATCTCAAAAACTGTAGCTATTATAAATTAAAATTAATTTACCATCAGTTTTGTTTTGTCCCAGCTCCATCACCAGTTGCCTAGCGTGCGACGGTATGACGGCGTTGTAGTTCTCTAAAATTACCTGTAAAATAAATTCTTTTATAATTACGGTTTGCATTAATGGAACAGTACTGTTCCTTCTCTTACAGAGGCTTCAGAACTTCAACAGTGGGGACAAAGATAAATATAGTTAAATTTTTTTTACGATTATAGTACTTACCCGCTTAAGTAACAAGGTCCATTCTCGCTTGTGTCGCGGCGACCTCGCCTGCAGGGTGAGCTGCGCGCGCGGCGCGTCCCACGGTATCACGTGGAAGGAGAGCGGCGCGCCCGCAATGGACTCCACCAGCATCATGTTGTTACACTGTCGCATTGATAAATTTATCAGTTTTAATAGACGAACCGACGGAAAGTTTCATCTAGTGGTAAATACGCCGGGTCATAAGAATATGGCGGTAGTTAGTATGATATATACTGTACCACATTGCGCTCGTTGTCTTGAGACACAAGACTTAAGTCTCGTTACCCCAATCAGTTCATTAGCTGCCACACCCAACACAGTAATGTTTACATACTATTGTTTGACACCAAAAATAGATGCTGTGGTAAATATCTAAATTATCTCCGACATCAGTATGACCTAACTATACAAAGAATTTTTTAAAATACAAAATTCGTTTTGAAAACTTCATTACAACATTATTTAATTTATTTATTGTTGATAAATTAATATTAAAAAACTAAAATGTGAATACCATGATATGTGACTTGTAAGCGAGTATGCCGTCTTCCCTGTTCTTGGTGACCAGAAGCATTTTGTCGAAGAGGAAGGCGTGACGCATCGCCTTCGCGCCGAACACTCTGCAAACATTATTTATTATATAATACAATCAAATAACAACATACGATAGCCCCAGTAGTGGGAACACACATTTAGCTGTTTATTTTTCAACTTCTTATCACTGTTAGTTTCGATACCGACTCTAATATCACATCAAGGAATAAAACTACGATGAACGAATGAGATATTTTTTTCTAATGTTTATAAGACTTTAAAAAGAAATCGTTACGATTATCTCCTTTACAGTATTTCAAGATTAAATATTGTTAACAAAGAGGTTAAGTTAAATGTTGATACGGAAATTTTCTACTTTTAGAAGTACGAGTAACTGTTTTAAATTAATCCAGAAATCCAATTTTTTTAATCGACTCGACTTTGATTTTAATAATTTATTACAGTCTGGTATTTTACTTTTAAAGTGATAAGAATTTTATAGGCAAGAACTCATTGGATGTTAAGTGTTAACATCATCTATTTCGATGATGTTTGTATTTACCTGAATGTCCCTTCGGCACACAACTCTCCGTAAGTGGTCAAGTCCGGGCCGTTCCATCCGTACAGCAAAGACTGAATCTCCTGTAAATAAAAAAATAGTTTTAAGTCATTTTTAAATCTTCTCCGAAATTCTCTAATTAGGTAATTTCGTTAAGTATTGTTTAAAATGTTGCATTCACTATCTTTAAAAAGTAACAACTTATGATAGATCTCATACATCTATCATATCAATATTTATTAAACAGGTACAGGCAACGCTTATTCTTCAAAGGAAATGTGGTTCTTTGTAAATATCCTAATTATGGATTTATTAATATAAACATGTTCATATCCAACAGTAAAATTTTGAATATTGATTGCTATCATTCATTCAATAATAAAAAATTTGTATACCTGCACGCGTACGGCGTGCTCGTGCCTCCTCTTCATGTCGTCGATGTGCTGCGCGATGCTGGTCATCTTCAGCAAGGCGTACTCCGTCTCCCGGGAAGCGCATTGCTTCACAACATTCTGATGATCAAAGTTAATAAAAATTTTAATAACTTCCTCAATCAATTCCCTCGATAGTTGAGACACTTAGATGTAATGGGAATTTATCACCACATGTATAGTAAGAGGTAACTACAGGTTAGATGTTTATAACATCTATAAACTGTGCTAAATTAGAATCTATATATATAAAAATCAATTGCTGTTCGTTATTCTCGCTAAAACTCGAGAATGGCTTTACCGTTTTGGCTAAATGTCGTTTTGAATTATTCGTGGAAGTCCGGGAAAGGTTAAGGTGAGAAAATAAGAAAAAAAATGCTTGGAATATAGTAAAAACAAAAATTTCATATTCCTTTAGAAACTATTCCTTTGAATGTCAAGCATTTGAAGTTCTTCCCGTCCGTTTAAAAATCTATTTCATTTAAAAGAATATTTTTGTTTTTGACATTGAGTACCTACAATTTCTGATCGCAACTGTAATATTTTACGGATTTTGGCGGGAATCCGAGCGCAAAGGTTTTTTTTTGATGACAAATTATTTATGTTCCGTTTAAGTTTCGACCACTGTGTTTATTAATTTTGAGGCGATACGAAGTATGCTGGCAGCTAGTACTGAGAATATAATCAAACCTGCAGCAAGAGATGATACTTCAATATCCTCTGCACGGGTTTGAGGAGGTAGGAAGCGAGCGGTAGCGGATGCTGCAGCTCCATCTGCTTCTCCCTGAACTCCCTCGCGCTTTGCGGCTTCGAAGCCATCGCAGCCAGCCTCTCCATGGTGCGGGGGTAGCCCGTGCAGTAGGATGTGTACACCGCGAAGCCAGCTGTGTTGTTGACGAAGCACCTCGCTATGCAGGTTGCGTCCAAACGACAAGTGTTCAGCTCTTCACACAGGGACCTGGAATAGAAATTTCAATAGGTATAAAGAAAACTTTAAATAAATAATATATATAGATATATATTCATATAAATGTCGGCGCGATCACGTTGTAAAAACATTTAATTCTTAATTAGTTAAATATCAGCGCAAATACACTTTGAAATCGATTTTCGTTAAAATTTCATTAATTATGATCTTATTATTGAATATTAAGGTTATTGGAGGGAAATTTTAACAAATTGATCAACTATGTAATCTCTCCGTAAAGATAAATAAATAACCATCTTAATGTTAGTTGTATTAGGACTCGTTACAAAGGGAGAGTCATGGCTACTTATCGTCGCGAGCTAAGTACAAGTTGGCTGATGTCATATGTCCATCAAAGCTCTTGTAACATGTCAGTTTCATCATGATCTTCCCTCAGAAGCTCATACTTACTGAAGATCGGAATCAATCGATTTTCTCACAAACTAAGTTATTTACAGCTTCAACTTAAGCTTCATACACAAATTGCTGACGCGTTTGTGATAAAGTTAAAATTTAATATTATGTGAAGCTCAATATGTCTTCTACATTCATACAAACACATATATTACTTTTTGTATTATATGTTTTCCTTCTTTAATTATAATATTAGTTAGTTATCCGTATGTATATTCAATATACATTTGCTATTAGTATATACATATTTGTACACGACTGATGAAAATATATATAGATCGCCATCTCCCGCTTTGATTTTGTTTAAAAGAAAACATCACTTACAATATATCTTAAATATTTATACACTGATATTGAATAGTGTTTGTATATAAGAAATAATGATTTATTTATAACGTAAGGTAATTTCAGAATACAATTTGTGAGGTTTCGTAGTTAGACGTTGAAACTGGATTTGCGAAACGTCAGGGTCACCAGCCTCGCGTTTATTCTCCGCCATGAGCTGGTAATAAGTGGTCGCCATTGTTTCACCATTTAACGACACAATAACCCAGCCGGGAACCTGACCGTTGAAGGGGCTCGGTTATTTACCGTGTTCAAGCCTTAACCGAGTTTAATATTGTTTCGTTTATTACCTACAGTTTATGCTTTTCGAAGAAGCCATTTTGGTATTTAAAAAAACTTTAATATATGTATTAACAAACCATCGCTGTATTTAAGTGTTAATAGGTTGAATAGTAATGTGCAAACATTACTGTGTTTCAGTAAGGGTGTTGTGGGTAGTGAAATTAATGAGTTTACGAGATTTATCATCTTATGACTCAAGACAACGTGCAGTGTATATCTTAACGCTACATCGTTATAGACACGCGCACCGTTTACCAATAATTGTTGTTCTCATATTGTTGTGTGGTATTAGAAATTGTTGCTGTGGTACTGTGATGGTATGAATGTGGACTTACCATCAGTAAATGTATAGCTAAAAAAATCTCGCATAGTAATTCGATCCTTAACAATGCGAGGGACCGCACGCGGACTCCGCTCTTAGTCCGGACACAATGAATGAAGGCCAACTACAAAGTATAGGGGGACTTTAGAAAAATACCCTCTCCCTCCGAGAACCCTTTTCGCATTTCCATCCCCTCATACGGACTTTAACAGGCGTCTATTTAACGAATATTTTTCTATCTTATTTTCATAAACTCAAAACGGTACATCTTAGAGTTACGTCGATAATAATTTATATGACTTAATTATTTGTTGAATTAAAATCAATATTTATTACAACTCGGTTAAATATATTTAGGATAAGATAAGATAAATATTCTTTATTGTACACCAGTTACACAAATTTTACAAAAGAAATACATAAATCAAAACAAAATGTACACAATAATTCAATACATACCTATTGAAAGCGTAAATGTCTTCGATATTGTTGAACAGTTCTAAAAGCTCCTCCTCGGAGAACGTTGCGTCTCGCCTCCACACGTGCAAGTAGCCCTGAGGGAGAAAGAGAAAAACATTTGCAATACGCGTGATTAATTTAAACGGTACAGATAATAATAACAGAAGTAGTCCCAGGTGTTATTATTTAAAAAAAATAATTTAAGTGTTGCCCACACGTATTCTGTTTGATTATTTATATATTATATCAAACATTGTGTAAATATATAAATAATCAACGTTTACATAATAACGTTGCAGATAAATAAATCATTTTGTCCGTTTATTTCTCGGCTAATCCGCAAAACGGCTTTACTGATACTTTAGATTTTCATTAGCTGTAAAATAAAATATACGGAATTTGTTTTTTTTAAGTCTGTAATTAATTGACATATGTATAAATTGTTACATCATGTATCATTTGTTTTGATCTACCACTAGATGGCGTTGTATAATATCCACTTTTATATCGTTCAACAAATTTTTGTGACGTAATTGATACACAGAGATAAAACAAATATACTTTAGAAGAACGTCTGTTGTAAGACAGCGGCTTATGAGATGAAAAAGAATGGAAAAGTTCCATAACCCCAGCAGTGGGAACAGTTATATGGGATATGTTGAAACATAAAATTTGTCAGATAAAAATATAGGAAGCGGTGATAACACAGTTCGCAAAGAAGTCGTTTGCACTGTACATTCTAAAGAGCAATGGGTTCGAATCCTACTGGACTAAGCTTCCTTATCACATCGTAAGGAAACAGATTTATTCGAAAAATTTCCTGGTGGATGTTTCTATGGTCCTGACCCTCCTAGTTAGAGTGGGCAAAGAATCCTAGCAGTGAACACATTAAGTATATTATTTGTATATTAAGCTAGTACTAAGTAAAAATCCCACAAAGATTCATAGTTTTCTTGAGAACAAGAACAGGCGCAACTTAATATACTATTTATAACACAGAATAATTATCACGATCTCCAAACTAATATATTTATCTTCATATATATGTGTATTATAGTGAAGATATATTCAAAATCTTAAATATAAACTTCCGATAACGTAAATTGAATACCTTTCAATGTACATTAAGATTAATTTCAAGTGCACTGATGAGGGTAGCTTAAAAATAACTAACAAATCACTTTGAGTGGTTCTAAATGTATACTATCTTAAGTATTGTACCTTACTACGAGGGGATCCGAATAATTGGTTTTCTAAATCAGTTTAACTCCGTTCAAGGTTTTATGTAATGCACAGTAAGAATGATTTTAACTTATTTCTTTTAACTCCGACTTATATTAAACTCCAACCAATTATACGATGACAGAGTGAAAGACGACGCAAGCGTAGTCTTATTATCCGGGTCTCTATTATATTGTAAGACCAGCTTTGGATATAAAGGTCATGAGTTCGATTCTCAGTGAATTTTTTCTTTTTTACTTCGTACCCTTCTACAGTGCTAACTGTGACCGTTCATATCTCCTTAACCGGAGGAGCTATAGACTTTTTATTTTGGATCTCTAGTGTCCTTATCCTGTACTTCCTTTCATCCTTAAAAAGTATTCACGTAGCTCTTCCTGTTTAAAAGTTACAAGCGTTACGGAGTATTTAAGTTAGCGCATCAGTCTTTCCTACGCTGATACAATCAATTAAAGATAACTGATACTAAAAGTAATAATTCATCGAAAATGAAATAAAAGGCGAAATGTAAAAGAAACTGATAATTGTAAAAGAAAGAAAAATTGTTAGAATTTTATAAATTCAATGAATAAAACTTCATGTACTTTCTTGTTTAATCGATTTATGAAAGAGGAAAATATAATGATGGCAATAAAGAAATATGAAAGGTAAATAAGGAATTGTAGAACTAGAACGAAGGAAGAAAATAGTAAAAGAATTAAGTCAGTTAGAAAAACCAAATACGACTATCCCACGATTCACTGTTTACTCTTAAATAGCAAATAGGATTGAAGATAAACCTAACCACGAGGTAGATTATAGATAGCGAAGCTTACATGCTACTGGCACGTGCCGGCCAGTAAACAACAGCGATGAAGTGATAAAGAAATCACGATGTCTCTATAGTTTACTGCGACTGAGTAATAACAGAGATTCCATCTTTAGTTACTTTTCAAATCTTAAAGCTAATGAAGTGATTATGGACGCGGTATCTAAAACCAGTGTTCCTCTCGATAAACAGTAAAGCAAATATTACTGTGCCCCAGTTTGGAGAGCGAAAAATAAATTAAATGCTGTGTAACTATTAGTTCCAATGACAAAGGTTGTAAAGGTCATTAGAGAAAAAGCAAAGAGAAAGAGCGAAACATATCTAAAATTGATGATCACAATATGGACAGAGGAGACGTTTATCAACAGTTAAAAAAATCTCTCGTCTCACAGTAAACTAATAGTGTTTGTTAGTAGTTAGTAAACTAAGCAGCATCCTTTATCAAGTGACAGTGGCAGTGGCAATGGACCAAACTGGTATATCCGGTATACATGCAAACAAACCCAACAGCTATTGTTCACTGGCCACGCTCTTAAGCCGAGAACTTGATTTATATTTACTGCAACTATATCTATAACTATATCTATAAAAGAGCCGTGATAGCCTAGTGGTTTGAACGCCGGCCTTCCCATGCGAAGGTACCGGGTTCGAATCCGGCCTGCACCAATGAATTTTTCAATTTATGTGCAGTCAGCATAAAAAAACACCAACTAATATCACGTGCTTTGACGGTGAAGGAAAACATCGTGAGGAAACCTGTATATCTATGTCGTGACCATCCGTGGTTGGACTAGTATGTAAAATGGCAAGGCAATGGCAAACCACTCCATTATAACTGACAAGAGAGTCGTCGTGTGTTTCAATAAAAACATGATGACCACGACCCTCAGTCATGAGGAAATACGACTTAGAAGAAAAGGATATCTATAACTGCTTTCATGTCGCTGTTAAACTTGAAGTACCTTTTTTTTTATTCTACGAAGCGACGAGACGACGAAGACATTTACTTAAGTGATACGCTTGCCCATAAGGTGTAGTTAAGATGGTATACACTGCACCACATTGCGCTCATCGCCATAAAACATAAAATATTACGTGTCGTTACTCCAGTAATTTCACTACCTCACAACGCTCTTCAAACAGTAACACAGTAATGTTTGTTTACTGTTTGGCGGTAGAAATAGGAGCTGCGGTGGTGCCTAGACTGTCTTCGGCAACAGAGATCTAAGTTCGATTCCAAAGCCGAATGTTAAGTTTGGTTAACAATTATCTATATCAATGACAGCAGACTTCTAACTGTCGTAATGGTAATGAAACGGAGGTCTCCGGTTCGATTCCCGCTCATAATTCTTTTTGAACACTCCTAATCTCGTAGTAAATCTATAGTTATGATGTTGATGGTGTTAATTTGATCTTTACAGCTTCATCGGATTCAAAGTTTATAGATCTAAGATCTAGTAGAATAATCTATATAGATAAAGTATTTGTAAGGACTAATGAAGAAAAACAATAGGATAAGAAGGATGAAGAAGTAGATATAAGAGATGAAAGGTTAATAAAGACATATTTTAGCTTTCAACATATAATATAATACATCAAGCAAAAACGTTTTACAATCTTTAAACATATTGTAACTTAACAAGTGATATTGAGGTTAAGTGTAAACTTACTGTTGTTTTAAATCATTTAAATGCAGTATTTTTTTTGTTATTTATGCAAAATATACTTAAATAATGGTGACCGAGAAAAATGGTAAGATTACTCAAGTTACGATACAAGATCGATTTGATTGTTCAGTAGGCGTTTGTATAACGGGAGATGCCCACGCTTTATAGAAAAGCCTGTTGGGACACTTAAAAATAAGTGTTGCTAGTTTAACGAGCGTATTTGCATATGCATTGCTGTTCTTAACTAGATCTATCAAAATGTTAAAGCTGTGTAAATTAGTTTTTGTAAATGAAGTCATTATTACAGGTAGGTAAAGATTTTTGTTTTGAACTATTTTTTCTTTAATATTATTTCCTTGATTCATAATAAAATATGTATTAAGATTCTTTGTTAAGCATTTCCATTTATTTGGAACTAATTTGTTACTGACTTAGTCAATCTAAGTATGTAATAAATTGTTATATGTTTTGTTATACACAAACCAAAAACAACTTATAATAAACGAAAAGGTGTACTAAAGAAAGAAAAATGTCCCCGGTCATCATCATCATTGAGTGCCATCTTCAAATTAAAGTTGAACGATCAGTTTGGTTTCCGATGAGCTTTGATTTAAAGCATTTTTAAAATAAGTTATTTAATTCATAACATTAGGAAGCTGTGACAAAATTCATAAGACGAATAGGTGCGTGTATCATTCCCATTATAATTTAACTTCCGGTTAAGTGTTACGTCATAAAACCGGAACACGGTAATGTTTCCATACTACTTTTTTTACTGGTGGTAGGTCTCTTTTGCTGGAAACCGTCTAGGTACCGCAGCTTCTATTTCTACCGCCAAACAGTGAACAAACATTACTGTGTTCCAGTTTGAAGGGCGCTATAAGCTAGTGAAATTACTGGGGCAACGAGATTTAATATCTTATGTCTCAAGGACAACTTGGTGCAGTGTGTACCATCTTAACTAGCAGCACATTGTTATGGGCGAGCGTATCACTTACCATCAGGTGAACGTCTTCGTTCTAAGTTTTAGTCTCGGACACCTACCGCCGTCTCTTGTAATTTATATATAAACTATCACTAAAACCTTTTTAGTATAAAAATAAATACTGGCAACGCAACGACGGCTAGAATCAACCAGTTTAAAAATAAAAAAGGCGCATCAATGTAAACAATGAGTTATTTAGAAAAAAAAACGTACTAGACGCGACCAAAGCGAGCGGAGATACCGTTATCGCGCATCGAACTCACGTACCGCGGCGCCGCAACAAGAATGGCCCTAATTTAAATACATACACACTAGACCCTTTCAAACAGGGTCTAAGTTAAACGATCAATGACTTTTTTAAACCCTAAAAATCTTTCACTGGACGTACGACCACCAACGCTAACTTAAATGTTTTTTTTTTATACTACAATGCGACGAGACGAGCAAGACGTTCACCTGATGGTAAGTGATACGCTTGCCCATAAAAACGTACTGCTGGTTAAGATGGTACACACTGCACCACATTGCGCTCTTCGCCTTGAGACATAAGGTGTTAAGTCTCGTTACCCCACTAATTACACTAGCTACAGCGCCCTTCAAACCGGAACACAGTAATGTTCGCACACTACTATTTGGCGGTTGCAATAGGAGCTGCGGTGGTACCCATACAGACGGTCTCCGGCAACAGAGACCTACCACCAGTAAATGTGTAAATGACTACGACTCTCTGTTAAAAAAAACTGTTGATCCCAACATTGGGAACAGTAAAACTATTCATATCTATATTAAAATCTAATAGTTTGTTATACCATGATAAGGTACAGAATATGATGAAACCGATTATTGTAAATCGAAAAAAATATTAGTAGCGAGACATAATGATGATAAATGATTTCCTAAGATGACTAGAACAATGTGGTGCAGTGTATATCATCTGACAGTAGTGTGAATATATTACTTTTCCAGTTTGAAGGGTGCCGTAGCTTATGAAATTACTGGAGTAATAAGACCTTTAAACCAAGCACAATGTGGTGCAGTACATCATCCTAACTAACGTCATATAGTTTTTACTTGTAGTTAACATCAGTTGAATTGTCTCGTAGCTTTGTTGTTTAAGTTAAAAGACATATGCTCATCAATTGCACCGGACCCCGAAACCGTCGTCTTCAGTTAGATCCAATAAATTGGTTCAAGATAAATAGAATTAGGTTACAAAACCCTTCCGTTCGAAGCGCAGCAGCGATCCATATCTATTGTGTCTTTACAATAAATTACAACCTTTTTTTGAACACAAACTTCTTTCGTATTTTGTGAAACGAAAATTTGTAACGAAAGAAAGACAAATATAAATTTATTAATAGAGTTTAAGCTGTAAAAGATGAAACGTTTCTATATATTTTCTCTATCTTTTGTCTCATCTTTGTGTTATAGTTCGTAGTGCTCCTCTGGTTAACATGGAGACTAATCTTCCTATATACTACATTCTGATTAAGGAGAAAAATATTAAAAAGAGAGAGAGAGAGAAAACTTACTAAAAAGTTAAGATTGTTTGTCTTAATAAAGAAATAAAACAGTATATTATTATACTCTACTCCTTCTTTCATACTTCAATTAATAAATTATCAATCAATCGATTTTTCTCTCTCTGTATCATTCTCTCTCTTAGTTTGATGTGTTGAGATAATTACTGTTGTAAATTAATAAGAATACAAAGTTTAACTTCTACCATGTGTAAACTCACACTCGTTCGGTTTTTGTATTTTTTTATGAACTGTGCTGGAATCAAACTAGCGACTACCGTGTATACAAACAGACGCTACGCTAAAAAAGCAATTAATATAAAAGTTAATTAAAAAGATATAATTTTTCAAACGAATATTACAGAAAAGCTTCAAACATTGCTTATACTTAGAACTTAACAGACGGTTGTGAGTTAAAAAAGCTACAGTTAATTCTGATTCTAAGCTATTATTAACTCTAATGGTTAAAGCAAAACCTCCTTCCAGTCATATTTAAATCTACAGTTAGATTCCGAATATGGCTTTAAATATGTAAGCTAGGGATGCGCTTGTGCAATTAAAGAGAAACTATCGATAGCGATAATATTTATTAACTTTTACACTTCTAAATAAAAAAACAAATTGTAGTATCTGTTTGTTTTATAAAAGATAACTTTAACTTAATTTTCTTGCAACAAAAAACGTTTTTGCCTCCCAATCTCCCAAGTCTCAAAAGGACATTCACTGGAATGTAGCTGAAGATGTAAAGCTTTTAATAGAAAAACATTAAGGCTCGCTAAAATCAAACTGCGGCGTTGAAGCACAATGTAGTGCAGTGTTTACCATCCTAACCTAAACACTAATCAAATGAGGTTCTACCACATGGTAAAGGGTCTTCCCATCGCTTCATCTAATAAAGAACTTAAAGTCCCTCACACTGAAATAAACTTCTCTAAAAATTATAAATCTAAATCGGAACATATTCATTATTTCAAGAGTAATTTTATTTAGCGAAACCATTTGTTTTTTTAATAATAACAGCCTATATACCTTACATCATGAACACAGAATAGTCTCATCCAAAATAATCCAGCCGATCAAAGGATTACTAGAAACAGAGATACTAAAAATTTTTTAAATCACTAAAAGATAATCAAATTTTATTTATTTGTATATATATGTATATTCCCATCACTGTAACTATTAAATAGCAAAAAGCAGAAAGATCCCATCCCGGGTCCAACCCCATATTGGGATGCCCACTGTCCCGTTATCTGACGTTCTCTCAACCTATTATAGTCTTAGGAAACGGTACACTAACACTGCCTCCAATAGAGCTCAAAAAATGTTCAACTTTTTTTCTTACTACCTAATATGAATCAGATCAATCAGAAACTTGACGGAAGATACAAAACATTAAATATAAACTATTAAAATTACAAAGTAGAAAGTTAAGTAATAACCTTGATTATGAAGATACTAAAAAAGTTTTGATACTTAACTAGACTTTTGACTTTTTAAAAAAAAAATCATTTCATAGCAATGATTATTTTTTGTCACACCTTATTAGTCTATAACGCTAGTGTAAAAATATCTAAGTTTTTAAATCCCACCTTCACAGTATTAAGCAATAAAGATCTTTTATTTATTATTATACTAAAGAAAGGAATTCCATAAGCAATGGTTTTTATTCGACGAAGTAATTATACAAGACATTCAACCGATGGTAAGTGATACGCTTGCCCATAACAACGTGGCGCTGGTTACGATTATATACACTGTATATTAGCACAATGTAGTGCTCGTCTAAGTCTCGTCATCCCAGTAATTAACCTACAGCGACCTTCATACTGGAACACAGTAATGTTTGCGCACTGTGTTTGGCAGGAGAAATAAGAGCTGCGGTGGTACCTAGACGGTAACAAGCAACAAAGATCTCACCAGTAAAAATTTTAACCCAAACGATGAAATTCGTAAAATATTTTGCTGAATGTATACAATTTACCTCCATTTGAATGATGGTCCTGATGACTGCATATAAGGAAAGAAAATAATAAATGAGCCTAAACTACTAGTTAATCATTAAGGATAACCAAAATCCAAAGGAAATATTCTTGAATAAGTAATTCGTATTATTTATTAAATTTAACAAATTTTCGGTTTTTACCAAAGCTTTAGACACCTCGTGCCTTCATTATAGATGTTGCAGTTAAAGATCTGGGCCCCTCGTTAGCAGGTCCCAGGTGTTGGGGCAAGTGGGATGACAGGCGTCCAATTACCCCATACAGCTAACGCTTAACTAATTTCCATCTCATGCAGTCCACTTTCACCATAAAGGCGCAGGGTTGTCGCATTTAATACAGATAATTGAGTAATTTTTGTATAAAATGCTTGGAAGAAGATTATTTGCGATCTGTTTAAAATAGAAGTCTTCACTTTTTTTCTATATAGTCCAATGAAATTGTAAGTCTTTAAGAAGAATAACATCAACATTATCCAAAATAAGAATTTTCCTTGTAGACAATGAATTTAATACACAGGGTAGATAGTTGATCAACAAGTGTAAGTTATAAAAAATCGTGAGAACATCTAAGTTCTTTGATTTCTTTGCAATCATATTTTAAGACGAGGGTTATCTACAAAACATAGCCCGCTTCTGTAGTAAGACCAGGTTATTTGGGTTTTCCCTTGGTAGTCGCCCACAGTTGCGAGGGACCCCGGGATCTGTTACGTAACGCATCAAGACTTTACACCGAAGGTATAGCCGTAGTACGACGAACCTGTAGACTACATTCTCATTCTACAACAATCTGGGGTTACCGTAGTCCCATTTTTTATAGCCCGAGACCCAAAGGCTGAAAAATTGCCGTCCCTACAGTTTGATAACGTATACGTCGAACATTGTGAGCGCTTTCTAAAAACTGGCGCTGATTCCGCCATCGTTAATTAGTTGCGAAATATCAAAGCCGACGTCTATTAATGTAAATATGTAGAAACTAATGTAAAAGCCATCCCCACCATAACATAGATTTCGGGGCTACATGAAGAAATTCAATAGTAGTAGTATTTTTTCAAACCTGCCAACCCCATATTGTAAATTTGCCGATACATCAGCATTGCTGAGTTCTGACTGGTATCATGTAACAGCTAGAATATTCAAGCGAGCACGCTTTACCATCCCTGACTTCATTATCACTTAACACCATGTGAAATTCAAATCATTTTAATACAGAGTAGATAAAAAAAAATTTAATATAAAACCTCCTTGAGGCCCATTTTCTATATTAAATCTATTTTTGATTGGTTAAAGATATATAGAAGATAAACCATACTTCTATTTGAAGCTTGCAAAAAGTAGAAAATAATAGAAAATATTTAAAGTAAAAGTAAAACTATATTTACCCTTGCTACGAAAATTATTCTATATTTTGTAGTGATAGCAACACTGCAAAAAGATACTAACATTGCCCCGTCGAATTGAGAACCTCCTACTTATTGTCGGCTAAGAATAAACGTCTTCATTAAAGAAATCGCCCGCAGCAAAAATGCGAGGACCATTCACGGTAGGTGTCAAGAAACGTCACCGGGCAATTAGCGCCAACTTTGACAGTCGACGCGATTGACAGCTGTCAAAGTCACGCGAGCCGATATAATGGAACGCATTAGGAGGGAAATTCGGTAGCCGCTTTCGTTTGTTATTTCAATTAGTATTGATTTATTTTATTTTTAAGTAAACTGTTACAACAAATTTTTAGTTATTTTTAGTGTAGAAATTTTTTTTGAGCTTATTTAACTATAAAAAATTATTTATAGCTCAATAAATGTTTTTTTATTCGACAAAGCGACAAATTGAGCAGACCATTCACATGTTAGTTAGTGATACCTTTACCTTAAAAATGCTAGTTAGGATTACATACACTGCGCCACTTTTTGCTCGCCTAACGATATGGGATACTAAGTCTCGTTACCTCAGTAACTTCACTAGCTATAACTTTACTGGAACACTATCATTTGCATACTACTGTTTACCTATATAAACAAACTCCATCAACACCACTAATTATTTAATATATTCAGTTTATAAAAACATATAACTGGTAAAATAACAAAACTTACTTTTTTATATAGCAAGGTTATGATCCTAATGAGCGTGTTGAGTAAACATCCTAATCAGAACCTTTTTTTTTATACCAATATGCGACGAGACGAGCAAGACGTTCACCTGATGTTAAGTGATACGCTTGCCCATGACAACGTGGTGCTTGTTATAATGGTATACACTGCACCACATTGCGATCGTCGCCTTGAGACATAAGGTGTTAAGTCTCGTTACCCCAGTAATTACACTAGCTACAGCGCCCTTCAAACCGGAACACAGTAATGTTTGCACACTACTATTTGGCGGTTGAAACAGAAGCTGCGGTGGTACCCATCCACACGGTCTCCGGCAACAGAGACCTACCTAGTACAACTAGGACTAGTAAAACTTAGAAGCAATTGGGAGAACCTACTGAAAATCGGAGTCCTAATACATTGTTGTTATTGTTAATTTCTGCGTTTATCATAGCTGTATAAAAAAGATGAATATTAAAAACGAAATTGTCAAAAAGAGGGAAAAAACTAGATCGTGTTTCGCGCTAAGTAACAAGGTGTTAGCGCCGCGCGCCGCGGAGACCGCAAAGTGCATCAAACGGCAAGTAGGTCAGTCGGAGGCACGCGATCCTAGCTGCGAAACTAATGGTGTTTATTGTTTTACAAAACCGTGGGTTTTGTATACATTTACAATTCACTTCAGAAATACCTTTAGAAGTACTTCAGAAGTAATAGTCAAACTTTATTAAACAAAAGCCTAATTTTTTTATGTTTAATTGAACTATTTCATATTGTAACAAAGCTCAAGAATAATGGCACCTTTTATGTAATTTGATTAAAAAAAATTGCTTCCCTTCTCCTCCGCATCAGGGTAATCCTGTTTCGGTAGAGGTAATATAAAAACTAGTAACATTTTTTTTATTAAATGAATAATTTTATCGTACACGCGTATAAAATATCAAGAGAAACAAAGTTTTACATATAGACTTAATACTGTTTCGTCTTGTTAACTTTGGTTAGTACAAAAGCAGTAGATATTAATAATCTACTAATATCAGTAATAAATGTGTTTAATTGTTTTATATCTTTAACACGTTCACCTTAATAACAAGGTAAAGTTTGTAAAAATTACTAAATTACAGGGGCCGTAATCCTCGTCATCATAATTATTGACGATGGCGAAGGATCACAAGTCATGTGATAGATCACAGTAATGAATTTGCAACTTTGTAAGATCACAATACATGCAAAAGTCAGTAAGAATCGTTTACCAGTTAAATAAATAAGTTTTTTTTAGCATTACTGTGTAAAAATCTAATTAACTGATGGAAATGCCATGTAAATGCGATCGAAAGGTCAGTAGAACACGGACGAAAGTTTACGGTTCATAATTTATTCACGATAAGGATGAATTCTAAACAGTTTGCCTGTAAAAAAAAGTTCATTTGTCTAGAAAATATCAGTTAACCTTATCAATCTGGGTTACAGCTACTTCGCCGTTCTTAAAACACAAAAATTCAATACTAATGATAAAATTCTGTGAATAGAAGCTACGACCTGTGGATGAGCAGTATTAAAATTTATTGGTGGTAGACCTCTATTGCCGGAGACCGTCCAGGTAGGAATTACTGCAGCTCCTATTCCTAGCATTTATCACTCATCATCAAGTGAATGTTCTACTCGTCTCGCAGCTTCGTTGAAAACAATCTTGCAACATACATGTTTAATATTAAAACCACTGAAGCAACGTTGAAGCAGCTAAATAAACATTTATAAATAAATACAAAGGAGGAAACCGCGGCAGCTCGTGAATTAGGGCGAGTGTGGTGTTTCAAAGGGAAAGAAAATGGATTAGGCGAAACGAATAGTGACTCGGAATATTTAGGTGTTTTATAGGCAATTAGTAAACATGCCAATGAGAGTACTAAAACTCATCACTAAAGTTATTGATAATTAAGCAGCTATATATATGATGATAATAATGAAATATTCCTACCGCCGTAACATAGTCCACTTAATATTCCCAGTGCCGAGACTCGATGCCTTTTCTCACAAGGAAGAAGTCAAGTTAATTTACTACCTACATAGTAAGCTAATATTGCTGTATTCAAATAAGATGTATACCCTATGTAAATTACTATGACAATACAGGCCTATTTGATATCCAACATAATCGTCTTTTAAAACAATTTTCTGGGATAGCTCTTAAGTTTTGCTTTATGGAAATTAATAGTTCAATCTGCCATATTTTAGAGACTACTATGAAATAGGGAACACGATAAACGACATTTTCTATAACCCCGCACGTTGCAAACTTCTTTTAGTTAGTAAGCCCAATGTTCTACTTAAATCTTAAGTCATGATTATAACTGATGAAAAAGAATATGACACGTACCTCCACCACCTGCCTCAGATCTTCGACGTAAACTTTCTCAGTCTGCACGATTTCGGCGCAAACTCTCTCCAGTTGCGACAGGCCTGACATTTCATCAAGCGTCTGTTGATCTGGAATAATATAATAACTTCTTATTGATTATAAAAAAAAGGGTTTAGTTTAAAACTACCGTCTCTTACTACAACTGTTAAATTATTCGATATTAACTAATGTTTGTACTTCGTATACAGGCTGTAGTATATTTTATATGCATTAATGAAACTGTTGTACTTGAACAACAGCAAAAATATTTCTTATAAAATTAAAACACTGACATATTATATACCAATTTCATTAATCCAATTTTGAAATATTCTGAAGCTTAATCAAAACTCATTATAAGAAATTTTTAGATGGTATGAAATACTAAATAAAGAAGGACTAAAATAGAAAGCTATAATGAAATACTTTTGGAGGCATGTAATAATAGAACTGGAAAATTTAATTTTTTCAGGCGAACCCTCCCAACGGATCGTTAATATTTTATGTAAATTAAAGTAAAACTTACGTGGCATGTTCTCCGAGCACCCTTCAGACACGCTAGGCTTCAAAATGCCCGCGCTATTAACGAAGTTGTTGCTTCCATTGCCGGACGTCATATCCACATCGCTGTGATCATCTAGACTTTCAATAGAAGCTAAATAAGCCGAATTGACACCACCTTTGTTTTGAACACCACTACTTGATGTTGAACTCGAAGAGGCGATGGAGCTCATCGACAACGGCCTCGTGACTTCTACGATTGGAGGGTTCAGTCTTGTCACCTCCTTCTCCGGATTGGCACATGACTTTAAATTACCGGTCGAACCAACCGTTTCAGGATACGGTCCAGTTTTCATCAGCTGATTTTGAACAGTATCTTTTACACTTAAGTTCTTTCTGTGTAAACTGTTTGTACCATGATTTAAAGTTTTGGTTAATTTTGTTGGTGATTCTTCGAGTGTAGGTTTAGCTACAGGCTTTTGAGGAGAACTTTCTTTAGATGAAAGTTTTGTATCAAACTCTCTATCGTTAGACGTTATAGAGAGCTCGATAGATTGATCGATATAAGGCAACGACAGTGATTCGAATGCGGCTTTATTCGAATTAGGGACATCGTATATTGCTGGTCTATTATTCGTAGGTACGTCATACGTTTGGTCTGTTTCTATTCGGAATTCAGGCTTCACAACAACTTTTTTAGACGGTGATTCATAAGTATCTTCTGTAGAAGCTTTAGGTAAACTTTTTAGTCCACAGGGCTGATCGTAAATTTCAACAGATGGCAAAATTTCGAGACCCGATTGAGAAATTTTGGATGTTGCTCCTACAAGGGGAATGTTGCATTTATGTCTCGTAGACGATCTGATTGTGCTTATACTTTTCTTTTGGAATTTCAGCGTCGTTGTCTCTGAAGCACTGGAAATCATACGTTTAACGTTCGGAGATAGATTATCAAAAGTAGTCGCTTCCGACAATTGTTTGGTTTCTTTAATAGTCCTTTGTATTTTTTGATCTTTAACAAGTACATTATCACTGAGTGTGAGGTTACGTTTATTACTTTCACTAGCACCATTATTATCACTATTAGTTCGAATATAATATAAAGAGCTTTTGTTAAGGGATGCTATCGGCAATTTAACACTGCCCGCTATTTTGGAAGGGTCCTTCGGTGGGGATTTTGATACATCGGGATTGTTAACTTCATCTTTCGTTTTGTCGGTCATTATGTGTGTTTGGTCTGGCACAGGTGGATCGTTTCTTGCATCTTTGGCGGTTTCTAAACGATTCACTTCGGGTCTTAGACTCTTTGCTGGCTCTAGCAGAGAGTCATATATACCAATCAACGTGGGCGTGAGATCTGTCGTGCTACCTGAAACAAATAATTAATATGTTATTATTTACACATATTAAGTCCATTATTTTCAGAGTACTTATTTATAATGTCAAAGAAATCTAATTTATTATTTTGTCTGACTTCTAAAAAGTAATGATTACTTTCGTCCCTTTGTCCAGTGTTAAAATATTTTCAACGTGGTGAACCTTAATGCTGAAACGTTTCTTGCCTATGTAGATATTAGACGTAGATTAGACAATGTCGTTATATTTATCAATGCCAATTCCAATTACAGTGCGTAAAATTAGAGAAGTTATGAAGATCAAAGGTCTTTCGTTTACAGTAAACAACGTAACTTTTACCTCTGCCATAAAAATGTAAAGGCTTCGATCATAATCTATACACGGGGTTCAAATTATGTCACTCGCTAACAAAAAGGCTTTTAGGATTATTAACCTCGTAATATTGGGGGAGTTTGGCAACAAATCGAGGGGACTGGACGTATCCGATTTCCTCTTCAGAAACACCTATAAATGTAATAAAAAGACAAAGTTTTACAAAACTGGACTTCAAAAAGTACATACAGTAAATTCGTTAGCATAGGTTTATGTTGTTAAAGATTGCATATGTATTTCATATTTTTATAAGACAATATCTACACAGTTAAATTAGGAAAGGTTATAGTGTATATAAAAATGAAACACCAGTAAGGGTATACAGAAAAATTATGTTCGTAACAATCGATGAATCGGCATATTAATACTGGATTGAACAAGTTAACATAGATTCTTGGCCCAAATGCTAAATAATTGCGCTGCTGGCACTTAAAATTAAGATGTCTTATGTAGTCACGGTCTTGGGGTCAAACGTTTCCTGCAACGGAAACGGATTATTGTTAAGGTCACAGATCAGTGGAGCAGCTGTTGAAAGGCACAGCGTGTTGCTAATTCGTATTAGGATCGTTAAGGAGATACGCCTAGATAATTTATAAGTTTTTTTAATACATAACATAAAGCGGACTAGTCTAGAAGAATCTTATTCACTCTTGTCTTAGAAATTCCCTCCCTCGCACCCGGACGGAAAAACTGACGGCAGACTATTTCAAATCCTTAGCTGTTCGTATTACGTTTATCTGTTTGATAATAGGCTAGTAATAGAAGCGTAGGTTTACGATATTTTTATATTTACAATTAACAAACACTTGACCATTTCACATGGTCTTAAATCACATTGAGAAATAAGATAGTGAAGGTTGCCGCGTAGAATACTCCGGCTCTCATGTTGACAACTGGAACACAGCGATGCTGTCCTGTCGGTAGATTTATAATAAATAATGATAACTAAATGAAGAACCATAATTATTATAATTTTCAATAGTTACTATGAATTAATAAGAATATACAGAGATATCAAGACAAAATATAAACAAAATAGAAATAAAATGTTTCATACTATGAATTAAACGAATTCCTACTTCTCTTAATTTCCCATTTGAAAAAACTTGATGTGACTAAAACTAAATTTTTATGTATTTCAGAATGTCAATAACGAAAAATTAGTCTATTTAAAAATTTCAAATGTATGTTTGTATATAAATTCCTCTCCTTCAGAAGCACACATGGACAGGTTTCAATAGAGAGATTTTTAACTTCGCTGTAAAGCAAACCCTCATCTTACAATCTAACAAAATAGAAATAAAATATAAATCTGCAGACCTTTTGAAAGAAACCGTCGCTGCTATTTCTAAAAAAGAGAACTTTTGAATTGGTGTTGATTGTAGCGGGTAAAAATAGCTGAAACGTATATTTAAAATAGAGAAAAAATAAAAATTTAATGATAAATAGACAGGGCGTATGTTTAAGAATATTAGCACAGCATTTATCTTGGTAAAAATAATCCTTCAAGTACTTTTCAGTGATTCACTGATTTTTGATGATTACATTGTATCAAACAACAAAGAACCGAGACGAACAGATAGTAAGCTATTAAACTGCAAGTTACGATGTTTACACAGTAACTAATCACTTTAATACACGACGCTTCACATCTTGTTAATTAATAGAAAATAATAATAGCTTCCATTAAACTTTTAAGGAATAGGGCAATGATATAATTGACTCTTTTTTTCATTAACCATCTTCTAGCTTCATATAAAAATATTGCCCAAGCAAAGGATACCCAAGAACATACGAACTGATACATACAAAAACTTTTATGGTTTAGGTAGACCTTTTTAAACCCACTCATTATATATACTGTGTGCCTGGTCGTCCCGAGGATTCTTAACCCATATACAACAAAAAGGATGTCCCATCCGACGGCCATAATGGTGTGTGGGTCGGCACGGTTTTCTAAAATGGTTTCATTTCCTATGCCATTTTGACGCAATATAGGGCAGACTAAATATAGTTTTATCTGAACGGACTACGACCCTAGCGTTTGATGTGTTCCAAACGAAACTGGAGATTAGATTTTAAAATGTAATTAAAGCAAATTTTATGATTTCAAATTGTATATACTGACAAATGATGTATAAGATTTATTTCGGTTTGAGAAACTTTAAGAAGAGATTGGATAGACTGCTTCTAATCTAATGCAATTTACTCTTAAAGAATATCAGGTGAGATCAAAGACAAGATAATATTCAAATAAAAGATAAAGTTCAGAAAATTTAAAAGATGTAAAGACGAGATGAATGTTTTACCTGATGATCAATGATAATTGGGTATGGGCAGAGTAGAACATAAAAATGTGAGGTTAGTAATATTACTACAGACATTTTCTATTTTTATATGTATAGCTAAAATCTGTTTGAGGACAAATGAAATAAAAAACTGAATAAGACTGAAATTAGTGACAAACGGCGCTGTGTAGTCTATACTAAATGAGTTAAACCGAAAACACGTCAAAGCAAAGTAACTTAAACAGTTAAAATGCATGACTAAGTAGTAAGTAAGCTGTATCTCCGTTATCGATGTAACAAAGTAATGAATTATGATTTAGCCTACAAATAGTTTTACGATACGGTCACCGCGATCGCAACACCCGCTTTATTACGTATCACACAAACAACGAACATCGCACAACAATCGCTGTTAACGGACTTTGAATGAAAATATATGATATTATATAAAAGTTCATTAATCGCTTGCTATTCTACAATACTATAGCAAAAAATAAATGATCAAAAATCGCAGATACGTAATACCAATTAATCATTTAACGATAATGACTGTGCGAGTTTCGCTGTAGTTAGGCGACGAACTGGATAATAACACCGCAGATCTATTGCGACAAACACGTTACAATTCAAAGTAATCGGCTAACAATTCTAACAATAATCTATCCTTGAACCAATAACCTTTTTCGACCCCGATTACAATTAGGTTGTCCACACTACACGAATCAAAATGGATAGAGAAGAGTGTGGGTTGGATTCCACTGAGAAGAGGGAGAGAGAGAGAACAGTCAAGTTCAACAGCTTTTAAAACCATTTAACAGGATCCGTGGCACAGCGGTTATCGATAGTTTGATTACGTGGTCACATGTTGTAAAGTATAGTTGGCAAGAGGATTTTCTGGTCATTTACTACCCATGTCGTAAATCGCCTGCTATAACAGAATTGCTGTAATCTAGCTGTCGGCTAATGAGAGCTGGGTCTTTTAAGATAGCACTCTTAAAGGTCTCCGAACTCCATGTCACTAAGCGTCATGTTAAATTAGAGCCAAGCTTAACGTTAACATAAACCGCATTTTCATTAGGATATTTTCAGAAAGTATTGACTAGACTAAAAGGCTCAGAGACTAGAAGACTAAAGAGTAGAAAACCCGAAGACTTGAAAACTAGAAGACTAAGATTCCACGAATAAAAACCTCGATGACTAGAACCATTGAAAACTCGAAAAATATAAGACTAGGAAACTTGACCCTGCAAAACCAAAAGATTGGAAGACTCAAAGACTAAAAAAGAAGAACACTTAAAGACTAGAACTTATCCGCTACATTGTTATCGTATGGTCAACCTATACAACTAACAAAAGCACGCTATCGTGCATGACGAATACCGAGTTATTGATCGCTGACAAATTCTTAGCTACGGCCGACTGTCGTCCATTGTTACTTCATCCTCTTGCGGTAACTTAATTAACTTACTGTTTCACCATCACCATTAAGTTTATTGTTTAACGAACCTATTGCACGATATCGATAAAGAATGACATGTTTAGTTGAAGGGTGGTTAAGGTTTTAAACAGGCCTGTCTTGCGGTGGATTTTTGTGATATTAATCCACGAGAAATGTTTATGTAAACATAACTATGTTAATGTGCTTTCGTTTATACACCGTTTATAACATTGTATCTGTTTGTTTCTGTATATTTGTACTGCATGGACAAATAAACCATTTTATCTATCTATCTGGTGGTAAATTCTACCACTTCCATGACCAACATCTATGGTGGTACCTTGATTAAGCTACTACAATTAATCAATACAGCAAACTTTAACAATATAATAGTTCTTTCTGTATCTACTTGAAAAAGCAAACATGATATTGATCGATTTGAAAACTAGATAGATAGATATAGATAACAGTTTTATATTTATTAAAAAACTTGCCCTTTACTAAAATAGTCAAAATTCTGTAAGGTTTGTCTGCGGTTAAACAAAACTAATATTAGTTAAGTTGCCATGAAATTATAGTAGCTTTTGTTGTCGATACATAAGACTACTGTAAAAAAAAAACAATAGCGTTAATCATTCGTTACGGTTCGTTCCGGCAAAAACTTATGCTACGGAACCGGAAAGTCCACTAAACGATTGAATTCATTTGTATTCATTACATTAAATATTTCGGACCGGCGATATTGTATTATTTTCCAATTAATCACGCAATGTGGTAGTAATATCGGAAACTCTACGACAGTCGGAATGGCCATTTCGTCGATTATAATTTACATAAAATACCGTTTTATTAATTCAATCACAAGTTCACGGTGTCGGTCAAACTTAACTGTATATTGAAGATGACAAATTCCACAATAATAATAACAACTATTGTTTACAACAGCTTGATATAGACATGTTAGAAGTCACACAGGAGCTGCCTTTTATCTAGAATTACGAGTATTTCCTTTTTGTCGCCTTGTACGGCAAACCGAAGGTATTAAAACAAAATTTGTAAATTATTTTAAATGATTTCAGAATGATGTCGAAGATAATGTTCTTTCTACTGGGACAAGGGATATTCCCTCTCAAAGTATCCGCCATAACAATCCCAAGGGTTCGTTAATCCTGAACTTAGAGCTTGAGATTTTAGCTCGATCAAGGTGACCGACCCATTCACATTTACAACATTACAACTATTGTTACTGGAGGTGTTTTAAACTTTGCAAAGGTTTAAACTTGAATTGCATAGTAAACAGCTATTCGTGTACCTTGAGACCCCGCCCTCAATCACTGCAGTCCCATAACGGATTGCTCGAAGCTCTTAGACTCTGCGTCTGTGATACATCGCACGCTATCATTTCCCCGCCAAGTCTGTAATTCCATAGTGTAAACAATACTCTATGACCACGGACAATATGGCGGGTGAAAGTAGGTTGTATGCGGTTGCAATAAAGCGAACGTGCGCATCGCATTGTCTATGCACCGGCGCCATAGACAATGCGGTGGGTGTGCTCCGTGACATTTGTATTGACATATCGGAGGGCGGACTGTTGGAATTCGCGCGAAAGTTCGCCATTAGCCGCGCGGCGAAGAGGTAGTGGAATTTAGATATTCAAGGAATGTGGTCAGCGTTTTTAACCTCCGGCAACATGCATGTGTTTTCACGTGTATAAATATGTTGACTCGTTTACAAGTCATAATGATGTTGTAAATTTAATCGGTAACTCACGCGTCTCCTATTTCTACCGCCAAATAGTTATGTATACAGGCAGGGAATGCTCCCTAAGCATTAAGTCCGACCACTGTACTATGTCATCACTAAATTAGTAAATAAAATAGTTTGCAAACTTCACTAATTTCCGGTGTGAAAGACGCTGTAGCTAATGATGTTATTATCAACATTTCGTTTAGTTTCATGAGCAATTATTTACAATTTCGCGCCCTAAAGAGTACTATTTTGTTTAATTTACAACATCTATTTTAGATTACCGTTTCCAATCAAAACAATTGAACTGCTTTGAAAGAAAGTTGTATGTCGTTTCGTATCTATTCGTCACAACTGAAGTAGCTAATTAATCGAAAATCTCGTGTATTCCAGTCTCACTGGATACGAGGCGCATGTGTGATGGCAGCGAATGTGAAATCCGCATCGTGCAGTCAGTTTCCCCGCGACGAGACGGCGCCAGGCGACGCTCTAACGTCGCCATAGGGTTAGAAAATATAGAGCAGACCGAAAGCTTAGGATTTTTACACTACAAACATAGCAAACTAACATACAACTAATGGTAGGCCTCTGTTGCCGGAGAACATATAGCTACCACCGCAGCTTCTATATCTACCGCCAAATAGTAGTGTGCAAACATTACTGTGTTCTAGTTTGAAGGATGCTGTAAGCTAGTGATTATCTGTATATGTATGTAGCTATATACGTAACTTAAGTAAAATTAATTATGACTTTTGGATAGTAAGCACAAGCTCAAAAGCTATCAAACCTATGCCTTTATTAGCAAGTAACTAACTACACGACACTGAACTAATCCACCAAAAGACTTTTTCCAAAAACTAATAGCTCTTCAAGTTCAAGTTCAATTACATAGATTTTCTAAAGCGCAATTTCAGGAATAGCTAATCGATTATCGGCGTAGTGTATCTAAAACTAACTGATAAATTTAAATTTAATTCGCCGTAAAACATCAACAGGAAGCGATTCAACGTCTAAAGTTAACTATGACTCATTACTCAAAACATTGACGGAAACTTCAAAACTTAAACTTTTCTACACATAAATATGATAACGATATCTTAGTTTTTAAAGCATTACATGTGAAGAGGCACAGGTTCGATCCCCGAGCTGTTAACGAAAAACATCGAGAATAAACAAACATGTTCCAAGAACAACTAATGACTATGTGATATCAGCCAACACGTACTTGGCCAGAATGGTGCGAGAAGTTCCAAATCCCACTAGTGGGAAAATATTTATTTATTCATACATAAAGAACCGACTGTTGTTGTTAATTTTGTTCAACATTTTGATTTCTTTTCTATTATTAAACCATCTAATTAGCAATAAGTTATAAAGAAGTTTTTGACAGTTTGAAAATATGTTGCATAAAGAACCGCAAATAGAAATATAAGAAAGTAAAAGAAAAGCGGTTACTTATGTAATTCCGTAATACGTTAGCAAATAATGAATAAGTATTGTCAAAAATTTATGTTTTTCAATAGTAGAAAATATCCTAATATGTCTAATAATTAATTGCATAAATAAAAGCTTTGACCAGTGTCAGAAAAAATAATAACACATATTAAAAAAAGTTAAAAATATCTTAATATGTAACAACACTGATGTTGATCATCATTTTCAAGACCCGCGACTCGTTTACAGTAAGAAATCTAGAAAGAACAGAAAAAGTAACTAAATGATATATCTTATAAGCTACATTGATTTTTTATAAGACTACACACTGAATAAAAATTTAGCTACTTGACTACGCTTTACCAGGAAGCTACACGTGTAAGCACTAACAAAACTGATTTTCATCATAGTGATTGAAAATAAGTATACGGTTTCTTTAAATATATAACCTATACCTCCGTACTATATATATTCGTATATATCTTTGAAAAGTAAACACAACCTCTAATAACAGTCAATTTGGATAATTAACAATCTATATATAACTTTAAACGTTAATTATAAAGTTTATATCTTGAAAAATAATAGCGGCGCATTAAACAGAAAGAAGCCGCCAACAAAATTACCTAAAGCCGGCAATAAAAAACTAATAAACGTATTGTTGGGACAAGTTATCGATTTTGCGGTGAAAGGATGAAAGCTTTAACGAAAAACCGGCGATACACTAACAGATAAAAAGATTACTTACACTTGACATCAATTTCACTAACTTAAGACAGTGGGGCCGTGGATGATGATGATAATCCGACTGTCATATATTGATAGCTAGAACACAGCGATTTTATGGCGGCAGATTAAAAATATGATGGTGGTAGCTAGAAAAAACCACTACCACTTCACCACATGGCTCCGGAATCAAAATAAAAACCTTAGTGTTATATAAGCGAATAGCAAAACGATAACGGTTAGTTATAACTGACAAACTTAATTTTAATTCATTAATTCATTCAAAGCTGTAATTTTGAATTTAACATTACAAAAACGATGTTTGTTTTAGTCTCTATCGTGATTGCATCATCGTAAAAGAGACTGATGTGCTGACTTAAATACTCCGTAACGATTGTAAGTTAAACCGGTAGATATACATGGATACTCTTTCAGGATAAAGTAAAGTATAGGATAAGTCTGTAGCTCTTCAGGTTCAGGAGATATGTACAGTCATAGCACTGTGGAAAGGGGGAAAAGCTAAATTTCACTGAGAAACAAACTCATGACCTGGGAATAAGCTCCTAGGCCATTCCGGTGCATTGTAATCTTTTGAGGTAATAGACCCGGATAATAAGACGACGCATGCGACTTGTTTTAACCAACACTTGACTACAGTGTTAAGTGACTATGAACCCGAAGGTAATGCCTGCCCAAAACATTTTAAGTTTTAAATGTTGACAGCCGAAACACAGAAATAGTGTTATGGCGACAGATTTACAATACGAGGATGGTAGTAAAAATCGCCGTGATAGCCTAGTGATTGGAACGCCGGATTTCCAATGCGAAGGTACCGGATTCGAATCCTGCCTGCACCAATGAATTTTTCAATTTATGTGCTGTAAGCATAAAACACCAACTAATATCACGTGCTTAGACGGTGAAGGAAAACATCGTGAGGAAACCTGCATATCTATGTCGTGACCATCCGTGGTCGGACTAGTATGTGAAATGGAGAAGGCAATGGCAACACCACTACATTATAACTGCCAAAGTAAGTCGTCGTGTGTTTCATGACACATGATGACCACGACCCTCAGTCATGAGGAAATACGAATTAGAAAAAGAAGTAAAAATGGAGGTTATGTGGAAAGCGGAAACGTGTTTTAAATACACTGATGCGATTTGTAATTGTTGTTCAGATATGAAAACGTTAAAGTTAAAACTGTGGAAGAGAGGGAGATCAATAAAGAAAAAATTAACAGAGAATCGAACTCGTTACTTTGTGTCCAGAGCATAAAAATTAGTTACTATGCTGTTCCGGAACATTCTAATCTTATAAGGTAATAGCGACCCGGATAATAAGACGCATGCGATGTCTTTCCGGCTCGTTTTGATTTAACATTTAAGTCAACGCCTTAACCGCCGATGTATTGTGTTCAGGTCGGTGTTAAGTCACGAGGCATGTTAAAAGGGAGCCGACCGCACCGTCGGACGGTCGTGGTAGATAATGAATAATCATGACAACGGCCGGTTAACGGTTACGAATGGTCACGAGAATTGTGACGGTGTTGCCAGATATGAAAATGTTAGTCATATTTTTTTTTTATGCTACTATGCGACGAGACGAGCAAGACGTTCACCTGATGGTAAGTGATACGCTTGCCCATGACAACGTGCTGCTAGCTAAGATGGTACACACTGCACCACATTACGCTCGTCGCCTGAGACATAAGGTGTTGTCTCGTTATCCCAGTAATTATACTACAGCGCCCTTCAAACCGGAACACAGTAATGTTCGCACACTACTATTTGGCGGTTGCAATAGGAGCTGCGGTGGTACCCATCCAGACGGTCTCCGGCAACAGAGACCTACCACCAGTAAGTGATACGCCCATAACAAACTGGAGCTAGTTAAGATGATATACACTGCACCATTTTGACATAAGCTGTCTCGTTACGCCACTTTAATTAAACTAAGTTTAAGTCGACATTTGAAAACTTTCCCTTTCACAATTCACAAGACATTCTACCCCTTATACTTCACCATTAAACCAATTGCCTATAAATGTTGCCGGGTACATCGAATTGAAATAAATATCAATAAAATTTATACCTTTTCCTTTCCTCAGCATACCAAATAAGGGGTAATGTTTATTGTAATTAAATTAAAATAAATAAATGTTTATTATTTTTAAACTCGTCCCTGTCCGACACCTGGCAACACTCGCGAATGTGTAATAAGCCCGCCGGCGCCGACGGGCGCGTGTCGCCAAACTCTCCCACGGTGACAAATGACGCGCGCAACTGTTCCTCAAACTTTAACGAGTATTGTTTTGTATTAACATATTTGTGGTGTTACAAACATCAAAAATACTTATATTAAGTATACAGTGAAGAGTGTAAGTAATTTTATTTGCCATTTTTGATAAAACAAAACCTTATCCAAATACTGTTAAGTCTAAATCAACTGTACAAAACGAAAATACATCTTGCGACTTTTACTTTGGTATATCCGGTATAAATTGATGTATTATGTAATTTACATTTAGTGAACACGTTACATTACGTGTTATGTTAACGGCATAGTAAAGTTATAGTCAAAAGTACGCAATGAATAACTATATAAATATCTTTAACAAATATGTCTTGTAAAATAATACAAAAACTTTAAAGTTTCTTGTTCATGTGAGCGTACTCGGTACAAATACCAGGTTCCATAACTTAGTCGCATAAATACATACCTTACAGCTTATATAAGTAGAATCTATGATACTAGATTAATTGTGTGCGTTTATAGTTAGGTCTTAATAAATAGATGACATTGATTTAAAAAAAAAAACTTTAGTATCATAGTTTTACTTTTAGGCTATTACAAGGTTAATGCGCTTTACCACCACAGATCGCATCACCACTTAATATCAGGTGGGATCGCGGTCAAGCATTAACCTTTTTTCCATTAAAAAAAATCATTATCGGGTTACCGTCTTCAAAGTGAAGTGAAACCCTTTTTTCTGAATTATATTTAAACTCGATCCACTCTTTATAAGTATGATAAAATAAATGCAGTCCCACAGTAGGGACTCGTGATTATTTCTCAGCAGCGAGTTAAGTTTAAAAACATAAATTATCAATTTTTTTTTTTATACTATGCGACGAGACGAGCAAGGCGTTCACCTGATGGTAAGTGATACGCTTGCCCATGACAACGTGCTGCTAGTTAATATGGTACACACTGCACCACATTGCGCTCGTCGCCTGAGACATAAGGTGTTAAGTCTCGTTACCCCAGTAATTACACTAGCTACAGCGCCCTTCAAACCGGAACACAGTAATGTTCGCACACTACTATTTGGCGGTTGAAATAGGAGCTGCGGTGGTACCCAGACGGTCTCCGGCAACAGAGACCTACCACCAGAAAGTGACCTACCACCTGGACAGAGACCTATTGAGTGTATCTTAACATTTAAATTAGACAATTTGTCAATTATAATCAGTCACTTTGACAAGCAATGTAATGAATAATCCGAACGCGGCGCTGCGATGTTTTTTTTAATGGCGCTAACATTTAAACTCCACAGTTTACTGCCTACCATCACCATGCAGCTGAAGTTTTTTAAACAAATTGAAATAATTCCGATTTCATATTGAATCTCAAACTATATACAATACATTTAGCTACAAAAACTTCAATTCCAAATTAGTCAAAAACAATTCATCTCTTTATTGCTTAATGGTTACTTGAACTTTATTCCACATGGTGTTATGCGAGGCCGTGGATGTTAATGGTACTCGCACATAATTCTCCACCTCACATACGTTGACAGCCAAAACCCAGCAATACTGTTATAATGGTAGATTTATGATTTGAAGATGGTAGCTGAACGGAGTCAGTACAAAAATAACCTACCACCAATAAAAATCGACAAGAGTGACCCAAGAATCGAACCAGGAATACAGATAAATTGCGAAGAAGTCCTGTCTACAACTCTCATACTCTTGAATGGTAGAAATAGTCGCTATTGTGGTCTTAATTACTATAAATGACATTGATTTAAAAAAAAATTAGTACTTTAGTTTTACTTTTAGGCTATTACAAGGTTAATGCGCTTTACCACCACAGATCGCATCACCACTTAACATCAGGTGGGATCGCGGTCAAGCATTAACCTTTTTTCCATTAAAAAAAAATTAGTACTTTAGTTTTACTTTTAGGCTATTACAAGGTTAATGCGCTACCCCCACAGATCGCATCACCACTTAACATCAAGGTAGGATCGCAGTCAAGCATTAACCTTTTTTCCATTAAAAAAAATCATTATCGGGTTACCGTCTTCAAAGTGAAGTGAAACCCTTTTTTCTGAATTATATTTAAACTCGATCCACTCTTTATAAGTATGATAAAATAAATGCAGTCCCACAGTAGGGACTCGTGATTATTTCTCAGCAGCGAGTTAAGTTTAAAAACATAAATTATCAATTTTTTTTTTATACTATGCGACGAGACGAGCAAGGCGTTCACCTGATGGTAAGTGATACGCTTGCCCATGACAACGTGCTGCTAGTTAATATGGTACACACTGCACCACATTGCGCTCGTCGCCTGAGACATAAGGTGTTAAGTCTCGTTACCCCAGTAATTACACTAGCTACAACGCCCTTCAAACCGGAACACAATAATGTTTGCACACTACTATTTGGCGGTTGAAATAGGAGCTGCGGTGGTACCCAGACGGTCTCCGGCAACAGAGACCTAGCATCTGGAAGAGACCTACCACCTGGACAGAGACCTATTGAGTGTATCTTAACATTTAAATTAGACAATTTGTCAATTATAATCAGTCACTTTGACAAGCAATGTAATGAATAATCCGAACGCGGCGCTGCGATGTTTTTTTAATGGCGCTAACATTTAAACTCCACAGTTTACTGCCTACCATCACCATGCAGCTGCAGTTTTTTAAACAAATTGAAATTTTATCCGATTTCATATTGAATCTCAAACTATATACATTTAGCTACAAAAAATTCAATTCCAAATTAGTCAAACAATTCCTATCTTTATTGCTTAACTTGAACTTAATTCCAAATGGTGTTATGCGAGGCCGTGGATGTTAATGGGTACTCGCACATAATTCTCCATCTCCCATACGATGACAGTCAAAACTCAGCAATACTGTTATAATGGTAGATTTACAATTTGAAGATGGTAGCTGAACGGGTCAGTACAAAAATAACCTACCACCAATAAAAATCGACAAAGAGTGACCCAAGAATCGAACCAGGATACAGATAAGTGCGGTAGAAGTCTGTCTACAACTCTCAATACTACTTGATGGTAGAAATAGTCGCTATTGTGGTCTTAATCTAGATCAGTCACAACAATCAGCAGAGAATCTGTCACTAGTTAAATAGCATTTAATAATTCTTAAATCTCATCCAACATTTGATCATAACACCGAGAGAAAACCAATGTAATGAGGTCAACAAATAAAAGTATATTATTTATATGTATCCCGAAACGGTATATAATTAATTACGACTCCCATTTTGCTGTCAATATCTCGGTTAGCCGTGACTAATGTTGCCATAATTCTGTGCTACCCGCTGTGCGTATTGACCATATGCAAATTTTGTGGCAAGTTTTTTCTAATTAAATAACTATGTATACATTTGTCTGTAAGTTCCTTTCTACATTACGATTTTAACTACAGCTAGAGTTTACTAAATAAATACAAAACTTTTCTTCGATAATAATATTTAATATCTTTTACTATGAGTAAAATTTTATTAACAACTTTTTGGTTTTCATAAATTTACTACATAGTTATTTATTAATTTCTTCTACTTGTCACTAAATAAAATGAGGAAAACTTGTTTCCTTTAAGTATACATTTTGATCATTTATAAAAAATATTATCGCAGATGTTGGCTTCCACAACACCTAAATCAGTATTTAAATTTTTAAATTAGATCATAGCCACGTGAGTTGTGATGGGCTTTATGGGATTTATTTATGGTAAAAGAACATCTTAAATTCGAACGGAATACGCAACGGATTTTAATGCCGACGCTTCATATAATCTGTGCACGGAACAGCTTAAATATATAACGTGCTGATGACAGCTGTCAAATCGTGTGTCGCACGAGAACGCGTACAACGTGACTCTACACGTGGGTGTGTGAGTTGTGTGTCTTATAATTAATAATTAATACCTAACTATATTTAATGTAGCAGAAACTTACGAATACAACACTTGAAAACCAGTGAAGTCTGAGTCACAGTTAAAGCTATTCGTCGAAAAATCATCAAACAACCTTCGAAGGAATTATTCCAGATTACTCATGAAGATAGTAATGATTACGAGATATACATTGATCAGTCCGCATTATTTATCCAGGTCGGGATGTCTGAAAGATTCACACCGCGTCTCCGGTAAGCGCCATCTATTGACACTAATCAGACTCCTTAGTATGTGTATCGCCGGCTAAGGCCGTGAGAGGTTTCACCATTAGGAATTGCCAAGGAGACATGGTAATTACTAATTGTGAATGTCATGCATTAAATCGAAAACGATCAAACTAAAGAAGCATCTTAGATTTAATCGGTACGCCAAATGAGACAGACTTCCGTTAGCAATCTAACAGTAAAATAAGTTGTATTTCACTTCTTGGTTTATTTGATACATCAAGAAGCAATTTCGGAAAATAAGTAAACTGTGAAACCTTTACATTACTAAAATTTCCATTATCCATTGCATCAAGCTTTTCGTTTGTGTTGTGATTGTTTCTTATTAAGTATAACCGTGTGCACTGTACTCTAAACATTGCATGTTTGTTCCATGTCCTGAGTAATTTTAGATATGTTACCTATTACTTTGTATAGGAAAGGACCAGAATCTAATTCTAGCTGCACTTCCAGTTTATTGAATTCTTTGTGAAAGAAGTACCCACTTATAAAGTAAACTTCAAACCTGTGCTTTAAATATGGATGAATTTCTAAAAATATTTTATACAGTGTTTTGTAAAATCCATCTATAGATTGGCACATGGTTACGAACTCACCTGATGATAAGCCGGCTATATAGTAGTTTCTTTAGCGAGAATATGCAAGCATCCATTGTAATATAAATATGATCAAATATACAGTAACGTAATCGAAGAAAAATTTAAACAAAAATCTTCCATTTCATCAATCATCAGATTCACTAAAAGTCGCTACAGGTATCTATTGCGACCTCTAAAGCATCCACATACGATTTACATAAGCTTTGCCTCTACGTAATATTTCAAAACTATTCAAATCAATTAAAATCATAAAGAAATATTTTTTTCCTGTCGACCTTTACACAATCGTACCTTCAAACGAACATGCAGCGTAAAAGGCATTGAATTATTCAATTGTTAACTTTGAGTCGATTCAGTCACAACAACGCTATCCAATAATTTACTGGCTTATTCACTACTTAGGAGTAGTAAACATGAGTTATTTCTTTATCATTGAATTTGTACACCCAAATATTCAAAAATGTGGACTTATGCAAAAGATATATCAAATATTGATTTTTAAATTATAATACTTTAATTAAGTTAATATATAAGTAAAAAAATATTATTTACTAACATGAGAATAGTGAGGTCTTTATTTAGCATTTGATGACAAAAGGCATAAATAATAATGATAGAATGTATACTAAAATATATACTATCTATACAGATGAATTTCTAAATGTGTTACCTATCACTTGGGAAGTCAAATTTTCTGTCAAAAGAAAATATATTTAATGAATCAAGTTTCAATTAAAAATAACCGATTACTAAGCAAACGAATACCTTAAAGACTATCGACTGTATAAATATTAGAGCTTAAATATTGGGTTAAATAAAATCAATAATTCTTATAGGTGAAGACAAAAGTAGGTATTAAGCTCTTAACATATTTTAAATGTAGGTAAGTAATATTAATGGTCGATCACATGGCAGGTTTTATGCTAATTATTATACTTAAACGATTGACCTAAAACTTCTGGAGTGAGAAAAATAGATACGCCGTTATTACAATATCGTTAATCATTCGACATTACTAAAGAACCTACTTCAGAGGGAGTGAGAAGACAGACGAGTACATAGCGAGTGTATAATCTAATACCAAAAGTGAAGTTTTCACTGTTGGTATATCTCTGTTGCTACAGACCGTCTAGGTACCACCGCAGCTCCTATTTCAGCCTCCAAATAGTAACATACAAACATTACTGTGTTCCGGTTTGAAAGGTGCTGTAAGCTAGTGAAATTACTGGGGTAACGAGACAACATCTACAACTCAAGGCGAGTGCAATGCAGTGTATACCATCTCAACTAGCGCCACATTATGGGCAAGCGTATCACTTACCATCAGGTGAACGTCTCGCTCATGTTGTCGCTTTGTTAAAAAACGTGATTACTAATTTACAAAAACTAATATTCCCACTGTTGGGACTCGGTACCGTCTCTCAGTGTATCGAGTTCCCATCACCCATGCTGGCCAACTGCGAGTTGGTGAATATCATATTCTTTCATTCATGAAACATATCGATTTTGTTTCCATGACTTTATTCACATGAACCAAGTTATAAGTTAATTTACATCCACATCACCTTCTATATTACCAGCATACAGTAGCGTTTAAACATTACTGTATTCTAGTTCGAAGAGTGTTGTAGTTAATGAAATCATTGGGTTAATGAGGTTTAACATATTATGACTAAAGTCGAGGAGTACAGTGTTCAGCATCACTATCAGGTGAATGTCTCGCTTATCCCATCGCTACGTCGAAGATTACTTTCAAACAAACATGTTTCATTTAAAAACTCTTCTCTACTCAGAATCGAACGTGTGACCTTTGGCTTGCAAAACATTAGATACTGTGATAGGCATCAATCATGCGATGTCAGGAGCAAGCGACTGCGAGTTGCGAAGTTCATAATTTGGTTGTTGTGTAACATTCGCAACGGAAACGTGTGAGGTTGCGTAAGTTGCACGTTAAGTAATAACTTTATTGCTGGAAATGCATCACTATTGGATCTGGTTTATGTTTAAAACCTAAGTAATTTTTTAGTAATCCATAAATAAACTTATAAAGTATAACTTGCCATGTGCGTGGGACGGGTTAGAATATTCACACTGCCATTAACACTAATACTGCGGACACTAATTTTGAGATTGCCTATTGATAATAAATATCGTGTAAACATATGAATATACTTAGTTCATATGTTGCTGTCTATATTACAGACTGTTTATAATTTCTATACACGAACACTATGAAGGAAAATATTTTGAAGAAACCGAGATATGCCATGGTCAGTTTTCATGAACATATAAAATCTGCCAACTCACACTTAGCCATTGACTCTTTATTTATATAAGAAGACTTTTAACAGCAGCATAGTGATGGTTATATATTTAAATTATTTATATATACAAAAAATATGTAACTTTTGTCAAACTCTGGCCAAGGAACAAAGCTAAGAATATAAAGAGAAAGTTTCTACGAGTTAATACAAGATAAATTTGTTAGAATTTAATTTGTCAAATATTATTTAAAGATATGTGCTATAGTAAACAATACAAATGAGAACAAATAAATATGTTTTTTATACGTTTATGTGATAGTTTTGTAAGTAATGATATATATTAAGACAGTATTACTTTTAAATGATGTAAATAGTAATACCAGGGAAAAGCGTTAAAAAAACGTAAAAGCTTTGTAAATCTCAATAATATTCTTAATGAATCCATAAGAAATATGTTTAATATTATAATTAGTATACATTTAATGAATGAATAGTGATTATAATGCAATTACTACGATTTAGTTTATATTGCGAGCGTATAGTAACTGGTCAGCATACGACGACCGGTTGTGTTTATCGTGCAATGACATTGTTACAATACGACGCATGCAACAAATGCGATTATAAATTAAACAATACCAAAAAATATTATATATTTCTTATCTGTTATTGTTAATAAACTCTTCGATTGGTAGTATACTATACGATAAGGGTTAAGAAATTAAATTTTATCTTCTGCTTCTAGACTAATAAGCCTGTCTCTTTAATACCGTAATATAAGTAACAATATACTTTAGTACTTAAATTACAATTTGAACTTGAAATTTTTTTACCTCATCACACAATTCAAAACTTCTTTAAGGTTTGTAAATAAGAATCATAGCTTTTGAAAATGTAAATTTCTATACGAACTTTGTGATACAAATTAATTATTTTTCTGTATGACACAAAGGGTCATAGAAGTAGAAACATAACGAACCCAATATAAAGAAAATAGGTAACTCTTATATTATAAAACTTTTGTTTACAGTAAGTCGTTAAATGTAATGAAATGGTATCAATAAATTCTGATTAAATTGTTAACTTTATCATACATTCTTACTCAGTTATCTGTCAGTAACAAAATGACGAATGCAATCCAGTGCAATAAGAACTAACCACCATATTTACTGACCTAGTGTTCACAATAACCTTGAATGTAATATTCAAACACCAATTGGTATTAAAAGAACAAATTAACAAACAAACCCAGCTTTATATTATTATTAATATTGAGCAATCACAATCTGTAGATAGATAACATAGATATGATTAAATATCGCCAATCAACTTGTAAACATATTATTCTTGTGAATTATTCGTGATATGATACATTGTGATAATAAAGTTCAACAAAAACATTTTCAATTCTCAATGTATTTAAAAAACAGTTAAACGAAGGCGACACGTAACTGAACATGTCAAGGTCAATCCTTGTGTCAGATTATTCGTGTGACGTTGTTGTGACTTAACTACTATTTACTACATTACGATATAATAAAGATCCTTCTGGAGTGAAGAAAAATTCAGTTTGTAAAATTTATTCAAGAAAAAATATGTTAAGTGCTTTCGGGAACTTCACTTCACTTAGTAAATTAAGTAGGTTTTTTATATACAATGGCAAGTGGTTAACACTTGTACTCAATTTCACACGATATTTACAACAAGGTTGGAACACAGCAATAGTATAGATTTACTAGTGCAGTAGTTAACCAGGTTCGAAAAAACCCATCCTCACTTCCTTTCATGAAACCAACTACATCCTTGTTACAAATCAAAAAGCATCTGATAAACAAATTTTGTTATGAAAGTCTTCATGTCTATTAATGACATCCGACTTAAGTAATAATGCTTAAGCTAAGTTATAACAATCAAACAAACTTTTAAGCTTATAGATATATTATATAACAACAAAACATTGAGAATCGATTGACAAACTGTAAGAGGCCATAAAAATTTAAAAGGTTTTGATTATCAAGTTAAATTTTAAGTTTGTATCTTTTCTTTCGTTGTCAAAAACTTTTATTGTCTATTTGTGGCCTTGTCCTAGTGAACTCCGAAATTTGTCATCACGATTCAATAATAGTAAATACATTAAACCGTAGACAAAACATATTATGCTTTTGTTTATTGACCTATCGATCTATTCAATTCTATTCAAGCGCTGTTTCCATTTACGGTCATTATATTGTCTTAAGTACATATGCGCCCGCATGATCACTTATCATCAGATAAACTTCGCGGAGTTTTGTCACTGCTTAAGTAATCTCTTCTCTTAGTTGTTTAACTTTTAATAAAACGCACAAACAAAAACCGTTAAGAAACATGTTGACAAATCTTAGACGGGGGGGGAAACTTGTTTTTTTTATTACTCGGAAGTCGTTATAAAAACCATGACTCACGAAAGATACATAAAAGACTTTAAAAAGTATCTAAATATTATGTACGAATCTAAAAATCAATACACTTACTAATAAACATCTCATGCTATTAAATGTATCATCGTTGGAAGTTTGTTTTTTCGATAATAATACAAATATTTCTATTATAGCAATCACCAAGTTCTGAATTAAGAAATAAATTAAAATAGTTTCTAACGATGTTTATAAAAATAATTAATTTAGCATTAAAATAATAATAATACAGATTAATAATGAAAACTTACCACAGGAATGCGTTAATAATAACAAACTCCGTAAACATCACATAACCACCACTTCACACCAAACAAACACTTGCCACCGCACCGGCTGGAATTAGACTACAACCGCATATGTCAAAAGGAGAATTAAAAAAATAATAGAGGCAAAGGCGCGCGCCGTCCGTCCTCTTGCGAAGGCGACTGACGCGATGAATCACGAACAAGGCAAAATAATACCAATTAGCCATCTCTACTACTACGTTAACTTTAGAACTAACAATCGCCCGCGACTCCGTTTGATATAAAATATAAATAAATATTCATACTAAATTATGTTAGATTTTTTTTTAAATATTAGCAGGAGGTTTACATGATGGATATGGAGTATCATATGTTATGTGTGCCTATTAATCGGTAAAACAAAATGTTACCAGGTTTGAAATTGTTTAGATTTTTTTAATATGGCGATCTCGATAAGAATTTTTTTTCGTTTACACCGCATGAAATGCACAACAAAGTTTTATTACTCTTCAATTAAAAAAATGTTAATTTCATTTTAAATTATCAAAAACTGGCGATGGTATGAATAAAAAATATTACAAAAGCAACATTTCTTTATTTTAATATTACAACGAACGGATAATTCATTCACTTTAATTATAGTGATTCGTCATCACTATTATGAACAAATATTTACGTCACGAGCGAATAAGTTACGCGATTTCAACTTATAAAAAAAAACGCTGGTTTAATATTAAATAAAAAGGTGACAACATTCGTTGTACTGGTTGTAAATGCCCATAACAATGTGTCACTCAGGATGTTTACACTGCACCACATTTTACCTAGTCACCTTGTTATATTTTTTTATATGGATAGTGGACAAACGAGCGAACAGTTTACGTAATGGAAAATTTTACACTAGTAATTTCACAACTTACAATCGTCATAACAAAAGAATACAATGAGACATTTGACTTCAATTGCCTTGATGGTGCAGCGGCAAAACCCTTGCCGTTTAACACGGATGTTTCCGATTCGATTCCCGACCACACATGCAGAAAACAAAATAAAATTGAGATCATATACTAGACTTAAATATAACAGATTTTACTTGAGTAATACTAAGTACAATGTAATACTTTTGTAACGTACAGTTGTTGTAATATTTATTTAAGTATATAAAATGTACGCAACGGAAATTTTAATGAGTCGGTAATATTTATAATATACGTCAATTGTGTGACACACGGCGGTGGGCGATTTGATTGACGATGGTCACCCATCCTTGTCGGCTACTTCAGGAGGTAACGCCATTTTAAGAGCAGTGTTAAAATATATTATTTTTAATTTTATTACACAAGTAACGGGGGTATTCAATGAACGAACCAACAAACGAATGCATGAACGAATGATCGAATGATCGAAGAATTAAGAAGAAATAAATGAACGAATGAATGGATAGTCGAATGGATGTCTGATTGGGTGGTGACTGAATGAATAAATTGTTGAATAAGTGGACGAGTGAATAAGTTTATATATAAATGAATGAATGAAGAATTGAACGAATGAATAACATGATAGAATGTGCTTGCCTAAACCAATGATGAGTTAATTAGCTATTATATTTACAAAGCGTCAGCTCAACGTATTGTACGAGTACTATCTAAGTTGCAAAATAGTCTACATAAGTAAGTAAATAATAACTAACAAGTAGAAGTTTGCTAGTATAACTGGTTTCTGGATTAATTGGCGTTGTACTTAGTGACAAAATTGGAATAGTGAGTATTAACTTATTATTAATCTCTGTCTCTGGCGTGTTGTGTAAAATTCCTAGTTAGCGTTACATTATTATGAAATGTAGTGCTTACTTATCGAATATGTTTCTAGTTTCATTACTAGTCGAAATAAATCTTTATGGCCCGTAGTAATGATGATAAATACCCTCGATGCCCTGCGAATGGTTCGGTACATACAAAGTAATGGAATTCGTCAACCTAATAATTTATAGAATTATTAATTACACTAGATACAGCCCTTTTTAAAAGCAAAAATGCTATCATTTGAGTGTTATAATAATCAGTGCTTCTTGTACAGATAATATTTATAATGGTTAAAAGTTATTTTACACTTGGCAACCCTGAACGTCAGTTTTGGCGCGAAAGTTTTAGCGGTCGTGTAGTTGTGACAGGGCCGAAGTTTCTTGTGTATGCAAATAATGTGCTTGCGAGAGAACAGGGCATGTTCGCGGTAGACTTTAATAACTCTGTCCACAGATAATTCGCTTAACGACTCACAAATATGGCGCAGGTTGTTGAAGCCATTTTAATGTTCCACTTAAATGACGCGAACAACAAAATGGCCGCGTGACGTTTGCCTATGAATTAAACGTCACAATCAAAGTCATCATTGAATAGTTTGTACGAGCTACCGAAATAAAATATTTAAAAATCACTACCGGTCTTCCGGTTGATAATGGCGTATAACATTAGAGAGTTTCTTATTAATTAATAGGTAAAGTTACTTAAGTTATACTGTTCATATAATAAATATGATAATGTAAAGCACTTAACATAGATAACGAAACTAAAACTAAATGAAAATAGAAGAAATTAAAAAAAGGAGAGTTTTTGGAGCATGTTAGCAAACTTTTAATTTCTTTCTTCCATACATACTGTTGCATAGTAAAGAATACAATATAGGACATTTGAGTCAAACGATTGGAAAGAGGCTGGGAGACAATGCTTTCTTGTATTTTCTGCCTTCTACCTGTTGATTGCTAAGTTAAAATTGAAATAAATATATAAATACAAACGCAATTAAAAGTTAGTTTAACAAAGTATAAAATGGCAAGGTTATATTACTATTGCTCACTCGCACAAAACAAATCGATCAATTATGTTCAATCGAGGTCACCTGCAAGGTTGTTTGTATGAGCACATCTTCCTTCCCACGTTAGATTGAGAACTTTGTTAGCTGGACTAATTGTCGTGGATTTTTTTGTCGACAATCCGATAAAACGAGACATCTAATAAATTATACGCCCAATAACAATGTAATGATACTAATGAAGATAGTCTCGTAATCTTTAGACGTAGAATGTTTAGTTGCATTAGTAATTTAACAACGCGATCCAAACCGACATATTGGTAAATGTTTACTCACGATGTCTAGAAGCTAAATCTAAGACGGAATGTAATTCTTCACAGTGTTATCACCGCTTTGTTTAACCATATCGTTAATAATAGTCTAATCTTGTTTATCACTACTAGTGTTAGGTCTCTGTTGCCGGAGTCCGTCTAGGTTCCAACGCAGTGACTATTTCTGCCAAACAGTAATGTGCAAACATTACTGTGTTTACTGAAGGGCGCTATAAGCTAGTGTAATTACTACGGTAATGAGACAACACCATGTCTCAAGGCGACGAGCGCAATGTGGTGCAGTGTATACCATCTTAACTAGTACTGCGTTGTCATGGGCAAGCGTATCACTTACCATCAGGTGAACGTCTCACACGTCTCATCGCTTCGTAGAATAAAAAAAACTTTATTAACAAAAAAACTGTTATACAACATTGAAAGTTAATTAACTTATTAAGTTAGAAACAGTTAAAATGACCAGTCAAAATCGATCCTTATGTATTTTTTTTATCACCGAGTGCATTCGTTAAGCCAGCGTTCACAGTACATCGACCCCGCCATATCGCACAACGGGATGCGCCGTGTTTGAGATCTATCGATTTTTTTACGAAGCTACAAATAACTTTCTGTATATTCAAGTTAAAGTTTCAACAATATTAAGTATAACATGATCTGGTAGACAGCGAAAGTAATAGTATTAGATAGAATAGGCGAGAATCAGAATGATGTTTACGGTCCACACTTCATGATGATAATGATAATCACATACTTGGAAATATAAAGTATTAAAAAAATTAATTTTTAAGAATTGCATTATTACTTACAATGGATTGACAGTTATTATTTTCATTGGATACTGTATGACAATATAGCTGATGGTTAAGTGTGTGAGGAATAGTTTAACGATGTATAATAATGGACCGGGTTTAAATACCATCAGTTAAATAGAATAGCCAAAGAGCGGAAGAGTTTTCTTAATCTGTCCGCCAAACGTTTGAAGAAGGCGTTTCATGACGACGATGATGAAAGTGTGTTTCATAGATTATGAGCCTTGGTTCTCTTATAGTTTTTATATATATAAAACAGCCGTTTTAGCCACGCGACTATTGTAGATTAAGAAAAAGAGAGTAGTAAGGAAGTCAAGCTGATTGAAAAACATATTTGCTAATTACAAACTTTAAGAGATTTAGAATAAATAATCGCTTATGTAAAAAAGTTTAACATATTCATTCTTAAAACATACCTAAGTACATAACGCATACTTATACAATATATTAAAAGATTCGTAAGCTAATGAATAATTGAATTCATCGATATGAATCATCAGAATCACTTGTCCGTGTGGTGTTGAATCACTAAAACAACAAGAGTACATAAAAACGGAGTCGTAATATCCAACGGCACACGTGTCGGCGAGAGCACCGAAACTCTCTTGGTGCACATTTAGAAAACAAAATGGAGTACCATCGATCGTAACCGGAACGACCGAATGAACATTTAATGGTAACTAGTTAATTTATGCGAACACGAATTGACTAGACCAGCGGTTTCTAAACCTTTGTGCTCCAATCATCATAAACAGATGATACATAGATAAGTATTTTTAGACTATTGTAAGAAAGTCGTGTTAGATATTGAGGATAAATAATTGTGGTTATAAACATTTTTTTAGAAAAATAGTAATTGTATTGACTGTTAATGAATCCAAAATGAATTACTGCATATTGTACTATTATATTTCATACTAATATTTATGTAATAATTGTATTTATATTTCTTATAGAGTAATTGAAATATTGGGAATATTATTAATCCATGACTTTTATAAAATTGATAATAATTAAATAAGTTGTATTGATTATCGTAAAGATGCTGACATTTTGGTATAAATGGCGGATAAGGATCTCGGGCTCATTACTGTTTGGACAGCGTAAGAAGTGTGAACTCAGTGACTTGTGAATTGTATATATAAAAATGTGTAAATTAGATATGTATGTTGAAAAAAGAAGTGTCTATTAGTCGTAACAGAAATTATAGAAACAAATAAGACACAAAACGTTATAATGTATAAGTAATTTGAAATTGTAAACAAGAGTTATGAAAGTAGAATGCTAAGTAGTAGAAAGTAAATAAAGATGTAATACAATAAGAAAAATTGTAAGAAAAGAAAGATATGTATAATGTATAGCAAGTAAGGAGTTGTAAAATAAATAAAGAAGAGTGTCACTTATTAAGCGGGAGGTATGAAAGAAATAGAATGCTAACGTTAAAAGGAATAAAAGAGAAAAATTATAAAGAGAATAGGAATGAGAGAAGAATTAGGAATGAAAGGTGAAAATAAATAGAAACAAGTTAGAATTGTAAAAAGAATCCTTGGCACAAACGCACCAAGCGAAATAGTAAAAAAAATCATCATAAACCGTTCCCTACAAATATATATTTAATCTGTCACAGTTTCTATATCCACATTTCACAAGGCACTAAGTTCAGGCTTCTTACATACCCTAAACATATAGTGAGACTTACAGTTATCCGTCTTTTATACCAAAAAAACAGCTACGCCTCTCCTCTTCTGAGTCGTATTTCCTCATGACTGAGGGTCGTGGTCATCATATGTAATGAAACACACGACGACTCTCTTCGCAGTTATAATAGAGTGCTGTTGCCGTTCCCTTCTCCATTTCACATACTAGTGCGAGCACGGATGGTCATGACATATATATGCAGGTTTCCTCACGACGTTTTCCTTCACCATCAAAGCACGTGATATTAGTTGGTGTTATACTAACTACGCATAAATTTAAAAATTCATTGGTGCAAGCCGTATTCGAACCACTAGGCTATCCATCTACGCCATCTTTACAATAATCATACGACTACTTAATTAATATCAATTTTGTAATAATTAAACATTAATAATATTCTCAACATTTGAAGAAAAATAGATTCAATTATTAAATAGATATTAATGTGAAATACATACAAAACTATATATATATATATATTCTCGACTCATTCCAAGTCAATAGAATAAATATTAATCTAACAAAGTGTTTGTAAACGCAATTTTTTTTCCTAAATCTAACAATCGTTAGCCGATAGACAATTATGTTACATTAATAGTTTATATATATCACTGCGCTACACTTATTTACACGTAACACTTATAAAGAACAAATTTTTTATTAGAAATTGTTGAGCACTAATATCCTTATTTTTCACAACCTTACCTCAGCGTTATGAATAACTTATAAATGATTTCTATTTTGCAATTAACCAACGCCTACCTGAATTTAGAAACCACTGGTCTAGTAGTTACCGATTATAACGAGGTAGTATCGATATAAAATAGATACATTGATTCCGACATAAATATAATTAAATGCATCTAATAATCTATAAGCACTGGAAGTCTAGTTATAAAAAAGTCGACTAGATTATAACTTAGTTCAAATATTAAAATAGTGGTGCAGTGGCGTAGCGCTTTCTTTGTAAGACGGCCACTGGTTCGATTCTTTGTATATAAAATTTGGTAGATTTTCTTGAAAATCGCTTGGTTTAGTTATCACCAAATGTGAAACTAATACAAACAACGTTGCTGTGTTCAGACTGTCTACATATAAAGAATTCTGGATGTTCACGCTTCACCATCAACGACCCATGAAATTAAGATTAAGTGTACATAAAAAATCTGTCAAAAGACAAAATCATAATAGTAATTATATAAAATACTAGCTGCTAAATTCTGGTAGCAGGTCGAAATTACCGGAGACTGAGGTACCACCGCAGCTCCTGTTTCATATAAACAGTAATTTGAAAACAGTACTGTGTTCCGGTTTTTTTTTTTTTATTATTTTTAGTTTTGGGATTTTTGCCCCGAAGGAGCATATCAATCCCATCGTACCCTTTATATCTTAAGACTATATCAACATTCTAAACTACAGACTAAATCACTTAAGAGCTAATGTCATTCAGATTCGCCAAGGACATCAATCAGGTCTTTGGCGAATTTGGATGTTGGGTCTGCCAGCGCGGTTTGTACCACACCAACATCCCTGATGTTAAGTGTTCCGGTTTGTGAGCTAGTGAAATTACTGGGGTAACGAGACTTAACACTACAGCAATGTGGTGCAGTGTGTACCATCTTAACTAGCACCACGTTGTCATGGACAAGCGTATCACTTACCATCAGGTGAAAGTCTTTCTCGTCTCATTCAATAAAAAAAACCTTTTAATTTTCATTACATCACTATATCTGATTGGATATCATTCAATTATTGTGACAGTGACCAGTTTAGTACTAAGTGTCAAGATTGAGGTTATACAAGTACTGCTTCAGTGGTGAAGTAAGAAAACAAGTAGATCACCAGAAATCAGCACGGTGTGCGATATTATATCACTTGTGATAAAGCGGTGCGATTGCACGGCAGTGTATGTGGGCCATCGCGATACTGTGAAGAGGTGAGCATACGTAGATTAAACGATTATTACTCAACGTGTAATTTTATAGGTCGGAAGATGACGAGAGTAACCACCACCAGGTGATAAGTATACAAAACAGGCTAAACTATTCACTATAGAAAACTTCTTCAACATCGCTCTTCTCTGCTCCCAAATATAAAAACCGTGTTTCAGTTTGAAGGACATTAGTATAAGGTAATGGATATTACTGCGGTAACTAGAGTTTATATGTTTAATCTCAAGGCGATAAGCAATCTAAGCGACGAGGTAATTTTGATCTGTTAAGACTTCCATGTAAGAGAACTTTGCAATATCATGGAGACTTTAAACAACTTAGCAAGTTGAATAATAGCGATCACTTCAGCGTAGTTATAACTATTTAAAGTATAAGAAGGTGGCAACACAAACAAGCGTCAGCGAAGACACCATTTTGAATAAAAAAAAGAAGCAAAGCAAATGGAAACGTCGAGTGCATTCACGAGAGCAACGGGTGCGAGTGAGACGGTGGGGGGAGGAGGGGAGCATGTAAATACGTCTGTTGTACTGAATCCGTTATTAAAAAATAAACATATACGAGACCGGTGACTTCCGGCGCACGTGGTACCCGGACTCGTGTGACCGCGCGGACTCAGTTCACACAAACAAAACGAAACTATTACGAAAAAATATATATTCACTGTGTTTTACATTTGCCGCTTCATAGATTTAAAAATAAAATTAAAAATGTATTAATAAGTAAATCATGTTATTGTGTTGACGATTATTTAAATGATAAAGATGTGTGGAAATAAATGGCGCTGATTCTCGAGCAGTATGACAGAAAAAAAAACTGTATACATATACAGCCCGCTGAGTTTCTTGCCCATTCTTCTCAGGTCCGTGGCATTTCTTTTGCGAATGGCTGGTAGATTTTGACGTTCAATAAGTGAACTATTGTTCCCATGTTGAATAAAAATTTTGATTTGACTTTGACTGTTAGTAGGATTACTGCTTGTATATAAAGCGTTTGAGTAAACACGTTTACTAAACATTGTCCAAACATTACTGTGTTCCGGTTTTTTTTTTTTTTTTTTTTTTTTTTTTTTTTTTTTTTTTTTTTTTTTTTTTTTTTTTTTTTTTTTTTTTTTTTTTTTTTTTTTTTTTTTTTTTTTTTTTTTTTTTTTTTTTTTTTTTTTTTTTTTTTTTTTTTTTTTTTTTTTTTTTTTTTTTTTTTTTTTTTTTTTTTTTTTTTTTTTTTTTTTTTTTTTTTTTTTTTTTTTTTTTTTTTTTTTTTTTTTTTTTTTTTTTTTTTTTTTTTTTTTTTTTTTTTTTTTTTTTTTTTTTTTTTTTTTTTTTTTTTTTTTTTTTTTTTTTTTTTTTTTTTTTTTTTTTTTTTTTTTTTTTTTTTTTTTTTTTTTTTTTTTTTTTTTTTTTTTTTTTTTTTTTTTTTTTTTTTTTTTTTTTATTTTTTAATTTTCATTACATCTCTCTATCTGATTGGATATCATTCAATTATTGTGACAGTGACGAGTTTAGTACTAAGTGTCAAGATTGAGGTTATACAAGTACTGCTTCAGTGGTGAAGTAAGAAAACAAGTAGATCACCAGAAATCAGCACGGTGTGCGATATTATATCACTTGTGATAAAGCGGTGCGATTGCACGGCAGTGTATGTGGGCCATCGCGATACTGTGAAGAGGTGAGCATACGTAGATTAAACGATTATTACTCAACGTGTAATTTTATAGGTCACCAGGTGATAAGTATACAAAACAGGCTAAACTATTCACTATAGCAAACTTCTTCAAGATCGCTCTTCTCTGCTCCCAAATATAAAAACCGTGTCTCAGTTTGAAGGACATTAGTATAAGGTAATGGATATTACTGCGGTAACTAGAGTTTATATGCTTAATCTCAAGGCGATAAGCAATCTAAGCGACGAGGTAATTTTGATCTGTTAAGACTTCCATGTAAGAGAACTTTGCAATATCATGGAGACTTTAAACAACTTAGCAAGTTAACTAACAGCGATCACTTCAGCGTAGTTATAACTATTAAAGTATAAGAAGGTGGCAACACAAACAAGCGTCAGCGAAGACACCATTTTGAATAAAAAAAAGAAGCAAAGCAAATGGAAACGTCGAGTGCATTCACAAGAGCAACGGGTGCGAGTGAGACGGTGGGGGGAGGAGGGGGATAGCATTAAATACTCCCTGTTGTAACTGAATCCGTTATTAAAAAATAAACATATTCGAGACCGGTGACTTCCGGCGCACGTGGTACCCGGACTCGTGTGACCGCGCGTACTCAGTTCACACAAACAAAACGAACTATTACGAAAAAATATATATATTCACTGTGTTTTACATTTGCCGCTTCATATATTTAAAAATAAAATTAAAAATGTATTAATAAGTAAATCATATTATTGTGTTGGCGATTATTTAAATAATAAACATGTGTGGAAATAAATGGCGCTGATTCTCGAGCAGTATGACAGAAAAAAAAACTGTATACATATACAGCCCGCTGAGTTTCTTGCCCATTCTTCTCAGGTCCGTAGCATTTGTTTTGCGAATGGGTGGTAGATTTTGACGTTCAATAAGTGAACTATTGTTCCCATGTTGAATAAAAATTTTGACTTGACTTTGACTGTTAGTAGGATTACTGCTGGTATATAAAGCGTTTGCGTAAACACGTTTACTAAACAGTGTCCAAACATCACTGTGTTCCGGTTTGAGAAGTAAGCTAGCGAAATTACTGCGGTAACGAGATTCAACACACGTCTTAAGGCGACGAGTATACGGTGCAGTGTATCACTTACCATCAGGTGAACGTCTCACTCTTGTTATTAATTACAGTATAATTCTGCTTTACTAAAAATTCTGGTCACACTACATGCGGCTGAAACAATATTTACATTCTCATAGTGCCGACTCACTTATACAGTGAAGTTTCCTTTCATATTATATTCACTAGAAAAATCCATGAGACTCTTCAAGACGGAAGGTCAAGAGCAGAGCTGATTCGAAATGAGAAGACAGTTTCACTGAATTCTATTTCATAGAGAATTTAGTTGATATTAAACTGAAATTGTGATGAAAATGATATTACTTTATGAATCTAATCAAGAGTCTATTTGTTGTAATGAAATATAAAAATTGTGTCTGTATGTTACCAGTAATAACCTATACTAGTCCTATTTTAACCGGACGTTCACTGATAAATAACTCAACATACTATTAATGCCATCTTATAAAAAATACCACGAACAAAACATAAATAGTTTTAGAATGTATATAAAGATTTTTTTTTAAAAAGGTTTAGGTTTTTTTTTTTGTAAAACAGTTATGTAAAAAAAATACCAGAGTAACAAGACTTATAACCGTATGCCTCATAGCGAACACATTGTGGTGTAGTATATATCATCTTAAATAGTTTTTATGAATATTTACAATCTGCCGAGTCTTTCGATTCGTAGCTTCATTAAATTAAAAAAAAATCTTTTGTCACGTTACGTTAACATTGTAATGTAGAAAAAAACTTAAATTACTTGTAGTAGAATTAAGTAATAAACGGATCATAACAACAAACCACTAAATCAAAATCATGGCATTGAAAAACGGAAGTGAGGTCAATATTTACTTTATTTTTGTTGCGGTGATGAAATATACCAATGATTATATATGAGTTTTTTACTTATTAAAACCTCCTTAAACGTTATTGAAGATTCTAGAATCTTCTTCGAAACTTATCACACAATATATGCCTTTAGTGTGTCTTAGAGAGAACTTGCAACAACCTAAGTAGCATAAAGTATTTTGAACCTTTCTGACTAGCTACCTCCTTTATTTACCAAACATGCATTACTGTACTAGCTGTCAATATATGATAGTCAGAATATTCTAGACAAATTCATTAGATCAACAACTAAAGTAGAAGACATTTTAAAGAAAATAATACAATTAAAATGGCGATGGACAAGACACAACTAGAGACGGCAGATCGAAATAAACTAAAATCATAACGGAAAAGCAAACACGGAATGGCAAAAGAAAAATAAGTAGACAAGTTAAAAGATGGTTAGATGATATTAAAGTTATTGGAGGGACATTCTGGGTATGAAAAGTTTATTATCGAGATGAATGGAAAGGGATGGAAGAGGTATATGTATGAAAAGACACTTTAATCGTTTAACTGGGATACCCACAAAAAATTATAAAATGTAAAAAAAATTGTAACGTGTACTTATAATTAGCAATAAAGATTATCATTTTTAAAAATATAAAAAAACAATAATGACGTACCACATAAATCGGTATATTTTAATCGGTACGACTCAGCACATCACTAGCGCGTATGAAGTTTAAATGCGGTCTATGTTAAACCAAACAAAGATATCGTATTAACTTTCTACAAAGGGAATGAGTTCTGTTTGCTGGAACCGTACAGAGAGAGGGAACAAACAAATGCTCAAGCTTGAATTATTTATACATTACATTGCTTTGGAGCTGATGCTGAAGAGGAACAGCAAAGGTCAAGTTTACTGATTTAATAGCATCACAATTTAATCATAGTATGCGGCCGTTACTGTATTCTAGTTTAAATAAAATTACAGCGGTAATAAGAGTTCTTTAACGAGGCGACGAACACACTGTCGTGTAGTGTATATCACCCGAACTAGTGTAACAGAAGAGAGATAATAGAATTAATATTAAGAAACTAATTTATAAATATGTTGTATATTTTTGTGTAACTAATAGCAATAAATAAAAAAAAATAGAAACAGAACTTGACAAAAACAGATATTGTTAAATTATAGCATTTAATTAGCAATAAGATAGTTATGATAAGTTTTTATAAATATGTTGAAATAACATGTATGAAATAAGTAAATAAAAGAAAAACGGTTCTTTCTGTAATCACGTCTTTATTATCAGAATTGTGTGTTTTTAAACATTATATGAAAGTCTAATAATTAATTGAGTATATAAAAACTCTGACCTAAGTCAGAGAAAACAAGGCAAATATATATAAGAAAACTAGTGTCACATATCGAATTAAAAATCATGTCATTGACTATGGGTCAGCAGAGACTTTTTTAGATAGAATCTTAAATTCATTTCAATTCCTTTTTATTTCTTTATTCGTTGTGTTTTAATGCATTATATAAATGTATATATACTTTCATATACATGTATGTGTATAAGTATTTTTTATGCAGTATTAATATAAATTTTTTGAACCCCATTGATTTTTAATTTCTATTTCAACAACCCGATAGTGTATGACGTTGTCCGCCGTTTTGTTCAACTATTTATTTCTTGTCTATTTACTCTACAAAAAAGATTAAATGAATAAATATCAGCATAGTCACTCCCATAAATACAGCGATATATTTCTACGCATACATAAACGTAGCTATAAAAAAAGTATCTTGGAATCGAGAATAGATATAACTAAAGGAGAAAGTGTGCGATAAATCCAGCACCATTTCGTCGCGCCACAAATCCAAACGAAGAATTCCAATGAAGGATAAAGTTAGAAAATGGCCGCCGCGGGGTGCGCCCGAATTATACACGCCCGTTGGTCGGCACGGCGTATTTTTGGCAATCACGACAAATTATACACCTAACTAATATGTATGTAATTATTTTATAGATTTAAGCTTTTAACACACAATTTTTTTTCTTAAGAAATTACAGCTAGTCAAAGGTTAAGTCGTTATTGAGTCTAATACTCATTCGCTGTTGACAGGGAATGACAGCAATATTCATCTGTGGTAACTATCTCCTGCCAGAAAATTTAAAATACCATCAAAAAGTTATGTTCAATGCCCAGAAGTGGTGTGCAAACATTACTGCTTGAACGAGCTTTGTTATGTTAAACATTTTGTCACTTTTGTCGTGAAAAGTAAAATTACCAGGTGGTAGATCTCTGTTGCCGAAGACCGTCTGGATGGGTACCACCACAGCTCCTATTGCAACCGCCAAATAGTAGTGTGCAAACATTACTGTGTTCCGGTTTGAAGGGCGCTGTAGCTAGTGTAGACTTAACACCGTATGTCTCAAGACGGCGAGCGCATTGTGGTGCAGTGTGTACCATCTTAACTAGCAGCACGTTGTCATGGGCAAGCGTATCACTTACCATCAGGTGAACGTCTTGCTCGTCTCGTCGCATAGTAGTTAAAAAAAATAATTACGAAGTTTTTTCAAAGGAGCTAGTTATTATTTAAAACAGCATTATCTAGATTCAAGATTATAATTACATATTGAAAATAATTTGATAAAAATACAACCATTATTCAATTTCTACCATAACCGCTGGCAACATTTGCAGTACTGATATTATGTTGCAATATAAGCATTCATTTTATCTTGCTGCGCGAAATTACTCTGCCTTCAGGCTAAACATGCAATATCTGAACAGAATGTCTCTTTGCGGACCTGTTTTTCAATTTTGTAAAGATATGACTAACTTTTTAAAACCATAAATTAAAATTTCTTTTTTTTCCTCCTGTAAAGCAAAATCAAATTGATGAAAATATTTTAAATTCTTTTTTACTTTATACAATTGTTTGTAACTTTAATAAATAAGTACGATTATCATTACTTATAATAACATCTAGACCTCTGGTCTAATGGCATAAGAATATTATATCAGAACTGAGTCTTAAGTTTAAACATACCATCAATAGACACTACCCAGATGTTCTAACAAACAAGAACTAATTTTAATAATTAATTCGTTACTGGCAACACATTGCAGAATTTAGAAACTAATACTGTGTAATGACGCTTCTTTTAATTTTTTCATTTACTAACCAACAACAATTGACAGATTTATCCAGTCACATTAAACTCAAAAGCAAGCTTTAATTTGATGAAGATTATGAAGAATAGAAAAACTTAACCCTCGCCTTTGAGCAGATTTTATGTGTTTAAATGTTTTATACATGGTAATATTCTATGTATTTGTATACAGATAATAAATGCGGTAGGCACGGTTCAATAATAAGATTACCCGAATATGTATTGGTTATTACAACATGAGGTGACCGAATATTATTTTAATAACAGCAACTAATTATAAATTTTATAATTTACATCGCTTTATGTGTAAAACTCGAAAACTTCCTATTTCCGCTGTTAATAAACGCAATATTAATGAATCATAACTATGGCCGGACGATCTTGGAATGCCTTTTGGCGCCAAAACAGAGCGCGCCAATTACCGCCCGATGCGCGAACGCGTCTAATTAGTGATGTGCCTCTCTCACTGTGTTACCATTAATTATAATCATAACATCAACTTATGTCTTTTTAATTATTAACAGGCACTACTTAATTTTTAGAACTAATTAGAACAAGACAAAAGTAAAAAACAAAAATGAAGTAAATACTAAACATAGAAAATATGCCCCTGGTAAGTTTAGTTGTAACACTGTGTATATGTTAGATATTGAAGAAAAATAATTGTGATTACAAACTTTTGTTAGTAAAATAATATATTTTTTTTTATACTACTATGCGACGAGACGAGCAAGACGTTCATCTGATAGTAAGTGATACGCTTGCCCATGACAACGCGACGCTAGTTAAGATGGTACACACTGCACCACATTGCGCTCGTCGCCTTGAGACATAACGTGTTAAGTCTCGTTACCCCAGTAATTACACTAGCTGCAGCGCCCTTCAAACCGGAACACAGTAATGTTTGCACACTACTATTTGGCGGTTGAAATAGGAGCTGCGGTGGTACCCATTCAGACGGTCTCCAGCAACAGAGACCTACCACCAGTCTTCTTAGTTTACTATAAGTCATTAAAGCTTTTAAAGAATATAATAATTTTTTAGTACGGGAAGTATATTTTTAAATAAATAAAAACTGAATACTGCAAACTTTGATAATAACACTAGGGGTATAAAAATTGCTTACGTGATCTAACTAACGACTAACACTGGCTATCACAAGACGTCTGTACAATACAAGCTGTGACGACTAATTGTTTCTGCGATTTCCTTGTACCCGCATTTTGGGAATTGCTCATTGTCCAAATGCATAACGATTTCTTAAGATGTCCGTACACTGCGTTGGACGGAACGCGACTATGTCCGTACCACCAGCGCGTTCCTATTTATTTCTCAATAACTCTCACAAGAATAACAAAAACATGCCTGAATTTTAGAAATCATTTGTAAATTAAATTTAAAATCATCTTTAATGATATTTTAACGCATAGATAATTTTAAAACGTTTTTACGACGGTATTAAACAAATTTTAACAATCAAATGATATTAAACGCTATAGCGGCGTTACATTTTATAAATACCCTATAAAATTGTTTGAAATAGCAAATAAATATGATGACCCTTATATATTCATTACCATACTTTTTAAAAAGTAATATGAGATTCAATATATATCATTATTGATATCATCAAATTATATATTATACTTATCGTAAAGTTTAAATTATACAAAACTTGGCCGAGGAGCACCCGTTCAAGTCGCATATCGGGTTCCCGAATCTAATTACCTGTGAACAAACAAAAAGACTTAGTAAGGTTTATAAATTAACCGTGAAATGGAGTAACATGATCTTAAAGGTAACCTACGGTGCTTATTAGTGAACACAATATTTTTATACAAAAATAGATAACTATTTATTTCATATGGTTAATAGGAAACATGGCTAAGAAACAAAAGAGACAGCAAACCTTTTCGTGACCTGTACTTTAAACTGCTTTCAACTCATATGTTAGTTTGTGACTGTGTCCAGCAGTGGACATCAATGAGTTGTTAACTATGATGATAATACTAATCATCAGGTATTTTTTTATTCGACGCGGCGACGAGAAGAGTGAAACGTTCACCTGATGGTAAGTGATACGCTCGCCCATTACATTGTGCTCGTCTTCTTGAGGCGTAATATGTTAAGTATCATTCCTTAGTAATTTCACTAGCTACAACACCCTTCAAACCAGAACATAGTAATGTTTGCACACTAATGTTTGGTCGTAGAAATAAGCTGCAGTGGAACCTAGACGGTCTCCGGCAACAGAGACCAGAGAACTGTTTTAATATAAGAGTGCTGAGCAAAAGTCTTAAAGCACAAACCACTTTTTATACCATTGCATCATACACGACACGATTTGCGCAATTCAAACGAATGTTAGTTAGTATTAAGTGCTTAATGACGACTTATTACCGCATAAATAAACTGTCTTACATTCTACTTCATTCGCAATCTTCCGTCAACGCAGTGCAAAAAAAAAAAAAGAAATATTTCATTCTGTCTTGATATATTATAAATAATTTATAAACTACAACAATGTGGTATTAAAGATAAGTTCTAGCTTTGATTTATGTATGAAGCAATCTATTATTAGCTTATTTATTTATCTATATAATAAAAATGAATTGCTGTTCGTTAGTCTCGCTAAAACTCGGGAACGGCTGGACCGATTTGGCTAAATGTGGTCTTGAATTATTCGTGGAAGTCCAGGGAAGGTTAGTAAGGTGAGAAAATATGGAAAAAGTGCCTGGAATATGGTAAAAACAACAATTTCTCTTTTTCATTGAGGTGACCAGATTTTTAGATAGGCAAAGCGGGACAACTCTGAAGGAATAATAATACCGTAATTTTTTTTTAGTTTTAACATAAGTATAGTTTATAAATGTTTTTTTTATATAAGTGAATTTGTTTGAGTAGATTGTAGTAATTTTGTAAAATATTGTAAAAATCTTCACAAGAATTTGATAAATTAGTTTGATTGACTTGAAATATTTGCAAAATTTTATTCGTATATTACTTTCTAAAATTTCTTTCGAGGTTAAGGTGGGTGATACACGTTTGTCATCAATATAAAATATGAAGACTACGAGTATTTTAAGCTAAGTTTAAGAAAATTTATGCATTTATGAAATATTTAAATAAATTACTTACTTTATTTTTCTATGGTAAGAAACAGATTTGTAATATTTATTTGTTTAATTATCTTGCTAGCACGCAGTACGGATACAAAGTGTATCATTTGAGAGACAAATACAATGTAACTGGGTAGCAAAAGCAATATGTTACGCAAAAACAATGATTTTCATAAATTTAAAATTTTACTTAATTCTAAAAGTCGGGACTTTTGAAAAACGTCGCGTGACGCGGGATTAATAGTAAAAAAATCAGGACTGTCCCGCTAAAAGCGAGATGTCTGGTCTCCTTACTTAGATACATAAAACGTCAAAAATTTGAAGTTCGCCCCGTCATTTAGACACCAAATACAATTTAAAAGAATATTTTTAATTTTGACATTAGATATTGACAACCAACAATTTCTGATTGCAAATAAAATATTTTACGAACTTTAGCGGGAATCTGGGCGTAAAGGTCGCGTTGTCTCGGTTGAATTTTTTTAGTGCATAATGCAGTTGAATGTTCAATGTGAGTGTATCATGCAGTAAATTAGTGTGTTCGTGTGCAGCGATTGTAGAATTCAAGCAGGAACACGACTGTCCTAAGTTGAGATTGGTTCAAAATAGTAGTTAAGTCTTAACTTTACTTTGTTGATCTTTTGTGATAGTGACACTATTTACCGCTGAGTGCGCGAGAACTTTCCCTACTTTGATTATCTACAATTTATAATGCCAAAGATAAGACGTGGTTACTTAGGTCAATCAACATGTGCATTTAAATATAATAGAAAAACCAAATTAATAACGGGCATTTTTTGTGATTACGAATTATTTTTTTTCTGGTTAACTTTTCATCACACCTTTACTAAGTTGAAATAGTCTGGAATTATCAATAAGCGTTTTTATTTATTGATTTTGAAGCGAAACGAAGTTGCTGGGTCAGCTAGTATATTATAAAACTTTACTAACACAAACACTAGGTAGTTATTTCAATTGGAAAATGAAAACGAAAGAATAAAAGAATACGTCAACAAACAGTTAAAAAAAAAGAATTCATTCTTTCGTTCAGTGGATTACCAGTTCACATTAACTTCACTTGTTATTAAGTGACACAAGGAATGATGTAGCGTGGCCAGAATACTTCATCTCTAATATAACAAGCGAAACAGATTTACAATATGAAGATGGTACTCATCAGCTAGAGGAAGAAAACCTTGTCATTATCCAAGCTATACAATAAATAGCTATAGAATCAAACTAGGAACATTCGTGTTATAAAGCTAACGCTGCAGAAGAAGTCTTTAAAATAATCTTTTATCTCAGCTCCAATTTAAACTAATGTACTTTGCATAAAAAGAAGAACTTATTTAAAAATCTTTTATATAAGTAGTAATGAATGTCATCCATATATAAGCAGTGTAATTTTAAATAAGCAATAACCATAAATAGTACAATCCAAGACCAACATTGTTTGATTTTTATTGCGAAGCCATGAAACTTACGTAATCAGATATCTGGAATTGAATTCTCTCAATAATCTGTTCATCCTTATATAAATGTCGTCGAGAAGCAATAGAAGCTTTATTGAAATTTATTCTCCATAAACTAATTTTGAAGGTTGGCCGACATGTTTGCGAATTTGACTGTTTTAAGATTCACCAGATGAGTTCATCAATATTTTTGATTTAAATAAAGCCTTACGAAATAGTTCTGAACATATAATTCCAGTCTACTCTCATAAAATTCGCAGCGAGGATTTTTTGATATCCAACTTATCTTTTGCCTTCAACAGCCATTATAAGTCGATGTTTAAGATATTCAACGTTTTGCTTTAATATATAAATAATACAAAACATTAAAGTATAATCTTAAAAAAACATTTCAAAGGGACCATGCCTTACAAAACACCTACCCCCTTACCCACTTAGTCACGACCCTTACGGGGAGTGGGCGACTAAAGGCGCATTAAAAAATCATTCCCACTTTCTGTCTCTATCACGAGTGTCCTTTGTCCCCCAACACGGCAGACGGCAAAAAAACGCAAGTGACATTTGAAATTTTTAAATGATCTCTAAAGGCAAAGGCCGTATAGACATGGGGCCAACAGCCTTCAACGTGTTTTTAAAGTCAAGAGCCCTGGTTGTAATGCCGCCGTCACCCAAGTAGCGTACTCCATATGTAGTGGGTTCCGGTGAAGTTATCAAGGGCATACGCGCGGCACAGATTTCTAAAAAAAACTAACGATTTCCAATACCCCTTTGATACATTAACAAGAAGTTGTTTACTTTTGTAAATCTTAAAAAATACATCTCCATTTCGTTTAAGTAATTTTATTATCTATCTATATATAAAATTCTCGTATCATAGTGTTTTAACCAAACTCCTCTGAAACGGCACGATTTTTATGAAAATTTCTATGTATATTTCTCACGCGTAAAATGATTTTGATGATATAAATAGTTTTTTTTATAAATACAACTCGAGAGGTGCCCACATTTTGATCAGGTCCTTTTCCAGCAGAAATTAGAAGCTTTTTTTCTCCAACGCACATCTTACCTTAGTTGATTGTTTATTGATAATAAATCTCGTCGCAAACAATTACAATTCCTTTGTTGTTTGTTAAATCAACACTGGAGATACCGAACAAGGTCAAGTGATACATAAGGAACTATTAACTCATTGTTTAAATTAAAAAGTCTAATAAAGAAACAACATACGAGAATCTAATTTGTATTAATAAACAATTTTTATTTATGTTACAGACTATAAATGAATATATTATAAGGATTGTATTAAAAGAAAAAAGGTAAAAGACAAAAGTCAATGAAGATGAGTCCTTATTAATATTTCGATTTAATTCTATAACTACATAGATTTGATAATGAATATAAAAAAGTTAAAAACGGACAAAGGGCATTCGGTTTCAGCCTTAACAGATTATATATTATATAAATCCAATGACAATTTAACACGATCGTACCTTTTCTTATTTATTGAATTAATAATGTGTAGTTTTTTTTTTATTAGACGAAGCGAAGACAATTTTAAGTAATCGCCTTCTTATATTAATGCGGCGCTAGTTAATATGATATACACTGCACTATATACCGTTCGTCGCTTTGAAACATAAGATGTTAAGTCTCATTACCGCAGTAACTGTTGTGATGATACTTATGAAAACGATCTTCAAGAACAGTGACCTACCGTTCATAACATAAATGATGGAGATCTTTGAGGGAGGCTTATGTCCAGTAATGCAAGATATTCAGATATATATGAGATAATAAAGTTTTCTAAGCTTATTACATAAGCCTTAAAAATTTTATTATTCTTTTACTAGAACAGAAAACTGTAACTAGTGCAACACGTTTATTCAAATAGAGCCTTATCGCTGCAACCGCCTTATCGTTGTAATGCGTTTTACAACAGAATCACGTGTAAACAAGATAGCACTAACTGAGGCCTTCTTTATAATATAAGTACACATTTTATAATCGTATAGTTATTTCCTTTTATAATAATTTAAACTAGTTCGCATATGAATATCATCTAAATCTGGGGAATTAGCGTAGAAACAATAACATTAATCTATATGTCAGTAACTATGATACCACTACAGCTTGACTTCGATTCCGCCTGACGGTAAGTGGCGATATACTCTTTTGTGGTAAAGCGCTTTAGTCTAAAACTAGCCTTCAGTCTTCTCTTAAATATTCTCACATCATAGCTTATCCCATATTGGCAAGTGTATTACATCACTTACCATCAGGTGAATGTCTTAGTGATCTAACCGCCATGTCGAATAAAAAAACACATCCGGAATATCTATCTATCTCTAAACTGAATTCCTGTAGTATATGTATATAATTCTGAAATTTATATTTATTACATAACATAAACTAAAGAAAGGTAGAATATTTGGTACATATAATACGAACTGTTGCAGCTTATCGTACAGGAGAAGATTCGAGGAAAGCGAAGTGAAGAAGAATATACCGACTAAAAAACTTACACCAGCAGTTTGTAAAAAGCTCCCGTTCCTATTTCAGAGCCGTATCGAAAGTTCAGAATGATTGATGGTCGTCGACCTTCAAAATAAGGTGGCACATCAAGAAGTTAAACTTGTAATCCTTAAACTAGATTATATCATATGTTAGCTTCAGTTAACAAAAGTGTAATAGGCAATCGTCGTGACACGGTATACGTCTAATATGGCAGCACATTAAATGCAATTCAACTTAATTTCAAACCTCAACTCAACTTTCACTATGGCGGGTTGTGTAACCGCTATTTTAGACGCAGCCTTATTTGAAAAATAAACTTTCGTTTCGAAATGCACACGCACCGAAATTGATATACAAAATTCAAGTTCAATAACATTTATGACGTAACAAATATCGACGCCATTGAGTGAGAAGCTCTTGATAGTTATATACCTGTTTATAATAATATGGCGTTAGATTTAATGACACTACACCACATTGCGCTCATCGCCCATTGCACTAGCTACAACATCCTTTAAAACAGACCATAGCAATGCTGTTTAGCGATAGAAAGCTACCTTTAACCTATTCAGACGATACCTAACAACAGAGACCTAAAAATTATTAAGTGTCTTCTGTACCAAACTAATCAATAAATGTTTAGGATCAATTTTTATTATCTATATAATAAAAATGAATTGCTGTTCGTTAGTCTCGCTAAAACTCGAGAACGGCTGGACCGATTTGGCTAAATGTGGTCTTGAATTATTCGTGCTAGTCCAGGGAAGGTTAGTAAGGTGAGAAATATGGAAAAAGTGCCTGGAATATGGTAAAAATAACAATTTCTCTTTTCATTGAGGTGACCAGATTTTTAGATCGGCAAAGCGGGACAACTTTGAAGGAGTAATAATAACGTAACATTCTTTTTAGTTCCAACATAAATACAATTTATAAATATAAAAATGTATAATATTTTATTCCTTGACATATTTCTATCTAAATTTCTTTTAGGGGTAAGGTCGGTGACATACTTTTTGTCATTAATATAAAATTTTAAGACTATAAGTATTTTAAGCTTAGTTTAAGTAGACTTATGTATTTATGAAATATTCCTTAATTTTATATGGCAAGAAGCAGAACACAAAGTGTATCATCTGAGAAACAAATACATTGTAAACTACTGGGTAGCAAAAGCAAACGTGAAAATACGCAAAACAATGGTTTTCATAAATATAAAATTTAACTTAATTCTAAAAGTCGGGACTTTTGAAAAACGCCGCGGGACGCGGAATTAATTGTGAAAGAGCGGAACGTCTGGTCACCTTACCGTAATACATAAAACGTCAAATATTTGAAGTTCGTCGCGTCATTTAGAAACCAAATACAATTTAAAAGAATATTTTTGATTTAGACATTGACATTGACAACCAACAATTTCTGATGCAACTATAATATTTTAAGAGAAAAGGGAGAACATGGCGGACGAATTGACCACGTAGACAATTTTTTAAATATTTTTATTTTTTTGTTTTATACGTGTACACATGACACTGGCTCACGCACAAACCGTGCTTATGCCATTAATTGGGAAGAAGAAGAATATTTTACTTTAGCGGGAATCTGGGCTTAAGGTGAAATTGTCTCGGTTCATTTTAATTTTTTTGTGCATAATGCGGTTGAATTGATAGATGATTGGTTATCATGCAGTAAATAAGTGTGTTCGTGTGCAGCGATTATAGAATCCAACCGGGAACACCGCTGTCCTAAGTTCACATTGGTTCAAAATAGTAGTTAAGTGTTAACTTTACTTTGTTGATCTTTTGTAATAGTGACACTATTGACCGCTGAGTGCGCGAGAACTTTCCTTACTTTGATTACCTACAATTTATAATAGCAAGGAGAAGAGGTCCTGACTTAGGTCGTCGAAGTCAATCAACGTGTGCATTTAAATATAAGAGAGAAACCAAATTAATAACGGTATTTCTTTTGGTTACGAATTATTTTTTTCTGGTTAAGTTTTCACCACATTGTTTACTAAAGTTGAACCAGCCTGGAATTATCAATAAGCTTTTTTATTTATTGATTTTGAGGCGAAACGAAGTTTGCTGGGTCAGCTAGTCTTTTATAATAAAAATGAATTGCTGTTCGTTAGTCTCGCTAAAACTCGAGAACGGCTGGACCGATTTGGCTAAATGTGGTCTTGAATTATTCGTGGAAGTCCAGGGAAGGTTAATAAGGTGAGAAAATATGGAAAAAGTGCCTGGAATGTGGTAAAAATAACAATTCCTCTTTTTCATTGAGGTGACCAGATTTTTAGATAGGCAAAGCGGGACATCTCTGAAGGAATAATAATATCGTAATTTTTTTTTTTAGTTTTAACATAAGTATAGTTTATAAATGTTTTTTTATATAAGTGAATTTGTTTGAGTAGATTGTAGTAATTTTGTAAAATATTGTAAAATCTTCACAAGAATTTGATAAATTAGTTTGATTGACTTGAAATATTTGCAAAATTTTATTCGTATATTACTTTCTAAAATTTCTTTCGAGGTTAAGGTGGGTGATACACGTTTTGTCATCAATATAAATATGAAGACTACGAGTATTTAAGCTAAGTTTAAGAAAATTTATGCATTTATGAAATATTTAAATAAATTACTTACTTTATTTTTCTATGGTAAGAAACAGATTTGTAATATTTATTTGTTTAATTATCTTGCTAGCACGCAGTACGGATACAAAGTGTATCATTTGAGAGACAAATACAATGTAACTGGGTAGCAAAAGCAATATGTTACGCAAAACAATGATTTTCATAAATTTAAAATTTTACTTAATTCTAAAAGTCGGGACTTTTGAAAAACGTCGCGTGACGCGGAATTATAGTAAAAAAATCAGGACTGTCCCGCTAAAAGCGAGATGTCTGGTCTCCTTACTTAGATACATAAAACGTCAAAAATTTGAAGTTCGTCCCGTCATTTAGACACCAAATACAATTTAAAGAATATTTTTGATTTTGACATTTGATATTGACAACCAACAATTTCTGATGCAACTATAATATTTTACGAACTTTAGCGGGAATCTGGGCGTAAAGGTCGCGTTGTCTCGGTTGAATTTTTTTTAGTGCATAATGCAGTTGAATGTTCAATGTGAGTGTATCATGCAGTAAATTAGTGTGTTCGTGTGCAGCGATTGTAGAATTCAAGCAGGAACACGACTTTCCTAAGTTCAGATTGGTTCAAAATAGTAGTTAAGTCTTAACTTTACTTTGTTGATCTTTTGTGATAGTGACACTATTTACCGCTGAGTGCGCGAGAACTTTCCCTACTTTGATTATCTACAATTTATAATGCCGAAGATAAGATGTCCTGACTTAGGTCAATCAACATGTGCATTTAAAATATAATAGAAAAACCAAATTAATAACGGGCATTTTTTGTGGTTACGAATTATTTTTTTCTGGTTAAATTTTCATCCCATTCTTTACTAAAGTTGAAACAGTCTCGAATTATCAATAAGCGTTTTTTTTTATTGATTTTGAAGCGGAACGAAGTTTGCTGGGTTAGCTAGTAACTAATAAACGATTATAAACATATTTTAGCGTTACAAAAATATCTTTGCCATATAACATATAAGTACTTTATGAGCATAATAATAATAGCTTTTTGTCCGAATCATTTAAAATTTTAGTCTAGATTTTGGTTCCTATTTTTTGTAGACAGATATCGCTGTATTTATTTCCAATAAAGAACATCTAATCTGGGCCACTATATTGATTAACAATAAATTCATACGTGTATTTTGATTGTATAATAATAGTTTAGTAAAATTAAAAATAAATATCCTTAAAGTAATTTCAAAATAGATTAATTGATATTACTTTTAACATATGTTACAATTATAATTGATGAATATTTTTTTTTGTATGTATCATGACATTATTGATGTTGTCTGTATTTGTTGTACATGTTAGAATTAGCGATAAGATTTTTTTATTATTAACGTTTTAAATATACCTAAAATTAATAACTACATACATTATATAACAGAAAAAACCTATATTATTACAGAATTTATTAACCGTTCGGATACGCGAAACATTCGCGAGTCGCCAAACATAACTGGTTTCTGGACGTTTTTCGCGTCGCCGTGTGCCTATTACGTTGTCAATAATTTATAAAAAAACTGACCGCCTGTCAAAGCAACTTCATTAACTGATATAATGAGCAGTTAACGAGTGATTTTTTTCGGTATCAATTCACCGCTTAAGGTGTCCGATCCATTTTGATCAGCCACTTTCATCGCTTGACGCGCAGCAACACTTGTGACAAGTTGTCGAGACGTCAATAAGTTATTACTTTCACCCAAGTTCAATGGCAATATAAAAAAGGATTCGTTTACTTCATTCCTGTAATGGTTGCTATGAGTCAAGTTGATGTCTTTATGTGGAAATAATTGGTCCTTATTAAATAACCCATTTAATGCTCCCACTGCTGGAACCCAAAGCCTTCTCACATGGTAGTCAATTTAAATGTAATTTTTGAATATGTCAATTTTCATATTTATCTTTATCGGAAACTCAAGCAGGTGGGGATCCTACCCGCCCCCTTATAGACTAAGCTATCACCGCTTCACAACTCAAATACATATTAAATTACAAATAATTTATAGAGCAATTTTGGGCTTTTGGAATATGGCAACACTAAAAATACGCCCACGGAACAATGTATTAGTTTCTATATAACAAATAGAGAACTGACGATTTAATAAACACTAAATCTAGACCCAAAAGATAACTATCTAGAATTTTGCTTATCAACATAAGATATACGATAGTGCCTTTATTAACTAAGTTATAAGTACGAAGTTCTTTCAAACTGATTTAGTACTTTAAAATATAACTTAACTATTTAATTATATTTTCAAGTATTTGTGATTATTCGTGTACACTTAATTTATCCAACATTTAACTTAGATTAAGTTCAAGGTGATACCGAAATCGAATATGATTTACCATGAGAGCTGGAACACAGTAATGCTTTTATAGCAGTAATTTTATATGTTGATGGTAACAACCTAAACTAATTCAAAAAATCTTTCCACCATCCAAACGGCATAACATGTGAACCAATGGAACCAGAGATCTTTAATCTGCTTCTGTAATAAAACGTACCTTTCTAGTACTCATCATACTTAACAATAATTAGTTTCTCTTTAACAAAACTCTTTTTCTATTTAACTTATAGAACAGGACGCCTTATGTGTCCATATTAGAATATCCAAATCTATATTTCCATCCAAATTACTCTCAACTAAATAGTTTCATAAAGTTTAAACTTGTTGTTTGTGCTATTGGTTGCTACTTACCAAATCTTCTAATTATTTAATAAACCGCCATTTTTCTTTGTTTATAGTTTACTTATTTTCCAGTGATTTGTCTAAATATGAGTGCTGATTAAATATTTTATATTTGATTGATGTAATTTCACTTTTGTAATTGTTGTACAATAAATATTAGTACGATTATTTAAAAAAAACTGTAGTTTTGGTGTTAGTACCTCTTGAGTGTGGTAAGTAGCAACTTTTATCTTCAAGTCAATAAGTTAATAAGCTCTTAAAGTTCCATTCGCAAGTCCCGTGTTATTTTTACAATAGGCAGACGTGTGTTCACTTTCACTTTGATCAATCTCTCTTATTCGCCATTATTGATGAAAGTTGCCATACTTTTTTTTTTCTTTAATTTTGCCTCCGGACAAACCGGTGGGAAGTAATTTATGGATTCAACTCGGATACATAATAATACTATTAATCATACTTAAATATAAAACCACGAGAAATTAATACGCATTAGCAGCAGCCGGTTAAAACTTGAACCGACAACAAAAACGTTTGATCTTCACCTCGTAACACTAAAAAGTTTTAACATTCTTATTGAGACATATTTCGTAAGGCACTATAAAGTTGTAAACCCACTTACGCTGTGTGAATTAATGCCCTTTAAAATCGATTTTAATCCCGCTGTTCGGATACATAAACTCGATATTTTAATATTGATACGATAAAATCGATTAAGCAAGTCCTCTAGATTATTGAAGTATAAAAATAACGATCGCAATATATTAAATCCAGCTTTAGTTATATGGGTAGCTTTTGAGAAATTTGGATGGTTACATTTTGTAATATTTTTATTACATAAAATTTTGATAGAGTCATTTCTCATACCATCGACCTGGCAGGCGGTCGTCCCACGCTGCGCTTGCCAACAACCAGGTGAAGATAGAAAGAAAGAGAAGGAATAAGATTTAAGTACATAAATCGGAAAACGTTTAGTCAGACAATGTTCATCAGTAATATAAGCAAAACTAATTTAAAATAGGAAATATCTGGGTTTAAAACGACTAATCTTTGCCCAATCAGATGCTTGATGACGATATAATGAAACAAAATTAACATTATTTTTAAGCATAATCATCAGCTAATAGTCACTGTTGTGCATAGGCCTCCCCCAAAGGACTTCATCGCCTGTTTCTAGCGACCTTCACCAGATCATCGATCCACCTATTCCATATAAGCAAGTATTCCTTGTGAACACACAAACAGCTCACTGAGAACTTCTGTGGGCGGACTGGTTAAAAGCAATGCAACAGTGAAACGAACGGTATTCAACAAACGCCGTATAAATTATTCAAAGGAAACTGAACTTAAAATCTAAAATCAACACGGTTTAATATATAATAGGAAGTGTAACGAGGAATATGTTATCAAACAAACCAAAAAACGAAATAGGTTTTCAACTACGTCGTAATGATTTTTATGAATCTAGACAAATCTTTATAACGCTTAGTTAGAAATGAATATCATTTAAACGCCACTAATAATCAAGTTACATTTTAAAATACAGAAAAACTGATGATACCCAAGTTATCTAAAATACATTATGTGGAAAAATTTAAATTAACTTTTTATTATTTACAACTTTACACAAAAAACAGCAAATTCATAACGTCTTTAGTTTTATATTCAAAGTCACAAGGGCACAGTGTATATACTAACAGATCTAATCCATAACAAAATTCAAGATTATTAATAATGATGAATATTTGAAGAAAACTAAATGTTCTTTTATTGCTACTACTTTTTTTTTTACTACCCTTAATATTCTCATTCGCACAACCACAATTTTAATAGCAAATCTTTTGGCAGCGACATCAGGATTTAATTCCCAGGCCTATCTGCCCAACACTTCTTTGTACTGTTGGCAAAAGATTCCACGTGAAGATTTACCTCAAGAACAAGTCACAGGTGATAATAAACTACTTAAAATATAGACTATACGACAAAGGAATTGTTAAAGTTTAAACTACATAGTTTTCTCAAATCTATCTTAGAACCCGAGAATTCTTCTTCTACATTTATTAAAATTCTTAATCCTTGCTACTAAAGATAAATTATCAAAAAGTTCCAAGCAATCTTACAGTAATAAACTCATATACATTGTAATAATTCAATTTATACTATTGTAGATCTAAAGGAGTCAAAAAATTGGTTAAGAAAAGCAAAAATTTTAAAAAACGGATTTTATTGCGTTTATGCAGTTATTTATTACCTCGACATTTCGAATGCTTGGTTAAAGTTAAGTTTGAAGTTAGTGGTATTACCCAACCATCTTCTCTATTGAAATCGGGATATTTTTGTTTACAATAACCTTGGAAATCATCCTTGGTAGGAATCATTATTTCTCTTTGTATGTCAAGAGGTTAATATTGAAGGCCTTCTGTACGTTCATAAAGTGAATGAACACGGACAGTTATGTCAACGGAAATTTTAAGTTCGAACCCAAAATGGCAACCGTTATATGGAGTTTGTGGAATCAATTACAGCCTTAACACAGATTAGCCAATACAGAGTCAAAATGAATGTGGAAATATATACAAGCGCATGTGTAAAAACAATATTTTAATATATCTAAAATTTAAAACGAAATTATGAAAAAAATGTTTTGGTTGATTATCTTTAACAAAAAGTGTTTATTGTCGAGACGAAATTAAACGTCTATTCGTTGTGACTAAATGTTATGATTTTACAACTGCCAAAGCAAAGTATAGGAAAAAATTTAACTACTTTTAGATGGTTAACATGATAGTCGGTTCATTGAAACAACAATAGCATAATTATCTAAAAAAAGCCATTAAACATAAAGAAGATGGTTGTAGTTTGTCGACGCTATGAATCAAGTGCAACGTTCACCTGATGGTAAACACATGATTGGCCATAACAATGTGACTCTAGTATGATATACACTACACCATATTGTGCTTGATAGCATAGGAGATAAGATTTTAAATCTCGTTACCTCAGTAATTTCACTAGATACAACACTCTTCAAACCGAAACACAGTAATGTGAACACTACTGTGCGGCGAAAGAAATAGGAGCTGCGGTGGTAGACGGTGAGACTTTCTACAAGAAGTTCTCAGATTCCCGCTTCATTTCTTCAAACATCAAACAGTTAAAAATTATGTTTAACAATCGCATTTGCAAAATGGTTAAGACTTTATTGCAACAAACTAAAAACATCACGACGCATCAGCGCAATTGTGAAATGCCAAAGCACGATGAAAACAAAGACAAGCCACGCTTCACCCACAGATTACAGATTTACGAAATGTCTTACGAAAGTCTAGATTATAACGAAACTAGCAGACCTGCAAGCTCAAAACGCATTTTTTACAATCCTTAGATCTTGTAAAACAGGGTATCGTCATGCTCATCATGAACGAAAACTGATTTTGGGGATCGATGAGTTTTAAAAATCGATACCTATTACTCAAGTTGTTATTAAAAACTTTGAATATACTATTATCTTTACTCTGGTAATTATTTTGTATCAAAAGGTTAAAAACTAGAGATAGGTTTTTTAAAGTAATCTAATTTGACTGAACGGGGTCTGAGGAATAAATTCATTTTGGAAAAACGGGCTAAACAGTTTGGAAATCACTATACACACACATAAAACACAAATGTATTATCCGTAGTTAGTACAAAATAAATGTGTTCGTCTTTATAGATACCATTTGAAGTCTCGCAAAAACAAATTTATTATAACTTTAGGTACATAATCCCACAATCATGTAAAAAATTTAATTTTTTATCACAGCTAACATTCTTGTAAACTTTCAATAGAAAAACTCTAGACTCAAAAGCAGTTGTTTAATGGAATCCATTATAATTGAGTGGGTTAGGAGATAATCATTACTTTTGTTTATCACGTATAAAAACTGTACATCGATTTTATAATAGATAGATAGAGAATAGTAGAATAGTAATAGATAGATAGAGAATAGTAGAATAGTAATATATAGATAGAGAATAGATATGCCAGTCCCAGAATAATTTTTAGGCAAATAAATTTTTTAACTTAGTAGTACATTACATAAACTATCTTTGCTGTAGCTAAGACAAGCACTTGTAATACAAAGGTCCCTTCTGATTTCGGGGCCATACGTTAAGGATTTTGGTTGTTGATCCTCATATAGTAAACCTGCCTCTATAACAGTGTTTCTGACTTTCGACTATCAACATATAAAAACCAGAATAAGGATAAAGACCAGCGAGCACAAACTTATATGAAATTAAAGTCAAGATTTAGCCGTTTTCATTATTTATCTAAACTCAAAGCTCTGTTTCTTTTGATCTGTCCGCAGTAATCTTACCACTTGAGATGGGTCGGTGACACAGCAATCATTAAGACCCATAACGAACCATTTAGCTTATCTGCAAACCTATTGTAACATTACATAAACTAAGAGACAGTTTTTGTTATGTTTTTTTATTTTTTTTTCTTAATGAGAATTTTTTTTTTTATAACAACGTGGCGCTAGTTAGGATGGTATACACTGCAATACATCGTGCTCGGCTACTTAAAACAAAATAATTAAGTCTCGTTACTTCGGTAATTTCACTAGCTACAAATCCATTAAACCACATTTGTTAATGAGACGGTAATGACCAAGCAGCCAGGCTTCTCACAACCTGGTCCGACGATCTGGTGGAAGTCGCAAGAGAGGCCTGGTGTGGGCAGCACAGAATTGATCGATGTGGTGATCGTTGAAGGAGGTAGATGTTCAGTTAGCGACGGACTGATAATCTAAATAGTTCATCTAATAGACCATATAACATCAAAACCTAAACACAAAACCAATTCAATACATTGATTTCACTTTTTAACATTTACTCGAAAGGAAAAGTGGTCGATTTATCAGTCAATGATCGTTTTTCTAGAGCACAGGTCACCCATACTTTCGATTTGAATCCCGAACGATTCGTTACATCGCTATGACTGCATCCAAATACGGAAGTTCGATGAAAAGGAATTATGGACTCTCACTTATGCTAATCGATATTATGTTAAGTGAAAATCCAAAATAGTCGAATTGTCTTGTCTCGAGTTAATGTATACGCTTAAGAGTTTTTCTACATCTGACATGCGAAAGTAAAAAAAATTGTTTGTTTAAAAAATATACTCCATTACATAACTAAACAATTTTATTTATTTCACCAAACGTCGTGTCTCGACAGACATTCACTTGATTGTAGGTGATACTCCTTCCTATAACAATGTAGTACCACTTAGGACGATATACACATATATATATAGATAGAGAGATATATAAATATAACATGTCAAATCTCGTTACCAGTAATTTCAACAGTTACATCACCTTTCGAACCTAGACACAGTAATGTTTGCATATTACGGTTCGCCGGCAAAATTAGGCTATGTTATGATAACTACCTACATGATATTATATCAGCTCTATTTATTTAAAGAATACATAGATAAAAAGTGTATAATAATGAGGCTGTATTCAAGGTCTACCTTTGACCGTGACGATAAAACAAACAAAAGGAAAAGCGGGCGCACGGCGAATGATATCACAGCAATAACGTTTCATAACAAACGACTCTCAACGCGGTCTCTGTATAATCTGTAACTGAACACGTGTTCCATAGATACGCACGGGCGTTGGATTGAAACAATAGCTTGTTTATGGCAGGCTAGTGATGTGCTATGTTGATACTACATCGATTAATAACCAGTTAAACTTGTTATAAAGTCATTTCGGTTTACTAATCAACGCTGCATATTTGACGGTTTTTAAAGTTAAGTTCATTTGTTTTTAGTAAAATATTTCGTATTTATAAATTGGTAAAAAAACTAAAACAAAACTAACCTATCCTTAAAAACCGCCAAATTTATAGTTGGCGATGACATTAATATGTAAATACCATTTTTTAATAGTTTAACTGAATTTTCAAATATCAATAAGTTATAGCGTGATTTAGGATGATATTCACTCCACTGCTTTGACGGTGAAGGAAAACATCGTGAGGAAACCTGCATATCTACGTCATGACCGTCTGTGGTCGGACTAGTATGTGAAATGGAGATGGCAATGGCAAACCACTCCATTATAATTGCCAAGAGAGTCGTCGTGTGTTTCAATAAAAACATGATGACCACGATCCTCAGACATGAGGAAATACGACTTAGAAGAAAAAAGAAAGACACTCCACCAGTAAACCTTTGATTAAGTTTGTATAAGCTATAGTTGTAACTCGACAGAGAACTGACGGTTCGTCGTTTCAATAACTTGCCTACTTAGCGAGTTTAGCTCACTCACTTGTTAATGCCTGCGCAAATGCTATCGGCTAACGGTTCCAAGCGCTAGTAACTAGTTCTGTTCTTTATACCGATGTGTGCAATGCTGAGGTGCTTATTTCTATAAAGGCTAAACAAGGAGCCTGATCAACGCAATTGGCCGGTTTCCGTTTACTGCTAAAGCCTACTTCATTCATTACTCTTTAACTACTATTGATAAAGCTAGTTAATAAGCTAATTTCTTGAATTCTTTTGTAGAATCATTAGAAAGCTTTTTGGGATTATTTTATTTATTTCTTTTCATTTTAGTAAATAACTTGGTAAAAAATCGAGTTATAAAGCAGTTCGTTCTACTTTGTAAGTGCTGTGATTTGGTATACTCAAACATTAGATTACAGCAGACGAATTACCCTTAGGCATTCTCTACACTTCTTCTTCTATACTCTTAGCGGTAGAATATTGAGTGGAAGAAAAGAAATCACATAAATTAAATGTATAATCGTATCTATACCCATACAGATTATAAAAGCAATAAAAATTCTATGTGAAAAAAACTTTGTTTTGTTGTATGTAAATTATTATTAATTAAATGAATTTTGCTTTTAAATATGTATAATAAATCCTGTAATTTTTTTTAATTCACAATGGCAACGTCTTCAACATAAATATATTAATTAAATTCACACTCAGCACTGCACTGGCTAGTATGGTGCGAGACCTACAGTCATCCGCATTATATAACGAAACGATGTCATCCCTTTCCTTTTCCCATTTCTATAAGACAAAATGTCAATACTTTTGTAAAAATTATAGCTTAAAACATTCACTTACTATAATTGATGTAATATAGATACAATTATTTTATAAACTATATTCTAAAATGATACAATGATAATTTATTCTCGATTCATCCCACTTTCTTATAAGTTATTTCTAATAAAAATGTTTGCGACAATAATTATTTTACTTCAGTATCTTACATTATACATTACAATGGTAAAAAGCATTATAATCAAGTTAGACATGTTTACAATGGTAATTCACACAGACTAATGAATATATTTTAATTGTGATTTTGTTTGACGCCTATAATGTTAAGAAGGCGTCTACTGCACGTTTACACTGCAATGCAGTAAACCGTATTAAATACAAAATTTTAATAAAGATGCAAAATTTGATAGTAAACAGTAATATTTATACGTAATTAAATATACTATAATAATGTAGTGCTTCAAGACAGTACTGCAAAGCATAGGTTAGATAATAAAATCTTTACATCTAAGTGAAATTCAAATCAACAAATTATTGTAAATTTTTATGAAAGCTTTGTTTAACTTTTCTTTATAACGTTTTTTTATCTACAATAAGCTAACACTTAATTTCATATGGTTTATTGATAAATGAGGCCGTAGATGATAAATCGCGTTTGGCTTGTTTATGAACTCTTACTCGAACACAGAGTGTTATAACGGCAGAACTACAAAGTGAATGTGGTAGCTAGTAAGAGTTATAAAACCGGAATCGAACTTGGAATATCTGTGTTATTGTCTGCGTTAAAAAAGTAGTGAAGCTTACAAAAATTTGCATTCACAATCGGTCAATTGTATGTGATAAATTCGGTCCGGTGACGTGAGCGAATGACACCTATCGCTTCCGAATAAATTTTGAACTAGAGACCCTAGTAAACAAGGAAACCATCAAGTTCCGCATATCGCGACGACGCCTTAAAAGAGGAAGCTAAAAAAAGAATAATACGTGGTGTTGAAGAAGATCTCAGAGGAACATGAAAATTTACTTGATTGAAGAAGTTACGACGTCTTTAGAAAAATGTCCAGACGATCAAAACTCACAAAAAGTTTAAGCGCTATCAAATACATTATAAATGCAAAATTATCTACAACAATAAATCTTTATTTAATCAATATTGGACCTTTTTTTTTGTACACCAGTGTATACTACACTAGGCAACAGCGAAAACGTGGAATAACAATCACCAAAGTGTGCAACGCTCTGCATAATGTAAATGGAATGGATCGAGATATCAACGTTTGAATATACAAATACTTATCATTTATATAACACTGCTTACATCTCATTAAGCAGTAATAAATAATGGAGTTTAACTTATAACTATTTATAAACCCTAATCACGTTTCCTTGTATGCATTATAAAGTAAGTTTACGCTTAACAGTGTTATTTTCTTAAATAATATCATATTGTTAACGTTTTCTAAGCGAACGCATGGCGAAGGATGTTATTATGTTTCATTATTTAACTTACTGACAAACTAAGCTAGCAAGACAATTGTAAATAAGAAAAAAATACTTATCTGTTACATATTACTATTACGTTTTTAAACATGTTTTGTAAGATGTGTACAAAAATAGAGAATGATGCGAATAGAGAGAAGGACTATACAACCTAGACTGTACTGGAGTACGAAATCTGCAACACCCTTCTTTTGAAGAGAAGTGGTTACCCTCAGTTAGTCATGAGGGATCCCGAAATATAACTTCACCAGCACAATCCTTGTGGTATCCTAAGCGATAGTGGTGTCAGGAGTTTAAAACTTCATTGTACATTTGCTTTGGCTCCTGTTCCATCAAAGACATCATGAGTAGCAATCGATGAGTCGATGAACTTGAAATGGCCACCGAAGGTGGGTAAGGTGCCGCCATGGGATAGTTACGGTTCGCACGCAACCAAACAGTATGAATCTATTTTAATTCTAGTGCTTATTATATGTAAATCTTCTTTTAACTTACGCCTGTTGCATTAGGAAAGTAATTCACACATAAATATCACATAGCTATTACTAAAATAGAGATACAAGTTGATTATTGTAAAATAATAAAGAGTAACAAATTACGTTATTGCAATAATAATATACTATTACATTACTTACGTATAAGTTCGGATTAACATTTAGTCATTAAAAAACCATAGACATTTATATTAAAGACAATATAATAAAAACCTTATTGTAAATCATTATGTTCGTACAAAGTAAATCGAAATTTCTTTCAGTGTTTCAGCATAATTCTCTAACAAGAATACAGCATAGTTTTTTGCAAAAGGAAAAAACTGCTTCATCCTATTCATTAAGCTGTAAAATTGATCAAAGGGTTGGTGATTTACATCCATTTCAGAAAAGACTTTTTATTTTAGCTACTATCAACACTATCAACACTAGAATGAAAAAAAAAGACAAAGAAAGGAATACTTGGAATGTGATGGTCCTTTTATAATGTACATAAACTATTTTAGTTTATGTGGAACTAACATTTAGATGTACTCGTTTCAATATAAAAAAGGAAAAAAAAACGTATGCATTTAATAAAAAATACAACCGTTTAAAATACCATCTAAGTCATCTAAGTACGATGAAAATAACAAAAGAAAAAGTCTTCAACAAGACCAATAATAAACAACGTCCGAAAGTAAAAAAAGTTTTTTTTTGTGAAATTAAGTAAACAGTTACAAAACTTTTTTTGTGAAATTCGACAAATCCGTTTCGGTTTAAGTAAATCGCAAATAAAAACAGACCAGCACTGAATAACAATTACAAATCGCATCAGTGTATTTAAGACACGTTTCCGCTTTCCACACAACCTCCATTTTTACTACCATCCTCTTATTGTAAATCTGTCGCCATAACACTGTTGCTGTGTTTTGGCTGTCAACATTTAAAACTTAAAATATTTTGGGCAGGCATTAGCTTCGGGTTCATAGTCACTTAACACTGTAGTCAAGTGTTGGTTAAAACAAGTCGCATGCGTCGTCTTATTATCCGGGACTCTATTACCTCAAAAGATTACAATGCACCGGAATGGCCCAGGAGCTTATTCTCAGGTCATGAGTTCGTTTCTCAATGAGATTTAGCTTTTTCCCCCTTCCTCAGTGCTATGACTATACATATCTCCTTAACCGGAAGAGCTACAGACTTATTCTATACTTTATTTTACCCTAAAAGAGTATCGATGTATCTCTTCCGGTTTAACTTACAATCGTTACGGAGTATTTAAGTCAGCGCATCAGTCTCTTTTACGCTGATTCAATCAGGTTATAGAGACGAAAATATAATAATAGTAAACAGCCCACTAAACATTCCCACAGCTGGGACAAGGAGAGAGTCAATACTATTTATCTGACCAAGTGCGGATTGAGAGACGTCACATATGTATAGATAGCATGATCTTCTAAAATGACGACTTCCATACGTAGTAATTTTTTTATTAATTATACAATTGTAAATATATTTAGATATACATGTGTACATATTTATATACATTTTTATACGTTATATATAATCTATGCAAAGTAGGGCAGACATGAAGTAACACACACCAGAAGACGAGTTAACGATTCTTCAAAGGTAAGTACCAGACATCTGCTCCACCGCACCTAATACGTTAAAAGTTGCAGTTTATACCAACTTACAAAAATAATATATATCCACAATGACACTTCTTGAAGAAATAACCTTTGTATTCTGGTTCATTTGTAACTAATGAAATAGATAATCCATAGAGGTGATAAACAGAAAGAGAGCGATCGATCGACATATATCATAAGAACGAAAGAGAGGGAAAGTTAAATAATTTACAATAATCTTCAACCTTTCTCTCCGTCTCTTCTTCTTATATTTATATAACGTAACGTAAGAGTAAGAGTATAGTATAACAGGCAAGAAGACTAGTCTCTAAACAGAGTCCTTGAACAGCGTTAGAATAGGAACGTTACGAACCTTAGAGCACAGAGAAGAAGGTTAGGAAAATTATACACAAACGCGTTCATCCCCTCATCGTCATTCCCTCACAACTTAAACCATATAAATACGTTTATAGTTATCTCTTTTTCGTTTGATGAAATCCAATTCATACTGTACCAAATAAGTTGACTTAAATAAAAGCGTTTTAACTATCTTTAACTACAAGTCCCCCATGTTTCGACACATCAATTTTTTTTAAAGTAGATATCATCATTTCATCTTATCGCTATCTTTATTATTTACGTACTTATATAGTTTGTGAAAACAGTTATTATTTTAATTAGGCCTAAACAACTTATTAATAGGACTATTTTGTTTTAATATCTATATAGTGTAGTCGTTTTTCTGACGATCCCTAAGTTCGATCCCGACCGCAGCGCGTTGTATGCGCGCGCGCAGGTGACAAACGCGAAAAGATTATTTGCCTGAATCATCGCATTGTATTCGACTCTGGAATTTCCGACGCCGCTGTTTGTTCGCGGGTATCATTGTGTCCAAAGCTTTATGCAGTCAATCAAGATGTTTACAAAACAACTTAGTATAGTAAAAAAAAAGAATGTTTTTGTCGCAAACATACTCAAATTCATTTTGACTTATATCCTGCTGAGGATTATGTTCGTATAATAAATAATATGGAATGAAACGAATTGTTATAACGTCGGTAATTAAATTAAGTAATTTAACATTATGGCTATTAATATTTTGTTTACTGAAATTGAGATCAAAAGTATTTTTTTACATATTTCGTCTATTTTGAAATTATGGTGAGAAACAGAGGTATAATAGAAAAAAAATTGTTTATGTTAATATTTTTGAACATGAAATCTCAGCAAAACTACTCAACGAAAAACTATTTAGTACCTTTGCCGGTAAAACATTAAATATTTATGATTACGTAGAATACTATAACGCATTAATATAATATAAAACATCAAATAAATTAAATAAACATTAAAAGTTCAGGAAACATGTCACTTGTAGTATTTTTAAAAGCTTTTGTTCATATATTGCTAATGATACAAAAGAGAAGGAACAAGAGAAGACAAAGGACAAAGCCCGTTGTATAGACGCTTAAAAGAATCGGATGTAATTCGTAGAGCATCGCGAATCAACTATCCGTTCCTGTTATAACGTTCGTTACGCAAATAGACCGCCTGGATATACTCAGGAAGCGGTCTTCGAACTCTGGCCAAATAGTGCCCGTGTTATTGAACCACCGGCTCACGTCTATAAAGGTAAACTTACGGAAGTGAGATCGCTTGATTTGCTATACAGCAGAAACTTGCTGCAGTCGATGTAAACATATCCCGCTCTTTATACTATTTAAAGTAAAATATCTGCTTAGTCACTGAAATTCACTCAAATCCCAAAAGTGTGCTTTTTATGACAATCAATTTTATTAGCATTGGCAATACTTCTTTTGTTTTCTATTTATTTTGCTATTATATAGTTTAAGCCATTAACTTTTTGTGATACAAACGTTTTAGAATAGATAATTAAGTTTGATGGACTTTTGTCTTATTAACAAAAGGATACTAAGGATGTTCTCACAAACTTTATTGGTTTCGGATAGTTTAAATAAATTTACTTATAAGAGAACTAAAGAAGGAATGCTTCCTGGGATAGTCAAAAGCTGAAAGGATGATGATAATGATGAATCTCTTTCAGACCGTCTAACGAAGACGTGTGGAAGATCTTTAAAAGTTTTTCGCATAAACTAACACTTATTTCACTATAATAAACCAGTTTATATAAACACAAAGGTTCAACATGAAAATAGTCTAGAAATATAAAAAGACCCTTTCAATTATTACGAAGTCGCATTACACGAAAAAAATATTAATTTATGGCACTCAGTAAATATTCATCTTGAGTCAGACATTACTTTCCCACGACAAATATAACCAAAACCAATTTACGTTTACTCTAAACTATATCCCGGTATACATAAAGCTAATATTCCTTTGTAACTGAAACAATTTACTTTTGGCTGTAAAACAAAGCATAAGGGAGGACTTTAACGAACCATTTAAAGAAGGACTTTGGAAAGCATTTCAACGTTGTCCACAAGAGCTCTTGTAATATTGGCGGCAAAAAAGCGCGAAGTTTCTAAAACCAATGCCACTTTCTAAAGCGCTAATATGTATTGAATTTTATGTCCTTTTTAATAAGGTTGAGTTTTAAATGAAAATGGTTTGTGCAGCGACATGGCCACGTTTGTTAACTACAATTACTTTTCCCTCACTGCGAGCACTTCACCGTGCAGCAAAATAGGGTTCGGCTGTCGATAAATCAATCTGAAAGCGTCGAACTAATCCCTTTGGCCCTTAATTCGTTTTGTTTGAGATATTTTCATTTGCTAGAGGCTTTATAATTCTGTTTTTAATGCCATGTCGTGATTTTAAAATGTTGTAATAGCTATTGCGAATCTATTGTTTTCAACTCTGCCGGGATCAATGGTAAAAAGTTGAGTAATAGTTGCGGCATATCGATCCAAAATGTACTAACCTTGCCCAAACTAAAAAGATTTAGATTGGTCAAAGTGAATACTTGACTCTGTGCCAAAGTGTCGTATTCTAAAGCAAAACGAAGGAAAAAAACTGATAGTTTTTTTTAGAGACTTACTGACTTAGTGAGACAAAAAAGGAAGATAAAGAAGTACGAATTGTCATGCGATGTTAATGATATTAATATGTTAAAAACATCATTATTTTCATGCCCCTATCAAAATTCTCCACACTAATCGGCAATGCATTCAGTAGCTTTCCACGACCTTCACCAGATCGTCGGTCAAACATATATCATCCAACATATAGGCTTGCTGTTCCTCAGATCAAGTTTTCATAATTGGCAATCCGTTACCATCGACAATAACATAAAAGTAGCAAATTTTATAGGTGCGTTAAACGCGGCAAAATTTTATTATCCGTTTAACATTCCTTCGCTCTCTTGCGAAATAATCAGAAACGTCTCGTACGTTAATAACAACCAAATTGTCCGTCTGGTCGCATAATTCAAATTTAAAAGAGGCGGCTGTATAATAACAGTCGTGTGTAAAAAACCAAGCATCCGACGATCACGCATCTCTTGCATTCCCCGAATTTGACAGATGTGACGCCATCTTTAAAATGGCGCCTGACGTCTTTTAAATAATTTTTTACATATTGTTTCTGTGATTTGTATATTTATTGCAGATATTTGAGGTATGTTCAGTAAAAATGTAAATCGAGTGATGATGATATTTAATTTGACAAATTTTCTGTATCAAATGACAAATCTAAAGTAAAATGTTAATAAACATTTCCTACCGACCAACACATTGGATATTTGTTATCATTAATTGATATTTAATATCAGATTTATAGATACATAAATAAGAGATACGTAAAATAAATACTCAAATGTTCAGCCCACGTGAATAAAACAACTAACTGAAAATGGCGTTAAAATGGTTAAATAAACAAGTTGTAACTTGCATTAAGCAATACGTAGTAATAAAATTCTCTTAAGTAAACGAACATTTAAATTATCGAGTATATTTGTTTTAAGTGTCAATAAAACTTTAAACCGAACACCATTTGGTTGGTTGTTTTATCGCTTATCCAAAAATAAATTAAATCCGATTGGAGTGATATAAAATTCTCATCTTAGATACGAAAGACTTCATTATTTATATGCTTATAGCATCTACTATATTACAGACGATATTTATTTATTTGTGTTCGTTTTAAAATGTTTTAGTGATATTTTATAACAGAACTAATTGTCAAGAATAATCATCATCATGGTGTGCCATCTTAAAAGTGAAGTTGCGCTGGCAGTAGGAGAAAAATGTGTTGATTCTGTAACATTCGCTTCAGATAATAAAAAGTAAAGGAAAAAACAAACGCTTCCAATATTTTTTTATTAGTAGGAACAGTTTGTCATTTACACAGTCGGCCCTGCGGATTAACACTCCGCACCCTCGCCATCAGCCCACCCTTATTACATTTAGTAAGGAGCACATCGTATTCACTATCCGTATACCCGGGGCATTGTTATAACAAAATTACAAATGTTAATATTTACTAAAAAAAAATGCATAAAGTTTACTAGTAGAAATACAACAACTGCCTCGTAAAGCGTTCAACTGATTGTAACTTATATACTTACCCATAACAACGTGGCGCTAGTTATGATGAAACTTATGTTAAGTGTTATTACCGTAGTAATTTCACTAGCTACATACGCCTTTCAAAATGTAACCTGGTAATCTTTGCATACTACTGTTGGGCGACAGACATGGGCATGGTGCTGCGGTATCTATCTAGATGGTCTCCAGCAACAGAGACCTACGACCATTAAGTAATACGGAAGTCTTGTTCCAATGCCAGAATCCCATAGTCTAGATTGGTTGTTAGTCGATTTTGAACCTTTAGTTTTAATTGTAAAATTACCGACATAACAGCATTGCTGTGTTCCTACATATGCATCGAGAGCTTGAGCTCAATACTAATGGTAATTCTGACAATGATTTGTGTTAAAACAGGACCGATCATCGCAAAGATCATTAAGAAAGAGCTATGATCAACGATGGCCATCTTCCAGTTGACAATGATAATGCTAGGCATAGACTTTACAAAGAGTAAAGTTTGAAACCTAACGCTGGGTGGTCGCTTCCAGCCAGACGAGTAAAAGCTCCACCACAACTTAGACACGAAAAAAAAAAGATTGTGGGAACCATACATCTCAACGACTAAAAGAGAGACCGCAATAGCTTTAAAGTCTAGACAGAAACCGCATGCAACTTTTATCTCAGTTTAAGTTACACGTAGCATGTGGAACGTAACAAAAATAAATACAAACGCCTATAACATACTTGTTTTAGTAACAAATTACTTAATAATATAAACGTATAAATTATATAAGTAAACGTAATCTTTGACACTAAAAACCATTCAAATGTTAAAAAACGGTAAGTCATAAAGTTTGCTAATGTTGAAGTCTTCAAAAAAGTATTGACAGATATAAAGACCTACATCAACAGGTTAAGCAATAAACAACTTAAAATATAAAACAATGCTACGTATTTCATTGTTAGATACTATTTAATTAACTTCAGTAACATCCGTCGGTTTGTTCAGACAGTATGTAAAGTAAAAGTTTTGAAATGATAAAGAGCACCGTCTAGACAATGTCTGCGGCGTGGCGCATGCGCGTCCCGATTGACCCTGGCATTGGTGCAGTGGCCGAACGAAATTGGACAATTAAAAGGGACCACATGGTCATCATCGTGATCGGGTAACACTAAATTATATCGCCTCCCGCATCATCTTATTTATTAATTGGTTATATGTCTATCATATATAAATACCATGTGTATGGGGGAATAGCGCGTATGGTTATAAGATTCGAGGGCACAGATAACTTCGTTAGCCAGGACTGAATCAATAATGTAACAGGATCAAAAGTAAATGGGCAAAAAGTAAATTTATTTAGAAAATAATGGAATTTATACAAAATACATTTGACAGAATTAATATTATTTTTCCAGTTTGACAATGATTTAAAATTAATGGAATACTGCATGCAAGGAGTTAGTAAACTGTAATAACATGCCGCCACATGTGTATTTATATTATTTATATTTATAATATATCACATAAAACATATATATGTGGGATCGTTGAAATGCGAAAAAAGTAGGTTAAGCACTACAATCTTTATTATTCTTTAATAACTACTCCTCGCTAAATCTTTCACCTGGATCCTGTTATTCGTCACCCTGACAACTGGAATGTTCGATCTCACAATTGGCGTTTTACTTTATTCTTTAACTATAGAACTAAACAAATAGTAAAACCTTTACCTCATCCCACATATATATAGTCACCTTGATACAAGATGTCCCGTTACCACACTAATTACTAACTAGACCTGAACCTTTCAGATTGGCACACAGTAATGTTTACTACAATTTGGCTGCAGAAATAAGAGCTGCGGTGGTTAACTACCTATTAAACATTCTCCATGAAAAATAATTAGCGAATGCTGTACAATGAGTAATTTGTTTCTTCGTCATAATAATGAGACATTATTCATTATTAATGGGAACAACGTCTTCGTTAAACTGCTGCAGCATTGACGTCACAGCAAACTCTGGCTCATATGTGCTGTATATATACATAATAGTCTGTCCGTATTAACAGACATAAATAAAGCTTATCCGTTTCGATTATAACTCTTGATAATTGTCAAGTTATTTAACTATATAACCAATCGATTCATTTCTAAAACATAGAAATTATAAAAGATTGTTAAGAGAAAAAATATGAATCATCTAATTCGTAAACCAAATGTTCACAGAAATTGTTTACTATAATATTTATAACAAAATAGCGTTAGGATGATAAACACTACATCATATTGTTATCGTTATAAAACATATCAATCACCATCCCCATTTTGACACAACGAGTCACCATTACTATGTTGTAAATATCACCAGTTTACCAACCTTGTGGTTAAGCTCCTCGTTCTTGATTAGAACAGGAAAGGAATGGAACAAGTTGCCATCGTCAGTGTTCCCGTCCAAATACGAAAGTGTCTTCAAGGAGATAGTGAATAGGCTGTTACTAGGTTAGTGATCTTTACCACACTAAACCACATCATAACATCAGGTGGGATCGTAGACAAGCATAAACCTTTTCGATTAAAAAAAATCTCGTTACCCCAGTGATTTCACTAGCTACAACGCCCTTCATATTGATACATAGTAATGTTTACACACAACCTCCTAACAAGTTAAGAATAAATCCTAGCTCTTAAATATCCTAAAATTCTAAATCACATTTAGACCAGATACAAACGAAGGTATTTTTTTTTTGTAAATTCATATGATATTTAAATTAGTTGATTTAAAAAAAACAAAATCAATGTCTGTATGAGTTTCGCTTCTGCACAATGAACCTCCTGTGTACGCTCACCCAAGCACATGCACCCGGGATTACACACTCAGTTGAATGAGCAAACCAGTTAAGTATTAACAATATTGTTGCTTGTTTTACTTACAATATACTTGTTTGTTTATTAACAATAATTACAAGTCGTTGTGTATAAATATTATTATATTTCAACGCAACTAATATGATCAATAATACTGTACTGTAAACATTTTGTAGACACTTTTCACACGATCTAATCCTATATAGTTTATTGATTATTAATATTTGTGGTAATTCATTGTGTAATAAACACTGATGCGAGTCAGTGGTAATAGTGCAATAAGTAAAGCGGATAGGCGATTTGATTCCCATTCAGCTTTAGCTTATTTTCTTTTAATCAACATGATCAGTGCTTGACTACGTCACCTAAGTGGTGATATCGTCACATTGTTATGGGCGGACGAATCATTTATAGTTAAGTAAACTTCCCACTTGTCTCCTTAATTTGTCGATTAAAAAAATCGTAATAAAAATATTTAGTTTAAACTTTTTCCCGCCATGTAGTGACACTTCTCGACTTGGTTACAGCAATATGGCGGCATGTGTGCGACGACACACGCTCGGTAATTTCAACTAATTATGGCATTACGTGGAGGTTCGTAATCAGTTTAAATACGAATTCCATACATGTAAGTAAGCAATTTCATTTAGTATTTTTCCGCCAATTATCTCGTCGACTTACACCTGCGACTTTCTTAAAATATTCACTTACAGATGAACCTGTTATTGGTGATATGTCTCTGTTGCCGGAGGCCGTCTAGGTAGGTCACCGCAACTCTGTCACCAAACATTATTTTGCAAATATTACTGTGTTCTGATAAAATTATTAGATTAACGAGAATTAAAATGTTTTGTCTCAAAACTACGACTATAACGTGTAATGTTTATCATACAAACCAGCGCCTCATTTTTATGAATTTGTAAAATTAATAAATCTATTCTTAACAAATTTAATAATCATTTTCACCATATTTTTAGGCTCTAGAATAAAAATTCACTTTAATATATAACAAACGTTTTAAACTATTGTATTGCCATGGATGTAAACTATACGAAAAAAAAAATTTTGAAACCAAAACAGACCATAAATCATAGACAAAACTCCATACGGAACAGAACAGATAAGATTTTTTTATCTGGCTTCATATTTTCGTCACTGCATCCGACCCCGTGTGCTGTTATCATTTAAACTTTTTTACGAGCGATAAGTAATAGCTTCGGTGTTTGTACGAAAACTTACTATCCTTAGACCATTCTATTAAATTAGGAAAAAATTAAGAACAGTTGTTATAATTTATTTATGGAAATGACTTATAGTTAAACGATTCCATTTTAATATATTTTTATGTGGCTGCATGCCTAGGGAGAAAGATGGTCGTTCCCTGTTTCAATACCGGGCCACATGTTGTGGAGCTTGAATAATGGTTGAACTTTTTTGATAGTAAGTAAAATTGAGGCCACACGTTAGCCCATTGCAGATAAAAAATTGGACTGGCTTAACTCATATTAATTTTTTTATCTGCTACCCGTAGTGACAACGTAAACTCTTATCAGGTGTGGTCAGTATTAAAATCTTTTTACCACAGATATAAAATAAAATTAAAATAATTAAATAAAAAATCAGAGAAACGTTTATTTTTTTACACAATTTTTTAAATTATTAATAGTTTTTTGAAAAACTGTTTTTTTTAGAAATACGAGTTCTTGCTGAGTGATAATATAAAAGATTACATTGTCATTCTTGAGGCGTAACGAAAAGTAAATCACAGTCACAACACGACGCATCGATCAGGCCCGTTATCTTGGTTACCGAGCAACGGATGCATAAATATATCAGTTGGGGAAACTTCCGAATGGTCACTCGACATTCTAAAGCAGTTTGGTAATCTAGAAAGTCTAGATACAATTTTGTATGCGAACAATCGCATTTTAATACATACGTGAATACTTTACTCGTTGTTGAAATTTTATGTTGGCAATTTTTGTTGATTTTTTTTTCATCATCCTTAATGTTATTATTTAGGGCTTTATGTTACATGTTAAACCTAAAGTATTATTAGTTTAATTTCCTTTAATTTTTCAACAAACTATTACTTTTAAATATTTATTAAAATAACTATCAACATTATTAAGTTTTATGTATTTTTTATTTATGTTTGTTGGATTTAATTTATAAAATTTAAATTTTAACGTCTCTGTGTTTAGTTAATTTAGAATAAGATCTTATATGAGAAAATGATATATCTTATTTATTAACAGAATAGATAATTAAATTAATAAAATAATAACGCACTTGTCCAGCGAGGTGTATAAATAGTCTTGACTGTCTGCTTGTGAAAGATCCCGAGTCCCAACAATGGGAACATTATGGTTGTTCGTATTTCATATATAATAATAAATTGTAATGTAAATAATAAATATCATTATTTATGGCCTTTGTTGAGTAATAACAAAGAGTTATCAGCCTTTACTCTTCAGGCATTGTTGAAAACAATTTGCATAAGTCAAAGGCAACTGCAGACAATCGATTTTGTTGGCGCAATGAAACAACTCGATGTGTATCACCTGAGGTATCTCAAGACATGTAACCAAAGTAATGCGAGACGATTGCTTTATCATACGGAAGTACCTGGTTCGATTTCGGAGGCACATGAGTTTGTTTGGTGGTAGGATTTTCGAAATCTTTCTAGCAACCACATTCATATTGTAAATCTGCCATCGCATTATTGTGACAAAATCGAAGAGTCAAAATATTCAGGGCAAGCACGCTTTCCCATCCATGGTAACCTAACACCACATGAAATTAAGGTCAAGTTTTAGGCCACACAAAAAAATCATCTTCCAACAACCACAGTAATGTTTAAACACTATTACTAGTTTGGTGTAGTTAGTATTAAATATCTGCTATTATATTTATATGTGACAAAGTAACACGCAAAAGTTATAAATAGTGCTCCAAATGGTTCGGAGACCAGGTTGGAGACCAATTTGATCACGAAAGCCTTTAAAGTCAATACTGAATAAAACGTTGCCTCCCAAAAAGGACCTGATACGATTACATTGTACCCAAACAATCGTGACTGCAATTGAATATTGTAATCGGAAATTATAATTGAAAAAAAAATACTATGAATTATTATCGGTGTTAAATATTAATTATTAAATTTCTTTATGTAGCTTATAAACAACAATATTTTGAATGCCATCGCTTTATGTTTAATTTGACCATAAAGAATTTGTCGTCATAGACAACAGTTAATAATAAATTATTATTGAGTGGCGGTAGTATCGTAAGGCGCAGTACTTATCCTCTACAAGGTCGACCGATGATCTGGTTAGCAGATCAGGACTGATATGTCTAACTGTTCATGATGATAATGTAAGTATTATAAACATGCAATATAAAGTTTAATAGAAAAATTAATATTATAATCTTTCAAAAAATATTAGATGTAATTACATTATTTTGCTCCTTCGTGGTTTGTGAAATTGCTTTTGGCTTGTGCCATATTTTATAGTCTACATAAAAAAAATAGCAAAAAGGTAACGTGTCAGTATCTCCATAAAACTTATCAAACACCAATATAGAGATAGAAAAAAACTTTCCGTTCATAACGATATAATATTAAGTAATCAAAACTGATTATATTATTACTGTCGACTTAACTTAAGATTAGCCCGCAGTAGAGAAAACTCGTATCACATTTCAAAACGTCTTATGAAAGTGGACATAATGAACTCATTGAATCTTGCACCCAACGGGGCAGGCACCTCTGCCGAAGGTTTAATTTGATCCGGAGTTGCGACAGCGCAGCTGGCAGCACTGGCGCAACACGAGCCCGCCGCCGCGCGCCGCGGACGGAACGAATGGCGCCAATCGCCATTGTGTCTCTGCCTTCAGCAGTATAATGGAATTAAGAGAGCAGTCACAAAAAATGTCTATGACGTCAAATATTGGTGACAGCTGCATAATAAATGATCACTACATCAAAATCTGTATACACCTAAATTCAAAAATATATTAAACGTGTAGCTTAGCTTTTACAAAAATTCTCTATGGCAGACAAAGACAAATTAATTTAATTTTTTTTATACTACTATGCGACGAGACGAGCAAGACGTTCACCTGATGGTAAGTAATACGCTTGCCCATGACAACGTGGCGCTAGTTAAGATGGTACACACTGCACCACATTGCGCTCGTCGCCTTGAGACATAAGGTGTTAAGTCTCGTTACCCCAGTAATTACACTAGCTACAGCGCCCTTCAAACCGGAGCACAGTAATGTTTGCAAACACAAGAACATTGTTCTTGTATTTTGATTTTATTCCTTTAAAATATCTACATTGTAAAGAAATTTGATTATAAAAAAAATCATCTACAACAAGAATGATTTTAGTATTACAAGAATACTTAAATATTGTAAAAATTACTTACTTATATACTTTCGTTGTTATAAGTAAATTACAAACCAATTTTAACAAAATTAGAGTTCTTAAAATGAAATGTAAAAAACGTACGAAAGCTAAAAAATTGTTAAAGTTTAGTAAAGAACTTAAATTTGACATAAAGTGAAACTCGAAGTTGAATTATTTTTTCGAAAGTTAAGCAAGTGAAATTACTGATATTATCTTATTGGTAGTCGCTTTTAACGTTGCTATAAAGAATATTTTAAGTCTATATTTACTATACAAAGAATACGTCAGTATTTTCGATATAAATAAACTTAAAGGTTATCTTTTTATTTCGATAAGCTACTAGATGCTAATCTGATGGTACGTGATACACCTGCCCATAACAATAGTTAATTGATATTTAAGTATGTTATAGCTTAGATTTGATAAATCATGATTCCAAAAACATGTTTAATTACAAAGCTTTTTCCTCTTGAACAATTATAAAGTGAATAAATCCCTTTCATGTCGGAACGGGAATAAATCTTGCAAAGGTCCTTCAGACCCGACAAACGGCGAAAGTAAACTCTCCCCTTCTTTAACCAATTCAATTAAAAGACCTCTGGATACTTTGTCTTATGATTGAGCATCACTCAACTACTTGTTTAAACCGTTTTTTTTTTATCAATAATAACATATTATTTAATAGATTAATTAAATACTAATCAAAGTTCCTAATGCATTTCCATCAAGGTTCAAAAACTTAGCACATCTACCAACTAAAATATAATATCAGTAACATATAGATCGTAATATTATACTTGCGAAGCTATATCTTTTATTCTCTGATGATGTTAGTAACTACTAGTAGTTTGAGTGACTGATAAAGCTCATCGGATACTAGAGTCGCGAACTCGGTGGTTTTGTATTTGCTTTATTACTTCTTTTTCTTTATGCTTAATGGCCTCTCTTAAAAGAATTCTGCCAACATCAAGTCAGTCATGGAAGGGACAGTAGATCCTATTTTCTTTGCAGTTAATATTTTTATCTGACATTTTCAATGTCAGTCGATTGTAATAGTGCAATAATTGTGTGAAAAGAATTTTCTAAAATAGAGTTATTTCTTTCTTAGTAATTGAATATGATTATTAATTTCATGTAAAAGAGAATCTGAATAAAAAAACTTTAAATATCGTTTCTATGTTTTCACACGAAAGTCATGGTTTTATTTTATTGGATTCAATTTCAAACAACTATCTTATACGTATTTAACCAGAGTGCAGAGATGCACATTCTGTAGATCCTGGAACTCCTCCTAACGCACTGAATGAGACCACCGAAGGTGTTTTAGTAGGTAAAAATCTCACACAACCCTGATTGTCTTCAGAAACAGGGTATTAGAAGATTCATCTCCCCATTACTAAAACAAACCGGAAAGACCACTCATGCGTCGTCTTATTATCCGGATCGCTATTACTTAAAAATATTAGAATGTACCGGAGTGGAATAACGGCTGATTTTCATGCTTAGGACACAAAGGTTATGAGTTCGATTCTCAATAAAAAATTTCTATTTTGCTTTCCGCCTCTTTCACAGTACTAACTTTGACCTTTCATATCTTATTAACCAAACCAGCTATAGATTTTTTATTTAGGATTGCTCGTCTCCTTATCCTGTACTTCATTTTATCCTGAAAAAGTATCCATGTAGCTCTTCCCGTTTAAAAGTTACAAGCCTTACGAAGTATTTAAGTCAACGCATGTCCTTTACGCTGATGCAATCAGATGATAGAGACTCAAAAAGGTATACTATATCTAGAATAAACTTTGTATTAGTGAATAAAAAATATCTGGTGTGACTGTTCAGTTGTATAAACATAGAATGAGAGCCATTGTACACGATTACATACGGTACATGAATTAATGAAGTGTGCTTCCTTTGAAACGTGCACCCGTTTGGCCGGATGTGCGGCTAGTTTTAATTCCACAGTTGGCAGCTTGAAAGTTATGCTTTTCGTCACTTTAAACAATCTTAAATTTAACCTATAAATCATTATAACATATAACATCTCATAGACAAAATTATCAAGTAACATATCAATTGAACAAAGTAGCTAATCGGAATAATTTTCACGATCCGATCGCCAAATTTCGATCTGGAGAAGACATGTTATGACAGAAATAGAAGCTTAACATAAATATTTTTCAGCAATAAATGATATAAATATTACTCAAAATTTCAGAAGTACAGTTCATCTTTGATATTGTTTTCCCATCTTTGAATTCATCGAAATCAAATGTCTTTAACACTAAAGCGTACACATGTTAATTCCCAACAAAATATCTATATTAGTATAACTCTTAATTGTTCGGAACACTCAACTTTATCTCTTTACATTCTTGCGCGTGATAAACTATTATCGTCTCCAGTAAATTAGTAAATTCTTCGGAGAACATAAGATTACTTCCTATGCAATATTTTCAAGTAAAAATTTCATCGACATTATATTCTAAAACATATCTAATAATCTAGACATGTAATCACAGAGGTTATTTCTGCCGCAAAACAGGTACCATATGGTACAGTGTATGTAATAGTTATAGAGCTTTGTGAAATATATTGTTTTTGTACACAAAATATTACAAGATTCTTATAGAACTAAAATCACATTTTGTTTAATTTGTAATAATTATAAAAAAATATATGTTCTGCATTAAAAATCGATAATGAGCACAATTTACGTAATCTCTTTGAATTATTTACAAATACCCCCTCATAATTAAAAGAAGCCATAACATGTCCATTTTATCATTATTATGTTAACACTATATAATATATGTAATAGAACATATCTTAATTCATGTTGTTTCAAATTGTTTACATTCATAAATCTCGAGAAAGAATCAAATTTTTTTCATATAAAACTGAGTTGCGTCTTTATAATAATCATTTCCATTAAAATCTTAAATATTCAAAAATTATAACCAATTGTACATTAGTAAAAAGAGTAGTACGTATAAACAACTTTAGATAAAATATTATAGGCTATATTATCTTGTTGCAATGTAAGAAGAGCAATTTATACCACTTGCCTTATGAGGAAATGTTACTGAAACCTGTCCCTTGCGTTGGAGTCTCAAGAAATTCATTAACACGTTTTTATTATAAACTTATTTTGTGATTTTGAAATCACCGTCAGAAATTTTACTGACTAATCATTCAAAATATTTATTGTGTTTGATTATTACAATTTGAATAACAAACATAATTACAAATTATAAACAAATATTAAATAGTTCGCAGTCCATACATAAATATTTCTCAACAATTTTTTTTTTAATAAATGATATAGAATAATAGCAAATAAGGTACAAACCGAAAAAATCCTCCCAAGTCATAGAGTGATCTGAGTCAGCGTTCGCTCCGTCCATCTTCAAGTCGTTAGTGTTTGTATCGTGCGCTAACTAGACATTGCAAATAAACGACTGCTTTGTGTTATAATTTAACGAAAAAAACACAAGAAAACTTTGTTATCTCACCAAACGCATATTAAAGTTTTTGTTTATAAACAAATATTAAATAGTTCGCAGTCCATACATAAATATTTCTCAACAATTTTTTTTTTAATAAATGATATAGAATAATAGCAAATAAGGTACAAACCGAAAAAATCCTCCCAAGTCATAGAGTGATCTGAGTCAGCGTTCGCTCCGTCCATCTTCAAGTCGTTAGTGTTTGTATCGTGCGCTAACTAGACATTGCAAATAAACGACTGCTTTGTGTTATAATTTAACGAAAAAAACACAAGAAAACTTTGTTATCTCACCAAACGCATATTAAAGTTTTTGTTTATAAACAAAATACATCGCGCCCGTTAAGTCGCGACCGCCGACTGCACGAACCGTACGGCAGCACGCGCCGCTGCCGACTCGTGAATGAAAATTAAAAAGTTCCGTGGCGCTTACAACTTACAATGTCTTAAGTTTGATCTTAACCGATACTAGCCTTTATTAGTGCATCAAGTTCACATTTTAGTATACAAAACCAAATATTTTATTTATACAACTATTATTGTAGAAAAAAGTATTAAAATACAATATCAAAGTACCAAGTTATTCATTTTATTATTAACTGTGATTTTTTTATTATAATATCAATTACATGATATTTAAAACTAATATGTTCTTACCTGTTCAAGTAAGCAATTGCAACTATTAACATGATTTGTTTAAAATTATCGCAATAAAATACTGAAAAAATATTACTACAACTTTAGTGCATTTTCATACATATAGTTGTTAATATGAAATATAATAATGATATTTCTTAGTCTACATAAATAATTCTAATCTAATCCAATGTACAAATAATTTACAAGCAATGTTTAACATAATTTAAAAAATCCGCGTAATATATGTCAACTTGACTGCACTTGAAACATTACAGAACCATAAACCAGTATCAATCGAAGACAGTATGGCAATAATTTACCTAAAAATAGATTTTTATACAGTAAATAAACTTCTTTAGAACAATAAACTCAGAAAATTTATTTAAAGATATTGTTGTTAAAGTCTTTAATAAAAATGTTTAGTAATTTTCATCTAAATTTTATTTTCGTTCTGGCAAATACTTACATCATCTGTGAATCAAACCGATCGTTTGATTTCTAACAACATGGCGAACTTGTAATAATAATAATCTGCATAGACTTGTTATGAGTCGTAAAAATACTCATTTTGATTGTCTAAGTTATGTGGTTTATCAACTGATCCATGTTTAATTTAAACAGCACAATTTGCACAACTGTTACACATAAACTCCGTACATGACAGGAGCTTGAATAGTTTCTTAAGTTCAATTTTGGGTAATCACCTGTCGGTAAATTGAAAACAGTTATTGTTTTATTTAACGTCAAATTTTATGCTTATTAGTATATATTAAAAAGAACAAGTAATACGTTGAAAAATGATCTCTGCAATTTTTCGTACAAATTAGAATTGTTATTATTAATTCTTTAATATTTTTAGTGACACTTATTTTTGTTTTTATTTTCAGACATGCCGCGGCGGATAAATGAATTTGAACCAGCGCCAGTATTATCGAAGAAAAAGGCTAAAATTATAGAAGAAAGTCCGAGTTTAGATGTCAGTTTCTTCGACGATGAGGCCTTACCGGCTGGCATTATTTTTACAGATGTTCAGTTAAAAAAGTGGCGCATTGGGAAACCTATAGGTAAAACTCATATCATAATATATCATCTTTATTAAAATCATTAATACAATATTTATAATCTTAACCCTGTTTTGTTCACTATTTAGATTAGAAAGTACAGAGAGAAAAGATTAGTAATTTTCTGTTTCTTGATTACTTTATTTTTTCAAATATGCAAGGATATATAAGTAGTTATTACCTTATACACTCAAACTGACAAAATACAATAAAAAAAACTTATTCACTAAAATGTTATCAAAGTATTAACCTCACGAAGAACAAAACAGCAAGGACTATTGCTTAACCATGAAATAAATTTTATCAATACATGACTCACCTAAGTAAAACTTATATTCATCTCGCTTTCTAACACCAATCTGTAACAATACATTTGTAGTAACACCTACACCTTATATTTAATGCTCTGCAGTAAACGTTTTTTTTTAATATTTCATAAAAAATTTCATGATTTTTTGTACACCTGACTACAAGATATTATTGACAACAAAGGGTATTATTTGGTGCTATGTTTACCATGTGTATAATGTATAGTGCATCAAAATTTTATAAAAAATATACAATTTATTGAAACAGTCAATTTTTCAATCTTCCAGTAAGTTAATTTAAATGTAAATAATTTTGTTTTGTGTATTATACAACATGTTACATGATGATAGCTTAATTAAAATAATGTCTTAAAATGAACTAACAAGTATTACTTGAACAATGACCAATGTAGAAATGTATGTAATTTACTAGAACTAGAAAATTGCACATTCAATATATTTTTATCTGAATTTGTGGAAATTTTAGTCATAATAAGTAGTATTTGCATGAATTAGTAGGTATATAAAATTTAAATGCCACTTTACCACAACCACATAATCCATTTTCAGTTTATAGAATATACTTTAGTAGTGAAAACAGATAGATTAAAACAATCTTCTGAATATGATTTTTTAATTAATAAAATGTTTTGTATTTATTAAGTAAATTTGTGTATTTTTGTTCAAAACTTAAAAAGAATAAAATCCACCTATGTTTGAATCTTGTTACTAGTGCTTTTACAGGATTGTTAATGCCCATACTTAATAGATTTCTTAAACTATAAAGTAAAGATATGTTGATGTATTATATTTATTTAATTGCAGGAAGAGGAAGTTTCGGTCGAATTTATCTAGCTTCAGATGATGTAGATAAAGAAGTTACAAAACAAAATGCAACTTATGTGGTGAAAATAGAACCTCATACAAATGGTCCTCTATTTGTGGAGATACATTGTACAATCAGAACAGCACAGATGTCTAAAGGTAATTAATAAAATGTTTTGTATTTATTAAGTAAAATTGTGTATTATTGTTCAAAACTCAAAAAGAATAAAATCCACCTATGTGTGAATCTTGTGACTAGTGCTTTTAAAGGATTGTTCATGCCCATACCTAATAGATTTCCTAAACTATAAAGTAAAGATATGTTGATGTATTATATTTATTTATTACAGTGTAATAAAAAAGTAGTAAGGCTTCTTAGTACTATATATAGATTCATTTATCTATGTACATATCTTTTCATATACTATTAGAACTGTAATACATATTTCTGTTGGAAAACATTCTTCCGTCCGTTATGTTAATATGTGTATATTTATTTAATTGCAGGAAGAGGAAGTTTCGGTCGAATTTATCTAGCTTCAGATGATGTAGATAAAGAAGTTACAAAACAAAATGCAACTTATGTGGTGAAAATAGAACCTCATACAAATGGTCCTCTATTTGTGGAGATACATTGTACAATCAGAGCAGCACAGATGTCTAAAGGTAAATAATAAAAATGCAGTAGCTGCAAAAATTTTGATATAAAATTTTATTTGCTAATCAAAATTTTCTGTTAATTTTAGTGAAAACTTGGTGTCAGCAGAAAAAACTAAAGAGAATTGGTATGCCATTATTTATTGCAAATGGATCATTTACTGATGAGAGCACTGGTACAAAATATAGATTTCTAGTCCTGCCCCGATATGATATTGACCTCCAAAAAATCATAGCGAGAACTAAGATTTTAGACTTGAAGAACGTCCTAATACTTTCTCTGCAAATATTGGATGTATTAGAATACCTACATAATCATGGTTACACACATTCTGATATTAAAAGTTCAAATTTAATGCTTGGCTTTGATGGTAATAAATTTGTAAAAGCTACGCCACCGAAACCTACTGCATCATTTCAAAAAGAAAGCAAACAAGTTGTCCTTCTGCCAGGAAAACATAGAAAAGCAAAAACAGGACGGTCCGGGACCTCAAACTACTATGATGATGAAGATTTTACTGTTACTCAAAAAACCTCTTATCGTGAAGGATCTTTAGATGAAAATGGTCGTTTAGCTAATGTAAAAAAAAAACTTAAAAAAATATTTTCCGATAGAGACTACAGAACATTACATAGGCATCATTCATTTAATTTGAGACAATTGTCTAATTACGTTAATTATGAGGACCTGAGTTCAGTTTGCTCAGACAGGTCTTATCAAAAACTTTTAGATGATTTTGGTAATAAAAAATTGATGTGCGTTTCTGAAAATTTTAATTAATAAAAATGCAGTAGCTGCAAAAATTTTGATATAAAATTTTATTTGTTAATCAAAATTTTCTGTTCATTTTAGTGAAAACTTGGTGTCAGCAGAAAAAACTAAAGAGAATTGGTATGCCATTATTTATTGCAAATGGATCATTTACTGATGAGAACACTGGTACAAAATATAGATTTCTAGTCCTGCCCCGATATGATATTGACCTCCAAAAAATCATAGCGAGAACTAAGATTTTAGACTTGAAGAATGTCCTAATACTTTCTCTGCAAATATTGGATGTATTAGAATACCTACATAATCATGGTTACACACATTCTGATATTAAAAGTTCAAATTTAATGCTAGGCTTTGATGGTAATAAATTTGTAAAAGCTACGCCTCCGAAACCTACTGCATCATTTCAAAAAGAAAGCAAACAAGTTGTCCTTCTGCCAGGAAAACATAGAAAAGCAAAAACAGGACGGTCCGGGACCTCAAACTACTATGATGATGAAGATTTTACTGTTACTCAAAAAACCTCTTTTCGTGAAGGATCTTTAGATGAAAATGGTCGTTTAGCTAATGTAAAAAAAAAACTTAAAAAAATATTTTCCGATAGAGACTACAGAACATTACATAGGCATCATTCATTTAATTTGAGACAATTGTCTAATTACGTTAATTATGAGGACCTGAGTTCAGTTTGCTCAGATAGGTCATATCAAAAACTTTTAGATGATTTTGGTAATAAAAAGTTGATGTGCGTTTCTGAAAATTTTAAAGATGAAGCAAGAAATGAAAAAATTAATGATTTAGAAATTAATATGGACCAAATCTACAAAGAAGCTATTTTGTCACAATCTAATGGGCAAATATATCTTTTAGACTATGGATTAGCAACAAAATTCTTGGACTCTGAGGGAAATCATAAAGATTTTGTCATGGATGCAAGAAAAGCGCATGATGGAACTCTAGAATATAGTTCAAGAGACTCACATGTTGGGGCACACTCCAGAAGGTCCGACTTAGAAACTCTTGCTTATAATATGCTTGATTGGTTAACAGGTACTCTTCCTTGGAAAACTAAAGAAGTTTTAGCTGAACCAGATTTAGTGCATGCACTGAAGAAGAACTTCATGAGTGATGTTAAAACCTTACTAAAAACCTGTTTCAAGACAGAATTCTACCCTCAAGTCATGGAAAAATACTTACAATACATTACGAGTTTAGATTACACAGAGAAACCGGATTATGATTATTGTAGAAATCTGTTTAGAAGTGAATTGATTAGAAGTGGTTTTATTTTTGATAGAGAAATGAGTCTTAATTTCGCTGAACCTATGTTACCACCAGTGTCTCGTAATAAACTGAGTTACTCAAAGAGATTTGGTAGGAAAAATACACCATCTGATTTTTTAGCAAGAAATGGTATAAAGAAGGCCTCTCAGAGGGAAAATGTATGCTCCTTAGAAAATGATCTTAAACTGGAATTATTAAAGCAAACTTTAAATACATCAAGTGATGGTATACGCAAACCTTGTGCTTCTCGGAACTTTTTCATATCAGATGCAGATTTAATTGAACGTTTAAAAAAATCTCTAATGCCTCATGATGTTTTCGGAAAGAAATTGTCTCCGAAAAATTTGCGATCTAAAAAGAGAAATATAACTAAGTATAAAGGAACTAAGAGATACAATAATAATCTAGGTAAATTTGGAAATTTCTTGGGTTCCGCTAAACAGTTCACGTGGGCGGAAATCCTTGCGGGAAACCCAGAAGATATTATTAGAAAAGAACGTTACACTACAAATAATGAATATGAAGACAAAAATGATGATACAGAATGTAAATATAAAATAAGAAAACTATCAGACGCGTCATGCGAAAGCTACAATGATGCGAATGTACAGTCACCTTTAATGCAAAAAGATTATTTGCATAGCCTAAATCCTACATATGCTATGAAGGAAGTCTTAGCTAATTTAAAAAAGAAGGTTTCAGGAAAAACTGTGAAAGAACGAGAGGAATGTCCCCCTGGCTTAGTAGGTTATACACCAGCAATGGTAAGATTGCATAAATCAAAAGAAAAAAGGGAAGCAAGAGAAAAACTTGAAATTCTGGAACAAAATTTAGAACAAAGAGAATTAAAAATGCAGCCAAGATGCACTAGGTCAATGTCAAGTTTTCTTACAGAAAATAATAATTCATTAAAATTAATTAGAAAAAAAAACACTGACAATTGTAAAGTAAATAATTCTAGTATCAATTCTCATGCAACACCTAGTTCCACTGAAGGTAATAACCAAATTCGTAATTTGAGAGCTAAGAGTGTCGCAACTAAGAAAAAGATAGAAGATGATTTGACTTACAATAATAATAAGACCCCAGAATCTGATTCCTGTGTATTAACTACCCCTTCTAAAAATTGTGATCAAATAAGAACTCTGCGGGTTAGGAATGTTGCAAATAAAAAATATATGGAAGACTATGTGACCTGCAATCTTAGAAAAGCCCCAGGCACTAATTCTTGTGTAGCTTCTAAATCCTGTGACCCAATCAGATCTCGAAGAGCTAAGAGTGTTGTAAATATGAAAGGAAATAAACATGTTTTGATCTGCAATGATGGTAAGAATATTAAAACAAATTCTAGTGAAGCTTCGAAAACCCATGATCAAACAAGAACTCAAAGATCTAAGAGTCTTGCAAATAGAAAAGAAATCAAAGATAATTCAACTTATGATAGTGCTACTAAGAATTGTGTTGAATTACAGCAAACAAGAAGCTCCGTAAATAAAAGAAATGATCATAATAAGATGACAGATGACAGTGCTGATATTGCCCCTACAGCTGTTAAAAGCAGTGATCAAATCAGAACTCTAAGGACAAGGAGAATTACTTGTAAAACCGAAGTTAAGAATGCAGTTACTGTTTCAAAGATACTGTCTACTGATACTGGAACTAATCATCGAATCAGAACTCGTAGGTCTACAGATGTTGCTATAAATAACAGTAATGTTACCAATGTTAAGCTTGTAGACACTAAACCTTATGCAGGGAGTCCACCTCCTGCAACTATAAACCAATTTAAAAATCGTGAAAAATCTGTGACTTGGAAGAAAGAAGTAAAAAATGACATAACCATAAACAATTGTGTGTTAAAGACGCTACACGACGTAGGAGCTGCTTCCACTAAATGCAATGATGATATACCAGCTCGAATAACTAGAAGTGTTACAAACAAAACAAAAAAATCAGCTCCTGAAAGCCCTGAGAAACCAATTACAACCAGTAAGTTTACAATTGAATAATTCGAAAAGTCATATGTATAAGTTCTTATTAGTAATATTAATACAGGATTTAATAAAAAAAATATTACATTATATTATCTATTAAATGACATTTAGTCGGTAAGAAAGAAAAGTGACGTAACTAAAAAAATTCCAAACTTTTCAGTCTCTCTTCTAAAGGTTACAATTTTAAGAACTTATCATTTTAGATATTAAACCTAATTTCAAAATATTTTTGCAACATGTCACTTTTCCATTTACCTGACTTTTATGTATGAATAGAAATAAAATTTGGCTTCATATGGGTTTTGGTGTAGGTCTGTCAATTCTAATTTAAATTAAAGTGGTCAATCAAATATAAGAAATGCATTATGTAACTGATCTTTTAGTATTTGGTAGAGGTAGGTATCTGTTGTAGTGTGCTAACATTACAGTGTTCTGTATAGAAGGGAGTTGTAGTTAGCGAAATTACTGGGCTAACGACGCTTAACGAGACATCTTGTCCTACGATGATGAATTAATATGTGGTGCAGTGTTTATCATCCTAACTATGCCACGTTATTATGAAGAGGCGAATCAAAATACTTAGCAACGTTTTTAGTGTTAATTGTATCACATATAGCTTTAATTCTTTATACTTATTTCAGGAACCCATAGTACAAGAGTTGTACCAAATCGGAGACGATTAAGAAGCAGTAAACGCAAAAAACCATAGATTAATAGTTTTGCATCCACAATTTATTTTCTTACTCGCCTAGTACAAGTAAATTCTTAAAAAAAAAATCTGTGACTTTTCACAGATAACCTTTAGATTAATAAGTATCAAAAATTTCCAAATTGTTAAATGTTGGAAGTGTACAATTTCTTTTCCTATGAAAGTATTTTTACAAGTCTGAGATTACTTAGACAAATAAAATTAGTTTTTAAAAATAAGCATAATAATTTTTTTTTTTTAAATTTTAACGTAATTATTTTCACCACTTGAAAAATCTTTTTCTAATTCCTTTGGGTTAAAAATATTCTCGATTTTTTAACAAAATTATTGACAATGTTTCATAAAGCAGTTTGGTTTATGAAAAAAATTAAAACTGTTAAAGTTATTTTCTCTACAGAATTTTTTTGGTTACTCAGCCCATATTTCATAAAGTCAATGGTTAATTTCATGTAAAACTTTGCTAAAGAAATATCTGTTCTTGCAGGATTCGTTGCATTTTGTTAAATTATTATCAAAAATTGATAGTTTCATATCTATACTGATAGTTTTTTCTACTTTATATTACAAATAAAAAAATGTTTTTTTAATTTGACTTTTATTATATTACTGATCTAAAGATACATGCATTTAGTCTTTATATTTGTATTTATATGTTCGTTTTGTGTATTATAATTTAACTTTTTTTTTTAATTGTTTCTAATGCGAATATCAATTAAGACAAATGTCAACTTTTTTTTCATGAAATGATATTATTACTCGATAAATGGACACAGAAGACAAAATATTGTTAAATTTTATCATCTTTAGAGTATTTTTTAGTTAATAACAAATTTCTTACATTACACTGCAGAACTGTTATTGATTTAATTTAAAAAATAATGACATTAAATACCTTTAAAAGTATCATTAACAGTTAACAGCAGCATCATTTTAAAAATTCAGGAACTTAATAAAATAATATAATTTAACTTATATAATACTATATTATATACTCTGGATGTGGACAACGGAAAGCCGTTTGGAGTGGAGAACTTTGGAGAAGGCCTTTGTCCACCAGTGTGCGTCTAAAGGCTGATAATGATGATGAACTATATTGGATCTGTTGAAAAAAATCATTAAAAATCTTTGTTACGTTATAAACTTAGATAAGCCAAATATTTCGTTTGCTTTTATTTGTTAGTAATTCATATCAACTTTTATAAAAAAAAATCTGTAGTATCATGTAGTGATTAAACTTGCAACACTTTTGTAGTGTCATTGTGACTTGTGCTTCCAATCAGTTTGAGGTTAGACCAGGCGAATCTGTTTCTATGTAATCGCTGTCAGTTTAATGCTGATATGCATGTGATATGACTTGACTGAATTTTAAATACATTATTATTCAATAGCTACAACACTTTTCCACTACAGTAATAGTGACAAGTGTATAAAAATATTTCATTGTAATATGACATGCATATTTTTAGACTATTCAACTTATAAATATTAAATAATAAATACGTAAATATTAGAAGTTAAAAAATGGAGAGTGAGGATAAGAAAACTGTGCGTGTAGGATCAAGGAAAAGTGAGGTATAATTTCCGTTCAAGAATTTGTTAATAGCTAATTAATCGTATGAGTTAACATTATTACTCGTAATAATGTTACGTGAACATCCGTCTTCCATTTAGAATGATCAAATATATTCTTGTTTAATAACTTGTTGTAATATTTGCAAAAAAAGAATCTGCCGTTATGTACTGTCTGTATGTTTCTGAATACGGTTACAGTATATTAAAAATATTTCCTTATCATGAAAATCTATAAGAAAATTATGTTACTACCTAGCACTGCCTTCATATTTAGCTCCACAAAAACAATTACTTAAAAAATAACTAATTTTAATGTTCTATTCTCCACCTATGTATGATACAAAATACTAAAGGAATATTTATCATATAATAATGATATTTCTTGCAATATCATGATGATCACTGATGTTTTTTGTCAATGATTGTAAACATACTGAACCAAATAAGGTGAATCTTTTAATTTTAATTGATTGGTATTGGTCACAATAAACTAGTAACAAATGAGACAAAAATATTTTTTTGATATAGGCTTACATTTTACAATATTAATTTCAGTTAGCACTCATTCAAACAAATTATGTGATAGACAGCTTGAAGAAAGTTTATCCCGACAAAGAGTTTACTATTGGTAAGATACCCTTTTTTGTATTATTTTATTTTTATTAGATTACTGTTGTTTTTTCTTCATTTCTTATTTTTTTAATTATTTATAAGATCTCATAATATGAAGCCCATTCATTGATTTAAATTAGGCTTTCTTATCACTTCATGTAATCAGAAGTTGACTTACATGAATACATCACATATGTTGTGCTGGTTCTTGATAACTTTTCTTTTAATATTGTTTGTTTCATAAACTTGATTAAAGATTAAAAATTGTCTCTCTCTGTCTCTCTTCTCAAAGTTTTGTTAATTTCTTTGTACCAATTGTATTAATACCGCATTGTAACTCAAGATATTACTTATTAGAATCTGTTATTAAGGAAAAATATTCATGTAAACATCACTTTTAGTATCCATGACAACATTGGGAGATCGAATACTGAATGTGTCATTACCAAAAATTGGGGAGAAATCTCTTTTCACAAAGGACTTGGAAGACGCCCTTAGGAATGATACTGTAGACTTTGTTGTGCATTCTCTTAAGGACCTGCCGACAACTTTACCTGATGGATTAGCTATTGGAGCTGTATTTGAAAGGTAATTCATAAAAGAGGTACATTATTGATAAATTGAGGGTATTTTACCCATTTGGTTAAAGAGGCTTAATAAATAAGTTACGTTGAAGACTATGCTGAATGCTGAGAAACATTTAACACATTAAAGATGCAGCACCATGTACTCATATTATGAAGTAATTTCATTAAATACGTTTAATAATAGCTATTAATAATTTTTTTTACAAAAAATTATAAATTGGTAAACAAATATTCACAATTGGAAACTAATCCCCAAGACACTGGTGGACCTACTTCCAGGTACAATGGGACTAAATTAATTATAATAGTTTTTTTTATTCATTTAAAAAGGAAAGCATAAGTAGGAAATCAGACCCCATCAATATAGGGGAAAAATGCTAGGGAGAAGAGGAAGAAGAAGATTTAAAGTTAATACAACCTGTTTTATTATAATAAAGTTTGTTACAAGTTAACTTAAACTCTGTTTCTGAAGCAATGAGAATGAGTCAACTGAAAAAGAAAACATTTAAATACATTTTTATTATGCCTAAAGTTAAAGTGACTGTTATCTATTCACACCTAATTGATAAATAGGTCTCAATGAAATAGTAAATACTAAGCTTGGCGAAGGATGTATTTTTAAAGAATACTTGTATTTATGTTTTTACTTTTTATTTTGTCAAATTTTTATTAATCTGCGATCGTCGAAACAAGTATGGAATTTACGTGATGGTAAGTTCTGCTGCTAACGGTAATAAAAAAGCGCTAGTTAAGATTTACTCGAGTAATTTCGTTACCTTCGAAATATTCTATTTTGTTGTGTTCACAGTGCAGTTTGGTGTTAGATAAATGCTGCATGAAAACAGACCTTGTATAAAATGTCGCGAGCTCCTGTTTGTTTTATACATTTGTAATGTTTCGTTGTAGAGAGGATCCTCGTGACGCGTTAGTACTTAGAGAGGAATTGAATTCGCACACATTGGAGACACTGCCCACCGGATCAGTTATTGGTAATTTATCATAATATTTTTTTTAATAATACATTACCCTCATTATTACTGTACTGATGGTATGTCTATTACCGGACACCGTCTAGGTATCACCTGAGCTCTTGTTTTTGCCGACAAACAGTAGTGTGCAACATTAAAGTCAAGTGCAAACATTACAGTCTTCTGGTTTGTAGGGTGCTGTAAGATAGTGAAATTACTAAGTAACGAGGTGCCTAATATCTTATGTCTCAAGACAAGCACAATGCGGTGAAGTGTATCAAATGAATGATTTACTCTTATATCTGTTAAATAGTATTAGGTGGTAGGTCTCTGTTGCCGGAGACCGTCTGGATGGTTACCACCGCAGCTCCTATTTCAACCGCCAAATAGTAGTGTGCGAACATTACTGTGTTCCGGTTTGAAGGGCGCTGTAGCTAGTGCAATTACTGGGGTAACGAGACTTAACACCTTATGTCTCAAGGCGACGAGCGCAATGTGGTGCAGTGTGTACCATCTTAACAAGCACCACGTTGTCATGGGCAAGCGTATCACTTATCATCAGGTGAACGTCTTGCTCGTCTCGTCTCATAGTAGTAAAAAAAATAAAAAATTAAAAGAAGCTATAATGTAAAACTATGACGATGTTAACCAGGCACCTCGTCGCTCCGCCGCACAGCCCAACTGAGAGGTTCTTACCCGCAACTCTCGGTTATTGACGTCCGAGGCAATCTTAACACGAGGCTGAGGAAGCTGGACGCTCCCTCCAAAGACTACTCCGCTCTACTGCTCGCTAACGCAGGCCTGCAGAGGATGGGTTGGAGCAATCGCGTCTCTAAGGTATGTTTCAATTTTAATCGACGAAGTGACGACTTGTGCAGAATGTTCTGATAATAAGTGAACCACCCATAACAAAGTAGCGCTAGCTAGGATGACATAGATTATACAGCAACATATTGTACTCGTCGATTTGAGACAAATAGCTGAGTTTCGTCACTTAATACATACATTACTATTTCACGACAGAAATAGGCGCAGCAGTGGTACCTAGACTTAGAGAGAGACCTACCAGTAGTGTGTTTTTTTTATGTACTATAACTACTCGCAAGATTCGTACCTGGTAGTAAGTGACTAGCTTGTACATAAAAATTAATCCGTAATTATGGTATACACTCAATTTTTATACTGAAAGCCTCTTGTAAATTTTAATGTAACTTATAACTTCTTTCTTATGAGGGATATACTTTTTAATCAGAACAGCGCAAGGCTTTATTTTGTGGTATACATCATAAGAGACCTGTGTCCAACAGTGAAAGTCCATCGGTTGAGAAGATGATCAGAATAAAAAGTATAAGTGAATTCCAGGTGTGATAATTTATCATTTTATTATTGTTAAGGACAATAATTTTTGGCGACACATTTGTGGAATTTGGCTTTGGATTGAAAAGAAAATGGAAACAGTTTTTACTGTATTCATATCTATCTGCGTCTACCTGAACGTATGACTTTATTACTTCCTTTTTACATAGACAATTCACTAGGTGGTAGGTCTCTGTTGCCGGAGACCGTCTGGATGGGTACCACCGCAGCTCCTATTGCAACCGACAAATAGTAGTGTGCAAACATTACTGTATTCCGGTTTGAAGGGCGCTGTAGCTAGTGTAATTACTGGGGTAACGAGACTTAACACCTTATGTCTCAAGGCGACGAGCGCAATGTAGTGCAGTGTGTACCATCTTAACTAGCGCCGCGTTGTTATGGGCAAGCCTATCACTTACCACCAGGTGAACGTCTTGCTCGTCTCGGCGCATAGTAGTATAAAGAAATAATATATAAACACTGTTAAACGTATGCTATATTATTTTAAATAATAAAAAATGCGGTTTCCTTTCCAGATCCTTCCATGTTCGGAAATTATGTATGCGGTGGGTCAAGGCGCTTTGGCCGTGGAGTGTCGCGCGGACAACGAGGACATACTGGGCATGCTCGCGCCGTTCAACCACCCGGAGACGTACTGCAGGGTGTTGGCTGAAAGGAGTTTCTTGAAGACGTTAGGTTAGTATTACAAAAATTCACATAAACGCTTCAAAATTTTACACATTAAATTATTTATCTAATAGCACCCAAACTATGCTTGTATCTTAACCCGCCATAATACACATTGTTATAGTCAAAATAATTATATTAATTATATTTAATTATATTAATATATTTTTATAAACTACTTATCTATATACATAAAAAAATATTTAATTAAAAAAACTGTATTTTTTTAAAAAAAAATCATGTAACGATTAATATTATAAATTAATAATTATCCAAGCACTATAATTCTATACCAATATATTAAATCTTATATCCCGTTGTAATTCGGACTTAGTAGGAAGCAAGTTAGTTAAGTTTTAGCTGCAAAGATGAATGTAGTCATAAGAGCACTTAGATAAAATATTATTGTATATGGATGATTTAAGTTTTTTGATGGGTTTTGGGTTAATGATGGAGGTTTTAATGGATGGTTAAACTTATTGGTGAGTTTAGACTTGAATGAATGAATTGAATGTAGAGTTGAATTCCCAAAAGTATTCTACTAATATACTAAGAATATATAAGGCTTTTTCTTTTATTAATTAAGTAATAGAAATTTTATATTGTAACTAATTTTTTTTTAATGTTTCAAGGCGGCGGTTGCAGTGCACCGGTTGGTGTTTCGACAAAATTAAAACCACTGGACACCCAATACAGGCTCACAATCGATGGGGCCGTGTGGAGTATGGACGGCACAACCAAAATCCACCAAAGCCTTGACCGGGTCTTGCCACAGATAAGAAAGACGCATAAACACAAACTCAGCCCCGCAGAAGAATCGGACCGCAAGAAGTTAAGGAAAGAAGAGAATGGTAGCACCGCCAAAGGCCAGGAAGCTATCGAGGAATTGAACAGAAGAATATCAGAGCGACAAGGGAATTTAAGCTGCGTTGACACACGTACCGATGAAGAAATTGCCAGTTTGAGGAAATACCGAATTTTTTGTGGTCTCTCGGAGAACAGCAACATTCCAGTGGAGGTGATAGAGAGTTGTGATAATTTAGGTAAAGAATTAGCTAACGCACTGATATCTAAAGGTGCTTTAGAGGTTATGAAGGTAACACAGGACTACATCCGCAGCTCCGCCGCACAGAAGTCTTGATTGTTAATTTATCTCCCACTATACATACTTTATATAACTTTGGTTACAGGGAAGTTATTACTTTTTACATATTTATCGTTATTAGTTTTATTATGACATATAACTTTCTGTCGGTTAATAACAACTGTAATATTGTAAATATGCCACACAAACCATTATTGCTGTGTTCCAAATGCACACACATATGAGAGCTAGTGTGAGTTAGTCACTTGATAACCATGTGAAATTAAGATCAACTGTTAGAAATAAAAGATTATTAAAAGACAGAAGACAGAAGATTTAGAAATAAAAGACTATTTTAGAAAGAAATTACCTTTTCTAATTCAAAGTTGCCATTTATATTACTTTCTGTCTTTAAAATATATTTTACAAGGTAGTGTGATCAGCTTTCTTTCTGACTTACACTTTGCTCTGTAATGTGCATATTACATCTTTCCATTTCTTTTGGGCCTGCTTCAGGGCCTTCCACCGAGGAGATAAAACTTCCAGCTTTCTATGCCATGCCAAGTACACCTTGCACGTCATCATCATTTAAACCGATGGATGACCACAGCTGGACATAACACAAAACAATGAAATACATGTAACATAATTATTTAAAAAAAAATACGTTTCTACATCTATGTAATAGAACAGTAAGATTATGGACATTGTATAATATAATTAGTGAAATATTACAATTGACAATAATATATATTATTAATTATAATTAGCTGATGATTTTTTTTTTCAAATTTATCGATTTACAAGTTTTTTGTTTTCATTAGCAAACTTCGAGGAACACGTATCAATCGTCATACCACATACACCATTGGAACCTGTCCAAAACTCTAATAGATAATTAAATAGATATATTATATATAATAGATAGTTCAAGGTTTTTCCTTTATTTTTAATTTGATTAGAATTTATAAACAAATAGCCCTCTTAATGTTGAGTTCCGGTGCTTTCGTGATACTTTGTTATTTTAATGTTATCATAAACAATATATAATTGAAATCATTGTAACAACAAGTACTTACCATGACACATCGTGTGTTTGAAGTACTTACCGTACCAATATTTATAGGTTAAATAAAATATATAATATATGTTGGGAATAAATAGGTGAATGATATGGAGGTTTTATTTTTATCATTAACAAATTTCACAATTACATATGACTTTCAAATAAGGTTTACTATATTTGCAAATTGTTCAAGTTTGTGTCATCATGTCTCACTTACGTGAGGTAATTTCAGCAAATCACTTTTCCAATTTATTACTCATTCACCTATTAGCGAAGAGGTGACTTTATAGATTTATCTGAAACCAGTTATTACTACTTTTAGGAATAATGTAGCAGTTTCTATTTCTGCCGCCAAATAAGAATATACAATTTAGTGTAGTTTTAATTAGCGCACATTTTAAAAGAAAGATTTATATATGTGCCAACAAGTGATTTTACTCGTTCCATGGCTCCCTCTTGAAGTAATTTACGGACCACAGAAAAGTTATGAAAAAATAAAACAATAAAAAATGTTGTACAGTTATTTTATTTCACAATAAAACTCAATCATCACTCAAGCTTTCAACCGCTTCGGAACACAATACCTAAATAACACTAACAAATAACTACATCACCATTGAACATTACACTATCTCCTGACGATTCGATTGTTAAATGGTGCTTTAACTTATATTTGTAAAGAAAAAAAATTAAGAATTTCGATAGCGAAATTTTACACTACTAATTTACTAATCCAAAATAATTACACAAATTAAAAAAAAACAGGTCATACAGTCACAACTGTCCAATACTAAAAACAAAATTCGTTATTACTAAATTACCAACCAAATTCCAGACACTGTAAATGTTTCAGAAATCAATATTGTTTTTTTTTTGGTTTGAAACTAACGCCATTTTCGAGTTTTTTTTACCGTTGATTACAAACTAGAAAATAATTTTCATCACGATGCTGAAGTGTTACACTTCTACTTGCCTATAAATGTACAAACGTTATAATTTGAACTCGTGCTTTTCGTATGCGATTAAGTTGAAAATCTTTTATAACATTAACACTAACATTATCAAATCACAGCATCAAATAACATTTAAGCGACCTGCAATGTTAAGCATATTATCTATGGTCCACACAACTCACAGATTAAAAAGTTTTTTTAAATAAGAATTTATTCGTAAAAAAAATATAAAATGAATTAAAAAAAGGTTCTGAAAAATAAACACGCGTAATGAATAAGCATTGTATTAATGTTAATAATACACTGCATATCAGCTGCAAAAATAAGTTTAAATTTTAGTGACAAAAGTACGTAATTCTTTTTTTTTTTACATATTTTATCATCGTTTATGTTTTTTTATTGTACCAATAAGTTAGTATTTTAATAAACATTGCAAATTATGAAAATTAAGTTTAAAAATTTATAGGCCAAGTGAAGCAATCAACTTTGTTAGGAAACACTAACTCCAGACATCACAATTTTTCGTTTTGATCTACTCAACATCCTCCTCCTGCAAGCAGTTGCCGTTAGCCTTCATTGAGGCACGGAGACGTTCGGAGATCTCGGGAAGCTTCTTGAGGAGTAAGTGGAATATTGGAGCGGGCATAGTTTGTTGAAGTACCTGTGGAACATTTAATACACACTGTAGATAATAGTAATACATAACTACTACTATGATTTAAGAAAAGAGTGAATAGGTTTCTACTAGACTAATGCCACTATGAAAGACCGACATATGGGTTCCAATCCAGCATGAATCTTTAATAAATAATATATCTTTATCTTATGGTAACAATATATTAACCATGGTAACATAATCTTCATCATTAAAGTCTCAATGGACAACATTGTATACAATTGGAAGGTCTCAGCATAGATTTTCAAGTTACCATTGCAGCATATACAATTGTAACCAAGGTACCTCATGATGATATAACGAAGTATGTATCTGATCATCGATTTGTATAATAAAACCGGTAAGGACACTTATATAGCTATTTAACATCTGGTAACATGTACTTGTAAAGCTGTGGTAGCCTAGTGGTTTCAACGCACGCCTTTCACTCCGGAGGTGCCGGATTCTGACCAAGTACTTGTTCTTATAAGGCGTATTTTCCTCATGACTGAGGGTCGTGGTCATCATGTGAAAATAAACACACGACTCTCTTGGCAGTTATAATGGAGTGGTTTGCCATTGCCTTCTCCATTTCACATACTAGTGCAAGCACGGATGCTCATATCATAGATCTGCTGGTTTCCTCACAATGTTTTCACCGTCAAAGCTTGTGATATTAGTTGGTGTTATACTAACTGCACAGAAATTTAAAACTTCATTAGTGGAGGCCGGATTCTAACCCAGTACCTCCGGAGTGGAAGGCCGGCGTTCACTACGCTATCACAGCTTCACTATCTAGTGTATGCTAGTATAAACTCCATTTTAGTTTATTTAATGCATTGATAATACATACTGGATGTCCACCTGATTGTAAATGACAGAATGTGGCACTAATTAGGTTACATACACAGTAACACACTGTGTTCGTTTCATTACGGAATAGGATCTAGTCTCATTACCACAGTAATTCCACTATCTACAACACTCTTCAAACCGATTTTTCTTATAGGTCGGAGCGACCAGACGAGCGAGACGTTCACCTGATGGTAAGTGATACGCATGTCCATAACGCGGCGCTGGTTAAGATGGTACACTGTACCACATTGCGCTCGTCGCCTTGAGGCATAAGGTGCTAAGTCTTGTTACCTCAGTAATTACACTAGCTTATAACACCCTTCAAACTGGAACACAGTAATGTTTGCACACAGTAGTGTATTCCTATTTCATTTAAACTACTGTTTGCGAATAGAAATATATATAAGAAAAAAAGCCTAGACGGTCTCCGAAATTAGAATCTTTCCACAACAAAATAGCTCTTATTGCATAACATTTCATGTCTTTATTATTAACAACTTAAGTTAGTTAATTGACCGTATCAAACATTGTACATATCGAAAGTAACAAACACTTTCATGTAACTACTGTACCATGAACATCAACTTTTTTTCATTTCATACAGCAATGAGATAAGCATATCATTCACCCAATGATAAGTGACATGCCTGCTGATAACAATAAAGCGCTAGTAAGCACATACTTTTTACCAGGTGGTAGGTCTCTGTTGCTGGAGACGGTCTGGATGGGTAAAACCGCAGCTCCTATTTCAACCGCCAAATAGTAGTGTGCAAACATTACTGTGTTCCGGTTTGAAGTGTGCTGTAGCTAGTGTAATTACTGGGGTAACGAGACTTAACACCTTATGTCTCAAGGTGACGAGCGCAATGTAGTGCAGTGTGGACCATCTTAACTAGCACCACGTTGTCATGGGCAAGCATATCACTTACTATCAGGTAAACGTCTTGCTCATCTCGTGGCATAGTAGTATAAAAAAAAATACTACAGAGAATACTCACACTCAACAGTTGTTGTGTCTGTCCACAAACAGCAACGGCTTGACCCAGATGCTCTACACCAGCCTCCAAATCGCCAGCAGCGAGAAGCTCCTCACCAAGTTGAATCTGGAGATTTTATTGATTTATATACAAGACTTATACTGAAGCAATGTTTTTTTTAAACTAGCAATAGTGAGAACATAAAAGTGGCTGCAGATTATATAAAGCAGCAAGCCCCAACATTGAGATAGTGATACGGGTATTACTAATTCTGTATATTCAATAGATTTCTTATTTTCAATTAGTATTTATTAATATTTTAATATAGTGAAAAAATTCTTAATTGAAATTTAAAAGCAATTATTACAAGGACAAAAAAATCACAGAATTACTGTTTTTCTTTAAGTTTTGTAGTAGTGGAAAGTGATGTACTCATGTGAAGACAAAGTAATGAAAGACTGGACTTCATTCAAAAATGTGAAATGATTCAAGTTAAAATTATTATTATTTTTTTATTTGAATATTTAAAACATTTTACCTGCTGCAAGAAAAATCTTTGCATAGCTTCATGGTCACTCATGTCGGGTACTGGACCACCCAAATTACGTGATCTCGATGCATTTTGCTGGGCTTTCAGTCTGCCTGTAACATAAAAATTTCTACTAAAGTGGCATGAAGACTAAAATTTAAACAATTATTTTTATAAAGCTGTTAAGGGGCCATAGTATGAACTTTTCTTTGCTTATTATTTTAATGCTTTTACTGTACTAAAGTAAGGTGTTTTTTGTAATGAACATAAATATAAATTATGTATAAAGATAAAGGACATTGAAAATGTTTAGATATTACGAGTAAGCTACCTAGACATCACGATTTTAATATAGTGAAAAAATTCTTAATTGAAATTTAAAAGCAATTATTACAAGGACAAAAAAATCACAGAATTACTGTTTTTCTTTAAGTTTTGTAGTAGTGGAAAGTGATGTACTCATGTGAAGACAAAGTAATGAAAGACTGGACTTCATTCAAAAATGTGAAATGATTCAAGTTAAAATGATTATTATTTTTTTATTTGAATATTTAAAACATTTTACCTGCTGCAAGAAAAATCTTTGCATAGCTTCATGGTCACTCATGTCGGGTACTGGACCACCCAAATTACGTGATCTCGATGCATTTTGCTGGGCTTTCAGTCTGCCTGTAACATAAAAATTTCTACTAAAGTGGCATGAAGACTAAAATTTAAACAATTATTTTTATAAAGCTGTTAAGGGGCCATAGTATGAACTTTTCTTTGCTTATTATTTTAATGCTTTTACTGTACTAAAGTAAGGTGTTTTTTGTAATGAACATAAATATAAATTATGTATAAAGATAAAGGACATTGAAAATGTTTAGATATTACGAGTAAGCTACCTAGACATCACGATTTTAATATAGTGAAAAAATTCTTAATTGAAATTTAAAAGCAATTATTACAAGGACAAAAAAATCACAGAATTACTGTTTTTCTTTAAGTTTTGTAGTAGTGGAAAGTGATGTACTCATGTGAAGACAAAGTAATGAAAGACTGGACTTCATTCAAAAATGTGAAATGATTCAAGTTAAAATGATTATTATTTTTTTATTTGAATATTTAAAACATTTTACCTGCTGCAAGAAAAATCTTTGCATAGCTTCATGGTCACTCATGTCGGGTACTGGACCACCCAAATTACGTGATCTCGATGCATTTTGCTGGGCTTTCAGTCTGCCTGTAACATAAAAATTTCTACTAAAGTGGCATGAAGACTAAAATTTAAACAATTATTTTTATAAAGCTGTTAAGGGGCCATAGTATGAACTTTTCTTTGCTTATTATTTTAATGCTTTTACTGTACTAAAGTAAGGTGTTTTTTGTAATGAACATAAATATAAATTATGTATAAAGATAAAGGACATTGAAAATGTTTAGATATTACGAGTAAGCTACCTAGACATCACGATTTTAATATATGTTGCAGTGTTTAAATACTGATACAGATTCAGAAGACATTTGCCGAAAATGGTTGCTTTCGAAAAAGAAATTAATGTATAACAAACGTTCCTATAATGATTTAATGCAACAACGAAAGACGTATTAATATATATATGGTAAAAAATCACTACTAAAGCAAATTTATTGAGGTTAGTAAAACATGGTGTTTTTTTAACATTTTGAAGGATATCCATACATGCGAAAGTTGTTACACAACACTAAATAAATATTTATAATAACCAAATTTTTTATTACTAAATATCATTTACGTGTGCAATGGTTTATAAAAATAAAATAAAAACTACTTACGTTCTCTCAATTTCTTTTTAAACTGAGGATCTTTGCGTCTTTGTTGATCAAAGTATACGCAATAGCCAAGAAATAATGTACCGGCTAAGCCAACTGCAATTCCAAGTGTAGTGCGAGTAATCTCCATGTTATATAAATGTTAAATTACTAGTATAATCATAAACCCACCAAAATATATCTTCACTTTCGTTACCGAATATTTTGCGTGCCACCATTTAATATAAAAAGGACAAAGGCAGAAAGTTGGCTGCCATGGTATAGATCATTTAAAAAAAATAATGTCTTAATTTATATGTTAGAATAAAACTGTTGATAACTATTATTTATGTACAAAATTTTTAGATGTAAAAATTCCAAATGCAGTTTTTAAAATGATGTTGTTAATAAAAAAATCTCTTATAAAAGTTTTTCTAAATGGCCAATTTTTAAATTATATTGCCATATCAAAAATTATCATATGTACACATGAAATGAAATTTGAGATTTCGTATTCTAATAAAAAATAGATGTAATTTTTATATATGCCGACCGACCCTTGTAAGAAATTCGCTTGTGAGATCCAGAGATGTCTGTCTGGTAAGTAAATACACTATTATTTTATTTATGAATCGTCTTGCCGACAATCGACATGAATTAGTCGCCATCTTTGCTTCAACCTTTCAGTCGCCTCCGCGGATTTGCAGGCGTTTCGTCGCCTATTTTCAATGGTTTGCTCAATTATATCATTAATGTTTGTCTCGAAAGCTACGTAAAACAGTTCAAGTGAATTGCGTAACAGTTAAATACGAAAATGAGCTTTTTCGGGTTCGGCCAAACGGCCGATATGGAAATCGTGTTCGACGATGCAGACAAACGAAAAGTTGCTGAAGTTAAAACGGACGAGGGTAAAAAAGAGAAATTGTTACTATATTACGACGGGGAAACTGTTTCGGGACGAGTAAATGTAACTTCGAGGAAACCGGGCTCAAAATTAGAACATCAAGGTATTAAGGTAGAGCTCATAGGTCAAATTGAGTTATTTTATGACAGAGGCAATCATCACGAGTTCATATCATTGGTGAAGGAGCTAGCAAGGCCTGGAGATCTGCTCCAGCACACATCCTACCCGTTTGAATTTGCAAACGTCGAAAAACCTTACGAAGTGTATACGGGTGCAAATGTTCGACTGAGGTATTTCCTCCGCGCTACTATCGTGCGTCGCCTCACAGACATCGTGAAGGAAGTTGATATTGCAGTCCATACATTGTGCAGCTATCCTGATGTTTTGAACTCGATTAAAATGGAAGTAGGCATAGAAGACTGTCTCCACATAGAGTTTGAGTACAATAAGTCGAAATACCATTTAAAAGATGTCATTGTAGGCAAGATTTATTTCTTATTGGTGCGTATAAAAATCAAACACATGGAGATATCGATAATTAAACGGGAAACTACTGGCTCAGGACCCAATACTTTTACAGAAAATGAGACTGTTGCTAAATACGAAATTATGGATGGAGCACCTGTGAGGGGCGAAAGTATTCCAATTAGAGTGTTTTTAGCAGGTTATGATTTAACACCAACCATGAGAGATATTAATAACAAATTTTCAGTACGGTATTATCTGAATCTTGTTTTAATGGACACAGAAGACCGCCGATACTTCAAGCAGCAGGAGGTTACTCTATGGAGGAAGAGTGATAAATCTAGATTACCCTTACACAATCCTCATCATCCCCAAACATTATCACATCATTCAATGGCCCCAGCACAAAGGCAGCACAGTGTGTCAAGCGAAGAAAACTCTGCCAGGGGAGTTTCCCCATCTATTCCTGAGAATTCAATCCAACGTTCTGTCTCACCTCCAATGCCAGAAGTTAGCAAACAAAATGGACCAGCTGAAATGGAACAGGAGATTCCAAATGAAATTACAAATCAACTATCAAACACACACATTCAGAAAAATGAAATTACAAAGCCCAAAATTGTTGATAACATTGAAAACTCAGACAGTCCTCCAGAACAACCTGTTGAAAACCCTCAGATAGTGGTAAAGCCACCTGTTGCTGAAAAACCGCAGATTGCAGAGAAACCACAGATCGCTGAGAAGCCTCAGATTGCTGAGAAACCTATTGTTGAAAAAGCACAGTTGGAGAAACCCATTGACAGCCAGCCAGAAAGTGGTGAAACAAATTCCAGTCAATAGCCGTTATGTTTATGCAAAATTGGTGCTTTGGTCACTGTTGATTTGAACTGTGTGTTTTCATATTTGAAAATAATTGTTTAGAAGATTGAAAAGTATGTATGTATAAGAAATAGGTGGACACTGTTATTGCGAATTTTTATAGCTTTGTTTCTCTAACAAATCTGTTGCAATTTTTTATTGATTTTGATATCAATTGTCTGCAGCAATCTGAAAAGCCATTATTAGGAATAACACAAATACACTTAAAAAGCAAGATTATGCAACATTATTAAAAGAAAACAAATATTGATTTACTGAGAGTAATTGATATCATTGATCTTTTTATTAAAGTTAAATTAAGTTCACAGTGTTAAAACAAGCTAGTAATATTTCATTATATAACAAACTAATGATTCATTGTAACTATAAGGTTCATTGAATAACAAAATATTTGAAAAGTCTTTTACATTGGTTGTCGTAAACTGTTTATATTATTATTTAAAAATTTATTTCAAGAATATTCTAAATATCATATAAATTTACAAACATTTTTCCATATAGACTTGTGAGCAGAAGTTACCTTCAAAACTTCACATTTAAAATATAACATTGCGAGCATGAAACAAAAGTATTGTCTTGTTTTTTAATAACAATTCTTTTACAAAACAAAAAATTTAATTTTTATAAAAATCTGATACTCTAACAACATGAAAAGCAACAGTTTGTTGAATGACATGTTTTCTTATCATATTGTTTATGTGAACTTTATCACAAATTTTTTATTGTACAATGTTAAAATGAAATGCTTTTATCATTAATGCATTCTCATATAGTTGAGAGTTGGATAAACAAACTAAAAAATGTTACGGTGAATCATTATTTGTTAGATCATTTAATCAAATATAGCATAAGAAATGCAGTTGTTGCATTTCAGTATGTGGTACATTTCATGGCTACTTAATAACACGAATTACAAACTTTAACATTTTCATAGGAAAATTCTAAATTTCATGTTTAATTTCATTTAATAATATTAGTATTTAACGTTCCCAGTATTGAGATTCTGGGTGTTCTCTCACATGAACTCAAGATCAAGGAATAAGGATACGTCTCGCTGTCCATGCGATGATTCTTGAAACATATCAGTTTCTTGACAATTTTTTAATTTACTGATCATGTTAAATCTATCGAGTATTTTCCAAATTAATTTAGTAATTACATAATTTTGTTTTATAGTAGAGATAGAATCTTGACAATATTGTATTATACTTAAGTTATGTATGTAAACAAAGGTTTGGTGGGATCATCATGTCAGGTTTGATTGATGCAGTACCATGTACTCCGAGCTACTAAAATTAACAACAAAATAATTATTAATATGTTATTTAAAATGTGCAGTTTTTTGTAAAATATCATATGGCATACATTTCTCACATTCAGTGCCCACATCAATTTGTTTCAATTGAAAATGACAGGCCTCTCGCAACCAATTGAGTATCGGGCCGGCTATCAAGAAATCATATATATGATTCAGCATTTGATTTTTTTATCTGTTCTCAATACACAAAAACATGGGGTGGCAATAATGTCGAAACTATTGTACATAATGTATGGTTTCCATTTAAAATATATGTATATATGCAATTATTTAACAATTTCCATTGGTAGTTTTAAACAGAACTTGTTTTAATTTACCTAATAGAATGATGATTATTGTAAAATTAATGAATTCTATTATAGTTTTGTATGATATTCATTTTGTGTATGTTTAAAAACCTTACAGCTGATAGATAATCAGGTTATAATGTTGATGTGTAATCCGACTAGAGAAATTGTCTTATTAAATGTTAGCCCTGTTAAATTTTATTTTAATAGCTCCAGTGAGATGGACCTATGAGATTATAGTCGGTATGAAGTATACTAAAGTATGTACATAACAGGAACAGCCCTATTAATCTCCCCACTGATGTGACAAGGGCTTTCTCTCACAAGGAGAGTCAAGGTCATTTATCTGCCACTTTAGCCAAGTGCGTTTTGGTGGTTGGATAGTGATTTGAAATAGTTTGGTTTTAAAAAGTTGTTAACTGGTCATAGATGAAGTATGAAAATTGTCAATGAAATAATGTATGAAGTTGTAAGTGAACTGCAGTCTACAATAATATAGTTATTTTTCACTATTTTATATTAAATAGTATGCCATGTTATGTTAACACTGTTATATCTGTAAACTTCAGATTATTTTGTTTTAGTATCCATAATGTATAAAAAGTAATCATTTTTTTTAAAAAGTTTAAAAGCGCATGTCGATTATATCATATTGTTAATAAAATATATGTATAAATTGTAGTCGACATTTTTATTTGTTGCTCCATTAAATCTTTGAATTTTTTTTTAATTTCCTCACTACCTGTTCCTGAGCAGGCAAGGTATATAATAAACATAAAACCTTGACTGGAACTCTTGGGCTCCGCCAGATTTAGCATGTCAGCACTATAAAGGCGGTACTCTTTTTGTAGTAAAGCATACAGCGCGCCACAATTTGTAGATTGAGGGAAATAAGCATCAAATGTTACTAGTGCACTAAAATTGGTGATTAGTACTTTTTTATACAGTTAAAACTAAAACAGATACAATAATCGTGAATTTTTTTTTAAAAAGTTTAAAAGCGCATGTCGATTATATCATATTGTTAATAAAATATATGTATAAATTGCAGTCGACATTTTTATTTGTTGCTCCATTAAATCTATGAATTTTTTTTTTTTTTTTTTTTTTTTTTTTTTTTTTTTTTTTTTAACCTCTCAATTACTAACATTCTATTGTCAATCTCCCGCGCTTATTTTGTGATGTAATGGCGGAAGTACAGGAAGCACATTAGTGTTTTAACATTTAAATAATTGAATGTTTTTCTATCTCTTTTTAAACTTTGCTTTCACAGAATGATAATTCTCTATCATTTTGACTTGATCTCAATTCTACATGATGTTAAACGAAAATAATGCCTGTGATAGTTAATTATGCTCACTCAGAATACTTTAGTTTTATTAACAAACCTTGCAGGTAATATTTGTTATAGAATCACCGTGAGATTAGAATATAATATCAGTGGCAAGGCGACGTTATATAGAGTGGAACAAAACTAACGTCATAAAGAAATCGATACCAGAAGCACACAAGCCACACAACGGTTTTACATTTAAACCGTATAAAAAAAAGCGTTTGTTTATTTCAGAAGATAAACGACCATTATTAATTTTCTACCCATACTAGGTTTACTGCCAATTAACCAATTTTCGAGTGATGGTAATTGAAGATTACGAAAGGTTCATAAATTTTTTGATACTGCAACAAAATTTCTGGATCTTAAATGTGCATTTATAGAATCTGAATAGCTAACGAAATTGCCTGTGAAAAGTATTTATTAAAATCAATAAAATAAGTTGTGGTTTTATAGCTGACTGTTGATAGAAGGGAATAGAAGACATGCTGTGCTTATACCACATGAAGAAGGAACAGTGCTGGGAGATGATTTGTGATGGAGATTTTTTAGTCGGACTTATATGACCTGTTTATAGCTTTATTATTTATATATCAAGAAAGCTTTTAGATTATTTTTAGGTTTCCCACATAAAACTTGTCGTAATTACTTACCCTCCTACCTTTAAATCGGTTTTAACAAATAATGTCATGAATAATAGTAAGTTTAACTAAAACATTAGCCAGCGAGTTAACGTGTGGTATCTTAATTGGTTTAACACCACGGTGGAATGACCCGCCCACTCAAACATGGAGCAGTGACGTCACGCTGTTGATATCAAGGCCATGCACTGATTAAAGGCACCTTATCGGGAACAAGTTTGTAGCACTACCAGCGGATAATGCATGGTCTCTGGTACGCAAATATTTATGATCCATCAAAGTCACCTTACAATAAGTTAGATTTTAACTGTGCAGTACAGCGACTTACCGTTATCCTAGTGCCACATAAGTCCCCATTTCGATTCTTGTGCTGCGTGTTCTTTTCTACTGCTGGTAGGTCTCTGTAGCTGGAGACCGTTTAGGTAGGTACCGTCGCAGCTCCTTTTTCAACCGACAAACATTACTGTGTTCCGGTTTGAAGGCGCTGTAAGCTTAAGAAATTATTGTGGTAACGAGACTTAACATCTTATGTCTCAAAGCGCAATGTGGTGGCAGTGTTTACCATCTTAACCAGCGCCGTGTTGTTATAGGCAAGCGTATCACTTACCATCAGGTGAACGTATTGTAGAATAGAAACAAAAATAAACCTGCTATAACAAGAGTTTTTTTTTTTAACCTCTCAATTACTAACATTCTATTGTCAATCTCCCGTGATTATTTGTGATGTAATGGCGGAAGTACAGGAAGCACATTAGTGTTTTAACATTTTATTAAAAAAAGCGTTCGTTTATAAAATAATCATTATAACGAAACATTTTCGCTACTCGTTCATGTAAACATAACTCACCGAGGGACACCCTTTTAATAGATCAAATTTATTAAATATCATTATTTTAATATCTCATACATATGAAAGCTTTAATATTCTAAAAATATATCTGTATTGGTTATATCAAAAACATTTACTGACGTCTCATTTTAAACAAACTGAAAAACCACTTAATAATTTTTGGAGATCTTTACTAAAACCGTCAAGTGCGGTTAACACTTTGTCACATGTTACTTTGGTATTTGTTACTTTTATATAACCTTTTAGACATATATAATTTTTAATCTTTCCAAAATTCTTAATAAAAAAAAGTACTGTTTTATTCTGCAGTTAATCATTTTCAAGAAGTGCGTTGCGGGCCCGTGTTCGAGGCTATGAGACAGTGTTGTCTGAAATTCAAGGCTGCATCCCTGGTGTGCGAGGGTTACGACTTGGAGCCGAGGGTGTATACCCCCGCGGCCGACAAGCCTGGATCAAGGTGAGAGATAAAAATATTGTTGCATTAAATATCAGCTAATAGTGTACACACCAAGCATTTCCTATATTCTTTATATAATCTGTTATAGGAAAACCACACGTTCTTTGCAATACTTTTAACTGATGTTTATTATTTGTAGATCTTATGATCATAATCATTTACTCAGCCAAATTATCTACTTACGGTACAGAAATAAAAGTTTGACATGTTATCTTGGACCATAGAACAGAGACTAAACTTATACTTTACAATAAATAGTCTTTAAAATATAAGATTGTAGTAACAGTCGGCGCGGCGGTCCAAGAGTAATAGAACCCGCGTAACGACCAGTGGCCATTTTATATAGTAATTTTGGGGAGGGGCGCTTGATGTGTTGAAGTGTTGCCAATAATATAAAATATAATATATTTTACTATTTGTGAAAACGCTAACAAACCAAAGAGTTCTTAGGGAGGTATCTGATTAGATTCCGTGTCCAAGTGTGGTGTTCGGATGGTGGTACGGTTTTTAATCTTATGATTAGTCAGGCGGATTTGGAGAAACCGTGTAAATGTATAAACACTAGCGCACTATAGTTAGTCAGGTACCACCACAAGCGTTGCCTCATACACACGAGGGCTAAGATGTTCTTGGAGAGCACGTTTCACCATCTTTGGCTTCATTGTAATGTAACTACAAAAAGTTAGAATTTTTTGGGTTTTCTCTCATAATATTATAAATTACATGTCTGTCTTGTTTAGATTTAACTTTAAAATTTATATACTTGATGTGGGAGACGGGAATCCCAAACAGGAACACTGTATTTTTTGCTCCTCCCGGCTTTTTCTCTATAAAATATGAAATTATAGTATTAATAAAAAACCAAACACCAACTTATGATAATGTCTACAAGTTAAATAAACTATATAATGGAGTTAAGCAATATTTAGTAATAATTAGTTTAAAAAAACTATTCTCTACAAACTTCCATACCTATAGTAATGCTAAATGAAGTACTTGGCCTATGTACGTCATTCGTATCTGTACTGGAGATCATATCGTTAATATGTTAATCGGTCTGACATTGGCATCGCAAACCAGTTTCAATCCACTCGATTCGAGAAGGATGTGACATTTATTTTTTTATTTTTCAGATAACTATGGATAGTCGTCATCGAAGTCAGCCTCTGGGTAAACGTAGTTGGATTTACAGATATCCAAAGACATTTCAAATTACTTTCACTGTGGTAGGACTTAGTATATTCTTTTCTAAACCTTTGTACGATATTTTCTTCAGACCGAAGGACATTATTGATTTTTCCGAACCACCCACAACGTTTTCCAAAAAAAACCAAAGCGATATTTAATAATGGAATCTGTTATGAAAGCTCGCGAACGCTTGGCCAAATATCCGGTTATCTTCGCGAAGTGTTCAAAGCAGAGCCTCCTGTACGCTCGTTGTGTATTGTTAAAGGAAGAAACATTAAAAAAGGACGAATGTGCTAAAGAGTTCCAGGAGTTCAATAATTGCTTGCAATCAGCCGCGAGGGATTTGAAAACGAGAATTTAAAAACAATGGATGCAATAACTAATATTGTCAATTTGCCGTTCAGTTACCACATCGTAATCGGTATCGGTATACGATTAGCTCTCATTGTGTATGGTGACCATCACGATAAATATTACGATGTACCTTACACGGATGTCGACTATAAAGTGTTTACGGATGCCGCAAGACATGTGCTAATGGGAAATTCACCGTACATGCGGCACACATATAGATACAGCCCACTTATAGCATATCTAATGCTACCAAGTTTAATTATAGGCAAACATTTCGGTAAAATACTATTCTCCATTTTCGATATCCTCATAACCATCGCTTCGAAAGCATTAGTGGAACATAAGTTGCAATCGAAAGAAGCATCTAGAATATCTAAATATTGCTCATTTTTTTGGCTGTACAACCCGCTGAGTATTGCCATATCTACTAGAGGTAACGCAGATTCCGTTCCTTGTTTCTTTATAATTCTATCAATATTTCTACTGCAAACGGATTTCGTGAAGGGTTTAATGAAATACGCTTTATCTGGTGCACTGTTAGGTATTTCTATACATCTACGATTGTATCCTTTAGCGTTCAGCTTCCCCATGTACCTTTCTTTAGGCGAATATAAAATATCACGCAAAACTCGTCTCAAATCGGGCATCATTTCATTGATACCTAATAGAAAACAAATTATATTGACCATTAGCTGTATATTTACATTGTTTGTATTAACTTACGGTATGTATTTAAAATATGGCTACGAATTTCTATTCGAAACGTACATTTACCATTTGTTTAGAAAGGACACGAGGCACAACTTCTCGGTGCATTTCTATTACTCATACCTGACCATGGACCAGCTTGTCTTCGATATTGTTAAAACAGTTTCACAGATTTTCGAGTTTATTATATTATTTGTGATAAGTTTATCGTTCGGTTGCGAGCCGAAGACTTTGCCGTTTGCTCTATTCTGCCAGGCGGTGGTGCTGGTGGCGTTTAACAGTGTGATGACCTCACAATACTTCATATGGTTTTTGTCCCTTCTACCGCTGGTCGTGCACAATTTCCGCATTAAACCCGCATCCGCTTTGTTATTGACAATTATATGGTTCTCAGCTCAAATTGCTTGGTTATTTTACGCATATTTACTAGAATTCAAATGTAGGGAAGTATTTATTTTTATATGGCTGAAAGGTGTTGTGTTCTTTTGCGCGAATATTTTTATGTTGGCGCAACTTATAAAGAGTTACTCGCCCGGCCATGATTTCGGACTTGACTGTGTTTCATGTGTTGTAAAAAACAAATAGTTATGTTATTTAGATGGGTTTAGATTAGTCTGTAGGTAGGGTTTATTTGCAATGTGAAATAAAGAGATAAAACATTACTAAAAGTTTTTTTATTTAAACAACAACTAACATGTGGCTAATCACACACCCATACTAACACAACAACATTGTCAAAAGAAAATGCATTTTGCAGACATATTATCATTTAAATATTTCTTAAATTGTTTGTACGTAAAGTATAAACCTATAGTCATGACTTGCAGTAAATTAGTAATATTCTTTTTAGATAACCAAAGCTGATCATAACTAAAAGAAAAATATGTAATCTGTGGTTAGAATGAGAACAAACGCTGACAATCATTGTCTATGGCATACTGTTATTACTGCAAGATATGACATCACTGATGACGCCACTATTTTTTGGTCTCCTGTAAGTTTATTTTGGTAAGATCTTCCGACTCTCCTTGTGACATGTTGGACAACTTTTTACCTATGCGTTCATGAACATCTAAGTATTTAGCTACACAACGATCTAAACACACTGATTCTCCTTTCCCTGAAAAAGTAAATATAATATAGTATTAAAATATCCAAAAATTGAATTCATAAAAACTGGGCATTCAAATTATTTGTTTTAAATCTACTACAGATTATAAATTCCAGACATGTATGAAAATCAGCAAAAAAAAACATATCACATAAAAACTTTTTAACAAATTGATTGGATTTGAAATCCAGATGATGCTTTGCCTTTGGAAACTAACCTAGTTCAGCTTCATGGTACTTCAAGGGTATGCATTTCCGGTGACATGTTGATACTAAACGGTTGTACATATCTGACATCATTTCAATCTCCAACTCCTGAACCAGCTGCAATTTTGCAGGGTCTAATTGAGGCACAGCCATCTTCTATGACTGTCCTTTAGCAAGTATAGTATTAAGAATATCCTAGAAGAGACAAACACAATTTAGTGATACATTTGAATAATAAAAAACCTGAAGAGACAGGATTGTTATGTACTGAACATATAGTAAATCACATGAGTAGGTAGTATGTGATATTAGCAGCTAGGTAGCCACTTCCTAAAGTGACATAATGTAAGATATCTGTCAAGTACCAACTTAGTTAAAACATATAAAAGTAATGTACCCACATATATACCAAGGATATATTAGAAAATTTTAGTACAAAAATGTGGAGAAAAAGATTATTAATACATTACATAATGTAATACCAAACAGTTTTTTTTATTACGAAATTTTATTTTGAGGTAATGTAAAAAAAAAGTTCTTATATAATACTCATCATCATCAACATGAGCTGATAGACACTGTCGGAATATTATATGAGCAAAATTTTTGAACATAAAAGTATGAAATTTTATTTTTGTAGGAAAATGTTACTTATGTGTTGGCAATATTCAAAAATGTCAATGGTTCAAAAGAAAGTGTCTTTGTATAATGCTAAATTTAATAGCTGTATGCTTCATGATATCAATAATGTTATACTAGTCTTCTTTGTAACGAGTTTAAAACTGGCCTGATAATATTATACAGCATGCCAATATATGCTAAAGTATTCACTTCTTTATAACGGTACAGTAACTCCTAACTTAAATCAATAAAGACTACTACTAAAACTACTCTTCAGAGTAAACTACCAATTTTCTTTGCCCAGCAAAAGAAAATCTATGTCAAATTAAAGAGAATTATTGGTAACAAATACTGGTTTTAAAATAATTTTAAACTAACGTTTTTCAGCATACAACAGTTCTTACATAAGGAAGTGTGTCAACTTTCCTTTCATTAAAGAGCTATTTTTTTATAGCAAAATACTGAAACGGACATTTACAAACAATAATTCTCTATAATGCTGCACATTTTTTAATTTCTTATTGTTAATTTTCAGACTTTTGCAAAAATTTTCACTTACTCTCACAGTTTCCTGTACAGGTCTGGATACTCGCCTTCGTTAGATTTGCGCATGCGTTCACGCGCTTTCATATTCTCGATACGTTTGTCATTCACGTAGTCTTTTGCAACTACAAACAGTGATAAACTTGTTACTGTTATTACAACCCTGTAACAAGGATTTGACATAATTGTTATATGGTAATAAAGGAACACGAAATTTATGTTTATAAATTTTTATCCGTGTTATGAATTAAATTGGATATTAAAATTCCCTGGTTCATATTTTGACAAATTTTGCCTACATTGTCTAATAAAGAAAAAACAATTTTGTGTCATATTAATGTGAAGGATATATTGTAGGATTTACTTTTTATTAAATAAAGCGTACTTTATGAAATTATAATTTATTTCTTAACTAATAACCTATACAATTTTTAAGAAAAATAATTTTGGGCTCACCACCAATAATATTCTTTCTTACAACAGATATACAATATATATTTATAATTATATATTTATTTACCACGAAATTGTGATCTTTCCAAATTTTCCGAGCGGCATACTATTTTTTACATAAAAGTCACAATTGACAAATTTTTAGGTTAACAGTCAATTTCAGTTTCGGACATTCGGAGCATAGACAAACAAATAGAACAGATAACGACAGAATTTAGTGTACCTCTTTTGTCCATACAAAAATATGTAATATGATTACTAGAAATTGGCGATAGTACGTCTATATTGATTTTAATTTAATCATTCTGGGCTTGTATTTTTAATTATAATTTTTAAATGCACGTGCCTTCAAATTATATAACCAATCAAGGTTTGGAAGACGTGTACTGGAGGTGTGCAATGTGCAATTTAAATAAGCTGTTGCAATCAATTATTAATAATAAAAACATAGATCGGAAATTAAATTAAAAGTGGTAATACTTTTGGATGTAATACTAAACATGCGAAGCAAATTTTGTAGTAAGTAATTTGTACGCTTCAGCGATTTCCGTCTTCATATAAAAAATATAATAATGAAGATGAACTGCTGGCTTTATGAACTTTAGTCCGTAGTCTTTAATATTTATCTTGAAAAAAAACGGAAAAAAGATCAACAAACGTGGGTGAAGTTTAAACGAATATTGTAGAGTTTTTAGATTTATTTGATTATTGTGTAATTGACATAAGATACGTTCATTATTGCAATATGCCGAAACCTGTTAAACTTCACGGTAAAGGGAAAACGATTAACATTCAAAAAGGAAATAAAGTAGATAATGATACCTTGGATAACAGAGACCCCGAAGAAACTTCAAGAGAATTTCAACTACAATTATGTTGGTGTATCCAGCAGTTAGAGCGTTCTTTGAACGAGAAGAAGGGAAATGAAAAACAGTGTAAGTATATTTAAGCAAATATGTAAATTTGTCAAATCAAAGATATGTTAGTGGTCTAACTTTGTTTTTTTATTTATTAGAAATAGAATAGAAGACGTTTGAAGATTATAATTTAAGTTATATTACTTGTCTCAATCCATTTTAATAAATATTAGCATTAGTAACAAAATTAAATATCGTTATACAATGTTTACCACCATGTAGCTTTGTAACTTTAATTGTTATAATAAATTAACAAATTCTCATATGTAAAACTATATAGCGGCAAACAGCGTCTTTGGGCAAAAGTTGTTTATCACATCATACAGGTCCGTTAAGTGTATAACAGGATTGCCAGTGATAATTGTAAAGGATGTATGGGGTAAGGTCATGTAAGGTGGCTGCATACAGATAGATGTAATGCTGGTATGCCCACACAAAAGATTTAACAATGTAGTGAAAGTTGCATGAAGTTACTTGATGCAGGCAATACAACGTATTACGGAGATGTTTCGGGTGGGTGTATTAATTTGTTAAAATAATATTGTAACATTTGTTTTCATTGTGTTTCAGTGCAAGAAACATGGAAAGTCCTTACAGTTTTAAAAAATAACAATCAATCTATCATAAGGAAAAGACAATTAATGAGGACACATTTTGGAGATTACAGAGCAAAAATGGCTGCAGAAGAAAAAAAACTAGCTAAAAGTATAATTTAAATTTTCTCTTATGATAATACTTTCTAACAGTTTCCAAATTTTGATATTTAAAGTATATAATTATTTTACAGTGACAAGTAAAATCAAAATATCAGAGAGCCCTGCAAAACCGAAAGCCACATTTTTAAGGAAATCTATATTTCTTTCTACAGGCGACGGGTCGTTTAGATTCAATTTTAATGCACCTACAGAAAAAGTAGATAGTGGCAACATTAGTGAGAATTCAGTTAATCCTGTTAAATTAGATAGCGATAATGTCATAGATAATAAAACATCAACTAGTGTTTCCGCTATAGAAACAATAGTAGACAATAAAAAAGATACAGAAGAAGATAGTGAAAATCAGAAGTTTAAATTTACTTTTTCATCTGATGGATTTAAGTTCAATTTTAATGTAAGAGATTCTTAAAAAATAAATGATATCTAACAATTTAATTTATTTATAATAAAACTGTTCAAAACTATAGTACTTTTAATCATTACACAGAATTTGATATCCTTGATATAATTCCTCTTCATTATTTCGAATACGCTTTGCGCAATCATAATTCTTGAAGAAATTTTCTGAGTTTGGTACAGAAAAGCCAACCGGTAATGGATGCTTGTTTGTGGGTCCCCATGTGGCAACACCGAGCAATTTATTTGTTTTAGTATTAAACACTGCGCCTCCTTCGACACCATGGTAGCGAAGACAAGCTTTTTCATTAGATTTATAATCCTTAACTGAACAGGAGTGGTAGCATGGTGTGAAGAATCCAGATATAAGATTGTCAAAAGTTAGAATGGATGGACACAAATTGATGTTCACTACCACTGGCAATTCACTTACATAAAATTGTTTATCGAAAGTTACATCGTTAAAAAGAATCTGTTGAAAAAGAAATGTTACCTATTGTATAGAATATATCAAAAAAATGTGGTGGTGTAATATCTACAGCTGGAGACGCAGCGTCTACTTCTACCAAATAGGACTATGTAGCCGTTACTATGTTCCCTTGCAGAGTGCTGTAGCTAGTAAAATTACTGTGTAAAGTAAACTAATGATTTATTATATTTCCGCGAATGCCACACATTTATTAAAACTCAATTTTACGGATTTTATTCAGGACTGTCCTCCCGTGACCATGACTTTTTTTTTATACTACTATGCGATGAGACGAGCAAGACGTTCACCTGATGGTAAGTGATAATGATAGTTAAGATGGTACACACTGCACCACATTGCACTCGTCGCCTTGGGACATAAGGCGTTAAGTCTCGTTACCCCAGTAATTACACTAGCTACAGCGCCCTTCAAACCGGAACACAGTAATGTTTGCACACTACTATTTGGCGGTTGAAATAGGAGCTGCGGTGGTACCCATCCCGACGGTCTCCGGTAACAGAGACCTACCACCAGTGACTGCTGCAAAGCGGTCGAAACGTCGGGAATAAATAAAATTAAACAATAAACGCGATGAAATCCGTAAAATTGAGTTTTAATAAATAAAGTAAACTAGTAGATCTTATGCCTAAAAGCTTCGACTACAAAGTGATTAAAGTGAGACTATATTGTTAGGGGCCGATGTGTCACTTGCTATCAAGTTAACGTTTTACCCGTCTCATCTATTAAAAAATAGTTTTAAGACATAAAATCCAATCTACATTTTGATGTGTAATTTGTTAACGATATCAAAAAAAAACATATATAAGTGAGCACCTTTGGCACAGCGTATCCAACAACTTTATGTTGTATTTCGTCGTTGTGAAATAAACCTGAAAACCACTGGAATGCATCATCAGTGCGGTTGGTTGTGTCGAACAGTTCGATAGTCTGCCATTTATTGGAGTCTTCTTTAACGATTATGAAGCCAATGTCATCGAAAGCCTGCTTAGAACCGTTCGCAGGCACCACGAACGCTTTAGAGTGTAACTTATCATGGTGATAAATAACTGTTGTGTAAGTGACCTTCAAACTGAAATATTTCAACCAAAAAAATACAAAAACACAAAAATTTACTCTATGTGATACAGAATTAGATCATAGTGTTCACATGTTGATAAAAAATCCATGAATACACAAAAACTTATTAGTTTTTATATCAGTTATGTAATGAAAATATTTAATAATAGTCATCACTAAATAAGGCTACAGCATTGGAAATAAAAATTTAGTTTTACCAGTATGTAAATATGATTCAATATATTATATTAAGTAGTGGTAAGTCTCTGGTCGTAGACTGTTAGGTAGGTCTGTAACTATAAAATAGTTTGCACATTTACAACACATCTGTGTTTGAAACCGACGACCACAATATGTTGCTGTGGTTGTGATCTTAACAGGCGCCACATTGTTATGAGTACCACTTACTATGTGAACGTCCAGCTCGTTCCGTAACTTCATGGAATTAAAAAAAGCATTACGTGGATATGCAAGCGGCAGCTGTAATGAATATCCTTTCGTCGATACAAATCGCAGTACACACATGAGGGTAGTTAGATCGCTGTGAATGTACGACGCGCCCGATCCATGGGTAATTCTTCTCCGCCACGTGAGTAGAGTCCACTTCGTAGTTGCGTAACGCTGTAAACACTGAAAAGCGTTTTAATAATAATAACAATCAGCTCTCTTATAGTTCACACAATTAATATTGTCAGATCTTTTCCCTCAAGGAGAGTTAAGAGGAAGTATCCATCAAACTTGTTTACTATAAGTTAACTGCTTCCGTGGGTAACTACTAAGCGTTTGTTTTATAACACGGCGGTCTCTGCTACGATTTCGGATTTTTTCAAATCTACCTAGTTACTACCATCCTCATATTGTTAATCTACCGCTATAACGATTTTTGTTTTGTCTGTCTGCATGTGAACGTCGAAGTATAGTGGGTTAGCACACTTCATCATATTCGACCTTTTGTCACAGACCATTTGAAATTGAGGTCAAATTATAAACTATTGCAGATAAAAAAAGTCAATTATACTAATTATTTTGATTAATTTATACAGTGTTTTAGGAACAGAATTCAAGGTCACCTGTTTTTTTGCCGCCCGAATCTTGAGTCTTTCTGTATGATCGTGACAAATATTTGTTTTTATGTATAAAATATTGACTATTGTTCAAATCGATGCATATCACAAACGTACAGAACCACAACTTTAACATTTCTATAAGTTTTACGAATGTAATAAAACGAATGTTATTGTTAAATATATATTGCTAATCTAAAACTGCAACAGTAGTCGCTATACAATAAAATGCATTTTGAATACCAAGTATAATAAAATAGTATACACAAATTATTAATTACATTAAAATGTAATAATTTTACTTCATGTAAAATATTAGAAAAAGGTTATACAATTGAAGTACAAAGAAATATTCGATTTTTTTTTAAATTATCGTAACAGTTTTCATGCAAATTTTTAAAAGATTTCTCTGCTTAACAAACATTAACACAAAACTATTTTTTTTGTTGAATCTTCCTTATATTGATAATGCCAAAAAAAATAACAAAAAATAATATACACATTATATTGTTTCAAACGCACTTTTAATTATATTTATCATAATAATGTTAACCTTAAATTTATATCGTTTTTATGATAAAAGAAAATCTTACACGGTATGGTATGTAATTTATTGTTAGATAATATACACTAGACGATTTCGTATCGGTCCGGTCGGAAGCTGACCTCCTGCGAGAAGTCGACGGGGGTGCCGTCGTCGGCCTGAGTGACCCTCGTGGCAGCCAGCAGTGCCAGCGACGTGTCCGACGTCCACATCACGGTGATCGGGAAGAAATCGTTGGGTATCGCTGGAGTCACGCTGTTAGACGGTGACAATATTATAAAGACAATTATTTTATTCCACGAAGCGAAGATACCTTATTAGGATGATTCATCAAATACCAACGTTAAAGGTCCAGTTGTTCCAAAAAAATCTTTAAAAAAATAATCGATCGCCTCGATAAATACTCAAAAAACCCAAAATAAATCAATAATTTTTTCCTACAGCAGGAAATGATTTTTTTTTCAAAGCCTACAGATTATAAAACCATTTTATTCCACTTTTACGACTCACAGGAATTGTCTTAGTCTTATCCTTAATAGCCCAATGCTACATACAGTAAGATCCCGGATATCAAATATACTCACGTGAACTCCAAACTTCCGGATTTCAGATGTTTGCTAACAACAGGAATACTCCACACAAGGGTGCGGCCTTTTTGAGCATAACTTCCTTCCCACTGGTGGACAACCAAAGATGTGTTCCCGGACCTGATAATGAAGAATATTTATTTTTTCACTATTGTCAATAACAAAGTATTTTATTTTGACAAAAGAAAGAAAGAAAAATGTTTATTCATACTGCCTAATACACAAAAACCATACAACAATAAAAAAAAACATTACAACAAACAAAATAAAAACACATTTTTAAAACTAAATAAAAATAAAAAAAAACGAAACAAAACGAGAAGGATGATGACCTGATGGTAAGTGATATGCCTGCTCATAACAATGTGATGGTAATTAGAACGATATACACCGCACCACATTGTGATTGTGATTAAATCGCTACTAAAAATACATCACTATGTAGAACACCCTTCAAACTGGAGCACAGTAATAATTTCACAATACTGCTAGGTGGCTGTAATATACCAGTGCCGTACAAGCGGTGTGAGTGTGAAGACTTACGGCAGAGGGATATTAATGTTGACATCGCTGAGGATGAGATGGTCCTGTTCTAATTCAAACTCGATGTTCACGTCGCAGCCCCCGCCAGTGCCTTCAGATGGCCAGCAGTTCACTGCAACAATACACAACATTGCTTTTAACCGCTAACAAAATGTCAGTTACTACACAGTTAAATATATCTGCAGGATCGATTTCTGTCGTCAAATTGTGTAGATCTTAAATCTTGTCTTCATGTGTATATCTTCTTAACTAATGCGACATTTTTGTTAGCGGACCTATCACTTAATATCAGGTGAACGTTCCACTCGACTCGTGGCTTCGACGAATAAAAAAAAACTGCTGTCGGGATTCCGTACTATTTTTTGACTACATTTACGAAAAGAAAAATGATCAGCCGTTTATTATAAGTTGCACAGAACATACTTAATATTTTAAAACTTTCTTTTAATTATTCAAAACAAAATATTTTATCTGTGCGTTAAATGTTACACTTTTTAATGAATAAAAATAATATGTGTAATTCGTAATAAATACACGGTGCAAAAGAAAAATTATTAACAGACCGGAGAGCGGTGCCAGCTTTTCGTCGCTCGTGGTGGTCAGGCGCCACTTGAGCACGCCCACGTCGCTGTTCATGGGGAACGGCCGCTGCACCTGCTTCAGCCCAATAACACCGCTCGAACGGAACGCCTCCTTGTCCACGTTGGGGTGTGTCTGAGTGATGAAAGAAAAATAAATCACAACTGCGCAGCAATCAACTTCTTGGAACACGAAAATCTCGGCTCCGGTTCCCGGGCCACATGTGGTGTCTGAACTCTCCGTTGATTGATATTTTTTTATTCGGTAAGTCGACGAGACGAGCAAGGCGTTCACCTAATGGTAAGTGATAGATCGCCCATAACAACGTGGTGCTAGTTATCTTTGTGCCAGTGCTGAGTTTTGATTTTGTTATAAAAGGTAGTGAAACTAAAAGTAGCTTAAAATCTGTAACATAAAATATTTGTTCAATAACAAAAAAGAAAATGTAAAAAGTGCATGCACGTTTATCGTGACACAAAGTATATACATACTAGCTGACCCGGCAAACTTCGTTTCGCCTCAAAATCAATAAATAAAAAAGCTTATTGATAATTCCAGGCTGTTTCAACTTTAGTAAATAATGTAGTGATAACTTAACCAGAAAAAAAAATTCGTAATCAAAAGAAATGCCCGTTATTAATTTGGTTTTTCTATTATATTTAAATGCACACGTTTATTGACTTCGACGACCTAAGTCAGGACGTCTTGTCCTTGGTATTATAAATTGTAGATAATCAAAGTAAGGATAGTTCTCGCGCACTCAGCGGTAAATAGTGTCACTATCACAAAAGATCAACAAAGTAAAGTTAACACTTAACTACTATTTTGAACCAATGTGAACTTAGGACAGCGGTGTTTCCGGCTGGATTCTATAATCGCTGCACACGAACACAGTTATTTACTGCATGATACACTCACATCGTACATTCAACCGCATTATGCACAAAAAATAAAAATGTAATCGAGACAACGCGACCTTTACGCCCAGATTCCCGCTAAAGTTCGTAAAATATTCTTCTTCTTCCCAATTGATGGCATGAGCACGGTTTGTGCGTGAGCCAGTGCCATGTGTAGACGTATAAAATAAAAGAATAAAAATCCTTAAAAAATTGTCTGCGTGGTAAATTCGTCCGCCATGTTCCTCCCTTTTCTCGTAAAATATTATAATTGCAATCAGAAATTGTTGGTTGTCAATGTCAAATGTCAAAATCAAAAATATTCTTTTAAATTGTATTTGGTTTCTAAATGACAGGACGAACTTCAAATATTTGACGTTTTATGTATCTAAAGTAAGGTGACCAGACTTCTCGCTTTTAGCGGGACAGTCCCGATTTTTTACAATTAGTCCCGCGTCACGAGTGCAAACCGCATAAAGAGCTTTCAGAATTAAGTTAAATTTTATTTTTATGAAAAAAAATGTTACGTTATTATTACTCCATCAAAGTTGTCCTGCTTTGCCTATCTAAAAATCTGGTCACCTTAATGGAAAAGTGAAATTGTTGTTTTTACCATATTCCGGGCACTTTTTCCATATTTTCTCACCTTTTACACCTTCCCTGGACTTCCACGAATAATTCAAGACCACATTTAGTCAAATCGGTCCAGCCGTTCTCGAGTTTTAGCGAGTCTAACGAACAGCAATTCATTTTTATTATATAGATATGTAGCACAAATAAGATGTTGAAAATCCATGACAATTTAAAAGCTGGCTCAGCTTATGCTCGCCTGATGCCGCCCCTATGAGCGGAGCCGCGGGTGTTGGATGGGGAGTCTGACACTCGGTAACATCACAGCACGGAGTGCGAGCAGCGTGCTAGGCGTTTTCAGCACGCTGCTCTGGAGCAGGGGAAATGGCTGGCCCACAGCCTATCCGCGAAGGTGGAGTCCCGGGGACCAGGCGCGGGCGGCATAGCGATCGCATGACTTAGTCGATCTCGCTTTGCCGCCAGTATCCCCTCGAAAAAAAAAAGCGTGGTATTTCCATATGCGTGATGCGGGGTCGACTATACATTCTACAGAACATCAAGCGAAACTGTTACGCTGTTCGCTGGCGTTACCCGCGCATGTGGACCGTTGGACAATAACAGCCCAGCGGACTTTATTACTTACTTTATCGGCTTTTATTACTACAATAAATATTTAGTAAATTGCGCGGATTAGTGGACGGCCCGTTCAAACAATGATACTCCATCGCAGATGTTGTATTGTAGTTATTGTTTCGACACTTCTTTAACTGGGCCGCTGCGCCGCTAATAATGATAAAAAAAATTAGAAATAAAAATTTTAAATATAAAAAAATCTCAATTCTGTCTCAAATCTAAACACAAAGGTGAACATCCTGTTTGTGCGTCTGCCGCTCGAGCCTAGCGGTCCTTTTGTTATCCTGTTTGCGGGTCCTGCCCAGTGGTCATTTTGTAATACACACAGACGTAGATTTGTCGTTGTGTGAGTGTTATTTGGTGGGTCTGAATTGTAAACAGAGTTTCAACACGTAAAATCTATAATTTTACGTGTTTATTTCAAAAAACGACACGTAAAAATAGAATCTACAATAAATTTACAATAAGGTGATGTATTTTCCTTCATGAATATAATATTATAATTAGTGAAAAACGGGCCGTGAACGTCTTTGCGCGCGAACGACATTTAGGTTTATAAAATCTTTTCGTGGGATAATAGCACGAAACATTGTATTTTATCTAAAATTATACAACCATTTTACTAATAAAATACTGAATTAGCCTTTTCCATAAAATTTTCTCTGATTTTCGCTTGAAATGTTTTGGAAACGGTTCACAAAAAAATACTCACGTTGACGCCGAGGCAGACACAACTTTCTGACTGTAAAATTATAATTTTTTTCTATTGTGGCCAGTATTATTTTGAGCTCATTTTGTAGCAAATTTCATAAAGAATCTATAGACACCCAGTTTTCAATATAAAATTGACTATAAACATACTTAAAACACACTCAAACAAAGTTCGGAACTCACGACATCGCTCGATGCCCATGGGTCTGAGGGACACATTTTTGCGCGACATCGCCTGATGCCCGCGGGCTTCGACAGATTAATGTTCTCAATAGTGGGACTGAGACTGCCTTGATGCCTAGTCAAGATAGTTCCATATCTGTTATCTTTTAATCTTATCCATGTAACTCCATATCTGCTTAGCACTAACCTGCAACTGCAGCGATCTGGTATCCTTGTTGTCTATGTGCACATGAATGCGTCCGTATTGCTCGTTGGTGATGCGGAGAGTCAGCAGACCTGTGGACATGGTTCCGATGAGATTAACTTTGCACAAAAACACACTTGATTAAGCAGGTATAAAATCAAGGCAGCGATCTCAGTGTTATAAGGTTCCAGTTAGCAAGATTATCCATCAACTCACACTTGGCCAGAGTTGGGGATATTTGGCCTTGTCTCATTGTATGGAATCATTAATAGTGTTAATTACTATTATTATTATATATATAAATTACCCGAGAGTTCAAAGTTCTGTATATCACCATCACGACCTGCTGTCAAGTTCAACCTCTCCTCAAACCGTAAGTGTATACTGCAACAAATACAAAGTAAAAAGTTAATTCCAAATGGGAACAACAGTTCACTTATTGAACTTCAAAATCTACCAGCCATTCGCAACAGAAATGCCACGGACCTGAGAAGAATGGGCGCAAGACACTCAGCAGGCTGTATATGTATAAACGGTTTTTTTTTCTATTTTAAAATATCTTACACGTCAAACGCAACAAAAAAGCACATCAAAGTCTTTTTTTATACACAACCAAAAAAGGGGCACGTTTGTCAATTTTTTTATAACTTTGACACAGTCATTAAAAGCCTGAGATGGACTGAAGATCTTATGGAGGTAGTGGAAGACCACTAGACACGGGCAGCGCACTACTCATTTGAGAGGTCTTTGGGTTGTAAATTTCTGAGGACAAAATCTCACTCTTTGTTGTCTGGTGCGTTTGGTGCCAAGTCCCTAGCGACGGCGGCCGTTTGAGTTGTGACGGCGGCCACATCGCCCTCCTTGGCCAGGCGTGACACGAACGAGTCAGCATCGGTTCCCTTGGAGCCGAGCTTCATTGCTGATCTACTGGTTGTGCGACTGTTATAATATAAAAAAAATATATTTATAAGCAAACACATAAAAAGTTATTTTAATTAGTTGTAAATTGTTAATTTAAAATATGACTTAAATAATACATACGTCTATGTATATATAATGTATGATAGAATATTTTTTTATTAACAAAATTTATTTTCCCTTCTTTTTATCACATTCGCTAAACCTCTTCTCTATTTTTAATTAATTTGGAATGGAGAAAATCGTACCTATGTTATAAATAATTAAGGAAAGGACATACGTTTCACGGGCCGGCGTGGAAGGTAACTTCTCCGTAATGGGATCGCTAGCAACTGATGGTGGTAGAGAGGAGCTTCCGAAGCCGCCACCTAAATATTTTTATTATTTAATATCACATTATAAAATAAAATAAAAAAATATTAATTGTAAGTGTAATACAATATAAAACCCCTCAAGTTCATATCCATACCACTCACCGAAGGATACATTGGAGCGCGTAGGCTGGCCGCGCTTAGCTGCCTCCAGCCTCTCGCGCTGCAGTTCCTTAGCACGTTCCCTCATGCGGTTAGCTGCCTCTCTCTCCTGAGTCTATAAAAAATAATCATCATAATACAATGTTTTAAGCTGGTAATAATTGATATAATGCCTAAATGCATTATCTGCTCATCAAACCCTCACTGTGGTGAAAAAACTCATGCAGCAAATTTATAATTTAAGCAATATATAAATATCACACACTAATACAGACATATAATCATAAAGCATTACATAAAACAATCTACTCTTTTGGATAGAGTATATTGGTAATTTAAATATGGCATTTCGTATGTACTATCTGATTACCACATAAAAAATGTTGCCACATAATAAAAATGGTTACCATAACAAAAAAGAAATTCGTGTCTACAGTTTATTTTAAAACCATTAAAATTTTTATAACATAATAATATTAATCGTCATTATCATCACCCGATAGAAGACTCTTGAAAATAAATTGTAATTACATACCTGTCGAACTGCTTGATAGATTTTCTCCTCATGGGAATCCATTTCAACAAATGAGCGCACCTAGAAAATAATGTTTACTTAGCACCACTTAATAAAACAATTCTTAAATTTATTAAGAATTGTTTTCCAACAGATTCAGTTCCAACAAATTCAAATTCAATTCTCCTAAATGGAGACAATAATAACTGAATTTGTGACGTCTAGCTCTTTATATAACATTAGCAGATTCCCTATAGGTTACTTTGAACACAGAATGTAAAACCTCAATACTGTATTATGAAAACATATTTTGTTTTGGAGATAGCCAGAGAAATTACTGGAGTAACTTATGTCTTAAGACAATGTAACAACTTCCTGAATAAACATCTCATCTTGTCTTTTTTAACATAACATAGTATGAATAGAAAAGAAAGTGATGTAGTTACTTATTTTTAAGACTTTAGTTATAAAATATGTAGTAAAAACTATTTTCCTTTCAACATTTTGTACAGAAGCTAATTATTTGCCTTATAATGGAGAGGTCTCTAACATTTTTCTGGAGCAACATGTTTAGTAGTTTGAATGGTTATAAACTATGTTTAACACCACCAGCAACGAATGGTATCACATGTAGCAAATCTACTGCCATAAAAGCATTACTCTATTCTCATTGTCAATATATGAGAGCCAGACTTCTGAACAAGTACACTTTACCATTATAAACCTAATGGTCACTAAACATCAATTGAAATTGTGGTCTAGTGAAAAACTCATTATCAATAAGTAATAATTATACACAAGTCTACTTACTTGTGCTAAGTTGACACTTTCCCTGTAGCCGAGAGCTACAATCTCATCGAAAGCGAACAGTAAATTAAAGGCTTGATTCAACACTTCCGCCTCTGTTAACTGAGTGCAGTATTCGGGTACCTGTGAAATTTAAAAGATTTTCTAATTTTTAAAATGTTGCATTTAAATATATTCCTATTCTAGCTTTACACCTTGGATTTCTTAGATAAATTACTAACACTATTATATATTGTAAGTGGTATCAATAAGAGCATTATATTTATTTTCATTTCACTTGTACAAAAGTTAAGAATGTTATTATTAGCATATTTTTGATAAGAATTTAAAAAATTTAACTTACAACTAACTATACTGCACTAAATAGACAGAAAGTACTAGAATAATTAAACAAAATCATTGCATGCAAATTCAAAACGACATAAATTTTAATTAATTAAGTTTTTTCATTGAATTTAAAATGCAGCATATATTTTTTTTAGACACAACTAACAAAAGTTACTTACCACTCTACTAAAGAGCCTCAAAGTCTCTAAATCCTCCAAGATGTTACTAGCTTTAGTTGTAATAAGCAACATGTACAATTTGTCCAGAGGTTGGTAAACATATCTGTAAGAGTAAACATAGTTAAAATTTGGAACAGCAGTGTAGACTCACTTCAATAGTACAGAGTATAGTTATACCTGACAGACTCTGTTTCTACAAAGGTATGTTGCCGTCCACTTGTCATTAGTTTTGGGAAAGCTGCTAGCAGCCCTTCGATACGTGCTTTCGTCATTTCCACAAATTGTCGAGAGACCAACGCTGGAATAGGAAACCCTTGGATTAACCAAACATAATACATTTAAAAAAATATATAACAAAACATTTAATATTACCTTTCCCCGATTTCGTACATACTGTAGCCGCAATAAGTACCTGCAATAACAAAAAACAACAAAATAGTAAGAAAACTTACGCCGACAAGTCGTAATTGTTTACAATAGATGTTCGAAAATCTTTCGGGAAATCCTTTATATAAATACATTTAACATAAAATAGTTTAAAAAAATCATTACCATTTTGATAAAACAATATTAATAGATATTTTCAAGTAACTTTTAAATTATTTGACAACACACATTTAGATGACGTGTAGACATTTATTATTTAAGTAGAAGCGAAGTATATGTCATACATCCCGATTAATACACAATTTAGAATGAATGTTCAATTATTTAAAAAAAACTTAAATTCTATTATAATTGATACCTATGGTTAAAATATAATAATTTCGGAAGAAAGCAATATTGAAAAATTATTTGACAAATTTCCATACTACCAAATACTATGTTTAATCTGTGTCAGTAGAAATAGTTCACGAGATTATAACACGAAGCAATGCAATAAAAAATGTCACATTTGTCAGCAAAGAAGTAAGCACATTGTGTTAATTTTTATGTTTCCTATCGTTTCTATATAAGTTTCAGTGAAAATATTACAATTGATTATTGGTTTCAAACACGCTTTATCAGAGATGGAGCTAGTTATTTGAGTAGGAGATATAATTCTATGGAACATATTGCTGACAGCAACAAACAGTAGTGAGTAGATCTACTTAATCGTTTTGTGTTCTTATAACTATAGTTGTAATTGATACTATAACTGATATGCTCTTATATTTGAGTTGGTTCTTATTTATATAACGTCATTATTTTTGCTAATGGTCTATCATATAATTTGCATACAATACAGATTTCTTTATGCCTGATAGATTATAGATTCGACGAGTATTTTTATCGTATTTAGTGGACATACTCATGATTGATACTGACTGTAGTTTGTTTTAATTCAGTTAGTCCTTAGTTTTTATATTATTTAACGTTTGCAGTATGGAAGAACTTTTGATAGAGAGTGATAGTGAGGTATTTCATAGATTTATAATTTTATTAATTTAACATATTGATTACTACAGCAATTACTTCTGTAAAAATGTATCAACTAAGATAGAATGTAGCATTTCATTTTTTTATATATATATTTATATATAAATGTACATCTCTTTATTAATAAAAACATAAACACATATTAATGTGCCATTTGCAAACTGAAGGACTCAAACTACAGTCCGAAGTTGAGAAGTATGCATAGAAATGAGGAGATGTGATGCCTGCCGTAACCGATCAGAAGGGGGAGCATCGGAGGGCTGCCCTGGAGATGATCGGGACCCTCTGATAACCTCCCCCATTATCTTGCAGGAGGAGCCCAACGACAATCCTAATTTAGTAAGATCTGTTACTAATTTCTATTGTAGTTAGCACAATTTTTGTTATGTTCACTCTTAAATGTCGTTTGTACACATTTTATTTTTGCATGTTTTTTAAATACTACATGCAATTATTTTGTATTTCTGTAGCTCAGTGTTGTATTTAATTTTGCTAAATTGTAGTGACACAAATAATGTTTGACCTGTCCATGAACAAAGAAAAAACTAAATTAATAATTTAACTTAGAAAGCTTTCATAAGCAAATAAAGCCACATTTCATCATAAGGAATAATACATAAATTTTCTGTTCCATTTATAAATTAAAAGCTTAATAATTTTAAATTTGGTTAAGTACTTACTAACATGGTTTGTTAGATTATGACGGATAATGTGGAGGATAATTAGAGTGGAAGGTAATTGACATCTTTGTAAATTCATATTGCTATCTTATCTATATGGCTTAGGTGTAATTCTGACGGGTGGTTTTCAGAATGACTAATGTTAACTTTTGTCTTGAAGGAAGCAATTAGTTTAAGTGTTCTGTGCAAGACCGGTGTAAACATTCCTTATTATTGCATTCCTCTTTCGTTAACATGTTATTTAATGAGGTGTAATAGAAATATTTTAAATTGTTGTCATGTTTGTATAGCTTGAAAAGTAATGAGGAAAAAATTGTGCATAACAAAATCAACAAAAAAGGTATGTTTTGCTTTATAAAAAAATAATATGTTTGGTTATTTGAGCTGTGTTTTTTCTCAGTGTGGAGAAAATTTAAATCCCATATATATATGTTAATTTACAATATATACAACATTAATATTTTACATATAATAAACTGTAATATAATTATTTTTTTACTTCTACTGTGAAATATTTGAAAGTGTATTTGTGTTATTTAAAATACTTTCCTCATATTAAAAAGAAACTCATGATCTTGCAATCACTTTAAATGCCGATTTTTGAATATGTCTATGTGTTATTACAATTAAAAGAAAAATTTTCTGAACAAGCTAATGCCCTGATAATTACACAAAATATATTTTTAGTTTTTGAATATACAAACTAGTCTTAAAAAGATGCAACCTTCTTGCTATAGCCATATCCATATTCCTGTCTAAAAAATGGAATATTAATTTATCCATGCTGTGCTTAAAAAACCTCTTTGTTTATTTTTAAACTTAACAATTTGTACTTCAGCAAAAGAGCTTTATCTAAAAAAATCAGAAAAGAACAGTGGAGACTTATTATTCCTCTTTGTTAATAAAACTTGCTGGTTGTACAATTTTTATGTACTTTGTACGATATGTTGTTGTTTTAATGAGGATTTCAAATTAATAATTCTCCGATTAGATTATTTTCGAAATAAAAAGTATAATATTATCTAGGAATTTCAATATGAACGTATACATCGGGTTTGGCTGTACGGTGTCTCATCTTTGCCTCTTTAGGTTGACGGGAATTAAATAACAACATTAACATAAAAAGGAACTGTCATTTTTCCCGCGTTAAACGTAAAAACTGTTCATAACAGATATTGTATTTATATTTAAAACCATAACGTCATAAAACATTCCTTCCAAATCAGTGGCACCATAGCGAATTGATGTTCTGCTCTAAGAGTTACAAAACACGCGAACACACTCATAAAAACGTATTGTTAAAGTGAAGCTTATGTTTATTCATGACTCCGTTACGCTCATGTGGATATTTCTTGTGCAATTATTTTTATTTGCTTTGTAAGCTGTTTTGTTTGTTGTAAACTGAGAAGGAATGTGGGATGGTAACTGTAGTAATTGTATGCATGGAGATTTCAAAAGGTAGTGTACAAAAATTCTTTTAATTTAAAAGTAAGTAATAATACATTGACTTCTATATAATAAATTGATTTTTTAAAGATATTTACTCTCCTATTGTTTTAATATTTCTATTATCATGATTTATTAAATATATATAATCAGATTGTATTGGCTAATATATTATATTAAAGTATTACTCTTACTTTATTAATTTTTTATATATTTTTCGGATGAAGTAGGTAATGTTGGTTATAAAGACGACTTCTACTTCATCAGATTGAAGACTGGCGTACCCTGAATCCCCAAGCTAAAACTTTCCTAACTTTAAATGTCTTATTGCATTTATTGGTCGTCTTACGAACTTTTGAATTTTTTGGATGGTATTAAATGATTAAAAGAATTAAAAGGTACGATGGGATTAATATGCCCCTTTAAGGTAAAAAACTCAAAATTTAAATAAAAAATAACCTTTCGCGTTAAAAGATTGTAGAAGATATTTCCTTTTTATTTGAAAATATAACAATATGGAGTCACGTTACGTTTTCTTCACAATTACAACTGTAATTTAACGCAATTCACTTGCTATTTATTATTCATCAGTCGGGGGCAAGGTCTCCGTGTTTGTATGTGACTGTACGTTAAGGTCTTAACATATGTTAATTCTCATGGTCCTCGCTCAATTTGAATGTCGCTGTTAAAGATACAAAAGCGTATTTACACAGACAACTTAACCGAGTGTATTGTAAACTATGAACACTTACAATTACGTACATCGACTACATGTATTATGTTAATTTATCATTAGGGGTTTAGTAATTGTATGAATGTTTAAATAACTTAAAATGGACATAACTTTCGTATAACAAATAAGAAGCAAGTTAGGTTTATATATGCATCGTTATGAAATATGATATTCTGTTTCGTTACTAATAATTAGTTCGTTAATTATTATTAGTAATTACACTATTTATACAAGACTGAACTAATAGTAAAGTTCGAAAACTACTGTTTCAAAAATTTTGTGTTTGATTTTTAATAATTTCTCCTTGAAATTAGATATTTGTGATTTAAGAAAATGATAGTAGTTGTAAATATTTATTAAGGTATTGTGTATGTGACGGTGAATGTTTGTAACCTTGGTTCATCTTATCGCAGCTGGATTTAACAAGTTGATTGGACGGTCTTTTAATTACTGATAAAGAGATACACCGAGATATATAACGCATTAGTTAACTATGTCAATTTATGATTAAACTTTAGTCGTTACTTAGTCTCTGTTTGTCCGCTAGCAACATCAAATTGCATCACTCTTTTATATGTGATGTTATATGATACGCCTGTTCATACATGCTTATTAGGATTAAGTGCAATGCAACACATTGCCTTGAGTATTTTTATTTAAATAGGCTAGCGCTTGACCATGATACCAGCTGGTGCTAAGTGAATGACGTGGTTTTGCGCAATATAGTAACAGCCCATACACTCTTTTGAAGACATTCACGTCGTGCTTTGAACACTGTTGCCTTCATGTAATCCTTTGCTGTTTTTTTGTACTATTATGCGACTAGGCGAGCAAGACGTTCACCTGATGGTAAGTGATACGCTTGCCCATGACAACGTGGTGCTAGTTAAGATGGTACACACTGCACCACATTGCGCTCGTCGCCTGAGAAATGTGTTGAGTCTCGTTACTCCAGTAATTACACTAGCTACAGCGCCCTTCAAACCGGAACACAGTAATGTTTGCACACTACTATTTGGCATTAGAAATAGGAGCTGCGGTGGTACCCATCCAGACGGTCTCCGGGAACAAAGACCTACAACCAGTAAACTTTTCTTATCAAGAACATGAACCCGTTATCAAGATATTTAGTTTTGTTACTTCAGTAATTTTACTAGCTACAGCGCCCTTCAAACCGGAACACAGTATATTTGCACATTTTTTACATCAGTAGAAATCCACCACCGCATTGTGGTATATTTTATTTAACAGTTTGTAAATAACGTTATAATTTCAAAACCAAACTTGCCAATATTGATGAATATCGATTTGTGTTCATCCATCATCACATTTAATAATCTAATATATTGTATCTTTACTTGATACCACTCTTGTTCGTTTTACGATAAAGCCAACTAAATTCAAACGGACACCGACAACAAAGAGCTAAAAAAATAAATAAAAATTTTACATTAAAAAACACAAATGTTAAAATGTTTAAAATCGAACCAGAGACCGTCGTAGTTAACGGTTAACTCCAGAACAGGAACAAGGGTGCTGGTGGTAGGTCTCCGTTGCCGGAGATCGTCTAGGACTGCAGCTCCTATTTCATTCGAACAGTAGTGTGCAAAAATTACTGTGTTCCGGTTTAAAGTACGCTGTGAGCTAATAAAATTACTGGGGTAACGAGATTTAACAACTTGTGTCTTAAAGCGAAGAGCACAATATGGTGTAGTGTATACCATCTTAACTAGTATCACACTATGTGCAAGGTTAGCACTTACCATCAGGTGAACGTCTTGCTAGTCAAATCGCTTCGTTTAATTGAAAAAAAAATCTTATTACTTGTTTTTTTATATTCTCTTATTGTCTTATTGTTGAGATTTAATATAGGATGTTATGTATATATGCAAATTAATCTTTAGTATGTTAAAGAATTTCGATTATAATGATAAAGGTAATTAATTGGCGAGAAATAGAAATTGGCTTCAGCATTACCACATTTCACGGCTAATCCGGATTCGCTATGGAAACGCTTGATCAATATCATGACGATAGTGTTTCTTTTTTGTTTAATTTGCATTATCGCTTCTGGCTTACACGTAACTACCGGAAGTGCTGCAGGGATAACAGAATGATTAATTGAAAATGAACAGGTCATTTAATGTTCTCACTGCTGAGATTCTAAGTTTAACAAGCCATTGGGCCCTTTGATGATTAAGCTGATTGGTACCACCGCAACGTGAGGCACGGCTTCTTGATGTTGGAAAGCTGCGATGGTATATACCTAGACGTTCTCCGATAGCAGCAGCAGAATGATGATAATTAAATAGTTATTTAGATGGTCAAGGACCTAATGCATCGATGGTAATCCAGCTTTATGCTATCTTCTATTAAACTAATACCGATCATGGTGTTACCTGGTGGTAGGTCTCTGTTCCCGGAGACTGTCTAGGTACCATCGCAGCTCCTATTTGAACCGCCGAATAGTAGGGTGCAAACATTACTGTGTTCCGGTTTGGAAGGAGTAACTAGTGAAGTTACTGGGGTAACGAGACTGGACATCTTATGTCTTAAAGCGACGAGCACAATATGGTGTAGTGTATACCATCTTAACTAGTATCACACTATGTGCAAGGTTAGCACTTACCATCAGGTGAACGTCTTGCTAGTCAAGTCGCTTCGTTTAATTGAAAAAAAAATCTTATTACTTGTTTTTTTATATTCTCTTATTGTTGAGATTTAATATAGGATGTTATGTATATATGCAAATTCATCTTTAGTATGTTAAAGAATTTCTATTGTAATGATAAAGGTAATTAATTGGCGAGAAATAGAAATTGGCTTCAGCATTACCACATTTCACGGCTAATCCGGATTCGCTATGGAAACGCTTGATCAATATCATGACGATAGTGTTTCTTTTTTGTTTAATTTGCATTATCGCTTCTGGCTTACACGTAACTACCGGAAGTGCTGCAGGGATAACAGAATGATTAATTGAAAATGAACAGGTCATTTAATGTTCTCACTGCTGAGATTCTAAGTTTAACAAGCCATTGGGCCCTTTGATGATTAAGCTGATTGGTACCACCGCAACGTGAGGCACGGCTTCTTGATGTTGGAAAGCTGCGATGGTATATACCTAGACGTTCTCCGATAGCAGCAGCAGAATGATGATAATTAAATAGTTATTTAGATGGTCAAGGACCTACTGCATCGATGGTAATCCAGCTTTATGCTATCTTCTATTAAACTAACACCGAACAAGGTGTTACCTAGCAGGTAGGTCTCCGTTGCCGGAGACCGTCTAGGTACCACCGCAGCTCCTTTTTCAACCGCCAAATAGTAGGGTGCAAACATTACTGTGTTCCGGTTTGGAAGGAGTAACTAGTGAAATTACTGGGGTAACGAGACTGGACATCTTATGTCTTAAAGCGACGAGCGCTATGTGGTGCAGTGTATACCATCTTAACTAGCACCGCGTTGTCATGGGCAAGCGTATCACTTACCATCAGGTGAACGTCTTGCTAGTCAAGTCGCTTCGTTTAATTGAAAAAAAATCTTATTACTTGTTTTTTTATATTCTCTTATTGTCTTATTGTTGAGATTCAATATAGGATGTTATGTATATATGCTAATTCATCTTTAGTATGTAAAAGAATTTCTATTGTAATGATAAAGGTAATTAATTGGCGAGAAATAGAAATTGGCTTCAGCAGTACCACATTTCACGGCTAATCCGGATTCGCTATGGAAACGCTTGATCAATATCATGACGATAGTTTTCTTTTTTGTTTAATTTGAATTATCGCTTCTGGCTTATACGTAACTACCGGAAGTGCTGCAGGGATAACAGAATGATTAATTCAAAATGAACAGGTCATTTAATGTTCTCACTGCTGAGATTCTAACTTTAACAAGCCATTGGGCCCTTTGATGATTATGCTAATTGGTACCACTGCAGCGTTAGAGAGGCACGGCTTCTTGATGTTGGAAAGCTTTGCGATGGTATATACCTAGACGTTCTCCGATAGCAGCAGCAGAATGATGATAATTAAATAGTTATTTAGATGGTCAAGGACCTAATGCATCGATGGTAATCCAGCTTTATGCTATCTTCTATTAAACTAATACCGATCATGGTGTTACCTGGTGGTAGGTCTCTGTTCCCGGAGACTGTCTAGGTACCATCGCAGCTCCTATTTGAACCGCCGAATAGTAGGGTGCAAACATTACTGTGTTCCGGTTTGGAAGGAGTAACTAGTGAAATTACTGGGGTAACGAGACTGGACATCTTATGTCTTAAAGCGACGAGCGCTATGTGGTGCAGTGTATACCATCTTAACTAGCACCGCGTTGTCATGGGCAAGCGTATCACTTACCATCAGGTGAACGTCTTGCTCGTCTCGTCGCATAGTAGTATAAAAAAAGTTGTAAATGTCTATTTAATTTCGTTGAAATATGTTTAAGTAAATGTTTTGATTGATTATGACTATGAAAAATGTTTAACCTTTGTGTATGTGCACAGTCGTGCGGGATCTGCACGATGTTCCCCTCGTGCATGTCCATGCTGCAGCGGCGCACCGAGCCCCGGCCCCCGCGCCCTGGACAAACGCCCGTCGTGCTCAACGTATACGACATGTACTGGACTAATTGGTAAGCACCATTATATTACAACTTTATCACCACCGCATTGAGCTCGTCGAGAGACATACGTCTCGTAATTAAGCTATGCCTTTCAAACCGGAACACAGTAATGTTTGTCGACTGAAACAGGAGCTGACGTTGATGCTTTTTTTTTATATACTACTATGCGATGAGACGAGCAAGACGTTCACCTGATGGTAAGTGATACGCTTGCCCATGACAACGTGCTGCTAGTTAAGATGGTATACACTGCACCACATTGCGCTCGTCGCCTTGTGACATAAGGTGTTAATTATCATTACCCTAGTAATTTCACTAGTTACTCCTTCCAAACCGGAACACAGTAATGTTCGCACACTACTATTTGGCGGTTGAAATAGGAGCTGCGGTGGTACCCATCCAGACGGTCTCCGGCAATGGACTTTTTTTTTTAAGTCGGCAGGGGGAAATTCTCATGGATAGCCATAGGCCCGGGCCTTATGGTATGCCCGACTCTGCTGAGTAGTGGACTCAACAGCCTACGGACTAAAACCCCCTTCCGTTTAGTCACCTATTCTCTCTGGAACCGCTTGTGCATTACTACCGGCAATGGACTTTTTTTTTTAAGTCGGCAGGGGGAAATTCTCATGGATAGCCATAGGCCCGGGCCTTATGGTATGCCCGACTCTGCTGAGTAGTGGACTCAACAGCCTACGGACTAAAACCCCCTTCCGTTTAGTCACCTATTCTCTCTGGAACCGCTTGTGCATTACTACCGGCAATGGACTTTTTTTTTTAAGTCGGCAGGGGGAAATTCTCATGGATAGCCATAGGCCCGGGCCTTATGGTATGCCCGACTCTGCTGAGTAGTGGACTCAACAGCCTACGGACTAAAACCCCCTTCCGTTTAGTCACCTATTCTCTCTGGAACCGCTTGTGCATTACTACCGGCAATGGACTTTTTTTTTTAAGTCGGCAGGGGGAAATTCTCATGGATAGCCATAGGCCCGGGCCTTATGGTATGCCCGACTCTGCTGAGTAGTGGACTCAACAGCCTACGGACTAAAACCCCCTTCCGTTTAGTCACCTATTCTCTCTGGAACCGCTTGTGCATTACTACCGGCAATGGACTTTTTTTTTTAAGTCGGCAGGGGGAAATTCTCATGGATAGCCATAGGCCCGGGCCTTATGGTATGCCCGACTCTGCTGAGTAGTGGACTCAACAGCCTACGGACTAAAACCCCCTTCCGTTTAGTCACCTATTCTCTCTGGAACCGCTTGTGCATTACTACCGGCAATGGACCTACCACCAATGAACTTATTGTAAAAGAAAAGTTTGGCATCGGAAACGACGAAGTATATAAAAGCAGTTATTATCTATCTTTGATGAACACCGAGTCCCGGCTATGAGAGTTACAATGATAATATAGTACATACTTTAATAAGGATGTGTAGGCTTCTAGACCAGCGCGCTTACCATCAGATGAAAAATTAGAAATAAGAAAAAATGTAAAAGAACCCATGGCCCAGATTTATTAAGAGGGAACGAGATTAAAAAAGAACCATCAGCTAATATTGTAGTAAGGTGTTGGTCTATACGTAATAAAAAAGAGGAATTCACGAATGTCCCGAAGTGAACTTTTAATGATAAGATACCGTCGGCTCTAAGTTGGATTGAACGATAAACGAAGCCAGGTCATCGTTTACATGCATACCCTGACAAGGAACGTTATCATTACTTATCTAAAAAAAAATTAAAAAGCTATTAATGATAGTTATATTTAAACAAGTCTACGTTATCATATCACACCTATCACCGTTCTGCACACTACAAATCTGTATAATACTTCATACTGGTACAGTGGTATGATGATGGTGGCTACAACCTCTTTCAAATTGGAGGACAGTAATATTTGAAGACCATTCGACGGTGTGAATAATAACTGCTGTGGTAGCTAGACGGTCTAGACCTACCACCAGTGTTGTATAAACATTCTAACTTACAATTACTTTTATTTATTTACTTAAGGACCTCCAACGAGACATACACGACATGTAACAAGTTTAATCGTAACAAATAATAGTTTCACTTTGCGACGTGCTCCTCAATTATAGGAGACCACAGCATGCAAATTAAAACAAAATAATAACAAAAAATAATGGTGAACATGATTGAGTACCCAGTTCACTATTTATTGGTGACTAGCTGACCCAGCAAACTTCGTTTTGCCTCAAAATCAATAAATTAAAAAGCTTATTGATAATTCCAGGCTGTTTCGACTTTAGTAAATAATGTGGTGAAAACTTAACCAGAAAAAAATAATTCGTAATCAAAAGAAATGCCCGTTATTAATTTGGTTTTTCTTTTATATTTAAATGCACACGTTGATTGACTTCGACGACCTAAGTCAGGACGTCTTCTCCTTGGTATTATAAATTGTAGATAATCAAAGTAAGGAAAGTTCTCGCGCACAGCGGTAAATAGTGTCACTATCACAAAAGATCAACAAAGTAAAGTTAACACTTAACTACTATTTTGAACCAATTTGAACTCAGGACAGTGGTGTTCCCGGTTGGATTCTATAATCGCTGCACACGAACACACTTATTTACTGCATGATAACCAATCATCTATCAATTCAACCGCACTATGCACAAAAACATAAAAATGAACCGAGACAATTCCACCTTAAGCCCAGATTCCCGCTAAAGTAAAATATTCTTCTTCTTCCCAATTGATGGCATGAGCACGGTTTCTGCGTGAGCCAGTGTCATGTGTACACGTATAAAACAAAAAAATAAAAAAACTTAAAAAATTGTCTGCGTGGTCAATTCGTCCGCCATGTTACTCCCTTTTCTCTTAAAATATTATAGTTGCATCAGAAATTGTTGGTTGTCAATGTCAATGTCTAAATCAAAAATATTCTTTTAAATTGTATTTGGTTTCTAAATGACGCGACGAACTTCAAATGTTTGACGTTTTATGTATCTAAGGTAAGGTGACCAGACGTTCCGCCTTTTCACAATTAATTCCGCGTCACGCGACGTTTTTCAAAAGTCCCGACTTTAAGAATTAAGTTAATTTTTTTATTTATGAAAATCATTGTTTTGCGTAACATGTTGCTTTCGCTACCCAGTTACATTGTATTTGTCTCTCAGATGATGTATGTGTGTTCGTACTGCGTGCTAGCAAGCTAATTAAACAAATAAATATTACAAATCTGCTTCTTGCCGTATAAAATTAACGTAAGTAATTTATTTGTATGTTTCATAAATACATCAATTTTCTTAAACTTAGCTTAAAGTACTCGTAGTCTTAATATTTTATATTAATGACAAAAAGTATGTCACCGACCTTAACCCTAAAAGAAAGAATAAAATATTATACATTTTTATATTTATAAATTGTACTTATGTTGGAATTAAAAAATGTTTCGTTATTATTACTCCTTCAAAGTTGTCCCGCTTTGCCTATCTAAAAATCTGGTCACCTTATTGGAAAAAATAAATTGTTGTTTTTACCATATTCCGGGCACTTTTTCCATATTTTCTCACCTTTTACACCTTCCCTGGACTTCCACGAATAATTCCAGACCACATTTAGCCAAATCGGTCCAGCCGTTCTCGAGTTTTAGCGAGACTAACGAACAGCAATTCATTTTTATTATATAGATTAACAGTTGTAGAACCCGTTTCTTGTACCTTGAAATGTCCGTGATGTCTAGATCATGAGTTTTTGCCAAAGAGTTATATCGCCTACAGAGCCTTGGCACAGCAGTTTTGCCCCAAGTTGGTTCTAGATGAGGGAATATACAGAAGGTTATATACACCTTTTCGTGGGATTCTGGATTGAGCATTAATACTCAAGGAATAATAATTGTATATACTAATTGAATATAATTATATACTATAGGTACATCCAGCTCATCTATTCACTTGAAAGTGTAGTTAGTGTTTCAATCTCATCGCGTACTATTTCTAGCATTCAGTAATTATAAGTCGATATAATGAGTGCTGCAAGTGGAACAGGGTGGCACCCCTCGAGCTGGAGAGCGGCCTGCCCTCTTGTGCCTGTTGACCTTTGGACTTGTTTCATTAAGTCTAAGTTCGCACTTGACTTTTTTTTCCCCCCACAACATATAGATCAATATATTGGTAGGTCTCTATTACTGCAGACCGGTAATTTAACATATATACTGTTTAACAGTAATGTGCTAACATTACTGTGTTGTTGTCTCTACTGAAATTACTAAGGTAAAGAGACTAAATATATGTTTCAAGGTAATAACATGGTGTGACATTGTGCTGTAGTGTAAACATCCTAACTAGCGCTGCATTGTTAGGGTCAAGCTTATTTATGAAGTGAAGTTTTATTGTCTTTTTTTTTTTTTTTAAAAGCGGGTATGGTGTTAAATGAATCGAAAACCTCGCGGAATCGAACCTGGGACGTGGGGTATAAACCTTGCGTTAATTTAGACTACTGTCATCGTGATTTTATCTGTACTTTTTGTTCACCAGGTGATAAGTCTTAATATTATACATTCCCAAAATAAATTCTTGATAATATTCCCACTGCTGGGGCTTTAGGCCTTCTCTCACCAAGTAAGAATGGAGGTAAGTCGCTAGTCCGAAGCTCAGTGGGAATCGAACCCGAGCCTCTATAAAACTTATCGTAGCCGTATTAAATTATTCATAAATTATACATAATGAAAATAACCGCAACAATTTAAAATACATAAATATCTGAGTTGTGGAGCGAGTGAACTATTACTAGTATTTATCGTTACCATGGTCACCGTTGGTAGACACCAGACATTGATTTCGATTTTGGCCTCCATTAATAATTAACAGCTAGTGTATCTCTAATGAATTATAAAAAAACACAAGGTTTTTTTGATTCGTAGATAACCTCTGGAGTATGTAAAAGAAAAGCATAAACAATAAAGAGAAAGATTATTTAAAATAATCAACTAGAGTAAGTAGGAGACGTTGTTCGCTAGTTAGTATGTTTACACTGCGGTGGTTACTAGCTAGATAGTACAGTATAGTATACAGATAGTACAGTATACTACTAGTAGTATAGTAGTAGTAACGTCGGTGGTGTTGTTGTTCCGCAGGTACACGGCCGGCGCCGGCGTGGGCGTGTTCCACAGCGGTGTGCAAGTCCACGGGTCGGAGTGGGCGTACGGCGGACACCCGTACGCGTTCACCGGCGTCTTCGAGATAGCGCCGCGCGACGAGCGCGAGCTCGGCGACCAGTTCCGTTTCAGGTGAGCGAAGACGAAAGTAACTTATGAGACTACTCGGGTATATCCTGAACATGATCTAATACCGCAGCATTGTTATGGGCAAGCGTATCACTTACCATCAGGTGAACGTCTCGCTCGTCTAATAAATAAAAAAGTAGACAACATTGCTGTGTTCCGGTTCGGAAGGGATAACTAGTGAAATTACTGGGGTAATGATACTTGACACCTTATGTCTCAAGGCGACGAGCGCAATGTGGTGCAGTGTATACCATCTTAACTAGCACCACGTTGTTATGGGCAAGCGTATCACTTACCATCAGGTGAACGTCTCGACGAATATATAAAATAGTAGTAAACATTACTGTGTTCCGGTTTATAGAGGGTAGCTGGTGAAATTACTAGCGTAACGAGACTGAGCATCTTATGTCTTAATGCGACGAACGCAATGTGGTGTAGTGTATACCATCTTAACAAACACCACATTGTCATGGGCAAGCGCATCATTTACCATCAGGTGAACGACTCGCTCGTCTCGTCGAATATATAAAAAAGTAGTAAACATTACTGTGTTCCGGTTTAGAGAGGGTAGCTAGTGAAATTACTGGGGTAACGAGACTTGATATGTTATGTCTCAAAGCGAGGATCGTAATTTAGTGTTGTATATATAATCCTAATCAGCGCCACGCTGTAGCAGGCGCATCACTTACCATCAGTTACGTTCAGCTCAACTCTTCGCTTCGTATAATTAAAAACTATACACGATTCATTATTTATGTTATATACTTTAGTAAGTAAAATTACTAGACACAGAGAAACCGTTACTTTCGTATTATCATCATCTACGATGTACTTATATTTCAGGCAAAGTGTTCACATAGGCTACACGGACTTCAGCGAGGAGGAGGTGAGGCGGCTGGTGACGGAGCTCGGCAAGCAGTTCCGCGGTGACAGGTGCGGATCGCATTTATACTGAATATCAAAAAATCTTGCTTGAAAACCTTTAGATTATCTTTATACGTTTGTATGTTTTGTTTTTCTAATCTATTTCCTTTCGTAAAAGGTCAATGACCTCGATCATCGGACAAAGCTACATTATTATTAGTTTTTTTACTGTTTCGTGTTAACAATATCTTACTTTTATATTTATTGGTTTCTAATAAAATTTTTCAGATATCACCTCATGAACAACAACTGTAACCACTTCACGTCAGCCTTCTGTTTGGTGAGCATTCATTATATAAAACTAAAGTTAAAAATAAGCAGTAAATTATAAAATAGAAAATTGTCTATGGAATATTTCATAAACGAAGGAAATGCAAAAATAATTGACATTATATTTCACATAGCATGTTATAGACTTAAGTAAAATTTCTTTATATAACAAGAGTATCATGGATGATATGCTTCACCATCTACAATGTTATTATCACCACCATGAAAAGTCGAGGTCAATTTCTAGTTTCATTAATTTTCTATGTGCACCAGTGTGCCTAAGTTTTGTAAAGTGCAGCTGACGTCAAGTTTAAATTGTTGAAACTGTTCAATCGTCAGGCGTTGTGCGAGCGCGACATCCCCGCCTGGGTGAACCGGCTCGCCTACGTCAGCTCCTGCGTGCCATTCCTGCAGAGGTGTCTCCCCAAGTGAGTTACAAACGTCTACATCATCAAAATTTGTTAGGGTTTTCTTCTAAATAAAATTACTTCAATATGTCAGGGAGTGGCTGACGCCCGCGGCGCTGCAGCAGTCGCTGGCGGCGCACTCGCGCTCCTCCTCGCCCAGCACGCCGCAATAGCACAGTACGTACATTTTAACATTGTTACTTGAATAGGAGAAAATCGGGAAGACTTGGAATGAGATAAAAAGTGAAGCTCAAGACCGTACGCGATGGAGAGTCACTGTGGACGCCTTTTGCCCCATCTAGGGGCGCAGGATAAGAATAATGACTTGAATAGGAAATCAAAAGATTTTTTAAACGATTAGGTTAAGTTACGCTGTGCTTTGAATGACACTATGATATCCGCCAACACGCACTTGGCCAGCGTGATAAAACATCGCCTTGACTCGCTTTGAGTGTAGCCCACTCCCAGCAGCGGGACTCTTTGTCTATTTATATATTTTTTTAATATAACAAAGTGAATTTCCATTATAATTCATGAGCGTCTATTTGTTTAATAAGAAAATTGTGATTTAAAAAAAAATAGGCTGTATGAGCTTCAGTCGTTTGCCTTTCTTACTATGAAGTAAAAATTAAATGATATTTGTATTTTGACAGAGGCGCGCGGGTCGCGGGGCCGCGCGGACTGCTGCGCGTAGCGTTGCGTACTTTCCCCATGACAATTGTTCTGGCGCATTGTCGAAACTTATCGCTAAGTTGTACACTTAAAATGTTACCTCTTTGCGAAGCGCACGGAATAGCGGGCGGAATCGTAACTTTAATTTTGACTCGACAAAAACTTAACTAGATATATTATGGAAAATATTTTAATTATATCCGTGTCAGTGGTAAGCGCTTGCCTTGTAACACGGATATACCCGGTCGCTTACCGGGGCCAGTTGTAGGGTTGGCGGTAGTTTCTTCAACCCCGCCAGGTACGCATTATAAATACTCCGCCATTACAACAGTCCTGTGTCATTGTAATGGTGGAATATTTATTTAAATATAAAAATCAATATTTTTAGTAACATTACGTAATAAATATAAATAATTTTTATCCGCAAATTCTGTTCTCGTTAGCAAAGAGGTTATCCTAGTTATAATCTGTAATTATGTCTAATTATAAGTCTGTTCGGAATTACAATTGTTGAAAATTGTTATAAATGAATATACCTAATATCGAGTGCCTTGGAGTGAAAGGGATGCAACTAAATGTTTATATGCGTGTGTCCCTTTTCCTCTGCGAAACATGGCCGCTACCGTCAAAAGTGTTTGGTGGCTTTGCACTGTGTTACAATGATTTTTTTTATACGTTTATATGAAACAAACGGATTTGGACATTTCAATTCGAAAGACAAATGTCACATTTTCTATTGCATAGTAACAAAAAAAAATTGTGTCTTGAAATTGTTTCCAGTAATATTAAAAATAACCGCGTCAGAAAAATTATAGATTTTCCAAAAGGTCCTTATGGGTTTTTATAATACTGAAATAAGTGTCTTTTTATATTTTATTACCATTAGCAGAACAAAATACCAAAAATTGTTTTTTGGCAGCTCTATTATGTTCTGCTTGCAAAATATAACAGAAAAAATTATTTCATTTTATTTTGTTGCCACTTGCAAAAAACTACCAAAATTATTATTTGGTAGTTTTGTGTTGTTCTTCTTGCAAAAAACTGCCAAGATCCTTTCTCTCGTGTTTTTTTATACATTTTGGCTTTAATTCCGGTTAAGTTTTTGAATCAAAATTCTATGTATTTATACGCAACATATTTTCTTTGCCATTATTAATGCAGTATTGCAACACAGTACCGGGCACTGTATGGTGACAGTATGTTCGAGAAATTAAAATTTTATATAAATATACGTAGGTGTAGTCATCCGTCCGTCGAGGTTTTATTACATTTATAGGTCGAATGGTTTCCGCGCTTATTTTTTTTGACCCTAAAATTATATTGACCTTTTACTGTTCGTAATTTCAATAAAATTTAATATTTAAATCAATATTTTTTCAAACTTTTTAATATTTTGGCACATTACTTGCACACTGGAAATTTTTTCATAACAGCTTTTTGCTGGAAATTTATTATATTCACTAAATTTAAATATCCACCGAATTAATTTAGATATAGATTTTAGTCAAGAGCAAAATGATTATTTAGCAAATTATTTTGTCATAACTTTCTTAATTTTTTTCATTATATGCAACTTTCTAAATTTTTTAAAAAAAATTTTTTTTGTTCATCTTCAAATCTGTAAACACCGATATATAAAAATGTATATGAGAATATATTAATGTAAAATCAAAAGTAAGGTAAAGTAGACTTTATAAGTGAACTAAAACTTACAATTTCTTTACTATTGCGAATCTGTACAATCATTTATAAATAGACTTCGCATGAGCCTTCCTCTGAAATTAACAGATCTCAGTTCTTGGTTTCCCCGGATTGACAGATCTCAGTTCTTGGTTTCCCCGGATTGACAGATCTCAGTTCTTGGTTTCCCCGGATTGACAGATCTCAGTTCGTGGTTTCCACGGATTAACAAATCTCAGTTCATGGTTTCCACGGATTAACAAATCTCAGTTCTTGGTTTCCCTGGATTGACAGATCTCAGTTTTTTTTTCTCTGGACTTACAGATCTCTGTTCTTGGTTTCCCCGGATTGACGGAACTCAGTTTATGGTTTTTTCAGTTTGGCGGATCGAAACCGAAAACGCCGGTCCCTTCTGATTAGTTCTTGTTAGTCTTGGAGCAGTAGTCGGTGTATACTTACTGTTATTATTTCCTATTCTGTAGTTTTAGCTTTCGGCGTAGAGGTAACTGGGTAATAGATTATAGTTATACTTAATCTTCATCTTGATAATGCGCCAACAGATGTTGTAGACGCTTTTCTGACTGCGTGGCAGTTGAGACCTCAACGCAGTTTACTAATACAAATCACGGCGAAGTGTTTTGTAAATATTTCGTTTATAATTAAGTAGCTATCCGTTGCCGGTGACCGTATAGGTAGGTTATTTCAGTCAAAACAGTAATTAACAAACATTACTGTTACTGAAGGGCGTTGGATATGATAAAATTACTGCGGTAACTAGACACAAAATAACACCTGTCATAATAATCAATGTCGCGAGGTCTCAATTTGAAAAGCGTCTTATAAAATAGATTGTGTGATAATTTTAGTGTATTATTAGCAAGCGGAAGAAACGATCATATAATAATTATTGACCTTCATAAACTGTATACGTTCCACCATCGCAGACAACGACTCTATTGTTAACATACCATAGACAATAACGCTGAACTTTTAAAAAAAACATTTTGTGTTCACAAACACCTCACTTTTCTTTAAACAATAAATTAAATTATAAAACCTGTGCCATAGACAACTCTATATCTATTTTTTTAAACATAATTTATAACAAACAAAAAACTTTCCATAGACAAAAACTCTTAAGTTCATCGCATATATACTCTATGACATAATATCAATGCAGCTGATTATCTCTGTGCAGTCAAAGGTAATTTCTTCCGTAACGCTATCGTATAAAGAACTTTCTAGAAATTTCTTGAAACATGTGCCACTACATTAATAACTGAACTACGTTGTGTAATGTATAAACTAATTTGTTTACGTAGTGTACCGTTTTGTGTAATATTTAGATTTATAACGGCATTATATTAAAACGAATATAGATTATAAATGGAAACAAAAAAAAACTTGATGGATTGAAATTTTATATCGGATATACGACATGGAACTAGCTTTTTATACCAACCACCTAATTTTTTTTCTATGTACTATAGATTGCTATTCTTTGTATATAATCCTTCATAGAAATAAATAGTGATAAATATATTTGCAGTAATTAAAAATATTAAAAACCTTATGCTTGTCAGCGTTTTTTTTTATAATTTCGAGCAATTTTGTGACAATAGCTACGGAAACACTGATTTTTTACTAAGCCGTCGTGTAAGCTGCGCATGCGTCGATAGAATTAATAAAAGCGATACTGATTAAAAAGTTATTGTGGTAGCTCTATACTGTCGGATACAGTTTTGTTACTACCACAGCACCAAACATTACTGTGTTCTTATGTACTGGTGTAGTGTATATCATCTATTACCAGGCGATTTGTGTATTCTAAATCACTAAACGAAAAGTACAAAAATAGTAAACGATTATATTTAAGTTAAAGGTTGTGGTTAGGCTGCATTTGGTGACAGCATTTGCCTCGCTTTAAAAATATATTAAAAAAAAAAACATCTCGAACTTCTGGATCGTGTATCGGGAAATATTACGAGTAAACTATATATTATGTTACTAGACAATATTTTTATACTTTTTCACGAAACTTACTTTTATTTTATACTACATGTAATCTTTTTTCATGAATTCAATTTCTTGTCTAGTTTTAATTTTTTTTTTTTTCTAATACTTAAATTACGGTTTTGAAGGTTTAGTTTTTAAGTCTTTTTTTATTTTAGATTAGTTATGTAATTATTATACTATAAATTTTTTAGTACATTTAAATTATTAAAAATTTTATATCATACACTGTTATCTTCAAGTAAATACTTAAAATTGTGTTAAGTCTTTGTGTATTACGCGTAACTTATGTAATCTTTTAAGAAAAACTGAAAAAAATATTACAAACGCCGGAAATAACATTTAAGTAATTTTAAAGTTCTCTTGACACTTTAAATTATAAGTTAAGCAAGTTACGCGCAACTTGAATACAATATTGTTACGCATGCGCAGTATGGCATACAAGGAGTTTGATTTGATGTAACACGTTTTGTGCGGAGTGTAAAATCTCTATTTTGTATGACGATATAAACCTAACGAAGTAGTGTAAGTTACTCTTAAATTGTTAAATACTTGTAATGTACAATCTCTATTCGGCGAGTCGGAAACGGATATGTGAGATCCGATCGTCCCGCTCATCGAATGGCGATTACGAAATGGTTTTTCCAAATGAGAATATTTAATAGCAATTGGATTGGAAAAGAAAAAGAAAACGTGTAAAGTTTCCTTGACTTCGTTTCATTTCAATCCTTCACAAATATAATAGTCGGCGTTTTACAATTATAAAGGAATAAGGAGACATGGAGGAGTGTCAAGTGCACAGTTTTGGGAGGGAGAGGAGGGGGAAGGGAAGGAGTTTCGATCTTGTAAAAACAAATGAATAATCGATAAGACTCATTACAATTTTATTAGTTGAAATTATTTTGCATCAGAATAACGCCACAGGTAAACGAATCGGGGTACGGACGGTGCTCACACATACACACACGCACGCACACACAGCCGCGGCGCGTTTGTCGCCAAATAAAATCTGTTCATCCCAAAAAAAAAATGCATGCGCGTTTTAAATCTAAATTAGTTTTATATTATATAAGACCGCCCCGTCTCAGTTACGCCTACATTATTATTATACAATTACTCACGCGCGTCCGCACCGCGCATGTGCCCGCTCACTATATAAAAATATATTTATATATATTCTTTGTTTGCACACCACAACAAGGAAAAGAAAATAAAACAATTTTATACAATGGGCAGCAAAAGGCGGTCTTATCGCCAGAAGCGATCTCTTCCAGACAACCAGTAAATGGACATGACTGAAAAGAATATACACGCGGGTGTGCCGGGTTAAGATAAACTATACATAAATTTATACATAAATATGCATACGTAAATAAATACAAATATTAGAAGAGATGGGCTATATTATATAGTTAAAGTGAAGAATAGTAAGACTTTACTAGTTTTTTGAAGAGTGGCCGTGTTTGTGCACGTCTAACCGATTGAGGCAGAGCGTTCCACAAGCGCGCTGCCTGCACTGCGAAAGAAGCATCCATAAATTTGGTAGTGTGGGAAGGAATTTGTAAGTAGGGATTTCTGAGGATCTCAGTGTTCGAGTATGGGAATCATGAAGAAAGTTGAAATTTTCTTTGAGGTAGGTTGGATAGGATGGGTTGAAGAGAATATTATAAAGTAGAAACAGTATGCGAGCATTCCGGCGAAGACGGATGGGCAGCCACTCAAGCTTACTACGGAAAATGGAAACGTGATCATATTTGCGCAGGCCAAATATGAACCTGATGCAGAAATTTTGGAGTCGTTCAAGCTTGTCTAGCTGGGCTTCAGTGAGGTCTAGATAGCTGGCATCGGCATAATCTAAGATTGGAATTAGAAGAGACTGTGCTAGGGTAATTTTAGTTGCAGTGGGAAGAAAATTGCGCAACCTTCGAAGGAGTCCTGCAGACGAATATAGCTTTCGACTGAGACTTTGCAGTTGTGGTCTCCATGACAGATTTTTGTCGATAGTAATACCCAAGTCTTTAACTTCTTCGCTAAAAGGTATTTTAGTGCCTTCAAATATGACCTCCGGAAGTTTATTTATACCGCATTTGGCTAACATTTTTGGAGTGCCAATGATTATTGTTTGAGATTTTGCGGGATTTACTTTTAGACTGTTTGCTATACTCCATTGTGATATATGTGCAAGGTTTTTATTCATGCGCTCTATGGCAGCTGAAATATCAGTTGGAGCTGTTTGCACATATATTTGCAAATCGTCTGCAAAAAGGTGATAGGGAGAAGTAAGATTTTCGGAAATAGTATTTATAAATACAGCGAAAAGCAATGGTGATAAAACGCCACCCTGTGGGACTCCAGCAGTGGTAACACACCAAGAAGAAAATTTGTCTTCTATTAGTGTGCGTTGCTGACGTCCGCACAGGTAACTGCGAAACCAGTCAATCGCCGTTGGAGATACGTTAAGAGAACGAATTATCGCAAGTAAAATATCATGATCAACAGTACTGAAGGCATTGCTAAAATCGAGCAAGGCAAGAACCGTTACATAGCCCCTCTCCATGCCTAACCGTATGTCATCTGTAATTTTGACAAGCGCGGAAGTGGTACTGTGTCCTTGCCGAAAGCCTGACTGGAATGGATTTAAAAGGGAATTATATGACAGGAAAATGTTGAACTGGTTGTGAATAAGACGCTCGAGGACTTTAGAGAGGAAAGGCAGTATCGTTATGGGTCGGTATTCTGAAAAGGATGTAGGATTTGGTTTTTTTGGCAATGGGATGATTTGTGCTTTTTTCCATGACGTCGGGAAGGTTCCTAAGGAGACTGAGGAGTTTAAAATATGACAGAGGATTGGTAAAATTTGATCCAGAATTGGAAGGATCATTTCCGGCTGACACAGTCACTTCCGACCGCATTGGAGTTTATGGATAAAACGCTCTTCCTAACGTCACAAGCAGAGAATTGACAAAATTTAAACGGAGTATAACTAGGCGTTGGGAGTGATGACAGACGTTTTAAAGTTTTATCCTTGGTTGCCTTGTCGAAGATAGGCGAAGATGAGAAGTGTTGATTAACTGAATTTATATTTAAATTCTTGGGTACGGAGATTTTACGTGTTTTCCCAACCCCTAGAGATTTCAGAAATTTCCAGATCTGTGCTGGATTACTGTCTTGTACTGAATTATGAATGTGCTGGCGTTGGGCGTCCCTACACACCTTATTGCAGCGATTACGAATAGAAATATATTTTGCCCAGTTTTGGTCCGTCGGCTTATACTTGTATTTAGTTCTTAAAGCTGCTTTCTTTTTAATAAGCACTTTAATGTGATCTGTAAGCCATGGGGCTGGTCGGTGTTTTATTTTTACCGGTCTGTTAGGCGCGTGAACATCATACAGCTTTAAAAGTTTATCAGAAAAAATTTCTACTTTTCGTCAAGCATATTCGCGCTATAGAGTCTTGTCCAATCTATATTCATTGCGTCTTCCTTTAGGTTGTCGATATTCATACCACCAAAATTACGTTGCAGAACAACTTTGGTTTTAGTTTTAGGAGGACGTATTTTATAAGAAAGAAAAACTAAATCATGGTACGAAAAAGCATCAGCTGGACATTGACCATGCTTATGAACTAGATCAGGTGAAGAAACAAAAATTAGGTCAAGAAGTGACGGAGAGCAATTAGGAGAGTGGTGTGTCGCATTTAGGTGAAGGATTGTGAGATTATTTGCGTTAATAATAGATTGAAGTGTAGATGACCGATGGTCTTCTTGAGAAGACAGGTATTAAGGTCACCCATGATGATAGTATGTGAATAGGATGGAACTAGATTTTCTAACAGACTTTCAAATGAATTGAAATAATCTATGCGTAAGGATGGGCAGTAATATACACCAACCAGCACTTTAGAGTGTTGGAGCTCAACCTCAACAAAAAGATGCTCGCCAGCATTACATGGAGGTGGCTGCGCAGATATATCAACAATGGAGAACGAAATGTGATTGCGTAGGTATATTGCAACACCACCTCCATTGCCAATCGAACGATCATTTCTAATGAGGTGGAAGCCCGGCAGGGAGTAGGTGGAAGAAGGAAGACATGGTTTAAGCCAGGACTCTGAGACAAGAATAGCGTGTATGTTTAGATTGCTAAAAGTTGCCAGCATATCAGGAAAGTGAGCCGGAATGCTTTGGGCATTTATGTGAACCACATTGAAGTTATTATTAGAACGTGGGAACAGCGAAATGAGATCATCAGAAAGACATGGTATGCTTATAAGACTGTTATCATAACTATCGACTGAGCAAGAGGTGTCACTATCGCCCGTAAAGTCTAAATGAAATATATTATCGCTAAAAGTGTGCATAAAATATTATAAACGAGTACAAACAAAAGAAAAATTAACTAATTAATAAATAAATGAAAATATAACACTGGCTCAAATAAAAGAAAATATATAGGATCAAATAACAATGGCAAGAGGACTAAAAAAAAAAAAAAAAAAAAAAAAAAATGCTGAGATATGTCAAAAAAACAATAATTATAATATACCAGTGACGGTCTTAAGGCTAATTTAAAGTATTGAAAAATAATAAAATACATATATACATACATAAAAACAAAATAGGTACCTATATATAAACAATCAATCATGTCCACCTACCAGTAGAGTGGTGAATTAGTAAAAGTTTTAAATATACATAAACAACAAAAAGAGAAACACACATAAGGAATACAACGGCTAATATAGTTAACATATCATAGTTAATCACAAAAAGTAAGTTACAATTTTTATACCAAAATTTCAATAGTAGATGTAGTAAGAATAGTGGTATGTAGTTTTTATATTAATATAACATTGACAGGTCCTTTAAGGTTCATAGTGCACTATACATTTTATTAACATTTAACTTTAAACACATATCCAATAAACAATTATGTTTAGCAGCTACCTGCTGTAAGTAGAGGAGATAACAAAAAGTAAAAAAAAAAAAGAAAACTTCCATTTGCATTACAAAGTAGGCTGAATGCATGACAATCAATACAGAAATTAGACACATTCACAATGAACTATGCACTATCATAGGTTGGTGCTGTACCTGTGTATGAGAGTGTGAATTTTATTAATAAGGAGTAACATATGCAAATTTGCTTAATTAATCTATTACATAACTTGTATTAAACTTATACAGGTATGCGTTACTATATAATATAAGTAGCCAAAAACCCAAGCTGTATTAGAATTTGTAAATGTACTATAATATTTTACAAAGGAAGTTATTTCATATTAAATAAATGTATGTAACTAAGTTTACTATAATCATTCATTATAATTTAGAAAATAAACACAAATGCTAATAGCGTTTCACTTATTAAGCAAATTTATTTATGTAAGTGTAATGATTATAGAATCCAAATGTAATATTATATAATGACATACCGACATAGACAGAGGAATTATAAATATTCTATTACATGCTTTTAACACAAATATTAATCTTTAGATGAACATAATAAGATGGCTAACAAGGATTATAATGTACAAAAGAGAAAAAGAAATTTGAAATGAACCTTGAAGGAAGTATGTTTTAATAATTATAGCAAAAATAAACAATCATTATTAATATAACTTCATGGATTTATTTTTTGGTAGTGATATTTCGTTTAACCCTTACATTGACAGCTTTTGGTACATTAGTTGTTTTTTTAGCATCTGGGTTTATTTTAATTTGATTAATCTCTATTACTGAAGATACACACTGTCGGGAACCATCTGGCAATAAAATATAAATAAATCCCTCCTTTGTCCAACATTTTGAGATACCAAATTTCTCCCGTGCAGCCATAAAAGTATCATGCCTTTGTTTTGTTAGAAATTCAGAAATAGTGATACCTGAACCTTTGAGGTTTGTTTTCGAATACCACACTTTATCGCGAAGAATAACATCTTGAAATTTAACAATGATAGGTCGAGGCTTGGTATGGTTAACCTGACGACCCATCCGGTTACACCTCTTCACATCACTAGAAGAACACTCTTTAATATGTAACTGATCGCATAACACTTTAATGAGGACTGCTTCAGTATTTTCATTTGTTGTTTCTGGGACACCATGAACTAGCAACATCTTCCTTCTGCCTCTGACCTCCATTTGGTCTACATTTTGGGCCAACATTTGAACTTGCTGTTGGAGGCTGCTGAGAGATTGGACAATAAATGTCTTAAATGATGCATATTCTGCAGACAGAGCTGTGGTGTTTGGAGGAGAAGTTGTTGAAGTTGAAAAATATAGTAAAGTTTACATTAATACTAACATGTATCTAAACGCTCTTAGCCATACGATGAACACTACTCATTAACGAATCACTTACTTGAATACGAGATATATTAAGCACTAACATACAACTTGTGTACCGCCGACTCGCTCGACACGCGCTGAATTTACTTGCGATATGATTTTTTTTGTATTACGACAAACATCGTATTGTCAGGTAACATACTATACTTGTACGATGGGGATTTATGAAGTAGTTTTTTAGAATTGAAACACTTGACGGCTATATCCGTCATTCGCCTACAGCTCATTGGAAATAGATCTTTTTAGCGCGCTAACAACGTGATTGTGATGATAAACATTGCACCACATTGCCCGTCGTGTTAGTATAATTGTCATGTCTCGTTTGAAGGCAGAAATAGGATCTGAGTTGGTAACTTTATTGACGGTCACCGACACAGAGACCTACCAGTAACCAATAATAAAAGCGGCTATAGCGTAGTAAACTATGTAAATTCAGTGTCGTGTTAGTGTGCAGGGTTCGGTTCACGCGTAATCGAGTGTCGCTGCAGCGGCGCGTCTCCGCATCACTTCTTCTCGGTTGGCGGCGGGACACCGGTGACGGCGGCAGAGTTCGCACCGCCGTAATTCTGTAAACATTTTAACAGTTATTAATAAATGAAACAACTGCAGCTGACAGAGCTCTGCCGCTGCAGTTAGTTCATCCGCTTCCGTTTCCCGATAAACATTAGATCGTGTATATACTCTTATTCAAAATATTCACGTCATTTATGTAACCATCACAGCAGTTAAGATGAAGTATTAAAAGGATCTGTTTTTTTTATTTTCCTACGGGTTTACGTGTTACCTCTATTTTACACGATGTTTAAGCAACTATGTGGTCCAAGATGGCGAGAAGAATCCTTATCTATAATTTATAACTGTGCGGGTAGCGGCTAGCTTGGTGGAATGGTTTCGAAACCATTCCACTAGCCAAACCGTAAGCATGTGTTTATCAAAGACCATTGTCATGGGCTGGTGATGATAATGCTTTTCGCAGTAATAAATAAAACATACAAAATTTGTTTATCTATTAATCGCGGGGATGTTAGGTTTTCAAGGTCAGCAGTGGACGTCTATCGGCAGACTTCTCAAATAACTAATAATAATAGTATATAAACCAGATACCTGATAGTATTGCGCCCACGCCTGAGGATCCACGCTGCCCGACTGCTGGTTACCCTGCGACTGCTGGTACTATAACAACACCCATAGTTGTATACACTGTTTCATTTTATAAATTGCTTTTTTTAAATGATGATCACTTGACATTGCTCGGCATTTAAAACACTCATGTACATTGCCAAAAAGATTCCTTGCCTCCTAAGTGGTAGTTGGGGCTCTGTGAAGATTTTTACCCAATAAAACTCCCTTGCTGGTCATCCTGAGTGTAAGAAGGCTTGAGATCTGTCCTAGTACATGGTTTATCGGAAGAGAATGACTAAAGCCTCATACCTTCCATTGTGGGTATGAGTTATAGGCATTCTAATTTTTTTTTTTTAAATAAGTAAATGTGTAAAGTAAAAAAGAAAGCCAGCACCACCATCACTCAAAGGTTTTTTAGGCATTATCTCATTACAAGTAATTGATTTTCTTTTATGTATGATTCATGATACATGGCACATACCCCTGGCCAGCCCTGCTGCTGTTGCTGCCACTGCTGCCACTGGTACCACTGTTGCGCTGTGTAGTTATTAGACCACTGCTGGTTTTGATTTTGATTCTGGTTTTGGCCTTGGTTCGACTTGCCGCCGCTTGTTTGTGACTGGCTGCTGCTTGCCGATTGGTTGCCGCCGCCACCTTGTGGGTTACCCCATCCCCAGTTACCCCAGCCGCCCCAACCTGCTACAGTGCATAAATTATATATTATTCAAAAATAAAAACAAAACTAAAAAAAGTATAAGAAACAATTATTTTTCAAATACAAACCTTGATTTTGGTTCCAGTTGCCCCATCCACCCCAGTTGGTAGCCCATTGATTCCATCCAGCCTGGTTTGCGTTCTGCGAATTCTGGTTCTGATTTTGGTTTTGATTCTGGTTTTGGTTTGTTAAATCCTGTTGATTAAATTAATGAATCAATACAGATTTGTTTCATCAAAAATTTAAATGTTAGTTTTGATTTTAACTTTTACTTGGCGGAAAATTTATACTCAAGTTCTCTGCGTAGTTAAAATGCTGGGCCCTCATAGTTTAAATACAATAAAACTAGATTTTCATTATCTTAATAATAAAATTCCATATACTATGACTTTAGGTGATATGTTAATGTGTGGTGAACTTGCAAGATATAATTTGGTAAAAAAAGAAATATGATTTCAGGCTTTTTTGTAGCTTCAAAATACAAACGATCTTTTCATGTTCTATAAGGCTTTGAATTGGAAATCTATTTGAAGCAATACAATCCTTTGCATTACATCACTTTATAATTATATCGGCATAATATAGCTTATATATACAGTCGCCTGCAGTTGAACATGATGTATAGATGGAAAAAAACATGCCGATGGATGGAACATGTTACATAACTTATGGGAGTGGACTGATCACATCCGCCATAAACTTTTCCATCTTGCATAGAAGATTTGATTATCTTTAGTCATGATGATGCACAGCAAGAAGGATGTTCTAGCATTAACAACTTAAGTTATGAGATTAAAATAAATTTTGGAATTGTGATGCAGTATATAATTAACAAGTAAATTATGTCATCACTGTTACATAAAGTTTCAGTTTTCATGTGTACCTTATTATTGCTCCTCATTGATTGCGATCCCTGCGTGCCCTGCGCCACCTGCATGCCCTGCGCACCGCCGCCGGGGCCGCGCGGGGGACCGCGGTTGTTGCCCTGCTGCGTGGATACGCCTCCGCGTTGCCACGAGCCCATGCCGCCGCCGGAACCTCCACCATTTCCACCTGATAGACACGATATTTATAAAAATATGATAAAATGTGTGAAGTGTGTATTTTTTATGACAAAGTATTACATTAGAAAAGAAAGAATTATATTTTTAGTAACGTCTAAATCTGTTGGATTCTTAAGAGCATAAATCTTTTAACATTTGTCAGATATCCAACTGCTCTGGCAACAGTAAACCATTTTATTGAATATTAATTATACATAATTTGTATTATATTAAAATGCTTAATATGTAAAAATATATACTGACCAGGTCCCTGCCGTTTATCCTGAGATGGTCCTCTGCCAGACTGTTGTCTGTTGTCGCGGCTGAACCGCGAGCCATCGTTAAGCCCCGGAGGGCCGCGTCCTCGGTCTCCGCGCATTCCGGGACCACCCGGACCGCCAGGGCCACCATGTCCTCCCATGCCTCCAGGTCCATGATTGGCACCCCCACGTCCACCCCGGAAATTATCACGATGATCATTGCGACCACCGAAGTCGTTTCTATAATACAAAAAATTATGGTTAAACAAAATATTTAAATGGTAAACAGAGCTTTCTGAGAGAGTTGCTGTTCTGGATGTTAACATAGAATATTCTCTATGAGCACGCTTCATCATCGGCCGCATCAACAATACTTAACATTATGTGAAATTTAAGTCGTGTTATGCAATTTTTGCAAAAAAAGCACAAGACGAACAGAATGTTTACTGGTTAGTGAGAAGGGTAGCCAATAAAGAAATCCATACATCTTATATGGTACTCATTTTAAAAATATCTTTATAATTATTTTGTGGTGAAACTTCTCTCAAATTAAATGCTACAAGATCTAAAAATAGTTTTTATACATTAAATAAATAAACTTTCAGTTTGTTTTATTAAAGAAATATTTCCTAAATTGACAATACATATAACTTTCACTGCCATATTTTTTTTAATACGGATTTGTCCTCTTTTGATTATGATGTACTGGGTTAAATGTATACAATTCAATATCGTCACTGACCTATTGTTATGTTGCATGCCCCACTGCCGGTCGAAGCGGCCTTGCATGCCGTGCGGTCCTCCGCGGTCGCGACCTCCGCCGCTGCCCCACCGACCGCCGCGCGCCGCCGGACCCCAACGACCCGCACCGCCGCCGCGGCCACCACCACCGCCACTACCGCCCCATCTGTCTTCTGTAAATAAAGTTTATTTATATAATGGATAAATGTTTTATACAATAAAGAAAAATGGTGAAGATATTTGGTATATAATGATATTCATCACATATACATCCTACCTAGAGCTACAAGGCTATGGGATAGAGAAGTACCACTTGTAAAAAAAATTATCCATTTTTACCTCTATCACGTCCGAAGTCCCTCTGTCTCCGATCGTCCCGACTATGCCGTTTGTCACTGTCTCTGGATCTCTTGCTGGGGGGCCCATCTCGACTAGCAGAGCGGTCCCTCTTCTCCCTCTCCTTGACCACGCCCGCTGCCTTCGCTTCTTTGTGGAACGCTTCGATTATTTTCTTAGCTTCTTCTTCATTCAGCTCGGGGTATATGACGTCGTCGAGCCATGCACCCTTCTCCGGTAGACTGAAGTTTGCTAGAAAATACAAAATTTCGTTAACGCATTTTGTATTAATTGGGAGTAGCTGTGTTTTTATAATTAATCGAGATAATAACAGGTTTTTACAAGCGCGGTTATAAATTGCTTTATAACAGCGATTACATAAAAACGGTTACTACTCTCAATTAATAGGTAACACGGCTACAGTTTACCGAACTGAAGGGGGGATGTGGTGTAGTTGCAAATACAGATCATTATAGTTACTTCGACCGTACTTTAGACGGTTTCCTCCTACCGGTTGGCTACCAACCTTTCATATCCACGATAGCCCCGTCGGGCACTTCCTTGCCGTCGGCCTCTTCTCTTCTTTTCTGTCGCTCCTTGTACGTTTCCTCGTCAGTGACAATGACTACGGCGAGCCTTCGGTAACCGTCGAATTCCCTCAACTTGCGCCTCTGGGCCGACGGGTATACGTTCGTCTGTTTTTACGTTACAGCGACATATATACGGTGGTCAGCGGCGTCGTTAATGTGGAGCAAAACGAATCGTATTATATGCAAAGTCCGGGTGCGTATGGCAGTTAGACACCTAGAACAAGCTCAATAGAGATCCCAGACGCTTTAATTTCACTATCACTGTTTTTGTGCTTGGCATTCGTTTGGCAAAGTTTTTTCACTTAAAACTAGCTACTTACCGTGGCTGCATCTAGAAATAATATTATTACGCATTTAACCAACTAAACAAACAACATAACATCGTTTACCATATCCCTAAATACTTAAACTACATTAATAATAAATACCATAAAGCTATAACTACCGCCATGATAAAACACTTCGCCAAACTCCCATTTACAAACCGATCTCGATTGTTCCTGAATAAGTGCCTGCCAAATAGAAAATGGTATTACTTTTTATTATTTTAGTCTCACCTGGTCCAGAATAAAATTCCTCCTGCGTCCCTTGGCGATTTCCAACAATTTAAGCACGCATTTGGCGCACTTAGTCACCATGGCGTCCCATCGGCCCTCGAAGCTCGTCCGGAAAGATTTACAGTCCACCTGAGACCGAGGCAATAGTCACACGATTACGCAAGCGAACACGTCGGGTCACAGGCTTACAACTATCTTATGTCTAAGAGAATAATGTTATATTTGGATACCAGGGATGTTCCGTGTTGACAGACTTGTGTCGTCCTCTTCGGGCGGCGATCCACTGGTATCAAATAACAACACTGCAATGAGGTTCGACCGCTACAGGTCATGGTATTTTTTTTAAGAAATATTTTGCAATAAATGTTGCCGTTATTTGCATCCTGTTGAAAATACAGACTGGCATTAGTTTTTGTATATCTTGGTGCATGTAGTGCTCTCTTTTTGTAATCAAACCTGTAGTGCTGAAAAGTAAAGGGGTCAGTTATCTTTTGTGAAGTGTTGTGTGTGAGTGGAGTAGGGTTAGTGTGGCGCTTTCAATGGCAGCTCAACATTCATTTTAAGAGATCACCTTTGAAATATTACATTATCTATATTTAATACCTAATTATTAATAAACAGTTATCGAGAAATTATCGCAGAGCGTATAATTACTTACGTTAAATATTACAATTTTACGCTGTTTTTATATGTTAAAAAAACCTTAAAATATAAACTAATTACAATATAGTATTTCAAAGATATTTTAACCATAATAAAATTAATTAATTACAGCTGCTAACTGCTATTGAATTTAATAATTTGAAAAAGTTGACGCTTTGGATTGAAAAAAAAAAAACTATTTAACATGTAAATAATAATGTTATTACAGTATATGATTTCTGTGGAGATATTGTACAGCATTCGACAGAATATGTTATTTATTTAAAATTAGTGTCGATTATTGTCAAATAGAAAATAATAATAGTTAAATATTTACGGATCATTTGAAATCATTGTTGTAACTATTTACAGGAAGTTTATTAAGTGCAATGTTAAATGTAACAATGAGATCAATTGTGGACGTTACCTTCATCTTGTCGAAGAGAGCGCCCGTTGACAGGATGTTGTAGCGCTTCTCCGGATGCGCGGCGGTGTGCTGCCTGGCCCAGTAAGTTTTGCCGGAACCAGGCATGCCGACCATGAGAATGACCTGTTTCATACAAACCAAAACTTGAATTTTCCGGTGAATAAAATATACGAGTATGGAGGAGAGTAACTCACTCTTTTCGCGATCTTATCTAGCATTAAAGAGTAAGTTTTAAAGACATTCGCATAGAACGAAATATTTGATTTCGTTAAAATTTGAACCTGGCACTTGCACGCTTGTTTCGACTCGACTGTGGCACCGTCAGACCAGTGAATTCTGTACGGGGATATTTGTTTCTGATGTATATCGTAGTTTTGTATTTATATTTCTGCTGCTATACCAGAAATTACACTGATCTTTACATCGCGATTTTCTGCGCCTGTTCAAAATCACTTTCCGAGTGAACGTACCAATTATTTACATATGTTGTATATTTAAAATATTTTCATGTGGTTGATTACATGTTATCTGAATAATTCAGGTCACGAGGAAGACATTTTCGTTGGTAGCAATGTTGTGAGTCCATAACTATTTTCGATTTTTCCCCGCATGTACCCAACAATAGTTATTTCCTTGAGAAACTGCAGCAATGATCACACGCTGGATGCCAATAGTAACATTTCACCACCATTATCCATTATCATTTGTCTGCGTGAAATCACCCGTGTGACTATATTTTCGTATGCCTCCAACCCCTGTCCCCTCAATGTAACAAAATTTCCTTTCTACATAAAACCGATACTCGATCGGCACTTTCGTGGACCCCTACCTCCAGAGCGGCGGTTGCACGTTAATGCCATATTTTGCATGTCAGCAACCCGGCGAAGCTGCAAAGGCCAGGAGGACTAAGTATGAAACAAAAACACAATTTCACCAAGATAAAGGTTATAATATCAAAGTGAAGTTATGTATAAGTTAAGAATGAGCTCAACACAAACAGATCGTTTTATATTGCTCAGGTCCTTATATTTTCAATACCATAGTATATTTATTCTTATAAGACAAAAGACTCGTCGAAAGCCTTTTCACGTCAAATATTGTCTTTTGTTATTGATTTGTATGCTCATATTAGCATCATGAAATCCCTGATCATGTCAGCATTTCGATTATTCTTATTACATGCAGTCACATTGAGCATTTTCAAAATATTCGTTTTTTATCTACACACCATCAAGAAGTCTACGCTTTTTATGATTATATTAATTACGTAGAAATTATTATAAATATCCCACACGAAAACCATATTTTCTATATATATGCTACATGAACTTTACAGTTTTTTAAACTTTTGTGTCTGGAGAGTCCTTGTTCACCAAATTTTGATAACAAACATTAAAAAAAAAAAACAGAGAATTTCTAATATTCTTTCATTTTGCTACCAGAGTGATTTACATGAAACTCATGGCATTCAATTAATATAAATGGATGACAGATTTCCGAGAACATAGTTCAATGCAGTTATTTATTTTCTATACATTGGAAGCAACGACGCGAGCGGGTCGTTCAACTGTCCATAACAATGAGGCGCACGTATGTTTACACAAACACGTTAAGTTCGTCAACGCCATTTGATCTTGAACACAGTAATTTTTGCACACAACATAGATGGTTCCAGTACAGAGACACTAGAAAAATGTCTTCAATGTTTCCCATCAAAATTTAACCAAATCTATAGACTTATGATTCATCCATCAGCCAAACTGCTTATGAATCGTACATCGAAGATATTAAAGGCACTGTCAATTATAAATAGAAAAAAAAAATAATAACTACTTTGTAAACAACTATCAAATTTGAAAACATACAAAAATGATGTCGCGGTTATATAAACTGCACATACAACATTTAAAAAGTACATTACATTAAAAATCTAAAATATAAATTGTCAGTCTCATCCATCATCATCAGCCGTTAGAGCCACCCCTAGTGATTTCCACGCCTTCTACCTGCGCTGCCCGCAACCAGTAACGTCCATATATTAGATGCCTGCATTTTGCTTATTAAGCTATACCCGTATTCGTTACAAAGTAACCCCGTTTTTTTTAGTTGGTAAATATCGTCATGTAAATACTGAATATTTGCGATATTCACATAATAAGTAACGCAGATAATTGGCCTTGACTCTCTTCATGTAGATGGCACCAAGCCACAGCAAAAGGTATATAATAAAGGATGTTTATTGTAACCCTATATTGTTGGATGTTTAACAAGTCCATTTGTCTGTGTCCACTAAAATACTTCTTACACAGATTTTCGAAACTATGGTAACTAAGATAGCTTAAAACTTGTGCTAGCCAATATAATACATTGTCGTTATGAAACAATTAAAATTTCTTATATACAAAAGTTATCTCCATAGTAAAGTGACAAGTGCGTGCCCCATAACACGGAGGTCCCTGGTGGATTCATGTCAGTTAACACAATGTGAAAATGAAGTGAAATGTTAACCTATATCAGCATGTCCAATTAAACTTCCGGATTAGATTTCCAAGCTTATCTGAAATGTCAATGACTATAAAAATGCGCATGATCAAACATTGCATGGAATAGGTTACTTTTTAATGATTTTGTTGTAAATTATCGTAGGTATATTCGGCGTAGCATCATCAGAGCACAATATTGCCACCTTTTCTCGTTCCGTGAGAATCGACTACGCGATCGAGGCCGCAGTATAGTAACGAGTGTATCACTTAATGAGGGAGATATTGCTGCCAGCCTGCACATTTTCGAAGTTTACAGTTCCACCAACAACAGCATCGTCGACGAGTGCTGAAGCTAGCGATCACTCGTAAAATACATGCCAAAATTTAAAAGAAGCATATTGTGCTGACCACTAAGAACACAGAAAAGAGGTAAAGAAGAGTTAATGTGAATGTAAATTTAAAAATGCTGATTCTGTATTTATCCAGTTATAGTTATTAATATAAATGCAGAAATCACTCTAATTTTATTTGTGTGCAGAAGTAAAATATTAAAAGTGATTTATAATTGATTAGAAAAATGCATATTAATCATAAAGTGTAATGGTGAATGTAAATTTAAAAATGCTGATCCTGTATTTATCCAGTTATAGTTATTAATATAAATGCTGAAATCACTCTAATTTTATTTGTGTGCAGATGTAAAATATTATAAGTGATTTATAATTGATTAGAAAAATGCATATTAATCATAAAGTGTAATGTGTGAATGTCTCACCTCGCAGTCGGGAAGGGCGGCGGGAGCGCGCGGTCCGGGCAGCAGCAGGGCGGTGTGCGCGATCAGCACGTAACCCGGCAACAGGCACGCTTCCGTGCCGTCCAGCTCCTCCTCCACAACGTATCTGAAACATCGTCTTTATTACTAACGGAATCAGATCTTCGTTAACGGTAACCATCATAAATCCCTACTTTATGTGCTTGTTAATATCTATACCAATGTAGTTGATAAAATGTACAATCACTATAAGACTAGTTTGAGTTCACGACTATTACTATTGCAGATAACGAGGTCTGGTTATAATTTTGCACTTACTAAGTGGTAAATTGTTTGCCCATTAGGACAAAAAATCTGATTACCATTAAAATTATACAATTTGTAATTTCCCAGTCACTCTTTAAACTTAGGTTATAAAAAAAAATATATAACAACTTTAAACATCTTGCAAACTATGAAATGTAATATCTTACCTAATAACATTTTTCACACGCTTGTCTAACAAACGTCCTTTCAGCAGGTCATCTTCTGCAGTTTCCTTTGCATCACCAGCTTCTGAAAATAACAAAAAAAACCTGACCTTTATATATGTTTCTTCTAGACCAGTGTAGTACTACTGTAGTAATAGAGACCTGCTAGTAGTAGACAAAACAGTCTAATTAAGAAAATGAATTGAATTGAGAGCCTCATCAAAGTTGTTCGTAAAAATTATTTAACATAATTACGTAAATAACATACCATTAACAGACTCCTCCTTTACTAAAGATAATACTTTTTCGCCCTCTTTTTCTACCACAGCTTCCTGTTCCTTCTCTTTTTCATCCCCTTTCAGTTCTTGTTGCAGATCTGTCTCCGTTAGTTCTGCTTTCACATCATCCTCACCATTTTCCTACACAAATAATTAATAAATTTTAATATTTAAGGCAGTCATCGTCTTTACATTATGAAATTATACTTCATTGAATCCAATTATAGTTATCTACAGACTGCAAGAAACTATTTGGATGTTTGTATTATGTTATACAGTATTTTCAGTCTGTCATTTTCAATTATGTATTAATATTATAAAATTGAATAATGCAAGTCTCTCACAGAATGAGCTTTTACCTTTGTTTCTTCAGCAACAGGCTTTTCTTCATCAACTGGCTTTTCTGCATGAACAGGCTGATCTTCAGCAGCAGGCTGACTCTCAACAACAGGCTGGCCCTCCACAGCAGGTTGATCATCAGCGGCAGGCTGATCTTCCGCAGCAGGTTTATCTTCTGCAGCAACCTGACCTTCGGTATCAGGCTGACCATCAGCATCAGTTACTTGTTTCTCAGTTTCCGGTGGTGGTTCATGTTCCATCTCCTCGGGATCCTCCTCACCCCTCTCTCTTCTCTCCTGAGCTTCTTTTTCCTTTCTTTCGCGTGCTAATTTTTCTCTTTCCTTTAAATAAAGATTTTTTCTTTCGAATCATATATATTTAAAACTTAATGGAACAAAACCTAAATATATTAGATCATATTGTCCAGATTTAAAAGAAAAAAAACAAACCCCTTAAAAAACTGTACAATTTATGTAACATAGTTATACTTATTTATGCAATTTACTAAAAAAAATCATCCGTCACCTCTTTCTTCTTCCTCTGACGCTCCTCTCGTTCTTTCTTTTCTTTCTCCCTGCGCTCTCGGTTGCGACGGATGGCTTCTTCCTTCTGTCGCTTGATCTCGACCACGCGTGCCTTCTTCTCTTCTATTATCTGCTCGATCGGTACTTCGACACAGTTGCGGACTAACTTGGTACGTGTCAGCATGTTGTATCTAGACACAAATTATTTATTCCCTGTTTAGATACCCATAAAAAATAATTAGGCAACATTCACTTGAACTATATAGTACATTGCATTTTGACTGTCTGATGCTAACATAGGTCAGTTTCATGTTTTGTATAGTTTTTAATTCTTATAAAACCCCCTGTGACGCAGTTTGCCCAGGGGTCGTCGGAGGTGTTTAGTTAGGTTTCGGGACCACGTCTTGACGACTTGGTTGCGAAACATATCATAAATCTGCTTCCATTCCAGTATTGCTGCTATTCCATAGCATATAAAAAAATGTTATTCTGTTTGCGATTCCGTATATTACATGATAGTATACGAAAGTAAATACAGAATACTTTTGTACCTGCATAGCAACCTTGTCATAAGTTTCATGAGAAGGTACAATAATGCTTATAGCAGGAAATAGCTTTTGGTAACAACCACTAACACTGTGCATAACAAGTTAGTACAATACAAATTAGTGTAATAGTAAATCCAGTTTGTAACACCTACCGATCATATCCCATGTTGACTTTATAACAAATATTCTTTGTAAGTACATGGGGGAAGATAGCCTTGCCTCCCAAGGATTCCTTCGGGAACTCGTACGCAACACCTAATTCGATACCGTTTAAGGTATACGAAATCTGACATGTGTCAGATTCCAAATCCTGCAAGAAAAGAATATATAGTGAATTAAAACTAGCTGTTAACATTTTTTAATAATCTTTTCAGAAATAAATACAAATGAAAAATTTCATGAAAATTGTTACAAATATTTGTACTTGAATCCCTTCTTGAATGGAAGTTTTCTCTTTTATCCACCATCTACCTTTATTTACCACACCAATAACCATTGTTGATTAGGAGAGTTGGTTTGGATACCAATTTATCCTTTGTAACCAATTTTCTTATTAGGTTATAATATAATAAAAAAAAAACAATTAGTAAGTAAATAAATGCATAACTTACAACATATGCCCCAATAACATCCTTCTCCGTAAACTGTTTGCCGTACTCCTTGAATTCGCCGTTATTAACCGCGCGACCCGTACTCTCGTACCCCCAGCTCAGCTCATTTTCACCTAATTATAATGTAATAGAAATTTTTAAAAAACTAGACAAGAACTTACATGTTTTAAAAAACAATGTATTTTTATTAGGAACTCTTTTGGTCATGTGCTATTTAGTAAAATAATTAGAAACAGTCACGACCGTTAAAGTGAACTGGACAAATGTTATTTAAAAGAATCTCAATGCATGTTAAGTTTTTTTTTATAAAATTGTTTAATTTACAGAGTGTGCTGATTCTCTGCAATGTTTTTTTTGTTAAAAAAATCAAAACACGGAAAAAAAATATCTATAAATGTATATTTGTGTTTTATATATTCTTTTATATCCACTAGTGCTTGACTATGATCCCACCTGATGGTAAGCGGCGATGTAATCCTGGTGGTAAAGCACACTAGTCTAGAAAAAGTGTGTATAATTTATGAACTAAGTGTAAATATTTTATGAATTTTTCTTAATTATTATTAAAAATAGTACTTTTTTAAAGAAAATGTATTAATTTTTTTTTATTTTTCCAAAACATGTAATCTAAAAATAAAAATAAATAAATACACTGTATAATACTAACCAAGATGTAAAGTGCAATCATCAGTAGACCAGCCAATTCTCAATCCGTTTCCAATGGCCTCCTTCTCAGAAGACTCTGTAGTCGTCACCACAGCACCAACACGTACCTGTAAATTATTCGTATTTTATCTTTACAAATATGTTATTTGAAGAGTCGTTGATATCATAGCAAGCTTTCCACTAAATATGTACATGTTAAATAAAAATGACCAAAAAGGATTTTTTTTCATTCTGTTATGGGTAATCTTTGGAATGACTGGACATTTTACTAATTAATTGACAAAAACCTTCATACAAAAAAGATTGTTTAAAAACACGTAGTTAATATACAAAACCATTAGAATGCAGATGTTAAAAACTTACATAAACAAAAACGAGTTTCATTTAAAAACAAAACAGAAAAAGTGAAAGGGAAGTTGAAATAAATTTTAAGAAAATATTATATCGAATTGTTACCTCAAAGCAGACTCGTCCTTCGTCGACACCGTGCGAGGCTCTCGCACCGGCCCACGCGTGAGCGAGCGCACCTTCAGTCATTGGGACCACTGAATTCAAGTCCGGAATTTCGAGGTACTGGTTGAGGTCGCTGTCATCTTAGAACATAAAAAAACTCAAGGTCATTACTAGCCATTATATAAAAACCGATAGGAGGGCAAGACGTTCATATGATGGTAAGTAATATGCCTGACCATAACAATATGGCGCTAATTCGGATGATAGGCACTACACCATGTGCTAATCGTTTTGTAACATAAGACATTAAACTGCTGTAGCTAGTAAGGCGTACTAGCTACAGCGCCATTCAAACTAGAATTCCGTAATGTTTTCTCTTTACCTATTTCATGTGGCGACAGAAGTAGAAAATTGGATGGTCACTGGCAACAGAGATAGAATGAAATAGATAGAAAGAATAAATAAATTATAAATTGAATCTGATGGATAACATTTTAGTTATATAAGTTATTATTTTAAAAAATATTTAATCTGTTTTTCTGCTTGCGACTTTATACATCACAGAATGTACGAAGGTAAATACAGAAGCATAATTTTCCTGTTGAGTGTTTACATAACTTCATAATGAAATTACACCAACATGTCACTTCTTACAGGTTGTATATATAAAGCTGTATGATTGCAATTATATTATTGCCAACAGCAGTATTTATTGAAAATTTGTTTGTTTAAATATCTAATATGCAAAGGGGACTCCCTAAATATGTTTGTTGAATAATAAGAGTAAGTGCTGGTTGTAGGTCTCTGCTTCTAGAGAATGCCTCTGGAGCATCTTTCTTTGTACCAAACACTAGTATGCAAAAATTACTGTGTTCCGGTTTTATAAAAAGAATCCTACGGTCAGTCTATGGTACGACGTAATGTGTTATGGCAAACCTGAGGGAGTTTTAGGGGAAATATCGATTGACTATCTAAAACTTTTTCTTAAATATTTTACTCTTCAGAGGTTACTTTTAAGATTACAGTTAAATGCTATGTTAACTATTATATAAAAAATCATGTATGTCATTTATTAAAGATACTTACACCAAGACAAAGTGATTTTATTGTCGTCGATTTCCGGCTCTGGAATCTTAACAGCTACAGTCTCGACTTTCTTGTTATGTTTTGCCTCCTCCTTCAAATAATTTATTATCACATGAAAAATTTAAATAATATAATTTCACAGTAGGAAGGATAGTGAGCAATTTACGCATAATTATCATATATACATTATTAGCAAATAGTTCCAGGATTAAATCTTAAATTAACTATTTATATATAAGTATACTAAAAAAAGAAAGAAAAGAAAATTCCTTTTCAACAGAGTGACGTGACTAACAAGGCCTTCATTTGATTAAGGTTTGGGTAACCCAAGTCTGAAGGCCAATCAATTTTGCAATTACTAGTAGCATTACCTCAACAGGTAACATAAGGACTTCATTGGTGTCTGCTACAGTCCTGTAGAAATTACTCCAGCGTGCTTTCTTCTCTTGCTTACGTTGCAAACGCTGTAGCTTTATTGGATCCTAAATAACAAAATATATAATAATATCATTTAGGGTCTGGCGGTGGTACAATTTTCCTAACCTTTTTTAGGAGTTGAACAAAAATCATCAAAGGAGAATCTCAAAGGATCAGTAGTCTTTTAACTTTCAAGGATATAAGATGTAGATAAAATCAAGTACCAACCTTGCTCATTTCTTCAAACTTCTTTGCATCTTCCTCCTCTTGTCTTCTTTCTTTCTCTATTCTCTCTTGCTCACGTATCTTGAGCCTCTCATTCAACAAATCCCATTCCTCTTCTTCCGTAAGTTCGCGATCGATTTCCCCTCTCTAAAAAAAATTTACTTTTGTGACAAAGTGCTAATAACTAATTTTAAACATTAAACTGATACTATTTCCTTTTTACCATTGAGATATCTATTTTGATTCTAAGGTAAACAGAGGAGGAGCCAACACCCTCATTATCAATTTGTCGCAATAAATATAGTGATGTATTTCGGCTTGCATCCTTAGAGCCAGTATCCTAGGTAATCATACTTCTTCAGTTGTGACTACTCATTATCATTTATCATGTAAATACGTTATTTTATAGAGTACAAGTTCTGCTTATGTATAAAAATGTTTACAAAATAAATCAAAAAGGGGAATCAATCCCAAAAGCTTTTAACATGTGCAAGATTACTAAAATTTACATTTGATCTGGACTGTTAAAATCTTTTTTTTTAAATATGTACTAAATATTTATACTTGCTCATCTCATTTTCTACAGACCTGATCTGAGTCTCTACTATTTTCTTTATCTGCATCCTCAATGTTTTCTTCATGATCATGTTCCATTTTTTCAAGATCTTTTTCTTCACTTACTTCATTATTGACAGTGGTAAGTTCTTCTTGAATCTGAGGAGTTTCCTCTGCAAAAAGAAATAGCCTTTTGTAATAATATATTTTTTTTAACAAAATATAAAAATTGTTTAATTTTGTAAACTTATATATAATTAAGACCTATACATAATTTTCATCTAATACAGACTATGGCAGTTCCCTGCAGAAGCTGTTGGACAGTCTGATTTAACCAAATAACATGATTAAGTTAAAATAATTTTGAATATCATCAAATAAATTCCTGGATTCATAGATTAAGAATGAGCTCTGTCAATCTGAACTAATTGATTGTCATAAGCTAATAGGAATGTTTTGAACATTGTTAAATTGATTTTTTAGAATGATTCTTTAAAAATAACTTTAACACTAAATTTTAGACATTAATAACATTATTATGTACTAACCTTGATCCCCTGCATCATCTTCAACTATCATTGGAGTCTCAACACTGAAAACAAAATATGCCAATCAAATTTTAAAAACATTCCAAAAGTTTGCTAATTAAATGTTTAACTATTTAAACTTAGCACCATATATAACTACTATCCATATTAATATAAACATAGATCTTTTAATGACATAGATAAAAGTTTTGTTAATATGCAATCAAATAGATAATTCATCAAAGGAGTTAGTAATTATTAAAGACAATTGTATGTTAATATGTTCTACAGTTTTGTATTAATAAGTACTAGATGTTAAAGCAAATGTATATAAATTTTGATTTATCAAAGAAACAAATAGATACTCACTGTCCATCTGCACAATGAACATCCATTGCTTCATCTTTTTCAGGTATTTTCTCTGGTTCTGGTTTTTTAGGACTATCTTCTTTTGGCATAACCTCTGTTGTATCAGGTATTACCTCCGTGATTTTTGATATAGTCTCTATGATTTTTGGTGTTGTCTCCAACTCAGAACTTTTTAATTCTTCCAATTCATCCTTAACATTCTCATCAATAGGTTCAGGAGCTTCCTCTCGTAATTGCTGTGGATCAATTTTATTAGTATATAAAGAGATTTTCCTTCTTTTGACTTTACAGAATTAGCTATCACAAAGCACCTATTAGGATTATGTATTATTTACATTTTAATATCATGTAACAATATGGTGCCTTATGCAATACATATTAATGGTAACATTACATACAGACTAGGTAAGCATGCAACTTAAATAACATAAAATCAGTTAGCTGACCAGCTAACTAAAGTTAATAATTTTTAACAGATTGTTATTTTATCATCAATAAACATGGCAAATGTACATGGTTAACCAACCTTAGCTGGTGTAGAGGCTAATCGAGAAGATGATGATCGACGAGTTCTGGCTGCAGGACCAGGCCTGCGAGGAGTTGCTGGCTCCTCCACATCCTCAGTTGTTGTATCAAGCACTGAAGTGTCTGCAAACACTACATAAAAAATGATTCTATCATAATTTGTAACATCATTAAATTATTAAAATAACTTTGTTTGTGATATCATTATATCAGATTATTTTCCAAGTCATATGAATGTTTACAGGTCAATGACATTTTAAAAAGTCTTTATTTGTTCATCTGTAGGTTCAGAGAGTTTGCTAAAACTCACTAAAATATGATATAACCCATCAAATGTTGAAAAATCTAAATTGTTTCACATTTTCTAATTTCCAAAATCATTAGATCAAGGAATTTAAAAATTACTTTGTGTGTTTTTTCTCTTTATATGTTGTATGGAAGTATACTTCTACATCAATGAGTCGGCCAACTTTTATATTGAATCAGAAAGAATGATTCTTATTGCAAATAAGAATTTGTTTTAAAACTTTATGATTATAAGCATATAAGTTTTGTTATTGGCATATCAGAAATTATTTTGTTTAATTACACATTCTAACAGAACTGTAAGAAGATGGTGTTTGTTCTTATTACAAAAAACAATTGTATCATCTGCAAAGTAAATTATTGATACTCTACTAACGAAATCAACACTCTCATGTTTCATCAAGGTATAGAAAATACATTTTCAAAAAAAAGGTAATTTCGACAAAATTACACAAATCTGTTTTCCTAAACCAAACGGCTGTGGTAGAGCTGCGCCGCTTCTTCTACTTGATTCGGATAGTCAACAAATGTTATTGATAATCTAACTACAGTACATAATTTTAATTACCAATTTATTAGCATATTATAATTTGTTATCTGAATTAGACAGAGTAATTAATAAAAAAAAACTGCTAGAGCCGGTTTTACCCAGAATTTTTTTTTTACGAAAAATATTTTCAATAACTTTTCTATAAATTGAATATAAATAAGCGTTCAAGTCATAAAATTGTTAGAAGTATTAATATGCAATTTTTTTTTAATCATTAACGAAATAAAACATGGCGGGATACTAGTTCAGGTCCACGTGCATTAATTACTACGCAACAATATGCAATAACGCATATAAATCAGAACGTCATACAAATACACAGACTGAAAATATAATAATATCTAAAATAATTACCATTGCCAGTTTTAGCTTCAAGAGCTTTCTTTAAGCGTTCTACCAACGCCGCTTTATTACCCTTCGTATCCAACCCAAGAGCGCCAAGCTCGGATCTAAGATCCACAACCTTCATCTTGGAAGGATCCATTTTAAAATTAAATTCAATATCCACTGCACAATTGTTTATTTCCTTAGTTGTATAATATTTTAACACATTAAACAGCCATTACGTTACATGAAAAAATTATCACACAGAAAAGCGCGAAGCAACCAAACATGGCGGCGCTATGATGCGAGCGATGCAAAGACAAAAAACATTTCTGTTCCATTTAACGCATATACTTGATGAAATTTTCTTCTTATAAATGTTTATTAATATATCTTTAGTTATTAATATATCATTGTGAACATTTTTCTGTTAAAATATAAATATTCTAAATATATATATCATAAAAATCGTATATATAAATTCTCTATTTATTTTACTTAAAAAAATTTAATTTCTATTTTCGTGTAACTTAGCAACGGTTTTTACTTTTGTATGAATAAATATTGTTTGATATTATACGTATTATTTCAAAAAATCCAAAATTTTAAGAATATGGCACGAAAAGAAGAACCTAAAAGTATTATAATACACTCTGTAATCACCAATTAATATAGTTGTGTATAATTGAGAGGAAGATTGATTTTTTTTTATTTACAGTACAACCTAACAATGACTTGGAAAAGAAAATTATCGAGGCTTTTGAAGTGTTTGATCACTCTGGAAAACAAGTTGTGGACGTTAGAGAAATAGGCACTATACTGCGATCTCTAGGTAACAGCACGCTTTTAATATATTAATATATAGAAAGTTTATCCAGATAACAATAACGATAAAAATAAAGTGTACAGTTTATTTGTGCCCATAATTAAAAATGCATAGCCAATAAAAAACGAACTATACATAATATACGGAGCAGCACGCGATTCCCATTTAGAGATGGGATTTTACCCGGAAAAAACCCCAATGTGGGAAAAAATAGGGAAAAACCCCGGGATAATATTCGGGTTTTTTCATATTTAGCATATGCAACATCTAGGTAATGTGTAGGTACATGTACATCAAATAGTACGCACTATTTAAGTACTATTACCACTAGTTAGAGCTAATCCAACTTTGTCTATTTTCACAAATCAATAAATACGTTATATATATATACTCCATGCTATCTAATTAAATAAAATGAAATAAATAAAAAACTTGTCTGTTTGTGTGTGTTCATCCACTCTTAGCGACTAACTATTAGGGGCGAGGCGTATTTATAATAACAGATGTAAATCACAAGTATTCGCGAATAACAGATAACAGTTGTTCTTGCGATGTCATTGTATCTGTTACTCAATCACTATCGATATTTTCACTATTCGATAACAGTCGGTCACTAACGTAGCTTGAAATAACAGAACAGTCAATAACAATGGCACTGTTCTTGTTTTGTCTTTTGTATGATGTTGTCATAAGTTAAAACGAGACACACCTAGTATTTATTTGAAATAAACCATAATTATAGAAAGTCGTTTCATAAAGAGAAATCCTCTTTGAAAAGCGAATTCTTAATTAGATCGTGTTATCTGTTATTTCGTTGATTAATTTACATCTCGCTCACACCCATTGTATACACTGTTGCTAAAACGAGATGCACCTAGTATTATAACCCGAAAAATACAAATTGTATGCTTACAAGATAATTGTACTCGAAACGACACTCCTTATTTAGTTCGTGGTAACTGTTATTTCGTTGATTAATTTATCTCGCTCACACCCATTGTATATACTGTTGTTAAAACGAGATACTCCTAGTATTATAACCCGAAAAATACAATATGTAAGCTTGCAAGAACATTTTCATCTTTGAATAGTGACAAGTGTTTCTAATCGTATTATGAGATATCTGTTACTTATTGTGTGTTATATAGTTCAGTACTGTTGAAGTGAGAGTAAATTGAAATGAATGTGTATCATTGTAGCGGTGTTTTATGCATATATTGTGCTGATAAACTCTTTAAAATCTCCTTTAAATTATTGTCAACTTTTGTTAAAGAAATCGAATATTGTCAATGTCAAGAACATAAAAGCATTACAATTTGAAAATGAAAATTACTCTTGATTCAGTCCAGGCTAAAGAATATCTTTTATTCTGTACTCCCGGGCCATATAAGTTATATTAATATTTAAGTTCAGTGTTAAAGTTATTGTTTTGAATAAACCATATGCAATTAATGTAAATTTATAATTTTCATGTGATATTCCTAATGAGCCGTGGTTGAAAAAAGGAACAGTTGTTATTTAATAACAGAAATCGGTACCTGTTGTTATTGCGTAACAGTAATAACAGATATTGTGTTTGTCCTGTTATAACCCACGTCTACGTACTACGTACGCGAGAAGGGGGGCAGGGAAGCAGGTAATAGCAGTGGGTTTACGCGTTGGTGTTTGGTGATCTATCTCTCACACGTTGTTTTGGCTTCGTACTGTGTTCACTCGTGTTAATTTGTTAGTTTAATTGACGACTTGGATTTTGTATTGTGGACTTTTGGTTGTCTAGTAATTAAATACGTGAATTACTTTGTATTGAAAACTACTGTGCTAACTTATCGGTGAGTTTGAGCTTTAATAATTGTTATATTAGACTATAAAAGTTTTAGGTACTATATATGTGGATTCCTTGCAAACCTTTTATTTATTGAAATTGATATATTTTGATTGTTTGTATTGTATTGTAATTTTGTTTACTGTAGGAAATAGTTATTTTACAAAAGTTGAAATGAGACATGTATTATCATCTTCACTCTATCATCTCTCATATTTCATCATCTCACATATTTCATCTTAATTTGGTAGGTTTAAATACTCTGTTAAATACTTTAGAACAACTCTAAGCATTTGTACTGTTTTTACATTTGTTTTTTTTTCCTTAGATCACATCATGCCCAGAAAGAAAAATACTGATGTATGGGAAAACTATTTTCATTCGGCAACCAGTAAAACAGTAAAATGCAAACACTGTGAAAAAGTTTACCAATTTGGCAATGTCACCAAGATGACCAGTCACCTGTTGAAATGTTGTAAATGTCCAATTGCTATCAAGAAAAAACTACAGAAAATACCTGTTACTAGCACAACTGCGGCATATCTGCCCTTGCAAGATGAATCACATCATGAAATGTCACAGGATAACAGTTTAACGGATACAACTTCTAATATTACAACTTCATCAGAAATTTCAACAGAAAAAAAACTTTATCTAGATCAGCTCTTATCAAAGGCAATAATTGTTACCGGTTCTCCTTCATCCATTGTCGAACATCTACTGTGGGCACGATTTTTTGACGATTTGCAACCACTTTATAAGTTACCATCCAGAAAAGCTATCTCCACAACACATTTGGAAACTATTTATAATGAAATGGTCAATGAAATTACAGACAAACTGAAGTCTATAAATGATTTGCATTTGCAGTGTGATGGCTGGAGCAATCAGCGCAATGAAGGTATCATCAACTTCATTATTGCAAAACCCGAGCCTGTTTTTGTTAAAAGCCTTAATACTCTTACAAACCGACATACAAGCCAATATGTATCTCAAGAGATAATCAAAGTTATAAACGTGTATGGAAGCCACAAATTTGTAACTCTTATCGGAGATAACGCAAATAATATTCAAACAGCATTTCAGATAGTTAAAAATTCGTATGCACATATTATACCGCTGAGATGTGTAGCACATACATTGAATTTGCTATGCGAAGACTGCTTAAAACTAGAACCTTTTAATGCGTTTATATCGATTGTCACAGATATGATAAAAGCAATAAAAAGAAACCAAAGTATGAGTGCTTTATTAGCTCACATTGTAAAAGAAAAAGGTTCAAGGGAAACATTAAAATTGCTAGGGAAAACCCGCTGGAGCAATTACTGCACTGCCTTAAAAAATTTTAAAAAATACAAAGTTGCATTACAGACATTAGCTGTTCATGAAGATGCCACTATTTCAGACGGAAATAAATTTAATTTATTGGATTCAAATTTCTGGGCCATGGTTGATAGTTGTATTGAACTACTGGAACCGATAACAGATAAAATTTTAAAACTTGAAGGCAATGGAATACTTATAAATGAAGTTTATATGGCCTTCAAAGATATTAAGTCTAAATTAAATTTTGCTCTTCCGGTTATATCCATTCTAAATGTGCAGCACAAACAAGATTTTATAAATGCTGTAATTAGGCGAACAAATAATTGTTTGAAACCCATTCATTATGCTGCATATTTATTAGATCCAAGATCACAAGGCATTGAATTAGAGGAAGAACACGAAGTGGATGCCATGGAGTTTATACACGATATGAGCCAATCGCTCAATATTGACGTTGGTGTTGATTTAGCCAATTATAGAGCTAAACAGGGTTTATGGAGCAGACAATTTATATGGAAGCATGTCGCCGAAATGGACCCGGTAGTTTGGTGGAAAGGACTCTGCAGCTCCAAATTGCTGAGTAAGGTTGCAGTACGTATTCTAACTACTCCCTGTACTTCAGCAGCCACTGAACGATCTTTTAGCACGCATGCGCATACGATAGTCAAAAACGAAATAGATTGACTACAGACAGGGCAGGAAAATAGCTTTTATATCGTATAATTGGAACCTGTTACACAAACATAAAGATGATGACAACGACGATAATGACGAGCCGTTATCTATACCCAGGCAATAGTCAAATTCGTTGGGTAGCCCAATAAATGAAGAACGGCCTGCGACATCTCGTGGAAATACACAAGAAATAGAATTTTGCAATATTAATAATATATTTAATGAGCATGACAATAGCGACAGTGACTAAAAACTTTCAATTGTAAATAAATACTTTTGTAACTTTTGTAAAGTGTAATAAATAATTGTTAGTAAGTATCTTTCGTTATTTTTTTTGATCCAAAAGTTTCAATAGACGTTCTTTCTGCAAATCAGTAACATTCCATCACAATGCGCAGAAAAATCTTATGATAAAACAAGAAGACGTCTTTTTATAATAAGGTGCTGGTTTTATTTTAGTTCCTGAATCCAGGATACACATTTTGGCGTTTCGAACAACAGGCAACAGCTAGTGCCCTATATACGCTGGCGCAAAGTACCTATTTTTCGCTACATTTGTTCTAAAAATATTTTTTTTTTAAATCGTGATAATTATGTTAAATAATGGAAATACCCGTCTATTGGGTTTTTTTCCACAGAAATACCCGGTGTTTTCCTAAATGGGAAAAAAACCTGGGTATATACCCGTTGAGTTTTTCCCCACTGCTTATCTCTGTATCCAATGGTCATGACATTTAGATAAATTCCTTCCCTTTGATAAATTCTCAAAACTATCAAGTTAATAATACAAGTAATCGTTTTAAGTACAATCTTCGTAAAGCCATAATACATAAAATTCCTGATATTATTTAAACATTAAATACGTGTGTCGCAGCTAACACCATTATCCGATTTATTCTTTATGGTCCATGAAATTACCGTGTCGAACACAGGTATGCTGACGGATTTTATTTATTTTTCATTGTTTACTGAAGGAGCACTGAACTTTCGTAACGTTTGAAATAAGCTAATCATGTAAACTTTCTTTTATACTCTATGTTCCTAGCCATTATCCCATATGGTGGTGGGGTCACCTTTGTTTACTTTTCTTCTCCACTTCGCCCTGTCCTCGACGACACTTACTTGGCACTTTCGCTTCTTCAATGCTAAACTAAACTGCGCTATACTAAATATATTAAAGATTTGTTTAGCTATCTCAATTGAACAAGTTGTCTCTTATTATTTTTTGTTATGTGTATAGTCTAAAAATTCGAAAATTATATAAAAATAAAATTCAAATATCTTTTTTAAGAAATTACAGTTACATCTGAAGTTATGTATTAAATATAAGAAAACTTTGAATGTAAGATGAAAACTCAATACGTAAAAGTTAAACCTAATAACATGTATTTATGAAATACAATACCTTCTTATACATAAGCGAAACAAACTTAATACCATAAGATGAAATCATAAATTAATAGCGTGATAAAATTTCATAATAATTAACATAGCCCAGTGTTTTTAGTGTAACTATTAAAACCTATAAGTTTGATAAAAATTATTACATGCACAGCAGATACCAATGGTTCAGAAGTTTTTGTTCTGAAAAAAAAAATGTTGAAAAATTTGTTATTAAAATAGGTAAATATCAAAGAGAAGTGTAACTAATTAGTAAATGTTTTTAAAGGTTGTTGTCCAACGGAAGCTGAAGTACAGGAAGTAATTATGGCGACTGAAAATAAAGAAGCAACGGGAAATGTTCCCCTGCTAAACTTTCTACCCTATATGTCCAAAGCGATGACGGATCATAAGTATGTTTAAACTATTTTTTTGTACGATCTATTTATGTAACACAAACAAAAACATTTAGATGCAGTAGCACGGAAAATTTTTACTGCACAACTAGTACGATTTTCGATAAAATAGATAACTTGTAAGAAGTTATAAATTGATATATTATAATAAATATGTGTTAACATTTGATTTTATTTCTTAATTTATTCACTTGTATTGATGCGAGCGGTTTCAAATCTTATATATGTTAACAAAGTTAGTACATTCAGCCGCTAAACACGGTGTGTAAATTTTATTGTTAAATGTTAATAAAAACTTTTGTTACTTACGTACTTTTGTTAACAAGAAATTCTTACTATATACAATAAGTCACAATAATCACTATAAATAATCTCACACTAACACTTTTTCACATTAACTACAAGCTATTGCACGCTACTGATGTACGAGATATAACTACCGATAGCATACGAATTATAAAAACTTCAAATACCTACATCGAATGGTAATAAAAGTGGCGGCCATTCGTTCTATTTCGCGCCATGTTCATAGATAAGATAAAAAAAAACTTTTTTTATGTAATAATCAAAATTTTACGGTGAGTTTGTGTCATTGTCTCCGTAAAGCAATGCGATTTAATTTCAGGGCAGTGTAATGTGGAATCTGGTAGTTGGTAGGGTTTTTTTCAAGCCACCTTCATATTGCAAGTTTGTCGCTATTATAGTTTTAAAGTTTTCGGCTATCACCTTTTACCATCCAGTCTCGGTGTTACATATTTTTTTTTTAATATTGCCTTCTTCACCACCGCAGTTTACTGCATTATTTCCACTATTTTATTTATTTCCATTGTATTTATGCGTCTCTATTTATTCAGCAAAAAAAAATTATAAAAAAAAAATAAAAATTTTAGTCCTTATGAGAATTTGGATGTTATTTATGTAAATAAATAAAATTATGTATTTTTTTGTAAAATAAATATCTTAACTTTTAAATAATTTCTATGAACGTTTACACAATTCTTGTACGACAAAAACATTTTTTGTTTTTTTTATATACAGATTTTATCCTGCTAGTGCGGAGATGTTGCTCACGGCTTTTCGCTATTTTGACAAAGGTGGTCGCGGCTATCTTACAAAGGAGAGATTTGCTCAACTGATGCTTGAAGAAGGCGAACCGTTCACCCAGGTTTGTGATTATTAAAATCCTTTATAACATTAACTTACATTCCATATATTCTTTTTTAATCACTAAACCAATAAATTATTATGCGGTTTACAAACTAAAAATTCAAATAACATATTGTTTAATCTGTAAATTATACGAGAAAAAAGATGTATGTAAATGAAAGTGTGGTATCGTTGCTATTTTTTTTAATTATCACCTCAGGAGGAGTTCGACGAAATGATGCAAACTGCTTTGGATCCTGTCACTAATAATATCACATACGAATATTATATCAATCAACTGATGGTATGTACATAAATATTTTTTTAAAAAGGTATCTTACTACAACAAGCACATTGCACTGCCACTTAAATCTAAAATAATATGAGAATCCTTTATCTTCGTACCTCTATTTTTTTTATTCGTCAAAGCCGCGTAACGAGCAGGACGTTCAACAGATGATAAGTAATTATCACTTACTTCTGTGGACTTGCGACATAAAAAAAGTTTCGTTAAACCAGTTGTTTGAGTAGCTGCAGAATTCTTCAAACCGGAACAGTTTTGTGTGCACATTGTTTCGTGACAGAACCTATTTCTGTCACCAAACAATGCTATGGTGCTATGGATAACTATTTACGATCCATTATACATAAAAATTACTAGGATGCTCGTATTTCATTAGTTGCATTTACTTTTGGTTAAATATATATAAACATATACAATGTTTTGATTATTTTTCTATATTCATATTTTGACCGGATGATAGTCGATTAAAAGGAAATTGGTGGTTCGTATTTCCTTTTCTTTTTATAATTGCATCAAGAGAACAATATAAATATTTCAAGAAAAACCACAACTGTTTCTCTGCAATTATTCTCTTCTTAGCCTCTTTACTTAGTGTTGGGAATAATTTAATTCTCTAATATATACACAATTACACATTTAATTATTATTCTTTGCTATTTATTCGCACTTTCAGAAAAAAAAATGTAGTATTTAACTAAGTTATATATTATGGATTTATATTCGTACGCAGTTAAGCAGGTTGAGGCATTATAAAGAAAATAAGTTTTACTGCATTACAGCCATATTCTCTCGGGCTAATATGAATAGGAGTAATTCCTTGATATCGTAAAAGGCGATTAAAATGATCATGTAGTTCCTGGATCTTGAAGGGGCGGAAGACGTGATCAGGACGACCAATACAAAGTGGTATCGTACTTGCTATAGCACTGGTAGTAGGACTCTGTTACCGGAGATCGTCTAGATAGTTACAACCGCGGCTCCTTTTTATACCGACAGACAGTAGTGTGCAAACGTTACTGTGTTCCGGTTTGAAGGGCGCTGTAGCTAGTGTAATTACTGGAGTAACGAGACTTAACACCTTATGTCTCAAGGCGACGAGCGCAGTGTGTACCATCTTAACTAGCACCACGTCGTCATGGGCAAGCGCGTCACTTACCATCAGGTGAACGTCTTGCTCGTCTCGTCGCATAGTAGTATAAAAAAAAAGATAAAGCTTTTAGCTGGTGGAAATCCCACATCAGCCTAACTTGCTCACAGATGCAGGGCATCTTTTAACCCCCAATTAATAAAAAACAGATTCAGTGAAACTTTCTGGGAAAGCATATGGTTATGTTGACGTAATAATTTGGAAAATGTAATATAATTTTTACTATAGACAAAATGTTAGAGCATAAATTCTTGTCCTTTTTTGAGAAAAAACGTATAAGTTGCCTATCAAATGTAGTTTTTTGAATAATGGAAAAAAGGTTAAAAAAATTATCTCTGCGGAAGAAAACAATAAGTAAAAGTTGATCCAGTTTATTATACTTCGTGGTTTCTTCCTCTTAAATCAATCAAAAACAATCAATCATCTTCCAATGGAGAAATATTGTATACAAATAATTCATGGTTTCTATGTATAACTGAAAGAATAATAATAATTGGACATCTATCATTTTATAGTGTTAATTTGTAAGTAAATTAATGTATAATTATTTTGATTGCTTTCAATCAAATGTAAAGTTAAATTAGTTATTCGGCATGAGCCTGCTAGAACTCCTTGTTCTTAGAGTCCTCGGTGTTGCTACGCTCGGTCGAGATATTTTTGATGGCGTTTCTCTACCTCGATTTGATTTGACACTCTTATCGCCATTGCTTTGTATGGTTGTATTGTCAGAACCATCTATCGATCCTTTTCCATCATCATCTTCTTTTATAGTCTCCAGACCTTGGTGATCTTCGTCACTTGGAGCGCTAGGGGAGTATAAATTATTTTTTGAATCACTGTTATCAACAGTTTCACTCTTTTCTTTCAGAGTATTATCAGTGTCTTTAATATTTTGGGTAGAATTTAAAGAGTTGGGCTGTTCAGAGTTATCCAAAACTGCATCATCCTCCTGTTCTATTTCTTTTTTAATGTCGTCCGTCTTATCAAGCTCTGCAGAACCGTCAGTCTTATTTGTTTCTTCTGTCATGGTTATGTCGTCTTTATCGTCTTCATCTGCCTTACGAATTGAGGACAACAGATCGGATATTTGGTTTTCTAGGTCTACCGTTAATATCTCCTTATCGTTTTTGTTTTCTTTGGGGGAGGGTGATGAATTGCTTTGCGATGGTTTATCGTTGGCCTTGATAATAAGGTTTGAAGTTCCTGTAATAAACTCTATTGTTAAAGTTTTTCTTATTATAATGGTTTCTTATATTTAAGTGAATATTAACACTACTTTTTATTAAATTTTACGACTATACTTCTCGATTATTTTAATTTTTCTTTTTAAAATAAAATTAGCTTTTACAAAATTACATAAAAATATTTGTATTTACCAATATTAGATCCACTTGCCGATAACGCATCATTGAAATCCTTTTCATTGTTAAAACCAACAACCAACAGATTTTGGATAACTTTATGTTTTTTGATACTAACTGCATTGAATTTATTCAAAAACTTATATGCATCAACTCTATTTGGGAGGCTGGGTTGTCCAAGTACCTGTTTCATACCAAAAGGGCATGTTATTTAAAATCATATGAGATATTATCACATGTAACAAAGATATTTTGGGAGTTTGTTGAAAGCAAATTAAAATTGCTTATTTCTATTGACTAAGTAAAATCAGAAATTATTTCTATAAAAAGAACAATAACAGAAAATGTATGGTAATAATGTAGCCATAACTATTTATTATGTTTTTAAGAGTTAAGCCCACTTTTAAACTTTTTTTTTGTAATAATTTGTTTCAGTTTATGTGAAAATTAAGTATCCATAAATAAATGAATTATTACATTATATCTCATTTCTATAGATATTACTTCAGTTATGATGTAGAAGAGTCTGCATATTGACATATTTGACTATTTCACGTATCCACAGTAATATAATGAATGTAACATAAAAATTTAAAAATAAACAGCAATAAACTTTTAAAAACCTATGAACTGACAGCCCTTACCTTAACAAAGTATTTTGATGTAGCGCAGGATTTAGTTTGCAGAACTGGAGTGCCTATGGAGATATCTGCCTTGCTGTCATCTGCAACCTCCTCAGATTTAACTTCAACTTCTTTTTCTTCGCTTTCTTCATTTTCTACAACCTCTTTTATGTTTTCATCGATTTGTGATTTTTCAATATTCATTTTTTCATCTGATGAATTGCTGGTGAGCTTTTCTTCTTTTTCAACGACATTGTTACCCTTTTCTGTGAGATTTTCTTCCTTTTTAACCACATTGTTAAGTTTTTCTGTATCAGTGTCTGTTACTTGTGGATTTTCCGTTTTACATTCTACTTCTGAGTCAAGGTTCATGGATGTCTTTTCTTCATTCATGGATGTTTCTTCTTCATTTTTTTCTAAATCTTTATTATCTTTATCATCACTTTTAGTTTCTTTGGATTGTTCGAATAACTTTATTATTTGCTGAAAAAATCCAAATTTAATACAGGTTTGTTATGAAAATCTAATATTTTTTTCATTAAACCACTTACCTCTGTGTAATTCGGCAAAAGCTTTGGAATTCTATCTTCTAGCATTGCGTCAACCAAAGAAGCATAAAAAGCTTTTGCATTGGCATGTCTTTTTTTAGATTCTTCTGCAGTTTCTTCGGATAAAACAGGACGCGATTCAATAATTTTTAAAACTTCTGCATCTTTTCCCTCATTTAAAAGTTGCAGCTAAAATAATAATAAAAATAAAAGCGTTAATAATGTAAGCGAAGGATTTTGAGACAGAATAAAATATACGTAGTTCCTATAGTACTTTCCACAACAGGCGTTATTTCTTATCATCCCCTTCCCAGTCTCAAGTTAATATAACTAAAATAAACCTTTTACATAACCCTTAAAAAAGCCGTAACTTCAAACGCTTCTAGATCGTGAGAAAGTTCAGGCAAATAAAAGAGCAATAAACACTCAACACACGCTGCATTTGTTTTTGGCTTGTAAATGCAGTTGATACCAGCCAAAAAGCTGAGAAATAAAACTTTAGTCATACTTAAGTACTAATTAAAATAACAAAATTTTACTATACCCTTGTAAATATATCCTTTAATTTCTTTGCCAAGACTTTATTGAAATACGGTGGTATTAGATGCTCTGAATCTAAAATGAAAAACATAGTGAATTATTTATACATTTAAATTAAAATTACTCTCAAACATATATGTAACTTTTTCGAGTAGTCAAATTTTCATTATTCTTTTCCGTAAGCTAACGAATGTGCTGGAGCTAGTTCCTAATAATTCGTATTGAATAGTCAGGAAATTCTTGTGAATAATTAAACGCTTTTTTGTATAAGTATTAACGTTATTTTAGATAAACAATCAATTGAAAGGAATAATGAATAGGAAGAAATTCCCGATTCAAACTAACAGAGATGAGTAGTATTTTACGTGGGTGATTTGATAAAATATATAAATAACAAAGTATCAAAATATTTTCACCAAGTCAAGATACCATGCAAAGATATAAATAAACTGAAAGGAGGATCTTAAAATTATAATTTTTATTTTGATATAAAAATCATTTAATCATTCAAACTGAATTTGTTAGAACATAACTTAAATATAAATTCAATAAATTAAATAAGATCTGATGCCATATGTTGGACAGATGATGGTAATAGAACTGACAATTTTGATTAATTCATAATTTTATTCCAATGAACATAGTTGTGCTATGGCTACAATAATAATTATTATAAGTAAATGCTCTATGTGAAAAAGTGGAAATGAACCGAATAGATTTTTTTAGACTAATGCACTTTACCACCTGTCTACATACAACATATTTTATTTATTGGAGGGATCTCGGTCAAGCATTGGTCTACCACAAATTAAAAATAGACAAATTTCTTTAAAAGGGGAATGATGTCCTTAATGTCACTCTTTGTACTTCAAATTCTGTTTACTCACCTTATATTAGAAAAATACATATATTGTTATCTAACATTTCTGCTAAATCAACCACTAGACAAATGGAACTTAAAAATCGGCTTGGATAACTCGATATAATATAAAGAAATCGTGCTACCATTATCAAAGTACCAGTTAACAGGCAAACATGGTTAACTGCTACTATACACATGAAATTACTGACTTAAAGCTTTATTTGATATCACAGAGTATAACTTTAAACAAAGTGGGATTATAGGGTCTAGTAAGGAGGGTATGTACCATTTACATTTTGACTTATGTATTAGATGATACAAAAGCTTTTTTATCAGTAATGATTCAGTGTAGAGTTCGAATAGTATATATATAATAGAGAATTCATAGGGTATTTATAAATCAATGAAAAAGTCATTGAATTAGCCAATAACTTGCTGGCTGCTATGGAAGTAATGATAGATGAAATAAACAAAATAGTTGTACCTGTATTAAAAATGGCAGTATCCATTATTTCCTTGTCGGTACTTGCCGGGTACGTTTTGCGGTATATATCGACAATCTCGACAAACCGTCCGACAACTTTGTTGAGCATAACGGCCCGCAGACGTTCGCGGATACTTTGCTTGATCGAACGCTGTATGTGTTTAGAACTAAACAAATTCGTGGTATCTTCAGTGGTGCAATAGGTTTCCTTCATCTCCTTTAGAATAGCGCCTAGCGCTAGTTCTAATCGACCGGCCACTTGTTGAGAAGGCACCTGATCGGGGAGCAACATCTGCCCTCCGAGATTTTTATTTGGAAGTGGCGGAACAACCTTTTTATTAACCGGGATAGGAGCAGCGGACCTAGGTTTATTGACGTTATAAGGCTTTACCTTTGGTTTAGTCACCTTATTGGGTATGAAATCTTTACGATTTCTTTGTGGGACTGGCCCTGCAATTCGGCGCCCTATACTAGGTGTAATACTCATTAGAGGTTTCGGCGGGCTCATGCGTTGAGGATTTGGACCCGCAAAAGGTCTAAATCTCGGGCCCGCGTTGTTCTGGTTCATATTGAACCTATCATCTTCCCAGACATTAATCATGTGACGTTTTTTAATCTGCTGTGGGGGACCAAAGTTATAACTAGATCCGGGATCATCTTCATAAAGATGGGCAAAGTTTTGGGTGGATGAATGGTGTGGTGCATACTCAAAGTTATGGGGCGGTTGATCGTTTTCATACGGCCTCTGAAATGTACAAGCAATATTGTCTAATTGAGAAAAGCGAAAGGCTTAAAACCTTTTCCAAAAAGAAAATTAAAGAATTTCAAAATCTTTCATTTTCTACTTCTTGTAATAAACAAATAAATAGGTTTATAATAACAGATAAGATAAAGGAGCAATGACCTGCAATGTGTTTTTGATCTTATATAAAAATAAATAAATACCAAAGTACAAGCTGGTATTGGTTCAGCTGTAGTTTTTTTTTTTTAAATTAAAACTTAAAAAAATTGTCGACATAAAAATATTTTTTTTTTAAAAACATTTTAAAGGGGTACTTTAAAAAGTCCAGATGGTGCCATAAAATGTTATAGGTAAATGTTCACTCTATGGATTACGCTACACTAACACAAGCAGTTACACAAATCCATTGTGAGAAATGTCTAACAGCTTGAGTTAAAATAACAATCGTATCCTGTTTATTGATAATGGGCCAACACTTGACCTCAATTTAACACGGTGTTAAGTACTCCAGCTCTCGTATGTTTACTGCCGGAACACAGCAACGTTATAGCGCTACATTTACAATACGAGGGCAGTAGATAATCAGGCGGGTTTAAAAAACCTCGCCATCAACCTAACTCGGCAACATGTGGCCTCGAAATCGAAACGAGGATCTCCATGTTGCAAGGCAATTGGCAAAAATTTGACAAATTCCTGATTAAAACTAGTTGATTAGCTTAATTTCGAAATTGTCTAATAACATTTAATATCCAATCTTGTAATAGTCGAATAAACAAAAAGTTATAATTACATGACCTGCAAGAAAACTGATGTATTATTACATTAGTTAGAAACAGGTCTAAGAAGCATCTACTAAAAAAACTCATTCATACGAGTTGAGGACATCAAATTAGGGTTTAAAATATCTTTGGGTGCATGCATGGTGATCAAACTTTTGAATCTCTTATTAAAACTTTAAGAGTTAAAGACATCTCTTCATTTTATATTATAAATCACACAAAATATATACATCCAAGGGTTTACTAAGGTTTCTTCTTAAATTTACAATGTTCCACAGCAAAGTAAATATACAACACCAAAATATGAAAATTAATGAGTGTTGTCCACATTCAGTTTAACAAAGATTCAAAGTGGAACTGATCACTTTTTCTCACCAAATCTTGTAGTAGTGCACAATATTTCAATAAACATTTTTATCAACAGTGAGCTAATCTTTGACCTCATTTAACAATATGTTAAAAGACAATAATGCCAAAAGACAATGAGAATGATCGCACAGAGTACTCCAACTTTCATACTTAAAGAAACCTGAAATTCCATTATGTAATACAGGTTGGCAAGTATAATATGATGTTGATATTCACAGGAAAATCTGTGCTCTCTCCTTGAAACTATTACCTTCTTAATATCCATTCACAACATCCACTTAGTATTTGGAACTGTCCCCAAAAAAATTGAGATTGCATGTTGATTCTTTAAGATTTTATAAAATACTGTTAGAAAACATGCTTATTAAATCACAGCAGCACATTCACACAAAACATAATAAACATCATGGTGATTACATTTACGCTGGTGTGTGTGTGTACTGCAATGATTCCAAAAAGCAATAGCTCAGTGAATTTATCGCCTATTGGAGGTGAAACACTGATTTTCAGCTATTGCCCCACTGTGAGGATACAAGATAAAATTTTCAAATGGAATCATTTCATTATTAAAGAAAAAAAACCTTATTCATGCTCTGTTTGTTGTCCAAACAGAAAGGAATTCAAATGTTTTTTAAGGCTAAAATTGGTATGAAGTAGTAGTATGCAGGTGAAGAATAAAAATATCATTATTGTTTACCAGTATACCATGCACAGTGAGAGATTACATATACCTTTCTAGTAAACATTTCATTACTAAGCATCTGTTGTTCATGATGTAAAATATCCCGCCGGCGCTGCAACATTTCCAATTCTTGATCAAGATTCTGAAAGCAAAGAATTATGATGATACTCTGATATAAAAATAATATTATAAATATTTATGAAGTTTCAGTATAAAGAGCAAGCAATTGTAAGATTAATGAAGGTATTATAAAAAACTGGATACAGAAGCCAAGCTTGTTTAATGAGAGAGAGACAAAGAGTAATATATTTCTCCCATAGATTACTGTATTAAATTTTGTGATAGAGAATTAACCCATCTACATTACAGGCTTCTGGTAATTATATGACAATGTAAATTAAAATTTAATTTAAACAGTATGATTGTTATGCAACATACATAAAAAATTTATTATAAATTATGTTATATGTACATAATGTATTATGGATGCAGATAATGTATTATGTACATAATATATTTTTAGCGGAGTACTATATTTGTATAGATTATACTGATGTAATCCGTAGTATATTTAAATACTCGATGGTCACATAGTATGTAATATTTAAAAAATCAGTTAAATACATTAAAACTTCACCAAACAATGTATTTAAATGTCATTTCTAAAGTGATACAAATCCTAAGTATTGACTGTGCATTGATGCTTGTTGATTACAGCATCTTTAAATTTTAAATTCTTAGTTATCATCTGCTCCTAGCAGATTTGCAGTTGTAATGAGGATCTTTTAGGGAGGGGGGGGGGTCTTAGTACTTATCCATCAAGATTTTACTTGTTACCATATCATAAATACGTAATGGTACTACTAGCAAATATGCAATAAATCAAAAATTGGTTATCTCATGTAAATATAGAAAAAGATATATGTTTTCCTGATAAATTTTCCAAACGATTTTATAACATAGCCAAAAATTTGACGTTTTGGTAAAACCACGTAATTTGTGTCGATAGGTTTTTGTTAGTAAACAAGATTACTGGAATATTTTAAAAGGAATACTTATACACACTATTGCGAATACATACACGAATATGATTAGTCACTAGAGGACCCGTAGCCATACCGGGTCCACGCCTCGTATTGCGGTTCATGTTTCGTGACCTGAAATCACACATTTTGTAATAACTCAAAACCAAATATACTTAACAATTTAGAAAGATTTTATCTATGCAATACATTTAACTTCCTTACGAAAAGCGTCGAGTCAAATGAAAATATCTAATTAATGGTGAGGTACACAGAATGTAACGTTAGTTAAGCCACACGCCACAAAATGGAGAATCAATAAAAAAGTTAAAGGCACAGTTCACTGATACATTATGCCTAATGCAAAATGCCAGTTATCAAACATTATACGAAAAATAATTGTTAGTTCTATCCAGTTAATTTATACATGTTATTTAAAATTTTATGTATTATTTTCATTTCACAAATAAATAATAGTAATTGTATTTGTTAATTATTTAGGTTGCCCCAAAAATAGTTTATAATATAGCTGATGAATTGGAGGCAGAGAGGAAAAGATTGGAAGCTGCTGCGCCAAAGAAAAAACGTGCTTCTGAACTTTTACGAGCTGCTCAGAATTAATCATGTGATCTACCCAATACTTTGAATATAAACCTTGGTTGTTTAATTTAAAAAGATAAGCTAGATAGTTTTTAGAAAAATTATTTAGTATATTGTTATTCCGTCCGTCTGCTAAATATTATTACTTTGCTATTGTAATATTTATTTCTAGTTTGAATCTGAGGAAAATGTTATTGCTATATATTAGTATCTATAATATGTATGTAGTAAATTTTAAATTAAACAATACTTATATAAAATATGGCACGTTATGGTAGAAAAACGAGTAGTTATAAATATAGATAAACAGGAAATGGTTAGTATATAGTAAAATGGCAATATAGTTAGGATTGTAAATATCCTATCACTTAACTGCTATGGGTCGGTGTATCGTTTCAATCAGGTGAACATCCTACACGCCTGCTCTGAATTAATAAATATGAAGATGTAAATTGCATACATGTTGTCTCGTTGTTAAGTAATGTATTACTATATGAAATTCGCAGTAAGTTATTGTTAAGGTTCACTTGTATGGTTTGTCCACTCGTCCTTATAAGTAGGTGTTTAATATATTAATTTTGTTTTCAGGTCGAGGAAGAAATAGTTGAAATCAAAGAGCTGCCAAAATAATTTTATATACATATTTTTTATAATTTCAATAAATTTTATTTAAAGGAGTTAGTTTTTATGTGCAGGATCCATCAGTACAGAGATCTTTCAAGACCTGTGTCTAGCAGTATATGTCCATCGGCTGATGATTAAAATGATGAATAGTTTTATTTCTTACTTTTGTACAAGTAGCTTAACATTTTTTGGAATAAATATTACGTAAAGATGTAATCAAACACATCTTAATAATTATTGACAATACATTTAATTTTATATGTATATACTATAGGGTACAATTACAATTTTCAATCCGAATCGCAACACTCGTCTAAAACAATCCCTTCGGAAATCAAAGCGAGTATATCTTGGTCATCCATTTCTTCATTATCTTCAAATGCATTTTCAGAAATTTCCCCAAGCTCCTCATTGTAACCCAATTCGGTATCCTTTTGTACATTTGTAACAACCTTTATTTGCTGTCTATTGTTATCTTTAATAACTTTAAATTCAGTTGTATTTTTAGTAACTTTACTTTCTGTTATATCTTTAGATACCAGTTTATTAGTACTTTGTTTTGTTGTAATATTAATTGGTTTTATCAGAAGGTTATTAGTATTAACACTACCACTGTTATTATCTAATCCAAGTTTTTCCTTAACACTACAGTTATCTATCTTGATATTTACATTAGATGCATTTGCTTCATCGTCAAAATTTGTGATCGATTTTATTACTTTTGGACTATTATCAGGTTTCATAGGCGAAGTTTTACATGCATTCGCATCTTTTAGATTTTTCATGTCTTTAGGATTTTCAGGAGATTTTTCGCTCTGTTCTGTTTGATTTATAGATTTAATCGCGCTCTTTCCTTCACTGATTTCTTTATATGTCGTGTCTTCATTTTTAACATTTTCAACGATTATTTTTTCTTCCTCATGGTTTTCTTTGCACTTACTCCCATGATCTTCGCTGCCCGTGGTCGTTATCGATTCCGGCTGATTTGGAGAGTGCTTATAACATGGCTTTACTGTTACTTTAACTTGACCTGTAAATATACAGTTGATGTAAATATGTAAGCTAATTAGTTATCTTCTAAGTTGAAAGTATATACTGGGTTATCAATGACTTTGTAAATTATATTGCATTTTAGAAAGTGTAATTAATTCTTAATATATATAATTATTATTCTTTACACACCACAATACACTTCTTTGGCATTACAAATAAGTTCAAACTCATCCATATTATTTAATTTGGCTGCAAACAGGTTAACACTGTTGTCTATACGCTTGAAGGATTGTAACTTATATTTATTGATAAATTCCATCAAAGTTCCTTTCGGAGGCCGATCAGTGAACAACATCTGGAAAATATTGACCATATGAGATACAGAAAATCAAACGATGTCACAGTGATGCTAGTGTTAGACTACTTGTTTTAGAGTTAGTTCCAGCACTAAACCAATATGAATAACGATATTGCAATGATCAAGGTTATTAACAAAATGTTATATAAATCGTAAAATACAAATATAGGAAAAGAAGCGGCAGCTTTTTGTAACCTTTACCAAGCATTGCAATTACTATCGATACTTAACTATAACCTTACCTTGACATATAATGAATTTTTAATATTGAACTGTTCCTGGATAATGTTCAATCCTTGAATCTAAAGAAATATAAAAAAGATTAATTTGATATTACATGTTGTAAACCATAATAGGTTGCAAATCATTGACTTAATACTACAGCGGGATTCTGTACTTTTGTATAAGTTATATCTAGCGCTATCGAAGCGTAGTTGTTACGCCTTGCCTTGTAATACAGAGGTTTCCGGTTCGATTCTGTAGCAACACTGTATAGGTTGGTTGGTAGAGGGATGTTTTTAAACGTTTGATTATCAACCTCCCTCATATTGTCGCCTGCTGCTATTACAATATCACTGTATTCCGGGTAATAACATATGAGGGGTAAAGAATAACCGAAAGACCCAATAATCAATAGCATATATCCAGGACCGGACTAATTGTATAACTCTGAATTTATACTCACATTCTTTGAATCATCACCGGCTTCATTCCCATTCTTGTCAGTGATTGATTGGTCCTCTTTATTGATTGATGCATCGCAGAATTCTTGCCACACCTTAAATAATAAAGAACCTTTTTAGTGCATAAATATTTGTTAAGGGTTACGAGCAAATAATAAGTAATAAACATGTGAAAATATTTTTATATTTATGTATGCCATAACTAAAAGATGTATCCATCGGTTGCGATGTATACTCTTTGAAACTCAATATTATTGTATTACCTTATTTTCATGCTCAGTTTCCATAGCGAACACCTTCGCGGGGCTCGGCTTCTTGCAATCTGTCGGAGGCGTCTCCTTGTCTTTACCTTTTGGTATTTCCTTTGCAGGTGGAATTGTTGTCTCTGTATTTAAAACAATATTCGTTTTAATTTGATTCTATAATAAAAAATATATGATACAATAACTATGTGGTACCGGCAGAGTAGAATAGTGCCACTCCTCGTTCCGTGGGTATCAGATACGACTAAGATATGAAAGTTTAGGGTGGAGTATTACATAAGATATTCCTGACTGTCTGCATTTCCTAACTGATGGTAGGAATAGCTACTATTGACCAACAATAGCATTCTCAACGAGAGTTAATTTTTTTTGAGCGGCCGGTCGTAAAACACATGCATAAACTTTTTTTAACAACATATCGAAAGTTATGTTTTGTCAACACCACTAAAGTGGAAACGGGGCTGGTATAATTTTCATCATGTATGTTTATATATGAAACACAAATATTTATTTGACTTTCATAATACATATCATTACTAATTCTGAAAGATTTCACCTTCATTATTATACTATAGACTGCTTACTCGCCGCTGAAGAAAAACTAGTAATGCACTGAATTGGTGAAAACTTATTTTAAACTTACCTTTTTTAATCGCAGATAAAGATTGGTTCTCCTCGACTATGGCGTTGTCAACAGTAACTACTCTTTTTATTTCATTGATCTTTTTTGGTGGTTCGACTTTTACCGCAGGTGCATTTTTTTTGGTAGGTTCAGATTTATTCATCGTGATAGCCATTTTAGTCGCCACGCTGGGTTTTTTCACTGCGGCGAATTTTTTCACCACCGCACCTGTTCTTGTTAGTACCGCCTTCTTAGCTATTACATTTCCTATCGTATTAATTCTTTTTACTGGCAAAATTTTACTTTTAGGATCCATTTTTTTTACTGTTACGCCTGCGCTCGTAGAGGCAAGCTTTTTCCATTGTATACTTTTATCCACTGGGTGAGGTTTTCTCACAGGTGCAAGCTGTTTTGTCGAAGCTTCCCTGCCAAGATTTGCTTTAAGTTTTGATCCCATCTTTCCTGTAATAGATGAAATAAATTATATGTTAATATGTTAATTATATTTATGTATATATATATAGCCCGCTGAGTTTCTTGCCCATTCTTCTCAGGTCCGTGGCATTTGTTTTGCGAATGGCTGGTAGATTTTGACGTTCAATAAGTGAACTATTGTTCCCATGTTGAATAAAAATTTTGACTTGACTTTGACTTTGACTTATTCACTACCTAATTTAAAGTTTTTAATAATCAATACAAAAATAACTCGACTTGTAACTTACAAATAAAGTTTTACACCAATTTAATTTTTTTCTTGCTAACACATGGTACAAATAATACATTTGTCGTATTTGATGTTATCACCAACACGTTAAATGCAAGATCGTACTTTCGCTATCATCACCAAAACACAATAACATTTATTTTATGTTAGTTTATAACAAAGGATTTAAAGGTATTAAACAAACAGATTTTTATATAATATAGTACAGAAGTGAGTCCTGGAAAAAGAAAACTATGCAATACGATTATAACCATGTTGTGCAATTATTATAAAAATGAAACAACGGCGATAATTTGAAGATGCAGACAAAAAACAGCCCTTTTATCGTCGTCTCTAGTATAATATAAGGAGAGATTTAAAGCGATTTATCCATCACGCCACTTGCAGATCTCGCATATCTACTAGAACTGTTGTCCTTGTAATATTCCGGTTTCTTCGCGATGTTTCCGATCGCTGGAAGCTCAAACTACAACGGTTTCGATAACAAAATAAAGACGAATTTTATAAAATTTACTTGACTAATACAGGATTTACAAACACTGAGAAAGCTTAAGAAAAACTTATTAAGTTCTCCACGGCCATAAAAATTAATAGGGACCAATTTAACTACTTGACAAAAGAAAAATAACGTAAATGCGAAGGAACTTTACTAAAGCCGCTTTCCATAATCCGAACAATTACTTTTGAAATCAAAATAATATTTTATCTAAATGAAATTGGTGATCTTCGCCGCTAGTCTCGAATATCATCAAACAACTGAAATGTTAGAAACATTCTTACAACCTTAACCTTTTGCTAAGCACAACAAGCACCGTCGCTGAGAGCACTTTCTAAAATCAAAACGACATATGATGATAAAAATAAGCAGGCGGAGTACTAGTCCAGAAGAAGCCTTTTCACTCTTTTCTAAAAAATACCCACATCATACTTGGGACGGAAACGCTGTCACCAGTCCATTCCAATCCTTAGCTGTTCGCGTTATCAAAGGAGCGTTTGGTCCTAAAGCACAAGATATTTATAAGAAAGGGATGAATACCTGCTGTATGATACATCCGATGCTAAAAAGGCGATAACGGTAATAAATCATGCATTTCCTACGTACGGTTTATATCACCGGGAAACTTTATAAGACGGTGACTCAGGATATTCATATTGGATAACCTATGTCACCGATTCATTGCAATTGTTTCTCAACAATTACCTCATGCCCCACCTCCACCGTTGGAAAGACTACCATTTGGGTAGCTTTAACGTCTGCTATGTAATTTTCTCCAACTAATAAACTGAAAGTCAAATATCAATAGATTCCAATGCTTACCTTTCGTACTAGGCCTAAAATTCACTCCAGTCCATTATCCAGTCTGGAACCGGTTCGACACCTGAATATCTTCATTTGCCAGCTGATGTATCAAATGCGATGCAACGAAATATCAAAAAAAGATTCCTTTTCCTGTTCGAAAATTCCTTTTCCATGAGGAGCTGCAACTCTCTAAATAACACACGATAGCGGACAGGCAGACAAAATTAAATAATAAAATAATAACAGCAACAAAATAATTTTCATCATTGAAACATTTTTACATTAGCTATTTTCGCTACAAGATTACGAATACCTCGAAAGTTTACACTTACCTTAGTCGATCAGCAAGATTTTGATACTTTCCCAACGAAACTTTTTTTTTCTCGATAAGACAAATTAATAGAAAGTTATGACACAATAAATCTGGAGAGACAATAGACAAACAATTAAAATCATTGGTTCCATTTATTTACTTACTATTACAAAAAAAAATATGTAAAGAAGGTAAAGGCAAACATAATAACGACAATAACTAATATCATTTATAATAATGTAACACGTTTGAGCGTCATTGAGGATTGAACTAGCAACTCCGAGAAACGTACAGCGCGTATGTATCATATACATTTTAACATATTGTATATCCATGAAATAATTAGACGGTAAATTAAAAAAGAGACAATGGCATAAACATTTTAATATTGAAAATAAAACTTAGTATTAAAACTTAAAATCAGCTAAACTCCTCAGATAACACACAGACGCAAACCAATATCAAAGTAATATATCTGGAACCTGGATAGTTTTTAACAGTATTAATACTACAATAATCGTAACATATTTTAAACATATCAAACTATCGCTTATATATTTGAATCTGATCTCCTTTCACCTATGTATTTTACAAAACAAATTTCAGCAAATCCAGCTAAGTATTTTACAATGCTTCTATAAGTTTGGGAAACATCGACGCGGGAATTCATACTATAACCTGATAGATTTTAGTGTTTTAATGTTAATTATCTATCAATCTCGTGAAATAGAAATAATGAATTATTCCACTTATTAATTATAGCAGTATAGAGTTTCAAATCTGTAATAGCTATCAATTGAGACAAACAACGTCATCGTCGTCGCTAAGATCCGATGACGATATCTCCATATTGGTTACAGTTAATGTATCACTATTCTCTGCTTTGCATCTATCAATGATTTCTTTTAATTTCGTAACTGATATATTGCATTTTATGAAAATTGTTTCAGTGCGACTATCCACTGTATAATCTAGAAGAAATTTGAGTTCCACGAGCGCCTCGACCGATTCAATGTCCACATCAATACGATAGCACAGCTTGTTCAGATTGGCTGGGTTAATGTAACCATTCTTCCATAAGTTAAACTTGAGTCCTTTAACGCCTCGATTGCTAAGCTTAAGTTTCTCTAATACCTTCTTCGGTGTCAAGTTTTGTTCGAACGGTAGCAATGCCGTCATTGTGATGTACTTTGTGTTGATGGGGCGAGACACGCAAATAGTAATATCGAGACCATTAACTTTACCAATGTTAATATTATTAACCCATTTCTCTGTCTCCTCATTTTCGGGGATTACGCAAAAGTAACCTGGTTTACAATATCCATATTTGAGAAAATCCGTTCGACTTTCCCCACCTTTCATTATATATTCATAAATTTGCTTTATCAAAGCGTCTTTAATTTTACGCGCTATTGAGAGGTTTACAGTGTTGTTGGATAAACAAATTTTAACTATGTTTGCATCTTGACTGTTAATTGCGGGCATAGCTTCATTTTGTTTATCCGGAACAATTGTGATTGATGGTTTTTCAAGACCAGCATCAAAGGCGTTCTTATCAATTGCGACTGCTTTAAGGAAAACATTTACTTTCTGGAGTTCGTAACTCAGAGTCATATTGTTACGTTCCAACGCGCGCGTCGATGACGGTGGTATATCAACGTACAGTCTTGTTCCATTTTCGGTGATAATTTGCTTCACGAGTTTCCACGTGTGTATGTTAACGTCGTGCATGTGTCTGTTCTGCAATTTCAATTTTACTAAAGGCTGTAAACTGTTACTTTTCGAATGACCCGGTAGCCAAATTGCTGCACGTTCGTACCATAGTTCCTCTGGCGTGTATACTAATACATTAAAATATGAGAAACCTTTGAAGTCTAAATTGAGGAGCCAATTTTTAGATTGCTCATCATTAGTCCACACTTCATAGCGAATTTTGTTTAGTACCCCTCTTAAAGTTAAATCTGGTGTCCAACCTTGACCCGATTCGGTCGCTTTAATTATTTTATCAACTATGTAGTCCTTTATAAGTGTTGCCTGTGTGTCATTGAAAACCTGAAAATTATCCTTATACAAAAATAAATTAAATCCATCTTGAGATTGTGCGGGCATCATGGGCTCGAGGATAGGTTCTGTGTACGTATACGGAACAGGTACCATCATTCCAATTGGTGTGATAAGAGGCATTTGCGGTACCATCGCCGAAGACGGAATCATAGCATTTAAATTCCAATCTGAAACTGCGCAAATTACGTAACTTAATGTCAAACGTCTGAAATGTATAAATGCTTAAAGAAACAATCCTAGAATACAAAATATAATATATTGTTAAGACATTACTTACCGCTTGTTCCTTCGAGTAATGTTTTGTTATCTGAAAAGATGGAAATTAATTACATGAGCTCATTGTGGTTAGCATCGACCGCATCCTGAAGACATATAGAATAAAAATGTATTATAAAGACATATACATTAAACAAGCCACAACAATGCACGATTGTTATTAAATGTTTTTGACAAAATAGGTAAATCTTTTACCTTTTCCTATCCCGGGGCTAGGAGTTCTTCGCCTTGCAATTTTAGCCGGAACAGGAGACTGATCTGAAACAGCACATTTCAAAGTTAATAATTTCTTATATTATCACAAATATTACACATTTATAAAACTAAATTTCACGGTTTTCATTGCGTTTATAAATTTATTTTATAATTCCGACATTTGCTTCGCAGCAGTCATGGTCACGGTGAGACGGAGTCTCCGGGCCGAAAGGTCAGGATAATAAATAAATTTCTTTCTTAAACCTAAAAAAATCGATATTAAATTGTATCGGTACAATCAGTTTTGATCGTTAATACTTTGTAGTTAAAATCAGTTCATAACGCGCCCTAATTTACGAAGAACTCACATCAAACTCAGAGGGTTTTGTCTTTTGTGAATGTACTCATCATTACGTAATAATAAATACTGCATGATCGTTCTGCTGCATCGTTCGTGATCGTCAGCCGATGATGATCATCAAGCATCTCCCAACCGATCTCACGTCGTCGTCCCAAACATCACCTTACAAATAATCTTCTGAATATAACTATGCTTGTTTACATATAACATGTTTTATAAAACATTTAGATTTATTAACGAAAAAGTTAACTTTAGCATTGTTTTGTAAACAACAAATTATTACTTGAAAAGATTTTCTGTAGACATTGTCAAATTTTACAAAGATTATTATGGGTATAACAAAATTTTCTAGTTTTTATTCACAATTTGCGCTGTTCGCATCCAGCGGTTTCCCGCGACCTTCACCAGATCGTCAGTCCACCTTGTGGGGGGCCTTCCAGCGAACAGCGCAAAGCCGATTGGAGTGGAGATCTTTGGGGGAGGCCTTTGTCCAGCAGTGGGCGTCTATAGGCTGATGATGATGATTCACAATTTACAAAATTGTGAATTTAGTCTAATTTTATAATCACTTAAGATTATCTAATAAACACATAGGAACCATGAATTTTATCATCCAAATGGTCATCAGGTGAACGTGTCGTCGCTTCTTCGAATATCCTTTACAAACATCCTGTTCAACTTATTTATTATTTGATATATTATAATATAATATATCAAGTAATATTAAGTAATAATGCGTGATAATGCGAGTGTAAGAAATATGTAATAAGTATGAATATATGAAACTTCAAACATATCTCCAGATCCATAAAACTTTATACATGGTTTAATAACATAAGAAAGTTAGGCTGACTAATCTACTGTCATTTATCATCATAATGAAAGAAAACATAACAGATAACATTTTTATGTTAAAGTTAGTAATACTGTCAACATTGTTAGCATATCTATTAGTTACTAAAACCAAGTAATGGTAGTTGATGCTGCAACTTGGTTGGTTGGTTGAGTTTAAAATCTATTAAAATCTTACAACTATGCCATTAGCACATCGGAACAAATTTAGTAATAATAATAAATCTTAAAGACATTTTTCATGTTTTATTCTCATTCTGTTATTATAAGGATGCAATGGGTTTTTTTCGTCGGTCATTATGACATTGAATTTTTATGATCCGGCAGTTTCTCATTCGGATATTTTCAAAAAACATAAACGCAAGTAACAAACCCTTACCTGATGTGAACCGCTGCCCCATATTTCTGATTTCAGCAGGAAACTCCGATACGGCACGATCAAATATCTTCTCCATATCTTTGACGCTGTACTCGTCTTTGAATCTAATAACAATTTCTATAAACGAAGCTTCCTTCTCGCCAAACATATCAAAAACTATTTTTTCTACGATAAACTTGATTCGTTCTTCTATTTCGTTTCTGATTTTCCCTTTAAGATGAGAACCGAATTTCAGTAAAATTTTACCTGTCAATTCATCAATTGCTTTATCTCTTTTGTACCGAATTTTCGGACTGAGGTCAGTATTGCGTACTTCACGAAAGTGTTCTGGGTTTCTATCAAACCTAGATTTAGAAGATTCGTAAAAGTCATGTCTAGATGGTCCTGACCCTTCATCACGATTATTCTTCAGATGATAGTGATCAGAATTTTTGAAATAACTGCCTTTCTCGCTTCTTCGTCTTTGATATTCTTCTGTTTTCTGTGTAAGCTCGGCTGCCCTCTTGAACAGGTCTTCTATTTCTGTGTTAAAAATTTCTTGCCTCGAGTGTGAACTGCCCTTTCTCGCATCTGGTACATAATATTCACCGCCTGTACGGTGCATGCTGTTAAAACCTTCATTACTACCATCCCTACGACGATAACGATCTTCACGTTCTGGTTCTGGTTCACGTGACCTTCTTGTTCTTTGATGTTCACTCCGATGTAGATCGTATTCTTCACGAGGAGAAAATCTAGATTCCCTTTGTTTTGATGTATAGCGATCGTCGGACCTTAGCGGGCGAGGCGAGAGGTCTCTGGTTTCTTTAATTGGAGACGAAGACTTTTGTACTATATTATCCCACTGGGATCGACCTGAACTTGTAAAGTATTTTCTATCTTCGCGGTCGTGACTTCGACGTTCTTCCTTTCGAGCGACAGATAGATTATCTTTAGCTACATAAGGTTTCTCCCATCGATGCTTATTGTTATCTCTTTCTTTGTTTGCATGTTCATGACGTTCTGGCCACATAGGCGGAGGTGGTGCATCTTCGTTACCAGGACTGCGACGTTTCTCCAACGCCCATGACCGACGCGGCGATCTGGGTGATGGTGACTGTCTTCTATAACGATCTCTAATAGGTGAACGATCTCTTCGGTTTGGAGAACGCGACATGCGATTTGGAGAATGAACTTTTGTCTCGGGTTGATTTAATGATGTCCTTAGATAATCCTGTCCCCTAGGCGCTTCGAATTTCTGATTTCTGGGTATGTCGCACCTGTTGTCGTCCGGCTTGTTAGAAGATGGATAAACGTTTTCTCTGCCTTGCCATATGGGTCGCTGATCAGTTTGTCGTGAAGCTGACATAGGATATTCGGCGTTCTCACGAGCATTCAAAGGGTATCCACCTGAGTACAAAGGTTGACTTTGCGCCTGTAAATTAAAATTTTTTTGCATACTCTAAAATACTGTAAAATATTAAAAAACGTGAATTAAAGTGACATTTCACTCGGCGATATAACGTAATAGAACCGTGTTTGAATTTAAGAGACCTTTCGATGAATATAATTTCTTTCTTTGATTAATAATTAAAATGAAATTAACTTTTAAGTAGTTTAAATGGATCCTGTAGTTTTCTGCCATCGATGAACCTTCAACAAAATTTAAAACAGTTCCCGTGTCCAATCTCTCTCGTCTGATCCAACTATAGATAGTACTTGATAAGTCGTGCAAGGCAAATCCAGTGATGCTCCAGCGCATAGATCTAGACGATCGATTTATTTTTCGGTTAATGACGCGGAAAACAATGTAATCTTCGTACAATTTAAATAATTAATGGATGTGTGCCACCCAAATACTTTCAAAGATTCAACGATGCGATATCCACTTTGAAGTACATAACACACCATGCCTGTTTAAGTTACGAACTGATTCTTTTGCACTAGTGCAAGAACATCATTCCTTGTAAATATTAAATCAAGGCCCGAATTCTTTGATATATTTGGGACATATAAGTGACTCAAATGAAGTCGATCTCCAATACTCAGCATATATATTAACTAATGTTAAGTTTGTTAAGGGATGCTCTGCTACATACTTTTCTGAATCTTCGCCTTTTTACCGAGATGTTTACCATATGATGTGTGTATCAGTTCTTTGAAGGAAGATGGCACTTTAAGAATAAGAAGAAGAATCGAGTCATTCGCAAGGCTTACTACTATATTCAGAAGGAGGCTCTGGGCTGCGAGAATGTCCAGATTGTACCCTGTAAGCCGAGCCTATCACTCAACGTGTTATATCACACAATACACTATATGATGTGAATTGCTGTTTACATATTAATAATTATGTTATTTTCATATTTTGATTAGGCGTATCCTTATGCTTCCGTATAAAGTACTTATTCCTAACTTCCTTGCCTTAATCGTGATTCATAAAGTTTTCCCACAAATCATCTCATACTGTTACAACATCAAATCAATATCAATTTGAATCAAAGAAACCGATAAGCAACTTTCTGAGGTTATTACAGAAAAAGATATAATCTCTTTCTAATTCGGAAACTTATTTTACTCGTATCGTACAAATAACATATCTTCTTTAAGTGCGTCAGAATCTACCTGTTGATAGTAAACATCCAAGTATTAACTATGTTATTTCTCATCTGTTGCCAAACGCTCACTCGTTGTCTCAATACATCCACATGGAAATATTTACAGCATCATCTTCTCCCACATCCGGCATACAAAAGCCCGGACTGATGCAATCTTCTTGATGCAGTAGTTATGACATTAATACTACACTGACAATGTCACTAAAATTGATTTTGGATAGATTTTGAAAAACCCTGGAAGCAATAACGCCTGTTGAAAAACTAATTAGTTTTCCATATACACAGACGATGATTTCCTCTAGCATAAGCCAAGAATCTTTGAGAATTAGCTGTCGACCGCAAAAAGAATTACTCGAACACCGACTTCCTTTGTTGACGGGATAATGAAATATTGCCCATACGTTGCCAAAGTTTGAACTTTATCGCGAAGCGACGTCTCATTTTGAATAACGCCAATTCATACCTGATCATCTTAAAAACTGTGACATGAACCTGGTGCATACCGAAGACTTAGATAAAGCTTAATATTTACATACTACATCGTCGTACTTTAAATCATGTTTAATTGGTTTCATATCCCCGTTTTACCTATTATTTCTTCTATTTCCTTCTATTTTGTTTCCCTTATCAACCGTTGAATAATAGAGAATTACAGACAACCTGAAATTTTATTTGCTGATTTCTTCGAGAACTAATGTTATAAATATACATTTCTTTGATCTTGCAGTTTTTTTCCATAGTTTAAAAATAAACAACTCGATGTTCCTTTCCCACTACTAGGACACGGAGTCTTCTCCCACACGTAAAAATCAAGACCACCACGCTCGTCAAGCGATGTTTAGTGGATTTCACATGTCCATGACAGCTTTTCGACCGTGGAAAATCTCCTTCATAATTTTTCCCTTCACTGGAACTGAGTGGGAATCGAATGCAAGGCTCCTTGGATTCTTGGAAAGACTATTATAAACAAAGGCAGCAGAGGTTAGCGAATTATAATTTGGAATAAGATTTTTTAAGATGTTAAACATGTCACAGATATATTTTGTTCCTTCTTCGGTTTATCCTTTCTTCTAACAGTTGAATAACGTCTCGATAAACTGCTTCATTCATTATTTAAATAAACGGTCTATTAGTATTATTTATTGAATCAATGTACACCGCGTAACCATTTTTTTTTCACTACTGCAATATATTTAGGCTAAGCAAAAAAAAAAAATACCTGAATCAGACAGCATATTATTTTTTTTTAGTGATACTGACACACTTTACATCCTATTACCATACCCATATCTTCCATAAATGATGAATATGATGTTTGTGAATTCTTCTTAATTATTTTTCAAGCACCTCCTTTATTATAATTATTTCTGCATTTTTTGTATAAATTCCAATAATTCACTAACCATTTAAAATCTAAAAATTTGGTAGTGACGGTATTTGATCCTTTTATCATTAAATATTCTTCCTGGTCCATTCAATTTCGAATCTCTTTTTTCTATGTTAGCTGCTTACTGAATTTCAGTTAGCTTGTTACTGTTCAATCTGCTTAAAGTTTGCAGAGAGTTCCTCTTTCCGTAAGTGAGATTTTGATTCCATAGACCTTAATTTTTTTTTTATATTCTTGTTATCTGTTGCCTTCTCCCCTTTTTATAGAAGTATGCCACATTAATATCTTTAACAAATTAAAATATTAGCATTATGTAATAATGGTGTTAGTTATTTTTGGAGTCGCCTTGCTTTAAATGCCGAGTATCATACGCATTACCAAAGAATTTTGTTAAAAAAATTAACCGCAGTCACTCCTATGACCGACACAACTTTGGAAGAATTCTCTCAGAAACGCCATTAAGCATTAATAAGCTGAGCTATTTGTAATTATTAAAACTGATAAAACAAGTTATAAAGAGGATTCGACATAACTTAAATGAACATGGTTTACTATTTTTTTAACTTACCTGGGAGGTGGCGCCGTAAGAGGTCCTCACATTATTGTCGGCGCCTTGACGTGAGATATCCATTGGTTTGCCGACGCGAGGTGGCGAATATCTTTTGAAAATAATAATAATTTATATATTTCTACTAAAGTCATGCTTTAAAACTTATACATGTTTTAGATATACAATTTCATATGGTTTTAGGTGACAATGTTGTCATTAATGGTTAAATGTGCAAAAACAGATTACTCTGGCTCTTAAATGTTAATAGACGGAAGCATTTATTTTAACCTATACACTAGATATGATACCAACACTACATTTTCACAGTAGATTGGTTGATATTTTCAAAAATTTACTGTCTTCGGCACCAGGAAACACAATCATTTTACTCAGACACCATACAAAAATGTATGTACTGCACCTTGTATTACCACCAGGGATTCGGGCTTTTGACTCTTACAAGTAGAAAGTAAGGGACTTTTATACACGACATTGGATAAGTGAAGGTTAGTTGTCACTTGTCAATGTAATCTTCATGGAAACTTCGGTACCTCAAAATTATACTGCATTACCGGATCCTCCAACTGAGCGGGGATCGAACCCGCTCCCCTCTCTAAATGTATAGTGTTTATAACTATCCTACAATTTATTTTAGAAACAATAAAATAAAGCGTTATTTGACTTGGTTTGTAAATGTAACAATGTGATACGTGTTAGAATGATATTCACTCTCATTATGCTCGTCGCATTTCATATCGGAACGCAGTAATATTACACACAAGTGTTTGGCTGAAGAAATAGGCGCCACTGTGATATCTAAACGGTTTCCAGTAATCTACGAACAGTGATATATTGTATAACCTAAAAATAATGTTTACCTTGTGTAACCCCTTGGTGAATTACCACGGCGATTAGGACTGTGTCTACTCGGTGACGTTTTCTTGCTTAAAGATGGCTTCATAGGCGACATTCTTCTTGGTGACGGTCTTCGTTGCATATGACTATCACCTGCTAGGAAAACATGATGATATCAAATTGAAAACTTCTCTTCTTCTAGGTTCTATTTCTTCATGACTAAGGTTCGTGGTCATTATGTGGAAATGAAACACACGTCGACTTTCTTGGCAGATATAATGGAGTGGTGTTGCCATTGCCTTCTCCATTTCACATACATGTCATACATATGTAGGTTTCCTCAAGATGTTTTCCTTCGCCGTCAAAGCACGTGATATTAGTTGATATACTAACTGCACATAAATTGAAAAGTTAATTGGTACAGACCGGATTCGGATCGGATTAAAACTATCTATCACGGGTCTATCAAATTGAAAACTAACTAGAGTAAATTTACAATAGAGTACCCCGCTTCGATTCCCGGGTTATATGTTATGGAGTATGGTTGTGGTTAGGATTTTTCAAACTTTCTCGTCTACCTGTCACCTTTATATTGTAAATCTGCCCAAATTACAGCATTGCTATGTTCCGGCTGTCAATATATGTGTATTCTGGGCGAGCACGCTTTACCGTCCGCGATTCCATTGCCACTTATCGCTATATGACATTAAGCACAAGTATTAGGCCATTATAGTTAAAAAAGATGCGCCTAGTTAGACAAACCAAACGCGACGTTTATAACGTAGTAAAGGATACGCCTATTCACAACAATGTAACGCCTAAACATAGTTAGTCTTAGCCGCGTATAACAGCGTGGACTAAAATAACATAAAAAAAATACAATGTAACGCTAGTTAGGACGATATACACTCCCACATTCTGCTTGTCCCCTTGTTATATAAGATGTTAAGACTTGTTACCCCAGTAGTTTCACTAGCTGTTGTTCGCTTTCTCCGATATATTACTATTTCAAAGAAAAATAATAATATTATTGTATACAGCAAACATGAGCACATTTGAAGGGAATACCTTGAAAATCTTTACGGCTAGGCGAAATCCTATGAGTCGGAGGTGAAACTCTTCTGCGAGATGGCGATATCCTACGACCAGGTGAATCTTTACGCCCTCCAAGAGAATTTCTACCATTAGGTGAAATTTTGCGTCTACCAGGAGAATTTCTACCACTGGGCGAAATTCTGCGTCCACCAGGAGAAATTCTGCGTCCACCAGGAGAAATTCTGCGTCCACCAGGAGAAATTCTGCGTCCACCAGGTGAAATTCTGCGTCCACCAGGAGAAATTCTGCGTCCACCAGGAGAAATTCTTCCTCCAGATGGAGGAATTCTATGTCCAGATCTGGAATTCCCATGGCCAGGGGAAATTCGTCGCCCTACTGGAGATATCCTTTGCCCTGGAGACGAGACGCGGCGGCCTATTGGAGAAATATTCCGACCAGAGGGAGATATCCTGCGATCAGTTGATTGTACTCTGCTGGGAGGAGGAGAAATTCTTCGTCCAGATGGTAAAATTCTGTGTCCAGATGGAGACACTCTATGGCCAGGTGGTGATATTCTTCGAATTTGTCTTTCCTGGCGTTGTGGTGAAAATCTTCCTCCACCTTTCTCATAGTGTTTGTAGTCAACACTTTTCACCTGATCTTGCAACACCCCTTGTCTTTTATCAGAGTGAATTAATTTATTATTAAATGACGATTTATCCATTTGTGGACTAGACTTTACAAATTGTTCTGTTTTAGGTTGTTGAACCTAAAGAGATTAAATATTATTATACATCTGGTCAAAATTTACAATTAGTATACAGAAAACAGAAAGATGTACATAAGAATAATACAGGTCCTAGATGGGGGAAGTATATAACTGTTAGGTGTGGATTTCCTTGGCATAGACCTATGTTCAGAGGTAGGTGTTTTCTGGCTGATAATTAAAATTTAAAAAAAATGTTTTTAATCTATTTTCTTTATCAAAAACTGTTAACTTACATGTGTTGGCCATTGTTGACTATAGCCTTGATCTTGATAATGACCTTGTTGAGGCTGATTGGATTGAGGATTCACATTAAAAGATCCTTGAAAATTATTTTTCATAATACTTAACTGAAAATTAAACAAAATTTAAAATAATTTTCTTGTTTACTTAAAAAACAACCAACAACATATTAAAGCTACTCACCGGCTTATCAAGATTATTATAGCCTTGTGTTAAAGGTCTTCCACTGTGAATAGTTTGTATAGCACCATGTTGTTCAGTTAATACAACGTTTGTAAGTACATGTTGTCTTGAATCATTGCCTCTTTGGGACTACAAAATTTAATGGGTACAATCAGAATGTTAAAAACTATAAAAAATATATGATTATGAAATCAAAATTTTTTTTACTTACAGGAGTTGAAGTGGGAGTTACATTTATTAAAGTATTTTTATTGTGACCAAAATTTTGATGCTGTAAATTTTTCGTCTGTGGGAACCTACCCTGTTGGTTCATTGCTTTATCTTGGGCATGAGATCGTTGCTGAATAAAAAATATATAATTTTTAACTATTTTAATAACCTAAGTAAAACATTAAAAAAATTTATGTTGTAGTAAGTTAATAGATAAAGTAAAATTGTGACCTCAAGAATTTTTAATGACATGAAGATAGAGAAGAAACCTTCATAGAAAAAGTTGTTTCTTTTTCTATTTCACACATTTTAGATAATTGTAGAATGTAATGTCATATAAGTTAGTACCGAATGTACCTGATAAAACGACGGTTGCACACTCTGTGATGATTGGGTATATCCAAAATTACTTTGCGGTTGCACTTGCTGAGGCGTGATCTGTTGGTTTCTTATCCATGGTGAATGGCTCTGCCTGTCTGACCAGGCTTGTGGTCTATTTTGATTAGGTTCCATTAAATTATTGCCATGGTTATTTCCTTGCTGATTACTTCTCCACTGATAGCTTGTATCATTGAATGTGTTTTGTTTAAAAATTTCATTCTGAAGAATAGTATTATTATTATTATTAAATACATTTATGATATTTGACTATAATATTTTTTGTATTTTACACTCTATTAGTAATAAGTTAAATCATATAAGATTTTTTTCTCAGAATCTTTATTTTACAAGTAGAATATTATACGTACGGCAGCTTTTCCAACGGGAACAATTCTTAAAACATGTCCTGAAAGCTGATAACCGTCGAAACGTTCCAACAAAACTTTTCCCTCCTGGTCATTGGCGAGACCGACCTTTACGTTCTTTGTTCCATCATCATCAACCCACAAAGATCCAAGGATAAATTCGTTTATGTTACATTCTTTTTTTATCACGCCTTTTAACTCGTGGTACTTAATCTAAATTTGTAACAAAAAAGAACATAGCATTTTAGATCCAAAATTATTTTAATCTATAATTACATGTAACGAGAAATTCATACATTAGGTGGTAATCCGCGAATTATTAACATCATTTTGGCATCTGTTTAGAAAACAAATTATATCAGAAGAATCACTATATAGGCGTTCCGGAATTTTGTCTTTATTTTTAGTTTTTAACAAATAATTAGTCGTATTTATGACACTTGGTTTCAAAAGGAGGTATTTATCTCATAGTACTTGCACAGATCAAAAACTTTCATGTATTTAGTACTTTAAAGTATTTTTGTGTAACTCTAACTCAAACATAAATGAGAAAAAAGGTTCGGTGCAAAACAAATTATTAAAACAGCTCAGAGCTAAAATAGTGCCTAGTTTCAAAACAAATCCTTAAATTAAAAAATAAAACTATTTTGCGATCAGTTTGGGCAAAAAAAATCATCCTAAAAAAGTCAATACAGGTTCGCCCTGCCACATGTTTTTTATGAATATGTAGCGACGTGATGTGTATATATTGTAAGTAGTACAAACTCCTTGGATGCAGTGTTCTATTAGTTTTTAAATCATTGTCAAACTGGAAAAATAATATTAATTCTATCAAATAATTTTTTGTATAAATTCCAATATGCTAGCAAAACAAATTTATTTTCGATCCTGTTACATTGTTGATTCAGTCCTGGCTAACGAAGTTCTCTGTGCTCCCGAATCGTATAACCATACACACTGCCCCTTAAATACAAGGGCTTAAAAATACGTTTAATTATTTTTATTACTCCTAAAAAATTACAATTGTATACTTATTATATAAAACATAGGCAAAATCAATCGTACAAAACAAAAATATCTCTTATGACTTATGTGTTGGTAGTAATAAAATGTATGCAATCAATAATCAGCATATAGACGTTCACTGCAGGACAAAGGCCTCCAAAAATCTCCACTCGCAACGGCATGCAATAAATATGAATTCACTAATAGCTCTATTAAATAATAGATTGAATTAATTATTTGATTAATTGATTCTAATATTCGATTGTAGTGGAGATCTTTGGGGGAGGCCTTTGTCCAGCAGTGGGCGTCTATAGGCTGATGATAATGAATAGCTCTATTGTATCAAATATTTAATTCAGTTTTTTTACTTGTACACTTCATGAGCTTGGAAGAAAATACCTGGTATTGAAACCTAGTCAGAAGTGACGTAAATACGTCTCTCTCTGGTATATTCTATATTGCTCTGTGAATGATCTTTCAAGATTTTTTCTATAACGCGAATCTAAAAGAATCTACTTTTGTTTCCTAGAATTTATGAAATGGAACTGTGTTTAGCTTAAAAGTAAATATTTTTATTGATACATGGTTCCTTATAATAACATTAACAAATCGTGAAAAATCAAGATGTTATTAGTAATTCATAATCTGCCGACAAATGTATGTATTACGCCGATTTTTATTGTAGTTTGCACGCTATCAAATAGTCTATAAAATTATTAATTTTTAGGTTCGATATAGTGATTTAAAAGGGCTTATAAAAGATAGATGTAATGTGTTGGGTATTATATTGGACAATCTAGTTTATGAAACACCTCAAAGCCGTAAAGTTACCGTTGGATTAAGCGATGAAGATGATGCCGCATTAGTTTTGAAGGAACTCGATGGCTTATTTTATATGGGTCAGAAACTATATGTAACTGAAGTACGGAAAAATAAGGTAAAAATTGATAAATATTCAATAACTATAGACATAAAAATATTATACAGAGTTTTGTGAATATCGAACAAATGAGGTTAATTTAGCACATTTCAGTAAAAATTAAAAGTATATTTTTCTTTTATAACTCAATGCTCTTTGTACTTATAAAAGTGCACTATAAACTATAGAAAGTAACATGTACTGAATATTTTTGAGTTCCAGTTTAATCTACTAACTAGGTAGTAAAATGACTAGACTTCAGACTTTTAACATCTTATGTCTTAAGCATTACCTGTGTTTTTAGTAACATGGTGCTGTGTAAACATCTTAAGTAACAACACTTTGTTATGGGCAGGTGTATTATTGTTCATCAGAAACATGTGACATTGCTTAGTTGTGTATAACCAAAATCTTTTTATTTTAAACAATGTTTGTATTGCAGCCACCAGGTAAAACTCCACAGTCTTCTTTTGACCAGGGCTATTCTGTAGGAAATGGAAACCAAAATAATGAGCAGAACAAAATTGGTGTTATTCAACAGACTGCATCTGTAATGCAAAAAATGTCTGCATCACCTTTTGGTATGCCAACTAATAGTCCATTTGATTATCAATACAATATGCCTTATAACCAGGTAAGAAATTCAATATTAAAATTTAAATCAAAATAAAAAAATTACAGAAATTTTCTAGACAGGCAGATCGCCACAGCTTCTTTTTCTGCAGCTAAAGAGTAGTGCACAAATATTACTACTTTCTGGTTTGAAGGGTGCTCTAAACTAGTGAAATTACTGGGGTAATAAGACTTAGCACTTCATATCCCAAGATGACGAGCACAATCTGGTGTAATGTTTACTATCCTAACTAGCAGCACATTATATGCAAGCATATCACTTGCCATCAGGTGAAAGTCCAGCATCGCATAGAAAAAAAAAATATTTTTTTGTTAATTTTTGACTGCTTTAATATGTACTTCTGTTATCCACTTTCTAGGATGCAAATTCTCAATATCAACCTGAAATGCCCACCAGTGGTAATATGATGAACACACAGTCTGTGGCCACATATGGATCCAACATGGGAATGACACAGGTGAGGTCAAAGAAGAGAAAATCTAATTGCGCATTATAAAATATTAAATAATAATTAGTGCAGATATCATGTCTTTCCATTAAAATAAATTTAGTTGGAATCGGAAAAGTTCATTGCAATGTGGTGCAAGTTAGGATGATAAACACTGCACCACATTATTTTTGAGATTTTGGGACATAAGATATTAAGTCACATTACTCTTATAATTTCACTAGCTATAGCCTTCAAACTGAAACAGAAACATTTTCATACTAATGTCTAGCGATAGAAATAAAACCTGTAGTAGTGTATATTTACATGGTCTCCAATAATAGAGACCACCATTAAGTGGTATTTATAATTATCATTTTGTTTATTCCATATTTTAAGTATTTGTAGATTTTTGTTCTTAAATGATTGTTAATTTGATCAGTATTTTTTGGTTGGTATATACAATGTTGGGTAAAGAATTTTTTCAGATTCTTTCAAAAGTCCCTGCTGGCATTGGTTCAGACATTTCCTACTTACATGTCGCCATCTTGGAAATGATGTACTGAACATACAATAAGTTATTGATAAGAGGTTCTCACGTTTCGGTGTTATGGGGGGGTGTAGGAGACCGGCGTTCTAAATCTTTCCCAGGACTTTTGAAGGAAAGAGCTTATTCTTTGAAGGTAGACAACACAGTTGCGACTCCACAGATGTTGCAGCTGTCCATAAATGACTGCGATCAGCGTACCATTACGCGGTCCGCTTGCTCATTTGCGTACCTTCCAAATGATACAAAAATAACAAGCAATTTTTAATAATTGCAGTTTAAAAATAGTTATAAAATTTTTATTTTATCAGAAGTCGGAGGCACGTGTTAAGTGTTTTACCAAATAATTATTAAGGACTTCTAAGTTACTATAAGCTTTACAAAGTAAACCAATGTCATTGGTTTTGGAAAATTGATTTACTCGTAATGCTTACGGTTTTAATTTTAATATGTTTATAAAAAATTACCTCTATGTAATGAGGCATTACACTGAGGCTATGTGTGGGTATCCTCAGATAGGCAATAGTGTAAAGGTACACTTTGACCTATTGGGTTTAGATTGTGAGAAACCCTTAAGTCCACCACATACAGACATAGTAACATATTTTACATTCAAATTACTATTACATACCGCATTCTGTGGTGAGGACTTTTTTTCCGTTACAATTTATTATGTAAGAGTATAATTAATATGCTCTTATTTTTAAATTTAACACGGACTTTGTCACAATCTAGCGTCAACATGCTTTGTCCACAGAATGCCACTGTGTCTTACAGTGGGCCGTCTAACTATACAAGCTATCAGCCATCGATGGTACCACACCCGAGCGAAACTGAACCTGATTTCATCTCATTTACAAATACTGAATTATTAAATAAACTTGGTATCAAAAATCAAAGCGAATCGAGGTATTTTAAAAAGAATGTTAATGAACAACGTCCACCGGACAAAATTCAAGGTTTTAGCGAGAATTCTCGTGGTTCAAGCGGTCGGAGCGATCGGATGTCGTCACCGAGGAACGATCGCGGGTTTAATGAACCTCGCAATCGATCCGGTTACTTTGACGAAAGACGATATGATGTTTGGAACCGTTCCGATGAATTCTCTGGACGCTCGGGTAGTAGTAGCAATCGGCCTGGCGAAGATAAATATTCGGATAGAAATCAATCGCAGTCTATGGATTTGAAAAATCAATCGTACAACAGAAATTATAGATATAATCCGGACAGTAATAAATACGATTACAAAGATAAAACAGACTATGGAGATTATAATAAGGATAGTAGTTCTAGACGCATTGGCAATGAATATCACCATCCGAGTTCGATGCAAACAGATAAACAGGCAGATAATATTTATAGTCTTTTTAATGGCAGAAGTTACGGAAGTTCGATTGGTTCTCTTTTCGATACGTACAAACCGCAAAAGGATAATGAATACAAACGCTCGAACTTTGGAAGCCCCGTGGATAAAAATCGTGCCGACGTAAATCGTAAACCAGATGACTATCGAAGAAAAGAACCTATTACATACCGCATTCTGTGGTGAGGACTTTTTTTCCGTTACAATTTATTATGTAAGAGTATAATTAATATGCTCTTATTTTTAAATTTAACACGGACTTTGTCACAATCTAGCGTCAACATGCTTTGTCCACAGAATGCCACTGTGTCTTACAGTGGGCCGTCTAACTATACAAGCTATCAGCCATCGATGGTACCACACCCGAGCGAAACTGAACCTGATTTCATCTCATTTACAAATACTGAATTATTAAATAAACTTGGTATCAAAAATCAAAGCGAATCGAGGTATTTTAAAAAGAATGGTAATGAACAACGTCCACCGGACAAAATTCAAGGTTTTAGCGAGAATTCTCGTGGTTCAAGCGGTCGGAGCGATCGGATGTCGTCACCGAGGAACGATCGCGGGTTTAATGAACCTCGCAATCGATCCAGTTACTTTGACGAAAGACGATATGATGTTTGGAACCGTTCCGATGAATTCTCTGGACGCTCGGGTAGTAGTAGCAATCGGCCTGGCGAAGATAAATATTCGGATAGAAATCAATCGCAGTCTATAGATTTGAAAAATCAATCGTACAACAGAAATTATAGATATAATCCGGACAGTAATAAATACGATTACAAAGATAAAACAGACTATGGAGATTATAATAAGGATAGTAGTTCTAGACGCATTGGCAATGAATATCACCATCCGAGTTCGATGCAAACAGATAAACAGGCAGATAATATTTATAGTCTTTTTAATGGCAGAAGTTACGGAAGTTCGATTGGTTCTCTTTTCGATACGTACAAACCGCAAAAGGATAATGAATACAAACGCTCGAACTTTGGAAGCCCCGTGGATAAAAATCGTGCCGACGTAAATCGTAAACCAGATGACTATCGAAGAAAAGAACCTATTACATACCCTATACACCATGAATCAAATAAATTTGATTATAATCGGGGCCCCAGCGTTCAAGAATCCCGTAGCTCTACAAATGTACCTACAGAGACTGCGAAATATCAAAAATATGTGCCGCCTAGCAGTAATAATTTTAATCAGGTGAAATCAGAAAATTCTGGAACTCTCTCACTTAGAGATCAGACCTGGCGAAATCAAGCTGTCTCTGCCTTAGTGCAACATTTACTTGCATCACACCAAATGGAATATCTTAAAACTAAATCAGGTTTTATGCCGCACATTAAAAATCTTGTTAGGTTGCGAATAGACAACATGTTTGGCAAGACAGTTTCCGTTAATCTAGACAAAATTTTAGAAGAGTACAGGAAAAAGTATCCTATGAGGACACAAAAGTCGTTTTTGATCGATGCAATGAATGAATGTAGATATAAAAAACTTAAAAAGAAGGAGTACAAATCGCAAGGTGAGCCGTTTTAATTATTATTCTTTAATTGTTTTACTGATAGGTCTCTATTGCCGGAGACCGTCTTGGTGGGAACCAAGTTCCTCCCCAAATACCTATGTCTGCCGCCAAACAGTAATATTAAACCACTGCTGTGTTCTGGTGAAGGGCGTTGTAGTTTACGAAATTATTGAGGAAACGAGACATAATATCTTATGTCTAATGTTGACGAGCACAAGGTGGTGTCGTATTTACTAGCGCGACATTTTTATGGGCAGACATACACACTATTAGGTAAATTTATTCCCGTCTCGTCACTTAACCGCATAACAAAAGCCGGAAACCGTTCTTTGGACATATTGGGAGAGGTGATTATTCAAATGGCTTTAGATTCTTCGTACATTTGTTATCAAAGAACTAAATCTGTATCCGTTGAATTGTTGATAATTCAACGCAGTACACGACATACTGCCATATTCATTATCTGAATGATTCACAATCTTCCACCGTACAGTTCAAGCTTACTTACTTGTAACTACGTTTTTGGAATCAGTTTCACCAGCGGTGCGAGAAAAGAACTCATTCCCCTTTTATTGTTATTTTTCAAGTTAATCATTTACCATCGTCTCCATTCCGCAAGCTTTTCTAAATAAAAAAGTTTTGTATGTAACTAATCACAATGGTATTTGGTACTCATCTCTTACAGGGTTTGCCGTATCATTAGTGACCTAATAAAGAGACCATTATTAATAAACAGTTTAAAAAAATTAAAAAAACACGCTTTAATATCACATCGAACTAAAAAGTGAAAAATAAATCTAATATAGGAAGAATAAAAATAATGAACGAAATTTATCAGTATTGTTGTGAAAAAAATGTGTGATGCTCGATATATATCCGAAAAAGATGGCACAAAGCGTCTCGCACTATTTTCACAACAATACTGATAAATTTTGTTCATTATTTTTATTCTACTTGTATTAAGAATTATTTTTCGCTTTTTTATTTGTATCAGACAAATTTATCAAATCCTTGGTAAGTGTATAAAGTTTAAATTGAATCTGTCCGCTCAAAGTGGGTCAAAATTGAGTTCAACGGAGATTTACATATATACAATGACACAAGTGAAACTAATATAAAGCGTGTACAAAGCTCATTCATTACTAGTGAAAATTCGATGAGCAAAGTCATCCATGTTATTTGTGGCTTCCATTCATGGCGGTGAAATATTGAATAAGTCTTTCAGGACGAATTGTCAGGCTGCTCTTTTTTTTTCGTGGGAAAATCCTGCATTGGATACCCTTCTGTTATGGTGGCAGCAGAAGAGTTATGTCGGACTCTTACCGGCTAAAATCCCAATCCAACTTAACGCTTTCGTACACAACCATGGTTCCGACAGCGCGAAGCATTGATAAGGTCTTAATGGTCATATACGATATAAGCGTGTTACATTTTTATTCTCGTGACCAAGCTGCTATTGCAATGGTCAAGACCTTTTCACATTGAATCAGGATTCAGAAGGAAAAGGTGACACTCAATTGAATTTGAGTTATAAATAAATTATGAATTACGTCATTGATCATGGAAAAATCATCATCTCTGCTTGGTTTGATCTTTCAGGCGTAATTTATATTTATAACGGTAATGGGAATATTAAAACCATCATACTAATACACTAGTTCTATGGAGTACAGTAATTTTTTGTTGGCTGTGAAATATTGGTATAGTGTACTATCACCTAATGTTATTCTAACATTTTGTAACCGGATAACCGACAGATTCTACGGTGAAAAGAATTGGAACTGATTAATATTATAAATATGTATGGATCTCAGCATACACATTTATAACTTAGGCGTTATGACAATTCAAATGTTCATGGACATTAGCGAGGGATGTGCATGGTTGCCATGAACAACCGATACATGTATCGTTTGGATGGTATTTGTTATCATAAACGTCTTTGTCAAATGACTGTGATGAGCCGAGCTCTTGAACACCAATTTTATGATTTATCATAAAAATTTGAGTGTTTACTGTCGCCTTTAAAAGCCGTGATAGCCTAGTTGCTTGAACGGCCGGCCTTCCACTCCGAAGGGACCAGATTCTGATCCGGCCTGCACCAATGAATTTTTCAATTTATGTGCAGTTAGTATAACACCAACTAATATCACGTGCTCTGACGGTGAAGGAGACCTGCATATCTATGTGATGACCATCCGTGCTCGCACTAGTATGTGAAATGGAGAAGGCAATGGCAACACCACTCCATTATTACTGACAAGAAATTCGTCGTGTGTTTCATTACACATGATGACCCCGACCCTCAGTCATGAGGAAATACGACTTAGAAGAACTGCAGCCTTTTTCTTACTAAACATCGTATAGTGTCAAGAAGGGAGCGGGTTTATTAAAGATATCTTACTTCTGAAGGAGCACAACGTGGGTTTTTTTTTATCTATTCTCGCATAACGGTGTCTTAGTGCACTACAAGGAGCTCCGGGATCTCTTACGAAACGCACCGGTACACAGACCTTTGCGGGGTTAGGGCAAGTTCATTTTGTTTGCTGCTATCTACTACTTTTTAATGGGTAGTAAACGCTTCCTACATATTATGTACACCAATTATATGCCGCTTTAACCAGTCTCCTACGAAAGCCAGAGGATACTTTAGCCGTTGCTATGACCATTCAGCCCTAGCGCCTCTGGTTTTTTTAGGCTATGTATCATAATTTCCTAATTTTATAACCATGATGGTTTGAATGGAGACAAATTATTTTTCGCCGAAGCTTCGTTCCAAGTGTCTTTTTTGTCAATAGCTGTTTTCTATGGTAATTCAAAGTAAACAGCAGGATACGATGAATGGGTACACGGCACGGCTAACATAAGGTACGTGAAATCACGGACACCGGTGCACTAACGGTATTTTGCAAACCTGGTCCATTACAAAATGCTATTTTATGATGAGCATAAATGTAGTATTGAATTAGATATTTTCATTTTGAAAATCTAGTCATGAAGCATTTATGATGGAGTACGCGCTCATGACGTCACGAGATACAAATATACTAGTTCGTGTTTAAGTATCTCTAAATGATATTAAACCAATGTTGAATTGAACACATACATATGTATATATGTATTAGTAATTTTTGTACAACATTTTTCTATTACACCTCACCTACCATTGCATTTCATCACTGCCGAGGTTGACTGGTAGATAATGCCCACAGGCATTAAGTTCGCCTATCGTGACCAAATTCTGAGTGTAAAACAAAGATTTTAAAATAAATCTAGCATTAATCACTCAAAAAAAAGCAATCTTTATATAGTACGTATAGTACATGTGTAAAGAGGGTTTATTGTATACATCGCGTTTGTAATAAGGTAAAATAAAAATTAGTATCGAGAAGAGGTTTAAAAATTAATGTATGATCACGGTACCAGCCGAGTTTTCATTTGTTTTAAATTTATGATAACTAAATCTTCGAACCTTAGTGTGCTCCGATGTGCCACATGCTTATTACTAGATATAGGCGTGTCTAAGAGTTTTCGCAATGTATGGTCCGACGCTGCCCGCTTTCAAGGTTCCTATATATATATATATATACATACCACGAATATTCTAGGAAACGTCGCACCTGCCCAAGCTGGCTCGGCAAAACGGAAAGCTCCAGAAACTTTTCAAATGAAGCCGGGGAGCATAAAGAAGTTTAAGATGAAACCAGAACAACAAAACATAGTACCGCCGCAGCTGAATGCACCTCAACCAACCAAGTATCAAAATTCAAGTAAGTTACATTCAAATGAATTAAATAGGAATGAATAAATACCTGAATAAAGATAATAGACCCAATCGTTACTCTTTAATATTATTTAATGGTGGTTATAATAACGCTACCATAGCTAGGTACTATAAATAGTATTGGTGAAACGATACTGGGTTAAGGTTTTTACTGGTGGTAGGTCTCTGTTGCCGGAGACCGTCTGTTACTACCGCAACTCCTATATCAACCGCCAAATAGTAGTGTGCAAACATTACTGTGTTCCGGTTTGAAGGGCGCTGTAGCTAGTGTAATTACTGGGGTAACGAGACTTAACACCTTATGTCTCAAGGCGACGAGCACAATGTGGTGCAGTGTGTACCATCTTAACTCGTAGGCACCACGTTGTCATGGGCAAGCGTATCACTTACCACCAGGTGAACGTCTTGCTCGTCTCGTCGCATAGTATTATAAAAAAAAGCTTTGTAGCTTATGTAATTATAGGGCTAACGAGATTCAATATCTTAAGTCTCAATGCGACGAGCACAATGTGATGCAGTGTACATCATCCTGACTGCGCATAAATTAAGCCGCGCTTACCATCACGTGAACATTGTGCTCGTCTCCTTGCGAAAAATCACTAAGGTGAGAAACAGATACGATCCGCCTCATGGTAAGCAGTTATCGAAGCAATCTCATCACATCCTTTTTTAACAACTCCTTGTGAGAAATATTGAAAAAAATATCTTTTCAAGTCTTGAAAATTTATCTGTAAATAGAATTATTTTATTTTAAATGTTACTTAAAAGATATTCCGATGATTAGTGTTTTATCAAACTCTTATATTAACGATTTATTTAATTTTCAGATAAAAAGGGGTTCAAGGGTAAGTACGGCTCTTGTTTTACTAAATGCATTATTAAAATTAAATAATATGTATGTAAGGTAACAATCGTTAATTTTACACGGTGTTAATTAACAACGAAGCCGTGGGTGGTAAAGTGTGCTCACCCAAAATGTTCAGGGAATACAGCGATGCTGTATAGCCGCAGATTTACTATATGAGCCAAAGTCAAATGAGACTCCGGAATTGAATCAAGGACACGGAGTACATTATGTAAGGTGTACTGTGGTGATAGTTACTGCATTGAAGGGCTGAATTGAGCTGAAAGTACAGAGTATCATGTCACAAGTTTCAAGGCGAAAAGCGCAATTGAATGTTATGTTTCATGTTTATCGTTTATTTGAATGCATTGAGCTCAATATGATGCTGAGCCAAAACATTTGTTTTGTTCTGAATGAAATGAAGAAGTGTTATATCCACTCCGATTTCTTTTCAAACTAATTATTAAAACTTATGTTTTAGAACTGCACCATGTATGTTACGATCGCATTACGTTTTTTTTGTTTTTCAATATAGAACTAAAGAAACTTGCCCGCGAGGAGTTTGAAGGTGATTTAGTATACAAACTGCAACCAAAGATGCATAAAGCGCTAGAAGATGAAGTCAAAGTGTTGGTTGATATGGTAAGACATCTAAATTATTAGCATCTAACTGCCTAACATTTTAACTGCGACCGACAGTGTCTGGTAATACGGAGGGCCCTGGTTCCATTCTGGGGCCACGTGTTTACACACTGCTTATTCACCATAAAGGTAGGAGTGGCTATGATGCTTACACGGTCTCCGGCGATATAGTTCTACCATCAATAAAACCATGGCGTCAGATTAGCCTTATAACTGTTAGGTAAATAGACAGGTTCAAGAAAACTTCACCACCATCCCAACCAACGCTATGTTGCGTCGGAATCTAATAACTGATTACTTTATGATTGTTGTTTCAGTTCAATGAGGAGTGTACGAAAAACGCCGGCGGGGAAGAGGCCAGAGTCTGTCAACGTATTATGAAAGTCTCGGAGAAATTCAAGAAGGTGCTAAGACATTGTTTTTTATTAAGCTTGTGGGATTACTATAGTAACGAGACTTAACACCTTAAATTTCATAATAATAAGTTCAATGTTTGTTATCGTTGCTTTTTATATAATCCTTACACAGTGAGTCGTTGTTATGGGTAGACGCATTCCTTACCATCGTGTAATTCTTTAAAATACAAAATTAGTTTGTTGAAAAGAACTTGCGGCTTGAATAGAAAAAAAAACAAAGTTACATCCATCTTACTTTATTTATGTTTATATCATAGATTTTTGAAGAGATGATAATAAAAAAATTGTTATAATTAATAAATAAAATACTTTACAGATTATTATGCTCGATTGCACAAAGCGTATCCTAAATATAACCTGGAACTTGCTCGTAAGGATATACTCGCGCCCAAAAATCAAAGTGCGCGAACTTACCCCGCTAGTCCAAAGCGTGGGGATCGCCAGCCTCAGAAGGTCGGCGCGTAGCAAGTTCTTCATAGCCATATGCGACTCCTATCAGAGTTTCGACCGTCTCTGTAGCACAGATTCCATAACCCTAGGTAAGTTATTTTTATAAGTATTCAGTTATAATCAGAGCTCTTTTTATTCGCAAATTTCGAATGCTTGCGCGTCTCGTCGCAATGGCTGTTCAAAAAAGTATTCAAAGTCAAAATTTTTATTCAACATGGGAACAATAGTTCACTTATTAAACGTCAAAATCTACCACCCATTCGCAAAACAAATGCCACGGACCTGAGAAGAATGAGCAAGAAACTCTGCGGGCTATATATATATATACATTTTTTTTTGCCTTCTTCATTTTTAAATGTCTTACACGTACTCACATACTGCTTGAGAATTAACTTATAAATATTTATAGGGTTTAAATAAAAAGCCGCCAATTTGGTATTACAAACAGATACATCAGTTTTACTTGTACAGATATTCCCGTCGATTGCAATTAGCATATAATTGACTTTTATCCCATTATGGACGACATTTCTTACTGCGAAGAAAGAATAACTTTACACTGCAAACTTACTAATCAATAAATAGTATTCTGGTTGGTGCTCTTGGTTCATTCAACCCTACTTTTTTAACATATTTATATATTGTTTTGTAGTCGATCTAGCAACATTATTAATACTATTCTATTTCTTCTGTGACAGACGGTTACACCTTGAGATTTAGACCGTTACACTTAGCTGGACCGATGCTAAGGAAAAAGACGCTTGGTGAAAACAACAAAAACGATGGCGACGACGGCGAGGATACTGGAGACGATGATGACTTCGATGATGAGGAATATGATGATGAAGATGGTGATGAAGATGGTGAAGATAATGATGATGACGGCGAAGATAGTGATGGTGAAGATAACGACAATAAGGACGCCAATAAAACAGATGGAGATGATAAAGGTATGAATAAGGATATTCTAAAAGATACACCCGTAGATGAAAGTACGGCGATCACGACGGAAATTATAGACAAGCCGCCCGTGAAAATTGAATCTAGTGAGAATGGCGATGAAAAGATCGTTGCTGCTGATACTAATAACTTTAAAGAAAAATCAGACACAAAAGGTCAAGGTAATGAAGAATATGGAAATAATCCAGAAACAACAAACACAGGTACTGAAAATGAATGTTTTGATGTTGCAAATATTGCACAGGAGGATTTGGAAGATTTTTAAAGGGAAGTTTGATTTTTTTTTATCTACAATGGACTAAAACTCGACCTCGATTTTACATGGTGTTAAGTGACGATGTGCTCGCAAAGAATACTCTGGCACTCATTTGAATACCAAAACAGCAACGCTGTTAAGGCAGTGGATACACAATATGGTTGTATATTATGACCTGGTGGGTGCAGAAAATCCTACCACCATCCAAAATAATTTTTATCTGTATCGCTTATTTGGCTATCTATATTTTTAGTTAAAATAATAAATAGTAATTTTTAGTAGTGGTAACACCATGATGGGGTGAATACTTAGTATATTTTTTTTCCCTAGATAATTTAGGATTTACGCAAATCCTGTTTTTTGGATACATTTAACAGTGATCTTAGTTTTACGCTTAAGACCTTAATACCAACAGAGTGCTTGAAACCTCAAGCATATATAAACCACGATTAAAATGACGCTGTTAAATTAAGTTTCAACAATGGATTTAGGTAGTAATTATACTTTAACTATAAAAAATAAATGTTATGAAATAGTGTTTTTTTTTCTTTATGTACACGGTATGAAACTTATAATAGTCATTAGGTATATTACCTTTAATAAAGTCCTTTTCAGCTAAATCTGGAGTGGGTGAGGGTGAATAATCCAGAACCCCCGTGGTTCCACAGTTAGGTTAGCGGAGATGATCCATCATTGATTTTCCTCTAAATACGCGAGCTTGAGCTTCCGGTGAAAGAAAACATGCTGAACAAACCAATATGTTCCAAGAACAATAGCTCTCATGGTTATTCATCAATCCACACTGCCATTGTGGTTGATAAACGGCTTGGACTCTTATTGTGAGATAGGACGAAGTCCCATTGGGGATAATAAGACATTTGTTTATTTTTTAGCTATTTTTAGTTCTTAATATGCCGTGTATATCTATAATATGTAAGTAATTTTATATTTATGTCATTAATACAGAAGTTTCTTATTCAAATTTGTAGTAAGACGAAGGTTAAAACAAAAAGAAACTTTAAGAGAATCATTTTTATTGTACTGATAAAAAAATGCCGGTACAAGAATACAATGGGGGAGAGCAGCTACAATAAGATTTATATTTGAATGTGACTTGACAAAAATAATAATACTTGCTCTGCCGTCCCCGATGTGCGTAGGGCCTTACGCGTCTGTAATTGGTTGGCAGATAGTGTGCCTGTGCGAGAAGAGACTGGAGCGGCAAGTAGCGTTGGGCAACTAGCGGGTGCTGACACGAGTAACGCGTTCGATAGCGCAGCAGACACTGGCCGTGTTACATTATTATTTAATTCATTAGATATTCATGAAGTTTTGCCTTGAAGTGTCTATATATAATCATTATATATATTATTTATTATTCTATATATATAATATATAGCGATGGTTCATGTTCGCCAATGCCTGTAATAAAATATATTTATTTTTAATCACTGAGTGAAAAATTTCAGTCTATTTTAAAATATACCTTGCGAAACATACATTAAACCTGGTTTTAATGCTTAAACCTATTCATCCTTTTTCAAATCGTTAACATTTTTGGGTGGGTCTCCTTGGATCTGCACACCATTATCTAGATCATCATCAAGCCAATCATCCAGTTCATCATTTATGTCATTTGTTATGTGTTCAATAATGAATGCACTTGTTTGTTCATCAGTTTTCATTGTGTCATCCTGCCCTGCAGTTGCTGCATCTAAATGCTCCTCCTTCACCAATGCAGCACAATCTGTATCATTAGTTTCCGATTTTGCATCAGTTGTCACTTCAATGTTTTCTACATTGTCAGAATTGGAATGATCTGAAATAACGAAATTTATATGCAATTATTGTATTTAATAAATGTTAAGATTTTTATTAAAATGACTATGATTTATGACACCCCTCAATATTACTTTAATTTAATTTTTTAGATCTACCACAGATTTGATTCAACTATTAGACCCTTGCCAAAGCTCCGGTATATGAAGTTCAGTTTATTTATTTAGATTAAAAACTACAACGTATGATGGCACAGTAGGTAACTAAAAACGAGTCTGCACTCGTACGTTACTGCGTTAACCTGCGTTAAACCCCACCGATCTTGAGTTTTCCAGTAATGAGAAACATGGTGAGGAAATCGACATGTTTCAAGAGCGACAACTTTAATGAACATGTGACATCCACCAACCAGCAACTGGATAAATGGCCCCAAGTCTCAGTACTGAGAACATTACAAGGTATTTAAATGATTCTTTAGAGAACTTTCTATAATATTTGAATCTAAATGCTGTTTCATCATACTATAGTTAGTTCCCTAATATTCTGAATTAATATTATTTTGTTTTTAAAGGCCAACCTTACCAATGTGCAAAATTTTAAAATAAAAACTAGTCATAATGCACTGGCAATGTTTTAAAGCCTTTAATAATTCATCATTTTTAATTTTCCTCCTCTAAATTTTTTAAATTACCAGTAACAAAGTAATATGACCACAATAATTTGTTAATTCTTTAAGGTAGCACAGGAAAATTACTGATTACATACATACAGTAATAATTTTTTCACAGTAATTTTTATGTCTTTGTACTTTAAAGAGACAAATGTTTCATGGCCATATTGTGTACCTGTAGATAATTTAGCTTCTGGTTCTTCTTGTACATTATTAACAATTTCTTTTATATCCGGTGCCTTCTCTTCATCAACCTTTTGACCTATATTAAGTTCAATCTTTAGTTGTTCAAATATTTTCACGTCAGTTTCTACAGGATATGTTTGCCTGTACAATTTGTGGATCTCTCCAGAGTGCATGAAACTTTGACCCTGTAGAAGCTCGGCGATGCGCTTTCTTAACTTAACGCGCAACGACTTCAATAATCGGTCCTTATCAGCTGCATCATTGATCGTCGAGATTATATATTTCATTTCTCTAACAACACGCCTACATGGCAGTACAAAAAGAGGCACGCTGCCAGAGGCCGTTGATGCTTTTGGAACAACAGCTTTAGGTTTCGGAGTATCGATATCATCCAATGTATGCTTTTCAATTTCAGCAGCATACTTTTCCAACTGTTGAACAGAGCTTGGCCCAAATTCCTGTTGAATTTAATTGGTGTAGCAATAAATAAGTCGTGATTGCTCAGTACGCAAGACGATCGTACGCGCTGTTCGTCTAGAAGACGCGCGGGTTCGATGCGAGTTGAACTTGAGCTTTCAGAAAGAAAACATGATCCAAGAATGACAGCATTCACGGACATGAGCCTTCCGCCAACTTGCACTTAAAAAGTGTGATGTAAATGGTCTTAATTCTTTACTCGAGAGAGAAAACCACGAATAGCAGTTAAACATTAAGTAGGCTGTATAACAAACCTACTGTATATTGATAAATAGCAAAAATTTTTTGACTTCTTTTATACCTACCTTTACCTATATATTACTGTATAGTGTTCAGATGGAAACTTTTGTGATTGTAAGAATAGTTTTTTTTTATATTTGACATGTTTCTTTAATTGTTTTTAGTATTTATTTATCGTTAGTTCAACAACTAAACCAACCAAAAAATAATTATGATCTTTATCAACGGACATTAATCAACTTGCAGATCCACCATTTATAATTCACACAGTAAATCTTATGCTCGGCATTTCTCTGAAAAATCTATTCAATATAAAGAAGCTCTATGGAGAAACAAAGTTGTCCAATTAGCTCACAAAATATGCAGGCTGTCATGTCATTGATAGACAATGGGAGAAGAAAGTATTGGAACTGCCAGAAAACGATGTAGATATATGCACTTCTTGCATATACACAACAACCTCATAAAAGTAGGTGGATGCTAAAAGTTGAGGATTTCATTTAGTATAGAGCATCAGTAAATAACCAGAAGTTGATGAATAAAAGCTGATAATTATGGTGATTGTTTAGATAGTGTCCAAACATTGCAGCATTCCTAGTTGGTTTAGTTGTTACAATAAATATCAAAAGTTATTTCATAATTCATACAACATAAAATTTATTAATTAATACATTCTAGATCTTTATTATTATGTAATGAAATACCCTCAATAACTGAAGTTTTTTCTTCTCAAGTAGCAGTTTTCTTTCTTCTTCTACAAGCATCCTTTGTCTTCTTACTAAATCAATCTCCATCTACAAATTTAACTATGTTAAATACAAAACATTTTCATGTCTATAGAAAATTTTTTTGAAGTAGTGATGGCTCCATTTATAACTGTGGCTATATGCTCTGTATGTATGTTACAGTAATTATCTATTTTGATTATCAACAAATTTAAACAGCATATCTCTTCAACAGAATGTGAAAAATTACTTACTTCGAGCTTAATAGATTCATTTTCATAATGAGGACTCCTTGATCGTCCATTGTTTGATGGGCCCCAAATACTTTTTCTAGAATGTCTACCTGACCGATCTCTGTTAATTTGCTTGTTAAATATTTCTTCTGCCATTGATTCATCATAATAATTTGGTTCATTTTCATCAATAACGACCGCTGATAACCGAAAATTCTCTTTGCCATTGAAATAAGAAAAGTTATTTATGAGGCACATTGCTGCATTTACATCTGCTTTATTAGAAATATTCATTGATACTTTCATGTAATTAGAGTTAGGCAAAGAGAGAATATTACTAATCCAAAATTTACATTTCAGTTTTTTACCAAAGATCACACTCCTCAGTAAATGTACCAATTGAGATTTTTAAGCTGAAAATTTAAAACTTATGATCAACATTTTAGGACTTATAACATAGTTACTTATAGTTTATAATTCACACAGTAAATCTTATGCTCGGCATTTCTCTGAAAAATCTATTCAATATAAAGAAGCTCTATGGAGAAACAAAGTTGTCCAATTAGCTCACAAAATATGCAGGCTGTCATGTCATTGATAGACAATGGGAGAAGAAAGTATTGGAAGTGCCAGAAAACGATGTAGATATATGCACTTCTTGCATATACACAACAACCTCATAAAAGTAGGTGGATGCTAAAAGTTGAGGATTTCATTTAGTATAGAGCATCAGTAAATAACCAGAAGTTGATGAATAAAAGCTGATAATTATGGTGATTGTTTAGATAGTGTCCAAACATTGCAGCATTCCTAGTTGGTTTAGTTGTTACAATAAATATCAAAAGTTATTTCATAATTCATACAATATAAAATTTATTAATTAATACATTCTAATTCTTTATTATTATGTAATGAAATACCCTCAATAACTGAAGTTTTTTCTTCTCAAGTAGCAGTTTTCTTTCTTCCTCTACAAGCATCCTTTGTCTTCTTACTAAATCAATCTCCATCTACAAATTTAACTATGTTAAATATAAAACATTTACATGTCTATAGAAACATTTTTTGAAGTAGTGATGGCTCCATTTATAACTGTAGCTATATGCTCTGTATGTATGTTACAGTAATTATCTATTTTGATTATCAACAAATTTAAACAGCATATCTCTTCAACAGAATGTGAAAAATTACTTACTTCGAGCTTAATAGATTCATTTTCATAATGAGGACTCCTTGATCGTCCATTGTTTGATGGGCCCCAAATACTTTTTCTAGAATGTCTACCTGACCGATCTCTGTTAATTTGCTTGTTAAATATTTCTTCTGCCGTTGATTCATCATAATAATTTGGTTCATTTTCATCAATAACGACCGCTGATAACCGAAAATTCTCTTTGCCATTGAAATAAGAAAAGTTATTTATGAGGCACATTGCTGCATTTACATCTGCTTTATTAGAAATATTCATTGATACTTTCATGTAATTAGAGTTAGGCAAAGAGAGAATATTACTAATCCAAAATTTACATTTCAGTTTTTTACCAAAGATCACACTCCTCAGTAAATGTACCAATTGAGATTTTTTAAGCTGAAAATTTAAAACTTATGGTCAACATTTTAGGACTTATAACATAGTTACTTATAGTTTATAATTCACAATTAGCTTTTAATCTTGTAAGTTAACTGTTGATCTTGATTTGTAAACAAGTATGAGATTCAAAAGTTATCAGTTTACTATGAACGATATTTCATATTTAAAGGATTTAAGTTATAACAACAATATTTTTGAGTACAATTCTCAATGTGATGTACAAAATATATGATTACAAAAATTTAGTATCCTTTATCATTTACACTCGAACATTATTGTAATTATTAATACCGACAAGATATTCACAGATATCATCAATATTTCACCATAAACATGTCAACTATTAGACACATGCTGGTAATTACAACATTTAGCGACAGTGCACCATCAATAAGAAGCGTAACCTATTAATGATATGAGCTTTGGTGTTTTAAACTTGCAGTTAAACAGGTTTACTTTTAATGTTCAATCATCACCCTAACAGATGGACGTCCACTGCTGGACATTATTCATATTACATTATAATTATTTTGTAACGTAAGCAGTTGTTTAAGAGTCATACAATAATTTTAAACATTCAGATCTGTTATTGCGTATAAGTAAATAATTAAACTTACAGTTTTTGGTAAACCCACAATTTGAACTTCCGTCATTATAAATTTTTAAACCTTACTTTATTTTATTCACGTTCAATATTAAAATCTGTTACAGTACAGATACAATACAGATAACGTAAAAGTGAAGTTTTTAATATTTTTGTTATCGACAATACGCAATGCCGATACAAACATTTTAGAATAAAGTCTAGACGCAAATAATATACTAAAATTTATTATATTTTTGATGTTCTGCAGGTCGTAGTAAGTTTATTATAAGTTAGATTTTATGTTTGTATATATAACAAAACTTATAATTTATTTAAAAAGTTAGACTCGTTCCCTCAGCCTCCTGTGACTTCCGCGGTTTCCACTAAAGTAAAAAAATAAACGTTTTGAAACAAAGAAACATTTATCAGGAGATAAGTACATACTTAACGGAAATTTACAGAACAAAAAATAAATAAAAATAGAGCTAGAACTGTAGTAAATACTGCGCCCTCTAATAGGGCCCAACTCAGCATAAAGCTTTTGGTGTATACGACCTTAGTTTAACGGCAAAAAACCAAATAAAAGTACGCAATATAGCGTTAATTAAAACTTTTCTGAAATAATTATTTCAGTAATTTAAAAAGCTAGTTTAAAATACTTCTACGTATTTTGCTTTTTCTTTTTTTTTTAAGAGTTTAAATCCCTGTTATTTGATACGGGGCTGTATGTATTTTGCTTAGGCACATGGTGTTCGAATTAGTAATCCAAATACTTAGTATTAAAACCTGGTCGCGTAAATACGCCTTGATACAGGCGTATATGCGTTTGTCTATGGAATTAAATGCTATTTGAAAGTTAGATGTAATATATGATTTATATTATGAATTAGATTATTATTTCTAATATCAGTGCAGTTAAACAAGCTTATATACTTGAAATGACGATTATTGTTGTTTCCGGGCTGCCTCCCAAGGTAAATATTAAATTCATAAATCATTAACGAGATTATTTAATGAAAGAATACAGTTTTTATGTTATCATTTTCTTTCAATTTAAGTTAATTTTCGCTTAATTAGACTTGTATTAAATAGTTTAAGAGGCTGTAATAAAAGTGCAATTTAAAGCAAAGGCGACGTAATCGTATGAGCGATAAAGTCTTGTTAAATAAAGAGAAAAAAATCTTTAAACATTTTTACAAATACATGAACAGCTATATACTATCCTGTTATAGTAAAATATAACAAAAAACATGTTCTTATTTTATAGTGGGATATGAAAATAGCTGTGCGAAAATTGTCAAGGAAAATCAAAGGACAGTTTGAAGCATTAACAATCAAATGCTTCAAGCAACAAAGAAAATGCTTCATCAGGCTATCTGAATTGCTAGATCCTTGTCAGGTTGTTAATAATATCAATATGTCCATGTTTGGCACTGTCAAACTTGTAGCATCTATGCCTGAAGAAATACCCTATGTAAGTATGTCTAAGTTATTTGTTTATAAACCTCATGAATGTACTTACTTTATTTTATTCACGTTCAATATTAAAATCTGTTACAGTACAGATACAATACAGATAACGTAAAAGTGAAGTTTTTAATATTTTTGTTATCGACAATACGCAATGCCGATACAAACATTTTAGAATAAAGTCTAGACGCAAATAATATACTAAAATTTATTATATTTTTGATGTTCTGCAGGTCGTAGTAAGTTTATTATAAGTTAGGTTTTATGTTTGTATATATAACAAAACTTATAATTTATTTAAAAAGTTTGATGTAATATATGATTTATATTATGAATTAGATTATTATTTCTAATATCAGTGCAGTTAAACAAGCTTATATACTTGAAATGACGATTATTGTTGTTTCCGGGCTGCCTCCCAAGGTAAATATTAAATTCATAAATCATTAACGAGATTATTTAATGAAAGAATACAGTTTTTATGTTATCATTTTCTTTCAATTTAAGTTAATTTTCGCTTAATTAGACTTGTATTAAATAGTTTAAGAGGCTGTAATAAAAGTGCAATTTAAAGCAAAGGCGACGTAATCGTATGAGCGATAAAGTCTTGTTAAATAAAGAGAAAAAAATCTTTAAACATTTTTACAAATACATGAACAGCTATATACTATCCTGTTATAGTAAAATATAACAAAAAACATGTTCTTATTTTATAGTGGGATATGAAAATAGCTGTGCGAAAATTGTCAAGGAAAATCAAAGGACAGTTTGAAGCATTAACAATCAAATGCTTCAAGCAACAAAGAAAATGCTTCATCAGGCTATCTGAATTGCTAGATCCTTGTCAGGTTGTTAATAATATTAATATGTCCATGTTTGGCACTGTCAAACTTGTAGCATCTATGCCTGAAGAAATACCCTATGTAAGTATGTCTAAGTTATTTGTTTATAAACCTCATGAATGTACTTACTTTATTTTAATTATTAAGTGAGCATTTGATAAAATGATTATATTTATATAATTTAAAGTTTAAGATTATATGTAACGGGATTAACAGTTCAAAGCTAGCTTAAAAGAAAAGACTAAGTTTGTTTAAATACTGTTTATTACTTGGTATAATGGTCCATCTTTAGTACAATTGTTTAACATACTTTAAGTTCAACTTATTATATCATAATGCATGGATTCTTTAGTATACATTTTACAATCCATGAATTGTAGATATCCATGACTACATTTTTTTCTCCAAATGATGTTAATGCTCTTAGTTTTCTTGACTAATTCTAAGACTACCTAATTCTTTATCCTTACCCATGTTTACATATACATTTTGTTGGATTATTTTATAAAAAGTTTAAAGCTTTTTATTTAATCTTAAACATTTGAACTTTTTCAATTTGTCTTTCTTTAGTGAGGTTTTGTTATTTATAAACATATTTCTCTTTTTCAGCTGCCTCGCAACATAAAACCGAGAGGTATTCCATTCAAATTACGCAGAGCTCTTCGTATACCTAACGAATCAACACTTGGCCAGGTAATGTTTTTATTGATAATACACAAAAAGAAAATTAAGTTAAAAACAACATCTATTTAAAACACACAAAGACCTCTATCATTATTTTTCTGGAACACTTTTCAAGCCCCGAAGGGAGGAGAGTGGACACATAGAGACAAGGAGAGAGAATAAATAACTTGTAGGGAGTCAAGAAGGTGTAAGTGGAGCCGAACTGAGGCTAGACCGCGTATGCTCTCCCGCGATTCGGCCCGTATGACCTTTGGGTCGGTGGGGCCATGGGAGGTTGGAGGGTTGTCCCTATTTTTCTGGAACGTCATTTAACTATAAAAATAGAATCATCAAAATTGGACTTCTTTGTAAAGTTTTTTTTATCAACTATAGGCTAATAGTTAACTTCAATTTCTCATAATTTCAAGACAATAAGACTTAAGATAGAGAGTATGTTTGCTTTGTATATTTCGGATCTTATGAATTTTCATCTAGAACACAGCATTTCTGTTGAGGCGAGATGGTCATTTGATTGTTAGTGATACTCCTGTCATATGGAGCTAGTCAGGATCATATACACAGTGCCATATTCTGTTCATCTCCACCTACAGGGACTTATTTTGTGATGTGTTATGTATTGGTTATTGTATTTAATATTTGTACCTAGATTCCTTATTGAGGAAGTACACTTGTTATAATGTTCCGTGTTGGTTACAATGATTTTTCTCATACAGCTCCTGCAAGTAATGCTTATGTTATATGTCTTTATTAATAACATAAGAGATTGGACATTGTAATAATGTAAAGAATGATCTTGTGCTGAACCGATTGATGTAGAGATCTTTGCAAAAGGCTTATGTCCATCAGTGGACATCTTTAACTGAACATCATAATGATAATAAAGAATGGCATTGAATTGCAAATGGTTTCTCCAACTTCAATTTGAAGATGTCTCTCAAAGATGATAATGATTAATAAGTATTAAAATGTTAGGTGCTGTATGCTGCACATACAGAGTTGTTGGATGAAATGCAGATTAAATATGCAGGCTTGTACAATCTGAGTATGAAGGATGACCATGCACTATTGAAGAAGATATCCAAGGTTTGTAGATCATTAAATATACAACATATTTTCTGATGGTACGTCTCTGTTGCTAGAGACCACCTAGGTATTACCGCAACAGCTATTTCAGCAGACAAACAGTAGCGTGCTAACATTACTGTGGTTCATTTGAAGGAGGTTGTAGCTAGTGACATTGCTGGAGTAACGAGAACTAAAATTAAAAAGAAAATAAATATTATAAGACATTAGCGAACTTGGCGAACATGATGGATAAATGATAGTTTTTCTTTATGAGTTAAGACCAGGAGCCCAATTTAAGGGAAGATTAAAAGGACTGTACGTATTATAATAACGAATAAGAATTCCTTCGCGAGGTTCACAGAAATTTACAGAGAGAAAGTTTTGAGTTAGTGAACTGAAAATAAACAAATTCTAGTTCCCATGTCGTTTGTAGATATTGCTCGATCGTTTGTTGTCGATACTGAAGAACTCCAAGGTAGAGGACACGGCTTTCAAACTGACCAGTACATACAGGAAGAGCCATCCCCACCTCAATGACTTCCAACTGATAGTGTCCACTTTGAACAGCGTGGAGAAAGCGTTGGGTAAACCGCCGACACAGTTGAACAAGAAGGAGTTCATGACGCCGAATTCGCAGCCCCATCGTAAGTTCATTTAAGTTTAACAACATTTGTATATCAATCGAAAACAAATTAACTTAATATTCCCACTGCTGTGACTCAGGGATTTTTGTAATAATGAGAGAGGCAAAGCTGTTCCTCCACCACACTGGCTAAGTGTGGGTTGCTTGAAGTCACATGTCTACAAAACCTGTTCTTGGAGCATTCTTTCTTTTTCTAAGTCGTATTTTCTCATGACTGAGGGTCGTGGTCATCATGGGTAATGAAACACACGACAACTCTCTTAGCAGTTGTAATGTAGTGGTTTGCCATTGCCTGCTCCATTTCACATACTAGTCGAACCACAGACGGTCATGACATAGATATGCAGGTTTCCTCACGATGTTTTCCTTCACTGTCAAAGCACATGATATTGGTTGGTATATATCGGTCTACAAACTATATTTTCTTACACTGGAAATTGAAGATCAATGAGTATTGTACCCGCACTCTCTTTGGCTAATTTGTGTTCATCATGATCACCACTTCAACTGATGGATGTTCCCTGCTGGACATAGGTCTCTTCTAATTTGTTCCACAAACTATGGTCTTGTGCTTTTTGATATACATTTTTTTATATCTTCCTTGAACCTCCACATAATTATCAGTTCTTATGTTTCTCTTAAATACTTAAGCTAAAAATCATAAATATTAAGCAACACTAGTTATTATTTTTACAAACTTTCTATGGCTGCATTTATATAAAAAAAATTTGGGAAATATTTTTCTACTCTCCTTGTTATCTGTTAATTTACTTACACTGGTGCTGTTTAGGTTCCTCTTAGTAACTTCTTAATGATTAAACTAATATGATGTATTTGTTTCAGTCATCGGGAATGTTCCGTTCAACAGAGTTGAAGTTGTATGCAGGAAGTATATCAAAAGTATTACATCTTCGGTATGTATTCCTCATTTTGTTAACACACTGTGCTGCAGTCAGAAGTGTGCTAAGATTTCGTGTAGGCTATCCATAGTTAAACATGAACTTACAAATTTTAATAAAGTATAGTTTGTAGTAAAGCGTGAATCTATGTCTATAAAGTTGCGTACCTTTTGAGTGAATTGTGAGAACATTATTTAGATAGATAATAGGGAGGTACGGTATGCAGTGATTATGTGTCTGTAGCGGAGCACACGCCGCTGACTGCAGTGTATATAGTCCTAATTTATTTAGCTAACTTACTCATTTTTTTTGGGAAGTGTATTATAATTTTTTTATAAGTATGTAACACACTAATAGTGGCAGGTCTCGTTGCTGAGATGGTCTAGATATCACCGCAGCTCCTTTTTCTACTGCCAAACAGTAGTGTGCAAAACATTAATGTGTTCCCGTTTAAAGGGCGTTGTAAGCTAGTAAAATTACTGCGGTAACGAGACTTAACATCTTATGTCTCAAGGCGATGAGCGCAATGTGGTGCGGTGTGTACCATCTTAACTAGCATCACGTTGTCATGGGCAAGCGTATCACTTACCATCTGGTGAACGTCTCGCCAAATAAAAAAATATATGTCTGAACATCTTTGATGATCATGATCGGCTGATGATGACGATGAAAGTAATACAAACAGTTTAATACATTAATTTATTTATTTTACTAAAAATGTTCATTGAACGCCAAATTGGTTTAATAATTAAAAATACAAAATCCAATCATCATTCAGTCATTGTCTTCATTACTGAATGAATCCGTATTGAAATGTTCTGGTGTCATCGACCGCTGGTTGTTTCCATGTTGTTCAAAGACGGCTGATGGTGATTTCCGTTTCCTTCAGATAGTGAATCACTTAAACAATTTGAACACGGAGCCCATCGCGCAGCCTACCGAGGAACAGGCGGCGACACTTAAAGTGAGAGAGGAGTTAAAGAAAATCGCACCGTACATCCGTATCGTAAGTAACTTACTTGCAGACAATGATTGTCGTGGCGTAGTGGCTAACTGTCTGCTTACGGAGGTCACCAGTTCGTTCCCGGAGTCACATGTGTTTAGCTACCACAATTTTATTAATCGATTGTTCTGTTCGAGGTGTCAACATTGAGAGCAGGAGTATTCTGGTCGAGCACCCATCAGCATCTACATCCTCATTGTCACTTAACGTCATGTGAAATTGTGCTCAAGTTAACGTGTTGTATATAAAAAAAAGTCTGTCTATAGTGTAATACGCTTACTACCTCGTGGGTTATATACGTCCCATGCTAAGTTTCCATTAAAAACATAATAATGGATATTTTTCTATATTGAGCTTGAGTTTTTTTAAAAAAAAAAACGTGAATAAACTTTTTTCAAGTACAACAGCTTTCGTGGTCATAAGCGTGATGTATAAATGGTCTAGGTTCGTTAGTATCCCAACATTAAATCTGTACCCGATATTTCTAATTAATTCCAGGTTCATTTTTAACCATGTGCACTATTGAATAAGGACAGCGGTAATTCTTTTTTAATTTCAGATAATGCCTCAAGTTGTGAAAGACAACTTTGCGTCGCAACGGATGTCGTACTACAGGATGAGGGTGAGTATTGAAAATGAAATGTTAAACGGAAATCTATTTAAGTAAACAAAAGAAGTTTATAGTAAGTTGTATAATAATTAATAAGTCACATGAAGATATTGATAAAAGAAAAAAAGGTTAATTGCTCTGGTAACTTAATATATGAATAATAACTTAATATATGTTTATTGATCTGTAGTCCAAAGTTTTTAAGTTAAGTTGCAATGGGCAGGGCTCATTGCTCGAAGGACTGACTGCCTATGTATGACCTATGACAGTAAGGACCTGGAGTAGCGGTCGCGTACCGGTAGATGTGCAGGAAGGTCCTTTACGAGGTGGACAGATCTGGTGAAGGTTTGAAACAGCTGAATGCTGGCAGCGCAGGAGCAATAGGTGTGAAAACCTGTCGAGCAGTCGGCGTCCATCCGCTGATGATGATAATGTTATTTAGGTATACGGTGAGCCGTACATGCCGGTCAGGGAAGCGATATCGCCGTTCCTGAAGCAGTTCCGCGCCACTAAAATCTTCCGCAGCGACCGCACCCACAACCTGCTGTGCTGCAAGGTGCCGGTAGGCATGCTCGGCGCGATGCTCGAAGCGGACGGCTCCGTTGTATGTAAGTAACTTAATATTTTTTTATGGACAATAGGATTGGTGGAGCTCGCAGTAAACCCTGGCTTCCATTTGACAGCAGAAACACAACGATGATGTTATGGCAGATTTACTATATGGTCGCGGTAGTTAGACGATTAGAAAAAACTTAACTGTCAAGTTGTACATGTGGCTCCGGAATCGAATCAAGGACCTCGATGTTATAAAGCAAACTCATAGCCACTGTGTCATAGAAGATTAAAAACTAACAATCTTTCACATATATCTTTGGAACTTTCATTTATCAGGCATTAAATGGTCTATTGTGTTTAAACAGTCACATATGTTTTTCGGTAGCCGGCGCTACGCTGTTCGTCCGGCTGTCGGACCCCGAACTGTACAAGGTGCCGGGGTCGATGAAGAGTCAAATGCTTTCATACAACACTGCCCAGGGACATCCGGCGGATGCCGGCACTAAAATGGAGGAGGACGAGTGGAACGAGAACTGGTAAATCTACATACAAGTATATATATATAGCAGTGAATCATGGAAAGATTTTTATTTTAAATAAAAGTACGTTGAAACTAATATTTTGGTTTTTTCAACTTTTGTTTATGATGAGAATATCATTGATGGCATTGCCAAAAATACTATAAATATTTCAATCTATTATCTGTTGAACATGGGCCTCCCCAGTTGACTGACCTGATGCCAAATTATATCTGATTACCCCCCTGCCTCACACCAGGTAATTACTATCTGTAGATAAACGCCCACTGCTGGACATGTCGGTAACCATTGTATTACCATTCGAGGAAATGTTTGAGCAGGAGATCTACATCCAGGAGAGGTAAAAAATTATCTTCACATATAGTGTTTTTAAGATTTTTTGTCATGACGAAAAAAAAATCAGTAAATGAAATATTTTTAATCAGATCTCATATTGAAAATATAATATAAATATGTCATACGTTAATAAATTGCAAAATAATATAAAATGCATTGTCATGTTGACAAATAAAACTGACGAGGTCAAAATGGAGTCCGCGGTACGGAACTAATCAATCGCACAGTAACTGATGATGGATTGTTTTATCACTGGAATGAAAGTTCGGTGGATGAGAAAATACTGCAAAGTATTACACTTAATATACAGGCTGTTCAAAAATAAATAATGACATTATAAAACATCTTACAATACAATTCATAATTAATATTGAAATTTAATACAACAGGATGTCCGTAATATTGAAATTTTAATACCCGTATAATTATTTGTGACTTATTGGATATTAAATATTTATTTTCATAATATAATATAATCTGTATATTGGCCGGTTATGTGGTGCGTTTAAGCCATTAAACATTAATAAGGCATATAGTGTTTAGTTTTCCGGTTACATCTAAGAGTAGACTGTGCGATTCAGCCATTCGTCGAGGGAGAACGTTGCGTAGTCACCTCCCGATGATCTCCCCTTGAAGGTTTCTGAAATTTAGTGTTAAGTTAGAGATTATGTACAACTTGGTGCGATGGTTAAGGTGAGTAAGCGGTTAGTGAGTATGAACGGGTTGTCTACAACTTTCAAGTATTTACACAAACACTGCATCACTTTAGATAGATATTATGTAACGTGAATATTATTCTTGTGATATTTGTAAACAACCCAATTTTTGTGTGAGGATACCGTCTACTAACAGGCCTTGCTTTCATTTATAAATATTTAATTGATTTTTAATAAAAACTATTGCATCCTTCATTCAGCTTGTTGTAGACGGTATAAATAGAAACTTGTTGGAACCATTATTTATAAAATTAATAATTTATTCAGTTTAAAAAATAAGTAATACGCATCAATAAAAATATTGAGATTTTTTTTGTGCAATTATTATTTTACACTTATTTTAGTTATCAGAATAACAAAAAAAAAATGTAACAAAAATTTGATTATCAGAAGCTTGTATTCGGAATTACAGTAAAGACAAAGGTTTACACACCTTACACTTAATTTGAAATTACAATTAAATTTGAAATTTTGACAAATGTTCATTTAGTTCTTATAGAGACATGGCTCCAGCCAGTTTCGAGTGCTTGTTTCATATAATAAATGGACGTGGTAATAACGTATCCTCATACACTTTGTGTTCACGCAGAACGTCCGCGCCCTCTTCAGGAGTTCCATTGCAGTTCGCGCTCGAGATTCTCGAGCGGTTCATTGTTTGCTGTTTTTTATTATTTATTATTGATTACTATACTATTGCGCTAGATGTGTGCGGTAGAGAGAAAACATTTCTTTGACCACTTCCATCTTTATCATATTTAAATATAAAATATTAATACTTAGTTTTTGATAGTTTATATCAAAATTTAATAACAGATAAGTGCATTTATACAAAGATCTCAGATTTGACTCTGAACGATTGTTAACAACTATAGTTCAACTTGTTGACGTTATGCGTCGCGTCTCAAACTGTTAAAGTAACGGCACAAAGATTATTGTTTTCCATTGTAACTTTATAAAGTGTTTTAATATTGATTTATATAATTAAACAATTAAACTCACCGATCATGCTCTTGAGTCGCACGGAACACATTATGAAGTCGTCGAATTGGATGTAACCATCGGTGGAGCCGTATCTACCAATCAGATATTATTTAGTCGTGTACAAAAAATATCTTTCATTATAAATCAATCATCAATCAATCAGAATATAAATATGTTAAACAAAATATAATAATAATCTTTTATAAAATACTGTGAAGTATTGCAACTGAAAACCACTTGTTTATACTTGAATAATGGATTACCACCTGACAGCGGACATAGTTGATGAAGTGATCCCTCAGAATATATAACTGTTATATAATGACAATATAAAGATATCGGTGCGGTTAAAGAAACATTTACGAAAAATGTACCTACCAAAGTACAAAACATGTCGTGGAGGAATTGAACCGGTGATTTCCGTACAAGTAAGCGATTAACTACTGCGCTATAGGGGCAATTAAACTTGACATATCAGTTCATTAGCCCGTAAATATCATATTGTTGGAAAGTATATGGTCAAGCGAATGAATTAATTTGTTTTATATAACAGAGAGCTAGTAGAAGTTTAAGCGTTCCACGAGATCACTTATCAGGAGTTCACATCGTAAGTTGGTGTACCTGTGCGCGAGCACGTTGAGCACGTGCGCGTTGACCGTGTACCCGGCGGAGTGCAGCGCGTCGCGGAGGTTGTGAGCAGGTATAGCGCCTCGGCCCTCGGTGTCGTACAGACGGAACACAGCCTGAAATAAGACGAGTCCTATAACCAACGGACAGATACTTGACCACGATTTCAGGATAATAAACCGGTACCAACATTTTGAATACACAGATTTATAATATGAAGGTGATAGTTTATCCAGCGGGTTCGATTTGATCCTATCACCAATGAAGGTCCACAATATTTATTCTACTCTGTGTTAGCCATGTAGTTAAACACTGTGTTAGATGCTGTTGTACAAAAAGGTTTTGATAGAATTTCACACGATTCTACGATAACTAACGATACATTAAGTCGAATGCTTATTTGCTACTTCAGCAGTGGTCATCTTTTTTGGTAAATGGTAAAAAAATATTCTCACCCTCCAATTGCGAAGGTCAACCCAGAGAGATTTGAATTCATCGAAACCGAGACCGCCCGAGTTGTCCTTGTCGAGCATCGCGATCATACTCCTGCACACCTCTTTGGAGAAACCCTGCCCCTTCAGCTCTGCGATGATACGAGCACGCAATTTATGATCATGTACAAATTTAACAAAACAACCTGCGGATAAAGATGGAGATGTGTCGCTGGTTAGAGTGATAGAGACTGCACCACATTGTGTTCGTCGTTTCAACATAATATAGTAAGTATCGTTTATACTTGTAGCTTCACAAGCTACAACGCTCTTTAAACTGGTACATAGTAATGTTCGCACACTACCATTTTGCCAAAGAAATAGTCACTACCTAGACGGTCTCCAGCAATAGAGACCTACCATATCAATACACAGCGACACATCTCCAATTCAACAATTAAGATTATACATTTATGGAAATGGAGGTGGTGATTCAATTCGGATGAAATAGTTTTTTCTAAAATAACATAACTTTTTAAAATGCCCATTTTTGTGCCGGAAACATACATGCGGACTTAAAGCGTTAAGAAACTTAAACATTTACAAAAACATTTGTCAATGTTTACGTTTCGTTGTGTTAGTTGCGACTGAGACAGAAGCGTATGTAGAAATTACAAAATAAATGTAGTAGCATCTGAAAGAAAAAAACATAAAATTTCCAAAAATTCGCGCGAAAATAGACATTTTAAAATGGCGCGTCCTCCATTTCTATAAAATTAATTCGTCGTTCGGGTCAACGTAGTAGCATGCGGTTTTCGAGCTCCTGGAACATGTAAAATTATTAGTATAATTGTAATACAAATGGAAAAACAAATTGATGGCTGTATACATTTATTCTAATTAATTATTTATCAAGATTGCAGAAAAAAGTTTATATTTCTTTTCTATAGGCAGCATAGAGACATCCCTAGCCTTTACAATAAAAAATATTTCGAAGCAGTCAGTTTTTTTTTTCAAGCTTTTTAAACCACGGAGGTGGTAAGCAGAAATACAGCATGTTTTTGGATATCGTTCGCCAAATTTCAAAAATCTCTTTCCCATAAGTAGTCTTTTTTACTTTATCGTTTTTTAACTTATATTTTTACTTTGATATATAGTATGGTTTTTACCGTATGTCCGTCATTTATTAATTTTAATACTTCAGTGATTAGAGCTGACGGTCTTGATTCTTAATAAATTCTCTGCCAATCAACCCCGGCAGTGGTGGATAAGACGCGGAGTACGTTTTTGTTAAAATTTCTTATTTTATGTAAATAGAAGGACGATGACCTACCGGCAGCCGGCTGGGGCTGAGTGAGGTGCACCTGCTCCTGGTTCATGCTCTGCTGCTGCACCTGCTGCAGGTCGACGCCGAACTCCTTGCAGATGGGTGTGCAGAGCGCGCAGAGTAATTGCAAGAGGCAGCTCTGTTCCTGCGCGCCCTGCCCCCCTCCACCGCCCGGGACCCCTCCGCCGCCGGGGACCCCCCCGCCGTCGTAGCCGGCGCCGTGCCTCATAGCTAGCTCTGTTCCCCGGGGGGTGTACTATGTAGTTACTGTGTATAACTTAAGGCCTTCGACTAACACTACTAGGTATCGGCTAAGCGCTTCTAAACATAACCACACAATACATATATCATTCTCTTTCATGCATGCGTTGAAAAAATTACTTTGTACATTGTTTTTTCTTCATAGTAAGTACTATTATTTACAAGATTTGTTTACGAAAGATATTAAACTTTAATACTTTAAGTTAAGATTTCCAATAAGGTACCATTGTTAATTTTTCCTTAATTAAACAAACAATTTAACATCCCTAAAACAGATCTTTAAGTCCTACGAGCCAAGTAAACCAGCTTATGTAATATTCTTTATATCTATATAATAAAAATGAATTGCTGTTCGTTAGTCTCGCTAAAACTCGAGAACGGCTGGACCGATTTGGCTAAATGTGGTCTTGAATTATTCGTGGAAGTCCAGGGAAGGTTAGTAAGGTGAGAAAATATGGAAAAAGTGCCTGGAATATGGTAAAAATAACAATTTCTCTTTTTCATTGAGGTGATCAGATTTTTAGATAGGCAAAGCGGGACAACTCTGAAGGACTAATAATATCGTAATTTTTTTTAGTTTTAACATAAGTACAGTTTATAAATGTTTTTTTATATAAGTGAATTTGTTTGAGTAGATTGTGGTAATTTTGTAAAATATTGTAAAAATCTTCACAAGAATTTGATAAATTAGTTTGATTGACTTGAAATATTTGCAAAATTTTATTCGTATATTACTTTCTAAAATTTCTTTCGAGGTTAAGGTGGGTGTTACACGTTTTGTCATCAATATAAAATATGAAGACTACGAGTATTTTAAGCTAAGTTTAAGAAAATTTATGCATTTATGAAATATTTAAATAAATTACTTACTTTATTTTTCTATGGTAAGAAACAGATTTGTAATATTTATTTGTTTAATTATCTTGCTAGCACGCAGTACGGATACAAAGTGTATCATTTGAGAGACAAATACAATGTAACTGGGTAGCAAAAGCAATATGTTACGCAAAACAATGATTTTCATAAATTTAAAATTTTACTTAATTCTAAAAGTCGGGACTTTTGAAAAACGTCGCGTGACGCGGGATTAATAGTAAAAAAATCAGGACTGTCCCGCTAAAAGCGAGATGTCTGGTCTCCTTACTTTAGATACATAAAACGTCAAAAATTTGAAGTTCGTCCCGTCATTTAGACACCAAATACAATTTAAAAGAATATTTTTGATTTTGACATTTGATATTGACAACCAACAATTTCTGATGCAACTATAATATTTTACGAACTTTAGCGGGAATCTGGGCGTAAAGGTCGCGTTGTCTCGGTTGAATTTTTTTTAGTGCATAATGCAGTTGAATGTTCAATGTGAGTGTATCATGCAGTAAATTAGTGTATTCGTGTGCAGCGATTGTAGAATTCAAGCAGGAACACGACTTTCCTAAGTTCAGATTGGTTCAAAATAGTAGTTAAGTCTTAACTTTACTTTGTTGATCTTTTGTGATAGTGACACTATTTACCTCTGAGTGCGCGAGAACTTCCCTACTTTGATTATCTACAATTTATAATGCCAAAGATAAGACGTCGTGACTTAGATCAATCAACGTGTGCATTTAAATATAATAGAAAAACCAAATTAATAACGGGCATTTTTTGTGATTACGAATTATTTTTTTCTGGTTAAGTTTTCATCACACTCTTTACTAAAGTTCAGTCTCGAATTATCAATAAGCGTTTTTTTTTATTGATTTTGAAGCGGAACGAAGTTTGCTGGGTCAGCTAGTTTTTGATAAAAATTTCAAACAGTTCACATGCAGGCAATTCGAAGTATAATTGTCTGTAGTGACTTAGTTAAGTATTTGTTTTAGTTGTTGCAAGGATGTAAAGAACCCCTTTTGGGTATTCACTCTCATTCGATAAATTTGCCAGTGTATTGTGTTATGGCTCATACGGTGATTCCGGCAAGCACTGTACGTCATCAGGCCTCATTGTCACTTATAACCACGTAAAATTGTGGATAAGTGTTACCCTATTGGAGACAAAAAAATACTTAAAACTAAATTGAGCCGTATGTAGCTTTACATATGTTAAAAAAATATTACATAATAAACATTTAAAATATTTACCTGTAAATACTTATTGCATATTAAAACTAAATATAAGCGCTAATAACAACAATATTAATAACAACCAATATTAAAAAAAATAACAGATAAAATATATTCACAATAATACATATAATACTTACATAAACACCCCACGCGCAAACAAAAGGAATCGGACGGCATTTAGATCGACACAGTAAGCGTTATCACATTGAAAGCTCAAAATGGGCATTTTAAAATATTTTTGAAAAATTAAAAACAAAACTGAAATTTCAATTGCATAAATTTGCTAAATTCTAAAGGCTGTTTTAAAACCTAATACCTAATTGAGATCACAAGCTATCACTAAACCGTATCCGTAGTGCACAAGTTAAAAAAAAAAATTTTTCCCTTTTTTCAATTTAAATAATTTCTAAAATAACACATTTGCAACTTAATTTTGAATGGCAATAATACCAACGGCAAAAATAAATAATATTTTATAATATTAATAATACAACTTGTTTTGTAACATCAATATTGCTAATATACTTCCATAGACATGGTCGAGAAAATTTATGAAATAAAATAATAATTATTTTAATTAAATATAAAATGCAGTATAAATATAATAAGCTGGAAAATATTTATTATTGATAAATTAATTTTTTTCAACATTTAGGACAAGTTGAATCTATGGTCGTTACGTAAAAATGTTGCCAGTGCCCATAACCTATTAACTCATGCTAATGAATATGTTTAGTTAGTAACATTTTAATTACAAAATTTTATTCTTTTCTTTTTAATAAACAGTATTATTAGAATGAAACAAAAGATTACAGAGTTAAGAATTATGATGAATGCTAACTCGTTTTAAATACTGATAAAGGTAGTTGTGTTACTACATAAGTTTATGTACTGTCTGCAATGTATTATAGATAATTATATTATCCTTAAAATCAAGTGCGTCTTTTACTTCATCATTACCATTGTCGATGATTAGGAGATACGTTTTTCACTGCAAAACTTTTTTGAATAAATATTCATAGGAAGTACGTACCTTCCCTCATGGCGTAGTCCAATATCTCCTTCAGCTCCTGCCAGTCAACCTCCCCGTCGTCGCCGGCTAAGCGGTTGAAGAAATCGCGTACTGGATCAGCTGGTTCCGGGTTTGGTGCAATCTCTTTCACCTGTAAATTATTCAACTCATAACTAGTCGTTGAACGGCTGAAACTGTAAAGTTACGACGCCATCTTGTGGTGAGGAGCGAAGAAAATATGATTTTTTTATTCGACACAGCGAAGAGACGAGTAAGACGTTCACCTGAAGGTACCTACAACCACGTGGCGCTAGTTAGGATGATATACACAGCACCACATTAGGCTCATCGCCTTGAGATATGAGATGTTAAGAATGGTTACCCTAGTAATTTAACTAGCTACCACGGTCGCCATGCCGGACATAGTAATGTTTGCTCATTACTGTTTACCGGTATTGATACCTAGACGGTATCCGGCAGAATAGACCTAGCAGTAACAATATTGCCATATACATTAACAGTTTATTTTGTTTTTATATGAAAGGAGTTTAGCTAATTTTAGCTATGCATTAAGAAACCATCTGGTAAAATGTTTAGGGGTATATGAAATTATATCTGGAACAGAGACGGAAGAATTATTTAATTTAGGCTTTGACTTTGGGTTTCTCCTTGTGAAAGAAACCTCGGTGGTCCAATGCAAGGAGTCAAGGTCTTCTCTCGGGTGTAAATTAGTTGTTTATAAATGTATTATCATATAATTATCACAAAAGACTTACCCTGTCGTCCACGTCGCCCATGCCGACGTCTTCGTCGTTTTCACTGAAATTAGAAAACAAAAATCATTGTTATATTTTCGTAGCATGCTAGAAAATATTCTGCCAGTCCATCTAGATTTCACTGCTGTCCTAGAACAGAATTAACGATCTATAAAGGGTCGTTAATTATGTCTTTGTCCATAACAAGGTAACATTAGTCATGACACACCACTAAATTATGTTCGTCGCCTTAAAATATGATGTAAGTCTCGTTGTCTAGTAATCTCACTAGCCTCATCCTTCAAACCGGAACACTAATGTTTGTACAATATTATAAATGCTAATGACAGAAATATGCACTGCAGTACACTAATAAGACGGTTTCCTGCTACCTACCACTTTTCTAATTTTTTTTGTTCTAAAAATATGGGAATGAATTTCTTTTGTCTTCATATATTATACTTACGCCATATTGTTATCCTTTTCGGAGAACACGCGCACCAGGAACTCACCCTCCTCGTTCGGCTCGAACGTGGACGGCACGATGACATAGGTACCGGGTTCGAATTTGAATCTTAAAATTAAACATAAAGATATAATAAACCGTCCTCTCAATATTCGTTCTGCTGGGATTCAGTGTCTTCAACAATAAAGAAGAAGTCGTTGACTATTTTATAACTGCACCAGAATATCAGAGACCATATAATAAACACATAACTGTATTTTATATAAAAGTTAACTTATTTTGGTACTGGTATTGTGTTTAAAGAAACTATGTCATGATTTTTTTTCCTCTTGTGCAGAGAAGTTGAGAAACAGTCACTCGCATATCAAAATATTTACAGAGTTCGTTTTTTTTCATCTGTGGTAGCGAAATCGAATTAAGGATATCGTTTGTAACAATATAATTAGTTAGGAATTGCACTATTGTGCATTTAGTCAATTTTTAAATCACCTGGCGCTGACTTCTCTCAAATTGATGAAAGCCTGCGAGCGTCCAACTGAAGCGTTGTACTTAAAGAAGTTGATGTCGAGGGGCTTGGGGACGTGTCCGTAATCCGGCAGCCTGTACACCGCGAAACCAATTGTGAGGCACTCGAGGCCCTGGTGACGCTGCGAGCGCCGGTTCTTCTGCATCAGTGCTACGATGATCTGGAAATGGGAAACTTTTGAAGCTAGTGGGATAATTATCTAAATATACCTTGATATTGTTATTAAAATTGCTTTATTAAAAAAGACAACCCTTGCAACACTTACGGTACATTTGTTCTCCTCGTCGCCTTCGTCTACATCTTTCAGGGTGACAGTGTACTGCGGATTCTTCCAGAAAGTGTCGAGGTAGTTTCTACATCCTCCCGCCGTTACACCTGACAAGCATAACTAGTTAAATAGGACTTAAAATACTCGTGACATAATGATGATTGGCAACATTGGCTCCGTGGTGCGCCATTGACTTTTCTTTCTTCTTTTAATTTTGAGGCTACAAGTAATGGAGTTTAATTGGTGATAGGTAAAGTGATCCGCAAAAGTTTTTTTTAAAAAACTAGTCTAAAGATATTGCCTTACCTCTGACCCACTCTCCTTCAAATACAGACGTCTCCCATTTTTTAGTGCAGCCTTCGGGACACTCCTCGGGGTCAAGAGAATCCGGGTTCAAGTTACAGATCTCAACTCTGGAATTAAAAAAAAAAACAGTTTTAACGACTAGTGTCTATATACATTATATACACACGAATTGTATACAATACAAGTGTGTATATATATTTTATATATATGTAGTGAGTAGGAAAATTAATACCTGTTTGTGTATTCCATAAATATGAAAGAAAGTAACACCTTAGTATTTATGTAATAATTACCTGGAGAAATGATTGACGAAATCCTTGAAGGACATCCAGAACTCTCCGTCGTCATCGAACGTCAGGCCTAGTTCCTCCTTCTCAGATTCGGGGATGAATCGCCATTCCGGTGACCTGCACCATAATGGATTCGTTTTAAAAAATAAGGATAAGCATTAAATTCTAAGAAACAAGTTTTTCGTTTTGAATTCTTCTGAATTTCATGTAAGGCTGTAATGTATGTTTCAAAACCAGTAAACGAAAAAATTATCAGTTAATACTTGTTGATTGCTTACTTGTCGCTCCAGGGCCCGTTCCACTCAGCCTCATTGCCCCAGGGGTTGCGCAGGCGCAGTAGTGGTATCTTCCCTGCACGCCCCGGAGTTTCAATGTCCACGTACTTAACCCGGGTCACGGAGTATGCGTGCCCCCTTATTAGACCGGCCGGGGTCTCCGCCTCGAGGATATTAGGATCCGGCTAGATTTGATAAATTTTTGTGAGTACTTGTTTCGTGGTTAAATGTGTCAAGTGTTGATGAAATGTTATTAGGGCTCCGCGCTTCATATTGTAAATCGTTATGTTATTATGAAGATAGTAGCAGTTAGCCCGGCGAAACCCTATCACTAACACAATTTGCGTGGAAGGCTTACTATTGCACTGCAGAAGTGTCGTGTTTAATATAGTTTGTATATAATATTAATATACATAAAAATGGTAGTGTTATCATTCGTAAGAGTCATTGCATGTAAAGCATTTTGTTTCACTCCTCTATTTATTCTGACGTTTAGTTCACCTTGTCTCTAGCGAGACGAAACTGTTAATAACACTATAAACATTTTAATTAGCAGACCTACCTCGATGCTGCATCCCATGAGCGAGTTCCTCTCGTAAGCCTTCAGCAATATGGTGTAGAAGTTCGGAGGCAGTTCAGCTACATCGTACATTTCAGTAACACCGCCAGTGAAGTCCTCCATCGCCTCGCAGGTGGAACCGCCTTTCAATGCTTCATACGATCCGTGCAGTCTAAATAATAAAAGAAAAGTTAAAATGAAATAATTTAATAAGCCGAATGGTGTGGAGGTCTTTAGGAAGAGACCAGCAGTGGACGTCTATCGGTTGATGATGAAATTAATGAAATTTTATTTATTTGAAAAAAATCTTTAGTTAGCCATTTGTATATCATCAATATATTTTTTATTGCAATAAGGAGGACCCTGGATCAATTCTAGGGCATTCGGTATTCTAGGGCATTCATTTGGTAACAGGGTTTTTAAGAAACCGATTCCCAACATCATTGACTCGACATCCCAACAGCATTGTTTTGTTCAAGGCTGTCAATAAATGAAAGCATTATAGTTATTAAGTATTATAATTATAAATGTTTTACAACTTACTTTGCATAGGCCTTTTCGAGTAGCGCGCTCCAAAACTCATTCCTCTCCGATGAGTGCAGGAAGACCAGTTTCCCGCGGTACGTTGGCAGGCGGTCGTCAATCACCACGTCCACCCAACGCCCGTACTGCCAGAAACTGTTACAAAAATACAATATCAAGAACGTGCAGTTTTCAGCTGATGTAATACCAATGCAGTTTTTCACACATCTATAAAATACTTTTGCAATAGTATTTAGATTTTGTTTATTTTTCATCCGACGACACGGAAGAGGAAAGAGAATCAAGATTCTCAATTTAAAGAGTGTACTTCTGTTTTCTGGATCACTTGTATATTTTGAATTTTTTTATATTTCAGGTGCTGGTAATATTCAGTAGAAACACAGTCCCAGAAGGTTGTCGGTATATAAATATGAAAATAACTTTATTTACCGGAAATGGAAGACGCCTGCGTAGTTTTCATCAAAGCTCTGATCATCGGGCACCACTTGGAAGAACAACCTGAAATTGAAGAATGTAATTATTATGTTTATTCTATAAGGGCACAAGATGAACAAGTCGTTCACCTGATGGTAAGTGATACACTTGTCCATAACAATGTGGTGCTAGTTAAGATGATATACACTGCACCACATTGCGCTTGTCGCTTTGAGACATAAGGTGTTAAGTCTCATTACCACAGTAATTTCACTACATTCGACATAACTATAGGAGCCTAGACTAAAAAACTACTAAGAGAACTAATGGTTGTAGTAATTTTGTTTCAAGGGCATAAAGGTAACTTCACTAATTATTGTAGGTCAATGTTAATTGCGAATTAATTAATGGATTATTTTTTAAAGTTATACATTCGTTAATTTATAGAGTAGTCATGGTTGTTGTTTGGGTTTTATTAGAACCCCAGCTACCACCATCATTTTGTTAATCTTCCACCATAACCACTGTGATCTAGCTGTTCACATAAGAGCTAGAATATTCTGAATAAACCCTTCACCATCTATAGTCTTATTGTGGACACCACGTGATATTAGAGATAAATGTTAGTCAACACATCCTTTGTCAAAAGGATTGTTATAATTACGTGATTGGTTATTTAATATCCGCTATATGAAAGTCTCTGCATGATATGGGCGCGGCGGTTGATGATAACAGGCATCCTTGCAGTTACAATAACAGGAAAACATTTCCGTTAAACACATTTAAATTAAATTGCTGCGGATTTGTTTATAAGTTTCATCAGTTGTAATATGTACAAGTGAACAAAATTAAAGTGTCTGTTTGTTACATGATAATGAACAAAACTAAAAGCAGTTTCTATTATTTGATTGCATCGGCGTAAAAGAGACTGACGCGATGACTTAAATACTCTGTATCGCTTCTAATTTTTAAACTGAAAGATCTACATGGATACTCTTTTAGGATGAAATGAAGTACAAGATAACGAGACGAGAAAACCGAAATAAAGTCTATAGCGCGTCCGGTAAAAAAGATATGCAAGTTCAAAATTAGCATAATAGAAGGGAGAAAAGCAAAAAAGAAAAAAATTATGAGAATCGAACTCATTACCTTTGTGTCGAAAACATGAAAAAGAGTCCCTAGGCGATTCCGGTTCATTCTAATTTTATAAAGTAATAGACACCTGGATAATAAAACGGCGCATGCGTCGTCTATCCGGCTTGATTACTTAATATATATGTTTGCGAAGCACTTACGTAAAAAACATATTTTGGCTTTTTATTCTGTCTTATCAGGAAGAGATGGGTAAGAGGAATAGGACCGTCGTCATATTAGTCTCAGCGTATCGTAAAGAGCGATTAAAGAGGTAGTTGATAAAGAGGAAATGGTAGCAGTTTTCATAGTGACCGTTACCAGCATACTTCGCTTACAAGCCCTTGTGATGTTAAAGCTTGTTTAACAATAGATATAAACGAATAAGATAACGATATAGAAAACGCGATGTTAAAGACAGCAATATGTTTTGGCTTACTTTCTATGGAGAGTTAGATTGGCGACAGCCGCTAACAACCAGCAGTCTCCCAATTCTCCCTGTTGCACGTCGAAGCGGCTGTAGCCCTCCACGAACAGTTGCGGATCCTCGCATATTTCCTGAAAAATTTTAATGTTTAAAAATGTCATCATTTAAACAATAAAAGATACGAAGAGAGTGGAATGGATTTATTTATTTAAAGCTTTATTGCACACAGAAAAAAAATGTACAAAAGGGCGGACTTAATGCCATAAGGCATTCTCACCCAGTCTACCATAGGATTGAGTAGAGAGAAATAGAGTAAGGCTGCAGTATTATATTAGTACACAGGTGGTAGGTCTCTGTTGCCGGAGACCGTCTGGATGGGTACCACCGCAGCTCCTATTTCAACCGCGAAATAGTAGTGTGCGAACATTACTGTGTTCCGGTTTGAAGGGCGCTGTAGCTAGTGTAATTACTGGGGTAACGAGACTTAACACCTTATGTCTCAACGCGACGAGCGCAATGTGGTGCAGTGTGTACCATCTTAACTAGCACCACGTTGTCATGGGCAAGCGTATCACTTACCATCAGGTGAACGTCTTGCTCGTCTCGTCGCATAGTAGTATAAAAAAAGTATATAAGATATTATTACATATAGTTAGATATAGATCATATTAAATACAAACAAATACGATTGGTACATATACTGTAAGTCTAATATACACAAATATTTAAAAAAAATTATTAATGTACACATATACATATATTAATTTAAAAATGCATACATATTAATGAAAGCTGACATGAACTCGGATAATTTACAAAAATCGTATTTAGTTGTAAAATACTCACGCTCGGCCTGAGCCAAGTGATTGGCCGATCCAGACTCTCCTTGTAGTACAGGCTGCGGTTTATAGCAGGAAACTCCGGGTCTTCGAACAGTCTCCCTTCGGCTAAGCATCGTGAACGGATGTCCTTAAAGTCCTGGTAGGTGGCAGGCCCGAACGACGACGGGCGAGTCTCTCCAAGCTGCGAAAAGATATTTAACGTAAACATTTTGTCATGAAACTTATACTTTGATGAATATTGATTCATTAAAAATCTATATTTTTTATTTATTGTTCTTGTATACACGGTATGTGAGAATATGGTGATCTCTAAATATATAGAGGCGAATCTAACTCTTATAGAGTTCTCTTTCAGCAAACCTTAGCGTGGAGAAGGTATTAAATGATCTATGCGAGGAGAACTTGTGTATACAATCAAGTAACACAAGAAACGAATTATAAACACAAAAAAAAATACTAAAATTATCAAACAAATATTAAATTTTTAATGTATACAAAGTAGTGTATTTACAACAAATTTAAAAGTATTTATTTTGTATCAAATTAGAATACATTGGAAAAGCTCACAGGTAGCTGTCATTTTCCTGAAGGTACAGTGGTGATGAGGATCTCCCACGAGGTCTAGTCCATATAAGTTGTTTATTAAAACAATATAAAAAAAACTCTCTAACACATATATATAAAGAGAGAGGTGACATAAATGAACACATCTCTCTCCGTCTGTGGTTTTTTTTAACACAAATACTTTATTTGTGTTTCATGAAATTCATTCTAATGAGTTTAAATATTCAAATATTTTATCGCGACGAGACGACTTGGAATTTGACCTGATGGTAAGTGATACAGCGGGACATAACAATGTGCCTCTAGTTACGCTGTTAACACTGCCCCACATTACGCTCGTCTTGTTCTCTATTGAATACGATTGTCATACAACGATTTAATAATATGAATCAGTTTACAATACGTTATATATTGAGAAGAACAGACAAACTTACTATGGTTTGTGTTGTGTTTACTCTTATACTTATACACAAATTTAGCTTTAATAAAATTTGAGAAAGCCGTTTTGACGGTACATTAAAACAGCGTTTATGCAGTATCATAAAGGTTTTGTTAATATAGTAATTGTTTATTAAAATAGAAAAGAAATGCTTTTAAATTAATAATGGGTTAGTCAATACATTCTAGTTTCAGTTAACAGGACATTTACTTTTTTTTATATAACTCTAACACGTGTTTTAACTTGTCCAAACGACATATCCTTTTAGGATATTAACTTTTAAAATGAGAATTAACAATTACAAATAATCTAGATTTTCAAGTTTTAGTTTTTTTGCACTAAGAACCTTATATTGTATTATAAAAATTAATTATGTTTATTTAAAGTTCTTAAATAAATGTTACATGATGATAATGATTAATTTATTATATCTATACGAATCATGCAGTCTTTAAACATTCAAAATTGAAACACTGAAATGAACAAAGACAACGAAAATTTTTACGTATGGTTACTAAATAATTAAAAGGATATAATAGAAAACCGAAACGAACCCAATATAACCTCTCTCCTGTTGGCATAAACATTCTACTGCCCTGATAATTGCTCAGAGGTTTCAACCGATTCTCTTTACTATAATCTACAGTAGAAAGTTTCCTCAAAGGCGACGTTTTACTTGTTTGAACTTTATCACCCTCACATAAGACTACAGTGGGACAGCCATCAGGACTTTTGCTGAATGCAATGCCTTCGCCATTTATAGAATGACTACTTTCGATAAAATCAGCTTTCTTCCTTACTGCAGCCTCTTCTATTTCATTTGATTTATCATCATTGACCTTTGTCGCCCAAAACGGTTTGTTAGTACTGTTCTTTCCCACTTTCGACTGTTGGTATTCGAAATCGGACACTTTGCTCCTCCTGAAATCTTTTAGGAGACTCGAAAACAATCCAGAGTTGTCGCATTGTTTCAAATTATGTTTACTTGGTTGTCGTAAAACTCTTTCCGATTTCGGTGATAGTATCTTGTCCGATTTCCTTTTCCACGTCTCGGCTGCATTTGTCACCGATACGGAGCAATAGAATGTAGTCACATAACCGACGTCTTCCTTTCTCAACTTAACAATGTTCTCATCTATTTCCTTCATTTCACAATCGCGCATCGATCGATATCCACATATAAACTGATTATTAATACGTTATAACGATATTTATAAAAGATGCTTTAATTAGGCCGCCCTTGAAATTTCAGCTCAAGGATCAAAAGCGTAATATTTCATATTACTTATTTCATTGTTTAAATAACATATTAATTGGGTTGATAGGTTCCGGAAGTTACCCAGATATAATGTACTAAACACCACAAAAGTACATCTTTTTTAATTATTTTAGATTTTTATTCAAGTTGATTGTCCGCGCAACGTCCTCGGAGTGACCATTCCGTAGTAAAATAAAAGTATTGACTGACTGAATGGTGGTTGATAACGGCCCCTATTAAATATAGTGTTCTGTATATGTGTATATGTAGATAACGAAACAACGAAACCCCATAGAGAATTACAACCTTAGGCGACGACTGGCTATCAATTATATTAATGAGCTTTGATAATTTTTATACATAAAGAGATTTATTGAATAAGTATAAAAAATGTAAGCCGTGATAGCCTAGTGGTTTGAACGCCGGCCTTCCAATGCAAAGGTACCGGGTTCGAATCCGGCCTGCACCAATGAATTTTTCAATTTATGTGCAGTTAGCATAAAAACACCAACTAATATCACGTGCTTTGACGGTGAAGGAAAACATCGTGAGAAAACCTGCATGCAATCTACGTCATGATCATCCGTGGTCGGACTAGTGTGTGAAATGGAGAAGGCAAATGGCAAACCACTCCATTATAACTGCCAAGAGAGTCGTCGTGTGTTTCAATAAAAAACATGATGACCACGACCCTCAGTCATGAGGAAATACGACTTAGAAGAAGATAAAAAATGTCTATAGTTACTCTATGCTCGTCGTGTGATAAAAGTCAACTAAAAGTGGAATAATTCTATGGAAAACAACGAAATGAAATATGATTCACAATATCAATAAGAGAAAATCCTAAGAAGTGATGCCAGTGCTGCTCTTATTTTTCTTTAACTTGATCGATGTGTTAAAGAATATTTTACAAATACAGTTTCACCAGGAGGAACTGCCTGAACGGTTTCAGAGTGGTCATGATAAGTTGTACATCAAACCGATAATAAACCACACTAATTCCGTAAGAAGTTGCAGTTGTAGAGATAAAAAACTTAGAAATATATTCTTTCAAAAAGTATTCACATTGGTTACCTAGATATTATTTAAAAATATCTTTTGCAAAACTGTAACACGAGGCTATAAATATAATTAGTTTAAACTGCATACAGTGAAACGTGGTCCCATGGTGACCCTCGAAGTACTCGTCATTCAAGGCGTGGTCTAATAACACCTTGCTGTTGTCACCAAGTAAATAAATGAACAAAAAAACTTGCTGTAGGTGATAGATAAAAATGTACTCTAAAAATGTATAGCGCAGATGTTAAATAGCACCACACTGATCTATAGCACGAAGGTAGCATAGTTCTTGAGTAAAGACTATGGTTTTAGTCTCCTTTACTTTAGGTTTTAGTCTAGATTATAAAATGCGGCTAAGACATTGGATTAGTTTAACCTTTGTTGACTTTTATGATTCACGCTAACGCAAACGTACTGGTTAACGATAAGATATGAAAAGCTATATAAAAATTTTTGAATCGCTATTTGTTGATAATCTGCATCATTTCAATGGTTTGACTTTATTTATAATAGGTATAAATTTGATTTCTGTTCACATGATGTTTCACGTTGATAGTGAAAATAAAACATACAAAATATTCAAACTCTTTACTTATGTACTATATACAAATCCAGAGGCAGTTAAATGTAGTAAAAAATTCTTGATATTCATACTTACTAAATGGTTTAGTAACTATATTATGAGTATATTGAGACACCCTGAAATTTAATATGGTATAGTTGAAGCTTAAAGAATATTTACCAGAAAGTCGATAAGTGGTAAGGGAAAATGAAAAACCTTTTTCTTAGGAAGAAAACTACTATTGTAGTATTGAATGAATGAAAATCAACTTTAAATTAAACATCACATTATAAAATGACACCTTTGCATTGATTTCATGTCTTGAATTGTTTCAGTAAACATAAATAATAAATATTCACATCAAAATTTTATTAATATATAATTTCTGTTTATAATATATACATAATAATTGATTTTATGTATGTTTAACTTAAATCTGTATATGTATCATCCAAAAGATACACACTTGAGAGATATCAAAACTGAAAAGTTTTACAAATATACTATGAAAATAAATAAATAATATCAGATACAAACTCACAAACAGTTATATTACAGGATTGGTTAGTTCAACTTATAGATAGAGATTAAAATATTCAAGGGTTCAAAATGATATGACTAATCCAGAGATTAATCTCCCATTCACCCTTGACTACCTACCAGACAGATTCTAGACTACCATCAGTACCCTCTGTCTACTGTCTAGACATAAAAGGCATTGAACTTTGGGTCTATAATAACAGTTAAACATAAAATCAATAACTAATGGGTGCAGACATTCATATAGAAAGTGTAAACAGTCTCTACTTTATGAATGACGAAGTTCTGAATTAAATAAAATTTAACAGAAATAAGCAGATTTGAGCCAACTGTTGGACATAAGTCTTTCCCAAAGATCACCACAACCATTTTTTTTTTAATACTAATATGCGACGAGACGAGCAAGACGTTCACCTGATGGTAAGTGATACGCTTGCCCATGACAACGCGTTGCTAGTTAAGATGGTACACACTGCACCACATTACGCTCGTCGCCTGAGACATAAGGTGTTAAGTCTCGTTACCCCAGTAATTACACTAGCTACAGCGCCCTTCAAACCGGAACACAGTAATGTTTGCACACTACTATTTAGCGGTTGAAATAGGAGCTGCGGTGGTACCCACCCAGACGGTCTCCGGCAACAGAGACCTACCACTGGTATGCACCATGAATTCTGCACTGCGCGAATCTAGCATATTCTCATGACCTTCACCAGGCTGTTTACATAATTTGTTACAGAGAGGTCTGATTTTGTAATTATCTAAAAAAATTATCATCTAAGATCGGGGTATCAAGAATTACCGTTTCTTCTCCAGCAAGTTTTAATTGAAATTAAATTTTAATTAAATCTAAATTATATGGCAATAAGTGAGGAAGCTAATCAGACGGATCCGGAAAATATTACTACTAATTCATTACTTATGTGAATCGGGAATAGAACTAGGGACCCAAGTTAATATACAACCTGCAACTGCTACAGACAGTCGATATTATCTCCATTATTTTATATGCGCGTGAGCAAAACCCAACTGGTCTTATTTATACTATTAAATTGTACCAGATGTCGAAGATCATTTCACGCGAGCTTTAAATACTGTCTAATAATAGTAAATCTTTAGCAATGGTGTCTGTATGGCGCATGAACATTTACGATAGAAGCGTGATTCAAATTAGCTGCTTCTTTTTAAACTGTCTTTTTATTTAGTTATGTGCAAAGTTTCATACTAATACCAGTATGAAATTTTTTAGAACAAAATTAATTGTAATAAAAAATAATTCGATACTATAAGTTAATTAAAACATAACTTTAGTATAATAAATCTAAACTATTATTGCTTATAAGTAATAATTTTTTTTAGAAAAATGCATTTTTTAGTATTAAGATAAGGAAAGGTATTTCTCTTTAATGCCTACAGATCAGAGCTACTCCCGCTGCCAATCCGTTGTGTAAAAAATTTTACTGTGTTCCGGTTTGAAAGGAGATGTAGCTAATGAAATTACTGGGGTAACGAGACTTATCATCATAACGATGAGTAGAATGTCGTGTAGTATAACATCCTCACCAGCGTTATGCTATGGACAAACTTATCACTAACCATCAGGAGAAAATTACACTTATATTCTGAGAGATTTTTTTTACTACTAAAATTAGATAATACAGTTAATAGACAATGTAAGGTTATCATCTTATCGCGCTATTGTATTACGTAAAGTGAAACCAAGTGGTCGGGTTAGTCTTTCAGCCGTCTCTATTAAACAATTACCTGTCACAGTCAAGCGAGGTCAATTTAGGATTAAAGGTTAAGCCAAAGCATACTCTTTTTATTCGATGAGACGAATGTTAAACAGCAGTGAGTAAACATTACTGTGTCCCGGTTTAATCGGAGCTGTACTAAGTGAAATATATCTTGTCTCAGTGACGGGCATAGGATCATGTAGTGTACACGATCCTAGCTAGCGCTGTATTGTTATGTAAATACGTTGGAAAAATGACGCATGCGTCTTATTATCCGGTTCTGTATTACCTTATAAGATTAGAATTTTCCGGAATGGCCCAGTAGCTTATTTTCATGTTTTGGACACAAAGGTCATGAGGTTCGTTGCTCAGTGAAATTTTTCGTTTTTGCTTTACTCCCATCCGCAGTGCTAACTTAGATCTTTTATATCTTCTTAACTTAAAGAGCTATAGACTTTTTATTTCGGATTTCTCATCTCTTTATCCTGTATTTCATTTTACCTTGAAAGAGTATCCATGTATCTCTTCTGGTTTAAAAGTTACAAGCGTTACGGAGTATTTAAGTCAGCGCATCGGTCTCTTTTACGCTGATTCAATCAGATAATAGAGAATAAAAGAGTATTTAAGCGAAATGTAAACTATATATAGAACGGTTAATGAAGTGAATATATGCATTATTTACACTATATACAGTCATTTCTATGTGTCATCTAGACTTATTCACGCTTTAATAAGATTTCCGTACTGCAATTATCATTCCGATCTGAATAACAATTCTCGACGAGTACAATGCATTTATGTATGAAACATGTACAAAGTTACTGGTAATCATTTAGTAATAATTAAATGGTAATTGGCATAGCATATTGCTGAAACCTAATGGAGGAATAAGGTCTTCTAGCGGCGGGAAACCGCTGGATGCTGAGGAATCAATGGGGGGAGACGTATGTACATATAACAACTAAGGATCGCAAAAATTGACAAAACGATTTGGTAAATTGATTTCTGATTATGTGTAGTGTTCCTTGGCTATTATTGTCTAAGCTCGTTTAAAGATGTCCATGGTTTATAAAGAGCAGTCTATATATTATGAGAATCAGAACATTCTAGTATAGTTCCACCATCCGAGATCAATAGTCAACCAAAAAAATTAAGTTAAACAGATATAAGTTACTTTTTAGCTTTTATCGGTAAAAATTCTGGAGCCTTGATGTTATACATTTTAAAAGAAATTTGGAGAAAAATAAATTCAGTCTCAATACTGATGAAATAAAACAAGATCCGAGAATTATTTGAGAATACGTTTTTTTATGTAGTACATAGTTATATATTAAAATTAGGTTCAGTTTATCTGTGTATACGTTACCGCGCCCGTTTGCTTTGGAAACTAGCCAATGAATAGAATATGTGGGTGATGCAACAATGGGGAGTACGTTCACTGATATCATATCTTAATATGTAGTTTTATACGTTTTGTACGTTGAAACATATACTATACTAACTACTTATCCTCTAAAACACAACGAGATATGATTTGAAATAGAACTTTGAAGTATATCTCTTAAAAAGGGAATATATTTTAAGTACATCTGTGGTTGTGTGCCTAGTTCGGTTCCGTCACATGTTAGTTTATTGTCAGAATCCACCTGGCTGAATAAAATTATATATATATGTATGTAAGAGCACGAGCTCCGACAATTTTTTCTAACATAATGTCAGTGGTACTGGGGCAGTAACATAATTATGAGGATTGCCCATTGTCTAATAAATCGTAGTTTTGTAGGAATTCATATTTGTATAACAATGTAAAGATTTATTAAGACGTCCGTACACTCCGGGGGACGGAGCGCACTGTCCGAATAGCCGTTCCTATTTATACCCGCACGAGATTTACAAAATAATGCTTGAATTTAAACCTTAATTTAACATAAAATTATAATTAATATAATTTTAACAAACAGATGATTTTAGAACATAATATATGCGCTGATATTTAACAAAATTTAGCAACTAATAGATTATAACGCTATTGCGCCGATGTATATATTGTTATCGATATTGGATCTATAATAATTTTCTTTGTTTAAAAAAAATCGATTTTAGTATAAGAAAATCTCGATGTAATTTTATTACTAATCGGCGGTTGTTACCGGTCATTAAACTACGTAGGCGAAGTTCGGAGATTCTTTTGCGTACATGAAAGTTGAGGTCATACACGAAATTTAAATACGATTTTGGTTGTGGTTGTATTTGAGTCATTGCAATAGGAACAGGAATCATTTAATTGCTACCGTGGCGCAATGACTAATCTCTTGTCTTGTAACATGAAAGTCTATAGTTCGATTGAGTGTCACATGTAGAGGAGATTTTTCAAATTAGCTACCCTTCATATTGTAAATCGGATTTGTTATTGCTGTATTATTTTCCAACGTTTTTTAGTTAAATTTTAATAATCTCTTTAAATCATAAGGGTTATGTGAATACGAAATTTAAAATGTTTAGATATTATCTTTAAGTTAACATGTAACAAACTTTTAGGTTACAGGTGTAAATCTTAAAAATATAATTCTTTAAGTAACGCAACATTCAGACATAGACATTTTGAATTATTTATGAAGCTGAACTAGTTTGGAAACTAAGTGTATACGATATCTTATTTATAGAATGTATAAAGTAATGAACCGGTGTACCTACTGGACAAAGTCTAGACAGACAAGTTTACTTTATAAGGTTATAATGACTATATAAACAGTCTTAGAAACAGTATTCGGTAAAATCGTTCTATGGATGAACCGATCAACGTATGCTACGGAGTACATAAATAATATTTAAAATTAATATTAGTACTGATAACAGATGATCTTGACACTAGATTATTTGTTTTACCATTAAAAAAAAAGTTAAGTTAGAATAAATGGTCTTATTTTTAGTAATTATTAAAGGACCAATATTAAAATACACAACATGAAAAAATAAGTTTCAAAATTGTACCTTTATGTAGTGTGATCAAAATTAAAAGTACAAAAAATAGACGCCCGTGTTGAAATTAACTACAAATGGTGAGAATACGAAGAACTAGAAAAACTACTTGGAAAATAATAAGTATACAAAGAAATTATTGCGACATGTTATTTACATATTTATTATTTCTAGTTTCAAAAGATACGTGTTTTCATTTTCGTGCTAATAGTAGGATCTAAGTCTTTTAATCTGGACACTAATAAAATCTAGAACTCGTTCGCAAATATTAAAAATATATAATCTAGAATTAGTTTAGATTTAGAATTAAATTTTTTATTAAATTCATTACTGTTATTATTTTAAAACGAAAATTATCATTTCTTTACGTCGAGTAACAAAAATAAAACTTTAACTAAATAGTTAACTGTGGTTCTTATTACACTTTTAGTAAGTATAATAAAATATCTTCAATAAAAATGATGTTATAACATACAAAAGCAATTACTGGTAAATGTTTCTAAGAATCTTGCAACAACTTCCTCCTGAAGCGAAAACTAGATCGTAGCGATGGGTTTGGACAGATTCCAACTAGATTCGTGTCACTATTGATTGTTGTCTTCCCGATGAAGTTACGAGCCGATTCTTAACATATTCTTATATGTAATGAAACCTCGAGGTAATTCAAAGAGAAAGAAGAAAAAAGAGTGAAAGTTAATATGAGGTATGAACAAAAAATTATGGAAAAAGAAGAGTACTTAAACTGTTCTTTTTCCAAGACCCTGACCCTGACCTAAAAGACGGAAGAGGACGAGTATAAAAAAAAACACTAAGTTACACAAAGCACATTATAATCTGGTCTGGTTACGCCAGTAATATTAATTACATCAATCGCCCTTCAAACCGGAAACACAGTAATCTTTGCTCACTACAGCAAGTTGGGACATAGTTTAAAAATTTTATTAAATTTAAAATTTTTCTTCCTATTTCTATTTACCACTTAAGTTTTCTTTTCATGTTTATTACTTATATTCCGAACATTCCATTATGATATTGATAGCGGAACAGAGATTTCTCTAAAAGAAAGTATTTGCTTTAATAATCACGCTTGGCATGTGGCTTAGCACAGTCAAAGTCAATAAGTTTGATGATTAATTACACACCAAGTGAGGAGTGGCCGTGAGGATATTCTAAAGCAATCCGTGTCACAGGAAATGTATAAAATAATAGAATATTAACGCAATATATGATTTCAAGGATTTTTTTTTTCGTTTACCTTATTCATTGTTAATTCATAATCGCAGGTTTGTCACAGGCTATTTATATTGCAGTTGATTGACTCGCGGGTAGCAACGTGTTTTGGTAACTACTACAGCTAATTTAAAATTTACAATTTCACAGTTTATATAGTAAACTTTTAGCTACAGCTCAAAATCAATTAAAACGTGGTGGAAAGGATGTTAGTATCCAGAGACCTTTTTAACTTTCATTAATTCTAAAAATATTAGTTTCACTTTTTTTTAATTTATTTATATTTTATTTTTAGAATTAGTGTCATTTGAAATTATCAAATAAGACACTGTAGAATGTGGAATATTTGGTAAACATTTTACCAACAATTCATTCATCATCTCAACACGGCAATGGAGTAGGAAAATGTAATTTTTTATATTTTTATTTAGCCTAATATAAAATATTAATTTTAATAGATTTTTCGCTGTTGACTGTACCTGTATGTTGTATTAAAATAAATAATACGACAAGGAATGCCATGTTAATTAATGCCAATGACAGTATGTTTGATTACTTGATTTCCGCTTTAACAGGCATAATGGATAAATAGTATATGTAATTATTGTTTAAGTAAATATATTCTTCAAATAAATTGAAGAAACAAGAATATAATCAAGTAAATAATTTATGCTGTGAAGACCGGACACATGATAAAATTTAAGATAAGTTTGTTCATTTTGTCTACAACTTAGTAGTTAGAAATGTATAGCATTTGTATATTTTTAATGATAATTAGATATACCAATGTTACTGGAGTCTACTTAAGTAGACATCACTGCCTATTTCTGCTGCCAAACAGTAGTGTGCCAACATCACTGTTTCTTGTTATCTATCTCTCTCATTCTGGTGAACAGAGTGGCAAGTATAATGTTAAGGACTTCATTTTAACATTTTATAGTAATTTGTAAATGGAATTTTTTTAAACAGTCTAATTAAATAAGGTGTACCCACCACTTTATAGTTTTTGATGCTCGGTAGAAATCTCTTCTGTTCAACCTCCTTCTTCTGGAATACCTCATTAATGATATTCCCCAATGCCTGGGCACCATATTGCAATAATGCCTGCCCACCCTGATTTAAAATCTGTCTTCCAGCACCTTGTATCAGCGCGCCAAAATTACCGCCACCGTTTTGCCCCGCCATTGCGATTGCCACACACTTCTACACTACACTATATTTGTCTCATTTTTTCACTGTCACATATTTCTGAGATGAAAGGAATTATTAAAAAAGTGTATCTTATTGTGCTGTATTAATATTTTAAGAATTCTAAATATCAATAAGTTTTTGATTTGCCACTATATTGTTGGTTTCATTGGCTACCATTTAACAAAATTAAGACAGGTTCTTTGAAAATATATGAGAATATTTTGTTTTATATACTATTAATAATAAACATTGTATCACACTATGAAGTTGCTTCAATTGATGCATTAGTGGTACTGAGTCTGCAAGGCCCATTATACTTATGTTAGATAACTACTGTGTTATGACATCACCATGGAACTGTGCTAATTGGCATCCTCAATAGGAAAAAACTGTGAACAATGTTTTTGAAGATATGGAATACAATCATAAATTTATTATACGTATCATGGAATAGGTTATTATTTTTTACATGTGCATGGTGAGTATTTAATCACCTTGACATTGTCCTCATGAGAGTAGACCCTGATTCTCAATAGTGAGTACATTGTGGGCTGTTTATCAATATAAGCAAATACAAAATGATTAACAAAAAAATATTTGTAAAACTATAGCAAGAAATATAAATAAAAAACCTCTGCAATTTAGTCTTTATAATCAAATATCAAAAAAAAATAAATTACAAAAACTTTGATAGGCAGATTCAAAGAGCAAATATGATTTGATTGGTTTATTTTTAAAATACGGTTAATATATTTTGATCTAGAATGAAATCAGTTCTATACATTCTTATTGGTAACTAAACCATAGATGTCAAAGTAACAACAGATATTTCAAAAACATTGAACTATATTGTTGGTTTCATCGGCTACCATTTAACAAAATTAAGACAGGTTCTTTGAAAATATATGAGAATATTTTGTTTTATATACTATTAATAATAAACATTGTATCACACTATGAAGTTGCTTCAATTGATGCATTAGTGGTACTGAGTCTGCAAGGCCCATTATACTTATGTTAGATAACTACTGTGTTATGACATCACCATGGAACTGTGCTAATTGGTCCCTCAATAGGAAAAAACTGTGAACAATGTTTTTGAAGATATGGAATACAATCATAAATTTATTATACATATCATGGAATAGGTTATTATTTTTTACATGTGCATGGTGAGTATTTAATCACCTTGACATTGTCCTTGTGACAGTAGACCCCGATTCCCATTAGTGAGAACATTGTGGGCTGTTTATCAATATAAGCAAATACAAAATGATTTACAAAAAAATATTTGTAAAACTATAGCAAGAAATATAAATAAAAAAAAAAAAAAAAAAAAAAAAATTACAAAAACTTTGATAGGCAGATTCAAAGAGCAAATATGATTTGATTGGTTTATTTTTAAAATACGGTTAATATATTTTGATCTAGAATGAAATCAGTTCTATACATTCTTATTGGTAACTAAACCATAGATGTTAAAGTAACAACAGATATTTCAAAAACATTGAACTAGGTGGAGTCACTAGAGAAATCTCTTGAGAATATGTGTAACACTTTCTTTTCTAGGTCAGTGCCAGAATGTAACCTCAATAATGACTAGTTTAAAAGTGATTTAAAGAATTCTAAATATCAATAAGTTTTTGATTTGCCACTATATTGTTGGTTTCATCGGCTACCATTTAACAAAATTAAGACAGGTTCTTTGAAAATATATCACTGATTTTGACAGATTTCTGTATTATACGCAACAAAATATAAGAGTATACTAACAGTTCGCTGCGGAACACGGCGGAGGGCTTACTAAACGCGGTAGCGTTATAACAGATTCTTGCCAGTGAAAAATATGTCGTAATTGTAACTAATTTTATTTTATTTAATAGAAATAAATAGGTGCTTGAGGCAATATAAAAAAAATTATATACTACCGGATATTAAACGCTAATATTCAATATTTGCATACTATATACCAGGTCAGGTCAGTTAGTATGAATTACCAGTAATATGGCAACATAACCAGTTGACCTTTGAAAATAGTCTGAGCTTACATTTTATTACACAGAGTACAGGTTACATATTTCTATATATGTACAGCAGCAGAATATTTTTATAATTAAAAAGTTATTGAAACCATATTAAGTACATGCCTTTTTTCGTACGCAAAGTAATAAAACAAAAATTTACCCTATCTCGTGTCGTAATTTAAAATTTGTCAAAAGTCTGCTTCCACTTCCGGGGAATGTGGTATAATATTAAATCTGCGTTAATTTTTTAAAAAAATCTCTTTAAATAAAACAGTCACTTAAGGAAATCGACAAGGAAACTTTTTGTTTGCGTCATACCGACGAGATAAACTTTAGCAATTCATTTAGATTTTATAAAATCTTTTCTCAAAAATTTCAGCGATTTTTGTACCTTTACTTACAAAAGAATAATTTTAATTCTACTGTAAAAAAAGTTTATAACATCTGAAAAGTCTGTGGCTTCGTTTGTTTAATTGAATATTTTAAGTTTATTTTATTTAGAACTGGAGAATAGGGAGTTGATGTATGAAAAAATCCCATTCCATTAAAGTTGGAATAAATTAAAAACTAATGAATAGTTTGCGTAATCGAATTGTGGTAGAAAAATGACATGATTATTTAATGGGCAAATATCTTATCTTATCCTATTGGTTGCTGTAATAGATAAAAGATAAAGCATTGAACTTTACATAAGTTACTATAGTAACCTTTGTAATATTTAAAGCGACTGATAATAATGTTATTCGTTTGATTAAAAATTAAAGCAATATACATTAGGTGAAGTAAAACAAATATGATAGACAAAAAGGTCCAGAGTCCTTGCATTGTAGTAAGTAATAGTATAATGTTATATATACTCCATATTGGTAGGAATTGGTATTATAAACGTAACAAAAAGTTTTTCTTCTTTGTGGTAATTATAATTAGACACATTTGTCAGCTGCTTTTTTAACTATTATTATACATGTATTTACAGTTTTTTAACATTTTATGTCACATTTTTTTTATTTGAAAATAAATTATCTGATTACATCTGTTTTTGTAGTAATTAAAAGAAAAAAAATTGAAGATTGTCATCATTATTATAGCGATGAAAAAAGTTAAGTGTTTGCGAGCCGGTCTGTTACGAAATGTTGTAACTTGGCCGAGGTGTTCAAGGGACCTTCGCAATACAATTTTGTTGGTGTAATTACTGTCTCACTCGCACATAAATGATAAAGCCGAAGCCTTAAATGGAAAACTTTAGGCTTTTTTTAAAAAGCAGTACACTTTGTAAATTACTTTAGAAAAAAAATACAAAACTGTTGATAATGACATTTGTTCTTCACTGATGTTACAAACGAAATGGAGAAAAGGATGTGACTAAGTTTCAAAGTTATCATCATCAATGGATCGACTGAATATGGGCCATGTTTTAAGAAAAGTGTCTCAGGATGTGTTAGAGATATTTAAGCTCGCATATCTCAAGTCATGTTGATCTTACGAGCTTTAAGATATTTTACAGCAAACATTTCTGGTAAACAAAAGCAGATTTTTTATTATACACTAGCTGACCCGACAGACTTCGTTCTGTCAAAAAAAATTGAAATGTTCTTTGTTCCTGCCTATTTTAAAGCCGGGGCAAAAAATCTCCTGAACAGAACCGTCACCCTGGTTATGGGCGGTGTGTGGGAAGAAGAAGAAGAAGAAGAAGAAGAAGAAGATGGTGGATCTTTAGCTGTTACATTTTGTGACTATTTATGTTATTATTTCATTCGTTCGGCACGCAGCGTTAGATCCTCCGTCGCACACTGTTTTGATAGAATAATTGAATTTGAACTTTGTGTAGCTGTAATAAAGTGCAAATTGACTCTTTAGCGTTACGAACGCACCTACATCGCTTAGACAGCAGTGAAAGCTTGTAGATACATAAATATATATATAGTTTGTTTGTTTCTAGTTTCTGGTTTCTAGTTTCTGGTTTCTGGTATCTAGATTCTGGTTTCTGGTTACTGGTTTCTGGTTACAGTTTTCTGGTGTCTGGTTTCTGGTTTCTGGTTACAGTTTTCTGGTTTCTGGTTTCTGGTTTCCTGGTTTCTGGTTTCTGGTTACTGGTTTCTGGTTTCTAGTTTCTGGTTTCTGGTTTCTAGTTCTGGTTTCTGGTTTCTGGTTTCTAGATTGTGGTTACTGGTTTCTGGTTTCTAATTCTGGTTTCTGGTTCTGGTTTCTAATTCTGGTTTCTAAATTCTGGTTTCTGGTTTCTAGATTGTGGTTACTGGTTTCTGGTTTCTGGTTTCTGGTATCTAGATTATGGTTTCTGGTTTATGGTTTCTGGTTTTGGTTTCTAGATTTGGTTTCTAGATCTGGTTTCTAGATTTGGTTTCTGGTTTCCAGGTTCTGGTTTCTAGGTTCTGGTTTCTAGATTCTGGTTTCTAGTTTCTGGTTTCTAGTTTCTGGTTTCTGGTTTCTTCTGGTTTCTAGGTTCTGGTTTCTGGTTTTCTGGATTCTGGTTTCTAGATTCTGGTTTCTGTTTCTAGATTCTGGTTTCTGGTTTCTTCTGGTTTCTAGGTTCTGGTTTCTGTTTCTAGATTCTGTTTCTGGTTTCTTCTGGTTTCTGGTTTCTGGTTTCTAGATCTGGTTTCTGGTTTCTAGATTCTGGTTTCTAGATTCTGGTTCTGGTTTCTAGATTCTAGTTTCTGGTTTCTGGTTTCTAGATTCTGGTTTCTGGTTTCTAGATTTGGTTTCTGGTTTCTGGTTTCTAGATTCTGTTTCTGGTTTCTAGGTTCTGGTTTCTGGTTCTAGATTCTGGTTTCTAGATTCTAGTTTCTAGATTCTGGTTTTCTGGATTCTGGTTTCTAGATTCTGGTTTCCGATTTCTAGATTCTGGTTTTCTGGATTCTGGTTTCTGGTACTGGTTTCTGGATTCTGGTTTCTGTTTCTAGATTCTGGTTCTAAATTCTGGTTTCTAGATTGTGGTTACTGGTTTCTGGTTCTAGATTCTGGTTACTGGTTTCTGGTTTCTAGATTTGGTTTCTAGATTCCTGGTTTCTAGATCTGGTTTCTGGTTTCTGGTTCTGGTTTCTGGTTTCTAGTTTCTGGTTTCTAGATTCTGGTTTCTGGTTCTAGATTCTGGTTCTGGTTTCTAATTCTGGTTTCTTCTGGTTTCTAGATCTGGTTTCTGGTTTCTAGATTCTGGTTACTGGTTTCTGGTTTCTAGATTATGGTTTCTGGTTTCTAGATTATGGTTTCTGGTTTCTAGATTCTGGTTTCTGGTTTGTGGTTTCTGGTTTCTGGTTTCTAGATTCTGGTTTCTAGATTCTGGTTTCTGGTTTCTGGTTTCTAGATTCTGGTTTCTAGGTTTGGTTTCTAGGTTCTGGTTTCTGGTTTCTAGATTCTGGTTTCTGATTTCTAGATTCTGGTTTCTAGATTTTGGTTTCTAGATTCTAGTTTCTGGTTTCTGGTAACTGGTTTCTGGTAACTGGTTACTGGTTACTGGTTTCTGGTTTCTGGTTTCTGGTTACTGCTTTCTGGTTTCCAGATTTCAGATGTCAGATGTCAGATGTCAGATTTCAATTTTCCATTTTCCATTTTCAATTTCAATTTTCTGTTTTCAGATTTCAGTTTTCAATTTTTAGTGGTAAATAGTGTCACTATCACAAAAGATCATCAAAGTGAAGTTAAGACTTAACTACATTTTTGAACCAATCTGAACTTAGGACAGTGGTGTCCCCGCTTGAATTCTACAATCGCTGCACACGAACACACTAATTTACTGCGTGATACACACATCGTACATTAAACCGCATTATGCACAAAAAAATAAGAATGAACCGATACAATGCCACTTTCACGCCCAGATTCCGTCTAAAGTTCGTAAAATATTCTTCTTCTTCCCAATTGATGGCATGAGCACGGTTTGTGCGTGAGCCAGTATCATGTGTACACGTATAAAATAAAAGAATATAAATCCTTAAAAAATTGTCTGCGTGGTCAATTCGTTCGCCATGTTCCTCCCTTTTCTCGTAAAATGTTATGGTTGCAATCAGTAATTGTTAGTTGTCAATATCAAATGTCAAAATCAAAAATATTCTTTTAAATTGTATTTGGTTTCTAAATGACGGGACAAACTTCAAATGTTTGACGTTTTATATATCTAAAGTAAGGTGACCAGACGTTTCGCTTTTTCACAATTACTTTTAGAATTAAGTAAAATTTTAAATTTATGAAAATCATTGTTTTGCGTAACATATTGCTTTTGCTACCCAGTTACATTGTATTTGTCTCTCAAATGATACACTTTGTATCCGTACTGCGTGCTAGCAAGATAATTAAACAAATAAATATTACAAATCTGTTTCTTACCATAGAAAAATAAAGTAAGTAATTTATTTAAATATTTCATAAATGCATAAATTTTCTTAAACGTAGCTTAAAATACTCGTAGTCTTCATATTTTATATTGATGACAAAACGTGTATCACCCACCTTAACCTCGAAAGAAATTTAAGAAAGTAATATACAAATAAAATTTTGCAAATATTTCAAGTCAATCAAACTAATTTATCAAATTCTTGTGAAGATTTTTACAATATTTTACAAATTACTACAATCTACTCAAACAAATTCACTTATATAAAAAAACCATTTATAAACTGTACTTATGATAAAACTAAAAAAAAATTACGATATTATTATTCCTTCAGAGTTGTCCCGCTTTGCCTATCTAAAAATCTGGTCACCTCAATGAAAAAGAGAAATTGTTGTTTTTACCATATTCCAGGCACTTTTTCCATATTTTCTCACCTTACTAACCTTCCCTGGACTTCCACGAATAATTCAAGACCACATTTAGCCAAATCGGTCCAGCCGTTCTCGAGTTTAGCGAGACTAACGAACAGCAATTCATTTTTTATTATACATTTAAAATTAGCTTAACATGATTTCTTATTTTTATATTGGTTATCGCTTGATCTTCATGATTGATTCTATATTGCGTAAATTGTGAAGACTCCCCTAAAATAATCCGGCTTTAGAATGTTGACAGCCAAAATACAGCAATGATCTTTGTTATATACTTGTAGGGTATACCATCCTTACTATCGAGTGAACGTCTCGTTCACAAGTTAGCGTATTACTTTGAAACTGACATTCCCGACAGTTTTACACGCAATCACCGGCAGGAGTGAGTTTATAAATAAAACAGTACAAAAATACATCGAAACGTCGCCCTTTGGTAGCGCGAACTCATGTTTTAATGTGTTTCTGTATATTTAAAATAAAATTAACAGCACGGTTTTGGGGTACAAGTTATAATTTATTGAATCTGAATCTTACATTAGTATTGTTTACTATTTTATTGCTAGACTGTGTAGGTATCACCGCAGTTGCTATTTCTATTACCTAACAATAATGTTCAGATATAACTGTGTTCAGTTTTCAAAGGTGCTGTAGCTAGTGAAATTATTGAGATAACATTGAAACCGTACCCGATACTTCGTATTACGAGGTAATCCATTATTTATTTATAGAAGCCCTTGATGAACCTATAATAATTTATCTAGACAAAGATAATGGATTTTTTTTGTATAGAAATTTCATGGATTATAAATACATTTATTGTAATTTCCTGTTTTTTTTATAGTAGCAACATTCAATTTGACAATGTGTATTTGTGGGAAAACTTTACAATGGACTTACAATGTTATAACCTTGATAAATTAAACATTGAACTCTGTAAGTATTGTAAAAACAATCTGTACACGTTCCCACAAAAACAAGAGAGTATTTTTATTATCAAATAAACCTGATAATAGATAGTATATTATACTGTATTGAATTACAATTCTAGTCGACTAAAACAGCTTCAGAAAACCTAAATCTTGTTTTATCTGTATCTTCTGAGTATGTTACCTACTACTTATAATAATATACTATAATCTTGGTGTAAGTAGACAACCTAGAAAATCTGGTAGTTTTTGGAAAAATGGTGGCTGATATCCTAACTGGTGGACTGGACCTGGTTACTGCTTTTACAGGCCTGGTAATTCAGACTGCTATAAAAAAAGCTGAGGATAGAATAGAATGGAAACAACTGGTCACAAATATCACAATATTTTTTAATACGGATTCCTCCTTTAAATGAAGAGAATCTCAAAACCGCTGTTTCTTTTAATAATTAAAAAAAAATTATGGTGATGATGATGATGATTATTTAGTGATTTAAAATGTGACATACTTTTTTTTCATTGAATACCATAATCCGTTAAAGTCTTTAGTTACGAAGAAAACAATTTCCATGATGATTATGATGTATTCGATTTCTTTAATACCAAAAATGTTTGTACGATATTTTATATTCATTCGTCATAATAATGACAGTGACGACATTATCATCAGGTTTTGTGTAATTATACATTAGAATACGTACACAAATTTAGACATTACGTATCATTAAAAGCTGCTATAATGATAGTTTGTGATATCAGGAATTCATGTGACTCAACGTCAGCGTTAAACCATATGAACTTGTTTTCTGACTCACTATGACGTAGTTGGTCTTAATTTTTGTTGAAACGGAAAAACGCATTACTACATAGTAGTACAGAGATACTAGTATGACGTCATGAATTAAAAATAACAGTTTTGAATGTATCTGCAACAGTTAACACATCGCTACAATAAAATGATAACGTACAGTATTTTTGGTTTGGAAGTCAGAGCATCCGTGGCTAAGTGTTTGTCCTGTAATATGGTCATTGGGGTACCATGAAGAGATTTGTTGGTGGTATAGTGTAAACCCGCTTAACTACCACCCACATATTGTAAATCTACAAATAGTTTGTATTCGAACTATCAACATGTAAGTGTTGGATTATTCTGAGCACGCTTCACCATCAGCGACCTTGTAACTTAACAACATGTGAAATTAAGATCAAGTAGCTTTTCTAAGATAAAAAAGTAAATAATTAGTTATAAAGTTTATTTATTTACTAAGCAGACCGTGTAGATTTTTTTTAAATTATACAGAACAGCGATTAACTACGATCTTACCTCATGGTAAATAGTGTAAGTCTAAAAGAAGTCAACTCTACTCTAAGAGATATAATTAAAAATTGTTGGTAATATTAACAAAAGTAAATTTGACATTATCAAAAAAATATCTATGATAATGAAACTAATACATCATTTAAATAACACGAACACATTACAAATATTATCGGTCATACACCCACGTTGGCAACGATCCAGTTTCAGAAGTCAATAACATGGCGCCGTGGCGTGAGTGGGATTCTTAAACCTGTGATTTTCCCACATGATCTTTATGATCAAAATACACACGGGTTTTCCTATTCATCGCATCATCATTGTGTATGCACGTAATCCAGTTGAAGACTGGCTTTTAAAATTACTGGGATAAGAGGATTTTACATCTTATGTCGAGAAGCGATAAATAATGTGATGCTGTGTCGTCGTAACTAGCGCCATCTTTTCATATGTATCACTTAATATGAGGTGAACGTCCTGGTCGTCTCGTCGCTTTGTCTTTAAATCAAAGCAAGTGTTAAAAAAATACTTGGTATACTTTTAACTAATGCCAGTTGCTTTTTTAAATACGTTTTAGTAAATGATGTAAATTCTGTCATGTATATTTTTATAATATAAATAAATATCTAAATCATAATTGTTATATATTGTAAATTAATCCGCAGTAGAAACACAAATAATGGAATTTAGCAATGACACAGTTAAACCATGTTCGTATCGAATCGATTTTATAACTCTATAATCTTTGATCGCACAAAGAAATCTCTTGCAACCGAATTATTCATGCAGTATTATGTGAATCACATTTTTTTTCACTTTTTCAACATTTGAATTTAATTTCACACGTTATTAGGTGACACTTGCCGAATGGAAAAGTGTGCTCGTTTAAAATATTCCGACTCTCACTGTGCTGACAGTTGAAAAACAGCAATGCTGTTATGGCGGCAGATTTACAATATGATAATGCTAACAAGTCAGATGACCTCGAAAAAATCGTACCACCACATTCGTACATAATTAAGGAACAATCATTTCGGAATTCGTCTTTATCTAAATTATTTTGTGACAATATAAACATGTCGGGAACATTTCGGTGGAGGTATATTTATAAACTCTTTTCCTTGTCATAGACAAGGCAGAAGAAAATTCTATATATTACATGATACAGCCATTAGTTAGGAGTATAAAAAGAATATACAATAGAGTGGTAGAACTTTCTAGCAGATGCCACCAAAACATTTCAAAACGGACTAGACTTTAAATTAAGAGAACGTCTATGATAAATGGATTTTGATATTTTTTTAATAAATGAAATGGTAATTTAAGCTAAAGTTTGTTTTAAATGACAAACTACAGCTGTGGTTTACATATAGATTCGAAGCCAAGACTAAAATATACTTAGATAAGGCTATTAGCGCATGCTTATCTTATTACTCACCACCATGTTGACGTTGACAGAAGCGCAAGTTTCCTCCACCACCTCCTCTACCGCACCGCTCTCGTACTCCTCAGCAGGCAGCGAAGGGTACAGCCTGCCTCCGGTACGGAATAAGGTGTCATCCTCTGCTGGCAAACTGGGATAGAGACCTCCATTTCCATTTCCGATCAGAGGTTCGGAACTACCTTCGCCGTCTCTTTCCCTGTTCAAGAAACCGCGTACCGCGGTCGAAGCGCTTGCACCCCTGTGCCAGCCCCAGCCGTTGGCTTTGAAATTCTTGGGATAGTAAGTCCAAGACATTCTCGTCTTCAAGTTCACAATCAACTGTTGAAATTAGATTACGTCCGGTTATTATATACACCTGAAACAAAGGAAGAGTTGACTCATTCCGTTGGCTGAGTGTTCTGGCGAAAATCGTTGTTTTTCGTCCAATGGGAAAACTTGGAGTGTAAAAGATTTTCTGTTTTCCTTTATGCTTCTGTACTAAACGAGAAAAACGTAAATTCTTAAAACCATAGTGCAGAAAATAGGTTACCGACGGAAGGAGGACTACGTCTCTAGTCAGTGCTGTAGCTTTATTATATTTGATAAAATTGGTTTATGTAAATATATATTATATAAAATGAATCATAGGACTCCTTTTCTTATAAATGGGGTAATTTAAAAGGGGTTGGAAACATCTGGTGTAGAATAATTATAATGTAAATTATTTGCAAGTCGGTCGTTTTCAATATGAAGCGTTGCTGTTATGTTACTTTTATGTATGTCCGATTTTAATCATTGTTTTTAAAAGGAATAGAGTATAAATCAAATTTGGCAATATAAGATTTAAGTAATAATTGTAATAATGAGATTGATTTTTATTATGTTAATTTTTCGGTTCAGTTTTACGTGAAAGTTATCATTGAAAATGGCTGCCGTGTTACTGTAAATCTCTATCTATTCTTTACCTAATTATTATAACAAAGCACAATTCAAATGTTTAGTTGGAGTTAATTTAATTAATTTTTCATACTATCAAAGGGTGTGGTAAACAACGCATGTTTTAATAGTCGCAACAATTTCATAACATTTCTAGGGCTGTATCAGGTTAAGAAGAATCACCAAAAATCCTTTTAAAGTTTATATCATTCCTATATTTAAATAGAAAGACATGTTGTTTGGTGATTAAATAAAAAAAAAAACCTCTAGTACAAATTTGGTTACATATGTAAGTATTAACTTAAATAAATTAAATTATAAGCTTTTGCCTAACTCAAGAAAATTATTATTGATAAAGTATTTTTAAATTTTTATTTAAAAAATAACAAAGATTGTCTATGAAGTATTTTTTTAATATTCCTTCAAAAAAAAATCTAAATTGCTTTTCTGTGGGGCGTGGGTTGTTGGGGTCTGTTCATCCTCATGATATCGTGGTCTATGCGTTGAGGTTTTTTCTTCTCGCGGTATGTCGCTGTTGATGGAAGTAAAAATATTACTATATCCCAGTTTAAAAGGATAAAGTTAAGGTAATACCTGATGAGGTAACGAGATTAATATTTTATTTCATACATTGTGGGCACATCATTATGCTTAAGCGTATATCTTGCCACCACTCCACGCTCCCGCTCCACTCTTCATATAGTCAAAAAAGAAAAAACCTTCAGATCACTTACAATGATTTGGCTTAGAGTCTTGATACCAAGCCATAAAATAAAAAAAAAACCCCTCAATGCTCGTTCCTTCCTATTCAGGAACACCATAAACATTAAATTAAAGATTCCGCAGCATGCTTGATGGTAATCGATTATCATTACTTATATTGGTGTATCAGTAACTAATTCTCGACCTTTATGTAACATTAATTCGCCATTTTTCATTGTATGAAAAATGTTTTGTTTACAACCCAACCCTGACCACACCTCCAGTTTTGTGACATCACATCACTTTGACCTGGTTCGTTAATTACGTGAGACTTACTTTACTGTCTTTTTTTTAGGTGCGTCCTAAATGTAATAGGTTAATAAGTAATGAAAAGTTTCAGCTAATTGGCTGGTTTTCTTTTTTAATTTCAGTCAAAATAATCAAATTTATGTTGCTAAAGATAAAATTTGTCCATATACATGTATAAATAAAATTTGTGTTTCGTTTAACTTGTTTTGGCCAATAAAATATATTATTTTGGTGTGATAAGGCATGATCATGATGAAGGTGATTTGTGGTAGCGCTTTTCAAAGTAGAAATTTCCATAACAGTTGCCGACCTCATGAATATGCTCAGAAGAAAATTATCACTACATATTAATCATCTAATTTTACATTACACAATTACTATAATTTATTATTAGCGCGATATTTTTAAGGAACTTGGCTATTCAGATTCGTGCTCTCACATATATTAGTTAATTTTTTTTTTTAAATGTTTTTACGGCTCTGAATACGAGTCCTTTTGAACCCTATCATTATAAATATATTTGCTAATTTTTTTTTTGTAAATGTTTTTACGGCTCTGGATGCGAGTCCTTTTGAGCCCTATATTAGCTAAATTACAACAGTGTTGCTATTGCCGTAAAATATCTATGAGAATCACGAAGGTTAAAAAAAGTGATTACAGTCAAAATATTAATCGGCCCCAGGTTGGAACCATCGACCTCCGTTTTACAAAGTATTTTCATATTGAAACTCTCATTAGCTTGTTTATTCTTTTGATGCATAATTAGTGAAAAGTTTTATATTTATATTTTACTAGCTCTTTCTGCTATATGCCAGTGACAGTCCTGTCAAATCCAGGTCCAGCCATTTCAGAGATTAGCCGGAACAAACAGATAAAAATTGCAAAAAGTGCTTTTTTGGTATATGCACCGTGTATACATCCAAAAACACTTAGTAAAAAGCGGTTATTTTAATATTATAAACAGACACTTCAATTTTATTTATTTGTATAGATTTATTACGTTTTGTTTATAATTTAAGTAATTTTTTGACAGTGTTTTTAAATATTATTTCTTAAATACTAAAAAAACTTATTTTGTTTGCTAAAAATTTTCGGTCTTAAGATACAGATTATATAAATCCGTATAAACAGCACTGATAAAATTATTTTGTATGTTTTTTTTTTATTTCTATAAAGAGAAATTGTTTGCTATTATTAATAGATGGCACCTCATACATCTATTCACGCGAAACTAACATTTGAAAGTTTTATCAAAAGATGGCATTTTTAAACAACAATACTTTTGTTCATAAACACTTAATTGATATGTTCAATATAATCTGTTACTTTTACCGCATTTAAAGATATACAATACTTTTCTAGTCTTATCCAAATTTTAACTGAAAAATCTCAGTAAAAGAACTTTCATTCAATTTTATTGTGGAATAGAAAACTAATAAAATCGATATCTTTAGGTTTTCAAATCTTTACGAACTTGATATTTTTATATAGCTAACTTTACATATTTAAATAGTCAGCCTAGTAGCCGAAAACTCAAAAATCTTTTCTCTTAGCTAAAACTATATTAATGGTAACTATACATATACAAAAACATGGCTATATAAAAATATAACTAACAAAATAATTACTGGTTTAGTTTTTGTTAAGTCCGATTAAACCTAGATCAGAGATTATAACGGATTTTAATATCATTTGTGAAAAAAGTAAATTGTTTGGTTCATAAACTGACAATACCAATTGACTTTCTCTGTTCAGTACTTTGGGGTTCAATAGAGATGAAAGTGCATGAAAACTAGTAATAAAATTATAGTACCGAAACAAAATATAAACTGGTACTGAACATATATATTACTTCTACACGTACAAGGCACATGACCAAATCAAACACAAAGAGCTTTTGCTGTTTCTAGGAAGAAAATTCAAATAGTCACCAATCATTGTAGCATATAATGGTCCTATACAATGTTTTTGTTATAAAACTATTAAACCGGAAAATTTGTAGTAATGGTTACTATTTACATGAACATACCATAATGAATTACTTTAGTTACAACAAAGTAGTTTAGATTAAGTTTTAAATACCGTAATAAGTTTTTGCACGAAATTGGTGTTTTGTTATTGTCACGTGGTATACGCTTAGTTTCAGGGTCAAAAAGTAAACAGATGTGAAAAATCTAATTAGATTACATTGCATGCACACTGAGAGTTAATTACATATAATAATAGGCAAACATTAAATTAATTCCGAAACAATTGCAAATTAACCATTGATGAGACATCAAATACAAGCAATTACGAAAATAAAGTAGAAAGTGAAGGAACAACTTACCGATGGAATAGTAACGATAATACACTTGTTCAGAGTTGAATGAGACAAGTGTGATGAATGAACATAGAATGAACTGCAGTGATTCGTTCATGTCACTATTGGCGCTCATTCTCTTCCTAGTTTTCGTTCAAAAATAGAAAATAATTATTTTAAAAAAGAAAGGTAGTAATTTTAAACTATTATTTAAAATAAATGATAATATCATACGATTGACACCCAAAAGTAATATAATACGTAAGTGGCCATTCCAAAATTACTTTCATGAAATAAAATAGTCAAAGTATTGCTTTCGTACAAGAATTAGTTAAATTGTTGATAGTTTATTTCGTTTTATGATAATTACAATTGTTTTTAAGAAAACGTAATTATTGCCCACAAATTGAAATATTACAAAATGATAAAATTCTATCGGCTCATATTGATAATTCAATGGTTTCAATTAGATTGCAGAGTGCAGTGCTCGTTTTAAAATAAAATTCTACAGGTTTTTTTTATATTTACTGCTTCCCATTTTTTTAGTAATACAAGAAAACTTATAAATTTCCTGTACTTACACTGATAGTATTTTTGAACATTAAATGTTCTTGCTGTCATGTTTTCTTTACGGTTGTCAGTTTGACATTACACAGCATTCTTAGCACGTGTTTTTATTTATGTGTCCGAGAACATAACCCAATAAAATGAAAGTACTCTCAGAAGAACGTACACGAATTCTTTTTGAGAAATTAACCAAATAGTTAGTTACATATAATAGTATTGTTGTACAAGATTTTGTGTGAATTTTACTTATACTTTGATTTCGTTTCAGTATCGGCGTCAATGTGAAATTGTTGATAGACAGGCCTGATGGCACTTATTGCTTTAGAGAGAAAAAGGATCGTGTTTATTACATATCGGAGCGTTTGTTACAACTAGCACAGACTGTGAAACCGGAGCATTTAGTGTCAGCTGGTACCTGTTTCGGAAAATTCACGAAAACAAACAAATTCAGGTTACACATAACTGCCCTCACGTATATAGCTCCATACGCTCCATACAAAATATGGGTAAAACCATCAAATGAACAACAGTTTTTATATGGACATCATGTGATTAAGAGTGGTAAGAAAATTATATGATTATTACTTTTAACAACTCACTATCAGGTGAATATCCTGCTTTCCTCAATGATTTGCCAAATAAAATTATGTATCAATTATGCTGGCATGTAAACAACAGTAACACCAAACCTTTGGTCATAATCATAGATTTAAATGAGTTCTCTCCAGTTCCATAATATTATGTAAAAGTAAATAAGACACAATTATTTTGAGTATAGTGTATCGAAGGAAACATGGTTTTAACTAATGATGTCAGGTTTCCCCATACAAATTTCTTTTTTTTTAACATGTAACAATTTTTAATACTATATAAATATAAATAATTATCTGTTATTAATATTTGATATAAAATAACAAGAAAATAATAGATATTACTGTGTAGTTTCAGAAGGATCTGTGTCCATTATTTTACCTAACACATGTTATTTATTCAAATAGACTTTATAAAAAAATTATTTGCTATTTTTTTTTGTTTGTAAAACAGACTTTGATCATGAAAAATATTCATATGTTCCCTCTAATTATTTCAAAATTGAAACTTTGCAGGTTTAGGCAGAATAACAGAGAACACACCAAAGCATCAAGGAGTTGTCATAAACACAATGTCGGATATACCTATTGGTTTTGGTGTGACCTCAAGGACAACAGCTGAATGTAGGCATGCGGACCCACTAGCCACTATAGCATTTCATCAAGCTGATATTGGAGAATACATCCGATCCGAAGATACATTAATATAGAAATAAATTAGTGACTATAAAACTTTTTTTTTTAATTTTTGTAATTAGTTATAAGTACATTATTCGATACATGATTATGGTCTATAGATATCAATATTTAAGCACGAAAAATAAAAGAATTGACGGGAATTAAATGAAATACTGCCATTACTATATTACTATCAGACTTAATGCTGGCTTTCAATATCTAATTTATTGTCGGTATTGGTTATATTTAGATTTGTTCAAAATGTAATAAAAGAAAATCATATTTTTTACAAAAATAGTTTAGGAGTTATCTGATACGTTCAAAAAACAGCAATTCGTCGTAGTTCTTTATTTGAATAAGAGATGGCGTTATATTCAATCAATCAACTTTTCTTGAACTAGTACAAAAATTCGTCGTTAGATGGACATATCTAAGCGTTGAACAATCGTTAAATATTATGGATTTAATATTATCTTCAGCGTGAACTTTATAGTTGATCATATAGATAACGTAAACTAAATCTCATTCATATAAGCTCATAGTTTACTGATCTATATTAACACTGAATTGCGGTTAAAAGAAATCAGTACGTGTGATCAATAACAACAGACTAGTGCAACGGCTACCTCGCTCCGAGCTATTATCAATAATTCGCGAGTTGTTCGCTTCTTGCAAGCTTTTATTTACATGTAAGTTAACAAAAGCTAACAAAGAGTGGAAGATATTTGACAAATATTTTAACATTTACTATACATATATATGCAAATATGCATGCATTAAAATGCAAATAAAAAAAATTAAAACTTCCTATAATTTTGAAAAACAATTGTTTTTTTAATCTGTAGGTTTTCAGTTTCGGGTTTTTTTTTCTGTTTCTACTTTTTATATCTTGGATATATCTTACGATAACACGCATTACCAAAATTATTATTCAGCTTTTTTATAGTGAGTAGGCAGTAAATAAAATAATTTTTTAAGATGTTATATATGTAATCAAAATGTTAATATAGTGGATTGTACAATCAATGGATTTTCAAAATAGAAGCAAGACAAGAATGTTCCCGTGAACTTAGGCATCAAATATTACCAGAGTAAGAAAATATGTTAACACAAAATAATTATCTGTTAAATATGTTGTAACAGTGAGAATAATTCTTGTTGTTGGTATAACGTCAATAATTTTTAGGTCCCAATACAACGAGCGCGGTGTAGTGTTGTGTAATAATCCTGAATATCTTCATTGTTATGGGCAGGAGTTTCCCATACCTCACGAAACATCCTACAACTCGCGTCGATTCGCCGAACAAAAGTATATCAATAAAGAAGTCTTATAGCTTTAGTGCTCGTTAATGAAATCAAAAAGTAAATTTTAGATTGCTTTCTAAGTATTTAAGCAGTCATATTAGCTTAACTGAAATTTAACTTTTTTATTCTTTAATATTTTCATTCTATTTATATAGTTTTATAATAAATATACTGTGCAATAATAAACAGATTAAAAACCAAAGAGTCAAAGAGAACCAAAGAGAGAAATAGATAAAGAAACAAATTTATATAACAAAAACAATTCTAGTAAAAAGTAAAGTAATGGTTATATAAAAGGAAGCTCTGTAAATTGCTACAAAAAAAGAAAAAAAGCACACATATTTGCTACATAAATAGTTTTCCGCTTAACTGGCACGAGATTTATGAGGTCGATTAAAATAATCTCTTACATAGTAGTAAACATTTCGTAATAGTCTAATCCGGGGCTGCGTAGACGGTTGGTCGCTGGAGCATTTAACTGCCTCTGTTGCGCTGTGATTATAAGTTCGTTTTTTAATACGGATCAAATTGGTTCGATTCCAATTTAAACATAAACTTAAAATTTCTTTGTTTAATTATATTCAAACAATTATTTCCAATTAACGGTTCAATCCACAACGCGCACGTCTCTGATAGAAACTTAATTGTAAACGTTTCTACTAGTTTTAGGAATACCAATACTATTGTTTTTATAAAACAAAAGGATAAGATACAACGAGCTAAGAATTTTACTCGGCGCGACTGTGTGATCGAAATTAAATGTGACATATTTTTGTAAATATAGTGACAGCAGCACTAAAACAATGCAAATTTATTGTTAAATAAGTTGATTAAATGACTACAAAATAATAAAATAGCTAATCAAATGAATGGCGAAAGTTTATTTGTCTGGCTATTAAATTTACAGTTAGGAAGTTACATAATAAATAATCCTCCGCGATTAATATTAATTATCTGTATTTGTAACTAAAGCAGACTGCTTGCGTTGGCAACACTTTGTATAGGTGGCAGCACTGTTTTATCAGTGTTCAGCTCTCAGGTCGCCAGTTTTACATTGACTGTCAACGGAAGCGCAGCTCGTGTAGTGAGGATTGAAATGTTTACAAAATACCAGATTACAGTGTTAACATTCTGTGTGTAACAAATAATATATTTAGTTACTAAAATACTGTTCCGAGTTTCTTGTGTTCTTCACATGATTGATCCAGAGAGCGGGCAGTAAAATATAAAAGTTAAAACTTCTACCAATTACGTATTTTCTTTCATAACCGACGATAAAATATTTTGTGCAGATTTCAGTTAATAAAAATCTCACCATCCCTGTATTAGAGACATTAATAAAGAGATTACTATAGAACTGTTGTGTACTGGGATAATTTCCGTGTTATTTTTTTTTCGTTATTGTTTGGCGCAGTGTATTAAGGTTATGGCGCATGCGGCCATTGTGGGTGTTTTATGGCGCAATAAAACATTGCCCGACGTATGATAGTTGTATTTTATGTTGGCAATGTCTTAGCGGTAACGATGAATAAAACTTCTAAAGCGTAAACGCGGAGCTGTTCCTTGAATGTACTGGCGGTAGATACCACCGCAACTTCTATTTCTACCGCCAAACAGTACAGAGGAAATATTACTATGGTCGTTTCTATGATTCTGTTCTTAATAATATCTTTTTGTATTGGCTCGTGTAACATTTGTGGAGCTAGTTAAGATTATAAACATTATATCACATTGTGCTCGTCGCTTTGAGAGACGAGTTGAAAACTCTCGTTAGTTTAGTAATTTTACTAGGTACAGCTGTATTATTTTCTAAATTGAATTTTAATTTAATATATTAGAAGAGAATGATAGAATCTGTAATTAATTTTTCGTTGTAAATGAAATTTTAGCGAAGTTTCACGAGCGGCTAAGTTTTATTGAGCAGTTACAGGGGTTCTGTTTGAGGTGCCGATTGACTAATTAATTTTTATGACTGTTCGTAAGTATAATAAATTTACTTTGTGTAATATGCTTTTAAAATAATCAATTTTAATCAAATACTTTGTGAATTGAATATTTTTGTCCACCTAAGTGTAGACTTGCATTTCGAATGATAACTTTGGAATATTATAAACTGAAAGATGTGGATTTGATGATGGTTCAGAACTTGAGTGGAAGGTTCTACGTAATAACTTCAATGTAATAATGGATAGAGGTGCAGTAAGAAGCTTTCTTACCTATCCAGCAGCAACTCAAACAATAACTTTTTATATAGAAGTTGACCAATGTTTTTATTTATATAAAAAATATTAAGTTTATTTTCTCCCATAAGTATTTTTGGGAATTTGTTCAAATAATGTTGACTCATTGTTATAATATTGGCGGTGGTGTTCTAGTTTAGATGTTGCTTTAATTATATTCAAATATACAAGTATTAAAATTCCAAAATATATAAGTAAGGGTGAAACGAATTTATGTGGCATTTTTATTACGTAATACTCTCGATATATCGATCTTTACTTGATATTTATACCAAAAATTATGTTGTCCGTCCGTTAAATCTATTATCAAAATATAATTATGTTAAATAGAGACGCATACATCGCGATTACTTTAACAACCTCGTAAAGTTATCGTTAAATTAGTCGTTTATTCGCAATGCTAAATGGCGATATAAAATTGTGACAAACATGATTTCATACGAGTCACCTATTCAATTGATACCATAAAATATTTGCAGTTAATGACTGTAAATATAGTTAAAGGGAAATGGTGGCACAGAGTTTCACTGATTTTATATCATCACCGACTTTTATTACTTAAGTTGACAATAAATTTATCTTTAAGTTACTTTTACAGTCTTACTAGCTGACCCGACAGACTTCGTTCTGTCAAAAAAAATTGGAATGTTCTTTGTTCCTGCCTATTTTATAGCCGGGGCAAAAAAATCTCCTGAACAGAACCGTCACCCTGGTGATAGGCGGTGTGTGGGGTTCAGCACTATATATATTCATCTAATAACTAATATTTAAATATTAGTGGGTTCCAGAAGAATGGCCAAAGTTATAATTAAAGTACATAAGTTATATTTACTATAATAATTTTTTAGGAACAAATAACTGTCACATTCCAAATCTTTTTGACAGAATGTAGTCTGTCAGGTCTGCCAGAGGGTAACGCGGTTTGTGCTCGACTGATGTATTGACGTGAAAACGAATGCATTTTATGTCGCGCGCCGAAACTAAAACAAAAGAAATAATATCGCGAAGCCGACCAAATTGAAAATGAGTATGGCGGATCTTTAGCTCTTACATTTTGTGACTATTTATGTTATTATTTCATTCGTTTTAATTTCGGCACGCGGCGTTAGATCCTCCGACGCGCATACGCACACTGTTTTGATAGAATAATTGAATTTGAACTTTGTGCAGCTGTAATAAAGTGCAAATTAACTCTTTAGCGTTATGAACGCACCTACATTGCTTAGACAGCAGTGAAAGCTTGTTATTTAATATGAACTTTTGTTTGTTTGTTTCTGGTTTCTGGTTTCTGGTTTCTGGTTTCTGGTTTCTGGTTTCTGGTTTCTGGTTTCTGGTTTCTGGTTACTGGTTACTATTACATATATTATAATATTCAATATTCCAACATCCCAACATTCCAACATTCAACATGCCAACATTCCAACATTCCAATATTCCAACATTCCAATATTCCAACATTCCAACATTCCAACATTCCAATATTCCAATATTCCAATATTCTAATATTCCAATATTCCAATATTCATATATTCCAATATTCCAATATTCCAATATTCCAATATTCCAATATTCCAATATTCCAATATTCCAACATTCCAATATTCCATTTTCCATTATGTGTAATGGCCAGTGGCTATGTATAATTGATGATATAGTGACAAAAATATATTAAAATGACTATTAAAAAGCAGGGGTTGGTGATAGAAAAGTGAAAATTTAGGGTTGTATGTATTTTTTGATGCCACATAATAAAAAAATAAAAGATAAAAGAAATACCAAAAAATAAAAAAAACGTTTTGGTGTGGGCAACCCTGATCACTTAGGGGTTTGAAAAAAAGACAGTAGCCGATTCCCAGACCTACTGAATATGTATAAAAAATTTCATACGAATCGGTAAAGCCGTTTCGGAGGAGTATGCGAACGAACATTGTGACAAGAGAATTTTATATATTAGATGTATATATTCACTGAAATGGCCATAGACTAATCATATCCTGTAAAGACTACTGAAGTAGAAGTATTTAAAATGGACGCAATAATACATGATGAAAAATACAATACTGTAAAATAACAACTACAAAACTACAAAAAAACTCTAAAATTACAACTTGAATACGGTTAAGGCTGATTCACAATGTATAGATCCTAGCTAGAATGTTTCAAAAGTAAAGAAGCAAAAGAAGAAGAACCAGAGTTAAAGTGAGAAGCTTACTTTGTAGCCTTGTTAATCGCTGTGTAGTTAAATAGAAATGTGCTACAGTTCATCTAACTCCGTATTTCCGTGATGAGAAAAATCAACGCCGTGTAGAACTTTCATCTACTTAATAACACTTATTTAACTTTGATAAGTTTTACATAACATTGTAAGGTGAAGAAACCTCTTCGTATGTTTATTTGTCTTCTCTTCATATTTATTCTGTTGGAAACTTATTTCGCAATCATAGCAATTCAGATGAGTCTGTCTCGGTGAGATTTATATTAAACTTAGGCGAGCATCGCGCCGTAATTGCTTTTCGTAGCGTTTATTAAGTTGTTATATAAAACTTTTAAGTTAACTCAAGTTATTAACAGGCTTCGTCATTATAGTTTAAGCGAGTCTGAATATTATACGCTGCTGAACACAGGCCTCTAATCAATTTCTAACGCGAACCGATGCCACCAATAAGCCAATAGGTAAAAGTATAAACTTGCCTTATAACAGAGATCCCTGGTTCGGTTTATTCGAAACGGACTAGATATACTAGGTTTGCTGTTTATCGGCTGTCAACATATAAAAACCAGAGTATTCTGGACGAGAACCCTTAATGCTTTATACTCGTTTAGCACCATGTAAAATAAGGGTCAATAATTTTGTTAGCACATACAAAAGTTAATTTTAACTACGCTTTTGTAGCGGCGTGGAGATTTAATGAAGTAATTGGATATACAGAGTTGGAGGTCTTTATCCAAATAGAGATTCAATCTTAATTATAACGCATATATAGACGCCCACTGCTGGACAAAGGCCTCCCCCAAAGATCTCCACTCCGATCGGCTTTGCGCTGTCCGCATCCAGCGCCAGATCGTCAGTCCACCTTGTGGGGGGCCTTCCAGCATTGCGTCTACCGGTACGCGGCCGCCACTCCAGGACCTTACTGCCCCATCGGCCGTCAGTCCTTCGAGCAATGTGCCCTGCCCATTGCCACTTAAGTCTAGCAATTCTTAGGGCTGTCGGTGACCTTGGTTCTTCTGCGGATCTCCTCGTTTCTAATTCGATCGCGCAGAGAAACTCCGAGCATAGCCCTCTCCATTGCCCTTTGGGTGACTTTAAGCCTTTTTATGAGGCCTATGTTAGTGTATTAAAAATGGTTATATTTGTTACATATCCTTAATAGTTTGCTTCCAGTAAGCTTGTTCTTCTGGTGATGGAAAATATATATACAATGTTTACTATTATGAATAACTTTTAATTGTATTTACGTACTAAGTCGTTAGTGAAGTTCATATTCTATTTTAATGTAAAAAATATGCAAGTCGCACCTAATACACTTACTGAAAAAGATTGGACAGTAAATTAATAAGCGAGAATACCCTTGTGTTTATATCCCCGAAGTATTATTAACGCTGTCGGAGGCTTTACTGGGCAATGAAAGTGGGCGCGGCGTTCGAATGTTTATGGGTCATATCCCGTCGATACTGATCACTATTCAATTGGTTATATATCTATAATATTACTCTTGTATTTTTTCAGAGTTTCATAAGTTTATCTGTAACAATTATAAACTGTAATAAAAGAACCATTGAGGTTAAGGCGGTAGTTCTTAATGACTCGAGCAGAGAAAAAAATTTAGAGCTACTCATATTCCCAATACGGTATTCCCAACGATGGAAACATTTTGTAGACTTATTTAATGCTCCTTAAAATATCTTTATTTATACTCCTAAAAGTAAACAGAATTAGTATTATAATACTAACGACTATTTGCATCATTTGTTTTATTATTTTCATTCCATAACCAGGTGGTAGGTCTCTGTTGCCGGAGACCGTTTGGATGGGTACCACCGCAGCTCCTATTTCAACCGCCAAATAGTAGTGTGCAAACATTACTGTGTTCCGGTTTGAAGGGCGCTGTAGCTAGTGTAATTACTGGGGTAACGAGACTTAACAGTAACTTATGTCTCAAGGCGACGAGCGCAATGTGGTGCAGTGTGTACCATCTTGACTAGCACCGCGTTGTAATGAACAAGCGTATCACTTACCATCAGGTGAACGTCTTGCTCGTCTCGGCGCAAAGTAGTATAAAAAAATAATAATAATATAATGTACAAGTGTATACGTTCTGCCGTGATCAAACCATTACACAAATGTAAATTCCGTTGGAGCCAGCTGTATTTACGTTAAATAATGTACCATTCCAATATCGTATGGAAATGTGTTCAAATTTCATCAAGTGCAGTCGAAAGCGCATCCAATATCCCGGGTGTCAGTCATTTATTTGTTCCACAAAGGCTTCCCGATTAAACTCGCGTTTCGAATTTTGCACTCACCCTCTGGGATCTGTTGATCGAATCCTCATTGTTTAGATATCAATATTTACTTTACTAATCAAAAATTGATCAATAAACAATGATTTGGTTAAACTGCAATATCACCACATCAGTTTTTCGCTAGTTCTTTCATAACATAAACTTGTACATCTTACTGTCACATATAACATTAATTGTTCTTTAGTGTACACCTTTTTGTTTATTATAAATAAAGTTTTTGGTTTGTGTATGTAATAAAACATATAATTAATTACAGTTGTCTTGGACTTTATTCTGTTAAATATGCAATTGGTTCAATTAGCACAGTTAAGTCACACATAGTCATGGAAAGAGCTGATGATGAAAATTTCTCCAAGACAAGATCCGAAATGGATTTATTGATTCCATTGTCTCTTAACATTACGAATATGTAAAATTCTTGCATTTGGAATAATGTAAACAATTTTGATAAATATACAATAAGTAATTTGAAAGTTACTATTCATTAAACATAAAGTTGTATGGATTAGATTTACAAACAATTTTTATTTCTGGAGGTAAAAAAACAAGAAATTTCTTTATATCATTCAAGTTCTTTATTTGCTCTTTTAACGAAGCAAAGCATTACATTCTCTTTGCTTTTGATGTATATGAAGTATTGGTAATTTTTTGCCTCTTAAAATTTTTTTTTTTATTTTATATTTATACTTTTTCCTCGGACTAATGTCTGAGATCTTATTTGCTATTTACTTATTTATTTATTTTTATATGTGTGTATATTATTTATCTGTAGTTACTCCTAATTACTTCTATTATTCTCTTAAAATGCTTACTGCTCTTAAATTACTTCTTATAAAAGTACGCATACAACTAACATACAATAAGTTTGCTTAACTTAGTCCAGCAGGCACTAAGATGAAGGGTTATATGAGTTGCGGGAAGTTGAAGTCATTTAAAACATTACCCTTAATGTCTTCAGAAGTTGGATCCGTTAGTAAGGTGCTTAGAGATTATATTTCGTTCCAATAGCAAAGCGATTTGATAATTGTAACATTGAACTAACAAAAACATGTCAAAATATGTTTATATATATTTAAAGGCTAGATTATAATCGATAAAATATGATTTGTTTGGAGAAATAAAGATATAATTACGTAGTATTTATTTAAATACTTGTTAATATCATAGTATACATACATGCATACAGACATTATTGAGTATTAGGTTTAATTTATAACAAATACTACGCATATTTCAGTGTGTTTCTTAGTAAATGTATGGAGCAAAGGCGTGCTTAATTCTAAAAACAGTCAAATTTCAGAAAACTATTGCAAAGATAAAACAATAATGGTGATATAAAAAGTAGTACGTGTAATAACAGTTACAAAAAATTGTTAAAACATACAATAAATATTAGGTTTTATATAATAAATATGCAAGTAGAGATAATAAAAGTCCTTTAATTTCCTTAAATATAACTATTACGAGGATAAGGAATTCCGAGCCGCTTTTTTAGCAAAAGAATCACAATAAAGCTTGAAACAGTGTGTTGGAATTTTGTTTTGAACGATTTGGGAAGGAAAACATTTATTTTTTGCTTACAAAACTTAAATAACATAACTCTGACTCTTTTTGTGCTGTTCCTAATTCCAATAACTTTGTTTTTGTCAATAAGCATATTTCGCAAGATGATAGTTACGTGCTCGTTCTTTTTGTTTAATAAATTGTTAGTTTTGATCATATGCCACATAGAAAGTATTATAACTTAGTTGCGACTTAATGTAGGTGATAATTAACGGTTCTATCAGATGTGTCGCCGCTTCCAATTAGTTGCAGGCATTAAGTGGATGTGGAGAGACGAGCTGGATTATAGTATACTCTAGCCAATGATTAATGCTTTCTGAGCGGATAATGAATCTCTAATTATACCAAGCAAACATTATTGTGTACCGGATTGAAAGGCGCTGTAGCTAATGCAATTATAGAGGCAGTGAGGGTAAACATCTCATGTCTTAAGTCCGTTTAACGCAATGCAAATTTATTAACATCCTAACCCTTACATTGTTAAAGTAACTAAAAATAATCTAATTACAGAAATTGTTCAAAAATCACTACACCGTCTTCTTTATATATAAATATTATAATCAGTTTTATACTAGAACGCATTTTTATGAAGAATCATTTAAAACAACGAAAGTATTGAATTCTGTTCTCACTTGGAAGACGTAAAATTAAAAAGATTTAGCGATGTTCAACTGGATCCGTGGTTTATAAAGTTATACTGAAAGAGTTAGTTCGATTCTGAAATCACATGTATTGAATATTGAATGATAGTAAGGATTTTTTCAAAATTATTTAGATAGTTAAAGAGTTGTAAACGTAGCGGCTGTTGAAGCATTGCTGTATTCATCATCATCGTGACATGCCTTCTTTAAACTGAAAGATTCTTTATTATTTTCTATATCATAGTAATTTCTACATCTAGTGAAATTGATAGATGAGCTTAGTGACAAACTACTAAAAGCAGTGTCACTCGATGTATATTGTATAAGTATATTGTTATTAACATTCTCGATGGTGACGAAATTATTTACATTTATTAAATGTAATTTATTCATTCACAGTTAGTTACTGATTGACAGTTAACTGTGCGCACTAATGAGTAACAAGTATTAATAAATAAATCGGACTTAAGGTTGGGTAGTTGCGGGGAACATGTTAAAGCTCTTAGGGTCCCTTCTAGAAGTACCTTCGTAACGTGCAATATATTTATTAGTATCCGAATCCGATCAGCGGCGAGGGTAAAGGTATTTGTAGATGTAAGAAGTTTATATAAAATTATTTAATTTACAATTTTATTACTCTAATAAAGTATGATTAATTTTATTTATATTTCTTGGGACTTTTGAAATAATGAAAGAACTGGGGTAACAAATTTATATTGCAAGGCGAGGAACACAAAGCTGTGTATATTATTCTAACTAGATTATGGAAGGGCGTATCATTTACCATTACGTGAATGTCTAGCTTGTTTTGTTAATTTGTAATGTAAAAAAGCACTAAAATGAAATCTACTAAATATGGGGTATATTATCTAAGAAAAATCAGATGTTACATCTTAATTGAGCTCGGTCAGGTTCGCCGTTAACTCAGTTGCCGCGCTTCACCACAATGAAGCCGGCCGGAGTGGCGGCCGCTAGGGAATTAACTAACAAATCTAATTCTGTTTCTATTAGTGCCATTTATCTTTCACTATGATACAGTAATAAGATTGGAGTGCTATTTTTTTCATTTTCTTATTTATCTAGAACTTTATTTATAGACTAACAACAACTATAAAATGGCAGACTTAATGCAAAAAGACATTTACCCTATTATATTGAGTAGTGAAAAAATTTAAGGTTGCAGTTTATTGTAACTATTTATGCATTAAAATAATAAAACATTAAGACTAGTAAGTATATATAAACTTATGTATATAAGTGTCATTGATAATTGAAAAAGAATTTAAAGTTTAAGAACTAAGTTAAAATAATGATCATAATTGTAGTTTTAAAGATTATATTTATGTTAGACTTTGAACAAAATTTAGTTTTTTGTATTGTAAGTGCAGGATTTGAGAATAGATTAGTTCTTTCCCAATTAATTTCATTATATTATTCCCCACAGTGTTCAAGTTTCTAGTTAAGGAATACATCGTTAAGATATTTGACCCTAATTTTACGTGATGTTAAGTGACAATGAGGCCGTGGAAAGCGAAATGTGCTGGTTCATAATACCAGGCTATGATATATTGTTAGCCTGAACATAACATTGCTGTTATAGCGATAGATTAATAATATGATCGTTGTTGCTAGTCATATGAACTCCATAACACGTGACCCAGAATCTATATAAAGACCTCCATGTTATTAAATTTCACATTATATTCAAAACTAATGGTTGAGCTGTTGTCCTTGATAAGTTAGACAAAATCGTTACAAAATGTAACCCCGAGGTATTATTTTAATGTTTGTATGTTAATTTTAATATTAAAGTTCATATTCCGCTCTAAATATAGTCGTAGCCGCAGTCATAGAAACCGCAAGCTGAAAGTAGACTAGTCTGGTTTGCATAATTGGCTAAGTTCCTGACACCAAGCATCTCACAGCTTGGTTTGTTCCGTCACCTAACATATTATATATAGACAGAGTAATAATAGTTTTGAACGTATGTTATACAAATGATTTAAATATACACTTTGTAAATTACAAAATAGTTTAAATGCGAATTCATAAATCGGATTTCCAATATAGATTACAGAAGAGCTACCTTACTTTGTTTTGGTTCGTTATTCAATAGGGTATACAAAATAGGATTATTTACTATTAAAAGCACAGAGATTATAAGAAAATAATAATTAAACTTGTACAACAAAGGAAACAAAAACATACCTTTTTAACTTGACTATAATGTAAAAAGGCGTTAGATTTCTTTTGCGTCGAAAGTTCAAATATGACAAAACGTCAAAAGCTTTCCACATTACAAAGGCAGCCATTAAGTTGTTATTTTCATAAAGCTTTTGTAGTCGTACGAGAGGTAGTTAATTTTTGTACGGCTACAAATTAACAGAGACTACATAAGTGAAATGTACATGTTTATCAAAAGGCTCGTTCCCTGTTTTTCGGAAGCTGTAATATAGAAAATTTTAATATTTACGTAAAGTGTTGTATTTACAGTTTTTATGAATAAATATCTAGTGATTTATTTTAAAATGAATACAGTTTTACTTTTCAATTATACTACATATTTGCTGGTAGGTCACTGTTGCCGGTGACTGTCTGGGTACCACCGCTGTGCCTATGTCTGCCGCCAACCTGTTTTGAGCAAACATTACTGTGTTATAGTTTTAAGCAGGGGTGGGCAAACTTTTTGGACCGCGGGCCGGTAAATTAAAAAAAATATAGTCGCGGGCCGGATAGTCAAGAAAAAATTTTGCCGCAGGCCGGTCGATAAAAAGCATCCAGGACATTCTACTAAGCTTAAAGTTGTTAGCCATTGTTTATTTGGAATTTAAATAATTTTTTTTATTTTTATACTTTTTCGCATAAAAATGAAACCTAAGCAACAATATTTTTTTTAAAAAAACGAGATTTTTGCTTTAAGTGCATATAATTTTTTTAAGCTTACACAAATGATACAATTGAAATTTTTTTTAATTTTTTTTTTTTCAAAAACGCTCGGCGGGCCGGATTAAAACCTCATACGGGCCGGATCCGGCCCGCGGGCCGTAGTTTGCCCATCTCTGGTTTTAAGGGTGTTGTAGCTAGTGAAATTACTGCGGTAACGAGACCTAATATCCTGTGCTTCAAGACTAAAGGCTCAGTGGTGCAATGTTTACCATCCTTTCACCACATTGTTAAAGGTAGATGTATTACGATCAGATGAACGTTCTGCTCGTCTTGTCGTTTCGTTGTATGTTATAAAATATATATTTGTGGTTTTTTATACCATTTTATGCTTTAACCTTATCCAGGACTAGCTAAGATTTAATTTACTTACATCTCCACTTACCGTCAGTTGAGATCGTAGTTAAACGTTAGTCTATATAATATAAAAAAGTGTTTTGTTTATACATTACACATTATCAGCGATTAATAAAGCATTTGTATAAGGTCAGATAAAACTGTCGTCGTTGGTGTTTACGTGAAATTATTTTTTTCACGCAAACCGCCATTTAAAAACGTCCAACACAGCATCAGCCATTGTGTCGTGTAATTTGCGTCAGCTTTTATGTCATCGTTTTACGACGCTCTCGAATAACGTAACTACGTATCCGGCGGAAGCCCGTTCAATATTTTCACTGTTTTTTCTTTTCTTTTCGTAACTCAATATCTTCCGTTACACCTGCCGCGACGTAGGCAAAGTTTTAGTTAACAATCTTTTTATAACTTGAAGCTATAATAAATGAATTTCTGCTACAGTTTACGGAAAGCCGTGTCGCTTGATGTTATGTTTGGTTAGTTACATTTATATAATGTTCTTAATATTGAGAATCGGACTTTTTCTAAAATGAGAGTCAAGGCTTATCCATTAAACTGGTTAAGTGCGAATTGATTATTACATATCGGTTTCGTCATGATGATTTTTTTACCTGTAGTGGGGAGCAAATCTTAGAGAGAATCTATACTTTATTGTGTGATCACTCTTCAAAGTGTATTATAAGAGTGGGTTTGCTATCTCTCTTTGTAAGTCGATGCCTTAATGCTGAGGGTCGTGACTCCTGATTTGCTGTACATGAGACGAAATCAAAAGAAAACTCAAAAGCGTAATGAAAATTTGTAAACAGTAAAACGAAAAAAGTGTTCATAACTTCAAAACAGCAGTACTGAGTTTTTCTAACAAAATTAATATTTTAATAATAAAAAAAGATGATATGTAGCTTGAAAAATATATCAATAACTACACAGAGGTGGGGTCCGCAACTTTCTCTTGTCCTGAATAAAACCAACTTAAATATGTCAAAATTTGTATCAGAGATTTTTTTCGCTCTAACTTATTTTCATGTTTGATACTTTATATTCGGGAATACAACGAGACCACTTGAATGTACCTCCTTATGTGCCCCCGGGCTACAAGTTGCCGACCCCTGGCCCATAGACACAAAAATGTAACTCCTAAATTCTCTTATTACGTGTAGAAGCAGACATGGTCGTTACAGATAAAAAATGACGTCGTTTATTTTAACGGAGCAGCTTTAGTAACTCACTAATTGAGGTACAGGTTAACGAGTAACAAGAGCCGTGAAAAGAGGGAAGGGGTAAGAGGGGGAGGTATCGCTTAAAAAATATCACCTTTTTTTCTCTTCAATCATTTTTTGACTACATAAATAATCATGGACATAAAAAACACAATCAGATGTAACTCATTGTATACGCACTTGAGGTAGATGTACATCTAATGGGAAACAAAAAAAGTAAGCTTTTTTAAACCCTTGCGTAGGATATGGTCTTGAACCTAGCTGAAGAAGAAAGAAATAGTGAAAATATTTTTTATATATACATGGATAGTGGGCCAACGAGTGAACAAAACACATTATGGAAGATGGTCACTGACGCCCATGGACAGTCGCAATGGCTATCGCAGCTGCGTTGCAGACCTTTAAGAAAGTGGTAGGCTCTTTTCTTTAAGGCCCCCTATGTCGCATTGGTTCGCAAATAACGCTGACGACAACTGATTTCATAATATTCAATTCCACAATGTTCTGTTTGTATGCGGTAACTTAGTCGACGGGAAGAGAGATTGTAATCGTGATCTCTCTCGGCTGTTATTCACTAGTATTGAATTTTATGCATTATAGTTTTGAGATATTAAGAATATGAGTAAAGTAACCTCTGCCTGTAAAAGGCGACTAAAAGGGAGCTATGGGTTTACAAGATTTGACAGATACAAAATGGTCTAGTGTGTGATGTAGCACAGCAAGGTCGCCGAGGATGAGCACCTATTGGATTTTAATGGATATAAATACATGACCTTACCTTCTGTTCACAAAAAGGGTATTGTACAGTAAATGAAATGAGTGTTTATAATATTATTTTTTTTATTATAATTATTATGTATTAAACTGGACTGTATAATCATTAGTTTAGTGCAAAGGAAATTGTACCAGAATCCACCTGTTCGAATAGACACCAAAAATATTGCCACAATAAAAAACTTTAAGCAAATAAAAATTTAGCCAAATATTAATTTTAAGTTAAATATTTTTAACAGGTGTCTCCTGAAGATTGCACTTCAAAATAGTTTTTATAAACTAAACCTGTGATTTCCGTATTACTAAGATTATTCAATCACTTATCGCAAATCTCGATTATAACGATTTTTTTAACTTTGTGAATTGAAGCAGAAGTCTCGTTTTTAAATCGGCACGAGATCGAGATGGATTTTAATGAGAAAAGCTCAGGAGGATAAGTGCTGCTGTCAGGTGGAAGAGTAAGAGATCCTTTGCAGCGGAAACTTTTAAAAATTCAAAAAGTAGTAGAACTTGACGACCGGAAATTAAATTGTGACTGCATTTTCCCCAGCGGTTTACTTTACCTTGTAAAAACGCGTATTCTAATTGGTATAAGAAATAGGTTTAAGTTATTTTATGACTACTACTTATTATGCTACTTTTATATATTCATTTGTACTTTTCTCGTTTTTGTAACTTATCTATTGATCAAACTTGTAAATGAATTCTCTTTGGTTGAAATTATAAAACCAATTTTTAATAGTAGCTCACATTTGTGCATAAAATAAATAAATACTTGTTAAGTTATATAATTTAAGTATTTTATCATCCTATAGTGAATTTTAGAAGTCTATTATATTTAAGCTCATTATCAACTTGATAATTTAGTTTATGAACTTGTATACGTTATAATAAGACAAACATTCTTATTGCTAATGATAAATTTATAAAGTCTTTCTTTAGATCTTTTTTTTAACGTTATTCTGTTCACGATTAGTGTATCTGTTTTTTTTAAATACAATATAGCTCAAAATCTTACTAAACTTTGTCTTTGTCTAAATAGGATACTTGTTTGACATCTTCTTAAATATTTGTTAGTTACTGAAAGGTTTTAATATAGATTTATAATAAGCTCTTGCAATATTCTCGCTACTGAGGTCTTCTTTCATGAGTACCAGAGTGTTTTAGACAAGCGAACCATCTGTGGGTTTATTCTCATTTAAATTCAGGACCAATATTAACCATGATAGATAAAAGAAAACCTATAATATTAGTTACATATCATTGAATCACTATTTCAGTAAACGGGATCGAAAATTTCCGATTAATGAAACTCGTATTGATCTGTCGATTCAAGTTTAATCGACAGCGCTGAATGTAAACACTACACCATGCGATAATGACAAGTTTAACGGACAGGAAATCAATTTCAGTACATCCGGTAAAAGCGTCGTTAATAACATAGTATTAAGACCTTTTCTTTATAACAAGCATTCAAGAGATAAATCGTTGTATATGTTAGCACGAGTTGTTAGATGTAGGAAGCTGTGATAACTTAATTTATGGAAGTGACACTGCATTACATCCGCTAAGGCAGTTTAATTTACACAAAAGATCCGAGAGTTATATAAGCTAACATCCAACCTCTATAAATAAAGAGGCACAAGCATAAATATTTCTTATATAAAATGTTTTATGAATTATTTTTTAAGGTTTAACAAGTACTGTATGCTCTGATAAATTATAGAACTTTATCTGTTGATGGTTTGTACTAAACATACATTTGGCAAACACGTCTGCAGGATCATCATCATCAACTAAACTGATGGAAGTCCACTTCTGGTCACAGATCTATAGTAATAAGTTCCATTAAACACGATCTTAAGTTAATAGAATTTTATACTCCCATCGATTCTTTTGTTGCAGTCAAAGCTGCAGGATATCATATAGTAATAATAAACATAAAGGCATATAGATGAATATACTATATAAGACACACAACAAACGTCTTTCCATCTGACAAATGAACATTGAATAGCTTTAGTATATAATGCAATTAACGCGAAGTATTCGCGACGCGGTATGCCAGTTAATTGTAATTGCTGGAGAATATGTTGAATAGCTCCCCGCGACGTCACCTAGATGGGTTTTCAGAGTAGATTGTTGGTAGACATGTTAACAGAAATGGCCTGTCTGTCAGTCTAATTCTGTCTAAACAGATATACAATTAGATGGATTTGTTTAATCGTCCAATTACATTAAAGCGGTAATAGCTTAGTTTGTAAGGCGGTCGTACGTTACGTTTCGAAAAGGCTGTTTCGTTCGTTCGTTATTCGTTCGTTCGTTATTCGTTCGTTCGTTATTCACTAATCTTCAACTTCTGGAGAAAAGAAATATCGTGAAGAAAGGAACATGTTCCAAGAACAGCTTTTAGGGTTATATGACATTTACCAGCCCGCACTTAGGCAGCGTAATTAATAAATCTTCTTGACTTTCTCTCTATGTGGGAGAAGACATTGAGCTCCTACTTTGGGAATATTGTGAGCATTGTTTATATTATAAAAATGTATAAACCACGTAAGAAATAAAGAAGAAATGAGAATTTTTTCTTTCTTTTTTCAATTTAAGATAAAAAAGATCAACATGTATCATTTTAATTGTTTTTAATATATATACAGTTTACGAGACATATACCTTCACTGTTGGCGGAGACCGTGTAGTTAGTTTACTAACATTACTGTGTTTCCGTTTGGATGGCGTTGTAGCTAGTGAAATTACTGCGGTAATGATACTTAATATAATGTCTAAAAACTACACACGGAATTATGTGCAGTTTTTACCATCTTAACAAAGCTAGTTTCATATTTGTTTTTCCACGAAGATTTTAGCACCAATTCAATTAAGCAACGCCTTAATGTTTTATTATCTGATGTAAGTTACTTTTTGTTGTAATTACTGTGGATGAAATGTGTTAAGTAAAAGTAAGGTAAGAATATCTGCTAATACAAGCATCTAACAATCCTTTTTTCATCAGACGCTTTTGATTAAGCTGCGAAAATGATGCCGAGGGTCCATTTACCGCCGCCGCTTACAACTTAATTGCACTTAAACTTATAATTTTAGTACGATAAATGATGATAAGTGTTTTTTTTTTAATTACTTTTCTTTCCTGTTCGTTCTTGTAATGATTTTAATTTGGTATTAATTCAAAATTGCATAAAACTCATTGTCATTGACTCAATAATCTGATGCTGTTACAAGAATTTCAAAAAATTGTACCAAATTTACAAAAGTAAAAAAATATTTTCAATGACAGAAAAAAGCTTGCAAAAATACATAAAACGTGTGTTTGTATTTCAGTGTCTGTATTTCTATCTTCCAAATAGCAGACATAACTAAAAAAGACATGTTTTATTTCAGAGGTATCTTAGTTATGTTTACATTTAACATCTTTACAGTAGTTTAAATAAAAAAGAAGATAAAAATTGAATTATAAAACGTTTCTTAGTTTTTGGTTAATTTACTGCAATTAATTTAGTTTGCAGTACGATCTACGCAGCATTAGTTTACAGTGATTTGAAATCATATAGCCGTGTGCTTGGTTAACTTAATATTGTTAATAAAGGGATTCATAGCTATTACCAAACATCTATACTGATAATTTTTTAGATTTATCATATTGTTGAAACGAGATCGTAGTGCCGCTGGAATTTATTTGTAAATTTCATTGCTCACTCGACGCAACTCACAAACGTTTTGAGAGAGCCTCAACTCCCGTCGATCGGAAATTACCTTTGCATTTGTCAATTCGTGTGACGCCATTTTGGAATTCAATTTACCGCTTTTATCTTTTGAGGACGCTTTTCACTTGAACTTTTTGATGTAAAAGAATCATCTTTCTGATATATTGTAACATTGTCGTCTTTGTTATAATTCTGATTCAATGCTGTGGAGTTTAGTTAGTAGTAGTTTCTTCGAACCCTCCAAATCGTCAATCGTCATTTCGCCAAAATCAGACGCGTACCGTGCGCACTTAGGGCACCTTACAGTCTACATATCTGTGTATTTATATCACTATCGTTCTTCTTCTCATCTCCCTTATGAAACTGCCCTGCTCTTCAACCCTACTCCATCCAATACTTTCTTACCTATCTCCTCTCCTCTTTATAGTATTTCTATGTACATATTTATGTATATATTTATAACGTCAGCCCGCGGATTCCGGATCCGCGAGCCCAGGGTCCGATGTAGCCTTGTAGTCTTAAAGGTGACACAAAGCCAAAACATCTGTCAAAAAAAAATCGAACCCTCCTTACTTAGCTACTATCCTAATATTGTAAATGTATCCTAAAATTGTCTGCCGCCAGAACGCTGTAGAGACAGTATATTTAGGCTGAGCACGCTTAACTATCTACAGCCTCGTTTTCACTAAACATTATTAATCAAATAAAATCGTTATTGATTTAAAGTTAAACAAAATATTTTAGTTGATAGTATATGTGTAATAATAATGAGAAACTTAAGTTGGGAGAGTTGTATATGACCTTATCCATCATTAAACCCGATAGATGTAATAAATTACAGGCAACTCTGTTACATTAGGAAGGATCTTAAAAGCTTTGACATGTTCCCTTCAATATTATGTTTCATGTTTACATAAGTAATAATCCATTTTGATTTAAACCTATACAATATTGATTATTTACGTTTGTTTGTGTAAACTTAAAGTATTTATTGAACAGTTTACAATAACAATAAATCTAAATTCTATCTTCATTTTAAACAGACAGGCAGGAATCAAAATGTTTTAATGTTTTTCGTTTTAATGAAAAACAGATTTCAAACAAATTTATATATTAATTAGTTATTTTGATATTACAAATTTGAATTTATTTGTATAAATTCAGTGTGAAATTTATACAATATTCCAATGATATAACTCAACGGAGCTGCCTTAAATCCTTCGCTCTGATAAACAATGTTACCATGGTAACTGCGAAACGAATCTCCGAAATCATGAAATTAAATTCTCTCCAACTTTTTCAGATGCAGTGAGCTGCGAACATTAGGGAAACGTTTCTACTTTTGCGGTTTTTATTTCCTCGGTTTCCGTATCCCTTTAACATTATACACGCTTCTCAATCTTTTTTCTTTTCTTTTACATTTCCCTTAAAAAATATGATCATAAAACATCACGGTTTTCTTTTCTCAACAAGTTGTAGTATATAATATCTATGTGTCACGATGATTTATGAGACTAAAGATGAAGAACGTGTATGTCTAGAATAATCATGAAGACCTCAAGAAGATATTGGTGTTATGGCATGGCATTGCTGTATTATCATGTATATAAAGGTAGTATCTATCAGGTTTGAGGATACATTATTTAATCTTCACCACGTATGGTCTTAGGGTATAATCAGTGCCCTGTATTACAAGGAAAGATATTAGCCACTGGATCATGAAGGCAATTCTGTGAGTTCTGTAATTTATGAACAAATCATTTAAGTAGAAAATTTGTATTTTTAGAATAATTTACAAAAAACATTAAACATTAGTTGCGTTGTGCAACCAATAAAGAAGCATTTTGTAAAATATACTTTATTTTACAGGCATACAACCGCTCTGCAATACAGTGGCAAACGTATTGAACTTTACATGTAACTTATTTCTTAAATACACTATGAAAACCAATAATGGCTTTATGTTACAGAATGAATGTTATCGCTAAGAGATAATTAAGATAAACCTATTCTGTGTTGTGGTTATGTAACTCATTTCATTGATTAATTATAAATTTCTTTTTATAAGATAGATCAACAAAAGATCTGATTTCATGATGTTAAGCAACTTTTAAAATTGTATAATTATTGATGAAATATGAAGAAATATTTAAGTTTTTAGGATACGCAATCTACTTCATGCTCTTACTTTTGTGACTACTTCCGAGAAGATTTTGCAGAAGTGTCTATCAATGTTCTATATCATTGAAACCTTACCCTTTCCTACCGTATCCTGTAACCGAAGATTGGGAATAAACTTAGTATTTGCCTAATATATATCAATTAAGTGATGTGTTAAGTGTGAAATCATGTTTGTGGATAATGATACATAAATAAATACATTCATTGAAAATTGATCCAAGCGTGAATATCTGATTATTGTAGATTGTGTTACCAAGAAATGGATAGTAAAGCTTAGACAATCGGAAGTATAGTGTGAACAGCATTTTGTTTAGCATTAGAGAGATGCTCGGCGGGCCGGAAACCAATTTGTGTTAAGTCGTTCGTAACTACGGTTGGTTTAACTTAATAATATATACGTATAGCTTTGTAGTAATAGATGTACATTTTCCCACAAAGATCTAGCTTAACCATTCAGTGTTTATCTCAAAAATATCCACACGTTTCCAATACATAGATATAAACACAAAATTACTAAAAAGTTCATTGTAAACAAAGTTACAACAATATGAGTTTTGTAGTAAACGTCTTACTAGTCTATGTAATAGATAATTTTGTTATTAATTATTGATTGTCTATCAACTGATGATGATTCATTAATAGATAATATTATAAATTATGCTATTAACAATATAAAGGTAACGGTAACGGAAGTGCGGCTCGGGACCGCTTATGTCTGTTGAATTGTGAAAGTCAACAATCGATATCTAATTCCTAACCTACAATTATAATAGTGTATTAATGTGTTGACTCGCTTTGAATATAAAATTAAATATAATATGGAGGCCACTTTTCTTTCAAATGTACCTTTTATATAACAGAAATATCTAAACTTCTTTTATAACAATACTTTCAGGTACATTTGAAGGATCTAAGTGAAATATTCATAAATCATGGAAATCCAATTTCCTTCCAGAAGTTTCACTCGCGTGAAAGTGTTCAGGTTATGGAATTTAGTATCACCTTTTTCCTTCGCGACTGAAATAAAATGTTATTACCTGATCTATTTCAGCGTCATTTTTTTGTGACAATAATTTACATCGCCGGTAAACGTGTTTCCGTTTAAATGTACTGTGGAGTTTACTTTGTCTTATGATTTTAAAATTAATAGTTTCTAAAATTACTTAGTATTATTAGAGACAGACAGGAATTCAATAGAGAGGCGTGCCACGAGGATAGTTGATGACTAGGAGCTGTTGAGACTGTTTAAGTCACTGACTTAATGTTACGAGTTTTTTAGTGTTTTTCTGAATTAATTTCAGAGAGTTTGCTCAGGTATTGCAAGATAGTCGTCCTTTCGTTTTCGTTTTGTCCTTCATAAAGCTATTCCTATTCAATGGGGTAGTCTTTAAAAGAAGCTTGAAGAGGCTTCTTCTACACTAGTGCTTACGCTTATCATCAAGTAGAATCGTTAAGCAATTATAAATAACGGAGATATTTGTCAGAGAATGTTCTAGAAAAATTTATTCAGTACATATAAAGGTTATTGTCCACTTTTCCAATTCCATAAGATTATAGTTGGAGGAGGCTTTTACCGCCTTGAGCGGTCCTTACACTTAATGTAACAGACAAATCTGATATTCAATATTGAAATAATAGGAAATAAAACAATGAGGGTCAAAAAAAAAACAATGAGATGTTAATAAACAAATTTTAATTTAATAAGTAATGATTGCAAGGAATCAATAAAAGCTATTTTATTTACATATAAGACTTTGACAAGATAATATTTATAAATATATATAAGCTTTATATAAACAATGTAACTAAATAGGTATTGTTAAGAACTACATTGTATTGTATATAGTCTGAACCGAGATAACCTCGTCGATCGGTTAATCAGATCACGTGCTGCGAGCAAGGATAAGAAGGCTAAGAGCGCGGCTACGTGTGGTGCTGTACATCTCTTAACATCGTAAAGCGATCGTATAAAATGAGTCGTAAATAATAGAACGGATGTCTGGTTCCTTCATCTCTGAATCATCAACAAACTGCGTTGTAAATACACAAAAGTTACTTGCGATATTGTAAACAAAATTCGATTTTGTTTGTACGGAAACGTCGCAAAGTTTTTGATACATATTTATTAGTGTAAAACATTCAATAATGGCCAATTATGGCCTCACAGAATGTTTAAATATCCTACTGCATGATCAGTAGATTTATACTTTATATAGTTATAAATAGGACGACCTGATTCTTGCAAAGTCAATAAGTTTATTAGAATAATAGTATACAGATAACATGTATGTTTACTATTCATAAGTTTTCGGATGTTTTGCCGCTGAAACTTTTGCGTAGTGTTATGAGAAGAAAAATATACTTCCTGACATTACTCATAATATATACAGACTCTTCTTGTTTCTCCTTAATTCTAGTTTGTAACCTTGCTAATATTCAGAGAAACCCTTTAAGAAGTAAAATCTGTTCTTTGAAGACGTTAGACAAGACCAGAAATTAGACTTTTTTTTAAAACATTATGAATTTATTTTCACAAATGCCTTTTTCTTCTAAAAGTGCTTTACCATTACTGGAGGTTGGCTATCAGATTTGTAAATATGTGTCACATGAAACAGCTGAAAAAAGTGCTTAACATATCTTAAACCTAAACTAGGTATCAAACAGTTTTTCTCTTCAATGCTTTACCGCTGTATTCTCCTATTCTTTGGAGACATACTTTAAGAAGATATACATATGGAATGATTTATGGTACGTCAATTCGTTGGAAGACAAATTCATATTGAACTAAATGATGTATGATAATGCAAAACGAAAATGGCAACGGATTGTAAAGTTTGAAATTGCTATTATGAAAGCTTTTATTAAGAACGTAAGAAACATTTTAGGAAAATAACTAACAAAAGTATTTTTTTTCATAAAGCACGCATGTTTTGCTATATGTGTATATAATTTATGTATGTGTATTGTATGTGAATGTAGTGATTCGGTGTCTCTAAAATTTATTAATTACTTAATATATTATCTATTTATTTACCATGTCATATGTAATAGTAAGTAGGTACTACAATTAATTTAAGAAGATTGTCAGTTTCCTGACAGCCGGTGGCTTTTAACCATTGCTTAAATTTTTATTTGGGAATAATAAAATGTTAATGAATATGTATACATGTTATTTTATAAGAAGGATATAAATATTTTACATGTAAAACACGTTAGTAATTACGATAAATAGTCAATTAGATATGCTATTAAGTACAGCAATTAAGCTTCAATCTAACTTACAATGCTTAAGTCTATTGTAACATTGTCTAAGATAAACGGAACTAATAGAAACAATTACGTTAGTGAACTAATTCCCTGGCGACTGCCGCTCGGGCGTAGCAGCTACGACGAGCTACGAAGTTAGCTACAACCTCTACGTAACTTAGCAGCTACTTAAAATTTGTTTCGCGACTTAATGATTGAGAACGATTCAACTGCTAACAGAAGCTTTTAAAATGTTCTATACACTTAAGTAAAAAAAAAAGAACTGGAGATAGAAATAGAAGATAAGATTAGCGTAAATAAATCAAGTGATTAATGGTAAACAAAAAATTAAGAGGCATAAATAAAAATAAAAAACTACAAGTAGGAAAATATCTTATATACTTAGTTTATGATATAAGTCTAGTAAGCAAATGCAAACAAATTGCAAGTGAAATAAAACTGTAAATAAATACATGTTCAAAAATTTATTTGAACATTAAGAGCAATTAGCAATGTAAGGGAATAACGGTGGAATGAAATTGTATATCTAAGCAAAAGAAACACTAAAATAGAAGATTATATAAATAAACAGAACAAGAAATAAAAATCGAACAATGAACGCCTTGAGTTATTAAAGTCAGTGGAATTATACAAAAAAAAAGCTTTCTTATTGCATTTCATTAAGTAACTTGTCTAACTTTTGAATTTTAAAGATGAGACGAGATGTATATAACTTTTATCTGGTCGCAAGTTATTTATAAATCTATAGAAATAAGTGTTTCTACAACAAAATGTTGCGACTATTGTTTTTTTTCATTCAACTAGGCGACGAGACGAGCTTGACGTTCACCTGATGGTAAGTGATACGATTACCCACATTCCGCTCGTCGCTTGAGACAAGGTGTTAAGTCTCGTTACCCCAGTAAACCAGTACACCAGTAAACCAGTACACCAGTAAACCAGTTAAACCAGTAAACCAGTTAAACCAGTAAAACAGTAACCAGTAAAACAGTAACCAGTAAACCAGTACACCAGTAAACCAGTTAAACCAGTAAAACCAGGTAAACCAGTAAACCAGTAAACCAGTTAAACCAGTAAAACAGTAACCAGTAACCAGTAAACCAGTACCCACCAGTAAATAGCACATAAGATAGTGTTCTTTACTTTAGTATTGCTGTTTGGCTGAAATATCATGATAACCAATTCTATGATTCATGATAAGCTTTGGCTTATATTTCCCATAGTTTTAAGTAACAATGAAACCATAATGAGTGATGAGTTCGAAAAAACTTCTACTAACAAAGCACCACAGTACGTGGTTTCAGAATCAAACCGAAGATTTTGTGAGGTAGTTTATATAATGAAAGAATTCTGAAAGGTCAATTTGGTGAACCTTTACTGAATTGTTGTAATATTAGATTTATTGACGATGCAACATGTTTACGAAGTTAGTAGCGTTGGCTACGTAAACTTGGTTGAGGGCGAGTGCAAGATCTCGTCTCTAATCCGTTTACGTTATCCACAGAGTGTAACCCTCGCAGTGCAGTTCAGAATTATTGCAGTTCACTATTGTAATACATCATACAATTGACCGTAACTTTCGACTTTAATGTTTCGGCTGTTGAAGCAAGTTTGGTGAAAAAGTTTTGAAATGAAATGAAAAACAGAATAAAATAGCGGATGTAGAAACAAAAAGTTCTGTTCCCGGTTCATAACAATGTTGTTACTGTAAGATATTATATTGTATATAACAGTATAGTGTAAAGTATAGTTCAGGACTTGTATATACACTGCAACTGAAGGCAATATCTTTTATTTTTGAACTTTCTCTTAACTTTTGTCGGTGGAAAGCTTGTGCTGTCTAGTCAGATGTTTATAATGTCATCACAATAACTACTTCTATTTAAAAAACAGTAATACTTAAAAGTTATTGTGTTCTGCTTTATATGGAGCTGTAACTAGTGAAGTTACTAAGGTAATAAGATTTAAATTATTGTATTAAAGCGACGAACAATTGGTCATGGGTAGACGTATAATGACGTAAAAGTTCTGCTCGTTTCGTCGCATGAAAAAGGAGAGTTATTCGGTTCGATAACCGTTCTGTAGTGCTCTTCATAAAGTCGGAGTTAACGCGGACTCGAGCAGCGATTTTAAAATTGCATTCCTGAAATACTTGGGACGTAATAAACGGCGGGGAGTTGCGATATTAACCGCTAATAAAGCTCGTCCCGGCGGCCCGACGCGCTAAATGAAAGCCGCGAGCTAATACGGCTGAGCCGGTGGTAATTTGTTTCACGAAAACGAAAATCTATAACGTTTGAAACGTTTCAGATTAATTTGTGAGATACAAGATTTGTGGAATACGGAAATTGGACATTTATGAAATAACGAAAGGCATTAAGGAATGTCGGAATATAATATGAACGTAGTGTAGAACAGGAAATTAAAGACTATGACAATGTAATAGAAATTCTTTTAATTTCATTTATAATATTTACATATTAAGCACGCATGTTGCTATATGTGTATATGATTTATGTATGTGTATGTGTATGTGAATGTAGTGATTTGGTATCTCTAAAATTTATTAATTACTTAATATATTATCTATTTATTTACCATGTCATATGTAATAGTAAGTAGATACTACAATTAATTTAAGAAGATCTTCAGTTTTCTGACAACTGGTGGCTTTTAACCATTGCATTAATTTTTATTTGGGAATTATAAATGTTAATGAATATGTAATGACGTTATTTTATAAGAAGAATATAAATATTTTACAAGTAAAACACGTTAGTAATTACGATAAATAGTCAACTAGATATGCTATTAAGTACAGCAATTAAGCTTCAATCTAACTTACAATGCTTAAGTCTATTGTAACATGGTCTAAGATAAACGGAACTAATAGAAACAATTAAGGTAGAAGTTTGTTTAATGCATTTTATTATCATGATCATCAATTACTACTAAAATTATTAATTTACTGTCTTTCACAGCTGAACAAACACGTATCGAATATAGAGCCTTTGCTGTATTTGGTCTTTGTTATATAAATTGTATACTTACTGTTGTACTGTATAACTGTTTAAGGCACCGGTTTTGCATTTCATTTATGTGGAGTTAGTATAACACCAACTAATATCACGTGCTTTGACGGTGAAGCAAAACATTGCGAGGAAATGACGAAGAAGTGCATATCTACGTCATGACCATCCGTGCTCGCACTAGTATCTGAAATGGAAATGGCAATGGCAACACCACTCCATTATAACTGACAAGTAAGTCATGGTGTGTTACATTTCACATGATGACCACGACCCCCAGTCATGAGGAAATACGACTTAGAAGAAGAAGATATAAACTATAGTTAATAGTTACAGAGGAAGCTGCTGCTTTCTAAAGGAATTATTCTCTTAATAGCCGCCTTTTACAACACGCCGAGGATAGAGAATATATAAAACTTGAAGTAACGACATTTTACATCTTAAGTCTTAAAGCGAAAAGTATAATATTGTGCTATGTTTATAATTTTAACAAGCGTCATATTTTTGTGAATAAACATTTGTTTTTTTGCATTTACCATCAGGTGAACATTCTACTCATGCTGTGGCTTCGTCTGAAATAACTCGGGTGTACATTATTAATAAACTCCTTCATTGCCTTTTGTATCATTTGTAATACTTATTTATGTGACACGAATACATAACAGAAGAAACAGTTACAAAGGTATCACAAAAAAACTTCATTCCCGGAGTGAGACGACATTGAGAATCAGCAATAGCGATATAAGGCTTATTTCCTACCTATGTCTGTGTTTATTGGGGCATTCGGTATCTTCGCTTTGACCAATCGGTTGTAAAACAAACGAAATACAGTAAGATTTTGGACTGAATACTAATATTTAGTTACATAGTAATAAAACAGTACAGGAGATTTTGAGATGCCTTTAAGAGCATTTTACTGAAGCCGACCTCATCAACACACCTTCGCGTAAGATTATGATATAACAACCTATAAAATTATGTCAAATATTTTATATTAAGTAGCTTAGGTTCACATCTTATTAGAACTTAAGTGTACTGGTTATATCTGTTATACTTTTACATATAGTCTATTCGTCAAAGTACAACTTATGTAACCTAGTTTTGGAGCTTACGAGAATAAATATTTAGATGCAAATCAATAGTATTGTCCAACCCAAATACGCCAATGAAAATTAGGGTGGGCCCCTGCGGGGATCCCGACGTATCCAGACCTTTTTGATCTATTGCGTCACGCTCATAACTTTCTATCCACAATTTCTCTCGCTTTCTTTAGTGAAAATAATAAAAGTATCTAACAAAGTTAGTTTTAGATCCAAGGAAAAGAGGATCCACGTTTATTATCGCTTCACAATCATTTTACGAAAGGATGATATTTGATGAAAGGACGAACCCAGACTTTTATCTATTAGTTACGTTTAAAACACTAGTTTAGGTTATATACTCTACACAAGCTTAAAATTGTCGCTATGAGACATGTCTTGTTACACAGTTACTTTTCACAGTTAAGTTTATAAACTGCTGTGAATAAGCGTTGCGGTGGATAAATAACCACCAGTAAAACTGTTGTGGAAATCCGTCAGTGAAAGTCTTACCATAAAACAAAGCAAGAATGTAATAAAGAATGTATCAATATAACTAACCTTAAGAAAGAAATTTTCTCTGGAAATTGCCAACTTCGCGGATTTCCTCAAGACAATGTTACAACATATATATTTAATTCACCACAACCACATTCAGCAGATATTCGTACAGCCCATCTCGTCAGTGGGTTGCATGAAAAAGGAGGAAAATTGTTAAAAGAGATATAGATAATATTTACTTGGATTTACGTATATGTGACTACAATCAAAATATAAAATTGGGTACTAATAAGATAATAAATATAGATTCCAGATAAATGTCGGCCATTATTATAATTAGGTTTTTTGTTGTAAAATTATAATCAAAATTTTAACACAACAAGAAAGAACTTAATAATCATGTATGATGTTCCCACTGCTAAGCAGCAGTAGGCAAAGATATGAGTTTAAAAGACGAAGATCCCTGGTTCGATTCCGGAGAAAGAAAGTGAATCCGTCAAGTTAGCTATCAACTAATTTATCAATCTGCCGTCATAACGGCGTTGTCGTGTTCCAGTTGAGATTGTGAGATCATTAGTATTTAGGGTAGGCACGCTTCATCATCTTCATTCTTATTGTCACTTACCATTATGTGGAAATGAGGTTACTTTAGCACAAAGTTGATAAAGGCTGTACACCTAGTAAAATTATTGGGATAAAGATATTTAATATCACTATACAAAAAACTCAATTCAATCAGCTTATAATACTCGATTTTACGAGAAACATTATAGATATTTTGGCACAAATAGTTATAATATAAACAAAATGAATATATAATAAGGCATCTCGTTGTCAGTTTGATCCTTAAAAACCTATTTTACCCTGACTGTCTTAGAGAAGGAAGAGTATCTTACCGTAAATTCGTGATCGATACAAAAGAAGATCTTCAACAAAATGTAACAAAAAAGGAATTATTGCTATTAAAACTTTCCTTCATGACCAAAGAGGTTTATATGCTTGAGAATAAAAGAAATAATCTATGTATATATATTTCAAATATAATTACATCATATATTACATAAAGTAATTATTTTGTTAAAGTAATTACACCGCATCATATGATGTGAGCATGGCCGCCATTTTGTCATAATTTGTTCGTCAAAACAATGGCGCTCTTAAACGAACGAGAACAATACTGACAAATTAATGGGTTCCGTGACCACAAATTAGCCAATAACAAAAGAATTGATGAATCTGGACATGACGTTGTAGTAACTACAATCTTACACGAGATTGTGACGTTTATCCTTTCGCGTCTTTTATCAGACCGTCGTCGTCCGTGATATAAACATATAGACATTATGCATACTATTAGGTACGTTTGTCCTCACGTCATACGTTAGTTGAAATTCTGGTGGAAGTTCTGATACTGAAAGTTCCACTATCATCTGTTTGCCCGATTTAGTTGCTCGTGCAAAGTTTCCAAGCGTGATACGGGTTTGGTCTGTAGTAAGTTCAATATTTGATGTCCGTGTTATTCGAGCGTCCATTAGAATCTAGTATTTTAAAGAAAGTAGAATATGAAAAAACCTTTCCTATTAGTTACTTTATATCGGTTAGCGACGCAATCTTTTAATTCTTTGTTACTAGTTTGATTTTTTCGTGAAAAAGTATTGTTGTGAATCATTTGTAGACACCTAGTAAATCCTTTCCAATTTACAATCCGATTGAATGCTCGCCGATGGGGGAATGTATCAAAAGATTCGTCTGAAATCCATCGCAACATTCCTTTTATCCAAAATAAACATATCAATATGAGAACACGCCGAGGGTTTGATGTTAAACGAATTGGTGTTTTATACTGTTGAGAAAGTTTCAAAATTGCTACTAACAAAATATAATTATCACATAATTATTATAATAGCTACATTTAACACAAACATTATAAAAGATTTCCATTTTTATAAGAAATCTTGCGAACTGACCGCTAACCTCCAGACGTAAACTTTGTAAATGCCCTGCAAATAGTATTACAAGAAATCGATGTCTGTGAAAATTGTGTTGGAAATTTTACAAAGGATAACATCCATGGATGGAGCAAGTGATTAAATATAATTGGCCTTCGAATGCTCATGAATTCACGTCAAGAAAACTGGAGTAATTGACGTGGACGTCACGCCGCGATCGCATCCAGCGGAGCGAGCGTCCCGCGGCCTTATTGCTCGTATAATGTATGAAGCATATTCACTTTATTGTTGTGGAGCTATTCACTTTAGTACTACCATTAATTTGTCAGGCGAGGTTTTATACAAAGCAGTTAATATATTACTTTCTTAATGTAGAACAATTTATATTTTAACTGCGAAGTTAACGCTTTTAGCGCAGTCGACAGATTTTTTTAAGTATTTATTTAATCTCTCTCTCGCTTTTTTGCGCAATATGGAAAAAGCTTTACAAGATTAATAAGGATCTTTAATATAGTTTTTAGTTACTTTTAAATACGCCTCTTACTATCTCATTATGTACTCAGAGTGTTCTTAGATAAAGAGGAGCCATTGCTATTAATAAACAACGGTCGCAAATTGCGAATTGTCGGATATTATGTCCACGAAAGCTTTTGTGTTCTAAAATAACAGTTTCCTCACTATGTTACTTATTAAATGGACAACAAGGATATAGAACACATGTAAATGCGAGCTTACTGCTAAAGCGGAAGTAACGATCCGATATTAACTGTGATAAATGGCGTCTTGTTTTATTAGATTGTCAGAAATACGCGCAATCATTTAACTAATCGTTAAATAAACTAATACTAAATATTTTCCTCATTTGTTTTCGAAACAGTAGTTAGAATAAAGAGAAGCTTAAACTCTAACTAATTTCTGCATAGAAGATTGGGGAATACCACTAGAAGACTTTCACACACTGTGTAGCACACATTGTGTAGTAACTTATGTAGAATTAAGCTTTGATAAATGTGTTATTCGTGTAAATATAAGAAATATACAATTTCCCTTTAATCAGTAAATTTAGATGATTTCTTGTGAATAACATAATTAACATCATCTTTTCACATCATTAAGATTGTAACTTTGATAACTCAATAAAAATTTTTTGGTGGAAAAATAAAAGGCAGAAAATATATAGTGTCTTTTAAGAAACTTTTAATGAGGAATTTGATTACAAAAGAAAAGGATTTTGCTTGTTTTTTTTACTTGGAAAAATTATAAAATTAATAATTGTTACTTTCAAGTATTAAGCAAAGAAATATTGTATTCATTTTATAATTTTTTTGTATAGTTATGATACTTAAAGGCTTGAGTTAAATAGTCCAAATTTCGCAAAAATTTTGTTCAGTTTGGCAGTAGAAATGGGAGGTTGAAAAACAAAATCAATGACGGTGACCAGAGAGAAGGTCTTTTTAACTTTATAGCTTACTTTTGTACTAAGTCGATCTATATTTAGTTGTACAATCAAAAACCAATTCAACATCAGTACACAATTTTTCTATGTACCTTATTAAGTAAGGGTCAAACTTCGAAGTTTCAAGTATACCAAGTTCAAGTTTTAATGAAACCGTCGTGGTTAAATGGCCCTTGAAACCGTAGGCTGTTTGGGGCTTCTTATAAAGTTTGTTTATTAGTGTGGCCAACAAATATTTTCGTACACCAGTGCCTCAGGTCGAATGAATATCATGTTTTTTTGCTTTTGTTTCGAATTTGTTACAGCGTGTGAAATTGAGGTCAAATGTAGACTAAAAAAAGACTCTTTTTAATCTACAAATGATTTACATACGTTTTAAATTTCATATGATGTTTTAAGCGATAATGAAGTTGAAGATGATAATATAAACCAAGCACGACCAAAAGAATGAAATGGAAAGCATTTAAGAAAAGGTTGTAAGCATTTTAAACGCCGGGTTTCTCTTCTTTCATTCATTGAAAATTAAAATAAGTTCACGAGTTTATTAAGTATTAAAACCTTACTGCTCCCCGGATATAACGATGCAGTGAAACTTTATTCAAAAGCTGTGGGAATTGCTTTGTTCTTGAAACAATACTCGAATGCAGCAGACTATCGTCCTTCTCTGGAATGTTCTATAAATTAACTGCGGACTTCTTTTAAAGTATTTAACAATTGAATTATTAAAACAATGTTATTTTTGAGATTGATTCCTATAGTCCAAACACAAAGTATGCAGCGATCAGAAAAACATTCTGTTAAATCTGACAAACGAGATTATGAAAACGGTGCATTTCATTATATTGTTAAAATTTTAATTACTCAATTATACTTTAACACAGAAAGGTTTTAAATTAATATAAAATATCGCGACACAAGTCAACGGCACGATGGTCTAACTAGAAGTGATAAGAAACTTCGCAGCGCTTTGTAATAGTGACGTCACGTTCGGCAACGACCGCAGTGTTGCCAACAAAAATGAAATTAAATCTGATAATTTTTTTAAAGCAAATATTAACAAGTGTAAAATTAATGATTCCTAATTTTACTATATTTCGACGATCTAATAACACGAATGTAATTAGATACCTTTTCAAATAAATAAAGGATTACTAACAGAAGGAAAATTTGTATGATTTTACAATTGAAATTATCTTTTCTATTATCTTAGAGGGTTGGATTATATTCAAAATTAAAATTATAATCAAAATAACTACATTGAACTAGTTCTATAGTATTTATCAACAGATCTAGACCGTTTCATTATGAACCTTTGATATTGTAACCACACGTAGAGTTTTGTTTATTTTACGAAACTTGCTTTCTGGTAATTACTTTGACGTGGTGTTTATAATTTTTCTTTCATTAAAAGTTCAAAATTCAACACTGACGTATTGAATTACAAACGAGATGTTGGAGTTGATAAATATAAAAACCCTTAACAAAAAAACAGACATAGTGACAATAGGTGTCTTGACTTAAAAAAGAAAAAATATTGAAGTGCTCGTGAAGTAAAACAAAAATAGCGAAAACTGTGAATTCGATAAAAATCTCTAAAACGTCCGCGTAATTAATACTAGTTTATAAAAGTGTGTTATATTATGTTGTAACTGCGTCTACTCTGCGATTTAAAGATAGGTAAGATCTTTAAATTATATCACGAGAGTCGTTTCCGGAAGTATAGAGCGGGGTTAAATGTGGGGAAACGTTTATGTGCTTACGTGTTAAACTAGCGCGAGGAAAACACGCTACTGAAGAATTGTAACTTAAATTAATAACAATCTTTATAACAATATAAAATAAACATCAAAATTGGATCACACTATTACCATCTTTAAGTTGGATACACTATATAAAGACGTATGATAAGAAAAGTAGAGAAGTGAAACAAATTGTCGGCGTCGGTGTTTACGTTCAAATATAATAGTTGTCTTTAAGAGTGGATAGGCTATTACTAGTAAGTAGCCTAGACTAGTGCCTTGGACCACTAAAACCGTAACACCACGTAGGTAGGTTTAGTATTACCCGGTAAAAAATTGTGATTGGAACTATCGCTTCATGCATAGATCGTGTGTGAAAATCAATGGACGCGGTACGACGTCACCGCGCCGGGGATCGTATTGCAATCAGCCATAAAATTGTAATATTTGCTCAATAAACAGGAATTTACGTTTATATTTCATCGGGGCAAAGTTTTATTGCCCGATCGTAAACTATTTTCGTAATACCGAATTATAGTTATGGACGAAGTGATCGCTCTCACTCGTATTAGCTATGGTCTCCAATTATTATTCGCTGTTGTTTATGGCCCTTTGTTTTACAACTACAGACACTACATGAAAGAGAATATCAAATAAACAAAGAAAGCTTTGGACTATCAATAAAATCAACTTACTAAATATTATTATCGATATTTGATGTTGAACTTGTTTATTACATATTTTACTGAAAGTTAGTCTTCGTTGAAAGAGATCGTCGTAATTATCACCGCAGCGCCATTTTCGCCGCCAAATAGTAATGTAAAAATATTACTGTGTTCTGCTTTTAATGGTGATGTACCTAGTAAAATTCCTAAAGTAAAGAAACTTAACTTCTTATACCTCAAGCCGAAAAACTTCTTTCGATTTGAATGAAATTGGAAATAGTTAAATTACTTTAGTAACAAAAGTCTCAAAGCGATGCACACTATGCTGTGTTATTACATTACGCTAATTAGTACTTTGTTATTCTGGAGAAGCCTATCAATTCTAATAAGTTCGTTTTAAAAAAAGAGAACAAAATTATAACCGCTAAATGCAAAACTTTTCGTTTTTTAATACAAATCACATTTCCTTAAAATTATAGCACTTGATATCCTTTGGGTCCTGAACCAAGCATAGCTTGTATCTCAGAACCTAAAGGATACAATTTAACATCCAGATAAGTTTTGTGAATAAGAACTTTGATAATTTCTTCTGAACGTGTTCCTATTTGTTGGTCGTTTCGGTTAAAATGTGAGCGAAAACAAAAATCGACTATTAAAGTCAAGGATACCGCAGAGTAAAGAGAGCAAATAAACATTGCATCACATTCGCTGCCGTATCAGGGCGGCTTGTTTACATTGGTTTATCTCCGACTTCGTTTACGATGTCATAACCTAATCGTCCGTGATTTAACCGGAAGGTTTATTACGTATTTACAATGCGACATCGATAACGAAACGTATCTATCGCTATTATTATTACTGGTAGAACTCTTTTGCTATAGACCGTCTAGGTACCGCAGCTCCAAATTCTACCGCCAAACAGTAGTGTGTAAATATTACTGTGTTCTGCTTTTAATGGTGATGTACCTAGTAAAATTCCTAAAGTACAGAAACTTAACTTCTTATACCTTAAGTCGAAAAACTTGTTTGATTTGAATGAAATTGAATATTGCGAAATTACTTTAGTAACGAAAGTCTCAAAGCGATGAACACTGCTGTGTTATTACATTACGCTAATTAGTACTTTGTTATTCTGGACAAGCCTATCGCTTCTAATAAGTTCGTTTTAGAAAAAGCGAATAAAATTATAACAGCTAAATGCAAAACTTATCGTTTGTTAATACAAATCATATTTCCTTATAATTATAGCACTTGATATCCTTTGGGTCCTGAACTAAGCATAGCTTGTAACTCAAGACCCAAAGGATACATTTTAACATCCAGATAAGCTTTGTGAATAAGAATTTTGTTAGTTTCTTCTGAACGTGTTTCTGTTTGTTGGTCGTTTCGGTTAAAATGTGAGAGAAAACAAAAATCGACTATTAAAGTCAAGGATACCGCAGAGTAAAGAGAGCAAATAAACATTGCATCACATCCGCTGCCGTATCAGGGCGGCTTGTTTACATTGGTTTATCTCCGACTTCGTTTACGATGTCATAACCTAATCGTCCGTGATTTAACCGGAAGGTTTATTACGTATTTACAATGCGACATCGATAACGAAACGTATCTATCGCTATTATTATTACTGGTAGAACTCTTTTGCTATAGACCGTCTAGGTACGGAAGCTCCAATTTCTACCGCCTAACAGTAGTGTGTAAATATTACTGTGTTCCGATTTGGAAGGGGTAAGCTAGTGAAATTACTGGGGTAACGAAACAACACCATATGTCTCAAGGCGATGATCGCAATGCGATGCATTGTGTACCATCTTAAATACCATCTGGTGAAGTCTTTTGAATATTTACCGCTTTTTTAAACATTACTTAATTATACTAATTCATCATCAGCTCGCCACAGACTTTTGCTGGACGCTTCTCCCAACTTAGACAGATTATGAGCTAAATATTGATTAGCAATTATGTTGCGATTATCTCTGTTGCGATTATCTCTGTCGCTATCACGCACATAATAAGCCAGCCGACTGACCATTAAGAGTACACGAAGATCTCAATCTCGGCTTGACGAAGAGCCTCACAACATTCCCAATTTCTTTAATACAACTTTACTACATTTATCTGATAAATAATATGTTTGTATCAATGAGGGGTCGACATTTTATGGAGTTTATATAACAGTAAGTTTTATTCGACGAGTCGGACGTTCACCTGATGGTAAGTGATGCTGTAATTACATACACAGTACCACATTGTGCTTGTCGCTTTGAGATATAAGAAGTTAAATCTCGTTACTTCAGTAATAGCACTACAACGTCTTTCAAACTGGAACACAGTAATGTTTGCATACTACTGTTATGAAATAGGACTACTAAAAAGGATCTCCGGCTACAGAGACCTGCCACCAGTACAAGTATTCACCGTCACTATCTTCCGCCTCATTGATAAACACTACAAACATACGTTGTATTCCGAATTAAAAACGGTTAAAAGTGAACTGGTTGGTAAAGTTGCAATATACAAAGCTGTATTCGTCCCACACTACGCTTTTTCATCGCTTTCAGACAGATTTACAGTTCATTCGTAACAATAAATCTGAAACGGTTTCAGTTCAAACGGCGCCCGCCTACGAGTGCGGGCCGCTGAAAGGGCAAACGTTTAACGACGCGACGGTACTTTAAAAGCAGCTGTTACTTATTTGAATACCCCTTGTAGTGTAGTGAATGAACTTTTAATCGTTCACACTAAGCAACAAGAATAATTACTTTTAAAAATTGAAATTTTTTGACCCTTAACCTCTATTAAAATCCTGCTCAAATTATTGACAGACACAAAATCTATTGTTGTTTCTTTTCTGCTCTGTGATAAGATTTTTGATTTTATACAGCAGCGGCTATGATATTCAAAACAGTTAATAAAATACCAAGTAGTTTATTTATATTGAAAGTTATTTCTCTATCACCATATCAGACTTATTTATTGCTGAACATAAGTCGCGCAAAACACAATCGGAACTCTCTGTAAAAAATTGAGGCACATTAAAGAAACATTTTATATTGAAAAAAGCCTGAAAAGTTTTTAATTTTACAGATAACCTTGTCCATACCACCTGGTGATGAATTGTGATGTGATATAGCAGTAGTAAATCGCTCTAACCTGGTAACAGTATATTCACTCTTGAAGATAGCTCTTGTATTTAGACTGGAACAGTAACGCTGGTAAGTTGTTCCAATCCTTTGATGACATCAAGAATGAGCTAAATCTTATAATGCGTTGGGGAGAGGAATGGTGACTCGATGTTGTCACCATCCCCATTCTCACGGTGGTTCGTGGTGACGAATAGTGATAGTCTTGCCGTGAAAAGGGTATGGAGTATCAGCATTGTGTAATTTTAGCATTTCCTCTTTTGTTATAGGTTTCAGTTTAGCTTAGCTATCCGATTGGCTGATAGATGCATATAATGATAAGAACTGTAAATAATCTATGTATGTCTAAATAGTCTATGTATGTATATGATATGTGTGTTTTTCTGTATGTAATATGTGTATTGTATCTAATGAATTACTGTTATTATTATATCTATTATGGTGTGGTTGGTTATAGATTCACGTATTTGTTAGTATATGTTATATAAGTGAGTGCATTAACGTATCGCCAACAAACTGCTTGCCAGTTTGGCGAAATATTTGTTTTGACGTATGTGTATTTAATAAAATAATTAATAAATTGAAAAAAAAAAAAGATTATCGTTCGTTGATGGTATCTGGTAAGAGTCTAGACCCACTGATGGTATTTACACGGTGGTAAGATATTTTAAAACTTTGAATAGCTACTGTCCTCGTTACATCAATCTGTTACCATATGAATATTACTGTCTTTATGATATTGTTAAAATATTATGAACGAGCACGTTTCCATCTGTCACCTTATATAATAACGACGCTTGACCATTATATCACTTAGTTAACCACCATATGTACTAGTCTAGTAATCTTCTAAACGAGAATCTAAGCCTTGTAAACATTGAAAGCTGTGAGTTTATAAAAGGTTATAATTCAGCGGGATTCGAACTCAAACCCCGCACAGTAGTAAGAGCTCCAACCGCTGCGCCAGTCGGTATTCGGATACATGTTTAGTGTTCATTAAACGCTACATCCAGACGATTCCGCGAACTATTTTTCATACGATATCGTTCATGTGACTTTGATATATTGGCCTGTAAATTAGTTTTTCGTAAACGTTCACTGGATCTGAAGTAATTTTTCACTGAACAGACGCTCGCGAATAGAATAATGTTTATATGCGATCAGATTTTTCAGCCGCACAAGGTCTGGGCTAAGTCTGATACTGAAATTAGAATGGAATCAAATTGACTAGAGCAATAAAACCTTTTTTCCCTTCAAAGAAGTCACAGATGAGATTAGTAATATTTTAAGCGCGTTTCCATTGAAACCTTTTTCCGGACTAAGAAGATAATTCAATTTTCATCTTCTGTCTTCATTCTCAATATACAGAAGTACATAATCTGGATTGTGAAAGAATCCTCTCTAATATAGGGATAACTATAAGATGTATTAAACTTTTTAAAGGATCTGTTGTGTAACGTTGAGGCTTTAGAAATCTGCAAGTTTTAAACTGGAAGGATATTAATAGTAACATAATTATATTCTTTTTTTATTTGATATATCGGTTAGTTATATATTCACTTGATAGTAAGTTCGTCTTTAACGTGAAGTTCGGATGATATACACAGCAGATTGATCTGATCGCTTTGATATGTTAAGTCTCGTCACTCCAGTAATGTCACTAGTTGGAGGATGTACACAGTAATATTTACCGGGTACTAGGTACCATAGCAGCTCCTGCATCAGCCGAAAACCAGTAGTGTGCAAACATTACTGTGTTCTGATTCGAAGGGTGTTGTAAGCTAGTGACATTACTGGGGTAACGAGAATTAATACATTAGGTATCACAGCGACGAGTGAGTGCAATGTGGTGTGCATACCATCTTAACTAGCGCCATGTTATGGGCAAGCGTATCACTTACCATCAGGTGATAGTCTCGCTCATCTCGTTAAATAAAAAAAAACACAATACTGTTATCTTCTTCTTCTAAGTCGTATTTCCTCATGACTGAGGGTCGTGGTCATCATGTGTCATGAAACACACGACGACTTTCTTGGTCAGTTATAATGGAGTGGTGTTGCCATTGCCTTCTCCATTTCACATACTAGTGCGAGCACGGATGGTCATGACATAGATATGCAGGTTTCCTCACGATGTTTTCCTTCACCGTCAAAGCACGTGATATTAGTTGGTATTATGCTGACTGCACATAAATTGAAAAATTCATTGGTGCAGGCCGGATTCGAACCCGGTACCTTCGCATTGGAAGGCCGGCGTTCAAACCACTAGGCTGGCTATAAATACTGTTATAAAGAGGATTAAAACGAATTTATTCCTAGTAAACTTTTTATTTATATTATATTTGTATTTAAAATATTTCAAGTTGTATCATAAAATGACAATTTCTTATGTTTACATATATTAGAAAGCGTTATAAAATTTTATAGTATATTTGGCTGAAGTTTTTCATTGACGATTCATAGCTGTAAATAGTTTAAAAGCATTTGCAGATATTATCAATTAGAGCACCGTTTCGTTGGTGCAGGTCCGTGGGCCGTTCACCAGCGAATACCTGCTTGATGCACCGTTCCTGCTGGACACTGCACTCCTGATGAACAGATCCTTAAAAGTCTCGCGGAACTGGCGCGACATGCCGCAGTATATTGCGAAGTTAATCGGATACGACGCCATGATGAAGAAGTTAGTTATCAATATAAGTATATTAGCGATGCGGTAGTCCAGGAACTCGACGATGGTGCTGGATATGATGTGGAGTATCGTGACAACGGCCAACGGTATCTCGACCACGAGGAAAACGGTCACCACGACTATAAGCATCAGGGTCGTGCAGTTGGAGTCCCTCAACTTCTTGCATTCGGTCTTCCGGTTCTCTTTGAACAGCTTCCGCCTGTTCAGCTGAGCGGTCCTCATCGCTTTGAAGAGCAGCATGTTAAGCACCACCAGGGATGTGCAAGGGACCAGGTGTACGAATATCACACGGAAGCAGAAGTAAGTGCTGAAGTACGCGTCGAGGGACAGATTCATCACCCATGGAGAAAATTCAACCTGAAACGTAAATATATCATCTTTAGATATCTCATTACACTTATTTTAACTTAATTTTAAGTAATAGTCAAGATGAAAATAGGGAAGTGTGATCGTCTAGAACATACAGTCTAACTTTAACAATTGAAAATACTTAAAGAATTGTAGTTATATTTAACTGTTTATAAGTATAAGATATATATTCTCGACTATAAATAGTATAGATATACTTAATTGTGATAATCATTGAAGATTGTTTATATTTATGATATATGTATGATCATCATCAACACCATTAACTATTATGTTTCTTTTTAGAAATATTTTTGGAATCGTAGTTATACTTAACTATGTGTAAGTATAAGATCTATACTCTCGACTATAAATAGTATAGACCCAGTTCATTGGTATAATAAATATCATAATCATTAACATAATATCATAAACATTTTAGGTTGTTTAAATTCGTGATGTGTATGATCATCATCATCTCCATTCATCTATTTTTTAATATAAAAATAATTTCCGTATGTTGGAATACAGTAAAATAGTTTTACATACCGTTTTGGGTTTTAAATACATTATTTTCTTACAAGCTTTCTTATCTAAGTGTTTGTTTGTCTGTTGAAATGTTAATTTAAGTTATGCTTTAACTAAGAAAATATACTTTAGGAGTTTATCAATGGATATAATAATATGGTAACAAATTTTGCGATTGCATTATTTGTGTGTTTCAAAGGGTTTACTAATAAACTTTTTGTTAATATATTACTTTGGACAAGTTATAACATATCGGCTATGTGTTTTACTTAACCGGAAGTTGGAGGTAAATTGATATCGAACCTGCGCCTGTTTGCGACGTTCTGAACTATCACAGCATTAAACTTAACAATCATGTAAAATTGATCGTTTGTTAGAAATAAAAATATAGTTTATATCACATTAAGACTTAAAAGTTAAAGCTCTTTTAAGAATTAAGTAATTTAAGGTATATTCACGAGAAAATCTAGATTTGAATTGTTTCTAGATTAATGAACAAAATCTAGAACGAAAGGGTATTCTTTTTAATTAAAATAGAAAGCAGAAAAAGAGGATATATGTATACTTAGTGACTAATCTGAATGTGTCGTAAAATGTACAGTATCACACGTGCTCGTCTTTATCTCGTTAACTTAGTAATTTATACTTAAAGTCATTATGCAGTAATATCTTATACTATCTAGAAGATAAACATCGCGAGACAATCCTCTTAAGTAATTATCATTAATATTGTAAGTAAATATCCTTTACATTAAGTTAATAGCTTAGTTGAAAAGTCACGGGTTTGATTCCGGTTGCAAACTGGAGAATAGAAAAAAGGCAATGTTTATGTTTAATTTAGACTGGTTAAGAAAGTGATTTATCCGTCTCTAAACTCTTTAGTAATATGTCCCAAGTTCGATTCTCGGTATATGTACAGTTCGTTAATGATTAAGTAATTAACATACACATAAACAAGTTCATATTTCTTTATTAGATAAACATTATACAATTAACTATACAATTCGCCGTTGTTTAAAAAAAAAGGATATAAAACTTAAAACTTACCTTATAATTATATAAACGGTTTAAGTTAATCATGCAATAGATTTCATAAGTGATTATTCGATTCTATAAAATAACAAGCGGAAGTTATTGTTATTTCACTAAGTTAATTTGTATATGTATACAAATCTATTTACAGAGATCGCATATATTTACATAAATAAAACGAAAGTTTTTAACATCGATACTTCTCCCAAATGGGGCTCAACATTTAGAGGCTGCGTTATCAGCTAATCTATAACTTAGTTAAGTATAACTACTGTGAAACTATTTGCAAAATACAAAATAGATTCGGTGATCGCACAGCCGAGGAAAAGTATCAAATGATTTAAAAACTATTTTATAATATACAAAAAGCGTTAAAAGCGTAAAAAGGTTGTATATATTAGGTCAAAAGAAACTGAAATTGAAGTTACGGATATGTTTAACTATCTTTTGTTGTGAAATAACTGAAAAGATGTCGTTGAAGTCGCTGTTTGTAATAAGTAAGACGTATTAGTATGTTAAAGTTAAAGTACAGTTTCGTTAGTGCACGTTCTAGGGCCGTTTACTAGTGAGTATCTACTAGAGCCTCCGTTCCTAGTGGTGACCGCGCCCCTGATGAACAGCTCCTTGAAAGTCTCCCGGAACTGCCGCGACATGCCGCAGTATATCGCGAAGTTGATCGGATAGGAGACGATGATGAAGAAATTAGTTACTAGAATTAGTATGTTAGCGATGTGATAGTCTAGGAAGTCGACTATCGTGCTCGATATTATGTGAAGTACGGTGACGACGGCGACCGGTATTTCGACTAAAAGGAAAACTGTCACGACGACTATGAGCATCAGAGTTGTGCAATTGGAGTCTCTCAGCCTCTTGCATTCCGACTTCCTGTTCTCTTTGAACAGCTTCTGCCTGTTTATCTGTGCTGCCCTCATCGCCCGGAAGAGCAGCACGTTGAGGACCACCAGCGAGGTGCACGGGATCAAATGTACGAATAGTACTCTAAAACCGAAATACGTTATGAAATAAGCGTCCATCGACAGCTGCGTCACCCACGGCGCCATTTCTATCTGAAATTTGAAAATTTATATTAAAATGTAACCCTTATCACTATTAAAATAAGGTTAGTATTTGCACACAACAATATCACAGAGAAGACACAATAGCACGAAACAAGCAAACACACAGAAGTGTATAATATAGATTTATCATATTCCAGTTTAATTAACCCATGAAGTAAATTATTGACAAAAAATCAATTTTTTTTATTTTACAACTAAAAAACCAAAAACTTTTCAAAGTGTTTTCTTTATATTTATTAAGAAGACAGGTTAATATTTTTTATATACACATAAATAGTTAAAGATTAGACATATTATATATTGTTTTAAATCGTTATAAAATGTGTAGTAGCTATTAAGTTGTTTAAAGTATATACAGTGCGTAAGTTGAGCGAAGCTAAAGCTGTATTCAGCGAACGCTGTTAAGCTGTCGTTACGCGGCACATTGAAGTTGTTAGTCAACTCTGAACACAGTACAAGGGACCACGACTTACTTTCTCATTTGTTCGTATAATGCCGCCATTGTTATCACAATGCGTATTCGCAATTTATTTCGTTTCTTAAATATTTTGATATTTTTGACATTTCAATCACTATTTATAAAAACAATTAATACCTAAATTAAAAAAAAAAGATATTTAGTACTAAATTATCGAGATTTTTGGTTAGTATTAAAAACGAATACTAAAAATATTGAAATCTTCTATCATACAATACGGATGTTCAAACGGCAAAGTAACATGAATTTAATTAAGATGTATACACAACATCGCATTGCTCCTAAGTTTGAGAGATCGTCTCGTTTATTTAATAACTTAACTGTTTAACTGATAACAGGTTAATATCAAACTGTACAGACAGTTGATATTAATATGTGGAAGATACTAAGTATACTTAGTCTCAGTGGCTTATAGACGAGGTTTTCGGTTCGATTCCGTGTGGATTTACTTTAATGGTAGAATAGTTACGATCACCAGCTACCATGGTCTACATAGACGCGAAGTCTTCGAAAATTCTCCCGTCTCCCTGTCTTAATGATGGTGATTTACCCTGCAGACTTCCTCGAAGTGTCCGCGCCACACGGTGATGTGGGGCACGTACTGCCGGTCCAGGAACCGCGGCAGCTGGTGGAGGAAAGCGGCGATGCCGATGTACAGCAGGCACTTCATCACACGCGGCATCGTGCACCTGGTGAAGAGCATCATTTATTACCGACCAACAGCCAATGTTACTGCAGTAACGAGATTTAACATCATGTGCGATCAAGCGACGAGTAATGCATATCATTCTAGTTACACCACATTGGCGTGGAGATCCTTGAGAGAGAGGCCTATGCCCAGCAGTGGGCGTTATCCGGCTGATAATGATGATGATGACACCATATTGTTGTGGGTGGGTTATACCACTTACCATCAAATGAACGTCTCGCATAGATTTACATGAAAGTGGTAAAACGTGTTGATGGTGATGGTGAGTTAAAAAAACTACAAATTATGTGACGCCGGAATCGAACCCGGGACATAGAAATGTGCCATTTTCTTTGCGAATTATTTAAATTATACTTATTCTAAAAGATTTAAAAAAATTCTTAACAATTTGAGATTCGAGAATTGAACCGGAAACCTTCATTTAATTTAAACAACTACTGCGTCATGATGTTCAATCGAAAGTATTCAATTTAAGGAACCATTTAAGAACATGCACTTATTGAATAAATGGTATTGAGTCTCTGGGAGAAAGCCCAGTCCCAACAGTGGGATAATTACTGAATCAATACGTCCAACTTGTTCATAACTTGTTTGTACTTATAAACTACTTCTTGTCACAATCTCTTACACAATACAAACTTCTCTCACACACCCATAAGAATAGTTATCACACTAAACTTTCAGTTGGAACATCTTTACACATATTACCCTTTAACACAGTTGTTACAAGCCTAATCGCAGGTTCGAATCCAAACAACGAAAACTAGTATTTTTAAAATAATAACTATGTCGGCTGCTGCGATGAAAATTAAGTTTTAGTGATGGACAGTTAAGTAATTTTCTAAAATGAATCGACCTATATTCCCACAGTTGGGATTCGCTACGATTAATGAATATAAAACTATCGGTTACCTCACGATGAAGCTCAGAACGGGAATCGAACCCGCGCCTTTGTTATATTTCGCCTATTAATAACTGAGCTACGACTTCTTTAAAATGTAACTCAAAATTTTCTACGAACGTTTCAATTGGAGGTATTAAGAGAAAGTTGATATATAACTTAAGTGATATAACATGAGCGATAAATAAGAGGCTTAATAAACTAAATTTGTTTGATAATTAGTAAAATGAGGGGGTATGAGGGGGGGTACGCAATTAATTAGTAATCCGAGACGCCATTTATCAAATCCCGTCGGCTCCAAACATCGCGAGCACTTTCTTATTAAGCTCACGTAAGCGAATTGATAAATAGATTATATCTTTAAGTGAATAAACTTAATTATATAATAAATACAATTATTAATTATTTTTCTAACTTAAAAGTAACCTGTTTCTGTTTATAAAGTAAATATGTTTTCATAACAGAAAAAAATATGAAAATCTTTTAAACAGAAATTTCTTTTATACGAAGTGATATGAAGATTGGGTTCACTTGATCTCAAGTGATACCATTATGTGGTGGTGTTTAGGATGGTAAGCAGCAGCATTTTCTGCTCGACATTTTAAGATATAACGTGTCTATATAATTATTACAGTAAATTTAGCTACAACGCGATTAAAACTGGAACACAGTAATATTAGCATACGACTGACCCAAAACATATACTTGTCAGTTTTACCTAATTTACAGTTTTCAGTTTTTTTTTTTTATACTGGTATGCGACGAGACGAGCAAGACGTTCACCTGATGGTAAGTGATACGCTTGCCCATGTCAACGTGGTGCTAGTTAAGATGGTACACACTGCACCACATTGCGCTCGTCACGTTAAGACATAAGGTGTTGTCTCGTTACCCCAGTAATTACACTAGCTACAGCGCCCTTCAAACCGGAACACAGTAATGTTCGCACACTACTATTTGTCGGTTGCAATAGGAGCTGCGGTGGTACCCATCCAGACGGTCTCCGGCAACAGAGACCTACCACCTGGTAGTCCTTTCCGTCCGTCAGTTCCTTTATAGTCGACTAAAAATGGAGAGAAAGTTGTTAATGAAAAATATTAGCATTCTTTCAGTTAAGCTGAAGTTCAGCGGGACTCGAACTTAGAGAAATATAACGCTTGCCTTTTGAACGAAATTATTGTAATATTTATTAAAGTAATCAAACCTTTGGTTATAATTTTTTCAGCGCGGATCATAATCAATGAAAATAATGATTATAACTTAACTCTTTGTTTAAGACAGAGATCTTTAAACTTTTTTCAGCGCAGCATCAATTCGTCTAAAGAAATCGTTTCAATTAAATTTTTGGTTTAAGACAGGCGTCTGTAAATATTTTTCAGCGCGATTCAATCATTCATCAATGATAATAATTATTACAGCTTCATTTTTGATTTAAGACAAGAGGTCTGTAACACTCTTTTCAGAGTTCATCCAAGTACATCAAAAATCGTTATCGCTTAAGTTTGGATTTAAGACGGAGATCTGTAAACTTTTTTCAGCGTAGATCCAAACAGATTAAATAAACGTTTTAGTTTAGGAATTATTTTTCAGGAAGTCCCGAAATCACCAAAAAGAAAATGTTTTAGATTAAATTTATTTTAGCTAATTTTGAAGCTAGATTCGAATAAAATTACCGCAGGCCACTGAGTCCTGATTTAAGACATGACCTCTTTTTAATGATTTCACCATCAATAAGCGGCTCGTCCATCGGCAGTGTGGCCGTTAAACACTTAACCACTTCACAGTTACCGTTTAACTGCTTCAAGCGGGTTATCGGTAACGCTTTGATCCCTCAACGGGTACGGATTAACGATTCATTAATTTTAACCGAACGCGCAGTGTCCGCGGTTACGAGCATCCGTCGGGTTAAGAGTTAACGAGATCACGTTGCCTCTTTAACCTATTTATAAACATTTTAAACTGTTACGTGTCGAGAGGTTTTTTTCCGTTAACTAGAATCGCTAAGAAATTAAACTCGGTTCTAATTTAACTTGTTCATAACACGCGATGCCACTTCTCATTAACATTTAACTAACACACTGACTATTATTGTTTAGAGAGAAGAATTAAACAATAAAAATATTTATAATATAAAACTGCCTTTTTGTTTTAAATAAGTTGAAGTATTTATTTATAATCAGCTAAGTAAAATTTGACAATGAAGTTCAAGTTAATCTTTTCTACATTAACCAAACTGGCAACTAATAAAGCTTAATAAGAATTAAGTAGTAACTATACTGTTACCTGTAAATAGATTCTGTTGGACAAAGAGCCGTGATAGCCTAGTGGTTTGAACGCCGGCCTACTAATGCGAAGGTACCGGGTTCGAATCCGGCCTGCAATGAATTTTTCAATTTATGTGCTGTTAGCATAAAACACCAACTAATATCACGAGCTTTGACGGTGAAGGAAAACATCGTGAGGAAACCTGCATATCTATGTCATTGCCATCCGTGCTCGCACTAGTGTGTGAAATGGAGAAGGCAATGGCAACACCACTCCATTATAACTGACAAAGAAAGTCGTCGTGTGTTTCATGACACATGATGACCACGACCCTCAGTCATGAGGAAATACGACTTTATTATTGTCAGTTAAAAATTACCGTTACAAGGGTGCTGTAGCTAAAGAAATGACTGGTAACATTTTAACAAGCAAGTAATGATTGTATAAATATTAATGTTAATGATCACTTCTAGACTGCAGTAAACTTTATCACTACAACGATGCCTAGGGTAGAACTTGGTCTGTTACGATGGAACGGAATCGATCACACACCCCCCGGTTAGAGAGCAGTAAAGTTTTACGACTGCAATAAAATTAGCGGCGAGAGAAATATGTCTGTTGCTCTTGTTTATGGTGGAGTTAGTTTACTGCCTAAACGATACGGGGTGATGATAGATGATTTTTTTTGAGTGTTGCATGAGTTTTAAGATTTTAACCGACGAGACGAGCAAGACGTTAGATGGTATACACTGCACCACATTGCGCTCGTCACCTAGAGGCATTTGTCTCGTTTCCGCAGTAATTTTACTAGCTTACATCTCACTTCAAACCGGAACATAGTAATGTTTGCACACTACTATTTGGTGGTTGAAATAGGAGCTGCGGTACCTAGACGGTTTACGGCAACAGAGACCTACCACCAGTAGAGATACTTTTCTGGGGAGAAGGAAAGGTTATGTGGAATTTTTAACTACTTTTTAAAGTCCACTTTAGCTAGTTAAATTACTTAATTATCTTATGTCTTATAACAAGCATTATGTAGTATACTATCACAACCAGCGCCATATCGTTATGTGGGTGTTCACCATCAAAAGTGAATCGTTCACTTAATGGTAAGTGATATGCTATCGTGTCGCTTGTTAAGATAGCACATACATTATCACATTGAATACTAAGTCTCGTTACCACGGCAATTTCATTAGCTACTTAACCTTTCAAACCTGAACACAGTAATATTACTGGTGGTAGGTCTCTGTTGCCGGAGACCGTCTGGATCCGTCTGGATCCACCGCAGCTCCTATTTCAACCGCCAAATAGTAGTGTGCAAACATTACTGTGTTCCGGTTTGAAAGGCGCTGTAGCTAGTGTAATTACTGGGGTAACGAGACAACACCTTATGTCTCAAGGCGACGAGCGCAATGTGGTGCAGTGTGTACCATCTTAACTAGCACCGCGTTGTCATGGGCAAGCGTATCACTTACCATCAGGTAAATGTCTTGCTCGTCTCGTTGCATAGTAGTATAAAAAAAATAATATCATATTGAATACTAAGTCTCGTTACCACGGCAATTTCATTAGCTACTTAACCTTTCAAACCTGAACACAGTAATATTACTGGTGGTAGGTCTCTGTTGCCGGAGACCGTCTGGATGGGTACCACCGCAGCTCCTATTTCAACCGACAAATAGTAGTGTGCAAACATTACTGTGTTCCGGTTTGAAGGGCGCTGTAGCTAATGTAATTACTGGGGTAACGAGACTTGACCTTATGTCTCAAGGCGACGAGCGCAATGTGGTGCAGTGTGTACCATCTTAACTAGCACCGCGTTGTCATGGGCAAGCGTATCACTTACCATCAGGTGAATGTCTTGCTCGTCTCGTCGCTTAGTAGTATAAAAAAAATTTGCACATTACTGTTTGAATGTAGCTGTGATACCTAAACGGTTGGTTATAAGGAAAAATAACGAAAAACTCGCAACACGTTATTAGCAGTTACAAATTTAAACAGACTTCGAATATTTCGCGGAATTAGCTGAAATACCGTTTATTTAAAAAAAAAAAACAGTTTTGATAGCGTTTTAACCGCGTAACGTAAACATGTGGTGTTTATACATTATAATATTCATTCGGCGTTGGTTTTGTTTATGTGAATTACATTCTGTTTATTTATTACGTACCACTTTCTAGAATTAATGTGCTGATAAAATAATAGAAACATCCGTTCTGTTCTGGACCTGCGTAACGGGCATCATCAATTGGGAGACGAAACCATAACGTTTTAGTAGTTTTTTATATGACGAGGCGATAAGATCATCTGATGGTAAGTGATACGCTTGCCCATAACAACGTGGGACTAGTTAAGATGGTACACACTGCACCACATTGCGCTCGTCGCCTTGAGACATGTGTTAAGTCTCGTTACCCCAGTAATTTCACTAGCTACAACAACCTTCAAATCGGGACACCGTAATGTTTGCACACTAATATTTAGCGGTAAGAATAGAAGCTGCGGTGGTACCTAGACGGTCTTTGAGACCTACCAGCATTATAACTCAGTTATAAGCATATTGCTTGTGGTACTGACGGCTGATGTAGTAAGGAATGGACTGACGATCTGGTGAAGTAGCAGAAAGTAGCTGAATGAAAGCGGCTTACAACAGCTGTTTCTTTATTTAACGATGTGTTAGAATAGTACTCTTCATTACATTGTCCTCGTCGTTAAAATATAAGATATTAAATCTCGTTACTTCAGTAATTGCACTAGCTACAACACCCTTCAAACGGATACACAGTAATGTTTGGATACTTATTGTAAAATTTTCCAAAAATGTAAAGTACTATAATAAGGAAAATGTAAATGTAAATTAAAAATTGTGAAAATAGAAAAATGTAAAAAACTAAGGAAGAAATGCATAGAATAGAAGATAGAAAAATGTAAAAACTAAAGAAGAATGACAATAAAATGTAAAGTAGAATATGCGGCGGTAGATTGAGAGGTGATGCCTGAAAGAATAATGGAAAAATGTAAAAGAAGATGGTAAAAGTATGGAAGTGTGAAGAATAGATGAAGATAGATAAAATGTATAAAAGTTAGGGAAAAGAAAAAGATATAAAATAGAAAAGAATGGAAATAGAAGAAATGACCAAAGCCCTGCCCAAATTTACAGGGATATGAGGAAAAAAAAATGTTTGGATACTGTTTGGTGGTAGAAATAGAAGCTGCGGTGGTCCTTAGACAGTCAACGGATACCTAGCCCAAGTTTGTGTAGGTCTTTGGTGAAGGTCTACATTATGGTGAGTAAAAGATGATGATGATGAATTTAATGTTACTGCACTCTAAGTTAGTACAACTCCAAGAAAAATCCGGTGACTTCTTTGTAACTATTATAAGCTCTGCTATCACTAACATGTTTGATGATTTTGGCATGTACTTCAATGATGTCCCAACTTTTCAATGTTGTCTACACTCAGCAGACACAGACAAAAGAAATAGACCCTAGTGTCCTTTACCATCTTATTAAGAGCCAATGTGAGTAATGAATAAATATCTATTCCAGCATGAGAAACTTAAAATCATTGATCCATACATACATCAAAATTCCAAGGCACGAAGCATAAAACCTTTTAAAGTATCATGGAGTAGATGAAAGAGTTTTTCAGTTTATGAAAATTCCTGATGAATAACCGGTAACTGGGTTACTGCTTTCAGCTACAATCAATCATGCTGTTAAATGCGGTATACCTTTCATATACGGTTTAATTTACCGATTGCGGGGAAAATATAATTAAACCCTTGAATGAAGATCGACGGTTTCGCTCGTTTTGATTTATTGTATGATGTTTTAATTACTTTTCTATCTATCTACTGCTAATGTTGACTGTGTTGTGATAGACAGTTATGATACAACTTTGTATTAATTTATAAATTCACTAAACTTTTGAGGAAGTTCAAATTGGACGTATGTTTTCTTTGTTAACGTTGGTTCTTCGGGTCTTATTTTTTGGATCCCGGAGAAGACTAATCCTCTCCAGACAAACACGCGATCTTTTTGCATTTGTCTTCTACCCCCAGTTTGCTTTGGACAAGATTCCTAACTTCAAAGCCCCTGAAGCCTTTTAGTCTCCTTGTACGTTACTTTAGGCCTAATATTTTAGGAATCCGTCTAAAAGGTATTTATTAAAATATCTTGTATTATACTTTCCTCAACTTCTCCAGCTGTTACAATGACATATAATTTACTTAAAGAAGTCAACTCTTCGTCACAGACTTTTTTAGTGAAATATTACATGAAATTCTTGTGGGAAAGACTATGAATCTTTCATGTAACTGCGATGTTGTGTAAGATTTTTTTCTGGTATAACTGGATGAATGGAACTGGAGAAGAACTGATGGTGAGGATAATGATCTAAATTTGATACTCCAACCTTTTATTATACATAAAACTTCTGTTAAAATGGCAACTCCTATAATAATTTTTTCATCATCATCATCATAATGAGGTGCCTTCATCAAACTGAAGTTTGGCGGTCAGATTGAGAAAAGTTTTCCGGTCTTGGGCTATTCCTCATGCCAAAGTTTAATCTAAATAAACTTTTTCTGAATCAAACATTTATCAGTAAATTTGATTAAATAGGATTTGTTCATAACCTCATCATTTCAGCCTATTGATAGCCAACGCTGAATATCCCCAAATCGATTTCAGACTTTATTTTCGCTGGTATATTATTACAAAGGGCCAAAATTAAAGCCTGTCGTTCATCATGAGCTCATAATTTATTTTTGCCAAACTAATATTCTAATATCGGGCATTGTATTCAGCCGTCATGTATATAATGATAACGGATGAGGTCCTGATAGGACGCTCTGATAACGTCAAATCACTGACACGGCCACATGCCGTGGCCTTTTCATGAGCCGTGATTATTCATAATTTAAAAAAAAATGCTGTGTATATACTTTAGCCAGTTGATGAGCAGGACGTGCCCTAGTTTCAAGGTACGATGACATATCACCATAACCAACATATCCAAAGTACAAACCCAAATTAAACATGTAATAACAATTTAAACGCGATTTTTTTATCTTCGGTTTTTTTTATATTTTTGTTGTCTGTTTAGTACATTCTCTAAAAGCTATGAATGACTGGAGTTTCTCTGGCGTATATATAAAATATTTTATAGTTCACTGTATTCTGTCTAATTTGTAAGAGAATGAGATGAATAAGGGATTGGTAAACAGAGAGCGAGAGCGATTGACCGATAATTTGATTATTGGTGTAATTAAAAGAGCTTGATGATAGTAAATACAAAAATTATTGGTTTTGATAAATAATAGAGACTTCAACGTTTCTATCTCTCTGCTTCATATATTTCTTGGTGCATTATGCAGTAAGACTAATCTACATGATATCAAGTCCGTGAAATATGAGACGAGGGATAAGGATGTTATAAATGAACGCGTTTCATCTCATTCTCTAACAGCGCAAAGCTTTAAACAGTTGCCTCCCTTTTTATAAAATCCAGTTAACGCCGTCCAAAAAGAAGTACCACTGTAAAGAACCCAATGAAAGGAATGAAATAGTCTGTCTGTGTATTGAAACGGTTTATGAAGGTCAAGCAAACAAAACCGTAAAAAGTTGACATTCATATGTTAATACGATTGCGTTGCGAGCGAATGAATACACGGCTAATGTAGCGGCGATCCGTTTGGCTCCGGAGACCGGTATACATACAAACATACATACACGTTATATTGTGGTATACATACATACAAATGTGTGTCTGTTAGGTAACTTTAACTTATATGACAGTTCACATAAAATGTCCGTTATAATAAGATTGCGTCAAATTGTATGTAATCGTCGACTGTTACAGTGGATCGTGGTACACTAAAAACCGAAGTTTAAAGTTAACGCAACTTAAAATTGATGACGCACGCATAAGTTGTTAGCGCGTGTCAAGTTGATGTATAACGTCAGGGACGCAGTACAAACTTTTCAGTTAACTAAGTTGCAATGTTAAGTAGGAATTTTGAATTTGTATCCTTTTTGAGATGTTTATAGAGAACCTGGTAATACTATTGAACGACGATGATGATGATGATAGTGATGATGACGACGGTGGCGTTGATGGTAATGATGATGACAATCACGACGACATTGATGACGACGACGATGATGACGACGACAACAGTGATGATGACGACGGCGAAGGTGGTGATGTCGACAACAATGGTGGTGACGATAAAGTTGGTGTAAAAGACGATGACGACGACTTTGATCGCGATGATGACAACAATGATGGTGATGACGACGACAACAGTGATGATGACGACGTCGATGATGATGATATTTATCTATCTAACTCACCAGGTCCTGGCGACTGGGGCGTGGCAGACGTAGATGTACCTTTGCACGGCGAGAGCGAGGGTCAGCCAAATGCTGGCGGTGTGAAACATCGCCGGTATCACCTGTGGGTCCAAAAATGGTCATTTATTTATGACCTCGGAAACTGAACGAAAATACTTAAAATAAATACACAAATTGTGTCTATTTTCTAACATCAATGTCGATAGGCGAATAACAAGTTATTCAGGTTAAAGTTTTGCACTGACAGTAGTAAAGTTTAAGTGTGCTTTTTAAGTAATAAATTGGGTGCGATTGTTAGGTAAGTTGGAACTAACCCCCCCTTTTTTGTAGTACGTCTAGTCTCCCTCCAATTTCTGACATCGAAGCGTTTTCAACTGAACAATTTCCCGTGCGACATGAGGAGGAAATAAGTGGCAAGAATCGAAGCGAGCTCAGCGCTGCACACTTAACGTTACTTGAAAATAGCTTTCCCAGATCATGAAGTTACTTTAACTTAAATTAGAAAATACTCCATTAAAATCTTCTTTACTTTTTAACGTTTTTTTTTAGTCTAATAACTACTAATGATACAATAAAATCCTTTAGTTTTTTATCATTAAATTTGTGTTTATTCTATTTTTATAAGTCGATGCTTAAGTACAGTTATTTTCGAGCTTAAACTTGAATAATAAAAAGGATTTCGGGTCAACCGAAAGGGATAACTTCAGCTTTTCTTATCGTTACAGACTAATAAAAAACTACGTAAGTCACTTTACAAGTGGTTAAAGGTAGGTAAAAGTTAAAAAGAGTTCGTGCGGTAAAAGTTGTATAAAACTTAGCTCTAAATGTTAAGTTGAAGTTGTGTATAATATTGTGTATGTTTACGGGCGGTATTTTTTACTATAAGAAAATTACTTTTAGAGATAACTTCATTAATACAGAATTTCAGTAATAAATTCAAAGATAACAAAGAAAAACTTCCGGAGCGTTTTTTAGTCGACTATTTTCATTGAAACTATTTCTCTTTTTTAGCTAACAAGACGTTCATTTTATGATAAGTGATATGGCTGATTAAGTGGCGCTAGTTAGGTTATATACACTATAAAAAATTGTGCTATTCGATACTCTTTGTGTTAAGTCTCGTTACCCCAGTAACCTATGCACACTGCGCCACAAACATAGATGGTCTTCGGCCACAGAGGAAAGTCTGGGATATAAATAAGTGTAACAGTAAGGTCTAGATTCTAGATATTTTACTGGTGGTAGGTAGAGACCTACAGCAACAGAGGTTGCTACAGACCGTCTAGGTACCACCGCAGCTCCTATTTCAACCGACAAACAGTAGTTTGCAAACATTACTGTGTTCCAGTTTGAAGGGTGTTGTAGTTATTGAAATTACTGAGGTAACGAGACATCTCATGTCTTAAGTCAATCACAATATGGTGCTGTGTAAACATCCTAATTAGTGCCATTTTGTTATAGGCAATTTTATCACTTACCATCAAGTGAACGTCTTTTTATATTACTTAGTTACAAGAAATTCTTTTGTAGTTAACATCGAGTAGGATCGAAAAAAATGTCTAAATACTTTGTAGGGCTGTGTGCGATACAAATTACTTTACCCAGTGTACTGTTAACTGGGTTTATTGTATACGGTTACAGTAACACGGATTCCAGTTAAACCTGTTCAAGCGGCAGTAAACTGTAATTTATTAATCCGTGCTCCATCCTCATCGCTTTCGTAGCGCGATAATAGGCTCGATTTGTAAAATGTAGTTTTATATATTAAATAGATATGAAGCTATTGCTATAGGTATCGAAAGAGCATGGGTTCGATTCCCATTGAACTTAAGCTTATGGTGAATAAGAATTGTGACGAAACTAACATATTTCAAGAACAGCTTTCGTAACTCATATTTAGTTTGTTTCGTTAAAGGAGGTCCCGATTTATATAGATATATAAAGATTGATAATATCAAAATGGCTATCCTTTTATTTGTCAGACAAAAGTATTTCTTTTATTCGACGAGACGAGGGAGACGTTCACCTGATGGTAAGTGATACGCTTACCCATAACAAGATAGCGCTAGTTAAGATGGTATCCTTGAAACATAAGGTGTTAATTCGTTACCCCAGTAACTTCACTAGCTTACAGCGCCCTTCAAACCGGAACATAGTAATGTTTTCACAGTACTGTTTGGCGGTAGAAAGTCACTGCTGTGGTAAGACGATCTCCGGCAATGGAGATCTACCACCAGTAAGTAAATATATATATACAAACCCGTGGTAGCCTAGTGGTTTGAACACCGGCCTTAAATGTTAAGGTACCGGGTTCGAATCCGGCCTGCACCAATGAATTTTTCAACTTATGTGCAGTTAGTATAACACCAACTAATATCACGCGCTTTGACGGTGAAGGAAAACATCGTGAGGAAACCTACATATCTATGTCCTGACCATCCGTCGTCCGAATAGTATGTGAAATGGAGAAGGCAATGGCAACACCACTCCATTACAACTGCCAAGAAAGTCGTCGTGTGTTTCACGACACATGATGACCACAACCCTCAGTCATGAGGAAATACGACTTAGAAGAAACTAACCTCGTTCATATAGTTCCACGCCTGGCATGCTCGAACTGGACTCAAAGGTTTGTAGTGATTCCCGAAAGTGTACATGTAGAACAGCCACGGCGCCGGGAACAGCATGGTGAACATGTCGCACAGGGCCATCGCCATCAGCACCACGTTGGTGGGAGTCCTCATATGACGGCGGGAGAGCACGACGACAATCAGCGTGTTTGCCACTGTTGTGGTGGCGAGGAGGAACGGTGCTATGTATCTATAAAGAAGACAATCTTTGTTAATACTAGAACACGAAACTTTTTTTTAATTCTACATGGTGACGAAATGAGCGAGACGTTCACCTGATGGTAAGTGATACGCTTGCTCATGACAACGCAGTACTAGTTAAGATATTATACACTGCACCACATTGCACTCGGCGCTTTGAGACAAATTGATGTCTCGTTATCCCAGTAATTTCACTAGCTTACAACACCCATGAAACCGGAACACAGTAATGTTTGCACACTACTGTTTGCCGGTAGAAATAGTCACTGCGGTGGTACCTAGACGGTCTCCGGCAACAGAGACTTACCAGCAGTAAGGTAGCTAATATCTAAACTAACAATACGGAGGTCCATGGTTCAATTCTTTTACCATATGCTGTAGTTTGGATGAAGGGACGTTCTTACTCCGTCCACCTTATCTATTACTCTTTTATTGTTAATGAATCATACCATCATGTTTTCCATGTCAATATATGAAGGTCGATGTATACTTGGCGATTTTAATACGAGTATACTAAGCATCATTGTAATTTAAAATTGTAGTCAAAGTTTATTGTAGTTACAAAAAACTTGAAAGTTCACTACAGCGAATTTAATTTAGAAAAGATTTTTAGAGAATATTTTTATGTATCGATTTATATTTAAATGAATTATAATTTATTATAATTCTTATTACATATTAGTAGTAAACAGACCTCTTACTGTTGCCGCTAATGGGATTCGAAGTAACTTACATGCAGTCAATGTCAAGTCATGATAAATTATGGTTGATGGATTTCAAGTGGTATTTAATGTCAATTACTGGGGTAACGAGAGTTAACTACTTATTTTTCAAGGCGAGAAGCACTATGTGGTGTAGTGTATACCATGTTAACTAACGCCGCGTTATTATGGGCAAGTACTTACCATCAGGTCAACGCTTTCATCGTTTCGAAAAAAAAAGTTTATGAAATTTGATGCTCTTGGATTATATTGACTACCTCTTGACAAACTTCAGAAGCTTAATCCTTCCTCATCGATTCGTAAAGCTGCTTTGCTAAGTTACCATCGCCAAGTAAGTCATCATTTCAACCGCCAAATAGTAGTGTGCAAACATTACTGTGTTCCGGTTTGAAGGGCGCTGTAGCGAGTGTAATTACTGGGGTAACGAGACTTAACACCTTATGTCTCAGGCGACGAGCGCAATGTGGTGCAGTGTATACCATCTTAACTAGCACCACGTTGTCATGGGCAAGCGTATCACTTACCATCAGGTGAACGTCTTCATCTTCTCCTCTTCATCTTCTTCTCGTCTTCATCTTCTCCTCTTCATCTTCTTCTCGTCTTCATCTCGTCTCAAAGTAGTATAAAAAAAAATCGCTTATCTTAGTTTAGTTACTATGATTGTAAATTCAACTTACCCATACATAGGTTCGGCATAGTTTATAGGAAATTCGCAAGTGACGTTCAGGTACACGTGCGAGTGTACTGACGAGCAGTAATCGTTTGTTGTGAAATTTGAATATTCCGGGCGCACAGTTTCGTTTCCGGTCAAACTGTAGTTCAAGTTCGTTACCGCGTTGATATAACCGGATTCATCCATTACATTATCATAATTTTTTATATTTGTCGCGTTCTGTGCTGCGGTGAAGTAGTCCACCCAGTTATCGTCGCGATCGCCCATTTTAGTTTATCTTCAGCTATCTCTTGGTGTCTGTTGACATGGTGATCGGTTTCAGTTATGTGGAAACAGCACCAGCTGTTATTTCACCAGTAAACTGTGAAAGAAGAAATGTTTGAATTAGTTAAACATTGATAAACTTTCCTAAATGCTAGTAAGCAGATTTGGGGTTGCAGTTCCAATTTGAGTTTATTAAAAGTACATTTTTATACAAACCGAACTTCAGAAACCGATTCTCACAGTTAATTATTTTTCGCGGGTAACCAATGATATAAATTTAATTCAGGGTTAAAGTAAAATAACTAAAGTTTTAGTTAAAAATAGTGTTTAAATTTTTTTAATCAAACGTAACTTCTCAAATGGCCTTGGACTCGAATTAGGACCCTCGTGTTAAGCTAAACATTTAGCCACAAAGCTATTAAAATAATGAAATTAAAATATAAATTAATATAATTTCATAGTTTTTATGGATCTCATGAGTATGATTAGGATTTTAGCATTAAAGTGTAGTATTCAAGAAATAATTTTCTATAGTCTTAAAACTTCTTTTAACGCTTTGTAGTAATATAATATTAAAATGGATTGAAGAGGAATGTAAATAAATATGGCGTCAGTAATCCAAAGGCTGGTGTTGAATTTTGTACTGGGAATTCTTTGGCAATTTAAATTTCGCCGAGGTGTGCCTGGTTTCCGGCGATAGGACCTTCCGTTACGTTCAGGGGCTTAGTGTAAAGCTTCGTGATATATAAAACGTATTTGTAAGGTGTATTTCAGTTTCTTTTTTCATCGGCTAACACTTGACCTCATTTTCAAATGTTTAATAATAAATAAAATTGGAGTTTCTGTTTGTAATATAAAAATAACCGTTTCTTAACAAAATTTTTCCATGTCTGTTTGTTCCGGCTAATCTCTGAAACGGCTGAACTAATTTTGACAAGACTTTCACTAGTAGATAGCTGATGTAACAAAGAGTAACGTAGGCTGCTTTTATTTTAGAAAAAACAAAATGGGATCTCAGGAAAAATAATTAAAACCATTGAAAATTGTAATTAGAAATAAGTTTATGGTAGTTTACTTAGTTTATGGTAAGTTTATATTATCTGAAGCGTGCTCGGTTAAAATAAATAAATTGGGGATAAATTGTCGCAATTTAAATCAATAAATTTTAAATACTGATGAACATTAATTTCATTTTGTTGTTTTTATTGTTTATATTGTGGCTCATGCTGTTATTGCTTATAATCAGAGTTGCAATTGTATACGCAACAGTTCAAATACAGCAATGGTGTTATGGTGGTAGATTTTTTATACACGGGTTCGTAGAAACCCTACCACCATTTAAATTCCTCATATGAGTCCGGAATCCAACCAGAGACCTCATCAGTTAAAAATTGTTAAACTTCATTATCTATTAATATGTGAAACTGCCTTTTCTTAAGCGGCTTACGTTGACGGAATAAAGCACAGATAATGTTAAAATACTAGTAGTATTTACTATGTTATAATTATATAACAGGTAGTATTCTATTTTGTTGTGAATTCTTTTTAAATTTCTATTATTATTATATAACACATAGTTTATTTAAGTAAGACTGGTATATTACGCCTAATTTAAGTGATTTCACATATAAAACTAGAACAAGAAATTAAGTACGTAGTAATATATGTATTATTGGATATCGAACTATCTACTTATAGTATAAATATATACTTTACGAACTGAGCTATCGCAGCTTCATATAATGTTGTTAATAAGATACAGTATATATGTAGCATATTAATAATGTACAAACAGCTTTCCCATTTTCAGTGTAGGTCGACATTGATGAACGTCCTCTTTCCCTGGAAACTTTTATTAAGCCCTTAAGTTGATTAATATTCACTTAAGTACAATGCGTGGCGTTGATAACTTTATATCAAGTTTAGTTGTTTGTTTTGCGATACCGCTACTTAAGAGTTCGTTAATTCGCTGTTGTGGTGTGATTACAAGTTTCGATGTTCGCTTCTACGCTAAAGAAAAGAACTTACTTAAAAATATACTTCACAAATACTTACATTAATTCAGTCAACTGGATTGTAACTTATATAGTAAAACGAGAGGTTAAGAATTTATTTATGATATCCGAAGTCGAAGATAATCTGAATTAATATTAAAACAGGTAAATTAACTTTGAGTATAACTTTAGTAATTTTAGTATAATGTATTAGGAGGTGTGGATTCAATTCCTAAAAACCGATGCGTACTAATATTAATAGCTTTAGTGGATATGTGAAATCGATCAAGCGTTAATTAAAGACTACGCTCAGTGTGATTCCCACTCCCAGCAGCGGGAATCATTATCACCCCGCTCATTTACACGAGTTTGAATAACAAATAAATCTAGATAACGTATAGATATTTAATTACTAACTTTCTATAGAATCGTTTAATAAAACATGATCCTGTTTACTGATGAGAAGATTTACGAGTTCCACGAACATGTAAATGGAATGAAAATCTAAAGGTTGTGTTAACGTGGTCATTGACCTTTGGTTATGGGGTCTATGAAGCGATATTTACATTCGGATGTAATCGAATCGGGCTGTACTCTGTATACGAGAGAATGTCTCATTTAACAGGATCCTCACTAAAGCTTCGTGTTTACGGATCCAGTAGAACCCAGCTGATAAATATGAGCTAATACGTTCTAATCTAAATCTAAACTTAATTCTAGGGCTTAAATAGAATATATCATTTCATATTCTCTGTAGTAAATTGTACTGTAAAGTAAAAAAGGTATTAGGAATTGCTATAAATTTAATGTTACATTAACTATCGAAACTGAAAACTGTATAAAATTTCTTTATATTCAAAATTGATTTACAAAAATTATTGTACATTGTTTAATTTATTTTACTGTATACAAATTTAAACGTTTCGAAAAGACACGGGTTCGAAACCTATTGAGCTTCCGGTGAAGAAAAACTTTTTGATGAAAAACAAAGTCTTTGAAGACTTTTCGGCGCGATGAATAAAAGGCCTCTATATTGTCCTTGTTAAAGGCGTTTGCTTGTTCAGAAGTGGGATTACTAAATGGGTTATTACTATAACAACTTTACTAGTGGTAGTTCTCTGTTGTCTCCGTCTAGGTACCACCGCAGATCCTATTTCTTCCACTACAGTAGTGTGCGATTATATGTTTGATGGGTGTTATAGTTAGTGAAATTACTGCGGTAACAAGATTTAACATCTTATGTCTTTGGTGGTGGTTGTATCACTTACCATCAGGTTAACGTCTCGCTTGTCGAGGTGTTTTTACATATTAGAATGTATTAAATTAGAAAAGAATATACATTAGAAGAACATCTTCAGGATTTCAGCTGACGATGATTATGATAAGAATTATAAATATAAAAATGATCTTCATAATTTTTCCTAACATCTATTCACTTAATAATAACTTCGAAGTTAATTTAATACGATGTCCAATTACGAGTACAATCTTAGTACAGGTTTAATTATCTTTTGTAATGTAGAGTACAATTTAAGTTTCTAAGTATCGTATTATTAAGTTATGAAACAACTTTGATGATTATCGCTTATTGAAAATTAACAAAGAGAATATTAAATTTCACGTGTACTGTTTCTCTTTTATATTCAAATATAGTAAAAAGTTTAAAGCTGATGGAGAAGTTATTAAGTTAGTTGCTTAGTATTGAAATTCAATGATATTTTTCTTTTTTCACCGAAATTTAACGCTAAATTGCATTGCACTTACAACCACGTAATTTACACATAGAAAGACAAAGTTCTGTAAATAAAATATATGTTATAAGTTTTGCCATTTTTAACCGATGAAGTGATAAGAGAGACGATGATGGTTAGTGGTAATTAACCATAACAATGTGGTGCCAGTTACTATGATATGCTACTATACATTGCTGCTTGATTCATAAGACGTTAAGTTACTCAAGTAATATCTTTACATACATCGCCTTTTAAACTGGTTCACAGTGATAAAGACCTACTAGTACTTCTTCTAAGTCGTATTTCCTCATGACTAAGGGTCGTGATCATCATGTGTAATGTAACACACGACGACTTACTTGTCAGTTATAATGGAGTGGTATTGCCATTGCCTTCTCCATTTCACATACTAGTGCGAGCACGGATGCTCATGACATAGATATGCAGGTTTCCTCACGATGTTTTCCTTCATCGTCAAAGCCCGTGATATTACTTTTTTTTTTTTTTTTTTTTTTAATTTATATTTATGCTTTTTCCTCGGACTAAAGTCTGAGATCTTATTTGCTATTTATTTATTTATTTATTTGTGTGTGTGTATTATATATCTGTAGTTACTCCTAATTGTTTCTATTTCTTTTAACAGCATCTTTCGTAACCTTCTCCATAAATTTTAACAATACTTCTTTGTTTTTTGACATCAGCATTTTGCTTAAATTTTGTTCGGATATCTTTTTGTCCAATCTCATTTCTATTTCTATTCTTTCCTTTAGGTACCTAGGACAATCTATAAGAAGATGTATAATGCTTTCTGCAATATTCGGATCGCAAACACAAGACGGTTCGTCTTTTCGTTTGAATTTGTGCAGATACTGGCCAAAGCCCCCGTGTCCTGTTAGGGCCTGGACTATGAGCGGATTTAACGACATATTTTTTAGTAGAGAGTACGCAGTATCAGTATTGGGAAGAAAAATTTTTGTTACCGCCCCTGTATTGCTTTGGTTGTATCTATCACTCCAATTGTTGCGGGTTTGGGATCTAAGTGTGTGTTTTACATAAGAAATGGGGCATAGATCATAGTCAGGTGCTGTTCTTTTGTGCAACGCGGCGTCTTTGGCCAGTGCATCCGCACGCTCGTTACCTTCAATTCCGCCGTGAGCTCTCACCCAGAATAATTTCACTGTTTTATTAAGATTTCTAAGTTTTCGGATGTTTGCACGAATTCCGTATGCCAAGGGGTGGAAAGTTGAAGGGCTTCGCAGAAGTTCTAAGGCTGATCTAGAGTCACTGAAGATGTTAATCTTACCGTCTTTTATATTTATTGAGAACTCCGTTGCTTTAAGCAGGGCATAGAGTTCCGCTTGGAAGACAGTACAAAACGCGCCTAGTTTAAACTTCCTACTAGATGTCTCCACGCCTTCTCTCCAGAATGGAAAAGCAGCCCCAACCTTCTCCTCAATTTTACTACGATCAGTAAAGATGAATGATCCTTGCACATGATGGTCTGCAAGAGTTTGTGATAGCATATCTTCTAAACAAACATAGTCTATACATACATCTTGAGCTGGGTGTGATGCTTCTAAATAATTCACCTTCTTTTCTACTATTCTATCCATCAGAAAGTCAAGATGCTTACCACGCTTTGCTTCATAGCACTGGGCCGCTTCCGAGACGCGCAAGTCCAGAGGGAGTAGACCCGACAAAATTACTGCAGCCGAGTAGGAAACCGTGCGATAACATTTCGTAATTTTTAGCGCAAACCCTCTCTGGACAGTGTTAAGCTGTTTCTGGATGATAGTTTTGCGGCAGCTGCTCGCGGCGTAAATTATAATTGGTTCGATGACCGCCGTATATATAGTTCTGATTATCTCTGAATTCAGTCCCCATGAAATTTTAGCCGTTCGACTTATCTGTTTGTATACATTTGTAGCTTTTTGACATACATAGCTGACATGTTTTTGGAACGTTAATTTGTTATCAATTATAAGACCTAGTATTTTAATTGCTTCCTGCATATGTATTATTATGTTACCCATGAGGATTCGTGGAACATCGACTTTTAATTTATTAGTTATTACCATGGCTTGGGTTTTATGAGCCGCGAACTTTAGTTTATTTTTGATGCCCCATGTTTCCACTAGTGCAAGATTTTTATTTGCTTCTGTTTCAATTTCCGTCCTTGAGGGGCCAGAGAAAACCAGAACAATATCATCAGCGAAAGCCTGACAGTAGATATTTCGCTGAACCAATTCCTCCAACAGAGGATCCAGTAATAAGTTCCAGAAAGTAGGGCCGCCGATGGAACCTTGGACACACCCTTTATTTGTAGCTTTACTATAGAAACACCTTGCATAGTCTACAGTGACACTCCGATCAGTAAAATAACTAGTGACAAGTTTTCGAAGGTTATGGGGGCATTTCTTTTCAATCAGTCTAGTTTTAACGGCAGGCCACCACGCGCTGTCAAAGGCTCCCTCTATGTCTAACGATACTACTACGTTGATCAATTTCTTATGCAAATTTCGTCTAATGTGTTGAATCAAGTCATAGAGTGCGTCTTACGTACAGCGTTGAGGTATAAAGCCATATTGTTTCGGGTTAATTTTGGGAAGTAAGTGCCACCTAGTTCGTCCAATCATCATCTTTTCCATTATTTTACCAAGCAGGGATAAAAGACCTATAGGGCGGTAAGACTTCACTTGATGGTAATCATCTTTCCCGGGTTTGCGGATAACAACAATTGCTGCCTCTTTCCATTGTGTTGGAAAATATGATAGCTCTAAGCATTTGTTAATTATGATTAAAAACACTTTAAAATCCTCTTGGATGGCCGCACTGCAGATATCAGCAGTCAGACCATCCGGACCCGGAGCCTTCTTCGGGCTGAATCCTGCCACTGCTCTTTCAAGTTCATAATCCGTAAAGGGTGGGTCTTCGGAATCTCCAGGTATAATATTTTCTATTAAGTCAGCTTTTTGTCTAATTTCTTTATGGTCTTCGTTGTCATCTTCTTCCTTATCGTCTGGAAAGAAAGTTTCTGCTAAATGTCTTGCCGATTCATATTGGTTGAGCACTACGCCGTCTCTTACGAGCAACTGATCTTCTTGCCTTTTTGCAGTGTTACGTATAACTCTGTACACCCGGTCCCACATACTTTCTTTATTTTGTGAACTGCAAAATTCTTTCCAGCTGTTCGTATGGGCTTCTTTGACCGCCGACTCAAATTGTTCTTTGGCTTCTAGATACCTGCTAACCACCAGAGCTCGCCGTGACGAAGCTGCACATGATATTCTTCTCTTCATCCGTACCATATTCTTTTTAAGTTCAGTAAGTTTTTCGGACCACCAGGGTATTTTTATTTTATGCCCTTTTTTGATTACTGGGATAGATATTTTACAAGCATCCTGTATACTATTGACATATTTGTTTACTGTTTCTTCTAAAGTTGTCTTATTGTCTATATTTGTGATGTATTCTATGTTTATACCATTATCTGCTAAATTTTGCCTGAACACTTCTCTAAATAGTTTCCAATTAGCTTTTTTGGTATAAAAATTTCTTGTGCCTTTATTCTTTCTAATTTCTGTAGGCTTCTCCAAGTTTATTGTGAATATAATGGCGTTGTGGTCCGAACTAGTGATTCCTTTGTCCACTCTCCAATTTTCAATCAGTCTTATCATGTCAACCTTACACGCTGTGACGTCTACATGGCTTTGAAAAATTTTTTCTCCCCTTATTGTGTAAAATGTTGGAACAGTTCCCTCGTTAAGAATTTCCATATTCATTTCTACTAGCGCCCCTGCAAAAGCCTCTCCTCTATGATTTTCTACTGAACTGCCCCACCAAGTGCTCCATGCGTTAGTATCTCCCCCAATCAGTATATTATTTAATTCCAGTTTTTTACAGATTGCTATTATGTCGTCGATATCTTTATCAATAGGATTTTTTCCTTCGAGATAAATAGAAATTACCCCAAATGTCCAAGTATTAGTTTTCAATGTGGCTACTGCTAAATTCTCCGTAGTAAGTAGAGGGTGTTCAAGTATATCAATGTCAGGATCAACACTATTATGGCAGCCTTATTAGGTTTAGCTCGATTATATGTACGTTGTACGATTCTTAGTCCATTCTGTGGTTTAAGTATACCCGCTGCACCTATATAGGGTTCCGAAACGAGTGCTATAGCTGTTCTACGTTTGTCTGCTTCCATTATCAGTTCTTGAGTCGCCACTTTCTTCTTCTGTAAATTGACCTGTATTACCTCGTACTTTTTCAAGTTATTCGATCCTGGCAAATCTGCAATAACATTTGTTGCAGCCCTTTCCGTAGTTGCGCCCTTAGCAGTACGCCGTGGTGGCGTGAGCTAACGCGTCCCATTTGCGCCTAATAGGACATTCTTTGCAAATGCGTTGTGGTTGGTTGCGGCAAGTTTAGCATGGCTACAGTTACAGCACGCCGCGACTGCACCGGTAAGACGATTCTCGCATTCTGCCCACTTGTGAGGCCCTCCACAGTGACTGCATTTTTCAGTGGTCTCTTTGCAGAGGCGACGGCTGTGCCCGTAGCCCAGGCACAAGGAACACTGCACTAAGGGTGACTGGTCTTCTACCCACACCCTCTGAAGGTCTATATGGATTCGGCCCGCCGCTATAAACTGCTGCCACACCAAGGGCGACACTTGTAGCACAACGTGAGCGGTGTGCGGATTTCTAGCCTTACGCCTATACTTCACCGCCATCCTTATATTCTCATCAAGGATGTCTGCTAGTATGTGACTGTTTTGGTTCCGAATCGATTTAATAAGTTCTTCGTCTGTGTGAATGGATAAAACGTCTTTGATTATGATTAGAGGATCTCGATTTTCAGCTATTTTGACCTGAAGGTTACAGTCTTTAATTGCTTTGCTTAATTTTTCTATTTCCTCTTTGTCGTGGCAGCTTATAACGACCTTCTGGTCCTTCGCCTTCCTCAGTTTATCTACACGTATGCCAGAGTTTTTTGCGTCCACGGCTCCTCGAATTTTAGTGATTAGCTCTTGACTCGTATCATCCTTATTGTCCGATTCGGCAATGATTGTATGAATAGGCGTTGTGTAAGATTGTTTTATCTGTTGTGCCGTCTCTGGGTGGACTGATTGTGTATAGGCTCGACTACTAAAATTCTGTTTGAGATCTGAGAGCGTTCTAGATATTTTTGTGATTTCCGCATATGATCGTTTGTATTCATCCCCAGTGGTCTTTGTGCGCGTTTTAGTTCTGCAGTCAGATTAGTGGTCTGATTTTTGCAGACTGCGAGGGATTCCTTGTGTTCCTTCATATTTGCTATAAGCTTTTGCATCATTTCTATCTGAGATGTTGTATCGAAGGTGCTATCTGTAGTTGGTTCCAACTGTAACAGAACTTCTTGATCTTGTGTTAAATCTTTATTCCCTTCTGAAACTAATTGGTATAATCTATCTAGCGACTCCAAAACTCCTTCTTTAATGTCTACTTTCAGGTTGCGGGACTCGCCCAGTAGGCTTTTCGCCTTATCTAAACAAGCCTTCGCTTCTGCTTCTCTGCTTGTATATTTTGGTTCAACCGGTGGTGATATGTTAATTATTTCGGAATGTGCTTTTTGGGTGGTCTCTGGACTCTCTTGAGATGGCTGATTATCAACATTGCGTCTGACTTTAGCCGGATAAAACGAATCCGATTGAGAAGGATCGATGTTATCGTCCGTTCTGTCGAACATTGAGAGCTATTGCCTATTTTCTTAACTGGCGTTCGGTTTGCCGCAAACATGTTGATTCTATAGTCCGATACCAATGTAATTAATACCGATACCGCCAATAATGTAGCGGCGTTATTGTATTAGAACACACCTGCAGATAAGCGAAGCACTTACAGTGAAGCGAGATTCCGGGAATTTTAGGGCAATAAAACACCAGCGAATAACTCTTGACAATGAACCAGGATTCCTGGAACTTACACAATTTGAACACCTGCGAGATTTTTTTTTTTTTTTCCACTAATTACTTTTGTCGCTATAATAAACTTTACGAGCACGGAGCACTGCGTAAACGTGCGTTCACCACGGCGGTTAAAGCGCAACTCCGCGTGATATTAGTTGGTGTTATACTAACTGCACATAAATTGAAAAATTCATTGGTGCAGGCCGGATTCCAACCCGGTACCTTCAGAGTGGAAGGCCGGCGTTCAAGCCACTAGGCTATCACGGCTATGTTATTATTAGCGCCTCAAAAAAGGGTTTAATTAAAAAGTTAATGAATTCAGGGTCCAAAAATAAAAACGGCGCCCCGGTAAAACTTTACGAATAAATCCATTTTCGGCTTCGGGAATTTTTCGATGAAATCTGTGACAGGTGAAAATTAAACATTGAAAATAATTTACAGCGTTTTCTCTTTAATACAGTAGAATAACTGGTAACGCTGCAATGTTAAATTTTTATTTATCATCATCATCATCATTTCAACCGATGGACGTCCACTGCTGGACATAGGTCTCTTGCAATTTGTTCCACAAAATACGATCTTGTGCGGTTTGAATCCAGTGACTCCCAGCGATTCTTTTTATATCGTCTGTCCACCTAGTGTCTTATGTTTATTTATAATCTGTTTAAAATATGGTGTTAATTGTTTCATATTAAATTATACTTAGTACAGATATTAGTTTGTTTTTGCTTTTTTTTAATTCAAGGAGCCACGAGACGAGCAAGACGTTCACCTGATGGTAAGTGATACGCTTGCCCATTACTTGGCGCTAGTTAAGATAGTATACACTGCACCACATTGCGCTCGTCGCTTTGAGACGTAAGTTATCCTCTCGTTTCCTCAGTGATTACACTAGCTACAACACCCTTCAAACTGGAACACAGTAATGTTTGCTCACTACTATTTGGCGGATGAAATAGGAGCTGCGGTGGTACATGGACGGTCTCCGGTAAGAGACCAACCAGCGGTGTATGTGCTTCAGGAAAATTATTTATATACATACACAGTCACTATGATAAAATCCCGTAAGTCCCTTAAGTTAAAATCTCAAAGGATCCGTATTTTGACTGAAAGCAATCCCATTATTTTTGTTATGCCCGCAGAACTTCTGCTCCGAGGGAATGATAACAAACTTTCGAGTGAAGCAATACGGTGAGTATTCGTAAAAGCTTTCTTACTTAAGTAATAACGCGTTGAAGAAAAAAAAAACAAAAAAGTACTATCATTTCAGTATATTTTACTGTTATTTTGAAACTTTGCTCGAAATGAAATTAGGTTTTAAATCATTTACTTAGTTTACGTAGTAGTCCGTATAATTAGTGACTAACTCTACTGTCAAAAAGTTGTGTAAAAACATTACTGTGTTTTAAGTTACTAGTGTAATTAATAACGTTGTAAGATATTATAATTTCTATCTTAATCTGTTAAAATAATTAGGTTAAACAAGACACAATCTGTTTTAATAATACACCTTCTAAATGTATGTGAAAATTTCTTTATAAAAGTAGATTTTTCATACGTTTTCAATAATCATGTATTCAATTTCATGTATGAAATTAAGTAAACCTAAGTTTCTTACCAATTCCTCTATTTTAAAACGTCGGTCTTTCGGCGCTGTCATTACATTATTTTAGTTTTAAACAATAGCCCTATTACAATGTTTGTTTATGAAATGTAATTAATCTATTTATACAAAATTCTCGTGTCACATTTTTTGTAACCAAACTGCTCTGAAACGAATCGACCGATTTTAATGAATTATTTTTATGTATATTTGACAGGTCTGAGAATAAGTCGTAAAGTATTTTTAAAGCCCTTAGTGATAAGGGTGGCCGGCACTATCATTTTTTTAATTTTGAGCAAAGTTAATTATAATTTGGCATTTAAAAATATATAAAACCTTAATTTTCTTCTTTCTACCACCAACAGTCATTTTTAATAATGATATTAGTACTGTATCAATCTTCAACTTCTAATTATCAATCGATCAGTTCTCGTTAATTTAGTATCTTATATATAAGCCACGAGGAATACCGAAGTTAATAAAGTAAACTAAATTTAAAAAGTTAACGGCAAGTGTTTTGTTATTTTTATAGACCGTTATAGTCTCCATTCTTTCAGTCACAGACTAAAAAACCACACATAAAATAAGTTAGTTATTTTTCATTTAACATCCAAAATATTTACTGGTGGCAGGTCTCTGTTGCCGGAGACCGTCTGGATGGGTACCACCGCAGCTCCTATTTCAACCGCCAAATAGTAGTGTGCAAACATTACTGTGTTCCGGTTTGAAGGGCGCTGTAGCTAGTGTAATTACTGGGGTAACGAGACTTAACACCTTATGTCTTACGACGAGCGCAATGTGGTGCAGTGTGTACCATCTTAACTAGCACCACGTTGTCATGGGCAAGCGTATCACTTACCATCAGGTGAACGTCTTGCTCGACTCGTCGCATAGTAGTATAAAAAAAAATTATATGATTAACACCGTTTGCCGGGTCGGCTAGTAATCTATATAAATGATCACTGTACTATGAAAAAAACTTTGTCCTTGAAAATGGGATTGTACTAAAACGTCAGACGCTCAATGTTGACTCGTCGCGGGCTAAGTTAACCGGGTCAAAGTGGATCAAAGTACCGACAACTGGGTCGTCACATCTGTTTCCGACTCACTCCTGCGGCTTTCCCTTTGTTCTTTGTGACGAACAGAAGCTATGTTATATAACTAGATGCCAGTTAAAGTGCACACCTAACTCATTCGCTGAGACCAATGATAATCTTGATTTTGAATAATCAACTAATTAGTTTATCTGGTAACATTGAAAGATGTATTTAAATATATAGTTAAGTTAGTAGATAACATGATAAATAAGTGGTGAACGATTATATGTATACAGATTTGTATTTATTAAGAAGAAAAGACGAGAAGACACATGGGTTGAAAAGATGAGAATTGAATAAAGTTATTAGGTAGTTTGTAAGCAAGGGATCGATATTTTTATTACTAAGACTACAGATCGATGGAGATTTCTGGATAAGACCCATGTCCATCAACGGACGCACTTGATCAAGATCCCACCTGTTGTTAAGTGGTGATGAAACGCACTATAACACTTCTCTTCAAGACAGCCATTATATTTCTAGTTCTTATCAAGACCAGGAGCTCGAATTCTTCATTACTTGTTTTTTTTATTTGACCAGACGAGCGAGATATTCACCTGATGGTAAGTGATACGCTTGCCCATAACGTAGCGCTAGTTAAGATGGTTTACACTGCACCACATTACGCTCGTCGTGTAGAGACATGTGGTGTTAAGTCTCGTTACCGCAGTAATTTCACTAGCTGACAGCACCTTTCAAAGCGGAACACAGTAATGTTTACACATTACTGTTTGGCGGTAGAAATAGGAGCTGCGGTGGTACCTAGACGGTCACCGGCAACAGTGACCTACCAGCAGTAACTTAACTAGATTATGTTTACAGTATAAATACTTTACATAGTATATCTTCATTTTACTTCTAACGCTCAAACGATCTTCGAGACAATGTTGAGAGGTAAACTTGCTGGTGATCGGTCAAAGCGAGAACTTGAAGTTACTGCTGTGGCGACAAGCGACACCACTTACTATCTATTAAAATAAGCGACGTGATGATCACAGTGTTACGTGATATAATATGGCGATAGTTGGAACTTTTAAATAATACTCCGTAACATTCAAACATAAGTATAATAATTATGTATGAGTTTGTAAGGTGAGATACGACTTAAACTTGAACTAGTCGTCCTAAGGTTCGAATCCCAGTGAACTCGAGTTTTTGGTTAAGGAAGAGATAAAACAAATATGTTCAAATAGCAACAGCTTCTGTGTATATGTGATATCCAACTCGCACTTGACGAGCGAAGTTAAGTGACGTTGATTTTCCTTGTGAGATAAGGCAGTCCCAACAGTGGGAACGTTATGGGCCGTTCATAATTTTATTATAATTACAGTTGTAATTTTGTTTGAAGTCCTCTAACGGTGACGTAAATTCGACAATCAAGTTGCTATTAAGTGCATTAATTCAGCGCTGGAAATATGCGATGTTGTCACAGGGAAGTTTAATAAGCCTCAATTACTTAGTTACCAAGTACACGTGGGTTTTGTTATAAGTTCCGCCAAGTAACCAACTTAACCCGATTTCCTGCGCTTTTAGAGTGCAACTCGATTATATCTCCTCGCGCTCAAGCATTCTAGAGTATTTATATAACATTGTATCGATTTCCTTATTTTAAGCCCACCTTTACCACCAATGGAACAACCTGGTTGTCACCACATCTTCTATTTTAAACAAGGTTAAAGCTGGAGATCAATTTATCCGTGCAATTAATATAACAAAAGAAAGGCAAGAGAAGAACGTTAATACAAAGCTTGCTAAGGACGAAAAAAATTTCAAAGCTGTGATAGCTCAGTTTGAAAAGCAGTCTATGTATCAAAAAGCGTGTGGGTTCGATTCTCATTCAGAAAACAACGTGAAGAAACCGACATGATTTAAGAATCAGTTTTATTTGATATACGACGTTAACCAACTTAGACAGTGTGAAAAATAAATAGAAATTACTTTACTTTTGTGAAAGATTTATAATCCCAGTTGTGGGAACAACAAGAGAGTTTATATTATAAAATATGTTCAGTAATAAAGCCTCAAGTGTAATTTGCTGATTTCCTTTAAAAGGATTCGTTAAGTAATGCGGTAAGTGCTCCGGAACAATTATTATCCATCCTTTTATTGTCTGCGGAGCTCTCAAGGCAGAAGCCATTCGTTAACGGTACCGGCTCCTGCTTTTGACATTTAAGGAATAATAAATAAGAAAGGAAAAATGTGCGGCCATTATAACGCGGAGCTGGAGGAAGGTGAAGCCAGTGTGAATAGCACAGGAGGTTTTTATTTGCAGCCCCTACTCGGTCGTCATTTTCTTCCGAAATCATTTAGCCCGACCCAATTAACGCTTGTTGCTGTAGACAATTCTCGTGTCCCAGAAAACTGTGTAGCACTTTAGAGACCTTCTATATACGTGTGCAGATACCAGACTGGCAGTACCAGACTTCAAATAGGGACAGAATTATTTGTAGTTTTTAGTTAATCAGACATGCTATGAGAATGAGTTTTTTATTAAATCTTTTAGTAGATATTTTTAATTATTTGCGATATTAGAACGAAAACGATATAATTTCAATTATTAAAGTGTAAAGAAACTATAACAGTTTAATTAGTATGGTATTCATCTTGAAGAGACACGGGTTCGATTCCCACTAAGCTTCATCCGGTAAAAGAGAAAGTAGTGAGGTAACCGACATAATCCAAAAAAACAGGTATCAGCGACATGTGTTATTTATCAACTCGCACTTGGCCATCATGGTGGATAAATAACCTTGACATTTTCTTTGAGAGAAGACCCGGAAGTCCCAGCAGTGGGATCATTAAAACTTATTTGTCTAAAAAAGTTTCAATTTAACATATACCTGATAATAATTAACATGTCTAATACAAGTGGTGGTGCTAGGATGTTATACGACGTAAAATATTAAGTCTCGTTACTTAAGTAATTTCACGAGCTTACACTGCCCTTCAAACAGGTACACAGTAATGTTTGCATTGTTTACTCTTTAATAGTAGTTCAAAAGTTCTCCGGCAAAAGAGACCTTTCATCATTAAAAGTTATATCTAAAAAGAAAGAGAATCTCCATTTCAATTTGATTATATCTGGAAAATTCTGTAGGATGTTTTCAATTAAAATTTCTGATTCACGGCTCCTTAGATAGCAGTCGTTAATAGTGTACTATTAGAGCAGGCGGATCTGCAGCTGACGTGGAGAAATGAAATGGGAATCACGGTATCCTCCCCTAAGGGTCAACGGGCACGGAAGTTACCCGCAGGCGCTTTAGTGGTCACTTTAAGAGGAAATTTTAATTAAATTGTACTAAAGGATCTCAAGGTACGACAACGTTTTTTAACAAACAGGATGTTGGAAAGTAGTAATTCGTTTTTCAGTTTTGATTTTAGGAATACATTATATTTCTTTTTGTCTGCAGGAATTTGGTGGAGTTTTCTGGTGCGTCAGGTAAACTAGATAGATTTCACCGCTGGAATTGTTTCTTCCACCAAATACCAAATTGTAAATATTACTGCGTTCCCTCTGTTGTTAGTTTTATCATCTCAACACATTGTTATGAGCTGGCGTATCCCTTAATATCAAGTGAACGTCTTAGATCTACCACCGTAGTTCAATTTATTTTTCTGTGACGTCGCATCCGGATGTCTGAATCAATTATGACCTTTTTCCTTTCAATAATCAATTCCTGTTCCAAGCATGTCACCTCTGTCACTTTCTTATGAATATTTAAGAGTTTTGATTATATTAATATGTTAATGTTAAAAGTATGATTAATATTATTATATTTAATTTGGAGCTAAAAAAAAATAGTAACGTTACCATTTTTAGGTTAACTACTACTCAAAATTTGGTTGTCCATAATAGCATGTTCCTGCACATTTTATGATACACTCTTTTAGAGAGCTAGTTCTTCACTATCTTCGGAATCATTATCGCTCAATATCATGTGTTATTGAGTGTTAGCCCATTGTATGTTGAAACAAAAACTTTGTAATAGTATACCAAGCAGTAAAGGACAATGTTGTAATAGTAAACTATGTGTCACCATTTTTCGTGGTGTTATGCCAATGTCCATTACACCTAAATGTAATCTCAATTCCGGAAGTTCTTTTAATAATAAGACCAAAAAAATGCAATCCGCGATATCCATGACCAGAATGAGTAATTCGGAATTTCCGTTATGGCATCCCCTCGCTTTCCATCAAAATTTACGCCTCCCCTGGATTTATATAATCCACGTCACACTCTCACATCCAGCAAGATGGATGGAGGAATTGAATTTTTTTTTTTTTTTATACTAATATGCGACGAGACAAGCAAGACGTTCACCTGATGGTAAGTGATACGCTTGCCCATGACAACGTGGTGCTAGTTAAGATGGTACACACTGCAGCACATTGCGCTCGTCGCCTGAGACATAAGGTGTTAAGTCTCATCGCCCCAGTAATTACACTAGCTACAGCGCCCTTCAAACCGGAACACAGTAATGTTTGCACACTACTATTTGGCGGTTGCAATAGGAGCTGCGGTGGTACCCACCCAGACGGTCTCCGGCAACAGAGACCTACCACCTGGTAAAATAATGCATGAATTGCATGAAGATGAAGTAAAAACTTTAAGACAGTGATATGAAGGATGTATTGTTCATGTAACATATAGATAAAGAACTGAGGGAATCTTCACGAAAAACACGCTATGTGCCTTTGGTTATTTTGTGACAAACATTTATAGGGTCCAATTTATTTTATAAACATTAAATTTGAGTCTCTTCTCTTAAATGAAAGCCCCGTGTCATTCCATTGAGATCATAATAAATTCTAAAGTACTGCAGTGCCATTTCCTTAGACATTAGAGTGTAACCAAAATATCTTCTTGTGTGTGATCTTCTTGTTTCTTGTGTCTATTAAGTTTATCCATTTAGTTTATTATTTACAATTTCATGTCCCAATTTGTAATGATTTCTAATTCTTCTTCTTCTTCTAAGTCGTATTTCCTCATGACTGAGGGTCGTGGTCATCATGTTTTTATTGAAACACACGACGACTCTCCTGGCAGTTATAATGGAGTGATTTGCCATTGCCTTCTCCATGATTTCTTCTATGTATTGATTTCTAATACATGTGAAGATTTTATTTTGACTAACAAATTCTAAGTCGACTTTTGAAGAAACGTCAAAGGATAATTCCTACGTCTCCTTTCCAGTCGAATTCGTTTTGAAAATCTAGTTAAGATAAACTTGATGCATCTAATGTATTAGTTAGTTTAGTTTTAATGCGACAGTCATGAAGTCGACCTTAGAGACAGACATCTGTCTAGACGTCATAACTGGCTAATCTTACGGTTCTCTTGTTTTTCCAAGTCCCGGATTCGATTTAATTAATTGCCGATAAAATTACTAAAGATCTTTTAATTTTCGACTGAATCGTTAGTCTTGATCTTATTAAGTTCGTCTTATTTAAGTTTTATTGTTAGTAATAAATGCAAGTACTTTAGGATTTAAATCCTAACTATATACAAACACATGCACACTGCATTGCAATTATATACTGTATGTATAATATATTACATTATAACCTTGAGAGGTCCTTAGGCAGAATGCACGGGGGCTTATGTACAGGAGATCCGGCAATTGCTACAAAATAACTCTGTGGAGGATCAGCAAGTGGATAAATTCCGCATTATCCTGACTTCCACTCGACCAGAATACGCAGAGTCTGATATGTCAACAGACAATACTGTTAACTTAGCAGATAAGAGAAGTATTTTATTGCTACTTCTAAACCAGTACGCTTTACTCTCTAATAGTACACCACAGTTTACCATCACGTTGGATCGTATTCAAATGTCAGTCTATATAGTTAAAAATAAGGATTAACTGTGTGAGGATGACAGATCGCTGGGTGGATTCAAAAATCTAACAATCATCTAAACTTCAATACCAAACGAAAACAGAGAATGAAAGAAAGAGAGTATATATTGTACTTTTCACACTGTTCTTAAACGTATAGTGTATAATACAAACTTAAAAATCAACCATGAAAATATATACGAAATAAAGAGGAGATATCCGTGTAGCAATTAATAATAAAAATGATGATACTCGAATTAGGGGGACAACCGTATCATATATAGTCAACAGGGCCCTTAACGTGGGGAGGAGAAAATAGCCATCAGACAATGCTCTCTTCAAATCACCTGAGCACTTTGATTCATTGATACTTCCGGCACCTGTTTCTTAAACTGAGAAATTATATGAAGGCATCAGGAAACGGGGCCAATTTGTCAATGTAAGATGAAAAGTTGTCGCATATTCAAAAACTGTTCGATATTAAGCATCTTGATATTAACTTTAAATCCAAACACATAATTATATTACGTATGTATATATTAAATAAATCCAGCGTTGTTCGATGCTCTAGGAAGTTTGTAATCTTTGGCCACGTTTTAAATCATACTAACCATCATCAGATCTGATATACCACAAATCGTTTCTAAAAACACAGATTCCTACAAAGGATGATTCGTGATATGTATTATTAAACGTCCTAATTTCAATGGTAAAGATAGTTGTTACAATCACCGGCATGGGATTCCATTACCAACAAAATTAAATAAAATACCAAGCTTACCACTACCATTCCACTACCACTTCAAGACACTGAAAGCTCAATCTGCGTAAATCTGACTATACAAAGCTGTAAATACCTCGTGAGGACTATGACGACAGGACATCTATCAGCAAAGTCCTCATGACTACAGCTGCTACAAAGCATTTACAAGGTGGGCCAAAATAAGTTACGCTATTGGAAGCCCAAATTGAATCACCAAATTGTGGCGGCGCCCATTTGGCCGATATAATCTTCTCGTCTTGACCAATAAAATTCTAAAGATTCAAATAAACATAATCAAAAAACAGAATCAAAGTTTTTATTCAGAAAAAGAAATGAGAATCAAACAACATCGGATAACTTCTTTTGGCCCACCTTGTAAAATGTCAGGTTGATAAATAAATAAAAATGGCTTGTAACAAGTTGTTTAGTGATATTAACGATACATTTCAATCGGGGATTATTATAAAAGCAATTCGGATAATGGCCGGGCCCGGAGCCCACAGAGGATATGATATTTTAGGTGAATGGCAATTGTTATTATTCGTCAGAGTTTACCTAAAACGTAACAATGGCTCGTCCCTTACTGATATTGCTAAACTCTCACAAAATATTAAATACAGTTGCTCCGTAATTTCATTTCTTTTCTGTGTTACTTTTTATACGGTCTGGTGAAGTACATACGTTCTTCTACTGCGGGCGGAACAGTAGACTTTCGTCGGACTCGTATCTGCTGAACCATCTTCTCTATTGAAATTAGGTTATTTTTTTTAAATTTCAATGTCCTCGTGAATCATCTGTAAATCGGTGTTCTTTTGCAAGGATTTGTTGTGTATCAAATCTGTTGTAATGGTTCCGATGATCACAGATGCGATTTATGTTAACGCTAAAGTCCGCAAAAATGTATCTAATCTTTTAACCAGTTTTTGGTATAGAAATTTATACTGAATTGTGTTGCTAGCGTATTAATAATCCGAATATCTGTATTAGACTTGTTAACGTTATATTGGCTTAAACAATGTAACCATACGTGGTTCTGGCATGTCTATTTTAAATGTTTGGCACGCTGTTGAAATGCGGCCGCTGTTTGCGAGTATACGCAAAAATTTTAAATGTTAAATAAAGTTAAGTATATTATATCATATTTACAAATATACACATACATTTTCAAATAAATAACTCACTATTAAAACCTGGTGAAGATAAAGCGTTTCTTAAGAATAAAAAAAAATCTATGAAACTGTTTTGTAATTTGTCCAAATTATTGAATATATTGATAATCTAAATTTTTTGGCAAAATCAAAACATGAAAGTTTTAAAATCAAAGCAAATTATAGGCTATATCTTAAGATATTAACTAGTGTAGGGTGTCATTAGATTTTTTATTGCTATTTCTGTTATTACTAGTAACAAACAGACGAAAGAAGTGTATAAAAATGAATGTAGGTAACGTAAAAATCAGTTATATTAATAACTATCATTTCACATTGATATATTTGTAAAAATATTAATTTAATAATAGAAATATCATACTTAAAAGTTTTCTGCAAACGATATGGTAAGATAGTAGTATGTTTAGATCCAGGGAATAAAATTTATATCATCGTAAGTAGCTAATAGACGCCCACTGCTACGGTTTTGAATCGGAAATGAGGAAATTTTAAGAACTAAGGTCACAGGCATAGTCCTAATGATTACTAGACTTTAGTGGAAATGGGCAGGACGTTGCTCGAAGGACTGATCGATGGGGCAGTACCGTCCTAAAGTCCTTAAAATACTAGAGTAACTAAACTGCTGCTCTTTGTTTAGTTGTGTAATTCCTGTCTGTTTACCTAACATGATCATCTTCCAATAAGTTATCAATTACTTTCTTCTCAAACAAATTTATCTTATTATTAACGTGGTGCTATTTTGAGGAGGTCAATGTAGTCCCGAAGAAGTTTATCTTCAGAAAATAGTATTTTGTAACTATAATTCTTAACAACAAAGACGTAGCTGTTCAGTTGAAAGTTGCACAGTTTGACGGCGGAGATGAAGTGAGACAAGTTGTTGAAGTAGTTTATAAGTTGTACGAAGTGGACGGACACGATGACATGTTTGCGGCTTACCATCTCAGCACCAGTACGGGCGATATTAAAACCGTCACTCGAGTAGAACGTGATGAAGGAGTGTTTGAAGAGTCGGAGAGCGTGTTTTACTGACAGTGTTTACGGCTGCCCGGCTCTTTGATGATGAGGAGAATACGTTTTGCGCCCGCTTTGTGTTTCAAGTTAACCACAAACATAACCTCAAAGAGACATGAACTTTTATTTATCATATATAAAAAAGAAGTCGTGATAGATCAGTTTATAATGCTGTTGTTAGCAAGGGTCTTTTTTATTCGACGGAACATCGATTCAAGCAAGACGTTCACCTGATGGTAAGTGATACGCTTGCCCATGACAACGCGGCGCTAGTTAAGATTGTATACACTGCACCGCATTGCGCTCGTCGCTTTGAGACATAAGGTGTTAAATATCTTTACCCCAGTAACTTCACTAGCTTACATCCCCCTTCAAACCGGAATACAGTAATACAGTGTACTGTTTGGCGGTTGAAATAGGAGCTGCTGTGGTAGCTAGATGTTCTCCAGTAACAGATACCCTACCAGCAGTAACACCCTTCAGTAATTTCATTAGCGAGAATGTACTTTGTTATAGTAATATTTCCATACTACACTTTAGAAGCTGAAATAAGCTATCAGTAAGAAGTACATAGCAATAAAATTGCAAAAAAAGAAGAGGAGAATACAGAAAAGAAAAAAGAAAATTTTATGAACCTGTTGACGTGTATGAACACTGGCGATCTAACAGACTCCTGATGGATCTGGTGGAAAGATGATCTAAGCTAACTGTATGCCCAGCATTGGACAGCTACAGATGATTAAATATAAAGAGAGCTAATTATTTAAATTATAATTTATAACGCCGATAATAAAAATGATTAATTTTCCTAATGTTAAATTTTGGTTAGGATTTGACTTTTTTACAGTTACTTTTTGTAGTCTGTTCATGTGATTTACAGCAGCTTGTTTAGTATATCAGAGAGTATAGAACAGTATATATGTATCAGTCTTTATTTACTCGTACACATGGTAGAATTTTGATGATGGTGGTGTTTTCTCTAACACCTTATTATTATAAACACCATAACAATCTTAATCTAGCATTTTACTTATTCTAGATATTCCGAGCGGATGTTTCTATAAGCTACAGCCTTATTGTTATTTCAAATGAAATGTTGATAAGTCTATTTCAAGAATATCAAATTGAAATATATCGTTGTGAATAGAAAACCCGATATCGCATATCGTATCGGTTGAAGCAGCTCAAGTGATTCAGCCGCTTCGTAATATCCCAAGTTCTCAACGGACGTAACGGTGGATGGTGAGCGTCCCGTTCCAAATATATATTCCCGTCGTTATCGCATTCAAATCCGTATTTAAATCCGACGATTTATTTCCAACTGATTCATCAACATTTATGTATGCATCTGTTTTTCTCTAACGCGCCGATAACATCCCGTTGGGAGAAGTTACGAGCTTTCTGATTTTTATGAATTTGAAAATTTACGACGTTTGCGTTTGTACGTTATAATATATACCACTGGTGGTATGATGGTGTTAACTTTAGTTTTTCTATGGTGAAACGATATGAAAACCTTAATTTTTTATAGTATAGATGTTTGTTAGAATGTTTATAATAATATTTACTGGTGGTAAGTCTCTTTTGCTGGAGACCGTCTAGGTACCACCGCAGCTCCCTTTTTCTAATGTGCAAACATTACTCTGTTCCAGTTTGATGGGTGTTGTAGCTAGTAAAATTACTGGGATACACAACTTTACATCTTATGTATCATAGCTACAAGTGCATTAAGTTTACCAGGTGGTAGATCTCTGTTGCTGGAGACCGTCTGGATGGGTACCACCGCAGCTCCTATTTTAACCGCCAAATAGTAGTGTGCAAACATTACTGTGTTCCGGTTTGAAGGGCGCTGTAGCTAGTGTAATTACTGCGGTTACGAGACCTAACACCTTATGTCTCAAGGCGACGAGCGCAATGTGGTGCAGTGTGTACCATATTAACTAGCACCACGTTGTCATGGGCAAGCGTATCACTTACCATCAGGTGAACGTCTTGCTCGACTCGTCGCATAGTAGTATAAAAAAAAAGCTACAAGTATAATGTTGCAGTGTACTTCAATCTAATTTGTTATGGGCAAACATATCACTTATCACTGCATGAAAGTATATCAAAGGAAATTCGTTATAATTTTACACGGACTGAGAAAGATGTAAAGAGTAGTTTCACATGTTTTGTTTCACTGAAAATATATAATACACAAGTTTACATTTTACTGAAAATTCACATGTTCTTTTTGTACGGTCGCTTGTCCCACTTTCATAATGATTTTCGTCCGCGGAAACGTTTCACAGGCTTTTATTTAACCAAAAAAATACTTCAGAGGGCGCTGATAATTATAATTTTCATATAAAAAATTTCAAACGTTCCTGGATAAAATTATAATTAATATAAAAATGTTTCGTAGAAATATTTATTAAAAATTCTTAAGAAGCCTTCGTAATATTTAAGCAAAGTTCTTTTTCAAGTTATTCTAGCTATGTTAAGTTGTTGTCTTACGACGGCGGACTAAATAAATAAAATTTTATATTCCTCACGTTTTATTGTACAAGTTACAATCTAGTTAATAACAATAATAAATCAAAGTGTTGTACACTTAACAAAGTAAGTTATGATAGAAAAAGTTTCGGTTAAATGGCGAGCGTTCATTTGTATTCGTCGAGTTTATATCGAGAACGTAAATTGTCTCGTGGAAATAAGAATTGGCCGAATTGTTTATCGTATTGCAGTAAAACCTTTTGCAATTTTCGCTAACTGTATAAGACGTCAATAGCCGTCGGAGATGAAGTACACTTTTACGTCACAATAAACTGACGAAAACAAAGTTAATAAAGTTCGCGGCTAGTTTGGACGTTGGGCGGTGAATAATGATAACAAAGATATTTAAAGTAATGGATACGGCATAAATGTATAGCAATTTTAACACAGTCAAATGTACCTTCAGTCGTTTTAATTGGACATAGTCTTTTAGTTAACTATGTTTAAAATCGAACAGAAGACGTTGTTATCAAGAGCTATAAACTTGTTAAAGACGAAGCGTATACCCGAAAGACATGTCAGGTGATTGACAACGATCCAAAAGAACCTAAACGAACCTTGACAAAAGTCTCTGCAGTTTGTACTTCTTGGAGATTCAGGGTAAGGAAGACCAGCACCTAATAACTAGCAATATAGTCATAGAAGAATAGTAGTATATTGCCTTTACTAAAGCTGTTAATAGGTATATAGGTACAACTTATTCATTTATATTTCATGTCCTAATTGAACATTCATTCGATAGTTAAAATACTTATTCAATATGTTTTAAGTAAGAAAACTTTAATTTTTCTTTATCTTATTTACTTAATAGGTAAAGGAGACAAACAAATTTTCTTTCGTTTAGCCGCGAAAATTTTTGTTACTATAATATTTAGATACAGAAATAACACTAACTAACCTAACCATAGTAATATAAAATTTCAAAAATGTTTAATACTCGCAAATATTACTATTATTAATATCTTTATTTTAACTTTTATTATTATTTATATATTTAAGAAAATTATTAAGCAGCATGTATATAAGATCTGTGTACTTCGCGTTGTTGTGTTGGTCTATGTTACCAGGTCATAAAATAAGAAAAAATTTAATATTTATATATATGTTTAACTCTGTAACTCTCTCTCTAGTAACTAACAGGTTTAGGAACACAGTGGTTCTTGATTCAATTCCGGTGCCAAATGTGGAAGTTGGTGATAAGGTTTTTCAGAATCCACTTGGCTATCACTATTTCAGTTTCGGTTATCAACATGTGAGAGCTATAGTAGCAGAGGTTTTATTCAAAGTAGCTACACAAAAAAAATGTAAGGTATATACACTATAACATTGTACTAATTTCAGTCTCGTTACCTCAGTAATTTCACTAGTGTTTGGCGTTGGACATAGGAGCTGCGGTGCTACCTGGTCACAACAGACCTAACACCAGTAATACAAGTAATAAGACGAAAGAGAAGCGGTAGCCTTAATAAAAGTTAATTTAAATTTCCATTCGAAGACAAAGGAAGAAATTCCTAATTTAAGACGGACCTTCCATCAACCATCGCGAGCGTCAGAAGAATAGATCAAAGACAAACTGAACAAGGAGTAAACAAATATAGAAGGAGACTTATTTGTAAACAGGAAGTTCACTTAGCTCAGTAAATTTTGTTTAAGCATGTAAACAAGCCGGAAAGGCGATGCAAGCGTCGTCTTATTATCAGTTTCTATTACCTTATAAGATTAGAATGTACCGGAATGGTCTAGTGGCTAATTTTTATGCATTAGACAGAAAGGACATGAGTTCGATTCGCCGGGAAAATTTTAATTTTTACTTTTCCTCTTTCACAATGCTAAGTTTGACCTTTCATATCTCCTTAACCGGAAGAGCTATAGACTTTTTCTTTCGGATTTATAGTCTTCTTATCTTGTACTTCATTTTATCCTAAAAGAGTATCCATGTAGCTCTTCTGGTTTAACTTAGAAGCGTTAAATTGTATTTAAGTCAGCGCATCTATCTCTTTTACGCTGATGCAATCAGGTGATAATTTAAAGAGGCACGGGTCAATTTCCGGTGAAGAACTTAATTAACTTGTATAACCTCCAACATATATCATGGACATGTGACAATCCGACACTTTGCATTGATCCTTTCCTAGTTATATACCCCGAGTCCCATCAGTGGGAATAAGTGGAATGCTTATTACTACTCACTAGCTTTTCAATCATAAATACATATGTTGAAAAACTATCAATTCTTAAAGAAAATTACAAATTAGAGTTGTAAAGTTATTTCTGGTTTCATTAAGTATATTAACTTATATATAATTCATTGTGTATATTGCAAAATTTTCTGTTTACTTGTATACATATTGTAATTTTAATTCTTCCGCCATTTTTTCAATAAGAGGTATTTGAGAGTGAATATTAAGAGTAATGTTTAGAAAGTTCATCAAAACATTTAGTGATTTATAAAAAACAACTGATAAATATATATAAAACTGTTGACATGAGATAAATAAAGGGTATGTGTATAACTGATAGGGTAAATATCGAATTGAACCGGTCCGATCCTGTCGTCTCTATATCCGGGATAATTCGTTTACGGCCTCGCTTAATCAAGCCCGCCCTTGTTTCGCGCGCAGGCGGCACTTTACTGCTGAATGATAAACTTTTTTATGCTTATCTTTGTACTCGTTGCTGTGAATTTATATAACTTACTTAACGAATAATGAGAGACGGTATAAAATATATTGATACGTTTCAATTGCTAGAAAGTGTACGTACTACTGTAACCTCGTCTTTCCGCCAAATATTACTGTGTTCCGGTTTGAAGGTTGTATGTAGTAAATTATTAGGGTATCGAGACTTAACACATTATCTAATTGCGAGTAGTACAATATGGTGCTGTGTATATCACTCTAACTCTATTACAAGCGGAAATATTACTTATCATTAAGTAAATGTCTTGCTTGTCTCTTTGGTTTGACAAATAAAAAATCTTAAGAGGTCATTGCCCCTTTATTTATTTAAAGGTTAATTTGCACATATAAAATATGTACAAAAAGGCTTAAATGTCATATAGCATTCTCTCCCAGTCTACCACAGGGTTGAGCAGAGAAATAGATTAAGGCTGCAGTATCATATTAGTATAAAAGATATTATTACATATAGTAAGATATAAATCATAATAAATACAAACACATATGATTAGTTCATATAATGCAAGAGAAGCTAATATACAGATATTTATAAAAATACATACATATTAATGAAAGCTGACATGAACTCGGAAAAAGAAAGTTATTTTTCATAGCTACATGTAGTATACCCAGAACAATTTCTTAGAAGCCTTACTGCATGCAGAATGTATATTATTTCCTCAATTGGTTCCCAGGATAATTCCCACGCGTGGACACGTCTAATCGTGCAACAAGGCAGCTTACACAGCTAAAGCATTGCTTTGCCCTCATCTATTAGTCGATGATATTACCGCGGTAATTAGAAAATGTCCGCCATAACTTATTAAAGAAAATGGACATGATCCATCATAAAGATAAGTCTAACACGAGTGTACTTTTATCCTTCAAGATAACGACATATAATCGCTCTGTGACTAATTAAGAAACATTTAAAGGTTATCTTAAGTTATCCTTATCTAATAAGTGAACTATCAAGTTATAAATGCATGATGTAAAGAAAACTAATATCTATGTAACTTAACATTTATTTGTAAAGATTCACAATTCATCATAATTCGATCCGTCCCACTGTTGGACAAAAGCCTATAAAGAAATCGATAATAAAGCTTTTTATGTTATAATCGGTCGCAAATTGCCCACATCTGGGCGTGGGGTCATAGATGATAATATTAAATACATAAAGTTGCGGATAGCATAGAGATATCCAAATAGTTTTGAAGAGTGAATACTTCGGATTTCATCACCACAGACCACATCATTTTACATCAACTGGGATCGTGGTGAACCATAGTAGTAAACAAATAACTAATAAGTAAAGTAATTAAGTGTAAGTAAGTAAACTGTTAAAAAAAATGTTTTTTCAGTATTATTAAATTAGGTTAGATTTTGAGGATTCTTGTTTTCGCTCGATTGGAAAGATCGAGATGATGATGAATGATCTATTTTTCATCTTTAAATAATTTCAGATGAAATTGTATTTTCTTCTTATTTCTAATTAGAGATTTGCGAAAAAATATTATATAGTTATTTGATTTTTGTATTACAAGTTATGTTGAGATCAGTTTTGCCGTTGTCATGATATGGCAGCCATTTTGTGTATAGATTTTTTGTTACTTCTACGAGTATAAATAGTATATACTTCCGGACACATCTATCGGCCCACCACCCAGTGTTTAAAGTTTCGATGGTGTCTAATTAAAAATAAGTGTTAGGTGTAGCAATAAGTTTTAATGCAGTTTTGAAGCTGATTTATTGATCAACCGCTATGTATGTTTTTTTTTTATTTTTTTTTGTAATTTCGAATTGATTTGGTCGGCAGAAGTTTTACAACTTGGGCGACAATTTCGGGCAGAGTATCCATATTTTTTGGTCAAAACTGGCTCTAAGTTTAGATTTGCCCTTTTATGGAACCAATAACCGGACACAAAAACCAACTTGTGCGAAATAAAAAAGTTTTCTCCATTCCTGGGTCGTTGAAAATAATGAACAGAGTCGAATTTTCGTTATTTTTTCATAATCCTGAATTCAAAATAAAAAAAAAAACATATGTAAAGGTTGACCAAAAAATCAGCTTTAAAACTGCATTAAAACTTTTTGCTCCACCTAACATTTATTTTTAGCTAGGCACCGTTAAAACTTTTAAACACTAGGTGGCCGATAGATGTGTCCGGGAGTGTAGATTCTGTTTTAATCAAACTATGTGCCAAGTGAATGTTATATCCTCGAAAGCTGATGAAACTTATCGGTTTCCTCACGATGAACCTTCACCACTTTTTGTATTTATTATATATCACTTAGATATAACAGTTTTTTAAAGTTTGAATTTGTTTATACAAAGGTACACGAGTTGCACGTTTATGACAAAATATGTTGATAACAAAATGGAACTTTACCTAATCGATGTTTTCATGTAGTCATTATCACGGTATTACCTGTAATATAAGAAATGAAATTATTAATTACAAGTCAACATTTCATGTGTTTAAAATGGACATTTAAAAAACGTTCACATGGTAAATACACCATAATGTTCACCACGAGATATATTAAGTGATTTAATTAGCTATAACGCTCTTCATACTGGAATACAGTTATTCTTGAACTATTATATTTTTTGATTATATTAGTTTTTTCTTATTCGACAAACGAGCAAGATGTTCATCTAATGGTAAGTGACACGCTTGCACATAACGACGTAGTGGTAATTAAGATGGTATACACTGCAACACATTGTACTCGCCTTGAGACATAAGGTGTTAAGTCTCGTTACCCCAGTAACTTCACTAGCTTACAGCGCCCTTCAAAACGGAACACAGTAATATCTGCACACTATCTGTTTTTTTTTTGTTTTATACTACTATGCGACGAAACGAACAAGATGTTCACCTGATGGTAAGTGACACGCTTGCCCATGACAACGTGGTGCTAGTTAAGATAGTATACACTGCAACACAATGTACTCGCCTTGAGACATAAGGTGTTAAGTCTCGTTACCCCAGTAACTTCACTAGCTTACAGCGCCTTTCAAACCGGAACACAGTAATGTTCGCACACTACTATTTGGCGGTTGAAATAGGAGCTGCGGTGGTACCCATCTAGACGGTCTCCGGCAACAGAGAACTACCACCAGGTATATATGTTTGACGGTAGAAACATGAGTTGCGGTGGTAGATAGACGGTCACCGGCATTAATAGCCACCAGCAGTTAATAGCAGTAGTACGTAGTTATTTATTCTCGTCTCATCTCACTTTCATACAATTAGCAGTTTTCTAATAAAATATTTAGTAATTATAATAATTTTTCCTCAACATCTAATACATGTTTGTATATAAACTGTTTATTTTCATATTCTTCTAAGTCGTATTTCCTCATGACTGAGAGTCATGGTCATCATGTGTAATGAAACACACGACTTACTTGTCAGTTATAATGGAGTGGTGTTGCCATTGCCTTCTCCATTTCACATACTAGTGCGAGCACGGATGGTCATAACATAGATATGCAGGATTCCTCACGATGTTTTCCTTCACCGTCAAAGCGCGTGATATTAGTTGGTGATACTAACTGCACATAAATTGAAAAATTCATTAGTTCGGGCTGGATTTAAACCCAATACCTTCCGAATAGAAGGCCGGCGTTCAAACCACTATGCTATCACGGCTATAATACACCATTAACCACTTATCTTCATAATGCACCACAAATTTTCTTTAACCACCAGATAAAAGAGAGCTGATCAATAAAAGTAAGGTATGTGGGGTGCAAACAAAAGATAACACACACACAGACCATTTTAATAGAACGAGTATGTAGTTCTATATACTTTTCTTATCTAAGATATATTTTTTGTAGTCAAAAACATCGTGTAGCGAATAAGACAGAATTATGCTTAACTACAAACAAACACTTTTACTACTGGTAGGTCTCTGTTGCTACAGACCGTCTAGGTACCACTAGGCTATCATTTCTTTTATCTTTTGTGTATACCTTTTGGTTTATTATAGTAATAATATACTAGTTGACATTTTCATTTGTGTATATAAATATATGAGCCGTGATAGTGGTTTGAACGCCGGCCTTCCAATGCGAAGGTACCGGGTTCGAATCCGGCTTGCAGCAATGAATTATTCAATTTATGCGCAGTTAGTATAACACCAAGTAATATCACGCGCTTTGACGGTGAAGGAAAACATCGTGAGGAAACCTGCATATCTATGTGATGACCATCTGTGCTCGCACTAGTATGTGAAATGGAGAAGGCAATGGCAACACCACTCCATTATAACTGACAAGCAAGTCGTCGTGTGTTTCATCACACATGATAACCACGACCCACAGTCATGAGGAAATACGACTTAGAAGAGAAAAAGAATATAAACAATTTTTTTTTATACTACTATGCGGCGAGACGAGCAAGACGTTCACCTGATGGTAAGTGATACACTTGCCCATGACAACGCAGCGCTAGTTAAGATGGTACACACTGCACCACATTGCGCTCGTCGCCTTGAGACATAAGGTGTTAAGTCTCGTTACCCCAGTAATTACACTAGCTACAGCGCCCTTCAAACCGGAACACAGTAATGTTTGCACACTACTATTTGTCGGTTGAAATTGGAGCTGCGGTGGTACCCATCCAGACGGTCTCCGGCAACAGAGACCTACCACCTGGTAAAATCTATATATACCTATATCTATAATATATGCAACTAAAATAATTAATAAGAACTGTATCACAATTTTAAGTGTAAAAGCAGCTTCAGAATCGAACCAGGGACTACTACAACGGACTTAACCGCGGCCGCAGCTTAGGAGCTTTCCAGTGTTATTAAACTTACTTTTCTTATTCACAATGAGCTAACTCTTGACCTCATTTTCACGTTATGTTACGTTAACACTCGAAATAGTCAAACGCGACTCTACTTAAATATTCAGAATTCTATTATTAAAACAATATTACTACAGTATACTGCTGGAGTTCGTTTTGGTTACTGCAGCTTCTATTTCTACCGCCAAACAGCAGTGTGCAAACATTACTGTGTTCCGGTTTGAATGGCGCTGTAGCTAGTGAAGTTACTGCGGTAACGAAACTTTAGATTATGTTTCAAGGCGACGAGTTCATTGTGGTGCAGTGTATACCATCTTAACTAGCGGCATGTTATGGGCAAGCATATCACTTACTATCAGGTGAACGTCTTGTTATTCTAATCGCTATATAAAAAAAAATACTATTATTTTAGTTTATAATATATATTATATACTATATACTAATATTAGTTATATTTTACAAGTATTGGTATGAATATCGCTTTATTTTTTTTTTTAATTATTTGCGTGTTTCCGTATGTTTGTCTGAATGTTGTAATGGTGATCACATTCAACAAATTTGATAGTTAAATTGTATCTTTGAACTTTATAACTACAGATGATTGGAGACAACTTTCAAGCTCACTAACTTAACAATGATCTATAATTACATGAATCAAACTAAATACATAAGTTATTGTATGCATTTATATTTAGAGTGAATAAACATATACTATTGAATATTATGTACAGAAGCTTTTCCTGTTTCTTCAATTTACTTATATTGTAAGTTGAAGTATGTTTTTGTCAAAGAACTGTATCTTATATAGTAAGTTACAATATATGTCAAACACAGGGTCCTCAAGAGTATACCAAACAATGCTTATTGTTGTGGACCTTACGTCACATGTTCTGTAAGTTGCTTGTTTTTTACTCCACGAAACGACAAGACCATCATCCGATGGTGATGGTATGCTTGTTAAGATGATAGATAATAGAATGGTGATCAGTTTGAGACAAATTCTGTCTCATTACCGTAATAATTTCAATAGTTATATCGCCTTTTAAATCCGAATGCATTAAATCTTTACGTATTCGTTTGGTACGACGGTCTCTAACAGCAAACTCCCGCGACTATTTTTTAGGTTATTTTAAGAATATTACCATTATTTTTTATAACAAAAATAAAATAAATAAATTACCTTTGTTATACTGGCGTTGTAATCCTTATAACTATTTTTCTGTTACTCTGCACGCGAAACTAAGAAACTTTCAAAATAATAAAAACTTATCATCAAAATTTTAACTATCGTTTCCTTCGTTAATTATTAATAATAGTTTATTTTTTAATTATCGAAAACACACAGAATTTTTTTGTTTAATCACTGTTCGTATAGCACTAAGGATTGTTGAACCGAGTTACGACACAACCGCTCACAACGGACTCGCGCACCTGACTGACTAACGCCTTTGGTTGTATGAAATATTTTGACGTAATTTTTTGTTATAGGTTATAAATTATAAACTGTAAAATTAAACTTTAATTCGTAATTAAATTAATGTTAGTATTTTTTTAAAGTTTAGTGATACAATATAAGTATAATAATAATTCTTTAAATAGGTAAAAGATAACTTAGAATATAACCTGTAATTAAATTTGTCTCACAGACTAAATAAGCTTATTTGCTTTATATTATACTAATTTGTTGTAAAATGTTTGTTGACGTAGATAAAAAAGAAATTTAAATATATTACGTTGCCTTTACAGGTCGATTGTTAAGTTTTTTGTTAATTAACTAATCACAAAAACGTTTGACTATAATCCAAATATATATAAAAGTGTTAATATTCTTAAACAAAAAATATTGCTTTTAAAGATTTTAATTATGGTAAGCATACGCTTTTCAACAAGTTAGGATGATTTACATTGCACTTTATTGTTTAAACCTTAAAAAGCAGAACTATTAGATATACTAATAAAATTTTAATGATTAATGATGCGCCATCAGTTAAAACTATCATTTTTTTAGTTGACAATAATTTATTGTATAGTAGTATTTCACAGAGGGGTTCTATAACCAATAGCGGACGTTTATTTGCTGATGATGATATAGAGTAAAATATAATTTTCTTTAAACAGAAAAAACTATGTAAATATGGTCATAATTATTTTAATCATAATATTTCCTTTTACGTTTTCCCATTTCGTACTAATCTCGGGCGGCGGGCGTTTTGTAATTTGCATTTATAATTGGGACGGAAAATCATCGTCGTTTGAAGTATCCCAATTACGGCCCCTCGAAAAACGCACTGACCTCCGCTCACATTTATTTTTTAATTACGCCTCTTAAAATTTCAAAATTTACATAAAAAGCTTATTAAAAAAATGCAGTGCTATTCCTACTACGGAAGAGGGAAGAGAAGAATAACAAGAACAAGTGCAAACTCATAATTTTTCTTCGTATCTGTGGGAGTATTAAGAGTACTGTTAATTATATTATTTTAAAATTTTCTTTGTTTTTAATTTAAGTATCTATCTGTAGTTGAAATACTAGTTTCATTAAATTGGAGCATCCTAGACGATCACGCTTCACGATATCATACTCATTGTTGTATTTTTTGTTGATTTAAACATTGTTATGCATCGCATAATCTGTCAATCAATATACATTAATAATAACTCAATGTATAAGTTGGTACAAAAGCACAAAAGAAATGCTATAAAATATTTGGTTTACAGAATATGTTGTTAGAATAGAATTTAAAAAAAAGGACACTTGTAATCAATGCACATGCTATTTTTATTCCTTTTCTCTTTCTACTCGAGGAAAAATACTGTTTGGTTTAATACAACATAATAAAAACGTTTTAGTGCAGAATATTACGAAACAGAAAAAATAGAGACGGAAATGAATGCTTCGTCATATAGCTTAATGTGAGTCATTTGGTGAGTCCTGCTCTCTATGGGCAACGATTAAAAATGTCGGTCCCTCCAGTAAATTAAGAAAATTAATAATTTTGTACAAAGTTAATATTTTTATACGTTCAATGTACTAGAATAAGTTTTTCTTATACTCGTGATTATATATGTTTAACATAACAATATCGGAAGGGATAAATTTATATTTATCACTAATAACATAACTATAAATATATCAAACCAGTAACATCAACATATTTTTTTATTATTATTAGGTATTTGGTAAAGTAACCTAAAAAATTATTTATCTTACAAATTAATAAAATCGTAAAATTGTACTATTTCGATATTTCAATTGGAAAGTAAAAGCGTCGAATTCACGTTACATTTTTAAATGGTCGCTGTCAAAGTGATTCGCGCGTTCAAAATAAAAAAACATGGCGTCATGATAAGTAAAAATTGTTTTATAACGACATAAGGTTAGTAAAAATTAATTAAACTTTAACACATTAATTAACAACGTAATTATTTTTTAAGTTTCTATAAGCTCTAAATGAATCACGAATTTTATTATTGTAATACTTCTGATATTTAAACCTAATGCGTTGAGTACAGGTTAAAAATACTAAAATCAAAAATTTCAATGTTGCTCTTTCAAGAATAATAATTTCTTATATTTACGTATTTCTTATATAACACATTCAATGAAACTGAATTTACATATTTGATTACGTTTATTTAATACACGGCGTTTTGAGCGGTTAACAGATTTTAATTAAAAAATGTGATTACTCCGTGATGACTGTGACTTTAAGATATCTGTCCAGCTCCGTGACCATGGCTGTTAAAAGTAAACATGAGAAATAAATAGTTAAAATTCATAAAGTCTAGTATTGTTAAATAATATATAGTTAATAAAAATAGTTAAATCGAAAATGAACGCCTTTCCATAGGTTATGAATATTAAAGTTATTGTTAGCGAAATTAACTTGTGATGATTTGAAATAAAAAATTATTAAAATCACAGAAAACTTTGATTGTAATAAAATTGGGAGTCAATGCAATTTCTTCGACTTTATCACCTAACACATTTAAAACTTTTGTTTGAGCGTTTGTAAGTTTTATTCCCTGCAACTTTTTAACTGCGCCATATAATAGAATAGTTTTAACTTTACTAAGGTTCATTGAAAAACTAAGCACCTAAGTTCGTGCTCGAGTTTATACCAATTGACTGAGTTTGTTTATTTTTGTAATGCATAAAATAACTAAGTTATATATAAACGAGTATATCGTTAACTGTAGTTTTATTATTAAGCATTACCAATGTGATAAAGTTCTCCTTAACATGTAACTATTTATTAGATTTGTTACATTATTTGAACTAATCTAAAATTTAAATAGAATTATGAAACAGAACTGATTATTGCTTGATACAAAAACTATAGAATAATTTCAAAGTTTAAATGAAATGATTTAAACTCCTAACGAAATGACATTAAAAGTTTAATTAGTTTGTTTTATAATAAAATGAATAACTGTCTGTAGTATTGAAGTTGTAACTTTGTAAGAGAATTAATGGAAATATTATCAAAGGTAAAAACGTTAGAAGTTTTAACCTCTTTCTTAAAAGCATGATGACTTTCTGATTTTAGATTTTAATGAAAAAAGTTGCTACTCGAGTTAGATATTAAAGAAAAATAATTACATTTACAAAAGTTTACTTGGAAAAGTAGTAATTTCATGGACTTGTAAGAAATTGGGATGAAACGAGAATAAATATCTGTCTATCATTGCACCATTTTACACTATAATATAAAATAACTGTATCTATATATCATCAAGTGAGTATTATAATCCAAAATTTTAACAAAAAAATAAATTGTATTAACTTTATGAGAGATGGAAGGGATAAAAGTAAAGCGATGAAAGATGACTATATTTTGTTATAAATGCGAATGACAAGGTCTTTCTCTTTCTATCCAATGCAGTGCTATAGTTGTAAACTTAATAAATATAACTAACCAGAAGACGTTGCTATTCTGAATATAAAATTATACCTGTTTAAGCACATACACATTTATGCACATATCATTAGAAGAACGTTTTTACTCGTAAGGATGAAATTCACATTATTAAAATGTGAATTATTATACATGACACTTCAAACGTACATACATATATGGACACTTCGTTATAAAATCATTTAATAGTTAAAATTAGGTAACACCTTCGCAAATACGTTTTAAAATAGGAACTTAAAATAACAATTAATGAAATTTTAACATACAGACGATTTTCTAACACGGTCGCACCGATATACATAATCTGTAATTAATATGTGAATATTTATTAAAGAGCCGTGATAGCCTAGTGGTTTGAACGCCCGCCTTTCATTCCGGAGGTACCGGGTTCGAATCCGGCTTGCACCAATGAATTTTTCAATTTATGTGCAGTTAGTATAACACCAACTAATATCACGTGCTTTGACGGTGAAGGAAAACATCGTGAGGAAACCTACATATCTATGTGATGACCATCCGTGCTCGCACTAGTATGTGAAATGGAGAAGGCAATGGCAACACCACTCCATTATAAGTGACAAGAAAGTCGTCGTGTGTTTCATGACACATGATGACGACGACCCTGTCATGAGGAAATACAACATAGAAGAAGATTTAGTAAATTTTGATTTGAATAAATATTTATTAATACTAAAAAAGTTTAATTAGATACACTTTGATGTCGGTACGAGGTTTAATTTATACGATGTCACCCCCGCTAGTTGCGATACGGTTTGCGTTGAAAATTATTTCTGCAACAAAATTAACCTCCTTGTAACCTTTGATCAGTCCGCGTTGACTTTAACTTGGCAGTAATCTCTTTAGTAGCACTTAATTAGATTCGCTGTCTTTCCAGACCGATTTTTTAGAGCAAACATTAACAGTCAAATTCAATATTAACGATTTTACTTAGTAATATTAGATAGACGTAGTTATAAATGAATCTTTAGAGAATTTAAATAAAAGTTATAGATGGCAAGAACTCGCTTCAAATCTGAACACAGTACATTTTGCATGTATAAATAGGAGCTACGGTGGTAACTAGACAGTCCACAACAACAGAGACCTAAAATATCGGGGTTCATTAAGTTATCAGTTGCTTTACCTTGTGCTTGATATATAGTTATCACTTTAAGAGTAGTGCAGGCCAACGACCGTATGACCTTCGCGATATGTGATCTCGAAGATCAAAGATTGTAATGTATGTTATTAGATTTCGTCACGAGACAAGCAGGACGATCACTTGATGTTTAGTGATTCAAAATTATATTTTGCTATTTAAGAACTTAAACAATAAGTTAATGTATCTTTAGCTACAGTTACAGTAGTGTCCAAACATTACTGACGGTGAGAAGATCGCATTCAATGATTTAGATTCTAATTCTGAAGTGATGTTCTTAGGCTTTCTTCGCCAATACAGATGAAGTACAAGTAAATATGTGATTAGAATGTATATACAAACGCTAAAGAACCAAGGGATACGCCTACGTGTATAACTTATACAAGTTACTGCAGCCGGTTCCGTTTGTTTACACTGCCGCGCCTCACCATGTCTGTTTTACAAATCGATAGACAAGAAATGTATTAAGCTTATACCATGTGAACTTTGAAAGTATTCTCCTCAATGATTCAATGATTGAATCATCATTGAAATAATTAATTTGTACTATTTCGTACGTATTTAAATATATTATGATTACTTTTTTTTTATTTAATATATTTTATATCATACAATAGATTTGAAGATGGCGTTGTTAAGTTTTATATGTGTATAAATATTGAGGGAAATGTTATAAAGAAATCTTCTATGCAATGCTGGCTCCTGATTGGCCGAAAATGTAAGCTCTCTGTTTGGCTGTCGTATAATTTTATTTTATTGCGATTGGTAATTTATGGGTTCTATTCTTAAGCGATTTTTGTATATATAGAGGCTAGACAGAGAATAAATCGCATTATGCTGGTCTCGATCGTATCACTTTTGCATAAATAAATTAACATGTTACACTTAATTCGATTATTGAATGGGTTTTTTACCTCATTATTTTATTGTTAATTATATTCTATTTCATGTATTGCATTTTATAAACTCGCAACAAACTTCAGATTTACTTTTTTCTTTTTAATCTTAGATGGATTGGAAGAGAATGGCTTTTAGCTTTAAGTCCGCCATTGTACAAATAAATTTTAAATAAAAACAGATAATAAATAAATTATTAGAACTTAATTATTATTATTAGTAAGTCATCAAATTATACTACAGTAGTACGTAAATTCGTATATAAATAAAAAATAATAATGTTATGTCTCTATGTACCTTGAATTTAACGCAAAATTCAGTCAAGAATAAATCAATACACCAGTCATCGTATTTATAAAAAAAAAATCTATATTGGTATAATGCTCGGTGCTGGTAACCTTGCCATCTTTTACAGCTCCATCGGCCTCAGGGCCCGCGGATCCGGAATCCGCGACCTAATAAATCTTCGAGCTAATATTAACACTAGATGTACGGGACACGTCATTTTGACGGGTTTAACGTCCGCTTTCATCTTTTCCTTTAATTTATTTAACCTACGTATTTTTTATTTGAAAAATCTTTTGAAAACCGTTGACCCTGTCTAACTGTCTGATTTGTATCTCGGAGCTCCATGGATTGATCCTGGTTATACATGCAATTGGTTCAGAGACTTGGACCATTAGAAACCGCGACAAAGTAAAAATCAATGCCTTCGAAATGTGGTGCTGGCGAAAGCTTCTCCGTATACCCTGGACTGCTAAAAGAACTAATGACTCCATCCAAAAAGAGCTTAAAATCACCACTAGACTCTCCACAATTTGTGAAAAAAGAGCCGTTACCTTCTTTGGGTATATCATGTGTTCTCCAAAGGGCTGTCTGGAAAGACAAATTATTTTGGGAAAGATAGAGAGTAGACGTGCACAGGGAAGGGCATCAACTGCATGGATGGAAAGAATCAGAAATGCAGTCGGCGGCAGTATGCAGCGTGCGGCTCACTATGCGTATGACCGCTCTCAATGGAAACTTAATACGTGGTCACGATCCTCAGCACTAAGGAAACGATGAAGAAGAAGATACATGCAATTAAGTTTGGACATTGGTAAGGTTTTATCGTCCTCGCCTGATTGGCTACATATTGTTAAATCGCCGCGTGCTGATGCTGATGATGATAATTGTGAAACTGCCTCCATAACAGTATTATTACATTATTCTGAGCGAATGCTTTATCACCCAGGACCTGCTTTAACATATAAACTGAAGCTCAAGTGTTATGAACAGCGTTATGAAGTTTCTTTTATCATCATAACACAGCCAGACATCATTATCACGTAACATCATAGAAAATTTAGGTTGAGTGGGCGATATAGTTACAAAAAATCGCTGTCCGTTAAATACTACATTGAAAAGGCCTCCACCCCAGGGGCTTATGTTCCAGTTTGCGCGAAATTGCTCTTCGGACAGTTCAAATCGCCTTAGCAACGAACATCAACTTGATTTAGTGACGACCACAATCTGACAAGGATCCCGGGGTCCAAAAGCTTAATTAAACTTAACTGATTGCTGTCAAATATTTCAAGTGGCCCTCTGGACCCTCGGTTAAGCGTTGAAGGCGAACGGAAAGATTGTAACATTTTAGGATACAGACTCAAAACAGATATTTTTATCAATAACCGTATATCCATCAGGGATTATTAAACAGTTTTGTCTTAAAAATATATAATTATTATTAATTACTCTAAAGTAATATTATCTACTATATAATCAAACGACTACCGTGTGATAAACGCTAACATAAGTCTATAGACATACCTTTTATCGTAACTTTCTGCAATATAAAAACAAACCGCATACCTTTCCGCCTCTAGTGGATAAGAATTTCGGGCATAACGATCAAAACAAAGGCAATATCGAGTAATCTATTAGATATTCTATGGGCAGGAGAGCAATGAAACAGACATAACAAGAAACTTTTATCGTATTTTTATATATATAATTGACAATACGATTTGATACCTCTGAACCAAAACAACACGAAATTCATAAACAGTCTATGTATCGGGACGACCACGATATGAAATAATCTGTTTGTTATAAGTTAAATATCAGCGAGAATACGTTTAAAATCATTTGTTAGTTAAAGTTACATAAGTTATAATTTTAAGCTCAATTTAGAAGCCATATTTTTTCTCCGGCATGGTTTTGAAATTTCTTATGCGGGTATATAAACAAGAAAGCCGGTGTGTACAGATCTCTTAAGAAATCGTTACACTGTTTTACAAACTTAAGAATATTATGTAAAATTATGTTTTATTGGACCCACTACTTGATGTTTGTGGTCCCATTACCGCTGATGTTATATTTTTAAAAACATTTTAGAAGGTGATGCACCGCCATATATAAATATTGTTTAATATATAATTATGGGGTCAGTAAATTATAAAAGCAAAATAGCCTAAATCGATGACTTACATTAATTCGCTGCATTATTATTACTCTTGTCAAATATTAATAAACTAAATTTCATAATATATTTTTGAATTTGATAGCCTTTCCAACTAATTACTAAATAAATAAATACATTCCAATCTCCTCTTATTTATACCGTGCCTGTTGTAGTTCTCTAATCATTCTCTAGTCCATCTTTCATTCATGTATCTCTATAAGCGTCCTGCTTATTTCTATAGAAGTTTAATTTGTTGTACAAATATGTTATAAGTTTTGTTTAATAATGTTAGATGTTAAGGATAAATAATTGTGGTTATAAACATTTTGTTAGAAAAATAGTAATTATATTGACTGTTAATGAATCCAAAATGAATTACTGCATGTTGTACTACTCGTATTATATTTCATACTAATGTTTATGTAATAATTGTATTTATTTTTTTTATGGTGTAATTGAAATATTGAGAATATTATTAATCCATAACTTTCATAAAATTGATAATAATTTAATAGTTGTAATGATTATTGTAAATGTCATTTTGGTATAAATGGCGGACAACTGTGGATCTCGGGCTCATTACTGTTTGGACAACGTAAGAAGTGTGAACTCAGTGACTTGTGAATTGTATATATAAAAACTTGTAAATTAGATATGTATGTTGAAAAGAGAAGTGTCTATTAATTATTTTGCTGACAGAGCCAAATAAACAGATTATGAAGTAGATGAAAAAAGTAACTTAACCAACTTCAAATTAATGTTATATTTTCGCAATATCCATAGTTGTTAATTTTTAAGTGTTTTAAATCATTCTCCTGTAATAGCAGTTCTACTACAAAAGTATGAGCTAATATAAAGAAAAGAACAAACTAAGGAGCGAGTCATGCGGGTACTCATAAATACTCCTTAAAATGTCTCCCCGAGGCGCTGTGCTGGGATTTTTCCCCTCGTAACTTGTCACTAGTAATATTCGAGACGCGCTTCGGAAATGACGCGTTTTATCTTAAACGCTCTTCATTCACGAGCGACGTAATTCCAACCAAAATGTCTGACGGTTTCTCTAAAAGAATTAAGAATATGTCACGCGAAAAACAAAAAGATACAGACAACGTGGCGTTTGTTGGGATAATATACACAGCATCACATCGCTTTCAGACATAAATGGTTCAACTCTGATCACCGCAATAATTTCACTAGCAGCAACGAACGACTTTTGAACTGGAACACAGTAACTTCTATTTTCCAGAACAAAACACGAGTATATGTAGTTAGTTATATTTACTCTTTAACTACTACAAATAAATTTGATCCAAGCTTCGTATGATTGGATTTCTGTAAACTTGAATTTGAGCGCAGGCAATGTGATCTTAAAATGTCCGAATTTGAAGCTTCGTTTGATACTATATCGAAACAACGCGTGTTCCTCAATTTGTTTCCTCATTTTGGAGAATATTTGATTCAGATCCTAGGCCTCTGCGCGTGAGTGTATTCCCGTGTGTACAACTACATAATTCATGCGTTCAATGTAAATTTGCACAAAGCGATGAAGGTATCGCGGAGGTAAATATTTGAGGAGCCGAAACGTCTCCGATTCCCTCCATCACTATTTCGAGTCGGAATCAAATGAAATACGGCCGTCTTCATACGAACATATTGTATAATGGATAAAGCTTAATTGACAGGAAAAGACTAATTTTGTATCCGGAGTTTTAGTTATGTTAGATATGAGAAATAATTGTGATTATCAACATTTTGTTAGTAAAATAGTAGGTTCGACATTTTTGCTAACGAATTAAGCTGTGTATATGAGTTTAATCTTCTTTTATTATTTGGACTTTCTTTGTTATATTTTTTTGTCAAATGGTTATCAGAATGAAAGGAAATAAATCATTTTCCAATTTTGGTCATTGTACGTGGCTAACAAACAGTAAACAGCGGTTGATGTATGGATGGTAAGTTTTGGACAGGGGTTTGTGCGATCAATCAATTGTCATAGCAATCCATTACTTGTCGACGTCTATTAATCGAACAGTAAAAAGGTAAGCCGTTTTTTTTATAGCTAATAATAACCTACCTAAATAACAAAAATAATTTAAAATAATGTTAGATAAATCAACTTCACATGAATAGAAATATATCGTTTAAGTAAAAGTACATAATCTAATTGCGTATTTAGAAGTAACTTGGATGGCAAGCAGACTATGACTGTAACTATGAAGTGTTTATGTATACCTATAGGGCCTTTCTTTCTTGGATGAGTTAAGTTATCTTGATATCTATCTAACGCACGATTTTAAAGAATGAAAATCCCACATAAATTCTGTCTTCCCCACAAAGGCAGTGTATCCTTTAACGACTTCTCCCACAACACCTCAAAAAAGATACACATCTTTTGGTTTTAGCACGCTAACCTTATATCTTCTTCTTGATAGGACATTGCATTCAAATTATTTTGTTTTCTCTCTATGCAAAGCACTTTTGGTCTTTAATAACAAAAACTTTTTTTAAAAGATAAATAGCGGTACTGTCATTCATTATCATTCCTTCTTAAAACTGAAGTTTGTCGGACATATTAAATTTATCTAATACTTTTCAAATCTTCAGGTATTCTTTCAGCTTTGAGCTTTGCTTAAAGTATGTTACTTTAAACCACGCCTCTATCCCACTGATAAACTGTTCAATGAGGCTAATGTTTTAACAACGCGACAACTATTTGTACTTCACATCGTTCTTAAACAGCATTCGCTAGTAAAATATTACCCCGATGTTGCTCAACGTTATCGGATAAGTCCGCTTGAGTTTTTAAGATCCTCCTTCTCTCATAGGTTTTTTGTTTTCTTGGGACCTTACCTTTATAATAAGTTACATAAATTACTAAATATATATTCCCTAAATAATTTCAAATTAAAAAACGCAGTTCATAATTGGCTCCTTACACAGTCATATGCAGACACAGAAAAACTTCTGGAGATTATTATCTAATCATTTATGATAACAATGTAATGTACTTATATTATATTATCTCATTCTTAATCTATCATCAGGACCCCTACGCGTGTACGAACACACACACACACACACTCACGCACAGACACACACACGCGCTTATTGTTTAATAAACACACACACACACAATACACACACATTCACTGCAATTGATTTATTACCTTATTTAAGTTATATATTACAGTTATTTGCACGAGAGTAGGAGATCTGGTGACCTGTAACACGGGTTTATTACCTATCACAGGCACCAGCGATCCACAACCATATGTCTTAGTATATGCATAGCTTAAGATTTTTACCTATTTTTTTTTTGTAATGGTTTGTGGTGACAAATAAAATCTATTTTTTTTATTATTATTTATTTCAAACATATAAATGACTATAGAGCACATCTAATTTCACCTTTCTTTTTTACAGTATTTTAATGTTGAAACTTTATTTTTGAAATCAATTTCAATCATAAATATGTAGATATTTATTTCTTTATATGTATTGTCGGTTTAACGTTACATAAATTTGAAATTTACAATGTGGGTGTTAGGAGCTTTGAAATGTTCACCTGAATGGAGTCACATTCATAAAGTATGCAAAGCGTCCATTTACGTCCCCCCTGGCCTCTTCAACAGTTTGAAATATTGAGTAGACAGAGTAAGGTATGATTATTCACGCTCTGTATACATTTAAAGCATTGAGGACACAAACATAAAAGTACTCGTGAAATTTATTGAATACTAAATACGTTTATCGTGACCCAGAAATTCTATTCGAAGATAATTTTCACAACGACACGAAGGAGAGGGATCTGTATATCTCTTTCTTACTTTCGCTTCATTACTAAGTCTTGTTTGTCTTGAAATGCCTGAAGATGAGAGAGTTATCTAATAGGAGATTATACATAACTGCAAGCTTAACACTGATGATAAGTTCCTTTGCCGGAGACTGTCTAGGTAACTACTACAACTCCTAATTCTACCGAAAAACAGTAATGTGTAAAAATTACTGTGTTCCAGTTAAAAGGGCGCTGTAAGCTAGTAAAATTACTGGGGTAACGACTTAACATCTTGTTTCAAGGCAACGAGCAGTGTGGTGCTGTGTATATCACTCTAACTAGTGCCACGTTGTTATAGGCAGGTATAATACCATCGGGTGATCATCTCAATCGTCTTGTCGATTAAAAATTAACTTCAATAATTTCTTATGTAACTTGTACTAAAGAATCCGCTAAATCCTTCTAAATCGTTATAAAAACAGTTTTCATATTTACTAATAGCGAAATGTAAAACGAACCGGCTATATTCAAATATTGCTGTTAAAAAGAAAAACTGTAGCTAGATTTAAAAAAAATTGTACCACAAATTGGTACGTCCGTCGACGAGTCATCGCTTTACTGTTTTTATGAATATCAAAATTTTTAACGATTTCACTTTCCGGCGAATGTTCTGATGACGTTCGCCGGAGATATTGACTAACGCATTACAATTTTTACGCCATTATTAATATTATAAAGAGAAAAAGTAAACATTTTAAAACATCTTCCAAAAAATGGAAGTCAACTGTTGGACATACGAGGAGTTGTAATGTATCTCACAAAAGAGTGTTGCGCTGTTTGAGTCCAATGATTCCCAGCGTCCGTTTTAATATCATCGTCATCATCATCACCTCTTGACTCTTAGTGTATTTTCAATTGAATCCAGTTTATTCGAATGCTATTTATTTCGGTGTGAAGGGCGTTGTAATTAAACAATAAGCGCTTAAAAAATGTGCACTTTATCAAAAGATGAGCACAATGTAGTGTTATTAAGACAAATACAAAATTAAACTTATTTTTTAGAGACGGACGTGTAGTTTTTTTACTGAGATATTTTCTACTGAAGCTATGAACTCGGAGAATATTCAGAACCTCGGAGATGTTCTTCTAAAGCCTGCTTTACCTATCTGTCTCCAGGGCTAAAACAGATGTAACCTTTTTTCTAACGGCACACTGCATGTCACTTATCGGTCGAGTTTTACAGAAATTATGAAAGTTATTCTAAAGCAAAGTTTTCAAATCAATCCCATTATGGAGCTTAAGCTTTGGAAAATCTTCAACTTTCAAAGTAATTAGCGGAACTCCGTTTTAAAATGAGAGTAGTGAGCTTTTCAAATTTTAATAATACCCTCACTTTTGTTTTTATTAGAAATTGGTTTGAAATCAAAATTAATCGGGTTAAATATCATCGAATCAAAAATTTTTTGCAATATAATTTTAAAACGTACTCCTAAAACAATTTGTTTTAAATAGAATATATTTTTCATTCCTTGTAATTTCAGCTGTGTCCGTTCAGTTTTCTTCTTGAAAATTGCTTCAGCAATTTCAATAACTAGCCAAATTAAAAGGAACGAATGTAATGCACAAAATAGAAATGATTTTATGGGTAATAGCTAGTAAAGTGAGTTCGAGTTCAGTATGTCGGTAAAGTTCACAAGAAAAGCTATTTTTGAAGTTGTTACATATTTTTCGCCTTTTTAGACACGCCGCGATTAAATTACTACAATAAAGACTTTTTCTTTAAAGCAGGTGATAATTATTTATAAGTAGATAACAAACATTTTGTCAACCTTTATATATTCTATTTAGTTACTTCATTATATCAACGGATGGTCGTCCCACAGCTGGACATAAATCTCATGCATTCCACTAAAACCCTTTTTGTCCTGTTTTAAACCTCACTGGTCTCTTAGAGGTTCTTTGACACTTATACAAACTTATATATCTGTGATATTTTTTTATTATTATTTTTAATGAGACTTGCTGCTATTACTGATACAGCAACGATTTATTCTTAACTATTTGGCTCTTTTTTTTTATAAATAAGTTTTTTATTATTCTTTTCTATGAACTAATCAAGACGGTTTTGCTGCTTTTTATATAGTTTTTTTTTTCGTTCTTTCTTTGGGTCTTTCGGTATCAGTGATATTTGTGCGATGTTGTCACCACTGTGATCACTAACCCGACGAACGTGGTGATTATGACATAAGCTTATATCTTACTTCATTATTGTAATTATATACTACTTCTGTAGGAAGTTGGGAAGGGATTAATTAAATTTCATTTAATTAAGTTCTTTTTGTTGTATGTCATTGCGAGCCGACTTAAATTTCGCGTTTAATATATAGGTTATGTACATCCAAAACAAAAGTAGTATTTCTCGCTGCCTGCTGATGGTAAATGGAGAAGTAGTAATAATTATCATAAGTATTAAAGAGGAAGTTGATTTAATAGATTTAAATAAGAGAATGGAGTGGAATGAAAATAGATTTTAAAGACTTATATAACACATGAGTTTATTGAAGGAATATTAATATTAAGATATAAACATAAGAATATATAATCAATAGCTGACGTCTAGTTCTATGGAATCAGTAGTAAGAAAAATGGAGATACAGTCTATATGGTAAAGCGTACTAGACTAACACAAAGAAACTAATTTGGAAAATCTAGAAGCAATGGGTTCATCACTGGTCGTTCACTGCATTAGCGTCGAGAGATCACCACAATGACAACTAAGCTTTACTCGGATACTTACACGAGCTTAGCATGTATATACAAACCTAATTGCTCCGGCTGAATAGGAATATTTGCATAGGCCTCTCGTCGTCTGGATTACGAGCAACCTTTGAAAATGATGACATTATATTTTGCTTAAGTGGCTTTTATGAATCTGGCGATTATGTGACATGAGATTACAAGAGAATATTATTTCTTAGTATTTGTACATATTAATTTTTCAGGTGAAATGATTTGAAATGAAAAAAAATTGAGACCGTCTTGGTATTCATAAAAATCTTAACTGTTCAACGGTTGATAATCTTCAATCCGATAAGGTTTTATTAGTTTATAAAAACTCTGCTGAGAAAATAGACAAGCTAGACAAACTTTAAAACATAAACAAGAATTCAGTAACCTTACAGCTCAGTTTGTATGCGTTATACTTCTCTCGAAGATTTGATTCTTACTGAGCACGAAATTGTGATGAAAAAAAACCGTGAAAAATCCGACTAATTCCAAGAACAGCAAGTTTCATGTATTTGTTTGTATTTATTATGATTTATATCTTACTATATGTAATAATATCTTATATATTGATAAGGTACTACAGCCTTAATCTATTTCTCTGCTCAACCCTTTGGTAGACTGGAACAGAATGCCTTATGGCTTTAAGTCTGCCTTTTTGTAATTTTTTTAAGTGTTAATAAAGCAATAAATAAATAATTTTCTTCTTTACAAAAATGCCCTAAGTCCCAGTAGTGGGAAAAATAAATAGGCTGTTGATTTGTATTAAAAAGGCCAGCATCATCTCTCATCTCGTGCATGAGGCATTAGAGAGATTAATTTAGCTTAACTCAGGTTCACATAAATTCAGTTTTAAAGCACCTAATTACCTTTTTAATCGGTGAAGGATTCAACTTACCGTTAATTTTACGGGAATATAACACTCTATTAAAGGCAGTTAACTAGCTTTATTACCAAAAGTTAAGTTTAAATCAAATTATCTAGTTATAAAGGTTCAGACTTCACTGTCATTTATTTTATAGATAATTCTGTAACTTACGTTTTTAATAATAACTATCTTTATAATCGAGCCGTGATAGCCTAGTGATTTGAACGCCGGCCTTTCACTGCGAAGGTACCGGGTTCGAATCCGGCGTGCACCAATGAATTTTTCAATTTATGTGCAGTTAGCATAAACACCAACTAATATCACGCGCTTTGCCGGTGAAGGAAAACATCGTGAGGAAACCTGCATATCTATGCCATGACCATCAGTGGTCAGACTGGTATGTGAAATGGAGAAGGCGATGGCAAACCACTCCATTATAACTGCCAAGAGAGTCGTCGTGTGTTTCAATAAAAACATGGATGACCACGACCCTCAGTCATGAGGAAATACGACTTAGAAGAAGAAGAATCTTTATAATAATGATGATGTAGTGCTGGCACTCTTTGTGGTGAAAGGACGATCTGTGATGATATGGTGAAGGTTGTAAGAAGGCGTTGAATACAAGCAGCACGAGACCGTTTGATGTCTATCGGCTGATGATGATGATGAACAAAGATCTCGTGGATTTAAAAGTGATATCATTTATACCTTTTTTAAAGAATAATATTACAATTCATATTATCAACAAAAACTATCTTAATATTTAATGATTATCATTATCTTTCTCTACAGACTTACTGGGTGCTATTCGACTACTTATGTCTCGAGGTCAATTTTGTTAATTGCTTAGTACCTTACCATTTGTTGTCTAACATAATTCTCAAAGCGTTTGAGAATTAGGTTTATTTTAACCTAAATGGATGGGTCTGCGGCAAGCCCGTCGCCGTTTGATGTGCCCGACAAGGTATCTATTACACCTCGCTGCCTTCACGCGTATTCACACAACCGAGGTGAAACTCGTCCCTTGTCAAACATGAACGCCGATAGAAACTGATATACGGCGTGAATAGGACTTAAATAAATATTAGAATATCTAGACAATGCACTAAGTGTTTATAATGTATCATTTTTCATCTACATAATGATATTGACAATGTAAAAATTGAGAATTGAGTTTGGTAGAAAATTCTGGCTCGCATGTTGACAACTAAAACGCAGTTGCCATAATTGCGACAGACAGAATATGAGGATATTAGCTAATGATTTACTTAGCTCCATAACAACTGTACAATTAAATACGTAGTCTTTTAGTGCTCTAGGGAGGAAGAAACTGATCTAAACAGATAATTTTTATTAGTAATACAATTATAAATTGAATCAAAGACAATTAATGTTTTTATTTAATTTATCCAAATTTATATTATGATCTATTGTTGTGCGAAATATGTATGAATAAATAGTTAAATGTAATCGATGATTTATTATCAACCTCGTTCGTGTTGCTCAATAATATTTTATGGCCACGGAACCGAACAGCAAGTATAATGGCGCCGGCGGTGACGTGTTGAGGAATAATTCATTAGACTGCTGTCGTCAGCAGATCATTGTAGTTATAAACTATGGAATAGCCAATAACTACAGACGACTACAGACGGCTACAGACATCTATATAATAAACATAGGAATACATTTTTTATGGTTTCTTAAACTATAGATCTATATTATTAAATCAAATGAAAGTGCATATTTCTGACAATAACATAGTCTCTGTTTAAATAATTCGCGAGAACTTTTAAATCCATTTCTGCTAATAAATTAATTAGATTTCTTTTTGAATAACAATTTGGGTTAATCCCTTAAATTAATAGGCTTTCTCATCTGGTGTTACGTAATCATATGGTGGTGACGCGAACTTTGTTAAAATCTATTCACTCTTCGGTTGATGATAGCACATATCTCACTCTTCGAATCAAAATGTCACAAGTCAGAATCTCATAACCTAAATAGCCCACGTAATGTTCCCACTGCTGGGAGTAGTAACTTTTTCTCACAAGAGGAATGTAACGGTAATCTACAATGTTGGGCAAGTGCGTCGGTATTCAAAAAGATTATTGAAAATGAGCGATGTAAATGATGATCTTTAACAAAAAGGTTTATAAAAAAGACTAATGAAAATTCGTAGTGAAAACTAGTAAAGATTTTGAGTTAGGTCACACAAGCATTGGGATGCGTCATGAGACCCTCTAGTGTTTCAATTGGAGCGCTTAAATTTTATTGTTGAAGATAAGATAAATCTGGTACGTGCGACAGATCTGCGCTAGATCCTTAATAAAACGGTGTCTGGTTTTATGTTCGCATTAAGTAACGAGCTTGTAATTAAAACGAGATCCTCACGTTAGTGTTTTGTGGCTTGCGCACGTTTTATAGTCTTCACGAAGGGCCAGTGTCGCCTCCTAGCTTTTGGTTTTGAGAGATGTATGATAAATATAATCGATTTAAGTTACAATTTACTCGAATATTACTTGTATTCTTCTTCTAAGTCGTATTTCCTCATGACTGAGGGTCGTGGTCATCATGTTTTTATTGAAACACACGACGACTTACTTGTCAGTTATAATGGAGCGGTGTTGCCATTGCCTTCTCCATTTCACATACTAGTCTGACCAGTGATGGTCATGACAGATATGCAGGTTTCCTTACGATGTTTTCCTTCACCGTCAAAGCACGTGATATTAGTTGGCGTTTTATATCAACTGCACATAAATCGAAAAATTCATTGGTGCCGACCGGATTCGAACCCGGTACCTTCGCAGTGGAAGGCCGGCGTTCAAACCATTAGTCTATCACGGACTTGTATTATAAGTAAATAAAACGATTACAATATTTCATTAAAACAATCATCATAACATGAAAGATGCTCGTGATAATATAACGCGTGGCCTAGTTTGAATTGTTTTTTTTTTTTTTATTTTTTTTTTTTTTTTTTTTTTTTACTTTATTGTTAACCTTACAAAATAAGGTATACAAAGGCGGGCTTAATGCCTGAGGGCATTCTCCACCAGCCAACCTTTGGTGAGGTGAGATGTTAGTAGGTGGTAAGATGAAGAGAAAGAAAGACAAAAAAAAAAAAACAATGAATAAATAAATACATAAAAAAAAAAGCAAATAAACATACACACATATATACATATAAATTCATACATATGTATATATATATATATACATACATGCATAATAATATATAAGTAAATACACATACATAAATATTATAATGTCTGTAATTGAGCTACGTGCTCTCGGACCCGTTTTTTAAACAAAAATTTGGACTGAGTTGTTGTATGACTATGGACTGAATTGTTTCTGAAAAATTAAACCATGTACTATAATAATAGGTTATTTTTATATAAATAAACTATTTATAATGTAAGTTTATTATTAGTAAGTAAACTCTTTTAAAATAGAGTCGCTAAAGAACAGGTATCAATACCAAATGGTGAATATAAAGAAAAGGTAGTATGTAATTTTAATATTTCACAAAAAAAAAAACAAGTAACTAATAGCAAGTAAGGAAATATTAAAAAAAATCGATAATTTTAAATCTATTTTAAATATACTATCTGATGTTGTAGGGCCAATATAAAAACCAGCGTTCCAATAGCAGCAGAAGTGTTGCTAGAAGTAAATTGTGCGGTCTTAAAATTTGTCGCGATCGAGATGTGTTCATTAAAAATAAAGTCAATGTATTTCCGGTGCTGTTACTGTGTTGTAAAAAAAATATTTCCAGGCCAATAAAAATACAAAGTACCGTCGCTCCTAAAAGCACTCAGTATTCAATCAAATATTCAATGGGGGGGAAGGAGCGCGCAAACAAACTCACACGTAACTTTATCGAGATATAATTTGTTTACGTCGCGAAAAAATTTCAAAGCAATCTATGCTAAAACAAGTTAAGTTTCACTTCTTCTGACGGACACCAGCAAAGTGTATACAACTGCTTAGCTTTGTCTACAAGCAGTAGACTAGAACTGTAACGTAAACTTCAATGACGGGTTTTACATTAAAAATCCTATCAGTTAACACTGTATTAATATACTTTTTATATTTTTTACCAGGTGGTAGGTCTCTGTTGCTGGAGACCGTCTGGATGGGTACCACCGCAGCTCCTATTTCAACCAACAAATCGTAGTGTGCAAACATTACTGTGTTCCGGTTTGAAGGGCGCTGTAGCTAGTGTAATTACTGGGGTAACGAGACTTAACATCTTATGTCTCAAGGCGACGAGCGCAATGTGGTGCAGTGTGTACCATCTCAACTAGCGCCGTGTTGTCATGGGCAAGCGTATCACTTACCATCAGGTGAACGTCTTGCTCGACTCGTCGCATAGTAGTATATATAAAAAAAATTTTTTTTGGAAAGAAAATATTAAAAAACTAATTTAGTTCAATGTGCGAATTTAGCTATTGTTAAATAGCTATTGTTTAAAAGTTGATCAAATGACTACAAAATTGCAAATGAGTTAAATGAAGTAGGATTATTTGTATGGATAATAGAATTTATAACTGGTTAAGAAATTGTGTAGTAATTTATCTAATTACAATAATTTTTCGCGACTAATAAATATTATTTATGTGTAGACAACTAAAGTGAAAATTGCTTGCGTTGGCAACACTTCATATAGGTGGCAGCACTGTTTCACTGCAGTTTTTCCGCCAGTCAGTTCATTGCCGACTGCTGACGTCATCACAGCTTGTGAAGTAATTATCTTGCTTGAGTTTAAAAAACATATTAACGTTATTATCTTTTATAATTATAAAATAGATTTATGTACGATATAACACTGAGTTATATTGTAAATATTCAAAAATATCAAATGGTATTAAAAAAGTAACATTGAGTTTTATGCTGTGTTCTTTACAGAAGAGTCTACTCTATTGAACCTGCATTAAAATAAATATCTTAGAGCCTAATTCTTATGGGCAGACTACCAAGTAGTAAGAGGATTACTTATTATACAAAAATAAAACATCAAATGTTAAAATGTAAACGCAAAGTTTAAATATTTTACAATCATCCCAACTGAAGCGACCTACTTAAGTAAAATGCAAACTTTTAAAGAAAGAAAATTCTATTTCCGGTACGAAATAAAGTTGGAAAAATTTCTGTCAATGTATCTGATCAACATAGTAAATGTCTTTTCCAAGCATTGACTGTCTACAGCTGATGATGGTAAACGTAAGATTTAAATAATCACAAGTGTACTAAACTTATTACAAGTTTTTTAGGAACCTACAATTTTCTTTGTTACTTCAAAACTTTAAACTGTATTTTTTCTTGCCTTATCCTGTGAATTTAAAAAACAGGTGTAATGTAATATAACCATTACGACCTGAAAGTTAAAGTGCTTTTTCGTATGTATCAGTTCTATTGTCACATGAAAACCATTTCTGCTTAAAATTACAGAGCCCTGTGGAAGGCTCATGATAACGCAATATTATCTGAGCGAGTTGAGACATGCAAGAACAAAATGGAAATGCCGAGCTTTAAAACGAGTACTAAGTTATTTATTTGACGTGAACAGCGAGACGTTTACCTAATGGTAAGTGATTCGCCTACACATAAGGTGTTAAACCTCGTTACCGCAGTAATTTTACTAACTTACAGCGCCTTTTAAACCGGTACACAGTAATATTTGCACACTACTGTTTGTCAGCAGAAAAAGATGTTGCGATGGTACTTACGTAGACCTACCATACAGGTAAATGTTTAATTAACCAAATTGAATATGTAATAATACTTATGACGTTCAATGTATTTTGACAAAAAGTTCATAACTGAATTACAATAAAGTAAACTGTAGAAACGTTTTCTACCAAATTATTAAATTTTGTAATTTGATTTCATGTGATCTTCATATTACATTATCAAAAAAAAACTCCCCAGGTTAAAGTGATGATGATGAACCAAACATTACCCAAAATAGATTTATGTTATGTCAGTCAAAATTATTAACGGCACAGAAATTCACACGGGCGTCGTAATGAGAGAGTCACATTTCCTAACGCGCCCAAATAGTGTAAAAACATTATACCGCAAAGTAAAAATGTATCCCAACAAAGTGGAACGAATAATGTCAAGGCTAAATTATCAAATTGCAAGGTTGTATTGGACAAAAATAGTTATTTTATAAATTTTGGGCGCTTCTTTTTTTCTATAGATGAAATAGAATATTAGGAAGCATGAGTGGGACCACCTTTTGCCTGGTGTATTGGTGAAGATTCAAGGAATCATTGACGCAAGTGTTATCGGTCCGATCGCATTGGAAATAGATTGGGCTATGTTCACCATACAGCAATAGGTTGAAATGATAATGATGATATTTAACTAATGAAATATGAATTAAAAATTAATCTTTCAATCGGTGTAAATTTTAAAAGTACCTTGGTATTTTCTAATTCAACGCGAAGATTACTTTCAATTGGCCGTGATTACTTACTTGTGACGACGTTGATGACGTACTTAGCAATGATTTGCTAGTTGAGATGTTTACACAGCAATGTGCCTACGGATCGAGACCTAATTATTAGTCTTTTTAAATGTATGTTTCTGTTCGCTAAAGATTTAGATTACTATTTCAGATTGAGTAGGGATTTCAGAAAGTAATAGATGAAATCTTTTGCCTTAAGGTAATATGCGTTAGTTACTACTTCATCATTATTATCAACAAATGCTTACTGTTAAAAATAATAACTTACATTAAACAATACAATAAACTACAACAAAGAAATTGGTGATTTAACGAGGGACATTAATTGGCTGTGTCAGAGAAACGCTCCGTTACCAGCGACCGTCTCGTAACTAGTCAGCTGCAGTTAGCCGTCGACACTGTTCCCAACTAACAAACAAGTAATAAACGTGGAGACAACATTTAATAGAGAGTGGAACAACTGTATTCCTTTCTATAATATTTTTTTCTTATGTGCAGTACTTTCAGATAAATCTCATTACTAAAGTTCGTTAAACTGCAGATATTGATATATAGATGCTTAGTAAAAGTAAGGGAGGATAATATACTCCCGGACACATCCATCGGTCCACCTAATGTTTAAAGTTTTGACGGTGTTTAGCTAAAAATAAATGTTAGGTGGAGCAATAAGTTTTAATGCAGTTTTAAAGCTGAATTTTTGGTCAACCTTTATGTATGCTTTTTTTTTAATTTCGAATTCAGGATTATGAAAAAAAAAAAAAAAAAAAAAAAAAAAAAAAAAAAAAAAAAAAAAAAAAAAAAACATACATAAGGGTTGACCAATAAATCAGCTTCAAAACTGCATTAAAACTTTTTGCTTCACTTAACATTTATTTTTAGCTAGACACCGTCGAAACTTTGAACACTGCGTGGTGGGCCGGTAGATGTGTCCGGGAGTATATGCTATGTGTAAGAAGTGTGTAGTGTAAATGTTCATTACACCAGCATCGATGATGATGATGATAAAATCGGAAAATTCACTATCCTTTGCCGAATTATAAAAACACACAACTATTGACTATCACCTATCAAAGTTTTTATACAACGAAGTTATGAGACCAGGACGTAGTCAATGTGCTGTAAATTAAACGAAAGTATACGGTCAAATTTTGATCTACTTGCGAGTACTAGTAAAAATTAAAGTTTACATACACTTATCAAGTGACCTGAAATCTTGACCCGCTTACGTTAAAGGGTTCCGCATGTCGTGACTCAGTCGCCTTAATTTCACATGCAACGATAAACCGTCCGTAGATTTCAGAGTACGATTCTAACAATGTAAAAGGAAAATGTTATTTAAAAGCTACTTTGCTATACTACATTAATACGAAAGGCAATGTAGCTAAAGAAATTACTGGTGTAACGAGACTCATTTATCTTGAAGTCATGAGCACGATACAGTGTAGTGTACATCATAATTCCAAAACACAGGTTCTCCGATAAGATATATTAGTCTTAACACATTTGGAGAGCGCAGAAAGATAGTACAAGTTTTCTTATCCCCTTTTTATGAGACTCCAAGAGTAGAGTAGCAGTGAAAATATTCTGATCAATCTCCTACATAGGTTATAAAGCTAAATTTCACATTAAAGTTATATTGCCCTTTTCCTAAAGATTTCTTTTAGTCGCTTTTCCATGTGAAGGAGACAGGGAAGAATATTTTGGATCCGATTCTACGTTCAATGTTTACATTAACCATTCTTAATAATAATACACGAAATTCTATGACAATATCGAAGACATTTATCGAGAACTTACGGCTTCCTGTTATACGGAAATAACTTTTGCTACTCACTGGCTTCGTTACTTTCGTATGAAACGAATGAATATTGACGAAGACGAAAATGAAAAAGGCAAAGGAAACCGCATGCTGTAATTTCTATGTGTATGTGCGTTTTTTTGACCTTGCCTTACAACGTAATATACCTTTGATGTTACGTTACAACTTAGATGACTGTAGTTATGAAAAGAAAATACATGAATAAACTCAACTGGCCGTAGAAAGCTGTTGGCAGTAGTGTGCAAATTTTACTGTGTTCCGGTGTATAGGTAGTGCTTTTACTAGAGTTATGACAATTAACATCATGGGTATAAAACTACGAGGGCAATGTTATACAGTGTTCATTATTCTAATAAATCAGTTAAATACAAACATTGACTAATGCGCCTTTGAATGCGAGTTTAATTTTACTACTTTACCGATATTTGTATTTGGATGTACTGGTTTCCCAATTGTGTTATCCTCTTCGCTACTTCAACCCAGGAGCTCTGTAAGAAGTGACTAAATAGAAAATAATCTCAAGTAGAAGACAGCAAGTTGCTTTATATTGTAACCAGCGTTTCCGGAGAATTTCTCATACCAAGCACAAGTACGGAAATATTTATGAGGCCCATGTTTAGCAATGGCTTAAGGAAATCTTTCTTCATGAGCCTTCTAAGTTATGATGACAATAAAGTTACAGCTGAAGTTACAACGCCTTTTAGATCACAACACAGTAATTATAAGCATTTCTTTTTGATCATGAATTTTAGCATTTGTATGCCTTTTTACGGTTATTGTTACAAAAATAATGAATGTTATTTTTATTATATTGCGGTCGGTTAAAATTCACCTCAACCCACTTGAAATAACGTGTTGGAAATGTAAGCAGTTCATATTTTATTAGCACCATAATTTCAAATTAGGGGATTTGTGCCGTACTTATTATTTTACTAGAAAAATTTACCGACTCAGTAATAAATTTACAAAATTTTATTAGCGAGCAAATTAATTATGTTGTTTGTAACTTTTATCTACATTAATATCAAAAAATCATTTCCTTTTTTTGTGTTTTTATATAAATAACTTTTGTTCCACATAATATTTGTCTTACAGCTCCTTTTTCTGTAGCAAAACAATAGTATGGAAATAATACTGTGTTCCATTTTGAAGAGCGTTAATTGAAGTTACCGGGGTAACGAGATTTAACAACTTAAGATACAATTCGACGATACTGTGTACGCCATCCTAACTAGCGCTGTATTGTCCAAAAAACGTATCACACAATATGTATGTAAATAAAATATTTTTATTTACATACTTGGTATAAAATAAGTAAGACAAAGTTTTAAGCATAGATTATTTATATGAGAGAGGTGCTTTAATATTATTTTTTCCATTACTTTGTATAAATACTTGCTTTTCCATTTGTGAAAATGAAACATCATCATAATCTAAAACTTCCGGTAAAGTAGACAATTAGTTTATAAATTTTAATAGAGCAGTGCTTTTAAAGAAAATTAAATAAGTTATATTTAGAGAACAACATAAAACATCAAACGGAACTGTTAATTTCCTGAAGTGAGTGAGCAGGTATTTTTTTTAATTGTTTGCTATGCAGACGTCCATTAAGCGAAGTGAGTGAGAAACGTTCATTTCCGGTTACTTCTTAATATAACAATCTATAAAAGTATATGGCGAGCATATAGCTTTTTAGCTTTTATTCTCTCTAGCTTTAAAGTCGTATATTTTTCTTCAGTGCTGATAATAGAATTTAGCTTCAACAACTTTGGACCAAAGTTTTTAAAAATTATATTCATTGCCACAATGTACATTAAAATATCATTGTTTTGGATCCACATTTCAAATTTTCAGTACAACAGATCGCCAATTGTTCAATTGATTTCAGACAACTAGCGTTTGTTAACTATAAATCCATACATACAACATCAATTCGCTTTTTTATATAACTATCATACTATTGAAATAGTTTGGATGAAATATTTTTTGTTTATAATTTGAATAGAAATGTATATAAAAACTCTGCGGACTCATTCACAAATTACTAAATTAATCGATTTTAATCAGTTTCAAATCTTTCCTCAAAATTGAAATGTTTTTAATAGAAAAAATAACAAATAAAACCTATTTACCACGGCCTCGTTCAAGCTACAAATCGAAGAAGAAAAATGCGAAAATCAAAAACAATTCCCATAAAACGGTTTGGCTTTACCACAAACTGCACTTCTCTTTCGTGTTATAAAGAAAGTATAACATTGAGCTGTTAACCTACTAGCTGATAATAAAAAAATCGCAAATGTAGACTCTACCAATAGCTGGTAAGATATAAAACGGAACTGGAACTACTCGGCCGCTAATAACGTAGTACGTACGGGGCGTATATTTTTATACAGCAGTAAAGTCCGGGACAAGCTTAATGAAGTTTGTGGTTAGTTTAAACGTCGCAAGAGACGGACGGCGGGTTTAAATAAATAGTTAAATTGACTGTAAAGTTAGGTGAGTATATCATTTTAGATAAAATTTGTCTCTTGAGAAGGACGGTGATAGAAAACAGATAAAACAGCCGGGACAGGTTGTTCTAACGGAAGTTCAACCTTTACAAACGTTGAAGATGACCACGGTTTGGGTTTTAGTTGGTAATAATTTCCACAAAACTTTAACTTCCGCCCATAACGCTTTTATCTTTTCAAAGATTTCCCGCCCGATATAAAAAGTTGCTGTAATTGCTAACTTTCAATATAAACGCTGTTTAATTTTCCATTTCAGTCTATAGATGGATCCAGCTGTTCATAGGCCCACCATTACTTAAAAAAGTATTGTAAATATTCTTAGGTATGATATGATTGACGAGTTATGATAAACATATGAAATGATACAGACAAAAAGATGACAAAGAGACTTAGAAGACCAATAGAAATTGATAAGAGATAGCATTCATGAATTTTTCAAGTTTATGTTTCTCCTCCCATTTAATCGATAGACCCCACGTAATGGAATGAGAAGCTAAACAAGTTGGTAGAAATTCTATAAGTAACTATCCACCACATATAACTTTAAAAGATTATTCTTCCGACAAAAGAAAAGATACAAATATAGGCGACATAGGGTCTAACAATGTGCTGTGATCAAGAAATACGAGTAGAACTGTCGTCTCTGCTACATTGAAATTAAAAACTATGTTAAGTAAACGTTAAAAAAATGTGAAAATGTACAATTACAGTTAGTACTAACTATTTTATATTATTTACTATTTACTACTAAGTAAATTTTCACTTACACAGCCTTTAGACAATGCAAAAATAATACGCTACGTAAGATCTAGATAGGTTTTAATATCTCATAACTATTTTACGAGTGGTATAGACATCAAATTAGACTTTATAAGTAAACATAATTAACACATAATTTAGTTATATTTACTATTAAAGTTAAAGCGAGGATAATGGTATTGTGAAATTGAAAAAATCGTTCTGAGCTTCAGCTATCGGTGAAGGAAAAATTTTTTAGGAAACCCACACCTACGATTATCAGCTTCAGTTGAAGTAGTGTGGTGGTTAAATGGCAACCATCTCCTTATAAGAGAAATTCCTGAGTCTTACTAATGGGAACAATAAGAGCGAGAACTAGTAATGTTTATTTATTTATTTAAAACTTTGTTTGCACACAAATAAATATTGTACGAAAAGGCGGACTTAATGCCATAGGGCATTCTCTCCCAGTCAACCTCGGCAGTGGAGAAATGCAGTGTAATGTTAATGTTAAACTGTATAAATCTTTACAGCGTTATTTAATGGAAAAAAAAGGGAATTTCTATTCCGGTACAGTTAAACGTTTTTATGAGTTAGCATTCAAATGCCCGATTCGGCCTTAACTTATAATTTATTTGACCCCCTGCATTAGGGCCCCGCCGGCGGCGCTCGTTTATTTCTTATCGCGTTTAATCAAGCCCGCCCCCGTGTCGCAAAGGGGGGTGCCGTGTTACAGCCAGCAGATACATCTGATGGCTGTCTCCAGACTTGTTGCTTGGCTCATTCGATTATCGATAGACTGAAATTATATTATCCACTTGCCGGCACCCCGCGGATTCAGGACAACGCGGTGCCAGTACGATAATATTCGGCGTATATTCTCATCTATGAATTTTTAAGGGAAGTTTTGTGGTGGTGATAGTACGTTTACCAGGTGTACTTTACCAGGTGGTAGGTCTCTGTTGCCGGAGACCGTCTGGATGGGTACTACCGCAGCTCCTATTTTAACCGCCTAATAGTAGTGTGCAAACATTACTGTGTTTCGGTTTGAAGGGCGCTGTAGCTAGTGTAATTACTGGGGTAACGAGACTTAACATCTTATGTCTCAAGGCGACGAGCACAATGTGGTGCAGTGTGTACCATCTTAACTAGCGCCGCGTTGTAATGGGCAAGCGTATCACTTACCATCAGGTGAATGTCTTGCTCGTCTCGTCGCATAGTAGTATAAAAAAAATTGCTGTGTTAATTTGAATGAAGTTGTAGCTAATGAGGAAAGAAGACAAGATTTCAATCATAATCAATGTAGATAAACGTTCTGACATATCGTTTACTAATACTTCTTATTTTTTTTCACATATTGTTAAGTGACAATGAAGTCTAAATGGTGAAGAGTACATCCAAAATAACATCCAAATTTGTTGGCAGTTGGAAGAAGACAGTAATGTTGTCAATTGGTTAGGAGATGAGTTAGTTGAACTTTCCAGGCGAGTACTGTTAAAATTTTACCAGTTATGGTATTTCGGAATCGTTCAATTAAAAATCGTTTAAATGTTTATAATTATCAATACAGTTAGCTTACAAACAAACTGGAACAACTTCGAAACAGCTAAGGAGTTATCATCAGACTGTAGTAAACTTACATCAAGTGAGAGGACGGTTTAAAATATTCTCCGGATGATGAATTTTTTCATCGTAAAAACTTCGTTCGAATAAAACGTTCACTTGGTAAATGATACGCTTGTCCACAACAAAATGGCGCTGGTTAGGATGATATACACTACATAAAATTGTGCTTGACATAAGATATTAAGTCTAGTTCTATATTGTCTCAATATAAAAAAGTTTTTAGTGGTTTATTAATTATTTATGAAAACTAATTTAAGTTACAAATGAGTATATTATAATATTTGAATTTATCTTTTTTCCAACTTAACTGTATATGTGAAACAACGTTGTACCTTTCCAACTTTTAGTAGGACAATTAAAATAACGAATACTTTTCTTTTATTTGTAAAATGGAGAGGGGAGGTTGGATCGCCATTGGAAGGATAGAGATAACCCCCTTTAGTATTATACAATGTATATGTAAGTATAATCTGCTAAAACAGCTCTGATAAACCCGCTACAATTGTGATGTATTAAATTCGAGAACAAAGGGAATTTATAAAAAAGTCGACGCCAGTGTTTCATATTTTCAGACAATTTTGGCAAAAGTACATATTATTTCATTATCATTGTAATATCTTACTAAAAACACAGGATATTCAAATTATTATTTAAATTAGTAAATAACGTACTATATAATAATTTGACACATATTATTCATAAGTTAAAGTAAAATTAATGAATAATGTTCACATAATATTTTATTTAATATGTCGTTTCTGTTTTTTACTTATAAGTAACCCTTTACATATTTTATACTTATAAGTAGTAAAATATATAACGAGTTCATTAAAGACTTAAGCTTTAATAATATTTATTGTTAAACGTAAATAATATATTGTCCATTTGTTATATTGATATTCAATGAAATTACAACCACATATAAAATATCGTGGATTTAAGATTTAAGTATCATTAGAAAACATATCTTTTTATCCTGTCTTAGTTAATTGAATAAAAAACAATAATTTTTATATCACAGTGAAAGAGATTTTTTTCATATTCTAGTTATGCTTTTAACAATCATTCTCTTCTATATATTTTTTTATACAGATGTTTGTTTTAAATGTTAAAGACATTAAAAAAAATTATTTTACCTTTAAACAGTATCCTTGGGCAGAGTTTAGCTTTTAATAGATGTAGTCTCAAAAATCACATAACAAACACACTTTACTAAAAAACTATTAACTTACTTATTAACACAAAAAAAATCTAACCTTAATATAAAAACGTACTCTGTCCAGTTATTGTCCGAATGAAAAAACTCACTACAAAATACGTATGAATGCGAAATGTATTGCAGCGTTTAGATTACTGAAATAGTTAACACTTCTCTCTAAAATTACATTGTATGAAATTAGTAATTTAATATTTAACAATTAAATAACGATTATCGTAAGATATACGTAAAGACCGAGAGCAATGTAGACGTTCGCACGCTAGGAGCTCGCGCACCTGACTAAGCTAGAACCAGCTCACAGGATGGGATCCGGCGAAAAGTACCACAGACTCATGTTTAATATGATTCTTCTCATCTTAACACAAGCTCATACACTAAAGTAATAATTTAGTTATTAATCTAACTGCATAAATATTTTCATATGTACAAAACATTAATTATAACAGTTGACTGTTATAAAAGGTGGGCCAAACGAAGTCATCCGATGTCGTTTGGCTCTAATTTTTTTCTTAATGAAAAACTTTGGTTTTGTTTTTTGATTATGTTTTCTTGAATTTTATTGGACAAATCGAGAAGATGATATAGCCAAATGGGCACCGCCACTATTTGGTGATTCATTTCAGCTTCCAATAGGGTGATTTCTTTTGGCCCACCTTAGACATGTCACTCATAGGTAACAACATTCACAAAATAAATACATTGCACTAACAAAACTAAACTACTTCAGTTATATAAAATTTAAATCTCAAAGGCCATAAAAATAGTAATAATTAAGTTATTTATTTATTTGTTTAAGCTTTTCGTAACACCTTAAGCTAAGGGTACAAGTGCGGACTTAATGCCGTAAGGCATTTTCTGCCAGTCAACCCAGGGGAAGAAGTAAAGTTGGAAAGTAGGTGTGAAAGCCAAAAAAATATTGAAAAAAAAACAAATAATAAATACATACATTACAAAATATACTACACATAATCCAAGAATACGTATAATTATATATATATATATATCTATATGTACCCATATACAAACAAATAGATAAGACGTGATAGCATCCAGAACAACACTGACTTTTTTATATACTATACTACTATGCGACGAGACGAGCAAGACGTTCACCTGATGGTAAGTGATACGCTTGCCCATGACAACGTGATGCTAGTTAAGTTAACACTGCACCACATTGCGCTCGTCGCCTTGAGACATAAGGTGTTAAGTCTCGTTACCCCAGTAATTACACTAGCTACAGCGCCCTTCAAACCGGAGCACAGTAATGTTTGCACACTACTATTTGAGATTCTTCTAAAAGATGAGATCGAATCAATCTTTTGAAAGTATGCCTGTTTGGTGCTTTGATATCATCTGGCAGGGCATTCCAGAGGAGAATAGACTGCACTGTGAAGGAAAAATTAAAGAAATCAGATTTGTGTCGAGAGGCTAGTTATTAATGAAATAATAGTATTTTTAACTCTGCGTGATGGGCAGGACGTTCACCTGATGGTAAGTGATAAGTTACATACAATTTTGTGTATGACACAATAACAAAAATTTTGTATATACACAAACTCAAATAATATCATTGCATTATATATTTAAATTTTAGATCGTGATACAAAATGTGATAAAAGATTTTTAATATTGTTAGCATATAAAAATAATTCTTATAGTTAGATTACTGTTATTAGTCAGTAAAATTACTGGAGCAAAGAGATTTTTTTAAATCAAAAAGGTTAATGCTTGTCTTTGATCCCGCCTGGTGTTGATTGACTCTTTTTTAAAGACTTTTATTAATTCAAGACACCCTAACTAGACATAGTTCTAATCTTTATAAACTTACTATCAAGTAAACGTCTCGCTCGTCTTCGCCTCGTAAAATATAAAAATTATATAAGATCGCATTACGATGATATTTATGTTATCTTAAACATATAGAAGGAAGCAGTGATAGTGTAGTGTACTTTACGTGTTACATGGGTTTGATACGATGAGCTTCCGGTGAATGATAACATCATGAGGAAACTTTCATTTATTATAGCTTTCAAAAATACGAAAGTTTGTCTCTCTCCAAAGAAAATCAATTTCAACATTGGGAACACAAATTCCATAAATGTTACTATTTTATGATAAAGTTAATTTAATCGTAATCCCACTATCTTTGTCCCTGTTTGAAGTTAAAAAGAGACAGCAATTACCGTCCATATTTCCCTCAGGAGTTTGTCAGTAACATGACAGGGGATTCGCTCACACAAGTGGCGAATGAAAAATAAGTTTAAGTTGTTATTTTGAATAATAAAACTAAGTTGCTTTTTTCTTCTTCCGAAAATCGGCGCCATTTAAGGCAAGTGTGCTTCTAAATCAATGACGTAGATCCTTGATATATTTTTTCAGCCTAAAGTTTACTTGAATCTTTTCTGGTCAACATTAAGTTACTTCCGTATAGTAATACTGATCGATAATTTACTTTATTACAGTAAAAGTGATTTCTTTTTCGGTTTATTTTCTGTTTCGTTGATCGCGCAGAGGGTTCTAATGTTTTATATAGGACATCCTGGTGTTTACCGAGGATGACCATCAAAGTTTCAGTTGGTACAAATTCCATATAACACTGTCTTCTCCCAAAAGTAGGAAAGCTTCTAATGATATCTTCTCTATAAAAAAGAAACTGGGAACATGAGATTCTTTATCGTACTCGCTCTTGAGCTTCATGGTGGTAGGTCGGTGGTGGATGGTACCCACCCAGACGGTCTCCAGCAACAGATTGCTGCAGCTGTGCGATTATCGTTCAAAAATATATGAAAGTAAGTTAATTATTGTAACAGCGTTACCAACTTACAAGTTAAATAGAATCGATTATAAATATTAAGTTTTACATAATTGTAGGTATATCAAGAAGTATATATGCGCGAATAGATAACACAAACGGAGTTTGTTTTTCTTTTCTTTACAAATTAAATACTTTGTAAGTTAATTAATTATTATCATTAAGTAAGCGAAGTTCAGCTTCAATTCGCGCCGCTGGCATCGGCGGAAGGATAAGGGAGAGGAACATGGAGTCTACTTCATTCAAAATTTTGGTTTAATTAAAAAAGTTTATTCAGCTCCTCGTCTTAAGGTTAAACAATGCAGAGTTTGAAGCTTGTATTTAGAAAATGGCTGTTCATAAACGTATTCACCTTTACCGCCATTGCGGAAGCAGAAAGAAGCCGTAACTATTGAAAAAAAGATTTAGAATAGAAGTACCTGTGTAACAAAATAGTTTGTTAGAATCTTTTACTGTCTCTTTAATGTGATGGGTAAGCTTGCTTGTAACACGGAGGTCCCCAATTCGCTTCCGATGCTATCATTTAATATCATCATCATTTGAGGAGATGAAGATCATAAAGACCATGAGATAAAACATTTTTTTTTATACTACAACTATGCGACGAGACGAGCAAGTCGTTCACCTGATGGTAAGTGATACGCTTGCCCATGACAACGCGGTGCTAGTTAAGATGGTACACACTGCACCACATTGCGCTCGTCGCCTTGAAACATAAGGTGTTAAGTCTCGTTACCCCAGTAATTACACTAGCTACAGCGCCCTTCAAACCGGAACACAGTAATGTTTGCACACTACTATTTGTCGGTTGCAATAGGAGCTGCGGTGGTACCCAGACGGTCTCCGGCAACAGAGACTTACCACCAGTAAAACTCCACATGTGGTCTAACAACCTCCGGCACGGTGGCAGTAAAAGTTCACAGTAAATATAAGATGGCAATAAAAAAATAAAAGTGCGTTTTGTTTTTAAAATTTCGGCTCAAGGCTGCGTGAAATATGGGGCAAGTATTTCTGTTGCTCTTAAGAATAAATTGGGTTTCTATCAATCAACTTAATCCACTTTCTATTTCGAATGGTCCGCACCGGCATTTCGGTCAGGGAGATGTCTGGATAATGCCAATGTAAAGTCAATAACGTATTATTTATTATTTTTACATAACAAATACCGAACTGGTCGGTTTGTATGTTTATCTTCTTTGGAGTCATGACTTGGTCGTAGTTCAAAATGGAGAAGAGTGTATGAAGACAAAATATTATCTCTTAACACTACGCCTTCTCAAATTGGACATTGAGACATATGCACGCTATGTAGCTTAGCGTCAAGTACACAGTTAATAACTCCAAAACAAAAATCACCAACACAAAAATCAACACAAACACACGATTCTAACGCACGGTTAAATATAATCTTTAACGCAAATGAATGTTAATTTACATTAACTGTTTGTTTGCAGTAGAACCGCCGGATTATTATGTGTCTTGCAAACGACTAACGATTGTTAAAGAACCACAAACCAACTTAATATTTACAGATACGAAATACACTACATCATTTTCATATGGTGATAATTAGGCAGTGAATGGTGAAGAATGTACGATATGAACACTAATATTACTCAACAACTCGATATCCCGGTTTTGAACAAGGCACTCCCTAACTAGACCACGGCCCTTATTTCACTGTCCACTGCCCTACCTGGTGTTAAGTGGTGATGCGCTGGTAAAGCAACATCATCGTCATGTGGTGTGATCGCAACAGATGTAGAACCTATTTACTCTACAAAGAATAAGCCTCGCCATCCAGCGGGGCAATGCCATTAGTTTCCTCGGTACTCTGCCAGATGAGGACGACCTGGGATATTTTTTGTATTTTTAGTGTACATCTTTTTTAATTATTTTTTGGTTTGTAGTTGTAGTAGTGGTTTTGTAGTTTTTGGTTTGTATATATAGTAAATATTTCATCTAGTTTTATGTAATAACTTATTTTTTAAAATTGCCTGTTTTTTAATTTAGAAAAAAGGTTAATGAATTTCAATGAAAACTTATAATTTTTTTGTACTTCATCAGTGAAGGAATTTACTCTTCTATTAAAGACGAATCATTATATTTGAACGCAGACACCGTCGCCGGCAAGTTCTTCCACTCCTTTGTTGTTCTTATTAACAACAAGGAGCTGAAGCTCTTTTTTCCTATTATCACCGATCAGAATTAGTTGATATAAATAAATGATTAAATCGGAGATTACTGTGCGATTATCGCCGTTCGGAATGTAACGTAATAAAGTCGCGGATTATATGAATCCGCTCGCGACCGTGCCCAAGGCCGCTCGGCGCGTGTCCCACGTCCGACCCCACTGTTGACCCATAAACAGGCAAAATCCACAAGCGGTCAGCATTCGGACAGTAAATTAACTTACCAGTTTAATAACTGGCCTTTATTGATATTTGTTTTTCTAGAAAGAGAGATTTAATTAAGATCTAGTTCCAACCGACGCACGTTCCAATGCCTGCCTATCCGAATTTAACTTTATATTAAATCTTATTTAAGTCAAAGGAAACTTAGTGTTTCTCGGCAATTACATTTACTAGTGAAATTAATTTAAAATATTACTTTTTAGCTTTCAAATGTATATTCATTATTAGTTTTTCATTAATAATAATTTGAAAAGAATTTAAAATTAATTCTTAGATCTTCAGCTATTCGACAGGGGAAGTCTCGACGAAATCAGGTTAGCCGTTTTAGACATTAGTCTAAATAAACAGACAGCAATAATACTTTTATAAGTTCCTAATTCGGTGTAAGCTTATTATAGGTACAAATATAGAAAGCTGAGCTTTGCTTGCTATATCAGTCATTCACATTTACATATCCAATAACATAAACAGCTCAGTTTATTACCTTTGACCCCAACAAGATCTCGATGACTTTGTGTTACAATTTCATAGGAACAGTCAATCCGCCAAGTTAAGAACAGGTTGGCGAATGTAGCAGGAGCTGCGACTGTTATTGAATCTAGTTAATTCCCTCACAAGCTTAAGCTCTATAGAGCATTATCTATTTCAAAATGTTATAGCAAGAAATCTGCCAAAAAATTAGACCTTTATACATAAGTAGTAAAGGTCTAGTTTTTATTACTTTAAATCGTTTTTACTGGTAGTAGGTCTCTGTTGCCGGAGACCGTCTGGATGGGTGCCACCGCAGCTCCTATTGCAACCGCCAAATAGTAGTATGCAAACATTACTGTGTTCCGGTTTGAAGGGCGCTGTAGCTAGTGTAATTACTGGGGTAACGAGACTTAACACCTTATGTCTCCAGGCGACGAGCGCAATGTGGTGCAGTGTGTACCATCTTAACTAGCGCCGCGTTGTCATGGGCAAGCGTATCACTTACCATCAGGTGAACGTCTTGCTCGTCTCGTCGCTTAGTAGTATAAAAAAAAATGTACCTAAATTACACAAACATTTCGGTTTATTTCACATGAACAGTTGATTTTTTATATCAAAAATTCAGTAACGGATTTTCAACCGATTTTTTACGACTAGCTAATACAGGTTCGTATAAAATAAACCAAAGCGTTATTTCCGATAAAAAGTAATGGATAGATAGATAAGCTTTAGATAGAGGACCGTTTTCGATAGCTTGGACCTTATCATATCTAAACTGAACGCATTGTCTTACAGTGTATCGTTTGCGGTTAGTTTTACGTGAAAAGATTCATTTGATTTAAATCCACAAATTGATCAATAGTTCACTTCTGTATGAAATATAAGACACCGAGTAAAATTACCAGTAATTTCTCCAGTTACATCGCCATTGATAACTTTGGAATATTTACATGTAATTTATTCGCTTTGTAATCTTAGCTCGTGGGAATCGGATCAATTAGCTTCAACTATAAGTTTAGGAATGTTAACGGAAATGTTACGTAGGCGAAAAACTTGACAAACATCACGCTTCCGCTCGATCGATCCACTGACCTCGGAAGTTATCCTTCTTGAAGTTTCTGTGAAAAGTGACAGCGGAACGAAACTGTGGACATTATTCTTCGCCTGTATTCCCTGGGTTATTACGTATTATTCTAACGACTTCACATAGCGAAAATCGCTCGATAATTCCTGTTGAATATAAAAGCTCTCACTGCTGTTGTAGATTTTTCAATTCTTCTTTTTCTCTTTACAAACTAATTCTATTATAACAAACTTACATCGAAGAGAACACTTCTGCACTGCTATCAAGACAAATTCTCATCTATTTCTAATAGTATAATTAATACTTTTCTTGTCACTTCTTATTTCTAAGTAGGAAGTAACTTATTTATTGTTGTTTTCAACCTACAATATCTTTTCTGCCTTCGAGGATTGACTGAAAAAGAAGCTATTTAATAATTTAAGCATTAAATCCGCTCTCCACAGTTTTGTGTGTTAAAATTAAATATTCTTCATTGTTCACGTGACACATAATAACACCGCCGAATTTCTTAGTCCGCCCGTAAAAAAATATTTTCTTTCAATTCTCAAGTGTTTTTGTGCTATGAAAAAAGCCTCTTTTATCCGATGAATGAATGTGACTTGGAAAAAAACACGTGGAGGCTTACAGGTTGAGATTGGTTAAATTTCAAGTAAAAGGGTTAAAATAAAAGGCAACTAAAATACGATTTATGAGTTCTTTATCTTAAAGAAACCAAGACTTAATGATTAATATTACTTCTATGGAGAAAATGAGCACTAGTAAGACGTGTTAGTAAGAATGTTCTCATCACATCACTTGAAAACGGTCATGTCTTATAGTATCTGAAAATTCTTTTCACGCAAACAAAAAAACTAAAAACGATTTACTCATTTAGCAGCTTCTATAGGATGAAAGATGACAATGAAGAAGGAAGAAAAGATGAAAAGACATATTCGCAGAAAGTTATAACGAACTTGATGAAGAAAGCTAAAGACTGAAACCTATAGAAAGATTTGTGTAAAGCCAGGAGACTATTCTAAAAACTATTAGATAATAAATATATTATAACATAATTTGTAGTATTAAAAGTTTATTTATTACACCGCTTCTTTCCGTCGGTTAAAAACGAAATTAAGGCAACACACGTCTGAAATATGAAGCCTGTTCTGTTTGACCTAGTCCCGTCTCGTCTGGGCGAAATTAATTAGAACCGAATGAATATAAAATAAATACTAGACCGTCTGCTATAAAAAGCTTTAAGCATTTCCAATTATATCTTATTTTGTATTAGTCTGTTTAATTTTGAATTACGTCAGGAGATCATCGTCGTCTATAGCTTACACATCATCATCAGCTTTGTTGTCTCAGTCTAATAATAACATTGATTTATAGGGTTTTCATTGAAAGGTTTTCAATGAAAACTTTATTGATAAATACAAAAAGGTTTCACATTGTATTTAGTGAGCCATCCTTTACCCTGGGAATTCAAGTACCAGTGAGATCCTTAGTAGGGGCTCTTTCAATGCAAGTTATCCTTTAAAGAGACCTTAACACCATAGCAATCATCAGCAATGTTATTGTTGCAGATTTACCGGGTGGGTCAGAAATCAAACCGAAAAGACGACACATGAATCGTCTTATCCGGGTCTCTATTACCTTATAAGATTAGAATGTACTAGAATCGCTTCGAGGCTGATTTTTATGCTTTGGACACAAAGGTCGTGAGTTCGATCCTGAGTCAATTTTTTCTTTTTTGCTTTTACTCCCTCTTGCACAATGCTAACTTTGACCTATCATATCTCCTTAACCGGAAGAGCTATAGGTTTTTTATTTCGGATTTCTTCTCTCTTTATCCTGTACTTAATTTCATACTCAAAGAGTATCCATGCAGCTCTTCCGGTTTAACTTACAAGCGTTACGGAGTATTTAAGTCAGCGCATCAATCTCTTTTACGCTGATGCAATCAGGTGATAGAGACTAAAACCATATCATTAAACCAAACTTTACAACACGTGGCTTCGAACCAGGAATCTTCGCATTATAGGAGCTTAGCTACTGAACGGTGGCATTCAAAAAGTTTTGTAATTTCGTTCTACCCTCAATTAATATAAATTTTTCTATTCGATTTCAACTTCATCTGCCATCTGTATTAAAGATCGCTTCATTATAAGAATTAATGATATTTCTTTTCAAACTTACTTATCTCCAGTACTCATTGTAAAGTATATTGTAAGTAATTTAACTTATTTAGCTTATATTGTATCATTTTATACTCATCGATATTTTGTGCTAATAAATGTAAATCTAAAGAATATTTTCGTTAACCAACTCAAAACCAAATCTTTGATCTCTAAACTCATCTAATTTATTTATTATGTAGCCGTCTCTGTTCAATTATAGGTAATCGATGGAGACGGGTATAACAGGTCAATTGATACGGGTCTTTACTACGGGCTTTCACGTACCTTTTAACTAACGCCTCATTGTTCACTAAGTTACTAAAATATACAGAGAGGGAAATATAAGTATTTAGATTTATATTACATGTTAGAATAAATGAGAAGACTTTGGATTTTATTTATAACTTTTTAGTGTAATATTTTTGTGTCTAAATCTTTGAGAAACAGAATTAATATACGAGGTAGTTTGATTGACAAAATTTGTTACCACTTTAATATAAGTGTACTTTCTAAATGATGATGTTGGTGATCGCGATTAACTAATATCCTAACACAGAAATACTGTTATCGATAATATGAGAATATCTAACTGTAACTCTCCACTCAGCACTGAATCTGATAAAACCCGCGCATATCAATAGAAACATAGACATATTATTTGTTTAAAAAACTACACCATAAACTACACTACATTATAAGTATATACTTGATAGTGTTCGTTGAGAAACAAAAAAATATATTTAATAATATCTTTCTGGCATCTATGTGAAGGTAGACATATATAACATGTATGAGGGTGTGTGAAATCTGACTACGGGTATAGGATCCCTTATTAAGTACAATGAGGACCCCGAACCTTTTTCGCGAACCTCAATTTAGGACCTCCATTGAGCGAAATTTGAGTTATGGAATAGAAATTAAAAGCAGCCTATGTAATATTTTTTTTAAATAAAACATTAGCCTTTATTTTAGCCATTATGATTCAATAACTTGATAATTTAATCTAAATATTCTGATCAGATTCAACTCTGGAACAGTTCTAGCTTAATACTTTTGATTAATTAGATTTTTATAGTAGGTATTAGGATAAACATGATCTAACGTCCACATTGTGGTAAATTGAAATTATGTGATAGTGAAGCGTGTTAGAATACTCCAACTGTCATTGATAATGGCGGCAGATTTAAGATATGATGGTGGTAGTAAACCAGGTAAGTTCGGAGAAAGCTTACCATAAAACAAACTTCATTTGTACCAGGTGATATGTCTCTGTTGCTGGAGACCGTCTAGGTACCACCGCAACTCCTATTTCAACCGCTAAACAGTAGTGTGCAAACATTACTATGTTCCGGTTTGAAGGGCGCTGTAGCTGGTGTAATTACTGGGGTAACGAGACAACACCTGACGTCTCAAGGCGACGAGCGCAATGTGGTGCAGTGTGTTCCATCTTAACTAGCGCCACGTTGTCATGGGCAAGCGTATCACTTACCATCAGGTGAATATCTTGCTCGTCTCGTCGCATAGTAGTATAAAAAAAAACCATTAGAATCTAACTTGACACTTTCGTATTATTAGTCAAGTGGTTTTCCTCGGTACCAAGGTAGAAGCTATTTCATAAAATTAATTGATTTTGAGAGAAGTAATTATCTCTACATAGGTATATATTTTAAAATAGTAAATATTTCATTAAGTTCAAGTTATGACTTTTAGTTTCTTACTTGTTTCAATATTTTAATTGAAAAAAAGTACTGTTTAAAAAAATTAATCTTTCGGCGCACATATCAAGATTCTCACATGCACATCCGCACACACACAGACGCATACAAACACACACTAACATGCAAACAAGTACGCACACGAATACATATACATTTACACAGACCCATACTAATCATACAACTCCAGCATAATACTAACCAAGGAGATAAGCTGCACTTTGTTTGTTTTAGTTGTTTTTCTAAGATTATTTAAATTTTAGATGAATTTTCTTTGTTATATATTTCTTATGGGTTTTGTTTTTGGATTTTCAGGGTTTTGGTTTATATTTATATGTGCTTACATAACTGCCTTTTTCAACACAGCGACAGCTAAATCAAAAGGCAGGGACTCTGTTTATGTTAAATATAATTTAGTGAAGAAATATTTGAAATTTTGTATCATAAGAAACATTTGCAGGAATTTTGATGACACGAAAAACCTTTCAGCTTTTAGATAGCACAACTTTATAATATATTTATGCGTCCCGTCTGTCTATAGGCCGTGCTGACGTAACTTCATCGTAAAACGAGTGATTACACCTTCCGCTGTAAGACCGGATACCTTTTCCCTTATATCGCCACCTGCAAAATTTAATTGATACTTAAAACCCACAGATGCTACTCATGCTAGATAAATTATTCCCAACTATTCCCGAACAAAATTGGAAAGAGTAAAAGAGATGCTAAAGAAAGAGAAGACGGAGGAAATAAATTGAAATGGTACATTACAAATTTATAATTAAAGATAAGTATAGAGACAAAGTAAAGAACAATAGAATATCATCAAGTAAAAATAGCATCACCAAGTTTAATTTTATTACCATCACCATTATAAAAAGATCATTGAGTGATGGTCACGATGAATTAAAATCAAGAAGCTAATCTAGTGTAATTATCATTTTTTTTTTTTTTTTTATACAACTTTGCGACGAGACGAGCAAGACGTTCACCTGATGGTAAGTGATACGCTTGCCCATGACAACGTGCTGCTAGTTAAGATGGTACACACTGCACCACATTGCGCTCGTCGCCTGAGACATAAGGTGTTAAGTCTCGTTACCCCAGTAATTACACTAGCTACAGCGCCCTTCAAACCGGAACACAGTAATGTTTGCACACTACTATTTGGCGGTTGAAATAGGAGCTGCGGTGGTACCCATCCAGACGGTCTCCGGCAACAGAGACCTACCACCTGGAAATCATCATCAATAACTGCCATTCATATCTACTTCTAAATACAGTTCTGTGTCACGGATAACTTATTGCTTAAATTATCTACTTAGTCGACTTTAATGCCATAAATAAATACACTTTTAAAGTTATCAATACTTTCAAAAATCATGTCTGAAACAGAAATCTTTGCTCGCGACGTTGATGATGATTTGTATATATTCCGTTTTTTTTCAAAGGAGAAAACAGATAATGTTATTATTATTACTGCTATAAGTTTGTTCAAATTGATTGTTTAGTAGAAAAGGGGGGGTGCTATAATATTTACCTTTACCTTGTTATAAGTAATTAAATTAAACGTATCGAGAAATCTTCAAAGTTGCTTCGTGTTCTGTTAATATTAACTCGAGAGTGGCTGTTCGTTGTTTATAGATCATTATGTAATTTAAACTTAAGTAATTGGTTAAGTTATCCACCTTATTTATACGAAGTAGATTTATTTTATTAAAACTGCTATCTAATTATACATTGAGAGTTTAAAATCTATTGGAAATAGGATTGAAAGTAATCTTGATATCATTAAATGATTTGAATATACATAGAATGATTACCAGGTGGTAGGTCTCTGTTACCGGGGACCGTCTGGATGGGTACCACCGCACCTCCTATTTCAACCGCCAAATAGTAGTGTACAAACATTACTGTGTTCCGGTTTGAAGGGCGCTGTAGCTAGTGTAATTACTGGGGTAACGAGACTCAACACCTTATGTCTCAAGGCGACGAGCGCAAGGTGGTGCAGTGTGTACCATCTTAACTAGCACCACGTTGTCATGGGCAAGCGTATCACTTACCATCAGGTGAACGTCTGGCTCGTCTCGTCGCAAAATAGTATAAAAAAAAATTATTGAACTAATGGGTTACCAGTAACATAGACACAGTAAACTAAAGTGAAATGTTTGATTATAAGACCAACTGCTTTCATGTCCCGAGTCCTAGAAGTGGGGGAATTAGAATGACAGTTTAATGAAAGCTGGATTTACGAAGTTTTTAACTGATGGTTAGTTAAGACAGAGATGAAGTTGTACCACTGCTGCTCCTATTTCTAGTGTGCAAACATTACTGTGTTTATAACGATGTTGAAACTAGTGAAATTACTGGTAACAAAACTTTACATTATGTGTCTTATAGCAATGAAAACAATATGGTGCTGTTATCATACTTCTTCTAAGTCGTATTTCCCCATGACTGAGGGTCGTGGTCATCATGTGTGATGAAACACACGACGACTTACTTGTCAGTTATAATGGAGTGGTGTTGCCATTGCCTTCTCCATTTCACATACATAGATATCCAGGTTTCCTCACGATGTTTTCCTTCACCGTCAAAGCACGTAATGTAAGTTGGTGTTATACTAACTGCACATAAATTGAAAAATTCATTGCTGCAGGCCGGATTCGAACCCGGTACCTTCGCAGTGGAAGGCGGGCGTTCAAACCACTAGGCTATCACGGCCTTGTTATCATACTAACTAATACTATATTGTTAAATGCATATCACTTACCATTAAGTGATCGTCTATGTAGAATTAAAAACAATGTTTGAAAAGATTTATAATTTCAATCTAACAACGTTTGTGAGAATTTTTAAAATTTCCTCAGTTTAACGACTCATTCCATGCAAGCAATTTTCCAACCGCTGGAATTTAATTATAATCAAACATTTCGACGTCAATTGACGCCGCTGGTGTATTGGTTCACGTAATTTCCCGTGCTCTCATCAGTGTTTACATTAACAAGTTCTCTTCTAAGTCGTATTTCCTCATGACTGAAGGTCGGGGTCATCATGTTTTTATTGAAACACACAACGACTTACTTAGCAGTTATAATGGAGTGTGTTTGCCTTCTCCATTTCACATACTAGTCTGACCAGTGATGGTCATGACAGATATGTAGGTTTCCTCACGATGTTTTCCTTCACCGTCAAAGCGCGTGGTATTAGTTGGTGTTATACTAACTGCACATAAATTGAAAAATTCATTGGTGCAGGCCGTATTCGAACCCGGTACTTTCGCAGTGGAAGGACGGCGTTCAAACCACTAGGCTATCACGGCTCATTACACAAGTTACATGAATGTTAATCGATTCGTCATCGTCATTACATTACATTCCCTATTGAACGTTTTCAAGAAGCTATTCACTATTATAAAAGGCTGCTGTCTTTTTTCTGGAATTATTCTCTATTTAGTCCTGCCTTTAAAGACTAATCAATCTTCCTTTAATATTAGAACAATAAATGTCAATAAACTCAGAGTCACACAGAGGGCAATGGAAAGGGCCATGCTCGGGGTTTCCCTGCGGAATCGAATCAGAAATGATAAGATCCGCAGGCGAACTAAGGTCACCGACGTAGTCCAAAAGATTGCAAACCTTAAGTGGCAATGGGCAGGGCACATCGCTCGAAGGACTGACGGCCGATGGGGCAGTAAGGTTCTCGAGTGGTGGCCGCGGACCGGTAAACGCAGTGCTGGCAGGCCTCCTAAAAGATGGACTGACGATCTGGTAAGGGTCGCGGGTAACCACTGGATGCGAGTAGCGCAGGACCGATCGGCGTGGAGAACCTTGAGGGAGGCCTATGCCCAGCAGTGGGCGTTATCCGGCTGATAATGATGATACTTGAAAATAAAAGATATGTAGCGAAAGATCTGAATATAAATGATGAAGAGTGTTTAGATATCTTGTTGGTTGTCGCTATTGCCGGAGATCGTCTAGGAAGGTGTCGCAGTGACTGTTTCAATTGCTCAATAGTAGTGTGAAAATATTACTGTGTTCCGGTTCGAAGGGTTATAGCTAGTGAAATTACTGGGGTAACGACAATTTACACTTCATGTCTCAAAGCTACGAGCTCAATGTGGTGCAGTGTGTACCATCTCAACTAGCACCACATTGTCATGGGCAAGCGTATCACTTACCATCAGGTGAACGTGTTGCTCGTCTCGTAGTTTAGTTGAATAAAAAAAATTATCTCTAACATCACGCTTATAAATCTTAATCCACGCCAAATATAGCCTATCCATATTAATTTTGTCTATTTTAAAAAAGGCCAAAACATTCGTCTGGAAGTGTTTATTGTCTGAAACCATTTGAATTATTGCTTCCTTAATTGCATTTTATATTATTTAATTAAACCAAAATATTCGTTGTTTATTATATAATACGAATCGTTATTTTTTATTCTATTATATTGTTAGCATTAAAAGTTGTTTCAAAAGTAAAATACCAGAGGAAAAATCTCGATACACCGGTTGATCCCAATGTTGACGTGAATGTCGGCGCAGCGCTGAAAGCGGACAAGGGATGACTTTACAATTTTTAGCGCAAACAATTTCAAATCCTTTCTGTTTGTTTCTGTTCAACATTTTTCAAATTTACATAGATTAACATATTTTTATGTACATTTCTTCTAAGTCGCATTTCCTCATGACTGAGGGTCGTGGTCATCATGTGTAATGAAACACACGACGGCTTACTTGTCAGTTATAACGGAGTGGTGTTGCCATTGCCTTCTCCATTTCACATACTAGTCTGACCATGGATGGTCAATGTAAATGTTATGTTTATTTACCGTCCTTTAATTGTTGATTATTATTATTTGTTTATATAATGAAGTATAATCAATAACTCAAAGCTTTTTCTTGCGCCTCCAAACTCTTGTAGTTCAATTTTTGTTTAATTTGAACAAAACCAACTTTCGGAATTTTCTATAAAAAGTTGAATACACATAAAAGTACTTATAGTTATTAATACTTAAAAGTTTTCTGTCTTCGATTGTTTTCAAATAAAATCTATAAAGCTTGATGCTGCAGTAATGGGAACATTATTTTCCGATCTCGATATTAGAGAAGTTTGTCGAAGGTTTTTAAGTATTACAGAAAAACTGTTTAAAGAACTTTTCATATTGGCTTTGTTAAAGGTGAAGGGACTTGCAAAAGAAACTCAAAATGTATCCAGATATTATTAGAAAAGAGGCATAAGAAGTACAAAAATGTAATTCACGTATAATGGATTCTAAATTATTGTATTATTGGAAGTAAAGATTTTCTTAAAGAAATCCTGCTCCTCGAGCTCCGGCGACGAGCGCAACGTGGTGCAGTGTGTACCATCTTAACTAGCACCGCGTTGTCATGGGCAAGCGTATCACTTACCATCAGGTGAACGTCTTGCTCGTCTCGTCGCTTAGTCTCTAAATCTCTAGTAAATGCTTGTCTCTTGTAGCTTATGTCCAACAATGCTGCCAGGAAGGGCAACACTCTCTAGAACTGCTTAGTCAGTGCAGAGGGAGACAGGTGCATTCTAAATAACCTTGATTATATTATTGGCGAAACATCGTAAAGACTAGAGTGGTCACGACCCCTAGGTTTTTTTTTATACTACTTTGCGACGAGACGAGCAAGACGTTTACCTGATGGTAAGTGATACGCTTGCTCATAACAACGTGGTGCTAGTTAAGATGGTACACACTGCACCACATTGCGCTCGTCGCCTTGAGACACAAGGTGTTAAGTCTCGTTACCCCAATAATTACACTAGCTACAGCGCCCTTCAAACCGGAACACAGTAATGTTCGCACACTACTATTTGTCGGTTGAAATAGGAGCTGCGGTGGTACCCACCCAGACGGTCTCCGGCAACAGAGACCTACCACCTGGTATGAGGAACACGACTTAAGGAGGCGGATATTCCTGTGAGAGGACCCCAGCATTAGGAAGAAATCCACAAACGAAGATATTCTTGTTGTTAATCGTTCAAAAAAACTTTTAAGATAAATAGAAATATGTCTGAATAATTTACATCATTGTTTTCTGAAATCCAACTTCATGGGTGGCTCAATTTGTCATGACGCTTACCAATCTTCTTTAGGAGACAGCACACAAAGATGAAGAAATATCTAATTAAGAAATTGAATTAATTTTCTTTATTGAAAAAAATCTAATACTTTGTACATATTATGAAATATGCCGGAACTAAACCGAGTACCAGTTCAATTTGTTTGATAAATAGCGCAGCGGAAACACGCTGCTGCTTCCAGTCGGCGTTTTGCTGCATGAAATATGTGCAATTGCTGTGTATTGCGCTAAAGTAATAAACGTAGAGGTCCCAGGTAAAGTGCTGTGCTGGGAATTTTATTACGCAAAAAGACGTGGGGGAGAAGTGAAGGGAAGGGGGTGAAACACTCATTTCTTGAAATGGAAAAATATGGATCTTATTTTCTTTATTGAAAAAAATCTAATACTTTGTACATATTATGAAATATGCCGGAACTAAACCGAGTACCAGTTCAATTTGTTTGATAAATAGCGCAGCGGAAACACGCTGCTGCTTCCAGTCGGCGTTTTGCTGCATGAAATATGTGCAATTGCTGTGTATTGCGCTAAAGTAATAAACGTAGAGGTCCCAGGTAAAGTGCTGTGCTGGGAATTTTATTACGCAAAAAGACGTGGGGGAGAAGTGAAGGGAGGGGGTGAAACATACTCATTTCTTGAAATGGAAAAATATGGATCTTGTTTCCTTTTACAGTTCATTTGATGTCTAAGTTGATAGAGATTTACAGATTGCTGGTAGGTCTATGTTGCAGGAGACCGTCTGGGTACCACCGCAGCTCCTATTTCAACTGCTAAACAGTAGTGTGTAAACATTACTGTGTTCCGGTTTAAGGGTGCTGGAAGCTAGTGAAATTACTGGGGTAACGAGACTACACCTTATGTCTCAAAGCGACGAGCGCAATGTGGTGCAATATATACTATCTTAACTAGCGCATCGTTGTTATAGGCAAGCGTATCTCATACCATCAGGTCTCGCGCGTCTTGTCACTTCTTGATATTGTTAAAATTTACCTAAAACGCCTCCAAGGTGCAAAAGCTAACATGGAAACATAAATGTAAGAACTAGAAAATAAATGGAATGTTTTTATTGCAGAAATATGTTGAGGAATACTCCGCAGGTCTTTCCTGAAAAATGCAGCAAAATTGTAAGACGGCGGAGCCTTCACTCCAGAGCGCGATGAATGAAAATTAGTGTTATAATTGTAAGCAGAACACAATGTGAGAAAGTACTAGTATGCTAGAACTAGGTCCTGACCCAACTATGCAAGGTGATGATGTAAAAAAAAACCATGGAAGGTGATAGATTCTTGAGCCAGATAGTGGAATTGTTGTAGATGTTAGATATTTTCAAACACCATTGTTTCTATCAATATCACCATTACTATGTTCTGTTTGTAAACATATGAGAGTCTTACATTCTGGGCGATCACGCTTAACCAACTTGAGCTTTATCACTTAACACCATGTAAAAATTATGTTAAATATTCTTCTTCTAAGTCGTATTTCCTCATGACTGAAGGTCGTGGTCATCATGTTTTTATTGAAACACACAACGACTCGCTTGGCAGTTATAAGGGAGTGGTTTGCCATTGCCTTCTCCATTTCATATACTAGTCTGACCACTGATGGTCATGGCATAGATATGCAGGTTTCTTCACGATGTTTTCCTTCATCGTCAAAGCACGTGATATTAGTTGGTGTTTTTATGCTAATTGCAGATAAATTGAAAAATTCATTGGTGCAGGCCGGATTCGAACCCGGTACCTTCGCATTGGAAGGCCGGCGTTCAAACCACTAGGCTATCACGGCTTGTTAAATATTAACCCACTGTAAATAAAGGAACCCTTTTATTTTGATCCATTAACTAAAGTTACTATCTTAATTCTTAAGCTGATTGTAGCTAGTGTAGGTGTTGACTAGTTATAACGCAAAAGCTTCAAGTGTAAGTTTTCTTCGATTTTTAACAACAAACTAGAACATAAAACATTTGTCTGTTTGTTACTTCATTTAATTCTGTCTGTTCGTTGAAGGTTATATACGAAACTAATTTTAACAGTATTTGACTTCGCTGGCACATAGCCGATGTTCTTAGATATAACTTACGTGCGCAGTCTTAGTCCTTTGTACAAATAAATCTAGCCCATTTTTTACCAGTTTTCTGCCAACGAAAACTCTATCTAAATCCCGACAGACTGATGTATATCTAAAGTATACCCGTTCAATAAAAAAGTCTCAGAAATAAGTATTGTAGTAATTCGTACTCGGTCTGGTATAAAATAAATAACTAACTGCTGGTTCGTTACCTTTCTAATTTCACATAATGAAGCCTAGTTATAGCTTACTGTCAATTATGTGTGCCTCCGGATAAAGTGATGACAGGTTGTTTTGGACGTAATATTTGAACAAGGTGGCAGAAACCGCTGGTTGTGTGCAAAGCTCAGGGTTGCAGATATTTGTAGAAGAAAGAAGGTGGAGGATCTGTATTAGTCGATGATAACAATGAAACCTTAAAATTAGTTTTTTCATGTTTTATGTATAAATATACAGAACTACTTAATATTCTCTTCGCAGTGGAAAGTATACGAAGTTATGAATGCAATTCTCATGTTGACTACAGCGCGCGATGTATTCATTTGAATAAACAGTAATAATTCATGACGATAAACTTAACAGTTTCTGACAACGTAGTGTAAATTAAGTTATGCCTAATATTTATACTAATATATTCTATTTATTCTGCTACTAACAAATATGAATACAATATAATAATCAATTAATAGATACAACAATAGATAGGGAATACTAAACATAACAACTAAGAAATAACTATAGAATTGACAATAGTTAGTAATAAAAAAAGAGTGAAAATAACATGAAAAACATTACAAATAAAATTTATTTATTTAATTTTTATATATACTGATACAGGTAAGAGGGATGTTGAAAATAAAATCTTATTTTCTTAGAAAAAATCTAAATTAAATAAATAATTCCACATCCGCTCCGTCTCTTACAACCGTCCGCCATTCGTCTCCTTTCTCGCTCACACACCATATCTCTTTCTTCACACGTTCCGTTTTACGCGAGATTTTTAATAATATTATCTTAAACCTAATCAATTATACAACAACTCAAAATTACTGAAAATTTTGTTATAATTATTCGATAGAAGCAAAACCCTTGTTTCAAGTTTTTTTTATATAATGCATACATTAATCTGATTAAAAATATTGATTATGATTTAAGCGTATTGCTTAAAATTAAACATGGACTAGAAAGGGAAGTACTATACCCTTTTAACTGCTGACCTAATTTTTATATGAAGGCAGTGACTTTATAAATAAATTATGAATAAATATATTAAATATTTAAATAAATTTATCCATGGCGCAGTAAGTAATAGTTTGCTTTTCAAAATAGAGGTCACTGGTTCGTTTCTATGGCCACTCTGTCAACATATGTGAGCTGGAGTATTCCGGGTAAGCTTCTCAATCTGCAGCATTATCAGTTAACACTATGTGAACAGGTCGTTGTTTTAGATAAAAATTATATTTGAAGTACAAACACCAATTACAACCTGACATTAAGTGCAGAGTATCCCAGGCGTATTCTCGTGTTGCATTCGATTAGTCATTTATGAAGTCTAGACTATTTTACTGCTGCAGCGAGCGCCTCTTGTGGGGAATATAAATTACAAATTTATACTTACGGTTAGTATTAAACAATTTTATTCGCAGAAAATTTGATTTAGAATTCATTGCAAATGGATTGTTATTTACATTTCAATCCAATCGACAAGTGCAAAATCTAATAAAATGGAGATTCTATTACATTTGATAAAACTATAATTTACTATTAAAATATTCTTATTTTCTATCTAAATATAACCACACACATTAATCCTAAACTTCACGCAGTATTAAGAGACAAAATCCTAAATAGTGAAGCGTGCTCGCTCATAATACTCCATCTCTTTATATTGACAGACGGAACAAAATTATGCTGTTGGCGACATACATACATGAAAGAGACATTTATATGTATATACATATCTGGCTTAAATGAAGTATATTATAAATTAGAAAATCACAAAGAATCAGAAGTAAATAAATAAGAGAAAAAACAAAAATTATAGATGCTCCAGAATACGCTCTTCAACTAAAGTGGCGATGCGCCGGTCACCTTGCAAGATGTACGGATAAGAGATGGACAAAACTTGTAACAGTGTGGGAAGGACCAAAAGGAAAGAGAAGATGGCGCCCAAGGAAAAGATGGGTATGCGATATGCAAGAAATAGCTGGAACTAATTGGAAAGAAAAGGCAAAATCTAAAGAGAAATGGAATAAGCTGGAGGAGGCCTTCACCCAAAAAGGGATCCCTACATGCACAAAAATGTTATAAAAAAAAAATGTGTATTACTAAAAAACTATGTAAGTTAGGAAACAAAGTTGGCTTATAAAGAAATTATATCTGGTTTACCAACAGCTTCTGTAGGAAGTGACTGTCTTGATAAATACCACAGCATCACCACCACAACCAAAACAGTAATGTGAAAACGTAAACGAACCCAATGCGGTGCAAACAGGCGCATACAATCAGGTGACCATCCAGTTCATTTAATCGCTTTGTTGAATAAGTGGTCACTTACCATCAATCCAAGCAGTTTCTTCTAATAAGAAAATAAATTCACTTTGGCAGGCGTAGCTAATGAAATTTTCACAACTACTCACCCTCTTTAAAGTCGTCGATTATTACCCATGTGAAAGTATCAATGAACCGTGTTTACTTTGCAGCGTTTAAACGGATAAAAGCCACCGTGAAAGTAACTTAAGCATAAGTTATTACTGTTCCCTGTAACAAACAAGATAGTTAGTTTAACTTTGGCTCGCTGTAAATCAAAACCGACGCGGAGAGGATGCCGATATTGATGGCAGTAAATCAGAGGGATTGTTGAATTATTGAATAGCTTTGAATTTTCGCAGTAAAAATAATATTTGCATGTCGGTGTTTTTATCGATATACTGATTCTCTCACAACATGCTATATTGATATTGTTACATTTATTTAAACAGCCTTTCCAATGTTCCCTCTATTGAAATTCAAAGCCTTATCCGAAGAGAATCACAGCACATTATCATATTTAGTTTTTCTTAGTTGTTATTCTTAAAAATATGTTATTCTCATGATATTCTCACGTTGTTTAAGTTGAAAGTACGTATGTAACTACATTATGTAATACATGTATTAATATAACAATTAAAATTCAACTTCTATTGTAATAATGCGAATTGATTTTTATGAAACGAAAAAGTGTAACGAAAATAAAACAACTATAAACGTATTAAAAGGGTATAAGCTGTGAAGGAGAGAGATGGAAAGAAATATGAAGTACGACGTGGGTGTCTTCAAGAAAATAGTGAATAAGCTGTTACAAGGTTAATGCGCTTTATCACCACAGATCACATCACCACTTAACATCAGGTGGGAACTCGGTCATAAATAAAATGGCGATCAATTGTTATCTCTCTCTTAATGTTTACCTCTTCCATAGTGTGTGTATCCATTTCTTCATTTTACAAATTAACTGGAATCAAAGTTTCAACTTTTTTTTTTCTACTCAGCGACGAGACGAGTAAGACGTTCACCTGATGGTAAGTGATACTGCCCATAACGTGTCGCTAGTTAAGATGATATACACTGCAGCACATTGCGCTCGTCGCCTTGAGACGTAAGATTGGGTGATAGGAAGAGGTTTCTTGTGCTGTTTGAGTCTAGTGTCTCCCAGCGATTCTTTTGTCTACCTGCCGAGAGCTCTGCCAAAGCAAACAGCACAAGATTGTATTTAGTGGAATAAATTACAAGAGACCTATGTCCAGCAGTGGACTTCCATCAATTGAAATGATTAAGAGTTTTTCTAATTCGCTTTTCCATTAGATATTTCCGTATTGTCAGAGCTATAGTCCTCACCATGTAAAATCTCATCGATTAAATTCATGCAAATCTATACATTTTACCAGGTGGTAGGTCTCTGTTGCCGGAGACCGTCTGGGTGGGTACCACCGCAGCTCCTATTGCAACCGACAAATAGTAGTGTGCGAACATTACTGTGTTCCGGTTTGAAGGGCGCTGTAGCTAGTGTAATTACTGGGGTAACGAGACTTAACACCTTATGTCACAAGGCGACGAGCGCAATGTGTTGCAGTGTATACCATCTTAACTAGCACCACGTTATCATGGGCAAGCGAAGCAATTACCATCAAGTTAACGTCTAGCACGTCTCGTCGCATAGTAGAATAAAAAAATGTATACAATTACTTAGAAACAATGTAGCATATTAAAAAGGCTTCGTAAAGATGTAGTTTTCGCTTAGTTACGTTAAGTATGCAGAGTGCGTTTCCAAGCATGCATGTGTAAAATAAAAAAAAAGCGTTTTCGCAATGGACATACATTATGCTTAGCCGCTTACAAACTGTTGAAGTTTTCTACTTTGCGAAATCTTGAGATCTTTTAAAAGGCTTTTAGAAGAACCATCCGTCTTTTATTTTTGTTTGATGTCTGGAGTATGTTGTATGTTTTAAGTCTCTAGCTGTCGAATAGAATATGGTGCAGTGTATACCAGATTATTATTTGCTTAAGTATAATTTACAATCACTTTAGCTTAGTTTCTGACTTTTCGGATTTAGACTAAAAAAATATTCACTGTAATCTGACATCGCATATTTATGTCCCTCTCCAAATTGACCTTAAATAGAGATGCTATTATGGTCCTTCTAAGACTGTCTTCAGCATGACAAACACATCATATATACATATATGTTTTCTCGGACTAGAATCATTGGTACAAACACAACATGAACAACCTCCATTATTTAATTTATTTATTTATACACTCAAAGTGTACAGGTCGACTTAATGCCTTTGGCATTATCTGCCAGTCTACCTTAGGTGGTGCAGAGAATTTATGAGGTAGGTGCATCACAAGGTTTAAAAAGAAACATACACACAAATACAATACAAATATTATAAATACACATATGATATATTATAAATATAAATAATATATATACACATCATATTTTATATTTGTTTATATATATATATATATATATATATATATATATATTTATATTTTTATATACATATAATATATTTGTATTGTATTTGTGTGTGTTTCTTTTTTTTTTCTTTAAACCTTGTGATGCACCTACCTCATAAATTCTCTGCACCACCTAAGGTAGACTGGCAGATAATGCCAAAGGCATTAAGTCAACCTGTACACTATGAGTGTATAAATAAATAAATAAATAAAATAATGGAGGTTGTTCATGTTGTGTTTGTACCAATGATTCTGAGAAAACATATACGAGTATGTATATATGATGTGTTTGTCATGCTGAAGACAGTCTTAGAAGGACCATAATAGCGTCTCTATTTGAGGTCAATTTGGAGAGGAACATAAATATATATATTATATTGTGCATAGTAAAAGCTTTGGTTCCCTGCTTTGGTTACAAGCTTACTCACGATAAGTTAATCTATTTTACAAGTTAAGTTACCTTATAACTGGAAAGCTGGTCTTTGAACATGTTGCGATTGTTGTCCTCACGATGTTTACCTTCACCGTAAGCTCAGCAGTGGGGATCGAAACCACACTTTCGTTTCGTAATCCTGATTTATAACTGAGTCATCACCGCCTCATCGTATATAATTTCAATGATTTATGTACCTTACCTTAAATTATATGAGGGATTTACATGTATAACGAGGTGGGGGAGGTGGTGGGGTGGCAGATTAAGGCAACTGATATCTTCGCACATCAGTCTATATGAACACACGGATTTACATGATTAATTACGTCGGTATTAAAGTATGAATATATTGAAATTGCTTAATGTACAGAACTAATTTTTACTTTAAAAAAGATTTGATATTCTGTAATCTTTTTTTTGTATCGAACAGAAATCATTGAAGGATACGCAAAAAGGGAAGCTAAGCCTTAAGAGTTTGTCTAAAATAGTTTCCTTTTTATATTTAGACTATTTTTAATCTGTAATCAAAAATGTAGTTCATCATCATGATCATTTCTGTGTATGATAATATATGTTTCTCTATTTGTGAAAAGTTATTTTTTAAATATAAAAATTAAAAGAGTTTTCATAACAACTTCTTTAATAGTTTGTCATGTAAATATTTTAACTGTTTAACCAAAATAGTTGAAAGTTAATTAACAGTTTAGGATGACCTGTGATTTTTTTATTTCTTTAATGTACATCTTTTTGTTTATTATAAGTTCAGTTTTTTGGTTGCATATACAATTAAGTTTAACACATTTTTTATGAATTATTAATATTCATTTGTTCATATTATAATAAGGTCGCTGTTTAACCTAAATTATATTTAAAAAATAATCCATACTTTTCATCATGAACTTGTGCGAGTTCTTATGATAAAATTACGATGGAGAATTGTAAATGAAAATGAGCAAATGTGTAGACACGGAATATATTTTTCTTATTCAGAGTTACGCGAGGACTTATCCGAGGTTTATTATTCATAATAATACTTACGTTTTTCATTAACTCCGTGGAGATTCCTGAAGGAAATTCGTCCCTTGTGCGTCTTAAAACTTAATTAAGTGAAGTTAACATTGTAATAATTCCGTACTCCCAATTTTCAGCTAAGCACGAGCTGAGAGGCAACTATAATAAGAAAACATTAAGCTGTACAACAAAAAAATTCTCTTACCCTTGTCGTCATCTTTTCACTACTTAACACAAGTCAACTATAGGCTAGGATGAAGTTAATTAAATTTTCGTATAGAATATAACAAACTCTTAAAGGATCTACGCTTTTCTTTAAAGGAATCATCTACTTTGTATATAAAGTATAAAGCAATAACAAAATTTAATTTCCCCTCGCACATCTGTCGCGAGAACTCCGAAGACGCGAGTTTGTTTACTGTAAATAATTTATATGTTTAATAATAATACAAAGAAGTTACATATTTTAATGCTAGCAGAAGTCTAGCATCTAATTTATAACACTACAGTAATTATATTTGCCGCGACAATACAGTTCGATATGACCGCGTTTCTATTAAAAATACGCTGCGAATTTAACTAAGAAAAATATATGAAAAGGATGTATTATGATAAAAGATTATTAAATGTAAATATGAAGGATATTCAATTATGTCTTAAAACAAATAAGAAACCAATTAACAAAGCATATATATGGCAAGTCTATATACATAACGAGACGTCCACAGCTGACCATAGACATGAAATAAATTATACGAATGACACAAAAACAACTGATCATATTATTCTTGTAAGAATTTTTAATAAACAATATTTTTTACAATTCTCTTAAATTACACGCGATGTTAAGTGATAATGTGATCAGAGATGGTAAAAGTGTTCATCTAGTTTCCAGCTCTCATAGCTTGACAGCCGGAACACAGCGATGCTGTAATGGCGGCGGTTTTACAAAATGGCGGAAGCTGGATCGGATCTAAAAAAATCATAACACGCAATCCTCGTACTCGAATTGGAGACCTCCGATGTTACAAGGCAATCGCTTAGCCACGAAGACAGTTAATGGAGAGGATGAATATTTTTGCGGGAAATCCGGTAAATGTAAAGGAAAGTTTACACTAGAGTGATTTTATGTGACGCAAAAGATTACTTTATACTCGAATGCGTCGCTGTATAATTTTATTCATTGAAAATATATCTATCCTTGTCTGAGAACGTTTCTAATCCCAGCAGTGGGTACATTAATTGGGCTATGTTACTTTTATAAAAACGCGATATTATACGGGTCAGAGTTTTTGTGAATACAATAATTTATCAAAACTATTAACAATTTACTTATGTTTATACAAATATCGTTAATTACTTTATAATATCAAGTTATAAAGGTAAGTGTATTAACACTTTATAATTAAGTGCGGATATAATAGAAATAGACATTTTATGGACATTTTTGTGTGATATAATCACAAAATAGCCAAAAACTCTATACCTAATCGAAGCTACTTATTTATTATTGCTTCAGTATTGTTATAGACAAGCTGTTACCCGCTACTTAGTCCGCGTGGTATTTAAATAAAAGAAATACAATTTAAATAAATAAAATTACAGAAAAAATACATACTTTATAATGTACTTATGTATACAACTTCCCTATTTGATTTGGATATTGTTAAATTTTTTATTAGTTTTATTTTTTATGGTGAAACCCTTTTTTTTCTAAAATAAAAGTAGCCCAAGTTACTCCTTGTTACATCAGCTATGCAGCATTACAAGTCCCGTCAAAATCGGTCCAGCCGTTTCAGAGATTAACCGGAACAAACAGACAGACAGAGAGACAAAAACTAAAAAAAAACGTGGTTTTGGTATATATACATCGAAACGCACTTAGTAAAAAAGCGGTTATTTTAACAGACACTCCAAATTTATTTATTTGTGTAGATTTACTTTAAACGTCACAAAATCGCGAAGAATTAAAAGAAAAACTTTTTTTAGTGTAATCCGTTAACCTCTGACACGCGAAACGGTAGACTTCTTAAAATTCACGTCACGTCGTACTCGATTACATCAAGTGATTTAAACTGTCTCGTAATAATGTTAATTTTATGGGCTATTAGAGTCTTCATTATCATCAGACAAAACAGAACATTCATCACTTAGTATTAACATAGTCTTAAAGTCTCTCTGTCAGTTTACTGGTGGTAGGTCTCTGTTGCCGGAGACTGTCTAGTAGGTACCATCGCAGCTCCTTTTTCTACCGCCGAACAGTAATGTGCAAACATTACTGTGTTCCAGTTTGAAACGCGCAGTAAACTTGTGAAATTACTGCGGTAATTGTCGCTCTCTGCTGCTCGTCTCATCGCCTCGTCGAATAAAGAAAAAAAAGTTCCCAAAAGAGTTTTATATTCGCGAATAAAAACTCGGGTTATTTTTTTCGGGAACAGAACTGGTTTCCTTCGCCATCGGAAGTAAAACTTTTAACATAATTAAACACTTTGATCAAATGTTTATCTCTAATTAGAAAAGTCGTCTTTTAACTTTAACGATTTCTCATTCTCAAAGTTTCCGATGTGGTAACTCTTCAGAGATTTCTCCAGTTATCTAATTTAAGTACTGAATAAAGAAACTCGGTATCTGTTGTTGCGAAATATCACCTAGTATATTTATTTAGTTATACTAATGAGGAAGTAAACCGACTAATAATAAATATAATGGAAATAACAAAAAGGCGGATATGATACCATAATGACCTCTTTCTCAGTTAACCTTCTGAGTTGTGAAGACAATAAATAATTAAAAAAATATATAATTGAAGATTGAAGTAAAAGATAATGTAGTATATAAACATAAATATAGATACGAAATTAAAATAACAAAGTTACTTCTCGAATCAGATTTCTAAACCTACAGACGAGACCTAACATTTCTCCTGTCAATTAGTAGTTTTACCTTTAACTGAACTTGTTCCAGGACAGGCTTAATGAGGTGTTGTGTGGACATCCTAACCATAGCCACATTTTTAATCATCGAGTGAACGTGCTTGTTTCGTTACTAAGTTGAATATATTTTTTAAAAGAAACCCCAAATATTGCTTTGTGTATTAATCCTAACACCTAATTTTTTAGTTGTGGACTATATGTTCTTACTCCTTACTAGTCTACCGAATCGATCGGCGCCGAGATCTTTCTGAGAGGATCTCCAGAAATGTTCATTTATCGGCTGTCGATCCTGGTCTCGGTCTCGGTCTCGGCATCGACGACGCATATGTTGTTAATTTTATTAAAACCCCTAAATCGTCATCAACTGTCGACTCTGGTACCGGTAATAAAAAAATAAACGAGTAACGCTGAAAAACAACGAATAGTTATGAAACGTAGTAACTTTATTATTAGGGAGGAAATGTATCGCGTGTAATATTTTTAAGGGCCTCATGACCTGCGTAAAATGACTATAAAAAAAAAACAAATGCCTGTAGCGGAATAACAATGGAGGTGGGCCATGAAATGTTTATGGCTTATGTAAATATGCGAATCTGTAACAAATGGTGTGTATCATAAAAACGAATAGATCGTACATTGTTATATTTCAGGGCAACCTTTTACATTGAACACACAGAAACATTGAAGAATCCTAATAAAATTCCCACTGCTGGGACTCGGTGCTTTGTCTCACAAATACGGAGCATTCATCAAAGCAAAGAAACGAAATTTCACTTGCTGTTAAATGTTAAGTTTGTTTAAAACAAGATGGCGCTAGATACGTTGCACTGGCTCGTCACCAGACAAAAGCCTCGTTACTCCAGTAAGTTTACTAGCGACAATGCTCTTTAAACCGGAACGCAGTAAACTTTTCTTACTAACCTAAACGTTCGTGGTAGACATTGTATTACTTTTAGTTAGCATCATAGCTTTAGTAAACGCAGAAAAGCAAACCTCTTTATATAATAAGAGGCTTTAAATTATATTTTAAATTTGATTTATTGACAATCAACTTAAATTACACGCACAATTTGGATGAATGCTCACAATGGAGAGAGAGAGAGAGTGTTGCCATCATTCAAAACATTTTTCTACTAAAATATTAATCAAAATTATACAAAATATTATAAAAAAATTGTTATTATGTTTGTACTAAACACTCTTTGATGTGGTAATGATCACTTGCTGCAGTAGACATATTAAGCAGGATATAATAACCTTTAAACAACTCGGATAGACACGTGCCGTTTTACCCGGGTCTCTATTACCTTATATAATAAGAATAGCCTAGGATATAATTTTCATGCTTTGGAAACAAAGGTCATGAGTTCGATTCTCAGTGAAACTTCCACAGTGCTAACTTTGACCTTTCATATCTCCTTAACCGGAGGAGCTATAAACATTTCATTTCGAAATCCTCATCATTATATCCTGAACTTCATTTTGTCTTGAAAGATTATCCATGTAGCTTTCAGTTTAAAAATGACAAGCTTTACGGAGTATTGAAGTCAGCTCATCAGTCTCTTTTACTGTATATAGAGATTGAAAAGGAAGCCTGGTTTACTATGTAATATATTCAAACCGTCCTTTTTAACTGCTATGAATACTTTACAATTAACAAAGTTTGAAGTAGTAAACCGCAGTTTTCGTTATGCAAATTATTCCAACGATATTCCACCACCAGGCTATTTGTTCAGTTCCCATTTGGGACCGCTCCAAGCGATTACAGAAAACGCGATTCCGCTGCTTTTGCCAAGCGCTTGTTTTCACACATATAAAAAAGCACTAACTTGAAGATAGGAAATGATACTGTTTTTTTATTTTTAGTCTTAGTAGTAGATATGTGGTAGTAAATGTTTACCGTCGCCTATAAACAGCAATACCTCAGTCGCTTTACCATCTTTTGTTCATCGTCTTTAATATTTACACATAATATACGGCTGTGCAATTAATATTAGTTATCTGTATTTCTAAATAAAATTTAAACAGGTTAGGTTGGCAACATTTGAAATAAATGGCAGCACTGTTGTTTGAAAGAAGAGTCGACTATAGCGAATCAGTAAAATACAAACTTTAAGAACTCATTATCAATCTATTTCTAACACTATTTTGAATATTGAAATAGTTTAATTATTTCTATACGTATCGTTGTTAATCTATTGATTTTCATATATTGTACAAACTAACATTTAAACGTGAATTAATTATATACAGATAGATAATAGAAATAACAGCTCGCGTCAAATACACGGTTGAGGAGATTATACAGCCAGAACAAAGGAAAGGTACAACAAAGAGGTTAATTAAATTCCTTGTATAGAAAAATCTTAAACTTACGCTAACAATTTATATTAAAGTATAACATTATGTTAGAAACGAAACGAATTTCTGATTACAAATTATTTTGTTAGAAAAACAGTAACTCTATTGACTTGTAAGAAACTGGAATGAATCGAAAATAAAAATCTCCATACTGTTGCACTATTGTTTCACAATAATATTTGTTTAATAATTGTATATATTTTTCTTCAAATATTCAGAATATTATTAAAGCATAATTTTTGGCAAAGTTTATAATATTTAAGTAGTTGTCATTTTGGAATAAATGGCAGGTCTCGCTACATTCATGTTTGTGTAGTGTAATAAGTGTGAACTCAGTGACTTGTGTGTGGATATAGGAACTGTGACAGATTAAATATATTTTTTTTTGTTTTTCGGTGTATGGAAAGAAGATATAACTATTTGCCAGTGTCATGTTAAAGGTAGGGAAACTATACACGGAAAAATAGGATAAAACGATATTATTTAAGACGATCAGAAGAGTTAGGCAAAATTAATATTCGAATATACATAAATTAATAGATAAAATGGAAATATATAAACGTTACAATTTCACGTTGTTGCTAATTATAAAATGAGATATATTCCTATAATATTTTTTAGGATACATACATAGATATGGCATACGAGTAGGAAGAGGAATATTCGAGGAAATTAAAGATTTATAGAAGGAAGAATGATCGTACAGAGATTAAATATAAATTCGAAAACAAGTGTCTATTAATTATTATCTGTTAAATATATACAATTGCAATTTATACCTTTATTATTGTTACATGTCAATAAAAACCCAAAGCATGTTTTATAAGTTCATTGTTCTTTATGAATCTTTAAGAAAAATTTAAATTTTTTCTTTGAATATTTTTCTACAAAAGCTTCTAATAATATATAATCACATATATATAATTTTTTAAATAGTTACAATACTATAAAACACACTAAAACTACTACAAATCATAATTTTTTTTATTTGTAAACAAGAAAACTTACAGCTTATACTTAAACAGAGTTTACACAGATTAAAAATAAAAAGCCATAACAAGTATAAGTCATATGAACTATTTTTAAAGTAAGTCTTTTATCATAAATTGTTCGAACACATTTTGTATAGAAAGTTGAATAATAATAAATCTAGACCACATCTTCCAGCGCTCGGAAGTCTAACGCGGTGAAATTGTGAATGGTAACATTGAACAGGAAGAAGATACCGACTTATTGTAGTTTGAAAGCGTTTTGTTTACCTTCAATAGGAGACTGAAAAATATACTTAAAAATATGTACACTCTTTCGTATCGCAAACGACAATATTTGTTTTACGCAAACCACAAATTCTAAAGACTGTTTTCAAACCATTTGGAAAGTTGTAGTATATTTTGTTACTGTTTATTCATGACTTTTTTTAACTAAAATAAGTTAATTAACTCTTGATCTTAACTTCACGTGATAATAAGTGATGAAAAGGTTGTAGATGACATAGCATTCTTGCTCAAAACAGCTATTTTGCTATGGTGGCAGGTTAACAGCATGAAGGCGGTAATTATGTATGAGGGTTTTAAAAAAGATTTCCATCGATTCATGTACCGTTTAATGGCAGTTGATTTAAAAAAATATCTTCAATCACGAAGGAATCAGGAAGAAACGTGACCCTGCACTGTGGACATCGCATTCAGTATGTAAATATTGACACAGATCATTTCCTTGTGGCCGTCTTAAGGAAAAATAATTGAAACTTCTTACAGATCAGTAGTCATCTGGATATGAAGTCCAGGGTTACATTCTTAGTAAAACAATGCAACTTAAAAACATTTTTTAATCATTTATATATTAAACAGGTACTGTATATAAGAAAATATATTTTTTATTATTTCACATAACTGTTACTTTAATTTTTCTATAGTTAAAACTGTCAAGATAATAAAATATTAATCAGAACAAATATAGTTGTTGAATTAAGTACCACTTTAAAGCGGTTAATAAATAACATATCTCTGTACAAGTTTAAAAAATAAGTGAAGCAACTTCACAAAGAGTATCAAGGGAATGGAAAAAGGCATAAAATATAATTTTGAACTCATTAACTCCTCAAAGGATCTAATTAGGTAATTGGCTTCAGGTCCAGATTAATTATGAGAAATTTATTCTTTTAACATTTCTTCAACGTTAATGAAAGGTTTAAATATTTCTAAAAGGTTTTTAAAGAATTTTTGATTTGGAATTATAAATAAATCCTAACATAAAATAATAGATTTAACATTTATCAATATTAAATTTACAACCAGAAGGATTCTTTTTCTAATCTTCGAAGGACCTATTTTGAGGTTATAATATATACCCAGCGAGGAAAGTTATAATAAGAGAAAATAAACTTGAAGTAGGTCTCTGTTGTCGGAGACCGTCTAGGTACCACCGCAGCTCCTATTTGAACCGCCAAATAGTAAGCAAACATTATTGTGTTCCGGTTTGAAGGGCGCTGTAAGCTAGTGTAATTACTGGGGTAACGGAACTTAACAGTAAGTCTCGAGGCGACGAGCGCAATGTGGTGCAGTGTATACCATCTTAACTAGCACCACGTTATGGGCAAGCGTATCACTTACCATCAGGTGAACGTCTTGCTCATCGCGTAGCTTTGTAGAATAAAAAATACAAAACGGTGCTTGATTTTAGAACTTTTATATTTATTACTCTACAAATGTTAGATATTGAGGATAAATAATTGTGGTTATAAACATTTTGTTAGGAAAATAGTAATTGTATTGACTGTTAATGAATCCAAAATGAATTACTGCATATTGTACTATTATATTTCATACTATTATAATATTTATGCAATAATTGTATTTATATTTCTTATAGTGTAATTGAAATATTGGGAATATTATTAATCCATAACTTTTATGAAATTAATAATAATTAAATAGTTGTATTGATTATTGTAACGATGGCGCCGCTGTCATTTTGGTATAAATGGCGGACAACAGTGTATCTCGAGCTTATTACTGTTTGGACAGTGTAAAAAGTGTGAACTCAGTGACTTGTGAATGGTATATATAAAAACGTGTAAATTAGATATGTATGTTGAAAAGAGAAGTGTCTGTTACAAATATCTATTCTAATATTAAATAAGTTGAAACATATCCAGCAACCTCAAGCTGATGATGTTTATTTGTATAAACGATTTTGGTTGATTATATAAAGTTTACACAAGAAATTATGACGACGTTTTCACCATCAAACTAATCACATTTTTTTATATTCTGTATTAGCATATTTTATATTCTATTACATTTTAGTATAAACTACCTGGTTTCTTAAAATAAAAGTAAAAAATATGCTTTATAATACAGAAAGCGATGAAAGAAATCATCGATGGGAAACCGACATATACCTAGAACAGCTTTAGTGTGGATATCAACTAATCCACCTTGACTCTTCTCTTATTGTAAAACGACCAAAGTCCCTGTAGAAGGAAGATTAAAAATAGAACTGTTTATAAGCTCATTACAGACGTTCAAACATGGCTAGCGTAAACCATGAGTTCATGAAACTTTTTTTCAGCCAATCTAAGTTTACCACCTGGTGTGAGAGTTGTTGACAACTTAATTATACCATGGAAATTGCGTGGTGACGGCTGAAGGACTGCTCCATGTACATGTGGATATACGTTAAGTTGTTTTAAATTTAAAGCATTGCTAATATTTTTATCGTGAACAGAAACGTTTTCATATTTTACTCTCTATCACCTGATTGCATCAGCGTAAAAGAAACTAATGCGCTGACTTAAATACTCCGTAACGATTGTGAGTCAAACCGGAAGAGCTGCATGGATACTCTTTTAGGATAAAATGAAGTAAAAGATGAGAAGACTATAAATCCGAAATAAAGTCTATAGCTCTTCCAGTTAAGGAGATATGAAAGGTCAAAGTTAGCACTGTGAAAGCGGGCAAAGCAAAAAAGAAAAAAATCATTAAATTTGAACTTATGGCCTTTGTGTCTAAAGCGCTAAAATTATGCCGTAAGTCATCTCGCCACATTCTAAACTTATAAAGTAATAGAGACCCGGATAATTTCACTACGCATGCGACGTCTTTCCGGCTTGGCATATTTAAAATTTAAGCACTAAACTAGTGTGTTAACATTAACCGTGTTCTAGTTTAAAGGCAGCTGGTGAAATTACTGTGGTAACGAGACTTAATTCACAAGACGTCGAGCAGAATATGGTCCTGTGTAATTATAAAAAGATGTAAATTAGTTACTTTTTTTTACAAAGCGACGAGACGAGTAAGACGTTCACCTGATGGTAAGTGATACGCTTGCCCATAACGTGGCGCTGGTTAAAATTGTATACACTACACCGCATTCGCTAGTCGTGTTGATACATAAAGTGTTAAGTCTCGTTACTCCAGTAATTTCAGTAGCTCACAACGCCCTCCAAATCGCAACACAGACATGTTTGCACACTACTGATCGCCGGTAGAAATAGGAGCTGCGGTGGTACCTACACGGTCTCCGGCAACAGAGAACCTACCATAAGTAAAAGTACTTCACCATCGATGGCCTGATTCATATAAAAATAAGATCAATTTCTTATTTATACTTAATCCAATTATACAAAAGCTTCCTTGTCTACTTTTATTTATACACAAATCAATTGTACGTCGTACTACTACCGTCGACGCAGCACAAGATGGCCGCTTACAAACCCAACCAATCATTTTAACAACTATACTCATATACCGACTCTTACGAAATGAATTAGCCACTCAATTAATAATTAAAAAAAATCGTAAATTTACCAAAATTAATTAAATACAAGAAATTTAAATATAATGTAAGTTCATCTTTATTTTTTTCTCTGTATTATAGAAGACAGAAAATACCCTCCTGCATTAAGTCCGCCATTTTGAACATTCCTTTAACATGTACTAAAAAGCTTTATAAAATAAATAAAAATTGAACAGCAACCCTTGATATGAATTATTATGATAACGTTTCGCGATCGTTATTTAGCTTTATACCATAAATCCTGGATGGAGGAGCATGTATCAAAAATTGTAAGCGAAATTATTACGAGAAAAGATTATTTAGCTAATGCGAGGGATCTACGCGAATCGAAAATAACCGAAGTTTTCTCACCAGAAATATTTTTTTTGCAACTTTATAACACTTAACTTTAATTCAAATGACATTGTTACCGGTAATTCAATTTAAATTAGTTTGAGTATTGTAACGGAATCAGTGGAGTATAAAAATTTGACTCTCTGGGCTAGGACCTGATGGCAGTGTACATCATCCTAAGTTGCTGATAGCTATGGACCTGGTAAACACTGACCACCAGGTACTGGCAAAAAGAAATATATATATTAAGAAGCTGTTATTTTCATAATAAAGACAATTCCGATTTATTTGTACAAATGTGTAGAATGTTATATGAGTTTTAATTATCCTGTAATTAAACGAGTGAACTTTATTTAAGATTCATTCCTTATTAATTAACACTTCTTTTCAATTATATATTTAACAAACCTTTGTTTTTACATTCACCAGTCAAGAAGTTCTCACTTTTTACAGTGCTCAAACATGTCATCGAGACTTAGTCATCCGCCTTTAACAACGAAACGATGTTATGCCATCCCCTTTTCCCTTTCCTTCTTTTAAAAATTCAATAACTTACTATTAATTGATAATTTTCTAAGTAAACATTTGTAATCACAATAACATTATCACCGACTGTAATTTTTCTGCAGCAAAAATTACTTTTATAGAAACACATTAAAATTGGTAAATCATTTGATTTGATATATATGAAAGTAATGATAAGTAAAGTTAAAGACGAACGCGTATACGAAGTTTATCGTGCAGACTACGAAACGGCTGAACCTGAAGCAACATAAATAAGTTACCACGACTCCGGAGCAATTTCAACTTGGCAAACAGCATCCGTACAAGTACAAACACGATTTATTCACCCGCCGACATTGTGCCCAAGGACATCCTTTGATTTCCGTCAACTTAACGTCGATATTTTAGCATTTTCTTTTGTTATCCATCGAGAACAGTAAGACCTTCACCTGATAGTAATAATAGATGCTCATATTGTGGTAATCAAGACAATAAACATAACAAGATTTTAAATTTACCCCTATTAACTACAACGCTTTTTCTGTAGTAGTAATATTTCCACATTACTATTAAGCGGAAAATATGCGGCAGGGGTAGTCCCTACACTACTTACTAAATAATTATAAGCAATAATGAATAATAATTAATAAAGTTAGTTATTATAAGAACGAAACAAAGTAAATGTGATACAGAATACGATATACGGAGTTTGTGTTTAATTTAACTTTACGCAACTCCTCGATTCACATCAATTATTCAATTCAATTACGAATTTATAACGTTTCAATTCCCTTACAGAGCTTCGAGTATTTTTCTATGTTAATTATATCGTATTAAAGATAATATCATTTTAATTATAATCATCATTGGACTATCTCTCGTCAGAGAAAAACAGTTGTTAGTTCTCTGTTGCTACAGACCGTCTAGGTACCACCGCAGCTCCTATTTCCACCGACAAATAGCAGTGTGTAAACATTACTGTATTCCGATTTGAAAGGTAAACTAGTGAAATTACTGGGGTAACGAGAATTAATACTGTGTCTTGAGACGACAAGCGCAGTGTGGTACAGTGTACCATCTTAACTAGCGCCGCGTTGTTATGGGCAAGCGTATCACTTACCACCAGGTGAATGTCGCTACATAGAATAAATAAAATCGAATAAAATACTTATGTTTTTTTATATTATTTCTGCCGATGCACAAATTCAATTAGACCTCATTTTATTTTACCCTATCTAGTGTGTAACATAAGCTGACAATATTCGACGATTGGCGAAAAGGTCAGATGGATTTTTTCGCATCGATGCAAACGATCGTATTGCGGTCTGTATGGTAATAAATTGATGAAATTTTTGCTTTGATGCCGTCATCGCTCAGTTTGTGGAGCAATCTCTTTACTTATCGAAATAAACTTTGAGCTTCCGGTAAAGGTAAACTTGGGGAAACCGACATCATCCAAAACAGCTTCCATGATCATGTGAAGTTCACGACTAAAAAGAAAATTAACTAAACTATTTCTATTCTATAAAGCGAAGAAATTTTGGTGTTTTATTCGCCTTCGGCAAAAAAACTGTTCCGCGCTGAAGTATCAAATCGTTTCGTACGTAGAACTTGGATTTTTACCGTTCCGTCATTTTTTCAGCACTTTCCAACACGTTGAGCAGGAAATGATAGATCGTTGACTAAGCCGAACTGACAAATGACACGGTGTGGGCCAAAGGGAGCGGAAGGAGTTCATTTATCACTTACAAAAGTCGCTCGTAAATGCTCAGCCCTTCATTATTAAGTTGATGATTCATTAACAACAAATTAGGTGAAATTATGCAATTTTGTCATATGGACAAATAATACGAAAGTTTGGACGTAAAGGTTTAGAGTAAAAAAAATAGTATTTCAAACCTTTTCCAATATCGATTACACACCTTAAAATAATAGAAACTGTATCGTTTCGTAAATTGTATTTACATATATATGAACTTACTTCTTCTAAGTCGTATTTCCTCATGACTGAGGGTCGTGGTCATCATGTGTGATAAAACACACGACGACTTACTTGTCAGTTATAATGGAGAGGTGTTGCCATTGCCTTCTCCATTTCACATACTAGTGCGAGCACGGATGCTCATGACATAGATATGCAGGTTTCCTCACGATGTTTTCCTTCACCGTCAAAGCGCGTGATATTAGTTGGTGTTATACTAACTGCACGTAAATTTTTTACAAATTCGTTGGTGCAGGCCGGTTTCGAACCTGGTATCTCTGCAGTGGAAGGCGGGCGTTTAAACCGCTAGGCTATCACGGCTCTGATGGACTTACTACTATATATAAAATAACATGAATACAGTAATGTTTACCATTATGATGTTTATTACTATGTACTGCCTTGATATGTATATGTTATTCTCTTTATATTTATTTTGTGTGAAAATATTTGCTGAATTTTATGTAATTTTTTTCATATTCATAATTTGTATTTCGTTTTTATTTATTTCTTATTTATTCTAATATTGTTGCTGAACGTCGCGGGTACTAGCCAAACTGGGCTGCACTGAAAATCATCGCAGTCCTCGCTCAGCTGGGTCATCACATCACTCACCTAGGTTTAATTTCAATGAAACCTATCATTATAATTATTTATCTGTTAAGTTTGTTGTATAATAAATATATGTCTATGTCTAATTTGTTTAATCAGAATACATTAATTAGCTTAAACGTTAGATTATGGTCATATTTCAAGACGTCCAAAGTTTCATTTTACAACTCTTAGCTATATTGTTTAAATTTATTATATATAATTTTACACTCTTCAAGCTTATGTTTATAAGTATTCTTTTATTCAAGAAGAACAACAATTGTCAAAAAAATGGTTGTTTTATAGGCTAGTGTTTTAATTTCTTTTTATTATTCGACTAATCGACGAGACGAGCGAGATGTTCACCTGATGGTAAGTGATACACTTGTCCATAACATGACGTTAGTTAAGATAGTATACACTGCATTGCGCTCGTCTTGAAAAATAACGTGTTAAGTCTCGTTACCGCAGTAATTTCACTAGCTTACAACCCTTCAAACTGGAACACAGTAATGTTTGAACACTACTGTTTGACGGCAGAAGTAAGAGCTGCGGTGGTACCTAGACAGTCTCCGGTAACAGAGACTTACTTGCTGATTACATAGATTTATTCTGTAAATAAATACTTATAAAAAACAATTACTACGATAGTTAATAAAGCAGCGATGTTGGTTACGTCAAACAAACACATTTGTTTAAAAAGATAATAATTGTCTATTACTACAAAAGCTTGTCATACGCATAAAAGCAATGTCACAAACTTTCACATTGCTGCCACATTTGGGCAGAAGCTTTGAAATAAATAATTTAAAGCATATTTGTTACGAGTATTTATAAAAGCTCTGTATTCCAGCTAAAGCATTCATCTCTCGAGGCTGTAACTTAACATATGATGTTGGCAAAGCAAACAATCTCAGATTGTCGTTATAAAGTTCTATAAGGAACTTCGTTAAATCGTTCTGCGCGGGATGCGGGTAAAATATTTATACTAACACAGTAAACGTTGTTTATCTCTGTGTTAAATTATACTTATCTTATATTTAAGTAGATGGCAAAAGTGTGAGAAAAGAACTAGAGTGAGAATATCATAAAACCGTCATGTAAACAAAGTTTAAATATAACAAAGCACCTTTCTTTATAAATGTAAATAAGTATAAGTTTAGCTACTTCGTAAGAGACGATATTTTTTAATTAACAACTATCACAAACTGTCTTTACTTTAGTAGTTATTTATTACTATGATATCCCTCTAGATAATCACCGCAACGTTTATTACTGTAAAACAGTAACTTGCAGATACTTAGTCTCGGTTACATAACCTATAAAAAATATCTCAAGTCCAATATCAAGATATGGTTCAGTTGTATATCATCTTAACTAGCTCCAAGTTATATCCGTATCACTTAACATCAGGTGAACGTCACACACGTCTCGTCGATACGTCGAATTAAAAGAGGCGTCGACTGGTTTCCAATAAACAAGTCGCACCCAGCCCGTATTAAACTAATTACACCTGCCACTAGGGCTGTACGTTGCCAAGTTACTACCAATACGACTAGCTGGCGAATGGATATATAACATGCACGGAACGCCATTGAAATATACTCGTATTAAGTTTCACACCGTTAACTGTTTCTAACTAGATTCGTGTCAAAATTAACTTATTGATTTGATTAATGATATGATTAACTGATAGACTTCGTGTTGGATGATCTCAATTGTGGAACATGTGGTAAAGGTCATATTAAACCTCTTGATGTCGGCAACATAGATCTGATTGGAGTTATATATTTGGTTAAGTAATAGACGTCGATGATGATTAATTAAATGAAGAGATGATAGTTTCGATCCCTATTAAACATGAGCTACCGTACCGTAATAGCGGCTTTTGGTCAGCGAGATGGATAAATATTCATGACTCCTCCTGAATCTACTAGCTCTAAAACTGATTACTGTCTCCTGAAAAAAAACCACAAAGGTTCTATCATAGAATAAAAAAAATAGGAACCTGCTGCATCAGTAATACCAGGCAAGACTGGCATAACTCATTAGAATCATAATATAAAAAGAAGACAATAGGCAGCTTGGTATCGATCTGTCTCCTGACTTTCAACAGTTTAGTGCTTCCGGGATACCTAAATTGTTCCTAAGCACGCTTTTGTAATACGATCGTCCTTCAGCAAGTTTAAAAACGTAAAATGTAATGACTGTTTTTTCAACTTCTTTATATAGTTGGGTAATTTCATTGCATAAACAAACCGGAAATACGGCGTCTTATTATCCGTGTCTTTGCTTCATATAGTTAGAATATGCTGGAATACCTTAGTGGATAATTTTCATGCTTTGGATACAAAGATCATGAGTTCGAATCTCATTGAAATTTTCCCTACTTCTTTTTCTCACCCCACAGTGCTAACTTTGGCGTTTTATATCTCTTTAACCGGAAGATCTATAGATCTTTTATTTCAGATTTCTCATCTCGTTATTTTAAACTTCATATTATACTAAAAAAGTATCCATGTCGCTCTTCCGGTTTAAGTTACAAACGTTACGGAGTATTTAAGTCGGCGCATCAGTTTCTTTTATGCTGATGCAATCAGGTGATACAGACTAAAAGTACTAATCATGCTATCAAATATAACATTTTCTACATTTTGTAAACTTATGCGTAATCAAATGTACATTACACGTAAGTGCGTACATGTGTGTGACACATATTACTGTACACAAGTAAAATACTTCCTCAAACACATTAATCCACGTCTGTCGCAGAACAGATTTATTAAGCAGCGCACTTAAGTAGATACGCTTTGTGTGATCAAAGTGAGTTCTCATTTTTTTTCTCACTCTCGTAATTACGATCTTTTTAACACAAGGTGGTTTAGTGTATAAAACTTAGACAGGAACATTTGTCAACTATCTCCGTGGGGTAGTAGGTAACAGCTTGTAACACCGAAGTTCCTAATTCGATTCCGATGCAACGTGTAGTAGAATTTGATTCATGGCCATCTTCATTAAGTAAATCTTCGTTTTCATTGAACGTAATACAAAATTGAGATATCGATACTTTAATAATAGTTCTTCTTCTTCTTCCCATTTGATGGCATGAGCACGGTTTGTGCGTGAGCCAATGTCATGTGTAGACGTCCAAAATAAAAGATTACAAATCCATTAAAAATTGTCTGCGTGGTCAATCGTTCATGTTCTCATCTTTTCATCTTCGCAAATGATGGCGAGAGTTATATATAGACGTATAAAATAAAAAAAATACAAATTCTTAAAAATTGTCTGCGTGGTCAATTCGTCCGCCATGTTTCAAGTCCGATCTAAAAAAATCTTAATAATAGTTATATTACTTAATTCTTGTTGACTCAAACCTTCTTCGTAGTTTTTATACACAACTCCGTTTTATTCTGTTTACTTGTCACTTCGACTTTTAGGTCATTCTCTCCATAAAATAAAAATGTACATTGTTTTACTTAATTGTCGTTTATTTTAAAATACACAACAATTCTTAAAAAGTCACATTAACAGTACAGTAGTTACAACTTGAATATAAAATATTATCTGATTACTCTTAAATACCAACAACTATTTCTATCAATTTGTTTATATGAAATTATAAATAAGTATATCAAAATTATTAATTTACCAAATCTTGAAAAGTTCGCATTCTTTATCCTTCGTAAAGTATTTTAAGTTGTTGAATACGAAAGCGGTAAACAGTTCAGTAAACGTATTTCCTTTATCTCACTTCCCCAGGTCCGCCCGTAAACTTTCCGACGGTGGAATGAGAAGATCATATTTAAGTTTACGTGAATATTGAATCTGTCTCCACTGATTACTTGTTTTATCAATCACTTTATTGAACTTCGTTACTAGTATAACTTTAACAACTGGTAAGTGTTAGATATTGAGAAAAATAATTGTGATTACCAACATTTTGTTAGTAAAATAGTAGATATATCGACTTTTTAAAAAACTAAAATGAAAAAAGGGAGGGTATGGCATAACATCCTTTCACTATAAAAGACAGATGAGTGTAGGTCTCCAGATATTCGTGTTTGGGCAGTGTACGAGGTGTGAGCTCTGTGACTGATGACGTGTGAATGTGAGAGGTATGACAGATTTAATTTATATTTGTATAGATGTTGCTAATATAAGTATCAAGAAAAGGTTAAAACTTGAGCACTATTTCAGATTATATAAACGTGACTGTAGATAATGAAACTTACTTGAAACACATCAATAAAAAGCGACAAATTGACAACGAGAGAAGTAGCCAGTTAAGTGTATTTGAATAACTTCTACAACTATCAAAGTTGTATAACTTACGCTATCCCGGATTTGAACCTGGTACTGTATTCATAATCTGATCCAGTTATAGTGAACCTAATTTCTGTTGCAATTCGATTGTGATCTTATTTTATTTGAAAGATAATAATAATAGTATCTGGTATCATATTTAGTTCTCACCACTCTTTCATCTACTTCTCTTTCATTTCTTTTATTATTAACATTGATCGTTATGTATGTTAGATATTGAGGATAAGTAATTGTGGTTATAAAAATTTTTTTAGAAAAATAGTAATTGTATTGACTGTTAATGAATCCAAAATGAATTACTGCATATTGTATTATTATATTTCATACTAATATTTATGTAATAATTATATTTATATTTCTTATAGTGTAATTGAAATATTAGGAATATTATTAATCTGTGACTTGTGAATTGTATATATAAAAACGTGTAAATTAGATATGTATGTTGAAGAGCCGACAGCGGAGTGTCATCATTGCGATTGTGATGATGACACAGCTCAGCATACGCTGGCGGAGTACCCCGCGTGGGCGACGGAGCGAGCCAATCTCTGTGCGGAGATCGGCAACGACCTCTCATTACCTGGTGTGATCCGCGCCGTGGTGGACAGAGAGAGGTCGTGGGAGGCGGGCGCCTCGTTTTGCGAAGCCGTCATATCGCAAAAAGAGGCCGCCGAGCGAGAAAGGGAGAAAGATCCCTCCTCGGCGCGCATACGCCGACGATGCACGGGGCGAAGGCGGCGAGCTTACGCTCGCCTGATGCCGCCCCTATGAGCGGAGCCGCGGGTGTTGGATGGGGGTCGGACACCCGGTAACATCACGGCTCGGAGCGCGAGCAGCTTGCTGGGCGTTTTCAGCACGCTGCTCTGGAGCAGGGGAAATGGCTGGCCCACAGCCTATCAACAAAGGTGGAGTCCCAAGGACCAGGCGCGGGCGGCATAGCGATAGCATGACCCTGTCGATCTCGCTTTGCCGCCAGTAAAAACGCGCGGAGAAGGAAACGCCGAGGGGTTTTAGTGGGTGAAAATCCCACATAACCCGGCGCCGCTCCCCACGGTGTCAAGTATATTTATAAGATTTCCCCTCGTGTAAAAAAAAAAAAAGATATGTATGTTGAAAAGAGAAGTGTCTATTATATAATAAATTTGATATATCCTTTAGTAAAGTTTACCATACAAAAACACATTGGAGGCAAAGAAAATAAAATCGCTATGGAACATGGTAAAGCGTAAAGTAATTTGCAAGGTAACCCACGCGTGTCAACATGGGGTCCGAAATAGCTTTGTGACCGCGTCCGGAGGAGCGTGAAGTGACCCCGTCCAATACCTCACCACAATACAGTTTAAATGGAACCTCTTCAACTGTGTTATTTAATTAAACGAAACTACTGTACAAGATTGATCTAAATCTTATTAACATCAGCAACGATCAGGTTTTAAAACATTTAAATTTACATAGTTTCAATTCCAATTCAGTTTGTATGCCCGCTGCTGGGATCTTTTGATCTTCTATCTGTTACATACTACTATGTGCTGATTGATGAACGTCGCAAATCCTGGAAAGAAATAAAATGTCGGTAGTTGCGATGATCTCTAATAAATCTCATTGGGCATAGAACCTGTGCTGCTCTATCTCACTTATAACTTAGCTGTCGAAATGATAAATCTTATAAACGATGTGGAGGAATCCAATAGCTCTTTACCAGGACCCAAACATTTAATAAAGGACACATTTAGTGGTCACCAATCATTCACTACACATGTAGCGAACTATAAAAAGAATTCCTTTGATCTCGTAATTCCGAGACTACGTCAATAACAATGGAAGCGTCTTACAAAAGTATTTCTATTAAAGTATTTATTGTACGATATTGATTTAACAAAGAAGTCTTTATATCACCATGTTCAGTACCGCAGTATCTCAACGTTTCCTGGTTTGACTCCTTGTGGTGGTAGAGTAGTGCAAGAACTTAGAATAGTGTCACAACTACCCTAATAATCTTAATCTTGACAATGAGAATATGTAAACTTGAAATCCAGTCATTTAGAATAATCATAGAACTTCTAATTAAGATCTAATATTATAAATCGAGAAAACTAAATGATGTTACATCGAGCAGGACTAAAAGATACTTTATAGAAAATCAACCAGAATTTAATTTAGGTTAAGATGATATCGAAGCGACTGTATTATTAGATCAAACCGTACTGGATTAATGTTTATTGGGTTGTTCGCATGAAACGCGCTAGATGGCGCTAGGTGTATTTTAAAACGCGGCATCATTCACTTACTGCAATAACATAAATATGTTTTTAGATATTTATTTCGTCTTTAATAAATCGGTTGTACAGGTATGAGTGTTTTTTTACATATCAGCGCGATGGCGTTGTAAAAACATTTGATTGTAAAAAATAATTAAATATCAGCGCAAATACGTTTTCAAATCGTCTTTTCGATAAAATTTCATTAGATTTTTTAGTTCAATTTAGATATTTTTTTCTGAAATTTAAGCATGTTTTTGTTATTCTTGTATCTTTCTTGTAAGGGGTATAAATAGGAACGCGCAGACGGTGCAGGCACAGTCGCCTAATATAAGAAAATTCTGCAAATTTCTTAGACAAAATTATTAGACAATAGGCAATCATAAAAATTATATATTAATAGTGCTAAAACTGCAGGCAGGTGGTTTACCAGGTGGTAGGTCTCTGTTGCCGGAGACCGTCTGGATGGGTACCACCGCAGCTCCTATTTCAACCGCCAAATAGTAGTGTGCAAACATTACTGTGTTCCGGTTTGAAGGGCGCTGTAGCTAGTGTAATTACTGGGGTAACGAGACTTAACACCTTATGTCTCAAGGCGACGAGCGCAATGTGGTGCAGTGTGTACCATCTTAACTAGCGCCGCGTTGTCATGGGCAAGCGTATCACTTACCATCAGGTGAACGTCTTGCTCGTCTCGTCGCATAGTAGTATAAAAAAGAACATATTTTTAAAAACAGCTTATGAGCGAGTGCTCCTACTTATATAGATCAGACTAAGTATACTTAAGTTAAAAATAACAAACTTGATTAACAATTGTCCTAAATTCACTATTTTTAATGACATATTTATAAGAGTAATATTGTTTCATAATTTTAATGCATACTGATTACATTAAAAAATTATTCATAGAGAGTAAACCTTGCTGCTGCGGCATACCGAGTATTATTCATAAGTAAGCCAGTTGCTAATAACTTGACAAGTCAAGTTTGTTCAGGATTGCCCCTAAGCACAAGGACCCACTTGTACTTTGGTTAACGGGTTACACAAACCATCATAACTTTGAATGCTTAAAGTGGTCGTTAACGATTGTATTTATAATATACACTTACTCTAAAGTTCTTGTTTAACAACCGTACTTCACTTCGATTCTCAGGGATAAGTTATTAATACTTAACGGCTCTTTAGGCTATGAATTCGTGTTATTACTTAACTAAACGACATATTTAGATAAACAAACTGCTAAGAAATAATCAAAACAAAATTATGTTCATATTGTCTCGCGATAGTTACAGTATAAACTTTTAATCATCAAGTTATAATCATTCGTCTACATTATTCGCTATAAAAAAATCGATAATAAATACCTACAAAGCTTTCCTCGTCTAATCAGTCTTTGAATCGATGATAATAATTATAAGTATTACGTTGAGTGTATATACTACAAATAAAAAAATCTTATTTACGCTTTTATTTGATACACTACATTTACCTTTTCACTATGTTCAAGATGTTAAATATCATTACCTTCGTAATTTCACTAGCATTTATTCAAATTGAAACAAGCATCTCTGTAAAAAAAATGAATTTTTAAAAACGAAAACGTATTTGTGAATAGAAAAATAATGTGTAATGTAAAAACAAAAGCGGTAAAGTGAAAACGTTTTCTCAAAATGTTACATTGACCATTAAAGGGGCTTAAGGAGCTGAGGATAACGCTTCAGACTCTTTATTGTAAAAGTAATCCCTGCTTTGTTGTGTATAAACGGTTTCTGTATTTTTTTTCTTCAATAAATATGTTTTGCAAATTACACATCCAGTTCAAGGCTAATTCTTTTACTTGAGAATAAAACTTGCTAACTAATTAAATGTATAACTAGTGTAAGGTTTCGTTTTAACTTTTTCCTTTCGCGTCTCTTTAATTGATGTGACCATCAATTATAAACTTTAAATCATTCATGTTATTTTAGTTAACAGGATTTTTAAGACATTTGTATTATTTTAATTTAAAAATTAAGCATTATTCAATCTTTTAAAATTTGTCATTTTGAACCTTTTGACCTGAAGGAATTTGCGAAAGGCCATACTGAGTGACGTTACATTCACGTGCGAGGAATTCTCTGAATTTCGTCATGAAAGCATTTACATTGAAACCTGCTTTCATCAAAAGATCATCATGTTCGCATATGTAACTGAAATTACGTTAAACAAGTTTGAAATAACTGGTACAATTAGCCATGAAAACAGTTTCAAATTAAATTATTTATTAAATAATTTTTCGCAAAACAACGGATATGAATACAAAAAACTATAGCCATTAAGTAACTAAGTAAAGTTGATGCGTATTTAAATATACAAATATCGTATATACAATATTATTTGTTAAAAACTGTAATTGTTCACACTAAATAATCACAAAATGGCAGACTCTAATAAAAAGCATCGCAAGACTTAAGCAGAGAAAAAAGAAACCAAGCAGTTTGCTGTTAGTATACAAGATATTAGACGTAAAAGGATTTATATACAATATACATAATAAATATTTATCGATATTTATATCTTGCTATTCGTATATTAATTATCACATTTAACATTTATTTACACTCAACTTTTACGGGTATAATGCGGAGCGACATAAAGAAAAATATGTAAACGTTTTGTACTCTAATATTCATTGCAAATTAAATAAAAAATAGTGCTTCTAGAAAAATCTATGGCTGTCTAATTAATCACCATCACACGAACTTGTCACTGTTTTAATAAATATCAGTGCTAAAGTGTTACTTGCCGACGCTTATTTTCAGTAATAGTAACTTTATTATAAGTTAATACAATACAATTCTTAACTTTTAGCTCTTTCCAGAAAAAAGAGGATAAACGAAGAATAGAAATGAAATGCTATCTCCGACTGTGTCTTGATTATATTATTCCGTATTGGATTCATTGGCGAAAGACTTTTACACTCGCGATGTCTAATTCAATTCATTCAGTAGCAGAGGAGTAAACAAGTCTGAGAGGGAATTATGTAAAGCAAAAAAGGCTCCTAAGTAACTTCATTACAGAATTTTCCTTTTCTTAACATCTTAGTTGGCATACATGAGCAAAAACAGTTCCTTTGATCTATAACATCAACAGAATCTTAAATATGTAATCCAATTTATTAGCTAATATTTACAGTGCCATCTAGCGGCGATTTGCGAAAGAAAGATACATTTTAAATATTTTCTATAAGAAAAATTCGTTTGGTGTTTACATCTTTAATCTAATAGTACCAGAGTTGAGTGATCGTAATGTTATAGTAAGATTAAATTAAAAAAAAATCTAAGTTACGGTTTACAACTTCAGCTGCATGCCAATGAAAGTATTTTTAGAGGAAAAGTCTTATAATTTTAAAATAACGAACATTTTATGTTATTTATAATTCATATCTGGTAGAATTCAATATCAAAAATATATTTATCTAGATTTAGTCGAAAGTCGACAAGCAAGATGTTCACTTGATGGTAAGCGACATTTCTACCCATAACAACATATCTATGATAATATACACTGCACCATATTGTGAGCACTCCTTTTAACTACAAGTCGCGTTACTCAGTAGTTCCCTAGCTACGGTGTCCTTCAGTCGAAAACGGGAGATTTTTGGTAATCTACGTTTCTCCTTGTAACCCAAACACGAAACAGGACAAAGTTACAGTTTGCACTATACTTTATGACGTAGAAATACGCGGAGGCATTGGAACTAAAATTAATGGTCTGATGAACTAACCACTACTTAGTTGGGGATCATGATTAAAAATATAATGTATATATAAAGAAAATAGAGACCAAATTAGCTTTACCCAGTAGCAAACTTCCAGTTCATCGAGATTTTTCAAATTAACGCCTATTATTATAAGATAACTAAGATGTTCAACAAAACCGCAACAAACTAATTAATAACACCACGCCGAAAAGTAAGCGAATTTCACGTAAATATTTTATGCAAGTAAGCACGGAGAACTTTAACGCCCTTGAAAAGAGCTTAGGAATAATTTATATTCAGAAGCAACAACAATCCGTTCAAGTTAAAATATATTCGAAGCACATTTTGTTTACCTTAATTTTTTTCGTATCGGGGAAATCTTTTAATAATGCTCTGGAGTCAAATCAAGTGTCAAAGGCTAACCTAGTCTCATCCCCGGGATTCGTGATAGTGTCTGGATGGTCGTTGACTCTTTTTGAACCCACTTTGACAGTTACAACTCTCATATTGTAAATCTGGCGTCATAACAGCAACGCTGTATTCCAGCAGTCAGCATGGCTTCATTGTTACTTGACCTAACGAAATTGAAATTAAATATCAGCTCAAAGTTAAAAAATATATTCATTCAAGTAACTTTAAAGACAACAGTAATCAACAAATTAGAAAACACACGAACAATGCAAAATTCATCAAAAACTTTCCATTTTGTGTTCGTATATAATGGTAAGGGAATAAGTTTCAGAAACTTTGCTATAGTTCTGTCTGTCTATTCAATTATTCTGTAGCATTGCGCAATATTAGGATACACTACTTAACTGTAAAAGCTTATATGATCGGTTACTGCCTGCTGATGGTCAATGACCTGATGATGGAGGATATCTCTATCATAATAATAATAATATAATAATAAATCATTTATTCCCATAAACACACAAAAACAAAAAAAAAATACAATGAACATAAAAAGGAAAACTTACACCATTTATGGGAAAGGAACCCACTCAGGTATTGTTGTGGCCTGTAAAGACTACAACCCTGATTTTCAGTGGGGCCTAAAAGAAAAGCGGAATGGTGCTGTCGCCCGGACAAACACCATAATTAAACTTAATATACTTATATATACTAACTAACATCATTACCAACCAAACAATAAAATACAAAGCATATTATATAATAACTGGACGATGTGATTCCAAGACAAACAGCTATATACACTCAGGTAGAAAAGGTCGAGAGAATACAGAAAATTTTTAATTTATAACTAACACATTCCAATAATAGCACAAGGTATAATTTACAAAGTGATACACCAGTTCATTGGTAGGCACTACGGATCAGGTACAATGAATCATTGTTCTTTTGTAAATTTAGTAAATAAGATTTTAATTTAACTTTAAAGGTATAACGCGTTCTTAAGTCTCTAATTGGAGGAGGCAAGTTGTTCCAACATTTAGTTGAATTGTACCTGAAACTGCCCCTGAAAGCAGATGTTCTAAAACGAGGTAGAATTAACTGAAACCTAGTACGTCTAGTATCCCGCTTCGTAAAATCACGAAGCCATCTTAATTTATTGTAGAGATATGAGGGTTGTTGATATTTAATTATCCCGAATAGAAGCGTAGCTAAATGTAGTTCGCGTCGTGGATTCATTTTCAAAATGTTGGCATCATTCAAAAATGGTGTAACATGGGCGCGTGGGGGAACACGAAAACAGTATCGTGCGCATGCATTTTGAACGCGTTGAATAAGTCTTTTAGTATGTGCCAACAGCCTGGGACCATAAACAATATCACCATAATTTAATTTAGATAAAACTAAAGTTTCACAGAGTTGTTTCCGTAGGTGAACATTCAAAAAATTACGAACACGATACAAAACTTTAAGTCGATAAAACAATTGCGAACCGTTTCAATAACGTGACTTTCAAAACGAAGAGCTTCATCAATAACAATTCCCAAATTTCGCACCTCAACTACTTGCTCTATTTGTTTATCTTTAATCAATACTGACGGCTTACTTTTATTAATTGACAATACTTGTGTTTTAGTACCTACTACTAAAAATTTTGATTTTAATGGGTTAAGAACCAATGCGTTTTTGTAAGCCCAATCAGCTATGCGATCCAAATCTTGGTTTAGATTCCTAATTGCACCGTTAATATATTCAGGTTTAGAAGATATATAAATTTGTATATCATCAGCGAAACAATGAATAGAAGAGTGTTTGACGGTAGTAACAACATCAGCACTGTATAAAAGAAATAATAATGGTCCAAGATTGGACCCTTGCGGTACACCTCGGACAACCGGTTGTGCTGTAGACACAACTTTTTCGCCAGAACTGTCTCTTATTTCTACCATCTGTGTTCGATTTTGTAAATAACTATTAAACCATTTTACTACAGATACATCAAACCCGTAATAAGATAATTTAGACAAGAGAAGAGTAGTATTTAGTGTGTCAAATGCACGAGAAAATCAAGCAGTGCTAATATCGTACCCCGTCCAGCGTCTTGTTCAAATAACAAATCATCAACTACGTCTAAAAGGGCCGTTGTTGTGCCTCTTAACTTTCTGAAACCTGATTGAATAGGAGGTAGAATATTGGTGGTCTCTAAGTACTCAGTGATTTGAATGTAAACTGCCTTTTCGAGTATTTTAGAAATACAAGGTAGAATAGATACAGGCCTCAGCATATCAAAGCTTGTCGGATTTGATGACTTAGGTATGGGCCTAACAATAGACATTTTCCATGAGTCAGGAAATACGCTGCTTGTTATTGACTTATTGACGATTCCAGTAACTATATGCAATGTACGAGGCAATACTAAAAGCAGCATGTCTAACGTAATACCATCCGATCCATCACTATTTGTTTTTAAGTGTTTACAATATTATATATTACACTATCATCTACTGTTTTTAATATGAAAGAATTTAAATTATTATGCCTATTAAATTCATAAAATGTGAGCACCGATAGGTCGATATCACAGTTCCCTGGAACACTTAAAAAATGTTTATTTATTAATTCCGGATCGCATAAAGAACCTAATAATTCAGTTTCATTCTTCAAGTCCGGAAGAACATTTCTTTTCAATTTTTTCCAGAGAACCTTAGAATTGCCTATATTATTATTTATATAGTGGCTGAAATATGCTTGTTTTTCGTTCTTAATGGCTTCCTTTACCACGAACTTAAGACTTTTGTAAAAATCTTTATGAGAATTCAACTTAGTTTCTTGAAACCTTTTATGTGCTTTGTTACGTAGTGTGATCATCCGCCTAACATTATGAGTAAACCAAGGATAATTATTTTGCTTTATAGAGAATGACTTAAGCGGTGCATGAAAATCAAATAGTTGTAGTATAAAAGTGGTAAACATATTAACCATAGAATTAACATCTGGTAATATCAATATATATTCCCAATCGAAAGCGTTAAGGTCGTTCATAAATATATCCATATTAATATCTTTTAATGGTCTGTAGTATATTCGTTTAGGTAGCGGTTTATCGTACTTTATATTAAGGAGACATGTAATAAACGCATGGCGATTGAGCTCTGGTAAATAGTCTACAGTAATGTCACACACTTTTGAGTCAGTACACACGATGTCAATCAACGTACTATTATTTTCCGTAAAATGTGTAGGCTCACTAACTACTTGTTCTAGAGATGTATATTTAAGAAAGTTGACTAACCTCTTGTAATGTAAATGGCTTGTATTAAGGAAATCGATATTAAAATCTCCATGAGTACCATACGATCATGCCTGGGAAAGGAGGTTACGCTGCTAGTCAATGCATCCAAAAAAGTATCTACGTTTACCCACTGCGGGCGATATGCGGTCCCCAAAACTAATTTGCAACCGCCTACGTTTAGTGAAAGCCACATTTGCTCAACAGGTAGAGTTACAGGGTGGGATAGTTGCCGCGCTGCTATACCTTTTTTAATATAAAAGCCTACTCCTCCACCACAGGTCCGCCATCCAGTGGGACGCGGTACATGTGTAAACCTATAACCAGGCACTAAAGGAATGCGACCTATTTCACTTTCACCCTGCCTAAGCCAGGTCTCATTAATGGCCATAACGTCAACATTGTAGTTGGTCATAGTCACAATAAATTCATCATGCCTAGTACCCAATGAACCCGCATTTAATAAACCAATTAGTAACTTTTTTTTAGCTGGGCCAGCGATAACGATAAGTATGACCTATAAATATTGCACCATTATTGAAATGTATAAAAGGGCATATGACATAATACTTACAAAGTGAAACCATTTGGTGTATACTGTAACATAAAAAACATTTAATTATTCCAGAAATATGAAAAGTACAAAAACGACATAAATTACTCCGTGAGTCAAAATAATCTTCTACATGCTCATTGTATGTATTACTTAATTTTACAACTTTAGTCATCACAATAAATAAATATAGTTTCATCATAAGAATCACATCTATCATCAACGTAACTATTACCCTAACCGGTGAAAAATGCAGCAAAAACAAAACCGGGCACTACTAATTAAATAACCTATTCTATTTACCTTAAACATCAACAACGTAACAATATATTTGTGTAACAACAACTTGTTGCATACATTAAGGTGCTCAGAGCAAAAATTAATAATATATACTAATGATAGCAAATGACAATCACTTTTCATAACAAAGGCGAAAACTAGTAAATCATTACATAATAAAAATAAGTTAGAAAGTATATTGCGAATATATACCTTCAATGTACTGGAAAAAAACAAAGTAAATATATTAAAACCATACCCATATAACAGTATATACTATTTAGCAACATTGTACTCGGAATCACATCGAACGTTATGTTCGCCAAAAACACGTCCAAGGTCTGCTTCAGTATAGATCCTTATGCGAGGAGAGCTGGCCTCATGACTTTGCCGCGCATATATTCTGCCTTCCTTTGTCCATATAAAACGCCACTTTAAACGCTGCCCCAGTAGTCGCGCCTGGCGAAACAGATGTCTGTTGGTCCTCGTTAGCCTTTCATTGAGATAGAAACGCCGATGCGGCCCTGGCAAATCCAGTCCTTGCGTAGTGGCACCCCGTCTTACACGTGCCGCTTGAAGTAGTTTATCCCTTGTTGCGCGGCGCGCCAGACGCACTACATGAGTCGAGGGCGCGCTGATTCGTCCGCTCCTGTTTTACCAGGCGCTCGGCCCATCCTCTCAGCACTAACGATATCTTGTTCCACCAGATTCACGTCCAATTTACCTCCCAGTGCCATAACCGTATGTAAAAGGTTTTCTCCTTTCGTCTCGGGAACACAAGATATCTCGATATCATTTTGCAACATATTCTGGTCGCGATCGTTTAAATCGGTTTTCAGTCGTGCAATGATACTTATAAGCGAGCTGTCCGGAGGCGTAGAATGAAGTTGATCCTTAACACACTTTTCTTGCGAGTCCATACGAGTGCACAACTCATCAATGCGGCGCTCACAGGTATCCACTCGCGTCATAAGCTGTGATATAGTATCGTTTAGCAGTTCCAGCTGGCCGCGCGTAGCCCGCATTTCTTCTCTAAATAAGCGCACCTCTGTAATGAGCGCCTTAAAGTCGGCATTGGTGGATTCAGTTTCAGGTGAAGAATCCAACTGCAAATTAAGATTAGAAGCCGCTCCCCCGCGACGCTCATTCACTGTATTAGTGTGGTGCTTAGTCTGCTTGTTTCTACATAAAGAGCACTTCCATGCCGCCTTATGCTCTGTGCTCATCGTATTCAGGAAACGCTGTTCGGACACATTCGCACACTTGAGGTCTAAGAACTTTCCGCACAGACTACATTGCAGAAACATCCTGGATTCAATTGTTTTAAAACAACCACCACACTTCACACTGTTTTTGTTACCCGACATATTCCAGAGATTAACAGTTAAATACCAAGAATTATCATAAGTTTCGGCGCTTTTATTTTTATTCTGGTGCACGGTAGTTGGAAATGACTGCACTCACTACGTCAACATAATAACCAGTTTATCTCACATTTAGATTAATTCTCAATTGAGACAACACTGTCACATTATAGTTATACGTATAGCAACTGAGTAAAATAAACACAAGCACTTTTACGTTAATAAAATATTTAAATACATTTTTATTACGGAGCCGTTGTGTACCGTGCGACAGCAACACCCCCACTCAGGTCATTGATATATATATGATAGAGGATAAGAAGACACGCGGTTTGTTTTACCCTTAAAAATTAAAATGGAGTCGCAAAGAGAAAGAAGGTACAAGTATTATAATCCGATCTCTCTTGTCCACGATCAACTTTACCAGACTAAGCGAAGTTTGGATGATAGCTTGGTAACACGTTGTCGTAACTTACCCTTATCACTTTCTACTTAGAATATACGTCACAACATACAATGGCCTAGTATTTATTATTCATAAATCATACACGTCCATGAATTATTAAATACCGCAGGGTAGTACCGGTTATGTTAATATCTTGTTTCGTATGTTAATTTATTGTTAGAGGATACTTAAACTTGCCCTCTAGAAGTTCTGATGGTAAAAGAACTTAACATCAACAAAATTGTATTACTTTGGTAATTGATAATTTTTCCCGAAAAATATCTATATATAGACTCCAAACAGATTAGCTGGAAGAGAACTATAATAGCATCTTACTGAACTGTTATTTATTTTGTTTAGGTCATACTACTTCATCATCATCAACAGCCACTATTTATCCAATATTTGATGTCTAACCAATGCCTTCACCAAAATGCGATCATCATCTTTAGCATTCACTTCCGGACGCGTTTATGAAGTCGGTTTTACTTTATAACACAACCACGAGCCTACTCCAAGACTGAGAAAATTCTTCACTCCTCATCAGCCATCACTAACATGACATCTTTGACCGAATTTATATAAGAAATACTAAAATAGTGAATGATTAATCAAATTGTATCTTTACTATTGGATATTTTATTTAAAGGACACGCCTCAAGAAGACCGTAGCAACAACTTATTAAAGCTATTCAAAATATCGTTAATTTGTATATCAATAGTAAAAAGAAAACTAAACTGAACCCTCGTTATCTTACTTATTAACTTAATTTACACTTAACAACCGTCCCCTACGTGTCAGGACAAACTAACAGTTCAATAGGATCTTCTTGATTGCGGCTGATGTGCGGTCAGCGGATACGTGAACAGAATTAACGATTTTTTCATATATCTATAATATTAATAACGTTATATTTGATTATGAAGCGGACCTTTTAATACAGAGGTCATCGATTCGATTCTAGATAAAAATGGCGGAGTTTGAGTGCCGATGAGATTATTTCGTTCAGAATATGACTATATACCACGTGAGAAAATTGTGTAGCTATAATTTCTGACAAAACTATGGTTTCTTTTTATATTCAATTAGATATTCTCCGAAAGAATAATATAAAAGCAGAATTTTGGCGATAGGAAAGAATGAACTGGGTTGTATTAAGATCAATTGAAAAGAAGAGTTTTCATAATCAGACTGACAAATTTCGAAACAAGGTATCTTATGATGTTAATGAAATGTCGAATTAAACATTTGAAAACAGTAAAACCATTTTACCAAATAGCGATATATTTAGACGTAACAGGCTTTGAGAAATAGCTATTACTATATATTGGATGGGGACAACAAATTTCTTATTGTATCTATTCGTCTTTGACAGTCAGTGTAAAACTTTAAATCATCAGTTTTGTCTTTTTCATTGGAATATTGGCAATAATTCATTTAATATCGCTATTTTAAATTGAATTTAATGCATATAATATACTTATAACAAATAAATAATAATAATAATAGCTTACATAATGACTATAATAGTATCTTTAATTTCCTTCTACAATTGTATAGCTTATAGAAATAATAATTCATATAGATAAATGTATGGAAAATAATTGTCATCGATGCGAAAATATTCGATATCATATACGCAGCGAAGTATAAAAGTACACTTGTCAAAACTATGAAGGAATATTGAAGTAAAAACGGGTCCGCGCGGAGACGGAAGCTGAATACGTAATGAGATTTCCCTGTGACTCGCTGAAATAGCGATTTTTTGCAAATCTGGCGATATATGAAAGATGTTAGTGCCTTTTTATAGAAATAAATCATCTTTCCAAATCACTTTCATAGCGGCAATTCATTACAAAGATATTTAAAAAAAATTAAAAACTCTTTGAAACTCGGACTCAAGATAATTTTTGTTGAAACTAACAAACTGAACTATCGCCTCAATCGTAAATTTTCATCATCGTCACCATCTCAACCGGTGGAGTTCCACCGCTGGACATAAGTCTCTTGTAATGCATTCCATAAAACATTTGTCTTATTGGTGTTTGTATCCAGTGGCTGCCAGCGACTCTTTTGATCTCGTCCATCGATCTACTATGTTTGCCATTCCAACACTTTAACTCCCCAAAATCAATCAACAACCTTCCACAAGCTCAGTGCTGTACCAATTACAACTTCAACTTTGCAACTCAAGCAAATTTTACTATCATTGAAAACAATACAATGCAATGAACATGAAGTTTTTGGATACATTGGTTAAAGATTTCACTGTCTTAAATTTTTAAACACTTTTAGGTTCAAGGTTAAATGAAACGAAGTTCCTACCATTGCTAGCAATCATTTTGCATGATGAAAACCAATTTACATACACAACATTTCCATAACAAGTCAATTTAAGTTTAAGCCGACTTCACAAGTTGTTAGGAACTAAATGTTATAAAGTAAATTGCGTGATGAAAGTTGAATCTACTTTACCCTTTACTTTCCTTCATACATATTTATACTTTCATCTGGTAGTTTAGTAAAAACCTCTACCTAATATTGCAATGATTGATATGATGATGTTCATATAGATGGAATATTTTGTGGTATTTTAAATAATACTACTCGATCTCGTGAACGTTACTCCTGATTGCGTAATCTTCCAAACAAAAACAATCAGATCAGAACAGGCTTCAGTGGTTTGACTACCTCCGTGGCACAGCGATTCCTCATTCGATTCTGTGATCACATAATTTGTAAAGTTCTGATTAGTCTAGAGTTTTATAGAACTGAAAGTCTCCTTCAGACAACCTTTGCTAGTCAAAAAAAAAATATTTAAAGATTTAAGGAATTATATTTCTGAACCCGTCTAATTTTCACCGTCATGTTGTCAATTTACGACCATTAATGCATTGCTAAACTCTGGCAGTCTTACATATGAGACACAAATAATTAAATTTTATGGGATCACATTTCATATTCCGTCTAATTGTGATCATCATATGAAATTGAGGGCAAGTGTTAACCCAGATTTAAGACTTTTGAAAGCTAGCATATGGTTAAAAACTACATTAAAATATTAAACAAAAGAACTACCATCACAAAACTTTCTCCAAAGCGACAAACACTAGTCTTATTACTCGCTATAGAATTTCAACTCGGCAAGTTTTAATTGTTCAACAGACTTAGTCTGCTATTCGTCTGCATTGTTTGTTCGCATCCAGGAGAGAACTGCACCAACTGTTCCAGATTTATTATTTCAAATATATAATTGTAGTTATTTAAACTTAATTTTTAAATAAGTAAAACTTTTCTCATAAATAAATTTAGATAAGTATGAATATTTATATCTTTGCCACTTTACACTAAGGCCAAGGGAACAACTTTTGGTACTGTTAGTCTCTCGGGAGGACATCCCTCTTTTAACAATGACGTGCATTGCACATTAGCCTCTTCTACTCACCTAGGTAAAAGGTTTTTAATACTCACTTACCAAAGATTCATAACCAAAAGAACTAGCACTCTTTGTAGCTCTGCGAGGGTTCTGGTCCATGACTCGCCCTTGATCATTATTTTGAAGCAAAGGATTTAGAGATCGATTGTTTACATTCACACCAGTAATATCTAAATAAGTAAATACCGAATCTTGTACCAAGGGAGTGTGACGGTCATCAACAAAGAATTACCACCAATATATGTCGGAGGAAAGGTGATGTGAAATAGTAAAGGAACGAAGCAATTTTGCCTGATCCAAATCTAAATTTTCAATTTTAAACTCTTATGCTAAATTGTTGTTCGTTTCACTACTTTAGTAAAGTGTTATAAAAAAACTTATTGTGAAACAGTTTCTACAGAAATACACCGTTCAATGCAGTCCATTACTTGATTAAAATCCTGCAGAAATGTATTTACAATAGATTTGCCACTCCAACGTAAGATGTTTATTTTTCTGTTCTGTACTGCAATTCTCTGATAAATAGTTTAACAAATTGATATTTTTTTTACAATAGTTAAAATTAAAAAGAGTTAAGCACTTGTTTTGTAACACCGAGATAAGTTAGGTTGGGAGAAGACTTTATCAAATTCTCCGTGCTAGCTTCCATCCTCATATTGTAAATCTGCCACCATTAGAGCAACGCTGTATATTGGAAGGCAACAAATGAGAACAGAAGTATCTAAAGCAAATACTCTTCACCATCAACCTTCGACATCACCATGATAAATGATTGAGTGATGATAAAAATTGCGCGAAACACCAAGTTTCTTTTCCAACGAACGAAAATACATACTTCAGTAAATAAAACAAATATAGTTGTACATCCCATTGGTGACATCTAATCCTAAATAAATGTTGAGGTCATTAATACAACGAACTACATATTTCCCGCGACAGCTCTTTAGGTCGTAAGTTCGTTTCAAGTAATACAAATTCCAGAGGTCTGGTAATACAAAGCAAATTGCCACGTGTCGAATATATTACACCATTTATACGAAGCTCACTGCTTACTTCGCTGAAATTGCTTTTTTTTACTCTTCATAGAGAACCCTCAAAAAGATTCTTTGATGCCGCTTGAAACATGTTTATATCTTTTATTATTGCTTCGGTTAGATTACTTGACTTGTGAAACGTTACTTACTTTATACATGAAAGTTACGAGCAGGTGAAAGGGATTCATCTTTTTTTTATTGAAGTATATTATGCGCTAGAAGCAAGCGGGAAGGGTAAGATCCGTGTGGAGGTCCTTGAAGGATTCTGTGCACAGTAGTAGGCGTCTTTGTCAATTAATTTGACTTAAATTCCATATTTAGAACATGAAGAAATTCCACAGCGCGTAACAATGAAACATGACACATTCCGGGAAAAAGTAAAGCCAATCTACTTCTCGTCTAGATTTACATCCAGAAAGACAAAAACTACACATATTTTAAATGGTAATAATAAAAACTTTTTACTTTCCCAAAGCAAAAATACTAATTTTTTTTTTAATACAATGGATGTCGATAAGGTTTCGGCACCAAATGGGGTTGAAAAAGGTCGGCCCAGTCGTTTCCGTATCACCGATAGTAATTGGATCAACGATTCAGAATAAATTATTTATTTAATATTTTCCTCATTCTGCACAGAATTCAACTAAATCACAATATACATCATAAGTAGACTGGCAACATAGATAACAAAGCAAGTAATGTAGTGTACAATAGATAATAGAATTTTCTAGTACATTTTGATTATAAAGATATTTTCTTTTATATCCTAAAACTTATATTAATAGGTTATGTAAAAGACTTTATAAAATACTTTTCTTACCCTACGGTAGACTAGGAGCGTGAATTTTCGCAATCTTTAGCACATCAATCAAAACGACTGGTCAAGAAAATTTTTCGGTGAAAAGGTATAAGTTACCACTTGAATGAAAATTGGATTTCTCTCACATTTGTTATCGTGTAACATTCTGTTTGAGTTCAACATTATATTATAATTACAAGTATTACGTTTTAATAGCTTTTTTTTATACTACTATGCGACGAGACGAGCAAGACGTTCACCTGATGGTAAGTGATACGCGTGCCCATGACAACGCGGCGCTAGTTAAGATGGTACACACTGCACCACATTGCGCTCGTCGCCTGAGACATAAGGTGTTAAGTCTCGTTACCCCAGTAATTACACTAGCTACAGCGCTCTTCAAACCGGAACACAGTAATGTTTGCACATTACTATTTGTCGGTTGAAATAGGAGCTGCGGTGGTACCCACCCAGACGGTCTCCGGCAACAGAGACCTACCACCAGACTGATACTCCGTAACGCTTGTAACTTTTAAAACAGAAGAGCTACATGGATACCCTTTCAGGATGAAATAACTTGAGGATAAGATGACAAGAAACCCGAGATAAAAAGTCTACAGCTCATCCAGTTAAAGAGATGGGAAAGGTCAAAGGAACCAAAAGCAAAAAAGTAAAATTTCACTGATAATCAAACTCATGAACTCTGTGTTCAGCATGAAAATTAGCCTCTAGTCCATCCCGGCACATTCTAATCTTATAAAGTAACAGAGAACCAGATAATAGACCACGCATGCGTCGTCTTCCGGTTTGTTTTTTTAATCCAAGAGATGAGGACCAGCAAGTTCATCTGGTGGTGATACTTCGGCCCATAAGAATATGGCGCTGGTTAAAATGAGTGCTATACCAGATTGTGCTCGTCACCTTGAAACAAATCTAATCTCATTACCCCAGTATTTTACCAACTCCGGCGCTTTCAACAGTAGTAACCTAATAGTAGATTTTCATTACTCTGAAGTTTTTATTGTTCATGCTCTCGCCTATCATCTATTGAATCGACAAATACCCAGCTGTGGGCTGGTGATGATGATGAGATTTTGAATTGTACTTTACTGTTTATGTCTTTGATTAGATTGCGAGCCACGTGTGGTGTTTGAATGGTGGCGATGTTTTCTTTTACTCTTCTCGTTAGCTTCCATCATCATATTGTCAATCTACTGCCGTGACACCGTTGCTGTACCAATGGTCATACCATTTCTAACCAAGCCCACTACGAAGTATTTGTCTAAATTCATTTTGTATATAAGAAAAATAGACAATGACGGTTGTTTACTGAGCGAACCAAAATCCTCACCCGTCGTTGTGTGTAGATGCTCAATCGAGCGCGTAACTACCATTTAGGTAAATGTGTGTGAAAAAGTTAAATTCTTAGTCTCTTTTCCTTGCCATTCAGTGTCAGCCATTTATCGTAAACCGATTGTGAAGAAAGAGGAAAGAATACGTCGAAGTAAATGCGACTCATTTTTAATAGTACCAGCAAGGTTAGATCCATCACCAAACAGTAAGCAAACATTAGTGAGTTTTAGTTTAAAGGGTTAGACAGATTAGATAAGTATTGTATTGAAGTAGAAAGTAGACATCTGTAGTAAACATCTTAACTAGCAATAGACTATTGTGGTTAGGAGTCTTATCTATTATAAGACCGGAAATTGAGGACCGGAGACCGAAACCAGATTTATTGCAAGCTTAATAAGCAAGCTAGACTATTATACACTTATGAGGTCACACGACTAAAAAGATCTAGATTTCTTGTAAAGAACTAATATTTTTTATACGTATTATTCACATTTATATAATAAGAACATAATCAAGGATTTATCAATCAAATTGACCAAGCGAGGGATGGCGATTGTTGTTATAATGTTAAAATTGTTGTCCCGAGGGCAAGACCACCAACGGGTGCCAGCCTTAACATCTGCGGCACTCGGGTCGAGTTGAAGCCCCGGATGAAGTATCTTGGGCTGACGCTCGACAGCCGGTGGAACTTCCGAGAGCATTTCCGCAGTTTGGCTCCTAAGTTAATTGGGACGTCATCTGCTCTCGGCAGGCTCTTGCCCAACCTCGGAGGACCAAAGACCGCATGCCGAAGTCTTTACACTGGCGTGCTGCGCTCGATGGCGCTGTATGGAGCACCTGTGTGGGCCGATACCCTGTCCGCGGAGAGCCTGGCCCTGCTGTACAGAGTGCAGCGGGTCATGGCGATAAGGGCAATTCGGGCATACCGCACGGTCTCACATGAGGCGGCATGCGTGCTGGCTGGAACCCCTCCCTGGGACCTTGACGCCCGTGTCCTAGCGGAGGTCTACAGTCAGCGCGCCAGAGCCAGAGCTAGAGGTGTAGCTCCACCTCCGGAAGAGGTAGAGAGATGGCGACGCTCCGCGCATGAAGATATCATGCGGCGGTGGAAACGCCGGCTCGCTGAGCCGAGAGCTGGGCAGCGAACTGTGGAGGCTATTCGTCCGCTCCTCAAAGAGTGGGTGGACCGGCGCCACAGATCGCTTACATTCCGACTGGTGCAGATCCTCTCGGGGCACGGTAGCTTCGGGAGGTATCTCTGTCACACCGCAGGAAGCGAGCCGACAGCGGAGTGTCATCATTGCGATTGTGATGATGACACAGATCAGCATACGCTGGCGGAGTGCCCCGCGTGGGCGACGGAGCGAGCCAATCTCTGTGCGGAGATCGGCAACGACCTCTCATTACCTGGTGTGATCCGCGCCATGGTGGACCGAGAGAGGTCGTGGGAGGCGGTCGCCTCGTTTTGCGAGGCCGTCATATCCCAGAAAGAAGCTGCCGAGCGAGAAAGGGATAAAGATCCCTCCTCGGCGCGCATTCGTCGACGATGCACGGGGCGAAGGCGGCGAGCTTATGCTCGCCTGATGCCGCCCCTATGAGCGGAGCCGCGGGTGTTGGATGGGGAGTCTGACACCCGGTAACATCACGGCTCGGAGTGCGAGCAGCATGCTGGGCGTTTTCAGCACGCTGCTCTGGAGCAGGGGAAATGGCTGGCCCACAGCCTATCAACGAAGGTGGAGTCCCAAGGACCAGGCGCGGGCGGCATAGCGATCGCATGACCTAGTCGATTTCGCTTTGCCGCCAGTAAAACGCGCGGAGAAGGATACGCCGAGGGGTTTAGTGGGTGAAAATCCCACATAACCCGGCGCCGCTCCCCACGGTGCCGAGTATCTTTTAAAGATTTCCCCTCGTATAAAAAAAAAAAAAAAAAAAAAACAAAAAAAAAAAAAAAATGTTAAAATTGTTGTAATGTTTTCCTTCATCGGATGTTTAGAATCGATCCCGCGCTCTTTAAATTACAATACCTTCCAAATCTGTAAACTATAAGTAACAGATAAAATATACACAACGCGATCTAACATCTTTCCGTGTTCGGAAGGTTTTACGATTGGAAATAAATTGCGCAACCGAAGTTCTTTCACGACGACCCGTAAAAGTTTTCCACCCCTACTCATTTTACGCATTAGATACGTTATATTGGGGATGAAAAGCGAAATTATTTGCTGCGATATAGCGTCATTTTTTCGAGATGGTAGGAGCAGCAAAAGTCCCGGGTTCGATCCCTATTCAACTTAAACGTCTGATAAAGGATGTTCTCTTATCCGCTTGCTTATTGATACTCGTCCACTCACTCCCAGTAGTGGTAATTTAAATTGGGCTCATTCTCAAATATTGTCTGTCTAAAGAGAAGTGAAATTAAAGTTCAGCTGAAAGCAGTGACTGAGAATAATCGTTGAATAAGTAAGCAATGCCATTCGCGCGGGGATCTGGTGACGTCATTACTTACACGCACATTCCCTTCAGCGCAATTTATATTCCAAGTACACAAATAACGATTGGGAATCCCGTGTAAAACTGAAAGAGATGTTCGAATGGGATTTATGATGATCAACTCCACAAATGTATAGCATTGTGTTAAAATTACTACAATTCAATATACCGGTTAAAGGTCGTTGTATTTTTGTTTTATGCGACAAAAAAAAACAGTTAGGTTACTTAATTGTTATTTAGCTAGTCGTTTTAAGTCATGTCTTTAACTTAATGCTATTCAGAACACAATATTTTATTTACTGTTGAGTAACTATTTTTTTTTATATTATACTACTATGCGCCGAGACTAGCAAGACGTTCACCTGATGGTAAGTGATACGCTTGCCCATGACAACGCGGCGCTAGTTAAGATGGTACACACTGCACCACATTGCGCTCGTCGCCTTGAGACATAAGGTGTTAAGTCTCGTTACCCCAGTAATTACACTAGCTACAGCGCCCTTCAAACCGGAAAACAGTAATGTTTGCACACTACTATTTGTCGGTTGAAATAGGAGCTGCTGTGGTACCCGGCAACAGAGACCTACCTGGTAATACTAACGGTAACTAAACAGCGGTAAAAAACTGATAACTAATGTAGAAGCTGTGATAGCCTAATAGTTTGAACGTCGGCCTTTCAATCCGAAGGTTCGAATCTGGACTGCAGCAATGAATTTTTCAATTTATGTGCAGTTAGTATAACACCAACTAATATCACGCGCTTTGACGGTGAAGGAAAACAACGCGAGGAAACCTGCATATCTATGTCATGACCATCCGTGCTCGGATTAATATGTGAAATGGCGAAGACAATGGCAACACCACTCCATTATAACTGACGAGTAAGTCGTCGTGTGTTTTATGGCACATGATGACCACGACCCTCAGTCATGAGGAAATACGACTTAGAAGAAGTAAGTTCATATATATGTAAATACAATTTACGGAACGATACAGTTTCTATTATTTTAAGGTGTGTAATCGATATTGGAAAAGGTATGAAATACTATTTTTTTAACTCTAAACCTTTACGTCCAAACTTTCGTATTAATTGTCCAATTGTCAAAATTGCATAATTTCACCTAATTTGTTGTTAATGAATCATCAACTTAATAATGAGTGGCCATTATAACTGCCAAGTAAGTCGTCGTGTGTTTCATCACACATGATGACCACGACCCTCAGTCATGAGGAAATACGACTTATAAGAGAAGAAACTAATGTCTTAGTTTACCAATTCATATAAATAAAGTGGCAACACTTGCGGCTCACGCACACGTTGTGACACGCGTGCATTTATTATGGCCACGTCACCCCGGGGATTCCCCCGTCATGTGAGAGGAGGGATCCAATTCGCAGCTGTCACCGTGTTAACCTCTTGCCACTCGGCGGTGCTTGAGTGACGCATTCAATGATGCGGCTACGATTGAAACCACATGTATAAAGAAACGTCTTCACTTTCATTATTCTATTTGTTTTTTCTTGAAGTACATTTTTTTTTACATCATCCCCATTCGTGTTTGGGTCAGGGCCTAGTTCATTCATACTAGTTCTCGCTCACATTCTGTTTTGCTTACAATCATTCCGCTAATTTTCTTCTTTCTTTCATACGTCACGCTCTGGAGTGAAGACTCCGCCGTCATACCAATTTTTCAGCATCCAGGAAAGACCGTGGATCATTCCTTACATTTTTCTGCAATAAAGCATTCCACGTATAATCTGTCTACTAATGTATAATTTACGATTTTCTATATCTAATATCACAATCTTTCTGTCCTTATTTTCTATTATAAAATTTCTTAAACTATAGCCTAATCCTAATATCACATTTTGTTTTTTATTCTACTTTTGTTTCAGTCTTTTGTTTTATTTGTCTTTGTTACGTCGGCTATAAAATACATATAATGAAGTACATATTATTATGATATGAGTATATAGGAAAGTACAAAAATAAGAAGCAAGCGTATCATTTACCATCAGGTGAACGTCTCGCTCGTCGCTTAGAGACAAAGTTTTTTTAAATGTGTTCACCGCCAAGGTACCCTCCTTTTTTCAATCCTTGCTCTATTGGATGATGAATATTTCGCAATGCATTACGTTATCCCACATATGTAAGTAAGTTTGTTTTCTAATTACTATATATGTCATTTCCCTAAGATTTCCTAGACATATAGCGTTAAGTCTCGTTGCCGTAGTAACTTCACCAGCTTACATCGCCATTCAAACCGGAACACAGTAATACTTACAACTACTGTTAGTCGTTTAAAATAGTAACGACGGTCTGTATCAACAGAGACCTTCCACCAGTATAACATATAAATACAACTACTGTAGATGGGAATATTCACAATGTAACTAAGAAAGTTCAGTTTGAAAAAGGCTCCTCATGATGTTAACTTCAAATGAAATTTCGATTTAATAACGCGTATATGGAAATTCCTTTTTGTGTAGCTCTCGCAATAAATCTCGGTACGAGATGACTTAATCTGGTTTACTGGATCCACACGCTTAAAATCGAGCTTACTTGGTAACGTACCAAGGTTTGGATGCGCGCCAACTCATTCCATATGATTGTAGAAACGTGGAGATTTAGAACTGAACGTACTACATTGAAAATCTGAAAGTCTGATTTCTTATTAAAAAAGAAACTATAAAGATAGTATTATTCTCAATGTGGCGCTAGTTACGATGATATACACTGCACCAAATTTCGCTCGCTTTGAGACATAACATGTTAAGTCTTGTTATTGTTGTCTAGAAGTGCAAGTGATAAACGGAGAGAACAAAATGTGATAAAAAAAATTATGAGTGTTTATAGCTTTTCATGAAATGTCTTGTAGGTCGCTTTCAGAGGAAAAAAGAACGATTGTAAAGACGACAAGTCTTCATTCCAGAGCGCGATGTATGACAGAAGTAAGTAAATTAGCGGAATGATAGATAGCAAAACAGAAAACAGATTCAAAAATATAAGTATATATAATACAAGTCTCGTTACCCCAGTAATTTTACTAGCTACATCCCTTCAAACCGGAACACAGTAATGTTTACACACTGCCTTGCTATTATAATACAATATGCGTTTCGATGGTAAGCTGAGCAAACACTGAACAGAAACAAAACAATTTTGTTAAAGCGATATTTAATATAATAAATAACAAAACTTCGAGCAACATTAACATTATTCATTACATCGCCCCGTATATAAATAAACAATATATTATTAACGCGAACACTTAACGAATTCACATTAATACGATTACGAACGAACACTTAAAATTATGTAAAGCACTTCGGAACTTGTGAACAACACTCAAATTGTGAACTGTAATCCCTCGCGCTACTTTGGTTTCGAATTGAATAATTTTACTGAATGAATACCCCTTGGAGATTTACATACTTTGTTTTACCATTTAATATTTTCATTCTTTGATTATTTACATTAGAAACTTCGTTTGAATATTAAAAATTAATTATTGTGCAATTTAAAAGATGTTAATTGCATGACACCTGACCTACATCACAGAAGCGATGATGTATTTTCAAAGCGATTTTATTTTTCATAGCGACTCCTTTGTCCCGTTTCTATCTACCCATTTAGATTTTCAGCGCAGTAGTCCGGACACGTTTCGTGGATTATGAAAATTTGATCATTGAAAATAAATTTATTCCAGGCGAGCCATCGCCCAAATTAGAAGTCGACCCATTTCTTGTTGTGCTCGATTTATTAAGTTTGTCAGAGATTTTATTCAATTTCATAGATTACTTGCCGGTGGTAAATATACTGCTTAGACTTAGATGGGTAAAGGAATAAAAAATAGCGGTACAGTCTCTATAGGAGTTCGTTTCATACAGCTTGTACAAACAAAACCCCATTGAACTGAACAGAAACAAAACAATTTTGTTAAAGCGATATTTAATATAATAAATAACAAAACTTCGAGCAACATTAACATTATTCATTACATCGCCCCGTATATAAATAAACAATATATTAATAACGCGAACACTTAACGAATTCACATTAATACGATTACGAACGAACACTTAAAATTATGTAAAGCACTTCGGAACTTGTGAACAACACTCAAATTGTGAACTGTAATCCCTCGCGCTACTTTGGTTTCGAATTGAATAATTTTACTGAATGAATACCCCTTGGAGATTTACATACTTTGTTTTACGATTTAATATTTGGATTCTTCGACTATTTATATTAGAAGCTTCATTTGAATATTAATAATTAATTATTGTGCAATTTGAAAGATGTTAATTGCATGACACCTGACCTACATCACAGGAGCGATGATGTATTTTCAAAGCGATTTTATTTTTCATAGCGACTCCTTTGTCCCGTTTCTATCTACCCATTTAGATTTTCAGCACAGTAGTCCGGACACGTTTCGTGGATTATGAAAATTTGATCATTGAAAATAAATTTATTCCAGGCGAGCCATCGCCCAAATTAGAAGTCGACCCATTTGTTGTTGTGCTCGATTTATTAAGTTTGTCAGAGATTTTATTAAATTTCATAGATTACTTGCCGGTGGTAAATCTACTGCTTAGACTTAGATGGGTAAAGGAATAAAAATAGCGGTACAGTCTCTATAGGAGTTTGTTTCATTCAGCATTTACATATCAAACCCCATTGAACTGAACAGAAATATTATGCAAAAATTACTGTATTTAAGTAAGAAAGGTGATGGAGTAAGTGAAGTAGATTAAAATAAGGTTAAGAACGCACTTGGCGGTTAAACATCATAAAATGTATTATGGTAAACATGCAACAGTTGCTCTATATTAGTATCAATACAGACACAAATTCCCAAATTGTGATGATAATAATGACAATCATCATGATGGCATTCTTCAAACATCATTCGTCATGCGTTGTTCCTCATTCGTCATCTGCCTTTTGTCATTCGTAAATTATTGTCTACATGATGAAGATGATGATCATGGTAATAATGATAATGCGGACGATGATAAAACAATTAATAATTTAAACTCCGATAATTAGTAGAGCGGAAACAAACTTTTTAACCTGTTTTTATTCCTTTACATCAACTTCAAAGTAAAAATATACCTTTTTATTTTCTCCTTTACTTTTCCGATAAAAAAGTTTAAGTACAAGTCGCAGCCAACGGACGAATTTCATCAAACAAGCCATTATTAAAACAATACAAGGGAAACCCTTTAGGGGAGTTCCGTCCAATGAATTGATGTCAAAAGGCTTGTAATTTTGCTTTCAGTTTTTACTATGAACCGTGAAAAAATAATAACTTCTATCGACCCTCTGGTTCGTTCCCAATTCATTCTGAAATGCCTGTACTTAACAAACAAGAGATTTTAATACCAATTTAATTTGACTGCAGGTCTCTGTTTCGGTTTTACTATTAACCTACAGGAAAACAATTTGTGGTAAATCTGCTGCAATTACTGTATTACTGGGTTCCGGCTGTCCATACACGAGAGTCGGACTATCCAGAGCGAGTACACTTGGACTCCCATCATCATCATCATCATCCTTAGTATCATCATCACCAGGTATCCTTGCGAAAGTGCGGCGGTATCCTTGCCAAAGTGCGGCGGCACTTTACACCGGGACAGCTTCTGACTCTGTATAAAGCCCAGGTCCGATCGTGTGTGGAGTACTGCTTCCATATCTGGGCAGGTGCTGCCAAGTACCAACTGGCAGTCCTGGACTCGGTGGAGAGGCGGCTATGAGAATAGTCGGTGACCAAGAGCTTCGGGATGCAAAACTCGATAGCTTGGGTCACCGTCGTAGAGTAGCTAGTCTCTCGGTGTTCTATCGAATGCACTTTGGAGAGTGTGCTCAAGAACTGCATGATCTAATACCGCCTTCGCCCTTTTATCACCGGACGTACAGACACACCGCAGGCATTCATCCCTTCGTTGTCGATCTCCCGCGCATTAGGACTAAGCGTTTCGCTTCGTCCTTCATAACTCGTACAGCGAGGGAGTGGACAGCTGCCGGCGTCAGTGTTTCCGTCCAGGTATGATGTGGGGGTCTTCAAGAAAAGAGTGAATAGGCTTCTTCTAGACTAGTGCGCTTTACCACCTAGATTACATCGCCGCTTACCATCAGGTGGGATCGTAGTCAAGCACTAGTCTATCCTAAATAAAAAAAAATCCTTCTTCAAACTGAAGTTTGGCGGTCAGACAACGACGACAATTGACTCTCATACTGTAATATCAATTATTTTAAGTATTCTTACGTTACGCTTCTTATCTTCGTTCACTCCAAAATTACTTCTAAACACCATTCCCTTTATCACAACCTTTCATTGTTGCTATAACGTAGTAGTTACAACTTTTGGTGTAAAACAATAATGTTACCCTCTAAAACGTTATCTCATTAACGTCCCCGGGGTATAATGTAACGTGAAACTGTACAGCTGTGCTGCGAACACACTCCAATCATTCATTGTGTTGTTCCAGCTAAAGGATGAACATTCTGTGCTATATTTTTGTTGTAATTGATAACGAAGATGTATCACTCACTAAACTACTTAGCTAACTAGAAAAACAGCAATATTTCTTTTACTGTTAGGTTTTTCTACTAAATACTGTCTAAGTAGATAAAGCAGCTGTAGTTTTGTTTGTAGCTTGTTAAATTACGTTATATCGCTTACAATCAGATAAATGTTCAGGTCGTTTTGTCAGTTAATTTAAAATTTAAAACATTTTCATTCCAAGCAACATCAATATTTGCCAAATTCTGGTGCATCAGTAATCATTGTTTATTAGGAGTTTCTGGTCAAGGTCCCATCACAAAATTCATTAAAACAGTCCAAGAAGGACTGTAATAAACACGAGACGTTACAGTAAGACCGCTAATAAAAGTCTCCCATGCACAAGGCCATTGACCTTCTAAACGAGTAATCTTTGATCTTCAACAATGACTGAGGAAGATTAGATAGTTTAAGTTAAAAATACAATAGTTAAACACCTACAAGTTTTAGAAGCACTTCAATTAATTAAGAAGTTTCTAACACACAAATACAGTAAAAACTAGTAACAAAACAATACTACATCACCACAAACCCTTTCAGATAAACGAGCAAAACTACGACCGGATGTGACAAAAGTTTACGATTTAACTAACAGTTAGTAAACTGTCGGAGGTATATATACGTTTGTGATAATTCATTATCTAAATATCTATTATATATTCATTTATTAACTCTAAACCCGCACGGCAGAGTTATCCATAATCATTGACGTGTTATAAAAGGCGTCTAATACGTGAAAAATTTCTCGGAAAAAGAAGCAGATTGGTTTTTATGAGTACGAAAATTCACATTTTTTATGCTGTTATCTTTTGATGTCTGCTGAACATAGTTGAAATGAAATGATAAAATATAATGAAAAAATTAAATTACGATGATGTTGATATCAAATACATTTTCATATTATTTCAATTTGCAAGTCGAACAGTAATTACACATGATGGTGTAAATGATATAAGATTTAATTATCATTATCAGATTTTCTGAGTAGGCTCTTAAACTGGAGCAACGATTTATTAATGTTTGGATGGTGTAGAGGGGTAATTTTCAAAAGAAACCCTGCTTCTGTGGGAAAGTCAGAGTTAAGTATCTTACGTCAACGATAAAGTAAAAGTTAAAAGCATTTGAATAAATAATGCAAGGTTGGTACTAAATATACGTAAAATACAACTTAGATCAGTTTTATTATAAATTTATAAACAATTTTACCCCAAGTTTCGTTCCAAGTAACCGAACAAGCTCACGAGAGACGTAACTTTGGGGTAGCGGTATAACGTCACGTAAATTATTACTAAAGTTCTGTTAAACTATTAACTGGGACAATATTGATCCACGTTAATTGCTTTCAAGACTGTAAGGAACCCCAGTCTCCGGTCTTGTAACACATGGTCTTAATAAATTTTGGAATATAATTTACCATAAATAGTTCGGAAACTGCTGTCATATTGCCTTCTTTTATATTTCAAGAAGCATGTTTTTTTTAAGGAATTTTAGATGAGTTGCTCGTGGCAGTCATATCATTAGGTAACATAGTTGCACAAAGATTTAAAGTCAAAATCATAAACTGCAAACATGTTCATAATCCTGAATGTCTTTGTGTTGTAGTTTCCCAGGGTACCGGTATTGGACTAACACTCTTTAATTTATAAGTCGAAGGTAATAAAAATTACATTATGGTTGTATGAATCTAACGAAACTAAATCATCATGCTTATAATATGTTTTATCCTACTTAGTTGAATAGAAACAGTAGTCGTAGGTTACTAGATAATATTAAAATCAAATGCAAATAAAACCCAGAAGTACACCTCCGAGTTTATTTAAAAAATAAATAGTCTTTATTGCAAATCTCCCAAACGTTAGACATTTGGGTCGGTGATAATAAAAACAATCAATTTCAATTAAAAATATATTAATTGGCAAGGGACCGCCTTTATGGCCTATAACAAGAGCAATAAAGAAAATTTGTTGATCGTTTGTGTGTATACTCCCATTTTTTGTGACAATATTGAAATTAATTAATATTCTAACGTTCTCGTTCACATTGTTTTTCGCATACACCATTGTCTAACAAGTTTTAATTTATTTCTCATAGCTTTTTACGTGACGTCACACGATCAATAAGTATCGAAAAGACACGGCTTCTAGTCCACTGATTTCGAGCTTCTGATGAAGGAAAACATCTTCAGGAAACCTTCAAATTCCAAAAACAACAGCATTCTTAGATCCACCAACCTGCACATGGTCGGTCTGTCTGTTTACAGTCTTAACTCTCTCCTTGTGTGAGAAAGCTGCAAGTCCCAGTAGTGGGAATACTAAATGGACTTTTCATTTATGTTCTGATAAGCGAACTAGTTTTAGTCTTAATGGTAAATAAATGACATATAGCTGTAGTGTTCTATCACGAGGCCGCCACCATAATTAATCTCATTACTCCGTCTCACATATAAGATAATATATGTTACATCCCGGATTACCTCTATAAGCCTTATAAATACAATAACTAAGTTAATAAGCAATACTGCTAAGATACTTGGAATATAACAATGCTTTTTTCTTATCGAATAAGCAGAATAACGTGTCTTAAGTAAATCTTAAATTAATGCTTCGATCATCTAAATGTGTTTCTTTTTATGTCGCATAGATCATTTGCTCTTATGTTTAGATTATATTCTTTAAATTTAGTAAATGCACTAATTTCAGCTGTATATTTACATAGTTTTGGACACATGTAATGAGCCACTAGTTAAAATATTCACATAACACCATCTGCATCTTGAGATAGATATTTAGTCTCGTTACTATAGTAAAATTACTAGCTACAGCACCCTTCAAAATGCATGCAGCAGTAAAACTTTGACTATCTCCAGGAACACAGACAACTACAGCTGTCAAAATGGTAATGAGTTTATTTGGGAAACATATTTCTTATTGAGGTTTATCTCTGATGCTATCTATTGTTATGATGAGTATTACTTTCCATCAAGTGAAGCTCTCGCTGGTCTCGTCTCGTGGTGTGAAAAACGACAAAACTAATAATAAAAATGTTGACCCAATTGTTGAGGGTTACAATGATGATCCTCTTTTCTATATTTGTGTTTTATTCATAATGCCCGGTCCCCCACAAATGTAAACATTAGCGGCGACAGCCGGAACTTTTAATATAAATGCAAATCTTGAGGGAAATCGCACAATGTCGTACAGGATTAGCACCACAAAAATTCTTATTCAGAGTCAAAGGACGTCTTTTAACTAAAACGATTTCATGGGAAATCGTAATTAATATAATGTAACATAATCCGTTCAAGAGATATCTAGTTGGAAAGTACTATTAGAGACAACGAAGACAATACTTTAAAAACCATTTGATCACATTTAATATACTTACTGGTGATAGGTCTCTATTACCGAAGACCATTTAAGTAAGGTCGTCACAGAATCTGTTTCTGCTGACAAACAGTAGTGTGCAAACATTACTGCGTTCCCGTTTGAAGGGCGCTGTAGTTAGTAGTTATTTATCGCTATACAACGACCTCGTATTTGTAAGTAGCCGATGTTGAGGTCGAAATTTCCTTAAATAATAAAAAAAAAACGAACTCTTGACGTTTTACCCGCGTCCGCCATTTTAATACGATAGTCCGAAAAAGTCGTAAATTACGGCGAGGTTTATCCGACCCTTTGTGTGGCTTATACATAGAGGTTGTACAGGCCTCCATTGTACGGATTTTTTTTTTATTGACGGGTACTGTAGCCTTTGTATTTCTCGGCTTTCTCTACTCGCGAGTATAAAACAAAATGATAATAACAAAAAAGTTTACGTTACTGCCCGTTTTATAATTTTCTCATGAGAAAATGTTTAATATCTACAATGAATTCTAAACTATCTTACTAAATTTCTTACCTCTCTATTTGTCATATATATAGCAAATACAGTTAAGTCCATTTTATCATTTCGAACTTGGTTGGTTGGTATTGTTCCCTTCTTAGTCGACTTTTACGGTACCTTGGGAATAGTATGGCAGTGGAGATATACAAACTCTTCTCCCAAAGTTAAGTTTATAAGAATCGTACCTTTCTCTACATTGGTTCATTCCTTTAACTCTTGAACTAACCTTTTTTGTGATATTTCTTTTAAATCCTCAATAATTATTTTCGAAGATTTTATGACTGTTGTACTTAAATAAGAAAAACAATATTTAGCTCCTTTAAACGTTAGTTATACATTGTTAAAATTTAAGTTGCGGTGCAAACAAAAGCGTTTTGTCATTATAAAGTTATGCCTTAATTCCGATGTGCGGGCGCTGTCAAACTTTTGTGTGACCCTTTATGTTTTAATTGGCACAATTTGTTATTGTGTATATTATTTATACAGTAGCACAAATTACACTTGTATATCGATATATTATCATCATCATCTAAGGTTCTACAGCTGCAAGGAAATTTGGGCCTGGTTCAGGAAATTTAATTTGATCTGGATATATATTCTCTTTCTTGCATTTGATTACTGTTAGTTATGTTTTCCTTTGAATTTCTTTAATGTCAACCAGCTGCTCCAAAATTCTGTCTTCGATATACCTCAGGTCAGTCTTAATATAGAGTTCTGCTACGTCTTGTACTCGTACCTGATCGGACCAGCAGAAAGTTTGATCCTTGATCTTTGGCAGTCTATATTTTCTATTACAACTAGTTTATCTAAATTGTTTAGTTGCTTCCGACCTAAACTAGCTCAGACTTCGTTAGTAGGTATTTGATTATCTGATAGCGATCTTAAGTAGGTCTAAATAGATTATAGATATATTAGAATTATATATATTATTAGAAGATTATAAATTTGTATATATTACAAACACCCAAATAGTCGCTATTTAGATCGTTTAAGTACCACGCTTTTGTGCTACTTTCCTTTAGAAAAGCGGTTACGTCTTTGTTGCGTCAATCTGTTTATTATAGTACCTGAAGGAAACTTTTAATCGAAATTCAGTAACGCTTTCATAAATATATTAAATGCTTTCATAGGCCAAATTTGAATGATGGCTGGTTTCTGGAAGCTATTAAACTAAAATACAACAATACTTAAGAACTATTGCTTGGAGGCAGTAATAGAGCCAGCATGAGACCGACATAATCGGTCTCCTCGGGATAGATTCACAAGCAGTAGAATATGGATAATGAATGATGAAAAGAACAAATTTCGACCTGTGTAACTCACAAATTTTTCACGTTTGCTTTATTCTTCATGCTCTTCTCTACTTGGAGGAAAGTTGCTGATGATAACTAATTTAGCAATCTACATGCGGCATAACAAACCCGCATTTGATTATTGTCGAATTGAAAAAGTAACTTTTACCGGAAATAGTTTATTTCGTGTTTTTACATAGAAAACAAACCCGGATATTTGTTGTTGAAGTAAAACTCGTCGGCATTCCCGAACCATTGTTCGTAATCTTGGAATATGAACTGGAAAACAAATTTCGGTTCCTGAATTGTGGTATATAATATAAAGTAAAGTACTTTAAACGAGACTAGTTAGTCATTTACCCTAATGGTAAGTGATCACCTGCCCATAATGTGGCGTTAGTTATGATTATGCTCGCCTACGAGGCAAGATATTAAATCGCGTTACTTCAGTATCTACAACTTCAACCATACAATAACATAGTAATGATACTATACTTCTGTTTGTCGGCAAAATCAGGAGCTTCACTGCTACCTAGGTAATCTCGAGTGATAGAGGCCTACCATTATTTTTATCATAATTTTAAAGTATTTTGTTAAAATTTAGTTACGACTTAAAGTTTGGCTTTTTGTGCATTTGTTTAATGAAACAGACATCGTGTTACTTATGTTTTGTCACCAAATTTTTCTAAATCTGAAATCTATTTTAAAACCTTAAACGTACTTACAGGCAAATAAGGCTACGAGGAAAGAAAAATTATAAATTTTTATTTTAATAATGAAAATTTTCATTAATTATTCTAAATTTATCATAGAAACTTTATCTGTTATTATTACTGGTGGTAGTCACAATCTTGATTGGTAATAGAAATAAGTACCAGTTTTTTTGTTCTGTGGGGTTATCGCCTTTACACCTCCCCCAACGTCCCTTGTCATTGTCGCTTAACGGAACCATTACGGTTCCGCAGATTTTAGTACACTACTATACCTTGCCCCTGTAGTCGACGAGAATATAAAAGAGACAAACAGTCTGCAGCCCGCCTGGTATTGAATCATCACATAATATAAACATCAGTAACACCAAAGGTAAAGCCGGCGTGTCACCGACCCTCAATAGTCCCTTTCAAACCAATTTTGAAGAACTCCACAGCTCCTATCTAAAACCTCAGCAGATAACTCATAACTAAAACTTGTTGAGATTGTTCGAAAACCTAAAGTCAAGGACTTTAGTGACCACGTCGTAGCTCAGAAGGGAACAGAACATCCCCTAACAATCTCGAACAAGAGAATTCTCCCACCAATACAATATTTAAATTACTTATTAGAAAAATTTGGTTTTAAAAAATAGAAAATGCAATTAAATTTAAAAACATTTAAGCTACGTATAAAAATTTTACTTACCATCTGTTTGCTCCCTTCATGAAAACGGTTTTTATCCTGAATAAGATTTTTTTATATTACAAACCGATGGGATAAAAATAACGTTCGCCAAGTGGTAAAGTTAAGTTACGACGGTACTGTATTATACAGATTACATTATAAAGGACCCGAGACATCCGTCATTTCTGATAACGATGAATAAGTTCATAATTCATCGCATAATATGTAAAATAAACTCCGAGACAAACGGCCGTTCTCACTTGCGTATCGGCGGTGAATGCTTCCCTTCCATTTTTTCCCGATATAAAAACAACTTGAAACCATCCCCACTTTGGCCGCTGTTTCGCTGACTGTGTTGCCATTAACAGTTGCATTTAAATTAACAATTATAACATGCTAATAACGGTCAACGTTGATTAATAAAAATGATTGCATTTTGTTATGTGTATTATATTAATTTGTTTTTATTTTAAACCTAACAAGTATTCTTGATATTTATATCCCGTAAATTCAAGCTTAGTTCTAAAATTAAAAAAAATCACTGTTCGACAAAAAAATTTATGCATTGTGTAGTTTATTTAATAAAAATAAAAAACATTCGTTATGTTAAGGAGTTAATATATTTTTTAATAAAAAAAAAAGTTAATAACTTACGTAGCGATGTCCCGCCCAACCCTTCTGTTAAACAGATTAAATATAAAAAAATACAATTAAATCCAAAAGTAGATTGACTGTTTTAAAAATTTCCATTTTTTTTTAAATATGAGACAAATGTGCGCGATATTATGAAACAAGAATGACGTAATACAATCTTTATATAGCAACACTGCAATCCAGTGTGCAAAGGAGATAGAATGATACGCATCTTCTGTCTAACATCTTTAAGATGTTATCTTTTATTGTAACATGAAGGTCATTGCTTCGATTTCGAGACCAAATCAATAGTGTTTTACTATCTTACTATCTATTTTTGCAAAAAAAAATACCTTCTTTCCGCCTTTATATACACGTACTTTTCCATCGTAGCCTTTCACATGGCGATGTTTGTTCTGTATAGAAAATCAAAAAATAATACATCTATTGCCTTAAATAGTGGTTAAATACACTACATTTATAATCGCTAGAGCTATTGCATTTACTGAGATAATAACACATTAATTAATTATTATTAAACACATATAAATATCAGTCCGATGAAAATAAACATGCTGTTACCATGGTGTTAGTTATGGCCAAGTATTTTAATAAGCTTTATTCCTTTTCAAATCGTAACACAGTAACACTTTACTGCTTGACGATATAGTCTACGTATCTAAACGATCTTCAGCAAACAAGACTTCATCATCATACGAAGGTCCTTTACCACGGGTGATTATTGATCCAATAAGTTTTCCTACATCCTTCTACCTTAAGTTTTAATCACTAGCTCTTAATCATAACTTCAGTCTCCTCCAGATTTTATAACCAATGAAGATGACTCTCCAACAAATGTAAATCGATTATCAATTTTGCTGCTTTGGTACTTTGTTCCCAGTTACTAGTAATTTTTTTTTCCTTTTCATACGACGACGAGACGTTCATCTGATGGTAAGTGATACGCTTTCCCATAACATGCCGCTAGTTAAGATGGTATACACTGCACCACATTGCGCTCGTCGCATTGTGACGTTAGGTATTAAGACTCGTAACCCCAGTAATTTCACTAGCTTACAGCACCCTTGTAACTGGAACACAGTAATGTTCGCACAGTACTGTCTCTAGTAACAGAGAACTACCACAAATAATGAGACCTTTCTAATTCTCACCGTTTCTATGTGATCCAAGCAAACCTTATGTAGCCCATTGAAGGTGCACGTAATCTTTATTTTGTTGCTGTTGTGTTCCAAACGTTTTTGCTAAAAACAAATTAATGAACATAGAATAATGTTAATAAGTTTATAAAGATTCTGGGGCAACCAAAGTTCGGTCACCAGGACGTATCATAGACCTCTAAGAAACAACACAAGCGAGGAATCGCTTTGCTAAAACATTTAGACTCGCCGAATATTTATTTTTAACCATTTCGTGCTGTAAAATAATAAGCGATTCATTATTTATATGAAATGCTTTCTTATGATTTTATGATTGTTATTTATTTATATAAAAATTTATCAGCAAACGCCAAAATCAAAAAAATGTGCAAAAAGTCAGATTTAATACCCAAGAGCATAAATCCAAGAATTCTATATCAAGATATACATATATATCTCCACCTATATTTGTAGGTGAAGATGTACCTCATATGTATCTCTACTATGTATTACAAATTAAACTAATAATAAATTATTAATTTACAATAGTAAACATATTTGACTCACACTGTTGTAGTTGTTCGACTGTTTGTGATGGTGATTGTGGTCCTGAAACAAATTTAAGTTAGATATCGAAAGATATTTCTTAAGTTAGACTGAAGACAGGACTATCCTCACAAGAATAGAGTCAAGGTCGTTTATCTACCACACTAGTCAAGTGTTAGTTAGTTGTTAATATCCACGGAAACTTGTCTGTGGAACATATCGATTCTCTGTTTTCCTTCAATGGAAATTTAAGCTCAGTGGAGATCGAACCCGCGATCCATCGAGCATACAAACAACTAACAAAATAAAACTATAAGATAAGCGATTGAATAGTTATATATTAATATACTATATTTTATAAAAATAATGCGAGATTTAACTAATAAGTGATATCGAAACAACACCAATTACATTTTTGATTTATGAATATAAATTGTTAATTTTATGTTTCGTACTTAAATTTTATTAGATAGAATTTCCACATCTACTATAGTTATTATTATTAATTAATTAATTCAAAATACCTGAATATATAGGGAAACTTTTTATTAGCCTTGCATATTAAAAATAATTATAACATAAAATAAAAATTGTTAACGCTGTTAGTTAGGTAATAGATAAATAAAGTCATATCAGAACTCTAACCTAGTAAATACTGCTGTTGTATACTCGCCCATAGTTAACTGTTCGCGAAATACTTTAAAGTATTGACGTGGCCAATTTCAGCTTTGTAGATTCCTTTTCGCTTACAATGCTATCTAACCTCATCCATCACAATGAGCTTTAGAGATTCAACAACGAACAGTCTATACGCTGAATCTTTCAGGTATCAAAACTTTCCTGTCTTGACCCACCACTAATATGACAGAAAGATCTCGTCACAACTTTTAAAATAACTATCAAATAATTCTTACCTTCGTCGCCGTTGAATGATATACTACAATTAAAACGCATGATAACTGCAACAAAGCGAATTGCATTGTGCACCACCAATCACCACAACCAACTGCTGATAAGCGTTAAATACCACATTATGTATCCAATTATTTCAACATTAACAAATCACGAAAGCAATGAAACAGTGCAAATGGTTGTGTGACACAGTAATTGTTATTAAAATGATTTTTCGCCTCGACGTTAACGCGTTTGATATAAACTGCTATTATGTTCCCACTGCTGGGATTCGCGACCCATCGAGGATACTATTCGTGGGTTAGTCCTGAAACTTTTATTATCAAGTTAAATTCTAAAACTCGAAGCTTTGTCTCACGAGGGGTCATTAACATATCAAATTCCTCTCGTTGTTTACTTTAACCGGAAGCACATGCTTAATGTTAACCATAGACACTTCGAACCGTATAACGTTCAAGACCATTTAAGAAACAACTTACCACTGCTTCCGTTTCTGACTTATACCTTTTAAAAGAAAGGATAAATATATGAACTTATATCTACTAGAGCTGCCTTAATTTTAAGCACTAGAATCGTAAGATCTGTTATAAAACTCACTAGCGGCTTATGGAACTGCACCTGAACATATACGTAGAAGTACCTACTACAAAGTTTACAGCAGTGAAGTAGAGTATACATAACACAAAAAAACTTTTTTTTTATTTCACAACGTTTAGAAGAAATAGTCATAAAATTCACTTCATTGTAAGTGTAGTGGAAGTTTACTTAAGACGTTGTCTAGTTGGAATGTTTGCATACTTAATATGAAGTCTGATTGCGTCAGTAATTTCACAAACTACAACGCATTTCAGTAATATTACATTAAACACATCTTCATTCTACGATCTCTAGTTTCGGTGGAAGAGAGGAGTGCTTCTCTCTCGCTCTCTCTGCTGTCTCTTTTACGTACATCACTTCCAACAGTCAATGGTCACACATCACACACAAAATTAAACAAATCATTCTCGGGGAAGGTCGTTTATTCATCAGGTCTAATTTCAATGGTCAGGTAGGTGCCGCTCTGTGACGGTAAAGCCGGTGAAAAGCCGCGGCTCAAAGGAACGCCGGGCACACCGTTGATTATGTTCTGGCAGCGGGACCCATTGCACTGAAACACATTATGAACTCTGGAATGATGTAAACCGAAGTAGAGGGGATACAACAACACAGGGCGAAGATAATGACAGAGAATGAGAGAAGAGAAGAGAATGAGAGAAGAGAAGAGAAGAGAATGAGAGGAGAGAAGAGGAGAGAAGAGAAGATAAGAGGAGATAAGAGGAGAGAAGAGGAGAGAAGAGAATGTGAAGAGGAGAGAAGAGAAGAGAATGTGAAGAGAAGAGAAGAGAATGTGAAGAGAAGAGAAGAGAATGTGAAGAGAAGAGAAGAGAAGAGGAGAGAAGAGGAGAGAAGAGGAGAGAAGAGGAGAGAAGAGGAGAGAAGAGGAGAGAAGAGGAGAGAAGAGGAGAGAACGAGAGAAGAGAACAGAACAGACAGGCAGGCAGAAAGAAAGAAAGAAAAACATTTATTCGGCACAAAAACTGTCAAAATTTGACAAACACAGACATTATTAAATACAGGCACCGAAATGGCGCCCAGCTCAGCTACTTGCTGCAGTAAAAAGGATACTGCAGCGCTGAAAATCTATTAAACTTTGTTTTATTCTTTATAAGCATTATATTTAAACATACATACTCCCATTAAAGATATCGCGTAAGTAATTTGATTTCATTTGTATAAAAAGTTAAGCTTTAAAATAAGACAAATGGAGGCAAAGTCTTACTTGTGACCCGCATCCGTCTCCAGTACACTGGAAATTCAAAAATGCTAGCATTACTTAAATTTCTCTATATTATCTATTATTTTGATTTCGGTAAATGCAAATACGTATTATCTTTTAAGGTAAAACATGAATCCAATCTCTCTATTATAAAAGAAAAATGTAGTGATATGACGCCATTTTTCATTTTGAGCGCGCGAAACATTTGACAGCGACGATTAAAAAATGGAACATAAATTCCGCGCATCTTTGTCTTGCGTAGTGATGTGAAATATAGTACTGTTTTACGATTTTAATTTAATGGGTTATTTTAAATAAAATTTGTTATAATATGTGTAAAAATATTACAGCCATTATTCAAAAATTTTTCTAATTTTGTTTCAAAATAATTTGATCAACAAAATTGTGATACTATAAGGAAATATTATTATTGAAAAAATCTGTACCAATTAAACTAAAATAAAATATTTATAAGAAAAACTACGAGACTAAATTTTTTTAAAAGATTTGACTTACCGTAGCTACGCAATCTTCACCGCTGCACTAAATAATTATAACCTCTTTAGTAATTGTTTTAATGAATTTTTATCAACCTATTAATTTATTTATTAAAATAATCACATAAAATATATGAATAAATCATAAAGACTTATCCCTTCACACTTACATTCTAAATGTATTTGTAAAACTTCGTTTGTTAATATAATATTGTTAATGCCTTTTATAACACAAAATTAGTGCTGTACTATATTACCTACTGCTGTATGCGTACCTTTGCTATGGATTATAAAAATCAACTTACCAATGCTTTACAACCATGACCTTCGCACTGAAATCAATATTTCTTAAATGTTATTTTAAACTTTATATATTTACTACATATCTAGTGTTTACTTTATTGCTGAAGGCTGTGTCTGTAAGTCTTTTGAACCTGTTTATCAATTCTACTATCAAATTCTGATATCTGTTCCTATCACACAGGTGCTTCTACTTAATAAAATCCAATTCGGTGGTTACCATCGTCACAAGTAGTCCTCGTATCAATAACGCACCAGTTTTATAATCAATCTTGTTACAAAATTAACTTTCAAAGATTTTCTGGATCTAACAGATGTGACTACAGTAATCTGGCTTCATTAAATAAATATATTCAATAATACTTACAGACACATGACAAGCGGGACCTGTGCACTGTAAATTTGTAATTACATTAATGACATTAAAACGTAATTTAACATTGTTCACAATATTATTACTTCACAATAATGATATAATTTCTTTATGAAGGATTAAACTATCAATAAATGGACACATAATAAAAAATCTGCCAACAGATTTAATATAACTCTTTAAATTATTATTTTTTAAAAATTCATACCATTTTTGAAACATGTTAAAGTAATCATATATAATTTGGAATATTATTCTTTTCTTATTACATAATAAAAATGTAACTCTCAGGCATAAAACCGACGTATTTATTTTTTTTTGAAGGTGAAAATAGCATACCAGATAATACAGATAGAATAAAAACTAAAGGTTATAAAAATAGAAGGAAACAGAAACGAGGAAAGAAACAATAATTTAAAGTAATACAGTATATGTTACCCACAACCTTTAACGAAATGTTTAGTTAAAGAACATTTGTTTAAATCAAAAAATCTCTATTTACCTGTGTATTCGTATCCTTGCCTATCACCTATAAACAGACCGGAAGTTATAAATCTAGAATAGAACAATAGTAAAATATAATATCTTAGATCCTTACTTCTGACATACACGTTTGACCGTGGCACTGTAAATTAAATTCGTATAAAAGAAATTAATTGAACGTATAGTTGAAAAAGTACAAAGATAAATAATAAACAGACGAAAAGAAACATAAAAAGCTCGTTTTGTCTTCATTTCCTTATTGTTTATTATATATTAATATATATACTTTCTAATTTTAAGATTGAAAATACAGAAAATCATCATTAGTAAAGTCGATCATATGCTATTTACTTTTACTTTGGTATGGAATTTAATTAATCGAGGCGATTTTAAAATAATAAATACATAATCAAAATCTACTGAAACTGATACACTCCATACTGAAAGAGACTACTGTACATTATACATAATTTGTAAAATGTAGTCCAAGAACTTTAGAATCTACAGGCGTCTTTCGAATTGAATCATAGATGGCGTTAAAAGCGTTAGAAGTGGTGACGAGATCAAAGTGCTGATGGGATTCTGATCTCGAGAAACATGCGAGTTATTGCTGTTCTAAATTTCTGTTTTACAAAAAAACAAGTTTTATTAAATCTTATTACCCAATTCACAAAGTTTGGCAGTATACAAAACCTCACGGGAGGATATTTGTTTCACGAAAGATCCCAATTAATACATTAATTGTATGAAAGTAAAAATTAAAACTTACTAGCCCTTTACAACCCGTTCCCATGCACTAAAATAATAATTATATACATATTAAATTATATTTATATACAATCAAATAGTTATCAGAGGAAAATAACCAGGAAAAAAGATATGCAAATCAACTTCTGTTTGTCTTAGTCGTTTAACATAGAGTTCTTATATTTTTTTTATGCTATTATGCGACGAGACGAGCAAGACGTTCAGCTGATGGTAATTGATGCGCTTGCCCATGACAACGTGCTGCTAGTTAAGATGGTACACACTGCACCACATTGCGCTCGTAACCTTAAGACAAAGTGCTAAGTCTCGTTAACCCCAGTAATTACACTAGCTACAGCGCCCTTCAAACCGGAACACAGTAATGTTTGCACACTACTATTTGGCGGTTGAAATAGGAGCTGCGGTGGTACCCATCTAGACGGTCTCCGGCAACAGAGACCTACCACCAGTAAGTCTTGGACTTACATCCCGGAACATTCTAGAAGAGCATTCACTGAATTGTAATGTCTAAGTATAAATACTTACGCTCACGTGACATTCGGTACCGGTGCACTGTAACGGAAATTTTGAATGACGTCACGAAGGCAAACTTCATAAAATTGTTATCATATTTTAATTCGATGAGACGAGCAAGTCTATCACCTGATGGTAAGTGATTCGCTTGTCCATAACGTGCCGCTAGTTAAGATGGTATGCACCACATTGCGTTCGTAGCCTTAAGACAAAGTGTTAAGTCTCGTTACCCCAGTAATTACACTAGCTTAATTATTAAATTATCGTCTTTATAAGGTGGCTATTACTATAGCTGCTGCCCGTCATTAGAATCTTCTAGAAGTCTATCACCTGGTTGTAAGTGATTCGCTTGTCCATAACGTGGCGCTAGTTAAGATGGTATACACTGCACCGCATTGCGCTCGTAACCTTAAGACAGTGTTGTCTCGTTACCCCAGTAAATTCACTAGTTTAATTATTAAATTATCGTCTTCATAAGGTGACTATTACTTCTTGTGACATGATATTCAAATGTAAACAAAACCTTAAATTCTTGTCAGTTGTTAGAAAAGGAAATGTCTAATTCGCGTCTGATTACTTTCAAAGTGATCCTTAATATGTATTACTTCAAATCGATATTGTCCTAAGTTCTATGTGATTTTAAATCACTTCAAATTAAATTTTCTTTTATAAAAATATTTAACAATCGATTCGTAAAAAATTACAAAATTACTAAAAACAATATTTGCTCTACTGAAATAAAATTGGCAAGTTATTAGTCTTAGTTAAAGCTAAACAGTTAAACGTAAAATGAAAAAAAAAATTACTTCCGAAGACGTATTGATGCCGGCCGACTGAAAATTGTTAATACAAAAATTATAAAGTGTAATCAATTTCCATACTAAATTTAGTTTAACTTTAAAAAGATTACCTCCGACTTGCAAGTGCCGCCATTGCACTGAAAATTAATGTTACAGAAATGTTAATGAAAATCTTTTTTTAAACTTCCAAACTCGACAATATTTGACCTCTGAAGCGGGCCAGATACTTCTTTGTTACAATTAGACGGAACTTAGGACTCAAAAAGTTTGATTTTAAGTAAAAATTAGCTTCATTTATTCTTTGCGTCTTTACCGTACGCCAATATAACACCGACTGCCCGTCGATATCTCCCCTCCACTCTTTACCCCCTCTCTGTACTACCGGAAGCGATTCCCATTGGTTGTTTTTTTTGTAAATGTTTTCCATTGGTTGTTTAATATGTCAGTGTTGCCAGTAAGAATAATATTAAATTGTCAATTGAATTTTGAATGAAAAATTATGATAATAATCACAAAAAAGCTCGCATTGAATAAGTATAATATAATTTTATAATAAATTTAAATGCTTATACATATACAGATAAGATATGATAGTCTAAATCTAATAAAGCATTCTTCTTTTGTGCATCTTCAAGCATCTTCTTTTGTGTGATCTTGTTGTGATATCTGTAACTAATATATAGAAACTAAGATATAAACCAAAGAACTCACCTTAGACTTGCAGTTATCTGATTCACACTGAAATTATTAACAGGCAATTTAGTTTTTAACAGAAATGAACATTCAAAAATAGTTGTACTAAATACATATTTCAACTGATATTTGTATCGTGTTTTGACACAATATTGTTACAAACCCACATGTGCGTTACGAGTTAAAATTTCACTATTTCTTCTTTCACACAACACTAAGAAAAAGACTAGAAATTTTTCCTGTGACCTTTGCCAACTTACTGCACCGCAAGCGATCGATTGATAATGATCCTTATACAAATAATAATTAAACTATAATGTTCTTACTTTAGATCTACAGACTCCGCCCATGCACTGGAATTAAATGAAAATCATTGCATGCATAATTTTTCATTTTTATTCAGTAATGATTTAAAAAAAAATATTATAACTGTAAAAGTAAATACTTTGGAGGAGCACTCGTGGCCTTGACACTGGAACAAAAAGTTTTTAAAAAATTACACCAAAAACATTCTCGCGATTGACAAACATCCAATATTATAAAAAATTGTATAGAATAACTAATTATACACATGTCACCCCTGAATTGATATTTTTTTATATAAAATTGATAGGTAAGCTGAGACGTAAGTGTTGATGGCGCAATAGTCTAAAAGGAGCATATTCAATATTACATTGTTAAATCTATTGAAGTTGTTAGAAATATTTAAAGAATCGATGTTTTGAATTATAAAAATTCTAAAGTTCACTGTAAAAATATTTCATTCTTTATCAATTACAATTTTTACCTTTTAATAAAAACTGTAATACTTTACCTGGCTGTCGCAGATACCCCCATGACACTAACAAATACAGAACAAGATAATATTTATTATTGCTGTTACAATATACAAGTATTTTTAATTAACAAAAAGCGTTCTTCTAGTCTTAGAAAGTAAAAAAAAAATCAAATCATCTACAGTCAACATAAGTGATAGTAAATAATAACTTTTACCTGCGAATTACATTGTTTATCTTGACACTGAAAAATAATAAGCTCTGTAATATAAATTAATTCTTTAATTATTTAAAATTTATAACAAAACCTTACGTTTGACAAACATTTGCCACCGTAACACTGTAAAAAAAATATTAATTACATTAGTTGCTTAAATTTCAAGACTTGGCTGTATAGATTTTAGTTATTTGCCTTTCCTATATCATCAATAGGACAAATGATTAAAATTTAAATTATCTACAAGTTTATGTAGCTCTAACTTCGTAGTATGTATAATACAAAAAATTCATACATTTAAAATATGCACTATTAGTTAGTCAAGGTTTCTTATTATTATTACTTATAATAATCAATGTTAAAAAGAAATTATTTGACTAGATAACATCAAATATCGTCTCTGAGGTCGGCTTTAAATTAATTAATGTATTTGATAGTTTTTGCATACCGTGGAAGTGGATAAATCCCCTTTCGTCTGCAAACAATAAACGGAAAAATTTAGACATACAAGCTATTGCTAAAAATTAAAAGAAACATTTGTTTTTATAAAAATAACAAAACTACGCTTTAGTAGCAAACCGAAGATGTAAATAATATAGTATAAGTACAAAGTAACAGATGGCGCTGAAATAAATTTTGATGTATGCTTTGTATATTTTAATTCCGGATCATCAATACGACTATGATGAAATTATATGATTGTAGATTTTAATTTTTATCAAAAAGATTTTTCATTCAATTACTTACAGAAGATTTGCAATGAGAGCCACTGCACTGTAATGAAAGACAACTCAATATTTAGTTGTAATTATAAACAAATTCGTGTAACTCAAGTATTTCAATGTGTAATATTCGCCTAAATACAAGGTGGGCCAAAAGAAATCATCCGATGTTTGGCTCTCATTTTTTTTTCTAAATGAAATACTTTGATTCTGTTTTTTGATTATGTTCATTTGAACCTTTAGAATTTTATCGGTCAAGTCGAGAAGATGATATCGGTCGGGCGCCGCCACAATTTGGTGATTCAATTTGGGCTTCCAATAGCGTGATTTCTTTTGGCCCGCCTTGTATAAGGAAGTCATAAGTAATTTAAGTTACTTACAGTTGCTGCACTTTCATATCCGTCGCACTGTTATAAACAAAAAATACAAACACAAAAATAATTATTTGTATATTTCTATACGTAGTCACTATAATACTAATTTTACATATTAAAATATTTATATAATTATCCATTACAATCCTATTTCTTAAAAAAAAATATTTTTTTAATGAATTAAATTTTCGGTGATCTCTGTTTTTTTCTTCGATATTGTTGATCATTGATTTTTAGTAAAATTAATTATATACAGTTATATTATAAAAATAAATAAAACTCACCTCCGCAACGCAATTGGATTTGTGACACTGAAATTTTATAAAAAACCGATTATCACCATTTTTGTAACGGGATTAAAATTTACAAATCGATGTTTAATTACCTGATGGTTACATTTCATGCCGGTGCTATTTCTCCACAGGTTTGGAAATATAATCTAATGAATACAGAGATAATATTATTGAAAGTTTATGTATATCTACTCCAAAAAAGATTTTTAAATAGTCTACTTTCTAATAAGAAAAACAGGCGTTTCATATATTTCTTATAAACATATCCTAGATTTAATAAAACTATACTGAAAAAGTTATCCTTAAGAAAATTGAGGAAAAGTCTCCGCTAAATTGATCCTGAGTAAACACAGAGTTAAGTTACAACTTATTATTGTATAAAACATAGAAACTTGAGCAAGTGAACATATAATTACATTACGGAATAATTACGTCAAAAACTGTATTTTTATCTATTTAATATTTTTATCTAATAATAGCTTTTTGCTTAACCTAAGCTACCTATAATCAAATATGCTAATTAAAGTAACTAATTTATTTGTCGACTTATTAAAATAAGGAGCTCTTTTAATATTCGCACTACTGGGACTTGGAGCCATAGCCAAGGAGATAGTCATGGTCATTTATTCACATGTCCATAAAAGCATGTTCTTGGATCATGACTTTATTTTTACGATGTTTTTTTTGGAAATTCGAATTCAGTGGGAATCGAACCCGAGCCTTCTCGAAACGATCCTCATAAAATGTGCCATCATGGATTTTTTTGAATGTCAATATTGAATATAAACAATCAATTTACCTATAAAACCTTCGACAACTTACTATACTGATATTCGTATATTTAGTTACGTACTTACCGCATTCATAAACGGTAAGTAAATTATTATAAGTACACATGGCAACATTTTCGCAGAAGCACTGACGAGTTACGTTTACGATGAAAGAATCACGAAGACTCGGAGTATAATCGATTGGATCCAATATGATTAAGATTATAAGCAATTTCATAGACGTATTTCCGTTTATTACTTTGCAACGAGATAATGCATGAAGATTTATATTTCAATACAATTTTTCTTACGCTAACATTCCAGTGAGACAACGTCTTACTGGAACACACTAATGTTTACAAACTACTGTTTAGTAAAATGCGAACTAAAATCTCATCAAAATTTGGCGAGTCGAGTCAAACAGAGTATTAAAAAGTAACGAAACTGTTTTTATGAAATATTTATTTTGTGCTATAAACATTCATATGAATTAAATGGAAAACTGAAGAATTAACTTTTCAGTTTTTTAAGATAGAAACTTTCCTAAAAGATACTCAAAGATTAAACTATTGAAATTAAATGATTTGATATATGTATATTGATAGCTTCTTTTAAAGATATTTTTGTCCTTATTTTATTATATACATTTTTTTCTTTATTTTGTAAATTTTGTGTTTCTGTTGTTTTGAAATTTTTATGTGGTTTGGTCTTTTCTTTTAATTTTTACGTTCACGGTTTCTCATTTTGTTGTGTATTTTATATTTTGAATGTTGTGTGTATTTGTTATTTTAGTATAAGTTAGCCATAAGATATTTTCTTATTACCGTTGTTTCACATTGTACACTGTAAATACATCTAATAAATAAAAGTAAATATTTTTAAGGTTAGTTCATCGCATGTTATGTTAAAACTAACTCAACGATTTTATAATAAAGAAACATTTTATATTATATTCCGCAATTTTTATGATGGAATGTAGAATTATTTTTCATCAGCGCAAAAGTCAAGTGCGACGTGAATTTATTCGTTTGAATTTGTTTCGGGAGTGTCGCCGGGTACTCGAGCAGCGGGCTGGGGCCTATTTGTCTCACTTCCTTCATATTACGTGTACTAAAGAAGTAATTCAAATCTAGATTTAGTGCCATCTGCAACCATTGCGCCGAATGACGGTCCTCCATTTGTGAGATGGATAATATACTTATATTATCTCTCTTCTTTAAATTTACGAGTTGATGATTTTTATTTGAAAACAGTGGGATGGATGTTAATCATGATTGTTTTTTATGACAGTTGAAAAGAAAAATTTATGCCAATAAAAGGCACTGCTATCTGTAAAGACTATTTTCGTCTACAGAAACCACACAGTAGATAATATACAGAGACGCCACTTAGTACAAGAAAATGGTTTCATCCTAAAACTGGCTATTTTTCTTTTCTTCGATTTTCAATAGATGGCACTAGTGAGAACACAATACGTATTGCCATCTAGTGAGACATAAAGGATACAGTTGTCGGTTGTCGTCCGAATCTACAGCTTGATTGTAATCTCGATTTAAAGCTGAAACACGCATGTTGCATGTTGCGTAGGTAAATATATTACACTAGTTGTTACCCGCGACTTCTTCCGCGTGATATTAAACAAAAAAAATATTCTCCAGTTCGCAGAGTCGACGATAACTTCTTAGTCTTGTATTTCGAATTAGGAATACCTATGCACATTTTAATTAAATTATTCTACTTATGAATCGAATTGTAGACTTCGCGGGATACCGCGTCGTATGCGATTATTTTCTAGACGCTGATCTCTAGATTCCAAAGTTACTTGAGTACTTGGCGATGAAGGTCGCGTTCTATCTAATTGCAATCGTTCGTTCCTCTCAGAACTACACTCGTTCGACGTGTCCTCGAATGTCGGTGGTCCATCGCTCGCGCGGCCGCGGAACACTACACCTAAACAACTGTTGTCAGCTGACAGCGCGCGTGTGCGTGCGTGTTGCAGCGGTTGTGGTCAATATGTCGGCCCGCCTGCTACACAAGGCGAGGTGTTGTGGTTTGCATAACTTTGAAATAATTTTATTCAAATACACTGCTCTGCAATCGTCGCTGCAATTAATTACTCAGCGGTAGTTAAATTAGTTTGTTATAATTAAATAACAGCTTTTTCTCTGTATTCGCCGCATACATCGGGCACTCCCGCCGCTGCCCTCCTCCCCCGCAGCTCACCGTTCGGCTCAGGGAGTGTTCCTTTATTTAGCGTTGAACTGTTCTTACTGCGCGTAAATATAGTAATTATTCTGTAAATAAAACTCTCGCAAACAATTACCGGCGCTACGGTCACACACACGCACGCACACCGTCATGTACCGCAATTGTCGCCTTTTACCAAATGACAGCTGCGCCATCTTTACAAAAATCATACAACTACTTAATTATTATAAATTTTATAAAAGTTATGGATTAATTACATTCTCAACATTTCAATTACACTCAAAGAAATACAAATATATAATTAATAAATAAATATTAATGTGAAATATAATAGAGCAATAATATGTAGGAATTCATTCTCGATTCATTCCAATTTTTAAAAGTCAATAAAATTACTGTTTTTCTAACAAAATGTGTGTAACCACAATTATTTTCCCTTAATATCTAACATATAATTTATATACATAATTAAATTTAAAACGTTAACTGAAACATATAAAACGTATTTATCTTAAAAGTTTACACGTTGTTAGTTAAATGTTAAACTTTGACACGTCCGACTGTAGTTTTGCTCGTTTGTGTGAAAGGGTTGAGGGTGACAGAGGGTTGTTTTTGTTACTAAACAGTTTTGTACTGTATCTGTATGTTAGGAATGTCGGTTAGTGGTTTTATAGGACCCGTCTCGCTAGCCACTACCCTATCATTGTAAATATGCCGCTATAACAGCATTTCTGTGTTTCAATCAATATATGAGAGCTGGAGTAAGTTGAGCACGCGCGGTTTAATATCCGTGTACTTATTATCACTTAACACCAAGTTAAATTCAGCTAAGTTAATCCTTTGTAAATATCTTAACAATACTATACAAAGATTTCATCTATGTACTTAAAGTATTTTTTGAACTGATTTTAAATAATGTATCTCTCTGTATCCCACGCTACATTCATCATAAATCATGATCAATGTTAATAGTATAAGGAACTTCAACTAACTTTATTAGCATAAATCATAATAACTTTTCACTAACAAACTTTCCAAGTTGGTAAATTTGTAAACTGTAGAATAGGTACAATATATCTTCACAATGCAGCAGGCAAATTAATTTCAATAAAAAAAGATATCTTATTATAAATCACAACCCTCGTGTTGACTTATGTATTTCTTTCTTTTGTTAAATTTTGTTACTGGTGTACAATAAAGAATATTTATCTTATCTTATCTTATCTTATCTTAACCCTCCGGTACTCTAAATAATACAAACATATATAATGAGTAATGTTTATGTTGCCTCTGCTGCTAAGAATTTGAACCATTACAAAGAGAGGTGCCTAAAGGCCTCTTCTCAAAAGTTAAAATTTTTGTGTAATTTCAGTTTCCTCTAGATGTTTTCATTCGTCATAAGTTCAGTGCTCGAATCGCCGCCAGTTTGAATAATATAGTTCGAAATACCACAGCACTTGCAACTTAGCTATCACGACTTACAAGGTCATTTATGAAGTTAACTATAAACCTTCACAAAAATATACTTATAATTATGGAATAAGTCACTATTTTAACACATGACAAATAATATATGTATAATGCGATAATAATGCGTTTTGTCAATACCAATTTAGCGGTAGTATACATCATATTAAGTACCTAATAATTTGCTTTCGGCTTTGAGATATCAAAGAAAAGATGTTAGAGATTATAAACTCTTACTACTTTTTTGTTAGAGATATCAAAATAATTCTTACATTTAATTAACTCGTGATTAATTATAAGCGATGTACTATATACAAAATATGTATTTATTTGCATTATAGTTAAAAAAAATCATTAATAATTATTAACAAATAGTTTTGTTTCAACGCCATCTGTTAGCAACGGAACAAAACACTACGAAGATTTCACAAATATGGGTTTACCTGGTTGTTTGATACATCAAAAGATGGAGTTAATTTAAAGAAATATATTATGTACGAACGGGTATAAAAATATTTATTTTAAATTCCAAATTTCATCCGTAAAATTTATAAACAATTTTTCGCTGAACTACTTTATTTATTAAAAAAACGTAACTTTGTTCTTCTAAGCTAAGAGAAATCTCAAATAATCTGTGTAGGTCTCCGCAGGCCAATGAATAAAATTATGATTATTCAAGGAGTGGTTAATATCTCATAGCATTGCTCAAAATCGCAGTTTAAATGATAGTACATATAAATTTTATAAACAGAAACAGGATAAGCAAAAATTTTTGTACTCCATATAACAAAATTTATTTAGTTATAAATTCTACAATTTACTACATAGCCTATTGGTAGCGTTTATATATAAAACATTTATTAGCAACAAACGAATAAAACAAGGCTGAATATCACAGAAATAATAATTAACATTAAAAATTGTTATTTATATTGTTTGTAGCTAATGAAATTGCTGTTGTAACAATGTGGTTTTAACTAGCGCCACATTCTTATGGACGGGCGTAACACTTACCATCAAGTTAACATCCCGCCGCATCGCTTTGTTGAATAAAAATAATTACTGATCTTCAACTTTATCTTCGCTAAACTGTGAGGATATCCACGTCAGTGCCCATTTTAAATTTGTCAACATATACTTTAAAGCTTTAGTCCAATGCTCCTCAGAGTTAAACTGAATTTTGATTGAATATGCGTGAGGCGGAGATGCTGTGTCCTCAATCTTACCTTTATCTATTCTATATGGCAAACAAAATCCTGTGTTTCCCTTCTCAACCTGCTCTTTAAACTGCTGCAGACAATCCAAAAACGCAACCATGGCTGCATCAAATTTAGTGTCCCACAAAAACCGAAAACCTCCCGATCCGTACAACGGTAGAACTTTTTGATCCTCCAAAACCTCTATATAGGAATGATTACCGTATGGTACTAAACGGTAGCGTTGAAAACAAAAGTTAATTTTCCTTGCCAATGAAGACAGAAGCAGGACTGTTTGGCCCCAAGCGGCGTTTATCTCTGACCAATCTACAGGGGCAGTGGGCAACCTTCCCAACCGGAAATTGTTTATTATTCCAAACTGTCCAGAATCAGATATGTGAAAGGTAGCTTTGAAAACGTTCGTCTTTTTCAATTTCTCTAACTGAGACTGCGTATATGACAATTGGCACTCGTAAAATTTCATCTGGTCTTCCGTTGTCATTAGGTCTTTTCGATACTTTGTGTACTCACGCCAATATACATCTTGTTCTTTCTCCAAACGATCCTTCTCTTTCTCTTGCACATCTATTTCCTCTTTCATTGCCTTTTCCTCTTTTTGCAAAGCCGACAACTCTTGCAGTAATCTACTTTGTTCTTGTTTCCAGTCATCTAATTCTTTTTCTAAGCCTTCCAAATTTAAATCTTCCTTGTCATCTTCTAACTTTTTTAGGTAATCATTATAGTCTTTCCATTCGGCTTCAGTTAATCGTAGCTGATTATCCATCAATTCTAGGAGATTGTCTGTACATTCATCGCAGAGTGGATGATCTACATCTGAGTTGTTTGAAAGTAAATCAAACAATGTTGCTTTGACATGTAGCTGGTGTCCTAATGATGCTGTTTCCCAGCCATCGGAAATCACCATGAATCCATTGGCTCCATTACCTGAAAAAAATAAAAAATTTTGATACAATCTATATATTTTTCCACTACTATCTGCTCTCATAACATATTTCTGTGTTCCTAATAACACACAGGAGCTAAAATAAACTAGGTAAGAACACTTTGAAACATTCAACCTAATTGTCACTCAACATGTGAAATTCAGCCTACTGGCTCTCAGTGAACCTTTTGATATTATGTGAACTCAGCGGGGGATCTGCTTATACAGCATTTTCAGGTATAGGGTCACTGTTTGAGCACTTTAAGCCCCCAACAGTGTAAGTCCATTCCTTGAGGTTTTGATACTATTACCAGTACTATAGAACAGCAACCCAATGTCAGTCTTGGCTTCTGACATTAGAGATCCTAAGATAATGATGATGATGTGAAATTTTTGTTCACTTAACACTTATCAAAAATGTTAACTTATTTCCATTTCATTTAAAAAAAATAACACATTTACTTTCACAGCAGCTTTTTTAACAGGAAGGAAAGCCATTTAAAGTGCAAATATTTGTAGTACACAAATTTAAAATAACTGTCTATTTATAGTATATTTTAGATAAAGAAGAATAAAATCAACAAATTGCAAACAGTATTCAGTGCTGGTTTAAAATGGTTTCTAACTCAATAAGTCATATTCCGACTCTTTTCACTATTATAAACCTCGAAGGGATAAAACATATTACTATATAACTTTCTAGGACTTTGAATACACTTGTGGTTATAACAATAGATCTATTACTTACCTGATTCAGACATTCTGAAAGGAGGTACATAGTGCTCCAAACTTGCCGATTGTAAATCCAAATCTGCTTCATTGTTTCTGCGTATCTGAAGAGTCAAATCAGCGATCGTGTGCTCGCCGAGATTATTCAGTGACTCATCTAGGTTTAACGGTTGGAGGCAACGCTGACATGAAAAGTTTACGTACGATTTGGTATCACTCATGATCACAACATATGTTTCACTTTTAAATCACCAATTATATTAACGGTACATCCAAAACAATAAACTTTATGTTTTCATACAATTATAATGTTCTTTGCATCCGAACGAATGTATATAATTAAATTAAACAGTCTTTGAAAATTTTATGACAAAAGAAATCAATAACTATTTGCTAAATATTATGATCATATTGACATTGACAATTAATTTTCAGTGTTTCCATTATGATACTTCACGACTTGGATTTTAAACCAGGTATTAATTTCCAGATACGTTCACCAAGTGCTAGACAAAAACTTTCAAGTATAAAACATAATGTTTTTTTTAAACTTTTTACGAAAACGAACATTTGTGATTTTTTTTATTTAAGTCATACATTACGTACTCTTTATTGTTTATATAAGACTTTATGTATCCCAAAATATTAGTTAACGCCAAATTGAGATAATGCTTGGCAACCGAAATAATTAAAGTACAAGTCTCAAAAGATTCTATAAATTTTGTATACTTGATTTTTTCTAACATGTGAAAAAGGATAAGCTTTGTAGTTATATAAAGAGAGTATTTAAAATACTTCGTAGTATCTTAAAACTGAATTTTCTAGGTTTTAATAATGTATTGATTTAATGCATCTCTTTTTAATTCTTATAAAATAATATCCAATATTCAGAGTAAAGATGATTTCTTAAGTAATTATTTTTTTTAGAGTAACACCATCAAAATTTACGTCAACGTTTACCTTCGAATGGAATCATAATCATGCGCTGGTCCATATACTTTAACAAAAATAATAGATCATACCATTTAGATTTAAGTATTTTTTAAGAATCTTTGACGAAATTATCAGGATAAATTAAGATGGAGACGTTTATTTATAAGCTTTTGTACTTACTGCCCATATCTACAATCACTTCACAGCTTTTTAAATAATTTAGTAAATATATCTTCTGAAGTGCTTTTCCTATTACACTTCCAAGATTTTAAAAAAATATTTTCTGACCGAAAATTTCATCGCACGTGCAAACAAAAATGAAAGATCAATTCGATTTTATAATCATTTAATATATCTGTAGACTAGATAATGACTTTTGTATCATAGGAGCACCATTATATTTACACAGATATGACTTTCGCGATAACAAGAGCCTCTCGTCGATATGAAATTTTAATAAAAAATTTAATGGAAGAATGTCTTAAATACTAACTGTATTTACTTATATAATAGGCGTAGTCAATATAATAAACACATAACCTTCTTTCGAATGATGAGTCTAATAAGATAAGTGTAAATAATGATATTATATACTTGCAAGACTATAACAATAAACTTAGCAACTACAAAAATTAAATAACATACCATCCTTGTCTTTTTAAGTCCTTAACCAAAGATCTCTAAGCAGTATAGTAATTATATACTGCTACTAGTTTCTTACTTATAAAGTGTTTGACAACATCGTTAAAGTAAAATAATTAATAATCATAAAACATTATTTAAATGTTATACCTAATAATTAAATGTACAATTAGTTCTTAAAGAATATTCATAAATTTTTTGAAAAAGAGACTAAACTATATAAGAGAGATTACTACCACTGGAATTGATATTTAGATTTCATATATTGAAAAAATTATCATAGCATAGATAAAACATAATATTTTTGGCTATTTAGGAACAAATCTTATCGAAATATGTTTTTTTTTATTTCTAATTATATGTTTCATTATGTGCCCCCGTGTAGGTAGTGAGATGCGTCTTGAAGTTTATGATAGTATGCGTTTGGCAGGAAGGACTGAGGCAGACCACCTTGTGGACCGACGTACTGCGCAGGCACCAGCATTTCACTGCAATTGTAAAAAATAAAATAATATTCATATTAATAAATAATGAAATAAACACTTCGTTTAATCTTTGAAATTCTTTTCAACTTCTGTTGATATAAAATTAAACCAATCATAAAATAATTTGATTCTGTTCTATAGATTATTTGTTAGTCAGGATTTCAACTTGTTAAACAAGGTTTGATTACATCACCTTTTAATTTGTAACTCAATTAAAAGTAAGTTTAAAATCTTTGCCTTCAAATAAAATATAAATAGGTCATACTTTAATTTGATTGAAGAACGCGGTGTTATTTATAATCGTACATACGGAACTCATTTTTTTTTCCGTAATAACATTAGGCCATTTAGCAAAAATACACCAGACCTATTCAGTGGACAGACCTCACAAACTGCTTTCCAAACAAATGCGTCCAATGCAAAAATTAAAGAAATAAACCTTTTTTGTTTCGGATCTCTTTCGTTCGTTCATTCAAAATACAGATTATCATTTTATAATGACAATAAAAAGATTTTATATTTTTGATGCAATACCCAATACTTTGTAATTTTAATATAACTTCTCGAGGTGCTTACTGGCCAAAAGAAAAACTTCGAGTATGATTGTAAGAATTCGTAAAAGCACATAAAAGCCCATAACAAGTTAATCACCAATAAATTGTGAACTATAGGGTACTCAATCATGTTCACCATTATTTTTTGTTATTATTTTGTTTAAATTTGCATCCTGTGGTCTATAATTGAGGAGCACATCGCAAAGTGAAACTATTATTTGTTACGATTAAACTTATTACATGTCGTGTGTGCCTCATTGAAGGTCCTTAAGTAAATAAATAAATAAACACGGAAGTTTCTGTTTCGAATCAAAATAAATATTTTGAAGCTTAGTCGATGACGAGGACAATTTTAATCTGACTGGTTGTTCTGGCTGTTAATATATAATATCGACTAATTCTGTTATTTTTGTTAAAGCTATACTAATACAATCTCTGCACGACGTCAGCCTTAACGATATAAGCATTCATACTTTTCACAAATGACACAAAAGGCGTGACGCTTTTTTTTCTAACGCAATAGATACCGACTGACCACTTGTTCTACACATGATCCTGTCTGAGCGATTGATTAATGAGCCTTAATGGGGGTCCTTTAACAAAAATTATTAAATGCAACACTAAAGGGAACAGGGCGACCATATTTTTTATAATACTCATACATTACTTCCGAATATACTAATAACATTGTTCTGTATAACTTTCATAATCATCTAAATATTAATTGTTTAGTCAAATTTCTTTGTAAAAAATCAGAATTTTATCATAATACCATTAAGTGTTTTTCTTTTTATTTTTTTTCTTTTTGTTTGTCATTTTTTAAGTATCATGTGTTTTGTGTGTGTGTTCTGTTTTGGCCTTCAATAAACTATCTATCTATCTATCTATCTATCTATCTATCTATCTATCTATCTATCTATCTATCTATCTATCTATCTATCTATCTATCTATCTATCTATCTATCTATCTATCTATCTATCTATCTATCTATCTATCTATCTATCTATCTATCTATCTATCTATCTATCTATCTATCTATCTATCTATCTATCTATCTATCTATCTATCTATCTATCTATCTATCTATCTATCTATCTATCTATCTATCTATCTATCTATCTATCTATCTATCTATCTATCTATCTATCTATCTATCTATCTATCTATCTATCTATCTATCTATCTATCTATCTATCTATCTATCTATCTATCTATCTATCTATCTATCTATCTATCTATCTATCTATCTATCTATCTATCTATCTATCTATCTATCTATCTATCTATCTATCTATCTATCTATCTATCTATCTATCTATCTATCTATCTATCTATCTATCTATCTATCTATCTATCTATCTATCTATCTATCTATCTATCTATCTATCTATCTATCTATCTATCTATCTATCTATCTATCTATCTATCTATCTATCTATCTATCTATCTATCTATCTATCTATCTATCTATCTATCTATCTATCTATCTATCTATCTATCTATCTATCTATCTATCTATCTATCTATCTATCTATCTATCTATCTATCTATCTATCTATCTATCTATCTATCTATCTATCTATCTATCTATCTATCTATCTATCTATCTATCTATCTATCTATCTATCTATCTATCTATCTATCTATCTATCTATCTATCTATCTATCTATCTATCTATCTATCTATCTATCTATCTATCTATCTATCTATCTATCTATCTATCTATCTATCTATCTATCTATCTATCTATCTATCTATCTATCTATCTATCTATCTATCTATCTATCTATCTATCTATCTATCTATCTATCTATCTATCTATCTATCTATCTATCTATCTATCTATCTATCTATCTATCTATCTATCTATCTATCTATCTATCTATCTATCTATCTATCTATCTATCTATCTATCTATCTATCTATCTATCTATCTATCTATCTATCTATCTATCTATCTATCTATCTATCTATCTATCTATCTATCTATCTATCTATCTATCTATCTATCTATCTATCTATCTATCTATCTATCTATCTATCTATCTATCTATCTATCTATCTATCTATCTATCTATCTATCTATCTATCTATCTATCTATCTATCTATCTATCTATCTATCTATCTATCTATCTATCTATCTATCTATCTATCTATCTATCTATCTATCTATCTATCTATCTATCTATCTATCTATCTATCTATCTATCTATCTATCTATCTATCTATCTATCTATCTATCTATCTATCTATCTATCTATCTATCTATCTATCTATCTATCTATCTATCTATCTATCTATCTATCTATCTATCTATCTATCTATCTATCTATCTATCTATCTATCTATCTATCTATCTATCTATCTATCTATCTATCTATCTATCTATCTATCTATCTATCTATCTATCTATCTATCTATCTATCTATCTATCTATCTATCTATCTATCTATCTATCTATCTATCTATCTATCTATCTATCTATCTATCTATCTATCTATCTATCTATCTATCTATCTATCTATCTATCTATCTATCTATCTATCTATCTATCTATCTATCTATCTATCTATCTATCTATCTATCTATCTATCTATCTATCTATCTATCTATCTATCTATCTATCTATCTATCTATCTATCTATCTATCTATCTATCTATCTATCTATCTATCTATCTATCTATCTATCTATCTATCTATCTATCTATCTATCTATCTATCTATCTATCTATCTATCTATCTATCTATCTATCTATCTATCTATCTATCTATCTATCTATCTATCTATCTATCTATCTATCTATCTATCTATCTATCTATCTATCTATCTATCTATCTATCTATCTATCTATCTATCTATCTATCTATCTATCTATCTATCTATCTATCTATCTATCTATCTATCTATCTATCTATCTATCTATCTATCTATCTATCTATCTATCTATCTATCTATCTATCTATCTATCTATCTATCTATCTATCTATCTATCTATCTATCTATCTTGGGCGGCAATTTCAGACAGAGCATCCTTATTTTTTGGTCAAAACCGGCTCAAAGCTTAGATTAGTCTTTTTATGGAACCAATAATCGGAAACATCAAAAAAAAAATCCAACTTTTGCGAAATATAAAAAGTTTTCTCTAACCATGGGTCGTTGAACAATGAACAGACTCGAAATTTCGTTAATTTTCATAATCCTGAATTCGAAATAAAAAAAAAAACATACCTAAGGATTAATCAAAAAATCAGCTTTAAAACTGCATTAAAACTTATTGCTCCACCTAACATTTACTTTTAGGTAGACACCGTTAAAACTTAAAACACTAGGTGGGCCGATAGATGTGTCCGGGAGTGTATGTTAGAACAACGAGTCAATGTTGTAATTGTTTATTTTTAACTTCAATCTACTACCTAGGCTTACAATACCGGGATCCCGAATACCGCAACAACGGACGATTTTTATTCGTTATTAAAAACTGGTATTTACGTAAAAATACCAATATTTTGGTATTACATTAGTTTATTAAAAAATAATGCACAATATAAATCTTGTTTAAAATAATACGAATTAATTACAAGATTTTTTTTTTTTGTAGATAAACTATTTTGTGTTAAAATCTATATCAGGCACATTTTCGAAAAAGAAAATTCGGTCCTCGCCTGATAATGAAACGATTGATTGTTCATGTTTTTTAAGAGCATACTTTAATAAACAAAAAGCAAGTTATTAATATTATTTCATAAATACTTTCAGTTTAGTTATTTTTTGGTTCTTTAATTATATAATGCCATACGAGCCTATTGTATGTAATATGTACTTTTTTACTTGCACGTTTTTTTGTATCTAACTGGAGTAGTTAGATGGCTTAGTTTATTTTATTTCACAGGGAGTAGGAGTACTCCTTATGTAATAAAATAAATAATATCTACTCATTTTAGGATAACATTTATTGGGTTTCATATATTATTTGTTAACAAGTCAAAATAACGACTGAGGTAAGTAAACATATAGCTAGCAATTTTTTTATTTGCGGTTTAGGTATATCAAATATCAAATACCGGTATTCAGATTTTAGTTCGGTATTATAAGCCCTAACTACGCCGAGCTAACAAATAACCTATATAAACTGTTACACTAATCATTTAACTATTTATTGTAAAAGAAAACACCGAGGTGGACATTGTTACTCTTTAAATAGTAATACGGTAGTTGGTACCTAGGTCCGTAGCAACCGAGACCTACCAGCTTTAAAGCGTCACATTGTTATAAGTTACATCACTCATCATCAAGTGATATTCTTGCTAGTCGCATCGTAGTGTAATAAAACTACCTAGACAGATTCTGATAATAGTAAGCCCTATGATAATGTTAGTATTATTCCGTATATTACTCTGCTAGTAAGACATTGCTTGTATATAAATATTAATTATTATTTTTTTATACTACTATGCGACGAGACGAGCAAGACGTTTACCTGATGGTAAGTGATACGCTTGCCCATGACAAAGCGGTGCTAGTTAAGATGGTACACACTGCACCACATTGCGCTCGTCGCCTTGAGACGTAAGGTGTTAAGTCTCGTTACCCCAGTAATTACACTAGCTACAGCGCCCTTCAAAGCGGAACACAGTAATGTTTGCACACTACTGTTTGGCGGTTGAAATAGGAGCTGCGGTGGTACCTAGACGGTCTCCGGCAACAGAGACCTACCACCAGTAAATCATCAAAAAGATAATTCGTGAATGAGAAATAAGTTACAAACACTCACGGTCTGTTCGGCTGCTGCGGTGTTCTGTCCCTTTGCCGTCGATTCTTGAACCAATTTGATACCTGAGTGAGGGTCAGACCTGTCTTCTGTGCCAACGCTCTTTTCTCATCGGGTGTTGGATATCTGTAATAAACGTATAGTTAGTTTTTCTTGGAGACGGTTAGCCAATCATTATTATCATTTAAGTTTTATGATATCCAGTTCAAACTGACTCCATGGATCCGTGGCCAAGAAAAAAGAGCAGTTGCTCAGTTGTTCCTTCCTTTCACAGCGGAGTGCTACATTTTAATTCTAGAATAAAAAAAAGTAATGTAAATTATTATCCTCACCTATTTCTATAATAGCAATCCTTCAACGCATTTCTACTTTTCTCTTTAAAGCAATAAACCGTTTCCTCGCCGTCCCATATCGTCTTAGGTAATGGATATTTTTTTCTTAATCTATATTTATCTACTGCACCTAAAAATGTAAAAATACTTGACAATATGTCCCAACGATAACAGTAAAATAACTGTAAACATTTCATAAACGCCGTTTTCCTATATACATATTTTTTTTTTTTATATATATTTGTAAACTTTCTATGTAAATTCTAGTAAATATTAATATCTTTATGACTAAATAAAAATCGATCAAAAAAAAACTTTTTTAATGCTCACTTATCAAGGAGATTAAATTGCAACTACTGTTTGTAATAGAAGTCTCTTAGAACTTAAAATTGACCGTTCATATTCAAATTATCTTCATAGGATAAATTTCAATTTTAGTATGTTGAAAAGGAATAAAAAGTACTAATAATAAATAGAGCTTTACCTAAAGCTCTTCCCCGGACCTTTTGAGCTTCTTTGTAATGGGCCTTGAACCACAAATCTTGTAGAGCCGAATGATGACGCGGCGGGAAAGTGTGTGATTCCAAAATGGCGTACAGTTCTTGAAATACTCCTCTATGGTACGCCACTAAAGCTCGCGCCCTAAAATAAATGTAAACTTTTTAAATATCACGTCAGCTCATCAATGTATATTTTTTATCTTCAAAAATGTACATAATTAGGATTTTATTACAAAGCAAGGTAGTAATAGGTCTCAAGGTTACTAAAATTGCCCTTTTGCTTAAATAGATTTTGACACCAGTAAAAAACATTTTTACAATTTTAATGAATACCACAGGCACTACAATAACAACTCACTAATTATAACCGCGTCAATATTTTATTATTTTTACGACTCTTCGCACAAGCATGGCTTCATGTCTCCTCTATCTATCACCGCGACGCAGCGGGTAAACTCTCACGTTGAAAAACGAAGGTCTCCGGTTCGATTCCCAGATCATTAATGGTGATATTTTCATAGTGGTGAGTAATTACCGAACCCACCCAGCTTAACATTGTTAATTTTCCTCCGAAACACCATTGCTATCATCCAGCAGCCAACTTATGAGAGCCGAAGTATCTACGTTTTACCAATTGCGGACTGTGGAGGTTTGCTCATTACAGACAAAAAAATTACTGTATGAGACTATTTATAAAAGATAGCAAAATATAGTTAATAAATACCTCAACACTGTATCGTTTCCTCTAAGAAGTTCATTTGGTGGTAGACTCCACAAAAATGCGGCGAGTTTTTCTATGTCACCTCTTTGTTGCAAGGCCTCGCAAACGCACTGCACTTGCTCGGAGTTGAAATTTAAACATCGCCGCATATTACTGTCTTCCGTCTCAGCAAAGAAAGTCGGAGCAACCCTTTCTCTATCATTACCAACGTTATTAACATTCTCATAATTCACCTGCGACGTATTTACTTCCATTTCCGCTAAATTAGGATTATTTTCATTTTGAACGCAACCTTTTAAATTTTGAACTTCATTGTAATAGGCAGAACGATGCGTGCGATCTTCGCCTTCGATTTGTGAGAAAAAGCTCTCGTGTGTCGATGGTAGTTTTACGTCAAATATTAAGTGTTTTTTGCCGGTTAAGTAATTTTCAAATATTTTATTGCTCTCCTGTAGGTACACATCTTTCCTCTCGTCGTTTCTTGGAGATTTTTGTTTGCAAGAATAATATTGTTTCTCGCCGACATCAGTTTGTGTGTAGAAGTTGCCGTTTTGGGGTTCGTAGGCAAAGGGGGGTAGAGATGTTTCTGATTCGCTCGTCAAGTCGCTGGAAGGACTCAGACGATCTGAACACGATTCCATGGCCGTTGATTTCATTATAACTATTTTATTCAGCTGAAATAATAAAATCATTTAACATTTATAACAACGAATTTAAAACTACACTTCTGTATAAACAAAATCTAATATTTATACATTGATACTCTCTTATCTCGATATTCTTTTTGTTCTCATTAACATAGATTCTTTCTAGTCAATCGTTTGATAGTAAAAGTAAAATAATTCGATTAACAAATGCACTCGTTTCGATGTTTTTTATTTGTTTAATATTGTTAACGTTATATTTCCAGCAAACGGATGTCAGCTATCCGTTTCGCGACGTTTAAAAATTTTCAGGCTGACGAGTAAAAATAACGCATTTGTTTCCATAACATCTTTCGACACTCACCGGAGGTGCTATAGCAAACAACCGTCTATAATTGGGTCAATTTTTAAAAATTGCGCGTTAGACAAACTTGTATATGACGCAGGTATTAATTTCTTTTATCAACCGTATTCTAACACTAACCTAATTTTCAAGCTATGTTATATGACAAGAATGTGACTAAGTCAGAACATTCTTTGTCGGCCTATTAATACAATGTTGTTATGACGATTTTTAAAAGCTACCTAGCTAGCTATGTTTAATAGAAAATTACAAGCATCCACAAATGTATTCAAAAACGATCGAAGGATTTTCTTTTATATTATTTTCTTTTATTTTTAAAAACGACTACAGGTCAAAAGAAAACAATAAATCCTGCCCATAACACTTAGATATAATATGATCATAACTTGGATGACGGTACTAGATCCCATTTTATCTATGTATGTTTATAAATACATATAGATATATATTTTTATATGTAATTTTCAAGGACTATGTGTATCTATATGGTATAGTTTATGATGTATATATGTATTTATTATTACTTTCCTTTCTATGATTTTTCTTTCTTTGACACGTACATTCAAATTTTACTACCTATCCTGGGTTGTATGGCAGAAAATGTCTTTTTATTATACTACTATGCGACGAGACCAGCAAGACGTTCACCTGGTGGTAAGTGATACGCTTGCCCATGACAACGCGGCGCTAGTTAAGATGGTACACACTGCACCACATTGCGCTCGTCGCCTGCGACATAAGGTGTTTAGTCTCGTTACCCCAGTAATTACACTAGCTACAGCGCCCTTCAAACCGGAACACAGTAATGTTTACACAACTACTGTTTGGCGGTTGAAATAAGAGCTGCGGTGGTACTCATCCAGACGGTCTCCGGCAACAGAGACCTACCACCAGTGATGGTATTAAGTCCGCCCTTTGTACCCTTAACTTAAGGTGTTACTTAAATATTATAAAAATACTACTGGTGGTAGTTCCCTGTCTAGATAGGTACCACCGCAGCTCCTATTTCTACCGCCGAATAGTAGTGCAAACATTACCGGTTTGAAGGGGTGTACTAGTGAAATTACTGGGGTGACGAGACTAACATCTCATGTCTCAAGGCAAGCGCAAATTGGTGCAGTATATACCATCTTAACTAGCGGCATTTTATGGGCAAGCGTATCACTTAGCATCAGGTGTACGTCTTGCTCGTCTCGTCGCTTAGCAGAATAAAAAAAAATATAAAATATTCTATGTCCCCTCTGTAGTAATAATTTCACTTCCAAAATATCAGCACTAACTATATAATTTAAGAAAACAGAAACTGTAATAAATATTGATAAAGTTTTCTCTACACATAAAATTACCTAACTGTATGTTAATGTTAACTTTGCTTATTTTATAACTTCAACCGGTTTAACCTTAAAGCGGAGATCTCTATTTTAATTTCGAGGCTACATATATAGTTTATAGATCTTCCAATCCAACTGAATCATACCCTCATCATCAATCAGCTGAAGTAACAGCATATCTGTGTTCCACTTACATATGAGAGCTGGAATATTCCTAACATCATCTACACCCTCGTCTATCAATAACACTTTTTAAACGTTAAAACTAAACCTTAACTTTTAAAAGGTGACGCTTGCCTAGAATACTCTCGCTCTTATATTTATCTACTATCTAGATGGATTTAAAAAACACTACCTCCTAATCAATCATTTTAAAATTATGTAATACTTTCAGTTTCAATTTCATCATCATCATTACGTCAATCGATATATTTCAGCTTGACTCAATACATAATACGACTTCAATTAAAAAAATAATAAATTAAATACATAAGCTTTATATTTAAACTTGATTAACTTATATTTATATTATGTTAACTTATAACAGACTAATTTTAACGTAAAGATTTAATCAATTAGTTAGAGAGGGCATAATAAACGTAAGTCCTTAGATTAAAAAAACAATTTAATGTGTATGTAGTAACAACGTTATTATTTATTGTTATATATAGTAAATAGACAAATTTTGTATTTCATTGCAAAAGCATATAAATAATGATGTATTAAGCTTAAAAAAATTGCGGTAAAACAGTTAAGTTTTGAACACGATAAAAAGTAATGTTAATTTTGTTAACTAAAAGTTTCATAAAAACAATCACTCACCTTATTGTAACATTCACTATTGCACTTTTTTTTTAACTTAACTTAACACACCAGATTTTATTCATAATTTGACACTGGAGAGAAAATTCCCGCACACCCTCACCCACCGACGTCTCGGGGTCAGATGACAAAGGTGGGTGTCATTTCAAAGCAACAGACAGGGAGGGAAGATGTGCGAGCGAGACGGGCGGGGGGGGCGGATGTCGAAGGCTGTATTAGGGCGGAGCTTTCGAGTCCGTTGCAACTTTATACTTTTTTAATTTTTTTTTTTCACCAAAGAGTTTCTACCTTTTAGCCAGGTGGACCTTTGTCCTAATAAGTACTTTTTCGCCGCTGGCGCGCTCCGAAATTACAATACCCAGCTTAGTATTAAGAATGAATGGAGGGAAAACAATTAAGTGTTGCTAATTAATTAATTAAACGCACACAATTCTGTAACTATTAAAGATTAATCTAATATACTTTACAATATTTTGTTATATACACAAACCAGAAACTTATAAAAAAAAGGTGTACACTAAAAATACAAAAAATATCCCAGGTCGTCCTCATCTGGCAGAGTACCGAGGAAACTAATGACATTGCCCCGCTTCTTGATGGACACCTGATGGTAAGTGATACGCTTGTATAACAACGTGGTGCTAGTTAAGATGGTATACACTGGACCACATTGCGCTCGTCGCCTGAGACATAAGGTGTTAAGTCTCGTTACCCCAGTAATTACACTAGCTCTTTGTGCCATGTAGTTGCCGGCCCGGGGGTCTTGGGTGGCTTCTGTCAGTTTTTTTGACAAATCTCTAAAAAAGTAGCTTAGTATTAAGTAGTTATAACTTAGTCACTGGTGGTAGGTCTCTGTTGCCGGAGACCTTCTAGGTACCACCGCAGCTCCTATTTCAACCGCCAAATAGTAGTGTGCAAACATTACTGTGTTCCGGTTTGAAGGGCGCTGTAGCTAGTGTAATTACTGGGGTAACGAGACTTAACACCTTATGTCTCAAGACGAGCGTAATATGATGCAGTGTGTACCATCTTAACTAGCACCGCGTTGTCATGGGCAAGCGTATCACTTACCATCAGGTGAACGTCTTACTCGTCTCGTCGCATAGTAGTATAAAAAAAAGTTTAGGGAAATAATGGAATAAGAAAGCGAAATATTTAGTAAAGAATAACAAAAAAGGAAATAAATTCGCTGTCTTTTGAAAGTGCTTCGCATGAAAACAATGCGATTAAAAACTAACGTTTGTGTGAATAAATGAAATCGATTTTTGTAAAGTTTTAACTAACAGTTTTAGTTTTTAACAAATTTTATATAACTTAAGAAAATATTAACAGATATAACAGTTTATCGTCAAAATAAAAACTCTGACCCTGTTCAGGGCAAATAGATAGATAGATTGAAAGAAAGAGGTTCGCAGTTCGTGTTTAAATAGTTTTTTTTTACATTTTTTTTCTTTTATTATAACTGATAGTTCATAGATAGATATAATAAACATTAGATAGATATAATAAAGCGACAGACGAGATGTATGATGTCCTGTTCAATGTTAACCTAATATTGTGTTGATGTAAAAAAGTTTCTATAACTAAATGAAGATAAAAATGTAAACGATAGAATAAATAAGATAAGTAAAACCAATAGTAAACGATCATAAATATATCATAATTAACTTAACTGTAACACTGTTGTTAACCTCTTAATTAAAAAATGAAACTTCGAAGTCACATCTTAAGGGATTTGGATAGCCGTAAGGTATTTTGAAATCTCTTAACTTACCACCACTCTTACTGTCTGTCTGCAATTACTGTCTATCTGTTTGCATTGCTATGATTCATGATAACTTTTATATTTAATAAACGTTTAACATAAAATGCCCAGACAAGATTTTCATTCTACAGTTTAAGATTTAAGACGTTTTGGTTTCAGGAAGTTTTAATTTATTATTCATTTTCTATGTATAGTAAATTAAAAGTTAATAATAATAACTCATTTAATAATTTTTGTGTCATAAGTTTGCTCGGTACTCCGCCAAATGAAGATGACCTGAAACTTTTTGTTTATTATAGGTTAAGTTATAAGGTTTGTATATACTATAACTAAAAACATAGTTAATTCAATTAAGTACAAATAGCATAAATTACTGAACCGATATTTTCTATGTTAGTGTCAGATTTCTGTAAATTAAATGTCTTTTATTTGCTTTATTAACACCGCTTTGATATATGACTCGTTGAAAAACAACTCTGTCTAATAACGCAGAGTTTGCGTGTTAGGTTTATGAAGTTAATACGCCATTTTGTTTCACGTAATTCTAACGCAATAGGCGATTTTCTGTATATATTATGCTAACAAATAGAATTTGCTTTCATGTTCGTCGTACGATAAATTTTTAATGCGTAAACATGTATAAGTGGAACTGTTATTTACTATTGTAATAATCTTACTGCGATAATTGTGTTGGTGAAAAAGTGCTAATATCATCATCTCAATATACGTCAATATCTGTACATAAGTCAGCGGTATTGTCCAAAGGTGTTATTGAGGTTTTCGTTCACATAGTAAAAGGTCAGTGGGGGATCGAACTCAGGCCTTCACGATAACTCATAGCTCCTCCGTATTTATAATCTGGGCAATCACCGCTTCTAATTGATATTTATTTATTGCACTCTCGACGTCAACTGATGATCATTTTTTTTTTTTTTTTATTTATTTATACACTCAAAGTGTACAGGTCGACTTAATGCCTTTAGCATTATCTGCCAGTCTACCTTGGGAGGTGCAGAGAACTTATGAGGAAGGTGCATAAAAAGGTTAAAAAAAAAAACTTATTTCATAATAAATACAATACAAATATTATTAATACATATATGATATATTACAAATACAAATAATATACGTACACATCATATTGTATATATATATATAGATATTTTATTAAAACCTCCCTGACCTGTTCCCACTTCAGGAAGGATTGACATTGATTTTCTCTTTCCCCACCCTTCTATCAATAACAGATATTTATCAATATTCTATCGATAATAGTAAAGTATAAACATACTATTACATAACCCATTCATCTCTTCTTTTACTCTTTCGTCCATCAACATGTAGTTTTATCATTCATCTAATAACAATCTTGCTTATCCATTGTGTTCATACAATGTAAATCTATTCCATTGTATACTACTATTAATACTTCCAAATTTCATTTTGCATTGATTTCTACACGTACAAATGACACCAATACTTTTGCAAATTGGTTAATTTATATATTAATTATACATGTTTACGGTTAGGTATAATAAATGAGGCCCGATGTGAAATAACGCTGACTTCGTAGTATTATGTCCTGGCCGTTCATTCACACGGTTTCCTCATTATCCGCGCATGTCATCAAAAAATTCATTCACAAACTGCGAGTAAGCAGCGGACGAGTTGCGAAACGCGATAAAACCGAACCTTTCTCACGGTTATAATGTTTGTTCGAACTTTGAGAAAAAATAAAAGTTATCAATCGCAATAATGTACTTCTCTTTTATATATCAGCAGGACTTTCACGTGTTATCAAATGAGACGTCAGTCTCACGTGACGCTATTTAAATCAATAAACACAACACAAGATGTTGAGACTTTCTTTTTAAATCTTTATTTGACTATTATTAATGATTGTTGGCATTTTTTAACAGTCAACCTCGGTAGTGGGGAAATACTAATATTTATATATATATATATATACATACACTTATATAAACATAAATAAAAACATGAATAATTAAATATATTCATAACATATATATAAAGAACTACTTCTGTGTATCCAAGTAAAAATTTCTCGCAATTCCTTTAATTTTTTTTTGTTTGGATCCCTTCTTATATCATCAGGCAAGGAGGTGGGAAGACTTCAAACTGGAACACAGTACTGTTTTCACACTATTGTTTGACAGCAGAAACAGCTGTGGTAATCCCTACTTAGACGGACCACCAGTAAAATTATTATAACTACAGTATTATACTACTATACTTCTGTTATGATGGCAGATTATTATATCATTTTTTGAAAATAAGTTTCCTCCTGTTGAAGCCCCTTTAGTTATCACTATCAGTTCGTTAGGATCTCTTGCAGAAGATACTAGCTCTCCTTAACACCACTTCTTCTTAAAGTGACTCTATTAATGGATGTTGGTAGTCAGATTTGCGAATTCTCTCTATCTATCTTATCTCTGTCTATCTTAAGCCACATGAAACAGTTGGTCTACGTTGGTAATACCAGTCTACTCCCTTACGTTGCCACCATTTACTAGGGATAAACAAAGCCTTTTTCTAGGTTTACTCTTAACTCTGATGTAAAAGATCTAGATCTATTATCGGACTTACCGCCACACTACAATTACTGTTTCTTTCACTTGTTCATAATTATTGCCTTATTTTAAGATTTTATCTTATTTTTTAAAATCATATTTACTATGTTAAATATAGAAATTAATTTTCTTATGAATATTTATATCAATGTTATTTCTTTTCATTTATTTATTTTCATATTATTCCTTTTTGAGCCGTGATAGCCTAGTAGTTTGAACGCCCGCCTTCCACTCCGGAGGTACCGGGTTCGAATCCGGCCTGGACCAATGAATTTTTTCAATTTATGTGCAGTTAGTATAACACCAACTAGTATCACGTGCTTTGATGGTGAAGGAAAACATCGTGAGGAAACCTGCGTATCTATGTCATGACCATCCGTGCTCGCACTAGTATGTGAAATGAAGGAGGCAATGGCAACACCACTCCATTATAACTGCCAAGAGAGTCGACGTGTTTCAATAAAAAAAAAAACATGATGGCCACGAGCACGACCCTCAGTCATGAGGAAATACGACTCAGAAGAAGAATTTCTTTTCAAATAACTTGTATATATTAAGAAAGAATAAGAATACAGTATAAGTTTAGTAACTTTACTTAATTACAAAATATAATACAGATGCGATTATGTTTATCGTACATTCGTACAAAAGTATATTTCTTACTATCAACTTTTTTTTATTGTACTAAGCGATAAGACGAGCGAGACGTTCACCTGATGGTAAATGATACTTGCCTATAACATGACGCTAGTTAAGATCACACTGCACCATATTACGCTCGTCTTAAGACATAATGTGATAAGCCTCGTTACGCCAGTAATTTCACTAGCTCACAACACCCTTCCAACCGGAATACAGTAATGTTATCACACTGCTGTTAGTCGGTGGAAATAGGAGCTGCGGTGGTAGCTAGACGGTCTCAGCAACAGAGACCTACTTTCAACTTCAACGGAAATGATCAGGACACATTGCTAAGGACTAACGATCGTTTGGGCAGTAAGGTCTTCGAGTTAAGGGTGTAGATACAGTGATGAAAAACCTTCACAAGGTAGACCAACGGTTTATTGAAGAAATTCGATGTTTTTAAGTCTATATCTAACATTGAATTGATAATGGCAATGAATCCGTTTATTCTGCGCAATTAAACGCTTTTGCGTGTAAATTTTTACAAGAAGCGAGCGCATTAAAGAATTGTTTATATGTGAATCTCGTATGACACGGGTACAGTGGATATTACTTGGAAATCATCGACGTGGGAACACAATACCTTCACATTTACAGCGAAACGCGCCGCCGGCTGTACCGGACGTGCATTATTAGCGCTGGCCAATAGTTAATATTAACTATCTCCTAATATTCCCGCTACTGAAATACTACTATCTTTAGTAATATCTCAATAGCTGGAACTAACTACACTGGTGGTACGTCTCTGTTGATAGAGACCTGGTACCACCGCAGCTGCTCTTCCAGCTTACAATCAGTATTGTGTAAACATTATTACGTTCCGATTTGAATGGTGTTGTAAGTTAGTGAAATTACTGCGGTAATGAGACTTAACAACTGATGTCTCAAGACGATCGTAGTGTGGTGCAGTGTATACCATATTAACTAGCGCCATGTTATAGGCAAGCGTATCACTTACATCAGGTTGACCATCCAGCTTCGCTTCGTTGAATAAAAATACGCTTTGTGTCCATGAGTACTGTTAATCACGGAACGTGTAGGTTTCCTCTAGTTCGGTGAGAATCGAACCTACACCTCAATATAACTTACATCGCGTACGACTACCATACAAACTGAGTTGTCGTTGCTTCATTTCGTTTCTTTCTTCAAAAGTTTTTTATAGACGAAGCTAAAATTTAGAACAAGATTGTAGATAAAAAAAAATATTTTTTCAAAGAGGAATCTTTTCTTCTTAACCCAATTTAAAGTCACTCCAATAATAGTAGATTGAAGCTGTTAGCAAATCCAAATTAATTAATTATTGTTATATCTGTTTAAGTTATACTTTCTTCTTCTAAGTCGTATTTCCTCATGACTGAGGGTCATGGTCATCATGTGTAATGAAACACGACGACTTACTGGTCAGTTATAGTGGAGTGATGTTGTCAATGCCTTCTCCATTTCGCATACTAGTGCGGATGGTCATCACATAGATATGCAGGTTTCCTCACGATGTTTTCCTTCACCGTCAAAGCGCGTGATATTAATTGGTGTTATACTAATATATAAATAGAAAAATGTATTAGTGCAGGCCGTATTCGAACCCGGTACCTTCGGGTTGGAAGGCCGGCGATCAAACCACTTGACTATTACGGCTTTTTTTTTAAGTAATAATTTGGTTATGTACAATTTAAAAGCTAAACTTCTCTTTTACCCTCACCTACCACTGCATTTCTCCACTGCCGAGGTTGACTGGGAGAGAATGCCCTATGGCATTAAGTGCAAAAAAAGTTTTAAATAAATAATTAAATAAATAAGTAATTTACACAATGATTTTTCTATACTGCACTTAGACATAACAAGTTATAAATTTGTTTACAGTGAAATAACACCGTTCCGTTGCGGTCCCTTTGTCGGGTTCGTACCGCACACCGGGGGGTCAGATTGCGCAATCCAAGTGGGCGCCATTTTGCAATCCGATCGAACAGAAATTTCCAAAGCTTTGCATTTATCTCTTTAGTAGAACCTAAGTGTTACTAGACCCACATTGTATATATTTAATTTAAAAAAATATTATAACAGCATCTTCGTTTTTATTTTCGTCAAAGTAACCATCATACCAACATACCATCACTATTATACTCTTATTAAAACTCAATTTTGGGTCTCTCCCGTGACGATGGCTGCAAAGCGGTCGAAACGTCGGAAATTAATAAATAAAACAAATAAAGGCTATAAAATCCGTAAAATTGAGTTTTAATAAATGTGTGACATTCGCGGAAATGTAAGAAATCATTACCATTATGCTCGATTGTAATTTTTTTAGATAAACATACACGAAAGGTAATCAAATAAAAAAAAAAATTAATGGAAGTTAACGAGCTTATCACCAAAAATATTTTCCTTCCAGCAAACCCAGGAAAAGTAAAAACTGTTAAAAATAAAGTGTGCAAGTACCATAGAATAGTAACAGCAATAATATATCATAAACATAATATTATATTTAAAATATGCAACTGGAGACGAAGATAATATTCCTTTACTCTCTTTTTAAAGATAACTAAGTAGTGACAGGCACGGATGTCATGAGGAAGAGCATTCAGAGAGCAAGCATTAAGTGTAATGTATGGCGGCTGAAATAGGAGCTGCTGTGGTCCTCGAACCTAGACAGTCTCCTACAACACATTGAAGCTTCGGCTGATGATCAGTATATAGTAATACTACTAGACGACTGTCTAATCTAGCTACGAACAGATAATAATTATTAGCGTTATACGATCCGATATTTTTACTGTTCTTATATATTGTCATACTACGAGACGAGCTAGACGGTCAACCTGATAGTAAGTGATACGCAAACAACGCGGCGCTAGTTAAGATGGTATACACTGCACTACATAGCGTTTGTCTCCTTGAGGCATAAGATGTTAAGTCTCGTTACTCCAGTAATTTCACTAGCTTACCCTTCAAACCGGAACACAGTAATGTTTCACTACTATTTGTCGGTTGAAATAGGAACTGCGGTACCAAGACGGTCTCCGGCAACAGAGACCTACCATCAGTTATATATGTGTTTAGATTCAATTTTGTAAGACCGATTCGTTTGAGACAAACAGCACTTCAAACAGCTTGTGCTCTCGTCAGCACCTGACTATTGGGACCTCAGTCATTGGCTGTTGAACTCCGGAGGGTGAGGTGAACTAACCACCCCATTGGTCTGTTTCGCGCAGGGGTTGTACGGGCGTCGTGTTTCACGTCCCTTGTTAACACAGACCCCAGTGATTTAAAGCTTACGGAATGTTTACGGGTTTTCGAAATCAATTTCGGATTAATACGACAAATAGAAAGAAAAACTTTTTTTTTTTACCTATCAATGGTATTTCATTTTATAACATCTATAAGTGCCGTAATCAATTTTGGATTAGCCGGCCCTTACTTCTTTTTAACATGAATATCTGGCGGTATTGTTGGAAAGCTCTGCACAAGTTGACCAATAATTTGAGTAGATCCAGAAGAGGAGAGCAAGGCTAACACGAATGACAAAGGAACATTTTATTGTTGTATTGCAACAAATAGGTGCATATCAATATAGCTGACAATTCCCAAAACATAATATGTTATGTTGTTAATGATTGCACTTTTTGTTGAAAGATTAACCCACTACTAGACTAGGATGACGTTTATCTGAATAAGGCTAATAAACACTACACTTTTTTTTGGCAAGACGTTCACCTGATGGTAAGTGATACGCTTGCCCATGAAAACGCGGCGCTAGTTAAGATGGTACACACTGCACCACATTGCGCTCGTCGCCTTGAGACATAAGGTGTTAAGTCTCGTTAGCCCAGTAATTACACTAGCTACAGCGCCCTTCAAACCGGAACACAGTAATGTTTGCACACTACTGTTTGGCGGTTGAAATAGTAGCTGCGGTGGTACTCATCCAGACGGTCTCCGGCAACAGAGACCTACCACCAGTAAACACTACGATAAACCACGTTAAGTCTTATTACCGCAGTAATTTCATAACAATGTTCTTTAAACGGAAACATAATAATGATTTCACATTACTGTTGGCGATGGTAACTCGTAGATATGGCGATGGTCTCCGACAGTAGACACCTACCATCTTTCTCTCACTTCTCTTCATTCAAAATATATGTTTGGTCTTTAAAAATCCGTGGTTTCCAAAAGTCTATATCTCCGTGGGAATCAGAAATGGGATGGGCCGATAACGCGTAGGTGAAGACGTACATCCGATTAAATCATAATCCTTGGAAGCATTCGCGTATTAAGATGGGATAGATCGATAATTCCGTTGTTGTTGGTTTAAACAAAACAATTCTGTTGAAATTGAGGATTAGAATATTATCGATAATCTTCGGATTTAATAGATTGATCTAAATTATATAAAAGATAACTTTGTATCTTAAATGTCCTGGATTTTGTCTCCGATGGGCTAAAACTTGATTACATGGATGTTGTTAAGTGATAATGACGACGTTGATAGTAAAATGTGCTCAGCCAGAGAATCATCATAAGCTGGCTCTAATGCATTGACAGCTGGAACACATCAATGCTGAAATGAAGATAAAAATGGTATAGAATAAAGCTGGTAGGTAGCAAGTCATTAAAAACCCATCCACCATCGAAAATCTACTATATGTTACACCAGAAGTAAAGCATATTGGTTCACTGTTTCATATTGAAACATCTGTTGGAGGTGGATATAATGATGATGATGGTATAAGAGAAAATATCCTTTCAGTAGACGGTAAAAATGTATGGACATGTTTCTCATTGACATGGTGCACAGCAAACCCTAAGCAACTTGACATACTTGACATCTATTAAGTTGTAGCACCACCAGGGCGTGGTGAGTCTGCCGAATTGTACACGTTACGGTTCGTTAGAGGCTCGATGGGGGATGAAATGCGCAACACCGATCCTTTGTTGTCACCAATGTTGGATTCAGCGACGGTGCGAGTTGAACAACATTGTAACTTGTTTTGTATTCTCATTATTTTGTTACTTACTATAGTGGAAATAATATGCTTAATAGTATTAAACAAAAATTCACCCTGTTTGGCAACTTCCCGAATAACACCGTTTTAACAAAAGACAGCATTCTTATTTAAGCTTTGTACAAATAAAATTCAATGTTAAATAAGTTTGTTATTAAATCAGTTAAATTAATTCCTAAGCTTTCATCTTGCACAAGAGGCTAGACTGTTTTAGGAGTTAATAGCCAACCTTCATTCATGAAGAGGTACGACAACAAGTAGAATTCTACAGCATTACACAATTTTTAAGGTGAAAGACTTCTCGCACCAGCTTACAATAAAAATACATCTTCACAATTCCGTCAATTAAGACTTTTCTACGAGATGTGATATAGAATATATCCGGTGTGAAGCTACACCACCATTACCGCTCTACCATAAACCGCTGTGGTGTTTTTAGCAGCTAGGATATAAAATGTATTGTATATTTTTGTGTAACTAATAATAATAAATAAAAAATCAAGCAAACTATAATGTCTCTGGTTGAAATGACTTGCATCAAATAAGCTTTCACTTTGGAATGCACATTAATGTCCTCTCATCTGAATTGAAGCATAATTTAACAGAGTTACAACGGTGTTACACTCGTCCCGACCAAGTGCTCCACGCTGCGCACGAATCCCAAATCCCAAATCCCATTGCGTATGTTGTGCGATTGTACAAAGGAGATGTTCATTTCGCACCCTAAACTTTTGTGGCCATTGTGACGATACTCGTAACTGCGGATTAACAGTGTCACGCCTTACTTCGGCCTATACAATTTACCGTAAACAAAAAATAACCAACCACACCCCATAGTAACGCGTACAGCTTTGCAATTTGGTACAATTTTGAACAAGCATCTATTTTAATAGAGTTGTTAGTAACGATATTTTCACACAAACCACAAAAAATCTTTTTAAAAGTAAACTTTACTGCTTAATGCAAATTTTAAACGATATTAATAATAAGAGATACATAACACTGTTATTAATATAGTTTCTTTTGTCTTAATGTTGCCACTTGGTGATAAATGAATTTCTTTTTTGCATAGAGAGCCTTTTGATACGGATATCTTCTTTTCGGTTCTACATATAGTAGGATTTTATAAAACAGCGTAGATAGATATCACTCTGATAATGTAAATTTTCTGCTATATTATATGGGACGACTAATCTTCGTCTTTGGTCTCATTATCACTTATTAAATACTCAAAATTTTGTGTTATATGATCAGTATATTTCTTTTTAGTTACAACTCTTTATTTTTTTTTGTAAAGAAAATCGCGGTTTCTATAAAAATAATTAATAAACTCGAAAAATATTTAGAATCCATTGAGGGACATACAAATTAATCGTATCAAAATTTATATTGTATAAAGATTTTAATTAATTGATTCGCATTTAAGTTCTTTGTTAAAGGTTCGCTTAATGGTTAGTGATACTTTATAATCTATACTTGTTATTTTTTTGTTACCAATAATTTTGATTTTATTATATTTCTATCAATACTCTTATCGACCGAAATGAATATATTTGATCAAAGTAAATATATTTTATCCAAAAAAACATTTTTTTTGTTGTCTATCAGTTTATATTTTTTATTTATTTTATATTATTTATTTATTCGACACATCAGCTATGACACAAAATAACAATAAACACAATACTAGTAAAGGTATTGGTCAGTTTGTAGCCACCATTGTAGATGTGCACAGCATTCACACTTGTTTACGCAACGCTACCCGTATTAGTGAAAATTAAAAAAAAAACAAAATAATAAGAAAAACAATATCGACCGAAAGAAAAAAATTACAACAACTACAATTCCTTTCAAGCTAGACACAATTTAAGTTTGAAGAAAAAAAAATATAATTCAATGTTGCCAACAACAATTATTTTAAAAATTTTCTAGTGTGAAAACACCTTAAACACTAAACTCAAAACATGCATATCATAAAAGCATAAAGTGAAACAGAACCTTGTTGAATTTGAATAAAGGTTATTTTTGAATAAATCTACTTACAATCCATATGGCAACCGTTTCTATAACAGGGATTAATATTTTTTGATAACCATTGAAACTTTTCTAAGGAAAAAAGCATTGCGGCTATTAGATACGAATGTGTTAAATTATTGATGAATCGGTGTAAAAGACTATTTAGTATACTTTTAATGTAACTAAATTGATTTCTTAAAAGAAGTAAATTTATTTGTTCTTATACAAAACAGCTAAAAATATCCAGAAGATTTATATCTGTACTTTGTTTTTACATTATCTTTATCAATGTTAGTTATATTGCTTTCATATTTAAATGTTAAAATAATTTATCGACGCACACGGAACATGAGTTTCCTTTGAACAAAAAGGCTTTAATAAAATCATCTAACAGGCTTTGACTTCTTGTTAAAGAAACAGTCCCAACAGTGGGAACATTTATTGGTTTACATTTAAACTGTACACGAGCAGGTTGCTTATTTAAGTGTAGTTTGGAGCGGTTTTAAATAACGCTTATAGTTTTATAACCTATTAAAAACGTGCAGTATTTCGTAGTGCCTTCAACAACGAAGAGCACAGTTATCTTTAACAGTTGAATAATGAACTTTATTACGACGGTGTAAGTACTGTTTTACTGAATTCTGAAGTCTTCAGTCCGTGGCTCCGGTTACATGTTCCCGTGGATCGCAATATGAATGGCGTTATTAGACACTGCTCTTCTATTAGCGTAAAGTTACAACTTGAAGTCATGGGATCGCCATCACTTGTGCATGATATTTATTATATCAATTATATACATACCAACGTTCGTAGATTGAGCCGCGTACTATAAAAACCATCTAGATAGGTTTGACATTGCTGTTTGTCGGTTGAAGTAGAAGTTGCGATGGTGATACCTAGATGGTCTCCGACAACAGAGACCTACCACCAATTGGTCACATATCTATGGTGGAATCAATATAATTCATTTAAGCTTTTTCGTCATTTTAAATAACTACGGAAAGAGATATGTCTTAACGTGTTAATTGTTTTTATTTTTCATTTAAGTCTTTAATAACTATAAACATAGAAACACTTTTACATCTTTATGTATGTATTATTTATAATATATTATTATTACACCTACCTTTAACTTGTCTGTTGAGTAATGCAAAGGTCAGAAGAGAAGAATAGAAATGGAAGAATCTAAGGTTTAAATCCACACCCTGTATTAAGTACGGTAAGGAAAATATCAGGTTTTATAATAAGACCTAAACAATCTTTAGTTATGGAGACCTATCACCATTATTTTTTTATATTAGTACAGATTTAAAGTAAACGAATACAAATCATCGATCTCTAGTAACAATCACTTATACAGTTGCAGTTACTCGTAACAACCTTAGTCCGAACCCGTGTTAAGACTTTATAAATAAATAACAGATCATATTTTAGTTATTTCAATATCCACATTCGGACAGTTGAATTTCACGAGCCGTCGGTAACAATCGGTGCGTTACCATCAAAGCTAAAACAAGATATTTATAACTACAATGGAGCTGATATTGAATGTCTCAGGAAATGACGAACTAAGAAGTTACTTCTGCCACACATTCATACATTTTATAAAACTTTTTTTAATACTATTATTATCGTAGTTGAACTTAAACTAAATATCATTTTTTTTTTTAAATAAGATTCGTACTACTACATTCACTCGTTTATAATTAAAGACAGATTTTAGAAGGTCTCCGTTTAACCTGACAAAAGTGAAGGTTTTTTTTTTTATACTACTATGTGACGAGACGAGCGAACGTTCACCTGATGGTAAGTGCGCTTGCCCATGACAACGCGGTGCTAGTTAAGATGGTACATACTGCACCACATTGCGCTCCTCGCCTTGAGAAATAAGGTGTTAAGTCTCGTTACCCCAGTAATTACATTAGCTACAGCGCCCTTCAAACCGGAACACAGTAATGTTCGCACACTACTATTTGTCGGTTGAAATAGGAGCTGCGGTGGTACCCATCCAGACGGTCTCCGGCAACAGACACCTAATACCAGATTTTGTATATTTATACATTTTTTTTTAATCGACGAGGCCATGAGACGAGCGAGACGTTCAACATAAGTGATACATATGCCCATAAATGGCGGTGGTTAAGATGGTATACACTGCACCACATAGCGCTCTCGCTGTTGTTAATTCTCGTTACCTCAGTAAACGTACAGCGCCCTTCAAACCGGAACACTGTAATCAGTGGCACTTATATGGTCTCCGGCTACAGAGACCTACCACCAATAAAGTATAAGCCGTGGTAGCCTACTGGTTTAAACGCCGGCCTTCCACTCTGAAGGTACCAGGTTCGAATCCGACGTACAAATGAATATTTCAATTTATGTGCAGTTAGTATAACACCAATTAATATCACGCGCTTTGACGGTGAAGGAAAACATCTTGAGGAAACCTGCATATCTATTTTTTCTTATATTTCCGCGAATGTTACACATTTATTAAAACTCAATTTTACGGATTTTATCGCGTTTATTGTTTTGTTTGTTTATTCGCTTTGCAGCAGTCATGGTGACCATGACTGCTGCAGAGCGGTCGAAACGTCGGGAATAAACAAACAAAATAATAAACGCGATAAAATCCGTAAAATTGAGTTTTAATAAATGCATATCTATGTCATGAGCATCCGTGCTCGCACTAGTATGTGAAATGGAGAAGGAATTGGCAACACCACTCCATTATAACTGACAAGTAAGTCGTCGTGTGTTTCATCTCACATGATGACCACGACCTTCAGTAATGAGGAAATACGACTTAGAATAAGAAGTAAACGAACACCTTAAACAACCTACACTCGGATGTTATCGATGATCTCAAAACTCTTGGCAGAAACGCAACATTAAAACAGGCGCATCAGCTAACATTGCAGCTGGCCATGTAACACGAACACTAATGTTAGGATTCCTAATTTGATTATTTTACCTGGATAGTTACTACCCTCATGTTATAAATCTGGCGCCACGACAGCATCGTTATGTTCCAGTTTTACATATATAAGAACCTGAATATTCTTAGATTTTAGCTTGATTTACTATACACGACAATGACAATGAGTGTCACTTAAAACTAAGTAACAATGCGGTAAAGTGTTTGTCTATTATTGATAAAGAAAGTAAACTAATTTAAAAAAGAATAAGGTTAGAAATTTTACATGACTAACCTAAAAAAATACTAGTAATAGTAGTGTATTTATCTATATGTATGTATATATATATATATGAAAGTGTATGCGTAATTATGTACGCATTTCTTTCTTTTTATTTCTATACCTATCATCTTTTATGCTAGATTGCCGCCTACTACAACATCTCCTCACCAAAGGTTGGCTGGTAGAGAATGCCTTCAGGCATTAAGCCCGCCTTTTGTATTCCTGATGTTGTACAATAAAGAATAAATAAATAAATAGTAACAGTAATTAAAAAAATTAAATTACGCGAAGCTTTGACAAATTGGCTTCAAAGAGACTCTAGAGGTCGTACATTTGTAAAGAAATTCCATTCCAAACTTTTTTCGGTAGGAATTTGAAAAATTTCTCTTTAAAAATAACACCGCCATTTTTGCCTTTTTTGTCGTCATCGGACACCTCATTACTGCTCGTTTTTTAAATCGATAATGAAGTAACGAAATAAAGAATATAGTGGATGTGACGCAGACTTCAAAACTTATTTATCTCATTTTCTTTCTCTAATTTCACTTTATATTTCTATGTTTTACTATTGTTTACGTTATTCTATAATTCATTAATATTAATAACCGTCTTCATTATAAGAGAAGGTCGTAACATTGGCTGTTATTTCCCCCAATTTCGTAATATTTGGGTTAGCTGTAAACATATAATAATTGACAAAGTATTTTTATATAAATTTACGGCAGATACAAATACCTTATCAATTTCTATTCAGTTAGACAAATTTTCTTTACTATGTATGTATTTTTTAACAAAAGCGGAACTGCCCTTTATCAAAACTCAAAGAAACTTATTTTCGTTCTTAGTACAGCTTGAGCTTTCGTTTAAGTAAAACATTCAAAACCTTTTCAAAGAATAATTTCTTCTAGATCATACTACGTCTCCACTTAACGCCATGTCCATATAATTTGGAGTTCTATCGGTAAAACATCCAATGTGTCGGTGCGGTAAGTTTTTGTGGTAATAAATCTGTCAATAGGTGTCACTACTGCCACTGTATAACTGCCGAACTTAACCCCTAGCGGCTTAATTAGTTGTTTTTATCTGCAGATAATAAAAAAATATTATGAAAAGGTTTCACTGCTATTTTTTATTAAAAGCATATTACATATTTTTACTTTTTGAGCTGTATTACTAGATGACAGATTATAAAGATGACTAGAAGAATATATATTAATCCGACCTCTCGCCCCTACCCTAGTGAGACACAGAAATGAATGAGATTGAGATAATTACATTTATTATATATATAAACTATCAAACTTTGTACTCATCAGTTTTAATACAAAGGAAAAAAATATTTTTATTAGCTTCAGCATAAAAAAAGACTATTTTCTTCATGATCAGCTTCCATGATACAAATCTTAATAATTGCAGCTAAACCCAATTCCTGTATTAGGCAACACTGGGAAAATTTAGTTTCTGGGATAAACGAAAACATCTTTTATATTTATGTTAATAATATAATTAACTACCTAACTATACTATTACTAGTTAACTTAATAGGGATTACTGATTATTATTATAATTGTAACAAATTTCATTTAATCACGACGAATTTTCCAAGTAATTTGCCAATCACCCCCCCTTCTGATTACAGCATATGTCATGTGACCTGTCACCACTGGTAGAAAAAGGGGATGCCCCCTTGTAATATTAACCGTGTAAAGAGGGTTTACGCGGAGTCGTGTGTCAAATTGGCCATAGTGAAAATTGCGAATAATTTATTTAATTGTACAGATACTTTCATTTAGGGTTTGCTGGTACCATCGAGTTTATTTATACATTGTTTTATATTCAAATATACTTTCCGGTAACAATTTAAATATTTGAGTACATATTGTTTTGTTGCTGATGATTAAATGCATTTAAGTGCCTTTTAATTCTCTCTACTTATTTTGCAGCAGTGCTTCTAACCGTAACTTTTACCATTGTTGTCTTTTGAGACATACTTCAATAGAATTATTCGTTAGATATCTAACTTCAAGCGTAAAATCCGGGTTATGAGGATTACCAAGCATTTATACATTTAAGGTGAAATATTCAGGACCTGGAACATCCTTTGTAACGCACCCATACCTCACTAACTTACCTTCTATCCAGAGACGTATCAGTACCGTTCCAAAATATCTATCAATGAGAACACCAAATACAACTTTTTGAACTTCTTAAAGTTATGGACTCAATAACAACTCAACTCAAGGACACCTTGAAGAGTCTCGTCGTTGAGAAAGGAGTAGACACTCCACCATATAATGATGTGAGAGAATCGAATTAAGTTACAAATGTTTGTCGTGAACGCCTCCCCTATTCCCAAAAGGGCCAATTAAATTTATTAGCAGAAGCAAATTGGCGAGGGGTTCCACAAAGCGCTGGACAGGATAATCTGAAGTAAATTAAGTTGCCTAACAGCAATTTTAAAAATTAGCAAGATTATAAAAAAAACTGAATCGGTTTGCGATCTTGTGAACGAAATAACTATATCCACTAATTGCTTTTATTAACAAATAATATAAAAAATTTAAAACCGAATCTATAGACAGAGCCATCTATGATTACAAAATTAAATCAATAGTTATTTTTCATAACGTATATAGATCGCGTTGGAAAACAATATCGGAACACGAACGACTTCATACGATCGTCTAAAAACAAACGTATTTGAAAACTAAATTAAGATTTTTTAATTAGAGCATTACTTGGGAATCATTTGACGGATTTGGATTTCATTCTCGAATATTCTTAATCGAATATAGATAGTTTCGTAAAAAAATGGGTTTTCAATTAAAGAAAAGAAATGAGAATACTTGTCCAGAAAAATGGCAGATTCTGGACAAGTTTTCTCGTTCCTTCTCCAGATCATCGGTTCACCTTGTTGAGGGGATTCAAGCACTAATATCTACCAGCATGCGGCCGTCTAAGGACCTGACTGCCTCATGAACCGTGAGTGCTATTTTACTTCTGCCAATATAATTTCTAGTTCTGCCATGCAAAAAAAACTTCAAACATAGCCCTCGTAAAGACAATTTAAATTTTAGTCTCCATCACCTGATTAATGACGCTGACTTAAATACTCCCTAGCGCTTGTAACTTAAACAGGAAGAGCTACATGGATACTCTTTCAAGATAAAATGAAGTACGGAATAAGGAGACGAGAAATCCAAAATAGAAAGTCTATAAGCTCTTCCGGTTAATAAGATATGAAAAGTCAAAGCTGTGGAAGAGAGGGGAAGGTAGAAAAGAAAAATTTCACAGAGAGAACTCATGACCTTTATATCAAAACCATAAAAATTATTCCCTGGACTATTCGGGCACATTCTAATCTTATTAGGTAATAGAGACCAGGATAATACGAGTAAGACGATTCATGCAACGTCTTTCCTACTTGTTTGTACGGAACCCTACCAGTGAACCCAAAAAGTGCAAACAGATGACTTAATGTTTACTTTGTTGTTTTTGATCAGAGATTCGGTTTAAGCAATTCGCAACAAAAAAAAAACGATCACACTTTTAAGTAATTTATTCATAAAGACAATTTTCGACAATCGAACTCACTAAATTACAATAATTTTTGAGATATGTCACTTATATATTAATCAGTGGTGTTTGTTATGTAGTTACCTTCCTACCGCATATTGGTGTTACTCTCTTCCATTTTATATATTGTTAAGTATATAGAAAGTATATATTGTTAATTATACGAAACATTCAAGAATCCTTTAATTTAATAGATTAAATATTATTATTATTAATCATTTTAATCATGCATAAAAAGAATCTTGATTTTATGTCATCAAAGATTTTCTTTCATCAAACTATTGAAATGTTATGGGGTTATGTAATCATCTTATTAAATAAGCATTGATAAGTTATTTCAAACAAAATTTCAAGAATTTACTTTAGAGATTATAGAAACCTTACAATGCCTATATATATATTAATAAAACGATGTAAATCTGTCCGTACATCACATCATATAACATCGTAACATCACCACCTTTACTTACACGTACATAATAAGCTACAATACGCTATTGTTATAAGATCAATGTTATTGGAAGACAAATCGTATGGCATATAATAATTTTAGTACATAATATATTTTTTTTTATTCCATTAATCCATAAATGCATCTGCATGCGTAAATACTAGAAAACTATCAAGGAAAATGAAAACCTACGGGTGTTAAATACAAAATATTAGGAAAATAGAGTTTTGTATACTAAATTGAAAATGTATCAGAAATATAAACGAGACCCTTAAAAGAAATAATCTAATACAGAGTTTTCGTATGAGTTCGAAATAAATTGTGTGCGAACATTGGAGTTATTTACATTATAAAGAATATCTAACAATATTCAGAAACGGTTATAAATGTATCGGAAATGCAAAGAACTACGGCGTCTTGTTACAAACAACAAAAACTGGGTTCAAATAAAAGTAATGCGTCTAAAATATTGTCACACTGCCACAAGATATGTAGATCTATAGTTATGTGATGAAAAATAAACCAGATCATTATTGTTTACATATATAAAGATTTGAAAATGTATATGGACCTTTTACTTTGAAAACTATAAACATACATTCAGACAAAATCGCCAAATTTAAATCCATGGCCGTGCTTCATATAATTTGTCAATTGTTTTTTCATTATCAGTTATTTTCATTTACAATTTTCTTTATGGCAACACAACAAATTCAAAATAGACGGTCCATATAACAATTAGCCGTCTCAATATTCCCACTACTCGTGAAATCTCTCAAATAGAATCAATGCTACTAAAAAAGCTGTTATTGAATAATACCGGTTTCCTCACGATGTTTTCCTTCACCGGAAACTCAAGCACTTTAGAGAATTAACCAACTGAACTGTCACGGCTTAAAACGATTGCATTTAATTAAAAATTTCATTCAAGTTAATAAAGTTTGAATCTCCGACGCGTTATATCATTGCTGAATCAAAGCGACTCCTATATACAGCTAGAAGCGAACGAGGAAAGAACTATCGCTAACTTAACCTTACTCAACTATTACTTAATACAAATGAGACTTATTTAACAGCAATCATAAAACTTGACCGAGATAAAAAGTTATCATATGAAACGATATGTATAATAATTGATGAGAGTATTACATATTATTATTAAATAAATATAGAGTCGTTGCGACTTCGTAAGCATAACACACAGCATACCTTAACTAGCAAAACTTGGATACGCTAATGCTTAAAAATTAAATAGAAACACTTAGAGATAAACAGAAGAAAAACGGAATAAAATTATCTTACAATATTATTATCTACAATAGGCTATATGTTAAAAGACAATAGAGTCATAGATGGGACAGCAATTGTAGTAGGGTACGCAAAAAAACCTACCACCAACCAAACTCATGTGGCTCCGGAATCGAACCAGGGTTCTTTCTGTCACTAAACAACAGGTTAAAGGCAGTACAGTAGTAAAAATAGTAAAAATACATATGTTACTTAAAAAGAAATGTCAGTTATAATAATGTTGCCAGAATAAGTGATTTTAAAAATATATTAATACTAAAACTGGAAGTAGAAGAGGTAGATTCATACTTTTAAAAAGTATACATATGATACTTAAATGTTTTCATAAAGTTGAGGTTAAATCACGGTTTTGCTCATTGAAAAACATCTTAACATAAGCGAATACACTTAAAATTAACTTACCGTTTAATAATCGAATAAAATATTACTCTTTACATTATAATTAAGTTATAAATTATATAAATCGGCCGCAAGGACACAGAGTCCAAGCGGCAGTAAAGCATTAGGATATACCAAGTTTTGCGCACATTACAACATCAACATTCGGCCATATGCATGCGCAAAATGGCGCCCAATAGAAACGTACTTATTGCTTGTACACGTAATTTCCAAATGTCACCTACACCGCAAACTATATAAATAACACTTTATTTAACCACAAATTACACAATAATAGAGATTAAAAATAATTTACATATTATTATCATTTGATATGTATTATAATTATTTATATGGAAATATTATGCCGTTTTATCGATTCACTTAAAAGATTGATTGCAAATATTTGGTTTCTCTTTTATTTCATACATAAATGAAATTTATTTTCCAAATATAGTTTTATATTTTGAATATTATTTGAAGTTGATTGTGCATTCATGATAATTTAATAAATTACTAATTTTACGGCAATGTAATTAATTTTTCTGTTTATTAATAATCTCAGGCAAACACACTCAGAGATAAATCTCTTAGTACTCGCCTCTTTTTTTTATCCCCTAAACACAACTAGGAGAAATACCATCTCGAAAAACAGAAACTTTTTTATCTGTAGCATGTTGTCATTTAAAATCGAAACCGACACAAAATGTCCATATAATCGATAATGTATAACAATTTAATAACCTTAAATACTTACGTAATTTATAAATAAATATCTAACTGAGAATGAAACCGAAAATATTTAATCTGTACCAGATGACAGTTCATACGCGAAGTGCAAACCCTAGCCTATTTATAATATACTTGGAATATGGGATTAAATATACCTTTACAACACTACTCAACCATAGACAACATTAATAATTAGTTCAGCCGAATTCTCTCACCCGACTAAATCCTTACATTAGAGAATAAATTGTTTAGACCTCTGCATCATAAACAAGTTGATTAATATGTAGAATAGAATGTCGGTTATAATTCTAATATTACACATTTTAGATATTACATTTATTAAAGTAAGATAGAACAATATTGTAATTCCCAAAAATCGAAATTGAGATTCCCGCTAAATAATGTCTATAGATAATGAATGTAAATCCATAGACTGTTAATCGTCGAATATTTGTTTATGTATAGTTTGAAAATAAATAATTTATGACTTATAAAATTAATGTTACACCAAGTTAATACATAATATCATAAACTATTTATTCCTACATAATCTACATTGAATAAAGAAATTTACGATAATAACGTGAATCCCCAAAACATAATCTAAAAAATACATGTATTACGAATTTTGAAAGAAAATAATTTTATCATTTAAGAAAGTTATGTAATTATTAAACTAAATCATACGACGAAAATATTTTTCAGAAAAAAAACAGTTACTCCTAACCAAATGTGAATAAAGTCGGTAGACTATACACTACTAAAAATGAGAAAATACAATTTTTTATTCTAGTGCACATACACCACCATACAACGCAGAAATAATAAAGCAAACGTATATCCAAATACCGCAATTATCAATATATTTATAAATATATAACTATATATATATTATATATAATTATATATATATATAAATATAATTATTAATACAACACCGACAAAAAAATAAAATACCGACAAGAAAATTAATGAAAAGATTTTTTTTTTATATTATTCCCCCCAAACTTCTTTATATTCACCAAACATACATATACCACACTAGCAAAATTGCAATACCAAAATTTAAAATATATTAAAAAAGTAATAATCATATGGTTAAAAATATCTATAACAAATCAAACAACGACCTAGTAAAACACTTTCATACATAGACAAATTGAGCGCTAAATAAATAATATTAGTTATTCCATTCAACCTTTACGTAATAGTTCAAGTGAAAATGCTTTTTTTTTATTCTGAGTATAACTGCTTAGGATTTCTTCATACAGTCTATGTTTTCTTACAAAACCATGATGACAACTTTAGCGCCATTTGAATTAGTACATCACATACATTAACAAAATAATAAACAAATTTAAATCCACAGCACATAAAATAATAATCAAACCACTTTTGTTCATACAAATCTAAGCAAACATTATTAAAAAAAAAATTAAAAAAATTAATGACGTCATCCATTTTTCTCCGTAATGTTATGCTTTAACGCCAAATTTAAAACAAAAAATAAAAAAAAAAGCGATTCGATGATATCCAAATTTTTTTTTTGCTTTTAAATAAATTATACATTGAAAAAAAAATTTACTTCGTAATATTTTGTACCTGGCAACTTTTAAATAGCAATTAGACTTTGGCGCTGATTTAAAAAAAAACAAATCAAACGTTTCATTCCATAGTGTCGTATTGAACCTTTTTAACTTTCACGTAACGCCAAACAGCATAACCAACCAAAGTGCCAGCTGTTGCCAGAGCCAGAGCTGCACCCACCGCAACCGGAACAGCTTCAGATCGCGTGCGCGTTGAGTCCGAGCAGTGCCAAGGAGGTCCGAATTCACCGTCCCGTTTGAACATGAACGCTTGGAGACGCATTTGCCGCAAATAGAGCTTAGCACGGTGAGCAACGTTGGAGCTGTCGACAGATATAACATTACAACGACAAAGAATTTTCAAACTTTAACCGGTTTTTAGTCTGTATGTTCTGTGATCTTTGCCTACCCCGAACAACAAAAAATTTACTAGTGGTACGGTACCACCGCAGCTCCTATTTCAACCGCCAAATAGTAGTGTGCATACATTACTGTGTTCCAGTTCGAAGGGCGCTGTAGCTAGTGTAATTACTGGGGTAACGAGACTTAACACCTTATGTCTCAAGACGACGAGCGCAATGTGGTGCAGTGTGTACCATCTTAACTAGCGCCGCGTTGTCATGGGCACGCGTATCACTTACCATCAGGTGAACGTCTTGCTCGTCTCGTCGCATAGTAGTATAAAAAAAAAGTTGTTATTTAACAAAATGGCGGACGGCAAATGTTGTGTTGTTTTCACATATATTATATTTTACACCTTAGCTAATAAAAAGATTAGGAGTCCGAAAGTTTAATATCACTTAGATTACTGCGAAGTTGACATGTTACAAATACAAATTAATAAGCTTAACGTCTCAGATGTATTTTTCATTTATAAAGTAACGTCTTCTCGTCGCATAACATTTATATATTAATTTAAAAATACGTTAAAAAAGGAAACAATAGCCAGGTCTTTTATTTAATGTAATTTTATTCATGAAAAACTATTGTTTGAATAGTATGGAGAGAAATAAAATAATAGCAAATACGTTGATCAGTACTTTTAGTCCCACGCAACGTCAGCAAATAAATACGATATCGTTATTTGTTTTCAAAGCACTTGCTTTAATGGGATAATAAGATTACACTTTTGCAATTAGATACTTGCGATTAGTAATTGTTTTGAGGACTTGGTTTAATTTGAGCCATATTTTTTATATGTAAATACAATATCATTTGACCTCAATGACAAAAGAATCCTCCTCCATGATTCAGTGGCTAACCGCTTGCCTAGTAACTCGGAAGTCCCTGATTAGATTCCGGGACTACGTTTCGCCACCAGCGGTCTTATTATCAAACCTTATAAAATTGAGGACAAATACTTACTTTGCGTTGTCTTCAGTCAGCTCAATGATGGTCTCTTCGGGGCAGTGATAGGATTTGCCAACAGGCGTAGGAAAGAGCAAAGCTCTAGGTCCTGTAGTCAAGGTCACGCGACGTCCCTGCTGAGCGGCGTGTTCCAATATACGTGAGCTAGAGTTGTAGGTCAATCTGATGTTGTCTGCGTACCAACGCTCACCACCCGGGGTCTGAAAGAAAACAGATCGAAAACTCTCATAAATATACCGAAAGGTAAAAAAATCTGATTTTATGTGCCTTTAGATTTTGGAACATGAGTAAATAAGCTACGTCTGGGTTCGACTGTTATACCATTTCTAACTAGAACCTTAATTAAAGGCAGATTTATGTTAAAGCACTAAACTACATACAAAGGTATGGTGTTGGGGTCTTTCAAAAAAGAGTGAACAGGCTTCTTCTAGACTAGTGCGCTTTACCACCTAGATTACATCGCCGCTTACCATCAGATGGGATCGTAGTCAAGCTCTAGTCCATTAAAAATTAAAAAAAGTGAAAGTTGTTATTTATTTATTTATTTTGAACTTGCCGTACATATTTTTTTTTTACACTACTTTGCGACGAGACGAGCAAGACGTTCACCTGATGGTAAGTGAAACGCTTGCCCATGACAACGTGGTGCTAGTTAAGATGGTACACACTGCACCACATGCGCTCGTCGCCTTGAGACATAAGGTGTTAAGTCTCGTTACCCCAGTAATTACACTAGCTACAGCGCCCTTCAAACCGGACATGTGTAGTACAGAGGGCAGACTTAATGCCTAAGTAGCATTCTCTGCCAGTCAACCCTAGGAGACTAGTAAATTACGAAGGCAGGTGTACAAAAAACATGTAATAAATATAATATATACATTAAAAATACGATAACATATATATAAAATTTATACAAAACCGGAAATATGTCAGGTTGATTGTGTCTTTAAGTAGCGGAGACAAGTTACCTTTGCAAAAGACCATTCTATTGAAAACTCCTTGAATGAAAGCACCAAAGTTTCGGCATCGCCCTCCTTACATACGCCGGCTACGTTGGCATTGTTTGGCACGAACGTGTTGGCATCCTGGACGAATAAAATTAATCAATAACATTAATATACAATTAGAGGCAAGAGATTAATATCAATTTATAAAAATGTAGATCCATTATCAGTCTGGAGGTCAACCATAATAGTCATAGACGATAAAGTAGAACACTAATGACTGCCTCCAATGGTGATAAGGATTTTTAGATTTTGATTAAATAATTTACTAATTTTATAATCTAGACAATCATTAAACGCGTGGTATATTCAAAAGATTGAATTCGTTAAAATTAATAAAACAATTCTAATAAAGAGTAAAACACTAACAGCGCGTTCGTTGAGCTTCGTAAGGTATGAGATGTCAAGGAGGGCGTCCACGGTGAGCAGGATGCAGGTCTCCCCACCACCCCCCAGCAGACGGTAGGTAGCTGTCAAGAGGCTCCTTTCTGTCGCCGCCTCCTTTAAGAGTAAATAACTACAGTTAATAATTCAACTGATTTAACACATAAAATTTTAAAGTTACAGCTCAGTTTAATTCAAATACATGAGTATTGCTGTTGGATTGGAGCTTAACTTTAAGTGTAATGTTTGCATAAATATCATCATCATCAGCTTTTATCAATCTACTGCTGAATTAAGGCTTTTCATAATCTTCTTCTTCTCCATGTGCCCCTCTAACTAGTCCAGATTGGACACTGGTGTGAAGTGTGAGAAGTGAATCAGCTGCGCGGTGCTCCTAATGCTGGTCCACTCTTTGAAGTTGCCTATCCATAATTTCTCAATACCTTTCATCAAATGTAGAGGAAAGTAGTCGTTTTGTGTCCAATTACTTTTTGCTTTTCACCAAGTCCTCAGTCTAACTAGAGAGAAGACGCCCTTCACACATAGTATTAACAAAATTTTATAAGCCGAAGAAAAAACTTGTTAAGACATAATGAGATTATAAAATAGTACATTGTTTATAATATCAGAAAAAGAAAAACATACAATATAGACGTATGTGTGAATGAATAGGAAATATACCTTAAAAAGTCTTCCGAGTTCTTTAACAAATTAACATGAGACTAATAGTGATGTCTCTTATGCAACAGAACCTGTAGTACTTACCAACGTAGTCTATTTATGTATAAAACTTACTGTGTTATGGTTTGAAGTAAGTAATAAAATTAGGAAGAAGAATATTTTGTCTTAAGGTGACGAGTGTAATATGGTGCTGTGTATATCATCCTAACTAGAGACGCATTGTTACAACTGTATTATTTATCATCAGGTGATAGTACAAGCCTTGATATCCTAGTGGTTCGAATCCCGCCTGCACCAATGAATAATTCAATTTATGTGCAGTTAGTATAACACCAACTAATATCACATGCTTTGACGATGAAGGAACACATCGCGAGGAACATATCTATGTGATGAGCATCCGTGCCCGCACTAGTATGTGAAATGGAGAAGGCAATGGCAACACCACTCCATTATAACTGACAAGTAAGTAGTCGTGTGTTTCATTACACATGATGATCACGACCCTGTCATTAGGAAATACGACTTAGAAGAAGATAGTGCTCGTCTCATCGTATAAACAAAACAAGTATAAAACATTAGAGATATTACTGTACAAATAATGTCTGTACATGATAGCTGGTGACGCACCACCCGCTTCCATTACGCGTAATAGAAAGACGTCGTTTGCACGATAATTTATTTACTTTATCTTTCTCGGAAAACAACCTTCGTCTTTTATATGATTCTAGCTCCCAATTATTTTTCTCGCGTTTATATAATAAATAGACTAATCCATTTTGTTGTGACAGTTACTTATAGTTGACCTTTTCGTAAATAATCTTATAACCCAAAAACACCTACGTAGCAAAGAAACATTCATAAACCAACTAATATTGGGACAAGGAATTCCGATAAAAGAAAAGCCCAAAATGAGTTCATGTATGATATAAAAGGTTACGTATTATATAGTTCTTGGTACTAGAACTCGATTTTATCACAAAATTGTAATATTTTCATAGAAACAAATTAGTTTTAGTCCAGATGCGTGTTTCAAGCGACACAATAAAATTATTGTCGGATTATCAATATTAAATTCTGAGTTCTTAAGTTATCTTAGACCAGGACATATTTCTCATATCAATTGTAACATAATTCGTTTTTGTACAATGAAAAGAAAAATTCTGTGTTCAAGCAAACCTTGTAGACGTTCTTACATTATCCAGTTCCCAGAAAATTGTCTGTGTGTGTGAAATATTATATTAATATTGAACAAGATATATTGATGAGATACATGAAAAAATCATCGTGTGAACAGCGACATGTTCCAAGAACAGCTTTCGAGAATGTGTTACATTCACTACTTGATCAACGTCGTGGTTAAATGGCTTTGGCTTTCTCCATACAGGAGAAAACCTTAACCTTAAGTGGGAACGAGAGCTTTATAACTATATTTAAATTATATAAACCAGTCTATGTTGCAGTAGCTCTATTTAAGAATGATCGCATTTAGCTTTCGAGGATTCAAGCCAGATCGTCGGAGACTGAGTTTATGGATTTGATTTCTTTAAGAATAAGAGCGGGCTCCGAGTCCCAAGAAAACATTAAGTAGACGGTTTATATACAAAAGATTTAAATGTACAAAACTAAAGTTACAGAGCAACGTAAATAAAGATGCAAGTTACTATAACCAAATTATTTAGGAATGCTAAATTCACTTGGAGAATGATAAAAAGTAATAGATCCGTATATAACAATGTTGCCAGGGAAATATAGTTGTTAATTTTCGATATTCCAGTAATGTCACTAGCTAACCATTCAAATTGTAACACAGTAATGTTTCCATTTACATAATTGTTTAGCGTCAGGAGTAAAAGCTGCAGTGGTACCTACAGGTAAGAAACACCTACCATAATTGAATACTTTTAAATCTAAGCAACTATTTACCATCAGAATGTCACAGATAAATAATTTTATACCGCTTACCGTCGAAGCGCCGGGCGTGAGCGTGGTCTTGCTGTACTTGGTGACCCTCGGCCGCCTCGTGGAAGCCTGGCTCTCCAGCTGCAGACACTGAGCTGAACATATCACCAGCACTGCGAACACATACAACATAGATCTAGATCTCCGGCCGTTCTTTTTCACTCAGCATTTCACTACCACTTTGTACGGTCGAAGGATTTTTCCTACTCGCAGCATTGTATTGAATTGGCCTGTATTATAAGCGCTTGATTCGCATAGTGATGCGCCGCTTATATTATATGTTTAACCATATCGATTGAGAAGAATAAAAAAAATAAACTTCATAAGGCCATTATTGTTATTCTTCTACATAAATACATTTTGATAATATTACCAAACGGAACAAAAAACAGAACTGAAATAAATTTTAGTACAGATTAAAAATTTTACATTGCACACCAAATAAAATTAAAAAATTATACAAAAATTATAAAATACAGTTAAATTATTATTACAATTTATATAACTTAGGGACCACCTTTCTACTAATGATATTTATTATCAGATATCGCAAATAATAAACATTTCAGAATAGAATTATTGCTATACGCATTATTAAAAGAAATGAGAAATATTATGACACAGTCTAAATAAACTGTAAAGGCGAAGTTTTGTTAAATATCATAACTATGATTACTGTACATTTATATCCACAATTAGTTAACAATCCAATTCAAATAAAAAAAACAGCCTCAATTTCAAAAGGTGTTGGATCAAGATGATGAGTATTGAATATGGTAACCGACGGAACAATGACGCTGTTATAGCGATAGATTTAAATTATAAGGGTGTGGTAGCTAAATCAAATCAGCATCTAAACTTCAAAACAAGTGCCTAAGGAATCCTGTCAGGGAGCTCTAAATAACAATATTAGCAGCTACAATAAGGTAGCATATAATTACCTTGACCAAAGTAACGAATTCTCACAAATAACTTTGTCTAAAGCAACTTAACAATATACAACTACCTAATACGTACGTACATACATAAATGATGTGTACGTCATATATTTCGGTGATATTAACAATGATCTTCTGAACTATGACGTATGTAATATATATAGAAACGAATCGATATAACAATTGAGTACGTCTCTTGATTTATTGTAGACGGTAACGTTTATAACAAAGGTTGGAACTGACCTATTGCTCCATTTTAACTACGCTTCGCTTTGATGCAAGTGAATTGCTATGTGGAGGCTACAGCTCTGCCCGATCGAAACAGGAATGAGATCCGCAAGAGAACAAAAGTCGCTGACATAGCCCAGATGATCAATAATCGGTAAATCATAGAGTAAATATAGTTGAGTATCGTAGATCATTGATAGAGAATAATGGCTAACAACTGTCAGTTCGCAAGGTATTGAACACAGATGATATCGGATTGGTCGCGTTGGAAACTGATTGAGGAGATTCTATGTTCAGCTTTATTCTACAATAGGTTGAAATGATTATAACGAATCTTCATATACACAGGAACATTAAGAAAACATTCCAAAAATATTAACTACTTCCATAAAGCATTGATCGCAAAATATTATTTTAAGCCAACCTACTCGGCTACATAAACACTGAAATAACTTATTTTGCTTCTAATAGAAATACTATCTATAATATTTAAGAAAACTTGTGTGAGTACGTTTGTTAAATTATCACTTTTCTTGTTTCTAGCTCATACTTTCTTTTCATCTCTTCTATTCATTGGCGACTGTGATTACTTACCATCACAAATTTGCTATTATTTCGCGCAAATTAGATCATCAATGAAACTCTAGTTAGGATTATATACACTGTACCATATGTAGTGACTTTGATACACATAGAGCTATATCTCGTTAACCCATTAATAAAATATTGATTACATTGGAAACATCAAACTCGCAACCACGGATGTGATCTGTAAAAACAAATGCAGAAAGGGAGGAAAATTGATAAAACAAAAAAAACAACAGCTCCGACTATATATTTGATATTTGAATTTCAGATTTTATCACTTAAAAAAATGTTATTTTAAGCCAACCTTCTCGGCTACATAAACACTGAAATAACTTATTTTGCTTCTAATAGAAATACTATCTATAATATTTAAGAAAACTTGTGTGAGTAAGTTTGTTAAATTATCACTTTTCTTGTTTCTAGCTCATACTTTCTTTTCATCTCTTCTATTCATTGGCGACTGTTATTACTTACCATCACAAATTTGCTATTATTTCGGTCAAATTAGATCATCAATGAAACTCTAGTTAGGATGATATACACTGTACCATATGTAGTGAGCTTGATACACATAAAGCTATATCTCGTCAACCCAGTAATAAAATAACTAATAGTTATAAAATCTAGAATAAATTTACATGTTCCATGAAGATAATTCAAGTTAAACATTAACTTACACTAGAACAGTGTGGTGAATAAATTGCTTCGACTCTCTTGAAGACCTCGAGTCCCAGTGGGAATATAAAATATGCCACTTGTTTTATTCCAAAAAGCACACTTGAACCTAACTCGTAAACCTAAACATTAAAATATACTAACCACTGGTTTAGCATTCATAAAACTTAAGTACGCAAGACTCACGCCGTTAGGTTTGTTCTAATTAAGCAGGCGCGTTTACGAACTTAGGTAAAGTTGCTAACTTTACACATCTGTAACATAAACGTTCAAGTTGAGATAACGGCACTTTTCTAATGCTTTATATTAAGTATACGTATTACTAAAGCGTTCGCGAAGTTTTGATGTATCGTTAATTTGCGTGTTCGTATAACAAAGGTTTTAAACAAGTACTTACTAAATATTAACATTCATCATCATCATCAGCTGATAGACTCCAACTAGACCTAGACCAACATCTTTACAACAGCCGAAGATCATACCGATTATGGTAAAAAAAATTATTAACTATGTGTTTTTATTAATATTCTACGAGAGCAAGACGTTCACCTGAAGGTAAGATGGTAGTTAAGATGGCACTGCACCACATAGCGCTCGTTGCTTTGAGACACAAGTTGTTAAGTCCCATTACCACAGTAATTTACCGGAACACAGTAATATTTGCACAGTAATGTTTGTAAGCTGAAATACGAGCTGCGGTGGTCTAGACGGTCTCCATCAACAGATACCTACCATCAGTAAAACTTGAGCGGTAGAAAAAAATATCTTGTGTAAGAAAATGATTAATGTGTTTTGTAATAAAAGGAAAGTAGCAGGTAAAGTGGAACGCGAACACAAAGCACTTCTGAATTGAAACCTTTAGACAATAGATTGATGGATATTCGACAGCGATTTACCTACTACACCTACGTGTTTGCCCTTTATCCGACACGGGTTGAAAATGACGTCAGGTCATTCTATGAAACCTTTAACGACCACGCAAAGGTTATAACGTCACGTTTAAAACAAATTATGACACGACCAGACAGTTTCAGTTAAATTCTGATTTTTTTTATATCTCCCATTCATAATAAAAGTATAGACTGTATCTATAAGCGGAAACGTTGCCCCATATTCGAAAACATACTTCTTTTATATTATACGAAGCGATGAAACAGGACGTTCACCTGATATCGAGTGATAAGCTCGTCCACTACAATGAGACGCTAGTTAGTATAATATACACTGTACGACATTATGCTCGTAATTTTGAGACTGATGTCTAGTTTCTTTTATTCAGTAATTCCACTAGCTACAAAGCTGGAATACAGCAATGGAATTTTGAGGCCTACTTCCCATATTCCAGACCTCTCCCCCGTCCCTCATTTTATGGATAAACCAAACATTTTGGATAATGTCACATCGATTTAAGATGCCAATCTTCAAAAGATTTCATACTTAACTTAAAAGAATAATAATTGTTGCAATATTTAACACTAACATAATGATTGTTTACTATATTAAATTTCTTTTAAATTTTTTTCTAACGATATAAATTTGTAAACTACTCTTTATCCCAAATCCAATCTTAATATCAAAATCTATTATCTATGTCATTACACAAAATACATTAAAACTAGTTCATCGCTTACACCATGAAAAAGTAATAACTTTATGATATACTGATATAGTAATACCATTTGTCAATAGTAATGACTATCGTATTTATCTTTAACAATAGTAAACGTAGTCATCAACCCGCACTTGACCAGCATGATTTAAATGTCCTTGAATCTCCTTATACGAGAAAGCTGAACTCTCAAAAGTGGGATCATTAAACTTATCATTTTTAAATTAACTTTAAATGTATAACATAAATGAATATGTTTGCAGATGTAATTAAGAAAAACGCTGTTTTAATCAAGAAGAAGAAGAATAATAACCGTTAAGGGAACGCGCCAGTAGAACCTCTCAAACTTCAAGATTAAACGTCAACGGAGAATCGTTGCTTTTAATCAAGCTGAACTCACAATAGTTTATCTCTGGGGGCTAGTTAAAACTTCCAATTCACCAACATCAAGTGTTATTTAGTTTATTATAATATAAAAGAGCCAACCAGGTTAAAATAATAAACGTTGATAAGATTAAGAATCTTAATAGTTCCGCCAAATTGACAACAAAACATCAATTTGATGAAGGCTTATCTTGAAGAATGAGGTTCATTGACGGAAATGATAATCACTTAAATTAAGAGAAAATCAGGTCCCGAGTAAAATTACTCGATCATCATCATCTGCTGGATAACATCTGCTGCTGGACATACCTTCCAAAGACCTCCATACCGATCAACCCTGCGAATTGCATGAAGTCTATTTATATAAAATGCCCTAAAGGCGTTCTTGCCTGCAGAAGCTGTCCTGCTCGAATATGTTATACTTCTAGAAGACAAACAAAGGCAAAGTTAACAGTCATTGAGCAAAACTTTCGAGCTTATAACTCTAAAGTAGGGAAGATTCCAATATAAGATATCTACCAACGTCTATCACCATTCATTATAAAACATTGTTAATAGAGCCCAGTAATATTAACAGCGAAATTGAAACAAACACTCCGTACTCACAGAAGTAGGAGCTTGAAACCCATCACCAAATTGAACTTTCTCGAAATTCCATCCCCGGAGTGGGGGAAACAATTTATTTTATTACCAACAAAAAGGTCCGAGGGGTTCTTCGGGGCTATGAAATTTATCCAGCAAGTTTCCCGAATACCCTCGTTAAGAGGTGCGAAGCGTACACAGCGAACTCTATCAGCATAACAATAGCTAACTAATACAGTAACCACACTGTCGATTTCTAGTGGACAATTTTTGATATTTTAAAAATTCTCTATTTATTTATATGTCGAGACGAGTCAAGACGTTCACCTGATGGTAAGTGATAAACTCGTCCATAACAACGCAGCGCTAGTTAAGATGGTATACACTGCACCACATTTACTAGGTGGTAGGTCTCTGTTGCCGGAGACCGTCTGGATGGGTACCACCGCAGCTCCTATTGCAACCGACAAATAGTAGTGTGCAAACATTACTGTGTTCCGGTTTGAAGGGCGCTGTAGCTAGTGTAATTACTGGGCTAACGAGACAACACCTTATGTCTCAAGGCGACGAGCGCAATGTGGTGCAGTGTGTACCATTTTAACTAGCGCCACGTTGTCATGGGCAAGCGTATCACTTACCATCAGGTGAACGTCTTGCTCGTCTCGTCGCAAAGTAGTATAAAAAAAAAACTTTGTACTCGCCTAGAGATACAAGGTGTTAAATCTTGTTATCCCAGTAACTTCACTAGCTTAATCATCCTTCAAACTGGGACATAGTAAACGATGGCATTATACTATATAACGATTAGTTGATACTTTTTATTAATTCGCATTATTTTAATAAAACAGTTAAACTGAAAATATAATTTTCTTTGAAATTGATATAATTGTTTTTTTTTTATTCTAGTCAACGAGACGAGCAAGACGTTCACCTGATGGTAAGTGAAACGCTTTCCCATAACAACACAGCGCTAGTTAAGATGGTATACACTGTACCATTATACTCGCTTTGAGACGTGGAAGTATGTCTCGTTACCCCAGTAGTTTCACTAGCTTACAGCGCCCTTCAAACCGGAACACAGTAATGTTTGCACACTACTATTAGGCGGTTGAAATAGTAACTGCGGTGGTACCCAGACTGTCTCCGGCAACAGACACCTATCACCAGTAAAGTTGTAGTAGTACAGACCTAAATTATTTTCTTTTGTTATATACTAACTGATTTTTTTAAAGTACACATGTAGTAGTGTTGTGTAGTAGTAGTGCACAAGTTTAGAAGTACAAATAGTGAGCCGTTCCGGAAGTGTCCGCACAAAAGGCAACGGAAACGGCGGCCATCCTATGCATCTGCTGATGAAAGCCCCCACGTCTGTTTGCTTTCCGACCGACTTCCTTTACGTCATATAGCGGAAGGTTAAAGGTTAGATTTGAATACTATTTTTAGACATGCAAGGTTTGAAATGGAGCTTAATCGCATACGCTTAAAATTACTTAATTATAAGTTACTAACTTAACATTGAGCCGTGATAGCCTAGTGGTTTGAACGCCGGCCTTCCAATGCAAAGGTACCGAGTTCGAATCCGGCCTGCACCAATGAATTTTTCAATTTATGTGCAGTTAGCATAAAACACCAACTAATATCACGCGCTTTGACGGTGAAGGAAAACATCGTGAGGAAACCTGCATATCTATGTCATGACCATTCGTGCTCGCACTAGTATGAGAAATGGAGAAGGCAATGGCAACACCACTCCATTCCAACTGCCAAGTAAGTCGTCGTGTGTTTCATTATACATGATGAGCACGACACAGTCATGAGGAAATACGAATTAAAAGAAGAAGAATCATCTTATACACCACGTTGTGGCTGTCACTAAGAATACTCTACGCTGTCTCCAATCAGAATCTTCGTTATAAACTAAAAGAAATAAAATCAATCGAATATAAACTGTGGATATTATTCACATTTGTGTATCACAATATATTTCAGTACAGATCGGAGATAATCATATAACCAAAATATCTAAATCCACTGATCTAAACTTTGTTTTATTCAACACAGGTCAACATAAATTGGATACAGCTATCTATGTCATCCACATTCGAGAAACAACTATTAAAGCAAAGTTATTTCCGTGCAGAGAATTTAGATTGTGTTATTTTGAATATGAAGCTCGTGTTGCTAATAATATTCCGGCATCGTGTTAAACATATCCGAAATTATACAACATGGTATAAAATAAGAAGAATTTAAATTTAACACGATTTTTCTATCCATAAAACGCAAAAGATTAAAAGAAAACGACCACGGCTTTTCCTGTGATTTTTACAACGTAGTGTTCCTCAACATCATGAATCCGAATATCTTATATTAAATGTTATATATTGAGTAAAAATAATTGTGATCACAAACTATTTTGTTAGAGACATAGTTATTCTATTGACTTGTAAGAAACTGGAATGAATCAGAATAATTGTGTCTATTTTTCTTTAATTGTAAATCAAATATTGAAAATATTATCAATCCATAATTTTAACATGTATAGATAATAAATAAATAGTTGTATGATTATTGTAAAGATGGCGCAGCTGTCATTCTTGTTTGCGCGGAGAAAAAAATGTGAACCATGATATCTGCGACAGATTAAATATATATCTGAGCATAAATGTCCATTACAACTGATTAACGGGAATTTCAGTATAATCGTCGCTCTAAAACGATATCATGTTAACACGTAACACTATAAAACTTAAACTACTTACAACTTAATTAAAAATTTATGGATTACTTAAAAATAAGTGATTTATTTATGGTGAATCGAGTTCCTCGTAATTTAACAAACGTCAGCTACAATGTCTACCGAGCACTACCTCTCTGGTATCGTACCGGTGAAAATAAAGAAGAAAATAATAACAGAAGTAGCAAAACGATATTACGACTATCGTTCCGCCATATTTTTTTCCACAGCCCACGCCTTGTCCTATTTAACAGAGGCCGCAACAAATCTGACACGGAAACAGAATAACACGATCACTTACTATACACTTCCTTTATATTCTTCGCACACAATCTTTATTTATGTTTATTCTTTATTAACTGATCAAAATTAAGATGAATGTTTTAAAGCAATAACTGATAATCAAAAGCCAAAGTCATCGGTCAATAAACGAATCTAAATAACTCACGTCTATCCTCTTCTCCTTCACTAAAGTAAAAGTATACTAAAACATCTTCAGAAAAATGTTATTATTTTTTCAACGGCATTCCGATTGATGTATAAAGTTTGGTAATGGAAAAGGTGTTTCCCTTCCCTGAGATGTTTACTATCGTACTCCGCACTACAATCCTCTGGCCCATTTTCTTTTACTCCCAAAACTAAAAAGACCTCTATGAGAAGCATTGGAGATTAATAATTGAAATTGTTATCCCACTTACTTCTAAATATCCGAAATAAATTTTCTTAATTTAGTTCGCTCAAGTTTAGTGTACTATTCAGATTCATTTTAGGTTATAACGGAACGGAAGACACTGTGGCAGCAATATTTCAATTTTAAATATATAGTTAAAATATAGCCATATTTCAAATTTCAGTACTATTTGTCGGTTGTTTGGTATTACTGTGTTCCGGTTTGAATATGCTGTAAGCTAGTGAAATTACTGGGGTAATGAGACTTAACATCCACGTCTCAAGGCGAGTATAATGTGGTACAGTGTATACCATATTAACTAGCACCACGTTGTCATGGGCAAGCGTATCACTTACCATCAGGTGAACGTCTTTCTCGTCTCGTCGCTTCGTAGAATAAAAAAAAGCATTTGCCAACTTATAACAGTTATTTGAATACCTTGGCGATTATTTTTGTCAATAATTTTGTTTAAAAAAAATTCACATTTAACCTTACTCCAGTTTCTTAAATATAATAAACTAAATTTTATAATAACGACTTATTTGAACAGTTTAAATTGTATTTATGATTATTTGAGGAAGTGACGAGGCGTCTATTTAAAGGTAAGTCTGCCTGCCTATAATAACGTGGCGCTATATAGGATAATACACACTGCACCACATTGCGCTCATACGCGTAAAATAAGAGCTGCGGTTGATTCTACTTAGATGCTCTCCAGTAACAGAGACCAACAGTCACTAGTGTCTAATCTAGAAAAGCAAAAGACCACAGGCTCATTGTTATTCAAAATAATTTGAAATTGAGGGCAAGTAATAACTCGTAGATAAACAAAAGCGTTTTATAGCAATAGAAATGTAAATTCATTTTATTTTTAACACATAAAAGAAGCATTGAGTTGAGTGCATTTATGTAATCGCATTTTAGACCTTTCATTCGCGACCTCGCCCCGGACGCCCGAAGGCGAGGATTTCAAGTACGCTCTCTGAATTTTGTTACTTCCGAAACTTCTACACTCAAGTACAGCCTTCTGGGAACGGAATCAGAAATAACCGCATAGAAACCTTCGTATTTTCTTTTAGAATATTTGTATGAATTATACGAACGAAAATTAAACTACAACATTAAATTTTCATTTGAAAAATATGTATGACTTTTATAATGGCGACAGTATAATATAATAAATACTGTCATATATACATCTATTCATTTTGAATTAATATTGTTAATATCAAAATGACTATTTTTACTTAATTTGTATTAATATTTACGAGATACTTAGATCAGGACGTTCCGCTGATGGAGAGCGTCACACCTATAACAGTGGGGTAATAAAGATGGTAAACACGACATCATTGTGATCGTTATCACGACATGTTTTGTTACCCTCGTAATTTCACTAACTACAACTCTCTTCAAAGCAAAACAGTAATATTCGCAAAACGCATTTGGCGACACAGGTAGGAACTGTGGTTGTAGCTACCCTTTTAATATCTTTGTCTGACATTAAATTAGCATATCAATGAAAGCGTTAAAAGTTTTATAATTGAGAAACATGTTATTTTTGTACAAAAATTAAAATTCATTATAATTAAAAAGTTAAAAGAACGATACAGCGGTGGCAACAGGACCGAGCCAGGGGAGAGACTTTTAATTGGAGCCGTTGCTCATCTTTTATGCAATGGATCCCTAAAACGTATAATAAAATATTAAAATTTTCGTGCTCTGTAACATTCAGTGAATCAACTTCACATCGTTGAAACAACCTTTATGAGAATAGCTAATATAAAGATAAATTAAACACAGACAGGTCGTCTGTTTCATATTTATTCTTAAATACACTTAAAATTCTTCACCCAAAAGTTAAGACAAAACTCATTCCAAAATAAAAACATAATAACATTAAAATTTAAATCAAAAACAATACAAAAACCTCCTAAGATATAATAAGAACGTTATGAATTCATGAAATACCTAAAGTAATTCAAAGTAAACAACGTAATTAAAAAGGCTAAAGATCTTAAGAAAAAAGAAATTCGTTCTTGAGATTTTAAGAGGCTTCGGATAATCTCCGTCGTTGTTGATGATGATATCTTTGAAGAGATTCTCTGGAATGCGGCCAAAAAAAATAAACCGATCATAATGGACTGAAAGAAATTCTTCCATTGACCTGTTCTAAATACTTTAATATTTAAATCTAACACATATTCGTTGTATACCGGCAAGCTCAATTTATGAAACTACGTTGATCATAGATTCTATTGCTTGTCTCTTAAAAGTGAGGGTATATTAAAAACTAACCTTTATGAGTTTATGTAGAAAAATAAATAAAATGTAGAAAAGAAATTATTAAATTAGTTAGTATATAATCAATTCCAACTATTACAGTACTTATTTAAAATTAATAAATGTCACAAAACATAAAACGAACTATTCTAACATTTATCATATCTGTTCTTCTTCATATTTAATCTACAATAATGCCAACATTCCGAAAGAATCTGTCATAGACAGCCTGCCGCAACAAACGATTGTCATGGCGGACATCCGTTGTAGCGGTTGATTACTGTAAAGGAGATCTGTCGTAGTTAACGTTTGCTGTAGCGAAAAATAGCCTTAGATACTATATTTACAAAGAAAAGGAACATTATATTTTACAAATAATAGGAAAATCTAGACATATCACAAGCAAATTGATTCCTTTCATAACTTAAAGAGGTTACGACCAGTCTTTTTGCCAGCCTTGGTACGTTATGAGGAACTCTGGGATCTCCTACATCCTAGGCGAAATACATACCTCCTGAAGTCCTAAAAAAATTTATCTAACTTTCTATCGAAGACTAACAATAATAGTAATAGGAATAAACAAAAAACAGGAATCTACTATCAACAATCATAAACAAAATACTTCTTGATAATTATTAAAAAAAAACTGAAACAATTTAAAGTTATGGTATTTTTGTATTAATATTAAAAAAGCTTATAAAGGGCTTACAAGTGTATTTTCTATAAAATGTACTGCGGACAGACAACTCATGTTAATAAATCAGAGAACAATGAAGATGTTTAAATGAATCATATATCAAATAACAAAAGGTTGTAGTACCACACGAAAAATCTTAAAAGACCCTTTTTTAAAAAAATGTATTTAGTTTGTCTTAAATTAAACTTTTAGTGATTTTTTCTTATTTCTTAAATATGGCCTTATTTAGGTAAGAAAATTAAAAACCTTGATACTTATAGATTCGGAATATAAAAATAACATAAAAAAATCCATGTTTACGTTGTTAAAAATAAGCAAAGTTTTAAAACAGAACTTCAACTAAATAATAACAATAATAAATACCTCTTCTGTATCTTTATGCTAGATTTAATTTTCTACTTGCATTATTAACAGTGGTTTCCATTTCAAACAGTTTTTTTTAAACAAAAGAATGAAAAAAGCTCATGGTAGTACAGCCACGAAAAATAAGATAGCAATTAAATATACATATTATAAAATAGATAAAAAATTAAATATTATATAGTACTCACGTAAACAGAGTATTTTTGTCAGCATCGCGAGCGTTGTATCACAAACCGCGAAGAAATTTCTCCTAGCTACCACGCGACAAACCATTTTGATTTCCTTAGAAACCGTATCACGCGAAAATTTTAAAAGATTTTTGTTTGTATACCATCTATGTATACTAATTTATTATATTTTGAGCGGCACCGAAAGCTTCGGATTGGAAGTTCGTTCATCTGCTAAGGTTTAAATACAAACTGGTGTTGAGGAATGTTTTTAGGTTTTATATAGAGCTTGCTGGCGGAATAGCGGACATTTTGTGACGTCATATAGACAAAAATCAATCCTTCGGAGCATGCGCAGTGCTCCTCTTTGGCCCATTTAGCGTCGGAGATGCGTGACCGTGACGGATTCCGTTTTATCTCACAAAATGGCCGGCTTTTTTTTTTTTTTTTTTTTTTTTTTTTTTTTTTTTTTTTTTTTTTTTTTTTTTTTTTTTTTTTTTTTTTTTTTTTTTTTTTTTTTTTTTTTTTTTTTTTTTTTTTTTTTTTTTTTTTTTTTTTTTTTTTTTTTTTTTTTTTTTTTTTTTTTTTTTTTTTTTTTTTTTTTTCTTTAGGTAAGAAAATTAAAAACCTTGATACTTATAGATTCGGAATATTAAAATAACATAGAAAAATCCATATTTACGTTGTTAAAAATAAGCAAAGTTTTAAAACAGAACTTCAACTAAATAATAACAATAATAAATACCACTTCTGTATCTTTATGCTAGATTTAATTTTCTACTTGAATTATTAACAGTGGTTTCCATTTCAAACAGTTTTTTTTAAACAAAAGAATGAGAAAAGCCCATGGTAGTACAGCCACAAAAAATAAGATAGCAATTAAATATATATATTATAAAATAGATAAAAAATTAAATATTATATAGTACTCACGTAAACAGAGTATTTTCATCAGCATCGCGAGCGTTGTATCACAAACCGCGAAGAAATTTCTCCTAGCTACCACGCGACAAACCATTTTGATTTCCTTAGAAACCGTATCACGTGAAAATTTTAAAAGATTTTTATTTGTATACCATCTATGTATACTAATTTATTATATTTGAGCGGCACCGAAAGCTTCGGATTGGAAGTTCGTTCATCTGCTAAGGTTTAAATACAAACTGGTGTTGAGGAATGTTTTTAGGTTTTATATAGAGCTTGCTGGCGGAATAGCGGACATTTTGTGACGTCATATAGACAAAAATCAATCCTTCGGAGCATGCGCAGTGCTCCTCTTTGGCCCATTTAGCGTCGGAGATGCGTGACCGTGACGGATTCCGTTTTATCTCACAAAATGGCCGGCTTTTTTTATGAATGAACTCACGACGGTCATTCAATCGTTATTTTTAGATGATCACTTAACATGATTACATTGAGAACAACAACTTAGCCAAAACAAACAAGTTTAACATCGTATTTAATGATGATAATATTAAATTATGAATATTCACAGAAAAACAATGAATTTTTTTTTTATACTACAATGCGACGAGACGAGCAAGGCGCTCACCTGATGGTAAGTGATACGCTTGCCCATGACAACGCGGTGCTAGTTAAGATGGTACACACTGCACCACATTACGCTCGTCGCCTTGAGACATAAGTTGTTAAGTCTCGTTACCCCAGTAATTACACTAGCTACAGCGCCCTTCGGACCGGAACACAGTAATGTTTGCACACTACTATTTGGCGGTTGTAATAGGAGCTGCGGTGGTACCTAGACGGTCTCCGGCAACAGAGACCTACCACCAGTAAATTTTAAGATTAAGGTGCATCAAGTTATATAAATGCATCAAGATTAATTTTATATAATTTGATGCTCCTTAACCGGTCAATGGCCGATCGGATCCCTAGACGGCCGACCACTTGAATGTTTTTATCGATTTTTAGTGGAATTGTTAGACTTGGAACGATAAGAGGTAATCCATGAGACCCGGATTCAATTCTGAATCTAACCTTTTCTAATATTTCTCTATAAAGCATAAGACGAGTTAATTGAAAATTTCTGTAGATTAGCGTATTAATAAATTTATAATTTTGTGCTAAACTATGGCTTTGTAACTAAAAATAGATCTTTCACTTGACGACAAAGATATATCACGATGAAATTTCTTAGTTATAACTTAAGAAAATTTATAAGTAATTAATATTTTAAAGTTTTTTACAAATATGCTATATGGCAGGATAAGTTTTTATAAAACCCACATTTAAAAAAAATGCTCACTATATTATTATACATAACCTATAAGATTTAGCAAACTACAATATAGTTTGGCCGCCAAGAAGTAAAGTACACATCACTAACTAAACGAACTATGTAAACGAAGTATAAATCAAACATCACTTTCTTAAAATTAAAACACTACTTTTTACATCACTTGTGTATGATGTTCAGATCTCAAATAATATGTCAACATTTGCAAATGAATTCGTAACGTGATTGCTAGAAATTAGGTCGCTCCCGTCGTGTTATCTCGTCAAATTAATTGACATTAACACAAATGGAAATGGAGCTCAACAACCTAAAAAACTAATTAACCTATTAATACAAATGTAAATGAAACAAAAAAAATAGCGAACTGAATAATTTTACACAACCATCATATTTCTATAACGTATTATGCGGCGGCCAAATATTAATTTATTCCTTCCGTAACCTAGCATAGCCATCAAAGGCTTATAGCTACTAATAAAAATGCGAAAAAAAATCGTTACCAAAAAAATCAATTGAATACTACTTAAAAAATGTTTTCAAACTTTCTTTCCCCGAAATAATAATGATGATAAAAATGTTTATGTCTACAAGGTTTCTGAAAAAGTAGTTGTTGAAAAATTATTTAATTATATTTACATGACAGAATAGTATTTTTTACATACGGATAGAAATAAACAATTTCATGAAATTCGCGTTACTTTAAGATTTTTTTTTAAACCAACTAAAACCCCTAATATATCAGCAACTGTTCTTTGTCAACGGCGATCTCATGGAATTAAGAGGATGTTTTCCTAGGTCTCTGAGATTTCTGAATTGAGCCCTGTATATATTCACGGCTAGACAATCAAGTGCCACATAACACGCCGTGTTTGCCGAGAACCTCCTTTATTTCATTCTACGAAACAACGAGACGAGCAGGACATTCCTCTAACAGGAAGTGATATGCCTAACTATAACAATTCGGTTTTAGTCAGGATGGTTTATTTTTTTTAACAATTCATGTAAAAAGTGTATGTGCGGTTTTCATAAAAACCTTGCCAAGTTAAAAATCTTGTGGATTATGAATTATTTTAATAGAAAGTAAGTGAAAGATAATATATTTAAAGTTCCAAAGAGAGGGTACACAAATATTTTTTTTTTCTATTAGGTGACGAGACGAGCGAGACGTTCACTTGATGGCAAATGATACGCTTACCCATAACAACGTGGTGCTAGTTAAGATGGTATACACTGCACCACATTGCACTCATCGCTTTGAGACATGATGTTAAGTATCGTTGCCCCAGTAATTTCGTTAACTACAGCGTCCTTCAAACCGGAACACAGGATTGTTGAATAGTAATGATGAACACACTACTGTTTGGCAGCCGATAAACACTGCACTAAATTGTGCTCGTTGGCTTAATAATAAAAATTAATTATTCATAAGTTAAGTCTCATTAAGTTCAAACGATTTTACTAGCTACAATGGCCTTTCAAACGAAACAAAGTAATGTTTATTTGCTACTGTTTAGCCGCAGAAATAGGTGCTGCAAGAACATAAGTTTACCACCAATAAATTTGTCATTTTCTGGAGAAAAGTATAGTCTGTTATAAATCGATTTTTTTTGTTAAAAAGAGATAAGTTATATTATATACTTCGCACCATCCATATTAGTAATCGATATTTTCCGCTAACTTCCGGTACAGAACACAAAACTAAATTTCACACGTTATGTACTTTTTGATTGTTTTTTTAACAAAATATATGAAAAAAAAAGATAACGTATCTAAGTATTCTTTTACGATAAGCTACAAGTATCACTTTACTTTCATTGGACTAAATTAGAAATTACTATTGAATTTTTATTACGAGTTAGCAGAATAAAAACTTAGTTTCGTATATTTTTTTTTTTGCATAATTATTTTAATGTATAAAGTAGACTAAAAAATAAGTATTGATTTAATGAAAATACAATATACCGGATTCAGTAACTATCACCAAAATGTTTCTTTAAACTTCTGTAACTATCAAAATGTTTTATGTCATTCTGACAACTGTTTTAGACAGGTTTCAGAACGCATCATAGAAAGAAATAACAACAAGTAACATGTGTTTTAAAGTGTGCTAAATTCAATTTATTCTTTTTAATTCAATTTAAATGTTTAGAAATAGTCATGTCTCTTAATCCCCTGAACGGTAAGTTTTTTAAAGTACTATTTCTGGGTTTAATTACTAAAATTTAGTAAGTTTATAACCTAACTCTGATTTTAAATACTTACATTTTATTTTGTTTATTAAGTTATTCTTTTTAATTTGATGAACACAGTATTACACTACAATGATATTATTTATTTAGCTAATAAATATCAGTATTAATATTAATTTTTTAAATAAATACTGTATATTAATCTGATTTTAGTATTCTGGTTCCTATTTTCATAATGATTGTTTTTTTTTATGATACGCCTGCAGAACTTAAGCGTAGATTGCAAGATGATAGTACTCCTTTACCAAAAAGACTGCGCCTGGCCAAGAATGTAATACACTCAACACATTTCCCTGCTGCTCCTAAAGAGAGAGTTGTAGCTGAATGGTTAGAGAATATAACAGAACGAAATGGCCTCTCTAGTAAAGATATTAGAGATGTTATTGGATGGTTACATTATGCGGAAGATTTGACCAATGATCTAAAAAGCAGATTGATTAAGGTACTGTACAGAGATTTTTTTTTTATTTAACTTCATCTTATATAGTGACATGTAAATCTATTATTAATAATTTTACATGCATTCTGTGCTTATACTGACAATAATGTGGAACCTTACTGGTAAAGCTTAAGTCTGTAAAAGAAACTCTTTTTAAAGCTGCAATCTTTAAGGGTTTTGTCTTTCCCTGTTAATAAATTCTCCATGCTACTGCAACATGTGGCATGCCTTGGTAGCCATTGCTATATGTATTTAATTAGCTGCTTCAGAGACAAATCTGTTTAGTATATGTACTTTACAAGACCAGTTTACCAGATATAATTGACTAACAATTAACCTGTTATCTAAATATATATACTTTTAAAACTTCTTATAGCAAATTACAATATCTCTTATATAATATGATTATTATTTCATAAAACACATTTAGGTTTATTTTATTAATTTTTTAGGATCATTATTGCATTAATAATTAAAAAATAAAGTATTGATGATATGATATAAAAATAAAGTATTGATGGTGTGATATTATAAATAACTTAATGATGTAATGACTGTTATATAAGTAAATTGTGTACTTAGTTATCAGCAATGTACAAAATTTTAAAGAAATAAATAAATGTTCCAGGTTATATCTCAATATCTTCATAGCAACCCTCCTACAAACAGTGACATACACTTTATTGTTAAGTTTCTAGTAAACAACAAAATATCAACATCTCTAAACAATCAAGTGGATGACTATTTATTTATAACAATGACCTTACTTCAAAATCTAAGATATACTGAAAGGGGAAAAAACAACCTTACTCAAAGATTGCTACTAAACTTAATTAAATATTACAAAGAATGTAAAAGGAAACTAGACTTTATTATCAAACTGTTACATGGAGAGAATTTGGAAACACTATTTAACTACCTTGATTCAGAACACAGAGACATGATTTTAAATGTTTTTCAAAATATTTTATTTCCTTTGACTAAAAAGAATTTATTTATTAGTTTTCTACAAAATTTATTATGGAAAGACAACATAGATGAACTTATTACAGAGAAAGGTGACAATATACAATCTGTAATAAAAACTTTGAGTGCATTCTTTATTTTTCCCAGTGGGAGAACAGGTAAAGATCCAAAATTCTTAACTGACTTTATTGATGTGTTTATATTCTGTTACCGGAATGACAGCCAAGTTATATTCGCTTTTTACATTATGGCCTTCAATTGCCTTAATATGGATCAAAACAGCTTCACGCCAGCAATGAAAATGCCTGCAATAAAATTTGAGGAAAATGATAGAAAAATAAAGAGGAACATATTTTTTAAAATGCTTAATGTATTGGTGATGAATGAAATTGACACAAGTGTGAAATTGAACTTTACAATAGGTGAAAAGATTTCTAAAGTGGAAATTAAAAAGAATTTTATGTCTTTCTTACAAGCGACTATGCTTGGATTGTTGAAGTTAGAAGGCAAGCCTGATAAAACAACACTTCAAATTGTAAAATCAGCTATAAAATTAGATCCATTGCTAATTGAACAAAAACTGGATTTTATTCTGCCACCTATAATGACTGCAAAGAAGAATTCAAATGCTTTAAAAGCTTATATTGAAATGATGAATTGTTTAATAGAAACTTTGTTCAAATTGAGCAGAGGCACCATGTTTATAAAGCAAATTCTCAATCATATAAAATTGAAGTTAGAAGCAATTAATATTGAACAGTTTGAATTGAGACAGAAATTAAAAGAAAATGAGAATGATGATGATTTAGAAAACATACAAAGTAAAATTATAACAGCATATGACATTTTGCCTCAAGAATGTGTTGAAGTATATGGAAAATTGACTTCTGAACTTATGTTCAGGCAAAATGCTGGCTTGCTGACATCTCTGCAGAAAGATTTAGAAGAGAATTGCCTTATGATGCTCGATGAAGGTTTTGTCAGTATGTATTTTTTTATTAGTGTTTATAACTTAAAACAATGAGATAGAGAACTTTCACATGAAGTGATTTGTCTTACAAATTTCTGCGTATTTAAGGCCAGCACCAACAGCTACATCTATGGCATAGTGGCTGTTGATTGCATAGAAGTCCCTGGTTCAATTCCGGGGCTGCATGCCGTAGAGTTTGCTTGGTGATAGGATTTTTTGAACCCGACTATGCTTTCTACCATCCCCATATTGTATATCTTCCGCCATTTCAGCAATGCTGTGTTTCCGTCAGCATATGAGAGCTAGCATGTTCTGACCCACTTTATCACCCATAGCTTCATCTTGACTTAACACCATGTGGATTTAATGTCAGGTGCTAGCCCAAAAAAAGTCATAATGTTGTTAGCTAAGCATAATCATTAGACATTATATGAAAGAAATATCAACTTATGCAAAACTTAAAACATGTTTTCATATATATATACTTAAAATAGTATGTTATTTCTTATCTTCAGGTCCCTCAATTATTACTTTAACGGAAATGCTGTCGGCCATTTTGTCCAGTTTCTTCCGGAATAGCAAGATGGCGGATCACACAGTGCCACAGCCGATAGCTGAGGAGTTTTGGACTTCATTCGAGATTTTTCAAAATGAATGTTTAAAAAAATTCGGCGAATGTATTCTTAAACTTAACTATGTAAGTGTTTATTTTCAGTATTATTTCTATATTCTGAATTTATTAATTTTACTACAATTTTTTCGAAAAAAAATAGTCGAACTTTTCATTTAACTGGCCAACCCATGACAATGTGCCGTTAGATTGATTTACACTGTTCCACATTTTGCTAGTCGTCTTCAAAAATAAGATGTTAAATATTATTGCCTCAGTAATTTCACTAGCTACAAAACTCTTCAAATCGGAACAGTAACATTAGCACCGGACTGCTTGGCAGTTACTAGTAATGAAGACATGTAATCCCCTTAAGCTTGTTACTTTTATAACTAAAAATGCAAAATTATTTAAAGTCTTATAGGGTAACGAAGCCGCGATAGCTTAGTTTATAAGTCGGTGTTTAACGTTATACATCTCGTTCAGTCGTGGGTTCAATCCCCACTAGTGTACTAATGCAGAAAAATTTTCTGAGAATTTGCATTTGCCTCCAATATGCATTTGGCCAGCGTGGCGAATTAATATCCATGCGTTTCTCATTAAGAGAAAAGGCCTCGGAGTCCCAGTAGCGGAAACGGTTAGAGATCTGTTTCAAAAATTATAAAAATTTCATGACAATATTCATACTTATACAAAAAAAAAATCTTTTTATAGAATCCACCATTATTACAATCTTTTCTAAAACTCTGCCTAAGTTATTCCCAATTGAAAGTCATCAATATAAAATATGGCAACATCAAGACGAAAGGGACAGAAGTTGAGACAACAGATATATTTGACTGCAGCAATATTTTACCTTGTTTAAATGGCGACCAGTGGATTACATTGGCACAGATGATACAAGAGGATGAAGCTTTTAATATATGGGTAAGAATTTATACACAAGCACAGAGTTTTTAAATTTATTTCTTGACCTATGTAACTTTTTTAGCAATGTACATAAAGATTTTTTGTAGTAAAAGATTTTGTGACGACCGTCTTGGTATACTAAACATAACCTATTTCTGTTGTCGAATATTAATTTGCAAACTTTACTGTACAATACGATGCAGGGTATATCATCCTAACTAGCGTCTCATTATTATAGTCAACTGTTTTACTTACAATCTGTTTTTTATCATTTTGCAAGACGTGTCTTCCAAGGTGCTGCAATGTGATGATACATTATTATTACAAAGCTAATGGTACTAATATTTACCCTAATACATACACTTGAATACTTTTAGTCATACTTTCGATGGAGTAAATTTTACTATCATTAGCATTATAATCATCATCTCCTTGTCCTGTTCTCGCTTCATGTGGGGTAGTATCATCATGTTTTCTTCCTCGAATCCTTTCTTCGATCTTTCTTTATCTACCGCCTATTTAAATGCATGTGTTATAATAAGTTAAAAATTATAAAAAAATACTGAATTTCAGGATAATCTGCTACTGATAAAAACAATGGCTATAGAACTATCCAACATCAACAACTCTGATATATCTCAAAATGAAGTAGTGTCATCTACAAGGTCGTATCTATTAAAGCGGCTAACAGGAAATCCGGATGTGATCACCAGTGTCACATATTTTACTAAACAGCTTTTCTCAAATACAGACGAAAGTCAAACAAAGAGTTTGGCAAAGGCATTAGTTAGGGTTTATATGAATGCCGACAATTCAGACATATTTCAAAATGATGCCATAAACAGAAACAGAAACTTATTAAACGCACTTGTGTTAGAAATCAATAAAAATATAATAAAGCGTTTCGGAAATACTAATACACTTAATAAATCAATGAGTAAAAGTAATTATGATATGGTAACATTTTTAGAGAGTGTTAATGTTAGAGATTATTTTGCCAATTTAACTTTAGATATTGAAAATCAAGAAGAAGATATAATAAAATACACTGATCTATTAAAAAACCTGCAAATTTACAACTTGGAAGAGACATATCAATTGATAACTATTTTCGTATTGTTGGCTGTTAAAAAATGTTGTCAGATTAAAAAATTACGTCGTAGCGTTGATTACTTGTTACAATCAACTTTTGAATTGAGTACTAAATGTCCTGACATTTTCAAAATATTTCCTGTAGATTATATATTTTCAACTGAAGACGAGGTTATATTAAATTTACTGACTTTGTCTATAAAAAAAACTAACGACCAATCAATAGTAAAGTGTATATTAGAAGCTGCAGTTAAAAAAGTTAAAACAAATAGTGAAATTTTGAAAGAATTAGTAGAAATACTATTATCGAAAAAAAGACCATCGAAGAAGAAACCCTTAAAAAATCTGGAATATTTTAATGATGGAGTGTTTCAACTCCAGTGTTTAATTTTACCAATAATTGCTAGAGAAAAACGAGCCATAACAGCGAGTGCATTTAGATCAATATTAGCGAATTTACAAGAAAGGCTACATCAGGCAATGCTAGAATCGTTCATGCACATTGACTTTAGTAAAATTGCTAGTTTTGGTAATGATGAAAGTGGAAACATTGATGAAAGTTCAGTAACTTCTGACAGCAATGTGGCAACTCTTAACGCAATTGGCGCGTATTCTTTGACTTTGTTGAAATATTGCGAAATGACTGACGTTGAAGAAATTAAAAAATTGGATTGTCTATGGTCTGGATTGGAGTTCTTCGTTCAGAGTGCAGTGAGTAAATTTTATATTTATTTTGTTTGTCGCATGCGGAACAGTGTCAGTAAACCTGCAATTACGCAGTCTCACAAGAGACAATTTAAAAAAGTGTCCTGGGATAAATATCCAAACTAGTTTTGCAAAACCAAGTTTACTCTGCTTAAATTCAAAACTATGGTCTAAAGTTACATTCTTTAACTAGTAAGCTAAAAGCAAAATATTATGGAAAATACTTTATCACCACACACTAGCTATTTGAATAATGTATTTATATGTGGAATTTTTTTTAAAATACTTTTTGGTTTTTAACTCACCATCAGATGAACGTTTTGTTCGTCTCATCGCAAAAAAAATGTAGTGAATACCGGGGCACAAAATATATCTTGACTGAGGTACTTTAATCTTAAGTTGCATAAATATCCTTTCAATCAATATTTTTTGGTGTTAAGAATGTGCGTCATTGCTTTAAATAAATATTTTGAAAGTATCATTTATACCATGATTATAATTTTTTACTACAGGCAGTTTTACCAAGGACCATACTAGGGAACATTACCGTTTTCAGGATTAAAGGGCGCTGTAGCAAATGGGGAAACTATACAACATACTTTGCTATGTCTCGCAATGTGGCGTGTTGTTTATAATTCTAGAAATTTGCTTTTACGGCGGCAGTTTTTAAGGTTGTGTAAACAATTCTGTTTTTTTTTTACAGATAAAAGCAATCGAAAATCCGAAATCTAAACACCAACATGTAGACTCTTCTATTCAGTTTCTAAATATTATCCTGAGACATATAAAAAAACTTGAGTCTCATGAAATATTCCAAAATAAAGATGCAATTTTCAAACAAATATGGCGAAGTATAAAAGCGAGGTTACTTTTGATATTCGACGAAAATTCTAAAAGACCAATGAATAATGCGTTGCTGGATAATATATCGGTCACATTGAAATTCTTAGCTGAACTGTCTTTGATAGAGTCGTTTATGTCTCAATTCGTGGCAGATATAAGCAGTCTGATAGTTTTAAAGGTAAGTGACATTATTTCTATAATCATTATCATTCAATTAACAACTCTGTGACACAGCGCCCAACCTTGTAACACTACGTTGTCTAATTCGATTCCGGGCTACATTTTTATAAGGTGATAGGTTTTATTTAAATCCATCTGATCAGCTATCATTTATATATTGTAAATCATTCGCCAAAACTGCAATGCTGTTATCCGGCTATCAACTTAGAATATTCTCCGCGAGCACGCTCACCATGTTAGACCTTGAGAAATTTAAGTCGTGTTAGTATATGATCGTAAATAATATGATTGTAAAATTATCTACTCTTTTATGTCTATAAACTTGTATTTTTCTCTTAATAATCCCATGACGATAGTGGTGATGATAAAGAAGTCTAATTTTTATTTCAGAAACCTTCAGAGATTTTAAAAAGCGATGAAACCACCAACTCAGAATTGACACACCATCGCACATCGAAATATTTACTCCAGCATTGTCTCAAAGCGAACATAGTCGGCCCTAAGTGTTTAGCTATAAAGAAACTTATATTTCGCGTTTGCAAAAACACAAAATGCTGGATTCAAGAACACTTTGAAGGCGACAATGATGATGTTAACAGCAAAAAGAAACAAAGAAAACCTTTAACAGAACAAAACGATAAATTAAGCGAAGTTCAATTGAAATCGTTCAAAGTGGACGACGCCATTTGCAAATTGTTGCGGATACATTTGGATATGTTGGCGGATGTTGTAATGGCGGCAAAAAAGGTAACCTCTACATTCAGATTTTCAAAATGTACTTATACTAATATGCAACTTAATGTGGGATTCGGAGTTTTATCTACAAAGAAAAGAATCAAGGACATTTATCCACGCCGGAAAGTGTTGATCAATGAAAGCTGTCGTTCTTGTCGAAAATCGGTTTACTCTAGATCACAGTGTATTATGAATACATTATTTGATTAAATTTACTAATGATGATGGTGATACAGCAACCACAGTCATTAGACACAAACCGATATGAAATATGTCGCCGATGGTTTAATTACTGAGCTTCATTAATTATTCCAAATGTTATAATCCACCATTAATTAGTTTTGGTTCCGTAGATTAAAACGTACGTGTTTTATTGTCTCTCCTTTCAGATGCCTCTCGACTACAGGTTTCTCGACGCTGTATTCGAGCTCCAACACGTAGTGCACTACATTTTAGGACGTCACTTAATAGACACTAGGTGTGAAATAAGTTGGCAGTCGTTCTTTAGTTTGCATGAAGGCTGTATATTGGTGTTGAATAAATTATTACTGACGCGGGAGGAGCTTTTGGAGGACAGGTTTGTTTATATAATTATCACAGGCACGGTGCTCTATATTGTGGTCTAGCTGTAAACAGTGACACTTGCCATAATTGGGATGCACGGTTTGATTTCGGGACATTTGTTGAGGAGTTTTGATGATGGCATGATTTTTCGAACTTGCCTGGCTACCGCCTCTCTTACCGCCTCTCATACCAATGTTTAGGCCTGCAAACACAATTCAATACCTACGGCCCCCTTGTTACTTAATACCTTGTAATAAGTATAATATGTTAGTCTTTCTTTAGTTCCTTTTTATTTGTAAGGTGATCAAACTTGATTAAATTTCTTGTATATAAATTGGTAGGTCTCTTCTAGACACCGTCTAGGTAGGTCGCAGCTTCTATTTCTACCGCTAAACAGTAGTGTGCAAACATTACTGTGTTCCAGTTCCAAGAGGCTAGTAAAATTATTAAGATAACGAGACAACACCTAGTGTGGTCAAACAATGTGTATCATCATCCTAACTCTGACGACATTGTTATAGGCATATCACTTACCATCAAATAAACGCATCTTTCATCTCTTCGCTTTGGAAAAAATAAAATAAATTTAGTCTGGTATTCAGGTTTTGTATAACTTTTTAACTTGTATCTTGGTTTACAGGTGGCCGTGCTATATGCAGTGCTATAAAACACTGATACTATGTTTATGCGATAGAGTCAACACAACGCAGCAAATAGATAAAGCAACAGAACAAAAACTTGCCGAAACAGCGCACGCTATAGAAATGTAAGTTCATTGTAATTTTCTATCTGAAGTTAAATAATAATTCATACAAATTTTTATTTACTAAAACATAACATACATTTAATTTTCATAAAGAGGCTTAAATGCATAATATTAATAACAGTACAATTATAATTTTAAATATTTTATTTATTTTTTATGCACATAAAAATACTGTATATGTATTAAATACTAAATAAATAATTATAGCCTAGTTTTCATCGGTTTTTACTTTTAAATGGCCACTCTTAGGTTTGCTAATCAAGAAAATTTTAACTGGATTATAGAGAACACAAAACGTTTAATTTTGTTAAAATTTAATAGGAGTTAATAAATTTAAAATTTATAAAATCTAGTTTTAAGTTATTGTTCATATATTACTAAAATTTATTACGTAACGTATGATAGCATACATAAAGTCGTATATCATCGTATCAGCATATTATTGTCCACTGCTTAACTTACCAATCGATTTCCAGAGCGGCCCTCTGATCTTCGCAATATGTGGCACGTATAACGCTAATTGTTTTTTTTGCAGATTAACTCAATCAATATGCAAAAGGAAAGCGCACGTTTCCAGAATAGCTGCGTATGCCATAGCGGATATATGTACATGGATAGAGAAGACCGCCCCGCCGAAACACATCCGACAGCATCTTGAAAATTCCATTGCTTTGTTAATACAGGCCTCGGATTCCACTTACGCAATGGCGTTCCTTCGGAGGGCAATGGCCGGCTCCGTCGGCCAAATGACAATGTCGAACATGTACTCTGTTTATAAAAGATACCATAAATATGTCGGTAATGCTTAAATAAGAGAATAAATCATTCAATTAAAAATATTGTATTCCATCCTGATTTAATGTGAAAGACGAAGACAAAGACAGTATTTTAATTTATTTTGTATACAATGAAGTGTGGAAACGTGCAGGTAGTTCACCTGGTGGTAACAGAAACAAATGCTCATATGGCGCTAGTTAGGATGATATACACAGCAACATATTTTACACGTCGCGTTAAGGAGAAAGATGTAAAACATCGTTACTCCGGTAATTTCACACCTTGCAGACTGAAACAGTAATGTATTCACACTGCTGCTTAACGGCGAAAATCGAAGCTACAATGGTACCTAGATCGTCTGTGGCAATATCGACCTACAAACACTTAATATTTTTTTATTTATCTTAATGTCTCATTAATTTTGTTTTAATCTAAGTATTTACTAAACCTTAACCATTTTATAATATATAAAAAGCCAAACATACGAGCTTACTTACACTTGAGTAATAAACATTAATGATAGATAAGGTCTTGACACCCTTGGTAGGTTTGTTAAGAAATTACGTTCTCTTACATATTACAAATACATTTACATACTGATATTTGAACTGAGCTTCGGAGTCTAAGCTGGTAGATCATATACTGTGTAAAACAAGAAAGATTTGTCAAATTATATTTTTATTTATTTATTAATTTATTTATAAACATATACATTAGTTACATTAAGACAGATAATGTCTTGAAACCATTAGTAGGTTTGTTAAGACATTACGTTCTCTTACATATTAGAAATATATTTACATATAAAAAATAATATTACGTACGTACTAAGATTATCATTAACTTATACCTATCCTTATTAATTTTAATCTATCCCCGAATTTGTTGTGACCATCACGACAAGTTTTTTTTTTTTTTTTATAAATATAATAGTACAAATCTTCACAATAAAACTTTTTACAATAAATATATTTATTGCAACTAATAAAATAACATTTATTATTATCACACAAAACAAAAAATCTAGATTGCTAAGAAAATCAGTCAAATGAAAAGGCGCCAAAAATCAAATTGACGTAAAGGCTCGAGACAGTTTTCTTGTGCCCATATATGGGCATTTATTGAGTTCTCGTTGCGGATTGGACGAGGTAGCGACGTCATCAGTGAGTCACTTTTCAAGTAGTAATCAAACGAGTGGAAGTCTCTAATTCAGCATACTCTTCGCTGAAACGGTTCTTTCGTTTTTTATCTAATCTTATCAAAGCGAAAACGGCTTTATATATCCAGATAAATTTTATTTCTGCACCGACAGAGCATAGAGCACTATAGACTAGTTAACTTAAAAGTTGTCATCTTGTATATTAAATAATAAAAATTCTTTATAACCTTTTTAATATAAATAACATTTAAAAAAAAATAATTTATATTATATTATTTATAAATTTTCGTTTATATTATATTTAGTGAATTAAATCAATTCTTTATTTAATCGGTGTGTTGACTCATTGTAACAAATCTGACACATGCGCTGATTGGTCGCCGCAAAATAACGTGCAGCCAACTCTCCAATATCCAGTGTCGTTCCGGTCGCCGTTGTGGACTCGTGAACTATTAGTGAAATTTTTACGTGTTATAACATCATAAAATGGTAAGTCATTGAAAAATTAAATTGTAGTGCCTTTTTACTGTGCTGTGCTTTCGTAAACCAAGGACGGTGTTATTATGATGAACCAAATTAACATTGTAACATGTTCTCGTAAGACCGGTGCCGCCATATTTCGCACAACCCTTTGCGGACTTCGCACGCCTTTTCATAAAAATAGTTGTCACTGTTCAGTGGTTTTATGCCACGTGTAGTGATTTATTAGATTTATATTTTATATAGAGATTGTAGTTGCGGAGTTTTAGTTTTAGCAAATTTGTAGGTGTTACGGTGTTGAATTTCACGCTTGTTGGAATGGTTAACGTCCTGCGGCGCCTTTTATGACGAGGGAACGCGCCGGTTAGTCTGTAAGGCGTCGTTTTCTCTGTCAAAATATGCTAGGAGTTCGTTAGATGAGTTATCGGGTGCCCCGTGTGGTTGGGGGCATCGAACCTAGTTGGCATTGCAACGCCGCGCAATCGTATATCGCTTGCCCATATATGGTATAGAGCCCGCAGCGGCTGTCACATCCATTTCATGTCTATTTTAGGGTGCATGCAGGCGTCGGACGACGGTGGGCGCGTCCCGTACAAAACTCCCGATGCTGTTACTGTAGCCAATGTCAAGGTTGCATACAATAAGACTAGTTTGACTAATATCGATTATTGTGATGTATTACATTGGCAGTTTTCAGATTGCCTTATATGTTGAGTATTGATCATTTGGGGACAATCGGCCCGCTTATGATGATTCATGATTGGTTCATTGGCTATGATGAATCATTGCCCTTACGTTTGCTTGTACACGCCGTTTTACATCCATCCAACCTTCAAATTTACAATCTAAACATTTTTTTCTTATTGGACAAAATTCTTCTATTATTTGGAGAATTTTGTTTATGAAAATATTTTTTTTTATATTATATTGATGCAGATAATTTGTACAATGTTCAAATTCACTACTTTCACATATTATAATGTGGAGTTTATTTCTATAGTTGTTAAAGACAACTGTTATGTTGAAAATTAAAAACAATAATCGGTAACAGATAGCAGGAATAATTAAATGAATTTTATGTACAACAAAACGTTAACACCTGATAATGTTTAGATAAGCCAAACTTATCTTCCCCATTACTTCCATGATTTCTATTTTAAGTAAATTAAGTCTACCTAAAAGTTATACTATAAATCTTATTTTCAAATATTACTTAACAATTCTGTACTTATAATCAAATTTATATTGATTTTAACGTAACTATTAATTTTATTCATATGGTATTAATTAAATAGCATTAGTATTTATAATTATAGATTATTCATAAAGAAGCTTTGATCAGATTTCCTTTTTATTTGATTGTCTTACCATACCATTAGAATGATGTCATGCCTCTTTTCTTGTTTAAATATTTTTTAATAATGAGTTTTGAGGTGACAAGTATTAAAACCACAATATTTTAATGCCGGTTTATTCATAGATTACAGCAAACATTGAGCGCTGTGCCAAGACACGTCTAATAAACTTGAAATTGCTATCAATAGTTTGTGAAGAGATTTTTTTTAAATATGAAACAAATTAATTTATTATAATCCCGTAATTGTACAATCCATAAACTAAATTTACAGGTGCAAAAGTTGAGGACAAATAATATTTAAGTATAACTACTGAAATATGACTTTTATGTACTATAATAACATTAGAAGACATACAATATAACATATAACATATTTTGTTCAGAATCAACTTTTTTATTTTAAAGTATAAAATTAAGTGTAATTCTGTTGTAAACTTTAACTACATAGCTCAAATTCAGATTCAAAGTAGACTGATTCAAAAATAGCTCATTGATTGTTTATCATAAATATTTTTATTATAGTCTGTGGTACGGTCCATAATAAACAAACTATCAGAAAAATATTTGTTGTGACAAATTCACTACAACTACTGATAAATGAAAAGAAAAAACAAACCATTCCATGACTCATAAACACTATACAACGTATTGTAAATGTGATAACTTACTAGTATACGTTTTGAACTTTTTAACCTTGATCTTTCAATTCCACGATGTGTGATTCATACAAATACATAGCTGAAAGCTCATTAGTTGGTGTAGGTAGATATTTTTTTATTTTTTAACTTACCATCAACTTATTTCGGCTTCCGTGTTTAGATTAATGCTTATCATTTTAATATTTGCCTGTTATATAATTATGATTAATATAATTTTGACTTTAAAAAAAATTGCATTTATGGTGACACAATTAATAATTGATAAGAATTATAATTACTATCAAGAACTTCTGCATTATTTTAAACCGATAGATGGATCCACATCTAAATGGTTGTCTATGACCATTATGAAATTGTTTCATTTATTAATGTTTATCATATCATATTATTACCTAGACGATTAAGCATTCCATTAGCTTTAAGTTACATTACAAATCAAATAATTTACACTAAAAATAATGCCATTTTCATTTAGTTTCTATACTTTAGCCCAAATTTTTATTATCTTGTGTACAAAGGTAATTAAATCCTTTTTGTTTTATATATATATAACTTGTTTTATTTATTTATTACCTTACATCTTACAGATAGCGGATTTAATACCATTTAACCATAAGAGATAGAAATTTTAAAGGCAGACAATAATAAATGCCTATCATCAAGTAATGGAGATGAAGCATTATTTTAAGATTAATTTTTTTTTTTTATTATTATGATCATTGTTTTATAAACTATAAAAAATGTCTAACATTTGAAACGTTTTTAGTCTATGTTTTCGCAATAGGTGTGTAAATGACTTATCATTATTATTATTCATAGCGTCATTATTTCTCATTACCTGACTCACTGTATCACAAGGTGACTACGTTTTGTCGTCTTGGTCGTTCACCTCGCTTCCGTTTCAGTTTGTATTATCTTACGTATAAATGATACTATTTTTAAATAGTGTTTTTTCCAACACACTATTTATTTAAATTTTCTTGAGTATTTTTAGTTCAGGAGAATATTTATTTGTATTTTATTTTACTGTTGGTAGATCTCTGTTGACGGAGATCGTGTAAGGTAGGTATCACTGCAGCTTCTATTTCTACCGCCAAATAGTAATGTGTAAACATTAGTGTTCCGGTTTGTAGGTAACCTAGTGAAATTACTGTGGTAACGAGACTTAACATCTTATGTCTCAAGGCGACGAGCGTAATGATGCAGTGTATACCATCTTAACTAGCGCCTCGTTATGCAAGCGTATCACTTACCATCAAGTGAAGGCCTCGCACATCTAGTCACATTAAAAAAAAGAACACCTGAACTCGATTATCTATTATAAAATATCTAGATTAGAAACTAGTGTTTATAAAAGTTCTAACCTATATATATATATAGCTGGATGGAGTTATAAGGCAACAGATAGACTAATACAAAACCTATGAGTTATATATTGATGGAAAGTGATTTTTGATTGTTGGTTTAATTACTAGTAAACTTGTATATAAAATTCACTTCAACTAATGCTTTGTTAACTTCAGATTCGAACCTTTTTTTTTATCCTACTATGCGACGACACGAGCAAGACGTTCACCTGATAGTAAGTGATACGCTTGCCCATGACAACGTGGCGCTAGTTAAGATGGTACACACTGCACCACATTGCGCTCGTCGCCTAGAGACATAAGGTGTTAAGTCTCGTTACCCCAGTAATTACACTAGCTGCAGCGCCTTTCAAACCGGATCACAGTAATGTTTGCACACTACTATATGGCGGTTGAAATAGGTGCTGCGGTGGTGGTACCCACCCAGACGGTCTCCGGCAACAGAGACCTACCACCTGGAAATGTTATGCAAGTGTATCACTTACCATCAAGCGAACGTTTCGTTGTCTAGTCGAATTAAAAAAAAAACACCTGTGCTCTGTTGTCTATTATAAAATATCTAGATTAAAAACTAGTATTTGTAAAAGTTCTAACCTCTTGCTGGATGGAGTTATAAGTCAACAGATAGACTTATACAAAACCTATCAGTTATTCATTGATGGAAAGTGATTTTTGATTGTTAGTTTAATTACTAGTAAACTTAGTATATAAAATTCACTTCAACTAATGCTTAGTTAACTTGAGATTCGAACCTTTTTTTTTTATGCTACTATGCGACTAGACGAGCAAGACGTTCACCTGATGGTAAGTGATACGCTTGCTCATGACAACGTGGTGCTAGTTAAGATGGTACACACTGCACCACATTGCGCTCGTCGCCTAGAGACATAAGGTGTTAAGTCTTGTTACCCCAGTAATTACACTAGCTAGCAGCGCCCTTCAAACCGGAACACAGTAATGTTCGCACACTACTATTTGTCGGTTGAAATAGGTGCTGCGGTGGTACCCACCCAGACGGTCTCCGGCAACAGAGACCTACCACCTGGAAATGTTATGCAAGTGTATCACTTACCATCAAGTGAACGTTTCGCCGTCTAGTCGAATTAAAAAAAAAACACCTGAACTCTTATCTATTATAAAATATCTCTATTAAAAACTAGTATTTATAAAAGTTCTAACCTATAGCTGGATAAGGCAACAGATAGGCCAATACAAAACCTGTCAGTTATTTATTGACGGAAAGTGATTTTTGATTGTTAGTTTAATTACTAGTAAACTTAGTATATAAAATTCACTTTAACCAGTGCTTAGTTAACTTAGAATCTCTGCTCTAACGCTTCGCTCCTTCCTCATGCGCTAAATGTGACTTAACTCGGTAAGCTGTGCGCATTATCGATTTGTCGCGTCACACAGCTCCGGACTACTTGACTGCCCAAGTTATATGCTTAAACTCAATGCCAACCACATAAAGGATATTAAAACGCATCGTGAAGTTTCATTGGTGTTACAGCTTTATGATTATAATATTGCTTTTAATAAATCTGTAACAAGACATCATGTTTATGTTCCTTATTTATCTTTCAAAACGTTCCCCCGACTCTAGGCCCGAGACCTCTGTATGCTCTCATTCGTTTATACATTAACAATCCTTATTCTTATTACATTTATATATATTTCTTTAGTTTAGCTTGTTTTTTATTAAACAAGGCAAGTAAGACGTTCACCTGATGGTAAGTGATACGGTTGCCCATAGCAACGTGGCGCCAGTTAAGATGGTATACACTGCACCACATTGCGTTCGTCGTATTGAGACGTAGGTTTTAAGTCTAGTTACTCCAGTAATTTCACTAGCTTACAGCGCCCTTCAAACCGGAACACGGTAATGTTTGCACACTACTGTTTGGTGGTAGAAATAGGAGCTGTGGTGGTGACTACCACCAATAAACTACACATTCCTTTTGGCTCCAGTGCTTAATACATTATACTTTTAGTTAATCATATGTCTAATAATAACATATCCTTTCTACACATCTATTCCTTCATGTTTGTATGTTCATTCGATATGAAAGGTCAACTGGTCTCGAGTAACTACTGAACCGATTCTCAGCATCATATATAGCATGGCTTTAACTAATCTTATTTTCTGTATTCTATCAATAATATTAATATAATAAAACTATTGATTTGTGACGTTATTGTAATTTATAAAGAACATTTTAGATTTTCTTGATTTAAATTTGATAAGGGTCCGTCTTTACTGCTGTTACCATCATCACTGGTGGGTATCGTAATGTAGAAGATATTGTCATGTAAAAGATAAGGTAATAGATAAAAGGATCATAGATACTATTGATCGTTACCAGTTGTATATTAGTGGCAGTTCTTATTTCTGCCGCCAAACAGTAGTGTGACAACATTACTGTGTTCTAGTTTAATGGGCGTTGTAGTTCGTGAAATTACTGGGCTAATGAAACTTCTTATATCTCAAAGCAAGAAGCGCAATGTGGTGCAGTGTATATAATCTTAACTAGCGCCACGTTATTGGCAATCGTTATCACTGACTAAGTGGACATCTCGCTGTACTTGACGAATATAAAACAAATTATCATTGTTTTCGAAATGGTACTCGTTGAGTATTTTAACATATATCTTATCATATTTAAGAGGAGATTGCAAAATGTCAAAATTGTTTTATACTTATGTACTTGTAATATAAAACTATAGACAAACATGACATAATTGAATTGAAGTATTTCGAATCTCATATTTACTTCTTCATCTTCTAAGTCGTATTTCCTCATGACTGAGGGTCGGGGTCATCATGTGTGATAAAACACACGACTTACTTGTCAGTTATAATGGAGTGGTGTTGCCATTGCCTTCTCCATTTCACATACTAGTGCGAGCACGGATGCTCATGGACATAGATATGTGGGTTTCCTCACGATGTGTTCCTTCACCGTCAAAGCACGTGATATTAGTTAGTGCATATCTACTATGTCTATATAAAATATATACCAATAGAAGTTTGTTAAGAAAATCGTTAAATGATTAACATATATTTGTTCATATATAACTTTCAGATTGTACAATAGAATGATATCATTAGCTAAGCGTTTAATCTTTCATGGTACATCGGGTTGCCGCTGAATGTTGCCAGTGCAACAAAGGCTGAATGGGTCGCCGTTTACAAGTGAACTGCCGGAAAACCTATTACTTCTCTACGGTTCATTTGTAGTAAACATTAACTGCGCACATTGAGTCATACGATTAGTTTTTACTGCCTTTCATACTCTGGAAGGTAAGAGAACTGTCGAGGGTATGACGATATTAATAAATATATTAACAAAACAATAATGGCAATGTTTTCACTTCAAAATAAAGTTTTTAATTTGTAAGTAGTGGTAAGTCTCTGTTGCCGGAGACCGTATAGGTACCACCGCAGTCACTATTTCAACCGCCAAACAGTAGTGTGCAAACATTACTGTGTTCCGGTTAGAAGGACGCTGTAGGCTAGTTAAATTACTGCGGTAACGATACTTAACATTTCATGTCTCAAGACGAGCGCAATGTGGTGCAGTGTATACTATCTTAACTAGCGACACGCTTTGCGCAAGCGTATCACTCACCATCAGGTGAACGTCTCGCTCGTTTCGTCACTTAGTAGATTAAAAAAAATTGTTTGTGTACTCTCTGTTTAGAGCTTTAAGTATTATTTTTCACATATTTTCTATTAAAAAATTCCATAATCCACAAGATTTTTAACTTGGCAAGGTTTGTATGAACACCGCACATAGTTTATTTACATGAATTGTTTTTGTTTTAACTCGATTTTCAGATATCAGTTCAGGTACAAAATTTAAATTTTAAATCGTGTTTTTTTTTTTTAAATAAATACTGAATAAATTCTTTAGTGAACTCTAACTATAATTAATTTAATATTATTTACACGACTCTTTTTAATTTTTTTTTTTGGCGGTATCTATCGTTTTAAATGAGAATTAGGTGTGTAGTTAACATCAAAATAAAACGCATTTGTGCGAAACATGTGATAAAAGAAAATAATTGTTACAACTTTTCAAACATGTAGCAGCTTATTTATATTTTTTACTTTTCGTGCTGAAACAAAATTTGTCATCATCTCTCATCCTGTTTTCTCGTAGAACCGATTTTAAGTTTTATACCGCTGGTAGTAAACAAGCATGCGATCATTATAGTAAGCAATTACCATACCTTATCAATTCCTTATATTAATCTTGTCAACAATATTTTCTGAAGATTTCGTTTTCACGGGAATGTGAAAAAACATCTTCAGCTTATGTTGAGCTTATCAAATTTAAAAAGAAAATAAACATGAATCTTTCAAAGTTGTAGTAAAAATTAACTTGATTATTTATTATGTAACTAAATGTTAAAATACTCTATTTGTTCTAGTTTATCTATTACATTGATATTGCAACTGCTCCAAACTGATAATTACCGTAACAGCTAAACACTTGAGATAATACAATTGGAGAGCTATAAATCTGTTAACTATCGCAATTCTAGATTTATTTGTAATTGCACCTAGTTTAAAGTGTGAACGGGAATTATTTAGCAATCTCGAATTGTTTGTGATAATACGAAATCATTTAGACATTTCACAACAATCCTCCAAATATTTTTGTTTTCTCTTCACCTGATGGTAAGTGATATGCTTGTCTATAACAACGCGTCGCTAGTTAAGATGGTATACACAGCACCACATTGCGCTCGTCGCTTTAAAACATAAGACATTAAGTCTCGTTACCCTAGTAATTTTAGCTTATAGCACCGATCAAACCGGAACACAGTAATGATTTACACATTACTATTTTGCGGTAGGAATAGAAGCTGCGGTGGTACCCGGCAACAGAGACCTACCACCAGTTTATTTCTATATGTAATAAATTTAAGATCATAATACAATAGTATTAAAGTAAAAGCTCTGTTAGGTGCTATACCGTCTAGATGAGGTGCAGGTTCAATCCCACTTAGCATAAGATAATTACATATGTTAATTGCATTGTATATATGTATATATGTACAAATGTACTTTTAGATTTATTATTGTTAATTGTCTCTCTTCGTCTACCACAGCATCTTACTACTTTCTAGGTTGACGTTGTAGGTACGCTAAGTTTAAAACAACATATTGAAGATGTCTCACGTGTTTAAAACTTTCTATTGTATATTGTTATATTTCACGTACAAGTTTTCGTCTGTTCATTGATATAAATGAATAGGGTTTAAGATTGAAATGAACTCTGTAAGCTGGTGTATATTTAGGCATGCGGCCAATGTCTCAAGCGTTTGGATATTTTTACACCACAACGCGGGAGACTCGCCGTGTTCCACCTTTAGTGACCACAATGATCTGTTCCACTGATACCGTTTTGTCTACCACGACCCACCGTTAATCATTCCGTCCACGTTTTCAGCTTGTTAAGCATTTAAATTCAGCGACACTGATTACTATCGAAGCTAATAACTTCTGATGATTATCTGTAATTTTTTTTCTTATTAGTGAGTAGAACTCGCGGACGTCGTTCAATTTTATGTTGTTAAAACAAATTGTTATTTCTATTAAAATTACATTATTAGCATCATTCTTCTAAGTCGTATTTCCTTATGACTGAGGGTCGTCGTCATCATGAGTTTAGTAACTTTGTCCTTCCCCCCCCCAGAAGCAGGGTATCTACAGATTTCTCTCTCGAAAAAAAACAATACGGGTAGGTAGATATCGAAACTGGTAATCTTCGACTTTAACAGCTGTAAAATTAGAGTAATTTTATAACAAAAAAGGAGGATGAAATAGATGATGCAAGAACGACATTTACATAGTGAATGTCCGGTTATAGCTCAGCGGGTGTTCTAGTTTATCACACAATCTTAAAGTTCTGATTCACTAATAAAACTTGAGAATAATATTAGCTAATATGATCTAGGATATGACTAGACTATTTAAATACTTAGTTCTTATATACATCTTTTTATATCTAAATTTTTGCAATTAGGAGCTATTGTACTTAGTTTATGAAGACTTAAATATTGGTACTTTTAGCCTCTATCACCTGATGCGCCGACTTAAATACTCAGTAACGCTTGTAAGTAAAACTGGAAGAGCTACATGGATACTCTTTGAATATAAAATGAAGTATCGGATAAGGAGATAAGAAATCTGAAGTGAAAATTCTATAGTTCTTCCGGTCAGAGATATGAAAGATCAAAGTTAACACTGGACGGGGGAAAAGCAGAAAAGAGATTTTACTGAGAATCCAATTTATGACATCACAAAACATGAAAATTAAACCCTAGGCCGAATACGGCACATTCTAGCTTTATAAGGTAATAGAGATGCGGATAATAACACGCATGCGTCGTCTTTTCAGCTTGTTTTCTATATTCATGAAAATCGAGGAGGTAAATTATTTAAATCATAATCTCAGAAACTTTTAGGTTTCTATTTTCTAGAAGGTTTTTATACCATCTGCTTAACTTAGTACCAAATTGCATAAGGTTAACCAATTTGAAGCTCAACCGCTGGATACTGAGAGAGCAGGACTGATCGGTGTATATATTTTGAGAATTATGTCCAGCAGTGGACATCAATGTTTTATTTTGCTTATGGTGCTTATGATGCTTAGTCGTGATAGCCTAGTGGTTTGAACGCCCGTCTTCCACTTCGGTGGTACCGGGTTCGAATGCGGCTTGCACCAATGAATTTTCATTTTGTGCAGTTAGTATAACACCAACTAATATCACAGGCTTTGACGATTGGATTCTCAGTAAAATCTCATTTCTGCTTTTCCCCCGTCCAGTGTTAACTTTGATCTTTCATATCTCTGACCGGAAGAACTATAGAATTTTCACTTCAGATTTCTCATCTCCTTATCCGATACTTCATTTTATATTCAAAGAGTATCCATGTAGCTCTTCCAGTTTTACTTACAAGCGTTACTGAGTATTTAAGTCGGCGCATCAGGTGATAGAGGCTAAAAGTACCGATATTTAAGTCTTCATAAACTAAGTACAATAGCTCCAAATTGCAAAAATTTAGATATAAAAAGATGTATATAAGAACTAAGTATTTAAATAGTCTAGTCATATCCTAGATCATATTAGCTAATATTATTCTCAAGTTTTATTAGTGAATCAGAACTTTAAGATGGAGTGATAAACTAGAACACCCGCTGAGCTATAACCAGACATTCACTATGTAAATGTCGTTCTTGCATCATCTATTTCATCCTTCTTTTTTGTTATAAAATTACTCTAATTTTACAGCTGTTAAAGTCGGGGATCAACAGATTCGATATCTACCTACCCGTATTTTTTTTTTCGCGAGAGAAATCTCTAGATACCCTGCTTCTGGGGGAAGGTCAAGGTTACGTGGGATTCGTACCCACTAAAACCCTCTCGGTCTTCCTCGGTGTGTTAACAGGGGCTCGGTGATCTATGAAACGCACCGGTGCTACACTCTTACTTCTCAAGAAGGATAAAAACCCTCCACCTTTTTATGTATTACGGAAAGTCCAAGACCACCTCGCATTTGCCGTTCTCCTGCGACTTACTAATCGAACTATGAGGGCCCCCACTTTCAATGCTCGCGAACCTGGACCTGAAAACCCTTTTAGTCGCCTACCACCTGTAAACAAAAAACAACTGTCGTCTATTTTTATATTGTGAAATTAACAATTAACACATCTGTACACAAAACTAGTTATTTGTGTTTGTAAATTGTATCTCATTAATTACGAGTGTAGTCTGAATGAAAGTATGCTCGATTCCGTATTAAATCCGCGAAGTGTCTAAAATTCGCACAAAAACGACCGTCCGGAAATAGAGTAAAGCGTGACGGCAGCTGCGCGATTACATGAGCGGGGATTTTATTTAGATCTAGAGCATATTTACTCACGAAAATCTCTGCTCTAGATTAGATATTACAGCGTATTAGCGGCTATAAGAAAATTTTATAGCACCAGTCATATATAACTAGTAACCGAAAAGCCTTTGGTTGGAAAATATGTAAAAAAATAACTTGGTCGTAGGTCTCTTGTATGTTCAAGGTGACAATTTCATTGTGGTGCAGTGTATACCATCTTAACTAGCGCCACGTTATAAGAGTATACATATAAATAAGTGATACACTTATAATAACGTGTTGTTAGTTAAGATGGTATACACTGCACCACATTGCGCTCGTCGCCTTGAGGCATGAGGTGTTAAGTCTCGTTACCCCAGTATTACACTAGCTACAGCACAGCGCCCTTCAAACCGGAACACAGTAATATTTGCACACTACTGTTTATCAGTTCGAATAGAAGCTGAGGTTGAAGCTACCTAGATGGTCTCCGGCAACAGAGAACTACCAGCAGTGAAAAGCGTAGTAGTGTGCAAAGTCCATAAAATAATTTTCAAATGTCGCATTTAAAAATAATTTGTAAAGTTAACAATACTATTGTTATTTTGCTTTTGTTTGTTTACTCACGATATTTAATGTCTTTATTATCCAACAAAAAAAAGCGGTTTTTTTTCGTCTCCCTACTACGGTTTTAATGATTTTCTTTTTATTTGAAAGTCAACAGCACCGGAAATATTTTTTAGTATCAAATATGTGAAAAAATCCAAGTTGTTTGATATATGCTCCATCTCCTAGTTTTTGTAACAAGTTTCTAACAGTTTCTGTATCATTGCTCCAGGCGTCTGGCGTGACAGTCTCGGACGCATGCAAAACCACCTACGAGGAGATCAAGAAGGACAAGAAGCACCGCTACGTCGTCTTCTTCATCCGCGATGAGAAACAAATCGACGTGGAGACGATAGGCGAGAGGAACTCTGAATACGACCAGTTCCTCGAGGACCTCCAGAAGGGCGGCACCGGAGAGTGCAGGTTTGAAAGCATTTACACCCAACAATAACGACATTTTTATTGCTTATTTAAAGCAAGACGTTTACTTGAAAGTAAGTAATAGGTCTGCCCACAACAATGTCAATAAAGTTCTCTACTTAAGATAGACGATAGTAAAAGGTGATCATACTGGACGAGCCCTTGAACTGGTGGTAGGTCTCTGTTGTCGGAGACCGTCTAGGTACCACCGCAGCTCCTGTTTCTAACGCCAAACAGTAATGTGTAAACATTACTATGTTCCGGTTTGAAGGACGGTGTAAGCTAGTGAAGTTACTGGGGTAACGAGACTTAACACCTCACATCTCAAGACGAGCTCACCTTAACTAGCGCTGCGTTATTATGAGAAAGCGTATAACTTACCATCAGGTGAACGACTTGCTCGTCATGTAGCTTCGTAGAATAAAAAAAAAAGAATACTCTCTTTTACCGAAACACGTAGTTGGATGATAGTGCTAACCGAAAAACCTTAACACCACCAAATTATAATTAAACTTAAAACAGTGTATATTGTATTTGTATGAAGGGAAAAACAGTTACTTTAACACTTTGCCGACCGTCCGCGCTACCATTAAAAGTTTATAACAATAACTTTTTAATCGTTTTTCAAAAGGTATAACAGACAACAAAGTCGGGAAATTGGGGAAATTAAAGATGACTAAGGATAAATAGGACTCAAAAGTAGGATAGAGAAACAGTAATATATTCTAATATTGTTATCTTTATCGTTCAAAATATTGTACTTTATGTAGTTCAAAATGGGGAGATTTCTCCGATCGGTCAGAAGTGTTAAAACAGAATTCTAGTTTACTATAAAACTGTGAGAGGGCGCTGATTTCGAAGAGCTAGGCTTTCACTTGATGATGCTGGTCCAAACAGAAACCTAACCAGTTTCCTGTTAGACCTAGTTCCAGACTAACAAGATGGATTTTGACAAATCTATTTTTTATTATTTCATTACGTGTCCATTGATGCCATCGAGGAAAGAGGATAACGGAAACGTAAATAAACATATTTGTAATATTTCCGGCTAGTAGTGACTGCGCTGAAAATGTTAGTTTTTTTAATGTCTATCTATTGCTAGTTTATTTTTGGTAAATATATTATATAGATAGTAAAATTGCTCATGTTTCAGATATGGTCTATTCGATTTCGAATACACGCACCAATGTCAGGGCACGTCGGAGGCGAGCAAGAAACAGAAGCTGTTCCTCATGTCGTGGTGCCCGGACACCGCCAAGGTCAAGAAGAAGATGTTGTACTCTAGGTAAGTTCTACTCACTACTGCGATTTAAGAATTTCTCTAATAGACGTTCAGGTTATTAACAGCCACTATACTTTCTCTTTTCGCACATCTGCTACTCCTGTATTCTGTGTGATATATAATAATGTCAAACATAAATTACCAGTTATTGTTTAATTTAATGTCTAATATCATAGCTTCTCTGTTCTGCTATAATTGTTTTGCTCGCATTTACAGAGCGCGGTGCGACGATATATTTCCGTTTGACTCGGCCGCAGTAAACATTTAACGATTGTACGTCGCAAATTACTCATACGTGTTGCGGTTTCTCGCTAACGAATCTATATCTAGTTTCTAGCTGATGTATAGGAAACTCGATATTTTAATGTATTATACAAACGGAACTAATACGTCGTGTTATTAGTTTCGAAACTAAGAAGTCGGGTGAAATGATACTCATCAGTTGTGAATACTTTAGCCCTAAGTTAGTCTATGCTGTAAGACCAAGCACTAGTCCGTGCATTGACAAAGTTAATATAAATAAATGATTAATGACTATTTCAGCTCGTTCGACGCGCTGAAAAAGTCTCTGGTCGGCGTACAGAAGTGCATCCAGGCGACCGACCTCTCGGAGGCCTCGCAGGAAGCCGTCGAGGAGAAGCTGCGCGCCACCGACCGCCAATAAAACCAAGCATTTAACTTACCGCCATCGCCGAGCCGCGGCCCGCGGGGACGTGACCCGCGCGGCGTCTGACCCACGCGGCCACCACCACCACCGCGACGCCACCATCGCATCGTGATCGCGTGGGTCACGCGCCCGCCGCCGCCGGCCCCCGCGCTTCGCACCCTCGGGTCTCTTTTTATATATCATTTCAATTAGCTTTCAGATGTCAACGCGACGGCGGTCCGATGTTATTGAACGAACAGACACACACACACGACCCGTTTACATAACGCAACGGCCGGAGCCGCGATAACACTATGCAGCGATCGATGTATCGTTGTGTATTGTAATAATTTAAATTATACTAATTATTATTATTATATTTCTTTTTCCTATAAACTAAAGAGTAAGTTAAGCTCAAATAGAACGCAATGGATGGGTGGGCGTCGAGATTTCTTTTCTACGGTTGCGCGCCGTTAGGCTTTTATACTGATTAGATTGTAATATATAAAAACGTGGGGAACGATTTTGTACGATCGCCTAATACTTTCGTTTGAGATTCAATTCGCTAACGTCGTAAGCTTAAGGCCCGCCGTTTGCGGGGCGGGTGGGATAAGTATTTTGTAACCAATTTATCCAGAAATACACTCGATATAAGTGAAGTGGATTGTTTTATTTATTTGTACTCGCTTTGGACCTTCACGTACCAGCCTGTTGGTGGTTGAAGCGGACATGTACTCTGTTAACATAACTGCATGGGACAGGTTTAGTTATTTTGAGGACATAAGTGTTTATTATTCGACGAGACGAGCGTGACGTTCACCTGATAATAAGTGATACGCTTGCTCATAACAGCGTGGCGCTAGTTAAGATCGTATACACTGCACCATATTGCGCTCGTCGCTTTGAGACATGTTGTCTCTTTACCCCAGTAACTTGACTAGCTAACAGCGACCTTCGAACTGGAACACGGTAATGTATGCATACTAGTGTTAACGTTTACCTGGTTGCAAGTCATACGCTGGGCCATGAGGTTTTGGAATGGTATACCCTGCACCACATTGCGCTAGTCGCCTTGAGACATGTTAAGTCTCGTTACACCAGAAACTATGTATGTTATTTGGTAGGGTGGGGGAGGAACAAGAATTTTAGAAAGGTTAATGTGGTGCAATAATGAGCCGTGATAGTCTAGTGGTTTGAACGCCGGCCTTCTACTGCTAAGGTACCGGGTTTGATTCCGGCCTGCACCAATGAATTTTCCAATTTATATGCGGTCAGCATAAAACATCGTGAGGAAACGTACATATCTATGTCGTGACCATCCGTGCCCGCACTAGTATGTGAAATGGAGAAGGCAATGGCAACGCCATGCCATTAAAACTGACAAAGTAAGTCGTCGTGTGTTTCATTACACATGATGACCACGACCCTCAGTCATGAGAAAATACGACTTAAAAGAAGAATGCGAACATGAGGGGCGAAACGTTCACATGATGGTAAGTGATACTCTCGTATAAAAACGTGCCGCTGGTTAATATGGTATACACTGCATCACATTGTGACCGAAGCGTTGAGACATTAAGATATTAAGTCTTCTTACCACAGTAATTTCACTAACTTACAGCGCTCTTCAAACCGGAACACAGTAATTATTATCACCATAAGGTGCTTTCTAACTGAAGTTTGGCGCAGTAATGTTTGCACACTGCTATTTCTCAGCAGGTAGTCACTGAGGTGGTTACTGCTTAGACTGGTTCCGACCACAGAGACCTCACCAGCAGTTAAATTGTAAGGTAGTTTGAAAAAGCAACTAAACCCTTTTACTGATTTCGTTCCCAAAGTTATATTATTCAGTAAATGTAAAACAAACACAACATTTTTTTAACATATATTAAAACTTTATTGACAACGTTAGGGCTGCCACAAAAATACTAACATACAGTAATTTACGTCAAGTATATATTTAAATTATTATAGGAAATTTATCGTAGGATGAGAAAGTATTCACTGCGCGTTAATTAAATAAAAAAAAGCCCCTAAAAATAATTAAAATTCATCGACATATAAAAATACTAGTCTATTAAAATTTTGATGATGGCAACCTATGTTTTCTTCCGTAGTATCTTAAAGTATTTTTTATACTTAAATTGCACATTGCCATAAAATTTAAGTTTATTGAAATTAATTCATAAATAATAATTATTTAGGGGCTGCTTTTCATAAAATTAGCGTACACTACTTTATATAGGCGTTAAGAACTTTAAAGCAGTCTTAGAAAATCTACTTTTAGTATTAGGATAGAATATCGTCCAAAAGATATGTTTTAAACATGTAACAACATATCTACACACTAATTCTAAATTTTGAATCTAAAATTTTATCACATTTGAAGACTAAAAAGTTTTTATTTTTATAAAGAAATTCCTTTCGCATTTTTAATAAATCTCGATGGAAGTAAGAACAAAAAAATTATATAATGTAGTAAGTTAAATATTGTCTAACAACTACTAGGCCTACTTCTACGTTTGTGCCTAACTTATTAAAAAGATAAGTTATATTTTATATAAAAATACAGCGTTATGAAACAAATGGAACAGAACATTTATCTCAACATATTTAACTTGTTTAATATCTAAGTATACGAAAAGTAAGTGTAATAATATTATAACATAAAATTGAAAATCAAAAATAAGATAAATAAAACATGTCTGTCCATGTACAGAACAAAAATGTACAATAATTAAAAATATTGTTAAATAAAACATTGTGCGCGATCGATACTATTCCAGGCTGTTTTCTCAAGAATTATGTTTGAATTATTTTTTAAAAAGTATAGTAAATGTCAGACGCCATCTTTGACATTTATGGCTCTTCTATTTATGATGTTATAAATGACTCATAAAATACAGTCGACTTATCAGACATTAATTGTTTTTCCTTATTATATATATTTAAATATTTTTTTATAGCAGATTTTTCATTCATTCAATATTCTTATTAGAGAAAAGTTAACGTTCAACATCAAAAGTACGTAATACTGTTAAACGTTTGAAGATCGTCCCCCATTTTCAAATTAATGGTGTCGTTTGGTCAGCCGTTAAAGGCTGTGAGTGCGGCAACCGAGATGAGTTTCAATCATCTTCTTAGATACTGATTGTGCTTATGGTATCCGCTGGGGCAGGAGTTCCGTTAGTCTTCTGCGCCGTCGGGTTCAATAGAGGAATGCTGTCGGTGGTTCTGAAATCACAATGTCTTTTTTTTGGAATTGAAAAGAGTACAATGGTGAACAATTACTAAGATGTAAATACTGATTGACCAAAACCAATTTGGTAACAACGATACACAAATGAATATGCTTATAATAAGTGATATTATTTTGGTGACAAGTATCTGTTACTGGGTACCAACCAGGTAGATACTATAGCAACGCCTTTTTCTACCGTTTAAACAATAGTGTCTGAAGGATGCTGTAGCTAATTAAATTATTGGACTGATTAAGGCGACAGGTGAACGTCAATTCATGAATAAATATTAATAATTCTTACCTAATTGGAGCACTGATGGGTTCGGTGACAATATCTTCGCAGCATGTTGAAATTGGCTGTTTAATAACCATCATTGGCAAATTCGAGCAGATGGTTGCAGTGAAGTAGACATACTGTTGAAGGAAGTGAAAAATTTTAATGAGACCTTTGCATTTACTCGACTCCAGCAGAGGCTCGGGTGCGTTCAGCAGATCCCGAGGCTCATAACGCACCGAGGGGTTTTAATTGTTAGAAATCACACATCGCAAATTTCGTCTAGAAGCTAATATTGCAAAGATTTATTTCCAAGAGTATGTACCAGTTTGATAACTTACCTAATCAATAGTTTAAGTTCGAATTTTAGTTAGATTTTTAAGTATTTCGTTTATTTTCAATCCTCTAATTATTAATTTCTAATTTCATTGTTGCCATAGTTGTTCACGGAATTTTCAGAGAAACTACTATATTAAAGTTATAGAAAATGCATTAACCTTTTTAAAGTTCCTACTAACGAGATTTAGAGCCTTCTCCCATAAGAGAGTCAAGATAATTTATGCACCGCGCTGACCAAGTTATGGAATGTCGAGTAAATGCTTACCATTGTAACGGCAAGGATTAAATAAATGGTGGGCGTCGTCCAATGTCCAGCGTTTTCTATAGCGGCAACTCCCATAACCCAGTTAATGGCGAAAAACGGCTCCAACACGAGGCAAAGGTTCAGGTAGGTTTTCATATCATTTCCTTCGGTTCCCCAATCGAACTTCATCCACAGGGGTTCCTCATCCACTGCGCTCGTAACGCCACGATCCTGGGAATCCTTGTCCGAATTGTTTTGCTGGTAAAAATACTTTAACCTATATTCTAGCTATATTTATAACTAACCATTCATCAATATTTTTAATATAGATTAGGAGCTTACTTAAGCTTTATAACCGTATTTTTCAACACCAATGGATTTACACATGACCTGAGTTTTACATGATGTTAAATGATAATGAACCATGGACCTTGCTATCCTTGTATAACTTGGCTCTTTTGTGTTGAAAGCCGGAAAACTGCTATGTAGTTATGGCAATAGATTAACAATATGAGGGTAATAGCAAAAAGAACACGTAACTTCGTAATCGAATAAGAGTCCTCCTTGTTACTAGGTAAGAAACTTGCCGCTGCATCAAGGAAGAACTTCAAACGTTTACAAGATATAATTATAAGTAATTCTTATCGATAATAATGAATTTCCCAAAATTGAAGTAACACTCACATCGATCCCTTCGTCCATATTTTCTTCATTCGGCAAGCCAATGTTGACGTAACAATTTTCATCGCTCCCATTGTAGTCTCCGTCCAAAGTCTCCGAACTATCCGTGTTCTTCCTGCTGGTTCCGGCGATATGGATATTTTCTAACGACTCATCACTCTCATTCCTAGTGTTGAGGTCCACATGTCCGTTTTTACGAAAGCTCGCCTCGTGTCGCTCGAACAGCTCCTGCAACCTGGTCTGCAGCGACTCGGATTGCTTTTTGTTGACCACTTTCAAACCGAGCAGTATTATTCCCGTATTGACTATGATCAGAAGCATGGCCGGTATCATAAATCCCATGACCATACCCTTTTCTAGTGACATCCAACAGTAATGTTTGATCTCATATTGTTCCATGGATAAAGCATAGTTGAACTGTAACGGACATGTAACATAAATAATGAAGGATAATACAAGTACAAAGCAATGAGTATTATTAACCTAAATCTTTCGCTACTGATAATACAGAAAAAAAAAACTTCAATAACGCACAGCATATTTCAATAAAACGCACTTAGATATAAATAACCTTTTCATCTATCTATACTTATAAGCATAAGAAATGTACACTACAGAACAGAAATATCGATCATACAGCCGGCATATAGCTGAAAGACACAAGTAATTTCCCCTTGCCTCCTTTCATCGTTATAAAAACAGTGAATCTTTAACTATTATACCAAAGAGAATTCTACGTCCAGCAGTGGACTTTCGTTGATTATGATAGTCATTTCAAAGCGAGCATATTCTGTTGTCGCATCTTGGTGTTTATAAGAAAGAACAAAACATTGAACCACCTTATAAAAATATATCTATACCAATTATAAGACAAAGTAAATTGGAATGAATAATTAATATTTTAACCATTTTATATTAATAAAATAATTGATAATCGCATAATTATTAATATAATAAAAATATACAAAGTCACAACTAAATTTGGATACATTTTTTTTATTTGACAGACAGGCGATACCTAAACAGATGGCGCTAGTAAGGATGATATACACACCACCACATTGTACTCGTCGCCTTGAGACATGAGATGTTATCTCGTTACCCCAGTAATTATATATAAATACACAGTAATATTCGCCGTGGAACTTATTTATTGGTTGTTCGGAAACAGAAAATTCTAACTTACCATAACGATGAAGGCAGGAATTCCGTACGCGAACAGATAGTTGTACTTAATTGGCATAATGGTATTGTACGCGCAGTACTCCGTGATAGCTGCTGCCATCGCCACTATCCACGTGGCGCATGTTAAATAAGTGTAATGCAGTAGCAGAGCAATTTTTTCGCAAACAGCCGGCGAAGAGGAGCCCTGGTATAACACAATTAATCAAATATCATTTAATTGTTCCTATATAGTGAGGATTTGAGGATATTATTTCTGTGAATTCTTAAAGATGTAGATTTTACGATGTTTCCATTCAACGGAAACTAGTGGGGGATCGAATCCGCCTCTTCGAGCTATCGCGGCTATACTTAAATATTACTAAGTTTGATGTTGTTGGTATATAATTTTAGCGTGAGACTAATTTTTAAGCACCTGGCGCTTTTACGAGAAATCTGGCTTATGTACGATTTTTATCTTCTATAACTCGCCCGAATCGACGAAACGTTTTTTTAGCCTATAAATTTGGAACAACTTTGTAAAAATATGTATGAAATTTTATTTATCAAAATATAAGTACGTGAAAATTTTGATTCCGATTCGCAGAACTAGTGATTTATGCGTTTTTCTGGAATGTTTACAAAATTAATTGAAGGACTTGACCGAAATTTACTCACCGAAACAGCTTTTGTGTAGATCAACATACAAACAATTAAAGAACAGCAAAGATTGACTGTGATCGGATAAAGTTTGCTTTCCTGACGATATTTTACTGTGTGTTGACTCAACATCAGCCACAATAGCGATCCAAGTACCATGATAGACGTGATTGCGGTGTTTATAAATATCTGTTAATAATAGTATTTAGTTAAAAATTTAAAATGTATTATAAAACAAAAATGATAACTCGTAGTATTGGCTATAGTATGCGGCTTATAGAGACATCTAGACATCAAGAATATACAACCATAATATACTGACGAAATATATGAAATAGACAAAGCTTATAAGCCTATTGTAAATAAGTATCTTTTACCAATATTATGTACTCATTTCTTGGTCCATGACAATTGCTGAATCCGTAAAGGTAAGTCACACTGTCTATAATGTTATGTTCTTTTAGATCAGCGTCTGCTAACGAGTCATCAGGCAACTCAACTTCGTTTTCTCCTTTGCTGTCCAACTTAACAGCTATAATAATATTTAATTTCATTAATAATAATATTACGTGTTTACAAAATTACAGATTATGATAATATAGTATTTACCAAGGTTTTTAGAAAAATCTTCAGGATTAGGGTAGAGTGGGGGATTATCATCATAAATGGAAGACGTAAAATTTGACACAACACCACCATATTCCGTATCATAAGAGTTATCGTAATCAGTACGCTCATCGGCTCTTGGATAAGAGGCCTTATGGTATTTAATAGAAACCGGCTGGTAGGATCTGTAGGAGTCTTGTTTCTGATTCTTAAAAAAGCTATCATCTACGCTCGTTTTTCTAACATGACGGAGCGTTTTGTTTTGCTGAGTAGCTGTAAAATTTAGTAAATAAGTTTAATTTCCATTTTACACGTTAACGTATAAAAATAAATATCCGAAGTTACCTTCGGCATAAATCACGAAATATATCATTAGAAATGTTTTTCTGATAGAAGATGCCATGGCTACTTCTTTCAAATATATTATATAACACTACATTAACACTAAAATATAACTATTAGCCGGTTGTCTGTTTTACTGAAGCACTTTTCACCACTTGTTTATTTTTAATGATATCGATTATATGTGGTCCTACAAATCGATACAATCTGTTACGTTCCTTTATACGCAATCGAGTTGTTTCATTAAACATCAAGTTCACCTTTCCGAGAAAAAAAAGTTAGTCTCTTTTAACGGCTCTTATTAGCGCGGTATTTAATAAAAAATAATAATTTTTTGTCTAAAGTAAACTTCTTATAGTTACATAAAAATTAGTTTATTGATTTGTACATTTTTACAACTAGCAATTTTTTTATTTTTTATTGTCATTTGTCACCTGATCGACTGTTGTTTGTCGTCGTCCTTGTCACCTTGTCACCAACAAATTCAAACGCAATACATAATGCAATAAGACCAAAAATAACTTCAGGATGAGTGCTATATTGAAATTCATCCGTGAAAACCACATACTAGCAGTGATAGAACAGGCAGTTGCGAAAAAGAAATCCCGTTTGAGTCTAAACGCTTTTGAAATCACTGAAATACCCAATTTGCTTTACACCTGTCTGGACGTCGAACACCTCTATCTGCATAAAAACAAAATTACGACGATATCAGTGCAGTTAACTCAACTATCCAATCTCACGACGTTGACTTTAGATTACAACAACATAAACTCGTTACCAGCGGAGATCAGTAACTTAAAAAATCTGGTTAACTTAAACATTAGTTACAACCCATTGAATGTATTGATCCCAGAAATTGGCGAACTCGAGAACCTGGAAGCGTTCTGGTGTAACCGTACAGGGCTAAGAGAGATACCAAAAGAAATAGGAAAATTGTCTAAACTAGATACTTTTGGAGCAAGGGGAAATGAATTGAAGGAAATACCTGAAGAAATGACAGCTTTGCAGAAGTTAAGGTAGAGTATGAATCATGTCACTTCTCTTTTATTTTTTGATAAGCATTACTTAAATAAAAATCTCTTGAAAAGGTTATTCTACTTTGAAGTTGTTATCTGTAACCAAACTAAGAGATAAGTAACTCATGTTATTTATTGCCCACAAAGAGATATTACTTACTCCTATATAAGGATCTATGTTAGTTGTGTGTTGTATTGTTGTTGTCGAGAAAATGAGGTCTTTCTGAAATAAGCAAAAATGTATGCATCTGGATCTGCATATGTTAAATACATTTATTTTCTTTCCAGATGGTTAACTTTAGAATATAACCAAATAGAAAAATTACCAAAAACAATGGACAGGTTGGAGGCATTAGTTCATTGCAACCTGAGAAACAATCAAATTGGAGAGTTCCCCATGTCAATAATGAAGTGCCCGGATCTGATGTTCCTCCAGCTAAACAATAATCTGGTGAAAATCTTAAATATTTTTCATTTAATGTTACTGAATCATCCAGGTCAAGGTACTGCAAACAGAGATTTTATATATTATACCTTCCCGAATAAGTATAAACACATAGAATAAATGTATATTTCAAATGATAGTTTAATACATTTCATTAAAAACATTACATCACATTAATTGGATTAATATTAATACAATATAACAGATGAGAAAGGTCTTATGTCTATTGTTAGGCATCTTCTAGTTTATGATGACTGATACAATGTTGAAAAGTTGTGAAGAGGTAACACAAAACAGGCTCTTAAAGCTGCTGGGAGATTAGGCTTTCTCAAGTCCTTTTATTCATTATGTTGGTAAAGGGCTGTCTGGTTGATGCCACATGTCAGCAAATACAATTGTACGAAAACATACTGCATTCTTTACCTTATTTTATTTTGTAAGTGTTATGTACTGAATATATAGTAAATCACATGAGTAAGTACTATGTGACGTTAGCAGCTAGGTAGCCATGTCCTAAAGTGAAATATTGTCAGATATCTATCACATACCCACTTAGTTGATATTATTTTCCATAACTCATAAAAGAAATGTATCCACAGACATAGCAATAAGAAGCTCAAACTTCTTTGGGACCATACCACCGCTAACAAACTAAGATATTATGGCTTTAAATGTAGAAGTTTACTTTAAGTAATATTTTATTATTCTACTTTTTACATTTTTTAAGTACTGGAACAGGTGAACAGTATCTGAAAGATGTGCTGTAGTAATTTTTTTAAGTTGAACAATGACAATCATTTCTGCAGCAAAATGAGATTTTTGTTAGACCATAAAACATTAAAGATTTCTCATTCCAGATCTCTTCTCTGCCAGATGGTTTTGACACCAATCCTCTTACAATGCTGGAAATGATTGACATGCGATCAAATCCTATATGTGACCTGCCACACCTGGTAAGTAGTTTGAGATATTTAAGAGCTAGTTACTTAAAAAAATGTCTAACATAGCTTTATCTTACACATGCTGAGTAACTTTACATTTAAGATGATAGTGAAGATCCCAGAAAATGCTACTGCTCTGTTGTCTTGCTTCAAGAAAACCTAAAGTCTTGATAATCTAAAAGTTTTGTTGTTATTTACTGACAATCGGAAAAAACTTAATAACTTAAGTATTATGTTATGTAGGAATATCCACTGGTTCGCTTTAGTGAGGAAATAGCACCAAACCCTCAACCATCCAGCAGCCGGGCGCACGCCACGCAAGCTCTGGCCGTTAATGCGACAGCTCTTAGATTACCCGCTGTACCAGCACCAAGACATGGTGACCCACTCGTTATTGGTATGATATTTTTATTTTGTGTTAAAGTTATTAAACATGAGTTCTGTTTAAGAAAATGTTGAATTAAGCAGTTATCTCATTATGGACTGGTGTCACTGCTAAAAAAACAAAATGAAATAACTTTTAACTTAACTCACATGATATTTACTTAATAATTATTCTGGAAAATCACTTATGAAAGATCTATCATAATTATGAGTTAAACAACCAAATATCCCTGTGGAGCAGTGCAAACCTTTTGCCCAGTAACATATGTCCTGCATTAAATAACGGTCATATGAAATGGAACTGGAAAAGTAGTAGTTTAATTGGAGGCAAGTATCTAACCAGGATTTCCAGAAAACTGTTCCCTTTATTGTAAATCTGCATTCATCACAGCATTGCTGTTCCAGCTATTGACATCTAGGAGCCGGAGTATTTTGGACAGGCACTCTCCACCATCTTCAACAGCTATACACTGAACATCGTGTCAAGTGTTACTTTGTTGTAAGAACTTAAGAGCTGTATCACAAGACTGTTAAATGTTCATAATAAATATTTTCATTTTGTTGTTCTATCGTCAGCTGAAATGGAATTGGACGCTTCGTCGATCGAGTCATCCGAAGACTGGGAGAACAGCGTGAACAGCTCAGAGCTAGACGTCCAGTACCAGAGCGACGAGGAGCGTGCCGAGAACGAGGTAAGTCGTAGGATAGTGAGTGGAGTAATGAATACATTGTGCTGGTACTTTGATTCTATTAGTAAACAAAAAGACAAAAACAAAGTATTTCATAACACCATTAAACGTTTTTGCTAATGTTTTTAACTGCTTGATAGTTTCCACTAAAAGTATTTATGAATAGTAAAAAGTTTTCCTTCATGTTCAAACCTTTATCCTTTCCCTAACCAATCCAGCATGTTCCTTAAAATGCGGACGGTAGTGTTAACACGCTAATTTTAGTTCGTACAATTTTTTCAGGCTATCGGAATGGTGTTGCCAGAGCTATCCCGATACGCTTCAACTGCGAGCTGAATTCTCTAAAAATCATACGTAGTTTGGATATTTGTCTGCAACTGGCAACACTTTATTATAAATGGTATTGGCTTGGAAATTCATCGAAATGTTTTTTCTTAATGTGTTAGCGAGAACTATGGATGTTGAAACTATAATCGATTATTTATTAAATGTAAAATTCTTAAGACATTAATCTAACACATATGACATATCCTAACATTTCGTTGAACATTTCCCTTATCTGATAAAGAGTTACTTAAGAAAAATATGCGGGAACGTCATTAATTTATAAAGTAACATTAATTTTACAAATTTATGAGTTCATAATATTATGCTATATAATCATTAATCCTCGAGAAAATTGATTAGAAATATTTAAATTTCACTAAACATTGAAGGTACTTAATTTTTTTCATTATTAATTTGTTTCACATGATTTAAAATTAGTTATAATAGTTTAAAAAAAAATTAATGGAAATAAATAGTATGCTATGATGCAACATTTGCATATTAATGTCATAATTTTGAGGTATTTTTTCCTCACTGAAAATTTAAAAGTAATTGACTATAAAGCCAACTGGTATAAATAAATGCAGAAGATTTAGCACAAAGATGTAATCAACTCACGAACAGTTACCTACATAGTTAAACCAGTGGTAAGACTATTGATGGAAACCATTTCAATAAATAAATATTTTCATTTTGTTGTTCTATCGTCAGCTGAAATGGAATTGGACGCTTCGTCAATCGAGTCATCCGAAGACTGGGAGAACAGCGTGAACAGCTCGGAGCTAGATGTCCAGTACCAGAGCGATGAGGAGCGTGCCGAGAATGAGGTAAGTCGTAGGATAGTGAGTGGAGTAATGAATACATTGTGCTGGTACTTTGATTCTATTAGTAAACAAAAAGACAAAAACAAAGTATTTCATAACACCATTAAACGTTTTTGCTAATGTTTTTACCGCCAAACATTGGTATCGTGCAGAAAGGTATGATATTTACAAATTATATTATTGTTAAATATAACACTAGCTATAAATATATAGCAAAATTATAAAAAAATGTAACAGTAATATGATATCCGCCTTTAACCATAATTAATTAAAGAATTAAATGATTTACAGCCTCCACTCTAGCTCTCTTATTATGAATAGAAGAGTAGTTTATTGTATATACTTAACGAATGCTTATTAATATTCCACATAAAGACAATTTTTTTTATTAAATTATATGTTTGATACTTTTAAATGTCTAATAAAGAAATTCATAAGAGCATACAAAATAAATTACCAAAAGTATTATAAATATTTTTAAAAATTGCGAAACTATTCCTTTTAAATGTTTTTCTAAAATATATCATTGCCATTAGTTCAGACATCGAAGTTGACAATATTATTTAAAAAAAAATTAATGGAAATAAATAGTATGCTATGATGCAACGTTTGCATATTAATGTCATAATTTTGAGGTATTTTTTCCTCATTGAAAATTAAAAATAATTGTCTATAAAGCCAACTGGTATAAATAAATGCAGAAGATTTAGCACAAAGATGTAATCAACACACCAACAGTTACCTACATAGTTGAACTAGTGGTAAGATTATTGATGGAGACCATTTCAATAAATACTACTGCAGCACCTGTTTCTGCCATCAAATAGTAGTGTGTACTATGGTTTAAGATGCTATAGTACGGTGGAACTAGCATAACCTGATGCAGTGTTTATCATTCTAACTACTGTCACATTGTTATGGGCAGGTGAATGTCTTACTTGTTACATTGCTTGGTGGAATAAATAAAAAGTTTCCTATAGCATATTTGTACTTATATTATAAAAGGAAAAATGATAAATGTATTGAAAAAGTCTCCAAACATTTTGAACATCTTTTTTTATACTGGTTTGGTCATAAATATTTGGCACAAGATAATTTATATATATTTTATATAGGTCATTTAAGAGAGTTTTTTTTTAATTTAATCATATGTAAATAAAACTTTTTATAGGTTATTTTCAAAAAAAAAAAAATTTAGATCTAAATTGTATTATTGCAGATAAATCATAAAAAAATTCTTGATTAGATAAAAATGCCACATTTCTAATATGGACTATCAAAGTGATGGTACAGACAACAATGACTGAACATTGATCTTTGATCAGTTAATCTTTGTCATTATTAATTTTCACTAAATTGTTATTGATTTCTCAATGTTTTTCTAATAATTAATTATATATTTAAACATATTAAAAAAAAATTAATGGAAATAAATAGTATGCTATGATGCAACATTTGCATATTTATGTCATAATTTTGAGGTATTTTTTCCTCATTGAAAATTAACAATAATTGTCTATAAAGCCAACTGGTATAAATAAATGCAGAAGATTTAGCACAAAGATGTAATCAACACACCAACAGTTACCTACATAGTTCAACTAGTGGTAAGATTATTGATGGAGACCATTTCAATAAATACTACTGCAGCACCTGTTTCTGCCATCAAATAGTAGTGTGTATTATGGTTTAAGATGCTATAGTAGTATGTCTTATGTAAAAGGAACTAGCACAACCGGGTGCAGTGTTTATCATTCTAACTACTGTCACATTGTTATGGGCAGGTGAATGTCTTACTTGTTACATTGCTTGGTGGCATAAATAAAAACCTTCCTATAGCATATTTGTACTTATATTATAAAAGAAAAATGATAAATGTATTGAAAAAGTCTCCAAACATTTTGAACATCTTTTTTTATACTGGTTTGGTCATAAATATTTGGCACAAGATAATTTATATATATTTTATATAGGTCATTTAAGAGAGTTTTTTTTTTAATTATCTGTTTTTTAATGCTTATAATCAACAGTAAGTAATCACTTATATTTTTTTATTATTTCTTCTATATAAAAAAATATTTAATTAATAGTAAATTTAGTTGCACTTTTTAATTTTTTAACCATAGATTCACTGTTAAAAAAAGCTTGTATTGTGAGTCATAAAAACATTACACGATTTGCAATAAGCTTAAAGAAATATTGTGGGCTTTTTTTAATTTAATCATATGTAAATAAAACTTTTTATAGGTTATTTTCAAAAAAAAAAATTTAGATCTAAATTGTATTATTGCAGATAAATCATAAAAAAATTCTTGATTAGATAAAAATGCCACATTTCTAATATGGACTATCAAAGTGATGGTACAGACAACAATGACTGAACATTGATCTTTGATCAGTTAATCTTTGTCATTATTAATTTTCACTAAATTGTTATTGATTTCTCAATGTATTCTAATAATTAATTATATATTTAAACATATTAAAAAGAAATTTGCTCAGAAAAAAATTATAATGAATATTAATAAAAGCAAAAACTGGAACACTTTAAATGTTTAAAAAATCTATTAAACCTTTGTTTGAGACATTAATATTATTAGTAATAAAAATAATGAATATAACTTTGATTTTCTTATGTACTATACTAAATGTTACTAAATCAACTCGAAAATCTTTATATTTCTTGAAATGTTACCCAATTGACTCTTAAACTAGATTTGCAAGATACCTGTTGGAGAATATTATAAAATAATCCTCTGAGGTAGATATTGCTATTACTATAAAACATTTGGATGGGTCCATGGGTTTAACATTTTAGGCAAAAAGAAATAAACATTTTGTCATGTTTTAGTTTTTTTTTAAATATGACTCAAATGGTATATAGCACAGCCAGCCTTTATGGCGGGAATTTTTTTTTGTTAATTAGAAAACGGCTTTGTACTTTTTTTAATTTATTTTGATTTATACCAACAGTTTAAAATTGATAAATCACAAACCTGTGTATTAGTATGATATATTTTTATCTATTTTTTTTTTTTTCATTCATAATCCTTAAGATAAACTAGAAGAAAATGCCTTGAGGCATTATGTCTGCCCTTTTGTCTATGTTTTTCCATGGTATTTTTTTCTCTTGTCCACTATATAAAGAAATTATATATAGAATAAATAAAATAATTTTATCGCACAATTTATTTAGTTAATACAAACGTATACTGCCCTGTCTGCCTTTGGATCGTAAATAGGACAATTAAGAAATTTTAGGTGAAAATTTGGCTTTATCTGTATACACTATACTATATACCGATGTGTATTTTGAAGTTTTAATCTGTAATCAAGATCTGTACATATCATTGTTTACTGTGTAAAAACTTTCGGCTATGATATTTAATAAATGTCGCAAATATATCGATGGGATAATTTGTTTTATTGTTTTTCCTACATCTTTAAATACTTTTACTGGTTTTTCGATTTTTGTACAGTGGATATAGGTGAAGGTGCAATTGGAAAATTCTGTTAACAAAATAGTCGCAGGTTCGTTGATGACTTTTGGAGTGATGTAAGCGCTTTTCTAGAAGGCCCATATATTGGTCCGGTTTGATGATACCGCTTGCAACAACTAATTTCACAAAGTAGTTCTCCACGGTAAGTTGCGCTTGAAATGTTCAGTGGAAGATCGCCAATCATCCAAGTTATGCGGTTGTAATTTGGCGTTATCATACTTTTACTAATGATAATAAAGACTTTTCATACAATAGAAAGCCGGAATATCAGTTAATATCATGTGAACGCAACAAGTCAACGTATTAAAAAAGAGACAACCGAATATTCCCAGTTTGTTTATTAAACAATAACTTTATATAATTGTCACTGACATGTTTGAATTTTATAACATTAAGTTATTTTATTAAAAAAAAATATAAAAACGGAAATCCACTGCTTTACAGCACAAATGACGTAACAAAATATATTCATTTCAATATTTTAGATCAATGACAAACTCCACTGATAAATAAAAAATAGACAATTTTTTCTTATGTTCTATTCTCCCGAACAAAAAACAGGAACCATACTCTCTCTTGATCTATCTCTTCCTCTGTATATTGCTAAGTGTTGATAGGTAATATATGCCAAAAGGCATTTATGTGTTTATTGTTACTTTTCTTATTCCGTAAAGTGCATTTCTTACTATGATGTTTCAATCTTTTATCATGCTATATTTAAATTTAAAAATCGAACGTGAATTGTATTCTATTTTTAAATAACATGAAGGTACAATTGCCTGAAATTGCAATGGACAAGGGAAACTCCCTACAAATTAAAAATAATGTCATTATGTCCTCTTGAGTAATTTCTAATTTCAATGAAGTCCATTTTGAAATAAACAATTCTACTATTGAAATGCGTGAAAACATAATTCGGTACAAAATTTCAGTCTTTCAAGGCTTCTTCATTTCAAGTCGTTGAAACTCTTCAAGAAGAGCCTCGTCCTCGAAAAAAGGGAAATCTGAAATGTTAAATTTATACTTTCATTTGTTTTAGTTATTTTTTATAAGAATCAAAAAAAACACAAAAATTCATGATTATTTATATAGTTTTTACAGAGCGGTTTCGGTATATACATTACATTAGCAAAATAGTATGATATAAAGGGTGTTTTTTTTCGATGTATAGAACTTAGCACCCGCCATTCCTCTGTCAAACATTCTCCCGGGGTTGACTGGTAGAGAATGCCACTAGGCATTAAGTCCGCCCATTGTATCGTTTTGGCGTTTACAATAAAGATTTAAAAAAAAAAAAAAAAACTTTAAGTTGCAATAAAACAACGATGGATTATTCGATTGACATGAATTTTATTTATCCGAAAGTTAATCTTGTGGCAATACATTTTAAATATGATTTCTGGCATATGACCGCCACGGCTGGCGCGGATGTAGTTCAATCTGGACGTCCAATTTTCGACGACTTTTTCCAACATTTGTGGCCGTATATCGGCAATAACACGGCGAATGTTGTCTTCCAAATGGTCAAGCGTTTGTGGCTTATCCGCATAGACCAATGACTTTACATAGCCCCACAGAAAGTAGTCTAGCGGTGTTAAATCACAAGATCTTGGAGGCCAATTCACAGGTCCAAAACGTGAAATTAGGCGGTCACCAAACGTGTCTTTCAATAAATCGATTGTGGCACGAGCTGTGTGGCATGTTGCGCCGTCTTGTTGAAACCACATCTCCTGGACATCATGGTTATTCAATTCAGGAATGAATAAGTTAGTAATCATGGCTCTATACCGATCACCATTGACTGTAACGTTCTGGCCATCATCGTTTTTGAAGAAGTACGGACCAATGATTCCACCAGCCCATAAAGCGCACCAAACAGTCAGTTTTTCTGGATGTAACGGTGTTTCGACATACACTTGAGGATTATCATCACTCCAAATGCGGCAGTTTTGTTTGTTGACGTAGCCATTCAACCAGAAGTGCGCTTCATCCGTACGTCCGATACGTATTCCGCATTTTCGAAATAAAATTGCACTATTTGCAAGCGTTGTTCAGGCGTAAGTCTATTCATGATGAATTGCCAAACCAAACTGAGAATCAATAACTTGACAGCTGTTAAATCGATCGCCATCTTGAACAGTAATGCCAACTTAAAGTTCTATACATCGAAAAAAAAACACCCGTTATATACAATACAACAAACCTTTAGTGTCCTTTTCCAATTTGACTTTACCAACAGTATCCTCTGTCTTGACTTCAGCGCCGGCGAATTTTTTCTGAAACATAGTTTTTTAAATAAATAACTACTTTTAGGTAGAGCATACTAGCGCTAAAAAATTATGATTTGTGTGGGTAGAAACACTTTTTTGGATGAGGGTATTTATACATATATTGAAGAGGGGAACCTATGGTAGACCTAACTCTTTGATTAATAAAATGGGTTAAATTCGGTTCATCATCATTTCATCCAAAATTTGTCAAATATTTTAAATAACTTTTTAGTCGATGAATAATTTTTGAGCACTTTGTAATGAAATGAAACTATCAAATATTAAGATACAGGAATAATTAATTTTGTGAACTTTAAACCAAAGAAAAACTAATGAAATATAATAATGGCAATAATTGATCTAATGCATAATTTAAATTATTTAAACTACATGTTAGATATTGAGAAAAATAATCGTGATTACCAACATTTTGTTAGGTAAATAGTAGGTGTATTGATTTTAAAAGACTAAAATGAAAAAAGGGAAGGTATTGAATAACATCCTTTCTCTGTAAAAGACAGATGACTGTAAGTCTCGCGAAATTCGTGTTGGGGCAGTGTGCGAGGTGTGAGCTCTGTTACTGGTGACGTGTGAATGTGAGAGGTAAGGCAGATTAAATTTATATTTGAATTGATTGTTTCTAATATACAATACACGAGGTCAATTACACATGGTGTTAAATGATAATGAGGTGAATGAAGTATTGAGAGTTCAAATCTATTTAATAAGTTCTTATTGGTTTTGGTTATGAATACCTTTATAAATTCGGGGAGTCCATCTTGCAGGTGATACCAGCTGAGGATGAAGATGACCGACACGAAGAAGAGGTTCGTGCATATTCCTGCAACGAGTGTAAGATTTGAGTTGTTATGTAGATATGATAGCTTCAGTATAAGGCTATACTTCTCGAAGAGGCGCGGATTCTATACCCTCAGAGTTTAAGCTACCGATCCGCACTTAGCTAACGTGCTGGATAAATGGCTTTGACGCCCTTCTCAAGAGTCCCATGTCAAAGTTTCGGGTTCGATTCCTGACCACGTATTGTAAAGTTTAAATTGTAATAGGATATTTATAATCCGCGTAACTAGCTATCTTCGTATTGTAAATCTACCGCCATAATAGTATAATACAGTATTCTGGAGCACTTGACACCAATTGAAATTTTAGACCATCGTATAAAATAAAACTGTTTTTTTTTATATTGCATAGACTAGTGCTTGATTACGATCCAAACTGGTAAAGCGCATTAGTCCAAGAAGCCTGTTCACTCTTTTCTTGAAGACTCCCACATCATACCTGGACCGACAGACGCCGGCGGACTGTTCCAATCCCACGCTGTTCGTATAATAGTAATAGGTTATTTACACTGCGCCACATTGCTTTCATGAGCAGTTTGACTGACCGAGTAAAGCGGAGAGCCGCGGCCAGTAGTACATGACGTAGCGTAGACCCGTGAAGTGTGCCTGGACGTGCAGCTCGCAGCCGTAGCTCTGCGCGTAGCGGGACTGGAGCTCCACGTATGCGTCGGTAACAGGCAGCTCCTGATTTATGGTTTGATAATTTTTTAGTTCGATGTACTGAGCCTTGGACCTTTTTGTCTAACCTATAAAACTTTGATCCTATCTAATTTTATGTACATAGATTTAAGCTGTTTTTAGACAAATAAATATCTTTACTTTTATACACTCCCGGACACATCTATCGGCCCACCTAGTGTTTAAAGTTTTAACGGTGCCTAGCTAAAAATAAATTTTAGGTGGAGCAATAAATTTTAATGCAGTTTTAAAGCTGATTTTTTGGTCAACGTTTATGTATGTTTTTTTTTTATTTCGAATTCAGGATTATAAAAAAAAAACGAAAATTCGTGTCTGTTCGTTGTTTTCAACGACCCAAGAATGGAGAAAAATTCTTTTATTTCGCACAAGTTGGATTTCTTTTTTGATGTTTCCGATTATTGGTTCCATAAAAAGGCAAATCGAAACTTAGACCCAGTTTTGAGCAAAAAATATGAATACTCTGCCTGAAATTGTCGCCCAAGCTGTAATACTTCTGCCGGCCAAATCAATTCGAAATTACAAAAAAACATACCTAAGGGTTGACCAATAAAACTGCTTCAAAACTGCATTAAAACTTATTGCTCCACCTTACATTTATTTTTAGCTAGACACCGTCGAAACTTTAAACACTGGGTGGTGGGCCGATAGATGTGTCCAGGAGTATATATGATTCTAGCCCCATCACCGGCTAATCGGAAGATCGGCCTAAGTGGCGTTCCTTAGTAGAGGCCTATGTCCAGCAGTGGACTGCCGCGAGCTGTTCATAATGATTCTAAAATGCATCTAAAAATTTAGAATGATACTACAACTCATTTTTCTATTCGTTTTGAGACATAAACTTTAAGTTTCGTTTCCCTAGTTATTTCATTAGCTATTTACACAGTACTACTTGACGGCTGTCTGGTGAAAAACAATACCATATTAAACCGAATTCCGTAGCATTAGCTGGAGGTTAAATATAATAAAGTAAGTAATCAAACCGGATCATCGACGAAGTCGCTGAACAACTCCACGTGAACCTGCTGCCTTTCCTCGTCTAGCCCGCTGAGGTACAGCGGCGCGAGCACCGTCGTCCTGATCAACTGGTGCAACCTGGACCTGACGGGAAATCTTTATCACCAATATACCACGAAGTTGTATATAACAAAATAGTTTAAACAGATCAGCGAAAATATTACCGTGTACATTTGGTGGTTACTGTAGTTAATCCAAAATACATCACCGACATTGTTGTACACAGATCAATGCTTACCATATCATAAAGTATATTAACGTATGAACAGGCCCTTTTTTGACACTTCTTTTTTGGTAATACGCTAATTCTCAAAAGTTGGATGTGCATAATTTTTTGTACTCCCTCCCCAGCCATTGCGTTTTACCAAAATTGACTTTTTTATTTTTTTCAGTTTTATGGCAACTTTCCGAATTCCGAAATTTCCTTTGCCTTCACAAAAAAGCCCTGCATGTAACTATTTTCACATAACTCCTTCCTTCATAAACACCTTTCTCCCATTCATTCATTATTATACACGACATCTGAGTTTTGATCCCTGTCCGTATATATGAATTAAAAATAACAAATATCTCTCTTAATCTTTCCACAACTGGGACTATCATCTCTCATGAGATGGTCAAGGTCCATTATATTCTGTAGTTCGGATTGTATTATTGTAGTCAGAAAAAACAGTTCTAGTTTTTATCTTTTCTATTATTAGTCTTTCTCGCGCATAATGCGCTCAACATCAATTAAACTCAATTATATCATCTTTGCTTTGTAAATTTTAATCTCACAACAAAACTGTTTTATAATTTAAAAGATTTTTCGATTGATAATAATTTAACACACGTTTTTATTCCAATCAAAATCTTTTTCCCACTAACTTTATAATCACTTTGATAGTAAATATGTTCATGTACCATGTCATTAATACGGAGTTCTTACCGTCGAGGTAACATACCTGTATCTTATCATAGCGGACCTGCAAGAAGAGGAGACGAACACACCGCCTTTTGCCCGCATCTGTGCGCACACCATGAACATACCTGCGGACAGTTATAACCTTCGCGTGTACCATTTTAAAAAGATTAACTCCTTACTTATGCATAGTAGAAGCAGGAGAAATATTCAGCAGCATCTTTTTCCATAACAAAACAGCGACAAGTTGTTTTCATTTATTTATTTTATTTTTTATTGTATAACCTCAAAAAAAGAGGAATAGAAAAGGCGGGCTTTATGACAGCAGGCATTCTCTACCGGAAATAAAATATATATGAAATATTATGAGAGAAGACAATCTGGCATAGAACAATTATAAATAAAAAATTATATACATTATTTTTATATCGGTAAATACGCTTTAAGTATATAAATACATATTTACATGCATACTTACATATTATATAGATATTATACGGTTACATATATTAATAAATAATGCTATGATGTCTGTATCTGATTTAGACTATTTCGAACCGAATTTTTTGGCCAGATACTTTGAAGAAGCATTCCGAGTTTCTTCTTTTTAGCTATAATGCGCTGGTTAGAATTTTTACACAACATATTGCATACATTGACACAAGATTGTAGATCTCGTTACCCCGGTAATTCTATTGGTTTACATCCTTTAAATCTTATCATAGTAATGTTTTTCAAGAGAGTGACTTAATGAATACAAATAGTTTGTAGCTAATTATTACAACACAACTACTATAATAATTACGGGATTATTATTTCAAAGATTCTATACAGTGCATGTGATCTATACAAATAAGTAAAATTTCGGGCATTAATATGTAATATTAAAATTACTACTTCTTACTAACATTTAAAAGTCATTACTGTAATTCGCTATAAGATGACGTTGCTGTATATCAATATACCGTTCCCCGTGTCTAAAGATATAAAGTATGATTTTATATGTAAGATAGTTTAATACTTTACCTAAATCTTTATTGATTTGCGTCTCGGGCATATCCAAGACGAGTTTTATCCTGTACGGCTGACCAGACATCAGCATGCTGCTGCGACGCGTCAGCTGGACGTGGGCCGATGGAAACGAGCACACGCCCATTTGCTCATCACAAGGTCTGAACAATATAAAATAACTTAAAACTTAATAAAAAAGATGAGAAAAAAAACATAAAATCCGTAATTTTTTTATTGTAACAAAATTTTAATTTTTTTATAATTTATTAGTAACTAAATAATATGAAAAACATAAAATTTTTACTTCTTTTTTAACAAAAACAAAGAATTATGAAGTTTAAAAAATTATAGAAAAATATTTATGTGGATTTGTTTAATTGTAAATGTCTTAATTAAAACAGAAAAGTTCAATTTAAAAAGGATTATTGCATAAACGCAGCATAAGGAGATCAGGCAAGGTTCTATTAACATAATGGCACACATCTTCACTAAGAAAACAACTTTTTGTAATATAAATACAAAAGTAATTTTGAATTTAATTTTATACAACATGGACAGAGTTTAATCTTCACAGATAATGAGCTTACAGTAAATGGAATGATTCTGGAATTAATACTCTGTTATGAGGGAACACACCAAGTTCCAGATGTGGGAATATAAGTCTCCGATATTATTGTCATGATATTAATTATAAATTCACCAGAGTTCAATACTTCAACTAAGTCAAAAGTTGTTAGATCTCTGTTTTTATTTGCCAATGACTAAAAACATGTTTTCTTATAACTTAACATGTTGACTGTATTTGTAAATATTTTTTGATTTCAAGATTATTTAATTAAAATCAGTGCAACATGCACCTAATAAGTTTTACATTTAACAAGATTATTTAATTTCAAAAAGATTGTTAACTATATTTAGAAGAGACATTTATAAGAATAAAAATCTAATATTTTGTTTTAAACTGAATTAGTAGAAATATACAGCTAAGGTTGTTTCAACATTTTTTTGAATAACTATATCAAACAAATATCTAAAATTTTAAATATCCATTGATAAAAGAACAGCTTTTTAAAATTCTAAACAACGTAAGAATATATAATACTCACTTGAACTGCAAATGGACGGGCCGAACATGTGTTACGTTAGGCATGTAAATGTAATAGAATATGACATACATTAATATAGAAATCCATAAAATTGCCGACAGAAACACTGCAATTATACAAGCTCTTAACAGTAACTCTTTAACACTGTTTATTCCTTCGTTAGTTTTCTTTTTGTAGTCGAAATATTGCTTTCCGATAAAAGCTTCTATAGGTATCCGTACAAAATCTTTAAAAAATCTAAAAGGATTTATATACACCAACAAAGACATCTCTACTCTATATAATTTACTAACTACTGACTATATCTCGGCTTATCTCAAAAACAGTCAAGGAAACGGACCTAGAACTTTGTGGGTAGATAACACTTTGAAAAGATAAAGTTATCATTGATAATAACAAAAAAGGGATACATCCCTTGTTTTTTATAATTGAGATATCCTGTATTAGGTTAACACATTAAAACTTAAAGTAAAACCTATTTCATGATCATTATTAAATATAATTGCATATTTGTAAATACAACTCAGCTGATAAACATGGGAATGGGAGACAAGTACTTTATAGCCTTATCGCTCTTTGAAAGTCATAGATTGACATTAGGATTCCTTATCACACTAAATAATGTTTTAATACATATATTTAAAAAGAACCCAAAAATATATATTTTTTTGATAAAACCCTGTAACATAATTTTATTCTTTATTTGCTTTCACTTTTAATTCATAAAATAGTTTATCAAAGTTTTATAAATAAAGGAATGTCATAAGTAAGCTATAAGAGTTGAGTTTTATTAATGGCATTAAACTTATCAATAGCTTAAATACACTTTATTATTATAAAACAACAGACGAAGTAAAAATAAAAAAATTGGTTGTAATTACTAAAGATCACAGGCTAAGCTGCAAGGACACAAGACCTTTATACATTTTATTATGGAAAATAAAATGTGCTTAAATGTCAAAAAAAAATTCAAATGTTTAAGCATAGTAATTACATAAAATGATAAAAAATATGGTTAAATTGTATGTTTTTAGGACATAAAAATGGCATTAATCAGAAAAAACATTAAATTGCCCAAATGTGTATTATATCGCACTTTGCAACTAAGTTCGACTCGAGTTATTGTGACACCAAATTTATCAGCACCGGCGTACAAACCAGAATTAGTCGAGAAAAATAAATACGAAGAATGGGAAAGGAAGTCACTCTTTAGAGCGGGAAATTCAAGCAATATACCTGTGTTTAGCCTAGTCCTGCCACCGCCAAATATTACAGGGAAATTACATTTAGGTTAGAATAAATTTTACACCTTTAGTTTCTTTTGTAAAATACTGTTTTCATAAACAACCGCAGTAGCTTAATTTAAATATAGTGCTGTGTATAGTTCTGAATATTATTATAATTCATAGTAACATTGTTATATTGTAGTGCTTACATACAAGCATAAACATTTTTTTAGCAGAAAAAATTCAAACAATTTTTTATAACCATAAAGTATTCACTCTTGAATTAAGAAGTCGTATTGGATCTTAAAAGTAATAAAGTTAGAATGGGCATACTTACTTACTTTTAGCATTCTCTGCAAAATGCCATATTAAGATATGTGGCTGGTAATAAATTGCCCAGGCAAAAAAAAAACAATACACTGATAAATAACAAAAAAGATTAATTTCTTATATTTACCCGAATGTTACACATTTATTACATATAGTTTTAATAAAAAAGATTGACATTTTTGACAATGGAACTTTCCATTGTAGTTAAAGTTTAGGGGCTTCTTTGGCATAATGAATATCTGTAACAAAGAAATAAATTTGTAACAAGGAGAATGAGAAATTGAGATTATTATGATAGTGTCTAAATGTAATAACTTTAAAGTTCAACTATTGTTATAAATTTGCTGTACAAATTTGATTTCAGGTCATGCACTATCATGTACTGTTCAAGATGTGATTGTAAGACATAAGAGGTCAATAGGACAAAATGTGTTATGGCTTCCTGGAACAGATCATGCTGGTATAGCTACTCAGGTACCTTATTAAAACAAAATGTACAGATATTTTTAGTGTAACTGTTATTAGATAGAATTGGGAAATTTCTCTGCATTGAGTATATTAAAACATGATAAAAAATATGGTTAAATTGTATGTTTTTAGGACATAAAAATGGCATTAATCAGAAAAAACATTAAATTGCCCAAATGTGTATTATATCGCACTTTGCAACTAAGTTCGACTCGAGTTATTGTGACACCAAATTTATCAGCACCGGCGTACAAACCAGAATTAGTCGAGAAAAATAAATACGAAGAATGGGAAAGGAAGTCACTCTTTAGAGCGGGAAATTCAAGCAATATACCTGTGTTTAGCCTAGTCCTGCCACCGCCAAATATTACAGGGAAATTACATTTAGGTTAGAATAAATTTTACACCTTTAGTTTCTTTTGTAAAATACTGTTTTCATAAACAACCGCAGTAGCTTAATTTAAATATAGTGCTGTGTATAGTTCTGAATATTATTATAATTCATAGTAACATTGTTATATTGTAGTGCTTACATACAAGCATAAACATTTTTTTAGCAGAAAAAATTCAAACAATTTTTTATAACCATAAAGTATTCACTCTTGAATTAAGAAGTCGTATTGGATCTTAAAAGTAATAAAGTTAGAATGGGCATACTTACTTACTTTTAGCATTCTCTGCAAAATGCCATATTAAGATATGTGGCTGGTAATAAATTGCCCAGGCAAAAAAAAAACAATACACTGATAAATAACAAAAAAGATTAATTTCTTATATTTACCCGAATGTTACACATTTATTACATATAGTTTTAATAAAAAAGATTGACATTTTTGACAATGGAACTTTCCATTGTAGTTAAAGTTTAGGGGCTTCTTTGGCATAATGAACATCTGTAACAATGAAATAAATTTGTATAAAGGAGAATGAGAAATTGAGATTATTATGATAGTGTCTAAATGTAATAACTTTAAAGTTCAACTATTGTTATAAATTTGCTGTACAAATTTGATTTCAGGTCATGCACTATCATGTACTGTTCAAGATGTGATTGTAAGACATAAGAGGTCAATAGGACAAAATGTGTTATGGCTTCCTGGAACAGATCATGCTGGTATAGCTACTCAGGTACCTTATTAAAACAAAATGTACAGATATTTTTAGTGTAACTGTTATTAGATAGAATTGGGAAATTTCTCTGCATTGAGTATATTAAAACATGATAAAAACGTTGCTCAGAACACAAAAAGTACCATTACCAAAATAACATATTCACTGTAGTTTTATGTTATTTAATTAACCTTTATTTGCCAACACTGTTCAGTATGATTGGGGGAGGTCTATTTCTAGCAGTGGATGTCTGTCGGGTGATGGCTACGATAATTTGTACTATATTATGTATTTTCTAATCATATCGCAGGGTGTTGTGGAGAATTATTTAAAAAATAAAAAAAACATCACAAGACAAGATATCGGCCGCGAAAAATTTTACGATGAAGTATTGGATTGGAAGGAAAAGCATGGCAGTACTATATGCAATCAACTCAGAACATTGGGCTGTTCTCTTGACTGGTCGCGGCAGGTCTTTACAATGGATGAAAATCACACACACGCAGTGAATACTGCTTTTATACAATTGTTTGAGAGAGGTCTTATTTATCGAAAGAAAGCTCTAGTGAATTGGTGCAATGCTCTTAAATCTACAGTGTCTGATATTGAAGTTGAGAATTTGCCTATAAATACACCGACCGAACTCAATTTACCGGGCTACAAAAATCCAGTGAAGTTTGGTTTGATTTATAACTTTGCATACAAAATATATGATAGCGATGAGGAAATTATTGTATCTACAACAACTCCCGAAACAATGCTCGGCGATACAGCGATCGCTGTACACCCCAACGACTTCAGGTAACTTACCATTAGACAAAACATAGCGATTTGTATCTATGATCAGAATATATCTAATGATTTCTGGTTTCAAACCCTTATAGCTATTGGCAACTGCCTATGCTAAGCAGTTGGCTAAGTGCTTATCTTTAATACAAGGATCACTGGTTCAAAACCGTCTCCATATATTCCGGTAGTATTGCTGTATGTTGATATTAAAAGTAATAAATATTATTTCTATCATTACGTTTCTTTAATTCTACAGATATAAACATTTGCAAGGGAAGACAGCTGTTCATCCTTTCAGAAATGATACTATTCCCATCATACATGATGAGGTTGTTGACATGAAGTTTGGCACTGGTGCTGTAAAAATAACTCCAGCACACAGCAAGATCGATTATGAAGTCGCCAAGCGACATCGCCTACCCTTAATACAAGTTATCAATGAAGATGGCCTAATGGAAACTATTGAAAAGTTTGATCAAATGGAACGATATAACTGCAGAGAGAAACTAGTTCAAACACTGAACGATATGGGGCTGCTGAAGTCTGTAAAAGATCACCAAATGAATTTGCCAATCTGCAGCAGGACAGGCGACATCATAGAATACCTACCTAAAGAGCAGTGGTTCTTGTCCTGTAGAAAATTGAATCGGGCAGCGGCTGATGCTGTCAATTCTGGCCACCTAAAAATTATGCCTGAGAAGTACATAAAGAGTTGGATGAACTGGACTGAAAATGAAAGAGACTGGTGTATATCCAGACAACTTTGGTGGGGTCATCGGATACCGGCGTACAAGTGTGTCGTTGATAAAGACGTTATATGGATTGCAGCGCCGAATGATATTTTGGCAAAGATACAGGCTTCAAAATACCTGCGGGCGCCGACTGAAGAAATTACAGCTGAAAGAGATTCCGATGTTCTTGATACTTGGTTTTCGTCCGGGATTTATCCGTTTGCTGCATTGGGTTGGCCAGAATCGCATAACAATCAGGATTATAAAGATTTCTATCCCCTTAATCTCATGGTGACCGGGCATGATATATTAGGTTTTTGGGTGCACCGGATGGTAATGCTCGGTACTGAATTAACTGGACGCTTACCATTCAATAATGTTTTATTACATGGAATCATTTGCGACAATAAAGGTGCGAAAATGTCTAAAAGCAAAGGCAATGTGATAGATCCAATTGACGTTATTAATGGAATTTCTTTAGATAATCTGAAAAACAAAGCAGAAGAAATGCATGAAGATGGTTTACTTAATAAAGACGAGTTAAACAAAGCATTAGCTTATCACAAAGCTAACTATTCCAATTCCCATGGAATTCCGGAGTGTGGTGTTGACGCTTTAAGATTTACTCTACTATCTCAGGACATTAAATCGCATTTCGTTAATTTCGATGTATACCAATGCAACGCGAACAAATTATTCTGTAACAAAATCTGGCAGAGTATTAAATACGTTCATTTATCGTTCGACAAACTAAAAGAAACAGACGCCGATATAAGTCAAGATGACTTAACTTATTTCGACAAATGGATGCTGAGTAGGCTCGCTTGTATGGTTGAAGAAGTTAATAAAGCAATGGATGATTACGATTTTCACTTAGCAACGAAGGCAATTAAAAAACTGATGTACAATGAGTTTTGTGATGTTTACTTGGAAGCAACAAAACCCGGGTTCAACGACGAAGATGAAACTATAGGGTACGCGCACGCGCATACTTTATCAGCAGTTCTCGCCACATCTTTGAGATGTCTAGCGCCAATAATGATTTATGTAACCGAAGAGTTGGTTCCAAAAGTGCCGAGTTTTGAAACTAACATTATCTACAATTTCAATGACCAAAATATGCCTTATTTCAGTTTTCCGGAAACTAGAAATTTTCAAATATGGAGAAACGAAAATTTAGAAAAACAAGTAGATAGATTGCTTAGTGTTATAGGTCTAGTCAGAGAGTTGAAGGGAATTTATAATATATCCAACAAAATACGTTCTTCAATACACGTGAAAACTAATGATGATGTACTTATGCTAGATTTAGACAATAACGAAAACATTGTTTTACATCTGACCCGATGCGGATCTGTTAAAATTAATGTAGATTCAAATAAAAACCATGTATCCGCTTTGCTCGATAAAGATACAGAAGTAAAAGTAGTAATCGAAGAACAGGATGCAGACTCTATAATATCCGCCGCTAAAGAGAAAGTAAAGAACAAAGCTAAGAAACTTGAAGATACTTTAACTAAATTAGAAAAGAAAATTTCAAGTAACCATTATGTTATATCAGTTCCGGAACATATAAAAGCGTTAGATAGAGAGAAGCTATTACTGAAAAAGGAAGAACTAAAAAATTTGCAAAGGCTGATAGACTGAATAGTTCATTGATTTTGCGGACAATATTTTAATACCTGTCGGTAAAAATTTTACATAGACATAGATAGCATTCAGGAGCCCATGTTATTCTAATACTTCTGTGAAACATTGTATTTTTATTTGTATACATCCACCTTTATATTAAGGCAAACATTATTGTTTTCTAGTTTGAAGTGTGTTGTAACTGATAAAATTACCGGCATGACTAGATTTAATGAAAACGATTGAATTGCCATGAAAAGATAAAGTCTGACCATATGTAGAGTCCAATCTGAATTAGAGTGTTACTACTTTTTTACAGTAGTTATTATGTTAATGTAACAATAGAAATAAATTTATAAATCATTGTTCAAATCTCTTCTGCTCACTTAATAACTAACACTTAAACAAGCTCCCGTTTAAAACAAGATTAACACTTTATCATAGCCTAGGGGAATCAATAGTCTCATATGGGTTAAGCAGTTATGGCAGAACATTTCGTACATATCTTGATATAATCTATAAACTGCAAATAAGAATCCTCAAACGCATTGCCCCATTCAATATCAAAGTAAAATATAAAGAAGATTATTCTCAGCTTTTTAAGTTTTGTAATGTAATGCCGGTATTTGATAAAGTGAAATATCTGTTGCTGAAAGAACGTCTTAATGACGTAATCCTAAATACTCCAAAACACAACTACAACACTAGATGCAAGACTCAGAAATTGTTTATAGTCAGCAAAATTAATAATTTCTATGGCAAAAGGACCTGCAATTTTTTAATACCACAGTTGCTTAATTCTATACCAGCAGAAGTTCGAAATCAACTAACCGAACAGAACCTTAAAATAAAATTAAAAAAATATTATCTTGAATAAAAAACAGCCAGTGTGTACGCGCACGGCGCGGCTTACGTATCAGTTAGAAATGAATAATAAATGAAGGTAGTATACAAGTTAAGTGTGAACTGTGCAGTGCCATCACAAACATTCAATGTTTATTGGCACCAAGTATTGTGTAATTAGAATTAAGAAAAAATTGTAAAATTGATAATAAATAAAAAAAATAAATAATAAGTTATCGGGAGCTAAAGTGAACAAAACGAATTTTAAAAAAATTAAATCATTTAATTACTTATATCTCAAAATATCCAGCTATTAACGTCAAGTAATAAAATCACTAATAACTAGTAATCAAATATGTTATAATACATCAATCGATACGTTAAACACTTTGGTATTATTTAGTACAAAGACATCAACAAATCAACATGAAAAAATAATTTGCGCTTAAATCCACGATGACAAGTTACATTGACAAATGTTAACACGAAATTAAACTACAGATAGACTATATTCCAGAACAATATAAACATATCAACTTAAATAGTTTATAACAAACATAACCTTAAAATATTTCACTTCAATTTATTATGAGGTTAAATGACAAGCCATGGGTGGTATAGCTCGTCAGGACAGTTAGAAATTCTTTACCACCATACAAACTTCACCACTTGTCTCCCTCAATCAAATCACAAGGTCAACGTGTTTAAAAACTAGTGCAATATACTAAAACACAAATTTCTTAAAGAATTACTTGCATTTATGCATAAGACATTTTTAATTATTTCTTTGAAAACTAAACTAATTAAACGTTTTGATAATCACTACACGATATGATCATCATCAATTTTGATATGTTAAATTCATAAGTGAATATAATTCAAACAAATTTACTTTCTTTCGTATTTATGGTAGGCGATAGTGAATGGTTCAATAATAAGAACCATTAGATAAGGAACGACACAACTAATGATTAGAAAAAAAAAGTTTTGGGACTATTTTAAGTAAAAAGGTATTTAAATTTTTTTAGATTAAAAAAGTTATTAAATCAATACTACTTATGTGGTATTAATTTAATAACGTCTACTGAACATTTTTGTATTAATAAAAAAAATACGATGTTCATATTGATTAATTAAAAAGTAACCAAACTACAATAATTGAAAATTCACATCTAAACACATTACGAATCAAAAGAATACAGTCAAATGGTAAAAGAAGACTAACTTCTGCTTAAATGACATCGTAAGCACTTCTTATTCATAATTCACAATCAAATTGATACCCAAACTCTAGTTTGGGTATCAATTTGATTTTTTTTCAATGATTTTCTTTCAATGAAGGTTGTTCAAAAGGCTCAGCCTGATCTATCAGGCTGAGCCTTTTGAACAACCTTCCAAATTAAATTAACCAGTTTTATTTCTAACATACTCAACTATAACATATATTAAAAAAAAACTATTGAAATAATAAAACACGTTAAATAAATCAAGTAAGAATCAGAATAAATTCATTAACACATAAGCATCCTCCCAAAATAAATCCCATCAATTCTAATCAAACAAACTAAAAACAGACTTTTGAACACTACTCCTTTTTCTTTTAAAACAAACTGATAATTGAAAAGATATTAACACTTAGCACCATCCACATTACATCTAGACATGTTAGGTGTTTCTGTACTTCTCGGTGATAATAAACAGTTTAACCATAACACCACATTATAACATTTATATATCTTTATCTTATGTATTTAACACCAGGTGGTATTGTGGTGAAACACTAACCTCTAACTCATGAAATTTTCATATATTCTCTAATAATCTTTGACTCAAATACAGCCCCTATGTTAAATAATTTACATTGCTTATTTCCAAAAAGGCCGAACCTGGACGCATTTGTTTCATATAACTAAAGAAAAAGAACCGTCGAACTATGACTCCTTTGGCTTCTTACACTTATTTTTTAATTCTATTATAAATTTACGTTTGCATGTGCGCGACGAGATTTCTTTGTTGCTTTGCATTTCTGAAAAAAATTATAGACTGTTATTAAGAAGAAAAACGTTCAAACTGTTATGTGCTCAATTCCAAATTATATTCTATTGTAGATATAATCACGAACTATTATTAAGTTTCTGAAAATATACATATATACATAAGATTTAATGATTTATTAAAACTAAACTTTACAGATTTTATCACGTTTATTTTACTCAATATCTTTAATCTCGACGTTGCGAAATATATTTAAAAAATTAAACGCATTAAAATCTGTAAAATTTAGTTTTAATAAATGTCTAACATTCGCGGAAATACGAGAAAACATTAAATTTATTGATATTAATTATAATCTTCAGAATAACAATGCACCCTAAAGTCCAAAAAAATATCTATTACTAATCAAATAGTAATATGTAGTCTGCAATAAAGACTTATCTCACTTTATCCTCTAAATAATAGAAAAATTCATCAAACTTACTCTGCTTGTTCATTTCAATTTCTTTCTTCCTCTTCTGTTCATGACATCGGACATGTTTTATCAGCAAAAGTAGCTTATCGAAGCTTTCTGAACATTTGGCACATTCATACATCCTGACCCCATCCTTATTTTCATCAATTAAACTGTGACAAGATGAAGTTAAATCATATTCATATTTGTCTGCATTCTTTATTACACCGCCGGGAAGTATTTCTAGTGTTGGCCAACTATCAGATTCTTTTGCTTTCGGTCTTCCTTCATTCTATAAATTAAGGAAATCAGAATAACAAGTATTTATCAAAGGGTTAGTGAAAAGCTCTTTCATATTTATATAAATAAACTAGTGGTTGATGTCAGATGCGAGGGCCGGTCTAGGTAATGATCACCTCTTACATCTCTTTTGCTGGTAGTGAAGTTGGCATTAAACGTTTCAACTCTATAACCTAATGAATAAAATTTTTTAAAGATTAAGGATCTAACTTTCTGTTGCTTTATATGTGTTTGTTTTGCACTCATAATTAGTCAGGATTTTATAGAGAAGAAAATTATTATGTGTTTCAGGTAGCTACACAGTTAAATGTTGTGGGCAGTATAATACTTGTTCGACTAGTAGAGAATCCCTCAGATTTAATATGTACATCATAAGATGCAAGAAAGTTTTTATAAATAAAAATGTAATAACAAGAATTGCTTACAAATCGAAGAGGATCTTCATTAGGGACAATCAGCTCTGAACTATTACTATCATCTTGCCAGATAACAACTTCCTCAGACTTTATCAATACCATACTACCTATATTCGAATCGTCGTCTTCATTTATAACACAACTATCATCGATTTCATCGACTGCTCTTTGGGGCAGGTTTAACACTTCTACACTTCTGTCCGGTTGAACATCAGCCATTCGCACTAGTGGCACGTTCTCAAGATCCTCATTATTTTCTAACGCACTTGGTGCGGACATTATCACATATTACAAAACACGACAGGATTTGTTAATGACATTGGGATTAAAAGATGACCATTTACTGCACCGTCACAAGCTATATTTTAAATCTGTGGACAATGCAGGCTAGTAACATCTAGTTTAAGGAAACAACTCGTTAACAAAGTTATGGAAACTTTCCAAAAATATTTAGTTTGACACTTTGACAATTACAAATAATAAACAGATGATACTAAGTGCATTGCCAGTATATTTACAATTTTACACAGATAATAAAATGGAATTAGACGAACAGTACTTGTGAGAATCATTGGAAAGCCATATACCTTAGTTTGTAAGACAGTCACATAAGTTTTAAGTCTTTAATAAGTACGGTTTGACCTGGAAATAAACATTCTTTTAAATATGGCGGTTATGAAACTATAAGGCTATCTTAAAGAAGTGGCTTTCATGAACATGTAACTTTCGTCGTACCGTTCAGCGCAGTGGATATATTGCCTCGATTATCTCCACTTTATAAAGTTCCTGCTGTCGGAACATTAACAGAGCTATTTATTTATTACACTTCTCTTTTATTTACTTATAATTAAAACTACCACACAAGCAACCAAATAGTTAATTTTTTTTGCAAACCTAATGTAAGTCTACCATAATCAACAGCAGAAATTTACATGTTATTGTGTATATTTTTTACATTTCACCAGGAAAAACGTTGATCCAAATAAATAAAAACACCAAAAAATTCTGCATTGTTTATGTTTCTATGTAATATAAAAAGTACAATAACAAATTGTGGAAGATTTTAAGCCTCTACTGGGAAGTATAACTGCATCAATGTTTCATAAATATCAAAATCTACTGGCATAAAAGTGCAGAAAATAACTCTTTGCATATCATCATGGGATTCAAGAAACTTCCTGACTGTTCTTAGGGCAATATGCGCTGCTTGGCGGTTCGGAAAACCGTATATGCCAGTAGAAATGCATGGAAAAGCAATAGTTCTAAAATGGCATTCGCCTTTCAGTGCCAGGCAGTTGTCATAGCATGACTGGAGTTTTGCTGCAGAGCCATCTTGGGGGCCGACTGTATGAATTACATCTGTAAAAAGAAAAAAAGTTTAATGAAGAGAACATAATATTTATAAGTTTATTTAGCTTGCAGATCTCTGTTGTCAGAAATCAAGTGCTAGACAACCATGTTGGTGGGCCTTTGGAGCATCTAATTATACCTCCATACAGTGACTCCATATATTTGTTTTAATTTCACAAATGTTATTTGGTGACAACTTGGTGCAGTGTTATCTAGATAAATTATAAACCCTGACCACTCTGCAATCATCAAGAATGAGAACCTATTAACAAAAATCTTGATCAACCTTGTCACCTCAGGCCTCAGTACACTTTAAATCCAAACATATTATAATTGACAAATTTTTAAAACAGTAAGCAATTATGAAAAAAAGATATTTGTCTTTACACAGCCGGCAGTTATATTATAAGGACTAATGGATTTATTACATACATTTTGCAGGCAAATCATATCCACTTGTGACTTTAGCTTCTCCTATGGGACAACCTCCTAAAGAATTACATTCATCCTGTAACAGTAAATAATTTTTAGCACCATGTTATAACATAAATTGTAAACCTTGATAATGTACTCTAAGCCCATTTTGACTATGATGACTTATTAAGTTATTTTGTCTAAGAACTAAATAGAAATGTCCGTAAACATTATAACTTAATTATTATTCTAACAACGCTTAGCTATTATAAGCCCAAAAGCTACTAATTTAAATTTGCTGTATTCATACAGAAATATGTTAAATAAAAACTATTACTACTAAACTATTATGTATGTTCAATTAAAATCAGATATGTTATTCATAGCCAATAATAATTGTATCCACTTATGATTTTCAATCCCTTCATTAGTGTATGTACAATTTTTTTATAAAATGTTTATCCATTAATATAATTTAGCCAAAGTAACTAAAGTAGATGGAAATTTGGGTAAATCTTAATCCTTTATAATTTTTGTGATTGAATTTTGAATAGTTTTTTTTTGAAGCCATGAAAAGATTATAAATTTTTGTCTTTAATTATTATAACCTTTTAGATACCTGCTCATTGCCACTTAAGAGACATACAAAATATTTATTAATGTTTAACAATTGAACCTGCAATAGTGGCCCTGCTGCTCTATGTATGGCCCCGTCAACTCCTCCACCAGCCTTTAGACGCGAATTTGCTGCATTTACAATAGCATCAATCTAAAATAGATAATATAGTGTATTAAAAAAAACACATTTGTAAAATTTTATAATTATAAATTTTGCATCATTACCTCTAATTTTGTTATATCTCCTTTAAAAATAGACACTTTTTCTGAGAGACTAACATTCTTCTTTGGGTTTATCGTAAATTTCTTGAATTCATTCAGATCATCTTGAGTGCGAATTTTAGTTTTGATATGTTCGTTATCTCTTGCGTGTTCGAGCCAAGTATGTATGTGGTCCAAAATTATGTACTCACTGGTTCTGTAAAGCTTTCTTTTATCTTCTAATGGTAAATTCTGAATTCGATTCTTTTCAATCTTCCATTTAGAATGAGTCGTCATTTTTGTTAATGAGAAGGCACGGTACGCTGTACTACGGATAGTTGAAGTACTAAATTGTAAGACGATTTTACTTATTTGCGTGCATTGAAAAACTGGCGATAACATTCCTTCGGATTTATTGTGTTGACGTTTTGTTATCAATGTGCCCAACGGTCTTAAGTGTATAAAATAGCACTAACTCATTTACCAAAAATCTATTAGGCTTAAAAAATTGACATGTACATTTAATTTAGATTTAAAATAATTTTACATCGTAAAATAAAATTATTAGTTTATATAGTCAAATCTAAAAGGTCAATTACAAATTTAGCACTAGCAACACTTTTTCGTTTGTCAAAATCACCAAACTGCATTTCTCCACGTAACAAGCGTGTGGTTAATCTATTAAATTAAGTTGAAAAAGAAATTTTACGACGAAAACGTTGCGATGTTTTGATAGAAAATTGAAATAGCATTTAAATAATAGCAATATTAAACTCTTAGTAATACTATTGTTCAGGTATTTTATCAAATACATTTATGTCATTGTTAACCGGCCTTTGTGTATGACATTGTAAGATTTTCGGAATTTTGCAGAATGAAGGCGCTAGGTCTTCATTTAATATTCTTATTTGCTACTGTTGGCGTCTTGGGAGTAGACAAAAACAATTTTAAAACATGTGAACAGTCTGGGTTTTGTAAGCGCCTAAGGCCATTTAAGCCAGAAAAATCTCAGTACGTGCTAAATTTGGACACTGTCATAGTCCACGGCAATGTCTTATCTGCAGAGGTTATTACTGTCAACCGGGAGTCCGAAAAGAAAGTACCCTTGGTGAGAGTTTTTTTTAAATATCTAGATTAGGTGTGTCATTACTTATACATTTTTATTTGGATCAGTCCCTTGGAGCTTTTTGAAAATATTACCGTTTAATTTCAAATTCATTCAAACACTACCAGTGACAATAAAAAGGTTCATGTATGTGAGGCAGTTTATAGCATTCCCTCTGCTACTACTACCTTCAGTGTGTCATTAAAGGTGATTAAGAGATATAAGGTGTTATAAAAAAACAATACCTTGAAATTGTTAACAGCTTCTTATGTGAGTTTAACCACCATACTCACCACATTTGATAAGCAGTTTAGTGTACTTGCAAGGCAGGCAAGATATATGATCAAATCATACCAATTGTGGCAAAAAGGGGAAAAGTGTAAATTGAAGAAGAATATTATTTATTTATTTATATTTCATTTGCACACCACCATAAACGAAAAAAAAAAAAAAAAGACATCGCTAAATGTGATTTCTTTGAAGAATATTATGAATTACAACATGTTGAATTGATAATGTGAACAGGAAATGGTTAATCTAGTTAATTTAATTTCTATCAAAAAGTAGGGCACTAAAGAATATACAGCTTTTTTTAGTTTAAAGAAATATTAAGGCAAATATTTATCATGTGTATGCTTCTTTATATTTTAGTGGCACTATGCTTTAAGGCTCTCTGCTTTAGTGGATGGCACATTCAGGATTGAACTAGATGAAGCTGAACCTCTCTACCCACGCTACAGAACTCAGATGGCTTTGAATGGGGAACCCAAAGCAGATGGGTAAGTACTTCTTACAAAAATACAAGTAGTAAGTAATATGAGATTGCTCAAGATTTTTCATTAACATGTTATCTTTAAACCGTGTTTTATGTTCTGGATTGGTAGAGCAGTAATTACCGTTTTCGTACACTAGTTTTTGTATAAATATTATACTTTAAAAAAAAAGAATAAATTGCTACATTTATTTTATTTGATTATGATTAAATATATTAAACTTGTTACAGACTTAAATTAGTAACAAACGAAGGGGGAAAATTGACGTTAGCAAACAGTCAAGGCCATAAGGTTGTTGTAACTGTAGATCCTCTTAAGTTTGAATTCCTCGATCAGAATGGTGATGTTGCTGTAGTGATAAATGAGAATTCACAACTTTTGGTGGAACCGTTACGTGTGAAAAGGGAGAAGCCAGAAGACGATGAGTTGGGAAATCAAGAGAATGCTATGGAAGTGGTGAGTGTTCTATTTAGTATTTACAATATGTATGTACATGTTTTAAATGTACTGTGGTTTAAGCTTTATTGTATTAGTTAATTTTTATTGGAAAATGAGTTTGGGGATATCTGTTAGAGTTAGAAACGTTAACACCACAAAAGCTGAATAACCTTTTGAGTTGTATTAAACATGTACAGCGTAACTGCTTTCTAAGTTATGTGCACTCATTATGTAACATTAATCCTACAGTGATTTCAGAGCCAAATACGGAGTATGGTTGGCTCTAGGGTTTTTTAAATCGCTTGACTATGTCCAAATCAGCCTATATAACACCATGTATATGCTTTGACAATTAACATACGAGAGTTTGAGTATTCTAGGCGAGTGGCTTTTTCCATATTCAGTAACTTTGTCATATAGCACCATGTGTAATTGAGGTTAAGTGTTCACGTTCATTACCATTCTTCTGACAACGCTGACCTTTTTTGGGCCCTTTGTTTAAGCTGGTCTACATAATTTTTTTGTATAAAAAAAATTTCTAAAACTATCGTAATAATAGTTTTATATAAAAACAATAAAATACCGGTGACACTATCAGTCACGTATAAAGATAAAGTTAAAGATCATTGACACTGAACGATCTCGGTTAATCGTGTCAATCGGTTGCAGCTGTATGATAATGTCAAATTGAAGGTTGCAATTCCTTTTAACTTTAGCAAAATTGCAAATAGCACATGGCCTATATTTTACTTGATGGTAAGTGACTATGAGGCCTGATTATAAGTATTCTTGCCAATAATACCCTGGCTATTACATGTTGGGGCCAGATTTAGAATATTTAGGTTGTAGCTAGAAGCTAGCCAGGTGGGTATTCAAAAAATGTGTCTCCGTACCATAGACTAATGTTATAAAATTTTAATAGTGAGCCACTGCCCTACTGAGCTGCATCATTACAAAAATTAAATAATTTATATGATCTGTATAAATACGTTTCTGTAATTTAAGAGGAAGGATAATAGTTTTTGTTATGACATTACAAGTTAAAGGTCGCAAACAAATGACTTCCTTTATTTGCAACTTGTAATCATTTACTTACTTTGTTTACATAAATGCATGTGACACTTGACTTACGAGTGATAATAATTATTGCGTGTACATAATTAAATTAAATTTATTGACTACTGTATATAGTAAACAATGAATACAATTTACACGTAATTTCTATCTGATTTTTTTTTCGTTTTACTACATTATCAGTTCACAACAGTATGGCGCTAGTTAGGATAGTATACACACCGCATCGTGCTCTTTGTCGACATATGTAAAATATTGCATTACTATGATATTCAATATGCTATTCAAACCAGAACAACAGTAATGTTTTCGTATGCCACTAGTAAACTATTGTCTAATCTCTCGACTGTAAAATAACAATTATTATTTAATTAACGTGTGGCTAATGTCCATCTTAAATATTATATTTGTCAGCAGTTATCGCTTGTAACAAGGAGGTACCTAGTTCATTTCCAAACCAATTAAGTTAAATTCTAGATGAATGCGCTTAATAATGTTTTAAATTTTTGTTGCTTAATGTTGTGTGAAATTGAGGTAATTTGTCCTGCAGGTGGAGGATGAGGGCGCTTGGGGTGAAAACTTCAAGTCTCATCATGACAGCAAGCCTCGGGGCAATGAGGCGGTTTCCATTGACTGTTCTTTCCCAGACGCTGATCAGGTTTATGGTGAGTGATATATTATGAAAACTTTAATGGTTTATTGTTCTTGAATTAAGTTCTATGTATAGTGATGATTAAACTGCTTCCATGACAGTGGATAAATGCTTGCCTTGTAACATAGAGGTCACTAGGTTGTTTCCTGTGCCACACATTAAGGAGTTTGTTTATCCATTTCTCTAGCTACCATCTTTTTATTGTAAATCTGCTGCCATAACAGTGTTGCTGCTGCTGTATTCTGGATATCAACACACAAGTGGAGAACAATATTATGTGAGCCTTTTCTTCCATGACCTCATTGTCATTTAGCATTAATGAAATTAAGGTCAAGTGCCCATTGTAGATATAAAATGGTTATAATGTATTTGTGGTTGCTGGCAGGTATACCCGAGCATACAGACAAGTTCTCTCTACGCACCACCACCTCTGGGGAGCCCTACCGGCTATACAACTTGGATGTGTTTGAATATGATTTGGATAGTAAAATGGCTATTTATGGTGCTGTGCCAGTGCTGTACGCTCACGGGTGCGTATTTTTTTGTTTTATTTAAATAAGCTGTACTGAAATAAAAATTGATATTGGCTGATGATGACTGTGGTGGTTTGTTGGAGTAACATAAAAATATTTACCTGTTTACAGATCCAAACGCACTGTCGGTGTTTTCTGGCAGAACTCTGCAGAAACATGGGTGGATGTGGTGAACTACGCTGATGGTACGGTCGTTTCATCCCTGGTCAACTTGGTGACCGGTGGACATAAGAGACGCGTCGATGCAAGGTAAGTGTATTCACAACTGCCCTTAGACCAGTAAAGGTAACTCGGAATTGTTACATAGAAATGGATACGGCAATATTCTTGCAGTTATTTCACATGTAGCACTTTGATTTAGTTTTAGATATAATTTTATAGAGAAATATAAACAGCTATCTACGTTAGCAATTGTTCTTGGAACATAATAGTTTCCTCACAACGTTTTCCTTCACTGGAAGTTGAAGCACATTTTGTATCGCACCTGTGCCTTTTTAAGAAATATTATAGCATCTTTATTCTTGTAATTTTTTACATTTTTAACTCTTTCTTTCATCAGGTTTATGAGTGAATCGGGTGTAGTTGACTTATTCATCATGATGGGAAGCACACCAGCTGACGTGTTCAGGCAGTACACCACGCTCACTGGCGTCGCTCCTTTACCACCTGTGAGTATATACAACAATGTCTCGATATTGTGGAGTCATGATACACGGTTGTTGGGAGAGACTCATGTAACATATTAAGTGGTATTATACCTCCATAATTTGTGTTTAAAATTTCTAATCAAATTTACTTTTTTAAACTGTGCATCCTGTTGGTTGTCTTTCTGTCCCTAATGTATATCTAAACGATGATGCGATGATTTGGCAAAAGCTGCGAGAAGCATGTTGATGTAAAGTTCAATAGATGGAAAGAACTCTATATCCACTGGTTGACATTTATCTACTATAAACATATTATCTAGAAACTATAACCACATGTTGTCTACAGAAATTCTCGCTGGCGTATCACCAGTCGCGCTGGAACTACGTGGATGAAGCCGACGTGCGCAGTGTCGACGAGAACTTCGACGTGCACGACATACCCGCTGACGTCATCTGGCTCGACATCGAGTATACAGACAGAAAGAAGTGAGTAGATTTATTTTATTAAACAGGCGACGAGATGAGTAAGACTTTAACTTGATAGTAAGATGATAAACACTGCACTACACTATGCTCCTCATCGTGTGGAATAAGGTGTTATATTATTGCAGTGCTTATACTTGATACAACACTTCTCAAAGCTTAAAATAGTAATGTTTATTTACTACTGTTGCGGTGGTAACTTACCAGACTGTCTTCAGTATGTTTACAAACTTCCATTTTAGACTTTACATCAACGATTTTTCCTAAAGGTATTTCACATGGGATCCAGAGAAGTTCCGTCACCCAGGTGAAATGGTCGCCAACCTGACAGCTAAGGGAAGACGTCTCGTGGTGATCATCGACCCTCACATTAAGAGAGAGGCGGGATACTTTGTACACGAGGATGCGTTAGAAAATGGGCTTTATGTGAAAGACAAGGATGGCAATGTCTATGAAGGTATACCAGGATTTTAACATTTTTTCACGATAATATTTTTTTTCAAGTTATTTAGTTATATCAATCCATATTTTATTTATTTTCATTGGATATACTTGTAGCTAGTGAAATGTAATGAATAGAAAAAAGTACACTAACCACTTCAGTCTGATTATATAATCCCAATTATATAGAAAGTAATATCCAATATTGCAATAAAACATTTTGTTGCAGGTTGGTGCTGGCCAGGCTCGTCCTCTTACTTGGACTTCTTCAACCCTGCCGCGTCCAAGTATTACTCCGAGCGATACCGCTTCGAGAACTTCCCTGGCACTAGCAAGGATGTGCACATCTGGAATGATATGAACGAACCCAGTGTAAGTTAATAAGTTACGAAATCAAAAAAACATGCACTTATAACATTTGATCCCTTTTTAACCAAAATAAGACAACATTTTTACTTTTTAGGTATTCAACGGTCCGGAGATCACAATGCCTAAAGACTGTAGACATTACAAACCTCCTCAAGATGGCCAGGACGGTCTCGCCTCTTATTGGGAGCACAGGTAAAGACATGAACACTGCCAACGTCAGTTTTCTATATTTGGTACACTGAGTCTCTAGATTCTTCTCATTATTTCTTCTTCTAGATAATATATAAAAATTAAGGTTTGCTTACGCTTGATGATCACAAGTCCAAAACTTTGTTGGTTTGTCAAGAAATTTTAATAATTAATAACCTATGTATTTAAAAAAATATCTATAAGTTCAGTCTATTGATTTATTATCATTGTTATTGAAGAAATAGTCCAGCATTGGGCTGATGTGATATCAAGAGACTGAAATGATAATGATCTACTTGTATACATATATGAGTTTGGTTTCTAGGCATGTGCACAACGAGTACGGCCTGTGGCAGATCCGAGCGACCCACCAGGGTATGCTGGAGAGATCAGACAACAAATACAGGCCGTTCATACTGACACGATCCACCTTCTCCGGCACGCAGAGGTCAGTTGCGCTGTATTTAGTAAAATTCCTGTAGTGGAGGCCACTTCCAGCGGTTTATTTTATCTTCACCAGATTGTTGGTTTACATTCTCGACAACCTTCCTTCGGTTACTTTGTGTTATAATCTGTATGCCTAAAATGTCAACCAGGTATGCTGCAGTATGGACTGGTGATAACGCCGCGGAGTGGGGCTTCCTGCAGGCTTCTGTGCCAATGTGCCTCTCCTTGGCAGCCGCCGGCGTTAGCTTCTGCGGCTCGGACGTCGGAGGATTCTTCAAGTATCCCGAAGCTGAACTGATGACTAGATGGTACCAGGTTAGTTCACTAAAACGTTGTTAAACTCATCAGATAAAATATTAGTAACTTGGAGTTAGATGAAGTTTTAGATGCAATCGTGCGACTCGAAGAGGTGTAGATTCGACCCCACTTAAACTTAAGCTTTTATTAGATAGAAAACTTATTTGGTGATTACTGTTTTGTAAATTGCCTGTAAGTTACAGGCAATTTACAAAACAGAAAGTTACGCGGTAGAACTAATACTAAAATAAGTACCGCATCCCCAAACAGGACCTAACTCAGCATAATGCCGCGGCACTAGTGTCTAGCGCCATTCAAAGAAACAACGTAAAGAAACCAATATGACCCAAGAACAGGTTTCATGGACATACTATATCTAACAACTTGCATTATATTGGTAGAATGACCCTGACCCAGTCTTGTGAGAATAATCTCCGAGTCTCTGCAGTGGAAATTTTATGAGAGCTGTTTATTTTAGCTTTTGTGGAAAAGTCTTCAAAAACTAATTTATTGGTACAGGCGGGCGCGTACCAGGCGTTCTTCCGCGCTCACTCGCACATCGAGACAAAGCGCCGCGAGCCCTGGTTATACGAGCCGGCCACGACTGCGCTGCTCCGAGACGCCGTCAGAAGGAGATATGCGCTGCTGGACTTCTGGTCAGATTAATATAATCTTATTATTTTTATTAGCTACGGACCAACCATTTCTGCTGTAGTCGCTAGGCTGGAATAGCATTTAAAGTTAACTTATTATTTGATGAATCGATCTGCCGAGCTGAACGTTCAGCTAATGGTAAGTGATCCATCGACATAAGATGTTAAGTCTCATTACTCCAGTACCATCATTACTTAAGACATCCAACAAAATGGAACACAGTAATGTTTTTACACTAAGTTAACCTAAATTGAACAATGTATCTATAAACCTAGTAATATGATGCTTATGATGCCTGCAACATATTCTTCTGAAAAAATTATCATCATCATCAGTTCGCCGTCATCAAATGCTGGACATCTCTCAAGAAACGCTACTTAGCCCATCACATCTCATTTTTCCTTGCAGGCTTTAGAGTGTACAATAAAATCAAACTTGTTCACAGGTACACTCTGTTCTATGAGCACACACTGGACGGCACTCCGGTCATGAGGCCTTACTTCCAGGAGTTCCCCAAAGAGGAGGAAACTTACACTATTGATGATCAGTATTTATTGGGTGAGTTGTCCGATTCCTGTTATAATGTTTTTGCTTTTTAACATCATTGGTTGTCAGCTTGGCTTTACATATTTGTCTTCTGATATTCTTAATCATGTGCCAAGGGTTGGTAGATTTTTTGATCCAAAGAAGCTAAGCTAAGACTGTAACAATGTGTCACTTAGAATGATATACACTACATTAAAAATTCTATGAACTTCTTTTTCTCGTTATTACTTTACGTTAACATCATAATATACTGCAAAGTTCATTTTGAATAATTAAAAAAATTGTCTATTCAGGTGACAAGTTGCTCGTGCGGCCTGTGCTGGAGGCGGGAGTGAGGAGTGTAAAGGTATACCTGCCAGGCAAGGACTCCAACACGCTGTGGTACGATGTGGATTCGTACCAGCTTCACAAGGCCAACGGGTACTTTAACCAGGAAGTCAATATAGCTAAGGTATAACTATTTATGAAGGAGATCATGTGTCTGAAAGCTACAAGCACTATGTGGTGTATATTATCCTGACTAGTACTATATTGTTATTGATAGATGTATCATCTAGTGAATGCTCAGTTCGTCTTGTAACTAAGATTTTTTAATAAATAACAGCTATTCGAATTACATCAATAAGTTAGATGCGCCTGCCTATAGCCAATATGATAAACACTGCAACATTGTGATCATTGAATGTTTGTATTGATGATTATTAAACTAAGAGTCCTTTGAAAAAGTAATATGTTTATTCTTATTTAAACGGATTTGTGTATTTAAATTTGGCAACGTTTCCAGGTGCCGGTGTACCAGCGCGGCGGCACTGTGGTCCCGCGGCGGGAGCGCGTGCGCCGGTCCTCCGCGCTCATGGCCAACGATCCGTTCACGCTGGTGGTGGCGCTCGACGCTAACGTGAGTTGTCCACGCGTTCCCACTTTCAAGACTCGTGAAACTTATAACTCTTGTAGTCACCTTCTACAATAGATAAGGCTTAGTTTTTTTACTTATACTTTATATAAATGTGAACTTACCTGTGACAGAACACGGCGCGCGGCTCGCTGTACATGGACGACGGGGAGACCTACGAATACAAGAACAACAAGTACATATATGCCAAGATCGATTACGAGCCAAGCCGGATGACGTACAGGTGAGTGTAACTCCAGACATAGCAGTGGCAGAGAGCAAGCCAATAATAGAGGATACATTGGTATATCAACATTCTCTGTCTTAAACAACCTCCGTTACCCTGTAGTTCACATAATTAAACATATATTAGACATAACAGGCTAGGTCTCGTTACTGACTTCACTAGCTTACAACTCCCTTTAAACAGGAGCTTAACAAATAGGTGCTGCGGTGGTACGTACGTAGATCATCTCGTGCAGCTTGGAGCTTTACCGCCAGTAATGATTATCACCGCTGTACAGGCTCGTGAATCCGATGGCCGGGTTCACGACGCGTGCGTGGATTGAGCGGATCGTCATCGCCGGCATCAAGACCCCGCCGCGGACCGCGCGCCTCGTGCAGGGCGCCCGCGGCGGCGCGCTGCAGATGACGCTGCACCGCGGCAACGACGTGCTCGTGGTGAGGAAGCCGGGCGCCAGCGTCGCGGCCGACTGGCACATCGAATTCTCCAACTAATCCTATCTAGTACTCCCTTATCTTCGATCAACAACACTAGATTGCGGACCAGGTACGAATGGGCACCATTAATGTATTATTATTACTTGTAACTCGTAAGTAAAAGTAAACGGGTAAAAGGATAAGTTTTGGCTTGACTCTCTTTTTGTGGGAAAAGGCCCCGAGTCCCAACTGTGGGAATATTAAGTAGGCAGTTATTTTTAATTTATAAATATAATTTTCAATGTATTATTAAAAAGCATAAGAACCTGCATTCAATGCCTTGGAGTCTCACCAACACCGAGTTTTGAACTACTTTTAAATCATCTAGTTCCGTTTGTTGATCGAAGCAGCGGATGCTATAAATTAATTAGAAGGACGCTATTTAAATCGTATCCGTACGTAACGTAGTCGTCGGTAACAAGAGTTTTTTCTTGTCGCATTTTTGTTTGTGGCAATACTCAGTGTTCCCCTAATCGATTCATAGCGTCCGCACCGTTTGTGACTGTCCCATAGAACTGATTACAGTATGTAGATACTAAAATATATATGTACTAATCCATTCTATAATATAATTAATGCAATTTATATGTAATATTTGATGGATTTAATTCAATAAGTAATGTTGCCATGTGCTAATTTTGCAATAGATACCATAATAATTCCGTAATAGAATTTACTACGTCGAAGATATTTGTTTTTGGAACATTTTATAAAATATAAGTATGTTATACAGCAAATAAAAAATAGTGTTCAGTTTATAAACACAAATATTTTTTGTTAAACGACAAATAATTTTTTACTGTAAAAATGTTAAATTTTTTACTATAAACATGGCAACAACTGTCTATAAACATATGACAAGATGTGTGGCTTAGTACTAAGGTACAATAACGGTTACATTATAAGCAACTTTGTTTACACATTTAAAATTTTTAATGTTGGATGTATTTTAATGGAATCACATCACTGTCCCTGCACGCCGGCTACTACACGCGAGGACCCCATTAGGGTATATAACACACTATATTGTGGACATGTTTAATATATATTTACTTATCGAATAACATTGCATTACTTAACCTTACGTTTTTGACGTTATCAATTATGTAACTTTGACCTTATTCCAACTAGTAGCGTTTACTGTAGTGTATATTAGTACACATTGTGCTCATAAATTACACCGCTCATTTTCTGTTTACGATACGATTGTTCTTGTCAATTTTGACGGTAGATCGCGTAACTTAACCAAAAACTTAACGTGAACATTATATAGTGTAAATATGTTAAACATGTCAATGATATAAGGACATTAAGGACAATACTTTTGGGGTAACCGACGTGCTGGAGTTCGACGACTGCGTTTGCTTTGCGTCGTTACGCAATTCAAGTTAACACTAAACTGCTGTGATATTTCTATTGTAATTGTTATTCAAATTAAATGAAAAAATAGCACAATGTTTGCCGTTAAATTGATAACTTGTATTGTGTATAAGCGGACGACTACAACAGGATTACTTAGTTTACTTTACTTATTACTACTACTTTCATTCAAAACAATGTTGAAGTACCGACGCCGCGGTGGTGAAGTTCAAAACGCAGCAGTCGAAGTGTTAAGTTATTGCGATACGACAACGAGCGAAGTTCATCATATCTTGTGATAATAAAATAGATTTTTAATATTCACACAATTTTATTTCTCCAACCGCCCTCTCAATTATTCATAAGCACGGGCCTACGCCGCCGCGGTCACCCATCCGGCCGCGGAATGTTAACAGACTAGCATTATTAACACGGGCAATATAAACAATTGTTATAAATATCATTTACATTTGTCTAATATAAAAAAGTGAACTACTAATGATTTAAACATCTTGTACTCCATTTGTTTTAAATACAAACATCACAATTTAATAATAGATTTACAAAGCTTTATAATAGGAAACTTTTTATGAAAAGAAACTCCATGGTGAACTCTTTCTATTAATAGAGGACGTTACTTAACCTAATTCGCTACGAAGATAAAATTTCTTCAATAATAATTAATAGCCGTCTTAAAGTTCCCATTATTGGGATTCGAGGCTTTCTCTTTCTAGTTGAGTGCAGGTTGGTGGATGGCGCGTGTTTTCCAGATCAAGATCAATGGGATCAAACGCGACTCTTCGAGAAGTATACATGTTTAAATTGAATTACTTATTGATTACTCTATAAATTGAACTAACAGTTTCTTCACACAATTTTCATATGGCAATGTGTTCTGTAATTAATGTATTTACTACAGATTATATCATCTTTTTAATTTATAACAATTGAAGAGTAAATAGTTTTCACGTTCGTGTATGGAGGTTATATATATTTGTTAATTTTAGCTCTTTTTTAATGAGTAAAGAAGTGGATCAAATTGTCGTTGTCAGTGTTGCGTCCAAATACAACGTGGTTGCTTTCAAGCGACTGAATAGGCTGTTACTAGGTTAGTGCTTTACAATCTAACCTAACCACTTGACGGCATGCGACAAGCACAAACATTTTCAATAAAAAAAAAATACGATGATACGACGCTCTTGTCTAAATATTGAGTAACCGATATCACAAATCTACTAGCGAACGTTCTCTAATATAAAACAGTATTATAATTTTCTATAATTACTAGACCTCATCCTAACTCGAGTCCTTATTGAAGCTAAAAAGGCACATAGGCTACTAACAAGACGTTACTAATCATCTCAATAAGTGAAATTTACAGATACTAAATGAATTAGGGTAATTCATACGTCTACTAAGAACGTACGACGTTGGTTAGAATGATGTACACTGCACCACATTGTGGTGCGGTGAAACCTAAGCACAATAATATTTGCCGTATTGTTAGGCGACGCTAACAGGACCGTTGGTGTTAATAAATAATAATTTCACGTTATCAGTAAATGTATTCTCCTAGTTTTGTGGGTTAAGAAATTAATTCACTTAAAAACATATTTAACTTAAGATAATAAAAAGTAATAAATAGAAAATTTGTGACAATATTCAGATCATTATAGTTGCTTTTGACTAAACTAGTACTCTAAGACCTCCGTTCAATAAACGAAGGTAGTTCAAAAATATATAACATTTCTAAATGAGATTGTTCAGTACCCAAGGTCCGATTTACGCATGGACATAAGATGTTTAATCACGTTACCGTGGTAATTAAACTACAGCGCCTTTGGGACCGGAACACAGTGCTAAGTTACTTTCCAACTTAAAGGTATAAGAAAAGCGGTAAGTATTCATATCTAAATAATTTTGAACTCACTAAAGAAAATATTTTGTTGCTTATAATCTAGAATAGTTCTCTATACACAATACTTTTCACTATGCTTTCTTAAATATAACATCACACGACAAATCCTAATTATGAATAAAAATAAATATAAATCCAAAAATAATAATTAAAATTGTTATAACTATTATATATACTACAGCAGGAACAAAAATCATACAAACAAAAGTGTTCACGCCCGCGCTCCAAAATCACGTGGAATGTTGTGATGTTATTGTTTTTATATATACATGTATAACAAAATATTAAAAACAGCCCCCTGATGGAAGGTCCGATTAATTATTAGCCATAAGAATTGAATGATGACTTAAATATATAACTACCATAAACATTTATAAAAACGATCAAAAAACTGTTTCACTTATAGGGCCGTTTCAGATTTAAAACAAATGGAGTTCATAACGAGAAAAAAACATAATTTTTCCTACAACTGGGACTCGAGGTCTTTCACGAGAATCAAGGTTATCCACCACTCTGGTCAAGTGTTAGCGGATGTCACATATTTACGAAAGCTGGTCTTGGAACACGTGGATTATCTCACGATACTTTCCTTCTCCGGAATCTCAAGCTCTGTTGGGATCCAACCCTTCGTGTAACTCGTACGATCTGCGAGCTGAGCTATCACGGCCTTTACTAAAATCCCAAACGAACGCAATAATAATTATTAAAGCTTATAATATGCGAAAAATATTCTAACTACAAACTTTACATCTTATATCAGCGGTATCCTCTCTCCCCTCTCCAAGAATATCATCCTTATTAGTACCATTACAGTTACCGCCAAATAGTAAACTTTACTGTGTAAGGCGCTGTAATATGGAGACTTTTGGTTTTCTAAATTATTGGACCCACATTTTTTTTATAAAAGTACCCACGCGGCTGTCTATTATTTTAAACCGAAATTACTATTTCAACTCCACAAAGTCAAAGGACCATCTAGAAACATTTTTATGTTTAGTTAAAATCTACTAAACAACTATTTTTTAAATGTTTAGTTTTATTATTAAAAAACAAGTAGCAACAGGTGTACAGTTCCTAAATACACACATCAAAAAAGTCTAAGCAACGTGAATGATATTACAAATTGACCATTTATTTTAATTAATTTTTAAGTCTTTACTCACTCAAAGTGCGTAGGTATGTGACTATTTTGTTATTGATGACATACTCGGCGGTTGTAAAAAAAAAATTGATTATGTTTTGTTTTTTCCATAAAATGTAAATTTCGTAAAGAATACCTAACATTTAAATTTTGTCGCTAACTTTATTTAAATGGTTGGTAAAATTATAAAATCAAGGCTAAACGTAGCAATAAAAACGCACATAAATTCAAACAAATTCCCCTTCATTTAATTTTTTTTTACAACCACCGAGTATGTCTTCAATAACAAAAAAGTCACATACCTACGCACTTTGAGTGAGCAGACATAAAAATTAATTAAAATAAATGGTCAATTTGTAATATCATGCATGTTGCTTAGACTTTTTTGATCTGTGTAGTTCTGTAGACTTCTGCTCTAGAACGATTGAGAGAGAGAGGGGATTGAGAAACACTGACGGTTGTTCACAAAATTATCCAAATGAACTGAATTCACCCTCAGTAACGGGCAAGAGTTGCATTACCATCACAAATCATCATTTTAAGATCACAGGTTTTCCTGGTTACCCGTAATAGGCAAAGTGGTGGCTATCCAATGTTTTGGTGATGAAAGTAGTACCCCCATCCAATGGCAGGATTCTATTTAAAAAATATCCTCGTAGGCTTATCGTCGTTGGGTATTTCTATAAACGGATGCGTGTTCTGGTGCTTTAACATTTTCGATTCAGTTTTGAAGGTCTCGCCGCAGATGTCACACGTTGATCCTTCAGCGTTAGACGAGGACTCCTCCCCGCTCTCCGCATCCGCCTTCTTCCCTTTAACAACCACCCACTCATTTTTCTCAACCGAATCGTCCGCTTTAGCTTTCTTAGATGTTGACTGCTTCTCTTTCTCTAACGGTTTACCAGTTGCCAGGAAATCTTTCATGTTCAAATGTTTCGCCGACAACTTGTGCTGTTTCAGCCTGTTCTCGGAGGTGCACTGATATTCGCATATAAAACAAACGTACTTCATGTCCCCCGTGTGCAGCTCAGCGTGTGCTTTCCTCTTCTCGGGTGTCGCGAATCTGAAGTCGCAGAACTTGCACGGATACTTCCGTTCTGGCGAATGTAATCGCATGTGTGATGTCAACGCGTTCAAATCCCTGCAAATCTTTCTACACTCTATACACATCACCGTTTTCTCCATCGTCTCCGGATCCTCCACATTCTCGGTACTGTGATGTACGCGTCTGTGCGACGTCAGACCTTTCTGACTTATGAACACCCTTCTACAATCTATGCACTGGAACTGCGGTTCGATTTTTAGATCGGGACTATGCTTTTCTATCTGATGCATCGCGAGTTTGTCGGCCTCGTGAAACTGAACTTCGCATTCCTCGCATTTCCAAGCCTTCACTAACTTCGAGAAGGCTTCAAGGACATCCAATACCGATTGTCCTTCTACCTCAGGGTGATCAGTTTTTGTATGGTTACCGAAGTCAATAATTTTAGAAAAGGTACCATTGCAATGTGGACATACATACGGCTCCTTGTGATCGTCCATCACATGACACTTCAGTTCTGACAACTCCAAATAAGTCTGAGAGCACATGAAACATTTCAATTCCTGTTTCCCTTTGACCACTTCTGATAACACTTTATACTCCATGACCTGAACTTTTTGATGTATTTGTAAATGCTTGAAGAGTTCTTTTCGCGAGTTATAATCCGTAGGGCAAAATTTACATGGAAACCTCTTTCTGTGTAGCCTCTTGCGATGTAAGGCAAGTTCTTCTTTTTCTTTGAACTGCTTACAACACGTAACGCACGGATAGAAAGCATTTAGATCTGAGCACATATTGTGTGATCGTAAACACGTCTCCATTCTACTTCTACGTCGGAAAATCTTACCGCACGTACATTCGTAACCTTCTTTCTTCACATTGTCAACTAATGAGGTCACATTCTCAATTTTAATTTCCTTTTTGATTTCTTTCCTTATCTTTGGAGAGTATTTCTTGTCTTCCTCTTTCAACTTCTTCTTCATATTAGCCTTTCTAGTATTTTTTCCCTTTATGATCCCCAAAGCGCGCTTTTCAATACTTGTGTGGACATTCTTGTGTTTTCTCAAACAGGAGGCAGTTTTGTATGCTTTTGGACATTTAGGACAAATATGCGGCCGATCTAATCCACCAATTTTACTTTTCGCTTCTAAAAGCCCATAAGCCTCTTGCTCTAATGACATCACATTTCCAGTAATTGAATTTAGTTGAAAAGTGTCATTGTAACCCATTTCATTGTATTCATTATGAGTATAAGATGTGGGGAGTATTTCTTCAGGATTATCAATTTTGCTCAGCGAAACACCATCTGTATGTGCCATTGGTAGTATTTCCATAACTAATGTCTTTGTAGTTTGCGATTCAACAAGGCCATCATGTGCATTTGTTACTGTAGATGTGGTATTAAAGAGTTTGTTAGATATAAGATGGGTTTCTGTCACTGTTAATTCCATTTCATCTTTCACATTAACTTTTTCCATTTCATGATTTTGAGTAATCTGAATAAAAAGAAAAATCAAACTTTTTTTAGGATAATTGTGTACATATTCTGTAAAACAGAAAGAAATTTATGATGAAGTTCTGATCACTGAAAAGATAACAAATACAAGAAACACTTCTGACTTGTATTTTGTTGACTATACATTTCTAATAGCATAAATTGTTGGTATAGCTTTATGAGAACAAAATTTTAAATTATTTACTGCCAAAAAACCTTGCCACTTATAAAAAAATGAAAACAAACCTCAAACAGCTCACTCTCAGTCTTTATCTTGACATCATCCTGCAGACATGCTTCAACGTTATTTAAAGCTTTCGCTTCATCACTATTCATACTTTGTGAATCTTCAAAATTTGAATAATCACATGAATTATCATCTATCCCATCTTCTTGTTTAATCTCTATGTCATCATCATATATGTTGGTTGTTGTATCTTCTTCTATATTAAAGTTTGATCCATCATCATCTCTTTCAATAGCTATATCATATTTTTCGTGTCCATCATAATACTCATGCTTTTCAATGCTCTGAGACTGTGTGAATTCCTGTTTAACATGCAGTTGTATATTTTCAAATGGATTTTCAACTGATGAATGGTCATTGTATTCTACCTCAGTTTTAACCTGTACATCATCTTTAATTTCTGGATGAACTTCTTGTTTAATACTCATTTTATTTAAACCATCATCAGTAACTTTGTTTTCTTGAATTAAACTATTTTGTAGTTCCATATTTGCACCTGAAGTGTAATAGTTAGATTAAATTTACAAGTAGTGTAGTTCTATGCACTTGATACAAATTGCAAAATTCTGTGTATCAGTTTCAAGAAATATATAAGCTTACTGAGATAATGCAAATATAAATACACCAATGCACAGATGGTACAAAACATTACACATAATTCCAAAATAAAATTAAACGAATAAAAACCAAAGCTTACCTTAACATAAGTTATTGGCTAAAGTTGATTGATTTTTATATGATAATACTTCATTTGCAAGAACACTTTTGTATTCAGCGGCAACATTTACATAATTTGAGATAAAGTGATTAACTATTCAGACAAAAACGCTTTCCAAATTTATTAAAATGCATAAATCACAAACCAGAAACCTTGTACATTCATTCATTTCAATTATAATTGAAAATATGGGCTACTCAGAAAATTCAAAACTGTACCTTCCTCCGAAGCCTCATTTGTGTTCTAAAGCGTTAACACTACTTATTAAGCCATAGTTATATTTATTCACCGCAATAAAAGATTCAAAATAGCAATCCAATACCATCGTGATATTAATTTTTGACAGCTACATTTTTCTATTTATATTTTTTTGGACAATATAGACAATGAATAAACTAAGAAAGGTTCGTTCGATATTCTGCCTATATACTCAAACTAAAATTAATAAATACCTAAAAAAGTTTTAGGTAGAGTAAGTATTGACACTTTATTAATATCATTGATTACAAATACACCCCTCAATTACCTATTCAATCCACTCGCGGTACTGTGTAAAATGTGAATAATGGATAAATATACTTATTAATTTTCTTTTTACCTCTCTTAGTTAATAATTAGTTCGACCTGAAAGAGTACTTTCGTATCAATACTATTGAAAACAGGGGAATGTGTGCACATATTTGTAAGTTTATTTATGATATACTATGACCGTAATATTTTATCTATGGTAAACGTTTTAGCAAAATGGCTTCTTAATTTTCTTGAACTGTACCAAGCTGATCGCTTCCAAATAACTAACGTCCGAACGCATCAATAATAAAACCGGGGTAAAATCTAAATTTGTTTTGACTGCAGTTGTCGTATACTCGTGAATATTTATATTTGTACAAATATAATTCAAAATGTGTTTTCAGTGGAAAGAGTTATATTTTAGCAGAAAATATGATGAAATACATCGATATAAAAGAAGTTGTAAAGCATATAGTGAATGGAACATTGGATGAGAATTTGTGCCGAGTATGTTTGCAGCGACTCGACAGTCTCAGCGAGAATATATTTACCACAGTTTGCAAGGGTGATAAGGAGTACTGCATCGCAGAAGTACTTAAAGAAATATGTAACATTAAGGTCCGTATTAATTTATTAATTAAAACAACAAACAACGGAAGAAAGTAAATTATGTGTGAATTAATATTCAGTAGAAATTAAACTTGTGTTCTAGTTAATTTGTTAGAGAATGGGATGAATACGCTATGGAAAGTAAACAAAGAGAGGAAGAAAGCGATTGATGGACAACTTCTTAGTTTAAAATAGGAAAGAAGGAAAGAGACCTAAATTAAAACGTTTTATAGTAAAACTAGTAGATAGAAATTGTTTGACATGAAAAATCAATCAACAAATTATTATTGGAACTAAAAAACTTATGTTTTATAAGTATTTAAACAAGTTATACACGTGATTTAACAAGCGATACTTACTTGAGTTATTTCCAACATTTTGTATATATTGTACACAAGGCACCGGCGATTCAGTATTTTCTTCAGCTGATTTGTGAAACGCTTTCAGTCTCCCGCGAAATTTACGTACACGCTCCGTCGAAGTCATTGGCTTCTTCTTGATTTTATTTTCAGCCGCTTTCTTTCTTGCACGATACTCTCGAACACGATCAGCGGTTGTTTTTGGCATTATTTAATATTTTAATAACATAATTGAGATTTCTTTTTCAATGCGCGCGATTAATTTCGTTTTTGTATTTCTCTGATATATTTCGAATATATTCAAAGTGAATTAAATATTTAATATTACACAGTTTAGACACATCTCCGTGGTATGCAGAGTTCGGCGAATATACGTTGGTAATGTAGTGGGGACGATGCGACAAAGAAACGCGTTTCATCTCATTCTCTCACCGCTTATACCCTATAAGTGCGTCTCTATTTCGTTACACGTTTTCGTTTCATAACAACTAAATCACACTCATGAAAGAAGTTTCGCTAAAATAATTACTAATTAGTGTAAAAGAGTATTGTTTTTATTTATTTATTTCAGATTTCCCCAAGCGATAAATTTAAAATTTGCTCCGAATGTTTCATTTCCGCTTCCCGTGCATATAATTTCTTTTTATCAACAAGACGCAGCGAGGAAATCCTGAATTTTTACGTTAGCTTACTGGAGGAGCAAATTAAAGTTATTGATATCTCTGACCACTTAACATCAGAATCTCTGTGCATGACACTACCTCTATATAACCCAGGAACGGAGATCTTTGATTATGATTTGTCAGGAATTTTGGCTGAGAACATCATAGAGATCAAAGTAGCTGAATATGAAGATACAGTAAATAAGCCATTCGATGAGCATGATAAGAATGTCTCAGACAGCGATGATATTAGTGATGTAGTCATAATAGCCGATGAAAATGGAGAGCCAACGTTTTACAAAGCGCAAGAAGGTTCATTGGTACCAGTCAATGAAGACGGTAGGAATGAATTGAATGAAGTGTTAAAGAGATCATTTCCAGGGAGTAACCGGATGAAGAGAAAGAGAAACCCAATGAGTTATATAATGTGCAGCAAGTGTCCTGCACGCTACAAATTTGTTGCTAAACTGAAAGAGCACATGAAATCCGAGCATGATATTGATTTGTTTATATGTATGGTTAGTCTCTATTTAACAATATTTTTTTTCAATTATATAACCTTTAATAAACTTGAACTTAATCTTACTTATACTTAGCCATAATTTGAACATTCAAAATGTACAACTTTTTTAATGTTCCCATTGCTGAAACTCTAGTCTTTCTTTCACAAGGAAGTTTTTTTTTTAATAGATTGATCCCCTCTTTGTGTAAGAGTCATTGTCTTTATTTGTACCATTTTAAAAAAATATTGCCATGATGGCATGGTTTCCCTATACTATCACATTTTATCCTCCATGGTAGTCGAGCGCTGATAAGTGGATCTCATCAGCTGCTGTTCTTGGATTCTTTCTTATTCAGAAAAGAAAGATACACTTTTATTGAAAAAATCACTCTTCTGGAAAAGAAAGAATCCAAGAACAGCAGCTGATCAGGCATCAAATTCAATATCATTTCAGGTATGCAAGACAATTGTGGAGGATGAAGAGGAATTTAACAGACATTTAAAAACTCATTCGAACATACACAGGTGCGCGAAATGTAATTCAGTGTTCAAGAATAGGGATAGTATTATAACACATCTAAAATGGCACGAAGATATAGAGAATATTACGGGAACAGAAAAGGCACACATCTGTGAGGTGTGCGGCTTGGTGTTGATGGATGATGAGCAACTGAAGGAGCATAATGAGAAGAAGCACGTTAAGAAGTACACATGCTATTACTGCGGACGGATGTATAAAGGGCAGAGTAGTTTCGAGACTCACATAAAGAAACATGAGATGCATATGAAGGGTGGTGCAAAGTAAGAATTTTTTTTAGTACACTAATAGACGAGACGTTCACCTGATGGTAAGTGATACGCTTGACCATAACGTCGCGCTAGTTAAGATGGTATACACTACACCACATTACGCTTTCCATGAGACAATAGTTATTAAGTTTCGTTACCTCAGTAATTTCACTAACTCCTGAGTCTCGTTACCCCAGTAATTTCACCAGCTCCTAAGTTTTGTTACAAGTTTCTACTGAATCGAATTCTACATTGTTCTCAACAATGTGTTCGCAGGGAACAGATGTCCAAAATGAAGGTTGAAGGAGCGGCGGCTGTGAAGAAGAGCAAATACAGCTGCGGGGTATGTGAGCGGAGCTTTGTCGACGAGCGCTCGCTGATGTGGCACCAACGGCTGCACACCAACGAGAGGCCTTATGTCTGCGATGTGAGTACCTATGTATATATGGCGCTAGTTAGGATGATATACACTGTACTGTATTGTATTCCTCTCAATAAGTCTTTAACTCAGTAATTTCAAATACAATCATATTGGTGCTACTAGCATATATTATGTACTGGTATATATTTCGATTATAGTTCAACCGGTAGTACTAGTATGTATTATATACTGGTATATATTTCAAATATAGTGCAACTGGTACTACAAGTATTTATTTTATACCAGTACATATTTCAAATATGGTGAAACTGGTACTACTTGTACATATTATATACCAGTATATATTTTAAATTTGGTCAAACTGGTAATACTTGTATATATTATATACCAGTATATATTTTAAATTTGGTCAAACTGGTAATACTTGTATATATTATATACTAGTACATATTTCTTTTATAGTCAAATTGGCACTACAGTAATATTGTACCTAGTTATATGATATCCAGTATTAGACTGTTAGTATACTGACCTTAAGTTTATTCCCACTGAAATTGCATAAATAGAAATTACCGAAATGACTTTTTTCAGAACATATTTTCTCTTATAAAATTTTCTCTATAACAAGAGAGTTTCACTCTGTATTGTCGGTTGTAACAAAGTGTTTCACTGGTCAGGTGTGCGGGCGCGGGTTCGTATCCTTGAACCGGCGCAACCAGCACGCGGTGTGCGCGCACACTGCCCCCGCGCGCCGCTGCCCGCTCTGCCCCGCGCTCTTCCACCTGCGCTCTATGGTCAACACCCACGTCAAGAAGGTGACAAAAACGAAACTGAACATTAAATCACTCGCAAACAACTGAAAAATGAACTACACTGAAAACTTCAAATGTCAATTGTATGTAAATGTATTTTCGGGTAATGTGTAGTCACCCGAGTTCCTTGGTTCGATTTGTGGTACAATTACCTGTTCCCACACGTATTCGTTGTCCCCATTTAAAATATAAGCTAATTGTAAAGATAATAAATATAACATGTTACAAAAATTTACATCCTCTAAACGCTGTACTCTCAGGTGCACCTGAAGGCCCATAAGCGACGGAATCGAACGAGCAAACACCAGAATGTATTCTGGCGGACGGAGCCCGTGCCCATACAGGAGCTTAGCGTTTCCATACAGAACGAAATACTGGAGCTGCAGGCTGCGCAGAAACGAACAGCTGACGAGACTGAATAGGTCAGTTCAATGCTCTTATAACAAATGACCATGATATTAATTCTGTAATTACTACTACTAATCTCTAGTAGGATGTTCACCTGATGGTATATGATACACCTGCCTTTCGCTAGTTAGGATGATGCTACTCCACATTGTGCCCATAAAACATGAGATTGTTGTCTCGTTGCCCCAGTAATTTCACTAGCTACAGCGCTTTTCAAACTGGAACACAGTAATGTTTGCACAGTACTATTTATAATTTTTGTTTACAGTGATTACCAGAAAATGAATGGAAGATTTGGGGAACAATCTGCATATAAGCAATATTTGTTAATGCTAAATAAATTATGTAATAAGTGAGTGAGAAAGAAATTTATTCAATTATTAGAAAATATACAGCATTGAGGAATCAGTCCGATGTTTTATTTCAACCAGTTCAATGCCTTCCCAGCATGTCCCCGTACATTTCATATACAACTAATAATTTAACAAGTCTTAAGGTAAATACTTTAGTGGTGCTGTGTAAATACCTTAACTTATAAACATTGATTTGTATTAATGAAACAACATTTTTGTATATACATTTATTTTGTTTTTTTTTTGCATAATTTTAAATCAGTTTTCTCCATATATATAATCCGATATATAATAATAATCAATTGGCTATTGATATATACAACTTACAAATTATTTTTAGAAGGTCCTTACAAACAACTACACTTGAGTCTTATTATCTAGGTGGAATCATTGAGAACTTCTCAAATTAATATTGTATCGTGGAGTATTGTGTGAGGGAGGCAGCAACATGTTTTCTATGCTAAATATAGTAAAAGGTGATCAACATTTTATGTTGCAAATTCAATAGTGCTGTATGGTTTTTTTTTAATTAAATCAAATAGGTTAGTACTTAACAATAAACCCACATGGTGTTATCTGCAGTATGGTATGCAGACATTAAAACTCTTGAATGGTATAAGAAATAATAATTATCAGTATACACCTCTATTTGATTTCTCTAATTAAATTCGGATTCAAACTTATACCTTCAGATACTGTACCATCTAAAAACATTGTTCGGTGGGGCTAAGCTAACTATAAGTTAATTCAGAACATAAACATATGAAGAGAACGTTATAAACAATGTTTACTTTTCTAAATAGCCGAATGAAGAAGAATGAAATGAAGGAAGATAAAGTGATCTTCATAATGGCGCCCAAAAGTGCTGCTATACATTATAATCGACCTTTAATCCGATTTAAATAGAATCTAGCCTATTATAAATTGTTGATACTATTGAAGTATCTTAATTAAAACAATAAATTAAGTTAAAATACTTTAATTCTTTTAAGATATCGTGTCAGTTTTCGTTTACTTGATGCAGATAATGTTCATTTTGTTTAGGTTGTTAAATCTATTTACCACCACGTTTAATTTTACACACATAAATAAATGTATTAGAAATTATATGAAATGTTAATAATTCTAACTTTGTTCACGTTTGCATAATCAATTGCTACAACACACAAATTTTAACTTTTAACATTTTAACTTGGCATGAATCATACTTTAAAAGGAGGAAGTTGATTTAGAGTGGAGGGTCGTAGCCTGTTTTTGTAAACTCCTAGAAATCAGTGAAAAATAATTTCTTCAGTCATTTCTAAAATTAACAAAATATGATGCTTTATGCGACTTGGACTACCGCGTTGCTCGCGCCATCTAGCGCCTCTGCCGATTTAAAGTCGTTTGTCGTGCTTGGCGCCGTGTAAGGCTATCCGCCCGACTAAGCAATATTAGAAATTTTCTTTCATAAGCCCCTCCACCCCGTATCCCCCTCTATTCTTCTTAGTTTGTTTTTTTGGAGAGTTGGCAAACCTAATGACAGCATAGCACTAAAAAAGCCGCAATTGTGTTCAGAACAGAAAACAATCACAACGCAGTCATGGTTTAATCCAGGAGAGCCATCCTGGTAATATAGTTGGATACTTCTTCTTCTTCTAAGTCGTATTTCCTCATGACTGAGGGTCGTGGTCATTATGTTTTTATTGAAACACACGACGACTCTCTTGGCAGTTATAATGGAGTGGTTTGCCATTGCCTTCTCTATTTCACATACTAGTCTGACCACTGATGGTCACGACATAGATATGCAGGTTTCCTCTCGATGTTTTCCTTCACCGTCAAAGCACGTGATATTAGTTGGTGTTTTATGCTAACTGCACATAAATTGAAAAATCCATTGGTGCAGGCCGGATTCGATCCCGGTACCTTCGTATTGGAAGGCCGGCGTTCAAACCACTAGGCTATAGTTGGATAAGAAAGGTGTATATTACGGAGCTGCTGAAATCGAATGAAACTTACTGCACATGTGTACCAAAGTCAATTGAACAAATTGAAAGTATTGTTGCTAATAACAGCAGAAGTAGCGAGTAGCGAAGGAAAAGTTGTGAAAGACACTTACAGTCTTAGCGGGAAGTTCTGCAGCACCCAGCATATTCGTCGGATAGGGTCAATATTAACAAAAAAGATTTCTGTAACAACCAATTTATGAAAGTGCAAAACTGTCTCATTGGTAGTTGTTAAATCAAATCATTATCTAATAAACTGTCAGCATTATTGTATTGAAATGGCCGAAGATCCCGGAACCAAATTGACCCGGCATTATATTGAAGATATCCCAGACGTTAGCCTATAAGAGATTAGTATGGCTCCCAAACAACTTTAAAACAATAAAGCATCTGGAGTTGACGGAATCACTGAAGAACTGAAAGCAGACAAGGACATCAATACCGAAAAAACTAAGCAAATGTTCAATTCCATATTACTATAAGTACTACAGAACTATTTCGTTGCTGAACCATGTCTATAAGTTGTTCTCGAGTTATCACAAATCGTAACGCTCGTAAGTTTGACGAATTCCGGCCACTTAAATAAACCAGATTCCGTATAGATTTTAAAACCATATTCATACGCTGCGGCATATTATACAGAAGACCGAGAAGTATAAACAGTCACTACGTTTAGCGTTTGTGGACTATGAGAAAGTGTGACTCATTTAGTGCTTATACCAAACCATAACTATTTTGAACCATATAAAGGACCGAAGCTACGAGACTTATCCAATTGCAGCGCGGAGTACGGATGGGAGATGTTATCTCCCCGAGGCTATTTACCACTGAGTTGGATCTTTAAGGTTTAGGATTTAAATGTTTTTGGCTTCAACATCAATGGCGGATGATATAGTCGTTATGACTCCGGGAGACCTCGATGCAATGCTTGTTGACCTTAACAGTCTCTCAACAGACCGACCTTCATATGTCTATAACCAAGACGTGATAGTTGAGAAATCATCACTCGAAATTGTCGACGAATATGTGTACCTGGGGCATACAGTCAAATTACATAGATCCAATTTCGAGTAGGAGTTAAACCGCCGAATCTTATTCAGATGGTGACGGTTCAGGAAACTTATCATGGTATTTTCGTTCAAAATCCGTCAGAGACTGAAAGTTAGTCTTCGATCAGCGCGTGTTGCCAGTGATGACTGATGACTTACTACTCCGAAACTTGGTCACTAACGGTATGAGTCTCGTAAGAGAGCTCAGAGCCACAGCGACCAATGCTCAGAGTATCTCTGCGTGATCAAAACAGAAATTTAGAGATCCGCAGAAGAGCCACGGATACCGAAATAGCGCTTTGTATCAATGGGCAATGAAGAGGCAATGGGAAGGTCGCTTAGCTCGTAAAACCGATGTGCATTGGGAACGCAGTGCTGGAATGGCGACTGTGCACCGGAAATCGTTGCATTGGCAGACTCTCTCCCCCAGATGAACAGACGATATAAAAAAAATCGCTGGTAGTCATAGGAATGAAACAGCACAAAACTATTTTTGGGCATTCATTAAAAAAGACCTATACCCAGCAGGGAATTATGACCTAGGATCGCAGTTTCAGTTACATCAAATAAATATTTGGTTTACTGCGTATATTCGCGAGGTTTATATTTTTTCCGACGTAACAGACAAGACGAGTAGAATTTAGGTTATTGTTAAATAAATTACAATTACTTTTTAAGGCAATTATTTATACGATCTTCATAGTCATATCAATCCGAGTACAAAAATCATTCATTCTCTATTGTCATCCCTTTCATAAATTTATCTACTATTTTTAATCAGCTTGCATGATACTTCACTAACACTAAAGTATTTGATTTTCAATCATTAGCATTATATTATAGCTTTTTTAACTATCAAAATAAACACAATTAACTTAGATATACAATTCATAATCTACATTTTCAGCAAAGAAAACATGTTGGAGATTTTTACCAAAATAGCCTATATACATTGCCCTGGGCTTTATAAATTTTTTTAAAGTGCATGTTAGTGACATGCTATTTGTATTGAATAGGAAATAATTATGTATTTCAGATATTACCAATTCAAAACTACTAGATTTAATGTTAAGTTAATCCAACATGGTATATCTGATATGAATATTTTGAAGGTTTCAAGTTGTTGCTCAGAAGACTTAAGACAACCGGCGTGTAGTAAAGAATAGAAATAGTTTCTGCAGTTGGTTGATTCATGCAAAACACACATCTAAGTAATTTTAAATAAAGATTTAGAGTTTTGGTCATTATGTGTTGGGTGTTGTATATATTGCCTTGACTCTTCTTTTAAGAGTTGACTCAGCAGTGGGAACATTAGGCGGTTTATTATTATTTATGTGGGACGCTAAGGGCAATGTATATGTTATAAAGTAGAAGAAATACAATATCAGTCTGCGAAATGAAATATTAGTGTAACACATTCCAAAAGACAATGGTAATATTCAATTGAACTCGATAAGTAAGGAGGTAAGGATGGGGGGAGCCTGACACACAAAAACAGTGTTTCTTCCACTTTGTACTGTTTAACCTTTTGCAGGGAAGAACCATTTTCTTTAAACATATATAAATTTATTTGTATAATTAAACTTCTTGTTAGTGTAAGGTCATTAAAAAATTCTAAAAGTGCCATTTATTTATCTGAACATATGTATCAGAAGAGAAAAGCATACATAATTATAAATAGCTTCCCTGTAAAGGTCTATTAAAAATATCATCCTACATATTAGTGAACATAACTTACTTGTGGCCGCATTTCGTCCGTCCGTCGACGACCTGCAATTAAACGTAAAAAACACAGGACCTTCGAAGTCAAAATATAAAATACACTTACAGAAGACTAATTTTTTTTTTAATTTTTCTGAATAACATTTTAACTACTAGACTTAATTAAAACGGCACAGATCTTGAGCGCTCCGTGGCCAAGTTAGTTTAATTTTAAATCGAAACGGTTAGTGCTTGGCCACAATTCCACCTGGCGTTAAGTGAAGTGGCCTGGGCTAGTAATATGCACTAACCTTGTAACAAAGCTGTGGAACAGCTGGAAATAATAATTGGCCTTATTTCCCCCAGACCTTTTACTAACTACTATCTGATAAAATGATACAAACATTCACAAAACTGGGGGCCGACGCTCAAGATCAGTGAAGTTAAACGTAATGAACCACCCCGCTACATCTGGCGACGCTGTGAATAAAATAAAATTCGTCAATTCACATCTAACACATCCGCCGTATCAATTTATGGTGCGAGTAGAACAATGTCAAGCTATATAACAATAGTGAATGGGTTCGAAAAATATTAATGAACAGCAATACCATACGAGTGCAAGCGATGAGCCTCCTTGCTTATTAATGCTGATTTTTCCGATGAGTACCAATTCATCTGGAAACTCACCGTGAGGTGATTGGAACCGACTTACCAATATCCAGCATGAGTAAACATTGCACTGTAAAGTGTCACTTCGTACTTATGCCTACAATCACAATTCACCGCTGCTGCTCAAGTTCACCACAGTTACTATGTCACTGTCACCACTTAAGCACGTTTCACCTTGTTTATTTTGACGTTACTGGTTCCGTATATGAACCGGTTACGCCACTGCTCGTACTGCTACGTGCAGACGATGCTGTTCGATGTGGACGGGTGCTCTGTAGGGATCTGTTTGTCCGTCTTGTTCCTCTGTTCCATTTGTTCCGCCGCAGCTGGATTGGTGCCGTTTTGTATGTTCACCTCATACATGTTTGATGAGTTGGAGTCTTCGTTGTAGGATAACACGCTCACTTCGTCCGTCTGTTGAATGAAAATGTTTAACAAACGTTATCTCATTTATTTATTATTACTCTTATGTAATATAACTGATTCCGTGGTACAGTGACTAAGTGCAAGCTTTGCAATATAGGTTCAATTCTGGGGCTTCAAGTAGAGAAATTTGCTTTGTGGTAAGCCTTTTTCGAACCTGCCCTGCTAGCTCCACCTACGTATTTTATATTTGCCCCTATAACAGCTATGTTGCATTCTTACCATCAACATTATAAGTGCGTACGCTATAGGTGAGCATCTATGGCTTTATAATCACATTAACTACGCGTGCTCAGTTCAGAAGGATGTACGTAGGCACAAAGTAGATAACATACAGAGACACCACTAAGTACAAGAAAATGGTTTCACCCTAAATCTAGCTATTCAACTAGCTATTTTTCTTTCCTTCGGTTTTCAACAGATGGCACCTGTGAGAACACAATGCATATTGCCATCTAGTGAGACAATGAGGATACAGTTGTCGCTTGTTGTCCCAACCTCCAGCTTGATTGTAATTTCGATTTAAAGTTTGGAACACGCATGTTGCATGTTGCGTTGGTAAATATATTACACTAGTTGTTACCCGCGATTACGTTCGGGTGGTATTTAACAAAGAAGTTATTGTCAAGTTCGCAGAATTGACGTAGGTAAGTTGACGAACGTTATTATAAGACGTCAACTCACACTACTCTCGGAGAGGCGGCGCGTGCGTTTGAGGGGCGCAGCGCACGGCGGCGCGGGTTCGTGTGGGCGCCGCTTGGCACCTGACATGGTGCGCTCACGCTTCAGGAGCGACGGAGACAGGTACTGGTGCAGCTGCTTGCGACGAACGTGGCGCGCCTAGAGTGATCATTATATCATATTGATAATGTACAACAAATTTATCCAACGAAAGCTATTCTTGGAACATGCAGGCTTCTTTATAAATGTTTTATTTATCCGAAAAATGGGGTTTGAACTCGCACATCGCCAAGACGTATATATAGCGCAACCGCTTTACGTACTGACCTAGAAGGGTGCCAGTCAAATTGTAATATCATGAGTTAAAATGCATATTTGATTACCAATATTTAAGAGACCATACCTCAATAGACATGCCATCCCTCAGCATACTCGTATTCTCAGCCTGGTAGTGGACCGCCTTGGTGAACGAAGATATGTCATATGTAAGGTCCACATTAACGTTGGTCTTCTCAAACACCAGCCCAATGAACCACATAGAGCAATGGTTAGCGATCACCTCACCCTGCGGAGCAATTGGTTCAGACTACAGCGACATCTAACGGTTCGCGGTGGAAGCTAATTGATGAGATTAAATACACATTTAAAAAAAATAATGAATGTTTAATATAGATTTTGTATTTATTTAATATCTAAATATAAAAGCTACTTAAAAACGAGCTTTGCATATGTATATCTCTATAGTGTTCTGTGGAATACTCTGGCTATAATATACAAACTAATCCCATTGAGGCAGAAGATTAAGATATATGTTAATGGTAGTTGCTAATCAGGCAGGTTTAGAAACTATTTTATTGTAGATTAGAGGCTTTTGTTCAGCAATGGACAACAACAAGCTGATATGATGATGACGATCATTATCCCAAATCTGCTACAAGCGCCGCAGAACTAGAGACCTCTATGTCTATGTCCTCTATGTTTAGCTGTAGAGGTAGTAAAACATATGAATTATACAAAAAGCTTAATGTGTAACCACTTCAGATACCTCTGATCATTATCATCATAAGGTGCCTTCGTCAAACTGAAGTTTGGCGGTCAGATTGAGAGAACTTTAACCCCTGATAGTATGTAGTCTCTCCAACAGAAACAGCGAGGATGCTAAGGAAGACCTTACCCGTCTTTGGTACATAGCCAAAGTGTAGAGGGGCTTTGGTATGTCTCCTATGCAATCCCAGAGCCCCTCCCCATGCACTGAAAGAGACCACTGAAGAGCTTTTAGTGTCATACCACGTAACTCTGGTTTCCTCCAAAAGCAAGATATCTTTAAGAGATTTGTAAAAAAAAAAAAGATGTTGCGATTGGGAGTGGAAAAAGGTTGTTTAGATAGGTACAAAAGCACCATCCACATCTGCCGCTAAGTACTAATGTGAAGAAAGTGTAATTATTGGGGCAACTAGAAAATGTTGTCATGACGTTATTCGGGTAAATTATATATTTATTTATCTACTTTAAAACATCTTTTACACAACAAACCAACAAAAAATGTAAATGAAATAAATAAACAAGAAGGCGGACATCATTTCACATGGTTACTATCATGTTAAAGTCTTGTTCGTATCATCGTTGAAAAAAACTTAATTAAATTATTAAAATTTAAGAAACTCAAATTACCTGTTCATTTTTTTTGATCTCCGGTGCTGGGTCAGTTGGTAACGGTGCACCTGAAAGTGTTATACTATTATTAACTGTAGGTGTTTAACAAGACAAGACTTAACGACACGATAAAAGTCCTTAGATTAGAACATTATTACTTCAAATTCCAAATAAGATGGAATAAAGTGGAACAGGAAATGATAATTTAATAAAAACATAAACATGATTCACTACGTTGATCCTGTTCTTTTATAAACAATTGGAGTCTGCAGAATTGTGTTTTTTTCTATTTACTATGGGCTTTCATTTGATTTTAATTTCGTGTCGTATTAAATAACAATGAGGCTGTGAATTGTAAAGTATGCTAGTCGAGAATACTCTAGTAGCTTTTATATTTAACAGCCGAAACACAGCAATGACAAAACAAAAACTTGTGACCATGAAATCGAATCGGGGATCACCATGGCTTTAGACAAGTGGTCAGTCACTGCATTATGAAGGAAGATAAAGAAGGTATTTAAGGTGACCTTTAATATACATACAACGATAATGCAGAACAATATATACAGAACGTTATATACTCATTGGTATTATGTCGTTCGTAATTTTAATTTTATATATATAAGTCAGGAGTTTTTAAGAAGACACATACCAGGTGGTAAAGCGAGTGGTTGCCCATTATTGGTGTTCAGCGGTACCGAGTTGTAGCACTCCGGGTTCACGTGAGCTATTGTAATATGCTGGTTTCTCTCAAGAGTGGCTGCAACGATACACAAGGTTCATTTAATTAATTAAAAAGATATATACCAAACATTTACAAAAGAGGAATATATATTAAAATATTACAAACACTTACTCGATAGTATTTTTACGAAAGCTAGGCACTATGTATTTTAATTCAACACACAACGAGACAAACTGGTAGTCAAGGTCTATTCGTATCACTTACCATCAGGGTCACCATATATTCTTTATTTTAAAGTGAATATCAATTCATAAATATTTTATGATGAAACAAAACTTATAATAAAAAAACAACTATTTCACTATTGTAACAATGATTTATTTTGAATGAAACCACAGAAATATAATTTAATGTGACATTGTTGAGCAGTTCACTTACTGATGAGGTGTCTGATTCTACTCTCTATGAGTCCACACCACTGTAGCTGGTCAACAGGGCAGCCTGATGATGCCAGGAGAACGATGAAGTGCTTGTAGCGCGAGAAGAAATTTGGCGCCTCGAATAGACGCTCCCACCCGCATTTGCCCAACATTATCTCGTCCGTTATTGCTAAGCCTATTATTAGACAAACAATATATATTCATTATATACTGGCTAGTGAAATTACTGGAGTAACTAGACTTAGCGTGTTACGTTCCAAGGCGATGAGCACAATGTAGTAGTATCATACTAAACAAGAAAAAGTTTGCAGTAGCTATCATTTTTACAAAACCCCTGTATTATAAAGGAACATACAAAAATTCTCTTCTGAAATTGAATTATATTTAGTAATAGAGAAGACGACTTATGTGAAACCTATATTTCAAGGACATACCTAGTCTGAACTCCTCCATGATGACTGTACGCGTTGACGCAGAAACATTGAAAGTAGAGTTCTGTTGAGGGTAAGCCGGTGTGATAATTGGCATCAAGTGGAAGCGGTCGGACACATTCACCTGTTACACAGCAAAAAAGATGTCATATTAAAAATAAATGTTATTTTTCTATCCTATAGTAATAGTTATCATAATTTCACATGGTGTTCAATGATAAGGTTGTAAATGCTTTAGTGTAACCAATCTGAATATGTTGATACTCGGAACAACAATGCAGTTATGGTGGCAGATTCAGAATATAAGAGTGGTAGATAGTCAGGAAGTATAGAAAAAACCCTATCATCGACCAAATGTAACAATATGTGGCTGTGGAATCGCATAAGGAACTTCCTTGTAGATACCATTTGGTGTTCCTCTTGCTATTCTAATATATCTGAAAGATCTTCTGTATAGGTTGTTTGAGTTAATGAAATTGTTTATGTTAACCATTGTTCATGAAAGAGGAATAGTTTAAATTATGCCAAGAATTGAGTTTGTTCTTTTTTCATGTGTAAAAATCTATGTTTCTCTTACCCGTGGATCCCAAACGGGGAATCCGAGGTTCACAGCATCTGGCTGCTTTAGTAGAACTGGCTGTGGCCACTTCCACTGACTGAAGACTAAGAAGAATTTGTGTACTAATGTGGCCGGAAGAGCATTTGGGTAAAGCTGGCAAGTGCGTGCTACCAACATTGCCCAAGACACACCTCCTAAATATCCCAATGTGTTTGAGTATATCCCATGGCCTAAAATCAGAAATAAAATAGTTACTCAAACATATTCCTATTTCTCTGTTTCTGTCATCAATATTTAAGTTTCAGAAAATTTCAGGATTAATTCATAACAATAGCTCACAGATTTTTTAATTTCAACAATGAGTTCTGCTATAATCAAGTTTTATAAATGAAGTATTTCAGAGAATGTTTACACAATTTAAAATTGTGTGCAAAGATTAATACTCACGTTTAGCCCAGAGCTTTATGGCACGCAGTGTGAGTCTAAAGTTGTTAATATTAGGCACAAGACGCAGAATTTCATCAGTGACGCGACAACCGTTCAACGATCTCACGCACTTCTGGTCCAAATTTTTCAGTAATATGTCATCTCGTAAGTCAAAGGAGTCTGAGGATAAAATATAGAGATTGTATAATGATTACTAATTTACGTTATTAGTAATAAATAATAACTAAAACTAAATAATAATATTACAGTAAATATGCAAGTGCATGTTGGTGAAAGGTTATGTTCATGTAATCTTCATTGAACATGCCGGTTTCTTCATTATGCTTTCATTCACCAACACTTACTTACAAATATATTAATCTTTGTTCTTAGATAATACAGTAAAAAATTAAATTATTCAAATTTATACCTGGTATCTCCTTCAAGGCAAGTCTAGCGAACAACAAGTCAATTTCTATTCCATCGAAATTCATCTTTATGACTGGCACAAAAGCATCTTCCACAGCTCTTAAGTCTTTAACCTTAAATAGTATTATATACAAAATTAATCTTTATGTAGTTTACTTTGGAGGCCTCAATATCTTAGGGATATATCAGCCCACTGACACTAAACTACTTTATACTTAAACATATTTAAAAAATTACATTTAAGATAAAAATATTAAAAAAGAAGACTGTTGTCAATTTGGTAACAGATCATCTGTTGTTGTTAAAACCGTTTTCTGTGCTAGATGGCGCTAAAAAAGTAAATTTTTTATTCTACTCAACTAGTTTATACAGCACATTGTACAATTGTTGAACTTACAGGGCTGATGCATGTGATTAGGTACAGCTGTTTTATTTATTTATAGTGATTTGAAAACAAACAACACTTTACCTGCACTTGAGATTTTAGTAATTCATAAAAAGATTGAAAGTAATCTGTTCTGTCAATATGCCTGGGGGCCACACACAACGCGTCTATATCTGCCCCCCTGTGATGCACCTACAACAATAGTTTCAGAACATAAATGCCAGGATTTAAAAATTTTAATCCATCAAAATAAAAACATATACAAAACAACTATAATTACTACAAATTACAGCAATGAGGGCTTAACATTGAAGAGAATGTGGTGCAGTGTATATCTTCCTAACCAGTCACACAAACTTTAGCTAGACGAGTGGTGTAAAACCTATCATAAGGTTGTTCCAAATCTTGTACCTTCTTCCAATAGGAATAAAATGTTATTTTAAGCACACTGATCACTTTGCCTACAGTATTTTACAATATATAACATCTTATCTACTTGTTTTTATATGAGTATATATATATAATTATACATATTTTTGGATTATGTGTGGTATATTTTGTAATGTATGTATTTATTATTTGTTTTCTGTCAATAATTTTTTTTTTCGCTGTTACACCTACTTTCCAACTTTACTTCTTCCCCTGGGTTGACTGGCAGAAAATACTGACAGATAAAACTGTAAGTAGAATTTACTTCTTATTAAACAACATTCTTACACTTACCCCAAGTCTGTAAGAGCCAAATGTATAAATATTTCCCCCAACAGTCTCAGCGACACTGAGTGGCATGTTCTTTCTAAGAGATTCATCTCGTATCCACTGCCTGACGAGACGGTGCAATGATCCAAGTACCTCCATGCGATGATGCATTTCGGCTTCTGATTCAAACACACCAAATGGCACAAGTGATTCCTTGAGATCAGTAGTCTTCTCTATATCAATTGGTTTGGGCCCTGAAACCGAAAAGTGACTGTTTTCGAAGAACACTAGACTTAGCAAAATAAATTCCATCTATGGAAGAAATATATTAAAAACAAGTTGTTTCTCTACAAAAGAAAATTATAAATGTTTGCTCTTAGATTTCCAAATAAACAAGAACATATTTCAGTTTACATATGGAACAAAACTTACAAAAGGTTCCGTTTAAATTTAAAAATATGGGAATGATCTTTACTTAAATAAATAAATTAACGTTAATTGTTTATGATTATAAAATTACACCTTATAATTGAATGAAACAAAAAAAATTGCTAATATTTAATTTAAAATATGTTTTAGTTGTTATGCTAAAGTAAAAAAAGATACAGATTCAATGCCACTAGACGGCGATATTTATGTTTTTCTTTATAAGTTGTAAAACTTAAAAGATTTAAGTTGTGTATTATGGGAAAACCAATATACTATTATAATTTTGAAAGAAATCTCAATGTTGTCACTTTGTTAAAAGCAATTTGAATAAGTTTGAATTAATTTGTTTCCATAATTAATTTACAATGTGTTATAAATACCCATGTTTTATATCAGGAAATAGGAAGTTAAATCAGTGTTTTTTTTATTTGAAAAACACAAATAAAACCATCTTCTTTTTAGCCCAGTAACTTACTAGCTACATTGCCTTCTGAATAAGAAGACAGTGCATGTTACAGGCATACAGAAACAAATATTAGAATCTACCTTAATAGCTATTAAATTTAATTTTTGAACAAAAACTTGTAAAATGTCTATAAATTAATATACACACACTTTGAATACCATTATCCAAAAAACTGAATGATTTTATTTAAATTTAGGTTCTATTCATTTTTATAAGTGTTCCTGTGTTAAATGTAGACATTTAATATTGTTACTGACTTTTGATACAAACTGTTGAACATTAAGTATTCCTATAATTATCATATTCACCAACCTTGGTATGAAGGTAACCAAGTTCAGAATACTAGTGAAGGACACTCTTAGTCATTCTTAAAGATATACCTGTTTTATTTTTAAAAATGGTTACAAACTTCAAAAATTAAAATATGTTTTAGTTGTTATGCTAAAGTAAAAAAAGATACAGATTCAATGCCACTAGACGGCGATATTTATGTTTTTCTTTATTAGTTGTAAAACTTAAAAGATTTAAGTTGTGTATTATGGGAAAACCAATATACTATTATAATTTTGAAAGAAATCTCAATGTTGTCACTTTGTTAAAAGCAATTTGAATAAGTTTGAATTAATTTGTTTCCATAATTAATTTACAATGTGTTATAAATACACATGTTTTATATCAGGAAATAGGAAGTTAAATCAGTGTTTTTTTTATTTGAAAAACACAAATGAAACCATCTTCTTTTTGGCCCAGTAACTTACTAGCTACATTGCCTTCTGAATAAGACAGTGCATGTTACAGGCATACAGAAACAAATATTAGAATCTACCTTAATAGCTATTAAATTTAATTTTTGAACAAAAACTTGTAAAATGTCTATAAATTAATATACACACACTTTGAATACCATTATCCAAAAAACTGAATGATTTTATTTAAATTTAGGTTCTATTCATTTTTATAAGTGTTCCTGTGTTAAATGTAGACATTTAATATTGTTACTGACTTTTGATACAAACTGTTGAACATTAAGTATTCCTATAATTATCATATTCACCAACCTTGGTATGAAGGTAACCAAGTTCAGAATACTAGTGAAGGACACTCTTAGTCATTCTTAAAGATATACCTGTTTTATTTTTAAAGATGTGCCACTCAGAATACAAAAGGCATACACTACATCAAAATATTTTTAAAAATGGTTACAAACTTCAAAAATTAAAATATGTTTTAGTTGTTATGCTAAAGTAAAAAAAGATACAGATTCAATGCCACTAGACGGCGATATTTATGTTTTTCTTTATTAGTTGTAAAACTTAAAAGATTTAAGTTGTGTATTATGGGAAAACCAATATACTATTATAATTTTGAAAGAAATCTCAATGTTGTCACTTTGTTAAAAGCAATTTGAATAAGTTTGAATTAATTTGTTTCCATAATTAATTTACAATGTGTTATAAATACCCATGTTTTATATCAGGAAATAGGAAGTTAAATCAGTGTTTTTTTTATTTGAAAAACACAAATAAAACCATCTTCTTTTTAGCCAGTAACTTACTAGCTACATTGCCTTCTGAATAAGAAGACAGTGCATGTTACAGGCATACAGAAACAAATATTAGAATCTACCTTAATAGCTATTAAATTTAATTTTTGAACAAAAACTTGTAAAATGTCTATAAATTAATATACACACACTTTGAATACCATTATCCAAAAAACTGAATGATTTTATTTAAATTTAGGTTCTATTCATTTTTATAAGTGTTCCTGTGTTAAATGTAGACATTTAATATTGTTACTGACTTTTGATACAAACTGTTGAACATTAAGTATTCCTATAATTATCATATTCACCAACCTTGGTATGAAGGTAACCAAGTTCAGAATACTAGTGAAGGACACTCTTAGTCATTCTTAAAGATATACCTGTTTTATTTTTAAAGATGTGCCACTCAGAATACAAAAGGCATACACTACATCAAAATATTTTTAAAAATGGTTACAAACTTCAAAACTTAAAATATGTAAACATAATTTGATAAATTATTTAATTTACAATGAATTTACTTACCTGCCATAGATATAGCTGACGTCATTCCTAACGTCTTCAAGTTCTGCTGATTTTGGTGTTCATTAGTCTTCGTAACATTGCCTTGGTACGGCGTGTTTGTGTGAGAATATTGTGATTGAGGCCACATTTTGGACATTATTTTTGTAACACAATATTGAACTTGCAAATATTTATAATTAACATATACTAGTGGTGGGTTATTCTATAATAAACATTGAATAAATGCCTTTTGTATAGGAAATGGCTAATTGAAGGTCTGAAATAAACACAAAAAAAATTATGAACATGTATTTTACAAAAGATAACATAGTTTAAACTGCTCCCTTTACCGATTCGTACAGTAGAAAAATTTCATTAAAATGATCATAAGTTTTTTTTTACAAGTAATACAGAATTAATAAATTACCGTAAACTGTGCGAATTTTTTTTTGTTAAATTCCACGCGGACGTTATCACGGGTAAGAGCTAGTACTTAATAAATCAGGTCCTTATAAAATCTCTCGACAACTTTAAGAAATGAAACCCATTTAAAGACGCTTCATAAAACATTGACCTTTAAAATGAAAACATCATAGCAACGATGTTCACTTGAAAATAATCAAAATTCATTAACTTTAGCCGTGATAAACAAAGAAACTTACTTTTTTATCACATTCGTCCATTATACTTTTATAGTTTAGTTAAGAAAAAGATCAACGAACGCTCAAGAACATTATTGTGGTACTGCGCCTTAAAGGACGTTTATTGTTCTGTAATTACCGAGTAAGGTCGCCACCTTCTTAAGATTATAAAATTGTTAGTAAAACAGTGATCCTGATATTAATTCAATAAAATTTCGCAAGTTTTACTAAAGAAAGTATTGTACTAAATGACATGATTATGAATATGCACAAAAAGCTCACGTTGCGTCTAACAGTTATTACGTTAGCAGTTTTCCAAGTACATAAATAAAAATGCAACGATTGTTTCACTTACCAAATAACAGTATCATATATCGCACATTGCTATGCATCACATACGTATTTATTGCTATGCACAACAAAACAAAGAAATAAACATTTATTCTCTAAACAACCCAATAGTCGCCAACAACAAGGCAGCCATTTTTGATTTTTTGATAAATAGCTCCAGTGTTGTTAGTCCAGAACTTCATAAAAAAAAATTTGGTTTTTGAAAGTAAACTAATTGTTTAGTTATTAATAAAATATTAGCGATGTTATTGTGTAAAATAAAAAATTGAAAATATTTTAAGAAATTATAAAATAATTTTTATTCATTTTTGGTATAAATATTATTTGTTTATTTATAATCAATATTATTAAGCATGTTTTAAAAAAATACAATATAATGTTAATGATATTAGATTTTTTTGTGATACTTTGAATAATTACGAATGCATACAGTATAAAATTTTTGAACATTTGCGCATGCTCTATAGGCAGATTTTCTGTGACGTACCCACGACGTTTAATAAAACTCAGTTGAAGTTAGTCACATATTACTATCTCATTTCGTACAGTATCAAAGGAAAGGGATTGATAGAGAGCCGGTTGATGTTTTCGTGTCAGCCTTGTGCCCATTTACGAGGAGTAGGTAAAATCCGCCATCTTGAGAGTGTATTCAAGAATATACGGACTTTTAGCGGAATTAAGTGAAGATATTTAATAATTCTATTATGAAATTGACGAACATTTAACTAATAAACGATTTTATAACGTTTCCACGGGTCGTTCGCTTTATAGTAAACACGTTACGCGTCGGCATTTATCTGTAACGCCGAATTCTTTCGTAGTGTTTATGTGACAGGAGACGACACTGTAAGCTTTCTAATAGTTTTTTGCGTGTCTATTTCCGTTTTCCATCTCAACTTTCGTTAGCTTTTACGTGAAAGTGAAATAGGAATGCGTGTAGTGTCTCAGCTTTTTTAAAAGGTCTCCGCTATGTATTTTTATGGTCGAAAATGCGGTTAGATGGGCGTTGTTGTTCGGCGATCGGTAAAGTTGATTTGGAGGCAGCGACGCCGTGCTGGTGAAGGCCTGGGCCGGTTGGGCTGGCTGAGTGGGCGGCGACCGCAGAGGATGCGAGCAGTGAGGGTGTGATAGCGAGGTGAAAAGTGTTCGAACTGGTGTTGAGATGTCGACGACTATGCGGCCAACCCTTCAGACTGTGCCGGAGTCGCTGCCGGCGGACCACGTGACGTCGCCGTCGCCAGCTCCGGTGGCCACGGCTACGGCGACCGCACCGGCTCAGCCAAGGCATCCTCGGCCTATGTTTAAGGTAAGTCACTATCTTCCATTCATGATTCCCTGATCTTTTCGCACTGAATTAGTCTTAAATAGTCAATGTTTTTAAATTGAATGATTAATTATAAACAGTTTATAATATTCTATTAAAAAACTTGTGTTATGTTTCTGTCATGGGCATTGAATATGTATGTTAATTTGTTAATAATTATTGGTTTCGTAAATAACATAACCATCCTTAAATATAACCTAAATTAATTTTTAATTATTATAAAATTTAGTAAAATTGGTATAATTATTGTATGCATTCATACTTCATATCTTTTTAATGCTTTAATGTGAATTAGTTTAATCTAATAGCTATACAGTATTATTTTACATAACTATAACACCTTAAAATTGTTAACAGAAAAAAATCTAAGTTTACTTTCAAAATTACTCCACTTTATAGCTTAGTTGGCCTACTTATCCTTTGAGTTTTGTAAATGATATTACATCATTTACCTGCATATGTAATAAAACAGTTGGAGAATCATCAAGGAAGTGTTTTGTAATAAACACTTTAATAATGTTGTTAAGTATTTACTTGGTATTATAATTAGTGATCATTATTCACCATACTTTGAAACAAAGTTTGTAATTTTCTCAAATATATATGATAAATACATGTACACTGACAAATATATTTTTTGTATAATATATAGTTGAATTGAACAACTAATTAAACATGTATTCATAATAACTCTTCATCTATTGTAAACATATTTCAGTAACAAAAGTCATGAGTCATATGTAACTCTGTCCAATCAGACATGACATGAAAACATATTCAATTGTGAATAATAACTAGCCATTTGAATGTACTTGAAAAGTACATTTAATACTAATTCAGTGTTTATAGATAAATTATTTATTTCTTTTCTAAAGGCTCTATTTGTTTATAATCAGATGTGTCCCTGATAAATTGTGTGATAGATATGATCCAGCAATTTTTTTTATGATAGATATTTTTATTCACTTTATTACTTGATTTATGTTATTTAGTATATTATATTTATATGTTTATAAATGTTATTTAAATAACCCTTCATTAATAATTTCTAATAAGAAAGCTGAAAAAGGCTGAAAAAGGGGGACATTTGGTTTCTATATGATGTGTTGTAAAATTTTTTTTTTTTTTTTTTTTTTTTTTTTTTTTTTTTTTTTTTTTTTTTTTTTTTTTTTTTTTTTTTTTTTTTTTTTTTTTTTTTTTTTTTTTTTTTTTTTTTTTTTTTTTTTTTTTTTTTTTTTTTTTTTTTTTTTTTTTTTTTTTTTTTTTTTTTTTTTTTTTTTTTTTTTTTTTTTTTTTTTTTTTTTTTTTTTTTTTTTTTTTTTTTTTTTTTTTTTTTTTTTTTTTTTTTTTTTTTTTTTTTTTTTTTTTTTTTTTTTTTTTTTTTTTTTTTTTTTTTTTTTTTTTTTTTTTTTTTTTTTTTTTTTTTTTTTTTTTTTTTTTTTTTTTTTTTTTTTTTTTTTTTTTTTTTTTTTTTTTTTTTTTTTTTTTTTTTTTTTTTTTTTTTTTTTTTTTTTTTTTTTTTTTTTTTTTTTTTTTTTTTTTTTTTTTTTTTTTTTTTTTTTTTTTTTTTTTTTTTTTTTTTTTTTTTTTTTTTTTTTTTTTTTTTTTTTTTTTTTTTTTTTTTTTTTTTTTTTTTTTTTTTTTTTTTTTTTTTTTTTTTTTTTTTTTTTTTTTTTTTTTTTTTTTTTTTTTTTTTTTTTTTTTTTTTTTCCTCTTTTTATAACTATCGACATGTATTAATTTACACATGCCATTTACCATGATTGTTACAATTAAATTGTTCATTGAACATATACACTTTGTTTATGAAAAAGATTTTCTGTAAACGTTAATCGCATAAACAAATAATTGTCATATAAATTTGCCACATATTTGTAGATAGCATATTATAACTTTACTGTTGGTAAATTGAACAGACATCTGGGGATGCAAGAGACTGTCTAAATATCTACAACTAAGAGCAGTGTGTAAATATTACTGGGTTCAGGTTTGATGAGTTCTGTAGCCAATGAAATTACTGCTGTAATAAGATTTTACACATATCAAAGGTGTAGTGTATCATGTTTATTGGCATCACGCTATCGGCGTTACACTCTCCATCAGGTAAAAGAACTGTTCGTCTGTTCGCTTCGTGCAAAGAGAACAAGTGTCGTTTATGGCCTCTTACGTAAAACGTAATCCTCTTACGCGCATCGAAGGTAATATTTTATCCCGCAACTCGTAAAAGTACACGCCGCTACGTTTTGTCAGCGTTTACGAGTTATTTTTATAGCGACTATGCTGATGGACGAGAGCCTAATGTTAGCGTTTTTCTTCTAGACAGAAGTTGCATTAGAATTTGTTAATTTTTGATGCTCGAACTGCATCACAAATAGCTATGTGTTAACGTTATATTTTATAGTGTTTAAAGAGCTTTCGTCTGTTTAATTGAAACGGAAGCTTTACCATTGTAGCAGACGTTTTTTTTTATTATACTAACCGATGAGACGAGCGAGACGTTCACCTGATGGTAAGTGATACGCTTGCACATAACATGGCGCTAGTTGGTATATTCACCACATTGCGCTCGTCGCCTAGAGTGATAGTGTTGTCCCGTTACCCCAGTAACTTCACTAGCTTATAGCCATTCAATCCGGAACACAGTAATGTTTGCACACTACAATTAAGTATAAGGTGCGTAAAATGTTATAATGTTAACTCGACGATTAGTTAATCATTGCGGTTAACTAGGTCTCTATAATTATAGTTGAAATATCTAATCATCACTTGACTTTATTGTCGGCTACTACTGAAAATTTCCGAGTTGATTTCCAGTTAGACGTTTACGTATAATCAATAAATAGCTTAGTTCACAACAACTCACCGATTTGCGATATCAGATATTTCCTTTTCTAAGTAATCTAACTTTATCGTCCTTTAAACGGTTCCACAGTTTCTTTAGACCAGGTAGTATTAATACATCTTTGTATTCGATGTATTTTTATTGACGTTTGAGTCAACTATTGGCTACTAAGCATCAAGGGTCTTCCTATACTACGACAAGAACTAATTAGTATTTATTGCACTTTACTTTTTACGGTTATCTATTCTTCGGCTAATATTGTCAGCTTTCATTCCAAGTTTAACTTAATTATTATTTACTTGAAGCTTTAAATATGTAATGACCTATTACATAAAAGCAGTGTTTACTTTCAGCAGTAATAGCGTAAGCTTGTTTAACACTTTGGGTAAATTTGACGAGTGAGACTCGTCATCGATATGAATAACCAAAGTTACAGATGAAGAGCCTGTCTTCAAATAATTTAAGTTATGTTCGTTTATCTAATCTTGTATTCATTTACTTGTTTTCTGAATAAAATTTCATTTTGGTTATGTTTATAAAATAAATGTATTCATTGTTATAGTAACATTAAACGCGTTCAATGTGATAATTTTTTTAAATACTTAATTACTGCGGTAACGAGACTTAACACCTTATATCTCACGTGACGAGCGCAACGTGGTGCAGTGTGTACCATCTTAACTAGCACCACGTTGTCATGGGCAAGCGTATCACTTACCATCAGGTGAACGTCTTGCACGTCTCGTCGCAAAGTAGTTTAAAAAAATAAATGAATCAGGACTCAAGGAGTTAATAAAAATGGCTTTACTTTGAAATGTATATAACAAATAAAAGTTGGTTATATTTGTGAATTTAAAAAGAGTTATGAGGCAGTTCTTTTCTTCGAATGATGATCCTTCACCGTCGAGTTCATAGACCTCCGTGTGACTAGTCCCAATGCTGAGCGCACCACCGCCCCAGTGTGCAAGCGGCCGCCAGTTCTATTTCTGGTGCAGCCGTAACGTGGACATCTAATGCGGCATTTCTCCCGACCGTCCCGCTTCACCAACACACCAAAACACCACCAGCCCACGCGGTTTCCCCGCGCCGTGTTAAATTTAGTTCGTGCATGGTGTGACGTAAGCGGGGGACGGTCATGTGGTGCATCGTGACTTAACTGAAACATTCAAAATTTTTTCAATTTTAAACATGTTATATATGTAGGCAAAAGGTTGCTCATAACTACTGTAAGTTAGATTTTAAAGATACAAGAATTATGTCGGATACATTTCAAATTACTGGAAGCACTTTAGTATACAAGCAAGTATCTCACTCCTAGGTCCTCGTTAATAAAGCGTTTAATTCTAAGAATCATTAAAACTTATTATTTTGTGAAAAAAATGCTTTAGATGTCAAATTGATATTATATGATACTAAGATAACAATTATATGAACAAGACTTACACGAAGTTCATGTCTCACGATGAGTCATGAACATCCATAAACTACTGGTTACTGATATGATTATTAGTAGTGTTAAATTAAATTTAAAGTATTTAAAAAAAATCAAACTTAAACTGTATTTGAATTTGTGTTTAATTTTCTGCGGAAAGTCCTTACAAAATTTATTATTTTTTAAGTAGTAAAGTGTTGTTAAAGTACTTACAGTTAAACTATTATTTGTCCTATCGTTAAACATTCTTATTATTTAATAATGCATTATGCTTTTTATTACAACTAAAATGTCAAGTTATATATGTCACATGATTTTGCTGTATCGATGTTCACAGAACATAAGGATTCACTGCACTTGGTATGTAAAAGGCCAAGTGCAGTTCTTAAAGATGTTTCTTCTTGGGACACTCAGTGAATTACGTTACCATAACCAGTCTCCTATAAAAGATTACATAAATTTGTGTCAAGTTTGTTTTTGTATAATAGATTTTAGTCTTAATAAAATGTCAGCTATCTATCAAGTTAAAAAAAGTCTCTTAAGAATTGATTCATCCAGTAAGTCGGCCCCAACGGAGCTGTTCGTTTACAAGTTTGAGCGATGTTTATTAAGCACACGCGAGATTAAACGAAGTTGAATATAAGAGCCGTTTGAAATATTTTATTTCAAGTGATATTTACAATTTCTAATATCTAACTAATTGATTTAACTTTCAGTTTTAATGAATTCTATGTACCGTAAGATTTGTATTAGTTGTTATTCCCGTGCACTCCTCGTCTTTCTTTCATAACTCCTTTAACACTACGGCGATTCGTTTGTGGAACAACCTACCTGTCCACATTCGAACTGCCAAATCATTATTTTCCTTCAAAAGAGCGTTAACAGAATACTATCTTAAAATCTAACCTGTATCTTCCTCTTGCTGTTGCCTATTCTCAAATGTTTTTTATTAATATAATGCACCACTGTCTTCTCTTTTATCTATTTATCTTATCTTATTTATCTTATTTAAATAGATTTTCATTGAGTTGTCTATAGCTAAGTTACATTTGTGATGTATGAAAGGCATAGTACATGTTTGGAGGTGGTTGTATGGTTCGATGACGTCACCGTTACCGTTGGCACGATTACCCTTTTTTATTGTCCGCGCGGGTTCAATAAACAGACCGGCATCGGGCGCGCATTAATATTGATGCCGGTGTCGATTCTCAGGCGGGTACGTCTTTACAACTGAACTTTTACAAGCGAAACATCGTGTACATGTAACGAGCCGGTAACATTTCTTGCTTTTATAACTTCTTCTAAGTCGTATTTCCTCATGACTGAGGGTCGTGGTCATCATGTTTTCAATGAAACACGACGACTTTCTTGGCAGTTATAATGGAGTGGTATTGTCTTCTCCATTTCACATACTTGTGCGAGCACGGATAGTCATGACATAGATATGCAGGTTTCCTCACGATGTTTTCCTTCACCGTCAAAGCGCGTGATATTGTTGGCGTTATATTAACATAGATTGAAAAATTCATTGGTGCAGGCCGAATTCGAACCCGGTGCTTCGAATTGCAAGGCTGGCGTTCAAACCACTAGTCTATCACGGCCTACCACGCTACAGACTTTTATAACATAGGTAGATATTTCAGCTCTTAATTATTTTGTATTCGTTATCGAAACCGAATTATTTTAATAGTCACATTTTAAAATGAAACTGGTATACACTCTTTTTTCAATAATGTAGATCATACTTAGGACCATTTCTTTAGGTTTTATAACTAAATGGAATTTTTTAATATCTATATACACCTTTTTTGTGATTGTCTGTCAATTAATACCTTTTCTTATTTTATTTGTGTGGACTTTTAAATCGCCTTCCGTATTATTTATGTTATATACCTGTATTAGCTGTAATTCTACTGAAAATATTAAAATAAAATATTTTGTAGAAGTTAAAATACTTATTTGTACAGACCCGTAATGTAAGTTCAATATGTTACACTTCCTCCCCGCTCAATAGTGGCCCTTTTAAAACAATTCCTCCACTTTCAGTCGTTGGTGGATGTGTCGTAATTTAAAGCGGAAGTCGTTAAAGCTAAAAGATATAATGGTCTATAAGATTAACGGCCGGCCGATTGTTAGCTCATTTGTTTGGTTTGCTGAGTAACTTATTTATTTTTTTATTCGACGAAGCGACGAGACGAGCGAGACGTTAACCTGATGCTAAGTGATATATATATAGCCTATAGCCTGTCCATAACATCGTGGCGGTGGTTAGGATGGTATATGCACCACATTGCGCTCGTCGCAGAGACATACGGTGTAATTCTCGTTACCCCAGTAATTTCACTAACTTACACCCCCTTTCAAACCGGAACACAGTAATGTTTGCACACTACTGTTTGTCAGTTGGAATAGGAGCTGCGGTGGTACTTAGATGGTCTCCGAAGACCTACCACCACTGATATAATTAACCTGTTCGAATTAGGTTCATAAATATTAGTCGTATTCATATTTGTTAGTATATCGGCTTTTATAATTTTCTTTTGCAAATCTAGGTCTTCTCTTGAAGTCTTGTTAAGGAAAACCGTATATTACTGCTGCTAAATATTTTAAAGTAAAATTATTGATAACGACACTTAACATTTTAATTAACAACTTTTTTGTATATCACTTATTGCTACTTAAAAGTTCTACACGTTTTATCGCGAATTAATATTGATGCCGGTGTCGATTCTCAGGCGGGTACGTCTTTACAACTGAACTTTTACAAGCGAAACATCGTGTACATGTAACGAGCCGGTAACATTTCTTGCTTTTATAACTTCTTCTAAGTCGTATTTCCTCATGACTGAGGGTCGTGGTCATCATGTTTTCAATGAAACACGACGACTTTCTTGGCAGTTATAATGGAGTGGTATTGTCTTCTCCATTTCACATACTTGTGCGAGCACGGATAGTCATGACGTAGATATGCAGGTTTCCTCACGATGTTTTCCTTCACCGTCAAAGCACGTGATATTGTTGGCTTTATACTAACATAAATTGAAAAATTCATTAGTGTAGGCCGAATTCGAACCCGGTGCCTTCGGATTGCAAGGCTGACGTTCAAACCACTAGGCTATCACGGCCTACCACGCTACAGACTTTTATAACATAGGTAGATATTTCAGCTCTTAATTATTTTGTATCCGTTATCGAAATCGAATAATTTTAATACTCACATTTGAAAATGAAACTGGTATACACTCTTTTTTCAATAATGAAAATCATACTTAGGACCATTTCTTTAGGTTTTATAACTAAATGGAATTTTTTAATATCTATATACACCTTTTTTGTGATTGTCTGTCAATTAATACCTTTTCTTATTTTATTTGTGTGGACTTTTAAATCGCCTTCCGTATTATTTAGGTTATTTTTCTGTATTAGCTGTAATTCTGCTGAAAATATTAAAATAAAATATTTTGTAGAAGTTAAAGTACTTAGTCGTACAGACTCGTAGTGTAAGTTCAATATGTTACACTTCCTCCCCGCTCAATGGTGGCCCTTTTAAAACAATTCCTCCACTTTCAGTCGTTGGTGGATGTGTCGTAATTTAAAGCGGAAGTCGTTAAAGCTAAAAGATATAATGGTCTATAAGATTAACGGCCGGCCGATTGTTAGCTCATTTGTTTGGTTTGCTGAGTAACTTATTTATTTTTTTATTCGACGAAGCGACGAGACGAGCGAGACGTTAACCTGATGCTAAGTGATATATATATAGCCTATAGCCTGTCCATAACATCGTGGCGGTGGTTAGGATGGTATATGCACCACATTGCGCTCGTCGCAGAGACATACGGTGTAATTCTCGTTACCCCAGTAATTTCACTAACTTACACCCCCTTTCAAACCGGAACACAGTAATGTTTGCACACTACTGTTTGTCAGTTGGAATAGGAGCTGCGGTGGTACTTAGATGGTCTCCGAAGACCTACCACCACTGATATAATTAACCTGTTCGAATTAGGTTCATAAATATTAGTCGTATTCATATTTGTTAGTATATCGGCTTTTATAATTTTCTTTTGCAAATCTAGGTCTTCTCTTGAAGTCTTGTTAAGGAAAACCGTATATTACTGCTGCTAAATATTTTAAAGTAAAATTATTGATAACGACACTTAACATTTTAATTAACAACTTTTTGTATATCACTTATTGCTACTTAAAAGTTCTACACGTTTTATCGCGAATTAAATATCACCGCAAGTTTCATATTCATGTTGCTATAGTTGCTTTGCTCAAGTGCTATAAATCAATGAAACGTCGCGATTTAAGTCTAGTCAAGATTGGAGCTGGTAAAGCGAATTGTCTAGACAATTTAATGGAGCCCAATCTCGTATCCACTAGACAAGTCTGAATATGTCTGGGCTGGCTCCGGCGAGTGATTTGCGTGTCGTGTTGATTTACGAGTTCCGATCTTGATAGGACATTTCAGGTCTATCAAATATTTTATAACAAATTGACTTTTCTAAGTCTTATTTCCTCATGACTGAGGGTCGTGGTCATCATGTGTGATGAAACACACGACGAATTACTTGGCAGTTATAATGGAGTGGTGTTGCCATTGCGAGCACGTATAGTCATGACATAGATATGCAGGTTTCCTCACGATGTTTTTCTTCACCGTCAAAGCGCGTGATATTGTTGGCTTTATACTAACATAAATTGAAAAATTCATTAGTGCAGGCCGAATTCGAACCCGGTGCTTCGAATTGCAAGGCTGGCGTTCAAACCACTAGTCTATCACGGCCTACCACGCTACAGACTTTTATAACATAGGTAGATATTTCAGCTCTTAATTATTTTGTATTCGTTATCGAAACCGAATTATTTTAATAGTCACATTTTAAAATGAAACTGGTATACACTCTTTTTTCAATAATGTAGATCATACTTAGGACCATTTCTTTAGGTTTTATAACTAAATGGAATTTTTTAATATCTATATACACCTTTTTTGTGATTGTCTGTCAATTAATACCTTTTCTTATTTTATTTGTGTGGACTTTTAAATCGCCTTCCGTATTATTTATGTTATATACCTGTATTAGCTGTAATTCTACTGAAAATATTAAAATAAAATATTTTGTAGAAGTTAAAGTACTTAGTCGTACAGACTCGTAGTGTAAGTTCAATATGTTACACTTCCTCCCCGCTCAATGGTGGCCCTTTTAAAACAATTCCTCCACTTTCAGTCGTTGGTGGATGTGTCGTAATTTAAAGCGGAAGTCGTTAAAGCTAAAAGATATAATGGTCTATAAGATTAACGGCCGGCCGATTGTTAGCTCATTTGTTTGGTTTGCTGAGTAACTTATTTATTTTTTTATTCGACGAAGCGACGAGACGAGCGAGACGTTAACCTGATGCTAAGTGATATATATATAGCCTATAGCCTGTCCATAACATCGTGGCGGTGGTTAGGATGGTATATGCACCACATTGCGCTCGTCGCAGAGACATACGGTGTAATTCTCGTTACCCCAGTAATTTCACTAACTTACACCCCCTTTCAAACCGGAACACAGTAATGTTTGCACACTACTGTTTGTCAGTTGGAATAGGAGCTGCGGTGGTACTTAGATGGTCTCCGAAGACCTACCACCACTGATATAATTAACCTGTTCGAATTAGGTTCATAAATATTAGTCGTATTCATATTTGTTAGTATATCGGCTTTTATAATTTTCTTTTGCAAATCTAGGTCTTCTCTTGAAGTCTTGTTAAGGAAAACCGTATATTACTGCTGCTAAATATTTTAAAGTAAAATTATTGATAACAACACTTAACATTTTCATTAACAACTTTTTGTATATCACTTATTGCTACTTAAAAGTTCTACACGTTTTATCGCAAATTAAATATCACCGCAAGTTTCATATTCATGTTGCTATAGTTGCTTTGCTCAAGTGCTATAAATCAATGAAACGTCGCGATTTAAGTCTAGTCAAGATTGGAGCTGGTAAAGCGAATTGTCTAGACAATTTAATGGAGCCCAATCTCGTATCCACTAGACAAGTCTGAATATGTCTGGGCTGGCTCCGGCGAGTGATTTGCGTGTCGTGTTGATTTACGAGTTCCGATCTTGATAGGACATTTCAGGTCTATCAAATATTTTATAACAAATTGACTTTTCTAAGTCTTATTTCCTCATGACTGAGGGTCGTGGTCATCATGTTTTCAATGAAACACGACGACTTTCTTGGCAGTTATAATGGAGTGGTGTTGCCATTGCGAGCACGTATAGTCATGACATAGATATGCAGGTTTCCTCACGATGTTTTTCTTCACCGTCAAAGCGCGTGATATTGTTGGCGTTATATTAACATAGATTGAAAAATTCATTGGTGTAGGCCGAATTCGAACCCGGTGCTTCGGATTGCAAGGCTGACGTTCAAACCACTAGTCTATCACGGCCTACCACGCTACAGACTTTTATAACATAGGTAGATATTTCAGCTCTTAATTATTTTGTATTCGTTATCGAAACCGAATTATTTTAATAGTCACATTTTAAAATGAAACTGGTATACACTCTTTTTTCAATAATGTAGATCATACTTAGGACCATTTCTTTAGGTTTTATAACTAAATGGAATTTTTTAATATCTATATACACCTTTTTTGTGATTGTCTGTCAATTAATACCTTTTCTTATTTTATTTGTGTGGACTTTTAAATCGCCTTCCGTATTATTTATGTTTTTATTCGACGAAGCGACGAGACGAGCGAGACGTTCACCTGATGCTAAGTGATATATATATAGCCTATAGCCTGTCCATAACATCGTGGCGGTGGTTAGGATGGTATATGCACCACATTGCGCTCGTCGCAGAGACATACGGTGTAATTCTCGTTACCCCAGTAATTTCACTAACTTACACCCCCTTTCAAACCGGAACACAGTAATGTTTGCACACTACTGTTTGTCAGTTGGAATAGGAGCTGCGGTGGTACTTAGATGGTCTCCGAAGACCTACCACCACTGATATAATTAACCTGTTCGAATTAGGTTCATAAATATTAGTCGTATTCATATTTGTTAGTATATCGGCTTTTATAATTTTATTTTGCAAATCTAGGTCTTCTCTTGAAGTCTTGTTAAGGAAAACCGTATATTACTGCTGCTAAATATTTTAAAGTAAAATTATTGATAACAACACTTAACATTTTCATTAACAACTTTTTGTATATCACTTATTGCTACTTAAAAGTTCTACACGTTTTATCGCAAATTAAATATCACCGCAAGTTTCATATTCATGTTGCTATAGTTGCTTTGCTCAAGTGCTATAAATCAATGAAACGTCGCGATTTAAGTCTAGTCAAGATTGGAGCTGGTAAAGCGAATTGTCTAGACAATTTAATGGAGCCCAATCTCGTATCCACTAGACAAGTCTGAATATGTCTGGGCTGGCTCCGGCGAGTGATTTGCGTGTCGTGTTGATTTACGAGTTCCGATCTTGATAGGACATTTCAGGTCTATCAAATATTTTATAACAAATTGACTTTTCTAAGTCTTATTTCCTCATGACTGAGGGTCGTGGTCATCATGTGTGATGAAACACACGACGAATTACTTGGCAGTTATAATGGAGTGGTGTTGCCATTGCGAGCACGGATGGTCATGACATAGATATGCGGGTTTCCTCACGATGTTTTTCTTCACCGTCAAAGCGCGTGATATTAGTTGGCCTTCTAACTGCACATAAATTGAAAAATTAATTGGTGCAGGCCAGGTTCGAACCCGGTACCTCCGGAAAGGAAGGCCGGCGTTCAAACTATTAGGCTATCACGGCTCATCTAAATAACTAATCAATAAGGAAAAGTAAATATTTTAAATGGAAGGTGAATGCCGTATTTCAAACTTCAATATCCTCATTATATAGCGATCGTATTTGCTATGAATGTAATATATAAACACTAGACGTAGGTCTCAATCATGGATCAACAAACAAGCAAGTATTCAATAGATCTCTTTATTTTGATCAGGATATATTTATCAGGTATATATTTCGGAAGTTATTGAATGAGATAGTCGTATGGCAATCGATCAGGTGAACAGGTGCCAGTCTATTGTTAGACGTCCAGGGAACGTCTTCAAATATCAATGTTCAAAATAATCTTGTTTTTTTATCATTTTAGAAACTACGTTCGAAGAGAAAAACATCGCTTAGTTTGTTATTAGATATTCTATTTATGTTGGACATATTTTGCGGTCCTTTTATCCATTTGATAATCGCTAGTTGGTTTCTTATATTGAATTCGTTTTGACCAGGTAATTCAGCTCTTGGAAATTTATATTTAAAGTGTGTGTAAATTGTATTGTTTTTTAGTATTGTTACAGCTGCAACATGTATTATTCGTATTTAACAGATTTGAATAATCCTTATGTATTTGTTCCCGATTTTTCTTATTTTTTTTGTTTAGATCAGCCTATATAATTTTTTTACCTAGCTCTAGGTTGTCTGGAAGATATTGCTTATTGGAATTAAGTTCTCACTTAATAAACATTCGGTTAAATGGTGCAATAAAGAAAAGATGAAATAGATTGTTACTTGAAATTTAAGTAGCGATTGGTTTAGTCTGATGAACTTACCAATATGGTTATTAAATATATACATTAATAAAAGTACATCAATAGGCTTTATTATGGGCACATTGAAAGGTGTTAAGACATGAAAATTTAATATACGACGCTTTCCACAGATGACTTACGTTAAAAGAATTTAAAAGAAACTACGGTATCTTATTTGACTTAAAGTTGGCGCGTGATTACAAGGTAACACATAAGTAACACACGACCGTCTGCGAAACCAAAGCGAATGTGTGCCAAGTTTAACCAGCATTCGACCGGCTACCAACTACGGCTTCCGTCCGTCTTAGCAGTTCAAAATTAACATATTGATCGATACGTTACACTCGCGTTATAACTGTCTGTCTATATATAAAGATTGCCGTAATTGAAATAGTGTAGACCGGGTAATAGAGTTGGACCTTCGTAATAATGTAGGCGATTACATTGGATACTTTAGTCATCACAATTCAGTAAACGATTCATTCGTATCTCTATATCGATAACTATCTGAATTTATTTATTAAGTAAATCTACTAGATTTTGCAAACTTTCAAGTTATAAAATTTGTATAATTATTAACAGTATAAAATAAATATAATTGATCTAAGAGAGTTTCTTTACACGTATTTGAGAAATTATTATTATGTAAAATAAGTAAACCATGTACCAATCTTAAAGTGTTATGAGCGTAAAGAATATGTCTCATAAAGTTTTATGTTTTTATCAGAGAGTTATTAAACGGTACAGTAGTATAGCAATCGATCAGGCGAACAGGAATTCGATTATTGTTAGACATTCACGAATTTTAGTCTCTATCACCTCATTGCATCAGCGTAAAAGAGACTGATCCGCTGACTTAAATACAACGTAAGGCTTGTAGCTTTCAAACCTGAAGAGCTACATGGATACTCTTTCCGGATAAAATGAAGTACAGGATAAAGAGACGAGGAATCCGAATTGAAACGTCAACATTTCTTCCAGTTAAGGAGATACTCGTATGGAAGGTCAAAGTTAGTACTGTGAAAGAGGAAAAATAAAATTGCGAAATTTTACTGAGAATTAAACTTATGACCTTTGTGTCCAGCATGAAAATTTGCCCCTAGGTCATTCCGGCACATTCTTATCTTATGAAGTAATAGACACCCGGGTAATAAGACGACGCATGCGTCGGGTTCCGACTTCTTTGTAGTTCACACGTCTAGTTCAGTGTTCGTTCTTGTTACTGTCACCAGCTTTTATACATGGTTAATCAAGTCACGGATACTCCAATTATTAGAAATAATAAGTTTCGAGGTCACGGACCATCAAAATGGCGGCAGCTGACCGTTAACGTACTCGATCATTTACTCAACGTGAATCCGTTAAAGAATTTGACATTCCTTTCGACAACGGATCTAGTCCGTTTGTGTCGCGAGTTTAAAGAGTAAAATACATTGTCCTAACTAAAGTTAAAATTCAGTTTTTATAGGTAAATATGTATGCAAACCTAGGTGATTGAAACATTGGATTCTAGGTGTGGTTGGTACCTGAAGGTGAAGAATATACAACAAACTTAAACTAATTGCCCAGACCTCGATACGAATGCTGTAATATAAAAAAAAATGTTTGTAGTTGAAACTGTATTTCAACTGAATACTTAATTTCGCTACTAGATATTAACCCTACCTTGGGTATGATATAACTATTCGTTTTATTTTATCTTTATTATCATAAATATCATGTTATCTAAATCCCATAGTTGTATAAAGAATGTCAATATTTATTTTACATAGTTCTAATTCGTTCTTACTGAGAAACAATTAATACTTATATTCAGATTAATATATATATGTGTGATTTAACTCCTGCTATGACGTTCTCCACATTTTGCTGATATTCTTGCAATCTACTGCAGATTGTAATGAGCCAATTAAAATTCGCGCCGTGACCACCTCAAACAGAACTTAGACGAGTATCTATTCTCATGTTCATTTCAATGCGTACCGACCGGTTTTAAGTAATGTTTAAGTCATAAGATCGGTATCCCATAACTTATGCACAGTAAGAATTACGTTTGCGGCGTGTACTGCAGGCGTACTTTTTAAAATTTTAAAATTTTCGTACTGAACTAAACTATTTACTGCTTCATTATATAAAGATCAATGTTTAATCAAAAGCTCTATGTTAATGGTATTACATAAATGATGATAGATGTTTATTTACTCTTTCATACGCAATATGTTGTAACAAATAGCTTTTTGTGGTAGGTACACCGCAGCCTCAATTTCTGTCGTCAAATAACACTACGCAAACATTACTATGTTCAGGTTTGGAAGGCTCTGTAATTATTTGAAATTACTAGGGTAATGATACTTATGTGTCAAAGCGATGAGTATGATGTGTCATCTTAAGAGCGGTACATTGAATATAAACAACTGTCGTTTACCATCAGGTATACAATCTCTTGCTCAACTTGCCGCTTTGAGAATTTGTAACCGCTATAGCTTTTTTTTATCGCAATTCTGTTAAATGATAAGCGTGTTAAGAAATCAGTTGAATTTCATGAAACAGTGGCATTATTGCGGTAATCACGCGGACTATAAAATGTGGTCCCAATGTAACCTTACGCCGGATGGAAAAATGTTAACCGTTGGTTTGCGGTCATCACATCGCCCCTGGTATTTAGGTGAGTAATTAAAATTAATACTGAGAGACTTTTGTATCATGAGAAAGTATAAATATTAGTGATACGAGTAGTTATGTTTTCCACAGTTTAACTATTTTTGTTTATTTATATAAGTTTGCTGTTTAATCGGGAGTTGGAAGAGACGAACAGTCCACATACAGATTACTGGGGCTCAAGCCTTTTTTAAGAAGGAAAAAGTTAAGTCAACGATCATTGGGTGTTGTTCTTGGAATAGTTATGTCGGTATCCACATGATGCTTAACCTGACCGAAAGCTTGTTCAAACTTTTCCAGGGTCGACCCACGCATCTCCGTGTCCTACACTTACAATTTATTTGTCACCAGCTACCATAACTTGTTAGTTTTGTTACATTGTTGCTTATTAATCTTTCAATAAATCTTCGGTATCGATACTAGATAGAAATCTATTTCATAAATGTCAATTTATAGATAGCGTTCACCATTTCCAATTACAACATTCATCGGAGTTGCAACATTTTCGATTTAATCGTCAATAAAATATCTGAGAAGAAATCAAGTACAAATGATTTGAACTCGTGCGACTCGAAAGTTCTGCAAAAACTTACACTGGTCATGGAACGGGCTCGTTGAGCTGATGTCGCCTTTTAGGGTCCCGCGGAGAGAGTCGCCTCCTTTCCTTACTTGTGCAACTTGACAGCTTTGTTGAACATATAATGTAATGTGATTTAAAACTTGCTCCACTGCTTTAAAGTACGTATCGGTGTGATTGCTTAGCCGCGTACGAGTTTTTGTTTTCTTTATTATTTAATTGTTGGAATTGCATTATACTGCCTCCACTGGCCTCGCTCACGTGCAATCCGTTTGATGTTTTTTTTTTAAGTAACGAATTAGTAAATCATAGTTTTCGTATAACAGTTTTACTAGAAAATATAACAGTGAATTGAACGACTGTTGATGATGACTGATGATGCATTTCTACGATCCTCGTATCATAAATCTGCCGTCATAACAACATTGTTTTTATTCAGGCGCGTGGACAACGATTTCATCTAGGGTATGCATACCGTACCTAAAATCTTTCTTCTTCTTATTAATGTGCCTCTCGAATTAATAGAGATACGACACCGGCTCTGCGTATATGTTCCTGTTATTGTAATTATCTATAGTAAAAAATATGCTTACCAATTTAAATACAGCATAGATTGTAGTCAATATATTCTGTATATATAATAATACAAGCCTGGAAGGCCTCCCACAAGGTGGACTGACGATCTGGTGAAGGTCGCGGGAAGCCGCTGGATGCGGACAGCGCAGAGCCGTTTGGAGTGGAGAACGTTGGGGGAGGCCTTTGTCCAGCAGTGGGCGTCTATAGGCTGATGATGATGATGATGATATAATAATTATTTATTTATCGATATTTACAAATTTGCGTACCTTTTGAGAGAGTTATAAGATAATTTATTTATATAGGTTTAAGAAACCAGGGCATGAAAAGCTTATTTGCCTGTATGAAGCGCAAATCTCTAGTTGTGTTTTGGCTGTTGCTATGTCAGAACCGCAGTATTTAGGGCGATCGCGCTCAAATGTATACGGATTCGTTGTCACTTAACACCTTGTGAAATTGAGGTCAAATGTTAACGGCATACTGTAGAAAATAACTTCCATCTCGATGGAGCAGCATCTGTATTGCTGGAGTTGGGGTTTAATAAGATTATGCAAATTTTAAGATTGTCCAATTCACGATAGGGCTACTCTTCCATTTCGTGGGATGGCTCGTTAAAGAAATTTATTATTAATTTGTATTTTATAGTTTGTTTATTTGTAATTTTCGAATTACTTTGATATTACGCAAGTTAATGACGTTTTACTATTACATTTGATTACACTGCGATAACATCGCGGTCTCTTGTTAAAATAACATGAATATTTTAGTTTTGAATTTTGTGTGAATCAAACAAAAAAAAATGACGTTTTATTATAACACAAAGATTTTTAAAAAAATTACACGTTTACTGAGTGGTCAATATCGAAATATCTGTACACTTCAGTTATAGAAATTGCAACATTCGATATGAAACTGTAACACCGAGATTATTTAACCGCTACGTAAATTTTGCAATTGTTGCCTTATTATATTTAAATTTGGTTTGCGGGTCTATAAAACGTAATTGTATGTAATTCGCGGTGAGCGGTAAGCTTGATGAGATGTTTTATTGCCACCTCAAATGTTTGTTTGTCAATGAGCTTTAATACCCGGTGCTTGCGTCCAATCGACGAATCAGTTTAATATAACGGAAAATATAACAAACTTTCTTAAATTATTATATTTTTAAATTATAATTTCGTTTTGATTTTAAATATATGCATTTTCGATCAATTTTAAACATTTTTATATATAAATAAAATGCAAGTTGTAGAACTTATTTTGGTAACGCTTGTTTTTTTTCATTAGAAAGTACCGAGTAATCATTGCTATGTTCCGAATTGAAAGGTAGAAAGTAAAACGATACATATCTCAATACAACGCGCAGTGTGGTGTTGTGTAAACATCCTAACTGGCACTGTCATGAGCAAGAATTTCGTTTAGCACTTACAAACAAACTGAACTGGTCGATTCGTTGTATAAAAACAATTACTTCCAAGCTAAAACCAATTTTGCTAGTTTTTTTATTACTCATTTAAAATGTTCTGTGTCAGTAATTGCTCTTACAATACCCTTAAAATTTATTTCCTGGTATTACTACATTGCCTAGGGATTAAAGCGAAAGTGATTTCTCTGATTTCCTAAGAGAATAACTTATACAGCAAGACATCTATTTAGCTCGTAAGTAAAAGTTATAGTAACGTAGTTTTTTTATTTGCTATTTCATAATGTAAAGCTAAGCAATATTTCTGGTTTCTTCATATTACTGTTAGTTAAACTCAGTATTGAGCAGAGGCTGTTGTAGTATGAAAACCGTTACAGAAAAGATACAGACTAAAAAAGTAAGTAACTTTGAGATAAATATTTACAAAATATATTAACAAATAAAAGGATTTACGACAAAATCTTTGAAATCTGTAATTTTTAAAATAAATGTGTCATCATCGCCATCGGTCTTATAGATCTCCACACCGATTGATCGAGCGGTTTCTGATTACTCAGACCATTGGTACACCTTGTGGAAGCTCTACCAGCATTACACTTAATGTCTATTAAAAAACTGGTATCACGAATATGAGTTCACATCAGTAACTTGAGCATCCTCTCATAGTGTTCAGAACGAGCAGCTTTTGTGTACTTTTCTAGTGCACTTAGCGAGACTTCTCCTCGAGAGACCTCGGTATAGTATGAACGTGGAATTGGGGGGAAGGATGGCTCCGCTGTTCTATATTTATAGTACAGCTTCAATATAACACCAAGAAAGCACTGATCCTTTAGCCGGACCTCAAGTATCCGTAAAGGACTTTTTTTTGTTTTCTGGAGGAATTTTTTTTATTTCGATGACGAGACGGAACTTGCAAGGCGTTCCCCTGATGGTGGGGCTAGTTAAGATACACTGCATCATATTGCGCTCATCGCCTTGAGACATTAGTTGTTTATTCTCGTTACCCCAGTAATTTAAAGGAAATCTTCGAAAAGATACTCTGTCTTCTGGGGGAAGATAGCAAGGTTATGTTAAGATTCTTGCCCATTAAAATCCTTTTGCTGGTCGTCTTCAGCGTTAGGAGAGGTAACAGGATCTCCGTTTGGAACAACTGATGCTTCCGTATATGACTTACGTAATCTAGGAAAAAGCTTTTTTTTTAAGTGAAAGGTTATCCAATTATAGTGACTACATTGTTTATTTTAGTGTTATTTCATAACCGTTTTGTAATTTTTTGAATACTTATTTTCGAGTAGTTTTAATATACTTTAGTGCAGTTTGATCGTGTGAGATTATGTGTTATAGTGTTAGCTGTGTTATAATTTGGTTCTGTTATTGTCAGTACATATATCAATAGAAGAGTGTCAGCTTTGAGGTTGGACGTGTGACTAATAGCTATGTTAGTAATGTTGCCAACTATTAGTAAAGTGTTTCGGTGAAAGAAAACTCTTATTACGTTTAGCCATGTTATCTTTTCATAACTATTATATATTTTAGCCATTTGTGTAAATAATAAATCCGATGATGGTTCAATTTGTAATTGAGATCGTACGGATTGAGAAAGCGCGGATTCGATTCCCATGAGTTCTAATAATAATGGACATGTGACATTTATCAAGCCACATGTGATGGATAAATTCCAAGACTCTCCTTGTGAGAAAAGGATACTAGTCTCAGTTATAGGATCACCAAGCAGGCCGTTGATGAAATAACAAAAAATACGCTTTAATTATAACATGTTATAGTTTGTAGCGTTTATAATTGTAATACAACAGCGCTTAGTTGGTGATCTACATGAGTCTCGTTAAAAATAGGCGTATGCCCAATTGTCGTTTGCGTTCGCCGGCTGCCAGTTTTTGTTGATTAACCACTTGCGTCACGTTAGGGCGCGTATGTAATGTTGCAGGTTCAGCAATCCCTAAAAAAATGAAGTTAAAAAGTCAGTTAATTCCTTTTCATTAAACTAAACGACGAGAACGTCTATATCATGGGAAAGGTCCCAAGATGTAGTATGTACAAGTTAAGGAGCTTGTTTATATCTGTTAATATAACTATTCGAGAAATTATAACATTTCAAACTTCTTTCATTAGTTTTGTTCTTTTTCAGTAGACAGCGTTACTGTGTTTGATGAAAATATTCGTGTTGCATTTAATAAAAATAAACTCGTCGAATGTATTTTGTAGCAAAAATTTCTATTTAAACTTTTTTAAATACAACTCATTACTACTACAAATATCTCTTACTCTATTGCTTGAAACGTCCTTCTCTTATTATGTTGGGCAGTTTTTAAGTGATAATTTACTTTATTAGTAACTTAGCTAAAATTGTAGTTCCTCCACATCATCATCATTTTAGCCAATGGACGTCCACTGCTGGACATCATGTTATACTGTCTCTTATAGCTTAACTGATTTATAATTGCTTCTTATAAGATGATCATATTAGTCTCTATCACCTGATTGCATCAGTTTAAAAGAGACTGACGCGCTGATTTTGTCAAAATATAACGCTTGTAAGGTCTAACAGTAAGAGATATACAAAGATACTCTTTCAGGATAAAATGAAGTACAGGATAAGGAGACGATGAATCTGAATTAAAAGTCTATAGCTCTTCCGGTTAAGGAGATGTGAAAGATCAAAGTTAGTATTCTGGTGTGGAAAAATGTAAAAAAGAAAAATTTCACTGAGAAACGAATTCATAACCTTTGTGTGCAAAACATGAAAATTAACTACTAGGTCATTACGACACATTCTAATCTAATAAAGTAATAGAGACACAATAAAACGACGCATGTCTTTCATATTTGTTTTTATTCTAAAATTTCTTAAGGTCTAATTATTTCACGGTCCGTATTTGTAGTGTTAAATATGCAAGCTTTTGCTATTTCGCCTCTACTTAGCTTTTAAGCAATACCGTCCTTGAGTCTAAGTAATGCCGCGCGTTTCATCACGCGAGTGTGTACGCGCCTTTATGAATACCTAACATTATGCGTTGCGTTATAATTACAAAGCGTATTAATTAAACCGTTTGGTTATTTAGTATCCGAGGTCACGCGGAACCTTTTAAACTAGATTACATTTTCTACCACATACGATATTATTATTTTTTTGCAACGGTTTTTGTTATGAAACTTTGTGTACATGAAACAAAAAAAGACAGTTTAAGATCGTAGTTTTAACATTCCTGTTATAATTAATTTTTTGTTTATCTAGTACACTAGCTCTAGACTACGACTCCACGTGATAGTAATAGTAATGCGTAATAAAAGTAGCCTATACACACTTCTCTTTATCACAATTTCATCCTATTTGTAAATAAGACAAAGCACAGTTATTAGTTTTTCTGAAAGTGATCGTGCTATTTACTACACTTACATTCAACGTTGTTTAGGGTAGTAGGACGCTCATTTGATGGTAAATAAATAGTCATCGCAATGTGTTGTTAGTAAAGATGATGCATATTGCAATGATGATGATGAAATTACCGGGGTAACGGGATTTAACAAAATGTCTTGAAGCGACGAGCGCAATGCGGTGCAGTGTATACCATCTTAATTAGCGGCATGTTATTATGAATAAGTGTATTTATCACTTACCATCATATGTACGTCTTGCTCGTCTCGTGCCTTAGTAGAATAAAAAGGCATATTGTCGTTTGATACAGAAGATGTTAAATTGCATTGTTCCTGTAATTCATACTAAAACACTAATATTTTCACAACACTGAGATTCGGGGTTGGCTGACATAATGTTATTTCATTAATGTACAACATACGATATTTTAAATGATTTATATTTATAGTCAAAAATTATTTTTGATTTTGCTCTTATGCTATTCTGTATATAAATAATCTCATATGTTTAAATAGAACCAGTAACCGTTTTATTAGAACATAATTTTGAAGAGAGTTGTAGCTAAGAAATTACTGGAGTAACGACGATTAAACTTAACAACTAAAGGCGACGAGCATTACTTGCTATGGGCGTATCGCTTACCAATAGGGGAACGTCCCGCTCGTATCGTCGGCGAATAAAATACACTCCCGGACACATCTATCGGCCCACCTAGTGTTTAAAAGTTTTAACGGTGCCTAGCTAAAAATAAATGTTAGGTGGAGCAATAAGTTTTAATGCAGTTTTAAAGCTGATTTTTTGGTCAACCCTTAGGTATGTGTTTTTTTTAATTTTGAATTCAGGATTATGAAAAAAAAAAAACGAAAATTCGAGTCTGTTCATTGTTTTCAACGACCCAGGAATGGAGAAAACTTTTTTATTTCGCACAAGTTGGATTTTTTTTTTGATGTGTCCGATTATTGGTTTCATAAAAAGGCAAATCTAAACTTAGAGTCATTTTTGACCAAAAAATATGGATACTCTGCCTGAAATTGTCGCCCAAGTTGTAAAACTTCTGCCGGCCAAATCAATTCGAAATTAAAAAAATAAAATTAAAAAAAAAAACATACATAGGGGTTGACCAATAAATCTGCTTCAAAACTGCATTAAAACTTATTGCTCCACCTAACATTTATTTTTAACTAGACACCGTCGAAACTTTAAACACTGGGTGGTGGGCCGATAGATGTGTCCGGGAGTATATAATGATTACAGATATGTTATGTTTGTGCTAAGTTAATCTCTGCTTAGCTAGAGGACGGGCGTCGCAAGTTTAGCGTGAGTCAGCGGTCAAGTTCAAGCGGCAGTGAGCGCCGTGGGCGTTTTGACTCGCGCCGCGCGTTTGTTTTCGATACCGTTTAACCGTTTCATAGCGCATCGTATTAGCACGCTAATTAGCTAACGTTAGCTACCTGAGCCTTCAGCCAGTTCATTGTTCTCCGCTTGCTAATAGTTTTTATTGTTTGCCGAAATAAGAAAGTTATATAGTTTTATTGTATCTGTTGTCGGAGACCGTCTAGGTACCACCGCAGAAAACGTGTGCGATTTGAAGTGTTGTAGGTAGTGAAATTACTGGGGTAACGACTTACTGACGATCTTATGTCTCAAAGCGACGAGCGCAATGTGCAGTGTATACCATCTTAACTAGTGCCAAGTTATTTACAGGCGTATCACTTACCATCAGTTTCGTTGAGCACTCGTTTGGTCGCATAAAAAAATATAATTTCGTGTGTTTATAACGTATTTTAAATTTTAACATAGATACATACTTGGTGATAAGTTATTAATAGGTGTTATTATAGAGCATTTCTATAAAATTTATCATCACTCCACATCGGCATAGATAATGCCTAAGCCTTCATTAATTAAGTGAAGCTTAGGAAGCACTTTATACGCTCTTATTTCAGTTCTAAAATCACCGATCAAACAATAACACCGTTTCGTTATAATTATGGTCGACTTAATGTAAGTAAATATTCTAAGAAGAATATTTAACGCAGAAATCTTTCGCTCTTTTCCTCAATGCGAAAATAGAAAATTTGATTTGGTATAATCGTGAAAATTTAAAAATACGGGCCGAGGGTCGCTCCGTTATCGACTTTGCTCTTGATGAATATTGACACTTCGTTGATTGCCTTTTTATTTCTTTAGTTACTTATAAAACCGTTGATTAGATCTACGTTTCAGTATTTGCATTTTATTATAAAACGGTTTTTTCTTTGGATTTCGTCAGAAAATTTTACAATAATTAGTTCCACTCCATATGATATATCCAGCCCTAGAAATGTTTTTCAGGTTTTTTACAATTAAATTTTCTTCACTCGGGTTATGCTAGGTTACTTATTTTTTTAAGCAATATCTGACAATAATTATAGCGATCAAATTTAAGTATGTCCCATTATTTTATATTATCTTATGTGAAAAGTATGGTGATGTGGGTATAGCAAGATGTTAGGGGTTTTACGTAATATTTACATAACTTAAAAGTTAAATGTCATAACCATTATATGTAACGGTTAATGGGGTTAAATAAATTGAGTAACTCATTAATGTATTAGTCTAATTAGTTCCTAGTAGCTTATGCCACGCCTTGTCATGGTTTTATACAAGCGTAGGTATTGTAACTATCATGTTGTCACTATTGGAAAGTTATATTGTCCTTTTCTATACTCCATTAATATTTCACATATTAGTTATAAATTAATAAAAGTTTACTGAATCGGAATTCGATAAAACGAATGATGTCTTAAACAAACCAATTAACCAGCGGTTGTCGGTGAACCGTGAATTATTAAATGCGTTTTAACTGGCTTAAATAATTACACGTATCGTATAACCCGCGGCTTCCGATAATCTCGCTTGCGGTTAACGTACGTAGTTATTTGATGTGCTAATGTAAACAAAAGAAAAGTGATTAGGGTGAACAAGATTACTTATTACTAGTTGTGTGATTGATACTGGTGGTAAGTCTTGCCGGAGAGCATCTAGGTTGTACAGCTTCAAGAGTGCAAATAATACCGTGTTTACTGAAGGGCGCTGCTGTTGAAATTACTGGGGTAACGAAACTTATATCTTATGTCTCAAGGCGACGAGCGCAATGTGGTGCAGTGTATACCAAAGATGAACCTTCAGCTCGTCTCGTAGCTGAGTACAATAATAAAAACTAAATCCTATTACTACTATTGAAAATGAGTTTCTTGATGGGATCGTCTAGGAAGATATCATTGCAGCGCTTCGTTCCGCCTTTTAGTAGTAAAATGCAAACAGTACTGTGTTACAGTTTGTTAGACGCTGTAGCTAGTAAAATCACTCGAGCAACTATGTTTAACATCTTTTAACAATCTGGAAACGTAGAGTATTTCAAAACGATATTCCGTTAGTCATTTCGAAATATGAGATAGGAAAGTCCCGTTAGCGGCTGTAATTATACTAGTTATAGCACCCTTTAGACCGGAACACAGTAATGTTTACATATTACTTCTAGATGATGTAACTGTGTAGTTTCTCATTTAATCGGATCCTTGTAATTCAGATTTAGTTATCAACATAAGTTTGTCCTAGAATATAAGTTAGGATATCTCAAAGCCCATTGTTTTGCAAAATGATAAAGATCAACTTTATAACCTGTAACATATGAATACTATATGTACCACGTATTTATATATTTTTTAATAAAAAGCCCAGTAAATGTTCTCAATACTGAAACTCCGGGCTTTCTCTCACATGGAAAGAGATGTCATTTCGACCCTCAATAGCTTAGTGATGATTGGCAGATTTTTCATGTCCATCAGTTCTTGGAAAAGTCTGATTTTTTACGATTTATTTTTTATTATACAATCTGAAGCTCTCATATAAGAACCTATCGTACTTGTTAAGTTGACCATCTCCGCTTTATTATCAGACTGAAACGATTACGATTTCTTTCTAATAGTAAAAAAAAAATAAAAAAAAAACTTTAAATCCTTTTACTACTATAGAAACTGACTTTCTTGATGGGATCGTCTAGGAAGATATCCTTGCAGCGCTTCGTTCCGCCTTTTAGTAGTAAAATGCAAACAGTACTGTGTTACAGTTTGTTAGACGCTGTAGCTAGTAAAATCACTCGAGCAACGATGTTTAACATCTTTTAACAATCTGGAAACGTAGAGTATTTCAAAACGATATTGCGTTAGTCATTTCGAAATATGAGATAGGAAAGTCCCGTTAGCGGCTGTAATTATACTAGTTATAGCACCCTTTAGACCGGAACACAGTAATGTTTACATATTACTTCTAGATGATGTAACTGTGTAGTTTCTCATTTAATGGGATCCTTGTAATATAGATTTAGTTCTCAACATAAGTTTGTCCTAGAATATAAGTTAGGATATCTCAAAGCCCATTGTTTTGCAAAATGATAAAGATCAACTTTATAACCTGTAACATATGAATACTATATGTACCACTTATTTATATATTTTTTAATAAAAAGCCCGGTTAATGTTCTCAATACTGAGACTCCGGACTTTTTTTCACATGGAAAGAGATGTCATTTCGACCCTCAATAGCTTAGTGATGATGTGCAGATTTTTCATGTCCATCAGTTCTTGGAAAAGTCTGATTTTTTACGATTTTTTTTCTATTATACAATCTGAAGCTCTCATATAAGAACCTATCGTACTTGTTAAGTTGACCATCTCCGCTTTATTATCAGACTGTAACGATTACGATTTCTTTCTAATAGTAAAAAAAATTACATCAGATTACAGAATATTTAATGATCTACATCTAGTGTATAGAATATTAACATTGTTAAATTTGGTACACGGCTGCGTCCCCACTCGCCGATCGATCCGGTGTCATGGCACGGAAATTGCCTCTCCAAAGATATTAACCTCGTGAACAACGTTGATAAAGTTAAACTAATGAGTTAACGATCCACCAATACACCTAAGCTGTTTACTAGAGAACAGTCATGGTAAACGTTTACCAGTACATTCAACTGATATTAAAATCGTGTATAAGTTTGTTTTTAAATGATAATAGTTTGTGGTAAGTCTTTGTTGACGGATACCACGCCTACTAGTATCTACTTCTGCTGTTTAGCAGGATGTGGAAACATTACACGATGTTTTCCTTCACCGTCAAAGCGCGTGATATTAGCTGGTGTTATATTAACTGCACATAAATTGAAAAATTCATTGCTGCAGGCCGGATTCGAATCCGGTACCTTCGGATTGGAAGGCCGGCGGCAAACCATTAGGCTATCACGGCATAAATAGTTACCATTGTTAATATTTTATAGCACTATACATTAGAAGTACGGTGATCACTTAACTTATATTTGTTAATTTATTGAATCTTTTATCACTTAAATACAAATTGAGTATATAAGATATTTTATGTTATAAATTATTTGTAGGTAGTCGTTTAATTCCGCCCTCTTTTAGTTAAAACAGCTCAGTTGTTAATAATATGCGGTCACTCATCCTAAAACAATGAGCCTAACATTAGCCAACGGTTTTGAGCAATTGGTCGGTGGGCGTGTAGCTTGTAGCTTGTAGCGTGTAGCGTGCGTAAAACTCACAAACGGTAGCGCGGCGTCCATTAAGCGGCCGCGCTCGCGTTACGTAAACGTGTTTACGATTGACACATCGACTCGCGGCCCGCGGACCGCTTCCCGCTCCGCTGTTGTGTGCCTCAAGTAGAAGCGGACAGCGGTAACGAATAATAACCATTCTAAATACAACTACAATTACATATCTCCAACTTGGTTGTTGCACTGTTGTCTGAATACCATTTTCAAGGTGGTAGGTCTCTGTTCCCGGAGACCGTCTGGATGGGTACCACCGCAGCTCCTATTTCAACCGCCAAATAGTAGTGTGCGAACATTATTGTGTTCCGATTTGAAGGGCGCTGTAGCTAGTGTAATTACTGGGGTAACGAGACTTAATACCTTATGTCTCAAGGCGACGAGCGCAATGTGGTGCAGTGTATACCATCTTAACTAGCGCCGCGTTGTCATGGGCAAGCGTATCACTTACCATCAGGTGAACGTCTTGCTCGTCTCGTCGCATAACAGTATAAAAAAAAAAGTACCGCGTTCAGGCAATTTGGGTAGAACAAAGCATTCTTCGCACGAAATACCGTCACATCTTGCTAATGGACGGTTTATTAATTGGAGCGCTAATTGAAGAATCTTTCTTGGTTTAGTGTCTCCCTTGCGTGAAAAGACGTTCTATCGTTTCCACATATCCAAGGCGAGTATATGCTCTTATGGTGCAAATGGTTTCAAATTATACACAACGGCGCGAACGCGTTAGGAAATCATTTGATTGTTTAAATTTCATTAATTGTAATCATTTCTTTAATTTGAACGTGTTTTTGTAATTTTTTGTGCGGGTATAAATAGGAACGCGGTAGGGAAACAGTTGCGGTCCGTCCGTCGGAGTGTACGGACCCATTAAGAAATCGTTGGGTAGTTGGACAAATACAAGAAAAAGTAAAACTGTATTGTGCCAACACCATTTGCATCATCTTAAAAACACTCGAGAGTTAGTGCTCCGACATATATTACTTAAATTGGTAGTTCAATAATCAATCGATAACACGCTCTAAGCGTTCAGTGAACTCGCAACCTTACTACGGACGTATCGCTTGGCACAATGCCAGCTCCAATGCACACTGCTCACTGGCGGCGCGTCTTCCGTTGTAAATAATATATATAGCCTTCTCGTTCCGAGTGCTATCGGCTTTACTGTTGTCTTAGCTCTACCATCACATGGTAAAACAACACAAAACATATTTTCTCATTAAACCTGGTATTGTAAATTTAGACATTAATAAATCACCAGGTGGTAGGTCTCTGTTGCCGGAGACTGTCTGGGTGGGTACCACCGCAGCTCCTATTTCAACCGCCAAATAGTAGTGTGCAAACATTACTGTGTTCCGATTTGAAGGGCGCTGTAGCTAGTTTAATTACTGGGGTAACGATAGTTAACACCTTATGTCTCAAGGCGACGAGCGCAATGTGGTGCAGTGTGTACCATCTTAACTAGTACCACGTTGTCTTGGGCAAGCGTATCACTTACCATCAGGTGAACGTCTTGCTCGTCTCGTCGCAAATTTAAAAAAAAAATCTTAGTAATTCTATATTAGTATTTTCACTATCGTTTTATCATCGTCAATTCTATTCTTTACCATATTTATTCATTAAATATTTACCATCAATGTTTTACTTTAACTTAGATCTAGTTACATATCACAGTTATTATCCGAAAAAAAAAAGATAACCGTGTCAATTGAATTAACCTCATAGTCGCGGTGTTCACGATACAGTTGTGCAAAGGCTAATGGTTTTGTACAATTGAATCAGTCTACAAGCTATTCAATTACACAGTAATCACTAAAGCCTTATTTTTAATCTATTTCTTTGTATTATTATAAGAAAGATGTTCCCCTTGTCAATAGTTAATTTTGACTACTTTCTAAATTATTTAACACAGGTCCTATCTTGTCGGTTATCGTTAAAGCAGAAGCGTTTATCGCTAAACAGTGCTCTGTAAATACAAAATAATATATACAGCTACCAGCACGATGTAGTGCTTCATAAACGTTCTCACCAGCTCTTTAATTTTTTTTATTCTACTCGCCGACGAGATGATCTACGCGTTCACCTGATGGTAAGTCATACCTTTGCCCATTACAACGTGGTACTAGTTAAAATGGTATACATTGCACCACTTCGTGCTCATCGCCTCAAGATACTGGGTGTTAAGTTTCGTTACCCCAGTAATTTCACTAGTTTACAGCGCCCTTTAAGTCGGAACACAGTAATGTTTGCACACTATAGTTTGTCGGTTGAAATAGGAGCTGCGGTGGTAGCTAGACGGTCTCCGGCAACAGAGACCTACCACCTGGAAAATGGTATTCAGACAACACTGCAACAAGCAAGTTGGAGATATGTAATTGTAGTTGTATTTAGAATGGTTATTATTCGTTCCCGCTGTCCGCTTCTACTTGAGGCAGTAATTGAGGCAGTACCAGTAAATAATAGCCTTAATAATACCTAATAAAATAGCTTTAGTGGAAATGGTGAGAATTGAGCATTGCTCTGTCTCAACATGGAACCAGTAAAGGACGCCAAACTCGCGAGACGCGTCCACGATTACTCTGCGGTCACACGAGTCCGCAGGTTACTCACCCGGCGGCGCACGTCCTTTGCTTCCGCGGTGACGTCACCGGCGCACGCGCACTCCCCGCGCGCTAACAGTTGTGCGCCTCTGACAAACTAGATCTTCCTCCGTATATAATACGGACCAGACCGTCGTTTCAGATTTCTGTTGTTTAGCGGTTATGATTTTGTTACATCATTAATTTGCAATTGTTAATAATATATACTTCCGAACACATCTATCGGCCCACCTAGTGTTTAAAAGTTTTAACGGTGCCTAGCTAAAAATAAATGTTAGGTGGAGCAATAAGTTTAAATGCAGTTTTGAAACAGATTTATTGGTCAACCCTTATGTATGTTTTTTTTTTTTTTTTTTTTTTTTTTTTTTTTTTTTTTTTTTTTTTTTTTTTTTTTTTTTTTTTTTTTTTTTTTTTTTTTTTTTTTTTTTTTTTTTTTTTTTTTTTTTTTTTTTTTTTTTTTTTTTTTTTTTTTTTTTTTTTTCATAATCCTGAATTCAAAATAAAAAAAAAAAAAAAAAAAATCCAACTTGTCCGAAATAAAAAAGTTTTCTCCATTCCTGGGTCGTTGAAAACAATAAACAGACTCGAATTTTCGTTTTTTTTTTTTTTTTTTTCATAATCCTGAATTCAAAATAAAAAAAAAAAAACACATAAAGGTTGACCAAAAAATCAGCTTTAAAACTTTTTAGCTAGGCACCGTTAAAACTTTTAAACACTAGGTGGGCCGATAGATGTGTCCGGGAGTGTATTTTGCGTAATGTATATGTTTATATAACAATACAATTGGACGAGCGGCAGAGTTCACGATGTACGTAGATATACTTCACAAAATTATTTTATTCGTTGTGGAATTACATTGAGGAATTATATTGAGGAATTATGTTGAGGATATTGAATTTTTCATTGAGGAGACAAGGAAAAGCTTACTTTTTCGTAATCTAACCACTTTAGTCCCGACCTGTGGAAAGGAAGAACCTGTTATGTATAATTATCAATGTTGTAGTAGTTTTAATTTTTATTTAAAATCACCATACAATATACATTAATTAATTTGCACTTGTGGTATGTGTTGTTTTTATGTTAAACTTCCTATACCCGCTTTTTGCTGTAAGGGCCCGCACCGGTCGCGTCGATGAGTGAACGTCCGGCAGTGACGTGGGTGTACTTTATTTGGTTGTCGGTGCCGTAAGGGGGCGTAATCGGGCAGCGATCGCGTGCGCGTGTTTTGCATGAGCTGTCGAATTGGACGTCTATACACGTGACGTCACCACCATTATCGGCAATCCCACGTTAGATGCCTCTTCTACTAGGAGACTCAAATAACCCACGCGAGACTTATCCTCAATTCACAATAAATAAAACTTAACATTAACTTACTATTAAACTTAATATGAAGCAGATATACTATGGTTAGGCGAGCTTAACTATTATTAGTTTGCAGTTTAAATAGATTTATTTATAATGATTTATTAAAACTAAATTTTACGGATTTTCGGGACGGATAGTCATGGTGACGGGAGGACAGTCCTCCCGTGACCATGACTGATGCAAAGCGGTCGAAACGTCGGGAATAAACAAACGAAGTAATAAACGCGATAAAATCCGTAAAATTTAGTTTTAATAAATGTGTAACATTCGCGGAAATATAAGAAATCATTATTTATAATGAGTTTTGTATAGTGACAGGAAGTAGTGGTCAGTTATCCTGTCACTTATCACTTAAGAGCGTTATACAATTTTTCCTTTAAATGTCAACGTAATATGTGGTTATCCTTAAATGGTTATTTGGTGATTATATTACTTATTTCAGTCGTCAAGCAGTAGTGTGCATACATTACTGTGTTTACAGAAGGGCGCTGTAAGCTAATTAAACTACTGCTAATTAATTCTAAGGGCGACGAGCGTAATGTGGTGTAGTGTATATCATCTTAACTAGCACCACGTTGTGGGCAAGCGTATCACTTACCATCAGGTGAACGTCTTACTCGTCTCGTTGCTTAACAGAATAAAAAAAAATGTGATAGCAAATAATTGGATGAACTATTAATGCTTTGAATTGCGAAACTTAATTTCGTGTGAAATATAAATTATATATCTAACGCGTATTATGAAAAAAATTTAACAGTTTCAAGTTGTTTGTCTTCATTTTGATATTGGACTTCGTTAAATGTAACTCCCAAGGTTGGTTCTAAAGGAGTAAGTTTTCGAGAAACGTGCTCCTGCTTGAGGAAATGGTTCGATGATATGAAGGGGTAGACCGGGCTTATCATCAGCTGAAGACCGGATCATTATCATTAATTTTTTTCATTTTTTTTTTATTATATTCTGCGAAGCGGCGACACGGGCATGACGTTTACCTAATGGTAAGCGGTACGTGGTGCTAGTTGAGATGGTATACACTGCACCACATCGCCCTCGTCGCCTTGATATGTATATTAAGTCTCGTTACCGCAGTAATTTCATTAGTATACAGCACCCTTCAAACCGGAAGACAGCAATGTTTGCGCACTACTATTACTCAATCTGTCCCCCAATTTCGATTTGAAGAAGGCACTTCATGATGATGATGATGGATTGATAGATCAGTTTATTTGTCCACGCAGTACATATACATATAAACAAACAAATAATTACAATATAAGAACATAAATATTAATATTAAACGGAAAAAATGTTGATGACTTTAATTATATTGTTTATAAAAGTGACAACTTACTACCATCAATTATTCATTACTACAAGCAATATTCTAGAAGAAATAAGAAAAACTATCTTAATGTTAGTTAACTTAAAACCCATCTGATCTACAACGTTGTCGCCTATAGGCATGTTTAATAAAATCAAAATATACTATGTGATAGGCTCGATACTATGCCCCTGAAGCTTTTAACTCGAAATAAGTTTACCGGTATACTAAGTCAATGCTTAGCGTCTAGCTGGAGGCGAGGTAGGTAACTCGATCATAGGTAACTGGTTTACTTAGTTGCTCCCTGTAGCTTCTAGCTGCGAATCTCGACCCCCACTAGCCTGGAGAATGTTACTTAAGTTATTTTTTTAAACTAAGTTTTCAAATGAAACTGATAGATATTTTAAGCTAATATATTGGGTATTTAATCTAACTTATACTGTTTTAAGTTGAATAATGTTGTTTCGTATTAGATGTACAATTGTCGATGCATGCTTGCATATGAACTTTCAATTATTAATGTTTTTATTTCTTGTTAAGTTAATAACAAGCTTTGATCGTCATTATTCAGAATGATCAAAAGAGGTCGCGTTAATAATTTACAGCACCTACTTATTAAACAAGTAATAATACAGTGGTAAAAGTGTTCTTTTGGATGTGGACTTCCGCTGCTTAGTAATATAAAAAAATTATGTAAAATGATTACCAAACAATGTTAATGCATCTGTTTGATAATGGGACGTTATTTTCTGTGACATTGAACAAGTTAGTATATCTGTTTTGCATATTTAAGTTGATAGTGGAAGGATGATTCGCAATCACATTCGAGTTTATACGTCAATTGTATCCGCACCCATATCCTCGTGCCGTGGAACCGGTCGCGGCCACTCACACATAACAAATACTTCATTCATACATATTAATTTGAAATTGAGGAGGAGGGGTCTGGGTTATGTTACTTCACTTATAAACTCCCACGTTGGTCCAGGGCCCTTTTCCCGGGTTCTATTAAACGATTCGATTCGCGTCAGTTCTACATCTAACGATTTTTCCAACATGTGAATAATAAGAGTCCTTCACCATCAAGTTACACCAAACCGAAGAACCATTATAGTGGCCTACGACAGGTCAATAATCCTAGACTTATTTTATTATGACTACAGAGCTATCATCATCAATACACGCCTTAAACTGTTATTCATTGTTGACGCGCCACCTAGCGTTCGAAGTTTTAAAACTTCACGAGGACTTGAAAGTACGTAGATGTTGCGTACGACGAAGTTCCGCTACTGAATAACGGATGGCGCCACCAGTAACATTACGAATTTAATATTGGAATGGAAATATTGATCTTTTAACGATTTGCATTACTGAATGTTATATTATATTTTTTTTATTATATACATTAAAAATTATTTAGTTTTGATATGTGTATGTACGTTTAACCAATCACCAATATAATTTTTAAATGTTAAGTATCGAAAAGCACAATTTACACAAACACTTTCGTAATTAATTATCTTCTTCAAGTTTTCTGGAAAATTGTATCTAGTTACCATAACTTAAAAAGACATTTTAAATAATGATCGAGCCTGTAGCTTTAAGATTTCGTCGATTAGTCATTTGCAAAACATTACTGGGTGCTACAGTGTGAGAATGCTAGTGTTAAATTATGTACAATGAAACATCTCTGTATATTTAATACAGTGATTATATACTGGAGTAGGTGAAATTTGTTACTTAAAATTATACAAAGCAATAATATACGTTTATTTCCTAAGTCTTTACTTATTAAATTTTGCAATAAGCGCTAGTATAATTAAAACACATTTCCATCACCAATTTTTATGTATTTTTGATTTCGATAATTCTTTCTCATCAAATTAAATATCTGCGTATGCAATGATAATTCAAAAGGACTCGCTTTTTGTGAACGTTGTTATAGTACATTTTCAGTGTCATTAGATACTTTCGCTGTCCTCTTTTTTTGTGTGTGTGTATCGTGATGCAAGACCAGCCCTAATATAATCATCATGACAGTTGTTGACGTTGAAGTCTCCCATCTTGCCAGTTTTTCCAATTGGATAATTGCGCGGGAGTGGTCGCCCGGCGTTCATGTCAAGGTGACAGTGTTCATTGTTTCGTAATATGTATAGACTTTTGTAATAACTATTGTATTTATGAACATACAATCTTTATAAGCATTATCTATCTTACATTCGATTAGTTAGTATGGTTACAGAATTTTTTTTATTTGACAAACCGTCCAAACGAACAAGTGGTGATAATTAGGATGATATAAACTGTACTTTTACGGTTTGAGACATAAGGTATTAAACCTTAAGTTATGTTACAGAAAACTACAAAGGCCTTCAACTATGACAGTTTATGACAGTGAGCACAAATAATGCGTACGGGGAGAGGACAGCTGAGTACCTTATACCTCGACTTATGAATGATTTGCCTACCGACCTAACTAAAAATATTACTCCAATTATAAGTTTAAATTGAAAATGTTCTTTATGAATAACCAATAAGTGCCTATTGTTATGCCTCCGTTGTAGATTTTTTAGCTGTACTATAAACCTTTGTGGTTTCTTACAAGCTAAACGTAAAATTTGTTGTACATTTTTGTTTAATTAATAATAAACTTAAAAAAAAAAAAACTAGAGCATAGTAATGTTAACGTACTTCCCGTTCCCTAGTGGAAATAAGCGTTTCGGTTGTATGCAAGTTCGTTTTGACGAATACCTAATGAATCGGTACAATCAAATATGCAAAGTTTAATCAAATATATCTTAAATTATAATAAAGCATACAAAAATGAAAAATTTGCTTTAATATACTATTTTGAAAGTCGCAAACGAATTGTTAAAATAAAACGAAATTAAAAATTTGCGATGGAAGCCTCTCTCCAACTTTGTTAATGGTTTGCTCTCCTGAAAAGTTGCCAGTCAAAAAAGGAAAAAATACTTTTCGACGATTCTATAATGAAATACATCAACTGTTAAAAGTTCACGTTATTTAACTTAACGACAGATAATGATTTGTTGAATATATTTGCGGACGTTGAAAATTTTTGGTATCTTATCTTTTCTTGTCTCCGTTATGTGGAGGCAGGATTTCCTGATAGTACTTTGACCTCATTGGCATCTTTTGTTCCATCCACCTATTCTGCTACCTACGTTGCGTATTTTATGGCTGATGTCATCACCTTCCCTATACTAAACAACCTTTACATTCGCCTAGATTTAGATATCTTATTCCTAGAGATTACTTTCTTGCTATGGCATTGCTTTCACTATTACATGAAAGTAAATTTATAGGTTGTGTAAATTGTATTTTAGAAATCCTTTTTAGATTTATTTACCGATTTATAGATCACAAATAACGTTTAACCCCGTTTAAATGTTAAATTGGTTTTGTCACACAAAATAACAATTTCGATCAAGGTATAAGGTCGAATGTATCGGAGACGGCGATCGCTTTGTATTTATATTGTTTTCATACATGCGAGTTAACTTCGCTCCGTTTCATTTTTCATCAATGCTACTACCTCTGAAAACTGATACTGATACGAACGTACTTCATATATAACTAAAAAAAATATATCAGAAACGTGATGGTAATAGTAATCAAAGTAAAACAATGCTTTTATAGATTGATACTCTTAAAAAACTAATTTCGGTATATGAATCCTTTCACATATAGTATAATGAAGTTATGTATCTGTTAGTATGTTATCAAAGCTTATAGTATTGTCATTTATATTTAAACTATAGAAAATTTAATAATGTTTATATTACTTTGAAATTTAAATGTATGAATTTTGAAAAATTGATGAGCTGCAGTAGCATCGACAAATTTTATATAAAATTTATAAGTGCGTTTAGAAGTTAAATGTATTAAATTGTAATGAAGAAATTTTAATACAATATGTAAGTATAAATATATTACTACGTATTTATTTATGTGTATATAATCTATTATCAATATATAATTTTTCAAAGCTGGCTTGCCACTTACCACTAGATCACACTTCACCAAAGGTAACATAATGCCTTTTTAAATTTATACAATATTTTTATTTTATTTTACTACTTTGCGACGAGGCGAGCAAGACGGTCACCTGATGGTAAGTGATTCGCTTGCCCATGACAACGTGGTGATATTTAAGATGGTACACACTGCACCACATTGCGCTCGTCGCCTGAGACATAAGGTGTTAAGTCTCGTTACCCCAGTAATTACACTAGCTACAGCGCCCTTCAAACCGGAACACAGTAATGTTTGCACACTACTATTTGGCGGTTGCAATAGGAGCTGCGGTGGTACCCATCCAGACGGTCTCCGGCAATAGAGACCTACCACCTGGTGACAATAAAGTATTTAAACAAAAATTGATGTGAAAGTTATTAAATATGAATATTCATATAGCCGTTATATTTTATGCTTAATGTACACAGTGCCAAAGTAAACAAATGTGGATGTAATCTAATTGTGAGTTTTGCACAGAAATCGATTGGGGACAATTTAGTTAGCGACAGGTTCATCGGCCGGCGTTGGTTTAATTGAATCCGACAGGAGTCAGGACTAATTTCCGACACTTGCCCGACAACCTCTGAACTTTAAGTATTCATGAATAGAATGCGAACTTTTATATTGTGTTATTGTAGAACATACTATTTTATCTATGTACTATATATTAAAGAAATAAGCTTAGTCCTAGTCAAGCGCGAGCTCATTGATTTCGTGTAGGTTATACATACCGAGATAGCCTAGTGATTTAAACGGCCCGCCTTCACTCCGAAAGTGTATAAAAGAGTGAACAGGCTTCTTCTAGACTAGTGCGCTGTACCACCTAGATTACATCGCCGCTTACCATCTGGTGGGATCGTAGTCAAGCACTAGTCTATCATAAATAAAAAAAAAAGAACTGGGTTCGAATCCGACCTGCACCAATGAATTTTTCAATTTATGTGCAATTAGTATAACACCAACTAATATCACGCGCTTTGACGGTGAAGAAAAACATCGTGAGGAAACCTATCTTATTCGCCTGTATGAAGCGCACCCTCCTTTTAAATAGTTTTTAATACATATATACTTTATCAAAATATTCAGTTATTTGTAAGTATTACAATTTCGTAATTTTTTTTTTATACTACTATGCGACGAGACGAGCAAGACGTTCACCTGATGGTAAGTGATACGCTTGCCCATGACAACGCGGCGCTAGTTAAGATGGTACACACTGCACCACATTGCGCTCGTCGCCTGAGACATAAGGTATTAAGTCTCGTTACCCCAGTAATTACACTAGCTACAGCGCCCTTCAAACCGGAACACAGTAATGTTCGCACACTACTATTTGGCGGTTGCAATAGGAGCTGCGGTGGTACCCATCCAGACGGTCTCCGGCAACAGAGACCTACCACCTGGTGACAATAAAGTATTTAAACAAAAATTTATGTGAAAGTTATTAATGAATATTCATATAGCCGTTATATTTTATGCTAAATGTACACAGTGCCAAAGTAAACAAATGTTGGTGTAATCTAATTGTGAGTTTTGCACAGAAATCGATTGGGGACAATGTAGTTAGCGACAGGTTCATCGGCCGGCGTTGGTTTAATTGAATCCGACAGGAGTCAGGACTAATTTCCGACACTTGCCCGACAACCTCTGAACTTTAAGTATTCATGAATAGAAGGCGAACTTTTATATTGTGTTATTGTAGAACATACAATTTTATCTGTGTACTATATATTAAAGAAATAATCTTAGTCCTAGTCAAGCGCGAGCTCATTGATTTCGTGTAGGTTATACATACCGAGATAGCCTAGTGATTTAAACGCCCGCCTTCACTCCGAAAGTGTATAAAAGAGTGAACAGGCTTCTTCTAGACTAGTGCGCTGTACCACCTAGATTACCTGGTAGATTACCTGGCTGTACCATCAGGAGAGATCGTAGTCAAGCACTAGTCTATCCTAAAAAAAAAAAGTACTGGGTTCGAATCCGACCTGCACCAATGAATTTTTCAATTTATGTGCAGTTACTATAACACCAACTAATATCACGCGCTCTGACGGTGAAGGAAAACATCGCGACGAAACCTATCTTACTCGCCTGTATGAAGCGCACCCACCTCTTAAATAGTTTTTAATACATATATACACTAACTTATCAAAATATTCATTTATTTGTAAGTATTACAATTTCGTAATTTTTTTTTTATACTACTATGCGACGAGACGAGCAAGACGTTCACCTGATGGTAAGTGATACGCTTGCCCATGACAACGCGGCGCTAGTTAAGATGGTACACACTGCACCACATTGCGCTCGTCGCCTGAGACATAAGGTATTAAGTCTCGTTACCCCAGTAATTACACTAGCTACAGCGCCCTTCAAACCGGAACACAGTAATGTTCGCACACTACTATTTGGCGGTTGCAATAGGAGCTGCGGTGGTACCCATCCAGACGGTCTCCGGCAACAGAGACCTACCACCTGGTACTAAACATATCATTTTATTTATTTATTCTTTTTGTATACATGGCGATTTCAAAATATACATAGGCAAGCTTAACTATAATAGAGATATCATCATCATTGTATCACTTTATATCAGGTCTGAATAACATGTCTACTTTCGCCACGTTTCTTATAATTATAAAAATTATATTTCCGTTTTGCAACTTTCAATGTAGCAAACAGTAATTTCTTGACCTCATCACATGGCGATGCTTGCTTCGTTCTACCACGGGTGAACGTGTACACCAAATTGATAAGCGTAATTACTTTTCCTCGTAAGCCTTAACCGAGCCCCTGACTTGTTGCTCACGTCTCGGCTATATATCAACTGGGCACCGACGCCTCGGGTCATATAAAACCAGTACCCCTCTTAACGTCTACTTTAACTACAAGCATATAATATACATTTTTAAATTAAAACATTTTTCACATTTGTGTAACAAGAAATTTAAAATCTTAGACCTTTAACTCTAAAGCACTGATGTTACTGTTACTGGAAATCGTCGCAGTTCCTATTTATGCTAGACAGTAGTGTGCAAACATTACTGTGTTCTAGTTGAAGTTTGTTGCAGTTAATGAAATTACTGGAGTAACTCTGCGTATGTCTATGTATGTGTATGTCTATGTATGCTGTGTATATCATCCTAACTAGCTCTAAGTTGTGGCAAGCGTATCACTTACCATCAGGTGAAGATCTCGTCGCTTCGTTAAAAATAAGTTGCTGGAGTTGTAGCTTTCATGACTCCATACATATTTCTATTAAATTTATGAATCTATAACGACACTCATCTTAAATTTGGTGGCGAAAGGTCCAGATTATAAGTATTCATATAACATAAAAATTTTCGTATGTTGATATAATATTGATTTTTTTCAACCTTTTGTTTTTATCTAACAAAGGAAATGCATGTTCTCTGCGCATAGATACATCTGCACTGTACAGGAAATTTTCCAGTCGCTATATGTAAACAGCGTTATCGTCGCAAATACTGACTAGACGTCCGTTTGTCGTAACGATTGCAAACGTCGCACTCGCCAACTGTATTGTAAATTTATATTGACTAATATATATTTTACAAATGAAGATCACTATCAAGTTATCCAATACCTCTTACCAACCTGTCCTAAGTTACTTTGGCCATATCGCCCGGAGACGAGCAGAAAATCTGAATAAACTGGTTGGTTGAAAGATCGAGGGCTAAAGATCATGAGGTCGTTCAACTGGTCGTCGGTCGTGTATATACTGTATGCCCTCAAACGTGCTGAGGACAGCGACATGGAAGCAGATGGCTGATACGTCTTTAAATGCCTTTCAAATCAATATGGTAAATAATTTAGTCAGTATTAGTGTATATCATTTCGAGTTGTTCTTAAGAATCGGGCAGCCCTGACGGCGGTGATGACAGCCGCAAGGTTACGTTGGGGTCCATTGTCTAAGAATAGACTTGGCACGTACGCTGAATACTTAGCCTCGTACTTATTTGTCCGTCACTAAACTGGAGCTAGGCATTTATAGTGTTTACAGTCTCAATATGAGAATGAAGGAGTAGTTTTTTTTTATATAGTTACCAACAGACCTTCGCAGCGGAGTCCGCTGACAATCGGTTCTTATATTTTTCTTAAATCTACTTGACCTAATTTTATATGCTAAACATTTTATTTATTAACTAACACTATTTGCTTTTTTATAAACTTACGGTTATTTATTTGCAATATATTAAAAAACTCTTTACTCTAGCTATTTTTTATTAAGTAACATATAAGCACTATTTACTTTCATTTAATTCTTCATCTAAATCCTATCTTTCTCTTTCGTATATCTCGATATATGTATTACTATTTACTATTTGTGACTAAAGAACGATCTAACCTATATTTAGGATTTTGTCTGTTTCAACATTTTAAACTAATTTTTTAATCGATTAACTGCGATGTCATTCAATCGTCCTTCATTAAAATATATGATGCCTGTATATAATATATTTTAATAGTCAAAACTGAAACATGTCTGTATATGTCATAACACGATCTGACCACCCACCTCTCCCACTAGTTAGATGTTGTTACACAAATATAATTGACTAATACAACCAGTTGCAGTTACGAAACCGGATAGCGATGCACTTTGTTTACATCTCAATAGCGGCGGAGTAATTATTCTATCAGGGACTAAAGCATTCAAGGCGAGCCATCTATTCTCGGAGCCGGGCTGGTTAAGACGACGCACCACGGGCCACGCTGTACACTTCGCGCCGATCAAAGTACGGACCGATACCGGCTAACTGCCACATCCTCAATCTAGCTGTTCAACAGTCACGAGCTGGTGCCGTGAGGGGATAATGGGCCCTGTCCGGTGCCACCGGCCTTGTCCGCGCGGCCACATTACCTCTCCCTGTTTACGATCGGACAACATCACCAAATTTATCCTGCTTACGTACTTCGCCCTATATGGTGTATAGGACTAAGTAACAAAGCAGGATAAATTGACTCGTACTTGATATTATGTACACTTGTACACTTTTACTCATTGTTGTATGTACTCTGCTAATATGGTTGTCAACTGAGTTAAATTATTGCTATATTGTGTTAGATATTGAGGAAAAATTATTGTGATTACAAACATTTTGTTAGTAAAATAGTAGGTGTATCGAAAAAAAATAAAATAAAATGAAAAAGGGAGGGTGTGACATAACATCGTTTCGCTATAAAAGATAGATGACTGAGTCTCGCTACATTCGTGTTTGGGCATTGTAGGAAGTGTGAGCTCTGTGACTGTGAATGTGAGAACTATGGCAGACTGATTTTTTTTGGAATTTTTGCCCCGAAGGAGCATATCAATCCCATCGTACCCTTTGATCCATACAATTTATCTATATTCTAAGACTACAAAGTACAGCACTTAAGAACTAATATCCTTCAAATTCGCCAAAGACATCAGGTCTATGGCGAATTTGGATGTTGGGTCTGCTAGCGCGGTTTGTACCTACACCAACATCCCTGATGTTAACATTGTGTAATGTCAGAATTGATATTCTTTTTAATTTATTCTGCTGACATTCCATCAGCAAATAGATTGAATTTATGTTTGAATAGATGTTTCTAATAAAAAAGTTAAATTATTTCGACGAGACGACTTTTACTGGTGGTAGGTCACTATTGCCGAAGACCGTGTAGGGACCACCGCAGTTCCTATTCCAGCCGTCAAATAGTAGTGTGCAAACATTACTGTGTTCCGGTTTGAAGGGCGCTGTAGACGTTCACCTGATGGTAAGTGACACTGCCCATTACAACGTGCTGCTAGTTAGGATGGTATACACAGCACCATTGCGCTCATTGCTTTGAGACTTGTGTTAAGTCTCGCTACCCCAGTAATTTCTCTAGCTACAACACCCTTTAAACTGGAACAGAGTAATGTTCGCATACTACTGTTTAATAACAGAAATAAGAGCTGCAGTGGTATCTACTTAGACGGTCACCGGCAGGTCACCCACCAGTATAAAGCTGAAAAAATAAAATTTTCTTCTATCACGTTACGTAGATTTCAAGAATTTAAGCATCTGTAAGAAAGAAGAAAAGCGGGAGATGAAAAGTTCGGAATTAAAATTTGTTCTGTTTGAAATCGCATAGGTTTTATATAAAATTCTGATATATTCTATGAAAACAAATCCAATTAAAGCATTCCTGTTATATAAACAAACAAATTAAGTAGACTAATAACTCATGATGAATAACATAAGTAAATGTTATATTATTACTAGCTGACCCGACAGACTTCGTTCTGTCAAGAAAAATTGGAATGTTCTTTGTTCCTGCTTATTTTATAGCCGGAGCAAAAAAATCTCCTGACAGAACCGTCACCCTGGTTATGGGCGGTGTGTGGGGTTCAGCACTATATATATTCATCTAATAACTATATTTAGATATTAGTGGGTTCCAGAAGAGTGGCCAAAATTATAATTAAAGTATATAAGTTATATTTACTATAATAATTTTTTAGGAACAAATAACTGTTGCAATTTGAATCTTTAGCGTTACAAACGCACCTACATTGCTTAGACAGCAGTGAATGCTTGTAATTTAATATGAACTTTTGTTTGTCGTTTTGTTTGTTCTGGTTTCTGGTTACTGGTTTCTGGTTTCTGGTTCTGGTTTCTGGTTTCTGGTTACTGGTTACTGGTTTCTGGTTCTGGTTTCTGGTTTCTGTTAACTGGTTTCTGGTTACTGGTTACTGGTTTCTGGTTTCTGGTTACTGGTTTCTAGTTTCTGGTTTCTCGTTTCTGGTTTCTGGTTTTTGGTTACTGGTTTCTGGTTCTGGTTTCTGGTTTCTCGTTTCTGGTTTCTGGTTTCTGGTTTTTGGTTACTGGTTCTGGTTTCTGGTTTCTGGTTACTGGTTTCTGGTTTCTGGTTTCTGGTTTCTGGTTACTGGTTTCTGTTTCTGGTTTCTGGTTACTGGTTTCTGGTTATGGTTTCTGGTTTCTGGTTTCTGGTTTTTGGTTTCTGGTTTCTGTTTCTGGTTTCTCGTTTCTGGTTCTGGTTTCTGTTAACTGGTTTCTGGTTTCTGTTTCTGGTTTCTCGTTTCTGGTTTCTGGTTATGGTTTCTGGTTTCTGGTTTTTGGTTTCTGGTTTCTGGTTTCTGGTTTCTGGTTCTGGTTTCTGGTTACAGATTTCTGGTTTTTGGTTACTGGTTTCTGGTTTCTGGTTACTCGTTTCTAGTTTCTGATTTTTCGTTTCTGGTTCCTGGTTTCTAGTTTCTCGTTTCTGGTTTCTGGTTTCTGGTTTCCGGATCTTCTGGTTGGTAAAATTATAAAATCAAGACTAAACGTTGCAACAAAAACACACTTAAATTCTTTCAAATTTCCTTTCATTTCATTTATGAAAAAAAAAAAAAACAAAACAATCGATTTTTTTTTTAACAACCACCGAGTATGTCTTCAATAACAAAATGGTCACATACCTACGCACTTTGAATGAGTAAAGTCTTAAAAATTAATTAATGTAAATGGTAAATTTTTGAATTTTTTGTAAATGATTGCTTAGACTTTTTTGATGTGTGTATGTAGAGGGAGTGCCAGAAGGCATAATGTTTGAGAGAAATAGAATTCGTTCTCATCCCCACTCCGTGCTGTGTACTGGTGAGAGATGACACCGGTACACACGTGGAGGGGATCACTTACCAAGTGATAATATTTTTATTTTGGAGTTTACAGCCACGCGGTTTGATACGTGGCCATGTAATAATTGATGATATCGAGCGAGACAAAAATATTAAAATGACTATTAAAAAGCAGGGGTTGGTGATAGAAAAGTGAAAATTTAGGGTTGTATGTATTTTTTGATGCCACACAATAATAAAATAAAATCGAAAAAAAATCCCAAAAAATAAAAAAAAATTTTTTGGTGTGGGCAACCCTGATCACTTAGGGGTTTTGAAAAATAGATAGTAACCGATTCTCAGACCTACTGAATATGCATAAAAAATTTCATAAGAATCGGTAAAGCCGTTTCGGAGGAGTTAGGGAACGAACATTGTGACAAGAGAATTTTATATATTAGATTAATATTAGTAACTCCACAAAGGTACCATAGATTTATTAGATTACACCTGAATTATCAAAAGGTGCTCCCTCATCTGTAAAGCTTATCTCGGGTACCGTCAGGACCTTTTTTCCACCATCTGATATTTTCGCTAATTTAAATTGGTTGGTTAGACAGCTGGAAAATTAGTTTTTACCTTCTTTTTTCTATTCGCGAACACGTGTTTACTTTGAGTTCATGTTATTATAATCCTTAAGGTCAAAGTCTAATATTTGACCTCATTGATGTTATAGAAGCATGTTCAACTAGATTGGCTTTAATAACTTCACCAGGTGGTAGGTCTCTGTTGCCGGAGACCGTCCGGATGGGTACCACCGCAGCTCCTATTTCAACCGCCAAATAGTAGTGTGCAAACATTACTGTGTTCCGGTTAACACCTTACGTCTCAAGGCGACGAGCGCAATGTGGTGCAGTGTGTACCATCTTTACTAGCACCACGTTGTCATGGGCAAGCGTATCACTTACCATCAGGTGAACGTCTTGCTCGTCTCGTCGCAAAATAGTATGTATAAAAAAAAATAGCAATGCATGGACACCGGAATTGAACCCAGAACTTTTTTTATTAAATGAGACGTGCGAGACGTCTAATGGTAAGTGATATGCTTGACCATAACAACGTGGTGCTGGTTGAGATGGTATACACTGCACCACGTTGCGCTCGTCGCCTTGTGACTTTAGTTGTTAAGTCTCGTTACCCCAGTAATTTCTTTACACAGTTTTTTCAAGGCTGTTTTACTGCAGCCCTGATCATGTGTAAATATTAATATTAATTATATATCATCACTTACAGGCTTTTTCACATAAACTGTATGTGTGCATAGTAAAGTTTTCCTTTTGTCAAAAACTCGAAAGTAAAACTACTTGGTAGGGGCTTAATATAATTGTGACTGTTGTCTCAAAATAACCAAAATCTGTGACACTTGTGAATAGATATTATTATTATAAACTTGAGGAGCAACTCATGGTGTTAGAGTGATGGTGATAACTTAACATCATATATAGGTGCGTAGATTTCGTGTAGCGTATACGTACCGGACTTAAAATCTTTGTACTTATCTATAGTTAAATTTCTTCTTCTAAGTCGTATTTCCTCATGACTGAGGATCGTGCTTATCATGTGTAATGAAACACACGAGGACTTGTCAGTTATAATGGAGTGGTGTTGCCATTGCCTTCTCCATTTCACATACTAGCGCGAGCACGGATGTTCATCACATAGATATGTTCCTCACGATGTTTTCCTTCACCGTGAAAGCGAGTGATATTATTTGGTGTTATACTAACTGGAGATGAATTGAAAAATTCATTGGTGCAGGCCGGATTCGAACTCGGCACCTCCGGAATGGACGGCCAGCGTTCAAACCAATAGCCTATCATTTTGCATAGACTAGTGTCGTTTCTAACAATTAATGTATTTAGTGTTTATTGATGTTCATTAAATGACTGTTAGTAGTTTTAACGGTAAGTTCAACGATTATAACCCGATGTAACAGTTCCGCCTAAGGCGTGGTCCGAACCCGTTCGCGGTTCAATTAGCGCACCCCCGTCCGCGCCCGCGGTGTTGGTTCGATGCCCCGTTCAAATTGGACGGTAAGGTTTTTTTTTTAATTCCATTAGCGACTATTTCACTGGTTGGCTTTGTATGCGGACTCGATGGTCGTATTGATTTTTTTCCACCCATCATTTTATATAACGGTAGAATGAAAGAAAAGGTGGTTTTGATTCAAACGTTTTATTCTCTCGTCTAGTTATATTTAATTTAAGCTTACTAATACATTTTTTTGTATATTTATATGTTGAGTTATACATTTTATATGTTGAATACAAATACTTAGTTAAATTTCTAGAACACTATGCACAAACTGAAAGCCATCTTCCTGATATAGAAAATTTTATTTAAATCTTTGCTATTAGCAAACAAAATACTCTTAAATTTTTCCCAAATATATATAATTTTCTCGCTGATAAGTTTTATTTTCTGTGTGGTTTGTAGTTATAAAATTTTGATTCGGCGCGGAAATGATGGTGGTGAATATTTGGTACTACACTGTGCTTGTCGCTTTTAAACATGTTAAGTATCATTATTTGTGCTATTAACTTACTATACCGATGTAATATGTTTCATTAATATTGTTTTAACTAGCATGTTATGTTTAATTATAAAATATGCTAATTACGTTAAAATATTGAGTTTTATAAGTGGAAATGCGGAGATGGAAAATATTTTCTTTTTCGGTTCTTCAAAAACTTAGCCTTTTTATAATTTTAATTACTGCGTCTATCGAGAGTTAATTTATTGTTTGTTTTATTTTACAAGAATAAAGTTACAAGTGAGCAAGAGCTTGATGGTAATTTTCTAGACCCCCATTTTGTTTAAAAGCTTAGACAGTTGTTAATAGTTTTTATTTTGTATAAACATAAATACTATACATATGATTGATATACATAAACCCTTGAAATAAAATTATACAGTCTTAAAATAATTTTCTCTAATGTTTGTTATATACAGTGATAAAATATCTGAGCATAATAAAGTAGCAAGTGAGGGTATATAAAATTCTTATAACGTACGCGTACCCTGAATCGTATGAACAATCTGTCTACAGTAATGTGGTACGCTAGTTTGTACGACGGCTCGGCGACCGCGCGCGGGCTGCGGCAGTCGCTTACTGCCGCGCCGCTGCGCTGCACGTTCCACAAACGAAATTCAAATTTCGAATCGCACGTGCCGTTCGAATAGTTTTTCCGAGTGATTTGTTTTTTTTTACTGTGTGCCAGTGCTGTACCTCTCTCAGTCTCTCTAAAGAGATTGCATTAGGAGTGCTAGTGTCGCTCGCCACGTGACTGCAGACTCAGTCTATAACTAAATAGTAAATTAGTGAACGAAACGCCGAGTAACAACATCAAGTTGGTATTTAGTATTTCATTGTTTTCAAGTCGGACCGGTTCGTACACACAATTATCCTCTCGATTGATTTAAGTAAGCGCAAAACTTAATGAAATTACGAATGGTATCTCTGTCGTCGGAAACCGATGGGTAGTCCACCGCAGCTCGCATTTCTGCCACCAAACAGTAGTGCGAAGTAGCGAATCAATTACCATCAGAACTGGTCCTGCTAGTTTAGTCGTTACCTCGAACAAAAAAATCATTCACACGCCTTATTTACAATTAAAATAGTACACACCGTAGAATAATTTACATTGGTATCATAAAGGCATCATAAAGTTAATAAAACATAGAATATTAAAATCATTTCATTAAGACACAAAAATATGTTAAACTTAAAAATTTTTCATTTTTGAATCGTGGTTTTCTTACGAACCAACGGATATCATAGCAAAGGAATCTAAACTTAGTAACATATTTACCATTCAAAACGATGCGATAACGTGTCACAGATTAAATAACATCACAATATTTAATTAGCGAGACATTGGAAATGTTATCATTATTGCATTAAGCGTGATATGATAGCGGAAGGAACTTGGATGTCGGATGAGATCGTCAATAGCAACATGACTTGTAACTTGGGATCAATTAATAAGTATAGTTTGCTTCACACGGCGATCGATCATGAACATGATCCCATCTTTAAATTAAATGGGTTTTTTAGAGGATGAAATATCCGATCGCAATAGTTCCCATTTTATTGCAACTTTAATCGAATACAACTAAGCCTATAGCTTAAGGAAGCCTGTAGAAGCAACTTACTGTATAAAGCAACGTACTGTTAATAAATAGATATATTTTCTTAATCGGATAAATACATTAGAAATCTGTTTACGATTTATATAGATAGATTACTTATAGTTATAAAAAATATTTCGTTTTTGTGTAAATAGATTTTTTTCGAGAATTCAGCCATAGGCTCTAACACAAAGTAATGGTCTATATAAATATTATTGATATATTGCTTAAGTTGAGGAAAAACAAACTTATTAATAATCATATAGTTTATTTTATTAATTTTGTTAGTTTTATGAAACTGTTCAGGGTTCCATACAAACGTGCTGATATATAAATATCAAAATAAAAAATTCGCAAATTAAGAAAGTTTTTAGGGAACACATCACAAACCGAATCAGTATTAGTAAATGAAACCCATTTAGTGTTATTAATCAAAAATTATTGGTCTCTGTTGTTGGAGACCGTGTAAGTACCACCGCAGCTTCTATTCTTACTGCCAAACAGTAGTGTGTGTAAGCTAGTGAAATTACTGGGGTAACGAGACTTACCACCTTATGTCTGCGGCGAGCGCAATTTGGTGCAGTGTATCCTATCTTAATCAGCGTCGCGTTGTTATGAGCAAACTTATCACTTACCATCAGGTGCACTACTTTCTAGTCTTGTAGCTTCGTAGAATAAAAAAAAACTTAATTCAATTCAGAATTTTAAGAGAAATCCATTGAAATATAAACCTACTCCACTTTAAAACATATCCAGGGTTCAATTGCTATATAATATATCCCGTAACTAATAAAGTTAGATTTAAATGATTAAGAGGTCTATATCGAGTAAGCAGTATGGCGGATCGACGGCGTTAGTTGTGTGGAATGTATAATGGATGGGTGACCGGTTACGGTGCCCATAGGACACGACGTGCACGTGGTTTGATTTAATTGATCGCGCTTCACTATAACCTCTTACTCTTTGTTCAGACTTCATACAGGTTCGTACATTTGTTATACATTGCAGCGATGTTATATAAGTTAACATTAAGTTTAAACATTTCATGCTTTTTTATTCTTCTTGGAATGTTATTTTGTTTAATTAATTTATTATTCATGTAGTGACGAAGTTTATTTAATTTTAATTTATTTGAACTGATTTTTATTTTCTTGGAATATACTTTGAAAGTTGGACCTATGATAATTTGTAACATAAAAAAGCAAAAACTAAAAAGATAGATAATAAGAAGTGTCTGGGATTGTGTTCGGAAATATCATAAAATCTCAATTTTGAGTAAGATCACCGAGTGGGTGAAAGTCTCCACATAAATCTGCTGACTTAACCCCCTTCCTAGAAAAAGAAGAATTTATTTTAATGTAACCATCACCTTTTAATAATGAATATTTAAATTATGTTATATACTTAAATGTTACTTACTGCCTTCGCTAAATTGTTTACTTTAAAAGGAATTTACCTTGAATTGAACATTGAACCGTTAAAGGTTTCAACATTGTCTAATTGTTAATGCAAATCACATCAACACCGACCTTACATGTTATTTTTCCCTTACCATGCCGAATACTTTAAATACTGTTTAAACTGTATTTTTAGTTTTTTTTTTTGTATTTTGTCAAATGAAAATCGCAACCTGGATGCGAGTAGCACAGGGTCCATCAGTGTCGAAATCCTTGGGGGATTCTTGGTGATGTTTAGCTATTCTCTCTCTTCTTAGTCGTTATCTCATATGGTGGTGAGGTTAGTTTTCTTCGGTTTTTTATCTCCACTTCTCCTCGACATCACTAGTCACTCTCGCTTGCCTATTGATCGTCTTTGATCTGCCTGTTGGTCTTCGACCGTGGACGGAAAGCTGCAGTGCTAACTTGTCAACGTAGAAATGTTTATTGTTCTATCACTAAACTTAAATATTCAATTATAAGAAATTTTGCATTAGCATTTTAATATTTTTTTGAATAGTTATTCAAACGTTTAAGAATACAGTTAGTAAAGTAATGCATATACAACGGTGAGATTAGTCTAATATTTCAATTTTAAAATTATCTCTTTCTAAAGTAGTAAAGTGAAATTTATCGGAAACTTTTAGGAAAGTTAATTATCGATTCGAATTTGATACTGTTCGTATTGTATAAGTTAATTATGTATAAGTTTGAAGGGTTCGTTGTAGAGAAATAGAGCGAGCTTAACGGTGTTAGTGTAATCTACTTAAGCTTACTGTCAACGCACTATTGGATATTACGTGAAGTAGTTTAATAAATATCCAATAAACTTGTATACTCTTAAGCGAAGTAAGAATTTAAGCAAATTTTTTTAAATTTCTGTTTTTCACATGACAGTTTTGCGGTTGAAATAAGAGTTGCGATGGTAGCTAGACGGTCGTCGGCAAAAGAGACCTACCACCAGTTACTGTTTTTACAACGTTAATATGATAGGTGTATTTATTTTTGAGATTGTACATTTGAAACTTATACCATTTTTGTTCTTAGCGTGATACAATATGTATTTATTGTTAACCTAACCGACCTTCATTTAAGTATACAAATAATGTTGCAAGTTTATCTCTGGCGTCATTGTTGAATTTTAATTCAAGCAACGCGCGCGCTCGCCTGTGTAGGACGCGATTATGTATGCATCCAGTGTTGTTAACGTCTAAATATTAATATAACGAAGAAACGTATTGCGAAATGTGAATATTATCACAGCGACTAGATCACTTCCGTAGTTAAAATAACCTGTATAGAATTTATACTCTAAAAAAACGCCTGAAGTGAACCGTTGGTCTAATGCACTAATGCATGCATCCTAAGGATAAATACTTGTTTGTCCACCATATAAAAAAAACTCATTGTTTAGTGTTTCGGTCACTCAGTGAGGTGATGACAGTTTTGAAAAACTCATTATAGTGGTGAACACCGAAGGCAAGAAGCTCGTGCTTTCTTTCACCAATAAGATGAACCGATCAACTAAGAGGCTCGTCATCCTCCAAGTTTTACACGGTGACAGAAACCGGTGGAGGCATATCGTCCGCTCCAGACGGCGACCTTAACGTTGACCACGATCCTCAAATATTAGGGGAACGGCTTCAGAGAGACCTTCGGTTAATGTTAATAAATATCCACGAGCTGAAAGTTTTTTTTTTTGTTCAAATCCCTGATTTATGCTTGCAAGCACGTTTATATAAATTTATCAATTTGTCGTCTTTCCAGCTCATAAGGAATTTCATCTCAAAACGTTTTTTTTTGCTATATTAGAAAAGTTTACACATTTCAGTAACAATTGATAAAACATCGCCGATTCTAGTAAAACCTTAAAGTAAGGTCTAACCATAATAATGTGGTTAGTATACTGTACCGCATGATGCTCACCTTGAGACATAAGAACGAAATAATGTTTTTACGTTACTGTTTATTGCTAGACATAAACGCTGCAGCGGAATCTAATCTAGACTGTCTCTAGCAACATTGTCTTTTAGACGACTATTCTCATGAGCATCATGATGTGGAGCGGAAGGCTTTTATACTAATACAATTAATCTAACATCATCATCATCACCCCGAGGTGCTTACTTCAGTCTGAAGTTTGGCGCATAGATTGAGAATACTTTTCCGATCTCTGGCTATTCTTTTTTAAAGGTGGTATTTTAACCCGGTCTATTCATTAATCTAATAGATTTATTGTTACAGATGTTTCACGCGCCTGTTTCTATTTCAGACCTAAACTTCTTTATATTGACAGCTGTCACGGAGACAGACGTTGAGATATTAGCGAAGCGTCTTGCTGCTGTTCAGCTCTGTCCAAATTGTTTTCCTTTCTAATCAATTTTGTTATTTAATTATGATAATATTATCACAGATTTGCTATCCGCGTTGATGATTATTTTTAGATAATGCGATTGCTAGTTTCTCATATATCTATTTTCGTATTTATATATGGCAGAAACAAGATCCAAAACGGGATATGTTAAGTTCATGTAAATGGTTGGTGTAGTTTGAACATTTCCATTGGGATACGTCTATTAAATACTAGATAGAATTTTAATGTTTTGCAATTCAACGATTTTACTTTGGAGCAGTAAATAATTTAACAATTTTAATTTTGCGAATAATTGTAATATGAAACGTGTTATATACTGAAATGTTTGTTTGGTATTACTTAGGATTTTAAACACTGCTCCGTATTCTACTTGTAGTGACAGTTAAGTCTCCGTTACCCCAGTACCACCATCAGCACCAGAAACAGTAGCTACACTGTTGTATTTGTTTTTAAGAATACTTGTTTTTATTTTTAAATCAGTTGCTAATTGTATACCATAAGGTCCAAGTGTTGCGCGCAAAATGCGCGTTGTTTTCCTCTTGTTTGTTGCGAGGTCGGATCGAGGAAGTTTCCATATTTATAATGGTCATGTATATAAACATGGTTTGATGATGTAATATTAACACTTGCATTAATTTGATTGATTGCCGATTAAGTGAATCTGGGTCGTATTTAAATCGTATAGAGGTCGAGAAGTTTTTCGATGTGTTTTGTGTTATTTATGAGATCAAATATTCTTATTTCTAATTCTAATTTAGCTAAAATGTCATGAACGTTATATAATATTGTATTCATATTACGAAAGATTGCTTACTAATATTCGTGTCCGTGTGCTAGATCTTTCACCTTTGGGCTATTGAACTAGAAACTTTAGCTATTGCTGTCACCTTACCACTTGGAAAAGAAACTTAATTTTGTTAATATGTAGCAATTTTTTATTATAATAGTTTTTGTTATATCGCTTACAAGTTTTTTTTCTTTTAATCTGTTTTCTTTTTGGAAGTATTTCCATTAGTATGGGAGACATGTGCCGCCAGTTAGTTTCTGAATCTAGTTCGCGATTGAAATTCAGCGCGAGTTGTATCTATGATATATAGATGGCTTCGTGTATGTCAATTTTGTAGTTCTAGACAGTAATATATGAATATATGTGGTAGGTCTCTGTTGCCAGAGACCGTCTAGATAGGTACCACCGCGGTGACTATTTCAGCCGACAAACAGTATTGTGTAAACATTACTGTGTCCCAGTTTGAAGGGAGGTCTAAACTAGTGAAGTTATTGGGGTAACGTGACTTAACATCTTACGTCTCAAGACGAGCGCAATGTAGTGCAGTGTATACTATCTTAACTAGCGCTACGTTACGGGCAGGCGTATTACTTACCATTAAATGAACGCCTTGCCCGTCTCGTCGCATAAAAAAAAATTCAAGTTTCCAAACTTAATCTTTACTAAGTTGTTTCTCTGCGAGCTGTGCATAAAAATACATGTTGTGATTTGGAAATATTGCCGTGAACCTTGTCGTAATTGAAGGGTCGTGATGGTCGGAACCCAAATATAGCAAGTGAGCGGTGTGATTACAATGAATTAATTGCTACTGGAAAGTAACTGTGCTTTTATAACATCAATTAAGGTTTAGTTGAGCTTGCTTTTGAATGACTGATAATATTTCTTATTTCAATGATGAGTAGGATGTGACTCTGATGGTGATACTCTTACAATAATATTGTGTTAACCTAAACTTCACCCGACTATGGCTTTGAGACTGTATGGCATCAGAAATGGCTACAATGGTACTTACCTAGTTGGTCTATAACTGTATACATTTATCACCATTGAGAAGGTCGCAAGAGTTTAAGATACCAGTCCCTAAAGTACTGAAATCAGCTCGTAATCTTTTAACGAAAGTTTTAGCTTAGGAACACATAGTTTAAAAAATTTTAATGTTCAACAATTAATGGAGTTGTTAAACTTATATTTAAATGTACGTTTTTAACTACACGACCTTTCGATCATTTTCTGATTACTCCGCCAGTGCCATTGGTATGAATCAATTAATTTCGACCTTCTCACTATTCCATTGGAAGTACCGCAATACGAGTCAGAAATGGGAATGAAGATTAATTGCTTCGCTTAATTCTTTCAGTGAAAGTGAGAAATAGTATGTAAATTAACTATATAATAAACGAGCTTTTAGAAATAAAAAAAAATACTTAAGCTTCATTCGCTGTGAAACAAACATTTCAATATTCATAATCACTTAGTCCTTAATCTTCTTCTAAGTCGTATTTCCTCATGACTGAAGGTCGTGGTCATCATGTGTAATGAAACACACGACGACTTACTTGTCAGTTATAATGGAGTGGTGTTGCTATTGCCTTTCCATTTCACATACTAGTGCGAGCACGGATGCTCATGACATAGATATGCAGGTTTCCTCACGATGTTTTCCTTCACCGTCAAAGCACGTGATATATTTGGTGTTATACTAACTGCACATAAATTGAAAAATTCATTGGTGTAGGCCGGTTTCGAACCCGGTACCACCGGAGTTGAAGGCGGGCGTTCAAACCACTAGGCTATCACGGCTACAGTCCTTAATATAGTTAAGTAAAAAGTTTCAATATTGATACGCTTTCGATTGCTATAAAATTGTTAGAGGGTATATTTATTAGAGATCCTTTTCCGAATGGTTTATGTTTACACGTTCAGGTATGGTATTTGAAATTCGTTTATACGGTAAAGTTGCGGGGGATGCCTTCGGTCGGTAGTACCATTCGGTTGAATTATTAAACAGTGAAAACGTTGCTCCGTTGCAACATTTGTATAAGTGTATGTATAGCGGCTTGGGTACGGTTGCTATTGATTTTTCGCTGGGATGCTGTAGTTCCGAGTGCCGTCTGCTGCTCCACGGGATCACTACCGCCTGCTCGCTCTTTTGTAACCCTTTTCCATTCTATGGCTTACTGAATGATTCTTCAGTATTTCGTTTGAAGAGATTTCATTACGGATTCTTAAAACCTATACGTGAATCGTCGATTTTTTAGTTTATACATTTCAAACTTAATTTTTATCTTATACTAACTTACTATTATTTTTTAAATCTTTTAACAACTTCTAAAACTTTTGTAGTTTTTCTCTTATGTAGTATTTCATATAGCACATGTTAACCTTACATTTTGTGTTTTTTATTTATATGTTTATTAGAATACCTGAAAACCTTATGCTTTTTTTTCTATAACGTAGGTTATTAAAATAAAATTGGTAGCACCAGTTCTTAATAAGGCTTACTATCATTAAGACTGTTTGTCTATTTGTATGTTTCAGTAAAAACATATTAAAAAAAATGTTTGCGTTTAGATTGTCATTTTATATATTTTTAAACAATTTCATGCGTAAAATAATCAATCAATATTAATGTTCATTGAGACCGGTTACAGTATTTTCAAAGTTTCATAGTTATATGTATGTACTTGGTGAAGGGTCAAAGCACCCAAAGTTTGTTCTAGTGTTATCGGCTTTGTTAACAGTTACAAGATTAATTGATAGTCACTTGTAAAGTTTGCTTCTAGTCAATAATTTTATCACTTGTTAATCATATATTGAAGTGGAATATTCCTTGTATATCTTATGTACTGTGAAAATCTGTAGTCATATATAAATTGTTTAAGACCTGATGAGTGTTTGACTTGTAATATTTAAAATTTTAACGTGTTTTTGTCAACTACAGTTGATTTACTACTGCTGGGCATACTCTCCACACAGTGACAGTTCCAAGGTTTATTTAGTAACATTTCAAAGTACCTACGTTTTGAAAGATACATGGAATAAAATTTCCAATATCTTTTATATTAGATACATGTTAAGAAAATATCAAAAATTCTAATCTTGTTTTCGATAAATAGGTCAGAGAACGGTTCTGTTACCAAGTCGGTCGGTATCCGCTTTGCTGTCGGAAGCGAGTCCTGTGGGAAATCCTGACCTAACGAGCACGTCTACTATCCTTCGGATTTAAATCTGCCGACCGCGGCCGTACACGGATAACCCTCCCTAACTATATATTGATGTTTTACTGTAGTACCCTGAGACGAGAAAAAAAAAATTGGGCATGTTTATACATATATACAAAGAAATAAAATCGGAATGTCTGTTTGAATATTAAAATACATACAAAAACTTTGTTTGTCTCTGTCTGTTTGTTCCGACTAATCTCTGTAATGGCTGGACCGATTTTGACGGGACTTTCACTGACAGATAGCTGATATAACAAAGAGTAACTTTTCTTTTGGGAAAAATTATACCACGCGGATGAATTTGCGGGTAACAGCTGGTTTCGTAATAAAAAAAGTCCAAAATTAAAGCACTCAATCGTCTACATCTATAATCTGGTTTGAAAGGCGTTGTAACTAATTATGTTACTGGGATAATGAGACAAAACATAACATCCTGACCACCACATTACTGTCTAGTAAACTGGCTGCAAGTATTTTTCCATGGCTAACATAAGCTTTGATTATTCATTACAAGAAAACTGCACAAGTAACATTTCAGTTTCTCAACTTTCCCTCGAAACAATTCTACTGCAAATGCTTCCATTGCATTGCATCTGTTGTGGGCGCAGTTTATTGTTTCTTTTTTATTTTTTAATATCAGAACTTCGCAGACTCTGTAGTATTTTTTTTGCAACGGCCTCGTACTATGAGTGAGTGTAGCAGCGGGAATCCAGTTTCATTTAAGTCGGGCTGGTTCAAATAGGTCGGACGCAAATACCGAATGGCGATTGTTTTTTTTGACGTACACCAACGACATAGAATTGAAAAACGGCTATGTAAGCTAGTGAAATTACTGGGGTAACGTGACTTAACACCTCTAACTAGCACCACTTTGTTATAGGTAAGCGTATCACTTACCATCGGGAGAACGTCTCGCTAATCCCGACGTCTTCTTGAATAAAAAAAATATATTTAAATTTAAGCGGTGTGGTTATGATATCAAGATGTAAAGCAAACATTATCTCATCATTTATTGATAGACGCCCAATGCTGAAATTAGATCTCTCTCAAAGTAAGAAGTAATATTGTAAATAAATTCATACATAATTGAAATTCATTTTTAAAATTTGTCTGGAAGTCTTTCGCCGGTATATAACTGTGCAAGTTAAAATTGCTGGCCCATACTATGTTTTAGAAGTTGTGCATGCAAAGTTTGATCGTGAATTTTCCAATCAAAACTTTAGTGGAAAAAACTAATTTAGTTTCACTAATCGATTTCGTTTTAGTTTTTAATAGATTGCCGGAACATGCTTTTGTGGTTTAGTTTAGTTACGAAAATGCTAATACATTAAAAAAATATCGACGATTGCGAAAAGTTTGAATTCATAGCCAACGTTTTGTAGATTTGTAAATATATGTATAGTATTACAGATAATGAATATAATGGACATTATATGAATTATACATAAATGTGATTTACTAAATGATCATCTGACAATCCGTTATTATTAATGTTTCCATTTATTTGACCTGAAACCAAGTAATATGTTTCAATGTCAAATGGTCAAAGCAATTAGCATTTGTATCTTTTAGAGTCGGGACTTCTTATTTGTGCTACTTCTGAAATAAGCTTCATTTCAGCCTGTACTTGGACAAGTAGGTCAAGTGTGTGAATACGGAAGTGTATACGAGACCCGCGTGGTTATAATGAGATTTTCCCGTTTGCTCGTAATTTTTATACAGTCGCACGTCTCGGAGGCATTTATACCACAAAAAGGCACTCTATGGCTTCTGAGTATTCATTTTTATATAGTTCGACTGCTAACGATTATGAATTTGTGTTTATTCGTATAATCTTAAAACCAAAAGCTGTAGAAACTGGAGTTTCAGTTTAAATCATATTATTACAATTTAATATTTAAAGTTTTACTCATTTAAAAGCAAATAGTAAACGAAAGTAGAACGCTTTATTACTAAAGTTATTTACTGCTTCACAAATGTAATCAACACGCCCGCGGCGGCGGTCTTGATTAATTTTCTTGTATTACTAACGGCTCTAGTTTTATGAAGGTAACGCTTTGAACTGGATCTTTCGAAATTGTGTTATTTTTGTATTTATTAGCGGTTAGTCGGGCAGGTCGTTCCTCTCTATATCTGTGTAGTGCTATTAAATATATATGAATACCTCCCATAGGCCTCTTGGCTATGAAATACGAGAATAATATCATTAGCTGCATTCCACGAAGACCGGAACTTTATAACGAGCTTAGAACTGCCTGGTCAGAGGCGATTTTGTGTATAATGATTTTTCTATAAGTCAAACTTAAACACTGAAATAATGATCTAAATAATAAGTTGTAATCTGTAGTATTTTTTTAAAACTTTTAATGATGTTCGTCTTCTTGGTGATTTACAGTTTCATTGGACTCATAGCTAGCGGTTCCGGAATGTGAAACCTTATACATTTCGATTTATATCTTTGCTTAAATAAGATTACCCAGGCTTTCTGGATCGTATACTAATTAATATCTACTTTCCATACAGACAGATTTTTTTGTAGATATCCTTCATAAATATTTTCTAAATCATCAAGTATAAGCCATTTAGAATTTTAATTAGCAATGATGTCAATACTAATCATTGACGTAACGTGTTATCCGCACATATGAATAAAGATTCTTTAATAACGTTCATCTTGTTACCAGCAGACGATCAGGAGATTAATATTAAATTACACTTGATCCTCGTGTCTCCTCGTAATTTTCAGATCGTATATTATGACGCGTCTTACAGTTCTAAATGAGATATTCATCAACGAATTAATTTCCATGAAGCAAACATCGACGTGAATATGAATATACAAGAAATTTGAATATTAAGGGATTTAGATGTCAATGCTAAATTTGTGCGTAGATTAATGTACAGGCGTAACCACGTATCCGTTCAAAAGTTTAAATCTTACTTTATTTTTGTTCTCCTAAGCAACGAGACAAGCGAGACATTCCCTGATGGTAAGTAATACGCACATTGCGCTGGTCGCTTTATGATATAAGGTGTTAAGTCTCGTTACCCCAGTAATTTTAGTAGCTTACAGCGGCCTTCAAACCGGAACACAGTAATGTTTACATATTACTACTTGGCAGCTGAAATAGGAACTGCGGTGGTAGCTAGACGGTCTCCGGCAACAGAGACCTACCACCAACGATCATTATATTTATCATCTGTATTTAAGGACAATTTTTATTGTCTGTATGATGTGTTTTTGTTGTCATTAAAACTCAATCATCGTTACGGCATACCAAATGTGAAGATATGACGGAATTTTTCATGTCCTTGGCATTTCATTGCTCTGTGACTTTATATTGCATACATAATATGATTTACTGTTGGACCATTATATTTGGACGTTAATGGATCCATTCGGGATAATATTTTTAGTGTTAGTGTTTTATTAACTTGTTAGTTAGTTTATGATTGATTTAATTTATGGCGTTGGGGAATCTGATACGTTAAAATTGATAGCTTGCAAAGGCTTACCCTTTCAAGTTTAGCTGTTAAAAATACAATGTGAATTAAGTTTGCTAGTGTACTACTCTATTTTGGTGTTATCATTGTCTGTATTTTTTTTCTTTAGACAACTATGCCTTTGTTGACGAAATAGTACATCTCATGTAGAGAATACTATGTTATTTCTCTGACTGGCTTGATTGAAATATTCTCGTGTTAAAAAATACGAAATTCTAGTTTGGCGTCCTTCTTGTTGTTATTCATAAGATTTGTTTTACGTAAGCCAGTTTGTTTGTTTCTAAAACAATTTTCATCTCCCCGAAGCGTGTCCCAGCACAGTAAGCAGCTTAAGCCCTGATCGATAGAAACACCTGCACAGCCAGTGGCGTAAGTTATGGGTCCTCGCGTAACTTATCCTGAGCTTGAGACGCCTCGTAACTTAAATTATTCGCCTCTGTACCATAAGGGATTGAGAGTTAAGTAAATTTAAACGCTAGGTTTTTTTATTGTTCTACAATTAGCAGATCAAGTTTTCACCAAAGGGTCTTTAATATTTCAAAGACAGTTGATAATAAAATTCAAATTATTATGCCTTGTTAGTCAGGTCATTTTTATTGTAAGGTTGCGATATGTTTGCAGTGGATGTAATAGGAATTATTTAATTACACACTGTACACAAAGATAGCGACGCGATTACCTCGGTCAATATTACAAATGTTTACATACATGTTAGCTAACATTGTAATCAAACATCTCTGTGTGTATAACCAATAGGTTGTTTGCGGCGCAGGTGAATTTATTTTATATGTATCTAAATCTAATAAATAAAATTCCAGTTACACGGACCTTGATTTGATATTGATGATTTGCCTTGCCTAAATTTCCACTTTATATATTCTCATTGACTTTTTTTTATATGTTAACTGTAAATTTTAGTTTTGTAATATACTACAGAGTTTAAATTAAGCAATGGCAAGTTTTGTAAGCTAAGTAAAAGGTTCTGTTATGAGTTTTACTAAATATCTGAAATATTTGTGTTTAATTCAATTGAATAATTTTTTAGATTTTCCATTATCAATGAATATAATTATTGTATGTAAGCGTTTATTGCGCGTTAAAAAAAATTCGCATATCTTATCGTCGTTCAATATTATGAGACAAGTTTCACAGTTTACTGGGTTTATGTAACTATCTGATATGTAACCGTAATCGATATATAAGGAAATCCTTATCGGTCGATGCCCAACGAAAGCGCAACTTAATTTCACTGCTTCAACGATTTCGAAATTGTTACTGTATCGTATAACTCATTCTCTTAATGCCCCCTCTAGTGTTATGAACAATATTTTAAGTTTAGTCGATTAATTTTAGTCCTTAGTCTACTAAAGTCTGTACAGTCATAAACATAGATTTCTATAAGTTGCAAGTTCATCGGTTTCAAGATTTTTTTAGTTTATTAACTCGATGATTATTATATTTATATTCAAGTTTATTACAAATAATAAACGCTACTTATATTTGTTATATAAAAACTATGTATTGGTAATGTTATTGGTACGAATTCGTCTACAAAAACGAATGTCAAGCAGAGGAAAATTTTATATATAGAGTGGATAGATTTGTTTCATCACTCGTCGAACCAGTTCGTCCAGAGGCTCTCTCTGTACCTGTTAGAAATTGACTGTTCTGACTGAAAATCAAGCATTTATTAACTGAAACTACCGTAAATTACACATTTTATTAGATTGAGTAACATCATATTTTTACCACAGTCTGCGATCCTACACTCATTTAATTTTAGTTCTCGTTGATTACCTTTTAGTCTATCACCCGATTGCATCAGCATAAAAAAGACTGATGCGCGCGCTGACTTAAATACTCCGTAACGCTTGTAAGTTAAATCAGAACAGCTTTAAAATACTCTTTCAGGATAAAATGAAGTATAGAATAAGGATATGAGAAATCCGAAATTAAAATCTACAGCTCTTCCGGTTAATATATGAAAGGTCAATGTTAACAGTGTGGGCGAGGGAAAAAGTTAAAAAGAAAAATTTCACTGTGAATAGAACTCGTGACCCTTGTGTCCAATGCATGAAAGTTAGCCCCTAGGCTACTCCGGCACATTCTAATCTTATAAGGTAATAGTGACCCGGATAATAACGACGCATGCCTCGTCTGTCCGGCTTGTTCACGGTAAATAACAAGATTTGTGTTATAATACGTGGCATTCATCAATTAATGTGGATAATTGATACATAAGCAATATATTAAGACATCGTGGCATTCAACAAGTAATGTGGGTAGTAGGTAAACAATTAATAAGTTATTATTGTATGTAGTTACGGGCGTGGTACTGCAGGTTTACCCTGCAAAATAACAGTTGTCGGACACAACAACAAACTTTGTTAATGTTCTGTAATAAATTAAAAAAAATGTTTATTTTAAGCTTAGACTTTCACATAAACCTAAAATTGAACCGTAAAACAGAAAACTGATCTCTATTGCCGGAGATAGCCTCTGTTCCTGCCGCTGGAAGCAAGTGTGGAAACTTTACCGTGTTCCAGTTTGAAGGGTGTGGTTGGTGAGGTGGATTTAGCTAGTACAGTAACTGTGGTAACGAGACTTAAAATATTATGTTATGCGTCGAGCAAACCTTGTATAGTATAACATCACCGCAACAACCGATGTATTAAAAAAAAACAGGCGTTGAATGTTTTTTGTTTAGTCGCTTGGATAAATAAAAAAGGTAAAAAATTTGCTGCACCAAAATGTTGGTGTGCTGACATACATGTAAAAGAAACTATCAGAAAAAATCCATATATAAACTTGTGATGCGTTTTAAATGTCAAATGTTATTACAAATAGAACTCGGCCCGCGCGCGTATTTGTGCCTTGTAGCATTCGTTCATTTTTAAAGATCAGAGGTCGGCCATTTGTTTTGGATTTCCGACGAAAACATACACATACAAATCCTGTATATCCAATGTAATAAAAATTTATTGGCGACGGGTCTCTAATGCCGGAGGGGTCTCCTGCATTAGAGACCCGTCGCCTGTAAATTTCCTCCTGTAAACTTCCTCACCTCTAGGTCATTATTCCTGCTGCCAAGTATTACCGTGCAATTTTCGATTTCATATGGTTTAACTAATAATATTACTGTAGTAACATATAAAACGTCTCGTGGTGATGTGGTGTAAAATATGTTGATTTTATGAAGGTACAGAAGTTAAACTAGTTAACTGTATTGGACTGCGATTTCGTCGCATTGTATTATTTTTGTTTTGTCAGAATTTGAAGCGAACTTTTCTTTCCGGTGGTTTTCGTTCATAGTAATATACAGTGTTTGAATATTTACACGTATATTCACCAATATCCATATTTTCCTGTATTATACACATATACGTTGCTTATTTGTGATATATCTTATATGAGTAATATAATGAAGGTGCGTCTTCAAACGAAAGTTATCTTATAGTCATAACTCCTATTACCTTAAACTTTTTTGGCCATTTATCCTATTCACTTTAATTATCACTTCCATAAAATCGACATACGTTAAGACAACTTACAATTAATTATACGTTTCATTATTCCATTCACTTTCAATGGGATATAAGATTTGTTACAAACTGAAATTTTTGTTATTGAATTAATTAAAATACATCCATAGTACATGTTTACATTTTTTGGGACCCGATATTAAGTTTCTCTGTTCGCTATATTAAGATTGTGATTGCGTACCCTCAAGGTCGGACGGACCGGTCGACACAGGTATTTGTACCTGTTTATGGTCACTCTGGGAGGTTTTTTTTTCCTATGTTATATGAATCTTGCGTCAACGTCCTTGAACTGGTGTCCGTTGCAAATTATTCGCTCACATGATTACTGTCTTGTCTAAATTATTTAGTAAATTAATAAGGTTGGTTTATTTACATACCAACTATAAAACATTCTATAGTTATCAGATATATCAAGTACTAGTCTATGCTGTGATTAATATTTTTAATTATAACCACTGTATCTAAAGTGGTAGGTCTCTGTTGCCGGAGACCGTCTAGGTACCACCGCAGCTCATATTTCTACCGCCAAACAGTAGTGTGTATACATTACTATGTTCCGGTTTGAATGGCGCTGTTAGCTAGTGAAATTACTGGGGTAACGAAAATTTACAGTTTATGTCTCAAGGCGACGAGTACAATGTGGTGTTGTGTGTACCATCTTAACTACCGCCACATTGTTATGGTCAAGCGTATCACTCACCATCAGGTGAACGTCTCGCTCGTCTTTATACCTCGCCGAATAAAGAAAAATCTTAAGTTTTTTTTTATGTAATACAGACTGACTAAAGACAGTCCGCCAAGTTTTATATACAGTTAAGTTAATAATGTGCACACGAATAAATCAATTGTTCAAAAATGTTACATTGTAGGCAACGTACAGACAGAGCGGCTATGATACGATTGTTCGGACTGAAAATTCTTCAAGACGGAGTCGCTTCATTGAATTGGTTATCTCTCTTTCCAATTCAGCAGACACTATCGCTCGATGCGATAATATTATTGTTTAGTCGGCGACAATGGCGCGGCGATCGCTTCTTTGTGTATCTGTATTCAATAAAATGTTATCTGATGTTCTTGGAAGAAGTACTAAACTTTCGGTCTTATATTAACATACTATGTAACAGACTTTTTAACATTATAAACAATCTCGATTAATGTTTTACCGCAGCTCCTATCGTCAAGCATATGCGTATATTAACTGTGTTCCGGTTTGAAGGGTCGTTATATTTAGTGAATTACTAGGGTAATGATACTTACCATTGTCTCAAGGTCTTTAGCACAATGTGTGCATATCATCCTAATAGGCACCTGTGATTTGATGTATCACTTACCTGATGAACGCGTCGCTCGTCTTGTTGTCTTATAATTGTGTAAAATTATTCTTTTATCTTGTATGTATTAACTACAAGAGACTTATGTCCAACAGTGGACGTCCGTAGGTTGAAATGATGATGATTCTTGTATAATGCTATGATTTAATTAGGTTTACATATAACTTTATTAGCAGTAATTGTTTCTTTTTTCTTTTTTTTTTTTGTTAGTTTGTATCAAAACCTAACACACGCAACGTTTTCTAAAAATACCAAAACACCGTGTGTCTCTATTTATAAGTTTGTCGAGTGCAATAAGCGCGCCACTCCTGTACCCGTACGCCCACGAGCGCTGCGGAAACGCAAACGTTGCCGAGGTATTAATAAATTTAGATTTTCTAATTCGCCTGCTATTTCCGCTCGTACATCAAACACAAAGGCGACAATTCGCGTAAACTATCAGCAATCAGGGATGGTATCAGGGAGCTATCAGGGAGCCGTGATAGCCTAGTGGTTTGAACGCCGGCCTTCCAATGCGAAGGTACCGGGTCCGAATCCGGCCTGCACCAATGAATTTTTCAATTTATGTGCAGTTAGCATAACACCAACTAATATCACACGCTTTGACGGTGAAGAAAAACATCGTGAGGAAACCTGCATATCTATGTGATGACCATCAGTGGTCAGACTAGTACGTGAAATGGAAAAGGCAAATGGCAAACCACTCCATTATAACTGCCAAGAGAGTCGTCGTGTGTTTCAATAAAAACATGACCACGACCCCCAGTCATGAGGAAATACCGACTTAGAAGAAGAATCAGCTATCAGGTATTTGAGTAAACGCTACACTACCAAGGCTTTTGCATTATAGGAGATGTTTTCAGATTCGTTTAAGCAAAGTCATCTCGGTTTGTGTTTATATTGGAAATGGAAGAGTTTATTTATTTATCAAGTATATCAACAGCAAGTGTATATAATGAAATATTACATTAATATAATTACGATGATAACACAAAATTTTAATGCAAGCAAAAAAATCAGTAGTAATGACGTAAATGTTATAGAAATAGATATGTTTATAAATAGGTATTAATAATAACTAATACCAATATAAATTAAAGTGTTATAGGTTTATGTGTCACATATTAAATAAACAACAAGGCCTTGATTTTTCGCGATTCGCTAGCCTTTTAGTACTATTAAATATCTAGCTCTTGATAACAAGAAATTTTATTAGTGCCATGCTTGCTAATAATTTTCTATACGACTATACTAGTTGGTCCCTGACTATAGGTCGTCCGTTCTGACAGTACACTAGTGCAAACATCCGGCGTTGCACCATCGCAATGCAAATCGTTATGACGGTAACATGATCCAATCTGTCCTCTGATCGATTCGAGATTTACTCTTCTAATTGTTTCCAAGCTTTTAATAAGACTCAGGGACTTATTATAGAAAAGCTTTTTATAAAAGATAAAACACACCTTGCTTGTGGTGATGTGATTGTAGTTTATTTAGTAAAACATTCGATTTATCCCATCGAGGAGCATGCTGTTAATATTCACCTTTAATAGGGTATTTATACCGTACCTAAAATCTTTACACTTATCTTTAGTTAAATATTTTCCAATTTCAATTCAGCACAGTTAGTGGTCAAGCTCGAGTATATATTTGTATAGTTGAGTACCTTTTGTTGTTTATGTGATTATTATTTAGACAGGTTCAGGGAGCTAGGTTATGCTAAGCTTATTTGTCTGTATGAAACGCACGCACCTGCTTATAGCGTAGAAAATCTTTTGTTCCTTAAACACGAAAACCAGATGATTATATAACTTAAGTAATTTTAGGTAAAGTATGTTTATGGTCACTAGATACACTCACCTCGATCATGTCTTCCACAATTATAGATCAAAAATAATTACCGATTTATTAATACGTGTGTTCTAATGTTTGGTTTGATTAAGACTAAAGTTACTTATTATATGAAAAAAGTTATTTTATTACTGTGCGCTGCTGTCACAAGAGCATTTTAATTCGTATACACAAACACACAGACGTGAACACTTTAAGAACGCCGCGGACAAAGCTTTTGTGGGGAAACACAAAAACAAAATGCACAAAGGCCCGCAAATATTTCTGGGGAAATTAAAATGTCGAGAACGCAGCGTAAACGTTTATTTGAGTGAAAATTTATGTTATAATAAAAGTTGGCTTTGTTTGTATGAAGTTTAATCATTTGAATAATACATATCACTAGTGAACAATTTGATCGTTTGTCACTACACATTAAAATTTATATACAAATTTTGCTGAATCGATTTTGAAAAAAAATTTGATCTGAACATTTTTTGCGCATTCATTTTATCATATACAAACAAGATTATACTAAGACACTAATATCTAATATACTAACTCTCCTTTAGACTAATTACCTTAAGGCAGTGATACTATAATCTTTTTTCACGCGGGCTACAAACACGTTAAAGTCTAAGTTGTGGACCGCGAAAATTAAATATATAATCATTTCTCATGTTTGAAATTTTATTAGTCGGTTATAATTAGAATCCGTGTAGCCGTGATAGCCTAGTGGTTTAAACGCCGGCCTTCCACAGCGAAGGTACCGGGTTCGAATCCGGCCTGCACCAATGAATTTTTCAATTTATGTGCAGTTAGCATAAAACACCAACTAATATCACCTGCTTTGACGGTGAAGGAAAACATCGCGAGGAAACCTGCATATCTATGTCATGACCATCAGTGGTCAGACTAGTACGTGAAATGGAGAAGGCAATGGCAACACCACTCCATTATAACTGACAAGAGAGTCGTCGTGTGTTTCAATAAAACATGATGACCACGACCCTCAGTCATGAGGAAATACGACTTAGAAGAAGAAGAAGAAGAATAATTAGATTCAGCGCGTATATACTAATTTAACATTTGTAGCGAAATTAAAAATTGTTTAAAATAAAGAACACTAGATGGGGTTAATTAGAAAAGCCTGTCTGTTCATAGTTTGAGAATAACTGCTTCGAGGTGTTTAGCAAAAATTTTAATTAATTAATAAAAATAAATCACTTAACATCACTACAAATCACTTATCGTAAATATACTTATATATTTATAATAACTACTTTTACTTTACTTGCATGACAGGTGTGCAATGGTGCATTATTCTTTTAACCATTTCCCGGTGCTATTTTCTGATAGGCGACCATATTTCCTTTTCAGCACTCACAATAATATCCCATACAAAAGCAACAGCAGAATAAGTGTACTTTTATATCCATGCCTTTCTTGAGCATTAAGTTATTGTGATCTCTATTGTTCACGAACGCACGTCATTTCCTCGGCATTATATTTGTCATTGTCGCCTTTGATGTATCTTTGTAATTGTATCTGTGATTTACTAACAGCACAAATACATATGTGTAGTAATATAAACACATGAATTGGATTATTGTACTCATAAAGTAATGCAGTGATCAGTCAAAAGATTAAAGATTATATAATAGGAAGAGCACTCACAAGTATTTGATAAAAAAAATTGTCAATAGTGATGGATCTTTAACATAATTTTTGGGATTGATTATTATTCAAAGGAACGTAGTTTTGCGATTTTTTTTATTTATTTATTATTTTATTTATTTATTTATGCACACACAAAATTACAGAGGAAACAAAACATATAGAGAAATAAGCGCAAAGGCGCTACTTATTCCAATATGCCTGTGTCTGTATCCGTATCCTCCAGTATCTTCCAGTAGGCCTGTGGTAGGAACATTTTATAGCAGTGACTGGTAAGTCCTGTGCACTCAACTAATACAAAACTTATATACTAAACATAAACTAACATTGCTTATAAATACAAACAGAAAACAACAAAAAAAAAAACAGTGTATCAAAAACTGTTCTACATTAGTCCAACAGCGTAATGATTTCTTAAGATGTCCGTACACTCCGGCGGTCGAAGCGCGACACACAATAATTACAAAAACACGCTTTAATTTAATGAATTGTTTCTAAATTAATCTTAAAAACATAATTAATGAAATTTTAACTAATAGACGATTTTAAAACCTATATGCGGCTGATATTTAACTAATTTCAAACATCAAATGTTTTTGAAATTCGATCACGCCAATGTTGTTATAAAATTTTTTAATGAAATATGGAGGAAATAAGTTGTCATTAGTTCAGCGACCGCTGGTCTTTATTATGCTTATACTAAACGCGTCAACGTTATAACTATCTAATACTTTCATAAAAAATAGATTACATTACTAAATGAAAATAAATATTTCAACCGCCAAATAGTAGTGTGCAAACATTACTGTGTTTCGGTTTGAAGGGCGCTGTAGCTAGTGTAACGGGGTAACGAGACTTAACACCTTATGTCTCAAGGCGATGAGCGCAATGTGGTGCAGTGTGTACCATCTTAACTAGCACCACGTTGTCATGGGCAAGCGTATCACTTACCATCAGGTGAACGTCTTGCTCGTCTCGTCGCATAGCAGAATAAAAAAAAAATTACATTATTAAGACGGAAAATGTCCAATGCTGGACTTTCAACGACATCACTGGTGGTAGGTGTCTCTGTTGCTTGATACCGTCTAACAGCAGTGTGTACACAAAATTGTGTTCCGGTTTGAAGGGCGCTGTAAGCTAGTAAAATTACTGGAGTAACGAGGCTGAACACTATGTCTCAAAGCGAATACAATATGGTGCAGTGTATACCATCTTAATTAGCGTCACGTTATGGGCAAGCGTATCACTTACCATCAGGAATGTCTTGCTTGTCTCGTCGACTCGTAGAATAAAAATTTGTATATATGTAAAAATTATGTAGTCACGCTCTCATACTCCATATTTAGCAGAGGAGTATTTCCCCCTGACGTCAATTCATTTCCTGTCAGACAGTCCTATCAGAAAGGATTGTTTACTCATATGGAATTTATGTATTTAAATGTAAGCATGATCGATACTGAATGAATTTGAAATATAAATTCACTTCATCTCGTTGATCTAACAAATTCTGAACAGTATTGACTGTAACTTGATACTTTACACAGAAAAACAAGCTGGCAATATTTAGGGCTGCTTTAAACGTATATTTGTTGTTATTAAGTTATTATTTGATTAGTTGTCAAGTGGATCCAGCAGATTTTTTGGTAGACTTCAGCTCCGATTTTTTAATAGCTGTTATAATATCTAATAGTTGTATGGAGCGGAAATAGGAAGGAATTTTAAGTCGTTGCTGAAAAAGTAATATATACGTAATGAATCTTGATATTGAAACATGAAATGAAACAGATCTCTCGACGCGAACAGCGGCGGGTTTATTAGTATCTGTTTGTTTTCATTTTTATTTCTGTTATAACAAAACAATGACATGTAGAAATACTGATATCATTTATCTCGCATCAGTCCTATGTACGGAGTAAAGTCTTCCGTCTCTGTCGCACTTGCGGAAGGGAGATAGGGGGAATAAATGAGGATTCTAACGCTATCTGTAGGCAACACGCCGTCACCGCGGTAGTGATCTTCGTTTCATTTTGTTTCTGTATATTATATATCAAAGTATGTATGTTTGTATATGATTTATTATCCTTATACCGTTATCATAATAATTGAGATATTTCAATGTAGATGTACATACAGGAATTTTGAAATATCATACATGAAGACATACAGTCAGATGTATTGTAAGGTTTCAAATAAAAATGGTATCAATTAAATACAAATATTTATGATCATAATCATCATCATAAGGTGCCTTCTTCAAAATGAAGTTTGGCGGTCAGATTGAGAAAACTTTTCCGATCTTAGGATATTCTTTTTAATTGATGGTATTTAAGCCCAGTCCATTCTTTGATAACGTCGAACCATTTCTTACGTTGTCTACCAGGAGCACGTTTTCCGAGAATTTTGCTCTCCAGGATCAACCTTGGGAACTCATAAAGGGATCCTCTTTACAAAAATAAAATATAATATGATCATAATAAATTTTTTTAAAGTTAGGTACAATTATCAATGTAGATGTCACTGTGAAATTATTTGAAACAATCCTTGATTCGTACAGTTTTTCCAAAATTGTAACTACTATGTACATCGTTTGAATCGTGCGATGAAATATTTTAATTTTTTTATCAAATGACAGTATATTTAATAAAAATTTATAAATACATAGATATATTATAGTTGTTATATATATATTCTAGAGTAAAGTTCATCGGCATGCTTCGACGTTGCATTAAGTTGCGATTATAACAGTCTGCTGAGTTACAGACGTTGCCACGGCCACCGCTAAGCAGCCTCGTGCAATTAAACGGCTTACACTTTGATTAGCAGAATCCGCTTTAAGGTTGAGAGGGTAAGGGTTTTCAAAGCGGAACTAGTCGAAACTCGTTAATAAACTATTACTTCTTTTTTCTTCATTAATACAAAGCTTTAATGAATTCTTGACAGTTTTGTTGTAGTATAAATTTCTAGCATTTTCACTGATGTTTGTTTTATGACTAATAGAAAAAAGTGTATAATTCTTGATAATTATAAATTTGTATGGCTTGTGTTTTGTAAATTTTCAATCCTTTGTTTATGAAGACAGCACTAGAAATTGCTGAATTAAATTTGGCTAGACTTTTTCATTACTATGAACAAATTAATATTGGCGCGATGCCGAAAAATTAGATGAAGTTATACGAGATGAATTTTATACGAATTCCTTCATAATTTGGATGAAAATCATGTTACATTCCATTTTATTCTTATGTAACATAAGAAAGTACTCCCGTGGTATAGTTAAAGAGTTGTAGATACAAAAATTTTACGACTTTTGTTCAGCAACCATCGATTTAAATTTTTGTTGGCCAAAAAACTATGTGTCACTGGTATAAAGATTATCAATACATTTTGTTTTAATATAATGAGAACACGGTTTTGCAGTGTATATATCCTTTTAACTAGCGCTACGTTTACTATCAAGTTTTGATTCCTACTATCTCTGTCGCAAAATAGACGAAGTCTTTTTTTCTATCTTTTTTATGTCTTTAGATGTAGAAGCCTATTTAAGTTAATGCAAACAAATCGGATTTCATATATCGGATTAAATATGTTACTTTGATTGTACAGTAAAACATATTGGTATCAAACTAGCATCCATAAAACTGGAAACACGATAATGTTTGAACAGAACAAGAAATAAAGTAAAGTATGGCGCGGTGATTTTTTTTTTTATTTTTTCTGCTTTTCCCTGATATTATTATCCAGGGGTTTTTTATCCTATTTACGTAATTTGCAACTAATAATATTTTATATATCATTACGAAAATCGTATTTACTTATCCTTATTCCTATTGTTAACTATTGTACATATATTTATACAAAATTTGAAAAATGTATCTCTAACTAACTTATTTTTTACCAACTCGCATAAACCTACTTTATCTATTTTCAGCCCTTTCTCTTGCACGAATTCATTCCGTGAGTTCATATGGATAGGACATTCCGTTAGCAAATGGGGAACCGTTTCCTCCGTGGCGTTATCACATATGCACCATGGATTGTCCCGACACTTGAAACGGTTCAAGTATTGGGAGAATCCGCCGTGGCCAGTAAATATCTGGGTTAAGTGACCAGTTGGCCGGATCTTTCTTATTAAGTGGCGCGGTGATTATAACAAAGGCGGTATCGGGATATAAATATCATATTCATCAATATGGAAAGTCAGCTATGTTAAATAAAAATATGATTGCGGTTAGAGGGATATTATAAAATCTCTCTGTAAAGACTTATTGTTTTATAAAAACTGCTGAAAAGAAGACAAATTAACTCCTCCAGTCGTATGCGGCAGACTGTGAAATTGCCAAGTCTATACACTCTCGACTTGCGACAAGCTTTTCTTCGCTCATTTTCACTCGGTCTCTTAACTTTTAGTGTAACTGATCCACTAATTTCATAGTCTAGTAAATACAGATTTAATTTTGACCTTAAACACCATCTGTCCACTCTAAACAAACTTAAAAGAAAACTTCAGAATTTATTACGTGTCAATCGAAATACACAAAGATGTAGTCTAGAATTTGATTAGAAGTTGTGCTTTTAAGATAAAAAAAAATGTAATACACGTAGATTTTTATTGTTTGTCTTATAAGTAATAGACACTTCTCTTTTCAACATACATATTTAATTTACACGTTTTTATATATACAATTCACAAGTCACTGAGTTTACACCTTTTACACTGTCCAAACAGTAATGGGCTCGAGATCCACTGTTGTCCGCTATTTATACCAAAATAACAGCGGCGCCATCTTTACAATAACCATACAACTATTTAATTATTATCAACTTCATAAGTTATGGATTAATAATATTCCCAATATTTCAATTACACTATAAGAAATATAAATACAATTATTACATAAATATTAGTATGAAATATAATAGTACAATATGCAGTAATTCATTTTGGATTCATTAACAGTCAATACAATTACTATTTTTCTAACAAAATGTTTATAACCACAATTATCTATCCTCAATATCTAACATAAATTACTAAATCTGGATAAGAGTGTTCGTAAAAATTTTGCGCAATTGTATAACGGTTCGACCGTTGTGAACAGAGACCGTCGGCCGGATGCATAAATTCAAATTTAGCGAGCCGACTACCGCATCCGCTGTGTGCTGCTCACCAACGTGACGACGCTGCTCCTCGAACATACTCCTGCTTTCTTAACGTGTCACTTGAATATAGATCTATATCACCACGTCTCCGGATTGGATAATCTTGTGAACTATGTGCAGTTTTGTGAATTATTTTTTACCTTCGATTCAGAAATATTAAAATACTCTTCAAGTAATTACGCGTATATTTTGGTATTAATTTTTTTATTTATTTTACTAAGCGACGAGATGAACGAGTCTTTCACCCGATAGTAAGTGATACGCTTGCCCATGACAACGTGGTGCTAGTTAAGATGCTACACACTGCACTACATTGCGCTCGTCTTAAGACAAGGTGTTAAGTCTCGTTACCCCAGTAATTTCACTAGGTTATAGCGCCCTTCAAACCGGAACACAGTAATGCGGTGGTACCTAGACGGTATCCGGCAACAGAGATCAGTAAAAATATTGCTATAGTTATCACTTATGTTTATTTTACTCATGATTAAACAAAATGGTAACTCAGGGTATTTTTGCTTATTCAATATTAGACGGCCGATGGGATAGGATAATCCTAGACTGGAGACCAGGTATTGATAAGCTCAACATTGTACTATTGCAGCCAGGTCAACCGACGACCTGATGAAGATAGTTCAGAATTGTTTAATGGAATGGCATCGGCCTAGCAGTCTTATACTCGTAAATTGGTCAGGAGACCTATATTCTGTGAAATGACGATGATGTATAATGATTAATTCATTACATATATAAAATAATTTTTATTTTCACACATATACATAATGAAAAGTTACTTATCATTTTAAAATTTAGGGCCTGTCTTTATTCATCCTTCACATATTTTCTACGGAATGTTTTACGTTACATTATCATAATGGGATTTTTATCTATAGGCAACTCGGTACAACTAATTACTCGCGATAAAATTCCCGTGACCTTTTATTTAAAAAGTTAAGTGTTACACGTTCTACTTTTATGAATATTACTTGAATCTAATTTAAATGGTAAATTATAAAAGACATTGTCACAGTGCTATGGTGCTGTAATTGGTATGGCGTTTGAAAGAAATATATATATGTGATGCACCAATCTTAATTTTTTTATTTATTTTACTAAGCGACGAGATGAACGAGTCTTTCACCCGATAGTAAGTGATACGCTTGCCCATGACAACGTGGTGCTAGTTAAGATGCTACACACTGCACTACATTGCGCTCGTCTTAAGACAAGGTGTTAAGTCTCGTTACCCCAGTAATTTCACTAGGTTATAGCGCCCTTCAAACCGGAACACAGTAATGCGGTGGTACCTAGACGGTATCCGGCAACAGAGATCAGTAAAAATATTGCTATAGTTATCACTTATGTTTATTTTACTCATGATGAAACAAAATGGTAACTCAGGGTATTTTCGCTTATTCAATATTAGACGGCCGATGGGATAGGATAATCCTAGACTAGAGTCCAGGTATTGATAAGCTCACATTGTACGATTGCAGCCACGTCAACCGACGACTTTGAAGAATTGTTGAATGAAATGGCATCGTACGTAAATTGATCAGGGGACCTATATTCTGTGGACGACAATATGCTGAAATGACGATGATGTATAATGATTAATTCATTATATACACTCCCGGACACATCTATCGGCCCACCTAGTGTTTAAAAGTTTTAACGGTGCCTAGCTAAAAATAAATGTTAGGTGGAGCAATAAGTTTTAATGCAGTTTTAAAGCTGATTTTTTGGCCAACCTTTATGTATGTTTTTTTTTTTAATTTTCGAATTCAGGATTATGAAAAAAAAAACCAAAATTCGAGTCCGTTCATTGTTTTCAACGACCCAGGAATGGAGAAAACTTTTTTTATTTCGCACAAGTTGAATTTTTTTTTGATGTTTCCGATTATTGGTTCCATGAAAAGGCAAATCTAAACTTAGAGCCAGTTTTGACCTAAAAATATGGATACTCAGCCTGAAATTGTCGCCCAAGCTGTAAAACTTCTGCCGGCCAAATCAATTCGTAATTACAAAAAAAAATTAAAAAAAAACCTACATCGGGGTTGACCAATAAATCTGCTTCAAAACTGCATTAAGACTTATTGCTCCACCTAACATTTATTTTTAACTAGACACCGTCGAAACTTTAAACACTAGGTGGTGGGCCGATAGATGTGTCCGGGAGTATATATAAAATAATTTTTATTTTCACACATATACATAATGAAAAGTTACTTATCATTTTAAAATTTAGGGCCTGTCTTTATTCATCCTTCACATATTTTCTACGGAATGTTTTACGTTACATTATCATAATGGGATTTTTATCTATAGGCAACTCGGTACAACTAATTACTCGCGATAAAATTCCCGTGACCTTTTATTTAAAAAGTTAAGTGTTACACGTTCTACTTTTATGAATATTACTTGAATCTAATTTAAATGGTAAATTATAAAAGACATTGTCACAGTGCTATGGTGCTGTAATTGGTATGGCGTTTGAAAGAAATATATATATGTAATGCACATATCTTAATTTTTATGTAATAATTGCAATCATCAGATACCATCCGAATATCATCATGAAAATTTTACATTTTTGTCTACTTTCACATTAATATAAAGATTTTATTAAAAGAAATCAGTTTCTTAAAACAACGATACGTTATGTAAAATATATTCATCCTCGATTTATCTTTGTAAAGTATTCAATGACTTAGCCTCTTCATGATGCGGTCGTCCTTTACGTTAGTATTATTGAAATTCTTGAGATTGTCGGACCTTGTACTAGTACTCCTACATTCCTTTACAAGTCTCAGCCATAGAGTGAACTAACTTTGCCCAATTTATTCCAAATTAACAAACTTATACATTAATATAACAACAGCAAAATAACATGTTCAAAAACAATTTTCTTTCATGTCATTGAAGATTATGATTATGTAGATAGGATTTTAGTCTATCTGCCTTAGGATTGCGATTAGTTGTTTTAATTGTTCTATCATCATCACAGGTATCTCAAAGATTTCTATACCTTTCTGTTTAGCGCTGAACTTATCCAGCAGCTTTAGATAATCTTCACCAGATCGTTGATCTATATTAAAATAATTAAGAAACAGTATCTGCCTGCTCCAACTAGGACAAAAGAATCGTGAACTTATTTCCCTTTTATGTTTTTTGGATGTAATGAGTCGGTGTCGTGTCTTGAATTTCCAGTAATTCGCTTAATTAGCTGCCCGAGGTAATAATAGACTGTTTCGGTAGTCAGATATCGAAAGTTGCAGTTTTTGTCTAGGGCGTGGGCGTCCAAGGTTGTTGTTGAGTTAGTATTTATGGAATTACGACCAATTTCCGCCGCTGTGTCATTATTTTCATGGGATTGTATGTTTATTTATTACCATTTTATGCTTCATCACACTGCAGTAACAAGAAAAGTGTTCATGTATTAATGACTCGGATTTTTTTGATTCTTGTAACACTTTTGAAACTCTAAGTTTTTAACTTTAATGAAAATATCTATTACTTATTTTAAACATTCATAAGGCTAATGTACGTTCATTTCGCGTTGATCATTTACGACTTGCAAGAAAAGTGAGCCGAATGACAAATGAGTATAAGGAAAACGCGATGACCTTTGGTAAGGACGTAAGCGAAGCGTGGTGGTGGTGAAAAAGTTCGGAGATAATGACACTGTTACGTGATTACTTTCAGTGCTATAGGAAATGACTGAATGTCTTGCCGTCCTTAGTACACTGGTTTTAGTTCCTTTTGTGCATACAACGATCACTTAATCGATTTAAAAATCTGAAATATCTTGATTTAAGATTTAAAAAGATGGGTTTTATTTAATTATAATGATAACATAACGTATTAAGCATAATTTGAAATACTAAAGTAATAATTTGTAAAACTTTGAAATGTTGGATTTCTTTAAAAAGCTTCTACATATGACCTTTGGAATTGTCGTTTAAAATATTATTATGGTCCATAACTTTTAACGGAATTGAAGACTTGCTCTCTAAGTAATGGCCTGTGCGAGCTATAAATAAAGATGCGGTTTTATGATCACTGAACGTACGTAATCCGGCTATAGTGTATATTACCGGAAGGCTAATGTTTGTTGTACTATAGTTTCAGTAATCTAGATCGAATCTAGTTTTAGAATTTATATCCGCGGTCGTTATTTCCTTACCGAACAACTTAGACCCTAGTGTAATCTTTTTATCAAAAACCATATGATGGTACTTACGGCGTATTACTTTAATCTTATAACCGCGAGGAATTTTTTTTTTTCAGAAGTATCCTTTTATGAAATTGACAAAATTTCCAGCAGATAACAAGAAACGGATTATAATTTACTACAGTTTATAAATAAATAACTAACTCCTGTAAAAAATACAATGAACAAAAAAAAATATTCTACTAATATGGGAAAGTATAGTTATTTGTGTTTTCAGTAGTGCTAATTATTTGTTATTTTCGATAAAGTTAGCTTCTTATATTTATAACGAAATATAAACATTATTAATCTGCTTAGCTCTTACAATTACATTGTTTGCGGGTACAGTTATTTGGATCTATTGGCAATGCGTTATACAGTGACAATGGGCAACGATTTTCAACGCTCTGCTTAACATCTGTGCCTTTCCGATGGAGGTGGACCTAATGGATTCCGCCGGTGACAATAGACCCGGTCGGAATCTGTTTTAATATTAAATTATCAAAGGTAAGGCGACCGTGCGAGACGTCTACTGCTAGCCGTTGTTCAGTAAAAACACCAGTTAAGCTGTTAAAAGTTACTAAGTTATGATATTCATTTAAACATTTAATAAATCTAAATTTGATTCCGATCTTTTGTTTGTCTTGCAGCAGTTATGACGTCATAGTTTTCACGAAGTAGTAGTTTTTAATTATTGTCCGATCTACGCAGAATGAGCTCATTATCTCTTGAAGTTTCCTCTTTTAAAGTTGGGATGGTTTTCTTATTTCAACAACTTTGTAAATCGCGTTTGGTAAGAAACTAATGTCCTGACATCATAATTTAATAATATAACTAAAAATGTATTTTATGATTATTTCGTTTAGATTATTTAGAAATTAACGGGCGCTGTCCATGGAACAGTTATCCTGGATGATCATAAGTGTATAGGTATATATACATTTTCATTAAATCGAGCCGGCGGACAAGGGGTTGAGTTTACAAATCACGCTATTAAGCAAACCGGGTCAAGATTTTGAAGATCAACGACAGTAACGCGCTCGTGTAAAGCAAACGGTGACAGGGGCCCCCGTTTATCCACTACAAAAACAATTCGTCACGGCGGTGTCTGGGACAACTCGCGCAGCGGAGCGCCGATTGAATAATGAGCGCTAAGTGGTGCGCACCACGTCAACGGAGGGTAAGGTTACCGAATAACTGGCACAGTCGAATTAACTGTCCAATTTCCGACGGCCACGTGACGTATCTGCGTTATAACTACATTTTAACTTTGTGGTTATTGTATATTTGACCTCATTAGTCAAATTTACAGCTGTCTAAAGCAAACTGTTTACATTGCCTTGAACCACTCTCCTTCACAGAGAATGTTTACTCGGCACATGAAATTGAAGGGTTGTGTAAAAGAAACTATAATTTGTTGATCTTCTAGAAAAAATACCATAATTACGTATTCAATCAGCAATCATAAATATCTAGTACGATATTTGCACATATGTTCAATTTATTCATTAAAATATTTTTCACTATTAGTTGGACTGTTTTGGTGGAGATCCACTAGGTCTAGGCTTATTTTTACCGCCTCACGATAATTTTTAAACATTACTGTGTTCCAGTTAGAAGATTTAGCTAATGAAGTAACGGGGTTAACGAGACTTAACATTGTCTTAAATCGAGATAAAATATAACATTAAGTAGCGTAACATTGTTATCAGTAATCATCAGGTGAATGACAGGTTTGTGACGTCACTTAATAATTTCTTTTACATACATCATGATAACACCCGTTACCAGTCGGTGTAGTAGTGTAACCGGTAATGTAATATTACTGGGTAATAGGCGATAATGAATAGGACTGGATCTCGTGTAAAGCGACGGAACGCGCGTTGGACGGATGCCAAACCTCATGTTTGTTACTGCACATCTAGTATTCCAGTTTACGATGTAAACGGTGTGATGTTTAAATTTCTATTTAAATTTAGTTTAAAATTTTAACTTTGGTTTAGAAATGTAACTTTCTTAATAACATATTGGGATGCGATCGAATAAAGGAAGAAAATTGTTAGTAATGATTTGCTTTGATTACAGATTCAATATATTTCTTATTTACCGGTTATCGGTAATGAATTTGTTTACTTTGTTATCATAGCAAAAAATCTGTTATTTAATTCTATAGTTAACTAGATTATTAGTTGCTTACGTCAGCCATAAGCTACCAAGTATCCTTATATTGTAAATCTACCGCTATGACAGCATCACTTCTGGTCAACGTTAAGAACAAAAGTATTCTAAGCGAGTATAAGTGCAATAAATAATGAAATCATTGTCTTTTAACACCATGTGAAATTAGGTTCAAATGATTGTCTAGATTTTGTTGTAGATAAAAATATAAGGAAATGATAATCAAATAACAAAAAATTTCTTCAAAATCAAATGCCCAATTAGTCATACAAATTATTATATCCCATGATTTATATATGTTATGTCTCGTTTGAGACTTTTTTCACGCTGTCACGATATTCTTGTCGTTTTCTATATATACAACAAGTTTTTTTATATTTAGCCTGTTGGCATTATATCGTAAACATAGTTCACTCATTCATGATTCACAGTTGATCTTAAGAGCTATAGACTCATCGTTTACATAAAAATATTTTTTTAACAGCGTTTATTTATTACTAAAATATAATACTAGTTTTAGTGATGCGTTCTTATGTTTATATCTAGGCTTTGAATATGTATAAAAATACATAAACCGTTACTGTGTTTGTGGGGTGTTGTAGGTAGAGAAATTACTGCGGTAACGAGGCGTAACAACTTATCTCTCCAGGTGATGATTATAATGTGGTGTTGTGTATATCATCTTAACTAACACCACCTTCTTATATGTGTCACTTACCATCACGTGAACTTCTTGCTTGTCTTACAAATTTTTAGTTTCATGTCAAGTTTATTGGAAAATATTATATTAACTTTGTCTAAAGTTGTTAATTTGATTTTAAGCTTACACTTAAAACTATTTATGATCCTGTTAAGCGATACATCTATAGTACATACACTGTCACATAAGAAACCTGTACGGAACTTGGCGTAGGTCCAGCTCAACGTATATTGTGTCGTTAGCATGAAGGTATAAAGCTACACTTTACCTCGTGCTTAACTAAACATAATCAATTTTAACAGCTGACGCTATAGTAACAAGAATCAAAATCACTTAAACAATTATACTTTACTACATCGCAGTACCTCTCCTATGTGGAATTGATTGCTGTGATGATTATCATACATATTTAACAATGCCCGTCGGCATTGACTTGAGATTAAAGTTTGTGAATTTTGATATGTTCTCACGAAGGCATGAATTTGTAATCTGTGATTTTTATGTTATACATTAATCTCATATATATATCTGATAATATAGCGAATATTACTTGTGTCCCACGATGACGACTGTGAAATGATTTTTTATGGTAATGGTTAATATTGCTAGTCGTAGGTCCTTGTATAGCTGAGCTACTTACATATTGTTGTAGATAGAATCATTATTTAACTTCATCTGGAAAGTTTTATATCGGCCCATGTTATTAACTGATACCTAAACTGTAAATTTTTATTTCTTTGGTTAATCGAGAGAAGTATCAACTGTAAATATCATGTTTGCGCAATTAACGGAAGTCTGATATAGAAAGTTAAATTGAGATTGTTCTATTACTTTAAGCAAAGATGTATACAATGGTATTTACGTCCTGACAGAGGTCGAGCCAATATAACTTTAGCTCGTGTGACAGACGTACACTCCGTCATATATACGTACCTTGATACTAGTATAGAACTGAGTAATCGCATGCAAACAATCTAAGTGCTTCCGTCGCAGGTGCACTGCTAGCGTTGCGAGCGTCTCATACCAGGCAACCAATTAAAATTATCTTTACATACACGTATCAGTAAATACTTTGTTTAATTAAAACAAATAATTGAAAATAGTATTTTTAAACAACCTTATTATAATTATCTTTAACACTCCTATGTTCTTCTCTAGTACATTTAAAGTTATAGGTAAACGTGCGGCGTTTACAAATTTGTGATCTTAAATTATTACGATAATGACAACAAAAAAAAATGGATACACATTCACGAATTATTTAATAATCAGTTAAGAAGCAAGTAAAGAAATGTTATAGTAAGTTAAAATAGGATATTATGTTACGTAATAGTAAAATTACGCTAACTGTAACTTTTGACGATTAACCAGATTTTATTTAAAAATGTTTTATGTATGTATTAATGGGTCTTAACTAGTTCTTACTTAAGTAAATAAGGTTACTGTGTAAATGAAGTTCACAGCATCAATTGAACAGCCGGTGCTGTTATAACAAGCTAATCATCTACAAATATACAGATACGCGAACATGCCGTCACCACGTACCGCCAACGCTGCGCCATTTGTGATTATCACGAGGGTGATCGGCGAAGGTGAACACAATCGTGCGTTCACTACCATCCCCACCCACCGTCTTAGGAAATCTACATTAGTAAATTATGTAAACAAACTGACGTAAGCTGTCTTTTTAACAACAAAATGAAATAAACAGGATGTTTACTTGTTAGTGTACATGATGTTAGGATGTTTACATATTAAGCTTATCGTCTTAAGACATACGTATACTCGTTAATCTAGTACTTTCACAGACTCCTATTCCAGGCTTCAAATAGTAGTGTGCAAACATTACTGTGTTCCAGTTTGAAGGGCGTCGTGAGCTAGTGAAATTACTGGGTTAACGAGATTGAAAATATGTCTCAAGGCGACGAGCTCAATGTGGTGCAGTGTATACCATTTTAACCAGCGCCAAGTTGTTATGGGTGCACGTATCACTTACCATCAGATGAATGTCTTCCTCGTCTCGAGTAAAAACAAAATAACAGCGCATGTTTGCTTGTTGACGGAAATGGTTTCTAATTGTAAGTTTTATAAATCTGAAGTTAACCTGTTCAAGTATACCGTATTCGTTTGTTTTTAAGTTCTCTATATGCAAAAGACTAGGGATAATATACAGATGATGTCTTTTCCTAAACACTCGTTTTGTAAGTTTATTGCTAAATACCATACAAGTATTTTCCATCTCTATCTTTAATGTCCATCTCTAATTTCTGAGGAGCGTGATCTAGGTTTAGGATTGCTGTCCGGAGCTGACGATCAGTTTCCACGGCCACTTTATATCTTGCTGGTGAGCGATCGCTTGATATTTTGCCTTCGGTGTTCCCACAATCAGTTTATTTTATATAAGAATCCATAAATCTGCCAGGTTCTTTTATGACCAAACGTTGAGCTAGTCGTTTCTATTATATAATACATATTATCGATTGAACAACACTCGCGCATTTGTGTTGCAGCAAAAAGATATATCGTGTCATCGCATTCGACTAGTATACTTTTTGTTGTTACTGCCTTATACATTTTTATAAGCGGTGATATAATGATCGCCATATCGGTAACACTGGGAAAAACATAACAATCCGATGACAGCATTCAATTCTATTGATCGTTGATTATTTTAACATCGCCTTAGACCTAATAGTCTACGGTGTCTTTGTTCTATTACTAAGTTCCCTATTATGTATATCTATATAGTTGATCGTTTTAAAAAGATCTACGTTTAATGAGATCTTTAAGTTTACTGTTTGGTAAAGTTAGAAACTAACTAATTACCTAGCTTTGTACAAGGTAAAACAACGAATATTGCTAGCTAAAGTAAATGCTAATTTGTCATTTTAACTTTTGTCTGTATTTAGTTTAGTTTGAGAAGTGATTAAAGATGTTATTGTTTTGAATATAATTTCTGTAATTCTATATATAATATCCTGTGCCGATAAAATCGGATTCATTGTGCAGAAAATATTTTACATCATAACTAATTCAAACACATTCACGTATACTTACGATATTGTGACGCTTTTATGGATGCGACCGATTTAATCAAATAAGAAACAATAGCCGCATTAAGGTTTAAGGACCTCTTACAAATTCAAAAGACAGTATTATTGTGAGAACGGCTTACAACTCGCAGGTAATTCAGTTGGAGGTAAATAACTGAATTGATTTCACCACTTCCAGTCTAGATCGATACGGCTCAATCAGATCGAATTATACTTTCACGCGGCCGCCTACGGATCTGATTGCTTTTGTCTTTGTCATTAAGCACGGCGCTGTGTTTCAGTGAATCAGTTGACTCCGTTAACAACATAACCAACCCTTTCTTTGATTCGAGACGAAATATAATGTTGCTAGTTATAAGCACACACGGCCTTTTAAACTGAAATATAAGTTTGGCAGACCGTTGAATCAAAGAAAAGTAAGTACTAAAAAAATAAAAAAAACTGTTTGCAGTAGAAATAACCTCTGTGCCTAGGTAAACAGTCTAAGGTAACAGAACAGTAAAAAAATCTATTAACTATTGAATCACATAGCGTCAGTGTGGTATTGGATTCCTTTGTTAATTAATAATAATATAATAACTATACTTTTCGCAACAAAAAAATACTTAAACTTATTTCTTACAAAACAGTAATACCATAGCTAAAAAGTCGACTTTCAATATATATGCAATATGTCACAGTTTCTTTATCCACACTTAACAAGTAACTTAGTTCATACTTTTTACACTGCACAGACAGGAATGTACGACTTACGGTCGTCCGCCTTTTATAGCGAAACGATGTCTTCCATTCCTTCCCTTTTATTATATAGATCTTCCAAAAACTCAATAAAACTATTTAAAATATTCACTTAATACACTTTATGATATATAGATATAATTATTTTATAAGTTCTAGTGTAAAATGTTACAATAATATGCAGATATTCTCGATTCACCCACTTTCTTATAAATCAACAGAATTATTGGATAGCCTCTACCACCTGATCGTATCAGTGTAAACGAGACTGATGCGCTGACTTAAATACTCCGTAACGCTTGTAACTTAAACCAAAAGAGATACATGGATACTCCTTTAGTAAAAAATGGAGTACAGGATATGGAGACGAGGAATCCGACATAAAAAGTCTATAGCTCTTCCGGTTAAGCAGATGTGAAAGGTCAAAGTTAGCACTGAGGGAAACGTAAAAAAGAAATATTTCACTGAGAATTGAACTCGTGACCTTTGTGTCCAGCATGAAAATTAGCTACTAGACCATTCCGGTAAATTCTAATCTTATAAGGTAATAGAGACCCGGATAATAACGCGCTTTCGTTGTTTTTTTTTAGGTTTCATTTTCTTAAACAAATATTTGCGCCTGTAATAATTTTTCATTAATTTCCAACAATAGGTACAGACATTATTAAAACGTCAGTCTTAATTTCAATATCTCCTGATTATTCCTTTCATCGTCTTTAATCCTGGATGCAAAGCACGTTGTATCCTTTTTAATCTTCCACCACCCCCTGATTCATGTTGAATTAGGATTGGGGATTAGAGGGGGCGCGTCTACCGGGCGTTTGTTCTTTGTAATGAGTTGTCTAGAAACATAAAGGGTTGGTGGTGGTACTCTGAGCTGGTTTACTGTTCGTGCCTGCTGGATGGGGGTGCGTTCTTCGCATGGAAATTACCTCTTTAATTGTTTTAACCGTTTTATTACTTGAAGACTTAGGAATAAGTTGCTGAAACATTTAAGATAAATAGGATTACATTGATGATTTTTTATGGAAACTTAAATCATAGTTAAAGGTATGTTCGTATCTAGTACAAAGTTTTTTTTGTTATATTATTTTGATGAAAGAAAATTCTCGAAATAAACACAATTCATATTTTCGGAGAGGAAATTTGATACGAGCCTTTATTCAACTATATATTGTAATGTTAACTTACTTTTCACTGTCATTGTAAGTTACGGCCTTTTACCGTTCTATTAGGTGCGTATAACAATATTATGTACAGGAGTATCATATCAAACTCTGTCCCCAAAACCGTGAATACTATCACCCGGAAAGAGCCTTCGACGTCTTCCGGCCTTATCTCAGTGCCTATACAGCAAAGGCCTTGAATATGACGGTCAGGTAAACGGACAATGGGGTGAAACTAACACCCGCCCGATGCCTCGTTCGTGGCCGAGAGCTGGGCTAACTTGTTTTCAAGTCCACTTGCCTGTTGTATAACCAGACTAGTGTAGATGGTTACAACTGGATTACTAGCAACTGTATAATACTACAAGATTAAACTCTGTTTCATTTTATCAATTTCTGTAAACCTAATCAATCTGTTAATGTTACTGTATTGCCGGAGATGATCTAGGTATTACATATCCAAACATCCATCACTTAGGTATCAATCATATTTTTAGGTTTTATTACGTAACAGGTACCACCGCAGCTCCTATTTCAACCGCCAAATAGTAGTGTGCAAACATTACTGTGTTCCTGTTTGAATTGCGCTGTAGCTAGTGAAATTACTACGGTAACGAGGCTTAACAACTTATATCTTAAGGCGAGTACAATGCGGTGCAGTGTATATCATCTTAACTAGCGGCACGTTATGGGAAGTATCACTTACCACCAGATGAACGGTATATAACGATGAATCGGTTTTCTAGTATATTTGCATTCTGTTATATCACCGGGCGTCAGTATACAGCAACCGGATACGAGACACAAGGAAGCGACCGGCTTTGACGTAAAGCCGCGATATTAACACGCGTTCCTAGTATTGCGGCTGTGCGAAATGCGAGATACACGCGCGTCGGGTGTCAATATCGCGCGTGGACGTGGACGTGGACGGGGACGTGTGGAGACGTCTTTGTGTTGCCGCTCACTGGTATGTAAGCCGCCGACACACCTCTGTTGTTATTATAGTTTGTCGGTGAATGATGAGCATTTAACAGACATCACTTCTACCTACCTACACGGTTTGTTCCCTGGTCAGTTTAGTTACTATTTTTTATTGAAATATGACAGGTGGTAGGTCTCTGTTGCCGGAGACCGTCTGGGTGGGTATCACCGCAGCTCCTATTTCCACCGCCAAATAGTAATGTGCAAACATTACTGTGTTCCAGTTTGATTCGCGCTGTAGCTAGTGAAATCACTACGGTAACGAGACTTAACAGCTTATGTCTCAAGGCGAATACAATACGGTGCAGTGTATACTATCTTAACTAGCGCCGCGTTGTCATGGGCAAGCGTATCGCAGTAGCGCTACTAGCGCATAGTAGTATAAAAAAAAAATCTTTCTTGCGACGAGACGAGCAAGACGTTCACCTGATGGTAAGTGATACGCTTGCCCATGACAACGCGGCGCTAGTTAAGATGGTACACACTGCACCACATTGTGCTCGTCGCCTGAGACATAAGGTGTTAAGTCTCGTTACCCCAGTAATTACACTAGCTACAGCGCCCTTCAATCCGGAACACAGTAATGTTTGCACACTACTATTTGTTGGTTGAAATAGGAGCTGCGGTGGTACCCATCCAGACGGTCTCCGGCAACAGACCTACCACCTGGTAAAATATGTATCTAATGTTTAATGTAAATAGTATAAGGTGGGCCAAAAGAAGTCATCCGATGTTGTTTAGTTATAATTTTTTTTTAAATGAAAAATTGATTCTGTTTTTTGATTATGTTCATTTGAACCTTTAGAACTTTATTGGTCAGGTCGAGAAGATGATATCGGCCAAATGGGCGCCGCCACAATTGGGTGATTCAATTTGGGCTTCCAATAGGGTGATTTCTTTTGGCCCACCTTGTATTACTGTTTTTACAAACTCTCTTTATTTTAGATATAGAGCCGCCTATTAACCCATGCCATCTATATCAGTTATATAATAACTACAGTTAATTTTAAGTAACCTTTAAAATTTAGTCAGGCGTTATGTGATGGTTGATAATTTCCATCTTAATTCCGAACAGAGTATATTTCCTGTGTTTTGATGGCAGCTTCTTCTTCATCGTTCCCTCTGTGCTGAGGATCGTGACCATCTATAAGTAGTTTCCATCTGCACTGCTCTTCCTTGAGCATTGTTGGCATAATCTACATTAAAAGATTTTTCTTTTTATATGTATCTAGAAGAGCCGTGATAGCCTAGTGGTTCGAACACCCGACTTCCACTCCGGCGGTACCGGGTTCGAATCCGGCCTGCACCAATGAATTTTTGAACTTATGCGCAGTTAGTATAACATAAACTAATATCACGCGTTTTGACGGTGAAGGAAAACATCGTGAGGAAACCTGCATATCTATGTAATGACCATCCGTGCTCGCACTAGTATGTGAAATGGAGAAGGCAATAGCAACACCACTCCATTATAACTGACAAGTAAGTCGTCGTGTGTTTCATTACACATGATGACCACGAACCTCGGTCATGAGGAAATACGACTTAGAAGAAGAATTTATAGTAGTTATAAATATACTTAAAAATTGCTATTTAAAATAGCAGCCGCCATTATCCTGTTACCATTCAGCTCGTTCAGTCAGTTTGTTTGTAAATCTTTACGAATCAGTATGTTTTCATAATACTACAGTTTTCATGGTATTTGTGCAGCGCGCCGGCCAATAGTTCGAATGTTTCGGTTTGTTTGCGACTTGATTTTTTTATCTACAAACGATTACCGACTCTATTCCGTCTGAGTAAAGTATATTATTGTTGTTATAGCTTGCGTTGTGTTTGTGCCTTCCTTTCTGTATACGTTCGGGATATGCGCCGGGTCTGCAATCGTGTATTTACATATTGAAAATAGAAATATATATATGTCTGGAATAACGCTTTTCACAATTGTTATAAGTTCCGTGTTGATATAGTTAGATAGTTTCGTTTCTATGGTCCAAGCTGCTGGGTAATGAAACAATATGAACATTTTCCTATTTCATAGATCAATAATGAAATTAAAAGGACTCTTAACAGTTTTTTATATAATTACTAGCTGACCCGACAGACTTCGTTCTGTCAAAAAAATTGGAATGCGGCAGTTTTTTGTTCTTGCCTATTTTATAGGCAGTGCAAAAAAATCTGGACTGAACCACCCTGTCACCCTGGTGATAGGGCGGTGCGTGGGGTTCAGCTATATATATGTTCATCTAACAACTAATATTTAAATATTAGTGGCTTCCAGAAGAGTGAACAAAGTTATAATTAAAGTACATAAGTAATATTTACTATAATATTTTTTTAGGAACAAATAACTGTCACATTCCAAATCTTTTTGACAGAATGTAGTCTGTCAGGTCCGCCAGATGGTAACGCGGTTTGTGCTCGACTGATGTATTGACGTGAAAACGAATGCTTTTTAGTCGCGCGCCGAAACTAAAACAAAATAAATAATGCGTGCGCGCATACGCACACTGTTTTGATAGAATAATTGAATTTGAACTTATGCGCAGTTAGTATAACACCAACTAATATCACGCGCTTTGACGGTGAAGGAAAACATCGTGAGGAAACCTGCATATCTATGTGATGACCATCCGTGCTCGCACTAGTATGTGAAATGGAGAAGGCAATAGCAACACCGCTCCGTTATAACTGACAAGTAAGTCGTCGTGTGTTTCATTACACATGATGACCACGAACCTCGGTCATGAGGAAATACGACTTAGAAGAAGAATTTATAGTAGTTATAAATATACTTAAAAATTGCTATTTAAAATAGCAGCCGCCATTATCCTGTTACCATTCAGCTCGTTCAGTCAGTTTGTTTTGTAAATCTTTACGAATCAGTATGTTTTCATAATACTACAGTTTTCATGGTATTTGTGCAGCGCGCCGGCCAATAGTTCGAATGTTTCGGTTTGTTTGCGACTTGATTTTTTATCTACAAACGATTACCGACTCTATTCCGTCTGGTTAAATTATATTATTGTTGTAATAGTTTGCGTTGTGTTTGTGGCTTCGTTTCTGTTTACTGGTGTACTGTTGTACTGGTGTACTGGTTACTGGTTACTGGTTTAATGGTTTACTGGTTACTGGTTTACGGTTTACTGGTTTATGGTTTACTGGTTTACTGGTGTACTGGTTTACTGGTTTACTGGTTTACTGGTTTACTGGTTACTGGTGTACTGGTTACTGGTTTAATGGTTTACTGGTTTAATGGTTTACTGGTTTATGGTTTACTGGTTACTGGTTTACTGGTTTACTGGTTTACTGGTTTATGGTTACTGGTTTACTGGTTTACGGTTTACTGGTTTACTGGTTTACTGGTTTTACTGGTTTACTGGTTTACTGGTTTACTGGTTTACTGGTTTACTGGTTTACTGGTTTACTGGTTTACTGGTTTACACTGGTTTACTGGTTTACGGTTTACTGTTTAACTGGTTTACTGGTTTAACTGGTGTACTGGTTTACTGGTTTACTGGTTTACTGGTTTACTTGTTTACTGGTTTTACTGTTTACTGGTTTTACTGTTTAACTGGTTTACTGGTTTACTGGTTACTGGTTTACTGGTTTACTGGTTTTACTGTTTACTGGTTTACTGGTGTACTGGTTTACTGGTTTACGGTTTACTGGTTTACTGGTTTAACTGGTTTACTGGTTTCCTGGTTTCCTGGTTTCCTGGTTTACTGGTTTACAGGTTTACTGGTTTACTTGTTTACTGGTTTACTGGTTTAACTGGTGTACTGGTTACTGGTTACTGGTTTTACTGGTTTACTGGTTTACTGGTTACTGGTGTACTGGTTTACTGGTTTAACTGGTTTACTGGTTTCTGGTTTACTGGTTTACTGGTTTACTGGTTTAACTGGTTTTACTGTTTAACTGGTTTACTGGTTAATGGTTTACTGGTTTTACTGTTTTACTGGTTTACTGGTTACGGTTTACTGGTTTACTACTGGTTTACTGGTTACTGGTTTTACTGTTTACTGGTTTACTGGTGTACTGGTTGTACTGGTTTACTGGTACTGGTGTACTGTTTACTGGTTTATGTTTACTGGTTACTGGTTTACTGGTTTACTGGTTTACTGGTTTTACTGGTTTACTGGTTTACTGGTTACTGTTTACTGGTTTACTTGTTTACTGGTTTTACTGTTTACTGGTTTACTGTTTACTGGTTTACTGGTTTTACTGGTTTCTGGTTTACTGGTTGTACTGGTGTACTGGTGTACTGGCTTACTGGTTTACTGGTTTACTGGTTTTACTGTTTACTGGTTTTACTGTTACTGGTTTACTGGTGTACTGGTTGTACTGGTTTACTGGTTTACTGGTGTACTGGTGTACTGTGTACTGGTGTACTGGTTTACTGGTTTACTGGTTTACTGGTTTACGGTTTACTGGTTTACTGTTTACTGGTGTAACTGGTTTACTGGTGTACTGTTTACTGGTGTACTGGTTTTCCATTTTCCATTTTCCATTTTCAATATTCAATATTCCAACATTCCAACATTCCAACATTCCAACATTCCACATTCCAACATTCCAACATTCCAACATCCAACATTCCAATATTCCAATATTCCAATATTCCAATATTCCAATATTCCAATATTCAATATTCAATATTCCAATATTCCAATATTCCAATATTCCAATATTCCATTTTCCTTTTTCCATTTTCCTTTTTCCATTTTCATTTTCCATTTTCCTTTTTCCATTTTCCATTTTCCATTTTCCATTTTCCATTTTCCATTTTCCATTTTCATTTTCCATTTTCCATTTTCCTTTTTCCATTTTCCATTTTCCATTTTCCATTTTCCATTTTCCATTTTCCTTTTTCCATTTTCCCTTTTCCATTTTCCATTTTCAATATTCAATATTCCAATATTCCAATATTCCAATATTCCAATATTCCAATATTCCAATATTCCAATATTCCATATTCCAATATTCCAATATTCCAATATTCCAATATTCCAATATTCCAATATTCCATATTCCAATATTCCAGTATTCCAATGTTTCAATGTTCCAATATTCCAATATTCCAATATTCCAATATTCCAATATTCCAATAATCCATTTTCCTTTTTCCATTTTTTATTTTCCATTTTCCATGTTCCATTTTCCAATAACTGCCTCATTCCAAATCTTTTTGACGGAATGAAGTCTGTTAGGTCCGCCAGACGGTAACGCGGTTTGTGCTGGACTGATGTGATGTCGTGAAAAAGAAACGAAAACAACATAAATAATACCGCGAAGCCGACCTAATTGAAAATCAGCAGTAATGATCTTTAGCTCTTACATTTTGTGACTATTTATGTTATTATTTCATTCGTTTTAATTTCGGCACGCGGCGTTAGATCCTCCGACGCGCATACGCACACTTTTGAAAGAATGATCTAATTTGAACTTTGAGCAGCTGTAATAAAGTTAAAATTGACTCTTTAGCGTTAGGAACACACCTACATTGCTTAGACAGCAGTGAAAGCTTGTAATTTAATATGAACTTTATGAAATAGCAATAAAGTTCAAATTGACCCTACGTTTTAGTTAGAGAACGTGTTTGTATGGGAAAAAGAAAAGCGCTGTTTTTAGGGGCTTCCCGGCGATTATTCGAATTTTTCTCAAATTGGCCAAATTGGTCCTGGCGTTGTAGATTGATGCGCTTACCGACACATATTTGTATTAAAGATTAATAATAAATTATATTCAATGACATTAGTTATTAATAAATAAATAATAAAGTTGCTTGAGAATATATTTATATGTAGAGGGAGTGACAAAAGGCATAATGTTTGAGAGATAAAGAATTCGTTGTCATCCCCACTCCGTGCTGTGTACTGGTGAGAGGTGACACCGGTACACACGTGGACGGGATCACTTACCAAGTGATAATATTTTTTTTTAGTTTACAGCCACGCGGTTTGATACGTGGCCATGTACAATTGATGATATCGAGCGAGACAAAAATATTAAAATGTCTATTAAAAAGCAGGGGTTGGTGATAGAAAAGTGAAAATTGAGGGTTGTATGTATTTTTTGATGCCACATAATAATAAAATAAAATCTAAAAAAAAATCCCAAAAAATAAAAAAATTTTTTTTGGTGTGGGCAACCCTGATCACTTAGGGATTTGAAAAATAGATAGTAACCGATTCTCGGACCTTATAAATATGCATAAAAAATTTCATAAGAATCGGTAAAGCCGTTTCGGAGGAGTTAGGGAACGAACATTGTGACAAGAGAATTTTATATATTAGATACTCAATTTAAAAAGTATGTTATCATAAATAAATTGATTCTCGAAATATAAATATCATTACTAGTCCCAGAGTCACAGACCAGATTACAAAGTTGGACTATTTGAAGACTAATTTATTATCTTTAATAGTACTAACACTTGTCTACTATTTCACATTTTGTTAATTGACATTAAATGGAGGATGGTGAAGCGTAGTTGTCCAGAATACTCTTACTCTCATAAGCTGACGACTGGAACAAAAATTTTCAGAAAGAAATTAAAAAATAAAAATAAATGAATTAATAATATAATGAATTTAATTAATTAATTAAATTAGCAGAAATTCGCAGAACTGACGGCCAACCTCCAGTAATGGAGAGGCACTTTAAGAAGAAGAAGACGTCTGGAACACTATTGTTACAGCGGCAGAATTACCATATGGTTTCTAATTATGGTTTATTAAATCATAGATACCAAATAACGTATAACCTATAGAAGCAGGTAGACTGCTACAAAGTTAGCGCTACTGTAGCAGTTAAAATTATCATTTTACAATGTTATTTTCTAATATGAAACTATTAAGTTTTTCACGTCGCCTTCCTTTTACTTAAGCCGCATGTTACAGAAAAAACATCTACTTCGTGACAATGAACACGCATACGTCGGACATTCGGCCTCGCTCAGCAGTAAGTTGCGTGCTGATGCATTTCATAGTAATAGTTTACTGTTAGCTGATTGCTATCGCGGCGGAAATTGGCGGAAGGAGGCGCTTGCGCAGATGCTATCTGTGCAAGCGTCCATCTTACACTTGTCGTCGGATAATACTTAGTTGATTGACCTTTGTGAGAATGCATCGAAATAAAACAAACACGAAATATATACACATTAACGTTATAAATTTGTAAGTTAATCACTGTGATAATAAGTAATGATGGTAAAACTTTCTTCTGCAAAGAAAATTAATCGACGCCATATTGTCATTGATAGAAACCAATAAATTTCTTATTCCTTTATGTTTTATTTATAAACATTGATTTTTCGTTTTGACACAGTTTACTTATTACATTTTTTTTAATACTAACGTAGCGCTTAAATACATCGATTGCGTAAAATAGTTTTCCCGCCGATTGTCGCCATTACACGGCACTCGGTGCAAAGTCCGATGTTTTACGTAAAGGTGTCGCTCAGTGCGCAGGACGCACTTTCACTGAATTTCACTTCAATACAACCCGGCGTTGTATCAGTGACTCATTAGGCTGAATGTTTTCTATGCCATTGATTTCTTTGTGCCAGATCGTATTGTTTGAATTCGGAACGGTTATGGTGGTGGGACGCTCTAAGTTATCTATCGGTTTTTTAAATGTGTTCCATTTTTAAATGCAATAATGACAATGAATAATCTGTAAAAGAAATAAGAATTATTATGTAAACAATTTAAAAAGTGTCCCGTTCATTGATATTTTTGTTATAGATTATATTGTTTGAATTCGGTACGATTATGTTGGTGGACGGCTCTTTAAGTTATCTATCGGTTTTCTTAATTTGTTCCATTTTTAAATGCAATAATGACAATGAATAATCTGTAAAAGAAATAAAAATTATTATGTAAACAATTTAAAAAGCGTCCCGTTCATTGATATTTTTGTTATAGATTATATTGTTCGAATTCGGAACGATTATATTTGTTTTATATATTATCTATCGGTTTTAAGTGTTCCATTTTCGAAAGTATTTACTAATGGTTTGTTTATCATTTGTTCAGTAATTAATTAATGGTCGTAATTATTTTTATTTTTAGTCTTTACCGTCAGTTATGACATTTATCTAATTTGTTTATTTAGTCGCATTATTTAAATAAACGCGGAATATTTCTTCATCTATAAAAAAAACAAAGTAATGTGTTTTCTGCAAAATTCTGTTTTTACTACGTTTTTATTTATTTATATGTATAAACTTCCCAAAGAAAATTTGCTATTGAACCTTTAGTCAAATGCTTCATTTAGATATTATATTTTCGAAGTACAAATTTATTAATTGTGTTGTTTAAAAGGTAAAAGCGAGGAATGTGTAGTATATGTATGTAGTAACTGTAAAAAAATATTAATATGTATGTGGGGTAACTGGTGAATAAATTAGTATTAATCGAAATGGTATTACACTACATAATGTATTTACAATAATACCTTCGCGGTTCAGTGGTGAAACCGTTCACTTTTATAGTAACCGGCAGTTCGATTGTAATCCGATATGATTTATTCATTAATTTTTTTGTTACCGAAGGTCTAAGATTTGATACATGAATTTTTTTTTTTAAATACCATTATAGTAATTAAGTAAATATTAACAGTTCAATTATATTTCGCCTTTTTTCATAAGTTTTTTTATCCTTCACATTGGTTGTTATTGAAATATTTGTTTACCTTCAGCTCCAGCTCATAAGTGATTTAAGCAGCTCCTTCTAAACTATTACAACGCGTTTAACCGCATTAACAATTTGAATTATAACCGTTTTATATAATGTGGTAAAAAAAGGGTTGTTACAATCGATGAATACCAACAAAAAGAGTATAAGCCGCGCTCGAGTTTCGACTTCGATAATACTAAAGATAAATCGAACCCATTACCAGTGGTTATGTAACCCCGTCGCTTTTGCAACCGGTACCTGTGCTTGCTTAAGTCCAGCTAAGTTACCAGTTAATCAAGTACAAGTGCTGATATTGTTTTACTGGTTAACAGGTGTCTATTTCATATTTCAAATGAATATTGTTATAATTGTATTTAAGTAAAGAACTAGACTAGTGCTGGTAGGTCTCTGTTGCTAGACCGTCTAGGTACCACCGCAGTGACTATTTCAACTGCCAAACAGTAATGTGTAAACATTACTGTTTCGGTTTGAAGGGTGTTGTAGCTAGTGTAATTACTGGGGTAACGAGACTTAGCATCTTATATCTTAAAGGCATGTTATGGTCAAGTGTATCACTTACCATCAGGTGAACGTCTCGCTCGTCTCGTCAATCAATTTCTTTCTGTTATATCTACCGAATCCCACTTGGTTGATGTGATGAATAAATCACATTAATTAACTCATTGTGTGGGAAATCCCAGTGTCCCAGCGTTGGGAACATGAAGAAGGCTGTTTTATTTTCTGTGTATATACAAGAATAGTTCACAATTTATTATAAAAACATAATTTAGAATATTTATTTTATTTTATTGGTTAAGGATTGCTGACGGGAGTTAACAATTCAAAATAATAATGCTACATACATATGACTATGGTCGCTTACATAATTGCAACTCTGATTATAAGCAATCAGCATGAGCCACAATATAAACAATAAAAACAACAAAATGACATAACAAAATGATTTATAGATTATATCATGAATAAGCTTGGCTGTTTGTTTTATTATAATAGCCCACAGTTGGGCATAAGTTCGTAGTGATGTCCGTGTCGGTGGCTTCCGTACTGATCACATCCATAAGCTTTTGTATATGTTTATTATTATATTATATATAACGATATTCTTAAAACTGTTTTTGGTTATACTCTTGCGTAACATAACTTCACTTGTCACTTATCAGGTAACCGTTTTTCCAGTTGAATTACATTCGGTAATCTATGGTATATCGATATTCGGAAGTACTTTGTTTATTTCTCTTCGTAAATCTAAATTTTATCGTTGGTTCGTAACGGTCAATCGGTTGAAGGTGACCGTCGTGGTTTTCGTTATATGTGTTCTAACGGTTGTTAACTATTTAAGGATAAATACTTGTTATGACTCATTGCGGTGTTCAACTAGTTATAGTTAACTGACTAGTCAAGTTAACATTTGGCATGGTGATTGTAATAGACGGATCAGTTAGTGGTATAAGCGAAATACTTCAAAAATCATATTAAAGTTAAATAAGAATTTACTTGTTAAAAATTCTTTATATATTAAAGATTTGTATATTTAATATATAAAAATAAGTATTACGTTTCGTACAAAAGTGTGAGGCTAACAAAGAAATTTCCGGCGTTAGCGGTTTGAAAAGAGTTTTCAGTGTTTTCAGCGCTGCGTTTAAGATAAGGGGATAATACTTTAGCTATCTTGGGGTTTAGCTTCAGCATCTGTTTGTTTATTGTTACTCATTGCGAGATAACGTTATAAAATATATAGTTTGTGATGGTCTTATTTTTATCTTCTTCTAAGTCGTATTTCCTCGTGACTGAGGGTCGTGGTCATCAAGTGTAATGAAACACACGACGACTTACTTGTCAGTTATAATGGAGTGGTGTCGCCATTGCCTTCTCCATCTCACATACTAGTGCGAGTACGGATGGTCATAGATATGCAGGTTTCCTCACGATGTTTTCCTTCACCGTCAAAGCACGTGGTATTAGTTGGTGTTATACTAACTGCACATAAATTGAAAAATTCATTGGTGCAGGCCGGCTTCGAACCCGGTAGCTCCGGAATGGAAGGCGAACGTTCAAACCACTAGGCTATCACGGTTCCTTATTTTTATTAATCCTGTTTATCATTAAAGAGTTTAAGATGTTTTATTTTACAGATATATGTATAAAATTAATCGCATTTTTTTTATACTACTATGCGACGAGACGAGCAAGACGTTCACCTGTTGGTAAGTGATGCGCTTGCCCATGACAACGTAGTGCTAGTTAAGATAATACACACTGCACTACATTGCGCTCGTCGCCTTGAGACATAAGGTGTTAAGTCTCGTTACCCCAGTAATTACACTAGCTACAGCAAATTATCATTCATGAATTCATTTGTAATTAATTTAAGTAAGTTTACATGAACTTTATAATTGATTTGTATATAGTCTTCTTTATTTTATATAAGGACCTGCCTTTGTTAAAGGTTCGAAATGTATATCTACCTTAACTAAAGCATTACTCTCAATATATGTTGTCGTGAATTTATGCAGTTACTTGTCGGTTAGTAGATTTGTGAAGCGCACGACCGGCGGCGGGTCATAATCTAATTACACCAATTGGCTGGGTGACTTCATCGAAACATTGACCTTTTCACGGATTAGGTTAAGCTACGCCAGCTCCTGTTTGCCAAAGCATCCGTTATCATCCTATCAGGCGGATTGTACGTCCTTTGCTAAGAAGTAACTGCATGCCATGGCGATGCATGTGTATAATTCTTCTTAGTCGTATTTCCTCATGACTGAGGGTCGTGGTCATCATGTGTGATAAAACACACGACAACTTACATGGCAGTTATAATGGAGTGGTGTTGCCATTGCCTTCTCCATTTCACATACTAGTGCGAGCTCGGATGCTCATGACATAGATATGCAGGTTTCCTCACGATGTTTTTCTTCACAGTCAAAGCACGTGATATTAGTTGGTGTTTTATGCTAACTGCACATAAATTGAAAAATTCATTGGTGCAGGCCGGATTCGAACCCGGTAGCTCCGGAATGGAAGGCGAACGTTCAGACCACTAGACTATCATCACGGCTCCCTATTTTTATAAATAACCTGAAAAAATGCAGTTTTGTAATTTGACTATTATTAATCCTGTTTATCATTAAAGAGTTTAAGATGTTTTATTTTACAGATATATGTATAATATCAATCGCATTTTTTTTATACTACTATGCGACGAGACGAGCAAGACGTTCACCTGATGGTAAGTGATACGCTTGCCCATGACAACGCGGTGCTAGTTAAGATGGTACACACTGCTCCACATTGCGCTCGTCGCCTGAGACATAAGGTGTTGTTAAGTCTCGTTACCCCAGTAATTACACTAGCTGCAGCAAATTATCATTCATGAATTCATTTGTAATTAATTTAAGTAAGTTTACATAAACTTTATAATTGATTTGTATATAGTCTTCTTTATTTTATGTAGGGACCCGCCTTTGTTAAAAGTTCGAAATGTATATCTACCTAAACTAAAGCATTACTCTCAATATATGTTGTTGTGAATTTATGCAGTTACTTGTCGGTTAGTAGATTTGTGAAGCGCACGACCGGCGGCGGGTCATAATCTAATTACACCAATTGGCTGGGTGACTTCATCGAAACATTGACCTTTTCACGGATTAGGTTAAGCTACGCCAGCTCCTGTTTGCCAAAGCATCCGTTATCATCCTATCAGACGGTTTGTACATCCTTTGCTAAGAAGCAACGGCATGCCATGGCGATGCATGTGTATAATTCTTCTTAGTCGTATTTCCTCATGACTGAGGGTCGTGGTCATCATGTGACGTGACACACGATGACTTACTTGTCAGTTATAATGGAGTGGTGTTGCCATTGCCTTCTCCATTTCACGTACAAGTCCGACCACGGATGGTCATGACGTAAATATGCAGGTTTTCTCACGATGTTTTTCTTCACCGTCAAAACATGTGATATTAGTTGGTGTTTTATGCTAACTGCACATAAATTGAAAAATTCATTGGTACCTCATCGGTACCTTCGCATTGGAAGGCCAGCGTTCATACCACTAGGCTATCACGGCTCTGTGTATAATAAAATCAATAAAATAATTAATTTCCGTCCTCTTTCAAGTTATAGCGTGAAGAGGTTGGTGAAGCTGGCTTTTGGTACTGGATTATGATGGAACTGAAAAAAGTTATTAATTTAGTTCAACTTTCATTAGTCTTTGATGCAATTTAATGTGTATATAAGCGCATTTTCAGTAACGTTTAGTGGAACCCCATTTGTCAACGCATGCTTTCCATTTTGGGTTTTACAAATATATATATTAATATGTCAAATTCTGGGAGAGGTCACTGACTTTCTGTAACACAGGTACTATCCTAGCACAGAAGTCGGGGAGTTCAGATATTAGTTCTGTAACTTTTCTGTGAAATAAAGATTATTATTACACCCCCCCCTCTTCTCCTCTCCCCCTCCTGCCCGCTAGCCCTCCCCCCGCACTCTCCGCACGTCGCGCCCGACCCGTGCACGCCGGCAGTAGCGCGCGAGACGCGGACGCTGCGGACGGTCGCATGCGTATAGACATTTTGAACGCCACCGGCAGCACGAATGCTTAGCGTACGGTTAAGTACGGGCGTGCTGTTTTTGTGTGATAACAACGTTTCCGCGACCGGCCCGACTTGAATTCAATTAATGCGATGAGTTGCGTTCCGCAGTGCGAACGAATTGACCGTCTGTGAGCCGGCGTTCGGACCGTGTCCGGTGCATTGTTCAGCTGTTAAGGATTGCAGTGCGTATGAGATGGCGGTAGTGTGAGCCTCGAGGTACGGAGACGTGGGAGTGTAAAGTGTCGGAATGTACGAGGTATCCTGCGTTGCCGGGAACAAAGTAGATGCTGCTTACGCAGTTAAGAGCCTGTCTAACGTGATACCACCGGGCATGGGGCACGCCGTGTCGGTCCAGCGCCACCACGCGCACTCACAATCTTACAAGCACAAACCGGAGCTGCCGCCGCCCGTGAGCAAGCCGGACGCGCTCAAATCGCACGTGATGAGACTGTTGAAACGTTCCAAAAGCCACACCCCGGCCACCAGGGTTGCGGAGGTGGCCGGCGATCCGCGGAACTTCGACCGGAGGACCGTCTTCTCGCGGCCGGTCGCCGACGAGCAGCGCAGGCGCAGGAACTCGGCGGAGCGTCGTCGCAGCGCCGACAAACGTGTGATGGTGACCATCGTCGACGGCCTGCCGGTGGTGGTCACTGGACAGGGTCAAATACCACCACCGCCTCAGCACCCGCCGCCGGTGACGCACCACCGCCACTCGCACAGAGAAAAGGTAACGTGCTATATGTTAAGTTGCACTATTTGAAAGTTACACTTGCATTTTGCGATAAGCCGAAACTACGTAATCCTCATCCATATCCTTGACTAAAAATTTAAAAAACACAACAAAATCTAGAAGCAAACTTTCAACTTAAGTAACACAATATCAAACGCAACCTGAGTTTAAGACTAATAATTCCGCGAAGTTTTGCAATAGATAACTAACTACGCTATCAATTAAACGTTCGAGTTTATTTTTTGTGAAAAGGTTTTCGCGGAATATGTGTGGAGTATATAAGGCTGTGTTTAAATACTTTTAATTAAGCAACTCCATGAGCACCTTTTACGGTTAATAAGGTCTAAAGCGAGTGGAAAGAACGCGATAATTGATGTGGCAGTCATTGATGATGATACTGTATAAGCTAAGTAATTTTTTCGTTTACTATTTATACACGCAAAGTTTTTAATGCATAACTTGATTGTATGTAAACGTACTAAGTACACAATCTATATAGGTACATGACTTACTACGTCGTTTTACATAAAACTGTTTTATAAGCATTTCGACACTATTGCTGTTATCTATTTACATTCAAGTTATTTCAGCATTCGCAGGTAAATAGAATTTATGTAGACGTAAGAGTTGAAATACTTATTAATGGGAGATTTTAAAGGAGTTTTATAATCAGGAGTTACCATCTTTTTTTAATTCCACGAAGCGATGAAACAAAGATGTTCTGATAAACACCATACTGAGCTCGTCGCGTTAAAACACAAGATGTTTTGTATCGTTAACCCCAGTAAACAGTAATGTTTGGTCACTACTATATTACGTCAAAGTTCCGGTGGTACCAGCGGTGGTACTACCATATATATAATAAATAAATGGATAGAACTGTCTTGTTATGGTGACAGAAGTTTGTTATGCTGCGGTCTTATAACAAACTATTTAAATAGAAGAAATACAGTTTAAATAAATAAAAGATTTTAAATATAATGTTTGAATAAAATTACCTCCTGTTTGTAACGAATATCGTTACATTTTTCATTGATTTATAACTTTTTTTCCCGAGGTTCTTTTTTTTTCCAAAAAAATCCTGAGTAGCATAAGTTACTCCCTGTTACATTAGCTATCAGCAAATAAAAGTCTCGTAACAATCGGTCCAGCCGTTTCAGAGATTAGCCAGAACAAACAGACAAAAATTAGAAAAAAAATTGTTTTGGTATATGTATAGTGTATACATCGAAACCCACTAAAAAAACCCGGTGGTTTTAATGTTACAAACACACTCCAATTTAGTTGTATAGATAAATACCAGTTTTCAACGGTTCTACAAAATTTGTTATTTTATAGGATCGTATGGCTAAGTACGTAGCGAAGTTGGTTTTCTTGGTGACTGAGTGTGTCACTTAGTACAATTAATTTGCATTATTACGAGGCGTTGCGTCACTAACAATCTTAATTACACGCCGCCGCGTCTAACGGCCGCCGTGTACTGATAATATGGTGTCCTATGTTTCTTGCTAGGGGGCCCCACTTTATATAGAAATTGAGGATATTGATATAAATCACCGTGACCATTGACTGATGATAGTATAATTGTTAGGTTTTTTTTGTTATATAGACTAGTGCTTGTATAAAATCCCATTCGATGGTAAACAGCGATGTGCTCTTTAACAGTAAAGTGTACTATATTTTCTGTTCTCTTAAAGATACAAATGTCATACCTGAACGGAAATACTGATGCCAGCAGACTGATCCAACCCTTCGCTGTTTGTTAATTTACATTATATTGTTGTATAAATATCCTAACCATCACCGCATATGGACAGGCGTATCACATCAGGTTTTGGCAATTTTACTGTCGTTCTTAGTTAGAATAATGAAAGCAATAGTTATCCACCATTTAACAACTTTCGGTATTGTTTTAGTTAATATATTTAATCTACTTCAGGTAATGGTTATCTAATTATTTTTTGTATAATAACTCATTGGGTTTTCGGTTAGTTGGTTACCCTAGTCGCGCTCCACGTAAATGAATTTAACTGAGCAACAGGGTACCGTGGTGATAAATTGCTTTAAAGCTATTATTCTCAGTTTAAGCTTATAATAGGTAATAGCTTAAGTCTATAGGTAAAGCGAGATCCTGCCGGTGTTGAATTGATTGAATGCGACGTTGATTTATTACAATAGACATTCTAGATGTTAAGCGCTGTGAACCTATATATTTTAATGAGAATTTTTATATTTTACAATCGTTAAGTTATCATAATCACGTAAGGCTTTTCGTCCATAACTGAACAGAGGCCTTTCTAATCGATTTCCGACGCAAACGATGCGATGTCACTTCAAACGATTCCCTGTAAACTACCGTGTTGTCGGCCCACTGCGCTTTGTCATATATTTATTAAGAAAGAGTTCAAACGAGAGTGCAACCAGTTCACATGATAAAAAGTGATCTTCGCGCCCATAGACAGGCCTTTAAGAAAGTACTCCACTCCAGGGTATTTCTGTCTCATGGGCTGTCTGGTCTTCGCGCTGTTGCTCGCTATTACCACTTCAACTTACTAAATCGATGGACTTGTTTTCTTCTACGGATCTTCTTAATCTAATGTCTTCCTAAATTAAGATTACACCAGCGATCTCGAAGAATGGAATATGACAGAGAATTTTAACTAGTTTCTTTTTTACAATGTAACAGTTATGTGTACCTGAAGTTATTATACACGTTTATAAAATATGGCGATAGTTTAATGATATACACTGCACTGATATTTCATGTAATATATTATAATCCAATGATAATTTGATTATAATGTTAATTTGAGTTAAGACTTCATTAACAAGGAAATGTATTGGTAGTGATATGAAATTAGTAAAACTTGTGGATCTTATGAATGCGGACGGTCCGTGGGTGTGCGTAGTTAGCCCAGTTGTGGATCAATGTTACATCGGCATGCGTTCATTATGCGATCAGTTATTACGAAATTTGTGTCGGCGTTAGCGATAATGCTGCGTTATTTTTTATTGCGGTTGTATGTATTTTACATACAACCGCATACAACCGTGTTATAGCCGTGATAGCCTCGTGGTTTGAACGTCCGCCGTCCATTCTAGAAGTATAGGGTTCAAATCCGGCCTGCACCAATGAATTTTTCAATTTATGTGCAGTTAATGTAACACCAACTAATATCACGCGCTCTGACGGTGAAAGAAAACATCACGAGGAAACCTATATATCTATGTCATGAGCATCCGTGCTCGGACTTCTAAGTGAAATGGAGAAGGCAATGGCAACACCACTTCATTATAAATGTGAAGTAAGTCGTGTTTCATTACACATGATGACGACGACCCTCAGTCATGTGGATGGATCTGCCATGGTTTAAATTTGAAAACACTTTGTTTTTAGCGTTTAGTAACTTTATTACCAAACAGCAATGTTTAAGCTCTTGTACAGTACGTTGATTTTTAACTGAATTGTTTTTCTGTAAATTAGTTATTATAAATTTTCGAAACGTTATATGTTAACATGAAGAAACAACAATTAAGACGGTGAGCGGTATATAAACTTGTCTTGAATAAAGAAAACAAGGGTAAAGTGAAGTTTAACAGTGATTCGCGAAGTTGGTAGTCAAGTTTATCCATCATATCATTCACAAACCGCATCGCAGTCAGTTTGTGAGTGACAAGGTCGCCTCCGCAGTATTGTTTAATGCAGCCGAGAGATGATAATGGAAAAGCTCTCACACAATCCCCGGTTTTTAAATGGCGATATAAAACCGACGCTTTTAATGACCAAGGTAATGGAGAATACCATCTCGTCTAGCTTTCAATATCCAAGCTATCCACAAACTTGAGAGATACCTTAGACAGTGTTTGATAAGGTCACCGAATATTTTAACTGTACTTTTCTTAAAAAGTGAGTATCTGTTTATAAACGGTTATGATTTGCTACTTCTCTGAATACTTTTCTTAGTAATACGGTCTTCGGTTCGGTTTTTGTGTGATTTTAAGTTTGGTTGTTGCTCCGGTTTTATCAAAGCTGTATTAGTTGACTGACGTTTTTATTTGTTGTTTTTTTTCAATTAGTCGAAGTTACGTGGTGCTGGCTAAGATGGTATATTCGATCGTTACCTTAAGGCATGAGGTGCTAAGTCTCGTTACTGCAGTTATTTCACTAGCTTACAGCATATTCAAACCGGAACTCAGTAATGTTAGCACACTACTGTTTTGTAGTTGAAATATGAGCAGCGGTGGTACCTAGACGGTCTCCGATAGAGACCTACTACAAAACTGTTAATATATCATACAGGAAGTTCTCAGATTATGTTAATTCTATATCAGTTGCTTCTTCTTCTTCTTCTTCTTCTTATCGTGCTTCCCCGACTAGCGGAGGTTGGCGGTCAGTTCAGCACACTTCGCCCTGTCTCTTCTATTGCTATAAACATTTAAATGGAAAGTCTATTAGTCTCGTAGTTAATATCACTTGTAATAGAGTGATGATTGATTGTAATATACAAATCATATTTTAATTTTTACACGTGTACTATGTATTTAACAATAGTAAAATGTCGATTCGTTAAAAATACTCTTACATAGCTAAACGTTTAGTATTACACATTCTATGGCATGTACAGTGTAGATCTTATTTATTTGAACATATATGGGCAAATGAAAATGTCCGGCTGCGTGTTAGTCATAAATTCGATTCTGTGTAATAAAGTGACGTAAAAATTATGACCGCAACGCATTCTCACATCATCATTCAGTTCATTGTTTGTTTATAATTTGCTTTTGTTTCTAGCTTTTGAACATTTACATAAATAATTGTTATGATTACTAGATCCATTGTTAATAATAACTAGTAACTAGTTTTTAAAATTTAACTGCTGTATACTTTTAGAAATATTAAACGAAATCAAGTTCCTCTGTAACTGACAACCAACTTGAATTCACAATTATTTCGTAATATCATGTCGTCGAGTAACTTATTTTAAAAATTATATAATCTATGTTTAAGATTAGTTAAAGCTTGGTGTAGGATAAAATAAACATTTTGATTTCAATTCAAAGTTTACGCGGTTCTGAAAGTCTTTTCAGCGGCTTAAATAGCGCTTTTCATCTCCGACTGCAGTCAACACGGCCTGTGTGAGACAGTTTAGCTCGCGGCTAACTCTGAATGTTTCAGCAACGTTTTTTTCCCCATTCAAACTAGCCTAGATGACTCCATACTTTGTATGTAGCTTGTAAACATTACACGATCATTTAAAAAATCTAACAGTATGTTTGGTCTAACCCCAAAATAATATTTGTAACTTTGTAATGATTAAAAATTGCCTTTTGTAAGCTATGATGTTTAGGCGCACTTATTCATCAGCTAATAGATGGCCACTGCTGGACAAAGACCTATCCAATGAGCTCCACTCTAAAGCTCTGCGCTGTTCGCATCCAGTGGTTTCCCGCGACCTCCACCAGATCATCAGTCCACCTTGTGGAGGATCATCCATCCATTACGTCTACCTCTACAGCCTCTAGTAGGTTCTTATTACCCCATCTGTCGTCAGACCTTCGAGCAATGTGGACCAGATGCTAACAGCCTTTTTATATAAAATGGGAAAATTTCAGAAGATACCCTACTTTCAGCGGGTATAAAAAGATTGTTAGGGTTTTGTACCCACTGAAAACCTTTCAGTTGTCACTCTCAGTAAAGCCTCTGAATCACCGGTCCTTCTTTTCCTTTAACATATAATTAATAGGTATTTCTAAGACGTTGTAGCTAGCGAAATAACTGGGGTAACGAAACTTAACTTCTAATGTCTTAAAGCTTACAAGCATATCACTGTGAGAACGATCTGCCAGTTCAAACGCTATTATTCACGAAACCCTTTTCAACGAGATTCAATTATTATTAACGGATGTAAACACTGGTTAATCAACGATCGTTTATCTGTAATTTTTCATTAATAATACACAATGAAAACGGTGCAGTCGATGTGAAACTACATGTAAACATACTATCATGATTAACTGTACATAAACGTTTCCTCAATGATCTTGAACTGTGTCATGGGTTCCAGTTAACTTAAGCTATTTCCTCTTAATCTAATAAGGGGATATGTAATGGTTAGTCTTCTGTTTTCGGTTTTTTAAAGATTTTTTTTTTGTGTTCCCTCGGCGTGTTGGTTAGGGCCTAGTCGCTCATACCAGTTCTCTCATTCTTTCCGTTCTTCTAATATTCATTCTCTGATTTCTAATACTTTCTTTCACACCTCTCGCTCCTACCTGTAAATATCATTTCTCAATATACTCATATCTTAAAACCTTGAACCTGATATGAATCAAACGCTGGAATATATACTTGTAAACATATAAATCATTTACATGTTTCAAAATTGGGCTAAGTGGGCGGTCTGATGGTGATGTTTTATCGTACTGCATCATTTACCAACCTAACCAAAAACGATCTTGACTCTCCTTGTTAAAGTAGTCGTAGTGTGTAGTAGTAAGTCCCAGTAGTGGGAATAATAACGAGGCTGATTATTTTATTAAGAAATGGGAAAACTTCAGAAGATACCCTACTTTCACCGGGTATAAAAAGATTGTTACGGTTTTGTACCCACTGAAAACCTTTCAGTTGTCACTCTCAGTAAAGCCTCTGAATCACCGGTCCTTCTTTTCCTTTTACATATAATTAATAGCTATTTCTAGGACGTTGTAGCTAGTGAAATAACTGGGGTAACGAAACTTAACTTCTAATGTCTTAAAGCTTACAAGCATATCACTGTGAGAACGATCTGCCAGTTCAAACGCTATTATTCACGAAACCCTTTTCAACGAGATTCAATTATTATTAATGGATGTAAACACTGGTTAATCAACGATCGTTTATCTGTAATTTTTCATTAATAATACACAATGAAAACGGTGCAGTCGATGTGAAACTACATGTAAACGTACTATCATGATTAACTGTACATAAACGTTTCTTCAATGATCTTGAACTGTGTCATGGGTTCCAGTTAACTTATTTCCTCTTAATCTAATAAGGGGATATGTAATGGTTAGTCTTCTGTTTTCGGTTTTTTAAAGATTTTTTTTGTGTTCTCTCGGCGTGTTGGTTAGGGCCTAGTCGCTCATACCAGTTCTCTCATTCTTTACGTTCTTCTAATATTCATTCTCTGATTTCTAATACTTTTTTCACACCTCCCGCTCCTACTTGAAAATATAATTTCTCAATATACTCATATCTAAAAACCTTGAAACTGATATGAATCAAACGCTGGAATATATACTTTAAACATAAATCATTTACATGTTTCAAAATTGGGCTAAGTGGGCGGTCTGATGGTGATGTTTTATAGTACTGCATCATTTACCAACCTAACCAAAAACTATCTTGACTGTCCTTGTAAAAGAGTCCCAGTAGTGGGAATAATAACGACGCTGATTATTTTATTAAGAAATAGCAAATTTTTTTTTATTTTACAACTGGGCTAGGTAAGGCCACTGATGGTAAGTGATACGCTTGCCCATAACAACATGCGCTAGTTAAGATGGTATACACTGCGTAACATTGCGCTCGTCGCTTTGAGACTAACTGTTAAGTTTTGTTACAGCAGTAATTTAACTAGTCCACAGCGCCCTTCAAACCGGAACACAGTAATGTTTGCAGACTACTGTTTGGCGGTAGAAATACGAGCTGCGGTGGTTACTACCTAGACGGTCTCCGGCAATAGAGACCTACCCACCAGTAAGAATAATTATGGGTAAACTTTAATGCCGTACGGAAGCGCTCTTTGGTGTTTTGTTGGTGGTGGAGTAAACGGAACCCCAGTGTTACACAATCGTTCCGTTGCTTCTATAAACAAACCGTTTTCGGGTTCTTTGAACGCCCCACGCGCGCTATATCACTCACATGTGTTACATATTGACGATAAATAATTGTGATCACAAACTATTTCGTTAGGGAAATAGTAATTCTATTGATTTGTAAGTAAACTGGAATGAATCGAGAATAAAAATCTCCATGCTGTTGCACTATTATACTCCACAGTAATAATTATTTAATAATTGTATCTATTTTTCTTGTAGTGTAATTCAAATGTTGCGAATATTATTCTTCTTCTTCTTCTTCTTCTTCTAAGTCGTATTTCCTCATGACGGTCGTGGTCTTCATGTTTTTATTGAAACACACGACGACTCCCTTGGCAGTTATAATGGAGTGGTGTTGCCATTGCCTTCTCCATTTCACATACTAGTCTGACCACTGATGGTCATCACATATATATGCAGGTTTCCTCACGATGTTTTCCTTCACCGTCAGAGCACGTGATATCAGTTGGTGTTTTATGCTAACTGCACATAAATTGAAAAATTCATTGGTGCAGGCCGGATTCGAACCCGGTACCTTCGCATTGGAAGGCCGGCGTTCAAACCACTAGGCCATCACGGCTGCGAATATTATTCTTCTTCTTCTAAGTCGTATTTCCTCATGACGGTCGTGGTCTTCATGTTTTTTTTTTTTTCGTACTGCATCATTTACCAACCTAACCAAAAACGATCTTGACTCTCCTTGTTAAAGTAGTCGTAGTGTGTAGTAGTAAGTCCCAGTAGTGGGAATAATAACGAGGCTGATTATTTTATTAAGTCATAGCAAGTTTTTTTTTTATTTTTTATTTTACCACTGAGCGAGACGTGTAGGTTGTTCACCTGATGGTAAGTGATACGCTTGCCCACAGCAACGTGCGCTAGTTAGGATGGTATACACTGCATGACATTGCGCTCGCCGCTTTGAGATACATGGTGTCTAGTCTCGTTACCGCAGTAATTTCACTAGCCCACAACGCCCTTCAAACCGGACCACAGTAATGTTTACACATTACTGTTTGGCGGTAGAAATATGACCTGCGGTGGTTACTAGCTAGACGGTCTCCGGCAATAGAGACCTACCCACCAGTAAGAATAAATTATAGGTAAACTTTAATGCCGTACGGAAGCGCTCTTTGGTGTTTTGATGGTGGTGGAGTAAACGGAACCCCAGTGTTACACAATCGTTCCGTTGCTTCTATAAACAAACCGTTTTCGGGTTCTTTGAACGCCCCACGCGCGCTATATCGAGACTATCGCACTCATCCCGATCTATTTTTACTCACATGTGTTACATATTGAGGATAAATAATTGTGATCACAAACTATTTCGTTAGGGAAATAGTAATTCTATTGTTTGTAACTAACTGGAATGAGTCGAGAATAAAAATCTCCATACTGTTGCACAATTATACTCCACAGTAATAATTATTTAATAATTGTATCTATTTTTCTTCAAGTGTAATTCAAATGTGGAGAATATTATTCTTCTTCTTCTTCTTCTAAGTCGTATTTCCTCATGACGGTCGTGGTCTTCATGTTTTTATTGAAACACACGACGACTCCCTTGGCAGTTATAATGGAGTGGTGTTGCCATTGCCTTCTCCATTTCACATACTAGTCTGACCACTGATGGTCATCACATATATATGCAGGTTTCCTCACGATGTTTTCCTTCACCGTCAGAGCACGTGATATCAGTTGGTGTTTTATGCTAACTGCACATAAATTGAAAAATTCATTGGTGCAGGCCGGATTCGAACCCGGTACCTTCGCATTGGAAGGCCGGCGTTCAAACCACTAGGCCATCACGGCTGCGAATATTATTAATGCATACCTTTTATAAAATCGATAATAATTAAGTAGTTGTATGATTATTGTAAAGATTGTATATAGTAGTATAAAAAACTATAAAATTAACTCGTTGACTTGTGTGTGGATATAGAAACTGTAATAAATTTAATATATATAGAAGAGAAGGGTCTGTCACATGCTCATAGATCCAGCATCATCAGGTATTATGGTGCCGATACGTTTGCTTATACCATTGTCAATTATTTATTCGTTAGAAATTAATTGGAGAATTTAAAGATTTTTTCGTACCAGTTAATCATTGAACTGTGTTGTTAACGTCTTTAATAAAGCGTTTTCTGTTTTAACCTGTCGGATGCCCGCCATTAACGTTTGCGCGTAAATACTTCAACGATATTATATTTAATGGGCAATTTGATTTTTTTTTCGTAATTAGACAATCTTAGGTAACTTATCTCTACCGCTGTGGTCTTGGGCTAATAAAAATAGGACTAAACTCTGCCTATAGTAGAACTTGAATGAAAGCGTCTTCAAAATAGTTAGCTCTAGTGGTTTTGTCGTATCAAAGCGAGGGTACTAAGAAAGGTTTTACCCTTTGGGTTATATTGTTCATAGGAGATCCCGGAGCCCCTCCTAACGCATTGAAGAAGACCACCGAAGAGGATTTAGTAGCGCTGCTGTTTATCCGACTATTCCCTTTTGTTGCTTTTTAATAAGAAATTATGATAATTACTAAAGCGTAAGTAAGTTTGTATGTTTTTTCTATATATAGTTTTATTTTAAATCGTATACAAATAACGGCATAGAGGCGGGCTGGTGACGTCACGATAATAATGGCGACCGAGAGCAAATAAGAGGTGCGCGACGCTGAGGAGATTTGCAGATAACATCTCCTGGGGATGTTATCACCGCGATATAGGGCTCTTATCACATACAATATGATAACCGGTACACAAACAACGTTTTTGTTGTATACAGGAAACGTAGTGGCGTTCGATGTCTTATAAACAGTTATGGGGAATACCGTGAATCTCCATCTCTATCGCAGCGTTGCGTGGCGATGGTGACGACCGATTGCGTATCATTACATCACCTAATCATCAAATATATATTTAGAGGAACGTATCTAAAAAAAAAACTTACAGGAAATCCCGTAGTAAGAATTATAATAAAAATATTGTTATAATTTTTAACGTAGTTTTATATAATCGATGATGTGGAAGATATGGTCCGTTAGTTGGTAAATGAGACCAGTTAGAGATGTTCCCAATTTCCCGTATCAAGATTTGGTATATTTAGTGCCGTATGTTTTCTAGATCCTAAAGAGTCCTAGCAAAAATTTTAACCCTGAGTAGTTTTAAAGAAAAACACCGTGACTTATGTAATGTTAAAGTTAAAATTAAGATTTTATCGCGTCGAAAGATCACTGGTAAAAATTAGAGAGTAAATTGTTTACTAGTCATTTTTTATATTTTCGCTGTAGTTTTCTTTATTCCAGTCTCTCGTCAGGTTTGCGCGACAATAGATTAGAAAGTCGTGTCCGATCTAGAATGAAAAAAGACTAAACGGCAAGCCGGTCAGCGTATTGCATCGAACCGGTTAAAAAAAACTAGCGGTCAAGGTACTAGTGATTTATGCTGGATACCTTAACCACTGCGCTTTATGGATTAGACGGGGAGCGTTTAATTAATTCAGGTTAATAACCTAGTTGATATATGTGAAAATCTAATTTTACTAGCCGCCTATAGCATGTTCTTGTTTTCATCGTCACTTCAGTCCGCCTCTTAACGGCACGCATCGTCTTCAGTAGCTAGCCCACCGCTGGGAATAAGAGTCTCCACGTTGATTTTCACATCCACCGGCCCCACGCAGCCTGCAATGGATTGACCAGGTCGTAGGGTACACCTTTTGAATGAAACAGGCTTAACTGTTTTTGTTATTTATTTACTATACGATACTTGATTATAAGGGTTTATACCTTTGGTATAAACCATCGGCTAAAATGATGATGATACTTTTGGTATGGGGTAGTTTTCTCTGAAATTACTTTATAATCTGTCTAAGCATTTTATCTATATTTAATCAGTACTTTTCTCCTAATTCTGCGATAAAGGCAAATGTATGATAAATTAATCATTAGGCTATAGACGTTTCCTGCGACCTTCACCAGATCGTCAGTCTACCTTGTGGGGGCCTATTATATATAACTAGTATGTAATTCTGTATTTAATTTCTCGAATTTATCATCTCGATGCTTATAGTCTTGAGTAGAAATTATTCTTAAAGTTTACTTAATAACTTTATGTATCAAATTTATTTGTACCCGCGAAGTCGCGGACTAAGATGTAGTAATAACACAGCTACTACTATTACTGCGAAATTTTTGTTAAGGCTGTTTTTTTTTTATTGTTTATTACCAAACCCCGTGGTTGCCATTCGGACATGTTTTATTTAACCTTCACAGTGAATGGTTAGTACAAAATTGACGTTTTCTCTGAAATTACTTTATAATCTGTCTAACCATTTTATTTACGTTTAATCAGTACTTTTGTTTTAATTCTGCAATATAGGCAAATGTATTATTTATTAATCATCAGACTATAGACGTTTCCCACGACCTTCACCAGATCGTCAGTCAACATTGTGGGGGCCTATTATATGTAACTAGTATGTAATTCTTTATTTAATTTCTCGAATTTAACATCTCGATGCTCATAGTCTTTAGTAGAAAATTTTAAAGAAATACACCGTGACTTATGTAATGTTAAAGTTAAAATTAAGATTTTATCGCGTCGAAAGATCACTGGTAAAAATTAGAGAGTAAATTGTTTACTAGTCATTTTTTATATTTTCGCTGTAGTTTTCTTTATTCCAGTCTCTCGTCAGGTTTGCGCGACAATAGATTAGAAAGTCGTGTCCGATCTAGAATGAAAAAAGTCTAAACGGCGAGCCGGTTGGCGTATTGCATCGAACCGGTTAAAAAAACTAGCGGTCAAGGTACTAGTGATTTATGCTGGAAACCTTAACCACTGCGCTTTATGGATTAGACGGGGAGCGTTTAATTAATTCAGGTTAATAACCTAGTTGATATATGTGAAAATCTAATTTTACTAGCCGCCTATAGCATGTTCTTGTTTTCATCGTCACTTCAGTCCGCCTCTTAACGGCACGCATCGTCTTCAGTAGCTAGCCCACCGCTGGGAATAAGAGTCTCCACGTTGATTTTCACATCCACCGGCCCCACGCAGCCTGCAATGGATTGACCAGGTCGTAGGTACACCTTGTGAATGAAACAGGCTTAACTGTTTTTGTTATTTATTTACTATACGATACTTGATTATATAAGGGTTTATACTTTTGGTATAAACCATCGGCTAAAATGATGATGATACTTTTGGTATGGGGTAGTTTTCTCTGAAATTACTTTATAATCTGTGTAAGCATTTTATCTACATTTAATCAGTACTTTTGTTTTAATTCTGCAATATAGGCAAATGTATTATTTATTAATCATCAGACTATAGACGTTTCCCGCGATCTTTACTAGATCGTCAGTCAAGGGGGGCCTATTATATGTAACTAGTATGTAATTCTTTATTTAATTTCTCGAATTTAACATCTCGATGCTTATAGTCTTTAGTAGAAACTGTTCTTAAAGTTTACTTAATAACTTTATGTATCAGATTTATTTGTACCCGCGAAGTCGCGGACTAAGATGTAGTAATAACACAGCTACTACTATTACTGCGAAATTTTTGTTAAGGCTGTTTTTTTTATTGTTTATTACCAAACCCCGTGGTTGCCATTCGGACATGTTTTATTTAACCTTCACAGTGAATTGTTAGTACAAAATTGACGTTTTCTCTGAAGCACAAAAAAATTGTTTTAATTAATTTATATCATAATTTCACAGCTTCAAATCATAGATACTATGATTTTCGAATTTGCACATTTGTTTGTCACCGTCATCATTCGCAACTGATAGACGTCCAGACGTTTGTCATCTTGTTTACTATTTGCGTCAATAATAAAAACTTGTTTACTTTTGCCGTAGATCGCCATCTAGCGGCGGATAGCGATAATACTGTTTTCCATTTTTTTTGTTCTATGAGGCGGTACGCGTCGATAATAACGTTGTACATTCACTATTCTGTATTTAAATGTATCCTTATATTTATTTTTACACGCTTACGTATTATGACGACATTGTCTTTTAATCATTTCTATACTACGTGTTGTCAAGTTTTAGCACTAGATGGCAGCACGCATTTTGTAGTTGCCAGTTTCTCAAACATTTGGACATTGTTTAGTTTTTATCACGCACTTTTATTAGTATTGTTATTGCTTTAAAAAGTTTTCTTAACTATTTAAAGTTTTCAATTTTTTTTACAATAATATTTTTGCTGGGAAAGAAGTCTAAAGAATTTAAGCCTTTTGTTTATCAATAAAAATCACGCATTGCTGCTATACATTATACATTTTTATAGCACTTGGTATAATTATGAGTTCTTACTAAATTATTCTATAAATAAATTTAGATTCTAGGATAGTAAATCAAACTAAATATTATATAAATGACAGTGTCAAGTGATCGCCGAGAGATGTCGCTGCTTGGCGTTTATTTAGACAACTGGGCTTGGTACGGTTAGTCACAGGTGATTTAGACATTACATTTGAGTATTCTTGCTTCCATTTACGGCACACCCGCATTCGAGTAATGGGTCAGCGAACTTAAAGCGTGATCTTGATCTATATTCCGCGATATCGTTTTTCTTTTAAGTAAAATGCGATCTTACTTCACAACAACAAAGTATATTTTCTATTGTTTTATATAAGAAACTGGTGCCTTGCATGTTTCTTGACATTCAATCATTAATCCAAGCTATTAAAATGTATACATGATTTTTTCTGCTCATCACTTAACCACAAAGGTTATATGTTATTTATAAAACGAAGAAACTTAATTTTTTTATTTTAAAATGTATGAGTACATTTTAATAACTAAGAAAACTCTAGTTTTCATACTTCCGTGTTTATACTGTGGCATTTAATTTTTCTTTTCGCTTAGAACTTAATAGCGCTGCGAAAACGTACCTAAGTATACTGTGCGCTTTTAATCTACACTTGAATTGTAAACTCGCGTGTTTTAATGTCATGAAAAACGTTTCAGAAGTATGCTTTACTGAAAAATATTAAATCATGTTGCTTTTTATGTGTAAAAGGAAAAACATTTGATCACTATCACGTTTTTTTTTTTTTTATACTACTAAGCGACGAGACGAGCAAGACGTTCACCTGATGGTAAGTGATACGCTTGCGCATGACAACGCGGCGCTAGTTAAGATGGTACACACTGCAACACATTGTGCTCGTCGCCTTAAGACATAAGGTGTTAAGTCTCGTTACCCCAGTAATTACACTAGCTACAGCGCCCTTCAAACCGGAACACAGTAATGTTCGCACACTACTTACTATTTGTCGGTTGCTATAGGAGCTGCGGTGGTACCCACCCAGACGGTCTCCGGCAACAGAGACCTACCACCTGGTGAAATTTTATTAAGTAACAGAAAGGTTTTTTTTATTTTACCACTGGGTGAGACGTGTAGGTTGTTCACCTGATGGTAAGTGATACGCTTGCCCATATTAACATGCTCTAGTTAGGATGGTATACGCTGCATCACATTGCGCTCGCTGCTTTGAGATATATGGTGTCTAGTCTCGTTACCCCAGTAATTACACTAGCTACAGCGCCCTTCAAACCGACACACAGTAACGTTTCCACATTACTGTTCGGCGGTAGAAATATGATCCGGCAACAGAGACCTACCACCTGGTGAAAACGGTTACGTAACAACGAGGTTATAGAAGATGATAGCAAAGTAAGGGTGAAAGAAAAATGTTCGTCTGATTAAAGAAATTTTGGTTACTTTACTTTCAAATAAGTTAAATTTTCAATAAAATGTTTTTGTGTCTATTTAATCGATTAAGAGTTCTAAATCCAGATGTTAAACGTGGGCTAGATAGCTCTACATGTGTAATGCTAATTATCAAACAAATTACAACAATAAAAATCGGTGCACCTTACCCAGCGCCTACGAATGTCCACGATTATGGGTCTGTACGCTCGCCGCCCACGGTATCAAGCCCACTAATGGGCGAGGCGACTAATTACACGAGGACACGGCGGTATCGTTTAATGATTTCGTCCGCTACTCTGTTGTGTGCTGATCGTGTTTAAACGGAACTAATTAGTTCCTAATGCGGTGACATTAGGAGTTCTTTGCCAAGATTGGATTCAATGATATCCGCCCTGGTGGAACATTTTATGTAACGGTATCCAGAAGTAGTCTACTTATTGTTAACATAAAATATATATAATCAATAGTTATACATTTATACTTAAGTAAGACACAAAAGTGATTACGCAGATGTGTGCTACCTCGACTTGAACAAAGATCTTCTTAACAAGCTAGAACGCCTTTCCAACAATTGTATAAGATATATTTTCGGACTTCGAAAATATGACCACATCTCTGAATAACGCTCTCGCCTTAAATGGCTCACTATTCATCAGAGGCGCAATTCTAGAATATTACTTGTTTTCTTCTCAATTTTAAATGATCCAAAAACTCCTTTGTATCTTAAAGGTAGCTTTCAATTTCTTTCTTCAACCCATGACAGGGACCTCCGCTCAACTACTAATTTAACAATTAGTATTCCACAACACTTCACTGGCTTCGTCGGTAACTCTTTTACAGTTCAGGCAGCACGACTCTGGAACTCCTTGCCCGACGATATTAGAAGGGCTCCAAACAAAAATATCTTTAAGAGAATGGTGAGGAGGTTTTACTTGGATATAGAACAGTAACTCTTATGTATGTTATGTATATATTAATTATGTATGTATTTATTTACTTATGTATATTTATGTTTATGTATATGTGTATATACAATAATAATACTTATGTATATATAAGTATTCATATTTTATGTATGTATTTATATGTATGTGTATGTATGTATATATTAGTATATATCTTCCATTTTTTTTTTACATTTTTTTAAACAATACTTCTCTTTTACCCTCACCTACCACTGCATTTCCCCACTGCCGAGGTTGACTGGGAGAGAATGCCCTATGGCATTAAGTCCGCCTTTTTGTACAATATTTTTTTGTGTGCAAACAAAGTTTTAAATAAATAAATAAAAGTAGATATAAATCCGCTCTAAGGCTGTCTTTAATCGAACTAATCCTAAGTTGGGTATGTTATATTGAAGATATAAGTAGTAATTTTTTTGTTAATAATAATACATTTATCTATTTAATTTGTCAAACGATCTTTACTTTTCTACTAGTAAAAGATCTAGCTCGGCTAAAGTAACTGTATCTGTCTCGTTGCGATTAGTGACTCTTGTAATCTACGTCATTACTTATCACCGTGTGTTAGTGACGCGCCGCGTGATCGTGCGGAGACTCATCCGATCCGGTCACGTGATTCCGAGGAAACACTCGCCCAAACCTCACCGCTTTCAGTTCCAATGATTGTTCGCGATCGATTAGCTACCGACACCGACGAACGATGTTAACGTCTGGAATAATTACGTTTTTATGTTGGATAACATATCTGTTGTACAGCACTTAAGAATTGCTGACGCAACGTTAAGTATCACCAGGTGGTAGGTCTCTGTTGCCGGAGACCGTCTGGGTGGGTACCACCGCAGCTCCTATTTCAACCGACAAATAGTAGTGTGCGAACATTACTGTGTTCCGGTTTGAAGGGAGCTGTAGCTAGTGTAATTACTGGGGTAACGAGACTTAACACCTTACGTCTCAAGGCGACGAGCGCAATGTGGTGCAGTGTGTACCATCTTAACTAGCGCCGCGTTGTCATGGGCAAGCGTATCACTTACCATCAGGTGAACGTCTTGCTCGTCTCGTCGCATGGTAGTATATAAAAAAAAAAAAGTTTCACAAGTGTGCTGACTTGTTGGAGAAGGTCTTAAGCGAGGACATTAATAAGTCTGGTTTTAGTCTATCACCTGTACGCATCAGCGTAAAAGAGATTGATGCGTTGACTTAAATACTCGGTAACGCTTGTAAGTTAAACCGGAATAGCTATACAGATACTCTTACAGGATAAAATGAAGTACAGGGTAAGAGGACGAGGAATCCGAAATAATAAGTCTATAGCTCTTCCGGTTAAGGAGATGTGAAAGGTCAAAGTTAGCACTGTAGATATAACAGAAAAAAATTACTGAGATTCGAATTCATTAACTTTGTTTCAAAAGCATAAAAAATAGCTTTACAGGTTTGTTTTATGCTATAACTAAGTTTGGACTTTAGTTCGAGTATTTAACAATAACTATTTATTTATAAGGTCTCCAGAAAAGATTACACAATACATAAATTACAACTTAAATAAAATAAAACAAGACATTATAGAAAACATTGTGAATCTTAAGTCTAAGGAGACAGCTTGCATTACTTATGTATAGGCACATAAAAAACTAGTAATTAATAAACAGCATACAGCAATTCAGTAACAAAAAAATTCAATTAAAAACTAGATGTTGGATATAATTTGTCTAAATGCAATCATTGTATAACTTACAATATGTTTATTAGTTAATATTTCACATCAGAATTGAAGGTATATAGAAGACAACGTTAGCAGTAAAATCAAAGTTGAATTTAATTTCGGAAATTCACTGTTTATCGAATATCACATTAATGCTTGTGGATTTCCGTTTTCCAAAATTACATTTAGAAATAACAAACAAAATTCTAAAGGTCGAATAGTTTTTGTATTGTACACGGGAAACATTAATAAACTGCAAAAAGAGTGAATATTTCGCGGTCGCTGGTTTTTTCATCTAAACATGCAAATTTCACTCCCGATCACAAAGTGAATAATGTATTCGCTCTAGACAATTTTAGATCACTCGAATGCCTCCGCCGCCGGTTGTTTACCATAATGCAGTTAGCACATTTCAGTTTTATATTTGCATGTTGCGGTGGCGGTAGTCGGTGTGCAAAAATTCTGTTATTTCATATTTACTTTCAGTTAATAATATTATAATGAAATTAGCAAAATAGCAACGAAGACATTGGAAAAATATTTCAATGAGCTGTTAAAGTATATAACAGTTATGGTTGTGCTGTATTTTTTTTATTATGTTGATGTCTATCATCATCAGCCTATAGACAAAGGCCTCCCCCAAAGATCTCCACTCCAATCGGCTTTGAGTTATTCGCATCCAGCGGTTTCCCGCGACCTTCACCAGATCGTCAGTCCACCTTCGAGCAATGTGACCTGTCCATTGCCACTTAAGTCTAGCAATTCTTAGGGCTATGCCGGTGACCTTGGTTCTTCTGCGGATCTATATCTTGATGTCTGTACATTTTTCATATTATAAACTATTAGTAATACCCCTGAACAATAATATCAGGGAAAAGAGGAAATTAAAAAAAAAATAGTTAGTATTTACTAACAAATAGATATTATACAACCTATGAAAGTTTAGTTACCTACAAAAAAAAAAGTGTTTGCAAATATAAATATGTTATGTACTGGAAGAAATAATAACGTGAACATTTTCAGTCACTTATCTCTACGTCACATGTAGACTTTTCTTTTTCCTCCTCCCCCCTTTCCCCATGTCTCCTCTCCCCCCTTCCACCGTATCTCCCCTCCCCCTGTCTCCCCCTCCGTTTTCCCCGCGAAGGTTGATAAACGGGCGAGGGGCGGCGCGAGCGCACCGCAACTGCCTCAGTCGCCTCTCTAATATCGCGCGGTGTGTGCGCGTGCGCCGTTCGCAGCTCTGGTACAATTTAAAAAAATAAATAAACTTATGTGGTGCAGTGATGTGATATAACGTTTAACAAGTGATCAGTGTGCTGTGTCGTGCGAAAAGGATTACAGTTCGGATGCGTGGTTGCGGGTTCGAAGCCGGCGGCGGGGTTCGTGTGTACCGTTGCGGCGCGCTCCGGTGGCTCAGTTAACAGCTCGCGGATCTGCCGGCCGACGTGTTGTGGTGGTTTCGCTAAGATTTAACGCGGCGGAAAGGGTCACTTACCTTGATCCGGTGAAACTACGGTTATTCGAATGTTAACTCTTCGTCGTGTAAGCCATCGTTTCATGTAAGCTGAAAAGGTACAATTGTTCTGGCCGGGTGTGGCCTGCTCTTGACTCATCCTGTTCGTTCTTGGAATTGTTGTCGATATTAAACTGTGATAGGTTTGCTTTGGTTTATCTAGTGATCTTGGGAAATGTGATCGAAGGTTTGAAAGAGAAAGTGTGATATTTTATAGATGTATGCTCTGTAGTTGGTTTGGTTTTCGTTTAATCGGATTGATGGTTTCAAAGGTGAGTAACAATGGATGGTAGTTTTCTTTATGTTCACGCTCGAGGGGCCGCTCGGCGCCGGAGCCGAGGCTGGTAGGTTTTGTTTCGAGTGAAACTGTAACAACTGGACCTTGATATCCGGAGTTGCGACAGTGGTAATTACTGCTCAACGCCATTGTCGTTCGCTTTTTGTCAATGTTTGAATTGTGTCTGTATAACAAATGCTAATGCCCCACACCGTGCCATCTGTTTCATATAAATTTATTTATGATTAATATAGGCATTGGTAAATATCTCAAAAATTTGATGACGTACATAATTTTTTTATCTACATTATTCAAATTCTTTTAAGGTCATTTATATTTGCCGGTTTCGCCAAGTAAACCTGTATGGAATGAGTAATTATTTGATTGTCTGTTTACTTTGCTGGACCTCTGCGCCGTAAGGTTATGTCATTATACATACATTTGTATGTACACAGTTAACAATTTAAACTTGTAACCGCACGTAATAATCATAATGTTGTAATTATGTTTTTAAATCGTCGCTACAATGTTTCGTTTAGGTTTTTATTATCCACTCACGTCTATGTATTTCAATAAAGCTTTTTGTTTTGTAACCATAAGTTGTAGACAATTTCGTTTTCATAATTTAAGTAAGTCGTGTTGCTTTTGTTATAAATAAATAAGTTATAGATAATTCAATCAATACTGTTGTGAGATAAATAATACCTAATAATATTGTTTCGTTAATATTACATGAACTAATTAAATGATCTATATAATTTAACGGTGAAATAGACCTTCCCACAACGGCGACTTTAAAGTGTTTACATTTTAGCATAAAAATTCTTTTGCAAGTCTATTATTAATAATTTTCTATAACAATATTGTTCTTTGTTAAATGATCTTCTAACTCTGGTCTCGAATGCATTTCCACGCTGTTCACAATTCTAGTTATTCATCTGTATGATCTTTTTTCATGCTCCAAACCGGACTCGTGTTTTTTTTTCAACGTCTGCAAGATCAGGTGCGTATTGATGTTAAAACATTCATAAAGAGAGAACGGATTTTCTACCTGCATCTTGTGTTATCCGCTTCCCTTTTAACAAATTCATATCTCATTATATTTCATGAGGTTCGTGTTACCGCTTGCAGGTGTACATTGAATTGAATTTACTATTTATTATAACTCATTACTGTGTACTGATAAAGGTCAGTCGAAGTCTATCGTGTTCTTGATGAATTACACGAATATTTAATATTAAGCTTCTATCTAATCGTTTGTGTGTATTACAAATATACGACTTTAACTGAACTCACAATACAATAGATTTCATAGTTTTTAAATTGTTAATCGCATAATTATTAATTGTTGATTTTATGTACATAATATTGCCATTATTATAACAAATGTGTCTACACGGGATTTTTCTTATATTTATGTAATTATACTACACGTATAATAAGCAAGTGATCATATTGTGTAATTATAATACACTTGCTGATGCAATAGTTGCTGTAAAAGAATATCTGAAACATACAGCAAAGGAACACGCAATACTGAAGGCGAAGAGAGCTGATATTTTTAAGCTATATTCTATGATGATAATGCGTTTTTATGAAACTAACAGTTTCTTTAACAATATTCTCATTTACATGTATTCATTACATCTGCTGTAAAAATGTTGAAATTACCGTTGATAATAATATTTAAAAAGTACTCGACTAATATATAAGAAAAGTCTACAAAGACATCGAACCAATTGGAGGAGAATCTGATTTTTTTTTATGCTTCTATGCGACGAGACGAGCAAGACGTTCACCTGATGGTAAGTGAAACGCTTGCCCATGACAACGCGGTGCTAGTTAAGATGGTACACACTGCGCCACATTGCGCTCGTCGCCTGAGACATAAGGTGTTAAGTCTCGTTACCCCAGTAATTACACTAGCTGCAGCGGAAATCTGATTGTTTTCACATGTGAACAACTTTTATAATGTTGATCTAGGCAACATTTATTTGTTGTATTACAAAATATATTTGTATTGAGTAATGGAAACGGAACTGAACTATCATGTAATACTACTCAGCATTATTTGACTTAGTATTAATAATGTTTTCTATTGCGATAATATCGTATTACAACAAATGATTTAGTTCGTCTATCGATGTATTATTCATAGGATTTAGGGTATATTATATGTAGTATTTAAAGATATGTAACTGCGCGCTGCATCAGCCGATGACATCACCGCGAGAGGGCGGCCTTATCTGTTGTTATCACAATGATAACTTTAACGATGCGATAGAAGACAAGTGTTTTAGAGATTACAGGTCTAACTTAACACGACACGATAATAACGACCCTAACTCATTAAAAATATGTACCAAAATTGTACAACTCGTTAGTTGTAGTTGTACCAAAATAACAATTGTTTCGTTACACAAATAGGGCCGTTGGTCGTTTGAAGTCGATTGTTAATAAATAGCAATGCGACATATTTATTAAGTGGAAACTGGTTTAAGTCACAATGTGTGGGCTTATAATTGACTCGCCATCTGTCCTTACGTGCGCTAGATTGTATTTAGACATTCGTAAAGTAATTGGATAGATCTTATATTATAACACTAACTGTAGAATACGAAACCACTTCTTAAAATATTTCTAATTCATATTATTTAAATTAGATTACAGCAAAAAAATTATATGGTTTGAGTATAAACGTAAAAGGTTAAGTTTAGTATTTTTTCTTAACAATTGTATATTCGTTTTGTATAATTATAGAGGTAACGAAACAATACACTGAGTTTGTCACTGTCTAGATACCTCGACGGTTTCCGGCGACCTGTGGTACCTAACACCGCAGCTCTTACTTCCGCCGCTAAACATTACTGTGTTCCGATTTGAAGGGCAGCTAGTGAAACTACTGGAGTAACGAGACTTAGCACCTCATGTCTCAAGGTGACGAGCGCAGTGTTGCAGTGTATACCATCTTAACTAACGCCACGTTGTTATGTACAAGCGTATCACTTACCATCAGGTGAACGTCTCGCTCGTCTCGTCGCCTAGTAACATAAAAAAAGTTCTCTGTTACATAACATTTTGTATAAACAAGTAATTTTATATTTTAATGACAGTCCGTGTCCCACACCCTGACATTCGGGGACGATAGTTAAAAGGACGAAGCGGATGTTTAATAATTAAACGAATTGGTCGAACTGGAGCAGCAATTAGCATCTCTAATTTCAGCACAGTGTTAACGAGTCGACCATATCGAATTATCGGTTGTTGTAAAATTTATAAATTGTTTTTATTTTGTTATATACTATCATGATTCTACTGTTTATGTAGCAAATATCAATTGGAATGAAAAACCTATTTAATTAGGGCGCTATCAAACTTCCTACATCTAACGTATAAGCAAATGATCCTTAAGTGATGGAAATTCATTAACAATTTCTTTATGTTAAGTATTAATGGATATTTTATATTTTTCCTCATCACATCCATGTGAGGTGTAAAATATAGTGTCTCAGTGTTCATAAACGCTACAAAGTTATAAGCTTACATTTTGATGCGTGAATCCGACAATAATTTTGCCGACAGTCATTAGTGTACGGTCCCCTGCGAAGGCTTTGCTTTTCATTCTCATAAGAGAGAGCCGTCACTCTGTCATCGCTCCCGGAAGCTGTGACCCAGTTCTGTGCACTAGGTGAGCTGTTATTGTGATACTGAAATGTGACAATGAAATGCCTTCCAACTTGCCCCACATAAATACGAAGCCGTCGCTCCAAATTCGCAACTCGCTTCTGTTTCATTTCACTTGGAATATTTTTGTTGTAGCTCAGAAATCTGTTTGGTATTTTTCAATCAGATTTCATTGAAAAATACACTTTTTTTGTTTTGCTAAGCGATAATATGAGCTAGATGTTAACCTGTTGGCAAGCGATACGCTGGACTTTAACGTGGCGTTAATTTGAGTGATGTAGCACCACATTGTACTCGTCGTCTTAAGGCTGGTTTTTAAGTTTCGTTACCCTAGTATTTTTAATAGCTACAACTCCATTCAAACTACAACACAGTAATGTTTGCACTCTACTGTTTGGCGGCTGAAATAGGAGATGCGGTGGTACCTACAGTCAGTATAATATTTTAGATGATTAAGTGTTTCACTGTTGAATAAAATTGTATATCTATGTAAATCGTCAGTTAAATGGAAAAGTGACATAATCAAAAACATTTTGAAATTAAGTTTAGTATCGAAAATGATAGATTCTTAAAATTCCTACCTTTAGAAGAGAGACGGAAAAATTTGTATTTCTTTTAATTATGTCACGTTTCTATTAAATCGACTAAATGTATTTGCTGGTGCTATGTGGTAAATAGTTGTGTATATATACGATTCGCGTAGTTAAGCTCGTGTGCACGTCCCACGGCGACTAATCGCGTCGTTTTCGCATTTCAATTGAACGCGCCGCTAACGTTTGATAAGCAGCCCGGCTCCACGTGAACGAACGTAGGCGATGATAACTTAGTTACTTATATATAAGTTTAACGAGTATGTAACAGTAGGTAATTTTTTTGAGGTAGAGAGATTTGGAACTTTGTAACCCTGTCACTTGGGAAGTCAGAATTGTGGTCAAAGGAGCTTTAGTGTTCAAGGGAGCATCGTTACGTTTTTTTTTCTATTTATTTTGGCACCATCCGTCACTACATTAAATAAGAATAGTATGGACTAATTAGAGGACAAGTAGTGCCCAACATTACTTAATACTACCCAGACCTGAGAAACAAAAACAGAAACAATTTATATCTATATCAGCAATTCAGTTTGATATATTAAAATAGAGATTTTGGATTTGAAAGCATTCAAAGAGTTATTGAACAGATCAATTTCGTGAAATTTTTTATTGTATTAGTACCACAATAATATACAATAGCAACAAATTAATTTTGTTATGTATGTATATGGTTTTGTGCTAACAGTTTTTTTTAATCGATGCACTAATATATGTATATGTTTGTAGTAAGAATACAGATATGGTATTATGGCGGCAGTCATATGGTTGAAAAACTAACATGTGCTCGTCGGTTATTAAAGTTTTTGTTACGAACGTGTTGTGGCACAAAGTTTTCTATATAAGTGCAGAAAAAACGTGGTACATATATATTTGAGCTTCTAAAAACTAGTGTTTTTCTCAGTATAATGTCTGGTTTCTAGGCGGTTGTTTTACTTTACAATCAATTATGTTTATATATTTCCTTAACAATGTAATGGTGATCCACTGACGCACCTCCACATCAACGTCACGTTAACATATAGATAGTTTATAAGAGTTATTAAAAATAAATTATTTAGAAATCAGTTTTTCAAATATTGTTTAAAGATATGTACTGCAGTAAACAATAGAAATGCAAACAAATAAATATGACTTTTCATATACATGAATAGTTTTATAAGTAATGATAGGTAATAAGATGTTTTAGTAGTAAAAAATGTAAAAGCAGGATAAAAAAGCCCTGAAGAATAATTTTAAGGAAAAGCTAAAACATATATAACACTGAAAATTATTTAAGTAATGAATTTGCTTAAAGTATATAGCAATTACTAATACCTTTCAATACTTAATTTTAAAGTTTATTTAAAAAAAATGTAATTTCTGAATACAAGTAACGGTAGCGCTATTGAAAATGTAATACTACCTGTTAAGTTGTACGGTAAGGTGTATTGTCCTACTTGGAACTCGATTTCAAGTTGTATCGATGGGTTTTGACGAAGGTGCTCCCAAACCGGTCGCTCACGTGCCGGTTAGTAAACAAAGTTAACTTAAACATAACTTTGTTGTACTACGAAAGTTTGATCTATACAGATTTGAATTTTTATATCTACATCAATAAAACTAAATTATTTTGCCTATTATAAACTATGTCGAGTTCGAGTGTTAACACATCGATGAAAAAGGATATTTAAACTATTAAACTTGAAATCGATTTAATTTTGATTGCAATGGTTTAAAACAAGTTCTTTTTTTCAGTTTTGATTGTAATTTGATATGTAATTGATAAATTTTCTGAATACACTTTAAATTTTTTTTTCGACGTCGCTTTCACTTGATGGTAACTGATACATTGCACCACATTGCGCTCGTCGTTTTAAGACATATGCAAAATCTCGTTACCTCAGTAATTTATCTACCTATATCACCATTCACGGTCATGCTTTGACGGTGAAGAAAAACATTGTGAGGAAGCCTGCATATCTATGTGATGAGCATCCGTGCTCGCACTAGTATGTGAAATGGAGAAGGCAATGACAGTACCACTCCATTATAACTGCCAAAGAAAGTCGTTGTGTGTTTCATGACATATGATGACCACGACCATCAGTTATGAGGAAATACGACTAAGAAAAAAAAAGCACAATTCAAACTGGAACACAGTAATATCGGGAGCTGCGGTGGTAGCTAGACGGTCACCGGCACAAGTGAACTACCAATAAATGTGTCGGTGATTTGAATTTTATCAGTTGTTATAACTGAATATATTTTTGTAATAATGTTAGAACCCCGCCGGGGTAATCATTGTGCGGCCGGTTCTCGTTATCGGCGCGTTATCAGATAGCGCGCGTCGCGGCCGGCTCCGATAGCGCTGATGCTACGCCCGTGTACCGATAATGCGCTCGTATCATCTCAAACACACTTTTTCGGGCCTTACAACGCTCACATTAAAAACTTTTGAATATACGATAAGATACAGAATTATGATAATCGTTTCTCTACTAAGAGTTAGGTGAAATTATTATATTAAAAAAAAAACTTGTCTTACTTAAACTGTCTCGTAAGTAAGCCTCTGGTTTGATTGCATGGTCCACATGCCAACGTGAACAGCCGGAGTATTCTAAACGAACATGCTTAATTGTCACTTAATACCAGAAGTTGCAGTCAAGAGGTAATCAATTGTCGATTTACATACATTGTTTTTTACTTGGGTATCGGATTATTTATAAATTAACATTGTAATAATGTATTTTTTTATCGCGGGAAGTTATATTTTGTAATGGTGCTCATATAATTTTTATTAAAGTTTATGATGGCTTAATAATCATAAATTCTAAAATAGTGTTTTCTGTATTAGTGGAAATCGTAGTGTTAAAATAATCAATATAAAATTGTCTGTATCTTTTGACGCATTAGAAATCAAAGAGAACGGTTTAAAGTTATCTGAGCGTCCTGATCAAGTAACTTTCCAACAATAAATCTGTTTCACATTTCCGAATAAAACTACTTTTACTTAAATCGATTGAGCTGAATCTTTCGTTACTGCAGATTAGAGTGTATTGGATGCATTGTTTCTAGGTCGGCGTTTAACTGCGGCCCGTGCTTTGTGACTATCACTTTTTATAGTGTGAGCGGCCGTCGGCTTACTTCGGCCGGTGAAAATTATTTTAGACAACTTTCACTTACCGAATTTGGCGATTTGTATATTTTTTTTAGATCACAACGACAAGCGATTTTTAATTTTTAACAATAAATGTAAATTGAGATAGATGACTTAAATAAGTTTTCCAAATTATGCCTATACGAGTAATCTACTGTTGGATAGACTTTCATCTTAATTCTGGTTGCTTCTTTACTTGCGCCCATTTAACCAGTAAATATGCTAATACATAACACCGCTATTAGTTTTCTTTTTCGATTCATTACTCATTGTTTAAACGGGGTACGTAATAAGCGATTGTGCATTATGCTTACTTTAGTAATACGGGCTCGTACATACGCTTGCACTGTAAACATACTTCAGCTCGAGCAGTTTTACTATTACAGTAAAAGGGACTTTTTTGTTATTTATCACATAAATGTAAACAGAAATTAATGAGGTGTCTTCTTCCTGACTTGATGTTGGCAAAATTCTTTTAAGAGAGGCCATTAAGCATAAAGAAGAAGAAAAAGAGGTGTGTTCTCATAAAAATGGATTTCTATTTGTTAACTATAATAACTTTTTTAAAGCATTTCTTCCAATTAATATAAATTATCGGTGTATATAGAAGTGTTAGTTGTTCACACCGACCTCTTTTTGCAGACTGTGTGTGAGAATTTGCAAATGTGGCCGCGCTAGTGCCTGCATTGTGGTTTCACTCAGGTCGTTGAACCGTCAACCGCTAGACGTACGTGAACTTTATGAAATGTAATCACTAATATGTGGATTAATTCTTTAAATAATTCAGTATGATAAAGTTGTAAAAAGTCACTTATGATTCTGATTATGCGTTCAGAGGATTGAACCTATAGCCTGCTTTACACCGGTGGTTAGACGACCCCGGCGACTGGGCGGTCACTCGCAGTTTCACAAGTTTAAGTCGCGCATGACTCAGCCTGTTGCGACGCGGGGAACAGTGTGGGCTTGGACCCTTTAAATGTCTCCACCAAGGAGAACTACATTGTGAAATATTTGCCGTTTTTATGTTACTATTTAAAATCATAATTTCTTGGTAATAATCGCGAGTATTGTTACCGCTACACGTTTAGACATACGTCTGCTCAGGCTGACCGCTCGATACATACTAACACTTTTATAAGCGATTGATTTTAATTTCTACCCTCTAACAATTTATTCCAAGTTAGCAATAATGCCGTTTAAATATGAAATCATAACAATTTGTTCACCTAATTATAACAAATTGCGATTATAACAAATTAAATTATAAAAAAATTTGCGCTGTAGCTAGTGTAATTACTGGGGTAACGAGACTTAACACCTTACGTCTCAAGGCGACGGGCGCAATGTGATGCAGTGTATCCCATCTTAACTAGCAGCACGTTGTCATGGGCAAGCGTGTCACTTACCATCAGGTGAACGTCTTGCTCGTCTCGTCGCTTAGTAGTATAAAAAAAAAACACGGTGTGTGAATTAAAATTAGTAATAGTGGATTGTTGATGATGATGATGATGATGGAATGGTATTGTTTCGTTTGTGAATATTTTTATATAATAGAAATATTTCGTTCTTTGTATCCAACTAGTTAAGTTTTTATGTCATCATTCAAACTGCAAATTAACAATAAATTAAATTGTATGTTAAATATTATAAGTAAAAGGTTGTATTAGCTGATTATTCTCCGATCAAATTTGTAAGCCTACACACACAGTTAACTACATTGAACAATTACCTTGTGTTGATTGGCAGTTATGCCAAATTGTATATCAGTAAGGACTATATAATGAGCGAAGGTCATCCGTTTTGGTTTTAAAAGCCGCTAAGTATGTACCAGAGTCAACAGTCGGCGCCGGATTAGAATTCAAGGCCGGCCCATTCGTTAGCATAAACATTACCATACCGCGGTGCGTTCACAAAAGGCCCCACCTGTCGTTAATATAATAATTACATCGTTATGCATATTACGAATTTGTTTAAAGGTATATGTTATTTTTATATACTGTACAACTCTTCTATTATTCTTCTTCGCAATCGTAGCATTCTTTGACAGACTGATCGCAGTTAAGTAGTTGTAGTGCTCTGTTCCACTAGGCGCATCCAATTCAATAATTTGATGATAGTTTGTTCCAAATGACAGAATGAAAAACAAATCTAGAGTTAAGTAATATTTTTATTGAGAACTATTTATTGGAGAAAACTTTTTACACTTTACCCATTTCAATATAAGTGGACTGTTGATCTTTCTTCTAAGTCGTATCATGACCCCTCATGACTGAGGGTCGTGGTCATCATGTGTGATGAAACACGACGACTTACTAGTCAGTTATAATGGAGTGGTTTGCCAATGGCTTCTCCATTCTGGATGCGAGTGTTCCGACTGGGGCATGGACTGTTGATGCGAGTAGTTATATTATATCCATCTCATATATAAAGTTGGCGTGGAGATCCTTGAGTCAGGTCTATGCCCAGCAGTAGGCTTTATGCGGCTGATGATGATGATATTTAAACTGATTCCAACATGTATACATACATACACACGTAATTATCTAAGTGTGGATAATAACTACATGTAGTTGTTGTTATGTCGCATATATACACACGTAGATCATCATTAAACTAAATGATATCGAGTATTATACCTTCGTTTAGTATGACTTCAACTATAAGTATGATCTAAACGTCATCACTAATTATAGCACAATTATAATTTTATATCTTTTTCATTCTTAATGTGTTTCTTTTATGTTATATATTTTAGTCATAATTATACCGTATAAAGTACTCAATTTTTTTGAAGAGGCTAGCGAGACTTTCGTCTGATGGTTATACGTTTGCCCAACGTGGCGCTAGTTAAGATGGTATACACTGTACCACATTGCGCTCGTCGTGAGACATTAGTTGGTTAAGTCTCGTTACCCCAGTAATTTCACTAGCTACAGCGCCCTTCGTACCGGAACTCAGTAATGTTTGCACACTACTGGTAGGCGGCAGAATACACGTTGCTCCCTTTCTATCGTACTCTTTTACTTGTTCATCCGACGAATAAAAATGTAAACTGGACGCTGGTTAATGGTCTCAATCAGATACGCTCCAGATAACGCTGTGCGTCTGGGCAACCGGCTGACCTACAGACCGGCAATGAAAGAAATTCGGAAAGCGGTGTGAGGTGAGGACTGACTACTTATAACGTAACACTGTTCATTAATGGAGAACACATACTTTAGATATACATTTTCATTTAAATTTTTTTGTTTGTTTATGTATTCGTATACATGAAAGAGTGAGATAGGTCTATTGTCAATGTACGAAGTTATTAAATACAGAGTGGACGGCAGCCGCGTGCCCGATGTGGTGTTGTTACCGCGGTAACGGTAGTGGTCACTTAACGGTACAACGGTGCGGAACGCGGATTAATTGTGTCGAAAAATCCGCGCCGGCTCTGTGATCGCTTTTCATTTTTACACAGACACCGGCGTCCATTTTGTTTTAAAGGTATATTTTTTTTATCAGAAGAGAATCATAAACGAAATGGTTACGTTTTTATATATTTTAATTGATGTCTCCTTTTAATCAAAACATTTATTTGAAGCTGTTTATGAAATTTCGGTACTTGAAATAGATAAGGCTGCTTTTGATAAAAGATCAATGAATGAAATTTCTAAATAACAAGATGAAAGGCTATCAAAGGAATTTTTAAATAATTCTTCAAAAAATATTTGAATGCGCGTCAATCTTGATCTGCCCTTAGGGTCCATGAATGGGATGGATGTTTATACAATTTGTCAAGTATTATAAATGTAATGTCGAACATTGACTTGGTCATGTTGGAGCAATCTCAGCTGCAACCGGTCGTAGAGAGATCGCCCACCTAGCTTTCTTTTCTGATATGGTCGCCGCTGGCCTGCCTGCACCCAAAATGGTAACTTGCACATACGAATAAACCTCAATGGACCATTGATCATATATAGCCGGTATACATATGCATTGAATGATATTAAGTTTGATCTGACAGCTGTACGCGATAACATCAAAGCATTGACATAAGTACAGATGGAACTATTATTAAAATTATAAACAACATTCCTGAAACTTGGGGTCCCATTGTTATTATAAATCAAACACCAAGCATACTATCATATATTCAAAATACTATTAAGCTGAAATAATATACATACTGAGTTAGAATACGTATCATTATCTCAGTCCTTTCATCATCATGGTTGCTCCAAAACACTCAAAACGTCGAGGTAATAAATAGTTCAAATAAACGCGATGGTATTCGTAAAATTGTTTTAACTAAACTTTAATAACGACTGTACTTTTGTATATATTATTGTATGATTTATGTTTGGTCATATTGTAGTCATTTAATTGTTAAAATTAGTTAAATTTCAGTGAAAATATGTTTTAAAATCAACAACTCGGTAAAACTTCATTAATTATGACTTTAAGTACAATTTAGAGTAGACTCATTAAATTAAACGAGTGTTTTTGCAATTCTTGTGCGGGTATAAATAGGAACGCGTCGGCGGTGCGGGCACAGACACAGTCGCGCTCCGACCGCCACAGTAGACGGACCTCTTATTAATCCGTCGAAGCCCGCGGGCATCGGGCGATGTCGCGCAAAAATGTGGCCCCCAGAACCATGGCATCGAGCGATGCCGTGAGTTCCGAACTTTTGTTTGAGTGTGTTTTAAGTACGTTTATAGTCAATTTTATATTGAAAATTGGGTGTCTATAGATTCTTTATGAAATTTGTTACAAATGAGCTCAAAATAATACTGGCCACAATAGAAAAAAATTATAATTTTTACAGTCAGAAAGTTGTGTCTGCCTCGGCGTCAACGTGAGTATTTTTTTGTGAACCGGTTCCAAAATATTTCAAGCGAAAATCAGAGAAAATTTTAAGGAAAAGGCTAATTCAGTGTTTTATTAGTAAAATGGTTGTATAATTTTAGATAAAATACAATGTTTCGTGCTATTATCCCACGAAAAGATTTTATAAACCTAAATGTCGTTCGCGCGCAAAAACGTTCTCGGCCCGTTTTTCACTAATTATAACATTATATTCATGAAGGAAAATACATCATCTTATTGTAAATTTATTGTAGATTCTATTTTTACGTGTCGTTTTTTGAAACGAACACGTAAAATTATAGATTTTACATGTTGAAGCTGTGTTTATAATTCAGACCCCCAAATAACACTCACACAACGACAAATCTACGTCTGTGTGTATTACAAAATGACCACTGGCAGGACCCGCAAACAGGATAACAAAAGGACCGCTAGGCTCGAGCGGCAGACGCACAAACAGGATGTTCACCTTTGTGTTTAGATTTGAGACAGGATTAAGATTTTTTATATTTAAAATTTTTATTTCTAATTTTTTTTTATCATTATTAGCGGCGCAGCGGCCCGGTTAAAGGAGTGTCGAAACAATAACTACAAAACAACATCTGCGATGGAGTATCATTGTATGAAGGGCCGTCTACTAATCCGCGCGATTTACAAAATATTTATTGTAGTAATAAAAGCCTATACTTTATAAAGTCCGCTGGGCTGTTATTGTCCAACGGTCCACATGCGCGGGTAACGCCAGCGAAAAGTTCTGTTTGTCAAAGTCTGTACATCTGTGTGTAAATACGATTTGTTTACATGGTTGTTTGTGATTTAAATATAATTTCTTTTACTTTATATCAAGTCTATTAGCTTTTAGCGTCGTCAAGATTTGACCCTCTCGCATTTCGCACATAATGTGCTAATAACATAACAAAGCTCGACTTTTAGGTGTACAAACGCCCACGATTCCACAAAACCACATGGATTGTCAAATACGGTTTGTCAACTGTTACGCTTGATGTTCTGTAGCATCACGCATATGTAAATACCACGGTTTTTTTTTTCGAGGGGATACTGGCGGCAAAGCGAGATCGACTAAGTCATGCGATTGCTATGCCGCCCGCGCCTGGTCCCTGGGACTCCACCTTCGCGGATAGGCTGTGGGCCAGCCATTTCCCTGCTCCAGAGCAGCGTGTTGAAAACGCCCAGCATGCGCTCGCACTCCGAGCCGTGATGTTACCGAGGGTCAGACTCCCATCCAATACCCGCGGCCTCCGCTCATAGGGGCGGCATCAGGCGAGCATAAGCTAGCTGCGTATGCTTGAGCTGTGTCATCATCGATGACACTCCGCGGTCGGCTCGCTTCCTGCGGTGTGACAGAGATACCTCCCGAAGCTACCGTGCCCCGAGGGGATCTGCTCCAGCCGGAAGGTAGGCGACTTGTGGCGCCGGTACACCCTCTCTTTTAGGAGCGGACGAATAGCCTCTTCTTCGCTGCTCAGTTCTCGGCCCAGCGAGCCGGCGTTTCCACTGCCGCATGATATCCTCATGGGCTGAGCGACGCCTTGCCTCTACCTTTTCTAGAAGTGGAGCTACACCTTATCGCCATGACCCGCTGCACTCTGTACAACAGGGCCAGACTCTCCGCGGATAGGACATCGGCCCATAGGTGCTCCGTACAGCGCCATCAAGCGCAGCACGCCAGTGTAATGTTTTGTAAATACCATGCTAACCGTTTTTTTTTTTTAATCGTTCCCCTGTAAAGGTGGGCAGGGCTTTGTCATTTCTTTCTTTTACTTTCTTTCTTATTTTATATTCTTTTCCCTAACATTTATACATTTTATCTTTCTTCTTTTATTCTTCACTCTTTCATTCTTTCACCAGTTTTTATCATATCCATTTCTTCTTTCAGGCATCACCTCTCAGACTACCGCCGCATATTCTACTTTTCTATTCTATTCTAAAAATATGCGGCGACATCCGTCATCACTCATCAGAGAGGCGATGCCACCAGCTGTACATGCTAACCGTTAGAGAGGCAACTGCTGCCTTCGATATGCTTTGTCAAATAGGTAGAAGAACTTTTTATTATATAAACTTTTTTCTTTCGATTTAATTTTACAGTACAGCTAGCTGCGGCTTTTTTATGTAAATGCTCAGAATGCAAAAAAAAAAATCACTTTTAAATTGTCATGTATTTTCAACCTCTTATTTGTGCTACATATATGTATATACTTTGTGTCACGATAAACGTGCATGCACTTTTTACATTTTCCTTTTTGTTATTGAACAAATATTTTATGTTATAGATTTTAACCCACTTTTAGTTTCACTACCTTTTATAACAACATCAAAACTCAGCACTGGCACAAAGATAACTAGTGCCATAAGTAGAGTAAAAAAAAGTGAAGTTAAGTATATTCCGGACAGTACAATCCTAAACTTTAAGCACGCTGTATAGCGGACCTCTGGTGACGTCACGCGCTTGGCCCCGCCTCTACCCCAGCTCGGACCCCGCAGTCGCTTCGATGTCGTGCAAACCGCAAAGATAAGTTTGTGCGCAGTATCAAATTTCAAGTGCGTGAATGAGTGGTTTATATTTACTATTTCAATTGTTATGATACAGTGTCGTGTAGAGAATTTATTACTCAAGCGATTATGAGTAATTCTAGACGCGTCGTTGTGATGTGTATCCCTACAGAAGCCTAAAACCGAACGTCTTCAATTGTAGTGAAGCGATGTCCCGCGTCGGATATTTTGTCTCACCAAAGGTTCATATTCATATATTATAGGCTAAATTGTACAAATGTGTATTGTGAATATATTATCTTTTTAGTGGTATATAACATTCATACAAAGGTGCTATAGTTTCAACACATTTCGACTTTCAATTCTCGTGATGATAGCCGCCGCATACTTAACCGACCGCGCACTTAAGCGGTCGGCCGTCTATAGGTCCGGGTGTGGGGCCACAACGTACTTTTGACGCCCGGGCTTTGACAGGTTAAGTCGTTATGCTGTTGGACAATCGAGGACGGGTCATCCCAAAAATGATGTTAGTTGTGACAACAACACTGATATGTTTTTTTAAAAGCCAGTGCTTTTACACATATATAACTTAAATAGTCTTAGTGATGTGTTCTTGTAACTTCAGCCGAAGACCGTTATCCTCCGTATTGTTTCCGCAGTAGGTATACCTCGTTATAACTTTATAGTAACTTATGTGATGGGCCGGCTGCTCGATTGTTTGTGTGCCCATTGTATTCAGCCTGTCAACATTGTGCGATGGCAGTAATGTGCTTTCGTAAGGCGTGGCTACAGTAGCTTAAAGTTCACTTGGTTGTGAAACTTTTATATGTACAAACACAAAGGAAATTAAGTTTAAACTATTCCTATCTAGTAATTTATGTATGTGTAGTGTGTTTAGACATATTTTTGTTATACTAAAATTGAATATATATAAAAAGATTTGTGTAAATATGTAATGTAACATTTTCAGCAGATGTAAATCTGAAGATGGTAAAGCGTGTTCGCTGATAATCATGTCTATGAATAATCGAAGCAATGCTTTTATGAAGATAGATTTATATTAGCATAGTAGCATAGCCAGGAATGGTAGTTCAAATATACTATACTGTTTATTGAAATATATGTGGTCTCAAAACGTTTATCAAGTGCGCTACAGTCGCAATTAAAATTTACTACAAAATAAGCAAGTTCCAGTATAAGGCATTAAATGGGTTATTTGTTTTGACAGTTAATCATCACGGTTAAAGTCTCTGACATGCGTTTAACTTAACTAAAGCATTAGCTGAGTAAGCTTTCACCAGAGCGGCGTGGGTGAGTTTCTGTTCTCGTAATGCCTCCTCCCCCCCACTATTACTGCGGATTTAATAACCAGCTGAATGTAACTTGTTATTCATGGGTTTCCCATCGACTTAACAACTCTCATCCGTTACATTAGAGATGATAATAAAACTTGCTCGTTCGCTGTTGTCGCACCAGAATAACACTGTTCGTTCGCTTTCTATATGAAATTCGCTGTGATTTCTTTTGTACTTCGGTTGTGCTTGTAAGAATGTTAGGAAGATATACGCAGCACCAAATTCTAGCTTTAGTAATTTCACTAGCTATATTTATTTATTTAAAACTTCGTTTGCACACAAACAAATAATGTACAAAAAGGCGGACTAAATGCCATAGGGCATTCTCTCCCTGTCAACCTCGGCAGTGGGGAAATGCAGTGGTAGGTGAGGGTAAAAGAGACGTTTTGTTTTTTAAATAAAGAAAATTAAATAAAAAAAGATATATACTTATATATACATACATACACATACATATAAATACATACATAAAATGTGAATACTTATATATATATATATACACATACATAAATATACATAAATAAATATATACATAACATAAGAATTACTGTTCTGTATCCAAGTAAAACCTCCTCACCATTCTCTTAAAGACTTAACCTATATATATCTTTAACTGGAAGACAGTAGTGTTTTACCTGCATAGTAACAGCAAGTATTGCTTCTTCGTGCTTGAGGGTTGCTTGAAAAATTAATCAGAGTCTCTTGTGTAAGGTGAAAGAAACTGAAAAAAAAGAAAACGTGAAAATGAATATCTATTATCAGTAAATATAGTCAATATTTATGTTGTTATTAAGTATTAGTATTATTTTTTACCATACTTAGATAGGTTCTACATTATCACTAAGCCGATTAATACACAAAATATAACTCATTATATCGTTTGAAGTTGTGTTATAAGGTTCAATATGTTATTTATCGCTAGCATCTTTTTTTTTTACCGATTTCATTATTACTTACGATCAGTAAAGATTTCGTTTTGGGCTCCGTGAAAAATGACCGTTCGTGATCGAATTGTCCTTCGTGAGATGTAAGGCGGTGGCGACGTTTTACTGAACGTGGATAATTATTCACGGAGACGATTTTCGTTATTACTGTGAGTTAGTATAAATTTTTTTTTGACTAATCGTTGAGACGTGTGAGCAGTCGCTTGATAGTAAACACCTGTAACATTGTGATAATGGTTAGGATGTTTACACTGCACCATATTGTTCATCGAGATATAACAACTTATGTCTCAAGACGAGGATAATGTGATGCAGTGTATGCCATCTTAACTAGTATCATATTGGTGAACGTCTCGTCGCTTCGTAGAATAATTGTACTGGTCGCCTTATAAAATATAATATCTCGTTACCCCAGTATTTAGAACACAGTAATGTTTTACATTACTGTTAAGCAGAAATATCAACTCATTAATATATAACAATTTGATACATTTTTGCTTATACACTTAACTTTTTAAATTTCATACCAAGCGGACGGTCTTTTAACATAGCAGCGAGCGTGCAACTAGAAAGAGACGCAAGAACTGAATACAGGTTTAGAAAGGGACGGCTGTATACGGTTCGACGAGCGTGAGTCATGGCGGATCAGCGCGCGGTTTCTCGCACGCGTTTTGACTTTAGGCGGGAAACGTTTTTTATTCTTTCGATATTATTAAAATCGTTTTGTTACTGTTGTTAATATCAAGTTATTGTAACTTGTAATTGCTTGCACGACAGCTATCCTACGTCTTTAAGATTAATATTACTTTTACATCTTGAAACTTAACTAATTTTCGCCGTTCAATAAGTGAACTGTTCTCATATTGAATAAAAAAACTTTGATATTATTTAAATGTCATTTACGTGTGTATATTACGTTTTTACTATTCCTTACGAACGTAGAAGTTTTTTTGAATTTCATGTAAAATATAACTTAACTTTATCAAGTTCATTCCTTCTTTATTCCTGTTTGAAAAAGAATAATCGAGCAGGTGCGTCGAAGTACAAAAGGGGGGACACGTTGCGCGATCGCGGGTCCGTTTAATACGAAGTCCTTTTGAGTCCGGAGGCCCGTTTTATCCTTTCACGTATATAAACAGCCCACCTGACTGCCTGGGGTACTTTTTTTTTATCAAAAAGGACCAAAGAACCTTGCTCGTATCTGCATGAGAAAAAATCATTAATTGCTGCGTCTAATATATTCTTTTTTCGAAAAAAGGCATCAGATTAGTATGCCAATAATAATGCGCAAGTTGGGATGATATACACTGCATCACTGTGATCGTCGCTTTAACACATTAGATGTCGATTCTTGTTACCTCAGTAATTAGCTAGAACGCCGTTCAAAGCGGAACACAGTAATATTTTCACACTACTGTTTGATGGTAGAAATTGGAGCTGATACCAGTAATAAGTTGCCTAATCGATTTTAATTAATGTTTTTTATATTTTAGAATATCCCTTTTTATTTCGGTGGGTAGGTAGTAAAGTTAATAAATTTTGAATGAAATACGCGCAAACAAACGTTTTTATATAATTTTTCATCTAAACACTTGCGCGTTTTCATAGAATTTCTAGACTTTATTCTGTCTCCAGTCTTATTTATTAAAGGAGAGAATATTCCATTATGTTTTTTCTATAACAATGACGTCGTCACAACTATCTAGACTATTTTTTAATATAAGTATCCTATTCGTTTAGTCATGATAGTCTAGAGTCTAGACAATCTAGTCTAGGTAGATAGAAACGCTGTTTGATGGGCGTTGCATCTAATGAAATTACTGGGGTAACGAGACATTGTATACCATCATTACCGTCACATTGTTATGGACGGATATAACATTTAACTCTTTTGTAATACCATAATCCGCTTTAATACTCAAAGCTCCTGTGTTGAGCGAGTGGAACAGCGCGCCGTCGGATCCTTGCGGTCTGATCTGCTCGATGCTTTCGCAACACCATCGCAAACTGAACCTTCTTCTGTGCTATCGTAATAGAGGTCACTTTGACCGCAAAATTGTCATACTCGAGCGTCAGCCAGCGGTGGGCATACTCGGATTACATGCAGTTGTATCAAGTATTGGAATTTGAGGCGCGTTGCGGGCTCCGTACACAAGTATATGAATGCTCTGTGAATAATTCTTCATATTCATCATAATGAATAAAGCTTCTTAAAATTTATATCCCTTTATTTACTTACAATGTTTATATTGTATTCATTCTATGTACAGTGTAACATTTTTTTATACTACTATGCGATGAGACGAGCAAGACGTTCATCTGATGGTAAGTGATACGCTTGCCCATGACAACGCGGTGCTAGTTACGATGGTACACACTGCACCACATTGCGCTCGTCGCCTTGAGACATAAGGTGTTATGCCTCGTTACCCCAGTAATTACACTAGCTGCAGCGCCCTTCAAACCGGAACACAGTAATGTTCGCACACTACTATTTGTCGATTGAAATAGGAGCTGCGGTGGTACCCATCCAGACGGTCTCCGGCAACAGATACCTACCACCTGGTTAACATTATTGAAATAAATTTTAAATATGTTACAAGAGTAAAGTAATACAAGTAGTTTTCTTACTGTGGATATAACTGCACGATATCTAAGTGTTGTATTTTGTTATAAATATTTGTAGAAATGTTTTTTGATTTTGCATTAGACTGTAAACTAAAGCGGCGTTAGAAATATTCTCATGTGTTCGGTTGTATGAATTTGATCTAAAGTTTTTGTATCTTTTGTTTCTGTCTGTATGAAAAATTAAATAGTTCTTAACCGTGATCCTGTCTGTAAAGACTGTAATTCTTGTACTTAATGCACCTTATGCCTGATGTTTTATTTTGATAACTTTGATGAGAAGGAGGTTCTCAATGTGATTCGTAAAATTTTTTTGTTGTATCGTATTTTATATATTTTTTACATACACACATTTCGTTCTCTTTGAAGTCGGACTCAAAAAAGTTTGTGTTTGAACCTGTAAATGAGTTTTAATGAAACTATACTTTTTTCAGTTTCAGTTGATTTTTTACATTAATATATATCAATGTCACTTTTATTTGTGACCTTTCCGGCCTTAGTAATTAATTTCGTCCGATACTATTTTAGATGTCAATTATAACGCTATTTTTAAACGTCACGCGATCAATGGATTGTTTTTGTACCTTTTGTTCTATTTAAATATTCAAGTTGTTTTACTTTGACTTAAATAGCAAGGTAACGATTGACGCGTATAAAGCGCTTGTAGTAAACAATATGAATCGACCTAAATCTTTAAAACAATCAAATAAATTGTGAACTGATTACGTAGAAGAATTGTTTATAAGATTTTAATATTCAACTATTTCTTAAGTATTTTCCATATACATTAACTCGACAATAGATACATAATTTCAACTTATTCATGTCCTCTGCTGAACAAAATCTCCAAAAGTTAACTACTAGTCATATTCATAATAATAATTGTTGATGCTGATGCTTATTATGGAAATGCTTAGGTCTATCCGTGGGATCATAGCCACGTTATTCGCATATATTCTGTGGCTAGCGAAAAGTATCCATAAGAGGGAAATTATTTACCCTTTCATCATATCTTCGCGGTTCGTGTGATTTAAACACTAATTTAAACTAGTTCTAGTTTCCAATACTAGATTTTTTTGATTTGTTTGTTTAAATCAAATTAGACTTTAAATGTTTATTAACAAGTGAATATGAAAGTCTCGTCTATAAACTACATTAGTGAAACAATGTTAATGGTAAATTATAAAGTTATAGTATTTTATCAGTAACCGTTAATGTAAACAATGCACAATATTATAGTTTTCTTGTTATATATTTTTTTAAAAGCACCTTGACTTAACCGCTTGTCTGAATCACCGGCGGCCGACCGAAACCGCCCGGCCTAGACACACATACAGTTCACGCTTTTTGTTCGTTAATTGGATTGGAGATTATAAAAATTATTAACTTCAATTGTTTTATATCGTCTTCAATGCAATTGCAAAATTACTGTATGCAACAGTTATAATATAACTTATGTCGAAACTTACTTATAACGGCTATGTCGACATAGTATACATTTTATAGAAAACGAACCGGAAAGTCGTCGCATGCGTTTTTTTATTCAAGTCTCTATTACTTTATGAGATTAGAATGTGGCGGAATGGTTTAAGGGCTAATTTTCATACTTTGGACACAACGGTCATGAGTTCGATTCTGAATGATATTTTTCCTTTTTCTACTCTTCGACAGTGCTAACTTTGTCCTCCCATATCTTCTTAACCGGAAGAGCTATAGACTCTTTATTTCGGATTTAACGTCTCCTTATCCTGAACTTCATTTTATCCTGAAAGGGTATCCATGTAGCTCTTCCGGTTTTACTTACAAGCGTTACGGAGTATTTAAGTCAGCGCATCAGTCTTTACGCTGATGTAATCAGTTGATAGAGACTTATGTATATTAGTATTTATGCATGTTTATGACAGGTCCTGGCTTCACCTGTGAGAGAAAGTCCAATTCCCAGCAATGGGAATATAAAACAATTTCTATATTTTGTTATAAACAATATAATATAGAGCAAAAAGGAAATTAGTTAAGAAACTTTAATAATAACTCCGTAGTTTCTCTGCTAAGGAAACCATTAAAAATGTTAATTATTTTTGCACATAATAGTTTATATAAGTGTCATTATATCGTTGATAGAAAAAGAAAGCAATATGTGCAATGTGAACGACGTAATTTTCCTATAGACATCTCTATATAACTTATATATACTTGACGTTTGTTTTATTTATTTATTAATTAAAGAAAAAAAAAAACAACAGCGTTAACAATTTCTATTATATTCTAATTGATTACAATATGTAAGGCTAAATGAGGTTTCAATGTACATTAATTAAGTACGTTGGAAAGCGCAGAAAGAAATTTTTAATTAATTAATTATAACTATAAGAAAATTTGGAAAATCTATCTAAAACTAATCACAACATTTATGTACCGATCCTATAAAATAAAATTAACAATAAAAATCAACAATATACTATGCCGAAAATGTGGAAGTTTTTTTTTTTACGTTTCATAAGTTAGTGTTTAGTTAAATATATATCCAGAATATTATTATTATTAAGTCTTATCTAGCATAAAAGTTGTTCTTACTAAAATTCATCGACTGTCTGACGTATATAGTAATTTTAGTATATTATAACGTTTATGATTTAACATTGCTATTAGCACGTTATAATTGATAATCAACGGTAAAATATTGAATCGTGCGAAGGCAGCTTATGCCGGGAGGCTGTACGGAACTATATGAGTCATCTTTGTCTCGTTCGCCATCTGTTGCGCCAAGGCTCTCATGAAGAGGTTATATATAACCTGATTGTATTTGATAAAGTAAATTGATCTCGTAAATTATAAAACTGTATTTCTTTAATCACAGATCCATTCTGTATAGATCATCACTGATATGACTATAGGATAAGATTGAAAAGTGGTTGTGAATTTGTGTTTTGTAATTAATCTATAACCTCGCTCAAGTTTGTTCTATAAGGTTTAACCGACACTTTGATGATGACTGTAAAGATCAGAATTGTTAATGTTTGATCAGTTGCGTTACAATCGATGGTGTATGAATGAATTATGAAATAGCTTATGTCTTGTCCTGTTTATGTTTGTCGAGCTTGTCCGTTCTCGTGTGTGTCCGTTTACACAGGTGTCCGTTGGTTTTCGGTGTTTGCGTCTGTTTCAGGTCCTCATGTCGCGACTGCTTTGTGTGGCCGCTGTTTGGGTCTTGGTGAACGGTCTTACCACATCAATTTAACTAACTCGATTTGTTTGTCTCTTTCTTTCCAGATGTGCCGCTCGCAGCTGTCTCCCTCCCACTGTTGATTGCGGAATCGCAACTCGCCTTTTCGCTTGTCTTTAAGGAAGCTTATTTCTTTAGGGGGCGGTCATTACTGTGTCATTATGATCGCGCTCATAATGTATTGTGGAAAATCACTCGAGTTTTTGTTTTGTCGCTCATTACTGCAGCTCAGTTGAGCAGTCCAGTTGCAAAGTATTTTATAATATACAATAGGTATTATCAGGTTGTTGTAGTTTCAACAAACTTAATAATATGTTCAGTTGCTTTGTTACTATTAAATTTCAATCAAAAGTTTGAAGAGTTTTCATAAATGTTTTAAATATTTTTCGTATTCAATAGTTCTTAAAAGTATGTATTGAGGTTTTGTAGAAGATCATTGTTTAAATTTAACAAAAGATCATCATAAAAATCACTTATTGATTTCTTCTTCTACATCATATGGTTTTATTGTTTGCTCTAGTATTCGTTAGCTTTCAAAATCTGTGTCTTCAGTTGTATCGATGCATACGACCTAAGTAGAGTTTCTTTAACCAATTATCTATTGGTTATCGCGCGCTGGCAACAGTGCTATCAAAAAATCGTTTGATGGTTATTAGTCACAACATTTGATCAAGTGCTGTCGTTAGGTTATTCGAATCTTTTTATTTCCTCGTAAATGATTCTTTATTCACTCCTTCTTAGTTGTCGACAACAATTTTTTCATTTCCACATTGATTATTTTTCTTTATCTAATCTGAAATAGATATGTCTAAGTGTTGAATCGCGTATGTATGTAACACTGAATTGCTTTCACAGATCAATGTAATGGAACACTTGTGAAATATTAGTGAACAGTGAAATACCGAACAGTTGACCGAATGGAAAATTACATGTGCCAGTGACGATTATGCTCCCCGGTTAAAATGGAGAGAAAGTTGACTCGCGAGGATTTCATGCGGAAGAGCTTCCGCGCTCCGAGGGCGTCTCAAACGCCAGAGGCTCAGTCGCCGGCCGTTAACGGAGCACCCCCACCGTCCCCGGTGTCGCTGGCGATGTTGGAACGAACGCCCCAAGCGTCCCGTGCTCAGTACGAAGTCACGTCTTCCGGTATAGCGCCCAAACGTTTGGAACTTAACAGGGCTCACCCTATACATCTGAAGTCATTCCAAACTCCCGACCCGCCCGACGAAAACGGCCCGACGGCGCCCTCCGACGACGTCCTCCGAAAACTCGAAAGGCAGATCGGAGAAATGGAGCGAGGGTTGGAACGCGCCCAGAACGGAAGCGCCGGAGTCGACGAAAGGGTCAGGTACGCCGAGCACGAAAACTTGCTACGCACGGGCGTGTCCTCGGTCGGAGGAGGCGGCTACCTGCCGGCGGACTCGGACACGGAACACGACGTGGTACCGTTCAACAGGAACGAGACAACCCGGAGCAGCACCGGCGCGGCGGCACCGGCCGCCCGGCCCGCCACCAGGCTCGCCCGCACGCACTCCGACACCCAGCAGCACAACGTGGCCGCCACCGCGCGCCTCATGAGGAAGCTCGCCGACGGCGGCACCAAGGACGAGAAGACGAAGGTGATATCCAGGAAAGCGATTCAGGCGCGGATGGAGCGCGTCAAGAATTCGGTGGTCGGGACTAAGCACGAGCACCGCGTGCTCGCGGAACACAAGGCGGAGCCCGTCCCGTCCAGGACGCCCACGTCACCTGTCTCACCCAGGTCTTCAGTTCAGGTAAAAAGTTGTGAGCGTGTCTCTGTTAACGAACCACTACCACACACACAATTTTAACTATATTATTATATTCGTTGTTTGCGCATTTATATCAATGAACGATGACATGTTCATAAGGTTCAAACTTTATCAATTTAGTCATTGTACTTTATCTTCTAGTATCACTCTAGAAACGATTGAAATCATTTGGTAAACAATCACACCTCGTAACAATATTGTTTGCAATAATATTGAAGCTATATTTTCCTCTATGCGATTTTTTAGTTAAGATAGTAATACAAGCTTGTTTTTTGTTTAGAACATTATTTCATGACATAGTTAATAATAACAGTTGTTTATAACATGGACTATACTAATATTTGACCCGTTATAACACAATGATAAGTGAAACGAGAACATTGACACTATTGAACTTAGTTGTTTACTACTTTTGGCTTACTTATATCAGAATATAAACAATCTTCTGCAACAACATTTGAAGTTGTGTTTACGAAGTGAATCAATACATCACCGATTATCTGGTGGATAGTTACTATTGTTTTTATTAAACTGTCCCCATGGCGCAGTGGTTAACAAATACAACGTTGTCTTCGGTTAAATCCCAGAGCCACGTGTTATGGTGTATAGTTAATGGTTGGGGCTACTACCATCATGTAATATCCTTCGTACAGCATTGCTGTTCCGGCTGTTAATTATAAGAGCTGTTCTATGGATTTAATAGCTAAACTAATCTAGATGAAAAAAACATTTTAAAAATGATTGCTTCTCCTCTTGAATAAATGCGAATTATACTAGTATGCAGTTAGGTAGATTTCTGTTGTCGGAGACCCTCTAGGTACCACCGCAGTTCGAATTTCTGCCGACAAACAGTAGTGTGCAAACATTACTGTATTCCAGTCGTAGCTATAGAAATTACTTGTGTGACCGGATTTAACATCTTATGTCTCAATGCGACGAGTAAATTGAGGTGCTGTGTATATCATCCTAACTAGATCTAGATTATTAGTTGCAGGCAATATTATTAATCATCCGTTGAATGAAAAAAGTTTTAAGATAGTTGTTGTTTTTTATACATTTTCTAATGGTTTCATAGATTTAACAAATACTATCATTTTCCACTGGATGTTGTATACACATTTTAAAAAATTTCCATAGAAATATAAAGTCGCAAAAGATAACTCTGGCGAGTAGGTCAGAAACAGAAACACATAGTTTTAACAGTAAATTACTTTCCGTTAACGGTAAACGTATATCGCTACATTTGCATTAGTTTGCCCGCTTTACCTACTTTTGGGTTAAATAAATAAATAACGCATTATGAGGTACAAGTAGTGACGTACGTTTTCTGAAAACAATTAACTGTTTTGATAGCGCAATAGCTAATCACTTGCAATGTAACAACATCCCTGGTTCGAAGCCAGGCCACTAGCTGTAAAGTTTGATTAGTGTTAGTCTTCATACTAGCCTGGCTTATTTTTAGCTTAATACCGTAATATCATTGCTAGGATCTAGCATAGGTAAGTTTGTCATAGGAAAGCTAGAATATTCTTAGTGAGCTGAAAACACCACCAACGGCCTTTCTCTAACTTAACACCATGTGAAATTGACTCAAGTTAGTCCATTTTAAAATAAAAATCACATTGCGTTATAACGCGGATATACTTCGTATAAAACGGTATATGATATAGTAGTCCTTTACTTAACAAAATAATACTTTCTGTCTCAAGTTTAACTGATCTATCATACAAATGTAACTTCACAGTGAAAACAGAAAACATCAAAACCTTTTCAAAACTTCTTTAATGTTAAGACTTGTCAATTCTCTCTCAGTCGATTTAACTTTAATCACATATTAATTATTATTAAGTTATGTAACCTTTATAAATACTTATATTAACCTCACTATTTCTCTTTCAACAGGTAAGCCTCGTGTTATATTCTGCGCGGTTAAATTTAACTGGAGGTAAGTATCACACAACTGCCACAAGTCACATCGCAGCTGTTCTACGAATTAAGTTAAAGTTATTTAATAGATACAATTTGGATTTATAATAATAGTAAAAGGTACAATGATTCAAATATCCAAACGATTGTTGTTATGTTTAGATAAACTGGTGGTAGGTCTATGTTCCTGGAGACCTTCTGGGTACCACCGCAGCTCTTATTTCAACCGACAAATAGTAGTGTGTAAACATTACTTTATGTCGGTTTCAAGGGTAATGTCAGCTAGTGAAATTACTGGGGTAACGATACTTAATATATATATCAAGGCGACGAGCGCAATGTGGTGCAGTGTATGTTATGGGCAAGCGTATCACTTACCATTAGGTGAACGTCTCGCTAGTATTGTAAAATAAATAAAAAAACTATACATTAGACTTCATAGTCTGAATAACGAAAGGAAACTTGTATTCACCTGATAGTGATACGGCGTGCCCATAACAACTTGGCGCTACTTAGGATTATATACACAGCATCACATTGTCCTCGTCGCTTTGATATATATTAAGTCTCCGTTACTCCAGTAATTTGGTTAGCTATAACACCTTTCAAACACAGTAATGTGATTTAAACATTAGTAACTTTAAGTTATGATTATGATTTCGTGTTTCTGCGAATCTTTCACCACTAGATTTTATATATTTTCTCGCGTTTATTAAATTTATTTAATCCCGACGTTTCGCTTGTAAGTTATGATATTAGATTTGTATATTTGTCACTTATAGGATGTAGTGATCCCATAGAACTGCTTCTGTCCGCGTAAGGCGAAAGATGGCGAGTGTCCGTCTATTTCGGTACGTCCTTGACTGCTCGTTTGCGTGTGTGACTCATGGTTAAGTAGAACCGGTGGACCAACGTGTTTTTGCATCGTACCATCACCTTACTAATACCTATTATTTCTTTTAACTTATTGACAAGGCATAGCATTACTAACTTGAGCCCGATTCGTTTCGATGTCGGAAGAATATAACTTACAATTTTAACCGCCAGTGTATTCTTTGTTTCGTAACTTGTAAAATTTGCAGTCGGAATTAAAATTTTACAATTTTGCTGCTTTTGTGTAAAAACATGAAAAGTTACAATCGTATTCTATGAGTAAACAATAGCTAATTTTCAGATGTTTTATTAAAAATTAGACATTTTCGTCTTACTCGTATACTATCAGAAGAGAAATTTATCATGTGATGGTCACCATTATTATGATTTCGCGTAGATGAAGTTTCTAAAAGTAAATTTTTCGCGTAGTCATTCACTATGCTCTGTGGAAAGTGTGTCGAGAATGTATTAAGTATTTACTAGTATAAGAGAAACATTGTTTTTTGCTAGTTGTTATGAAAGTACTTACCTTTTCATATGATTGGATATAGATCTCCTTTATTGGCAATCGGTTATCACGATATCATATGTGCGAGCTTCACAACTATCACATGTGACTGTTTGTTTGTTAGAACTTCACTATGTGATACGGCAATAATCTAGTTTTCCATATACAGGTTTGAATTGTGCTAACCATTAAGTTGTACCTTGTAAATAGTTACACATTATAAAGTTCAGTATATGGTCTTGTTGATTCATAAACCAGTCTCTGATCAGGGTTATTTTTTTATATAACCGTTGTGTTCACGTCCCGTGTTAACTTAGCAAAATACCAATAAAATGTTTCATGTTAAAATGTAACGAGTAATTCATTACACCGCCTCGCTCTTACCAATTAATACTTTCTATATCGGCGTTATCAAGTTCAAGTTTCGTTGGAACCTGTTTCGGATGTGGTCCGACGAGAAGCGATACGAACGCGCGCCCGATGCGGAATATTAAAGTTTGTGGTCTTTACTTATATTTTAAATATTGCTTTAAATATTAAATCGTCATCATGGTCAGTCGAATTTCTGTATTATGGTATGGCGGCATCGGAAAAATATTCGCTCCAATAATTTATGTAGTAACATACCGTTGAATACAAATGTGTATATCGGCGCGATTGTTGAAATATCAGCTCGGATAAGTTTTAAAATATCTTTTTTGATAATTTTAAGTCCAACTTAGAAATGATTTATTAAATTCAAGTATGTTTTTGTAATACTTGTGCGGGTATAAATAAGAACGCGCCGGCGATGCGGACAGTCGCGCTCCGACCGTCGGAGTGTACGGATTTCTTAAGTAATCGTTACGTAGTTTTAAGTATGTTCTCTAGCTAAAATTATCAATTTATACAGAGTAAAGATACCAAAATACAAACCGTATCTTTTCAATTCGCAATATTGGGTCTAGCAGAAGGTTCTGACCTTCGAGGCTTCGGGGTCGATCCCCATTACCCGGACCTATCACTCAACTTGTCACCTCGATATTGCGAACGTTCAGCCACGTTCTGGAATTAGGTATAACACGCACAAATACTAATAAAATATACTAGTAAAAAGACTTCAGTTTCTTTACGGATCATATATTTAAAGATGTGTATAATTTTCTATTATTTAACGAATTGTATATATACTTGTTAGATTGTTATAGATGAACTGGACGTTCACCTGATGGTAAGTGAAAGACTATATAACAAATAGACGCGAGTTGAGATAATAATAATTTAACTTGTAAAACTAGCTACAGCTCTCTTTAAACTGGAACACTGATTGCATACTACTATTTGTAGGTAGCTGAAGGTTTCAGACAAAAGTCTCTCCATTACTAAATTAGTGGAAAGTACTTGATGGCGCTACAATCGTTTGTGGGTCTTTGTCTTCTGTAAAATTCTTCTACAGACGTCAGTACTACCTTCTTCCTCCATCTAGTAAATTTTCCCATTTTTTTAAGATCTTGTTCTGCGGATTTTATCAATCTTTTCCTTAGCCTATTGTATAGCTCGAAGTATTTATTAAAAAAATTATATTTCTTATCGTCTATTAATATTTAGGGTCGTCCAGTTACTTTTTACTCTGTTAACACCATTCAATGTTAAATTTATTATAACGGTTAAGGGTCCGCGGAACCATGTACAATAAATCCGTTTTGCCGCTGATCTCTAATATTAATAGTGTTACCATATGAAACGGTGACCACATAACGCGCACAACCACCGCGTTCGGAAGCCGTACAGCAATAAGCAGATTGTTATACGGTTTCATCTTTCCTGTTAACCTTTTCACACTTGTTCTCCAACTGATGACGCTGTGATCTTATCTATCGACCGTTAATAATGATTTAGTAATATTTATTAATGTGATATAACCACTACTGAATTAAGATCTTTAGGTTTTCTAAAAAATATATTGATACGCGAAATTAAGTTATACTTTAAATTGTTACTTCCAAAATATTATATATATGTGTAGATAGATTTATAAATAATTATAAGCGTTAGAATTCATTTAACTTTACTATCTTCCAGTCAGATTTTGTCCTTTTAGTAATTAATGTAGAAAGTGTACATTTCACTTAATCAATTCGCTTCCTCTTATATATGTAAGTTGAACGTTGACGACGTTTTCCCTGTAGTCTCTAAGACTAATAACTTCCGGTAACTGACCGATTTTAATGTTTGTTTCCGTGGACAGATGCGGTCGTTGAATCGCTACTGCTTTTATATGAAACGATTAATGCTAATGACATAAATGATACATGTAATAGAAAGTACAGGTTTCTTTAAGTTGTCTATCTGATGAGTGTGCTGGTATACGAGATCATGATATAAAATATTTCATGATTAACACAACGTTTAGGTGATGAAATTTTACCAGGTGGTAGGTCTCTGTTGCCGGAGACCGTCTGGATGGGTACCACCGCAGCTCCTATTGCAACCGCCAAATAGTAGTGTGCAAACATTACTGTGTTCCGTTTGAAGGGCGCTGTAGCTAGTGTAATTACTGGGGTAACGATACTTGACACCTTATGTCTCAAGGCGACGAGCGCAATGTGGTGCAGTGTGTACCATCTTAACTAGCGCCACTTGGTCATGGGCAAGCGTATCACTTACCATCAGGTGAACGTCTTGCTCGTCTCGTCGCAAAGTAGTATATAAAAAAAAGATGTAAATTTGATGTAGTAAAGTTCAATAAAATCTATCTTAAATACTCCGTAACGCTTGTAACTTAAACGGGAAGAGCTACATGATACTCTTTCAGGATAAAATGAAGTACAGGATAAGGGATAATCCTAGATAAGTTTTTAACTTTTCCGGTTAAGTAGATATGAAAGGTCAAAGTTAGCACTGTGGGATGGGGAAAAGCAAAAAAGTTTCACTGAGAATGGAACTCATGACCTTTGAATGTCTCGCCAATGTAAGCACTAACAGCCTAATGGCTAACAGCACGGCATGCAAAACTAATGTCCACGGATTTGATATCGCATAAGCAAAGTATACTTTGTAAGTTGATATGTCAAAATGTGTTTGGTGTCAAAATATGTACTAAATGTGTTTAGGTATTTAATAATATTCAATATCTCGTACGTACGAGGCCGTGATAGCCGGGTTTGAACGCCGGTCTTCCACTCCGAAGGTACCGGGTTCGAACCCGGCCTGCATCAATGAATTTTTCAATTTATGTGCAGTTCGTATAACGCCAACTAATATCACGCTAATAAATATTACTACGCCTACTAATAAATAATACTGGATGGGTACCACCGCAGCTCCTATTTCAACCGCCAAACAGTAGTGTGCGAACATTACTTGCTAGTGTAATTACTGGGGTAACGAGACTTAACACCTTATGTCTCAAGGCGACGAGCGCAATGTGGTGCAGTGTGTACCATCTTAACTAGCGCCACTTGGTCATGGGCAAGCGTATCACTTACCATCAGGTGAACGTCTTGCTCGTCTCGTCGCAAAGTAGTATATAAAAAAAATATGTAAATTTGATGTAGTAAAGTTCAATAAAATCTATCTTAAATACTCCGTAACGCTTGTAACTTAAACGGGAAAGAGCTACATGATACTCTTTCAGGATAAAATGAAGTACAGGATAAGGGATAATCCTAGATAAGTTTTTAACTTTTCCGGTTAAGTAGATATGAAAGGTCAAAGTAAGCACTGTGGGATGGGGAAAAGCAAAAAAGTTTCACTGAGAATGGAACTCATGACCTTTGAATGCCTCGCCATTGTAAGCACTAACAGCCTAATGGCTAACAGCACGGCATGCAAAACTAATGTCCACGGATTTGATATCGCATAAGCAAAGTATACTTTGTAAGTTGATATGTCAAAATGTGTTTGGTGTCAAAATATGTACTAAATGTGTTTGGTGTCAAAATATGTACTAAATGTGTTTGGTGTCAAAATATGTACTAAATGTGTTTGGTGTCAAAATATGTACTAAATGTGTTTGGTGTCAAAATATGTACTAAATGTGTTTAGGTATTTAATAATATTCAATACCTCGTACATACGAGGCCGTGAAAGCCTAGTGGTTTGAACGCCGGTCTTCCACTCCGGAGGTACTGGGTTCGAATCCGGCCTGCACCAATAAATTTTTCAATTTATGTACTGTTATTATAACGGCAACTAATATCACGTTAATAAATATTACTACGCCTACTAATAAATAATACTGGATGGGTACCACCGCAGCTCCTATTTCAACCGCCAAACAGTAGTGTGCGAACATTACTTGCTAGTGTAATTACTGGGGTAACCAGAATTAACACCTTATGTCTTAGGCGACGAGCGCAATGTGGTGCAGTGTGTACCATCTTAACTAGCACCACGTTGTCATGGGCAAGCGTATCACTTACCATCAGGTGAACGTCTTGCTCGTCTCGTCGCAAAGTAGTATAAAAAAAAAAAACTTATATACCTTACTAAACGTTTTAGCCGTTTTTTATATAATTGATAACGAATGCGATATTTTCACCCACGCTCGTTATTGAGAAGTTGTTCTAAGTAGATTATTTCATCATTCTCATTCACTCGCTCGGATTTCTACATGCTTGCCCGATGTAAGTACACTTAAGTTGCCTTTTCAAATGAATACTTGAAAATTACTTTGCGAAGATAATTTTAATCATTGCCTTTATGTAGTTACTACCATATATATAATTGTGATGTGAACATTAAGTGAATGACAATAGCTGAGTGTTCACTATCAGTTAGAGATCTAGGTAGTAATTGTTATCACTTATATAGATATGCATTTTTATGTCACATATATGTTAGTGCCATAATATTTAAATGTAAGTTTGTTCTCACTACTCAGTAATTAGCGCAGTTAGAATAATATATAATAACGTACATAATAGTCAAAAGTATATTTAGTATTTAGAAGAGTTTCATTTCGCTTTGTCTAAGTTATTATCTGATGTTTACTGTGATTAGTTAACTCTTTTTAATATATTGAAACTAATCTTACTATACCTTTTCCCTGTACATTATAAATTTAATATTAACAAAAACTGACGGAAGTGCTAATGAGTTTAAATTTAACAAAAAAAATGAACCAGCGCACCAGACTAAGGTGGGATGAAATGCACTAGCATCGTTAAAATGCAGCAGTACCACGAAAACAATTTTTATTTCATGTTATTTTGAAGCTTACCTGCTAGTAGTTAAAGCACAAATTCGTTTGTGTATCGTAGCGTCGTTAAGACCTTTTCGAGTTGTGGTGAGTTTTATAGGGCGCCCCACCCCCAACCCTTCCCGCAGTGTGATTCCGGTTTTCGGCGCTCGCGGACGTGCGTTACGGTTTATTGTACGAACTTTCAGACGTTACAAGTATGGTGATTAGTGAGACAGTGCGATGCGATGGCTAGAAGGGTAAGGGTCCGGGTGAATGGGGTTGTTAGGTGGAGTGCTCCACGTCACCGCCGCTAGAGTGCGCTCCGGTGTGACAAGGGAGACAGGCGACAGGCCGTCGTACAGATTTTAAAAGATACTATCAAATTTAACTTGTATCATTTTAAAGGTCGCATTTGTTTTAACCAAATTAAGTTTTTTATATATAAAAGATTTGTATTACATTTAATATGGAAAAGGAGTATTAGTTATTATAGAAATGTAATACGATTTGAAGATCGGTGTTGTCTAGGCGAGCGCGTTTCACCATTACGTCTGCTTTTGTCACTAAATAAATGAACTTTTAAAAATAAATAATTTTCTGATCATCACATTACTGTGTTCCGGTTTGAAGGGGGCTGTAAGCTAGTAAAATTACTGGAGTAACGATACTTAATATATATATCAAGACGACGAGCGTAATGTGGTGCACTGTATACCATCTCAACTAGCGCCGCGTTGTACAGGCGTCACTTACCACCAGGTGAACGTCTCGCTCCACTCGTCGCTTTGTAGAATAAAAAAAAGTACGTTTAAAATTTTAAACTTAATTTTTTTCATCAACTAAACTTACTTTTCGTGAAGTTTAATTTATTTTGAAATTTTGTAAACTTTTGCAATTACGTTACCAACTCGTTTTAATAAAATTAGGATACTATTATTATAGAGAGTAGTTAGATGGGAGTAATTCTACGAAAATACTAAAGTGTTGAGCCCATGTTCATTTTTTTAACTCGAAACTAACAAGACTGTCGATGGTAAGAAATACACCCATTCCTGACTGTATGGCTCTAGTTAGGATGGTATACACTGCAACACATATTAAACAGCTTGAGACATAAAATACTATGTTGGTCATCCCTAGTATTGTCACTAGCTATATCCATCTTTATCCGAATACAGTAATGTTATTGTTTACTACTGTTTGGCGTATATCAGGATTATACTTAACTGTTAGACGGTGTCCGTTAACCAGAGACCAACTAAGTTAGTTAAAAAAACACATCCTTTTTAGAATCTAAATTCTAAAAAGGATGTGTTTTTAGTTTTAGAGTAATCTACTTTTAAGTACTAATACTTAAAAGTAGATTATACTTTCTAATGATTTCCATAATCTATTACTTTCTAAAATTTAAAATTGTACACGAATCAAAATTCGTGATTTAATATCTTTTATACGCAAACCCCTCTGTCCCCTCTGGTTCATTATTATTGTAAATATTGGTATATGTCACATGGAAAACTATCGCGTTAAGTTTACAACGAATCGTATTAACATGCATAATTATATTGTATAGATTAATATTAATATTGTTTTCTTTTTTTCGATTTTCCCTGATTTTATTGTTCAGGGTTTTTTATTCTGTTATTTTCATAATTTGCTACTACCGCTATCTTATTATCTATCATTACAAAAAAATTATATTTATTTGACCTTATTTCTATTGTTAACTATTGTACATTGATTTAAGCAATATTAATTACTTTTTTATTCACTCGTTTAAATTATCTCTACCTATTTCTATCCCTGTCTCTTGCTTGAAGTCGTATCGTAATTTCCTATGGATGGGATATTCTGTTAGCGAATGAGGAACCGTTTCCTTCGCGGGGTCATGACATATGCACCATGAATTGTCCCGGCACTTGACTACCCAGATATTTACTGGTCACTTACTTATTAAGCTATACGCTTCTGTTGCATCTGTGGATAGTTTTGTGAACATTGTATATTCAAACATATCGTATTTATTTTTTAACGTTTCAGTCTTTACTGACAAATGGATTATCTGACCTCAGTTTAGAATAACTAAGTGACCCGAAGCGCTAGAATAGGCTCTCGTGTTGTGACAGAACACAGCATTGCTTTTATGTCGGTACATTGAAATGTTGACAATTAAAAGGGTTCAATGAAACCCTATCCCCATCCAAATTACAACACTTGTGACTCCGAAATCGAACCAGAGACCTCCGTATCCGAATGCAGGCAAAATAATACTCTATTTATTAATATGATCTATGGATTTATTGTTGATGTTGTTCATTACGTTATAGTCGGAAGGATTATAATAATGAAAATGAAACATTTCCTTTACAACTTTGATTAATGACTTCATTTTCTGTTATTAATTGTTCATCTTTAAATTATATCATTAAGCCTTTAACTTAATAATAATTTAGTCTACGGTTTAAGAATCTATGATCCTAGAATTTAATATACTTGGACATCAATATTTTTAAATTATTCAAAGTGCTGTAAGTTAGATTTTAAAATTGTTCTCATAAATTTTTTCTGCTTTTTTTAGGTTAAGTAAAACAGTTTGCGGTTTAAGCGAGTTTGTTGAAACTTAAAAAAACTATTTGTTAAAAACTTGGACTTTAAACAGTTCTGTTGCATTGTAAATTTTACGTCAACGCGGCTAACTTGATACGAACTTGTTAAGCAAGCAGCCTTACAAGTTATGTAGTTTGGTAAAGTTGGGGTGGACAAAGTCGTTCCAAATTTTAAATTTTTTTCCTTAGATTATCGATTTAACGCGGCTTGTAAACTACATGAAAGAATTGTCAAATATTCTATTGACTACGTTCCACTGATCATATTCAGATTCAATGTCATTTTCCTAATTTTTTGAATACGCTTCAATTTCTAGCCGGTCCGCTACGTGCATATCGGGGGTTACCCGCCGTTCGGTCGTAGGCAGCTCCCGACCAACTTTAACAGAAGTAGCCCCGCCAATAAACAGGGTTACTTGCTAGGCTCGATCATCAGTGTCCCCTTCCCACGCCCACGCCCACGGCACTCTAAGGCGAAAGTGTGTGACCTTACACACTCGGACAAAGGGCTGAAGAAATGCTTCCCGTTCAAACTTAACGGACTCTCTGATGCGAAGGTAAATGGTATACAACTTGTATGTAGTACAATACGCTAGTTGTGTTCTTAGGGTTCTTATATTTTGTGTGAAGAAATTATGCTAGTATTATATAAAGTATTTTGTTGAGTGGCTCTTAAACAATTTGTAATTGTGAATTCAATAATAGTTGGACGTAAGTGGTTTATTTTCGTATCGAAGCAATGAAAACTACTTTAGCACCGTTTTTCATTCGAGTTCTCATTCTAGATCTCTTCCGGATATAATTCTATCCACAAAAATAAATAACCCTTACTTGACCAGTTAGCTGGATAAATATCCTTGTCTATCTCCTCATTGCGTATTCTGTTAATTATTAAATTATTAAGAGTAGAAATTGATGTGAAAATTAAAAAGTGAACTTACTGTCTGTTAAAACTTTTTGTTTATATCAGTTTCGTTATGGTGGTGCTTAACTTGTACTTAAATATCTGCTTGGTACATAACTTCAGAAGTAATATGTTGCTGTGTAAATATTATTGCAATTACAGTCGTACAGTACACTGTTACGTGAAACCAAATTTTGTGAAATACGTCTAATTTATTACTACGGAAAGTGTGCTGTAAACTTTGTCCATTTTTTTTAATATTATGTAACATATGGAAGCAATTGCGCTGGTGTTGATGTTTAAAAGCCTTTTCGTTAAATACGGGTGCAGTTTACGATGGCCTGATAATTGTCGTCCGATAGCCGTCGGTTATGCACCCGGGTATCGATCCTGCGACCTCGCCCACGAGCGCAACGAACCGCCCACTGCGATTTTAACTAAAATTACATTTTTACTTAATGCACAAAAACGCCTTAATACGTCGCTCATTTCAGGACTAAGTTGTTTTCTAGAAATTTCTAGAAACTTTAAATTGATTCGCATAAAATTTACAATTGTTTCTATAAGGTGTCCATTTGTGTTACTATCTATAATCAATTTTGTTATTCCATCGCTTTTAATAAGCACTACAAATACTACAAATACTACACATAAATACGTAATACTACAAATAATTGACTAAACTTAAATATTTTAGTCTAATAAATTTCTTACAAAGGTAAAAGTAACTGTAAAATAATTAAGCGTTTAACTTCTCTCACTTAACGGTTGATATCATTAGAACTGTTTTGTGTAGACATTTGGAAGTTTTCAAAGCTCGTGAAATTTGGAATTGAATTACGAAAACTCTTCAGATTAAACATTTCTCCCTTGTTATATAATTCATTGCCCCGCCCACATCCCCGTTTTGTTTAACTTGCATCCGGTTTAACTAATAGCAGTCACTCAAAGTGTTATCCCTGTTTAACTTACACAAATTGTACTACAAACTCTTAAAGCGATATTCGCCATAGTAAAACGTTATAAGTTTTTTCCTTTATCTGAATATAGTTATTTTTACCACGATTAGTTAGGTTATTAGGTAGTTTGTATATTACATATAAAAAATTTAAATTCCAGTAAGAATTCAATATTAGCACAATATATAAAGAAAACTAATTATTAACTAAACAAATTTATTATTTATTCTTCTTCTAAGTCGTATTTCCTCATGACTGAGGGTCGTGGTCATCATGTTTTATTGAAACACACGACGACTCTCTTGTCAGTTATAATGGAGTGGTGTTGCCATTGCCTTCTCCATTTCACATACTAGTCTGACCACTGATGGTCATGGCATAGATATGCAGGTTTCCTCACGATGTTTTCCTTCACCGTCAAAGCACGTGATATTAGTTGGTGTTTTATACTAACTGCACATAAATTTAAATGTTCATTGGTGCAGGCCGGATTCGAACCCGGTACCTTCGCATTGGAAGGCCTGCGTTCAAACTACTAGGCTATCACGGCTTATTATTTATATTTTTTATTTATTTATGCACAGAGTAATTAAAGTGGAATACTTAATCCAATACGGATTTTTTTTCAGTTTCTGGTATGAATTTCTTTGGTTCTTTTGGACCCCTGTAATACCACGGGCATCACAAAGCACGTTACTGACCCCTAGTAAACCTTATCATTCTTAAAAACTTTTCGGCGATCGCTGCCGCTTGCATTATTTACTATCTCTCATGTTCTATCTCTTCAAAGATACGTATCAGCTATTGCTATTTAGCAGTGTTATCCGCTATTTAATATGGTGTTACAATGGTGAAGCGTACTCGCTCAGAATACTACAGCTCTCATAAGTTTATAGTAACAGCGATTCTGTTGCACCAGATTTACTATAGTGTAGTAACTTATCAGTTCTACAACTGATGTTTCTTTATATACTATCATCTAGTATAAATCTAGATTGTTTTAAAACATCTTTTTATTTATAATTGTGAGTGAAAATAAATTCAGAAGAATGCACGAACGCATCGCTAGTGTACTAATTCAGCAGCGACAAGTATACCTCTAGAAATCGAAGATGGTTGTGAAAGGAAGATATTTGGTGAATACATTTCATTGGTTATTGCATGAGTAGTGTTTGCATTCGTTCGTGAAGTAGTTTGCTGTATTTTTTTTTATTACAACAGCTTTAATGTGGTCGTCGCCATATCATATGAGATATTTTCTTTCGTTATTATTGTCTGTAATGTGTATGTATTAGATTTTTATATTTATTGATGATGTGAATGTCCTCGGCAACTATTTCTGATGATGAATACTACTGATAATACCCATGATAAATAAAAATTAATTGCTGAATAGATAACTAAGTTAAAATTTAATTTTAGTTTAATGTTTATGTTCGTATTGTTTGTGAAGATAGTTTTGTCGAATGTTGATTAGTTTTAAATCTGTATAACGATTATAATGTTTAGATCCTACTTTAGATTTCTTAATGTTGTTATATTAATGTAGTAAACACTTATAGATTTTTAAATGTTGCACGACAATAAAAGTTTTATTAATGCATGATGTTATTAAAAAAACAATATAATTTAGTACTGAACGAAATTGATCTAAAGAGAGATGGTAGAGAGAAAAAGTCGTAGGATCGTAGAATTAAGATATATTCTTATAGTAGATCGGCTTTTTATAATAATTCATTTGCCAACTTACGTCTCCACCATAATATTAATATTCTCAAAGCCTGTATTCTAACAAATGGATATTGTAAGGTAAAGACACAATTCAAGCAGAATTTCAATCCTAATTAAATATTTACTCCTCTTCAATGTCTTGTCCAGTTGAACAGTTATCAGAATCGATCACGATGACGTCAATATTGTCTACAAACAATCGCCAGTCGTTACGTCATTGATTTTTTAATTTCCCCAATGTTTTTATCATTAGTGTAACGTTAGTTTTACGGCAAAGGCAATTGGGTTTATTTATAAATAGCTATGGGGCTCGTAGAAGGTCTCGACCTTCACTATTGGGAGGCACGGGATTGGGTTAAAAATACTTTGTATTAAATGTTCCTGTGCTTCATGACTATTATGTGACAAGTTCTGCGACAATTAAATGGTTTCATCGTCAGAAAAATACTAAGCAACTTCAAATTTACTACTTAATGATAATAAATAATTCGCCACTAATACTTGAATCCGCGGAATAAGGTCAAAAGGGGAGTGACATAAACATCCGCGGGTCTAACAAGACTCGGCCAAATGGGAACGTTTCGAGATAACCGGCTCAAAGGGAAGTAGGCGAGTGGAGATTGAGAGTACTCCAAACTTTATAAAAGATAAGAGTGGAATAATCCTTTACTTTAAGGCTATTGATTTCGCTTAACTAGCAGATTAAATATATGATAAGTAGATGTAGGTTCTTAGTGACGTCAGCTCTTTCTGTTCTTTTATGATCACATGATGGTAATGATTTAAATACGACATTGCGAAATTAATGGGGTAACGAGACTTAACATCTTATGTCTCAACGCGAGTATATTTTTTTATACTACTATGCGACGAGACGAGCAAGACGTTCACCTGATAGTAAGTGATACGCTTGCCCATGACAACGTGGTGCTAGTTAAGATGGTACACACTGCAACACATTGCGCACGTCGCCTTGAGACATAAGGTGTTAAGTCTCGTTAACTCAGTAATTACACTAGCAGCAGTAAATACAGCGCCCTTCAAACCGGAACACAGTAATGTTTGCACACTACTGTTGGGCTGCTGAAATAAGAGCTGCGGTGGTACCCATCCAGACAGTCTCCAGTGTATACTATCTTAACTAGCGGCATGTTATGGACAACAGCACAAGCATATCACTTACCATCAGGTGAATGTTATAATCGTTAATATAACAAAAAAAACGTAAATTCAAGTAATTGCTAATATATAACATATATAATATAATTGCTAATATATATGTTTGACAATCTATTAACCTAATGAAATATCCCACCGTCATTGTCCGGATCAGCATAAGCTAGCTGTATCTTTTTCCCGTCATTATAGTATTATAAATGAATTGTGATAAGGCAATAAAGTTATTTTTATTTATTTATATAAATACATTTTTTGTTCTGTATCTTTCCTATTCTGCTATCTACTCTAAACATTTATGTTGCAAACTATACGGAAGCTTTCATACTCATTCCGTTATTCTCCCGTCGAAGGCCGTGCCGGATATCCGGAATAATCCCATCTACAGATCTCTCAAAACCAGCGATTTATAAGAGCAGAGTTCAGAGCACAACATATTCTATCGTTATTAACATTAAGACTATATTTCTGCGTTATTTACAGACGGATGTTTTTAATAGGATAAAGGAAATTGATGTACTTAATGTTTGATGAAACAGTATTATTCTGGGTAATAATAATTACCCATTAAGCATCACAAACAATTTTTTTATATTTCACTAAGTGACGAGCCGAGTGAGACGTTCACCTGATGGTAAGTGATACGCTTTCACATAACAACGTGGTACCAGTTAAGATGGTATACACAGCACCGCATTACGCTCGCTTTGAGACATAAAGTGTTTAGTATCGGAAAATAGTACTTTTAATAGGTCGCAGCGCCCTTCAAACCGGAACACAGTAATATTTGTACACTACTGTTGGGCTGCTGAAATAAGAGCTGCGGTGGTACCCATAAAGACGGTCTCCAGCAACAGGGACCTACCACCAGTAAATTTGTTTAGTTGTGGTAAATATCCATGCTGTTTGATAACCCTTGCTTTATAGTATAACGCGACCAACAGTCACCATCACCAGCAGCTAGAGATTTCCAACTCTCATACAAATTTTTCAATTCAGTAAAGCAATATAAGTGGATGTTAATATCCCGAAATAAAGATATGATTTAGTTAATATATGTATAATTAATTTATTTATAATTAATGTTTTTTTTTTCTGTTTTGTTACAGGTAAGGAAGGAACGGAAAAGAGGTGGTTACTTAATCTAGAGTGAGATAGTGGTAAAGCTTTAGTTATCGATTTAATTTGCGTTCAAAATGTTTTGATGTTACATCTACATTTATTTTAAATTAATATAAATAAAGATTATTACTGTGGCGCAGTTTGGTGTGATGTAAATGAAAACATATATTACATGAAAACTTTGTTTCAACGTAAAGTTTTTTATTAGATATTATAACAGGAGGTTATTATCATGATGTGAAAATATAGAAAGATGGCTTTTACTGCTGATGATAGTCCTATCCACTTCTGGGGCCATTGGGTGTTTGGGTTGGCGATCACAGTAAGTTGGTAAGTCACGTAAGATAAATTGCAGCCGTCTTACAGAAATCGTTTCTATATAGTAGCCTTTTACGATAGGCTAAGGTTATAGTGGTGATGGGTATATTCTAGTTTTTGTTTCACACGGAGAGAATAAATTTAGTAAGTCTGAACTTTCATCATCACCGCGAGATTTCTTCAAACTGAAGTTTGGCGAACAGATTGAGAAAACTAATCCGACCACCAGCTTTTTTTTTATTCGACGTAACGACGAGAAGAATAAGACTTTCACCTATTAATCTAACAAAATATTTTGTGATCACAATTATTTTTCTTTAATATCTAACATGAAGGAAGAGACGAGCAGACGTTCACCTGATGGTGATACGCTTGCCCATAACAACGTGCACTAGTTAAGATGGTATACATTGCACCGCATTGCACTTATCGTCTTGAGATATAAGCTGTTAAGTCTCGTTACCACAGTAATTTCACTAGCTACAGCGCCCCTTCAAACCGGAACACAGTAATGTTTGCACACTAATATTTGCCGGTTGAAATAGGAGCTGCGGTGGTAACTACCTAGATGGTATCCAGCAATGACCTCTTCTACTACATTATTCTTTATCATTGCGTATTTTGTTTTTGAATAATTTCCTTGAAGTTGGTTACCACAAAGCGGGATTACTTCCACCGGTTACAGTTAGGCGCAATGCACTATTATACTATTACCAGTAATCCCGGCAACTTCACAATTGTGGGAAAGTTCTTTATGTGAAATGCAACGGTGTTCCAATGATACTGCGTAAAGTTTACATTAGAATATGAGCAGTCTCTAAAACTGTTAATTAACTATAATATAATTAGTATTAATTAATTGTGGTTTATTATAACATAAAGTATATGATTAAAACTTCATAGACAATCCAAAAAATTAACGGTTTTAATAGTATTACGATTGGTTATAAAAATTGATAATAAAATCTTTTGTTATTTAACTTAACTATCTTTGTATAGACAAGAATATCAAAGATTATAAAACAACGGTTAAGGCGTGCTGTTACTAAAACTTGAATATGACTTGTTCGTCACTAAATTGATATTCTTCGTTGATTTTAAATAAAATTAAATGTAATAATGTCACTACTATTCGGGCGTCAAGTCCAAGTTAGACTTATTACTAGCACAATACACTCAAGTATAGCTAAGCTACACGGCACAATTAAATTAGCTTCTGTCGCCGCCGGGGCTTAACTTCTATTGAGAAGTAATAGCCAGTACCGTCCTGGTCTTCAACAAGTAACAGTTTCCATTTTAATATGTAGTTTAAGTTATCTTTAAAAGTTTGGGTGAATATTGCATTCTTAATTTATAACCTCGCTGTTCAGAAGTTACGAACTAAAACAACAATTCACTTGAATCAGTACACAGATTTGATTATTTACTTATAGTTAAGTGAGATTTGTAATATTTTTTAATGAGACGAACTATACTTGTACCTGATGGTAAGTACGCTTGCTTATAACAACGTGGCGCTAGTTGAGATGGTATACACACCGCATTGCGCTCGTCGCTTTTAGACATAATTGTTAAGTCTCGTTACCTCAGTAATTACACTAGTTACGACACTCCAAATCAGAACACAGTAATGTTATCACACTACTGTTTGTCGGCTGAAATAGGAGCTGCGGTGTTACCTACATATTACCAGTCAAATGTTATGTTTTTAAATATTCCTTTTATATTTTTGTACTACATACTACGTTTAAATATTGCAAACTCAATGTTTGCTTATCACGACTTTTGGTGCCGTCACGTATTTTCATTTCATCACGTCGCCTCTAATAAAGCGGGTGCTTAATGTATATGGAGATTAACATCGAGATATAACTCGAAAAGTCTCAGTTACGACGTCGAACGAATAATATGTTATTCACAGTTCATAAAGTAGTTATACAGAAAGTGTTTATACAAAAGTGAATGGTTATTCACAATCTCCAAAAATAGTAACAATGTAAAACATCAAGATGAATGTGTAGCTAGAAGACTGCTCACTTCCAAAACCAAATTTCATTTACAACTTTTAAAAAATTTTGAAATTGTTTGATGCAAAAAAGAATTTGTTAATGTTTGTTACGTAAAATTTTTTTTTGCAATAACTAGAAATTGTAATACATATATTCAGTTCAAATTTTCATTGTGCAAAAATAACAATGAAAAATTGTTAAATTATAAAATTTCCACAAATGAAACTGTAGCGCAAGTATTAATATACATAGTTCGCGTCAAGGAGGACAGGGTTCAATTCCAATTGAGCTTGAGCTTCCGGTGAATGAAGACATCATGAGGACACCGGCATATTTCAGCAGCTAACGTAGTAAATCAATAGCTTTAAAAGAATAAGAGCCTCCTCTCTCACAAAGTTACAGCTTACAATAATACGTCTACCTGTTTATTTATCTAATGCATACTTATCATGTATTTAAAATCTTTATTGTAAAATTGTACTGGTAGTAGTGTGATAACATTACTGTGTTCCGGTGTGAATGGTGCAGCCAGCTACTGAAATTACTGCGGTAACGAAACTTAACGTGTATCTTAAGACGATGAGCGTTGCAGTGCAGTGTATACCATCTTAACTAGTGGCATGTTGTTATTTGCAAGCGTATTACTTACCCTCAGGTAAACATTGGCTTATCATACAAATATAACGTTACTTGTATACCACAACGAAGGTAATGCGATGCATTAATGAAGCTGCTTCTCAATGATCAATACGCAGTAACCTTGGATATTATTTTTTTTCCCAATAATTTCAAAAATGTATCACGGCTGCGCAGCGAACAACGTAAACGTTCGTTCCTCACGCCCGCTTGGTTTCCACATCGCTAACAGCAAGATGTAGGTTGGCACGCTCACCGAAGCCTTCACGGGCTGCTCGTCCCCTGGTACACTTCGTGCTCCAGTAGACCCGTTCTTTTAATAGCTCAGCACCCTGTTCACCGTCATCCCCCGCGCCAGTCTGCCGCCGCTCGTCGCTCACGGTCGCCGGTCTGTTTGTTTGCGACTGTCTCGATACAACAGCGATAATTCTAATCACCGTAAATACAGTGTTTTACGTGTATATAACATACAAAGAACTGTTATATATTAATGTTTTAAATAATTTAATTAGAATAAAACTTTTTGATATTATATACTTCAAAGTTTTAAACGATGCAAAAAAACAATATGTTCAGTATTGATCGGAATTTCACTAAGTTAGAACACAGTAAAAGTTATCAAATACATTTATGTATATAGCGATTGTGTTGGGTATATAGTAAACTGTAAATGTATATAATTTTAGGTTATTATAGTCGATAATACTTTTAATATATAATAATGTCTTTACTCCGATTTAAAGATATCGTATCGATCTACTAGTTACCTTGCTTTTTGATTTGATAGACTGAGTAAGTTTTCTTATTTCTTTAAACGCAGGAATACACTTATATTTTATTGTTATCATAACTAATAAATCTTTTATAATCTCACTACGCATCTTAAACTGTTTTTAATGGAGCATTAAATACAAACTTATAACAAATAAGTGTTTGGGGTTAATTAGAAGCAACAGTATACAAAATTATAAATTATTAAAAAAATATTCTCCAGTCGCGAACTAATCATGTTGTATATGACAATTTGCGTTTTTATAATAAACAATGAACGAAGAAATAACGCAATCGCCACAATCAGGTGTTACAAGTCGATTGTAGAACAAAGAAAACAAATCCGCCCCAAAGAGACGAACAATGGTACAATGAAAACAATACGCGCTGTTGGCACTGGCTCAATGAACCCAACGAACCTCTCGATAGATTTAACGAAGGATATTCAGTTCATAGTTCATCTGATTTTGGCTGTAAACTTCTAATACTTAGAAAATAAATTTTAAAAAACATTAACTAAAAGAAGACTATTGAATTTTGGATATGAAACCGTATTATCTCTGGCTAATAACATCTGATAGTTTTTTTCTTTAGAGTTTCATGGAAGAGTTGTCTGAGTCCATTTTGCTATTCCTCGACCTATATTACACGAGCCTGATAATCCTTATCCTGTCTCAGAGAAACTCCTACAAACATCTAAGTTCCGTCGTAATCACTTCCTTTCGAACCTGCTAACACGAAAACCTTTTTAGTCGTCTCATACTGACTGTAGTTATTGGTCTGGTATTAGGAGTAATCATGATTAAAGTTTCTTTTCTTAATAATTTTAATTCATGTTTTAAGTATTTTATCGAATAGAGTTTACAAGAGAACGAATCTGTAACGATACGACGCCAAGGTCACATTTAGTAATATATTTGTTACTGCTTTTTAATCTTTATTAAAAGTAACTTTTCTTTTATCTCTGAATTATATTCTAACAAAACTCCCTGTTAATCCTCAAATTTATAGCATTAATATATTTGTAATCCTATGTCATAATCTACGTAAAGAAGGAAACGGAAAATATAAGTTAGACCCTTGGATTTTACTATACAATATTATTTTTTTACTGTGAATAACTCTATTGTGTCTATGAACATCTTCTATATTTCATTTATATAAATAAAATCTAATAAACAGAATAGGTGATATTACAAAAGTGTACTCATAATAATATTTTCATTACAGAGTATTATATTTCCAAATATATTAAGAAATTTGTGTTTGTGTATTAAACTATAAAGATCCTCAGCATGTAGATGAACATTGAATTTCATGTATACTCCTCACTTCCTAGGTTGAATGGCAGAGAATGCCATAGGCATTAAGCCCGCGTTTTGTAACGTAATTTTAGCTATACCAATAAAGATTTTAAATAAAAAAAAGTAGATATTGTTAAACTTAGTTTCAAATTCACGGCATGCCATGCACAGTGTGACCTCACCTAAACTACCTCATTAAGATAGCGGTTCATACCCCATCGAAACAGATTGCTCTAACTCGCACCGGTGATTCAAACGTATTTTACCAGGTGGTAGGTCTCTGTTGCCGGAGACCGTCTGGGTACCACCGCAGCTCCTATTGCAACCGACAAATAGTAATGTGCGAACATTACTGTGTTCCGGTTTGAAGGGCGCTGTAGCTAGTGTAATTACTGGGGTAACGAGACTTAACACCTTGTGTCTCAAGCGACGAGCGCAATGTGGTGCAGTGTGTACCATCTTAACTAGCACCGCGTTGCCATGGGCAAGCGTATCATTTACCATCAGGTGAACGTCTTGCTTGTCTCGGCGCATACTAGTATAAAAAAAAAACGTATACATGTGCTCATGGTATACGCTTTAAGCACAAGTAGGCATCGTTATCTGGTATAGTTATTTAATACGTCACAAAGATCTAATTTCTTTTTTTTTTTGTTCTACGAGACGAGCGAGACGTTCACCTGATGGTAAGTGATACACTTGCTAGCTAAGATGGTATACACTGCATCACTACACTTGTTGCCTCGAGACATAAGTAGTTAAGTCTGCGATCTTAAAACTGGAACATAGTAATATGTGCAAATTACTGTTACGGCGGAAATAGGAGCTAGACGGTCTCCGGCAACAGAGACCTACCACAAGTGCTATAGAGAGACAAGATATAAAGAAATAGAAATAAAAGTATTTTATTAACACTCTATAGAGCTCCATAGAAAGATTGAAATCTCGTGTACTCATCAAGCAATAATCTTGATAAAGTTTAACGGCACATAACATCAGAAAAATACAGATTATTAATCTATTCATACACAATATGATAGTACAGTGAATATAATTACAAAGTTTTAAAACTATCTTATTCCACATTGTAATGTTAAGCTGTAGCTTCGATGTTATACTAAGTTGGATATTATTTCACTTTACCGTTGAGTTTGCTACGTCCTTACGTTCTCTTGTGACGGCATTAAAACAAGTTAACTAACTAGTTTAATGGTGAAAGAGTTAACTGTACCCACTGTCATTTCAAAACGAACGACGGTCTTTATTCTCTTAGGAATTATACTTAGTTTTTTCTGACGTTCTATTATATTTTATTACTTTCTTTGTTTTGTTGTTATTGATATAAAAAACTACGATTTTTTTGTTAGTATAACCACTATTTTTGTTTTTCATAATCTCATAAAGTTAATTCTGTTAGATTCTTGACTTGTTAAGGATATAAATATATTTCTTAATATGTTTGTTATTGATATTCTTATATTAAGTTAATGTAAGTTTAAATAACTTGAGGAAGTTTTGCGCAGGTATATCAAAGCGACATCGAAATACGTATTGAAATTTTCACAGCGAATTTAAAAGAATCGGGCAGCTCTTTCCGTCTAGCTGCAAGCTAGAAGTTTTATTAATAACGTTGAAGTATATAAACTATCAAAATAAATCCTCAAACGATGCGCCATCGGGTTCTGCCCATCCTGGCGCCGGTGTTCCTGTCCAAGCTATGGCGGAGGAGGAGAAGGGCCAGGGCTATACAGAAGTTACACGGGGTATGATCTATATATGTTTGTGAGTTTAACATCACTCACTTTATTAGAACCTTTTTTTTATTCTAATAAGCGAGGTGTTCACCTGATGGTAAGTGATACGCTACATCTAATGGTACACCACCTTCAACAGAGTTTCGTGGAATATCGAACAGCAGATCAGCTCGGATGATGATGATTGCTAATGTTGTTCTATTTCAATATATCGATAAGTTATTACATCGATAACGGTCGTTGTCCTACACTAATTTCAATATTATTCATTATGTCATTAGTTTTTTTTTACGATCACGCGGCCAACAGTGATGTGCGAAATCCTGTCTGACGCGACCTTTGCCTCAGCGTTAGCAATAAAAAAGTTTAAACCATACATAGGCTACAATCTGTTAGGTTTTTTTTTTTTGGATGTATGCTATAATTGATTCTCTGCTTGTGTGATATGGCTTCGAGTTCCAGTAGTGGAGACGTTAAGGTTAAGGCTATTATAATATAATTTTTTGTACTTAATCTTTTTGCGGGTTTGTACATTTGAAATTCTTTTTACTAGTATAATGATCATAGATATTAATAAATGTGAAAGAATTATTAAACAATTTTGATTTACATATTAATTATAACTTTGAAAAAGGTCGGCGGTCGGCTAGCTTGGGCACTAAAATATAAGTTATAAAACGATGAAAGTTTTATATGAGGTAAACTTGAAAGAACCGTCATTGTTTCTAACTACCGCTTTCGTAGATAGTCCCACATTCACCAGCGCATTTAACCAGCACGGAAGATAAATAGTCTTTACTCTTATGAATGATGAAAAAAAGACTTAGCCCCCTTCCTCTCCTAACCTCTCTCCTCGCTTCGCATAATTTGTATGGGTTTAAGTTCGCCGCAGATGACTTAACTTGCTCGCTTTGATTATGATTGATTGAGACTTGTGATTCATTATACGTTTACATAAGACAAGCGGCTTACGGAGGCCGCTTTGACGTGTACAAATGATTTGTTCCTTGGCGTTTGATCTCTCTGTATTTTCTTTTAACGATCAGGACATGCGACTTATCCTAAAACATCAGATAAGTCAATCAGGTAGTCTAGGTCCCACCGCAGCTCCTATTTTAGCAGTACAAACAGTAGTGTGAAAACATTACTGTATAATTACTGAAGGTAGTTGTAGCTACAATTACATGGGTAACGAGATTTCACATCTCATGTGTTAAAGCGATGAGCGCAATGTGGTGCTGTGTACATCACACTAACTAGCGTCGCGTTGTTATGCGCAGGCGTATCATTAACCATCAGACTAACGTCTGTAATGAACTACTTAATGGTCCACATGGTCACCACATTGGCTCTCAATGTCATGAGACAATAGTACGTTTCTTTTATCCCCGAGAAGTTGTGAACTGATTATTTTTTTCGTATCTGCCTATAATTTTGATCATCTATATACTAACAAGTATTTAATACATAGATGAATTTATCATGTCTTTGTAGATAATATAGATAATTAATCATGTCTTTTTTGGTTATATATTTTCTTAAATAATCACGCATCATTTTCTTAAATATCACTGTGTATTGACTATTTGTATTAAAGCAGAATTTTCTTCATTTTATAAATTGTAGTTAGCAGTGTTCAATATGAAGGGATGGAGGGTAAATATTCTGTGTCCATGCCGGTCATAAGATGGAAGAGTAATAAACTAGCTAAATCACCGATAAATGGGGTCGTTGCGAGTGTATTGTTGTGATAAGGCACGCCATTTATGGTGGGTAGTATCCAACTTGTAAATTGTATACAACTGAGAGGGTAAGAGGATAATATCAAACCATTACTTTTGTTTGCATTGTTATTGTATACGTAATTTCCTCTTACATTTCGTTTGGGGAATTCAATGAATTTTCTTTTCATTGATAAATATTTTTGAAACTAGATTCTGGTTACCTGGTGTTGAGGTGATTGTCAAGGTTAATGGTCTACGGTAAGCGCATTAACCTAATTAACCTAACACTGACGCTGGAAAGTTGTACTTCTTTACAGTTCTTATCAAAAACTATATGTAATGTTTACAGTATAATATTGGCTCGTGTTCTTGGTCGTAGTGAAAAAGTGATGGGGGAAGTATATAATATAATTTAAACACATTTCGAAATGTATTATATAAGTAGATTGTATGTGTTGTTATAAAAGCTTTGAGTTAAACAAAACACTAAAATTGGAACGGGATAAGTTTTACCCTTAGCCTAAAATAACTTCACACCGCCACCCAATCCTATTAGAGGTCGCACTCCAGTTCGATCATGAACTAAGAGGCTCTTAACACGAATCCTCGATTACAGAACACCAAAATGAGTTTCCGTTTCTGTTTGTCTTTCGGTCTAGACTTAGTGCTATGTTTGTTTTGCAAACACTATCGAATTTCATTGCTTTCGATGAGTTGATGAAATTTGATATTGTTATTTTAAGTTTTGTTAAGTTTGTAACATAAAAACTTATTTTTAATATGTGTGCATTTACTTATGTTTCAAGTTTTTTCTATATATTTTAATTACATTAATACATTAATATATACATTTGCGTCATTCATATATATATGTAAAGATGTGGTAAGGCAGTTCAACAGTTCAATTGCAGTTGTTAAAGCTGTTAATGGTTTGTTATATAAACTGGGATTGACGCCTCTGACTTCGTCTAGTTAAGTCTGGTATACAGTGGTATATGACCATGTTGGTAAATTTGTTCTTAAATGGATACAAATATTTTCAGAGCGCGTCGGAGTCGTCGGCGGGAGCAGGCGGCGGGGGCTCGGCTGGCGGCAGTGCGAGGGTCTCCTCCAGATCTAGAGCTTCCGAGGAGCCCCACATTGGTCAGTAACTATTCACAACCTTTTTTTGAATGGTAACCCGAATAAAAACTGAGCATGGTGTTAAAATAACGATTCTGATTGTAATAACTAAAGGCTAAAACAGATTAGAGATGTTATATCAACATGCCGCAGTAATGTTTGTACAGTACTGTTTGGCAGTAAAAATAGACAATGCGTTAGATTAGTTAGATGATCAAGAAAGTTCTTACCAATAGAATATCACATATTTTTATTTCTACATATGTCGTACTAATGTATCCTGTACCAGTTTAAGATTAACGACACAATTTATTAATGATTGTAAAATTTTAACATTGTCGTTATCTTGTTTTATATTTTAATACATTTTATTGAAAAAAAAAAAGTTGGCTGTGAGTGATTAAAACTAACTGTAGAGCTTTCCAGTTATTATTTAAAATAAATATCTGGATCCCGAGCAGGCGTGAGAATACTTGTCACGAGCGCTGTGAAAGCGCGTTTTTAACATTTTTTAAAGCTTTTCAAACCTTTGGAGCATGTAATATTAAAAAACAGGTTTTCAATATTGGTTATAACATTATTTCATATATTTTTTATGCGATACAATTTGGAAATTGCGTGTGGAAGCTGAAACCAAATTACTTACTTGTCGCGAGCGGACGAGAGTCGATGCCATTTCATTTTAAAACCATAGACGGGAATAATTTCTGATTATCTTCATACGATTTCAGGCAAGTACAAACTTTTGAAGACCATCGGTAAGGGCAACTTCGCGAAAGTAAAATTAGCGAAACATGTTCCCACCGGGAAAGAGGTGGCCATCAAGATCATCGACAAGACGCAACTCAACCCCGGTTCATTACAGAAACTGTTTAGAGAGGTACGCACAACATTTAGAGGTTATCTTTAATTTCACATTCTCCTATATCTTTTCTGTTATCATCATCATTATTTCAACTTGACCATAGATGGGAGTATTTGCCAATCACTATGCTTGGCATACAAATTGAAGAGCACAGTATGTTAAGAGTAAAAGCTGCTCTTTTTCTGCTGCTATTAACTAAGCTTATAGAACACAATACCTTCTTGATAAGGTGGCTGTGGTTGTAATGGCATCATTTTTGTAACCCATCATGAAAACATCATTATGATTGTATTTTCAAAGACATTCGTCAATTTGAAAAAAATATGTAATCTCTGGTTAAATGTATACAATAAAGATTATTAGCTGTATGATGTCCATTGCCATAGGCGTCCACATCGATAGGCTATGGGTTGCTCATATATGTGAAGATTTTAAGTAAATATGTAAAAAAAAAACTAATGCGGGGACTATCTCTGGCTACTCTTTACTAGTAAACCTAAATACATGTATTATTGTAGCTAGTGATAGGTTGTCTTTGACAAACGTTACATTAACCATCAGATGAACTACTCGCTCGTCTCAGCTCCTATTTGAATAAAAAAAAATGTTATAAACTTATTTGTTTTAAATAATTTCCCAGGTACGGATAATGAAAATGCTGGACCACCCAAACATCGTGAAATTATTCCAAGTGATAGAAACTGAGAAGACGCTGTACCTAGTCATGGAATACGCGTCGGGCGGTGAGGTGAGTACACTTACAGTTACCGTATTTATGATGGAAATGATGAATATTAATGATTATTTCATCTTAACTTGTCTAAACGAATAGTCATTGCACGACATTTTTCGGTTCGTTTTGAATATTTTTGACGTTAAAGAAAAATCCGTAACTGTACTCCATTAACCGTTTGAACGTTTTGTCCGTAGGTGTTCGACTACTTAGTGCTACACGGTCGTATGAAGGAGAAAGAGGCGCGGGCGAAGTTCCGGCAGATTGTCTCCGCGGTGCAGTACTGTCATCAGAAACGGATCATTCACAGGGATCTCAAGGTCAGCGGCGCTGTTTACGGCTACGAGTGATATTCACTCGGACAGACATGTTTAATTGTCTTACTTTGATTGCTTACGGAAGACACACAAAACATGTTGTTTTGATGTCTTTGCTGTCTACTTTATTTTTGACGTTAGTGGGATTTACCAAATACCTAATTTCTTAAAGGAGGAAGAAAAGTAAGAGTTACGAGGATTTTCTTCTCATCGAAACTCGGTAGTCTCCTTTAGTGCGTCAGTCGTCTTCTACGATAGGCAGTAATTACCTCAGTTCTTATTTTACTAGCCTGTGTCTATAAGGCAGTTCTGTTGATTGATTATTTGCAGGCGGAAAATTTACTACTAGACGGGGAAATGAACATCAAGATTGCGGATTTCGGTTTCTCCAACGAGTTCACGCCGGGCTCAAAGTTGGACACGTTCTGCGGCAGTCCGCCCTACGCGGCGCCAGAACTATTCCAAGGTACGAGCTTTCGAGTCAAGGAACACACTAATAATATTCCTAACTTTCTATATGGCCTAGCAAGTACAATTTCACATGTTAAATGACAATGTGGCCGTGAATAGTGAAAGATGCTCGTTCAGAACATTCTGGCTCTTATAACAGCTGGAACTCAGTGGTGCTGTTCAAATGCACTTAATGTATTAAAAATTGTAGTGATACAGGTTACGTTATGTAATTTCAGGCAAGAAATACGACGGTCCGGAAGTGGATGTGTGGTCCTTGGGCGTGATCCTGTACACCCTGGTGTCAGGCTCATTGCCCTTCGACGGCTCTACCCTCAGGGAGTTAAGAGAGAGGGTACTTCGGGGCAAATACAGGTAGGTCGAATTTTATTACAGACCGTTCGAACTTAGATCCACAAAATATATAAAAAGCGTTCACGACACAAAACAAATTGCAGTTGATGAAAATATGTTAAAATGAAAAAAATAAGAATTGTTACTGAACTAAATATGTGAACGTGTCATTACCCTCAGAATACCGTTCTACATGTCTACCGACTGTGAGAACCTGCTGAAGAAGTTCCTCGTACTGAACCCGGCGAAACGAGCGTCGCTGGAGAACATAATGCGCGATAAGTGGATGAACACCGGTTACGAGGATGACGAGCTGCGGCCGTACGTCGAGCCGCAGCAGGACTTCAAGGACCACAAGCGGATAGGTGAGCTTACATACTACTACACTCAGACAAACCTACAACTAATCATATTTTTAAAAACACATATTATTATTATGAAGTAAATGGCAATAATTGTTTTACAAATATACTGAAGATAACAAGTTACATGTTTAATTTTGTTTGTTTTTGAGTTTGACTTCAATTTCACATGGTGTTAAGTGACAAGCTGTGGCTAAAGAAGTGTGCTCGCCCAGAATACTTTAGATCTAATATTTTGACAGTCTGGATGTAGCAGTGCTGTCATAGCTAGCCACCAATCAAACTCCACTACATGTGGTTACAGAATCGAACTTGGGACCTACTTGTTAGCTACCAAGAAACGTTGGTAATTAATATTGTATAAGTTGACATATGTTTAATTTTGAAGACATGATTATGTAAACAGCTTAAAAATATTTAAATAATCTAAAACATGAGGCCATTTACACAAGTTCTTTTATTGTGTAAAAGTTTCTGTGACTTGTGGTTGTAATAACCATATAATGTTTAATACGTAACCTGATAACCCATACAACAATTTAGCTAACCGTGCTTTGCTAAAGCTAACGAAGGCACCAACAAGGTGTTTTAGTATTACAACAAGCTAATGGGATATAGATTATTTATAACACATATATGCTTTCATGGAGTGATGTGAAATATGTAGATCTCTTCTTCTAAGTCGTATTTCCTTATGACTGAGGGTCGTGGTCATCATGTGTAATGTAACACACGAAGACTTCCTTGGCAGTTATAATGGAGTGGTTTGCTATTGCCTTCACCGTTATGTAGATAATATGTATCTAAATAATATAGGGAAAAAAGTAATGAAAATATGTATATGAAATTAAGGATTTGTAACCATGTTAAAGAGCCCACCTGGTGTTAAGTGGTAAAGTGGCGATGGTGAAACGCTCTGTGACAACCTCTTCACTCTGAAGATAGACGAATTCTGATTTTTAATAATATAGTAAGATATAATTGTGAAGTATATGCATATTTCACATCACCGCTTAGCGACGGTGAAACCTAAAGGTGACATTCTTGTATTTCATGCAAACACTCGAAACTACTTACGGCACAGCGCAAGTTGGTACGTGACGCGTGATGGTCAACATTTGTTTTATTCGTACATGAACGTGTGTGTGGTTACCACGCGGATTCCGCCCTGCATGTCGACGATCACCACTGTCAACTGTCAATGTGACATTAGCTGTCAAAATCAACGTGAGTGTGCGCTTGGCTCGCGCTCGGACAACGTACAATTACCGGATCCGATGAAACAACTAAAATTTTATTGTGCTTTTTATGTGCAGCATGTTAGTTGTTGTGTATTTAGAGTGTTTTGTTTATACCGATCGGTTTTGAGATTCTTGTGGGAAGCCTATGCTCAGCATTGGGCGTCTGCCGTCTGATGATTATGATACTATACGCGCAATGTTCACAATTATGTAATAATAATACTATGAGTTACTAATTGATATTACCTTCACTTGATTTATAAATATAGAATACTTACCTTTAAAAAGATTAGTTAATGGTTTTAGTTTTTAGATTAGATTCAGCTTTAATTATAGTAAATATAATATTTCAATTAATAAACTTTATTAATTAAAAAAAACTTATTTTTAATTAAATCGTTGTTGTACGATTTCGTACAACATAAAACTGATATCTGCTAGAAATAATCTTTTAGCTCTACAGCCTTTTGTGGGATCTTGCTTGGTCTAGCAACATTTTCTACTTTGGCCTGTCCATAGCAAATGTGTTTAAATTTACTATAACAACTTTCTTGGTGTCCCGATTTACATTAACAAACAAAGTTTCGGTTTTTCTCGACCTTACGGCCATCGAGGTTATTAGTCGTAACACACTTTGTAAATTAAATATATTCGAATATAAAATGTAACATAGTAAAAATTAATACTACAGTAGAATAATAATATGTACATTTAATTCACACATAACCTTAGTTGATATTGCTTGCATTTATATATAAAGTAAATTTAATCGATATGAATTTAATTAATGTACTATTTGCATGCTGTAGAGTAAATATTGGCTGTTTTGTTTTGTTCTTAAAATGCCGTTTTTATTCTACAGAGGCGCTAGTGTGCTTAGGCTACAACAGGCAAGAAATCGAGTATTCGTTGGCCGAGGCGAAGTACGATGACGTATTCGCTACGTATTTGTTACTGGGAAGGAAAAGTACCGATGTGAGTTTGAATATTTTTTATATCGATAATATGCGAGTAGATATATTAATGGTCATATTTTTTTAATGCCCTTTATTTTTGTAAGACCATACATTTTATTTATTTTCAGAAAATGTTTGTATTGATTTTTATATACCGGGTTAGGCACAAATCAACACTGAAATGAATACGTAGTTGAACGTTTTAAAAAGATGTATATGTTACTGGTAACAGCCGGAGTCTGATGGCAGCCGGTCGGGCTCGTCGCTGTCGCTGCGCAACGCCGCCGCCCCGCAGCCTCAGCAGCAACAGACCAACGCGCACGCCGGTATGTCTACTTTTGTATATACACACGTATATAGTCGTGTCGTCTTTCTATTACTATAGTCTGCACCAACGGCAACTATGCTGTTTCAACTGGAATTTAATAACTTATAAAACCCTTATAAAAATTCGTCTATATACCTACAGCGAACAAGTATAGTTGCTGAGAGATTTTCTTAATCTATTTTTAACTCTTGCTACTTCAGCGAATGGTTTAAAAATTTAAATGCATTAACAGCTATTATTGTTCCCATGACTGGAGTTTGGGGCCTTCTGTCATAAGGGTATTAATCCACCACGCCGGTTAAACGAGGCTAGGTGGATTTAATTACATATGTCCAATTAAAACTAAATGGTAATTATTTATTTAAAATTACAAGTCTCTCTGCTAGACACATCATTCTATTGATAAAACTTTGAAACCAAAAATAGTCACTTACTAATAATTAATTTCGTTATAAATTAAATTATTTTGGTCATGTATAATAATAACCTGCGGATTATAAATGCGCTGTAAAGATTAGAAATAACGTAATCGAGCGGAATCAAGCTTACAATTAGCTTAAGGTATAATACAGCGGGGGCTTGACAGCTTTCTAACTGGGAACATTGTAACACTAGGAGTACACTTGACAATTATGAGTGACGTCTCGCCGCCGCCATCATGTTTTGGCGCGAAAGCAAATGTCACTTAGCTGTCATTCGCTGAAGTTTTGACGTTTGAATAATATAATAAAATAGGACTCATATTGTTGCCTCTGGCCTTCTTTAACAAAGAGAAAGTCAAGGTTATTTATCTATCTGTCACGATGATCACGATGTTTTCCATCACCGGCAGCTTAAGCTTAGTGGGATCGAACCTTTGCTACCACGGCTATCGTTGTCGTTGACGTTTGAATGTGAATTAGAAACGTTGATGTAGCCTGTGTTAGTGTTTTTCAGTCTAAATGTTTCTTATTACACACTCTATCTCTCTTTTTTAATTATTTTTCGTAGTGAACTATCGCAGTCTTCCCCCCACTGAATGACAGTAAATTGACATTTCCTTTGCATTCTACTCTATGAGTTGTGATGTGCTGAACATATGGTCTATGATTGTCAAGAATGTATTTTTCGTATCTATTGTCACTTTGTATATCATTTTTGTAATTTCGCTTTTTATTTTTATTGTCTATTATGTGTGCTTGATATGTCGTCCACCTGTCACAACTGTTCCCCCCTACCCTGGGCAAAGTGTTTCGTTTATGAATTCGTATGTGCGTACAGTATACAATGTTTGTGAAACCACTTTCAAAAGTTTAAGCTCTTCAATCCGAAGTCAGTTGTTTACATTAAATGTAAAAGAAAACGTTAATTGGTGTTTGTGAGTAAACGTTAGTGAATCTGTTTGTTTTTTAATACAATAGAAATTGAACTAAATGAAATTTAAAAATTGTGCGATAAAGTAATGATTACATATAAATTATTTTTTTGCTTGTTACTAAATCATGTTTCCACATGTAGATATAAATTCTTGTTACGAGTTTAGAAAATTCTAAATTATAAAGCTGATAAGTTTTTTAAATACAGTAGCGATTTTAGACATGGACGTGGAATAGTAAAGAAACCATTAAAAGACCGCGTCTTTGGTAACGTTCGTGAGTAGTAGGGAGACCGGCCTAGATAGAAGAGATTAGGTGTATACAGCTACCGTGCGGCTGTCTGTAGTGTTGTCGGTGGGGTCCGGCGGTGTGTGGGGGGGAGTAGTGTGAGGGTAACGCGGGCGTTGCGCAGGCGCGTGCGGGTCGCCGTCGCACCGCGGCGTGCAGCGCAGCATCTCGGCCTCCGCGCGCCCCGCCGCCTCGCGCCGCGCCTCCTCCGGCGCGGAGGTGCTGCGCGCCCAAGGTAACCCGCACCTCTCGCCGCCTCTAACCAACCACCTCTCAACACCATCATCCCTGTCCTTTTTTTAGTTTAACTCCTTTACTGTTATTCATGCATACTTGTATCTTGCCTTTCAGAATTATAATTACGTTAATAGTTAAATGTTTTATCAACACAGCATTCGTTAGAAATAATTTTTCTTATAAAGTTTTTGTAATGTATATTAGCTCTAAAACGTATGTAGAATCATTATATCAGTGGACATATACATAATCATTCTATTCTAGTACCATTATCTGCTGTTAGACGTCTACTGCAGGACATAAGCCTTGACACCGACCAAAGATTTTTAATACCTATCTAATATTGTATACAAAAATGGAAGGAAATTATTATTTGATTTTGTCATTATTTTATTACCCAATAAATCCTTTTGAAAAGATTTATCACTCTTCTAGTCAAGACTTTTATCAACTTGAGTTTCTCCAATTCTTTTTTTCTTAATTTTGTTTTTCCTTTTATCCTTCCTCGCTTCCTGCCCCCCAGTAAACTGTAGAAAGTATAGTTCATTTGGTTTACTACGGTCGCATGGCATCATTAAGATGAAGATAAAAAACAAATATGTATGTTTATTACTATAAAAAGATTTTTCTTTTATAACACATTACAATTAACAAATAACTATGAACTGATACCATCACGTCGATCTAGATTTGTAAATACTTTATCAAAGGAACAACTAATTAGAATTTTAAAATTTCATCAAATTATTCTTCAGATTGACGTAGACTGTGTGCATGATTGTAGTGATTTGCTTTTCAAATGTGAATGCCTTTGTATCTATGTGCTGCATATCATATCGACCGATATTTTTTATCCATGCATAAAACATTCCAATCATAAATATTGAGTTGATAAAAAATTATCCACTAAACTCCACACTGTCCATTATTTCATGTAAGTTTGCTTGATATGTTGTTCGCTGCTTCATTACTTCGGCTGCGCTTTGATATTTATGATTATGTTGACAGTACGCACACATTAAGATTTTTCATACAGTTCATTTATTCTCAACCCTACTCTTTCTGTATTAAGTTTTTGGGTCAAATTATGCCTGATGTTATTTAACAGAAAAATGATTTGCTTTGCCATCAAATATTGAATAACCCAAAAATTTTATGGATTATGATTGCCTGGCAGTATACTTTCACTTAAGTGATTTATTCTAAAGCTTTAAAGTATTGTGAGTTTGTGCTTTTATCTAAAAGAAATAATATCAACGAACAATTAAATAAGCAGCCTTCTTTATGTTCCAAAAAACTGGAACTCGGGGCCTTCACCCATCACTCTCGCCGAGTGATTTAACAAATAATCCTATAGCAGGAAAATGTTATTAACTACTTCGCAACATTCGTGCTGTGTTTAACGTCTAACACTGTTCAACAGCTACCGTTCGAAGATCTCCACAGCTTACGGAAGCTCGTTGGAATTCTCCGAAGCTTTGCGAAGCGTGTGATTAATTTATCGTTTTGGGGTTACAGTGGGCACAACGACAAGCACCGCGAACAATACCACGTCGACCGCGACCACAACCACTTCTAACTTCAAAAGACAGGTTCATATTTTTACCTACATACTAATATTATATGTTATAATTGTTGGTAGTTAATAAAATTTTATATAATGACAAATTAATACTTCTTGTTGCAAAAAAATACTTTATTTTATCAACAAGAGGTTAACACTTCATCTCAAGATCACATGGGTGTTAAGTGAAAGGTCGTGAGACAAGTGTGAATGAAACAAGGCATGTAGATGATGATGATTAAACAAGTTAATAAATTTATAACCCACCAATGGTTTTTAAATTTTATAACTTAATAATATATAAGAACATATAATATTTTATTTGCTTATAAATATGTGTTATGTTACAGAATACAATCGATTCTGCGTCAATCAAAGAGAACACAGCGCGGATTGCACAGATGCAGGTATGTAACTGTTTCCGTTTGAGAAATGTAATTATTTCCACTTGTGGGCGCTTACTGGACATGAGCAAGTACTACTGAGACAAGCATTAGTGTGCCAACACGACGTAGTATATAGTAAAATTTTTGGAGTAACGAGAATTAACAAGTTACGTCTATAGGCGGCGTCCACAATGTGGTGAAGTATAAAACAGCGTTAACCAAGGTTGTTACGGTAACGTGTGGAACTTACCACTAGGTGAGCGTTATGTTCGATCTAATTTAATGTTTTTTTTATCTCAATGGGTTTTCAAATGAGTTGACTGTTCTCGGAATTAATAGGCAATCTTTAGACATGAAGAGGCGCAACAAGAAGAAGAAATGGTTAACACTAGACATCAATTTCATATGGTTTAAGTGACTATGGAGCGTGCTCGCTTACAATACTTTGACTTTTTGTATGTTGACAGCCGCTATCATTATGGCGGTAGATTTACATATAATTACGCAATGGAACCAGACACCTTCGCGTTACAAGGCGATCAGTTGGCTTCTGTGTCATGGAAGTTAAGAATGACCTGTTTGTAGGTACAGAACACGACGAGACCCAGCAGCGCGCAACCCAAATTGGAGCCGCGGTCGCGCACGCTGACGGGCGGGCAGCGGCGCGCGGCGCTGGAGGCGGCGCCCGCGCACGCGACGCACGCGGCGCACGCGACGCACGCCGCGCACGCCGCGCCCGTCAAACTGTCACCGCCCAACGATACGCCCAGGTGCGGTGCGCCATTACGTACATTCGGAGATAATCCTCGCAAATTGTTAAAAGATTATTTTATTATATGCATTTGTACGTTTATCAATGCTGTAAACAATTATACTGTTGCATTTAAAGTGGATAAATCGCATTGTCCTGCTTTTTGTGAGGTAAGGGTCGAGTCCTCAGCGATGGTAACAATAAAAGTTGTCTAGGTTTGTGTTGTTTAAAGTGCCTGTTACAAATATAATTAATTGGTAATTGGCGTTGTGTTTTGTTATACTATTTATTTTATAATATTAATTAAGAATATAAGTAATGATACATTTATACCGAAAATTTCACACATAAACATTAGCTTACATAAATATTTCCATCTAATTATTATGTATTATAATTTATTATTATTGTATGTACCCATTTCATATTTATTTATGTATGTTCGATCAGAACTCGTCGTAAATAATTAACTAACATACTAGCGTTTCATTACTCGTCGACATGTGCCGCGACGATTCGCATGTGGGGGTACTAATTTGGGTAGACGATGATCGACTAACTGCATGAAATTTTTACGACGACGACAGTTCGACGCAAGCGGAGACTAAGAACGGGGTGGGGGGAGTGAATGGGAGTGGTGGGGGGGCGAGCGTGAACCCCGGCGCCGGTGGGGGAGGGGGAGGGGCCGCAAGTACGGGGGGCTCGGGGGGAAAGACCCACGTGAAAAGCGCGTCCATCTCGTCCGGAAGCGGAGCCCCACCGCTCACGGAGTCGGCGTCCCACAACGCCTCAGCAAGGGACCTGGCGCCACCACGCCCAAGGTACAAGGGCTTAGAGCTTCGCTTTGCTGTGATCACGCGTAGTTTTTACACTTGTGTTCTTTTTATTTGACGCGGCGATCAGGACGTTCACCTGATTGTAAGTAATACTCCCGCCCGTAATATTGTTGCGCTAGCTGGGATGATGTACACTGCAATCACATCGTACTCGTCTCTTCGAAAGATAGATTAGATTATAAATGTCATTTCCTCAGTAATTTCACAACACACTAATGTTTGCATAGTATTGTTATGTAGCAGAAATAAGCGCCGCGATGATATCTCCATAAATTAAAAGTCTTGCGGGGTGTAGTGTCGATCGAAACGGTTATTCTGTCGTGAATAGCATTCCAAGACACAAGCTAAGCACTTAACGAATTCGCTTTCAGTTTTGTTTTTAGTGCTAAGAATATCATTTTCATTGTGTATCAACGAACTCTTATTTGTTTTGATTAGAATAGATTTTGAAGCTGCGCAGTAGTACTTTTGGTTCCTAGCCATCATCGCTGTATTTTATATCCACCGCCGTAACAGCATTCCTGTGTTTTAGTATTCTGAACAAGAGCTCTTCACCATTTCAAAGCGTCATTGTCACTTTGCACCACAATCATTATTTTTATCGTCATTATATTTTCCCGCACTATACAATATTGATAGTTACGTAAATTACTTTATAATTCAATATAATAAAGGTTTTCATATAATTTTGTATGTTAGAATGTATTGTTGTGATGCTTTTTGATTTCATATTTATTGCTCATACTGATGTTAAACCAGCTTATGCATGTTGTATTCTAACAGTTTTATTATTTTTATTATTAGCTCTTTATATAATTTATGTATATATATAATATATTTAGAAACATATAGCATATATTTCGATAAATACAAAACTACAGACACGTAAATAGTACAGTTTATTATTGTAACCACCCAATGGTATCAATACTAATGATTACGCTATGGGCTTTAATGTATATCTGTATTGTAACACTATGAATAGTAAATTGATTTTTTTTTTCTCCACGAAGCGTCAAGACACTTCTCTTAATATATTTTAGTTCTGTATGGATTTAGTGATATAGTACAATATAGTAATATGTAAATAATGTGTCGGCAGCATGAATTCGAGCCTGTCGGCGGGCGGTGCGGCGGGCGGTGGGGGCGCGGCGGGGGCCGGGGGCGCTGCAGGCGCTCGACGCGAATTTCCCAACCCCCTCGTGTTTCCTAGAAACGTGCCCTCGCGGTCAACCTTCCATTCTGGTCAGTATTCAATGTTTTCTTCACATGCTATTTCCTCGTCATCATCACCAGTCAATAGTCGTCCACTGATGAACACATAGGCCAACCAATTTTTAGACGAAAGTAGTATACAAAATTATAAATATAACTCGAATGAGCCAAAAATATTTACAAAGTGCTCTAAGAAGAGGATAGAGAGAAGAAAGGGGGGAATTAATGGAATGCAAATGTAGTTGCTGGCTACACAAACAATCTATAGATTAACTTGTTTGCAATTTTATCAACATATTTAACAAAAAGGTAACTAATTACTTTTATGTTGCTAACATTTTTTAATTCTCATCTCATTTACAATCTGCTGTTTATTTATGTTAAGCCTCGATCAGATGTGGTCATTGGATATCCGGTTTGATAGTTAACGGTCCAGTGACTGTGGTGGCATTGTTTGTAAAGATATCAATTCCTTTCTAGGTCAAGTACACGCCTCTTTTTATACAAGATTCTTTTCCAGTTTTAGTATAGCCTTCTAATTCAATATTCTATGTATGCAATGGCGCTTTAATAATTGATAATAGTAATATACAATAGTTAATGATTTTGTTATAATATTTATTTATCAGGGCAAACGCGGTCGCGCGGCGCAAGCGCGGGCGGCGCTTACGGTGACGGCGGTTCGCCCCACCAGGCGCGCCCGTCCTTCTTCTCCAAACTCTCCTCGCGCTTCTCCAAACGGTAAGTGAATCCATACCAACACGAATGTGATCTGCGGGCTGCTAATACAGCACTTGTATCGGGTACACGTGTAATACAATAAAAAAATTATCTGTGACATTTTGGTCATGGTGATAAAGTTCCGAATCAGTACCAAATATATTTTTATCGGTTTTTACACATTTCTCAAATGTAATGTTTGGGTTTAAATCTGATCAAGATACTGTTTAGTAGTGGTATTCATTGCGAGATGCCTGTAGGCAATGAATAGCCCCAGGCGGATGATCGCATTTTAGTATCGCGGAGATGATTTTATTCAGACCAGTTCATTGACTTAGACAAATGATATATTTTGAATGATGATTTGGTCATTAAATAATAACATAAAGTAAATATACTAATGAACTAAACAGTATTTTTTTGGCTATAACTAAAAATACCTTTTATACCAAGGGCCGTTTTCACGTGATCAACCGGTTAATAAAAATTGTATCACACGTACCGATAAAAGATGCAATATTACCAGTTTAATCTAAAAGGGATAAATTACAACGAAATGAATATACTTATAAGATATAAAAAGATGTCTATATATTTACTTTAAACGGACCTCTTTATGTGTCTTTATCCTGTATTAATGTGATAGTTTTGCCAGTCGTTTCGTTTGTTTTGTAATACATTACAGATTTTTTTCATTGAGACAATTTAATCTTTTGCTAATTATCTTTTTTTTAAATCTAACAGTATATGAAAAGATATTGCATCGACTGGCTTAACATTCGCTGAATGGACTTAAAGCTAAACAATCACGACTAATTGCTAACAGTTCATTCAAACCACTACTAACCACGCCGACTAACACTAATTGTGACTAACTGAAACACACGAACACAATCTTGTATTTTTTGTTTATTTGCTAAATCAAGTTATACCCTTCTTCGCTGTAACGCTTATTGCGGCAATGTTTCATTTGTTTGAAAGATTTTTGTGTTTCTCTGAAAGTTTCATAAACTAAATGAAACTTTAACAATTTTTTTTTCTATATCTGTTATTAATACAGGATGTTTTATATATATGATAAAAAACGTTATTGAAGAAGTTGTATATATTGATATGTAGTGACAGAAACACAAAGCATCTTTCGAGGCGTCCCGCTGTATATTTGGGGCTGTTCGCCCCGTCAACGTCAGCTTGGCACCGCTTCTCATGCACCACTCTCTGTTTCATACCCTCACCATTCACCATCCACGTACAATCGTTTGTACCTCTCTACATTTAGATTTTGGCGTCCTAGCCGACGCCCGTCTTATCTGACCATATAGTTACTGTTTACTAAAAAAAAAGGGTTGTGGAAAAGGACGCGTAGAATGAATCCCCAACGAACAGCGTTTGAGCTCTTTTTGATAATGTGAACCATTTGGAGTTATTGAAAAAAAAAAAACATTTCCGAAAGGGCTCTGTGGGTACTGTTCTGGAGTAATACTTTTTTGGTTCTCTGTTGTAAATAATTATATAAAGCATTATTACACTTGTCTGTCTCTCACTTGTCACTGTCGTGTATTCAATTAACCCATTCGTTATGTCTTGTCATTATCGATTTTCTGTGTTTTATTTACATATATATATATTTTATTTTATAATTAAATTGTGCCCCTCTAAATCCGTGTTCCGACTTTTTTTTTCATTATTTTTCGTTATGTTTCTGTTTTATCTGGTCTCGCGTCGAAACAGGGGATGCACGATGCTATAACCTCCTACCTCCCTGACTGCTAGATTTGCGCACATGTTTATTTATTAATTATTTTTTACATCTTTCGGATTCGGTGTCTCGATACTTTGGACCCAGTGTAAAAATATATAGCGTCTTTAGAACGAATAGAGCTAAGCATGTTATGTTCCCCCAAGGGCAAATGCTATTTTCTAAATATTTAGTTAGATGAAAGTTTGAGGCCGTGAAGCTGCAATGCCATGCTTTGAGTGTTGTCCGAATGAGCTTATTATTAATATTAAAGCAGAGGATATCGATCGTAAGTACATCCGGTTTGAGCCTCGCCGTGGTGAGAGGTGTACGGATTGCGTTTGTTGCTAACATCTCTCGTGCATCCCCTCCCGTGTCGACCGGCGGCCAACAATACATTCCTAACCGTACGCTTCTACTAACGAACCTCGACGGTCGTGTTATTTATTTTCCTACCATTTTTTTTAATCAATTACCGATTCATTTATAGTCAATCCACAACCCTTTAGAATGTTACTGTTGCAACGTGGCCAATTTAGTTTTTGTACGTATATATGTATACATATATATTTTTTACCAAGGGAGTGTTTTAGTATTGTGCATCTTTGTTTTACGGCGCGAGTACCCGTTGTGTTGCCATAGTGGTGAGATCGGTTATTAAATGCAAATGGCGACCGGAAGTTTAGTGAATCGAATTTATAATTGAGACACAAGAAAAGGCGGACCGGAGACGCAAGAGGGCGGTGATTGGTCGTAACACTCACAACGTTCAATTATACGCAGGTTAAATCAGAATCCGTGATGGAAGACCACTGAGGAACGGGAGAATCAAGAGGACATAGATATAAATTAGGAAATAATGTGCAAACAAAAGTGTTATGCTTAATTTATACACGTACCGACAATTTTTTTTTTGTATCTCTCTATTCAGTATATTAACTGTGACAATATTTGAATCATCATCATCATATGCCATCTTCAAAATGAAGTTGGTGTGACAGTAATAAACAGTTTGACGGAGCGGTTCTTGAGGACAGCACTGAAATTCACGATTCAATGTCCCTTTGATGCGCTGAATAGAGAACATGAAATGGTTTTGTTTCTTTAGTTAAAAGTATTGAATTATGTTTTTGTGTAAGCGTAAATCGGACATCATTGCATTGTGGGTTTTTTTTTTGCGCGGCGACATATCTGACTACACGTTGTTTTGTTTTTTTATATAAAGAGCGTTAGGTAGATAGTGTCATTGTGATTACGGAAGTTTTTCGTGTAATTATGTGTAGCAGAGAGCTAGTCCCGTCGCGTCTCGCATTTCATTGTAGTTTTTAAGGCGTTCTAACTATTTCGCGTTGGACGACATTTTTTTACATTCCATGTTTAATCGTTTTTTTTTTTCTATTTAACGAGAAGAGCACAAAAGAGTCTTGTCTATACTAAATAAATTGTCGACTGAAATTTTTTCTCTTGATATGATTTTCATTTGATATCGCATTTTACGTCGAATCTTTACACAACCGCTATTATTGAGCAGTCAACTTCGTATTAAATTTTTAATTTAGTTGTGGTGTTTGTTTTTTGTGCAGATAAATAAAATAATGGTAAAGAGAAACCTTTGCTTCTAATTAGTTCTAATTATCATGAAAAATTTATCATAGTAAAAATTCATAGAGATACAATTTAAATATACAAAGCCTGTTAAAAAGAGATAATATATTAGTAAGATGAGAGATTAAACAAATAGCTGTTAAAGTTTATAGTTCAGTTAATATAGTTAACAAAGTTTAAGTATCATTCGGATCTAAACTTAAAATGTGTGCAGAAATTTCGCTGTTTGAATACTGCTGTACATAATAGTACAAACATTTCATATCCGTATCCGCTTTTGGTATCTGTCGAAACTAAAATACATAAATCAGAAATTTTTGTAAATTATGTAATGCATAATTTGTCTGTAGTTGTACTGATGCCAAGTTGTAGCTTAACTACAACTTACGTAGACAATTGGTTTTCAGTAATATATGTTATTATTGTTTTTAGACGCTGTTGCGATTTTAGGGATAGACCTATGTCCAGCTGTGGGCTTGTTAAATAATAACGCGATTGTGTAAAGAGTCGTGTGATGTAATTTGTATTAGATGATACTACTTCTTAATCATTGGCATTCGATTGCCTTTCGATTTAGTTTACATTTTCATTTCCCGTAGCCTTCGATCCTTAGGGTAGTGTTTTGATGAGTGAGATGTATAGGATGTAGTTTTTAGCTAATTAAATAAAAAAAAATTCTCGGCCCGTCCACGGCCTTTGGTACAAATACTCAATACATACGTTACCACAGACCGGTGTTGCTGTTGGCAGCTACGTCATTAATTCTTCCTCCGGGCCGAACGAAACACAACTGTATACAGCGTGTTCTAAATATTTCATACATTTTTTTTTTAAAGACGCTCACTATTTTTGTGTATTGAAAAACAAACATAACGAAATTAATCAAACGACGGCCGATATAAATCGCCGTTGAATCATTACGTTCATAAAAGAAAATTAATACGTTTATTTTTTTAGATGAATAGATCTTTCCATATTTTCTTATTACTCATTGCATAGTGTATTTTATAAAGTTTTTAGGGGGTTTATAAATTTGTACATATCGCGTACGGTTTGTGTGACGTTGATGGGTGTTAATCGATCAGAAATTACATTTCTTTTTATATATGTATATCTATCCAGAGTTCCATATCGTAGTTAACCGAGCACAACAAACTCGTGCCCGTATTTTATTTTATTATTAATATAAATAATCTATCATTGTTACTTAAATTAGGTAATCAAAATTTTAACATTGCTGTAAATGTATAATATATTTTTGACTTGCAAGACCTATTACAACTTCTCTGCTATCAAATCCATAAATGTGTCTGTCGTTACAAAAAGCAATATTACGGTCAATTGATATTTTTCGACCTCATCACGAGCTTTCATTAGAAGTAATTATTTTTTTTTAAGTATTTCATATAAAATTATAATACAAATTGTATGACGAGAGAACTATATATTGGGTGCTGTAATGGTGACATCTAAATATTTTTTTTTAAGGAAAATCATTAATATATTCGTTTTGACATGTGAACGAGCGTCGCTCGATAAAATTACGTTGTGTAATGAGAAAGTTGCAATAAAATTGAAAAAAAAAAAGTTGGTATGTAACGATGTAAGTCTGATACTGTTTTTTTGGGTTTATTCTCTTTTTAAGGATTGCTTTTTTTTTCTATTTGCAATATTTTATATTTAAAATTAGGTTTTACGTTAACGTATGTATAAACGAAACATGGTGACATTTGACATTGTAAACATTTTATTCCGAGGGAATATAACCAGTATTACGTTCGCTCGTTTCCGTCGCTCCGTGTGTTTGTTCGTTGTGTCTCTCCGTTGAAAAACGAACGTTTGCTTGCATTACGTTAAGTATATCATGTAATATAATTTAAAGGGAAAAAAACCATGTAACTCTCTCACACTTGTAACGGAACACAGTATCAATAAATTACTTAATATATTTTACTTTAATGTGTTTAAAGTCATTTATTATACAGATGAAGAAATCTTTTCTAATTTTTATAAGCGCGATTTAATTCAATTCGACAGTGTGCACTGCTGTGATGTGTTATGATCATTGTGTGATGATGAACTGGTAAAGATTGATGTGTGATGCTGTCGAATTGTAATGATGCGCGTTAACTGTGTTTAAACCGCGAGCCGATACTGATTGTGAGTTGCGCTTCTTTCGATTAACAGATTTTTTTTTCATTAACAATGTGTTGTTTCATTTCTATCCCGATGATTCCTTTATGTTTAATGCGTATATGATTTAAAGATTTGAACACGAAGAGGAGATAAATTCAAACAATTCGATGTGGCCACGTTGCAACCATTTCATATGTACTAATCAACATGTTAGATGTATATTTTTTTGTTATATTTTGAAAAAAAAATTTAATTTGTTTACGAAGGTTGTCATGTTTCAATTGAGTGGTGAAACAAAACTTATATCTCTGGGTGCCTTTTAACGCACTCCTGTTGGTATCAACTGCAGAGTGTGGGTGTTGTCGATTCTTTATAGGAACAGTGGTGTTGCAATGTTTAAAAATTGTAAGTTTTATATGTGATGAGTATAACATGGCAAGTGTTACCCCGTCAGCCTGTCGGTGTTGGGCGAGACGGCCGGGCGTCAGAAACCGCGCATATTTTCCTCTCTGGACATACAGCGGAGGTAGGGGCGGGAAAACATTTTTCTTTTATATTCCCTTGCACCGATTTGTTGTTTTTGAACAGTTTTTTTTTAAGGCGAGTCTATGACGACACGTAGTGGGTGGTTTTATTGGTGGCGTGCGGAGGTGGTGTGTAACAGGATTAAAATTATTAATTTCATAAAAGTTTATACAAGTAATGATGAATTGTAGAAAGAAAAAAATTTTACTTATAATATTAGATTTTGTTTTTGTTAATAGTGGGTTTGTTCACAAATACGATTTAAGTATATAACGTTTTCATTTAGTGAAACCGCACTACGTGGTCGATCTATTTTTTGTTCAACATAAGTAGTTCAACCAATTTTTCAATAAAACCTCTTTCTACATTTCTTTTACGTCGGATATTATTAATGTGTAATATCTTAAATATTTACACGAAATACGTTATAAAGTTGGCTGGACTACGTTTTATAATAACAAGATCTAATAAGTTTGCGTTGTCGGTATCCGATTGCAAGTTTTTGAAGACTTTTTTTTAATTTACTGAATAACTAACCCTTTTGCTTTCTAATTGTGTGAAATGTTTTGGTGTTTATTCGTGATCGGTATTAATATAAAAATTTTCATTGTAATAGTAATCAAATTTATGTATGGTCAAAATTTTAATAAATTAATAAGTCTGTGAGTATAAAAATGTTGATATTAATTTTGATAACATATTAAAAGCATTATTAGTATTTTTTCTCAATTAATTAAATAAAAAAATAATAAATCTAAATTTTTTTAACCGTTAATAGGATGTAGCGTTTAAGCACCGCAGACCACATCACTTAACACTAGGCAAAGCACTAACTTTTTTGATCAAAAAGAATTAAAAAACCAAGTTTTTATCATCTCTATACATAGTAAGCAGTAATTGTGGTTAACAATTTTTAATTTTTATAATGGCTGAAAGAATTTCTCTCTAGTCGGATAATTTTCTAACCGAATCAAACATTCTATATTTTTACAAGTTTTAAAGCATTCATAACTTAAATCACTTCGGCATATTTATATAGAAGGTAAGTCCATAAGGTATATATTCGCATGGTTTGTTAGTGTGTACTAGTTTGGCTGCTTGTGTGTGTGTGCTTGTTTTTAAATGATTTTTGTATCTTCACCCTTGTGCTAGTGATGATGATTCGCTAGTTATACGATTAATTGAAAATGTAAACTTATTATGAAGCTATTTTAAAATTTAATAAACTATTAAATTGTAACTGATAATTTATGTTAAATATATACAGTGAAATGATTTATAAAGATATGTGTTGTGAATCATCATTAAGGATACACGCCGTTGTCTAAATATATGATCTATTTATGAAGTGTTTTAAAATTAGTCAACAACCTTATTTAATTATTCTCATTATCTTAAAGTTTTATACATTTTTTTTTTTTGTTATATTTCTTTAGTTATTACCTTTTCATCATCAGCTTAAGAGACGGTAGTGTATGGGCATATACCCTAGGCCCTAGTGTTTAGTTTTAGTTTTTATGTTTTCTGTTTTTAGGCCATTGGACGGTAACACACCGAAGCATGCGGTAGGGGCTAGTCCGCAAGCCCTGCTTGGGTAACTATTCCTTTTTATCCTCTATTCACTTCTCCACGAGGAGATTGACTACGTCTCTGATCACCACGTTTATTATTGCTGTCCTGTTATGATTATCGGACCCATTTTGTTATTTTTTTCATAAATTTTCTTTTAATCACCACATTGTGTACAGTAGTAGCGTATTATTATTATTTTATACCAAAACTTGTAACTGAACACAATATGATTATATCATATTAACCCTCATATATAATATGACCGATATTGCATTATGGCGCAATGAATAACTATAAAATGCTTTCGATTCACAATCGCAATGGATTCGCATTCTAACAGATAATCACTTTTCATTTATGTGAAATAACACTTTAACATATAATATACCTTCATTGAGTGTTACCATTTTGAAATTTAAAATTTTTGAAGGAAAGAACTAAAAGTTAAATATTATAATATCAAACATTTTCACACACTGAAGTGTTATTGCAATATGTTTAACCGTATTAATAAAGAATTGTAATGAACGGTACATAATGATATCATATATACGAACCGGTGTAGAGTTCTTTAAGAGGATGCGATAAGACTTCTTCGTGGTCAGCAACATGCAAAAGATCAGACGGTCTGTTTGTCGTGTTGTAAAGTGTAGAGTGCAGGCTTTAGGTGTCTCCACTGTATAATGTTGGCAGGCAGGGAAACGAGGAGCAGGTGAAGCCGCGGGTGCTGCGCTTCACGTGGAGCATGAAAACGACCTCCTCACGGGACCCCAACGAGATCATGGCCGAGATACGGAAGGTGGGGGATTATTCTCTTAAACACTTAATTTGCTGAAAACAATTTCATGTTGTCTCTTTCTGTATTGTTATTGAACGCACTGCTCTCAAAGTATAAGTTAAAGTTAGTTAAAATTTGTATTGAACACAGCAAGAAATGCTTTAAAAAAAAGATTGATAAGTTTAATATTAGTAATACCTGCTCGACACTTCATTGATAGATATATAAATCTTCTGTTATATGATAACAGGAGTTCAAAAGAAGTTGTTAGTAACTGTTTTATTACTATGTTACAATCAAACAGCTCCGGAATTATCCGTCGAATAGTTTATGTACATGTTACAATAAACCTATTTGAAGAGCGATGTACATGAGATGTTATACTCGTTACCCCAGTAATTACACTAGCTACAGCGCCCTTCAAACCGGAACACAGTAATGTTCGCACACTACTATTTGGTGGTTGAAATAGGAGCTGCGGTGGTACCCATCCAGAATGTCTCAACAAAGACCTACCACCGGTGTATCAATAATGTACTGAAGCTGTTTCAGAGAGCACGATTAATCCGAAAAATTACGAATGAAAATCTTTTCTCACTATATCTGTACACTCACATCCTCATCGACCATTGTTTTTGTGGAGAAATGTCTTTGTATACTACCGCTTGTTGGAATGGGGTAGAATTTGATGATTACGTTATGGCAGTTGTCTTCAAAAATCATACAACTGTTGCATAACCCTATTACAAATGAAAAGGGAAAAGAAAATTACAAAAATTGTAACTGAACACAATATGATTATATCATATTAACCCTCATATATAATATAGCCGATATTACATTATGGCGCAATGAATAACTATAAAATGCTTTCGATTCACAATCGCAATGGATTCGCATTCTAACAGATAATCACTTTTCATTTATGTAAAATAACACTTTAACATTATACCTTCATTGAGTGTTATCATTTTGAAATTAAAATTTTAGAAGGAAAGAAGTAAAAGTAAAATATTATAATATCAAACATTTTCACACACTGAAGTGTCATTGCAATATGTTTAACCGTATTAATAAAGAATTGTAATGAACGGTACATAATGATATCATATATGCGAATCGGTGTAGAGTTCTTTAAGAGGATGTGGTAAGACTTCTTCAAGGTCAGCAACATGCAAACGATCAGACGGTCTGTTTGTCGTGTTGTAAAGTGTAGAGTGTAGGTTTTAGGTGTGTCTCCACTGTATAATGTTGGCAGGCAGGGAAACGAGGAGCAGGTGAAGCCGCGGGTGCTGCTGCTGTGCGTGCACGGCGACCCCAACGCGGACTCGCTGGTGCAGTGGGAGATCGAGGTGTGCAAGCTGCCCCGGCTCTCGCTCAACGGCGTGCGCTTCAAACGGATATCCGGTAACTTTACTATACTTGTACCGAGAAATTATTAACCTTCAGAAAAGGATCTTTATCGGTATACGGTGACACTCGAACTGCCAATGAATCGAATTAAATGAGTGACATTTTCATATCCATTATTATGGAACTTTATTGTTTAGTGCCAAATGTTTAAAATAAATAATGTCATTGTTGTCATACGTTCACCTGATGGTAAGTGATACGCTTGCCCATGACAACGTGGCGCTAGTTAAGATGGTACACACTGCAGCATATTGCGCTCGTCGCCTTGAGACATAAGGTGTTAAGTCTCGTTACCCCAGTAATTACACTACCTACAGCGCCCTTCAAACAGGAACACAGTAATGTTCGCACACTACTATTTGTCGGTTGAAATAGGAGCTGCGGTGGTACCCATCCAGAATGTCTCAACAAAGACCTACCACCGGTGTATCAATAATGTACTGAAGCTGTTTAAGAGAGCACGATAAATAGGACCTTTTCTGAAAAATTTTTTCACTATATCGACTCACATCCTCATCGACCATTGTTTTTGTGGAGAAATATCTTTGTATACTACCGCTTGTTGGAATGGGGTAGAATTTGATGATTACGTTATGGCAGTTGTCTTCAAAAATCATACAACTGTTACATAACCCTATTACAAATGAAAAGGGAAAAGAAAATTACAAAAATTACATAAATCATAGTCATAATGACCGGCAGAGAATGCTGCCTAGACATTAACTCTGCCCTATGTGCTATATACGGCAAGTATGAAATAAATAATGTTGTCGCTAAAACAAAAGTAACAAGATATGACCCAAAAGGGTAAAAATAACACTATATTTATAGGTGTATGTCAATAGACATCTGTCTAGAAGAATGAAGATTATATGTAATTTCTACCATCTAAGATCTCTTGGTGTATGGGATTATGAAACTTCTTATAAATTTGCCGATTATTTTATTCACTGTAGCTTAATTATTATGATTGTAAATTGGCTCACTATACAAAAAAAAATATGGAAACGACAGTAATTAGTAAGATTTTAATAGATTTTGAAGGAATGCAATAAGAGTATACTAACGGTGTGTATTATGCATTTTGCAGGCACAAGCATCGGCTTTAAGAACATTGCGTCGAAGATCGCGAACGAGCTCAAGCTGTGACTGCCCGCGCCCGCGCCGCGCCGCCGCGCGCCCGCCGCGCCCGCCGTCTGCCCGGTCAGTAGCGCACCACACCACACCACACCGCTCCTACACATCTACAGAAGGACTGTGTATACATTGACTAAAGAAAAAAGCAACACACCTGACATATTAATTAACGTATCATTATGTCATTAATTAAGTGATTAGATAATGTTTGTTAAATTATAATTATTAGAAACAATCTATTCAAATATAAATTAAATCTGCCATACCTCTCACATTCACACGTCACCAGTCAGAGAGCTCTCACTTCGCACACTGCCCAAACACGAATGTGTCGAGATTTTTTTTTTTTGATGATTGATGTTCCTGCTTTGGGTCACCTTTAAGATCGTCAACAAGGCTACATCGGACCCTGGGCTCGCGGATCCGAAATCCGCGAGCTGCCGTTATAAATATATACATAGAAATACTATAAGGAGGAGAGGAGATAGGTAAGGAAATATTGGATGGAGTAAGGTTGAAGAGCAGGGCAGTTTTATAAGGGGGATGAGAAGAGGAACGATAGTGGAATAAATACACAGATATGTAGAGTAAGGTGCCCTAAGTGCGCACGGTACGCGTCTGATTTTGACAAAACCAATGCGGTCGTCGGAGGAGGGCACGGGCCCGTCCTCTGACCACCATCACCTGTATCGCGAGCCGTGGGTGGTGAGAACCGGCCGGGAGTTCGAGTGTGACGAGTGTACGCGGTGTACGAGCCTGGCGGACGACGCAACCGGCGGCGGAAGCGGCGTGTGCGGAAAGTGGCGTGTGTGTGGAGAGAGCCAGCGGTGGCTGCGGTGAATGTGTCGAGAGTTACAGTCATCTGTCTTTTATAGTAAAAGGATGTTATGCTACACCCTCCCTTTATTCATTTTAGTCTTTTAAAAATGTCGATATATCTACTATTTTTACTAACAAAATGTTGGTAATCACAATTGTTTTTACTCAATATCTAACATAATAAATGATTATCTGTTGTGTGCAGTGCGAGGTGAGCGCCGCCGCCCCCGCTCCCCGGCGCGGCAGCCTGCGCCTGTCCGCCGAGAACATGGTGTCCGTCGCGAACGGCGGCGCGGTCACGCCCTCCGGCGCGCTCCAACACTACCTGGTGGCGGAGCAGGTGCAGTCGGTGCAGCCGCGCTCCTCGCTCTCGCTGCGCGCGGACACGGCGGACGCAGCGGGCTCGCCGCACACCGCCCCCCGCGCACACCTACACCACCACCGCGCGCACCCGCCCCTCGCCGCCGCGCACTCGTACAGCGTGCACACGCTGCGCGCGCACCCCTGCGACTGCCTACCGCAACACCCGATACCGCCGCCCGACCTGTTCGATTTTTAAATTTCATTGCGCTTATATATAATCTGTGCACAGTGCCGATATACGCAACCAAAACATATTCATGTATTATCTGTTATTTATAAAAAAACTTTTATATTTAAATTATTTCATTTTTATAATCAATATGACATACAGTTAAAATTTGTACAGTATCATTATAAACACTTCGCAATTCTTTTTTATATCAATGCGTACGATCGGCACTAGTTTCCGATGTAATCTCTCAGTTGTTTTGTTCCTCGTGATACAAATATTATTTCCATACAATATGGCGCCAAAGGCTGGATGTTAACGATTATTAAAATTTAATTTGCTATTACACAAGATTCACTCTTTTTATTTTCCGTAACAGAATTCTTGAAAATTTCGTCCACTATACTTAGTGCATGTTAGAGGTAAAAGGCATACAGCCTTTGTTGCTATGTGAACTTACTTACGCTTTGATTATTTCGTATTGCCCTGTATCTGTCATAAACCTTACATAAATCACCTGTGGCGGGTTATACATTTTGTAATGGCGGACAAGTTGGCGGCGTTTCAATCAGCGGGCATGTACAACAGAATCATGTTTGAATATTAATTAACATACGTCTCGCAGTTTTAATATTGTAAATATGTTTACGCAAAATCATTACATTCGTCACTTTAGATGTGGTTGCCGGGGCAACGGGGGATCGCTCATCAGTTGTAGAGTGGGCCGCGATGGTTTTTTTTCTTTCGTCGTGTAAGTGTTCTGTACAGTGATGTGCCAATTGAAGGTGTCGGAAATACATCTGCGGTTTGTGTCCCCGCTTCAGCAAAGTTTCGGGATGTCGGCGTCGCATTATATAAACTGTTGCAACGCTCTCATTAACAAGCTCGTATTGTGTAAATAACTCGAGACACAATTCTGATGTAGTTCGAGCATTTTTAAACATTTCTACTTTTAATTTCGTATGTAGATAAGAGGCGACGGGTCGGTGTTGCCAGCGCGGGGCATATTACCTCCTCACATTTTATGGACAATTTTTTTTTGGAATTAGCCAATTTCGAGATTATAAAAAAAACAAATCTTCAGTAAGAGCCCAGCGCTGGGAGCGCCGCCCTTTGCATCCCACTCGTGCTATTGCTTACCGTATCGTACGTATCTTATCGTGTAACAATGTACAAAGTGAGTTAGCGCTCAAGTTAGCTTAGTGTTAATTATAATACAATTTTTTTCCTCAACTGTAATGACAATTGTACGCAGTGATGTGGCCGCCATTTGTCGCGGTGTAACTTTACATATTTACAGTTTAGTCTCGTTTTAAACTATGTAACGCGACACCGGCTTTTATTCGGAATCCGGTAACTCGTTAATATTATCAAATAATTCAACGAATAGTCGTTTTTTAATGCAATACAAAAATTATGTATATTTTTAATAATTATTTTAATTTTATTTGAATCGTCTCAATGAAGGAAATGGAAAATGTTATAAAATTATCAATTTGTGAAAATCGTTAGCGATCACATTGATCTGTTGATCGGTGTGAACATATAACATGGTCGTTTAACAACGCGGTCGCCACACTACGGTTGTCTCTTTCTAATTATAAGGCTGAATTAGAAAGTGTCAAAGGAAATATTTCTCTATGGATTATGAACACTCGATCTGGACGCGTCGTAGAGATGTATACACAACAACACTGTCGGTAAATTGTTTGGATTGTAATGTAATTGTGATCAAAGTATTATGAACTTTGTAGTGTATAGCAATAACGTTCGTTGTTCGTCTGTCGGCGCGTGCGCGTGCGCGTGGCGGCCACGCAACAGCCGTCTATATAAATTTTCCTTTGTGATTTGGTGTGACGCTTCGTTTTCGTTCTCCGCGTGTGATAGACTTGCGCATACTTACTAAATATAAAATAGGGGTGTGTATGTGTGTTTGTTGCGTGCCGTGCGGCGATCGCGTATCTTTTCTATAATCTAATTAAGAGTAGTGTTATACTTTTACAAGGAATCATAAATATGGCGGCGTGGCGGCGCGGCGCGGTGCCATCTCTCGCCTTTCACATTTTAATGGAATTTATTTTAATTGTTCGAATGTTTTTATGTAATTTTTTTAATGTTATTTAACATGAAGCCTCCACCGGCCTGTCAGCTGTCGCGGTGACAGCTCGCCGGCCGCGCCGCGCCGCCCGAAGCGTTTACACACTTGTAGTTATATATATTTATATATATATATATGAGCTTTGTTTATTACTATTATTATTATATTAATTTAGTGTAGAGTCGACCGTTGCCTGTGAGGTTGACGCGTGGTGCGGCGGTTTTGTGAGATATTCAACTGGAAATAAATTTTATTTTTAATTCCGACTTTGTCGTTTTTTTATTCTCATCGTCACGAGTCTTCGCAGACTGTTCGTTTAGTTATCTCTTACTGTATATATAACTAAAACGATCGTTTAATCGATAGCATAATAAATTTAACTTTTATAATGAACCATCAAAATTTTTTTAAATTGATAACTTGGCGATAAAAAATTACTATTTTGAAAGCAGGTTCTAGTGAATAGTATAAGAAAATTGATTTGTAATTGTATTATATTTCACCTTTAGAATGGAAAAGAGTTGCTTCCTTTATCTTTTTTGAACTTTTGATCCCTTAGAAATCTTTTGTTAATTAAAAATATTGCAATATAGACTTTCATTCCGACAATGCATTTTTTTACTTTGAAATCTAAAACATTAGTGATTGGATTTTTTCAATTACTTCACAAACTAACATATAAGTAAGTAACGTAACTTCACTCTTATGGTATAAACCAGATTCAAGCTGTTAGATTTTAAAATAGAAATTGTGATATTAAATCTGTTCAAAATGGAAACACTTAAACTGTATTACTTTATAATATAAATGACAATATATAATAAATAAGTCACTAATAAAAATCTATAAACTGAATTTAAATAATAACTAAAACAGTGAATTGAATATTTAATAAAGAAACAATAATAATAAGTATATACAACGTTCTTTTGTTAACTTATAACAGAAAGCTGCTACCAACTATACAAGGTACAATGAGTAGCTTAGATAACAATAAGTTATTATTTAATTTAAATTAACAACTAAACAATTTTTATTAAGTACAGTAAATTAAAGCTAATTCACATAACAATATTGCCCGCATAGCTTAACTTATATATAATTTCAATATGATAATATTTTTAATCTATGTAACGGTGGACGTTACTAAACATGTAAACGAAATAAGTATTTAAAGCAATAACAATATTTATTATAAAATTTGTACAATATTCTTATCTACAGAATTGAATCCGTATAAATATGACTATGTAACAGTATTAACATGACGCTTACTTATATGACCTGGTGGTAAGTGTAGCGGTGCTAGTTATCTTGATATTACTCAGCACCACATTATGCTTAGAGACATAAGTTAAGTCTCGTTACCCCAGTAATTTCACTAGCTTACAGCGCACTTCAAACTGGAACACAGTAATGTTTACCGCTGTTTGTGGGCAGAAATAGTAGCTGCGGTGTTCTTATGCTTCGGACGCTTTGTTTATCGGTCTCCCGTCAAGATCCACCTCCGTGCTGGGGATCAGCGGCGGCTTGAAGCCGTACTCTATCCTCAAATTTGTTACCTTCGGAGTCCTCTCAGCTCTTCCAGGATTCCTTTCAGCGTTAGAATCTCTGTTTCTCTCCCAAACGCTCTCAGATGCATACATCGGCGGGGGCCCGTAATACGAGTTGTTGTTACCAGTATATATGTTTGTTTGTGGACTTGGAGATGAGTGGTCGGGTGTTACGTTCACGTATTTATAAGTGGATGCGTAAAGATTGCCCCATTTTGATGTTTGAACTGGTATCATGATGGTGTTCTGCTGCTGTCTGCCATTCAAATATTGGTCGGTGTTTGGTGACGGATTTTGTTTAGCTTCGTGCTTTTGGTATTGTGGAAGGTTACGAGTCTCACCACCAACGTACGGTACGTGTACTGCGTAAGGTATTTTCTTTTCAACGATCTTCTCAACGATGTAAGGAACTCTAGTCTCGACCGGATAAGGTTTGTCGATGTATTTAGTCACAACAACCGGTTTCTCAACGATCTTCTCTACTACCTTTTCGATAGGGTACGGAACCCTTACGGAGACTTTCTTCTCAACAATCCGATCCACCGGGAAGATAACTGGTACTTTTTTCTCAACAATTCTATCGACTGGATAATGTTCAACTATGTGCACCGGTACGGGAACCGGCACGTGTACTGGTTTTTCAACGAATTGGGTCACTGGTACAGGTTTCTCCACAATCTTTTCAACAGGCACGTGTATTCTTTTTTCAACGGGATACGGTACGCTCACGGTCTTCTCATATGGTACGGGGTATAAAACTTTCTTCTCGACCGGATACGGGATGCGAACTTCTTTGTGAACAATCTTTTCAACGGGCACTGGTTTTTCGACTGGTACTGGATACGGTTTCTCTACCGGTACTGGTAAAATAACTGGCTGTTCAACTGGGACGTGTACTTTTACCGGTACAGCGACAGGAGTTGGCACGGGAACAGTACGTACTACTTGTTTCTCCACTGGGTACGGAACATGGACTGGGCGGTCAATGTATACTTTTTGTTCTACTGGATATGGAACATTCACTGGCACCGGATAAGGTTGAGGAACTTCGATTGGATATGGTTTATTAATGTACTTAGTGACTTCCACCGGTTTTACGACGGTCTTCTCATAGAGAACAGGAACGGGCACCGGTCTATCTACTGGTACATGTTTCACCACCGGCTGGGGATATGGCACTTGCCTTTCGACGTATCGATCTACGTACTGTCGGACGGGAACCTCTTTTTCTATTACTATCGGTTGAACCAGTTTTTCATTGTTTACGTTGCGTTTATCGTAATTATTTTCATTTTTGTTTCCGTTACCGTTAAAGTTATTGAAACGAATTGAAACTGGAGTTTGTATATTTTCACTGGGTTCTAATTTATCAGTTTCAACACTTTCATCTTTATCGTTTCCATTATCACCATTAACCTCGTGTCCATTTGGATCGTTTTCAACTTTTGTTCTTATCTTATTCAATACATCTTTGATATTTTCCTCATTGTTTTTTTTATCTTGTAGAACTTCCATGTAAGTGTTATATAAATTTCTTTCAACATCAAATGGATTTGAATTACTGCGCCCTAGGTCTAAATACTCATGCACTTCGACGTCATTTATATGAGTTATGTCTATAGGAAACGATTGCTGTATTTCGACGACAGTTCTTTCTTTAATTGGACTTTTAACTTTCTCTTCAATGAACTCGCTATCAGAGACTTCGTGATCGTCCACTGAATTAAAGACTTCTGTATGATTAGAATTGAGTAACCTCAGAGCTACAGTTAAAGGTGCTAAGTATTTCTGACCAATAGGTCTAGGGGTTACGTGAACCATATCACCATTGTATCGTGGTACGTAAATATTTGCATTTTGATCGGTATTTTTGGTTATGCTCGCAATTTCATATCCATTTTCTATGTATGGTGTCATTGTTGATACTAAGGTGTTAATTATTTGATCTTTGTAATCATTTTCATTGGAATCTTGCACAACTATAGGCGATGTAAACTTGTCGCCTTCGTTATTGTTCTGAAAAATAATAAATTCTTCGTTTGGTGCACCAGAATATTCCACAGCTCTGTTTTCTATGTTGCGTATTTTCGCTTTTACTCTTATTTCGTTGTTTGGGTTTCGTTTATAATGACTAGTTTCAGTTTCTGAAACGTACCGTGGCCTTGATTTTAGGTAATCGTCGTTAATATCAGGAATCTGTTTTTCTACGGAATGATTTATCTTTAACAAATCATCGTTTGATATGAGGTCTTGTGTCGAAGCAACAAGTCGCGATATACCTTCTAGATCATCGTAACGGTAGCTTTTGGTAGTGGGCGCTATTTCTGTGGAGTAATAATAGTACCCTTCGTTATTCGTATCTGCTCTTGTTTCAATCTTGAAGTTTGCTGCTCCTTTATACAAAGAGGTCCCTTTAGCGTCTCTGGCTCCAAAGTTATCGTTTATGTTATATTCATTGTATGTTGGTACGTTTGTATTGAATTCAAAAGTTTTTTGCATGTTACTATTATATTCTTTTGTAGTTTCTACTTCGTCTGTACAATTGTGATCTTTAAAAACTTGAATTATCGGATCAATTGGTGTATTATTCGCTTTAGTATCAATTTCTGTTTGGGAGTATTTCAAATTTGGCACATTATCAGCTTTGTCGATTCTTTTAACATCTGCAACATTTTTATCGCTGCTCGTATGTTCGGTTTGTATGTTAAACCCGGTCTGGGTAAACGTATTGGGATTGAATAGACTGTGTGGTATATTTGTATATTGTATTGAATCCGTAGGGAAGTCACCGTGCAGTGTTCGCAAATCTTGAAAAGGAAATTGTTGATGAAGAAAGAATAAATCCACTGGCGCTTGCTCCGGAAACGCTTGGATTGTAGCAGCCTGCGTTTGGTTGACTGTATTTTGATATACTTGTGCCTGGAAATAAAATATATGTATTTTAAAAAGCATTCTTTTTAATATAAAAAAAAGACATGATCCTTGTGATAATGAATAGTACATTACTTTCATCTCATGACGGGTCTTATCACTCCTGTAACAACACTCTCTGTACCTCTCTTCAGACTGAAATAATATTTTTACACTACTGCTTATCAGCAGAAATAAGTGCTGTGGTGTTACCTGCACAGGTATTCGTTAAAAAAAGTTTTCTTTTTATTCTACTCGGCAATGAGGCGAGCGAGACGTTCACCTGATGGTAAGTGATACGCTTGCACACAACAACGCGGTGTTGGTTAAGATGGTATACACTGCACCACATTGCGCTCGACGCCTTGAAACATAGTTTTATGTCTCGTCACCCCAGTAATTTCACTAGCATACCGGAACACAATAATGTTTGCACATTTCTATTTGGCAGCTGAAATAGGAGCTGCGGTGGTACTTACTAGATCTCCGACAACAGAGACCTACCACCAATGCCATCTAACAAAGCTATTGGAATAATGTTAAATTTATATGTTTTTATACTATATAAAACTAATGAGATTATAATGTTTTCCCGATAAGAGGCACTAACCGATACTTATGTAATGTGAAATAGAAAAAAATATTGAACATTTACTCATACCAGATCTTGGAAGAAATTTATCTATAGGGGAAGAGTAAAAGCGGTAGCTGACCTGAGCTGGCTGCAGCGCAACATCGGCAGAGGTCACCGGAGCCGCATCCTGAAACACTTCTACGTTGCCCGCGAACTGATGCACTGGCTGCAAAAATATTTTTAATTATTTATCCGTTTTAGATTTGCCACTTCATAAATTAAAAAATAAAAGTAAAAATGTTTTGATAAGTAAATCATATTATAGTGCTAACGATTATTTAAATGATAAAGATGTGTGGAAATAAATGGCGCTGATTCTCAAGCAGTATGTGTCAGTACGTGTAAGACATTTACAAATGAAGAAGACAAAAAAATGTATGTATATATATAGCCCGCTGAGTTTCTTGCCCATTCTTCTCAGGTCCGTGGCATTTGTTTTGCGAATGGCTGGTAGATATTGACGTTCAATAAGTGAACTATTGTTCCCATGTTGAATAAAAATTTTGACTTTGACTTTGACTTTGATTTACATGTTACTTAACATAAAGACTATATTATTTATTAACCCCTACCCTCCGATAGATGTCGACTGTTGTGTATAGGCCTTCCCTAAAGTTATTCGATTGTTATTCGATCATTGATATGGCTGTGATCACACATCATCAGGAACAGCAATTTCATAACTACACCACCTTTTAATAATGTTTCTTTGTTTTAACTTAATGTTAGGTTTCAATTAATTATCTGTTACTTCTATTGTAGTATTTATTTCCTTAATACCTGAATGTAGTATTGCTCTACAGGCGTCAACTGCCAACCCCATTCGAAGTTAGAGCCGCTTTGCTGCACCTTTTGACTCTGTAATAGAAAAGTAATATCTATTAAAATTACTAAATAAATTTATACAGTTAGTAATTTAGCTTACGGAAGCTTTGTAATTATAATTACGAAAGTCAAATTGCGTCTGTAATGGAGTAATTACTTATTAAAATTATGCATAGAATCGAAATGTACTATTCTTATCATTTAGAAAGTAAGCGGTGACTTGATTACCGGTAATTTACCCGATATCAAATACAACTGCTGCGGATAGACAGAACTAAAGCGGGGTCCTGTCACAACAATCAAAACTTTCTATATTTTATTTTAATTTTTATAAAAAATTCTTTAGTTTAGTAAAGTTTTAGTTTTAGAAGGAACTCCGCATCGGTATAAAGGCTAATGTAGCGAATCTATAAAGGTAAAGAATTTTTTTATGTCTTAAATTTGGCATTACTATTCAGTAATATTTAACACGTTCAATGCCGGTGACACAACTGTTGTGTCCACCAAAATTTTTCTCCAGTGCCGGCGACACAAACGGTGTGTCCGACACACAATGTATGGCGGCCCCTGGGAAGACATCGTTTTTGTCTTTTCCCCCCCCCCCCCCAAAAGCGGGGTGGTAGTGAACGTGTTAATATATAATGTGATTAAGGTGTCCTATATCCTTGATAACGAAGGTCCGTAAGCCGAAACAATATTCGCAGTGCGTAATTTTAAACGCATTATGCGATATTTCCGGGTACATTATAATCTTCCTTTTAGTGTAAATCTTTATAATACAATCCTTTGAAGTCTCTATTTTAAATAAATAGCTTTTGACCGTTTCCGATAATACAACGTTTACTTACTTATACTATTATATTACTATACTTTCTTTGTCTCTATTGAATGAATTGTGTTCTAAAACATTTCAATATTTAAATTAACTATTCGCAGTAAAAATCTGTTACGCAACCCAGTACGCTAGGAAGTGCATACCACGCCGCCACCCAGGTTGCTGTAACTTGGTGGATTCTTCGGAAAGGCTCGCGCACCTGCATCCAGTTCCCACACGCTACGCGGAACCGCGGAGCCCGCGCTACGTGCCACCAACGACGTCTCCCGGCCCTACGATTCGGGGCCAATGTGGAACTTCACTTCTTGTTCAATCGCTGAGCATTAAGCACCCATTAGTCGTAATTTAGATTGTAACTTTTTTATATTTTAATAAATTTAATTTTAAGTATCCATTTGCCTTTTTTTGCAACCTCCGGCCGCAGCCTTCGTAATTAATCCGTATACAAAATAACATTCATGGTTTTGTCCTACCGTGTTTCAGTACATTACAATATAACTACAACAAAAATTTACAAATGAATACAAAATTCTATAATTTTGTAATAAATTTAAACTTATTCCCGATAATTCGTAAAATGTAGCAATAATTTTAATTTATACTCTGCGAGGGGGGGGGGGGGGGGGGGGGGGGGGGGGGGGGGGGGGGGGGGGGGGGGGGGGGGGGGGGGGGGGGGGGGGGGGGGGGGGGGGGGGGGGGGGGGGGGGGGGGGGGGGGTGTGTTACATTGTTGGATTATTAATGTAAAAATCAAGGATTTAGTGGAGGAACATCAAAAATTCTGGGTTATATGTGCAGGGCACTTATGTATTTTAACGTGACAACGTCTATTAATTATATCACAAAAAATTTTGATAATAAATTTTATTATTCTTGTTTGACATGTTTATCGGGTTACAAATCAAGTTATACTAACTCTCAATTATATTTGTTAGGGATTTTATTTCTAATTATTATTGAGCAATAGAATACATCTTTTACTTTCAACCAATTCGGGCAAACGCATACCGACTTAGCGGTCGGCGTAAGCCACGCCCACTTATGTGCGGGACATTTCTCAGCACGCGCGTCCTATCTTATACCAATTTAATAGACGTTGTCACGTCAAAAAATATTAAGAATTTTACCAGTAGTATGCCTAAAATCACGGGTTTAACTTTGTTTTTTGCCGTCAGTGGTAATTATGAAACAAACTTTATTTTCTCTCTAGTTTTAGTTCTAGAAATATGCAAAAATATTTTCAACCTTAAAGTTTGTTTTCTAAAGCTTGCAACAGCGCCATTGTGATTTGTGAGCATAGTTACGGGTGCTATTAAAAGCTACTGCCAGCGCAGCAGAAAATTTGACATGCTCCAATTATAACTACTTGTTCTTCATAGTATTAGAAACTAATCTATTCAAATATAAATTAAATCAGCCATACCTCTCACTTTGACACGTCACCAGTCAGAGCTCACACCTCGCACACTGCCCAAACACGAATGTAGCGAGAATCACACTCATCCGCTATTTATAGCGAAACGACGTTACGGCATCCCCTCCCTTTTTCACTTTCAATCTTTTAAAATCAATACACCTACTATTTTACTAACAAAATGTCGGTTATCACAATTATTTTTCTCAATATCTAATAATAACAGCATAATTTATTTAGTTATTACAAATTATGATTAAAAAAAATATATTTATTAACAAGTGACGCTTAATCCCCAAAATTTTTAATGTATCCGCCATTAACAAATTCTCTTTTATGCAATATGTATATTTAAATGATACAATAGGAAAATATTGCAAAAACAGGAAAAAAATATTACAGAATTGGGTATTGTCAGCGTTTAAAAAACAAAGAATAATAAAATATATTGTATTTTTTATTATTGGGAACACCACGGTGACACAGGTGCGCGGACACGTCATCGCGCCCCCCTCCACGAAATTACTATATAAAACGGCCGCCGGTCGTTACCCGGGCTCACTTACGTTCGAACCGCCGCGCCGAACACTGCTACAATGTAAAGTCGTACAAGTAAGTGGCGAAGGCGAAGGCGAAGGCGAAGGCAAGGCGAAGGCGAAGGCGAAGGCGAGGCGAAGGCGAAGGTCGAAGGCGAAGGCGAAGGCGAAGGCGAAGCGAAGGCGAAGGCGAAGGCGAAGGCGAAGGCGAAGGCGAAGGCGAAGGCGAAGGCGAAGGCGAAGGCGAAGGCGAAGGCGAAGGCGAAGGCGAAGGGAAGGCGAAGGCCGAAGGCGAAGGCGAAGGCGAAGGCGAAGGCGAAGGCGAAGGCGAAGGCGAAGGCAAGGCGAAGGCGAGGCGAAGGCGAAGGCGAAGGCGAAGGCGAAGGCGAAGGCGAAGGCGAAGGCGGAAGGCGAAGGCGAAGCGAAGGCGAAGGCGAAGGCGAAGGCGAAGGCGAAGGCGGAGGCGAAGGCGAAGGCGGAAGGCGAAGGCGAAGGCGAAGGCGACGGCGAAGGCGAAGGCGAAGGCGAAGGCGAAGGCGAGGCGAAGGCGAAGGCGAAGGCGAAGGCGAAGGCGAAGGCGAAGCGGAAGGGAAGGCGAAGGCGAAGGCGAAGGCGAAGGCGAAGGCGAAGGCGAAGGCGAAGGCGAAGGCGAAGGCGAAGGCGAAGGCGAAGGAGAAGGCGAAGGCGAAGGGAAGGCGAAGGCAGGCGAAGGCGAAGGCGAAGGCGAAGGCGAAGGCGAAGGCGGAAGGCGAAGGCGAAGGCGAAGGCGAAGGCGAAGGCGAAGGAGAAGGGAAGGCGAAGGCGAAGGCGAAGGCGAAGGCGAAGGCGAAGGCGAAGGCGAAGCGAAGGCGAAGGCGAAGGCGAAGGCGAAGGCGAGGCGAAGGCGAGGCGAAGGCGAAGGCGGAAGGCGAAGGCGAAGGCGAAGGCGAAGGCGAAGCGAAGGCGAAGGCGAAGGCGAAGGCGAAGGGAAGGCGAAGGCGAAGGCGAAGGCGAAGGCGAAGGCGAAGGCGATAGGCGAAGGCGAAGGCGAAGCGAGGCGAAGGCGAAGGCGAAGGCGAAGGCGAAGCGAAGGCGAAGGGAAGGCGAAGGCGAAGGCGAAGGAGAAGGCGAAGCGAAGGCGAAGGCGAAGGCGAAGGCGAAGGCGAAGGCGAAGGCGAAGGCGAAGGCGAAGGGAAGGCGAAGGCGAAGGCGAAGGCAGAAGGCGAAGGCGAAGGCGAAGGCGAAGGCGAAGGCGAAGGCGAGGCGGAAGGCGAAGGCGAAGGCGAAGGCGAAGGCGAAGGCGAAGGCGAAGGCGAAGGCGAAGGCGAAGGCGAAGGCGAAGGAGAAGGCGAAGGCGAAGGCGAAGGCGAAGGCGAAGGCGAAGGCGAAGGCGAAGGCGAAGGCGAAGGCGAAGGCGAAGGCGGAAGGCGAAGGCGAAGGCGAGGCGGAAGGCGAAGGCGAAGGCGAAGGCGAGGCGAAGGCGAGGCGAAGGCGAAGGCGAAGGCGAAGGCGAAGGCGGAAGGCGAAGGCGAAGGCGAAGGCGAGGCGAAGGCGAAGGCGAAGGACGAAGGCGAAGGCGAGCGAAGGCGAAGGCGAAGGCGAAGGCGAAGGCGAGAAGGCGAAGGCGAAGGCGAAGGCGAAGGCGAAGGCGAAGGCGTAGGCGAAGGCGAAGGCGAAGGCGAAGGCGAAGGCGAAGGCGAGCGAAGGCGAGGCGAAGGCGAAGGCGAGGCGAAGGCGAAGGCGACGGCGAAGGCGAAGGCGAGGCGGAAGGCGAAGGGAAGGCGAAGGCGAAGGCGAAGGCGAAGGCGGAAGGCGAAGGCGGAAGGCGAAGGCGAAGGCGAAGAGAAGGCGAAGGCGGAAGGCGAAGGCGAAGGCGAAGGCGAAGGCGAAGGCGAGGCGAAGGCGAAGGCGAAGGCCGAAGGCGAAGGCGAAGGCGAGGCGAAGGCGAAGCGAGGCGAAGGCGAAGGCGAAGGCGAAGGCGAAGGCGAAGGCGAAGGCGAAGCGAAGGCGAAGGCGAAGGCGGAAGGCGGAAGGCGAAGCGAAGCGAAGGCGAAGGCGAAGGCGAAGGCGAAGGCGAAGGCGAAGGCGAAGGCGAAGGCGAAGGCGAAGGCGAAGGCGAAGCGAAGGCGAAGGCGAAGGCGAAGGCGAAGGCGAAGGGAAGGCGACGGCGAAGGCGAAAGGCGAAGGCGAAGGCGAAGGCGAAGGCGAAGGCGAAGGCGAGGCGAGGCGAAGCGAAGGCGAAGGAGAAGGCGAAGGCGAAGGCGAAGGCGAAGGCGAAGGCGAAGGCGCAGGCGAAGGCGGAGGCGAAGGCGAAGGCGGAAGGCGAGGCGAAGGGAAGGCGAGGCGAAGGCGAAGCGAAGGCGACGGCGAAGGCGAAGGCGAAGGCGAAGGCGAAGGCGAAGGCGAAGGCGAAGGCGAAGGCGAGGCGAAGGCGAAGGCGAAGGCGAAGGCGAAGGCGACGGCGAAGGCGAAGGCGAAGGCGAAGGCGAAGGACGAAGGCGAAGGCGAAGGCGAAGCGAAGGCGGAAGCGAAGGCGAAGGCAGAAGGCGAAGGCGCGAAGGCGAAGGCCGAAGGCGAAGGCGAACGAAGGCGAAGCGCGAAGGCGAAGGCGAAGGCGAAGGCGAAGGCGAAGGCGAAGGCGAAGGCGAAGGCGAAGGCCGAAGGCGAAGGCGAGGCCGAAGGCGAAGGCGAAGGCGAAGCGAAGGCGAAGGCGACGCGAAGGCGAAGGCGAAGGCGAAGGCGAACGAAGGCGAAGGCGAAGGCGAAGGCCGAAGGCGAAGGCGAAGGCGAAGGCGAAGGCCGAAGGCGAAGGCGAAGGCGAAGGCGCAAGGCGAAGGCGGAAGGCGAAGGCGAAGCGAAGGCGACGGCGAAGGCGAAGGGAAGGCGAAGGCGAAGGCGAGAGGCGAAGGCGAAGGCGAAGGCGAAGGCGAAGGCGAAGGAGAAGGCGAAGGCGGAAGGCGAAGGCGAAGGCGAAGCGAAGGCGAGGCGACGGCGAAGGCGAAGGCCGAAGGCGAAGGCGAAGGCGGAAGGCGAAGCGAGGCGAAGGCGAAGGCGAAGGCGAAGGCGAAGGCGAAGGCGAGAAGGCGAAGGCGAAGGCGAAGGCGAAGGCGAAGGCGAAGGCGAACGAAGGCGAAGGCGAAGGCGAAGGCGAAGGCGAAGGCGAAGGCGACGAAGGCGAAGGCGAAGGCGACGAAGGCGACGAAGGCGAAGGCGAAGGCGAAGGCGAAGGCGAAGGCGGAAGGCGAAGGCGATAGGCGAAGGCGAAGCGAAGCGAAGGCGAAGGCGAGGCGAAGGCGAAGGCGAATGGCGAAGGCGAAGGCGACGGCGAAGGCGAAGGCGAAGGCGCGAAGGCGAAGGCGAAGGCGAAGGCGAAGGCGAAGGCGAAGGCGAAGGCGAAGGCGAAGGCGAAGCGAAGGCGAAGGCGAGGCGAAGGCGAAGGCGAAGGCGAAGGAGAAGGCGAAGGCGATAGGCGAAGGCGAAGGCGAAGCGAAGGCGAAGGCGAAGGCGAATGCGAAGGCGAAGGCGAAGGCGAAGGCGCGAAGGCGAAGGCGAAGGCGAAGGCGAAGGACGAAGGCGAAGGCGAGGCGAAGGCGAAGGCGAAGGCGAAGGCGAAGGCGAAGGCGAAGGCGAAGGAAGGCGAAGGCGAAGGCGAAGGCGAAGGCGAGAGCGAAGGCGAAGGCGAAGGCGAACGGCGAAGGCGAAGGCGAAGGCGAAGGCGAAGGGAAGGCGAGGCGAAGGCGAAGGCGAAGGCGAAGGCGAAGCGAAGGCGAAGGCGAAGGCTAAGGCGAAGGCGAAGGCGAAGGCGAGGCGAAGGCGAAGGCGACGGCGAAGGCGAAGGCGAATGCGAAGGCGAGGCGAAGGCGAAGGCGAAGGCGAAGGCGAAGCGAAGGCGAAGGCGAAGCGAAGGCGAAGGCTAAGGCGAAGGCGAAGGCGAGGCGAAGGCGAAGGCGAAGGCGAAGGCGAAGGCGAAGGCGAAGGCGAAGGCGAAGGCGAAGCAAGGCGAAGGCGAATGCGAATGCGAAGGCGAGGCGAAGGCGAAGGCGAAGGCGAAGGCGAAGCGAAGGCGAAGGGAAGGCGAAGGCGAAGGCGAAGGACGAAGGCGAAGGCGAAGTGCGAAGGCGAAGGCGAAGGCGAAGGCGAGGCGGAAGGCGAAGGCGAGGCGAAGGCGAAGCGAAGGCGAAGCAAGGCGAAGGCGAAGGCGAAGGCGAAGGCGAAGGCGAAGGCGAAGGCGAGGCGAAGGCGAAGGCGAAGGCGAAGGCGAAGGCGAAGGCGAAGGCGAAGGCAAGGCGAAGGCGAAGGCGAAGTGCGAAGGCGAAGGCGAAGCGAAGGCGAAGGCGGAAGGCCGAAGGCGAAGGCGAGGCGAAGGCAAGGCGAAGGCGACGGCGAAGGCGAAGGCGAAGCGAAGGCGAAGGCGAAGGCGAAGGCGACGGCGAAGGCGAAGGCGAAGGCAAGGCGAAGGCGAGGCGGAAGGCGAAGGCGAAGCGAAGGCGAAGCGAAGGCGAAGGCGAAGGCGGAAGGCGAAGGCGAAGCGAAGGCGAGGCAAGGCGAAGGCGAAGGCGAAGGCGAAGGCGAAGGCGAAGGCGAAGGCGAAGGCGAAGGCGAAGGCGAAGGCGAAGGCGAAGGCGAAGGCGAAGGCGAAGGCGAAGGCGAAGGCGAAGGCGGAAGGCGAAGGCGAAGCGAAGGCGAGGCGAAGGCGAAGGCGAAGGCGAAGGCGAAGGCGAAGGCGAAGGCGAAGGCGAAGGCGAGGCGAAGGCGAGGCGAAGGCGAAGGCGAAGGCGAAGGCGAAGGCGAAGGCGAAGGCGAAGACCGTTTTTTTTTTATGTTGGAAATAACACAATAAGCACAAAGGTTTATTATAGTTTATATATATTAAAGAAAAATATATATCTTTTATGTTTTTAATATCATAACTATATAACCTAAAAATTATATCTCCTTCGTATCTTTTGAAAACTTCGTCGTTTAAAATTTTTTGTTAAAAGGGTTGTTTTTAAATTAATGTAATCGTCGAATAAATCAAATCGAGGCCACGACCCACCTCGAAACGTAGTAAACAAGTGTGAAGTAAGTGTAGTTAAGTTGACCGGATTCAGTACTTACGTCACAGCGCAATTATCTTTCGAATATTACTTGGAGCGTTACGTAAAATTGCTATTAATACAATATTACTACTTTTATTAGTAGATGGTAAGTGATCGTTTCCGGAGACCGTCTAGGTACTACCGCAGCTCCTACTTCTACTGTCAAACAGTAGTAACATTACTGTGTTCCAGTTTGAAGTGCGTAGAGCAAATCTCTTGTAGGAAAAGAATTTGAAGTTTTCTTTAGTGGTTACAATTAAGGTCCCGAAGCTAAGATTGCTGGTCTTGGCAATAAGCATGGCATATTAGTTGAATTGCTGAAGCAGTAAGGAGTAAGGGAACAGTAAGTGAATGGCAGTAGGGTAAATTAAGTCATGATGATCGCGGAAATTAATACACAGAGATCGTTGGAGAAAATCTATATTTAACAGTCGACTGATGATTGATTTAAATGCGAAGTAACTTTAATTCCTTAAATGTAGATTGTTTACTTGTTAAATAATTCAAAAATTATTAAATTTTTTTTTATGTTGGAAATAACACAATAAGCACAAAGGTTTATTATAGTTTATATATATTAAAGAAAATCTATATTTAACAGTCGACTGATGATTGATTTACATGCGAAGTAACTTTAATTCCTTTAATGTAGATTGTTTACTTGTTAAATAATTCAAAAATTATTAAATTTTTTTTTAGTATCAACTAAAATAAAGCTTATTGATAATATATATAATATAATATATATAAAGTAATATTACTGCGAAACGTAACGTTCTCAGGGAGTGTCAACGCTGGCAACATTGTATAATATTTATTGTGTGTTTCGTAAAATTCAAATTTATAGCACTCTCTTCGCATATATCAAATATGAGGAGACCTAACTCCCATACACTTTATATTCAAAACGAACTAAATTCGTCAAATCTACGACTGCTTATTTATATATAACTTAAGGCGTCTGCTAACGTCGCTGCAAGTATTTTTAAATGAATCACAGTGGATTGTCGAAATTAAAGCTACGGCGCAAGGAACATTGGTAAACTATTACCTTAACTGTTAGTCTCAACTTTCATTACCCGTGCTGGTTGAACCACTCTTACTCACTTCCGAAGTTTTCTTAATACATATGGCGCGGCTCCGAGCAACCAGCAGCCGAGCCCCCGCTTCCGCGAGCCGGCGCTCCGACGGACAGACCGACATTCCTCACACTTTATCTATATACAGATCACATTACACACACAGACTTGCTCCTCACTTCATCAGCTATGTATTCAATACGTTTTATATACATATAAAACTGTATTATTTACAAAACAAACAGAAAAATACAAGGCGCCACTGTGACTTGTTAACTCACTTCAAGTAATTGTCAACTAATTATAATATTTGTTTTATGTTGAAATAATAAATGAATTACACAATTTTTATAACAGATCTGTAATATATAACTATATGTTTAAAAAACTTTATTGTGCTTCAAAAAAAAGTTACCATTACTTTAGCAATAAAGATATACGATGGTAAGTGAAAATTTATGGAGATCTTATTATAAAAAAAATCCAAATAAACTATGTATGTTAATAAATTCATTGTTAAAAAACTGCACATTTGAATACCTTTGTGACTCAGCGGTAAACTGTTTTGAAACTAGTCATTGGTTCAAATCTCGAAAGACATGTAAAATTTAATTGATACTTAGAACCACGTAAGATTGAGTCGAACATAATTTAAGTTATTAAATTAGAAAGGGCTGCATGAAACTATGTACAGTTACAATGCTTTAATATATAACAAACTCCAACAGCTTTTCCTTTCGTTTGTTAAAGCCTTCCGTACTTCCGGCGGTGAAAGGTAATCCGGCAGTACTTCCTGATAGTGTTGCCATTATGTTTATAAAACGGTGCATAAGCGCAAAATGTTTTTAACAATTCATCCGATATATTAACAATAATAAAAATTAAGGAACATACTTTAGTTTCAGTTATTTATTTAGAGATTTTTACTGGCTTTAATAAAAGACTTTTTACATAACCTCTTTGTTGTATAACTCTTTTATGTTAGACTATAACCTCGAAAATAATATAAAAATGTAATCAAATTTTAGTTCTATAGAGAGTGCGAAACTATTGAATGTTTTTTATTTATCTTTAAAAAGGATATAGCTTGTAGTAACTATCTGTACAGATTCGAGAGCGATTAGTATGTGGCTTAAGAATCAAACCATAGATAGCTTATAGGTAATTAATTAGCTGTTCGAAGGGAATTATTAGATTTCCCTTTGATAGCAATGTTATAAACATTTCAGAAATACGTTGAATAATTTCTCTGTTAATCAAAAAAATCATTACACTAGTATTTGTCTTACTCAACATAAGTAAATCGGACGAGAGAAGTTTATTTAATTGTAAAACAGCTATAAACAGCAGGTTGAAAGAAGTAGATAATAAATGAATTAATAAAACGGTTAACGCACTTAATGATTAAATAACTTGACTTGGGTTTGGCAGATCAATTTCTAGACGACATTGTTAATGATGGCTTTTATTTTATAACAAAGTAGTTGTTAAAGACATTTTGATATACAGTTTTAACAAATGCAAAGTTTTATAACTTGGATTATTCGTATCAAAATGTCAGTTAATATATACTCCCGGACACATCTATCGGCCGACCACCCAGTGTTTAAAGTTTCGACGGTGACTAGTTAAAAATAAATGTTAGGTGGAGCAATAAGTTTTAATGCAGTTTTGCAGCAGATTTATTGGTCAACCCTTATGTATTTTTTTTTTTTGTAATTTCGAATTGATTTGGCCGGCAGAAGTTTTACAACTTGGGCGACAATTTCAAGCAGAGTATTCATATTTTTTGGCCAAAACTGGCTCTAAGGTTAGATTTGCCTTTTTATGGAACCAATAATCGGACAGGTAAAAAAAAAAACCAACTTGTGCGAAATAAAAAAGTTTTCTCCATTCCTGGGTCGTTGAAAACAATGAACAGAAACGAATTTTCGTTTTTTTTTTCATAATCCTGAATTAAAAATTTAAAAAAAACATACATAAAGGTTGACCAAAAAAATCAGCTTTAAAACTGCATTAAAACTTATTGCTCCACCTAACATTTATTTTTAGCTAGGCACCGTTAAAACTTTTAAACACTAGGTGGACCGACGGAAGTGTCTGGGAGTGTATATAAGTGACAAATCGTGTGCATGATTCGTCATCAGGTGATGGTAATTCTCATATTACAAGTTCTTGTTTCTACTATTCTCATTGCACGCAGAGTAGGCATTATATGTTTTGTTCATCACACATTGCGTAAGAAACTTCGGACAATGATCGTGTGATCATCCGTTATGCAAATGGATTGGATCCGCGGAGACAATCCGTTTTCAGTACTTTCCAACTCTGTTATGTAAGTAACAAGTATTAATATCTTTCTTTCATTTAACTAGGTCAGTTTGACAACTAATCCACTTGGTGTTAAGTGATGGATAATACCCATTAGAAAGGTTGTTTCATTTCCGTTATTTTAATTTGAACTTGTCCTGTAAGTTTTAGCTTTAGTATATATGTTAAAACGAAAACTTTGTGATATATCAGAATTCATGTACATTTTAATTTTGGTGGGGGTTTCAATCCCGTAGGAATATGTTAACCCCATTGACACAAAACTAAGTTATAAAAACAAAAAAAATCATTTATTCACGTACATTGGATATCTGGGTTCGTATCCATGGTCACACGTTCAGTATGCTTGAAAGCAGGACTTTTTCGAATCCGTCTGTCTATCTAATTTATGTTATAAGTGAAATTGAGCTCAAGTATTAGTTTAATCTAGATAAAAGACAACCTTAATAAGTATAGACTACAAGTTAAAGCGATATAACATATAATGGCTTTTAATTAATCATATAACACACGTTCAATATTTTTTAACTGACAGTCAACGGTTGTTTGTGCTTATGACACAAGAGCAAGCGGAAATAAATTTAATTATAACTTAAACATACTTTTATTGGTGCTAATGAAAATCTTTAAATTCACTGTTTCATGAGATGTCAAGCTTAATTTTTTTTAACAAGACGTTATCTGTTAAGATATACATTTGCTCATAACAACTAACGATTCAGGATAATGTACACTGCACCACATTGCGCTTGTCGCTTCAAATATTGTATATTAAAGCTAGTTATTTCAGTAATTTCAGCCGGAACTAATAATGTTCGGAACCTAGTGTATCTAGACTGATACTAATAATGTTCCGGATATCTCTATAATTTTTATAAACACTTAATATAAGAGTAGACGTTCTAGATTTCGATCGTCTATAATCTAGACCACATCAGCAGCGCCTCCATTAACTGTAGGAACAAAAAGCCTCGTACTTTCACTACAACGGACCTCAACAATGAGCCGGCGATTATTTATTTCTGGTATTGTTCTACTGGCTTAATTGATACTTTGCTGTTGTTGTATTACTTTTTATTATACAGCTTTCCATATTCTTCTCTGCTACATCCGATATTTTGTGTGCGTCCGCGGAAGTTATTCTAGAAGGAAAGATTGTCTGAAAGTGGTTCCATTGAACGATCTTTTACACTATGCATATTATGTTGTCTTTATTAATTACAATAAATTTACTTTGGTAATATTCCTCTGTTTACCTATATTATTTATTTGCAAAAGATTATAAGAATTAATAAATTGTAACAGAACGTTTTGTAACTGCGTCAATAGATGGCGCTACTGGAAGAACACATCGCGCTATGGTTAATAACTACTATAATGTGCGCCCATCGTGGGGCCAACCGCTACTACAAAATTAGTTTAAATTTATTTATGTATATATATCTAAGTTATAACATAATTCCGCAAACGGAGATACTTTTATAACTCGAAACGCACTAATTTAACTACCAGCAATGTTAGTGAATAAAAATTCCGTGTAAACTTAACTTACAAGAGGTAAGGATTCCTTATGTTTATTTCTTAGCCATAAAAACAGTTTATTACAAATATTAATTAAATACCTTTACCCTTTTTAAAACCGGACGTACTAATATTATACCGACACCCGTGGTCTAGACTTACAGCTTTCACTGATTCCGAACCTATTAGTTTCCGTATTAACTGTTAACGGATTCAAACCCGTTGCCCGACCTTTTAAGACTTTACTCAGTTTATATAATGTTTAAGGAAAACATCATCGCATTTCCATCTCCATAAGTAATGATAAAATCTTAAATAAGTAAAACATGAAGATTGCTCATGATCTTTTCATACTAAAACTGTTTTCTGTTTGCTTGGAACTTACAATCAGACTTAAATATCCCACCCACCATTCTCATCGCCATTTACTTTATTTATATAATTAATTACGTACTTTTAAAATAGTTATCAAACAACTAATATATTTTGATTGCTTATTTTTTAATAACCTAGAGACAGCAAAAGCTTTTGTGTTGATTTTTTTAAAAAACAAACATGTTTGTTATTACATCCATACTAATATTATAAATGCGAAAGTAACTCTGTCTGTCTGTCTGTCTGTCTGTTCCTCTTTCACGCCTAAACGGCTGAACGGATTTTGATGAAATTTGGTATGGTGATAGATGATAACCTAGAAATGGTCATAGGCTATATATATGTATATAATAAAGCTTGTAAAATAATAATAGTAAATATAATTTATGTACTATAATTATAACTTTGGCCACTCTTCTGGAACCCACTAATATTTAAATATTAGTTATTAGATGAACATATATAGAGCTGAACCCCACACACCGCCCTATCACCAGAGTGACGGTTCAGTCCAGATTTTTTGCGCTGGCTATAAAATAGGTAAGAACAAAAAACTGCCACATTCCAATTTTTTTGACAGAACGAAGTCTGTCGGGTCAGCTAGTTCTTAATAAAATCAAAACCACGATAGCTTAGTTGGTAAACTAGTCGTATACTTCTAGAAAAGACGCGAATTCGATACCCACCGAGTTTGAATTTCTGATAAAGAAAAACAGTGGGGGAAATCGATATGAACCATAAACAGCAGTAATCGAGGACATTGATATCCACTCGCGTTTGGTTAATGTGATAGATATATATAGCTTTGTCTCTCTTCTCGTGAAGGGTTGGGTCCTAGCCCCAGCAGTGGGAACAATAAGAGGGCTATTTTTTATAACATAAGAAATACTTACAGCATGAGCATGCTGCGACCACGAAGTAGTTGCGGCGCCCAAAGCGACCAGAACTCCCAACCACTGGAAAAAGTTAAAATACTTTAAATATATATTACATTGTGTATTTTAACGTTGTATTATTTAAAAATATATTAAATATACTAGTATTTATCGAATAGTAGTAGTAATAATGCAGTAAGATTAACACATAGAGAGTAATGTTAAAAGTGATGGAATAATCATTTCTGCAGCTCTTACGACTGAAAGTATATTTAGTATATTCAGCAGCGAATAAATGAGGGTTCATGATCTTTTAAATACTAAATGATAACATACAGTAGTCTATTTCATTAGCTACACCGGGCTTGATATGACACAGTATTTTTTATACTTTTACATACTTTATTGATTTCTGATATAAAAGTAAATTTGCATTTACTCGACAGTTGCATTCGGTACTAATGAATACATAATTTAGTCTAGATTTCATCCAGTCTAGATAGGGCTAGCAAACAGCTTTCTAAGGGCACTTTTACTTTTAATTAATAGATTTGTAAGGTTTAGTAAATCACGCGGACTTTCTAGTTTAAAATATTTTATTTACTTAAGATTTTCAATATCTAAAGTTCCTGTGAAAGTTTGAAGATGGTTGACAACTGGAACTTATTTTTCTCTGATGTTATTATTCAGAGCTTTTTTAACCTATTATTTAATACTACATCATTTAAAAAGCAGATTACTAGTAGCTATCTCCACAAACTTAAAAAGTATCCTTGATATCGAACCAGTGACCTTTATTTTATAGTGATCATATTCAAATGGTGCTGCGGCTAAAGAATTTGTAGCGAAGTATCATTTTAAATATACAAATAATGTGAAAGACCCGTTGTGTAAATATTCCAACTAGATCTGAATAAGTATGACACTAACCAGCTAAACATTCTAATAGTATTTATATTTCAAAGAAACTCACCATGACTTCAACTTAACTCTTCTGTGAAGCAATCCAAGGGAACGTTTTCTTCTTTGACGCGAGACTACTGCAAAAATAAATTTTATAATTTAGTTATGTGAAATGTGAGTCTTTATATATATTCTGTATATATTAATAGCCGTTTATTAGTTCCCACTGCTGGGACTTGGGCCGTTTAGCAGAAGATTTTAGCAATAATGCACTGCGTTAGTAAAACGCGAATTGGACGTACTTGCACGTTGTTTACTTAAGTAATGTCGGTGTCCTCAAATGTTTTGCTTTGAAGTTCAAGCACAATTGAAAACGAACCCGGGACTCCTTATAGATCGTAATTCAACTTCATTTACAACTAAACTTAAGTAACCAAAAAGGAGTTACAAGTTATTAATTCATATAATGAACGATGTCAATATGAACAATATAGTTAACATGAGTGTGCTTCCCACTTATGTTCTGTCTTAACAAAACATCTACTATTTACTCTTTATATTTTTGATTCAATTTATATATTAATATTACTTATATATAATACATTTTTCTATTTATATAAATTTTTACAAATGTGCTAAAATAAATCTAGTTTTTATGATTTTAATTCCACTAGAGTAGAAAACAGAGTGGTGTGAATACAGTTGATTGATACCTTGTGCCTTTTAAAGCATTTTAAGATATATAACCTATAATAAAGAACACGAAAGAGAAAAAAAATAAGAAGAATGTTATTATTTAATTTTTAATCTGTTAAGTTAGTTATAAATACAATTTTCGGTTGTCATAACAACATTGCTGCGTTACGGCTGTCTTTGTATGAAGATTTCTTGATATAGAAATCGGTGTGCCGCTAAGTTTATTTATCTCATATACTTCACTCTCTTCAGTATCATTATCACTTAAGGTTAAGTGTTAGGTTAGTAGTTGACGTTCGAGATATTTAACAACAGCTTCCGATATAATCGCCAGCGGAAGTCTATGAAAAGCTTTTTATGTAACACAAAGAAAATAAAGCTTACACACATCGCGCAGTGGTAACTCGTTTAATGAATAAAAAGATAAACATTATGACCGCATTCAATTATTACTGCGGCATACTAAAATATATACTATCATTTCGTTCATAATTCATTCTTGAAACGTGAAGTGAAACATTATGGCTACATTTCGTGATGAGCCACCGTTAACTACCGCCAGTATCAGCAAAGTGTATACAACAAAAAACTCCACACGTCCGCTTTTAAATCGCAATGATTTACAACGATTTTGGATACGTCTATGAATTATTAATCAGTATACACTGACATACATGCCGGTAACTATTGATTTGTTACAGGTAACAGAATTGGAAACTTACTAGCGAAAGGATAGATTCATAAAATTTGTTGCTGGTTAATATTTATTGAATTTCATATTTCTACAGATATTAAGTCTAATTACCTCAGTAATTTTTCTAATTACAACATCCTTTTAACCGTAACACAGTATTTAGTGAACATACCTTTAATACTAAAACTCTTGAGACTGTCGCTGAATTGTTTAGTAGTGACAAGTAGCAGTTCTTTTTAATTTAAAATAAATATAATAAAAAGGTTTGGAACTCCTTGATGGTATACTTCAACTAAAAAAGAAATAAAAAGGCAAAGGTTTTTTAAAAAAAAACTCTAAGGTAGCTTTTTAAATTACTGTGGTTTTTATTTTTGATTAATTAAATTTAAAATAAAATAAATTTTAATTAGTTTGCTCGTTACTCTACCAGATGAGGATAACCTTAGATATATTTTCTGTATTAGTGTACACCTTTTTGTTTATTATAAGTTTAATCATTAAACCAATTACTTTACAATATATACTCCCGGACACATCTATCGGCCCACCACCTAGTGTTTAAAGTTTCGACGGTGTCTAGCTAAAAATAAATGTTAGGTGGAGCAATAAGTTTTAATGCAGTTTTGAAGCAGATTTATTGGTCAACCCCTATGTATGTTTTTTTTTTTATTTTTTTTGTAATTTCGAATTGATTTGGCCGGCAGAAGTTTTACAACTTGGGCGACAATTTCAGGCCGAGTATCCATATTTTTTGGTCAAAACTGGCTCTAAGTTTAGATTTGCCTTTTTATGGAACCAATAATCGGACACATCAAAAAAAAATCCAACTTGTGCGAAATAAAAAAGTTTTCTCCATTCCTGGGTCGTTGAAAACAATGAACAGACTCGAATTTTCGTTTTTTTTTTAATAATCCTGATTTCAAAATTAAAAAAAGAACATACATAAAGGTTGACCAAAAAATCAGCTTTAAAACTGCATTAAAACTCATTGCTCCACCTAACATTTATTTTTAGCTAGGCACCGTTAAAACTTTTAAACACTAGGTGGGCCGATAGATGTGTCCGGGAGTGTATATACAAAAAAAATTATATGTTTTGTTATATATACATCAATGTTATCTATATTGTATATTATTATTTTAAGTTAAGTTTTTGGTTTGTATATATAACAAAACCAATTTTTTTGTATATTTATAGATACTGTAAAACAGCTGGTTTAATGATTAAAAAGTAATCCAATTACAGTATTTATTGAGTAGTAGTATTATGGAAAAATAAATTGAATATTAACGCGTCGATCATTATTTGATGCAGTGTATGTATCTTGAGACATTGTTAACAGGCTTCACCATCGATATTTGGAACATTACGTACATCATCAGTTGCCACACAACAGAAACGGTGACCACTTATCTCTGTATTGCGACGCATGATTTATATACGTTGTGTAACTTACCTAAGTACGAACTATTGCAATTGTGTAAACTTAACACACAATCTCACAAACACTTGCGGTGTTAAGTTTGTGTAAAGTTACGAAGTAAACAAAACAGTTTAACAATTGAAATGTTACCAAGCACTTTAAAATTTTTCTTCTGTCATATATTTAATGAAATTAAATTTTAAAGATTTTATTTGACCTGAAATCATAGTCATAAACACCTTCAGCTAATGCTTCTATTAAATGAAAATTCCACATAACTTTTACTTCCAGTCAGTAGCTAGTTTTTTGAAGATTTCTTCATGACACGTAATAGTAAGTAAGTAGTAGTAAAAAAGTTAGTTAATAGTAAAAAAAACGTGCATATCCTAGTCTTTGTTAGGAAATAACGAGATCTTATTGTGTTTATAACCTTAAAAGTTATGAAATGCCTAGTAAACCCTTCTCTCACATGAAAATAGTCAAAGCCTTGTATCCTCTGTAAAACCTTGATCACGTTCTTAATAGTAATATCTTAAGCAAACTTTTTGTTTACTTTAGATTTGTAATGTTTGTATTACATGGTGAATGTTCCTCCATGGGGCCTTGATAACTTAAAAGTTACACCAATACATATTAAGTAATCCCCCCACTTGATGAGATTCGGTAAAAGTTGATAGGTTTACAATCATTTTTAACTCATACAAAAAATACCTTCAAATATCATTTAAGTACTTATTACGTTATAACGGTTATGCAATGATAAAAAGAAGGTTTTCTATGAGACGTGTTAATTAATTTAAGGGTAGGAGCACTACATGTAACAGCCGTAGTTGTAAATATTGAGAAATTTATTTAGCTTAAAGATACAACCGTTTTCAACATAGGTTAATTATTCCCATGATTTCTTTATAGAGGATATGCAGAAATCTTTGCTTAGTGCAATATCAGTTTGAGGAAAAACTGAAGGAAATTAAAAAAATCTTGTCTTTAATTACTTATCATGTCGATTAGATTAATAGAAATTTAATTGAGCTTTTATAACTGTTTGTAAAACATACGCTTCGTATAGATGTCAGTTTGATTTAACCTGTACTTGAGCTTACTATGAAAGAAAACATCGCGAGGAAAACGACATGTTCCAGAAACTACAGGTTTAGTGTGTTCACTGATCATTCACCAATAACCAAAATTCACCTTAATAAGTCGTATAGATACTAATGGCCTTGTCTCACTCTTTGTAAGAAATAATCAATCGACCTGTTCATTTATTTATAAAAATTAGGCGTAAAATTTTCATATCCTGTATATACAAGACTTTTTTTCCAATTGAAAAATAAAGGTAAACAGTTATAATAATAAAACTAGGTTCTTACACAATCGGACACAGACGTATCGTAATTGAGAACAAAACAATGTCTGCTTCCTTAAGGCCCGCCGTTGCGTGTACGTCGCACATCAGTATTGGCGGGAATTTGAGATTGCCACAGATTATATAACGAGGTCGGTCAGATCGCTTTTTTTACGCATCGCTGACAGCGAGGCACGGGGAAGTTGTTGTACAGCACAAAGATAATAAAAACATTAAGCTAATGTGAAGTAATTTGCTTATACTCAGATAAAGTTCATGTCTTGTAAAATTCAAAACAGATACAGAATACAAATTATCGGATATTTTTAAAATGATATAAACTTTGTTAATCATATTGTCAGCTTTTAAAGCTTCATATGGCCACGGGCTAAAAGCATTTATTTTTGTTAATAAAAAAATAACAACATAACATTCATTTCGATATAAAATGTATTATAAAGAAAGACAAAAACAAAATAGAGCGAAAACAAAACAAGTTTCGTGACTGACATCGGCATAAGATTGCACATCATGCGCCGGTAATATGAAAAAAATATGATAAAATACTGTTAATTTAAAGATGTTGGGATGTTTATAAAAGCCCTCATCGTTATGTCAGTAAATTCATAAGCCACAGCACCAACTCATCAGCCACAGTAACATTGGCGGCAAAAATCAGCTTTGTAGTGGATCTAACCTAGATGCTCTCTTCCAAGAGAAATCTTTCTACCAGTAGCTTTTTTGTTCTCTTTTTCCATAACGTCGGGATAGAAAGGTTTACCTGCGGTTTACTGTCACTCGGTAATAAACAATAAACGCCAAATGGAAGTAAGGAAATTCCGCTATGGCTTCAATAATCGCGGTGATCTCGTACGCGGCAATTTGCACAGTTTAACTTCGCCAACGCGTGAAGTTATTATAACATCGCATTGTTACACGATTACTTAACACAGTAGCGGTTAAGTGACGTACGGTTAGTAGTGACATTGCGGTTTTTAACAACTAATCGTTTTTTTATTTAGTCTTAACTGTATGAAAGTGCTTTGAGAATATTTTTTTCGTGCTTTGTAATATGTGCGCTTAGAATATTCTAGCTCTTATTTATTGACCGCCGGAATAAACTAATGTTGTTATGGCGACTGATTTATTATATAGGTGGTAACTAGCCTGTTACTTATCCAAATCTACATTTAGTCCCGGAATCGAACGAGGGATCTCTTTGTTACAGGATAAGATTTTAGTGACTGCTCCAAAGAGGCTAATAATCCAGTGTTACTACAACTATATTTAACTACTATAAACTTATACTACCTATAAAGACTTTTCTTTATTTTTATTTTTTATTTTGGAGACGAACAGAAACAAAATTGGAAAAATATAAGAAACAATCACAAAAATAAACATTTGCTCACTTAAAATCCTCTCTTAACATTTTAAATTGTACAATTTAGCAACAAGGATTTAATGAGTAATAATTTTCGACATTTACATAAATTATAGTTGGTAGAACAAAAAAAAAAACAAATTCTTATCTACAGTAAGAAGAAAAGCTGCTATCCTTTACCTGCAGTTAAATAATCGTAATAGTAAGTTAAAACACACCCGGGGCAGAGACAGCAGGGATATTCTAACATGTCTCATAAAAGAAGATTATTATAACCGCTTCATGTTATTTGTTTAAGTAAAGTTTAATAAATAATAAAAACCATACATTTTGGTATAAATATTCATTGATTTTTAATGAATAACTAAAAATAGTATAACATTATTGAAAACGGCTTTACAATAACTTAAGTAAAGGAATTAGCTTTAAAACTGTCACTGAAAGAAGAAAATGTGAGATTCTATTGCGTTGTAATCATAGAGTATTATTATTAGGTAACGATTTACGGAACATCTTTCTCCGACCGCAAATGTCAGTTGAAATATTTCAAATATTTCATTTAGCGTTATGCTGATAATCTGTGTCAATAATAATGCACTTTTCATTCGGGTCAAGTTTTAAAATTTGTCTGCAATAGTTTTCATTGCTTGTTATACACAAACATGACCTCAATTTCAAATGTTATTAAGTAACAAATAAGACCGAAGACGGTGAAGAGTTTTCGTCGAAAATACTCTGGTATGACTATCGGAATTGAATACATATAGATTTACAAAAAAGGTATAGTCATGCAATTAACACAACTTTATCATTTCAAATGTGTGTAACCCCAGAATCGAACCAGATATCTTCGTTAAGTACCAAGAATTTGAGGAGTGGAACCAATATATATGTGTTCCTTGTTGATTACGGATTCCTTCGAAATAATTTATGTAACTACTTTTGTATTTTTGCTTGTATTTTTTCCACTTTTGTTTCTGTTTGTCTCTAATAAAAAAAAGGGAAAGATATGCCAACACAAATCAAAATATTGCATAGCACTGTCTTTTCAGGTTAATGATAAAGACTTATTACAGTAATATAACATACATGAGAAGTATTATGATTGGTAAGTGATAAATCCGGGTGATGGAAACATTCTTAAAGCTATGGACACTCGTAGACCAGAGACAATATAGACCTTAGATTCGGCAAGGGAAAAGTTTGGTACTCTACTTACATTTATTTTTCGTTATCATACAATGGAGTTAATTGGAAACGCCAATAGTCTGTAATTTTACTTGTGTATAAACGTAAACTTGAACTCGATATCGTAACGAACAATTTGATGGCAAAAATAGAAATCATGAGAATTTTATTAATTTTTGCTACGTATAGAAAGGATAAGAAGATGTTTATTTTGTTGATATTATAAGTCTAAGTCGTATTTCCTCATGACTGAGGGTCGTGGTCATCATGTGTAATGAAACACACGACGACTTACTCGGCAGTTATACTGGAGTGGTTTGCCATTGCCTTCTCCATGATATTATAAAGTAATAACCAAATCTAATCTTTATTAGTATCAGCGCATTCATAAATAATTATTCAATACAATTAATATTAATAACGCACTTGCGAGTTACAAATTAATGGCCGGCAGTCATAATTTAATGCTTTGGAGCCAGTGTTAAGATTTTTTGTGAACACTATTGCTTGTATTGTAGAAAAACCTCATGCATTTTACGTATTTACATAATACTTCAATACTATACAGTCATAAATATTTATTAGTACATTTATTCGATCATTAATGTCAGAAAAGTATTTATGTTCTTTGTTTTACTTTGTAAAGTGAGTTATTAGAATATTTAATAATTTTTGAAATTTTTAATTTTACGTCCGTCGTTCTTTGGAAACTTTTTAACACTTTTTATTTGCATTAAAGAAAAAAAAATAAAGTATGTAAAATGTTATAAATTTTTAATAAAGGAAATTAAATAAATGCTTGTTTATAAAGCAATAATTACTCTCCTATATGATATATTAAAGATTGTAATATATAAGGATTGATAATTTTTTTTAAATCGTTATTAAAATATTTTGTTATAAATAAGTGCTAAATATTTACAAAAATAAAAGCAATATTAAAACATTTAACAGAAATACATTTTTAAATTTGAAAATAATACTTACTTAAATTTTTCTTTTTTATCTACACAATAACGAAAGTGAAAAATTTGTATAATCTGTTCACTTTGTACACAGATTAAAAACACATATTAACTTTTCGTATGTCAGTACGTGAGGTCGATTCGCGCGTATTCGAATAACTGACGCCGAAACCTTTCCACCTGGTATCTACCAGTTCCCTTTCTCGGTGGGTTTGGGTGATAGTGAGAGCTTTTCATTAACAGACAATGTAATACTAGTTTTTTATTTATTTATCGATCTTGCGCAATAAATATCATGTAATCCGATCTTCTAATTAACGTCTCATTCGGCAGAATTAGTAGACTAATGTAATGAAGCTGTTGTTCAAGCTTAGTTTTTTTTAATTTTAACACAAATTTGTTGTACCGGTAAACATACGGTGTTATTAGAATTCAATTCTAGAAATGTGAATATTGATTTATTAAGTTTGATTAAAAACCAAAAGAGTTCTAGGTAAGTTATATCTGTATATTATTTAGAAAAATAGCAAAATTTAGATTATGTTTGTATTTCTCGTGTAATGTTATTACATTTCAATTTGATGTCATAAACCATTTCCTTAAAACCATATAGACAATACCATTTTATTTTTCCGATGTATAGATACTTGTATGTCCGTATATATAGAGTTCAGTGAAAATGTACATGCAAAAGTGAACGTGGAAAAATGATAGTCCAGGGAATTCACGTTCACTGTCCAAGTAACATGAACCTGGTTAGGTTACCTATATTACTTACAAGAACTGTTTTACATTTATCTACCGTGATGGTAATACACTGGAAATGAGAGCTAGCTCGTAAATAAAAATAGAATTAATTTTTGGCTATTAAAGAAAAGTATATAAAAGCTTATAACTGTTTAGTTTACTTGACTGTAACAATTATAGGAAGTTTTATTAAAGACATAATAAATAATTAGGAAGTAAACACATCAATTATTACATTTTAATTATCATATGGATTTTGTTGAAAAAGTTTGTCGATGTATACGGCTTTAGAACAAAAGCAAATAATCGACTTTTAGGCTAGTGCTCTTCACTATTAATAGCTACAAAAACTTACCATGAAATCGTGTAAAAGTTAAGTACGTTATATAAACAAAAAAGCTCAATTTTTATACAATATTTGTTGATTAAAAAATAGGTGATTTCATCTGAATTGAATCCAAGACATATTTTAGCTATTATGGTAATTAATTGAATTACCGTTAAAAAACCGGTTTGTGAATCTTTACTTCCGCGCCGGAAACAGGCTCAGTGTACTATTAAAGCGGAAACCAATTCGCCGGCTGCGAATATGTTGAGATCACTACTTCTCACGGTATTTAACTAATCGAAAAGTTTCATTTGTCCAATTATATCTGCACTGCAGTAAAATAAACGGGCATTGTAACTATTGTAAACAAATATTAGTTTGTTTATACTTTTTTATATGTTTAACCTTTTTTTTATGTTTTATTCTATACTTCCGGACACATCTATCGGCCCACCACCCAGTGTTTAAAGTTTCGACTGTGTCTAATTAAAAATAAATGTTAGGTGGAGCAATAAGTTTTAATGCAGTTTTGAAGCTGATTTATTGGTCAACCCTTATGAATGTTTTTTTTTTATTTTTTTTTGTAATTTCGAATTGATTTGGCCGGCAGTAGTTTTGCAACTTGGGCGACAATTTCGGGCATAGTATCCATATTTTTTGGTCAAAACTAGCTCTAAGTTTAGATTTGTCTTTTTATGGAACCAATAATCGGACACATCAAAAAAAAAATCCAATGTGTGCGAAATAAAAAAGTTTTCTCCATTCCTGGGTCGTTGAAAATAATAAACAGACTCGTATTTTCGTTATTTTTTCATAATCCTGAATTCAAAATAAAAAAAACAACATACATAAAGGTTGACCAAAAAATCAGTTTTAAAACTGCATTAAAACTTATTGCTCCACCTAACATTTATTTTTAGCTAGGCACCGTTAAAACTTTTAAACACTAGGTGGGCCGATAGATGTGTCCGGGAGTGTATTTCACCCTACATTTCGTTGAGATTTAATTCAACTTCATAAAATATTGTCACCATTGAGGTGATGGAGAATTCAGCATCTAGAGCCAAATATGAAATGGTCTTGTATTTGTTGTAGCATAGTGAGGGTACAAGAAAGTTTAATGATCCTGATATGTTCCTTGTGAAGCCAATGTTCATCGCGCCGAAATCACTCCAGAAGCTGGGTATCCTATAAATTTAACTGACTATCAAGCGATTTAACTGATGCAATTCTTGTAATCGAAACTTGATTATAAAATCAAGTTATTTTTATTAGATTTGTTTACCTGGTGGTAGGTCTCTGTTGCCGGAGACAGTCTAGGTACCACCGCAGCTCCTATTTCAACTGCTGAATAGTAGTGTGCAAACATTGCGTGTTCCGGTTTGAAGGACGCTGTAGCTAGTGTAATTACTGGGGTAACGAGACTTATAACTAATGTCTCAAGACGAGCGCAATGTGGTGCAGTATATACAATCTTAACTAGCGCCATGTTATAGGCAAGCGTATCACTTACCATCAGGTGAACGTCTTGCTCGACTCGTCGCATAGTAGTATAAAAAAAAATATTAACTAATCTCACTACTCATAAAAAAAGGCTAGAGCTATGGCGTCATGTTACACATTAACATCGTTTGTATAATGCTCAAAATTAACTTACAAGTTTAAGCTCCGCCGCCTCGGGCGATCAAAGAATGCCAATTGCTCAGTTGCGCGTCGGACGCACTCGTAACGGCGCCGATGGCATTTATCGAAAGTAAAATTACATATGGCGGCGTTACGTCATGCACTCATTTTGGCGGGAACACGATTGCGTAATGGCGTCGAGAGCGCGAAAATGCTCCGCTTACTATATATTCCCTTAAAATGCCAATCTAATCAAACCATTACGATTTATATATTTTTTTAATTTGGCAATATTTCAAAATGGCCGCCGTATGCGGACAGCGCAGAGCCGTTTGGAGAGGAGAACGTTGGGTGAGGCCTTTGTCCAGCAGTAGGCGTCTATAGGCCGATGATGATGATGAATATTTTACCTTGAATGTTTTACCAGGTGGTAGGTCTCTGTTGCCGGAGACCGTCTGGGTGGGTACCACCGCAGCTCCTATTTCAACCGCCAAATAGTAGTGTGCAAACATTACTGTGTTCCGGTTTGAAGGGCGCTGTAGCTAGTGTAATTACTGGGGTAACGAGACTTAACACCTTATGTCTCTAGGCGACGAGCGCAATGTGGTGCAGTGTGTATCATCTTAACTAGCGCCGCGTTGTCATGGGCAAGCGTATCACTTACCATCAGGTGAACGTCTTGCTCGTCCCGTCGCATAGTAGTATAAAAAAAAAAATATTTAAAAAAACAGACGAAAAATTACCATTTCTTTTCCCATCCATAGAAAGTTGCTATATGACTTCGAACAAGACATACGGCTAAAAATAGATATTGACAGTTTGTACGCGTTAATAAAAAATAAATTAGTCAGAAATAAGTTTTTAAATAATTATTGAAATATATAGAATATAAAATACTTTACTGCACACCAAAAATACAGAGAATTAAGGGATCACATTGCTTGTTATATGATAAATGTAAAATGGGCGGTCTTATCACTATGAGCGATTTCTTTCAGACAGATGGAAAATATGCAAAGTAATAAGTAAATTTGGTGTGGGTTTTCATTAGGAAATATAATATATAAGAATAGATGTAGTAACATATACTTATATACACATACATGAATACTCAAAGTAACCTATTATAACATATATAAAATATATGCACTGTAGTTAATAATAGAAATAAGGACAAATAGATATGGTTATTCATATATATGTAACAGTCTCATAAGTAATGATAGATGATAAGTTAGTATTAGTAGTAAATTATGTAAACAGTAGGTTAAAAAAACCCTGAACAATAATATCAGAGAAAAGCGAAAAAGAAAAAAGAGTTTTTTTAATAGTTTTATAAGTAATTATATAAAATAAGATAGCTATAATAGTAAACCATGGAAATAGTAGAATAAAAAAGCCTTGATGAATAATATCAGAGAAGGGTAAAAAAATTTGACATCAACCAACAAATATATGATGGTAGTTAAGAAAATACACTGAGTATTATAACATGTTAAATGTTAACCTAGTAATCAACCAGTGAAATATTGAAGACATCTATTATTTCATAAGTGTATTGAATTAAACTAAAAAACGAGTATTTCATTTGTAATGAATATCCCGGTCTATAGCCAGACTTAATTTTTCTTTGGATAATGAACGGATAATACTTTCATTCGTGTTACCAAAAAACAATTTAGGGCCTTTACTTGAACTTACCGCTAATTACTTCATGATAGTTCTTTATATCTACTACCAGGTATAATTACATTCTCAAGTTAATTATCTGATGATGTATAATAATCATCTGACTGATAAAACTCTTTAGATACTGTGCTCGTAGACCTAGTGTCCTCGGCCTAAGCATTATGGGTTATCATCCGCAAAGCTGCTTTCGTCGTATTCAAAATTAAGCTATTTGCTATCATTCTACTTTACTCTCGGCACAAATTTAAGATGAGCTGATAGAAAACAACTGAATTTCTGACCCAAAGCCATCCCTTCCAGCTTCTTCTTCAGACCGGTCACCTACTGAGCCTCTACTAATAGTGGTGTGCAGACATTACTGTGTTCTGGTTTGAAGGGCGCTGTAAGCTGGTGAAATTACTGCGGTAACGAGACAACTAGTGTCTCAAAGCGAGTACAATGTGGTGCAGTGTATACAACCTTAACTAGCGGCATGTTATGGGCAAGCGTATCACTTACGATCATGTGAACGTCTTGCTCGTCTCGTTGCCTCAATGAGTAAAAAAGTTGAAAGTGATTACTAAAAAAGTTGAAATTTTCACCTAACGTCAACTGAACCCATTTTGGTTATTTAAATGGGATCGTTACGAAGATCCGGATGTTACGACTTGTAAAGTCCGTGATGTACATTTATGGTGACATGATAAACTGGATAACATTACGATTCATTAGTTATATAATCTTAATGATGGAAATAAAGTATATTTGCGTATTAACATCCGTCGTTATGAGAATCTTAAACGCAATCCACGTGATGGTAAGTAATCCGCTTGCTCAAAGTAACGCGGCGCTAGTTACGATGATATACACAACAACAAATTGTGCTCTTCGTCTTGAGATACATGATTTTGAATCTCGTTACCCCAGTAATTTCACTAGCTACACACTTCAAACCGGAACACAGTAACGTTTGCACACCACCGTCCGATATAAATAATTTTCCGAATGCATTCATTTCCTTTTCCCGTTTCACACATGCGTTACCGTGCGTTATTTTACTATTTAAATTAATTAAACTAAAAATGTATATTTCCGCGTGAAAACATCTTTTTTTTAAATTTCTACTCAATAATTATAAACATTGCTTTATTATTATAATACTTTAAACGCTATTTTTACTAACGAATAATATAAAGTTATATCTAATCGCATTCGACAAGCGAAAGTGGAAATGATGTTTTATTTATTAACCACGCACAAGTAAACAACTGAATACATTAATGTATTGGTGAATTGAAATGTAGTTACCGTATAACGTCATGGAAAAAACGAAACCGTCGAGGTGCAGGAAGTTTAAATATGAAACTTTAGAAGAATTCTTAATTTTCTTAGAGTATAACAATCCTTAAATATTGAAAGAAAATGCCTAATTAAAATACCAAAATATGTTTTTCTTATAATATTACATCTGAAGTAATAGTTGGACCAAGTGAAGAAATTCTCATATTTTAATACATGTTCTCCTGACAAATGTAAACTGACCAGGTCCAGATTGCGGACAACGGAGAACATATCAAGGTCGAGATGTTTGGGAGAAACCTATGACCAGAATTAAAAGTCTACAGGCTGATGATAATGACATAACCTTTCTCGTGATGCCTTCGACAAAACCATCTCCATCCGTCACCTTTGTCTTTACTAAGTAATACTACTGCATTTCGTATATGTAGTGACATCTATTATCGATATTCAGAGTTAAAAGATCGTAAGAGTTAATAGATGATTAAAATAAATCAATATTTTACATCACATAATATTTAATAAAAAGATGCTACAGATTAACAAAAAAAAAATGTTGTGTATTATGATTATTGTTTTTAAGTAATATTTATGATCTTTGTTTTTTGACGTTTGACAGTGACAGATTAAAATCAAAATAAAGTGCTGCGCTTTTGTTAAAAATCAACACTACTAAAAAATATATTTTGAAATTGAATGTAAATATTCTTCTAGAATAAGAAATATGGATGTGATAAAGAATGAGAAGAGTAAATCGCATGCGCCAAACATTGCGGTCACAGCAGTGTTAGGTCCGAGCCAGGAGTTACCTGCGGAAACTCCAACCGTTGCTGGGTACGACTGGGAAAATGGTACTGACTACAACAAAATACTAGAAAGCTATGCCCGCTCTGGTTTCCAAGCGACTAGCTTCGGAAAGGCGGTCGCTGAAATAAATAATATGCTGAAATGTCGCTCGGTACCGTTGACGGAGGAAACAAGCGACCCTTACGAAGAAGATATGTTTATTAAGAAGAAAACTAATTGTACAATTTTCTTAGGTTTCACTTCCAATATGATTTCATCTGGATTACGCGACACAATTCGCTTTCTAGTAAAAAATAAACTTGTAGATTGCATTGTTACCACTGCTGGGGGTATAGAAGAGGATTTTATAAAATGCCTAGCACCGACGTACATAGGTGATTTTAACTTGAGCGGAAAGATATTACGGTCCCGTGGAATAAACAGGATTGGTAATTTACTTGTCCCCAATGATAATTACTGTTTATTTGAAGAGTGGGTTACACCATTGCTTGATGAGATGCTAGATGAACAAATCAATGATGGTGTTGTATGGTCCCCATCAAAAATCATCGCTAGGTTGGGTGAAAAAATCAATGATGAAAGTTCAGTATGTTACTGGGCATGGAGGAATAACATACCTATGTTTAGTCCCGCCTTAACAGATGGATCACTGGGAGACATGATGTACTTCCATTCGTACAAGCGTCCTGGACTTATCATTGATATACTTGGTGATTTACGTAGACTGAATACAATGGCTGTGAAAGCAAATAATACAGGAATGATCATTTTAGGTGGTGGAGTTATTAAACATCACATCTGCAATGCGAACCTTATGAGAAATGGAGCTGATTATGCAGTGTATGTGAACACATCAAGTGAGTATGATGGCAGTGATGCAGGTGCTAGGCCAGATGAAGCAGTGTCGTGGGGGAAGATCAGAGCAAACGCTACTCCTGTGAAGTTATATGCTGATGCTACATTGGTCTTTCCTCTGCTCGTTGCACAGACTTTTGCCAAGCATCATTTCAGTAATAAAAAGAATGTTTAATACCACTCTAGTATGATTTTAACTTGCCCTATTAATGTTTTATATTTATTATCTAATAACTATATTATTTGTATTTAAAAATAAACATGTTGTTAAAAAGTCATTTTATTTATTTAAAACGATTAATTTATTTACTTCATTAATATATTTTTTCGATAGCAAAATGGACTTTATTTTGTTAAAAAATTATTAAAACAGTAACAACAATGAAAATGTTTGTTGTTAGCGCCATCTATATAAAAAATTGAAAAACTGCAAGAGAATTCGTAGATTTTGATACGGTTTTATTTATTAACTTTAAATTATATTAATTGTTATGAATTGTTCAAATATTTTGTGAATTTATATGTTACATTGATGTTATTGTGATATCATGTTATGAGTAATAAGTAGTATTGTATTAATTGCACAATCGGGAGAAAATTATTTTTGGAGCAATGTCCGCTTTTTACCAAATTTATTGTGAATGTGGAGTAATAAATTAATTAAATATTTTTTGTTTATTAAAATTTATTAGTAACCTTGTTTTTCTGTTGAAGTTTTGTGAGAAATTTTACGTTTCAGAACGCAAGTAGTGTGAACGAACTGTCAAACATGGAGTGAAGGTAGCCGCTGTCTGGATTCAAGCATGCGTCATAAGAGCTCGCTCTACGCTTGCGAGCGGTTGTTTGAAAGCTGTGGTCGAGTCCCGCCGGTCGCACGGTCGCTTTTAAGTTGTTTACAACGCCTTGTATTAAAAACAAAAACATGCTTCCTAAGGTCTTCTAAAATAAAAATGGACGCTAAATATTTTGAATATTAGACCTGACAGTGAACTATTAGTGTTTGTTAGTGATAATGTGCGTTATTCGCCTGTTATTATTCGTTTCGCTGCTGCTATCCGGTAAGTCGCATCCTAAAAGCCCTTTGCGGCGCTATTTATAGTCCTTTACGGTCATTCGGGGCTGTTATTAATGGGATTTTGTTAGTTAGGAGGATATGTAATTCGTTGCACGTTTACGTGGAAGCGGGCCTTTGATCCGGCGTGCAGGATGAATATAAACGAATCCCTTTTGATGTTCTCTGTCCGTTGAGCCGCATAAAACAATGTGACTGTGTTTAAATTTATCGCGGCCCATCACAGGGATTTTTGTACGTTATTATATTTAGATAAATTTATCAACAGATGTATTCTGATGTTAAAACTTCCGTCCTTTTAGAAAACATAACACGCCGTAACATTAACGAATGTGACAACTAATTATAAACTATCATCACATCCGTTATTTCCTTTTTTTTTTAAATTTCCTCGTGAATGTGAAAATACCTAATACAGATAAAAAGATATTCATCAATTCACCACATAAAGTTTAAATATAAATTATTCTAAATTCTATATAAATAATATAAAAACTTTGTTACGGTAATGTTATTTTTTAAAAAAATATAATCCTTATATTTATAAGTTATTTAAACATATTTGAAAGTTTATGTATCTGCACTTCCTTTCCTGTACTTAAATACTTTTTAAACTATAGATTTCAAATAGCAATTAACTTTAACATAAATATGCCACATAAATGTATCAAACAGAAAATTAATATATAATGTGTGCAATTTTGAAGATATGCACTGAAAACTAATATTATCTGTATTAGAAACCAAATTGTAATCAAATCAATCACAGCACAAAAACAGCAGTTTTTTAAAAGTTAATTCATATATACCTTTACACTTATTTATTTTAGTAATTGTCAGTGAATTCAACATTTAATAGTTGTAAAACTGATAACTGAATAACCAATGTGTTTGTAATTTTCTTTTAACTTTTTTTGGGCTGACTAAAAAGTATTATATTTAAAGTTTTTATACAGAATATTTCATTAATCAGAGTAATACAGATTAAATATATTTTGATATAATAATATTTTGCATTGGACCCATTTCTTTTTTGGCTAAAAGCTTGTGCTATTTTATCATTGATTATTAGCTAATGAAATTCCTATTGAAATTAACACTTTCATTCTAGATATTAGACAGAATGTATAGGTAATTATGTACGTATCATATTTATATTTGGTTTTTAGTACAATTATTATACATACATTCATATTAATTAAGAGATATAATTTTTTTTATTACAAAAAGGTATTTTATTTATATTAACTTAAAATATTCAGTTGGATATTGTGATCCATATCTTGATGTGCGTTTGTTAGTATATAGTTATGATTACAATGATTATAAAATATTTCTTGTTAGCTTACTGTGGTATGAGTCATAATGACAAATAATTAGTCTTTTACTTATTAAAAATATTATAACCATATACAAGGGCTCAAATCAAAAAACAATATTTTTACAGTTTATTACTGCTGAATTAAATTATTTGGATTTTTTAAGGGTTAGTGTGTTATATATATCTTAAATAATACTTTTTAGAGTACTTTATTATTGAAGTGGATTTTAAATTTAAAAACAATTACTACAATATTTTTATAGTGTAACATAATAATCTACTTTCTTTAAATTAACATCAAAGCTAAACATATATTTTAGCGGTGGTAGAACTCTGCAGGAGACTGTCTAGGTAGGTAACACCGTAGCTTTAATTCCCGCCGCCAAACAGCAATGTGTAAACATTACTGTGTTACAGTTGGAAGGGGGTAGCTAGTGAAATTACTGGGGTAACGAGTGTATACCATCTTAACTAGCGCCACATTTATGGGTGAGTGTATCACTTACCATCAGGTGAACGTCTCGCGTGTGTCGTATAAAAAAATTTAATCAGATTTTTGTGGATTATGTTATAAATTATTTGCTTTCTATAAAACAACGAACCGAAAATAAATCACAAATTAGCAGGACCTAAAAATATTTTTTCATAATGTATTTTACTACCTTTAAAAAGAGATTAATAAGGATCTATTTTCATACACTTACGGACATTTTATCAAAATGGGACCACTCTATAAAAAGGTAAAGGATACACGCCTACATTTTTTCTTCACTCTATACAGCGGTTCTCAACCTGTGATACGTCAAAAATATATATTTCTCATGAGACGAGCGAGACGTTCACCTGATGGTAAGAGATACGCTTGCACATAACTCGCCGGTAGTTAAAACTGTATACACTGCAACATTGCGCTCGTCGCCTTTAGACTTAGATGTTAAGTCTCGTTACTCCAGTAATTTTACTAGCTTACAGCGACTTTTAAACTGGAACGCAGTAATAAACGGTCTCCGGCAACATAACTACCATTAGTATTAGTTATATTGGTAATGGCGGCAGTATTGAGATGTTAAAACAGTTAACTTATTATATCTGTACAATATCAAGTTTAAATTAAACCATATAACTAACTAATTTTACTAGAGTCTCTTCTCTAGTAAAACTATTAAGTTCTCTTTAACGAGACAGATTTTTGTGATTAGTTATCAAGTTATCATGGTATTAGTGATGAAAGGTAGATGACCGTAGATTGAGAAGCTCTGATCTAGATCCTCGCTCCGCGTATCCCGAACGCATTATTACCATTAATCAAATATTTAAAAGCAAGCGAAATAAGGCGTAGTCTCTTTTCAGATTAATCTATTTTCTGTCTAGATATCCTGTTGTACTATCTAGTAATAGTGATAGTAATTATAACTTATTTACTGCTGTTCACCGCAGCTTTTATATCTACCGCCAAACAGTAGTGTGCAAGCATTACTGTGTTCCGGTTTGATGGGCGGTATAATAAAGTGAAATTACTGCGGTAACGAGACTTAACACCTACGTTTTAAAGCGAGTACAATGTGGTGCAGTGTATACCATCTTAAGAAAAAAAAACTACATTCTTATCAATTCTTAACAAATTGTCTTTGGTTGGTAACGGTTCCGTATATAAGTAAACATCTTTAATGGCGATTTTTTTTCGAAGGCCGGCAACCTTTAAGTATGTAAAGTAAGTAAACTCTTCTCTGGATATTTTCAGTGTTATTTTCAAATCACTGATGTGAGTTACCCCAGTCAGGATGTTTTTAAATCCAGATATTTCTACGCGACGTAATAAAAAAATTAAAAGTAATTCTTAATAATGTGACACAGAAACTTTTTTAGATCTAGATTGATATATTACTGGCGGTAGGTCTCTGTTGGCGGAGACCATTTAGATACCACCGCAGCTCCTATTTCTACCGCCAAACAGTTAAGTTAGTAACGATCACTTACGTCGCAAGGCGAGTAAAATATCATCTACTTAACTAGCGCTAAGTTATGGTCAAGCGTATCACTTACCATCAGGTGAACGTCGCTCTCGTCTCGTCTTGTAGAATAATAAAAACTTAGTTGTGACTTATATCTATGGAGATTAAGAGAAAAATGTTATATGAGCCCCCATCATACCATTAAGGCGGATCTTAATTAGAACTGTTTTAATTATCCCTTATTTTTTGCTCACCGGGCCCGCTCTTAATAATTCACTGAGGAAATTGTGTTTGCTCAGGTATACGGCGTTTAGGGACGATACCGGTATTAAAATAAGATGATAGAGAAACTAGTTTTTGTGATGAAACTACGTATGGAATGATTTGAATTGGATTTTGTATGAAACGAAAAAGTGTAACGGGAAAGTTTAAGATGTATTTGTTTTTAATTAAGACTGTGAGAATGAGATGCAGCTCGTTTGTATATACACTCCCGGACACATCTATCGGCCCACCTATGTTTAAAAGTTTAAAACGTATTCTAAGCTTAAAAATAATTTTAGGTGGAGCGATAAGTTTTAATGCAGTTTTAAAGCTCATTTTTTGGTTAATCCTTAGGTAGGTTTTTTTTTTATTTCGAATTCAGGATTATGAAAAATAAACGAAATTTCGAGTCTGTTCATTGTTTTCAACGACCCGGGAATGGTGAAAACTTTTTATATTTCGCAAAAGATGAATTTTTTTATTGATGTTTCCGATTATTGGTTCCATAAAAAGGCTAATCTAAACTTTGAGCCGGTTTTGCCTGAAATTGCAGCAAAAGCTGTAGCACTTCTGCAGGCCAAATTAATTCGAAATTAAAAAAAAAACATACCTAATTTCCACCAAACTCGACCAACAACCTACCATCACTCAGCCAAAACCTCTTGAATAATTAATACAGCCATTGTGATCCTCCGGACGCTTCAACTGTAATTAGATCCCCAGGCTTCTCAGATCTGGATAATTAGGCAAAGGTATAGTTCTATACAGCCCCAAAATCGTTTATTAAAAAAAAATTTGAATCTATTAGATGGGATAACCACCTCGAAAATAGCATGGTGGATGAACGGTCTTGATTCTGTACTTATGAAAATCCCAGTAGTGGGACTACTTATGTTCACTAGTGATGATCATGATGACTGGTGCTAGTGATATCTTTTTTTTATACTACTTTGCGACGAGACGAGCAAGACGTTCACCTGATGGTAAGTGATACGCTTGCCCATGACAACGCGGCGCTAGTTAAGATGGTACACACTGCACCACATTGCGCTCGTCGTAAGACACAAGGTGTTAAGTCTCGTTATCCCAGTAATTACACTAGCTACAGCGCCCTTCAAACCGGAACACAGTAATGTTCGCACACTACTATTTGTCGGTTGCAATAGGAGCTGCGGTGGTACCCATCCAGACGGTCTCCGGCAACAGAGACCTACCACCTGGTGACCACCATCTGGAAACTTTTAAACTTTAGAAATGTTAATAATTCATGCAGAATCTTTATTACTTTCTGTCTCTTCATGTTTGTCGCTGGTAAGATAAAAAAAAAACCTTTTTTTTTATAGATACTATACTTACCATCAGGTGAACGTCTTGCTCGTCTCGTCGCATAGTTGGATAAAAAAAATAAATAAAAAAAAATAATTTATATTTCTAACCATCAGAAAAAAGATGTTACAATTATAATGTCCTTCACATTATTAATAATTGGTAATAGTTTTAAACTTTTTTTTTGGTTTATCAAATGAAAGTAGCTTAAATCCAGAATGTGCGTTGATTGGCTGATGATGATGTTGTAACTTAGAACTTTAAATATCTTATAGTAAAAATCTCTTCAATATAACTACTATAGTATTAAAGTAACAAAAATGTTAGTTTTATACTTTTTTTTTTTTTTAATTTTATTTTATACGCCAAAACGTTACAATGGGCGGACTTAATGCCTAGGGGCATTCTCTACCAGTCAACCCCGGGAGAATGTTTGGCAGTGGAATAGAGAGGAATGGCGGGTGCTAATTCTAGTTTAAATTAATACTTACATACATACACAACATCTACATATATACGTACATAATACTTACATATATACATACAAACATAATACTTACATATTATACATACATAATATTTATTTAGTTTATTGCGTGATGTGCTCGTGTTGCAGTAAATAGCTTTTCAAACGTCTTTTAAAACAGCTTACTTGGCGCATTCGTGACGTCAGAGGGCAGGGCGTTCCAAAGTCTTATAGCTCGTACACTAAAGGAGTTTTCAAAAAACGTGGTACTATTATATGCTGTGGAAAGAGTAATTTGTGACAGTTAAGAGATCTACGCACTCGTTCCTGAGTAGAAGACAGAGGTAGGAATTTTTCCTTTAGGTAATTCGGAGAAGCAGGGTTGTTTAAATATAGAGTAAAGAGTTAACAAGATTCGCTGTGGTCACATTCCGTCAGCAAAGTTCGCATTTCTTATGAAAAAAGCTGATTCTCCAATGTGCAAAATTTGTAATCAGATTGAGGATGTGCAACATTTGCTGGTGGAATGTAAACAGAATAATTTTAAGAGAAATTCAGTGCTGACATCACACAGGATTAACATCAGGGATGTTGGCGTGGTGCAAATCGCGCTGGCAGACCCAACATCCAATTTCGCCAAAGACCTGATGTCCTTGGCGAATCTGAATGATATTAGCTCTTAAGTGATTTAGTCTGTAGTTTAAATAATAAATGTCATCATCTTCTAGCGCCAATTATGTTCAAGGGTATCACTTACCATCAGGTGAACGTCGCTCTCGTCTCGTCTTGTAGAATAATAAAAACTTAGTTGTGACTTATATCTATGGAGATTAGAGAAAAATGTTATATGGACCTCCATTATACATTAAGGATAAAATAAGATGATAGAGAAACTAGTTTTTGTGATGATGATTGACACTCGTATGGAATGATTTGAATTGGATTTTGTATGAAACGAAAAAGTGTACGGGGAAAGTTTGATTGGTGATTTGTTTTAATACGACTGTGAGAATGAGATGCAGCTCGTTTGTATATACACGGACAAATCTATCGGCCCCCAATGTTAGGTGGAGCAATAAGTTTTAATGCAGTTTAAAGCCTAATTTCTTTGGTTAATCCTTAGGTATGTTTTTTTTTTATTTCGAATTCAGGATTATGAAAATAAACGAAATTTCGAGTACGTTCATTGTTTTCAACGACCCGGGAATGGAGAAAACTTTTTATATTTCGCAAAAGATGGAATTTTTTATTGATGTTTCCGATTATTGGTTCCATAAAAAGGCTAATCTAAACTTTGAGCCGGTTTTGCCTGAAATTGCAGCCCAGCTGTAGCACTTCTGCAGGCCAATTAATTCGAAATTAAAAAAAAAACATACCTAATTTCCACCAACTCGTCACCACCAACCTTACCCTCACTCAGCCAAAACCTCTTGAATAATTAATACAGCCATTGTGATCCTCCGGACGCTTTCAACTGTAATTAGATCCCCAGCTTCTCAGTCTGGAAATTAGGCACAGGTATAGTTTCTAATACAGCCCAAACATCTTTATACAAAAAAAATTTGAAATCTATTAGATGGGATAACCACCGCTCGAATAGCATGGTGTGAATTAACGTTCTTGATTCTGACTTAATTGAAAATCCCCCCAGTAGTGGGACTACTTATGTTCACTAGTGATGATCATGATGACTGGTGCTAGTGATATCTTTTTTTTTTTTATACTCCGAATGCACGAGAACTAGCAAGACGTTCACCTGATGGTAAGTGATACGCTTGCCCATGACAACGCGGCGCTAGTTAAGATGGTACACACTGCTCCACATTGCGCTCGTCGTAAGACATAAGGTGTTAAGTCTCCGTTACCCCAGTAATTACACTAGCTACAGCGCCCTTCAAACCGGAAACACAGTAATGTTCGCACACTACTATTTGTCGGTTGCAATAGGAGCTGCGGTGGTACCTCAGACCGAGTCTCAGGAAACAGAGACCTACCACCTGGTGACCACCATCTGGAAACTTTTAAACTTTAGAAATTGTTAGATAATTCCATGCAGAATCTTTATTACTTTCTGTCTCTTTCTGTTTGTCGCTGGTAAGATTAAAAAAACCTTTTTATACAGATAACTTATATTTTTAACTATAAAAAAAAGTGTTACAATTATAATGTCCTTCACATTATTAATAATTGGTAATAGTTTTAAACTTTTTTTTTGGTTTATCAAATGAAAGTAGCTTAAATCCAGAATGTACGTTGATTGGCTGATGATGATGTTGTAACTTAGAACTTTAATTATCTAATAGTAAAAATCCCTACAATATAAGTACTATAGTTTTAAAGTAACATTCTTTGTATATACTTCATTCTTAAAACTAACGATTTAACAATTAATTTCAAGGAAAAATCGTTAAGAAAGTAACTCCATTAAAGTTGTAAGTTATAGTTTAGATCAATAGTATGTTATTTTAAACTTTCAGCTAAAAGAAACATTCGTAATGTGTTTTGTCGATTATTATTAGTTGTTACGAGTAATCGTTTCATCGCTTGCATTTACAAACGGGAATAGCATTAAAGCGGTATTGTAATTGTTTAAAACCGTTCACCTGATGTTAAGTGATACTAATAGCTTAACGCTAGTTAAGATTATATACACTGCACCATCCTCATAGCTTTGATAAATAAATCTCACTAGCTATAACTCCATGCAAACCGGAACACAGAAATGCTTGCATATTGTTTAGCGGATGAAATATAAGCAGTGGTACCTAGACAGTCACCAGCAACAGATACCTACCATCAATAGCTTTCTCAATTCTTCTAAGTCGTATTTCCTCATGACTGAGGGTCGTGGTCATCATGTTTTTATTGAAACACACGACGACTCTCTTGGCATTTATAATAGAGTGGTGTTGCCATTGCCTTCTCCATTTCACATACTAGTCTGACCACTGATGGTCATGGTATAGATATGTAGGTTTCCTCACGATGTTTTCCTTCACCGTCAAAGCACGTGATATTAGTTGGTGTTTTATGCTAACTGCACATAAATTGAAAAATTCATTGGTGCAGGCCGGATTCGAACCCGGTGCCTTCGCATTGGAAGGCCGGCGTTCAAACCACTAGGCTGTCACGGCTCGTTTCTCAATATCAGCACCAAATTTCAGTTTGAAGTCACCTCATGATGATGATGATGAAGAAGCTTCGATTTTATCATATACCGCAATGCTCTGATTTCACACGTCGGTTAGCGGTCGTAGTAATTTTTTACTGCACCCAGTGTTAATTTGTAGTACACACAGTAGTTACTAGTAAGGTAACGATAATTGTCGAGGTCGTTTACACCGTGAACCGAAGAATTAAACAGTAACAGCCAGAATTATATATTACTATATGTTTTTTTAGAAGTACCGTTTTTAGTCTCTATCACCTAAACGCAAATCGCTTGTAACTTAAACCGGATGAGCTGCATGGATACTCTTTGAAGATGAAATGAACTACAGGATAAGGATACTAGAAATTCGATATAAAGTCTATAGCTCTTCCGGTTAAGGAGATATCAAAGGTTAAAGTTAGTAATGTGGAAGAGGAAGAAAAAAAGATTTCAGTGAGAATCAAACTCATGACCTCTGTGTCCAGCATGAAAATTAGCTGTTAGACCATTCCGGTAATTTCTAATCTTATAAGGTAATAGAACCCCGGATATTTTTTTTTTAATCTCGTTCCCCTTGGTAGGTGAGGGCAAGAATTCCTTTACATTTTTCTTCTTATTTCTATGTTTTTAAATTTCTCTCTTTCATTCCTAATTCTCTTTTCATTACGATTCTCTATATTGTTCTTCTTTTTTATACCTTTTACTTTAGCATTCCATGTCCTTTCATACATCCCGCTTAATAAAGTGACACTTTTCTTTATTTATTTTACAATTTTTTCTTACTTGCTATAGAGACTCGGATAACACGAATAAGACGACTTCGGTTTGTTTTTATTAACGTTCAGCTAACTTGTGCTGAGTTTCACATGATGCTGAATAACAGGCTATTGATGGTGAAGTGGCTAATCCATTAGTTTCTAGATCTTGAATGTTGACAGCTGGAACAGCGTTAATTTTATATAGAAGGTAGTAGCCGCTTAGACGGAAACACATAGTCCCGGATTGAAACCAGGCAGCTCTATGTATAAGGTGATCGGCTAATAAGCCTTCGGCGAATAATTCTTTGTATGTCTTTTCGAGTTTTTACAAATTGTGTAGAGTATGACATTTGATACAGTTTCAGTTTAAAGGAAGAGGAGAGTAGAAAGTTACTATTCATGTTTGTTTTATGTAAAAAATATAAAGAAATGAGTAAGATAATACAGACTACTTACAGCGTCGTATAGTTATGGACAAGGTTTATCGCTATTTATACGTCTTTCAGATTTCGTGTGATTTGTGTAAATAATGTAGAGAGAAAAATATATATTCTCTCGAGTTCAAAACCCTGTAAATAGTCGGCGAATGAATACAGACAGACAGACGGGGCCCGTGTATTTATATAACAGGTAACGACGAGTAGCGTTTTTTCAACGACAGCACTCCTGTCCCCCGTAACGATGCTCGCGTTTTAATTGCAAATAAACTCTCGATGAAATAATTGATATGCTCTTTTATTTGGGTCCCGCCGGTGAGCGGGTTACCGCAGTAATGTTCTGTTACCGCCGATAACATTTCGAGTTATTTCAACCGTTATGAAATTAAAGTGCTTTTTAACAGACGTCGAGAGCTGGAGAGGTTTAATATTCACCGCTGTGCTACTATCACCGGGATCTAAGTGACTGCGGCGATTTATTATTTGTATGTTTACTCTGACGGCAGATGATTTTTCGTTGTCACTATTGGATTTGATTTTCGTCGATGATTACAGGCTAATAAAAACGGTCGTGGTCATCACGTGTGATGAAATACACATCGGGTTTCTTGTCAGTTATAACGGCGCTAGTTAAGATGATACACACTGCACCACATTGCGCTCGTCGCCTTGAGACATAAGGTGTTAAGTCTCGTTACCCCAGTAATTACACTAGCTACTTCTTCTAAGTCGTATTTCCTCATGACTGAGGGTCGTGGTCATCATGTGTAATGAAACACACGACGACTTCCTTGTTAGTTATAATGGAGTGGTGTTGCCATTGTCTTCTCCATTTCACATACTAGTGCGAGCACAGATGATCACGACATAGATATGCAGGTTTCCTCACGATGTTTTCCTTCACCGTCAAAGCACGTGATATTAGTTGGTATTATAACTGCACGTAAATTGAAAAATTCATTGGTTCAGGCCGGATTCGAACCCGGTACCTTCGGAGTGGGAGGCCGGCGTTCAAACCACTAGGCTATCACGGCTCATCTCGTATTTAATTGATACTTATTTTCTACTTTGATCTATCACTAACTTATGAGAAGCGATAAGACAGAAAATCTTTTTGTCCATACTCCGGTTCTTTCGTTCTTCGAAACACAATGGTATAAGGGTATTGGATTGATATGGGTAATCTATCCATGCCAGTACAAAAACACTACAACCATCCCTATTCTATCTTACTTAATCACGGCATCTAAATTGGGACTTTTTTTAAAACAGTCTAGCATCGGATGGCGTAGCTTGCGGGTCGTTTCCTATCATCATCATTTCATACAGAGCAAATTCTGGAGACTTAATCTATTTTACAAAACTTGATCTTGATGTTCTATACCGTAAACTAAAAAGTCAAATATTCATTTATTCAACGGAGTAAGACTTAAGGTTACGGTTAAAGTAATAAAGGAGGCAAAAAGTCAAAACTTGTACAATTTTTTTTTTTTTTTTTTTTATTTTGGATAGACTAGTGCTTGACTACGATCCCACCTGATGGTAAGCGGCGATGTAATCTAGGTGGTAAAGAGCACTAGTCTAGAAGAAGACTGATCACTCTTTTCTTGAAGACCCCCACATCATACCTGGACGGAAACACTGACGCCGGCAGACTGTTCCACTCCCTCGCTGTACGCATTATGAAGGACGAAGCGAAACGCTTAGTCCTAATGCGCGGGAGATCGACAACGAAGGGATGGATGCCTGGGTGTGTATGTACGTCGATGATAAAAGGGCGAAGGCCGTATTACATCATGCAGTTCTTGAGCACACTCTCCAAAGTGCATTCGATAGAACACCGAGAGACTAGCTACTCTACGACGGTGACCCAAGCTATCGAGTTTAAAAGAGTAGTAAGTTTGTGTTAGAGAAGCGATTAATTATACATCCAAGGATTCATGATATGTAAAGTCGTACAACGCACGATGTAGACGCACTTATATCTATCTAGATTTCTAGAGTCGAGCCACTCCCGGTATCCCGCCTTGGTCGGGATAAGCCATCGAGGAATCGGGGGGTACGAAGAAAAAACCTGATCTGTACACTTCGCCCCTGCGCACCGACGAGGCCGCAACCCCCGGGCCCCTGAGGGGAGCGTAACTATAAAACCCGACATATTTACGAGCTCGACTCACCCCCTAGTTAAGAACCTGCGGCTTCTGTGGTGAGCGGTAGCGGTTCTGTTAACTACAAATAACTAGGGTATGTGATAAGAGAAAACCTTTTTTTTTAATACTACTATGCGACGAGACGAGCAAGACGTTCACCTGATGGTAAGTGAAACGCTTGCCCATAACAACGTGGTGCTAGTTAAGATGGTACACACTGCACCACATTGCGCTCGTCGTAAGACATAAGGTGTTAAGTCTCGTTACTCCAGTAATTACACTAGCTACAGCGCCGCCTTTAATTGAGCACAATGTGGTGCTGTAACAGTTTAACTGGGACCTTACAGGCCAACCTTGCTATTTTTGTCTCGCTTGATTAAAAAGAAAAATGCTTAAGATGTTTTGTATGTGTTTATATAAATATTTGATTTTTTAATAAATAAAGTAAGATACTATTGTAACGATTCTTCTATCCTCTCCCGTCTCTCTTCTTTTTAACTTAAGACCAGTTTAAGAAGAGTGATTACATGGTTAATATAATTTGATTGGTTTAGACGTTTGATGATTTGACGATTTAATTGATAACAAAAAAATATTTATTTCAATATAAATGATGTCACAAAGTATATTCCTCAGTTATTATACATGTATAGAGAAAAGCCTTTTTAAAATTTCTCTTAACTTCATCAGATTCCATCGTTTCTTTTTACTTGAACCGCAAACGAACCCACAGTAAACTTACGTACGGCGCTAATCAGAATTCAACTTTACCAGTCACGTTTAAAGTCTAATTTTTAGAGCCACCCTGGCAACACTCCCGGCGAGTTCTCAAAACGTCGAACCGGCGTGCCACTGTTGAGTTTTCAAGTCCGCATTTAAAAAGGAATATTTTCTATTTTTCATATTCTAGACGGCAAACGACGCGGAATATAATCGGAACCAAGAACCTGCACTTGTTAGAGGGTTATTTCTGGAATTACGCAAAATTAAAGGCAGGGGGGGGACATTTTGAGCCGTAACTCGAAGGATTTTATCCGGCTACCCTCAAGGATTTCTGTCTAGAACACTTGCGTATTCATAACGCTGTTGCGACAGTTACAATGTTTATTTAATGTTTATACTTGGGACTTGAAAAATAACAAGCACTCGGCTTTTTCAGATTTGCGCACGTCGTTATATAAAAAAAAAATTAAGTGCTTATTTGCGCAGCGCTGGGAAGTGACGTATTAAGAGAATGAGTGGGAGTTGTGTGCTGTGTGGCGTCACAAAATGCGCTCAGTGTAAGCCGAGGTTAGTCCTTACTCGCGAAACTCAGCCAATTGGAGCCTCGTCTGAATGGTTAAAAATATCCACCCCCAGCGCGCCGTTAAAGTCGACTAAGAGAAAAGAAACAATAGTTCAAGTGTGAGCTCAGTAGCTTTCTCTGTGACCGTTAGTAAGACGTTTTAGTCACTTTTTTCGAATAGCTTTTAAATTTTTTTTTATACTACTATGCGACGAGACGAGCAAGACGTTCACCTGATGGTAAGTGATACGCTTGCCCATGACAACGCGGTGCTAGTTAAGATGGTATACACTGCACCACATTGCGCTCGTCGTAAGACATAAGGTGTTAAGTCTCGTTACCCCAGTAATTACACTAGCTACAGCGCCCTTCAAACCGGAACACAGTAATGTTCGCACACTACTATTTGTCGGTTGAAATAGGAGCTGCGGTGGTACCCATCCAGACGGTCTCCGGCAACAGAGACCTACCACCTGGTACCTACCTTAATCCACATAACGTGTGGTTAAATCAAATTCACTGCCTCTGATCTTCAAATCGGAAAAGTGATGTTTATCAACGTTGTTAAATCTTAACCATAATATTTGTAGTTTTTATTATACACTAAATTCTTATAATAATCTGTTTTGATTCTCTAGGGAACAATTTTCAAATGAATATCTTCTTTCGTATTTGAGAAAGTTTAAATCATTCGATGGGTGTCATTTTTTAACGCTCTTCATCCAATCTTCACAAATGCCAACCTCATCTGCGCGTGGTGAACCCTGAAGATTGATTAATGAAGCTCTGACGAGCTGCGGTATACCCATTCATCACTTGCTGACCATAAACCGTTATTGGTGCCAATGGCAACTGGGATCGGCATCTCGCTTGCCAAGCGTGATGATTATGAAAAAACCTTTGTATAGTAAGCTATATGTATAGAGTATTTCATAGACTATAATAAGCAGCCAACTTCGGCAAGATATAAATTACATCCGTGATAGCTATAAAAGAAATAAAATCAGGAAAAAATACTTTAGTACAAAACGTTCACAGAAAGAACCTAATACTTACACGGTATTAAGTTAAAAACTTACAATGGGATCTGTCTGGTTTGTTAACTTTGTAAAAGAGCTTGTCTGTAAACAGGGATAACGTATGGAGGGTGAGATATGGATAAGAGATCTAATCATCTTCCCGCAGCTAAAAGGAAACGGAAACAGTTTTACACGGGAACCATAACTAAATTGAAGATCTACAATCGTTTTGTTGTAGACGTAAATCATTTAAATAAATCTACCGATTGAATGTTAGGTTGTGATCTTTAAAAATGGGACAAAGGATATTTTGTAGCTTTAACACAAAAAATTTATAATGGAATTTAGATTAGATGCTAACCAATACGAGAAACTTTATGATTATGCAATATGAGATTGGAATCAATCAAGTTCTCATTAAGTTAAAGCTTAGAGTATAGTTTATAAATGTTTGAGATCAAGTTCAGTTATTGTCCTCAAGAATAGATAGTCTGAAATGCGATGTTTCTTATATCAACTTGATTTAATAATCCAATCAGATTGTTGGTGCTCTAGTTACTTCGTCGGCCGCTTCACCCTCTAATAACACGCGACGTTCCTCTTCCTTGTTTATAAAACAAACAGCGACCTGTCGGATATTTGTCTTTACCCTTTGCAGAGTGTCACAACTCCGCCAAATTGGATGTGCTTTTATAAAATTGGGGACCTGTTCAGATTCTTATATCTAAAAAGGTTCTTTCATAGTATTATCATATTTTGTTGGACGAATTTTAAAAGTTCCTGTTCCTCTTTTGTACAAAAAATTACATTTGAATTGTTTATTTGGTATTTTGTTGCTACTAGCCCCAATTCAAAATCATGGCAGCATTTTTGCAGTATCATGTAACTGCTGTATCATGGCTGGACGCCATTACGGTGCTACTTATGTCTGATCTTACCTATTCCATATTATTAAATTAAGTCATATATTTATTTATACAAGTCCTTAAATCTAAAATTCTCTAGAAAAAATTATTCTTTGTTTAATCTAAATTTTGAAAGAGAGTTGGAACGATTTTGTTGAGACTTTTACTTTCACATAGCTAAGGATATAATCCATAATAGATATACACTCCCGGACACATCTATCGGCCCACCACCCAGTGTTTAAAGTTTCGACGGTGTCTAGTTAAAAATAAATGTTAGGTGCAGCAATAAGTTTTAATGCAGTTTTGAAGCTGATTTATTGGTCAACCCCTATGTATGTTTTTTTTATTTATTTTTTTTGTCATTTCGAATTGATTTGGCCGGCAGAAGTATTACAGCTTGGGCGACAATTTCAGGCAGAGTATCCATATTTTTTGGTCAAACTGGCTCTAAGTTTAGATTTGCCTTTTTATGGAACCAATAATCGGAAACATCAATAAAAAATCCAACTTTTGCGAAATAAACAAAGTTTTCTCCATTCCTGGGTTGTTGAAAACAAAGTCCAGACTCGAATTTTCGAATTTTTTTCATAATCCTTAATTCGAAATTAAAAAAAAAAACTTACCTAAAGGTTGACCAAAAAATCAGCTTCAAAACTGCATTAAAACTTATTGCTCCACCTAACATTTATTTTTAGCTAGACACCGTTGAAACTTTAAACATTAGGTGGGCCGATAGATGTGTCCGGGAGTGTAAAATATAATGCAAAAACAATACTGATAAATAAACTTAAAAAAGGATTAAATTAAATTTAGCATATATTTGAAAGTACGAAAAACGTTTTGGAAAATAAAGGAACCTTAGTTATAGCACAGTGGCATGAAAGCAGAATTTTCTAAAGCGCAGACACAGAGATACTTAACACTAACAGATAAGGTCTAGGTAACTTTAAACCTCCCTTTTTTAATACATTTTAATTTTAAGTATCATCTGGAAGAGTACAGTAATTTTATTTGACAAAAATTACCGTGCTAGTCGGGACAAGGTTTTATTTTAACTCTTCTTGTTTTCTGCTTTATCTCTTTTTACCTTCTATCACTCCAGTTCTCCCTCAAGATGAATAGAGACGACTTTATTCATCTTTCGCACTCTAGTTTATACTTTACGTTCCATCTTTCATCTGTTGTCTCAATGATTTGACAAGTCGTTCTTTAATTTTTTTTTATTCTTTTGTGGCAATAGTTTTGACTTTATGCCGGTTAGTTTTGCTAATTACATTTCTTGTCTATTTTATGTTCTTTAATAACATCAATAACACTACTTGTCACTATGATATATGCTCTTCTCCTCCTTTTCTGTACTTATATCAGCCATCATTTATATATATGTGTATGCTTCAGTCAATGTATAACACTAACCTTTCCTATAACATATGTACCAATCATAGTTTTGTCCACCACTATTATTGTGTTTTATATTGTACTATATGTAATTATACTCAACTACAAAAATAATGCACCCTTATATATCTTCTCTGCTCAACCTATGGTAGACTGGGAGAGAATGCCCTATGGCATTAAGTCCGCCTTTTTGTACATTTTTCTTAGTGTGCAAATAAAGTTTTTAAATAAATAAATAAATTTTTCTTACATATTTCTTACATTTTTTGCTTTCATTATAACCATATAACTTTCTTAGCTAACGATATTATTAATTAGACAATTTCTATATTTTTAAGCTTCACTTGTCTACACCTATTCATTGTTCACATGGGTTGACTAGAAAATGCCTATGTGACTAAGTTATTTATACGTATGCTCGAAAATTTTAAAATATTCAAGTGTAATATTTAATAATGAAAACATCATTCGGATGAATTCAGCATGTATGCGGTGAAGCGAATTTTTATCACGTAAAATGTATCAGTTCGAAGTATGGGATTTTAAAAGAGCCAACATTTTTTTTCTCTGATATTAAAACTATAGATTTTCGCGTACAAAAATATCCTTTATTCAGACGTAGACCGAATATATTTTTTTCTAACGATGTTTCCTCCGTGTTGATTTATTCCCAAGTGTCAGCACGTCGCCCGTGCATGTGAGCTCGTGTAATGAGACCCCAGTAGGGACGGAATTATGAGAATTGTTTTTTAAAAAAAAACTAGATGCTGTATCCTTCTTTCACTACTATTACATGTCTCGGCGAGACAAGCTTCACCTTTCTAAGCTATTTGCTTACCTATAACAAAGAGACGCCTACCTAACATATATATACCTTAGTCACTTGAGTGTCTTCTTTCAATTATTATTATGACAGTTTATAAGCAATAAGCTACTTGTATTTAAAATACTTTTAATGAATAGTTTAAAAAAATTTTTTTTACAGTTTCTATTTATCCGACTTAATAAACAGGATGATAAATGATACGCCCATAACAATGTGGTAGTTAGTATGATAAATAATTCATCACGTTCCGTTTATCGCTTTAAGATACAAGATGTTAAATCTTACACATTTTATTAGATACAGAATCTTTTAAACTGTAACACAGTAATTTTTGATAACTGCTATTTGAACGAAGATCCAGCACTATTAATTGTTTTTTTTTTTTTAGTCTTCAGTTTATCGTTTAATTACAGCTATAAGTATGTATATAGATGAAAAATTTTTGTTGAAATTTATACAGAAACAAGTTTAGGTGTTATTTTTTTTTTGGTATATGGAAATGTGACCACCATCAGCTCACAGTTCGGAGAGCGCGGCTATTAATCGCCGATCGCAAAGTAAATTAACACTCGTTTAATTAAAGCGATATCACTCGACCGTGAGACGCGCTCAATATTTATATGTAGCAGGGCAAAAAATAAATCGCGCCGAACGTAACGAAAAAATAGCAGTGCTATAATACAACACTACGGCGCCCGGCACTCGAGCGTCGCGAGTCGAGTGCCGCTGCGATTCGTTAGCGTGGTCGGCGCGTTTTAATTGCGTCCGTGTAACGTTAACGTTTGGAGTGCGCACGCTGCGCGGCGGACTTAAATTGGACTGCAGTCTGTTTCCTACGTTCCGATCCACGCTGCGGCGCACAGTGGTTCCAAAGTCAAATTTTGTGGACATAGGGATCAAAGTTGATGCAAAGGTCTGATTTTTTTTTTCTTACGTAGCTGATGTCAACACAAACGTCTTTTACTAATTAATTTTTTTTCGAAAAACGTCTAGTTTTCGAGAAAAAAAATATTTTGTATGGACAAATTCATATATTATTTTTTTTTCTGCACATGGTATCATTTGGTTAAGGAGTGGTGTCTATATCCTATAAGTCCCAGTTGCCCTGTACATATAAAAAATTAAGTTTAAGTTTTAGTTAATAATTAAACGGCGGCGGCTGGATGTTCGAGTGCGCCTGTGCCGCGCGCCGTGCGCCCGCGGCTCGCCTTCTCGCGCCAAAACAACACAAATCATAACAGTTTTTTTTTTCATGTCACGTATGTCATTGTTATACGGCGGCCATGTTTGAAAATATTTTAATTTAAATGTAACATGTAATTTTCAAAGTTTATATTCTGTTGCCGGAGATACCGTCTGGGTACCACAGCAGCTCCTATTTCAACCGCCAAATAGTGATGTACAAACATTACTGTGTTCCAGTTTGAAGGGCGCTGTAGCTGGTGTAATTACTGGGGTAACGAGACTTAACACCTTATGTCTGAAGGCGACGAGCGCAATGTGGTGCAGTGTGTACCATCTTAACTAGCGCCGCGTTGTCATAAGCAAGCGTATCACTTACCATCAGGTGAACGTCTCGCTCGTCTCGTCGCACATAGTAGTATAAAAAAAATATAAGCACTATTTAAACAGTAATAATATATTTTTTATAACTAATAATAATTACAACAATTATACAAAAAAATATATATACAAATATGTAAGAGTAAGCAGTTAGGCAGTGTAGTACTAATAATATCTATTTTTTTAATATAACGGTCCTTTTATAAAAATTTAACATCCTGCTCATCCTTTAATTTATAGTTTTTTTAATGATTAGGTTATAACGCACTGGGCTAAAGTCATATGATGTAGCGGTTTGAGGTTCGATTCCCTGTGTATTATATTTTTTAATACAAAAAATCGACTATCATTTCTACAATGGTAATCTCTAATCTTATTTAAAATTACAAAATAACATATTAATATAAATGTTAATTATTTCAGGTTTCCTACAATGCTGTGGATCGGAAGGTAAGTAATGAAATATTATAAAGAATCTAAGCTAAGGAAAAGGTTAATTGAGTGAAAACTTAGTCATAACACATCGATGTTTGTACGTATCACTTAACATCAAGTACATACAATTGTCAGTAAAAGAGTTTTTCAGTAGGTATAAAATAACTTATCCATTGGTTTATTTATGTTGGTACTTTTGAAGGAGTTTGAGGACGGTCGTGAAGGTTGTTCAGAATGCCACGGCACCACCCACACTACCCACCGATCACTGACCTAAGCCAATGAACATAAAACTAGTCTAGACAATAAGGTCACTTAAGTACATCAAATCGATTAACCCATGTAACCTTCTATATAAATATCTATCACTATACCGTTTAAATAGAATTCGATGTGAAATAATTAACTAAGCCAGTGAAATTACTGTTGTATCGAGACTTTTTGAAGTGAACTTCTTTATCGGGGTCGGAAAGAAATTTAGTGTAACACTTTTTCGTTACGCGTCACATTTTAACGTTACGTAACGTGATTCGAAGTATACTTTCTCCAGCGGAATAGGGATTGGTAAATGTCTCCAATGTATTTTGCGGCCCGTTTTGAGTAGTTACATTTTTGAAATCCAGGTGGCGATTGCATCGACTCAATAGACGCCCAGACCCGCTTTGAGTAGTGATGACTTTGACCACTAGGTGGTGTCGTGCAATTGCCATTTACCAATAGCATATCGTTTTAACGGATTATCCTGCCACTATACTTGACCGTTTTTCTAATGCACGCTTATTTATTCCCAACGCTCTATAGTGACGGAATACATATATATATATGTTATATTGAAGTGATCAGCAAAATCAAAGGGTTTATTTTAATTCTAATTCCAGTGAATTTCTCAAAAAGGACGTAATTACATCTCTTTTTCTAATACTTAGGTGTAATTATGGTATTTATTTTTCCACGTTATTTAAAATTAACCTCAGTTTTTGATTGTATTTTTCAAAACACCAACACGTGGGCGTGATCATGTTATTTATTTTTCAAGTTTTCAAGTTATTTAAGCTTAACCTTTGTCATATATATAAATATATATATTTTTTGTAAATTGATAAAGTTTTTTGTAGTTTCACTTCTTACGAGTGTACGCTAGTACACGCACACATTTTTTTTTTTATGCTAGTTTAGCTTACGCTTATTTACGCAGACTAAATCTAGCAAAGGTTTAAAGCCCCGCTAATGGATACAGGGCTATCCGACCTGTCTGTCTTAGACAGGCTTTGAGGTCTACTAAGTCCGAGAATTAATAATCTAAGTAGGTATTAGAATTAGGAGATTTTGTATAATAACCTGGATGAAAAAGGGATAAATTGTTTGATTAAGGTAAGTTTGTGTAAATGTAACATATAGTGGTTTGGATAAGGTTAGTTGTATAGAGGCACGGACATATGAGGTAGGTATTAGGAACTTAGTTATTTTTGGCATGGAGATGTGTGTTAGTATTGTAACGAGACTTAACACCTTGTGTCTCAAGGCGAGTACATGGTGTACCATCTTAACCAGCACCATGTATGGACAAGCGTATCACTTACCATCAGGTGAACGTCTTCCTCGTCTCGTCGCTTTCTCTAGCATTCAACCTAAGTGGGGAGATGCAGTGGAATATATTTACACACATACATATACATGTATGTGTGTAAATATAAACAAACTTAATTAAATACACATATAATAAAATATATACATATCATACATATATCATCAGTCTTTTTTTTTGGGGCTTTTATCCCTTAGGGACATGCACGCCTCTTTGACACAATACTTAACAAGGACACAAAAAATTAAAAACTTAAGAATAAAAGCACAAACTACACTACTCTTAATTAATTTTTAACCATTTTAACCAAATTTTTACCAGGTGGTAGGTCTCTGTTGCCGGAGACCGTCTGGATGGGTACCACCGCAGCTCCTATTTCAATCGCCAAATAGTAGTGTGCAAACATTACTGTGTTCCGGTTTGAAGGGCGCTGTAGCTAGTGTAATTACTGGGGTAACGAGACTTAACACCTTATGTCTCAAGGCGACGAGTGCGATGTGGTGCAGTGTGTACCATCTTAACTAGCGCCGCGTTGTCATGGGCAAGCGTATCGCTTACCATCAGGTGAACGTCTTGCTCGTCTCGTTGCATAGTAGTATAAAAAAAATTAAAATAAATAAAAATGACTAAGTTATAAAGATGAAAGGCTATTGGAGTAATGGTGATCGACGGGTTAAGTATACATATCAACATCTAACTTCCAACATTGCCAAAGCGGACGGAAGGAGGCGCATTTTTTTTAATCGTCCGCCGACAATTATTCAACTGGTTTACCGAAAACAGGTTGGAGTGGACCGGGCTGAATCTCGGCTTCACCACATCGGGACCAGCGTTTAGATACTAAAATGGTGACCATGTTTCGGTTAAGTTTGGAATAAGTCAAAATACACTCCCGGACACATCTATCGGCCCACCTAGTGTTTAAAGTTTTAACGGTGCCTAGCTAAAAACAAATGTTAGGTGGTGCAATAAGTTTTAATGCAGTTTTAAAGTTGATTTATTGGTCAACCTTTATGTATGTTTTTTTTTTTATTTCGAATTAATTTGGTCTACAGAAGTGCTACAGCTTGGGCGACAATTTCAGGCCGAGTATCCATATTTTTTGGTCAAAACTAGCTCAAGTTTAGATTATCCTTTTTATGGAACCACAATAATCGGAAACATCAATTAAAAAAATCCAACTTTTGCGAAATAAATAAAGTTTTCCCCATCCACGGGTCGTTGAAATCTCGACTCGAATATTCGTTTTTTTTCATAATCCTGAATTCATAAAATTAAACCTAAAACAAAAAACTACCGCATATCTTCTACTAACAAACAGTATAGTTATGGTATGTGTTGAGTTGAGGATGTTTTGAGTGTTGTGTAAATATCCTCGCTAGCGCCACATTGATAGGATTATAATGGACAGTATCCATGGTATCATCTGAATGGGCATACGTCTCTAAAAATATCATATTGTTTTTTAATTACAAAGAGATGAGATGAACGAGACGTTCACCTGATGGTAAGTGATACGCTTGCCCATGACAACGCGGTGCTAGTTAAGATGGTATACACTGCACCACATTGCGCTCGTCTCAAGACAAGATGTTAATTCTCATTACCTCAGCAATTTCACTAGCTTACAGCATATTCAAACTGGAACACAGTAATGTTTGCACACTACTGACTGTCGACAGGAATATTAGCTGCCGGGTTTCCTAGACGGTCTCCAGTAACAGAGACCTGCCAAAAGTATATACCAGTATACTATTGTAAGTAGAATATACCGGTATATACTATCAGTATATACCAGTATTCAAATACATCATCATCATCAGCATATAAACGTCCATCGCTGGACATGAAACTGCTGTTGTCGGTATCACAAATATTTTTAATATACAATTGTGTCATCATATATCTGATAATCTACAATCGATTACAAGTAATCGATATATATTAATATCCGTGTCCGTGTGTATGTTTGAACATGTGCGTTTGTCTGTGCGTATGTCGGCTTCCTGTGTTGTTGCGATATGGTCATATCGGCGTCGCATGTTTGATATGTTTTGATTTATGCGTTGAAAACATTTCACTATGATTTATCTTTAGCTTTTAACAAAGAAAGAGACCGACGCTATTACGTGCTGACGTAAAATATACCTTAAATGTAAGGAATAAGGTTGATTATTGTTTGTTGCAGTTTATTTAAAAAATTTACTTTTGATGGAGAAGGCAATGGCAACACCACTTTATCATAACTGCCAAGTAAGTCGTGTGTTTCATCACATGATGACCACGACCGTCACTCATGAGGAAATACGACTTAGAAATGAAGCTCAATAATGGTAGGTCTATATAAAAAGATACCACAGTAGGTTGCAAATATTATTGTGTTCTGACTTGTGCAGTGACCAGTAAAATTACTGATTTAATTGGACCATATATCTCGAAGCGACGAGCACAATGTGATGTAGTGTATACCATCCTTACTAGCGTCACGTTATGAACAAGCGTATCACTTACCATCAGGTGAACATCATATTGAAATAAGAAAGCAGAATAAAAGAGAAGACACATGTTTCTTATACGAGTGAGAGAGATGTATGTTAAAATCTTATAAAACGATGAAGAGTGTGATCAGACATTACCGTCGCCTGTTTGTTACGATGTAAACATAATAAAGCGTGTGGAGACAAAAGGTCGCCGCCGGTCAAAAACATCGCGACGTGATTGAACTCACGGTTCAAATTGAAGGTTAAAAGCGTTAACTTTAGCAGCGCCATTTTTTAACCTTTCGGACCGTATATTGACGAGACAAAAAGTCTTTATAAATCTCAAAATGTGTTAAAGGTTCACAGGAAATGTAGTAAAACATAATGAGCTTATAAATTTTGATTAATGAAGAAGTAAATAAAACGGAAAGACGACGCACGCGTGTTATTATCCGGGTCTCTATTACCTTATAAGATTAGAATGTGACGGAATGGTGTAGGGGATAAGTTTATTGCTGGACACAAAGGTCATGAGTTCGATTCTCAATGATTTTTTTTACTTTCTCCTCTCTCTTCCACAGTGCTAACTTTGGCCTTTCATATCTACTTAACCGGAAGAGTTATAGACTTTTCATTTCGGATTTCTCGTCTTCTTATTCTGTATATCATTTTGTCCTGAAAGAGTATCCATGTAGCTGTTCCGATTTAAAAGTTACAAGCGTTACGGAATATTTAAGTCAGCGCATCAGTCTCTTTTACGCTGATGCAATCAGGTGATAGAGACTGAAATGATGATAAGGCTTGGAGACTGATATATTAAGTCCATTGTTTAAAAAAACTATCCATCATTAATAATAGACACTTCTCTTTTCAACATAAATATCTAATTTACACGTTTTTATATATACAATTCACAAGTCACCGAGCTCACATTTCTTACGCTGTCCAAATAGTAATGAGCTCGAGATCCACAGTTATCCGCTATTTATACCAAAATGACAGCGGCGCCATCTTTACAATAATCAATACAACTATTTAATTATTATCAATTTTATAAAAGTCATGGATTAATAATATTCCCAATATTTCAATTACACTATAAGAAATATAAATACAATTATTACATAACTATCAGTATGAAATATAATAGTACAATATGCAGTAATTAATTTTGGATTCATCAACAGTCAATACAATTACTATTTTTCTAACAAAATGTTTATAACCACAATTATTTATCCTCAATATCTAACATTAAATTGGTTATAAGTCTTAGTATTACTAAGTAATCATTACTTAATAATTTTATCAGTAATCGAATTCGTAGTTACCATATATATTTCATAATACATACCACAATCTACAAGCCATAGAGGTTTAACTCGTTAAGTTAGATAATAATTTTATACTGCACACTTAAATTTGAATAACAAATTTAAGACTACATTATGATTAGAGTGCCTACTTCTTAGTACTCCATATACCCAAGTATGTATTCTAAATACCCAGGATTTTTAATGTATGCTTCGGCGGAAATATGAAACTGTAGCAAGTTTACCATCAAAGACTACATCACCACTTACTATCTGGTGGGATCGTAGTCAAGCGTTAGCCTATAATAAATTTAAAAAAAAAAAGTTGTCGAAACACTAATATGGTTTTAATTTATAAGATATTCGATATATATCCAACAAATTATTTATATTATAGAATTTCAAAATTAGTTAAATTTCAGCGCAAATACGTTTAAAAATCATCACATGGTTAAAATTTCATTAATAATAATTTTAAGTTCGATTTTTAAAAGATTTCTTGAATTGTAACGCATTTTCGTTATTTTTGTGCTGGTGTAAATAGGAACACGCCGGCGGTGCGGACACAGTCGCACCCCGTCCGCCGGAGTGTACGGACCTCTTAAAAAATCGTTACGCTTTAGAACAAATAAAAAAATTTTAGATTCAGAGGAAAAAAAAATGTAAGTACAGACATTTTGTTTGTAAAATAGTAGATGTATTGACTTTTTAAACGACTAAAATGTAAAAAGGTAGGGTGTGACGTAACATCGTTTCGCTATAAAAGACAAGTGACTACGTCTCGCGACATTCGTGTTTGGGTAGTGTGGGAAGTGTGAGCTCTGTGACTGTTGACCAATGTGAGAACTATGGCTTATATTTATTTATATTTTATTATATGGATTTATATTTGAATAGATGTTTCTAATTCTATCATTTTATATTATATTTTTAGCATCGGACGTAGAATTCTAAATTAATTATAAATTAAATACTGCAAAGTTTGAAAATCAAATAACATTATGAATATCATAATGGCTTACGTGACCTCAACAACGACTAAGACTGGCTATCGCAAGACGTCCGTACACTGCGATCTCTGAGGACTAAATGTATTTTATATCCGAGTACCCGCCTTTTGTAGTCGATCGCAGGGATATCTCTAATTTTAAGTACCCACATTATAAAGCTGTTCGCATGGATCTCGCTATTTCTAAGTAACCAACGACGATTAATATAATATGGACCGTTTATTTTGGAAGTGGCGTAAGTCCATATTCTCTTGTTTCGAGAAAATTAGAGGTTAGCATATCTGTTAATTCAAAAATTTACGCAAATTATATGAAGTCTAGCAATGTTTCTATTGTTTTATAAATATTTATTTGCATTATATAGATTTGTTTTAGGAGAATTAGACGACAATACTACATATTTATGGGCTGTAAATGGACTTACACCACTTTCAAAATAAACGGTCCATATATATCTTACGAAACGTAATTAGTTTTTTTGAATGTTATTTACCTCGTGTCTAGCTAGACGGCATCGGTTTAAATTGAAAAGCACTGTATCTATCCGGGATGTGCTGGTTATTTTAGATGCATAGAATTTCCTACTCGGGCTCCCGGCGCACCAATCCCGCTCCATTCACTCGGAAGCCGTTGGTGCCATTAAAATGCTCCAAGCTTTCGATGCCAGCACTTGTGCATGGTTGCAGAGGGTCGGGGGCGCGGCGCCGATGTAAACTGAATGCGGCTGCGACATTTTTTTTTTGTTTTAAATTACAAGTGACACACGGAGATGATTTCGCGCGACGTCTATGCAAATACGTCGCGTATAAAAGCGTTGAAGTTGATGGGAAAGTATCCGGTACAAATGGGAGAACTTCCGCCATATTGGCGGCGGGGACCGGAAATCATTGTTTGGGCGGGCTTTTGTGATTTTTTTTTTCTCTTTGAATGCGTCGCCATGAATATGCAGCGGTGCCGATGTAACCCTGTGAGGTTTTGTTTTGTATTAGTAGTTTTCGGAATTTCGCACTGGCTCAAGTCATTCACTAAACTTGCATGGTTAAAAACGTAATGAATTATGAATTTTTTGATTACTTACTAATAATTACTTTTTCAAAAGTGTTCTAGATATATTTATCTAAGTATTAATAAATATTAATAAAATATAAAATAAAGAAAATTTCCCCATCAGTCAGGTATAGAAAATAGTAATAGTTGACTGCTATAGAAACTTATAAACAAATTATTTAATTTTGGCATATAAAATAATAAACGCTTACCTCTTAACAAGTAAATTTTCGATTCGATTCCGTTACTGAATTTAGATGATGGAAGATGATGTAACCTTGGCGAGGTACGCATCAACATTTACGACCACTATTCACTAAAAATTTCCAAAAGTTCAATTGTTAGATTGTCGTTAAAAAAATTTGTGTCAAATATTCAAAAATTATACTTAAGATATCTGTCTATCTCAAAGTTGAAATATAACTTTAGATTGACAAAACAATTGCTTTTAGTAACTGGTAATTTCAAACCGTTTAATTATGGATATAGATCGGGTTACATTACCAGTAATCATCCTATATCTGTGATAATTATAGATTTAATAGATTCATGGATAGATTTCGCTGATGGTACATCTCTGTTGCCGGAGTCCGTCTAGTTACCACCGCAGCTCCATTCCCACCGTTTAAACAGTAGTGTGCAAACATTACTATGTTCCGGTTTGAAGGGGACTGTAAGCTTGTGAAATTACTGAGGTAACTAGACTTTTTTTACTTTTTTCTAGGTGGTAGGTCTCTGTTGCCGGAGACCGTCTGGGTGGGTACCACCGCAGCTCCTCTTGCAACCGACAAATAGTAGTGTGCGAACATTACTGTGTTCCGGTTTGAAGGGCGCTGTAGCTAGTGTAATTACTGGGGTAACGAGACTTAACACCTTATGTCTTACGACGAGCGCAATGTGGTGCAGTGTGTACCATCTTAACTAGCGCCGCGTTGTCATGGGCAAGCGTATCACTTACCATCAGGTGAACGTCTTGCTCGTCTCGTCGCAAAGTAGTATAAAAAAAAAACAATTTATATTTATTTATACGAGCGTTATGTGGTGTAGTGTATACCATCTTAACCACCGTCATATGCAAGCGTATCACTTACCATCAGGTGATCGTCTCCCTCGTCTCGTAGAATAATAAATAAATAATTTGTGTGCTCTTGTCTCTAGCCCTTTTTTCTCTGATGCGTTTAAAGAGGAATGTAAAAACCATTTTGAAAGTGCTTAACTGTAACCGTGCGGAAGTATAGCTTGCGTACCCGTCATCAATCAGTTTCAGTAAATATTCAGTATATGTCGCCTTTTAAAAAGAAGTGACGTAACTAAAATAAAAATAATTTTTCAGTCTCTCTTCTGAAGGTTGCAATTTTAAGAATTTATCATTTTGGATATTAAACTTGATTTCAAAGTATTTTTGGAATATGTCGCTTTTCGATTTAACTGACGATGTGTTGTGTTGATCAATATAAGTGATACAAATATTTGATGCATATACTACTTTTCTAGCGGGGAGGTTAATAACCGTTTTTGGAAACTTACTAGTCTGATGGTAGACCGTCTAGGTACCACCGCAGCTCCTATTTCAGCTGAAAAATAGTAGTGTGCAAATATTTCTGCACAATAGTCTCCTAACACAGGCATTTTCTTGCTTAAAAGGAGGCTACCACAACTTAATTTTAAGAAACTGTGTTAAAAAGGCAATAAAGAAATTTTTATTTTATTTATTTTAATATTACTGTTTACTGAAGGGTGAGAAGCTAGTGAAATTACTGGGGTAACAATACTTACAACTAATGTCTTAAGACGAGCGCAATATGGTGCAGTGTATACCATCTTAACTAGAGGCATATTATGTGCAAGCGTATCACTTACCATCAGTAGAAGGTCTTCGTCTCCTTGTTAATAGAATAAAAAAAATGTGTGCTGACTATTGTAATATTTATTTATATCAATCATCCTATTTAGTAACGGAAGTATTTTTCATAGTTTCTGTTAATAGATTTTTTGTTGATTTTAACTCGAATTTATACCACTGTTAAGTTCACTATTATTCAAAGAGATACACTAATCATAGTATAGAGCCGTGATAGCCTAGTGTTTTGAACGCCGGCCTTCCAATCTGAAGGTGCCGGTTTCAAATGGAACCTGCACCGATGAATTTTTCAATTTATGTGCAGTTAGTATAACACCAACTAATATCACGTGATCTGACGGTGAAGGAAAACATCGCGAGGAAACCTCGCAGGTTTCATCGGTGCAGGTTCCATTTGAAACCGGTACCTTCAGATTGGAAGGCCGGCGTTCAAAACATTAGGCTATCACGGCTCTATACTATGATAAGTGTATCTCTATCAATAATAGTAAACTTAACAGTAGTATAAATTCTAGTTAAATCTACGTGATGACCATCCGTGCTCGCACTAGTATCTGCAATGGAGAAGGCAATGGCAACACCACTTCATTATAACTGACAAGTAAGTCGTGTGTTTCATCACACGTGATGATCACGACCGTCAGTCATGAGGGAATACGACGTAGTTTTAAATAAAAATCTGTCAACTTGATGAATTGAAACTTTAACATACTAATGGACAACTATCTCTTGCTTGCAACTAGTATGCAAACATTACTGTATAACAGTTTGATGGACGTAACTTATGAATGTCTCAATGCGACCAAACTTATCTTTACCATCAGGTGAACGTCCTGCTCGTCTCAGTTGAATAAAAAAAACTAGTCTACAGTTTAAAGAGGTAGTGTAGTGTCATCGCGGCTTTATAAACATATAATTAAACCTCTCGGCTTGTTTAAGGCTTTGAAAATTGTTAATAAGGCGGTGGGGTTATAAATATAATGTTGAAGCGAATTTTCTATACGGTAGAGGTGAATGGGAGTAGTTTGTATAGCACCACGTTACCAATCGTAGATAGTGATGGAGTCATCAAGTGGCAGGTTTTATTTTTAAATGTAGTGGTGCAATGTTTCGATATTTTTTTTTTGATGTCAAAAATATTGTACGAAAGCCCTTCTAGTATTTATTACCTCATTGCATCAGATTTAAAGAGACTGATGCGCTGACTTAAATATTCCGTAACGCTTGTAAGTTAAACTGGAAGAGATACATGGATTCACTTTCAGGATGAAATGTAGTACAGGATATGGAGATGTAAATGCCGAATTGAAAAGTCTATAGCTCTTCCGGTTAAAAAGATATGAAAGGTTAAAGTTAGCATAATGGAAGAGGAGGAAAGTAAAAATTTATAATTCACTGAGAATCAAACTCGTGACCTTTGTGTCCAACATGAAAGTTAGCGACTAGACCATTCCGGCACATTCTAATCTTATAAGGTAATAGAGTACTTGTTTCTTATATTACACACCGGAATTCACTTTTACTTCTGTAATACGTTTGTTTCTAAAACGTAAAATTACTAGAGGTGATGAAATGTATGTTTCAAGACGATGATGAATGTGGTGCAGTGTATAACATCCTAAATAGTGGCCAAGTTATGTTGAAATGATGACGATGACATAAGTATTATATAAATAAAAAAAAAAAACGTTCGTTAACTTTGATTTTAGAATTTTTGTATGTTTATGATTTTTGCTTTATAACTTTAATTATCAAAGATATGAAGCTTACGCATTTTACTTAATGCCTATATTAAAGATGATTTTGCTTTATTTATTTATACACTCAGTGTACAGGTCGACTTAATATCTTCCAGTCTACTTTAGGCGGTGCAAAGATCTTTTGAGGTAGGTACTATGGTATAAATAGATTAAAAAAAAGATAGTACTTAAAATAAACATACCATCATATAATAAATACACGTTAAATATATTTTGATACTTGTCTGGCGATGGTGTCTATCGACATCACAGCCAGCCCTAGGTCATCGTCATCGTCATCGACTAGTCTAGTGCACGCCTCGTCGCCTCCGTGCGTACCAATGAATACGGGAGCGTTCTTTTGTGTATGTCCGTCCCTTTTATACAGTACGATCACGAGTGGGACGCAGTATTGAGGGTAGACGTGTCATTACGTGCGGCGCTTTTTTTTTCTACGATTTTCTCTCCGGCTTGATATCCAGATGAATGTGAATTTCGATTGGTTCCCGAATGCGTCACTACCACCTTCCGCTCCGATTCAGGACTCCGGCGGAGCCTGAAAAACGCCGGTTAATGAATAGCATAGTAATTACACATCGGCGTGAAAAATTAAAGCTGTTTGAATTTCTGTAATTTTATATGCCTTTTCATGGCGCTCATGCGAAAATACATAATGAAGTAGATGGAATTGAGCCATTGAAAGTAAAGTTTTCCAGACTCAATTGACATGGAGTTATTTTGATACATCAAAAGACAATTTTGAATATGAAACATTGTAATCTTTTAAAGATGCAAATGTTCTCTAATAATGAAAATTATATTAAAACGCACATTTTACAGGACAGTTATTATTAATTATAATAATGAATTAGTAAAATACTTGTATGAGCAATAGCAAAATTCCAAAAAATCATGTGTTAACTATGAATTCAAATTTAAAATTCAAAATATTTATTCACCAAATTACATTTTACTTAAACCGTTGAGTCCCTGCCTTCTGCTTTAGCTTTCGCTGTGTTGCAGAAGGCAGTGTCTTCCCTATAATGATTATATTCAAAAAGATACATATGTAGAAGAAAAAACAAATCAAAAACCTCAAAAAAGAAAACCAAAAAACTTAACGAAACAAAATATTCTATGAAAATTTAAATAATCTTAAAAGAACAGATAAAACCAAAAAATATGGAGCTCATGTCGTTGGTCATTAGACCTTTTGTAGTTCGAAAAAATTATGACTATATATTGTTTTAAAACTTTGTTTATATACCTAAAAAGTTCTTAGTTTTTAAAATGATGATTTATAGGTAAACTACACTAAATTTGTTGTTGTTATCTCTTCTATATTTGTTTTTTTTTATACTACGAGATGGGCAAGACGTTCACCTGATACGCTTGCCCATAACAACGTTAGTTAAGATGGTACACACTGCACCACATCGCACTCGTCGCCTTGAGACATAAGTTTTATTCATTCGTCATTTATTCACCTGTTAACGCTTTAGGAAAATTATTTTATACTAACGGTAAAAATCCTGGCTACGGAACATAAGAGAGTGGACTGGTTTCACCAACGTGGAGCCACTGTTCCGTGTGGCTCAAAATAGGCAGAAATTCGCAGAACTGACGGCCACTCTCCAGTAATTGAGAGGCGCTTTGAGAAGAAGAACGGTATAAAGTAAAATATTTTTCAATCACCAATAATTATATTGTTATCATCAAGGTGAAATGTTGATGATGAATCGTGTTCAATTTGAAACTAAAATTTTTGATCTTTTACCTCTTGCGATGAACTAATTAAAAATAAACGATGACAGCTGAATTCAAACATGGCCGCGGTCGTCGCGCCGGCGCACTTTTTTCGCGCCCTTTGTCCGCGCGGGAATGTCAGTGTTGCTAGTTTTTTTTTTCTCTGCCCCCGTGCCCGGATTGACGAAGCATTGTTCCGTTCGCGAAAATAGCGGCGCGGAATAATTTATGAGGGCGCCGCGTTCGTTTTTTGTTTTTTTTTTTAATAGTTTTCGAATCGTTTGCGGATTAGGCGTAGTTTTTGAACGGTCACCTCGAATTGTTCTAACTCTGTTCGGGTTCTGTTTGTTGTTCGGCGCGGGCACATTCGCGATTCGTACGAAAACCTGAATCCATTTGGTATTCAATTGTTTTTTCTGAACGGAACGCTTTTGTTCGTCGGGAAAGACGTCGCGCTGTCAGCTGCTGTGTTACAGCTGTCGGTGTGCTGTTTAGTGTCGGAACGTAGATTCTGTTATTAACAGCTCTCTCATTGTTGTAACTGCTGGGATTCAGAGTCTGTTCTCAAGGATATAGATATCAAGGTCATTTATCCACTATTCTGGCTAAATGTTGGTTGATCGATGTCACATGACCACGAAACCTCAAGCTAAAAGAAAATCGAAAATATAATCCGCCTCACAAACTGAGTTATCGCAGTTTCCTTTCTATTGTTATTCAAAAAAAAAAGTTTTTTTTAATTCAAGAAAATCACTGTGGTTCAGAGGAGAACAAAACTAATATCTTACAATGGATATATTTTCTCTCCAAATAGTTTATTTTGTTTATAAATTTTTGGAAATAACCTCTTTTTTATATTAATTATAATGTAAACTCTCACAAAAGCAGCGACCGCTATTCACCAAGTTGAAGTTGTTTTAAAGAAAGGAACAAATAACTATAACAGGACCATCAAGTTGGAAAACTTTTATTCTCTCTCTAAAAAGGATTTTTCACGCAAGAAGACACAAGTTTTTCCAACATGCAGTTCTTTTAAACGGTTTTCCAAGTCCGGGCATTTTCTTCAAGTTTTCAGCGCGTTTTAGGTCGAAAGAAAAAGATCTATTCTCTCCGATTCACGGACAGACTGTAGTCTGTGCCGTATGTCTGAGGGGAGTTTCCACCGTCTGAACCATTTGTACCTTGGCCCTTTTACAGAGAATAAATACTTAACTCTTAAATATTTTCTTATATTCTACTAAGTCTAACGACCGCTAAGCCTTTGATATATTTATGTCTTTCAATTGAAATAAAATTAATAATGAGAGAGGAAACCTTTAAAAAGAATTTTTTTATATTGTAGATTTCAATATCAAATAAAAAAAAACCTTTCGACAATTTTCATAGACTATTACACTAATTTAAAGTAGTTCCCCAGTAATTTCACTAGTTACAGCGCCTTTCATACCGGAACATAGTAATATTTGTACACCACTGTTTGACGAAAGACATAACCTCAAATCGACCGCTCTAAACATATTACTTTCATTCGGTACAGAAAGCAATTTAGATAAATTAATCTGTAAATGATTTTACGCTCAAAAAAATAAGCGAAATAACATTATGATTCATACAGTGATTCGATCCGGGCGCTATAACCGGGAAGGCGATCAAAACTCTATTATCCCGGGGTCCCGGGAGAAATTTACATAATGTGCTCCGAAACCCTAATACGGGTGTCGCGTATACCGTCCGGCTCCTTTGACACTTGTTTGTTTGTTCTACCACACAAAGGGTACTGACGAAAAATACAACATTACAAATAGTATAATTAGAACTCTTTGAAACTGTAGTCCAGCAACCAAATGTAGGGGAAAGTTAAAAAAAATCACAGCTTTGATAATTCCTAGTTTTACCAGGTGGTAGGTCTCTGTTGCCGGAGACCGTCTGGGTGGGTACCACCGCAGCTCCTATTTCAACCGACAAATAGTAGTGTGCAAACATTACTGTGTTCCGGTTTGAAGGGCGCTGTAGCTAGTGTAATTACTGGGGTAACGAGACTTAACATCTTATGTCTCAGGCGACGAGCGCAATGTGGTGCAGTGTGTACCATCTTAACTAGCACCACGTTGTCATGGGCAAGCGTATCACTTACCATCAGGTGAACGTCTTGCTCGTCTCGTCGCCTAGTAGTATAAAAAAAAAAAAAGTTTGAGTACATGTTTTTTGGTAAACTTAATCCCTGAAATATTTCACATTAGCAGTAAATAGCAGTAGCAGCAGTGACGATTACGATTACAGAGTCTTTAAGTTATATGAGATTAACCAGGAAAGTTCAGCCCTGTATCCACTAGCGGGGCTTTAAACCTTTGCTAGATTTAGTCTGCGTAAATAAGCGTAAGCTAAACTAGCATAAAAAAAAAAAAAAACCAGGAAAGTTCCTACTTGAAGGTCAGCGGCGATTTGAGCTTGTTGTGGCTAATTTTGATTAATTACAAGTACCCTCGTTCCAACCGCTTACTCATTACCTTCCATTCAAAAAAGGAAAATTGATTCAAATCATATTAGCGGGACTATGAATCATCTTAGCTTTAGATACTGTTAGATATTGAGGAAAAATAATTGTGATTACAAATATTTTGTTAGTAAAATAGAAATTGAATTGCCTTTTATAAGACTAAAATGAAAAAATGGAGGGTATGACCTAAAATCGTTTCGCTATAAAAGATAGATGACTGTAAGTCCCGCTACTTTCGTGTTTGGGCAGTGTGCGAAGTGTGAGCTCTGTGACTGGTGACGTGTGAATGTGAGAAACTATAGCAGAGTGAATTTATATTTGAATAGATGTTTCTATTACAGCTTTAGCTAGATTTAAGTGGTAAAGGAAAGGAAGAGCACTTTGGACAAAGGACAGACGCCCGACAATCTGGCGAAGAATATCCAAATAGAGTGAAGACGGGGGAGGCCTGTGTCCAGCAGTAAACGTCTATGACGATGACGATAATAACAATAGGGTGTGGTGTTCATTATCCTAAACAACGCTACATTAATATAAAACACACTTAAAAATATACACTGGTTAAGGTATTACGAAAATTAAAAGTCTTTGACCGTTCAAGTTAGATCCTATCTGAATCAACCCAGACGCCGCATTGATGTCTAATTCGCCGCACCGGCTCTCCGCCATTTAAAATACCCTATTTACATTTTAGATTTAGATAAATAATTCGTATTCCTTACTCGCTGTATCTCGAATGATACCTTTTGCTAAAAGGAGTACTATAAATGAACAGGTCTGTTGCCGTTTGAATCGGTGCGACTTCCCCATTACCGACTTGAATACTCCAACTCGTTTTAAACGTTAAGATTTAGTCCTTTCAAAATTAAATGACCTTATAAGATTTTTATAAATGATAACGTCTTAGTGAACTGCTTTCGAATAGAAACTTTTAATTGCTATTAAATATAGCCACGGCCGACAAGCGGATAATCCGCTCGTCTGCTGAACGGTTGATGTACCCACTGCTTGGACTGAGGTCTTTTCTCATAAGTGATTCAAAGCTATTTATGTTAATACACTTCACTTGCCAAGTGCGGGATAGCGGATGTCATATATCCATGAACGCTGTTGTTCTTGGAACATATCGGTCTCTTCGGGATGTTCTCTTTCACCGAAAGCGCAAGATAATGATATACAATAAGTGCATTTTTTTTTTGGGATTTTTGCTCCGAAGGGGCATATGAAATCCATCATACCCTTTAATTCATCATTTAATGCAATCTAAAACTAAAAATTGAATTACTTAAAAACTAATGTCCTTCAAATTTACCAAAGTCATCGTCTTTGGCTAATTTGGATGTTGGGTTTGTTGGCGCGGTTTGTATCATACCAACATCTCCGATGTTACCTTTGTAATGATAAAAACTAAACTCTCTTAAATTTGTTCTGCTTACATTCTATCAGCAAATGTTGCACATCCTCAACCTGATTACATAAATGAGTGCATTAATTACAATAGCTTAACTATAAAAGGAAACAATAATAACTACATACACATATTTTAAACGGCGGCAGAAGATGGAAATGATTATTCGATAGTTACCCCTGTCTAAATAAAAGACAAGTTTGTATCAAATTTGATTGATGAAGTATCCTTTTATTTACCCTTTCAATTAAATGTGGGTTATTTCATCCTATCCTTAATAGCAGGAGAAGCGATGGTTTCCTTGATGATCTCTAACAGGGAGTCACCACTGGTAAGAAAGAAGTATGAGATTACTTTATGGAAACTTCCGCTCTGATGTACTTTGTTGTAGTTGCTGACGAGGGTCATATTTATAAATAAAATAGGTCGCGAACGGTCTCTTGTTTACTATTGTGCTGGGGTCTATTGTTTTATCTTTTTTTTTTAAGGAAACAATAGGCGAGCTCGTCAGACGCGTTGTACGCAGGAAATTTATCTTTTGTCTATAAATATGAATAACTAGCACAACCAGGCAAGCGTTGTACTATGTTTAATTTTATTATCTTTAATCCTTAATCAGAAATTACTGGAGAAGCATCATAAGAAGAAGAATCAGAAGAGTCGTAAGAAGTTATAAGTGAAGAGTCACTCACTTAGAAAACCACTTACAAAAGAGATTATAAGTGATGATGAAATTTAAACGTTTCTCACAAATTTGTTCACTTGCCCTTTAAATTGCTCATTGTTAACTTTCTTCTAACTTATTTTGTACTTCACATGTTTGGTTCTAAAGTTAAGTTAATAGAAACCGGTAGATTTCTCAAAGTACCTACTATCTGGTGAAGGTTGCACGAAATTAGACACAAGCAACGTAGGACTATTTAGTGTTAGAGATTTAGGTTGACTTATGCTGAACAGTGGTCAATTTTAAAATGTATCTTTTCTTGCTGCTTTCACATTAACATGTAATAAACTTGTATAAAGTTATTTGGAAGAAATCGCATTGGAATTACTTTAATATTACTGCCGCATGCCAATTTCAGTTGTGTGGAACGTTCGCTTCTGCGCGGGGATATTGAGGTCGGCACGTGACTAGACTTTCTGACCAGCTCTGTTGCCAGGTCTATTCTATCCCAAAAGCATGAATAAAATAATTCTTTGTTGAGCAAAAGTAATCGCTTTGATTAATGCTAGAAAACTAAAAAAAATCATGATGTCTAGGCCTTCATTGACAGACAATGGGCCGTGATGGCCTAGTGGTTTTTTTTTTTGGGCGTTTAAAGCCGCGCGATTTGATACGCGGCTGTATAAGTAGTTCTTAAAGTACAACGTACGATAGGTGTAAAAGAGGTAGGTATAAGTATAAGTATATTTGTGAATGTATAGACAGTAGTAAATAAATTGTAGGTAAGGGTAGAAATTAGGTGAGATTTATGATATTAGGTGCCATTAAAGGTTTTTAAGTTGTCCACAATGTGTTCAATATGACTAATGAAACTGTTAGTAGTGCTTTCTTTTGTTAAGATGGATGTAAGGTTGAATGGTGAGATTTGGAGTGAGTGGCATGCGATTTCGTGGTTAGTTCTTGATCTATAAAATTTGGGGCAATCTTTAATTAAGTGGAGGCCTAGTGGTTTGAATGTCTGCCTTACGCTCCGGAGGTACTGGGTTCGAATCCGGCTAACACCAATGAATTTTTTAGTTTATGTGCAGTTAGTATAACACCAACTAATATCACGCGCTTTGACGGTGAAGGAGAACATCGTGAGGTCTGCATATCTATGTGATGAGAATCCGGGCTCGCACTAGTATGTGAAATGGAGAAGGCAATGGCAACACCACTCCATTATAACTGCCAAGTAAGTCGTCGTGTGTTTCATTACACATGATGACCACGACCTTCAGTCATGAGGAAATACGACTTAGAAGAAGAATAAACCTTCATAGTGTTGAACCTTAACAGCATTGCTGTGCTGTGTTCTGCTATGAGAATATGAGAGCCAGTAATCTAGACGTGCTCCACAGCCTCATTATCATTTAACATTTAAAATTTTGAAATCGATATTTTCAGTTGTTCAAATGTTTCATTAGATATTATGAGATGTAATGGATTAAAATATTACTTTTAGTTTATTCGACGAGACGAGCGAGTCGTTCAACTGATGGTAAGTGATATGCCTAACAACAACTTGACTACAACGCTCGTCATCTTAGGGCAAAGATATTAAGTCTCGTTACCCCAGTAATTTCACTAGATACAACGCCTTTCAAACCGGAACACAGACCTATACAGTCTCCGGCAACAGAAACCGGAAAAAAAAATTGTCAATGTCTGTAACATCATTATACAAATTCGACAAGTAACTTTCGCAACGTGTCGAAAATAAGTAGACGTTTTCTTTCTTTCCTCAATTTTCTCGGGAAGTTTTTTTCGTTGCTTGAATTAAATTGCGTACGTGTAAGAAAAAGGCCTCTTTTCTTTTTCGCAATAATAACGTATTCGCAACGACGGAAGGGTGTTAACGGCAGCCGTTGTTAACATATTAACAGTAAGTTTTATTTTACCAAGATAAACTTAACGGTAACGTAGTAACATTTCAGATAACCTTTATAAACTTGGCAATATTGAAACAGTTGTATTTATTCTTAAAAGGTATACCCAACTTTTATAGTTTACTCTTCCTGGAGATCGTCTAGGTAGGTACAAACCAGGACCTATTTCTACCTTCAAAAAAACACTGCATACACTATCATGTTAAGAGTAATATGACTGTCGAGTTACTACTTCAACTAATTAACTTAATTATATTATCTGAATCATTGTATCTCAGCTATCACTCAGCTGAGTATCATTTCTCTACTACCAAGTGACCTTCATCTCGTCTTTTCTTTTCTATACGATTTTTCTAACAAAACAACTCAATAATTATAGAACGATCATAGACAAAAATCAATTATTCTGTATCCAAATATATAAACAATTATACTAAAAATTAAATACATTTATAACCAGATCTTACTACTCTCAAAATCATTATGCATGTAGACTTATAATTTTAAAGAATATTTGTGTTAATGATATTGTAATGGATATAAATTCCAATGAATATATGACGTGAAACGATCGACGATTGTATATCTTCTAATAATCAATATAAACATACTAAAACTTATATTGTATAACATGTTAATTTAAAAATTGACTTAAATCATTTTGGTTAGAGTATGCAGAAGTCAAAGGATAAAAATTACGATATATAGTCACCATATCCTGTTTACAACTTGCTTTGATAAAATAGACTATTACTGCTCCAACTCATAACTGAAATGGAAAAAGGTATTAGTATTTTCATTAAAAATGTTGTTAAAATTGTTGTTCGCTAATTGATTAATACGACTGGAAATTATCCAGCTCACATGTCAAAGAACTCTTACGCAAAGTCGGGTGGTAAACGACACCCCATCCAATGATACTTTGTTGGAAACTTCTTACACAATCCCATTTGTGTATACTGACCTGTGTTCCATCAGCGGAATTTCAACCGTAAAACAACGAGCTTAAAGTTCAAACAGCATCGGATAAAAGAATGAAACAGCAGAGTCCTAACTCAATAAGCTTTTTCAAACGTTGGTTTGCGACTGTTAATCTTTGTTTAGCTTCCATTAGCGGATAGACAATACGGCGCTGAAATAGAAACTACTGGAATCGTCGTTCGGTTTCCGTCTACCTCCACCCAAATCGGAAACTTCGCCACTAAACTCCCATGAATCCAAATTAGTTCCTTCCTTTAACAAAATAAATATTCAAAGGAAACATTTACTATTACAGCCGGACTGTTTTCTTGTTTAAAACTTAAATAACAGTTATTACTAGTTTAACAATTGTGTGCCGGTTGAATTATGTACAGCTGGGACTCGGACCTTCTCGTAAATTAATTGTCAAGTTTATTTAACTTAAGTACCGAGCATAAGAACTTGGAACATGCCAATTTCGTTTAATCCTCTTCACAGGAAATTCAAGTTTAATTTGGATCTAAACTGTGCCTCGAATCGTATTACGTATACCACCTTGCAAAGTAGTTACGACTCTCTGAACTATCACAACTTAACGCTTGATTAAGTGCGAGAAGATAGTGTATTTTAACTAGACAATGTAGTTTTTTATAACAAGAAAACATACATAAACTATATCTTCAAGTTTACCAGTAGGAATGATTTGATGTACGCTACATAAAACTTTGACTTGGGACAAAGTTACAATAAATTAGAAATTAAAAAACCGTCTCCAAAAATAAAATAGGAAACGCAACTTTACTATACGGCAGTAGTATATTAGTGATAAATTTTATAGCTTGTATTTTATCTATGCATTCTCGATCCAATGTTTTTGAGATTAGCCTTCTCAAATAATTTATTTATATAGATATTTAACTTTACTGGTGGTAGGTCTCTGTTGTTGACTACCACCGCAGTGACAATTTCAGCCGACAAACAGTAGTGTGTAAACATTACTATGTTCCGGTTTGAAGGGTGCTGTAAGCTAGTGAAATTACTGAAGTAACGAGACTTAACACCTACAACTCAAGCGAGTACATTGCGGTGCAGTGCATCTTAACTAACGCCACGATATGGGCAAGCGTATCACTTACCATCAGGTGAACGTCTCGTTAATTTTGTCTCCTCATTGAGTAAAAAAATTAAAATATTATCGCAATAGACAACTAGACAAGCCCCCCAAGCTGGGTTGTCTTCTTTACTCCTCTCCCTAAAGTCCAGCGTACTGCCACGTACAAACTAAAACTAATAAGAGTTCCGTTACGTGGATGGGAAACTTGGGAAGGGCCAGATGTGCAGAATTATAAGATATCATTGAACAAGTAGTTTTGCTCTTAAAAGCTTTTCTTAACAACTGTTAATAGAATAGAGAATTCTTAGAAATCCTTTTCTATTTTCAGACATAAAAATAATAGTAACCTGTTTATATGACAAAAGAGCGATAGAACATTCTACAGTTTCTTCTTCTTAGTCGTATTTCCTCATGACTGAGGGTCGTGGTCATCATGTGTCATGAAACACACGACGACTTACTTTGGCAGTTATAATTGAGTGGTGTTGCCATTGCCTTCTCCATTTCACATACTAGTCTGACCATTGATGGTCACGACATAGATATGCAGGTTTCCTCACGATGTTTTCCTTCACCGTCAAAGCACGTGATATCAGTTGGTGTTTTATGCTAACTGCACATAAATTGAAAAATTCATTGGTGCAGGCCGGATTCGAACCCGGTACCTTCGCATTGGAAGGCCGGCGTCCAAACCACTAGGCTATAACGGCTTTTTTTCTTTCTACATTTATTCTACAGTTTATTGTGTAGTATAAGTACTTTTTTACCTTAACATCATTCAAACTTCAAGTGGCCACGGAATTGAATTTGAGACCTTCGTGAAAACATTACTGTTTCATTAATGGGCTAGCTAAGTGAAGTTACAGGGGTAACGAGTCATCTTGCATCTGAGGACAAGCACAATGTGATGCTGTGTATATCATCTTAACTAGCGCCACGTTATTATAGGTGTAATACTTATTTATTAATTCTTATCTAAAACGTTTATAATAATACCTAAAATTAGGTTACAATAGATAGGCTAATGCCTATCAGGCAACCTAGACAGAAAAGAGAAGCAGTAGAAGAAGAAAGATACTTAGGTGGATTGACTTGCCAATCTTATCACTTTGTGTTATAAAAGAAATTAGTTGACTATAAAAATACAGCTTTTTTTAATTGTAATAAAGAAAATTACTAGAAGAACAATCTATGCCATAGATTAAAAAAAAGGATATTAATGATATGAACATACCCAAGTTTTTGTTAGAAGCAACATGTTTAAGTAACATATTTTTTCAATACACAAACTTATTTATTCTAAGCAGACCTAAAATTAATTACCGGTGCTGTCACCGGCGACAGACGAGGCCGGGGACCGTTATTGTCTACGTGCAAGGAATGAGGAACACCCTGGTGCGGGAGACGGCATCCTTATTGATGTGGAGACTGCGGATAAGCCATCTTACTAATATACCTTGTATATACATACAATCATATCTCAAGATGTTGATTTCATACGCTGGGTCAATGATCGGAATGTAGGTACCACCGCAGCTAATATTCCTATCGGCAAATTATCCAAATATTACTTTGGTTACTGTACGGCGTTGCAGCTAGTGTTAGTTTCGTAGTTAAATTCTAAAAGGAAAGGGAAGAGTTGCTATAGACTCCTACCTTCTAAAATCCCATGGTGTCTCACTTAAAGAACTTCATATTGTAACTTAACTTCTAGCTAAAACATACCACATCTATAGTAATCCAAGAAGAAAACATCTCTAGAGCTAGACCGTACGTTTCTCCTAGCTTCTAACGTTTCTTAAATAATACTTGTTACATTATCATATATCTAGAACATCGTTATAAGCACTAATCTATTGCCTGAAACTTAAGCAGGTATCACAGTTGCTGTAGCTGCCATAACAGCAACAACACTACACAAACAATCGCATTCGGCCCACCTAGTGTTTAAAAGTTTTAACGGTGTCTAGCTAAAAGTAAATGTTAGGTGGAGCAATAAGTTTTAATGCAGTTTTAAAGCTGATTTTTTGGTCAACCTTTATGTATGTTCTTTTTTTTTAATTTTGAATTCAGGATTATGAAAAAAAAAAACGAAAATTCGAGTCTGTTCATTGTTTTCAACGACACAGGAATGGAGAAAACTTTTTTATTTTGCAAAAGTTGGATTTTTTTTTGATGTTTCCGATTATGGGTTCTATAAAAAGGCAAATCTAAACTTAGAACCAGTTTTGACCAAAAAATATGGATACTCTGCCTGAAATTGTCACCCGAGCTGTAAAGCTTCTGCCGGCCAAATCAATTCGAAATTACAAAAGAATTAAAAAAAAAAACCATATAGGGGTTGACCAATAAATCTGCTTCAAAACTGCATTAAAACTTATTGCTCCACCTAACATTTATTTTTAACTAGACACCGTCGAAACTTTAAACACTGGGTGGTGGACCGATAGATGTGTCCGGAAGTATATGTCGTCGGGTTAACCTCATTTAAATTAGTTTGATACCGGCTTAAATACGTTTTAAACTCATTTGTTTGTTAAAACTTCTTTAATAATAATTTAAGTTAAACTTGAAAATAATTTTTAAATTCGAGCCCTTCGTAAATAATGCCCCGACATATAAAATTGTGGTATAAATCTTACATAGTACCGGTGCACATGTCACTTACAATCACGTGAAGATAGTGCACGTTTCGTTGAGTTACAAAAGAAACAATGAAAATGGAAACGCTTTCTTTTCCAACTTCGCTCCATGAAAGGACGAAATTTTACTGAATAATGGGGGGAAGGGGGGGGGGAGGGGGATGAAGACAAAAGTACTGAAAACTATTGTTCAACATTTTAATAGAGTTACAGCTAATGTCTAGAATTGAATACGAGTCAGTCATTGTTAGTAAGGAATGATATTAATTTATCAGGACCATTGTTTTGCATGAATAGAGATGCGAATCAAGTTTAAATACATTTACTCATAACTGTGATGAACTTATTACATTACTGTGTTACAATATAGACATTTAAACTAAAATACAGTAAATTTTCATCTTATTTCAATATACATAGTGTTAGATATTGAGAAAAATAATTGTGATTACCGACATTTTTAAAATAGTAGGTGTATTGATTTTAAAAGATTGAAATTGAAAAAGGGAGGGGATGCCGTAACGTCGTTTCGCTATAAATAGCGGATGACTGTGATTCTCGCTACATTATCTGTGTATTTATTCACTATCGTTCCTCTTCTCATCCCCCTTATAAAACTGCCCTGCTCTTCAACCCTACTCCATCCAATACTTCCTTGCCTATCTCCTCTCCTCTTTATAGTATTTCTATCTACATATCTATGTATTTATTTTTTTAACGTCAGCTCGCGGATGCCGGATCCGCGAGCCCAGGGTCCGATGTAGCCTTGTTGACGGTCTTAAAGGTGACCCAAAGCAAGAACATCATGCTCCAAAAAAAAAAAAAATCTCGCTACATTCGTGTTTGGGCAATGTGTGAGATGTGAGCTCTGACTGGTGACGTGTGAATGTGAGAGGTATGGTAGATTTAATTTATATTTAAATTGATGTTTCTAATAATAGGAAAGATTCAACAGTTTTTATACAAAGTCTGTTCAAGAGATTATTGTATTGGTTGTTACTAAGTTACTGTGTATTACCACAGCTGACCACATCACCACTTAACACCAGTTCAAGCAATATCCAATTCAATAGCTCCAGTATGTTATTTTTATCATTTTTCAAGTTCTTATTAAATCCACCCAGAAAAGGTAATTCGGTTGGTGTCATTAAGGAGTGATTGTCACCTAGTGATAAAGCGACGTTATTTACTCGAGGACTAGCTGTCCTCTCGAACGCTTTCATTAAATATTTTTACGACTACCCCCCCTCTAAAAACGAAAGCACCTAAACGTACCTATAAAACTCAATGCTTAAGGGCACAAATTCCATCGAGCTGCGACTTTACGACTACTGGGGGGTGAGTTACGGTTAACTGCGACAAACGGTAGTAGTAGAGGGAGGGGTAAGTTTTAATTGTCAGGAAGTGCTCTCTGATTAAGGTTTTACGTAGCACGATATCAAACAATGAGTTACATGAATGCGATTACAATACAAAGAAGTTTTCATATTTATTATATAAAACCAGTTACTAAACATCTTTTGGAGCCTCGTGTTTTTTTATGAAAAGAGAAATGCTTCCGAAAGGCAACGGCTTAATCATTTACTTTCACAAGGTCCTTAGTTCAAGGCTTCATGTGGTAGAATTTGGATAGTGATAAGATTTTTGATACCATCTTCCTATCACTTTTAAATTGTAATTTTTCTTTTTATGTTTCATTCTTTATATATTTAAAATCTTTATTGAATACCTAAATTATGTTATAAAAGACAGCTTAATGCCTGTACGCATTTTCTACCAGTCAACCCAGGACGTGGGGAGATGCAGTGGTAAGTTAGTATATACATATTAATGAATGTTTAATGCAGATATACATACTAAATCTGCTATCGTAACATAATTGATATGTTCCAGCTGTCATAAAGCCGGAGTATTTCATCACCATCACTCTCATCGTGTAGTAGTTGAAGTGTTAACCAATTGACAATAATGAAAACGAATATTACAATTTAGTTATTTCCTATCAAATACTTATGGAGTTTACCATACAGTAATTGCAAATAGAAGGAGTATTATATACAAATAATAATTGATAACTCCTTTAAAAACTACTGTGCTGCGGATTAATTACTGCAGCCGCACCAAGTATCAAGTTAATTAAAAAAAAACAGTAATAATTAAAACGTAACGACGGGTTACATGTTACTGTTTCGTACTCGACTATTGTTATCGTTTCCAATGGAATATGGTTTATATTTATATGCTCATTATACATCAGATGAACCTACTATTTGTAATATGGTTCAATAGAAAGATATTGACCCCCTGATTGTATCACTGGTCCCAGTTAACAGACCCCACCCCAATTCAGTGTGCCTTTTGTTAAAGTACTTTATAAGTGTCATGAATAAATTGCTTTAGTACAGCAGTCTAGATTCTTTGACATGCATGGTATTATTATAAGTAATAACTTATGTAAGCCGTGACAGCCTAGTGGTTTGAACGCCGGCCTTCCAATGCGAAGGTACCGGGTTCGAATCCGGCCTGCACCAATGAATTTTTCAATTTATTTGCAGTTAGCATAAAAACACCAACTAATATCACTGCTCTGACGGTGAAGGAAAACATCGTGAGGAAACCTGCATATCTATGTGATGACCATCAGTGGTCAGGTCAGACTAGTATGTGAAATGGAGAAGGCAATGGCAAACCACTCCATTATAACTGACAAGTAAGTCGTCGTGTGTTTCATTACACATGATGACCACGACCTTCAGTCATGATGAAATACGACTTAGAAGAAAACCATATGTAAAGAATTACCTGAGAAATAGTGTTTTTAATAAGTTATTCAAAAAGTATGCCAAGTTTCGTATTTAGTGACAAACGGCACTAAAGTAACGTAGATCAGGTTGTATTGTGTAAGTTATCGCGGGCACTCTATCGGGATTGCAGCGCCGTACCATCACTGCGGAATGGCTCCTCCTAATCTAATACAACCGGTACAGTCTTGGGTTCACCACGCGGTACGGATGTTGAGAGGACTCTACCATTACTGAAAACTACGAAAAACTGCTATATATACTAAACTAAAAGCACAGTAATAAATACAAACGTATAAACTGCAAATCTTTCGGAACCACATTTAGATGAATTAATCAATTAAAGATCTAAACAACGTTTATAATTACAACGGGATATATATCAAAATTATTTGTTACCACCATCACCACTTCACCATTGGAATTATAGACAAAGCAAACTATACTGCTGAAACGATAGTTTTCGACTTCTCAACAGCGAAGGGATTTTTGAGATCAGGTTTGATTTTAATTAAATACTTCTTCACTATGATCCCACTTGGTGTTAAGTGGCGATGTGATTAGTAAACATTCTATTCGCAATTCCCTTGAAGAAAGGACCGTAGACTACGTTAGTCAATATAATCATAAAAAGTCACTATGTATACAATTAAAGAAACAAAAATTCTTTATGCTTTTCAGTAATTTTTGCTCTTTATACATCCTTAACTTTATGCTTAATTGTAAATAAATGTGAAGCTGGCGAATGTCCGGTATTACAATAGTATTTGTGGCGTTAGTAACTTAACTGCGAACTTAGCGACACGGTAACGTTTCCAGAGAGGAGTTCGCTGGGGGCGCGGGCCATAAAATTTTACGAGCGGTCGCCATGGCAACGCCGCCATTACGCGACGTTAGTGCGCGGGCCCGCCGCCAGGGGCGCGGCGCTGTTTAATTCCTTTTTTATTGCTCAAATAAGTAATCGATCTCGGCAACGTTGTGAATTCATATCTCACTTTTATGGCCTTGATTTATTATATTTTTATAGGCGACGGTATATATATATTTTTTAATTAACGCACATAAAATGTTAACTTCAATTGTTTTATTGTGGAAAGTAATTAAAGCATTTTACTGGTGGTAGGTAGGCCTCTGTTGCCGGAGACCGTCTGGGTGGGTACCACCGCAGCTCCTATTGCAACCGCCAAATAGTAGTGTGCAAACATTACTGTGTTCCGGTTTGAAGGGCGCTGTAGCTAGTGTAGTTACTGGGGTAACGAGACTTAACACCTTATGTCTTACGGCGAGCGCAATGTGGTGCAGTGTGTGCCATCTTAACTAGCACCACGTTGTTATGGGCAAGCGTATCACTTACTATCAGGTGAACATGTTGCTCGACTCGTCGCATAGTAGTATAAAAAAATATAGCAATTATTTTCAGTAATTTAAATTTGCTGCAGCGACGTTTTCTAAACGAGCTAAATTTTACTGTAGACTGCGCACTTTCTGCTATGTTACTTTACCGGACGGCAGTAAAAATAGTATTTCGCTTTATCTCGCAGCCGCAGCCGCAAAATGTTGTTTAACGAAACATCATTATTGTGAAGTTATTCTTAAGCACACAGAGTATTTCTAACATAACCGTATTATATAACTAAAGCTGATGTGAACTACTGGTAATACACGCCGTTCTCAACTTGTTAAACATAACAAACTTATCTTAAAACTGTTCCTATTTCCAATATTCCAAATTATCTAGTATTTGGGGCGATTTTTTAAATAATTCACACAAATTTCACATTAAGTGATTTCAAAATTGTAAATTTCGTCTCTCATATGTTTTACAAACTGAACATAGCAATGATGTTTTAATAATAGATTGACAATGCGAGAGGTATTCACCCCAGCTGGGTCCAAACCTCTGCCATTAAAACTTTAATATGAGAAACAAGCGTTAACTGTGATTTTAATTTTGTCTATTTCATAATTATATAAGACCATCATATTTCTTTTACGAGCAACAGCTAAGACTCGAACTGGATGGTAACTGATACGGAATCCATGACATTTTTTTTTTTTATTTTTTTTTTTTTATGCTAATTAGGTAGCAAACAAGCATACGGCCCGCCTGATGGTAAGCAGTTACCGTAGCCTATTGACGCCTGCAGTACCAGAAGTAATACTGGCGCGTTGCCGACCCCGTAAAAACTTAATCACGCCCTTTTTAAATAACGCCATTCTGTAACTTCTTGGGAAAACCACGGCAGGGAGTTCATTCCATAACTTGATGGTTCTTGGGAGAAAGATCCTCTGAAACCGGACTGTACGCGACCATTGCGGCTCTAAGGTATGAGGATGAATTCCCTGCCGATGGCGGACGGTGCGATGATGAAATGTGGCTGACATTACTTATTGTTGATAGTTCACAATGAGTTCTACTTCAGACAAAGCATCAAAACCTCGATAAACTTAATACCTTTATTCTAATTATATTTAAGTGAATAGTTTTCTTAATTATATTTGAATTTTTAACTAAAATCCCATCTGATGGTAAACATGTAGTCCTTGATGGTAAATCAATTAAGAAGTAATCCATTCTTCTCCTCAAGAACTCTTTCGTCCTTCGTCTGTTAAAAGGTAGTATAATTATTTACCATCAGATAAACGTATTGCTCTTATCGTCACTTTATCCCTAATTTCCTTTAATCTCTTTCCCATGGCATCAGAAATCATAGATCTCATTCTGCTCTTTTCCTTTTTCTATCCCAAAATTATTAAGCCGCTCCAAAACTTTTATGTCCCATTATAGTGTTTGCGTTCGTGATAAATATACCATTACCAGTTTGTTTAGGGTATCCGTGATATATTTCACACTTCACAATCTAACTGATACGCGGTATTCACAATTTTATCTGTGTACGAGTGATATTGTTAGTCTTAATAGTGGTACGTATCTAAAGAGTTATTATGTTTAAAAATATGCTCAAACAACTAATTAATGCAGTTTACTAATTCTACAGTTTACTGGTGGTAGGTCTCTGTTGGTAGCCCGTTTAGCTACCACCGCAGTGATTATTTCTACTGCCAAACAGTAGTGTGCAAACATTACTGTGTTCCGGTTTGAAGGGAGTTGTAGATAATGAAATTACTGAAGTAACGAGACTTAACATCTTAAATCTCAAGGCGAGTACAATGTGGTGCAGTGTATACCATCTTAACTAGCGTCATGTTATAGGCAAGTATATCACTCACCATCAGGTGAACGTCTCGCTCGTCTCGTCGCATAAAAAAACTTATAGTTTAATACATGATTGATAATAACAAATATATTCATAGCTTTAAAAGCGAACGTATGATTTTTAATATAAAAAAGTTTCACAAAATACTTATTATTTTACAGTGTTGTTAGTCGAAAAATAAAGTGTTATGTCTCAAGTTTCAGTAACTTAACTAGTTACAGTGCTATTTAAGTCAGAATACAGTAAAGTTATCATACAACTGTGTGGCGGTATAAATAGTTTCGGTACTTAGACGGTCTCCGACAAGTGATTTGTTTAATTCAATATTGTCAGGCTTTTGATTATTATCATCAGCGCCTGATGATGACCAATGATGAACACAACCCCAATGATCACATTAAACATTTAACGCGTGATTTTTTATATTCATTATAACGAAAGTAAACATGTAACTAAAATCGGAACATGATGCACTTATTGCATGTGCTGATTCACAAAGCGGGATACGAATGTTTTCATTATTTTTACCACCGCCACTTTGTAGCGGGTGCGTGAAACCAGTTGTCGGACGTTGTGTATGGTGTTCCTTACGTTTGTTTGAGCAACATTCGTTGCTTGCTGTACAACGGTTGAAAACTACAAAACGCCGCGACGGGCGTAACGTAAACACGCGGGCGCGGTTTATGACGCCGACGCTCACTTCAAACGGGGAAGCCGATGCCCCTGGACGATGCCCCGGTACGGAGACCACGACCGACCTCATCCGCAGGACATTCCACAATCATCAAACATTTCTACTACTAAGCGACGAGACGAGCAAGACTTTCACCTGATGGTAAGTGATACGCTTGCCCATGACAACGCGGTGCTAGTTAAGATGGTACACACTGCACCACATTGCGCTCGTCGCTTGAGACATAAGGTGTTAAGTCTCGTTACCCCAGTAATTACACTAGCTACAACATCCTATAAACACAGTAATGTTCGCACACTGCTGGTTGGCGACATTAATAGAAGCTGCAGTGGAGCCTCCAGTAAAAAGGTTAATCTTACATTTTGATCATCCATATGTAATTATGGATTACTTGTATTATTGTGAAATGTCACTGGTGGTAGACCTACTAGGCAGGTACCACCGCAGCTGCTATTCCTGCCTCCAAAGAGTAGTGTTCAAACATTACTGAACGTCTCGTTAGATGAAGTGGTAATGGTCGGACCCTAAAAGGCGAAGATCGAACCTTGAATGGAGATCTCATATTCGAAAGATTGCAAGGAATCGTTTATGCAGATGACATCCGTTGAATCGCGTTGAAAATTGATTAGAGAATATTGTATTAGCTAAGTTATTTGGTAGAGAAAGCTCTCAGGCATTAAGATCGCCTTTTGTAACTTAATTTTAAATATGCCAAAAATAAAAATATCTTCAGCAGTGCACAACAGTAAACTAAAAAGATGATGATGAAACAAATTATCGCATTCAAACCTTTTATGTGTACTGTTTAGATATGTTTACTAGTCATTTACTAATTGATAAGAGAATTAGTGTAAGCTGTAAAGTCTGAAAGTAAGTTAGAATAAACCACTGATAGAATATTTATTTTTTCAACTTGTTACTGCTATTAGATTCATTTTTATAAACGAATCTAAATCTAAGCGAAAATGCTTTAAAAAACAATATCAATGTGCTACATAATTTCCAACAGACATTTAACGAGAACAATCTAGATCTAGCTTACTTTTTTTGTAGAAGTGATCTATTAACATTAAAACGATTATATTACCCAAAAAGTTTAAGATAGACGGATTATAAAAATTTATTTTGTTAATTTTAAGAAAATGTGAATGTCCTCCTGTTTTATAAATTGATGATCGCCCTACACTTATATATATAGCTCGATCATCCTCGGCCTGTTAGCCGTCATTCCTTATTGGATCCGCGTGGCGGGCGGCGAGTGGCGAGTGGCGAGCGGCGACCGCTCGTCACTTATCACTTAGCCCCGCGGTACCGACGGACGGACAAATATTTGTTTGACTGCGGCATTGATACCCCGCAACACCCCGACGTGCTCGGGCCCGGTACTCACTTACGTAAACATCACAACGGGATGCTCCAAGCTATTTATAACTTAACAGTAACGTTGCGCTTATACACACTTTTTTTGCTATGTAGTAATATTTTCACATAATGGTAAGTCTATTGGAGATCGGGTAGGTACCACCGCAGCTCATATTGCTATCGCCAAATGATCTAATTGTTACTATGGTTACCGGAGACCGTCTAGGTACCACCGCAGCTCCTATTTCAACCGCCAAATAATAGTGTGCAAACATTACTGTGTTCCGGTTTGAAGGGCGCTGTAGCTAGTGTAATTACTGGGGTAAGGAGACTTGATACTTTATGTCTCAAGGCGACGAGCGCAATGTGGTGCAGTGTGTACCATCTTAACTAGCACCGCGTTGTCATGGGCAAGCGTATCACTTACCATCAGGTGAACGTCTTGCTCGTCTCGTCGCATAGTAGTATAAAAAAAAATCACATAATGGTAAGTCTGTTAGAGATCGAGTAGGTACCACCGCAGCTTCTATTGCTATCGCCAAATGATTTAATATATTCGTACTATGGTTACTGAACAGCGTTGTAGCTATTGAAATTACTGTAGTAATTAGATTTAATATTTTTTTTTATTTCTGGAAGCGATCACGACGACGACGACGACCTGACAACGCGGCACTAGTTAAGATGGTACACACTGCACCACATTGCGCTCGTCGTCTTGAGACATAAGGTGTTAAGTCTCGTTACCCCAGTAATTTCACTAGCTTACAGCGCCCTTTAAACCGGAACACAGTAAAGATCACACACTACTGTTTGACAGTAGAAATAGAAGCTGCGGTGGTACTTCGCCAGACCCCGGCAACAGAGACCTACCAGTAAACTGTAGAACTAATAAACTGTAGTAACTAATTGTTTGAGTATGATCTTTTTTATAAAAACAATAGCTAAGATGGTATCATATTGTACTAGCCTTGATAAATAGGCTGTGAAATCTCGTTACCGCAGTAATTTCACTAGCTAACAGCGCCCTTCAAACCGGAACACAGTAAAGTTCACACATTACTGTTTGGCGGTAGAAATAGAATCTGCGGTGGTAACTAGACGGTCTAGCAACAAAGACCTACCACCAGTGATACCATAGCAACAGTAGCTTCAACATTTTAACAAATTAACTACTATTAGTATTTTATACAAAAAAACTTAAGTTATTTAAGTTACAAAAACAATAATTCGTTAAAGACCAACTAAGATACTCCTTGTCTGAAGAAACTCGAAATGCTTCAACAAAGCATATGTTTAAAAAATTGGTACGTAAACACCTAAATCAAATACAGACATCGTAGTACTATTTATGTATGTGTATTTATGTAACCCTGTAATATGTAAGTTTATGTATATAAATATATGTATTTATCTATATGTATGTATACACATTTCTTTTTTTTATTTCCATACCATATTTTTATGCTAGATTGCCACCTACCACAACATCTCACCTCACCAAAGGTTGGCTGGTAGAGAATGCCTTCAGGCATTAAGCCCGCCTTTTGTATTCCTAATGTGGTACAATAAAGAATAAATAAATAAATAAATAAGATAGTTTCATTCACATCAAAAACTGTCGAATCATAACTAAATTACGAGTAATTAAAATTTTAATAACTAACGAGAACGTCTTTCTTGTGTTCGGTTAATAAATAGTTGATTTTTTTTCAGATGCCGTCCATCATTCAGCACACCGGATCCATACTCACAAAGCCATCAGGAAACATCGAGCTACAAACGGTACGATTATTGTTAGATACCAGACGGTTAACTATCATTGAATCATTAACCTAGTAACACTACCCCGTCCAAACTGTAACACAGTAATAATTGCACACGAGAGGAATTGACGTCATTAATTTAACAAATCCAAGTGCGAGTTGGCGCATGTAACGTATGCAAGGAAGCTGTTCTTGGAACAGGTCCATTTTCTTAACTCATGCTCAATGGGAATCGAACTTAAAGCTCTTCGTTTAACTACACTTACGAACCGTGTTTTAACCACTTTATAATTGGTTATATAATTAATGTATAGTTAAGTATTACTTTACCTCCAAATTAAGTAAAATTATAACTTTGTTTAGCTGAAAAAATGTTTGTTCGTTTTACTTCATTTCTAACATATACAGTAATCCCTCGTATAACACGGTACTCTTATAATGGATTTTAATATTACGCGATTACAGTACCTCGTATAACACGATACTCTTTTAACGCATTTTCATATCTCGCAATTTCAGTCCTTCGTATAAATCGGTATTCTTATAAAGCACTTTCAATCCTTGCGATTTCAGTCCCTCATATAACACGGTAGTCTTACAGCACATTTTCATATACCGTGATATCAGTACTTCGTATAACGCGGTACTCTTATAACGCGATTTCGTATATCGCGATTTCAGTCCCTCGTATAACACGGGTATTCCCTCTTATAACGCGGTGATTCCACAAGTTACATTATCATACTATGAAATTTGTTATGATTTATACAGTTCATAAATTATTTCGCATACCTTTGCACGTTGTGTCATTGTGTTAATTTCAAATATTCTCAGTATTTTAATAAAACGCACACATTTCGTTCATAACATCTTTTTTTCTTAAAAGTGCCTTTTAAATACTTTTAACGAGAAAAGCGTTATACGAGACTACTACAGCGTGTTTCCTATTACGCGGAACCAATCTACCGTGTTATAGAGAAGATTACTGTATATATAATAGTTAACTATACGCAAACTACATTCCGATCAGTTAGCGGTCAGCGTTGTATTTAACTTAAACTACCAGATATGTATAAGGTATAAAGTTGAAAATAACTTCTGCAAAACTTCAAATGTGTTTTTGTCGACAGATGGCGCGCTCCGTTTCGAACCCGAGCCTTACAACCGGAAGTTGGAACTTAATAACTCTGGAAAGGTGCATTGCAAGGTCGCCGGTGGTGTATCGCCTACTGTACAATGGTTTATGGTTAGTCACATCAATAACTAAAGTTTTTTTAACAATTTCCAGTTAATCTATTGCCACTCGCTAAATATCTTTAAGGTCACTGGTTCTATTCTTCTTCTTCTTCTAAGTCGTATTTCCTCATGACTGAGGGTCGTGGTCATCATGTTTTTACTGAAACACACGACGACTCTCTTGGCAGTTATAATGGAGTGGTTTGCCATTGCCTTCTCCATTTCACATACTAGTCCGACCACAGACAGTCAATGACGTAGATATGCAGGTTTCCTCACGATGTTTTCCTTCACCGTCAAAGCACGTGATATTAGTTGGTGTTATACTAACTGCACATAAATTAAAAAATTCATTGATGCAGGCCGGATTCGAACCCGGTACCTTCGCATTGGAAGGCAGGCGTTCAAACCACTAGGCTATCACGGCTCTATTACGAAACCAGATAAGTTAAGATGTAGGAAAACTTTTTAAATTGAGCGTCGCTATCCACCACTGTCAACTTTACTACTGCTATGATAGTAAAGTGTTTAGATTATCATATAAGACCTGGAGTATTCTAGAGCACATTTCACTGTCGTCGTAGTCATTATCACTTACATCATTATTTCATTTGAGTGAGACTACGTTTCTAATGCAATCGTTAAAACTTTAGTCTAAGATATAACATTTAAAGCACTTTATTATTCTATTTACAGAACGAGCTGGACCCTCTACCTGAAGGTGTGACCTCTCAAAATGGAACATTGTTAGTTAGTGAAGCATCCCGCCGTCACTCCGGACAGTATACATGCCGGGCTACGGACGGTGACAATTTCATCACCGCTAAGATCACTCTGGATGTTGTTGGTAAGACATATTAAAGAGGATACTCCTATCACTAAGATCCACAAGTTACTGCTGGTAGGTCTTTGTTGCCGGAGACCGTCTAGGTTCCACCGACAGGTTAGGTACCACCGCAGCTTAACGCAGCTGTGACTACAGCCACAGCAGTCTATTACTCTAGATAACTCTGTAACCTTAAACTTCACAATCACTTATCATCATGTGAAATTATGGTAACTTAATAATTATTTAGAATATAACATATAATAAATAGTACTCCTAATATTCCCACTGTTGGGACTTAAAGCCATGAGAGAGTCCAGGCAAGCCAAGTGCGAGTTGATGGATAAATTACTTACCATCAAAGTTACATCCTGATTATCTTCGCTACGTACATAAAAACGACTGAACCGTTTCTTAAGTTTTAAATACTAATAAATTTCTACTTTACCAGTGTCACCGCGAGTTCTGGAACCGGAATCTGGACAGCAGAAGCATGTCGCGGTGGGACAGATGGTGCGTCTCGACTGCAGGGCATCCGGTGACCCGCCACCGACCATCCACTGGGACCGGAATCTTACAGCACTTAATCGACAACGTGAGTACTTTCAATGTTGAAAACGAACTAAGATTGTTTTATTTATATGAAAGTTGTATATAGCATCATATTGCTATGCGTAGATGTATCTTCTTCGTGATATAAAAGAAATGTTTATTGAAAATTGGTAGAAGCGTGAACTACAGCGCCATCTAGTAACACAACGACACGTTAACATTTTTTTTTCGGATATTATCGATGTCAGCAATTTATAAAAATCATTTTTTTTTATAAAAAATATTGTGTACATGCAAGTGCAAACCAGTCTGAAGACGGTTAAAAGTTCTCGTAACATGTTGGTAATAGTAAAAATGGCAGTTGTGAGGTTGATAACCAGACATTTAAAAGATACAAATATATTTTTTTTTTTAGAGAAAGTAGTAAAAAAGGCAAGCAGCTCTCTCGGTTGTAAGTGATGACCGTCACCCATAGACAAACTATATGCAACTGGTGAATTATTAAAAAAGTTATTATAATTTTTTTACAGAGGTTGATGTGGACGAAGAGGACGGAGTTAACGCGTCATTTTCAAGGTATTGCTTTTGTAACATTTGTAAATACTTATTTCGGTGCTTAGCCCTTATTTTAATAACGGTTAACTTTTCAGATTATTGCTGTTGAAGAATGGTTCCCTGTTGATTCGGGAAGCTGTTGAACAGGACTCGGACAGATACGGCTGCACTGCGGGCAGCGCGGCCGGACTGGACCGGAATGAGCTTTTGCTCATTGTTCATCCAGGTATGTGTACCATGATCTTTAACATTTACTGGTGGTAAGACTAATGATACTGCTAGTTTCATAGTTAAAGTTTTAACACTGTAATTAACTCAATATAATTTTTTATTATCCAGAAGGCGAGTTACCACCGTCAGAGTCCACCGGTGTCGCCGGTAAGGCGGTGCTGGTCTCTATATCGGTGGCTGGTGCGTACATGCTGCTGGTCTTGGCGCTCATGGTGTACTGCAGGCGGAGGAGGCTGAAGAGGAGACAACGGGGTATGTAGTGTTTATCTAAACTATAGTCATAATGACAAATTTAATATAGTTAAAGTATCTCTTTGTTATAAAAAAAGATTTAAATTGTCTTTATTGTCTGTTCTAGGACTTTTCACTTAAAGACTTAAACACTTAAAGTCCATACAATTTAGTTTAAATTAATGTGTATCTTAAAAACTTGGTTAACTTGTCATGATCATCTCCCTGTCCTGTTTGCCACATCTTGGTGTTTTCTCTTTATTTCCTATTTAAGGAGTGAGACGAAAAAATTAAATCAATACCACTTCCATATCTATTTTTTTTTACCATCGCGTCCACTGTAATAGTTTTTATTCTTATTTGTAGTAAATACTAATAGGTCTTATTTATGATAAAACTTTCTAAAAATTCCGCTACTTTTCTTCTTCCGGTCATCATTCCTACATTCCAGCTTTTATAATGCCCATTTTAATAGGAGAAAAGATGGAGTTGGAGATGCAAGAAGGAAGGGAGAAGCTTGTGGAAGAGGGAGAAGAAGATAAGAAACCTCAAAACGGCGGCGCTGTGCAGAATGGTCGGCTTTTGCCATTGGACAGAGACAGTGGCAAGTTTTAATTATGTTTAATAGTCGTAAAATAAATATGGTATTTGCACCCTTGAAATGAAACTGATAGAGTTCAAAATAAGTATATTTCTAATTTTGCTATGGAATGACTTCGTGGTATAGAAACACTATCCTTCTTATTTTTTTTTTACCATGTGGATGTTGATGATGGTAAAGTTTTTCGATTTTCGGTTTTTATTATTACATATTACATTAACTTTTGTAAATCAGCCCCTATAACAGCGTTGCTGTGTTTCGTCAACTTTGGTATATGAAATATTCTGGGCGATAGTCCATAGAGGTCATTTGTTAATAATGACCTATTTAAGATAAAAAAATACAATTCGTCTATAAAGAATATATGGTTCCAGGCGCTGAGAATTCGGAGGTGTCCGGTGTATCACGAGCGTCCAAGAAGTCGGGCCAATACGAGCACCTGTCTGTCCCGCGCACACTGCTCACCGATCAGATCACCTTGGGTAAATACGATTTATGTGACTTAAGAGCTCTTTAGTCAAGGAAATCACAGGATTAACAAAACTTAAGGACAATGTGGTACAGTGTACCATCCTAACTAGCGCCACATTGTGATGTGGTCTTGCTTACTTCATCAAACAAATGAAAAAAATCTCGCCTTTTTTACTATTTTTCAGTACATTGATATCATTTAAAAATAAACTATCAATTGGTTAAACTGTTCAGGCCGTGGCGAATTCGGCGATGTCTTAATGGCGAAGATAGACTTGGTGCAGGTGAGAAAGCTCCGCAACAAAGATGAAGCAGATGCTGAGCCTCACGTGAAGACTGTGCTTGTCAAAATGCTCACAACGAAAGACGAGGTTTGTGTTTTAGCTTTTTTGTTTCTAATTATATTATTAATCTTATAACATAGAGAATGATACGCTTTTTTACCTTGGACTCCTGTTGTACATTAGATCCAACTGGCTGAGTTCCGTCGGCAGCTGGACATGTTCAGTCGGGTGCGGCACGAAAACGTGGCGCGGCTGATCGGACTCTGTAACGAGGCGGACCCGCACTACATGCTGCTCGAGCACACTGAATGGGTGAGCGGTAGAATACTTTGGCTCTCATATGTCGACAAGCGAACACACTAATGCTGTTATGGTGGCAAACTCCTTTATATTTTATTTATTTTAAAATCTTTATTAGTATACCTCAAATTAGGTTACAAAAGGCGCATTCTCTGACAGTCAAAGTAGGAAGTGGAGAGATGTTGTAGTAAGCAAAGAGTAAAATAATAATTGTTACGAAATTTTCAGTATATACATACATGCAATGTGTGTCATAATATTAATACATACAAATATATAATATTAGATGATTTGTATAATCTCTGCCACCACTAACCAATTTGAGTAAGATTAACGTTAAACCGCTGGTTACTTTCAGGGCGACCTGAAGAGCTTCCTCATTGCGACGCGGTCGGAAGAAGAAGAGGCGGAGTACGCTGCACGCGTGGGACCGGCGCATGCGCCGCGCTGCTCGCGCCGCGTCGAGCCGCTGCGCACGCAGCACCGCGCGCTACTAGTAGTACATCTCGCAGCAGCCGCGGCCCGCTTCGCCGCTAAGCGTTTTACTCACAGGTCAGTCCTTGGTAACGTGTGTTCTTAACTTAGACCTTTGTTTTTATTCAATGAATCGATTAATCAAGAAAGATGTTCACTTTGGTAAGTGATACGCCCGCCTATAATAATGTAGCGATATTTTGAATGATATCACTGCAAGACACTATTGTATATGAATTTTTTTTTTTATACTACTATGCGACGAGACGAGCAAGACGTTCACCTGATGGTAAGTGATACGCTTGCCCATGACAACGTGGTGCTAGTTAAGATGGTACACACTGCACCACATTGCGCTCGTCGCCTTGAGACATAAGTACAAGAAGTATTAGTACTTGTTATCTAAAATAAATTAAAAGCCGCCAAGTCTAATTATTCAACAATGCGATCAAGGTTTGTGGATGGTGGTGGTAGGTGACCCGAGTTATATAATCTTGCAGGGACATAGCGGCTCGCAACTGCGTGATAACGCCGCAGCTCCACCTGAAGCTGTCCTTCCCCGCGCTCACCCGCGGCCCACACTCGCATGAATACTTCAAACTACACGATCAGGTACTGTATATATCATAGAACGACCAAACGAACATCGCCAGCAGATGGTAAATGACAAGCCTCTACTGCCAACTTACGATTTTTGACAGTTAATAAGTTCCAGTTTGAAGAGCGCTGTAGTTTGTGAAATTACTGCACTACAATAAGATACTGTTTACATTACATTGTACCGGATGGGCGTATCACGTAAAAAAATATATCTTATGAGCACTATAATTACACTAAACACAGCGTCTTTCATACATATAGCAAATTATAACACTTTCTGTCCTTTTTTTTCTAATCACTATCTTAATTAAATTCTAAGGTTATACCGCTAAGATGGCTGCCGTCGGAGGCTGTGCTGGAGGGAGAGTATTCCACAAAGTCTGACGTGTACATGTTTGCTGCTACAGTTTGGGAGGTTAGCGCGTCAATTATTTTTGTTGTATATATGTATATATACCTTTATATTTTTATTTCTCACACATAATTAAAAAAACTGTCTATTAATGGCTTTATTAGAAAGAAAGAAGTCATTATAACTTTGTTTAAAGTGAAGATTATTACAATTATAACACAAAGTATTCTCTCATCTATCACTAACAGAAGTGGACAAGAGTAGGTCGATGGTCCTTCAAGACGGATTATTCAATGTTCCTACTACGGGGATCTGAGGCGACACACATCTTAAAAGTGATACCACGAAAACAGTTTTGTTATTTAATAACATTGGCTTCCTCAAACTTCTTTATGCACAAACTGGTTTTTGAAGATACAATTTTTTATTTTATTTTAACAAAGTTTTATCTTTTAGACATATGTCAGGCCTAACAGATTTTTATATTTCAGATCTACACAAAAGCAGAGTTGCCATTCGCAAAATTGAACGATAACTCTGTATTAGAGAGACTGAAAACCGGGAAACAGGAATGGGTCACCCCGAGCACGATGCCCGAGAGGCTAGCCTCTTTACTTGTAAGTTACTTGTTTCTTTTGCATTCAACGTTGCTGTTTGTTACGTTGTTATTGTTAGATTATTATATTCTATTATCGTTGAAATTTGTTTATTTCTTAGTCACTCCGGATATTAAAAGGTGGTTGTACAAAGCGTCTGCGTAACTAGGGACAGCGAAAATCGCACAATTGCTAATAACTTATATCACCAGTTTTTCGAGAATAAAATCTCAATATGAAGAGGATATTAAAGAAAATGCTTGTTTATCGTAAAATGTGCTTCTTGTTAGGACACTTGCAAAAAAACTATGTTATGGCCCATTTCTTTTGATTACTGTTTAGTTCATTTGGGAGAAAATGGCGCGATTTTTATATATGCAAATTGTTCGCTAGTTACACTGTCTATCTGTCTTTATTCTAAAATGTTCTAAAACACTTTCCTTCCCAGAAACGCTGTTGGAGCCAGTCACCCACTGATCGCCCGCAATTCGCTGAGATCTGCGACGAGGTGACCAACGTCCTTCAGGAGATAACCGCTGAGAGTGTCTCCCAACACTCAGAGGCAGCTGAGGTGGAAGAGTAATTACACAACAGCGCTCAAATTACCGCAATGCTTCAGCTTTGGATTCTAAAGAGATTTTGGATTGAAAAGAAACCTGACAGAAAGCAACATGCGACCTTATTTGTTATGTAATTGAATGGAATGTTTTCTCTCATGGATACCTTATGGATACCATGAGAAGATAGAGGTTTGGAGACCGTCAAGATACCAGTGCAGCGCCTATTTTTAACATGAATCAACAGTGTGCGAACATCACTGTCAGATAAACCATTCAACAGCTCTCTCATTGGTCTGACTGTTAGGACTCCCTGTATACTCATACAAGGAGAGAGTCGAGGACATTTATCCATTTGGAAAGGCGACTTTGTAGCCAGGAAAATTGCTGGAGTAATTAACAGGTAAAAACTCCATCACATGTCCAAAGGTGACGATTGCAATGTGTTGTTGTGTAAACACTATCAGGTAAAAGTCCGACTCTTCCAGTCGTGTCGTTGTACATAAAAAGCAAAACTACGGTTTTTGTATGAGTGTGGTAATCGAATATTATTACGGTGTAATTTGTAACATCGAAAAAAGTATTAATGACACTCTGAGATTTTTGATTATTCAGTGTAACTTTACCTATAAAAATGTAAAAAAAAAACTCGATCGATTTTGTACAGGATTTTTAAATGTCATATTTGGATGCTATTTATTCTTTTTACACTATTTTTAAAACGTTTTTATACATATTTATTAGGTTAGTACATTTTTTAAATTTCTTTATCGTTTTTGTCATTATTATTAATATTAAAAGGTTAAATGTCGCAAAAACGCGTAATGTCATCGAGAATTATTCTCTAGGGGGTATTTTCCTCGGCGAATAACAGTAAGTACTGTTGATATGATATTATCTAATTATGTCAGTTTTTACGTGTAATTGTCACGATTATATTAGTGATCAAACATGTAAAAAGGTATGTGAATTTCCGCGCCTTTTTGATTCGTACTTCATAACAATGTACACAGTAAACATTTGACAAAATTTTTCTATGCGCCAACTTCCGTTAGTAGTGTATTTAGACTAAGCCAATAAACGTGATGACACGTTAGTATTAGATATTTAGTCATTTTGATGCATTTACAAAGGTACTAATTAGTGTAATTTGTAGTTGTCATTGTCGCAATTATTTAACCGTTAAATCTATCAGAAATTTAATAAGCGAATTTTGTTGCCAGAACTGATCCATGTGCGTACTAAAGACTGTATGATGTAATATCTTTGCCTTTTTTGTTTGAAGAGAAAAAGAAAAAACAATTTTGACAGTTGAATGACACTAAATATGGAATTTGGTATAATTAACGTGAACTACTGTAGCTTAGTATAAAACGATTAGATTAGTAAATTAATTTAAGCACTAGTACATAAATTAGTATTTAAGTAAAAACGAAAGCTAAACGATACTGCCATTGATGTATATAGATACTTTTTTCTAGCGTTTAAGACTGATGTAGCCATTCTAGATGTAAGACTTAGATTAGTGTTCTCGTCCGGTTTTTTATGTAACTACACGTCCCGATGCAATCGAAATTGTTTTAGTAATAGGTTTAGTGTAATTGTTTTATGGATATGCGCGGTATCGAATATCGATGTTTTAACGAAACGGTTAAATTTGATATCACCTTTAAATGAAACCAAAACTTAAATTATATCATTTTAATTTTAGGATATATACATAACAATATTTAATAAACATTTAATAGTTCTATGAGAGACTGAGTTGATTTGTAATGTACAATTTGCGAAATTAATTAATTAAGAACTGTCCCCGGTTCGATGCCTAAATTTGTGGAAACAGTGAATGTTGAAGTGTTTTTATATAATTTCTTTGTCTGAATTTATAAAATAACTCGTAAAAGCTTTTACTAATTTTATAATCTAGGAGAATGTTTCTAAAAAACTAGCAATACTTCGATGAAAAGCGAAATCAACTATTTTTTTTTCTTTTTCAAAATGTGTGCTTAAACTATTAAACGAATTTATGTCGACATTCGATACTGTCATACAAACCCTAAGTCCGTTTCCAACCTCTTGTGGCATTGATAAACATTTGATATAAGAAAAGCTAAAAATAATATATTCCCATCGTCCAACGTATTAAAAAAATCTATAAAAATCATAGACATCGAGTCATAGACGATGACCTCAGAAATTTATGGACTTTTGGCCACTACAAGAAGGTTGTGAAATAATCGTAAACTACCCTCATTCGGTGCCATTATCCTATCGTACGTACCCGTATAGATTGCTATCCAATTTTATAAGAAAATTTGTTATTTGTACATTGATTGATATTGATACCAGATAATGCATTTATAGGTTAGTCGTAATACTAGAAAATATTAGGTATTATAAGCTAACGAGCGTCTAAGGTTTTCTTGTAGGTAAACTAGTAACATAGATTAACCTTGGATCTATTTTTTTTATCGATAGGTTAAGTCTTTGATTTTAGAGATCTCGAAACATTTACTTTTTGTATTTTTTTTTATTTTATTTAAGTTTAGTTTAATTTAAAAATATTCTAGTAGCAACGCTGCCGCAATTGTCAGCTATTAATTGAATTGTCGAACAAAGTAGATTGAAAAAAGATTTAAGCATTTTTTTTTATTCTAAATGTATAAGTGAAGATGTTTATGAAAATGTTTAATCTGTGAAGTTATCGTACAACATTTTTAACAGCTTAACTGTCGAATGATTCACTAATAATGCCAGCTACGAACTCATTGTTTGTTAAATGTTCAAGTTCTTTTACACATATGGCCAATTTAGTTTGAATTTAGTCGACTTCGTTTAAAGTTCAACAGATGGGTTAGATTTTAGTAATATTCGCCTTTTTTACTTTGTGTTCCTTGCTGCTTAATTGTATGTTAGTCATCGGTTGATCAGTTATACTACCTTACGCCATTAGCTCCTTATCTTTGACATCAAGAATTCTTAATGACATAAATATCGCCTTTTGGTATAAGTTTGTTCATTTCCTTTAAAAAAAAAATTAAAAAAATTGCAATTTTCATTTATATATTCGTCAATGAACCAGTTAAATATTTTGTTTTACTTGTTTTTAGTAAAAGGTCGATATTATTAGTCTTAATTTAGAGTCGATTCTGAATCGACTAATGTTAGGTTAGGTTTTGTATGTGTAGGCATAATTATCTAGATATGTAAGGTCTGTTTGCACTTGCGTGTTGTCCGTCCGCCGGCGTCGCTGCGAGTGCGAACAATTTAGTCACTAAACGTCAATTTTCGTATTAAATGAAAGTAAAGTAAGGAATATAGTAGAAAGTAAATTCATCTTGGTCGCTATGCAATGTGTTTGCCAAATTTATGCGCGTGCGCATAGGCACAATATTTTTCACTAGTGTCAGTGGTTTTGTAAGCTTAGTTTCATTACAAAACATATAAAAAATTAAGAAGTAAATTTTCAAGATAGTTCAATTCCATCATCATATTATTTGTGAACTTTAGAGAAGCGGGTCAAAGTGTTTAAGGTCTTCTATAAGGTCCTTTGAGACATTTTCAATCTCTCTTCAATGATGTTTAAAAAGTCTCTCTAACCCATGGGTCATAAGTTCGAACATCATACACTACAGCAGTATAATTCAAAACTAGATATTATATTATTATCTGTACGTTTAAACTACTGATGAAAACAAGTAATTTATGAACAGTAAAATTATTTATCATTCACCATTTTGGAACTCATTGCTATGCTCGCTTAATAGTAGGAAAAATTACAGGAAGAGCTTTTCCCTGGACTTATTTGCTTTATCGCCTATTCCAGTACTTGGCAGATGCGTACACATCACTAGTTGGTAAAGTTGTAAAGGTATTTGTAAATAATCAACTCTCTAAGTATACAAAGCCACTGATTAATATTGTAAATAATAACTTTATTTGAAAATTATTATCTAGCAGTGTTGCCAGTCGTCATGAGAGCTGATAATAAATTGGCAACATTACGACGTCGTAAGATCTTATATTTATTGAAAATGGCTTTATTTAGTTTAACATATTATTTTTCCTTATTTATGCTTTAATTTTTTTTTGTAGATCACTTTTGTGGTAATTATTATCTGTGCTTATTTTTCGCGTTTTAGATTGTAAATTTAAGTCTGGTAAGACTATTAGGGTTAAGTAATCGGCATTACGAAGGCCTATAATAAAAATAGTAATGTTTAAGGTTAACTTTGACTTTGGCTATTTAATTATACGAATGTGGGTCATTTATATTTGTATGGATATAGATTCATATTATGTAGTGAAGGTTATGATTAAATCCTTTTAATTATAATCGAGTAAATAGAAAATCTGTATTAGGTAAAAGCTCGCAGAACTTATTTCTGCCAAACATTACTGTGTTCCAGTTTGAAGTGAGTTGTAGCTAATGAAATTAATGCTAAACTAGATGAACCATTGTCTAAATCAATTAATAGAAACCTAGCTTAGCACTTTACTTTATTACAATATAAACAATTGTTGTATAGCATCTTATTCTGATTTAGTTGAAAACCACTTAACAAATCTTACAATTAAACTAAAATCAAAATGGGTGCGTGATATTTTTATAACAATAATTACAAATAATTAAAGTAATTCAACAATCAGATAGTTCCTTCTACAGAGGTTCGGATCCTATTGCAAATCAAAGCCAAGTGCGAGTGGGTCCATATACCACAGACGTCATAATATTTTCTGATAACAATCAAATTGCAAATGAGTTTAGTTACCGCTTGAAATCATTCTAACTTAACAGATAATAAAATATAAATGGCCGACATTAGTTTAACTAAATATGCAAAAGTTATAGTCAAGTAATTAAGTTCCCATGAATGTGCGCGAACTTTACTGTAAATTAACTGTAAACTTTAAAGTAAATTTTGGTTTTGAAATGTGTTTGTCCGAAGAAAAAAAAATGGTATTCTTATAACATTGGAGATCTTTAATGTAAAGATGGTTTTTTGCAATTACCCGCAGAACTCTTGAAGTAGGGGGTAGGTGAATATTTTAGCTTCTTTTTTATTATGTGATATAGACTGACGTTTTTTATGTACTTTTTTTCATTAGTATTTGCGTAGCGTATAAATAATGTGAACTGGTGTTAAGGAAGGAATTTTTTGCTATTACAATTTGAATAAACGAATATTGTAACGAATATATTTTGTTTGTGTTAACCTCCTTTTTATTATTTCGCCGTGTGGCATCGGTGAAGAAGAATAGTGCCACCCCATCTAGTCCCGTGGGTGTCGTAAAAGGCGACTAAGGGTTTAATGTTGTACGATAATGAGATACCAGTCGGCGTGAACTGACCTAATGTCAGTTCCATTAAACACCATTCCTAAAGAGGTTTGATGTTGGTAGTAAAATAAAAGCCGAGACTTTTATGAAATGGCGAAAAGAGACATTAGTGCACATGAAGAGGAAACAGAGCAGGAAGTTGACGACTATTATTATACCTGGACAATAAATAGGTATAGGAACTAAATATTTTATGAATAAGAGACTCCTACCTTATCTATGTTGGTTATAGATAATGGAACTTGGCAGACATTCATTATCTACATCTGATACATTAAGCACTCTGCTCGTTTTCACTATTATACTTTTCAATGATGGTGTTACATATTTCCAGTAATTATATAGAAACAACTATCAAAGACGATGATGTAGTCGTTGCTTACCATCAGGTAGGATCGTAATCAAGCACTAGTCTACTAATAAAAGTAACTAACATTTTTATCATCCTAATATCCGATTCACGTAGACTGTCTTTCATAAGATATCTGGTTTTTTAATTGTATTGAACGGTTAAAATAATTACTAATCATTGTTAAATCCTCGAAAATTTATATTACAATAACTAGAGAGAAAAAGATGATTTTTTAATGCCGCCAAACGTATTTAATTTCCACTCTCTTCGAGGCTGAAAACGAGATTGTTGCCTTTATTGAAACTTAAAACAAAAAAAAAGTTTATTGAAAATAAATAGTGTATGTAAAAAGAAAAAGGAGCAACAAATGTAAAAAACAAATAGTTTGTGATAACCAGACGCAATACTTACATTACTTGAAAATCTATAAACACAAGTTATAAATATTTAAAGAAATGATTAAGTATCAATAAGAAATGGCGTAATAATAAACGATGTTTTTTTTTTGAAAATCCCTTTAAGTACATTACCATCCTCATAATATAAATCTGTCGCCATGACAGCATCGCTGTGTTCCGGAATAACTAATAATTCTAAACGAGCAGCTTCACCATCTTCATCCTCTTTATGTATGTATGTATATTATAATTCAGGTCGTGTTAGCTCATAACAGATATAAAAAACTTAGTGTTGCCATATTTACTATTTTCTACAGACGTGGCAAAATGTATTGAATAATATAACGTTTGTTTTTTTTATATTACAATAACTCTGGCTGATATGAGCAATTTTAAACGAGCTAATAATAAATAAATAAAAGTTAATACGTACGTCGTAATCGAAATTCTGGAATATAGATTTAACATTGTTAACCGTATTTTAAATCATTAACATTTCTTCGTAGCAGGATTCCTCTGGGCCTTGTTTTAACATCATATGTAATGTTACTGTGTAAACTTCAGGACAAAAACATTGTTTCTCTAATAAACAACCTTACAGATATGTTTTATGTGATTGTGGAAGGAAGATCGTGGCGGTGGCATCAGTCCTGTCGCGTTTCAAATTAATTCTCCAATTGATCGGCTTATGTTAAACAGTGGACTGGAGTAAGTTGAAATGATGATGATTATGGAAAACGGCCAGATACATTTTTATTTCAGTTTCGGTAGTCATATATAACAGCCAGAGTAGTCGAGGATTTTACCTTCTTCAACCCCATTGTCACTTAACATCCTTAGGAATCATCAATCAATTTTACACACTACCCATTATTTGTACAGTATAAAAAGTAAAAAAAATATAATGTTATGGCAATGTATATATACATACAGGTTCAGGTTGCGGCTGCGAAACATTAATATTTTTATTATTTTGTTATCAAAGCAGTCCACTATTTGAACAAAGCGAAGAGTTGGTTCCAAAACAAATGTTTATTGAGGTGGTTTGGGTAGAAGAAGAAATATAATTTACGAACAAATTCATCACACTTATCACGTAATATAGTAGTAAACACTATTTAAATTTTCCCCTAAAATAACTGTTGGTTAAGAGCGGACTCAGAGCTGTGTTTTTGGTAATATAATATAATAAATATAGAAAAAAAGAAGCGAGCATCACTACCGGTAACATCCTTAGTTCCTAATTCCTGCTATAACAGCTTGCCGAAGGTTTAGCAATAAAAATTATACAAAACAGTTACCTCCTTCTGTAAAGAAAAAGAAATTTTAAATCAAAACAAATGTAGATACTTTTAATAAATAGAACTAGAAATATCTTTATTATGTTGTTCGATATAAGTATTTTATCACAAATGTATTATTTTATTTCCTAATTTAATATCTATATCATTTTCAATTAAAGAAATAACGCCATTGGCCTTATAAAAATCTGATATCGAACTTTAATAAATTTAGCATAAAAAATATGTATATTACAGCTATAACAAATACGAACCTTTTTCTGAAATGAAATCATTGTTTAATAACAAAAGTTATGTAAATGTTTTAACGAAGTTTCATACGTTGTGTAAATAGTTGTTGTAAACTTACCTTTTTCTGTAAAATGAAAATTATAAAATCAAAATATAAAAGAATTTAAATTTTAAACGGTCTGATACAAATGACTATCTCTTTTAATGATCGTCCGATCGGTGTTAAGATATTAAGTAAAGGTCTACGTCCAGCAATTACATTGATGAAGCTGATGATTATCATTATAATAAAAATACAATTCTTAAAACAGCGCAAACGAAATCAAAAATATAATTTTCATACGACACTTTATATTGAATCTCTCGTCAAATCTGATATTTGTAGATGTAATTAAAAATTTAATAAAACTTACACGATTTCTTCTCTTCTTTTTACGTTGGTTAGACAAAGCTGTCTGAAAAAGTGAAAAATATTTCCTTAACTTAGGCTTCTTACTTAAACTTAAACGTGTTTATATATAGATGTTAACTATCAAAGAAAATGCAACAATAATAAAACAGACTCACCCGGCTCGAAGGATCAGTTACTGCCTGCTGAATAATATAATAATACAAGTTATACCAAATTCTGGATACGTTTTTTATGTCGCCAGGATTTATTATATGAATTTAATATAACATAACATTCACTTACTTGGTTTAAGTCTCGAATACAGTACTCTATTTGCTCGAGAGCGATACAAGTTACTTCCTTACCACCCTAGAAGAAACTTTATATGTTAACATCACAAGAAAATATTAACACGTCGAATCGATTAAGGATAACAAGCTTTCTTAAAAAAAAATTAAAGCGAAAACTAGCTTCAGGGTTAGCTAACGAAAAACACGATATTTATTGCCTTTATATGTTACATATAACTTAAAGCATATGTAAAATTTTGGTCTTTAATGTATGAGAAATTTACTGTTGGGTTTGGTAGATCTCCAAGTATCATCAAAGCAACGGTATATAAATATTACTGTGTTATAATAGATAAAATTATAATACATACCTTAATGTATACATTTTCTATTTCCTGAAAAGAACAGATGAAATTTATGTATGTAGACAAACAAAAATAACTTTATAACTCAAAGAATATACTCATTAACAGGAAGTGAAAAGAAAGTAGTTTTAACAGAAATTTAAAGCGACAGAATCAATCTTGTTTGCTTACTGTATTGTTTTGTTTTTACAAATTTTAATATGTGGCCATCTATGAAGTATTGATAATATGATCATAAGCAAAATCATGCTCATAATAATTAAACAAACAAAAAAGAGTTGGCTTTGCATTAAATACTCGCTTTCCTGTCAAATAAACCTTTAACTTATCTGTTGAAAATAAGTCGTGTTGTAAACATAGGTAAAAATCTACATAATTTCAATCTGTTGTCTACTGCTGAATATAAAATATTAACGCCTAACCACATAAAATTAAACAAAAATATATTTTTTTAATTTACTATCAATAGCCTAGTGTCTGAAAATATACCACCATTCGGTTAAATTTAACGTTTCAAACTTTATCGTTAAACTATCAACGCAAACTAAATTTAACCGGAGTATATAAACAAACAGTCTTAATATTCCCACTGCTGGGATTAGAATCCTTCTTTTACAAAGAGAGTCATATCTATATATCCGCGAACTAAATGTAAGTGGATATCATAAATTTAAGAAAAAAGTTCGGGAACTTCTCAACATTGCAAGTAACGAATCTTCATAATCTTTTATATATATGAGTATGTATTTTTTATTTTTTTTTTATTAACTTTGTTGTTGTATATATATATATATATATAAAATATGATGTGTATATATTACTTATATTTATAATATATCATATGTGTATTTATAATATTTGTATTTTTATTTGTGTGTATGTTTTTTTTTAAAGCCTGTAATGCTATGCACCTAACTCATAAATTCTCTGCACCACCTAAGGTAGACTGGCAGATAATGCCAAAGGCATTAAGTCGACCTGTACACTTTGAGTGTATAAATAAATAAATAAATACAACATGTCGGTTTCCTCGCGTTGTTTTTTTAACCGGAATCTCGAACTTAGTGTTTTTTAAGCAATGATGTAATAATTTAAAATAAACGATTTTTAATAATGGTTTATTATTAATATTTAGTTTTGTTTTTGTTTAGAAATATTGTTTAAAGTTTATATGTAATTTAACAAGATTACCTTGAAATTTACTAGAAACGTCCACGACAATAATATTAATATAACTCTCATGGCGGAGTTGGTGGTGTCTAAATCATCATTCACCAACTTTCATGAAGTGCGAACCTAATCAAATCGGCGATAACTTAATTTTATGCTTGTAATTAATAAGTGTTAGTCAGTAATTGTAATTATACGCAGGTTCAAACCTTATTACAATCATCACCATCTGCGTTATTAGTTTTTTTATCGACAACGTGCTTTATCTAAAACTTTATCACGGTTTTAAATTTTATTAAATGATAATGATGATGAGGACGAAGTTAAAGTTTGACATCTGCTAATACAACAATTAATACAGATTCATAATTGTGGCGGCGAATGTTTAATTTTCTATTTTAACGATTTCCGGTACGAATTGAAATAACGAACTCCAAAATTTCTGCCAGTTCCATATGTTGCAAATAAAAAAAATGTTTTCCTTAAAGAAGAACCAAATTTGTTTCAACACATAATCACACACATATCTGTTTTGAATTGAGTTAATCTCGCAACGTTTTTAAAACGTTAAAATCTCAGAATTCTAGATTGAACATGTTCCAACGATAACATTATTAGTTCGTTTAGGACATTTTGAATCGTCACTGATTTGTTTAAAATCAAACACAGAGACAGTCAAACTGAGTTGATAGAAAGAAACTCAATGTATATGTATGTGGTATATTGTATAAAAGTTTTTAATGTAAAATTATATAAAGTCGCAAGTAAAACAAAAAGTCAGTTCGCAATCATTTATTTAATTTGATTTGCTGCTCATTCATATTCAGATTGGCTGAAAAAATATAAGGAAATTAATTAAAAAGACTATCTACAAAACTTTTTTTTTTATACTAATATGCGACGAGGCGAGCAACACGTTCACCTGATGGTAAGTGATACGCTTGCCCATAACAACGCGGCGCTAGTTAAGATGGTACACACTGCACCACATTGCGCTCGTCGCCTTGAGACATAAGGTGTTAAGTCTCGTTACCCCAGTAATTACACTAGCTACAGCGCCCTTCAAACCGGAACACAGTAATGTTCGCACACTACTATTTGGCGGTTGCAATAGGAGCTGCGGTGGTACCCACCCAGACGGTCTCCGGCAACAGAGACCCTACCACCATTAAAAACTATCATCATCAACAGATAGATGTCCCTCTGTAGCCTAAGATTTACATTCTTCTGTTTATATTTAGAAGATAATTATTAATATTACTTGTCAAAATTTTTTGATTTCATTGTTTAATGCGATGAGTCGATTTGGATTTATACTAACACTTAACATCGAGTGAATCGCAATAAAATATCGCGTTAAGTTATATGCTGCACAGCACTCATCGATTTGAGACGAACGTGGACTCGTTACCCCAGTAATTTAACTAGCTACCCTTCAAACTGTAACACAGTATGTCAGCACGTTTCAACTTTTTGAAAATAAAACAACAACAAATAACTATAATATAATTAATAAATTATAATTAAACGGTCACTTACTCTCTGGTTCTAATCTGTAAAATTTTAATTGTGTTAATTTCTTTTAATTCATACAGTGCTTAACAATCCCACTTAGTGTTAAGTAAAGCGTAGTAAGTAACAGCCTATTAACTCTTTCTAACATTGTCATTAGAAAATTGTTCCACTCCTTTGCTGTTCTTATCAAGAAGTAGAAGCTGAACTTCTGTTCGACATCAGAGGATGCTTATAGCATAAGTATGATGAGCCTGATCTTCCGATGATGGATGTCAAGCAGAATGTTATTTCATATTGAAATAATCTGAATACTAATTTTAAATACTTATAAAAGAAGCTGGTGATGTCTTCTGAGACAGTTTAGGTCATCAGAACCTATTTATTCTGACTACAGAATAAATAGGTTATGATGACCTAAATTCGAATACTAATGAGTACGTATGTATTACAGGGTGCTGTAGTCAAATTACTGGTGCGACGATACAACAACGATCACATGTAGATATGTAGTATTACATATTATTTGTACGTCCAGTTACTACTTCATCTATACATACAAATAAATAAACTGCTGTGTCTGTTTGTAATATTATAATAACTTTTTACTGAATGTATTTGGATGTATACGCAGTACATATACTAAAACGTTTCTATGTCTGTCTGTTTGTTCCGACTAATCTCTGAAACCGATTGACCGATTTTGATGGGACTTCCACTGACAGATAGCTGATGTACCAAGAAGTAAGTTAGGCAACTTTTATTTTAGATAAAGAAATAGGATACCTCGAAAAAAAATTAATCGATGATTAATTTGATCATATTCGATTCAAATACGTAAGCTATATACATTATATTTATTATAACTACATTTTTTCTAATTAAATACCACGCGGACGAAGTTGCGTGTAATCCTACATAAAGTTGTATTTACAATGACTTAAAAATACAAGTTATTTTTGACTAAGTATTCATTACATTCTGATCAATTATAAGTATGAAAATTAATATAATTAATGTTTTATAATTTCTAATGAATAACTTATGTTATAAATAGAATTAATAACATATAAGTTACTTACTTCTATAGTCATTAACTGTTGAATGAAAGGAAAACGAAAAATTATTTTAACTATGAAGTATATTACATTCCTTTTTTATTTTTACCGAAGTGGGTGGAGATCTTCAGACGATATCTTTCTTCTTTGGGGAATACAAGTTTATGTGGTATTTATAACTGCTAAAAGGCCAAGCTAAGTGCTGGGGGTGACTGTAGTCTTCCCTAAGATGTCCCAGGGAAGAGCACATCTCTCCCCATCACTCACAACATCCAGCAGTAGACGTTTATCATCGTGATGATTCTTCAACTCAATTGTAAAGATTTCTTCTATTAGTATTCATTTACTTTATAATAAATTTCACTATTAATTTAGGTTCTAAACCAAAAATCGATACATACACCAGATGCTGCATCTTTCTTCTTTTTGGGATTATTGTTACGTTTCGGTTTTCGATTCGGCGCCTTTTTCGAAACCCGGGGCCTTTTCAATCTCTTCACAATGCTACCAAATATAATGTTGAAATCCATTACGCTAGCTTGATACGTATCTCTGTTCCCTTCCTTCTTCGCTACATCATTATTGTTATTCTTATCTGAATTGTGCGTAATGTGCATTTGTCGCTGCTAATGAAACGTGTTAACACAATTAATAATATCATAAAACTCTTTCAAATACATCTTTATTGTATACCATAAAAAGAAACATACAAAACTTAATACCTAACAAATAATTGATCTTAAAACAATTAAAAATACAAAGATATTTTATTAACAACTAAACCAATACAACTAATTTTACTGGTGAATGATAAATGAACTTCGAAAAGTCTGTAACTTCGTGTAACCTTTATTCCGACTGAACCACATTCCACCTCGCTATATTGTTATTAACCGTTATTTCTTTTCTAAATCAATGCGACGGAAAATTTAAAATGTTATAACGAACATTGTGAAAGTATGAAAGAGGAGAGAGAAAACTATAAAGTATGGAAAATGGAAATAATGTATGAAATAAGGACAAGAGAAATGACAAAGCCATGCCCACCTTCACAGGGGAACGAGAGGAAAAATATCAATGAGACATTCATCTGATGATAAATTATACCACTGATTAGACCTTAAGGTCATTTAGCGAGTCATGATAACGCAGCATCAAGAACTATTTATTTTAGACATAAACTAGTACGGTTATTTCCTTAGCTGCGTTATAAACAAATATACAAAACAACTGTCTTATTATTCTCACTCCTGGGACTCGAAACCTCAAGCAGATTCAAAATTTTATACCATCTCAACCAAATGTAGTTAAATCTCTAAGCTAGTCTTCTAAAAGCGAACTGTACTAATCGCTTAAGTATTATAATAGTTTACTTACTGCGAATCTCCTATTCACATCGAGCAATTGCGACCTAGGTATCAACGCGGTCAATCGCCCCGGTTCATCATCAGCTGTTCCAATTGGCGACTGAGCAAATAGAAACAATATTTAGTAAATGAAGCATCGACAAGCGCTTAGATTTCTATTTGCTATTATCGGTACTAAGTATTTAATTTATTAATATAATATTGAACTGCAATTTTTGCGAACCAGAGAAGATATAATCAAGCTTTGATGATCTGTACAACAAATAATTTAATAACCACTCACCTCAAATGCCATTACTAAGGCGAACAGTAAAATAAGAAGGGTCCACATTATTCTGAAACATAACATATGATTAAATGTTTACGTCTTTAACATTGTTCATCACAGCAACATCATTTGTACTAACACAAATTACCGTATTAAAAATACTAAGCTCCAGTTTAAGTATCCTATAGTTATTTCAGAGGAGCAAACTCGATGATTCAGTAATGCAAATAATTAACTACACAACGCAGTTCTATTTAGAATGATATATAAGAACTTTACTATATTGTACTAGTCGATTTAAGAAACGAAACTTATAACATGATCTTCCCAATAAAAAGATATATACGTATATTTAACTTTTACTAACGTAGTAAAAAGAAAATTTTATTTACCCGATCCAGTTATTCCTCGCGATGAATCTCTCCAACTCCCTCTTGAATAAACGAACGTCTATCGACATCAATTATTTGTACGAACCGTAACAAATAGCTATAAATTAATTTAGGTTTTAACAATGTCGCCGTAATTACCAAATTAATGAGTATAAGATTGGAATTTGCAATTAATAAATCGTATAATTTACGTCTCAAAAACATCGTGAGAAAACCCACATGTTCAAAGAACAACAGAGAGGAACACTTCCCTGAAATATTACTGAGTTTCAAACGTTTTCAAACATATTGTTTGTTTCACATTGTTCAAAGTTTCTGTTTGAACATGATCATTGCCAGCTTTTTCTTTAACAGATACATTTGTTTATTGCTTTTAGCTTGACAGTAAGAATGTATTAAACGTTTTACCAATAATCATCACTACAACTTTTTGGTGTTTACTGCTGAACATTATCTTCCCATAAAAGTGAAGTGTGATAATGTTGATAATGGTCACTGGGAAATCAGCTGCTCCGAAATTATTCACTTTTTTTACTCTTCTCAAAACATCAAGATCATAATGACAGTATATATTCCAACATCTGTCATTGTCCCGCTGTAAATAGCTATTGATTAATGATCAGAGATGTACTAAACGACAGGTAGAGTTAAAAGGAAAGAGAAGAAGAGGACGCCCAAGGAAAAGATGGGTATGCGACATATAAGAAATAGCTGGAACTGATTGGATAGAAAAGGCAAAATCTAAAGAGAAATGGAATAAGCTGGAGGAGGCCTTCACCCAAAAAGGGATTCCTACATACACAAAAATGTTATAAACACAAAAAATTATGTATATTACTAAAAAAAACTATGTAAGTTAGGAAACAAAGTTGGCTTATAAATAAATAAATAAACCGTCAGGTTTTATCTGTTACATTCATTTAGTATGTCCACCAAATAAATTTTTACTTAGAAAATCTATTTATTTATCAATGAAACAATTATCTAGATGAAAATAAAACTACTCAATACTTTCATGTTATAATTTCACATGTTTTTGTTGTTTCATTCTTCTGGTCTTCTGCAATAGAAAAAAAAAACTTTGGAAAACAACTTATGGCTCGCTCAAGCACAAAAAGGAGTTATTTCCGGAATTGAAAAATAAAAAAAAGCACTTTTAAAAAACAAACACAATAGTACATAAAGAAAAATGCGATACAAAAGTTCATTTGGTTAAAGTAAACTAAATAAATTTATCGAGTATAAATACTATGTCCACTTACTCAATATTTATCTCGATCTGAAATGTGATATAAAATTTATTGAATACACAATTAATTATTTATTTAAATTACAATTTATATGAAAATCAAATAACTATTTTATCGTTATTATAATTAAACGTACACTATAATAGCGTTTAGTTAAATATCATGGCGGTATTTGTTTCTTTTTTAAATACTACAAATTATTATGATGAACGGAACGTACAGCATAAGTGATACGCTTGCTAATATAGATTTTTATATAACACCACATTATTACCATATCAAATTAGTATGTCCAAGAAACTGAAATAGTTATGTTTCGACGGAAGATAAATGATAAATCATAAGTTCCAAACTTTTATGAACTACCGCCTCCATCACAAAAAAACATATACCCAACGAGTACTTTTACACAATAGTTAATTATGCCAATTGTACATGTCTGTCCATTATCTAAAATTGTTAATTACAAAAAATACGCTCTCTCTCTTGAATCGTGATATCATAGTTCCAGAACATATTTACTAATCATATTTTGTAGAAATATCGGGATTCAATAATAAAACGGCTGGACAGCGGCTGCGGTATGCTGCTGAAGTAATTTATAACCACTTACCTCTATGTCGAAAGTCATCTGTGAGATAAAACAAAGAATTACTGCAATTACTAAGTTATAAAAATGAGGATTAATTGATAAATCTTCTCATCATCTATCCCTTCATCAGATTTACATAAGTCTCGTTACTTATTTCGCTAGCTACAATTTTATTCAAACCGGAACACAGTAATGTTTGCACACTACTGTTTGTTGGTTGAAATAAGAGCTGCGGTGGTAGCTAGACGGTCTGTAGCAACAGTGACCTACCACCAATAAATATCAAAAAATTATTCGTTTATTCATAAAATCTTACAGCTGGCGTTTTGTTTTTTGTGCGAGTTCTCGTCCGTGTAGGTCTTGTATGTCTTCCTCCCCATTTCTTTAATCTTTTAGTAGCGCGAGTGTACGCACGCTGGTCTCCAACGGCCGCTTCCCGCTTCGAACAAAAACAATTACTTTACGAAGGTTGTATATGAAAAGTACTTTTCGATTATGACAATATTGATTTATTAAAACTCAATTTTACGGATTTTATCGCGTTTATTTGTTTTATTATTTATTCCTTTCCTTTCCTTCCTAGGCTTGGGATCCCATTGTTAATAAAATTAAACCAAATCTCAAGCAAACCACTAGAAGACTTCAAGACACAGTGAGCTCATTCTGCGTAAATCGGACCACAAACAATATTTAAAAAGTAATAGGTACCACGTGATAGCTGTAACGTCAGGACGTCTGTCATCTCAGTCCTCCCGTGACCATGACTGCTTGATGTTGGCAGATTTCTTTTAAGAGAAGCCATTAAGCATAAAGAAGAAGAAGACCATGACTGCTGCAAAGCGGTCGAAACGTCGAGAATAAATAAAATTAAACAATAAACGCGATAAAATCCGTAAAGTTGAGTTTTAATAAATGTGTGACATTCGCGGAAATATAAGAAATCATTAGACAATATTGATGATAATGATACATAATAAAAGTTTCAAAGCGTTGGGTAAGGTAGTAAGTTTATTCGGTTTTTAGGGAAACTGCCACTGATTATTATGGTGGTAGTAAAGACAGTGAATGCTGTGTTACTTACTTGAACCCTTACGACCTCCGGCGAGCAGTGTTCACCAACCAACGGTGACTTGCACGATGTACCGTTAGTTACATTCGTTCCGTTGTGAGTGGGTAGCTAAATAATGTTTAAATGGAAATTAAAAAAAATACTACAGTTTAGAAACATTGTATTAGATTATTAATTGTATTTTTTATTACCTCTACAGCCAAAGCAGCGGCAAACGTTAACAGCAGAAGAATCAACATGGCGCCGTATCGCTGAAATAAAACTTGTCTTATAAACATTTATGGGCTAAATGGCGTTCTTAGGTAGAGGATTATGTCCAGCTGTGGACTGGTGATTATGTATATATTTTAATACTGTAAAATACTTGGTGGTGTATCCAATTGATATTTTCACTAAGTTTTAACCATTAGATGTGCAGTATTGCTTATAAACGACTTACCGAAAACTTATACTTGTTACTGAACTAACTAAATTATGAATGAACGCGTGAACGAGAGAAAGATAAGAAAAGAAAAGAGGAGAGAAGAGAGAAATGTAGTGAGTGAGAAAATGAACGAATCAATGAAAGTACGACGCATCATGTCATATATTTTGACAATTTTCATAAGTCTCTGCTCCTCGTCACTTATTTAGGCTCAATAAGCAATTTATTCACTTGGTATAGTACACATTAACTGTTTTACCAACCATATTTTTATAAAAAGCAGCAAGTATGCGCGTTTATTTTACTACTTTCTTCACCTCTCATTTATAAATTCATAGATAATGCACAAAGAAGTACCTTAAATAAAGGGCAACAACAATCTGACCTTAAGGAAATTTAGGCTGTGACACTCTAAACTAGTTCACCTATAAATATCGCTTAAAATGTTTGCCCTAGTCAAAGCTCCATAACTTAAACTGACAAAGTTCCTGGGACCAGCTAAAGTAGTTCCATAAAAAGTTATCAAGTTAGACCAGAAATCGCACTGGCCAGTTTAGATGGATAAATAGTAGAGGTACTCCAAAAATTTCAAGTCTGTTAATTACCATGTAAAACAATTATTTTTATAAATACCTCAATTCATAAATATCAATGAATTAATACATTATAGAATAAAAAAGTGTATTCATAATGACCAAAGATCTTTTTTTTATTTTCGTTTGGACTATATGCCTATTTCTAATAAATATTTTTTTCAAAGAAAATTAAAATGAATTTTTAAGTGTATGATAAACGACAATGCGGACGAAGATGAGGAAATGGTACAGAACTTGATCACCGTAGAGTTATTATTATATGGAAATCTCACATAACCCATGAGGTTATTTTTTAAAGATTTCTTACACCCTTTCGATAACAAAAATGAATGCCATTTTATCATCACAGATCATATCACCACAACACCAAGCACTAACTTATTTGAATTAAAAATAAATATAAAAAACCGTTGCGATATAAATCGTTTAAGCTATTAATTATCTTCATCAGCCCGCGACAGTCTACAGCTAGACATAGGTGTCTCCCAAGGAACGATACTTTGTCCAATCTTATTAACACTTTCTATAAACGTATAAATAAAAAAAAATACCCGTTTTTTTATTGATGACGCTGTTATGACTCCTTGGAGTTACTTCCTTTTGAATATACCAATTCAATTGATGTTGATCACCAGGTTAAGGCGTAACTAATAGCTTTTAAACGAACTAGTATTTAACTATGTACATAGGAATAGTTTAACTAATGGCCATATAATTACTAGCTGATTTTACCTGCCACAGTGACTAAGCTAACAGTTCCTAAGTTCGATTACAATATATTGGTTTAAAAAGCTTTAAGTTATAATATATTACAATTTAGTTGCCACATTTATATTGTTTACGTGTATGTATTATCTTTTAGTTTATACAAGGTGGGCCAAAAGAAGTCATCCGATGTTGTTTGGCTTCCAATGGTTGATATGGTGATTTCTTTTGGCCCACCTTTTACTATAAATCTTTAGTTTAAGTAATTGTATAAACAATTTCTATGGTTTTATCGCTTTAGTTATAAACATTACAATCTTATCGTATCGTATCGTATTCAGGTGGTAGGTCTCTGTTGCCGGAGACCGTCTGGGTGGGTACCACCGCAGCTCCTATTTCAACCGCCAAATAGTAGTGTGCAAACATTACTGTGTTCCGGTTTGAAGGGCGCTGTAGCTAGTGTAATTACTGGGGTAACGAGACTTAACACCTTATGTCTCAGGCGACGAGCGCAATGTGGTGCAGTGTGTACCATCTTAACTAGCAGCACGTTGTCATGGGCAAGCGTATCACTTACCATCAGGTGAACGTCTTGCTCGTCTCGTCGCATATTAGCATTAAAAAAAAAAAATCATATCCTCCCCAGTCGCGCTACGTCCTCTTTTCTCCTGCAATAGATCTTATTGGTTATTAAATCTTACCAAGAGTAGAGGCCTTAAAATATATAAATTGCTCTGAGGCCTGGTAACATAGAGGATGAATTCCGGAGCCACATATTGTAGAGTTTGGTTGGTGAATGACTTTTATCCTACCCGCCAGCTAGCTACCATTGAATTTCTTTATTGAGTGAGCGCTTCACTATTCACGACCTCATTGTCACCTAACTCGCTATGGATTAAGGTATAATTTATGACCATATTTTTAAAAAGGCAGTTATAAAAATCTTACTCAATGTAAACAGAAGTCCAACATTACTGTTTCTCAGTATTTTTATATGGTTACACAATAACAAACTTTGATAATAGGAGTGAGAAAAGTAGTCGCTGATTGTTATAAATATAGATTTAATAATAATATTCTTTTCCAAAATTAATAAGTCTTTACATTAATAATTAAAATAATACATATTTAATTAATGTTATTGCATTGATAAAATAAAACTGTGATCTAATTTAAAGGGAGTTGAAATTACCGGGGCACCGACTTTTATTAACCTTTGTATCAAAACGGATCGTTTGGCATGAAGTGAACTTCTCGTTGTCAAGATCACAATTTGACGACTGATATAAGCGATTAATGAATGAGAAGTAGATATTTGCTTAAATGATCATTTGCGTTCTACATTTATAAGGAAATAACATGCAATAAAAATAATTAATGGGACCAACTGTGAATGGTTTCTTTTGTTCCGGTGAATAAACTTGTGATGGAGTCTTGAATTTGGGTATGTGTTTGGGTTTGCGTCTGGGTTTGGGTTTGGGTTTGGGTATGGGTTGGGTTTGGATCTGGGTTTGGGTATGGGTTTGGGTTTGGGTACGGGTTTGGGTTTGGGTATGGGTTTGGGTTTGCTGGGTTTGGGTTGCTGGGTTTGGGTATGGGTTTGGGTTTGGGTATGGGTTTGGGTTTGCTGGGTTTGGGTATGGGTTTGGGTCTGGGTTTGGGTTTGGGTTTGGGTTTGGGTATGGGTTTGGGTTTGGGTACGGGTTTGGGTTTGCTGGGTTTGGGTATGGGTTTGGGTTTGGGTACGGGTTTGGGTTTGCTGGGTTTGGGTATGGGTTTGGGTTTGGGTATGGGTTGGGTTTGGGTATGGGTTTGGGTATGGGTTTGGGTTTGGGTACGGGTTTGGGTTTGCTGGGTTTGGGTACGGGTTTGGGTTTGCTGGGTTTGGGTATGGGTTTGGGTTTGGGTACGGGTTGGGTTTGCTGGGTTTGGGTATGTGTTCGGGTTTGTGTCTGGGCTTGGGTATGGGTTTGGGTTTGGGTATGTGTTCGGGTTTGTGTCTGGGTTTGGGTATGGGTTTGGGTTTGCTGGGTTTGGGTATGGTTTGGGTTTGGGTTGGGTTTGGGTATGGGTTTGGGTTTGCTGGGTTGGGTATGGGTTTGGGTTTGGGTTTGGGTATGGGTTTGGGTTTGGGTTTGGGTTTGGGTATGGGTTTGGGTTTGCTGGGTTTGGGTTTGGGTATGGGTTTGGGTTTGGGTATGGGTTTGGGTTTGGGTATGGGTTTGGGTATGTGTCTGGGTTTGGGTTTTGGTATAGGCTTCGGTTTCGAGTTAGGTTTTGGCCTTCTCTTTGGCTGTTGTCTTGGCTTCGTATGTGTTTTTTTACACGAGTATGAGTTCGGTCTTACGAAACATATAAAACAACGACGCAATGCTCTATTTCGTCTTGTATCTTTTAATAAACTTTCCGTGTTTCTTAGAATCCCTCTTCTTTCTTCTACCAGGTGCTGGTAATATGGTGACAATGAACGCTGCAAATCACACGTTATAATCAAAAAAATCATTTAGATCGGTATTACCAGAAATTTGCGAATGAATTTAGCAGTTAATCTTCTTTATTCACGAATTCTGATATGAATACGGATCAAACACCACCATTCGTCAATGTTTTTTTATTCGGATTGCGAGTTTTCGAGCTACCATGTACAAATTTCACTACACTGCTCCATGTGTTTAAAAATAATAAGTTAATTTAAGTAAAATTTTAAGTTAATTTTGTCCGTCAAGAATCTGTGCTTATGTTATTTAAATGTGATGTAACAAACATCCAGAAAATTATATTCAGACTTAAATATTCGATCTTTGAATATCCTTACTTTTTCCCTTCCCGTTATTTCGGCAGGCAACGTTTTTCTGTCAACGTATGCTTCCACACTATTTGCTGTAAAATTCGTGTGCTGTGAAAAAAATCAGGCAAGTCAAAACTAATTTTAAAAAATAAGTTTTTTTAGCAATTTTATTAGATGTTGTGCAATTTTAACTACCAATTATAGGTAGCAAGCTTTTTATACATCACGGAGGAAACGTGGCTACATCTGTAAATTAATTGTAGCCAAAACAGAAAAACGGCAACGCAAAGTGAAAAAATGTTTTAATTTGACGAAATTAATTAAATCATACTATATCAAATGTTTACAAATCTACAAAAAGTTAAGGTCTTAGAAAGAGAGGTTGAAAAAAGTTCTCGTAATCTCGTAAAGAGTCTCGTAATCTGTAGAAAAATTGTTCAGATCAACTTTATGGTTGAAGTGCTACTTTAATTATGGACCACAATTTATGATTTCTTTATGTCTACGATTAGTGTTACAAATTTCTTACCTCTGCAGCCAATGCCGTAGCCAACGTTATGACTAAAAAACGAAACATGGCTCTGGAAATTAAAGACGCTCATATATTTTTTTATACATGAATATTCGAAGTGTCCTTTTGTAAGAACACAACGGCTATCAAATATTTCGTAATGTTTATTAAAACTAAATTTAACGGATTTTATCGCGTTTTTTCTTGCGCGCTTAGTCTTGGGATCTTCTAAGCGAACTTTATTTGCAATTTTAGTCCGTACTGTTTCACATAATGATTTGTTACATTTCCTAATATGTGTCTTTTCTTATGAAATTGTTGGTTTGTAGGAAGTTAGCTCGAATACTTTTTACTGTCTTTTATTTCTGTTAATCAAAGTAATCAGCCTTGCAATCGATGCATCTTTGTAATAGCATTTTATTGCTGCTGTTCTAGTAAAAATCAGATGGCTGGGGCAACAAAATCTACAAATGCGCTAAAAACTTATACAAATTTTGAATAAACTAATATTCGGTAGGTAAAAATAATTACCGTAATTCAATTACTTTTCATGGTGACATAAGTCTTCCAAGTACTTAGAAGTAACAAAAATTGTCGCAACGGAACGCTGAAGCTATTAATCAGAATTAGGATCCTCGTTATTCTCGATTCGAAACACATTCCGAGGATACATTGAATTAATTAAGAAAATATAGGTAATGTGTTAAGTTAATTATAATTTTCACGTATTAATGCATTAAATTCACTGCTTATAAAGTCCATTTTGATGTACTTTAAAAGCAATGAAGATCAATTTTGTTTGACTTATAACCAACACACAACAATATGTACGTAAAGTTGCAATGAATTATGCGACTTAATAAATAGAGACTTGTTTAAAAAACCGTTTAGTTAATAGGATAAGTTAGTTATTACTTGATTTCACAGATTAACGACTGTGGACATTTTAATTAACAAATTGGATATAAATTAGACGCGTTAATCCTTGTGCGATTTGTTTTCACTTCTATTCCTCCGAAATGCGTTTGGCTCTGTTCTTCTTGATATGTGGCTTAGTCGCTGCTGTTCAGGTAAGAATCCTTGTAGAATATAGGATAATAATCGATTCATGTAATGTCTTATTAAAACAAAATGACCACGGGGAATATATGACTTCTGATAGTAAGTTTTATAAAAAAATCCGAAACAGTGTGGTGGTAACAATAATAAGACAGCATCATATTGTTTACAACAGACGTAAGATGCTTGTCTCGTTACTCCAATAATTTCAATAATTACAGCTTATTTCGAACTGGAATACATTAATACTTAAATTGATGCAGCTTTGTTACTTGGACGGAATTCGGCAATAGAAAACTATTACAGCGTAACCTTGTTTTGTAGTTACAACTTTTGTTTCTGGTTCCATATAAAGGGATGTAAGATGAGCAAAGCTCTGGAAGTTGGCGAAAGTCATTCGGGAAGGTCTTCCCGTCTTTCAGCCATTATTATATTTTATTAAATACGAATGGTTATGATAATGATATAGACACAATTCAAGCTTTCGATAACTCCCAAAATTTAAACAGACGAACACTTTGAAATTGTGGCAGATTTTTTTTATAAATCTACTGTCAAGCAGTAGTGTCATGTTAAATAAAGTTATCGAAACCGTTTTCAACTAATCTTTACTATCATCCTTTCTAGTCGAGAGCGCAGGTAAGTAATGTAGTTTTAAACTATTTAACTACAAGTTTAGTAAACATTGAGAAATAAGTCAGAAAATAAATTCTTTTAAACAAAACTATTCCTTAAAAACTTCTTTGTGAAACATGATTTCTTTTTAATCAAGAAAAATTCTTATGTTCAAACAGGTTGAAGAAATACGTGAAGATGAGGTATTGGTGTAGTTTTATTAAGTTTAAACTTATTCATAGTTATTTTGTTATTGAAAGCCACGTAAATGATATTCGGGTGATTAAAAATACAATATCACAAAGTATTTAGATATAAAAAAAAAACTGTCTCAACAAAAACTGTAAGTTCAAAATCAAACTTTGATTTTGGTGACTTTAGTTGATATTTTGTTTTAACATTTTTAATAGTTCAACTTTTGAACTCTTTCCAAATAATAAACTGATAGCCATTCATTTCAATTTACTTAAAATATCTTTTTATATTAGCATTTCTTTATAATATCGTCTTACGGTGATATTTTCTGCTTAGAGGTGTGGGTATCCACAAACGTTATATATTTTTGGCAGTACCCATTCTTTTCAATCCAAATGAAAAGAAACATTAGAAAAAAATGAGTAGGACGAAAAGTAACGTTAATTAGGGTGATAAACAATACAAAATATAAACTTGGTAGCCTTGAGACTTAATGTAAAGTCTCAAGTTATTTCTCCTCGTATATCAATCACACTTCAATTAAATTAATTTATACTTTTTGATTTTAAAATTATGTTCGGAATAGTTTTTATAATATTTCAGTGGTAATTTTAAAGTAAACTTTCCAACAAAAAAGTAAAATTACGCGCGGTTTATGCTAATCATAAAAGTAATATCGTTAATAAGAATTATAACTAACATGACCATTTTATATCAAATGCACAGGGGTTGAATAATGCAGTTTGCATATCAAACGATGTCCAAGAAATATGTATATCGAATATTGTAAGTAAACTGAAAAGCTTTTTACATTTCTTTTAGACTGTAGGATTACATTTGTCTTCAATTTCACTTGATGTTAAGTGACAATAATGCCCAAAAACGGGAATGAAGAATAACCCTCTTATATGGCGGAGCCGAAATTCAGCGGTTGTTATGACGGCAGATTAAGAATATGAAAGTAGTAACCAGCGAGCTTTTATGAACCCGCTACCCACTACCTTTCTAGGTACCACTTCACGAATGCAATGATCACACAGTATAAGGTGAACTGATGCTATAATCAGAAATAAAACAATAGCAAAGTAAACAAACTTTATTACTCACAAAACTAGCCTAGCCCGTAACGACTGTTATCGTTACTAAACAGTAATACGCAAAACTTACTGTTTTTCAGTTTTAAGATTGTTGTAGCTAATTACTGAATTAAAGAGTTTTATCATCTTATGTATCAATGTTACAAACTGCGCTATAAACTTCCTATCACCAAATTATTATTGGATAGCGACGTTTGTTTGTCTTATCCATTTGTTGAATAAAGCCCATGTTTGCAGCCACAAGCCGAAGAGCAGAATGATCAACAAAGAAATGAACAGAAAGTAAGTTTAAGTTAAAATGAATGATCACAATAGAACATACACACCGAGTAGTATAGCTTACAAGAAGAATGGTGTGAGCATGAATACAAAATTTTAATTGAAATCATATTTTCTCACTGCTGTGAACCGATCCAATGTCTTAATCTACTATATATTCTTATTTTACACAACAATATTACTTAATCTGGCATGTAATACTAATAAATATCGAAAATTCATATAGCGCTTAATAGTAAGTATCTTTTATACTTTCATATAGAAAATATAACAGTTTATATAAAGATATAAATATATTTAATGCGTGTTCATCTAACACTAAATTATTCATTTTTTAATAACCCTTAAGGGTACCGCTAACTTACGATGAAATGAAAATGAATTATAATATGTGAATAGAAAGCAATAATGCATCTTGAAAACTCATATTATCTTTTTGTTTCGTTATGTAAATATGTTGTCTATATACAAAATTATCATATATACAAAATTCTCGTGTCAATGTGCCAATTTTAAGAAATTTGTTATGTATATGTGATAGGTCTGAGAATTAGCAAAACTGCATTACTAGTTCTTCCTATCATTGTACCGAAATATGTTTTAGTTTCGAATAAAATATTTCTTCAATGTTTCCGAATGCTAATAAACATATAAATTTTATCCAGCGCCCCGGAGTAAGTATTTTTTTTAATTATTATGAATTAATTTAAAAAATATATCAAACTTTGTCTATTTAATATTTCCTTGATGAAAGTAATCTATACAACTTAATAAAATCTGTCCGTCTGTTTGTTCCGGTTAATCTCTGAAACGGCCAGATCTATTTTGACGGAGCTTTCACTGGGAGATAGCTGATGTAACAAGGAGTGACATAGTTTACTTATTTTCGGAAAAAATAATAAAACATCTCGAAAAAATATTAAAAATCAATGATAAATGTAATAATGTTTGATTCAAAAGGGGTGGTTGTATTCATACATTATATTTGATTTATTTAAACTATATCTTCTACTATTTAAACTGTAAACCATTTATATGTCCAAGTATTGTCTCGGAACGCACGTGGCTCACTTTTAAAGGTGCTTCTGAGTACCAGGTTTAGTTTTCGCCGCTAAACAGTAGTTTGCAAACATTATCGTCGTTTTAAAATGCGTTGTTAGCTAGAAAAATTACTAGGATAACGAGACTTAACATCAAAATGAATTCAAATAGTCTCACGTACAAAATGAAACTATATCACTATCATTGTATCATTTATGCGTTTTTGTTTTATATTATAAATTTAATAATTCTATCCTCATATTTATGATTTTGAAAATTTTATTTAGAAACCAAAAGTAAGTATTTTTAAATTATTGTTTCTTATATGCAGATTAACTTAAAATAAAATATATTAAAAGCATGTTCTTACAATTGTTTATTGACAAAGACTAATGTTAATATTTGGATAAACGTACATCTTCATAAATTTGATACCCTTTTATTTACTATTTGCAGCCTGTAAGTATATACCTTCCTTTTATAACTCAAAAATACTATTGCGTGTAATTATTAACCCTTTAAATCATTATTTAGTAATAAAACTACAGACCCATCCTATGTTTTACACAATTTCTTTTTAGCAATAATTTTTTTAGACAGCAATTCCATTACCTATATGATTCATTAAAATTGAAAGTAAAATTGTGAGATTAAAAGTAAACGATATATAAAATATTATAATTCACATTTTGTGATTTTCTTATTTTTTGTGTATTATTACTGGGGTAACGAGACTACTTACCAAACTGCATCACTAATTCATCCTATCATTGTAACGAAAAACGTTTTTGTTTTAAATAAAATATTTTTAAAATATTTCCGAAAGCTAATAAAGATATAAATTTTATCTAGCGCCCAGGAGTAAGTTTTTTCTTTGTATTTAACATGAATTATTAAAAAAAAGGTAACAAACATTATCCTTTTAATATTTCCTAGGTGAATAACGTAGTAATTTTGATATATAAATGAAAATAAATAAAACACTGCATTTTTTTGGTACCTACAATTACTACATACGCATTTATAATAATCTATAGTAAAAGCTTATATATCAGCTCCTAATTCCGCCGCTAAATAATAGTTCCATTACCAACGTTACCGTCTTCTTAAAGGCAGTCGTTTGCTCGAAAAATTATTGGGTTAACGAGACTTAACATCAAAATGAATTCGTATAATACCAGGTACAAAAAGAAACTACATCATAATCATCCACTCTAAGTTTCATTTCAATGATATGTTTTTGTTTTAAATAAAATATTTAGTAAATTTTTTCGTAAGCTAATAAACATATAAATTTTATCTAGCGTCCAGGAGTAAGTTTTTTCTTTTTAATTAACATGAATTATTAAAAAAAAAGGTAACAAACATTATCCTTTTAATATTTCCTAGATGAATGATGATATATAAATGAAAATAAATAAATCACTGCAAAATTTTTTTCAAATGCGTATTTAGTTATTGTAGGTACCTACAATAACTAAATACGCATTTGTCATAATCTATAGTAAAAGCGTATGTATCAGCTCATAATTCCGCCGCTAAATAATAGTTCCATTACCAACATTACCGTCTTCTTAAAGGCAGTCGTTTGCTCGAAAAATTATTGGGGTAACGAGACTTAACATCAAAATGAATTCGTATAATACCAGGTACAAAAAGAAACTACATCATTATCATCCATTCTCAGTTTCATTTCAATGATATGTGTTTTTGTTTTAAATAAAATATTTAGTAAATTTTTTCGTAAGCTAATAAAGATATAAATTTTATCTAGCGCCCAGGAGTAAGTTTTTTTCTTTTTAATTAACATGAATTAGTAAAAAAAAAATGTAACAAACATTATCCTTTTAATATTTCCTAGATGAATAACATAGTAATTTTGATATATAAATGAAAATAAATAAAACACTGCAAAATTTTTTTGGTACCTACAATTACTACATACGCATTTATCATAATCTATGGTAAAGGCGTATCGCAAACGTTACCGTCTTCTAGGCAGTCGTTTGCTCGAAGAATTATTGGGGTAACGAGACTTAACATCAAAATGAAATCGTATAATACCAGGTACAAAAAGAAACTACATCATAATCATCCACTCTAAATTTCATTTCAATGATATATTTTTGTTTTAAATAAAATATTTAGTAAATTTTTTCGAATGCTAATAAACATATAAATTTTATCTAGCGCCCAAGAGTAAGTATTTTCTTTTAAATTAACATGAATTATAAAAAAAACATAACAAACTTCGTTCATTTAATATTTCCTTGATGAAATAAAAGTAATTTTGTTATGTTGATGAAAGTAAATAATACACTGTAAGGTTTTTTGGTACCTACTATTAGTACAATAATTGTTAATACTATATACAGGTTAGTACATATGCCTTTATCATAATCTATTAATAAAGGCATATGTGTCAGCTTCCATTTCAGCCGCTTAACAGTAGTTTGCAAATATTACCGTCTTCTTGAAAGGCGTCGTCAGCTAGAAATATTACTGGGGTAACGAAACTTAACATTAAATTGAATTCATGTAATACTAGGTACAAAAAGGAACTATATCATTATTGATATGCGTTTTTGTATTATAAAGGATGTTTTTTTTCTATGTATAGAACTTTAAGTTGCAATAAAACAACGATGGATTATTCGATTGACATGAATTTTATTTATCCGAAAGATAATCTTGTGGCATTAAATTTTAAATATGATTTCTGGCATATGACCGCCACGGCTGGCGCGGATGTAGTCCAATCTGGACGTCCAATTTTCGATGACTTTTTCCAACATTTGTGGCCGTATATAGGCAATAACACGGCGAATGTTGTCTTCCAAATGGTCAAGCGTTTGTGGCTTATCCGCATAGACCAATGACTTTACATAGCCCCACAGAAAGTAGTCTAGCTGTTTTAAATCACAAGATCTTGGAGGCCAATTCACAGCTCCAAAACGTGAAATTAGGCGGTCACCAAACGTGGCTTTCAATAAATCGATTGTGACACGAGCTGTGTGGCATGTTGCGCCGTCTTGTTGAAACCACATATCCTGGACATCATGGTTATTCAATTCAGGAATGAATAAGTTAGTAATGATGGCTCTGTACCGATCACCATTGGCTATAACGTTCTGGCCATCATCGTTTTTGAAGAAGTACGGGCCAATGATTCCACCAGCCCATATGCGCACCAAACAGTCAGTTTTTCTGGATGTAACGGTGTTTCGACATACACTTGACGATTATCATCACTCCAAATGCGGCAGTTTTGTTTGTTGACGTAGCCATTCAACCAGAAGTGCGCTTCATCCGTACGTCCGATACATATTCTGCACAGAACCATTATTTTCGAAATAAAATTGCACTATTTGCAAGCGTTGTTCAGGCGTAAGTCTATTCATAATGAATTGCCAAACCAAACTGAGAATCAATAACTTGACAGCTGTTAAATCGATCGCCATCTTGAACAGTAATGCCAACTTAAAGTTCTATACATCGAAAAAAAAAACACCCGTTACAAGGTGGACCAAAATAAATCACCCTATTGGAAGCCCAAATTGTGGCGGCGCCCATTTGGCCGATATCATCTTCTCGACCCGACCGATAAAGTTCTAAAGGTTCAAATGAACACAATCAAAAAACAGAATCAAAGTTTTTCATTTAGGAAAAAATGTGAGCCAAACAACATCGGATGACTTCTTTTGGCCCACCTTGTATTATAAATTTATTGAATCTATCCTCATATTTATATGCTTGAAATTTTTATTTAGAATCAAAGAGTAAGTATTTTTAAATTTTTGTTTTCAACAGCCACGTATCAAATAGCTTTTAATCCCCTAAATATAAAATAAAAATATTGTTTCCTACACGCAGACTAACTGAAACTAAAATTTATTTAAAGTATGTTCTTTTAACATTTGTTTATTGACATAGTCTAATGTTCATATTTGAATAAAATTTTACTTGAAAAATTTAATACCACTGTATTTACTGTTTGCAGCCTGTAAGTATATATACTTTCCTTTTATAACTCAAAAAATACTATTGCGTATAATAATTAACAAAATGAGTTTTAGTCGGAATTTACTTAATTTTTGAAAACATTTAGTAAAAGTAATTATAATTATGTTAATTCATTTAGCGCTCAGTGGTAAGTTTTACATGAACATAATTTTTTTTTTCTTCGAAAATTGACACCAATGAGGATATACAGAGAACCTGTTTAATACTTGTTTTATTCCTAAAGTATTTTTAATTCATGAAACACTAACTTTTAATTGTAATGCTTCATTCAAATATATTACTAGATAAAGCGTAAGCAACTATCCAACATCTAATACTGTTCTTTTAGTTTAGTTCTGTTCTTTAGTTCGATAATTTATCAACTGTCTATAGTTCAACTATTAAAAGTGTAAGTTGTAGAAAACGATTAAAAAATTGGGTTTTGGCCCTCGTGGACTTCTAAGCGGGTACAGGAAAGACGATAAACTCGAAGTGGTCTCGTTTTCATTGAAACAGTAGTATCAGGAATGGTTATTGTTGCTGAAGGTGACCACCGAGTGGTATTTAATGAGTGGAAATTTACTTACCTCTTAAATAATTTTTTGAAGATTCGTTAAGTAATAATGAATCTTAGTGTTTTAACAATATTAAAAGTTTGTCGAATAGATGCCAGCGTGTTAAACACAATAATGACGCATTTCTTAATTATTAAAAAAATACTTATAGTGTATATAATTTCAATGATTATATAAAACAATCCCCGCGAGCCTTGTACAAAAACAAATAAAGTCGTATATTTTTAGAAACTGAGGCTGGATCGCACTGGTTTTTGGGTCCGCAATCATGGTAATCATAAACATTATTTTTTTAAAAGATTAAATTAGAAACGTACAGGCTGCATATGAAGTAAATGGCGCCCAAATTGCGGCGCATATTATATGCATTTTGTTAATTTCACAAACACGATGATATTAACAGGACGTGCATCTGATGGTTAGTGATGTGCTTGTCCAAGACAATGTGTGCTGGTTAGGATGATATACACTACACTACATTGTGCTTAGCAATTTTCGTTACCGCAGTGATTTCTCTAGTTACAGCTATTGTAATATATTATCAAAAGCGATTATTTTTTAAACGAAAAGCACATATTTATTAATTTTACGCCATTTTTCTGTTTGTTGCTTATTTCATAATTTTTGCTTAAACAACATTTATCTTTATTTATGACAGGTTAACAATGCATCAGGTGTCTGGTTCTGATTAAAATGGAAATGGAAATAAAATAAGAGAAATTAATCAGTAATTTTTAATTTATTCATATTGATTCTAAATGGTCTGAAAGTTGAGAAAAAACAAAACGCTATAACATGTTTAATAAATTTATTAAAAATCATTATATTGAAGTTTATTGCAACTTATAAATGCAATACAGTCTTACATACAAAGTACATTAGTCGAATCGTTCACGAATTTATAGTAAACAAGACCTACACAGGGAATGGGTGGGCAACGATTGAATATTTATGTCTCCTTGTAATATTGGCCAAGGGTCAACAACCTTTATGACCGTTTGTAATGATCAGAAATAAACAAATAATTTGAGTATTAAAGAGACTTTTGTTTCAAAAATGTTTTTGTTATAATATATATTTTTTCAATAATTTTGGAACTATCAAATGGGTCACCAGCTGGTGTTTGCTTGACAACCCCTGGATATATTAATTTTGTTCACAACTTTTACAGTTTCTTCAGACTGAGATAAAATGAGAAATTCTGCAGAGTTAAATATAAATTGTAAAGGAAATAAATATTTGGCAAATCTAACAGGAGTTTCACTTGGTGGTGAGCTTGCCAACTTCGATTGGTATTTACCAAAACAAGGGACCACTTCACCATTTCATACACTATGTTGCTGAATAATAAGATTAAAAGTTAATGACTTCAACCTGTTTTAAGTTAGATTAAGTTACAAGTAACTGCTAGAAACAAAGCAACATTTCCTATGTTTTACTTACAACAAATGGAATCTTTCGATTACTTAAGTATGTGATTTCATCTATATATAATAATACATTTGTCCGTATTTTATAAAACTGGAAATTAATTTACATTACACAATTGTTATAACAAACATTAACTTGCGCGGGGTCCGAGTTTCCTTAAGCAAGATATACCCTGAAAAGAAAAAATATTATTATCACCTACACTGTAGTAAAACGAATACATTACAAATGCAATATAAAAATACAAAAAAGATCTATCTTGTATCATATGATATACATACCTACAACCAAAAGATTGTTAGCATGTTTACACTGCACCACATTGTGTTCAACGTCTTAAGTTTTCTCATTAACTCAGTAATTTTACTAGCTAAAGTGTAAATGCCCACATAATAATGTCGCACTAGTTAGGATGATGTACACTGCATAACATTATGCTCGTCGTCTTATAATGCTTGATGTTAAATTCCGTTACCCCAGTAAATTCACTAGCTAAAGCGCCCTTCAAATCGGAACACAGTAATGTTTGCACACTAATGTTTGGCAGCTGAAACAGGAGCTGCGGTGGTACTTATTTAAACGGTCTCCGGCAGCAGAGACCTATCATCAGTATATAAGCATGATAAGTACAAAATAAGTATTATTTTACAATTGTTTTCTCTGTTTTAATGTTGTGTAAGATCCAAGTTACCTGTTCTTGATATTCGGCTCTAGATAACCAGAAGTTGTCCCTGTTCTTGCAGACCTCGGCGAGCACCGCGCCGCCAATGAACACCATGTCCTTGCGCCTCGGCGGGTCTTCAATGCGAATCTTGAATTTCTGAAATGGTAACCATTTTTCCCCGCTATTATTATATTACGAAAAATAAAATGAAAACTGTCTATCTTATGTATTAGTAAAGTAGTTTTGTAGTTAACTATTAAGATACGGAATATAATTAGTATTCATAACATATTCATCTGTGGCGTTTTTCCATGCGTTAGATTTTCTTTACGTTTTCAGATCTAACTTAATTCAAAATATACAACTTAAGGTTCGATTAACTCACGGCCAGCTTGTCGCAGTCGTTCCGCAGCACGCGCTCCAGGTACAGCTGCTTGATTTCGCGCTCGAGTCGCGACGGCAGCCCGGGGTACATGGTTGAGCCGCCGGAAAGCACGATGTGCTTGTACAGCTCGTTACGCATGTCTATATCCGCCGCCTGGGAACGAAGGTAACATGATCATCAGTCTGCGTGAGCTGTTAGACCTTTACCAAACAACGTCACTCAGCCCAATCTTTGTCTCGATGTTATCATCATCGTCTCATACTATTGATGACAAAGCAGCAAAGAAGTCAGATATATTAGATACACAACATTCCATTCATCATCATCATCATTTTAACTGATAGACGTCTGCTGGGCATAAGTCTCATTCCATTCCTAGTCGCCTTTTAAAAACACTGAAGTATCGTGGCAGTGTGAATTCTAACACGTTTTTAAGATGTGCGATAATCACCTATGTCAAACGTTGAAAGTTTTTAAAACATTACCTGTATAGTATTGAACACCAGCTCTGCAATACCCTGACCCTCGACGTTGATCAGGTGCGGCTGGAACAAGGCTTCGGGCGCTTCGAACCGCTCACCGCCCACTTTGATCACACGTCCATCAGGAAGCTATAATAAATGCCATATTTTTTTTATACATACAAAGTGTTAAAAATTATTGATTGTATATTAAGACTAACTTAGCTTGTTACCTTCTTTATAAACCTGACTTCTAGGTTTCACAAACTAACCTTGATAAGAAAAGCTTTGTTTTTTTATGCTACGAGTCGAGCGAGACGTTCACCTGATGGTAAGTGATACGCTTGCATAACAACGCGGCGCTAGTTAAGATGGTACACACTGCACCACATTGCGCTCGTCGCCTTGAGACATAAGGTGTTAAGTCTCGTTACCCCAGTAATTTCACTAGCTTACCTTCAAACTGGAACACAGTAATGACTGCAGAGTACTTTTTGGCGGCTGAAATAGAAGCTGCGGTGGTACCTACCTAGACGGTCTCCGGCAACAGAGACTTACCACCAGTAAAAATTGTGGTGTTGTTATTAAAAATATAACCAATTGCTCACCACATAAGGTTCGACCAAGACAGTGGTCTCCCACGCGAGCCGCTGCTCTTGTTCGATGTTGTAGCCGATGTAGCACAGCTTCTCCTTCATCATGCGGACCGTCTCGAAATCCGCCGAGTGATTGAAGGCATAGCCGCGGAGTAATAGCAACTGTTAAAAATAAAACTAGCCCGTTACAATCTAGATAGTTGGTGATACATAAACAGCTGAATCATATTTAATAACTGAACTGACCTTGATGAGGTACCTCGTGATATCCCTACCCGCGATATCCAGACGTCGGGTTAGATGCGGCAGAGCAAACTCCTCGTACACAGGACATATGTGAGTTACGCCATCGCCTGTAGATATATTCATAAATATTTATATATTTTACTAACCGACCAGGTAAACGTTGTTTTACCATACAAATGATTACCAGTGAATATTTTGGATGTTAAATGAAAAACAACTAACTTATTGTAAGTGTGCGGATGTGGTTTATGACCGCAAGAGCAACGGAGACTAACAAGCATATAGAAATAACAAAACACCTAGCATTAACGTTTTAGATTCAGTTTTCTTTATTAACTTTGGCGGGGGTCCAAGACTCGTATTGAGTACTATTGATTTATATAAGATACTAATTTATCGAGGACGGATCCATATATATCAGTAACTGGAAGTTGAAGATTGTTATAGGACTAAAATCGCTATAATAATAGGGGTTGGTGGCAGAAGGGTGAAAATTATGGGTTATATGTACTTTTAATGCCCAGTCATAAAAATTAAAAAAAAACATGCGTTGGGGTATCCTTTTTACTTAGAGGTGTAAAAATTACGACCTATTCCCAGACCTACCAAATATACATAAAAATATCATAAAAATCGTTCGGGCCGTTTTAGAGGAGTTTGGTTACAAACACTGTGACATACGAGAATTTTATATATAGAGAGTCGTGTATATGATCTAGCTTACCTGAATCCACAACCACACCGGAGATCAGACCCTGCGCGTATAAAGTCAACACGGCCTGTATGGCTATGTATGCACTGTCGAAGCCATACTTTTCAAACATAACCTGAAACCATTAAAACTTTAATTTAAACCAATTGGTTTCTACATCATCATTACTGGGCAGTTAATTTGTCGATCCTTAAAGGTCTCCGGTTAATCTCGAGCCCTATGCAGATATGGAATTTGAACAGCAGTGTTTTTTGAAAACTTCTGGTCAGCTTACAACTCTTCATAATGTAATATTAATCTACCGTCATAACACAATTGGTGTATTCATCAGTCAATATGTAATATCTAGGGTTGAACAATTTTCACCTCCATCAGCCTCATTGTCATTTATCATATGAAATTAAGGTCAAATGCTTACTAGACAATAGAAAAAATATCTATTATTGATCTCATTTCAAATTACTTGGACATCACTGTAAGATCAATGAAAAGCGGGGCTTGAGATTGAACTGAGTGTATATTAAAAAAATAAGTATCAACCTACATTTTTTTTATAAACCTTTATTGGAACCAAAATTGGGTTTAAAGGACTTAAAGCCCATGGGCATTCCATACCAGTCAACCTAGGCAGTGGAGAGATGCAGTGGTAGTTCTGGTAGAACAATTAGTTTATTATAAAAGTAAAACATAGTTTTGTTTATATACATACTTACTCATAAATAAATAATACATATATTTATAAATTACTTTTATAAATACTAAGTAATAAACTATGCGCACAATCACCATCAGCCAATAGAATTTACCGCTGAACACAGGGGTCCTCAAATGACTGCAGTAGTAAGAAATCAACTGCAAATTTAAAATACCTCAATCATTTTCTCTCTGTTCTTAGTCGGATTCATCGGCGGCTCAGTGAGCAGTATCTTGGTCTCCTTCGGGTCTATGTTCATCTTTTTCGGGCCGAATGTGTAGTCCCACACGTGGCACATATCCTCCCAGTTACGAACCACCTGCAAGAAAAAGTAATCCTTGATTGTATCTCAATGAAAGACCAATGGTTGATACAACTAAAGTATCTATTTCTAGTTCTGGCTATACTTAGATTTTCCTAAGTTATACAGCATCAACATACACTAGAGTATAGTGTTCTGCTCAGAATACTGTAGAAACAAGATTTACCAAATCTCAAAGTTACAAGCTCTTTGTGTTGAAATACCATTACTTTCAAATCTTACCATTTGAATGTGGCATAAATATCACTACTGCATTAAATCCACTTTGTTACCAAGTATTACTGTTTGTACCTGCTTTAAAATAGAGCATAGATGATCAATATAAATATTCTTACCCCATTTTCCATAGGATAGCTCACTTCAAGCATTGATCTTAACTTTGATGCCTCATCTCCCACCATCAAATCCTGAAAACACATTCGATTGTAACAAAATCACAACAAATGTTCATTATATATTAATAATTAGTGTAAACACAGGCTGTGAATTAAAACATAAATCTCATCTATTGTGTTAAGCTATTTACAACAAAAAATCATGAAAATAAATAATTAAAAAATTGTTAATTCAATACATATTTTTTTAAGACTAAGCTATGTAATACTGTTTCAATAGTGTTAGGTCCTCATGCCATAAACAAGGATTCTTAAATTTCTACAAATCTATGCCTCCCTCAGCCATCACTAGATTTGCAAAATAATATGCAAGCGAAATATACCAGCGTTTTGCAAGTTTTGTGCTCAGATTACCTGTACGATCTCAGGGTCGAACGTCTGGCAGGCGTGAAATGTTATTATGCTTTAAATGTCAACTTGCGAGAATTATTACATGAGCACATGTCATAACTAATTATTTATGAGCTATAAGAAAATCTTATAACATCATGTAATAAAAAAACCTGCTTAAGGTGTTCTGATCAACAAGCTGAAGGTTTATTAGAGAATGTTGTATATTATTAGATAATCTTCCATTTCCCTTATCATCAATCTTATAATAATAAATTTTTATTTGTTTATCAATACTATACCACTGCATATTCCTAGCCGCATATCCACATTTGTTAGAACTTACTCATTCCGCCTAATTAGAAATAATATACAAACACATGTAAAATTAAAATATATCTATAACAGCTACAAAAAAGTTAAATCAAAATGATACTAACAAATAACCATTCAACAATTAGTTATTTAATGTAAATTTTTATTAAACCTCACACAACATACATCTAGTATTATTATTTCTTTATTACAATACTTTAACACTAACTCATGTAGCATGTATAGAAATACATGCCGGTATAATGTCTCTACTTACTCCGATACATAAATCCTGAAAAATATTCAATACATTGCATAACTTAATAAATTAAAAGAAATAAGTATTGCAGAAAAAGTTTATAACATTTGTTTCCATTCTTAAATATAGGAGTATAAGTTGTATAATATTAAAATTTAACTTTATAATGTATTTTATATGAGAAAGTCCCACATAGGTATGTTATCGGGATAAAGAAAATCCTCTCTTTGTATTCAATTTAAACTATTAGAATGCTATAAAATATATAATGTTTATTTGACAACATTGTAAACAATTAAACTATAGACATTTGATGTCAGCATCTCACAACTCTTGCTGTGACTATAAACAGAAGATTGTAATCATTTACCATCACATATATGAGCCACATATATTCTTATATACCCTATAATAATGTTCAATATAAAACACCATGAACTCTCAAAATTAGCACTTCTGAATGCTTAATCTAATATTGTAAAATAAATATTTCTCTAATAAAATTAACATTTGGATTCAAACTGTTTGTCTAAAGTAAAGAAAGACATTTTTTACTCCATAATTAAAATGAAAGGGACAACTACATCATGTTTAGACTTTTATATCATAGGACAAAAATTAGGAAGTCATTATCTGTTTATACTCATACTGTTACTATATATAAATGCTTTTAGCCTCCAAACACAATGTTTAAAAGAGTTATTTAATTATTGTTATGATTTTAATAATAACTCTCTGACTCATATCCCTCACACAATGATCACAAATTGAATAATGATACAATCACAATTCTGTTTCACATCCTTTATTTTATTGTTCATTAAACAATACACTTTGTTCCTGGTAATAGAACTATTTGTTATTCTTACCTTAACATCGATTTCTCCTATCTTGTTTTCCGCGCGTATGATTGGCCGTCCGACCATAGACGGGAAAATAAAAGCAGGGAAATTACTGCCGGCGTATCCACACTTCACGAACTGCAATTAAATTGATTTCCAATGATGATTCAGTCGCTTATCGGAAGAACGTCCTCTAAATACTATACAATACTCACCCCGGTGCCATTATCGCACACAATAACTTTTCTTCCTTGATCGTCCATATTAGATTATTAACTTCTATTACTAGTAATTATCAATATTACAAATAAAATATTGCTAAACGGACTCCCCACAGCCACAAATTTGGGTTTATGAAATGACAGTTTGTAAAATTATGACAAATCCATCGAACGTTAACCCGAAGCAAAAATGTACTTAAAATGTAGGACATAAGATTCATATTATGACATTACTTTTCGTCATGACACACCTATAGAAGTCATTTTTCATTTTTTTTCTTTACTATGTATATGTAGTAGATTATACAGCCCCAGAAAATAAAACTTTTATTAAAATTTTCTTAACAATGTAACTTACGTAGATAAAAAAAAAATATTAATTTTAATTTACTTCATTGCTTTGGCATGGCAAGTCGGGCTCTATAGCTTTAATGTAATACAGCTACTGATAAAGAGTAACATTGCAGTTGTAGAGATACATAATGGCCTATTTTCTGAGATGTAGAATCAAATATTTTAAATGGTAATAGTGAAAACTTCAATGTATAAAACTCTTTAAGTCTAGCTTCTTTCAAGATTGTTTAATTTAAAACAATACACTTTGTTCCCGGTAATAGAACTATTTGTTATTCTTACCTTAACATCGATTTCTCCTATCTTGTTTTCCGCGCGTATGATTGGCCGTCCGACCATAGACGGGAAAATAAAAGCAGGGAAATTGCTGCCGGCGTATCCACACTTCACGAACTGTAATTAAATTGATTTCCAATGATGATTCAGTCGCTTATCGGAAGAACGTCCTCTAAATACTATACAATACTCACCCCGGTGCCATTATCGCACACAATAACTTTTCTTCCTTGATCGTCCATATTAGATTATTAACTTATATTACTAGTAATTATCAATATTACAATTAGAATATTGCTAAACGGACTCCCCACAGCCACAAATTTGGGTTTATGAAATGACAGTTTGTAAAATTATGACAAATCCATCGAACGTTAACCCGAAGCAAAAATGTACTTAAAGCCTAGGTAATAAGATTTATATTATGGCATTACTTTTCGGCATGACACACCTATAGAAGTCATTTTCATTTTTTTTCTTTACTATGTATATGTAGTAGATTATACAGCCTGAGAAAATAAAACTTTTATTAAAATTTTCTTAACAATGTATCTTACGTAGGTACAAAATAACTTACGTATATTAAGTAGGTAGATAATTAGTAACTTTAACTTCGAAGATAATTTTATAATTGCAATTATTATTTAATTGTTATACCAAAGAACGCTAGAAGAACTAAATGTTAAATATTGAGCCTAATCACGATGAGAAATTTAAAATTTTGTTTGTTTCGATACACAAATAGTTATAATTTTTTTTAATTTCTTAATGGTATAGTTGTTTTTAATAATTTGCACACTATAAAATGAACACTGTAAGAAATGCTTGGAAGACTTATTTAGTCTGTCATCGAAATAAACGTCAAGAGCTGTCAAAGATTCTTGACATGCTATTCACGTGCTTGTGTTGTGCCGATGCAGTTTATAATTAATGCTATACTGTTCATTAACCATATTTCATAATGAAGCACAAAAGATTTGAAGAAAATATTTTAGTTGATGAAGCCTATACAAATTACGGCAGACCGGATAAAAATGAAGATCAGAAGAAAGGTTCGGGAATCGCAAAACATTTTGCAGAAACCTTAGAATATGGCGAAAGCAAGAAATGGTATCACCAGGTAAATTGATACTTTTGGTAACACATATTCGTTTCTCTATAGTTTATGTATATCCCATCATTAAGAACCAACGATATCATTTTTATGATACTTGCATACAATCTATATTGAGAATAATTAAGACTAAGGAAGTTTATAACTTAGAGAATTTGTTTTATTAAATATTATGATTTACATTATGAATATTTCGTCTAGAGTCTAGATGAACCAACATCCACAAAATCACTAACTCATGATCAAGTGGAGGAGTTCAGGAAAGAAGCAAGCAGTGCGTTACATGGAGATTCGTTGGCATATGAAACAAGTGAGTTTATTGTTGGTTTAACTAATTAATTTTATGTTTGTACAAGATTTTCAGATGCTAGTTATGATATTTGGACTAGTTGTAATTGAACTTGATTTGAGGAGCATGTTTTTAACAATTGTTATCATTTACATGGTATTATAACAACACAAGGAAACCATCATTATGCTGTTATTTTATATTATATAGCAATTTCTTAGTTTTTCGGTACACTAAAATTTAAGAACTAAACTTGTATAACAAACTTATTCAGTGGACATTATAAATATTTCAGAATCAAACAAGAATAGTTCTTCGGATCACCAGTGGGCACGAACCTTGTTAAACAAAGGTGCTATTGGTGACAGAGTAGCTGCAGCTACAATTCTTATACAAGTATGTATAAAGATTACAACCTTTAGTATATTTAGACACCTTACTTAACTAGCTACAACTTACACGTTGGTCGGACATCACATATACTTTTTTTACACATTTATATCAAGCAATATAATGATTCATGTGTTTACAAGGTAAGCAAGTACATTTCTTTTTAAGTAAAAAATAATGAAAGTCAGAATATGTTTTTCTCTTTCATCTAATTTATGGGACCAATACTTGAGCTAAGTCACAAACAGATGTTTTTGTTGAAAATCAAATTTCATGGCTCACAATCCAGTAACTCTAGTATCTGTTCAACAGTGAGGGTATTAATATAAAGTAAATGTCTATTCATTAGTAATAGGTCTAGATAGGTACTACCACAGCTCTTATTTCTGCTTCCAAACTGTATTATGCAAATATGACTGTGTTCCGGTTTAAAGGGTTTTTTAACTAGTGAAATTACTGGGGTAAAGACATATAATACCATTTCCCTCAAGGGGACTGCTAAAACTCTGTTGCAATGTTTATCATTCGAACTTGCATCAAGTCTTTATGGCAGGGGTATTAATTTTCACCAGGTAAACGTCTCGCTTTTCTTGTCATTAAAAGAAATGGTATAGGCTTCATTAATAAATGATATGTACCAATGAAATTTGTTTCAGGACAATCCTATTTACAATTTGACCACATTGAGAAATTTAGTAAATAATGTGAAGCCGGCTAAAAAGAAAGATGGCATTGTTGTAATTGGTTAGTAAATTTACATTCCGACAAACTTTGCATGGGATTTCATAACTTGTTTTATTTGACATGTGTATTAAATTTTGCTTCGACTTCTGGATGTTTTTTTCATTAAATATTTTATGGTTTGTAATTTATTACATGTCTAGGGATTAAAGTATGATTTTTTTATCTACATTGCTAGAACTTGTCTTCAATTTTACTTTGATTTCAAATCAGGGACCTCTGCACGGCAGACGTAATGTTTAAATATTCAATCTAATTCTAGTAGTATAATTTACAGACGCTTTGTCGGAGCTTTTCGTATCGGAGTTACTATTACCTGAAACGAAACTGCGTACATTAGAGCAGCACCCGTTGGGACATGTGGACGAGATGTCATCAGGCAATAAACAAACGCGTAGGAATATACTTAAGCTTTGGTACTTTGAGGATCAATTGAAAGAGTTATATGGGTGTAAGTGCATTTTTGATACTTGTTTTATAAAACGGATTTTTATATGTGTGTCTCTCTAAAGATGGTAGGTTTCTGTTGCTATTATTACACCATAGCCAGATAAACTACAATGAGTAGTTTAGTTAGTAGTTTATTGCTCAAGCATGTTAATTTTCCATATCTTAAAATTGCAAAATGCTGTTAGACATTTAGGATTTGATGAAAATGTACTCGTAAGCAAATTGTTAGAAATTTGGCGTCGGAGTAGAAACAGGGATTACAATGTTACAAGAGACATGCTTTTTACAAGATAAGAAACCTAATACGGCTATTGATGTTACAGCTTACGTGGAAGCTCTGAACAAATTTGCACATGATTCAGTTGAAGCGAATAAAGAGAAAGCTGTTAGTGCAATGTCATATTTGCTAATGCATCATCCTGAAAGAGAGAAGGTAAGCTTCTACTGTACAGCATTAAGTAGTCATCAGATCTTTTTATTTATTAAACAATTTTTTTAATTCCCGCTGCACTATGGCAATTTGAGACACGAGTTCTCATTACTTCGTTTTTGGCGATAGACTTGTTTAACGTTATTATATAATTTGACTGACTACAGCACCCTTCAAATTGTAATTCTTAACAGATAGATTGACAAAAACGTTTATTGTAACTACATACACGAAGACAAACAAGATTTTTTTTACATAAGAATAGTTAACTGTCTTGACACGTTGTATAAAACATAATTATATATAGTATGTGTGCTGCAATGGTACAAAAGGCAGTAGCTTAGACTTTTATTAGTCCATCTTCTACATACTCTAACTCACAAAATCTACTTAATCTTATGCCTTGACGTAATAGGTATTGTTCTCGTCTATTTCTCAGTTAGGCGAAAAACAATTGAATCTAGCTATAGTTGCGTTTGACTTTATGATGAAACATTCCTCAAATTTTTTTTAAGAGATTCCTATTACAATCACTATCTTCTTTGGTAAACTTAAAGCTGGAATAAATATCATATCCTTCGGGACCAATCTAGTTCTCTAATAAACTGGCCTAAACTTCGGTAGATTTTTTGAGAACCGACGCCTTGAGAAATAACAAACTGCTGTCGCCATTTACGCCACGCTTCCTTCCGGCTGGCTGGCCCACCATCAAGGGTCAGCTTCGCAGGCGGTCTTGCGTGCTCCATTATAAAATAACACTTTAATATCTTATTAAATTACTTCACTGCAGTGAAACAATAATAATACAGTATTTATTACATTGTGAAATATCTTACACACAGCTGCCAAAATATAATGAAGGGACTCGCACGATCAAACTGCTTTATTTTCACTCCACCCACATACATTTTTATCAGTAAAACATTTTGTTTAATTACCACCACCACATATAGGTGCTGTAGCTAACGAAATTACTAAAGTGATTGAGAACGAAATCGTGCATAACAACTACTGCTACGCTTTTATGAAGATATCATAATTGCTTTGTTAAATAAAAATCGAATTGTCTTCTAACTACTACCATGGATTATTAGTTAGATGTTAATATAGTGTGATATATTTTGCAGATGCTTTTAACAAATATAATAAACAAACTCGGTGACCCATCCCAAACGGTTGCATCAAAAGTGATATACCACCTCTGTCAGTTGTTGTACAACCATCCGAACATGAAAAGTGTGGTGTTGGCGGAGATTGAGAAAATGTTATTTAGGTGAGATTCCATCATATTCGTTGTTATTAAGAAACTTGGTTAATTTAGATTGTATCTCCCGTAATGTCGCTGGTTCGATCCCCACTGGGCTTAAATTTCCTGTGATAGAAAACAACGCGGGATCCGTCGTGCTCTAATAGTAACAGTTGCTGTTGATCAGGACCGACCGCGGACAAAGTGTTGGTAGACGTATGTCACATGCGTTCACTACATGTGACATACACCAAACTGCACAATAAGACCCTGAGTCTCTGCTGTGAAAAGATTAAATCGGTTTTCTTTATTTATAATAATTATACGCGAACGATCTTGGTATTTATAATAGTGATGTAAAACTGTAATTTAGTAAAATGAGGACATATAAAAATACCGCGTTTTTAACATTTCCAGGACAAATATTTCAGCGCGTGCTCAATACTATGGCGTTTGTTTTTTGAATCAGTTCTTCCTAGGTAAGGACGATTCGAAAATAGCCGAAAATCTTATCCGCATATACTTCTCGTTCTTCAAGGCATTAATTAAAAAGGTTGGTGTTTATTTTACTCCACTACACTTTACTTATCTCTGCTCTCGTTATAACTAAACATTTTGATAAGAGATAAACTCTGAAAATGTTAAGTCTTGGTACTCTAGTAACATAATTAGCTACAAATGGCTTCAAATTGAAGAGGAAACAAAACAAATTTCAGGGAGAAATCGACTCCAGGCTAATGTCTGCGATACTGACCGGTGTGAAGCGCGCGTATCCGTTCGCTGACAAGGAGCGGCTTTCTTCAACATCGGAATACGTTAATGCGGTGCACCGGTTAGTGCATCTCGCCGGGCTATCAGTTTCCGTGCACGCACTGGCTCTTCTGTTCCACATCAGCGACGCCTCCGAAGGCACCTCCGACCGGTGAGCACACTCTTTAACTATCCATGGCCTCATTGTCACTTGTACAATTTAAATCTATTGTTACTCCATATGTGGGTTAATAAAATCATATCTTACCACATTTCAGTTACTACACGGCGCTATATCGCAAGCTGACGAACGCTGAGATATTCAACACCACTCATTCGGCGCTCCTCTTCTCTCTCATATACAAGTCGTTGAAGCAGGACAAGAATGTAGACAGAGTGACGTCATTCATCAAGAGGCTACTCCAGTTGTGCTGCTATATGACCCCCGCGCAATCGTGCGGTATGCTGTTCCTGATATCGCAGGTCCTGAAAGACGGCTCCAAGAAAAATGCAATCAAGTTGGTGTGGAGTAAAACAGAATATAAAGAGGTAAGTAAAAACTAAGAAAAATTTTTAATCAAACAAGAAAAGTTCATTTCTCTTTCTATTTTATAATTTACATTTAAAATAAATCTATGTCATTAGTATTTTACTGATCTTTACCTTTTATGCCATGATGGTATAAAACGCACATAAACAAATATAAGAGAATTAAACAGAGATTTCCTTTTAAGGAAGTGAAGGAAGAAGACACAACTACAAAAGTGAACGATAAGTCTAACACGGATTCCGAAGGTGAGGTTGGTGAGGAAGAAGAGAAAGTGGAAACTAAGAAAATTGATCTCTTGCGCGGTGATAAAAATGATCTTTTAATGGGTAAGTTGATTTTGATATTTTTGTTTTTGTTGGCTTTTTGTTTACCTGAAGAGGATAGCCACGCCGGCGCAAAAATTATTAGATAGTTGGGATTAAACACACTGCATATTACGCCCGCCACCTTAAGATATTAAGTCTCGTTACCACAGTAATTTTACTAGGAACAACGCTCTTCAGACCGGAAAACAGTTGTTGGCATGCTATTGTTTAGCAGCTGATGTACAGTGCATTGTTACCCACCTAAATAGTCTCCTACAACAGAGACCTGTAACTAATACATCATTAGTTATTCAGAAAAAAATTCTCGAATTTTTTTTTAATTGCCATTTTTAATTTATTACATTTCATTCAATTAGAAAGAGATTAAGAATTTCATAATAGCAAGTGTAAAAAAGGGATGGTATAAGTTTATTAGTCCGAATTTAACTTATTGATCGAAATCGATATTTTCTTTATTTTTTACAGTCCTAAGAAGAGAGACTTATTAACTTGAAATTATAATAATTTCTTTTGAACAAAAAAAAAGCATTTTTGTATTTAGTACTTACAGTCTATGTGATTAAATTTATTAGTATATTTAATAACTATTGTATAATGTTTACTTTAAAGATGATGATGAGGATGAGATGTACGTTGACTTGAAAATGGACGACGAAGGCAACGTCAAGCCGAAGAAGCGTCGCTCCGCGGCCGTGACCGGCTGGTTCCACGCGAAAGTGAAGTCCGAAACGGGCGAAGCAAACGAACCGAACGAAGCGGGCGAAGCGAACGGAAACGAGATCAAAGACAAAGAAATCGTTACCAAAATACAACTGAAGAGGGTCGCAAATATGGAGAGGGTAGAGTTTTATCCACAATTACGTTTCACGTCGCTGTTTTCATTTCCTTTTAACAGGGATGTATCTTTCTGATCCCAATAATTATTAATGTATATTATAAATGTTGCCAGCAAGAGGAGAAATGCTCTTTTTGCTGGCAACATTTCCAAAACTATCAAATATTAGTGGAGTGCCATCAGTTTATTTAAAATACTTAATCGTAGAAAAAACACCACCTTCCTAACTTTAGCACTTATCGCAGAATCGAACCAGAGAACCAATCTGTTACTATTTACTTTTCCACCATAACAATCCTTGTATACCACTTGTAGGTAATTACGGAGTACAACCCATTCTCCCGAAGTCCCACGTTCGCCGGCGCCGGCTGTTCAGTTTATTTCGAACTGCTACCGCTGTCGAGGCATTTTCATCCTACAGTCAAATTGTTTGCTGACAAACTGCTTTCCGGTGAGTTCTCTTTTATTAACTTAATCATGATACACAAAAGCAGGCACAATGCAATATGGGGGCTTTGCCTCAAAATCTATGTGAACATGTATATAAAGAATATCCGGTTTGTTTACAGAGCAAATAATCCAATACAGCGGTGACCCGCTTAAAGATTTCGCCGGGATACGATTTCTCGACCGCTTCGTATTTAAGAACCCTAAGAAGCGGACCGAGACGCAACAGAGCGGCGAAGTGAAAAAAGTCAGGGGTTCACATCCTAAATTTGCAATAAGGAAAAATTACACCGCCAAAGGTAATTTTAACATTTCTTCATGTTCCCTGTTAAAGATTTTATAATTATTTATTTATTTATAAACGATTATTAAATTTTAAGGTCTGAGAGCGATACCGGTCAATTCGTCGTCATATTTGAATGAAGACGCGAAGAAGATACCTGTGGACGAGAAATTCCTTTACGAGTAAGTCATTGAAATAGTTCTTGAAACGCTTTAGCGCGATTAATAGCTTAACACGAAGGTCCTCGGTACTGTTCGGGGGCTACATAGCTTTTTATCTTTCGACTCAACGACGAGACTAATTGGACGTTGTTTTGGTGATGAGTGATTAGTCAGATGGAGAAAACTTTTCCGATCTTGGGCTATTCTCTTTAATTGATGGTATTTAAGTCCGGTCCTTTCCTTAATATCGTCTAACCATTTCTTACGCTGTCAATTTTGCTCTCAAGGATCAAATCGGAAAAGTTTTCTCAATCTGACCGCCAAACTTTGGTTTGAAGAAGGCACCTCAAGGAGTAACAACGTGGTGCTAGTTAGGATGGGATACATAGTAATACATTGTGCTCTTTACATTTAGACACAAATTCTAGTCTCATAACCCTAGTAATGTTACTAGGCGCAACACTCTTCTAACTGGAACACAGTATTATTTGCACAATACCATTGGGCAGCAGAAATGGTACCTAACAGTAGCCAGTAACAGTGCCTTCCACTAATCAATGGTGGGGGTATGGTAGTAAGATTATTATGAACCTCCATGGGGACTCGACCTTCATCATTATCAATCTGCCGCCATAATAACATTACTGTTTCAATAGTAAAGTATATAGAGCCGGATTATTATGAGTGAGGGTGCTTCACTATCCACTACTACATTGTTACTTAACACCACGTGAAATTGTAATCAAGTGTAAATGCGTTGAGGCAAATAATTGTCACTAGTTATTAAGTGAATACACCAACAAAATATTTAATAGTTTCGTCACACTTCAGTTTTCTGCAAAAACGCCGCGAAGCAGCAGCCTCTGACGACGAGGACAGCGACGCGGACTCCGTCAACAGCGAGGACTTTGAGAAGTACCTCGACACCATTACCGGTAATAGGGATCAAGGTGAGGAATTAACAAATTGATATACGTTTACACTTAATGTATTTACATTGTTCGTGTTTACTATTTTATTTATTTACTTTTAGATCTTTGCTGCTGGATACTGTTTAAATATTTCCAATACATTTCAGAATCCGATGAAGAATTGGACTATTTAGCGGAGATGGAAGCTTCCAAACAAAAGCAGGGCTCTAAGAATAAAGATGCTGATGACGATGACCATCTGAATGACGACGACGAAGCTGATGACGACGATATAGGTGATGAAGCTGGTGGCGATTTTGATGATGATATAGATGAAGGTTTGTTCTTTATTATCCACACCACTGCTTAAATAATATACTCTAAAGTTTATCTATGTCTCTACATAAATAAATAATTATCTGTGATTATTTATTATCGAACAGTTTACAATATGGCGGCTAACTTTTTTCTTTTAACTTTGATTCAGATTATGGGGAACTCAATATATCGGGTGATGAGGATGAGCCGGCGCTTTCTGCTGATGAAGACGGTAAATGAACAAATTTCCTCTTTTCAAACAGTTCAACTATAGAATTTTCTTTCACCGGAAGCTCGGACTCAGCTGAGTTCGAATCCGTGCCTCTTCGATTCGCCTTGTGCTTGCATACGTTTGTACTTACTAATTGTGGCGTTAACATAATCAATGTATTGGTTACAACACATGTTCAGTTACCTCGGTAATCTCTATGATTAAAGGTCAAGCTGTTTTATAAAGTGTTCAATGTGTTTTGCAGAGTTACGTCTTGAAGGTAGTGACGAAGAAGACTTTATCGACGTTCCAGACAGGAAATCTGGAAAGGACAAGTCCAAAATGAAATTAAAAGGTGAAAATCTTATAAAATCATGAACAATATTCACAAAACATCATTTCTCTCTAATGAAATTATTTGCACATCTTATTATTATACATAAATAAGTTGTTATGTTTATGAAAATCACGTTATTATTACAGGCGGCGATGATTTAGGTTCGCTCTTCGCCTCAGCCGAAGAATTCTCGTCGCTTCTAGAGGACACCGCTCACAGCAAAAACCAGGGTTCGAGCCAAGCCGTCTCCAACGCAGACAACGCGAGCAGGAAACAATTAGCGTGGGAGGATAAACGGGACAAGTGGATCAAGGGTTACAATAGAAATATCCACGGGCACAAGGGGGGAAAGAACAAAAAATCTAATAACAAGGGTAGTTTCGTCAACATGGCGGCCCAGAAAAATGGCGCGAAACGGAAAGGCGGGAACGGAGGCGGCGCCGGCGGGAAAAGAAGAAAGTTTAAATAACTTTTTGTGCGTTATTAAAATACGTTTACAATACGTTATTTGTTTAATTATTCTTTTGAAAAATATTTTAACCGACATTTTCTTTGGTCTTCCTCCATTTACTTTCATAGGCAAAAGTTTTCTTATAACAAGGCTTTTATACTTTCTCGTGACATACTATATGACCCCAGTGCATTACTCCTTTACTTATAAAGTACCACTATCATTGCTTGAAAGTACCAGTACTATTGGTAGCGTATTGTTAATTTTTTTTTTACGCTAAACTTTTATTGGATTATTCGTATCTTTTAAAACAATTTAGCGAACCCAACATCTTATTTCGCCAGACCAAATGTCTAGCGCAAGAGGATGGTAATAGTACTAAGTTAATTAAATTTTTGTTATGATCTGTATAATTGTTTCTTAGTTATAGGTATTTAAAAGTTAAGTTGAAATTGATATACTACTTGGTGATAATAAACCCTAAAAAAAATACAATTATTATTACTACAAGTACACAATGATGAACATTTTAACGTTTACTATTTACAGGTTAGGTTTAAATACCTTATATAGTATTCAGCTCTTTTGAAAATGTAAAACACTAAATTATTTAATATGGGTATATCAGTTTTCAACGTATTCCACTATTTCAAGGGCACGCGCAATAAATGTGACCTTGACATATTTGAATCACAAAAGATGGCGCCAGTCGTTGTCTGAGCTTGTAAAACTAAAATAGATCTAGACATTATTTATCCGTATTTCTGTTTTAAGACATCGCTGTTGTTGTATATTATACTTCCCCGATAAAGAATAACAAGTGTACCGTGACCCTATCAGATAAAAGTGACTTACGGAGTTTCGTCATTCCCGCGTTTTAGCAAACAATTTTCTCCGGAGATTATTATTTTTAATGAATAATTAATCTGTGTATATTTTTACAATTACGATATTTTTTATTAATATACCTCGATTTACCTTTAGTAGTTTAGAAGTTATTTTCTCCTTCATTTCGTAAATCCAATGGACACAAAATGATCGGAACTGTTTGTTGACATTAGTACGTCATGCGGTTGTGTTAAAGACTACTCTGTCGAGTCGCATCTCGCGGTTATATTATAAAATTACTGTATTCACACACAAGTACTCGTAAAACCTGTAAAGTGAAAACATTTCAGTGTATAATTGACATTATTGAAGATAATCGAGGACGGTGTTGTTGTTGTGAATAAACAGAAAAGAGCGAGGGAAAATTTTGTGTAAATGACAATTGTATATCTATTTTTAGCCGTACCTGCGGCGCGATAACGATGTTTAAATGTTTTTTTTATGTGTTTAAGGCGCAAATTCATTTACCAATAAGAATTTAATTGAAGAAAATCAATAATTTACGTGTAAATAAGCTATATCATTGACATATTAGAAGCGAAGGCGCCGAAACAAGTTTGACATTTCATAGACGCACACATAAACGCTGCCGGTATTGCGCATGTGTACGTAAACAGTGATGTGAACTTCTTGCATTTATCGATTAGAAAGATATTTCAAGGACAATTCATGATAAGCCATTAATATTCAAATATGCACATTTAAAGACTTTTATAATATAAAAAAATCTAATAATTACTCACATTTGTTATAATGGAGTCGATAACTGAACAAAAAATAAATACTGAGCTCAGTACTCAGTCAGTCAATAGCGAGAAAATGATTTCGGATGATTTACAAATTTCTGGTTTTGGTCATGTACCGGTAATCGGAGAAAATATTGACGTAGATAGAGAAGTGACAAGAGACAGCACAAACTCGGATCAAAATGATACAGATATTTCCAATACACCGACCACAGTTAAGCCAGTAACTCCACAACCTACGGAACGAAAATCACCACCAATATTAGAAACACCAAAACACTGTGACGATAAAACAAGACTTCAAAATATTTTAAAACTTTCGCTCGGAAAACATAATGATGATGTGTTTATAAGACCGTCACCCATAATAGAGATGATGTCGCCCGCCAGGATGCTGCAATTTGAAATTGATGTTTCTACCAGCTCCACTCCTACTATGAAGCGTGCGGCAATTGATTTTAACTTCTTTACTGAGAACAGCTTTGAGGAATACTTCGCCGATGTGCCCAAAACTGATAATGAACCCGACTCTGAAACCAAAGGCGAAGTGTACATAGAAACACCAGTCATCGTTAAAGCCGATACTGTACGACATGAAATCGGTTATGGTAAGTGTTATTTTGTTTAATTATATTTTTTCGTTGGTGTGGAGGAAAACTCTTTTTATTAGATGACAAATTCAATCGCCAATGGTTCAACGAGAAATACTTTATTGCCGGTAGGATTCTCTTGCCGGAGACAGTCTAAGTAAATACTAACGCAGAGCTTAAGCAATCACAGGGATACTGACTCTCATTACCATTATAAACCCATAGAGGTCCACAGCTGGACATACGCTATCCCCAGAGATCTTTACCGCGATCGGTGCAGTGCTGGTCAGATTTAGCACTTTCCCGCGACTTTCCAGAGTTACAAATAAATGTTGCGTTTTACATCAAATGATATTACTTAGAATCCTTGAATATTTTATCTCTAACAGTAACGATGCTTATCAACAATGGAGCGTGTTTTGAAAAAAATCTCAAACATTGCTACGTGATAATTTTTGCTCTTCTGTTATAAACGTGAAGGTCTATTTACTTCCGCAATTTCAGAACAATTTTCCGTGTTCTCGCGGCACGGTGTTACCATGAATGAAATTTTACCTTGAATCAGGAAAATGTACTTTTCTTTAAAGGAATTTTAATTATTTTTGATTGTTCAAAATCTTACTAACTATTTTTTTTTATACATTGTTTGTAGAAACCAACGAGATGTGCGGGTCGTTTATACGTTGGAATGTTATCAGTACTTTTCTAATTTTTGTAGAAGATTTTTTAATTCTGGTACTTTATTTTTTTACTTAAGCCGATCTTAACTAATTTAACTTTAGCTCCCTAAGCTGTAATATGTTTTTGCTGGTTAATTTTAGTAAATTAGTAAACGTTTTCTGTTCGCATGTCTCTTTTACCAAAGACCGTCTAATTAGTTACCACCACAGCGTCTCTTTTTGGAATGAATAAAACACAGTACATAATATTGTTATAACCAATGGCGTACTACCTGTACCAAACCCCAAATTGTAAAGTCGGTGTAAAATGTCTTGTACTTTTGTATATAATAGAGAGCTTAAGATTCAAAATGATCATTTGGTTCAAAAAATTTAATAACACCACAGTCAAGCTTACTAATGGTAATTATAACATACACCTAAAACTGTGACTGATATCATTTCCAGCTATTAATTAGATAATTGCTTTGTGTTACATCATCCTAGTTTCACATTAAGAAATAAATAGGCAAGTTGTTTCTTTACTTCTATGTTATTAACTTATCGACGGCGTTTTTATTGTAGTACACTATTAATGATTTGAAACTTATTTTTGTGGATTTTATCACTATCATGTAGCTATTTATTATTGCGTCGTCTTAAAGTGTTTCGCAGCATATGCTGGCCACGAATCCAAATGAGTACTAAGCTGACAGATGCTCCGGAGTTATAATAATCACGAACTACATACAATTTTTCGATTATTGTTGTCAATCCAGTAGTATGCTCTTATAAATAAACAAAACCAATTAGAATATTGCAATGTTGGATTAATTTTTATTCTGTGGTACCAAAACTTTAGTTAGCTTGAGTTATTTTAGCATTGTTAGTTTGACTCGTGTATCAGTGCAGGATCTGTCTCTGCCTATCTCTACGAAATCTAAACTAAGGGTCGGCCAACCATAACACGCGAATCACTGAGTGACCCATTTGATAAATTCAAGTGACCCGCTTTAGATCCGAAAATAGAGTATAAAACATTAAAAAAAAAACTAATGAACGTAACACTGGCCCGGACGTCTCTTTATCATTCACATTTCGGATGATTTTCAACCGCGGCCATAAAAGGTGGTGATACCTAAATTAATATAATTTTCATCTATTTTCGATGTTTGAAAAGAGACCAGCTATTTATTTATTTAAAAATTTGCACACACAAAAAATAATGTAAAAAAGGCGTACTTAATGACACATGATATTCTCTCCCAATCTTTCATAGGGTTGTGCAGAGAGCATAAGTAAGGGTGAATTATCTTTTAATTAATACATATAATACAATATAAAACACAATAACGATGGTGGATATAAATATGATTAGTACATATACTGTAAGAAGGGTTAATATATAATGATTTATAGCTATGGAGTATTTTTTGTTATAATTTAATTAAATTTTAACCGTATGAACATTAACTCTTTTAGTTTCGGAGGGAGATATTAAATATATATATACCTTATTAAAAAAATGTGTGATGTTTTATTATCCAATTGCTAGATTTTTGTTGTGCAACAGCAGTGTTCGGATAATTTTATTGCAAATTTACCTAATAAAAAGCGTCCATTTCTGGTAGCGGTGTCTGGTTGGTCATTATTCTTCATGGACATTTCATAATTATACAACCTTGTTATGGTATAATCAGTTCAAGCATGAATGAGTCGGCTCGATCAAAAAGCCTACGCCTTTCTACAATACTGCCTTAAAATAGACATGAAATGTGATGCTACATACCCATGCTGTACCTGATCTTCCTTTTCCAATGAATAAATCAAAACTCATGTAGAAATACGATAATCGACATGTGAACATAGATGATACGCAAAATAATTTATAATCGTGTCTTTTTGTCTTAATATAACACAGACGACATTTTTTGTTGATATAAAAAGATTAGCCAAGAGTCCTTAAAATGAAAATGTTTTAATATTATAAAATAATGTAAAAAACTTATAGCTACGATAAGACAAAATAGTTATTTTCTATTTAATTTTTAAGTAACACGTTAAGCTAAGAGTAGAGACAACCCAGAAGAAGCAAGATTTACTTGTAAGTGTTATTCAAAAAATTAGAAAAATAAAATAAAGAACTAGTTGTAAATAGGTACATTGTAATGCAAACTATAATCATAAATTAACTAAACATCTCAGTGTTTGGTTTCAAATTAAGTACTGTAAACTGTCAAATATACTATTTAATAATATCTTAAATTTTTGTTATAACTCATTTAAATGTTGCATACGTATTAATTTTAGACCATTGCAGAGTCAATCGTATATACGGTCTCAAAACAACGCAACGTTAATTTCATAATAATTAAAAATCAAAATGCTCTTTAGTTTCAAGAAATTAATAACACTATAGTAAAATTTAGTAATTACTATGAAAGAATACATCTAAAAGTGTTTCTGTCTTTTTTTCCAGTGATATAATATATATAATATATGAAATAATAACTGTGAGCAAATTAAGATTATACACTAGGCAATACGAAACAGTTACCATTTTGAGGTACTCGCAGCTAGAGTTTTAATTGTAATCAAAATCGTTCTTTCATACTTTTTTAATTTCCTTCACTAGGCGAGGTATCGAGATATTTGCCGTCTTCCTCTGCTTGATAGATAAGCGATACCTTTGTCTCGTTTTGTTTACGTCCATGAAATGGTAACTACATAGTATAAGCGCAAATAAAAGATCAAACGATAATTTTATTATTACATAAACATGCTTAAAGGATTTAGAAATATTGCTAACTGTAGTAAATAATTTATCAGTTGAAGTAGTTGTAGTCATATTTGTAAAAAGTTTTGTTTTATTAAGTAAGTATAATCGATAAGTGTGTATATTTCGCTTGTACTGTCTGGCCTCGTAAATCGCGTTGTAGTGGGGGAACCTCCGCTCGCAAGTTGCACGGTTTCTATTTTGCGTTTCTCGAATTCAGTTACATTATCGCGCTGAGTGGGGCGTCTCATTCGCGCGAGCATTTTTTTAATTTATATTATTATTATACTAATTATTAATAGTTAACTTAGATTTTATAACACAACCGGACCATTTGAACGTATTTAGTGTTAAGTAGGAAGCGTGAATTAAAGCTACAAGTTAAAAGTGAAGGAACGAAAGTGTACAGAAATTTCACAGGCTAAATTTTGGATTTACGTGATCAATTGTATGAAATCGGACGAGGAGGCTGTGATTTATTTTAAATGAAAGAAATTAAACGGTGTGATAAAACTAAATATTTGACATTTCAACAGTGTGAGCATAGCCGCAAGTGGTATTTGTGTCGGTGGAATTACGCAGGCACGCCGTAGTTAGCGTGTACGTTACAGTTATATTGACATTCAATTTGGTCGGTTAATAGTCCGCAGCCGCGCCATCTGCAACGGGGTCGTCCGGCGTGAACTTCGTGCGAGTCGCAGTACGAGTTTGATTTAAGTATGGTCGCGAAATTTTACGTGTCGTGTTTACTTTCGCTGGAGTAACGTTCCGATCAGTTTGAAAAGTTATTAACTTGGAAATTTGTAACTGTACAAGCTTAAACTTGATTACGAATGAGTAAAAAGTGAGAGTTGTCGTGCGGCTGTTGCTGGACTGTGGGAGTCTACATGGTTCTGAAGGGCTAAACCATGGCGACCGCCGAAATGAGCTTGCCTGACAAGAAACCGGAACACGAGTCGGGATACTACGAAGGCAGCGACCAGGAGGGCAGCATGGAGTGCGGTTGCCCGTCTCCCGTTAGCTCCAGGAACTCTTCGCACTCTACCAAACTGAAGCATCGCCATAGTGCCCACAAGCACAAGAAGGTGCATTCTAAGAAGGCCCGTAATGACCACGTGAACGGATGCGTAAGTAATGGACACAAGGGTGTTGAAACCGCGGACTGTGCTAGTGTGCCTTCGGTAAAGGATGTGAACAATGCCTTAGAAGTTGTGCCTGAAGCAGGGCCCAGCAGCAAACGGAGCAGTTCTGTAGAGCTAATCGGTGGCACGGTGCCTGCACCAGCTCGGGATTCCATCGACTGGAACCTGGTTGATGCTAGTAAAATTAGAAAAAGATGTAAAGGTCAGTATTTTAGTTACACATTTCTGATTAGTATTTAAAAGCAAAAAGAATTTATTTACATTATCACAAATACTCCTAATAATTATCCCAAAACTCATGTTAATTTTTTGTTTAACTTTGTTTAATAAGATTTTTCATAAAACTACAAGTTTGCAATATAATTAGGTACAGCCACACATGGAATTACAGTTATTTCAAAATTTTGCCACTTCTAGGGAATAAATTTATTTCTCAAGGTTTATAAAAACTAACCATATCTTTCTTCTAAAAGACATTAACTTTTAGCAAAGTTTATTAATTTTAACTACAGCATTATTTAAAATAGTTTACTTAGTTTTTGTGTAGAAATGCACAAAAACTAAAGTAAATAATATATTATTATATTAGTTTCATTAAAATTGTAAGTTATGAAAGTACAAATGAAATACAAGAATCTTTTCACTTCATATCAAAAATTCACTGCACTGCATCTGTAACATGTTATATAATAAAACTACACTTAAGTGACCCAATTCTGAGTTTGATTGACAGATTTATCTTCTTCCACTACTAATCTCTGAAAGGGAAAAAAACAGAAAGTATATTTTAAACCTGCACATGGATCATAATTCACTTGGAGATATTTTTTTTATGTTTATAAAACCAATATTAATTTATGCTCGGTAATTTGAATAGTTTATGAAGTTTAAATTTAGAAATTAAATCTTATATTTCTAGGTATTATGTAAGTTTAATTTATTTTACACTTAATGTTTTACTTAACTATAAAATTATGAAGCTTGGGAGAGCAAAGGAATAAGGAAATTTTTAATTCATTTAAAATATGATTTGTTTCCTGATAAGGCAAAGTTCTATATTATTAAAGAAAATTTTTCAATATACAGAATAAGATGAATATAAATTGATAATAGGTCTCTGTTATTATTTATAAACTTTAAATTTTTTTTGCACACTTTCACCAGTTGTGAAAAGCCTGTGGTTGATTACCAATAAATATTCACCATCTATTATCTAATCCTCGTAAAGTATTCTACTTTTCCTGAAACTGTAATAATGCTTGAAAATTATCATTATCTAAATATTTTTTAAATAATAATCCACAAATACATTAAAATAAAACTTGTAGTCTTCAGTATGAATTTTACCACCATGCTGTTTCCAAAATGTCTGAATTCTATAAAAGTATTAACTTTTTTATCTAGTGTTTTCTTGGTAATATAAAAATTATCATGCAGAAGCACTTCATTTTGAAACTTAGTCTTTTTATTTGTTAAAATAATATTATTTGTAATTCAAAACTTTCCAATGAGATGTACTTTTCTCTTAATATTAAACATGAAAGTATTTAAAAATTCAATTACATTCTTCATTTAACACTCTCACAATCCTTATACTTTCTTATTAAAAGTAAGAGGCTGTATATTCAGTTATAAATTAATAAATACCTAATAATTGAAGTATTATTCAATAGCATAAAGATAGATTATAATAAAACCACAAACTCCATATTACATAATATTTAAAAAAAAATGTCTATGTTACATTTTGCCATGAAATTAAAATCTTTAATTATAAGTCAATTGAATATTTATACTCTGAAAGTATTTTTTACAGTTACTGTTGTAATATTTATATCAAAATTACTTTAATTTTAATCTTAAACAAACAATCACAAAGTAAGTTGAAATCCATTCTCATATATAATTATTTAACATGAAAAAGTACAGACACTGTATTAGTAAATTACATAAAAACATTAATGTTGTTTACAGGTAAGTTTTGAAAACATATCTGTTGTTTTGATCAAAGTTATTGTTAATTATAAAATTAATATCTCTACATTAATATTATTTTTTCATAACATTGTTGTTTTACATATTTCTTTAATAATATTGAAACTACTTAAATTTGTGACTTTCAAAACAAACCTCTTTAAATAACAATAATTTATTAGTACAGTGATTTAATCTGTTTGTCCTAGCTAATATCAGAAATGGCTGAATGAATTTCAATTCAACTTTCACTTGCTGATAGCTAATGAAAGAAGATATAGCACATATATTATATTAAAGCTCAATGTAGGAGAATACCTCTATTTTATTTTTAACTTTAAATTAAAAAAATATTGCCATGATTTAACACAAAAAATTATAATAATTTAAATATGTACTGGTAGTATAACTATAGTATAGGTTCAAATAGTATTCAAAATAATTTAGTTTCATCTTAATATTCATATGATAATTAAGCATTGTTTTTTTTTATAATGTACAATAATGTTTAGTTGTAAATAAAATTAATATTTATTATATTTCTGTTTAAAATTTAAAATCTTTACCAATTTACATAAACTCTCCAATGTGAGGCTGTTACATAATATTTGCTCAATTGATACTTATGTATACATTGGGAGAACTGTTATCTGTAACTTTTGTATGAAATTTGTAATTCATTAAAACTTTCTCTTAAATAATGTAATTCTACTAGACCAAAGACATATTTTATGATCTAAAAACAGTTTTGACATAGGCTAAAATCTTGTAAGTCAATTTATAACAAGGATAGATATTGTAGGTGCTGGATATCTCATATCACTCAAGAGTTTTCTTTTTTAAGAAAAAAAAAATATTTAAAATAGTAATAATAAACTATGGTCCCTTGATGTTGGCAGAATTCTTTTCTTTGAATTCTCTTGTTATGTTTAAAATCTTTTGTTAAAATTTAAGTAAAGTTTTTTAAGACTAGCTCCACACTATATTTTTGTGGCATATTTAAAATATGAAACGACGACGCATGCATCGTCTTATTATTTAGGTGTTTATTTTATATAAGATCAGAATGTGCCCAAATGGTCTAGGGGTTAATTTTCATGCTGGACACAAAAGTCACAAGTTAGATTCTCAGTATTTTTATGTAGTTTCCCCTCTTCCACAGTGTTAACTTTAACATTTCACATCTTCCTAAGTGGAAGAGCAATAGACTTTTTATTTCGGATTCGTGGTCTCCTTATCCTGTACTTCAATTTATCCTGAAAGGGTATCCAAGCAGCTCTTCCAGTTTAAGTTACAAGTGCTACAGAGTATTTAGGTCAGCACATTAGTCTCTTTTATGCTGATACAATCAGGTAATTCAGATGAAAACAGACAATATATATTGAGTAGAACTCCTGAGTTTCAATAGTTATAACTGGAAACTATTGCTGGATTGAGGTCTAATATTTTTTTTATATATTGGGATCATTATCTAGGCAATATAAATAAAAAATGAGGAGGAAGACTAGAACAGTAATGTCTATTTGTTGTGACAAAAGGCATAAAGATCTACAAAAGGATAATATCCATGATGGATCAAATTTGATTAAGACAATTTGAAAAGCAAACCTTTTTCACAAGACAGGACTAATGTTAAGAAGATGATTAATAGGAATATCATTGAGATATACTCTTCCCAATAGTAATATAATCATCAATTTTGAACCTCTGTTTAAAGTTTTGCATTGTTATAGAAAAAATGAACATAAGAAACAACTGTTATAGAGTATCATCTCTTTGTGTCAATTAAACATGTTTTTATTATATTTTGGTTGTTTTTTCATAATTGACATTGTATTTTAAATAGAATGATATTCCACAAAAACTGGTTTTTGTTAATAACTTCAAAGCTTGACTATTTATAATTATTGCAAACAAGAAACTCTAGGTTATTCTTAAAAAAAAATCAACATTCCGTCTAGACTTTTAATAAACTGAAGCTATTCATTTCATCATCATCAATTACCATATATTCTTTTTAAATGTTAACTTTATTAAATGATTGTTCTACAACTATAAACTTATAGCTATTATTTTGTTCTTGTGTTTAAATGGCATTTATTTGAGAGTATTCATGTTGCAAATTATTTTCTAACACATATTTTATTATTACATGAAATGCTATATAATACATAATCATCAGGATTATAACGACATGTTTGTATGAGGATGAGAATAATGCCCTGTAATTAGTGATTCGATGAATGGATATTCTACTACATTTAGTTACAACTATTCTCATCTATACCAATTTAGATAATAATGTATCATTTTTTTTTTCACATATACTTATTATAAAGTACTATGTTGTATGTTATATGAATATAATGTGAGGGACCGTTGTTAGGTACAAGCTAATGTTAAGCAATAGGTCTCTACTATTAGACTATAAAAATTTAAACATTATAAATTGTCTTTTCTAAATATTATAGTTGATGAAGAAATAATATCTAGAAGGTTCTATCAGATTAAATGTAATTGCTAATATGTAATACCAATTGAAAGTAATCTCTCTTTTACTATTTATATGAAACAAATAAAGTTTTTGTTTGTCATTAGATATTTGTATTAAATTTGTATAGTTTTGTATTAGTTTTTTCTATAAGTTAAAACGTGGATATAAATCACAGTCGATTTATTACTTATAATTTATCATAAACACTGAATATGATGTTGTTGTTAATATATACATAGTCAGACATGATATCATATATTATAGTAATTTTGAAATTATCTTCTGAATTAGACTAGAAAAGTTCGTTAATAATTTTTAAAATATTTCTACTAATAATACAAGTAATAAATGCGTATTAACTTTAAAATATCTTTGACATGATTGAGGAATGTTTCGATGAAAACACACAATCTTATGGATTCATCGCGAGTTCCAACAACTCCCATTACACTTGCACGAAATGCAATTTTGAAAATTAATCAATAACCGGCATTGCATTGTATTTCGCACCCTCCGACTTCAACTTAAGTCGTAACCCCAAATAAAGGGGTAGGAAAAATATTTGACTGGTGTTTGATAGAAAAAAAACTTGCGCGTATACCGAGCTCATAATATTTAAATAATAAGCTAACTCTTGCCATTAATTTCATATAATTTTGATGGCTAATGAAGCCGAAGAAGGTGAACCGTGATCATCCTGAATGCTCCAACTCTAGGTCATAGGTAGATCTTTGATATTAAGATGGTAGCTAAACGAGCAAATTATACTACGTTTGGCTCCGAAATTGGACCTTCGTATTACAACTACTTCGCCTCGCAGACAAATATTACCAGCAATAAGGAAAAAGTAGGCACACTACTTCATCTTAGTAAAATTTAGACCTAGTTTATATCATACTCTATCATCAGGTTGTGATTGAGAAGGAAGGCATTTTAGGGAATATATTTTTTTATAGATTGACTTGAATGTTTGAATGTGATCAGCTACGTTAAGAACTGCACAGGTGGTAGGTCTCTGATGCCGGAGACCTTAGGTGGGTCACCGCAGCGCCTTTCTCTGTTTTTTTGGAAGGCATTGTAGAGTAAGATAACTTAGATTATAACTTAACATTTAGTTTCAAAGCGATGAGCACTATGGGATGCTATGTTTATCTCCACAGGAATATTTTCGTAGCCTTTTAATAACAAATGACGATTTCATAATATTACAAATCTAATTATGGTCTAATTTGGCGTCTTACCATCAGACGAACCTTCGGTTTCGTCGTTAGTTTTAATAAATAGGAAAATGTTCTTCGTCTCTAATAGTCTTCATGGTAGTCAATATTACATATATATATAAATTTTCTCTCATTATCCATAGCTGCTTACCACAACCTGGCTTTACCAATTTGTTGCTCAGTAACCTTGTCATGACTGGTTTTTTTAATTTACTGTAATAACAGCTCACTTTGTTTCCTCTGTGTTCGAGGTCTCTTCTCTCGCAAAGATGTCATCAAGTCACGGCCACATACCATCATGTTGGTCAAGTGCTGATTTTAATCGGAAATTAATCGACCTTAATAACAGTAATTCGCTTATCTACATGAAATAAATATCATTATTGATTTATTTAACTAAAGTTAAAGAAATGAATGTGTATAAAGGAGATAGTTAAGATTGTTATGTATTATGTATACTTCTATATTGGTGGTAGGTCTCACCACAAATCCAATATATACTGGCAACAAGGAATATGCAAACTGTGTTTCAGTTTGGTGTTTGTAATCTAGTGAATTTACTGGAGTAACGAGACTTAATATGTCAAATTGACGAGCACAATACGATGCAGTGTATACCATCCTAACTACCGCCGCGTTATTAAAAAGCGTATCACTTACCATCAGGTGAATGTTTCCCTCCTCATCGAATAATGAAATAGTTTTTTTCCTTCAAAAAAAAAAACTAGTTCGTTTATCTGTGCACGTAACGCGTCCGTAACGACTTGTCGTGTCGGTCAGCGGTAACGATGTTGACGACTCGTTATCCACGGTCCTTGACTTACCGCGATAAAGTTCTTATCGATTCCGATGATGTCCCGCAGTGGTGGCACCTTTACATTTATGTGAAAAAAATACACTATCTGTATCGTTAGAAAGTAAACAAATTTCTCATTTCTCAACCATTTCATACTAATTCGTTTCTTAATAAAATTTGGTGGTAAATTAATCAGAGTTTATTGGTGGTGGGTTATTTACCGGAGACAGCGTAGGTAGGTACCACCGCAACTTCTATTTCTATCTCCGACCACTGTGCAAATATTATTAACTATTCTTTATTCAACGAGGTGACGAGACGAGCGAGACGTTCACCTGATGGTAAGTGATACGCTTGACCATAACTTGGCGCTATTTAAGATGGTACACACTGCACCACATTGTGCTCGTCGCTTTGAGACATAAGGTGTTAAGTTTCGTTACACCAGTAATTTCATTAGCTGACTTTTTACCCTTTCAAACCGGAATACAGTAATGTTTGCACACTACTGTTTTTCAGCAGAAATAGAAGGTGCGGAATATTAATTCGTTCAGGTTTGATAGGTGCTGTAGATAGTGAAATTACTAAAGTAACGAGTTTATACATCTTATATATTATTGCGACTAGCTGGATGTGGTGCAGTGTATATCATCTTAACTACCATTACCATCAGTTGAACTTCCTGCTATATATTGCTATGTCTAATAAAATAAACAGGAAAATTTAATAGTATTAACTTATAAACTTAAATTATAACTTATAATTATTATTGCTATGGTATTAAATATGGATGGTATTGATTTTTAAATGTCTTTATAATACTAGCTAAGCGTTTACCTTAATGAAGTTCTAAGTTCTAAGTCCACATATTATATACAGTTTCATGGATAAGAGTTGCTGTTTGTAAAGCATATTCTTAACTATATGATAGTAAATTATCATAAGTATATTATCAAGAATTTAAAAGAAACCTTTGTGTATAAATATGAGCGGGTACTAAGTGTAGTATATTTAATACGTTAAGGAAGTGATTGCGGCGTTGATGTTTACCGTGGTAATTACTATTGCATAATGAACTGGAATGCAGTTATAAAATATCTTGTTATATCAAGTGTGAACTGTTGTTGATACCTGATGTTAGTCTTGTAAGTTTAACTCTTTGTGTTTGTTTATTTATATAAATAAATAAAATAGTTGTGTCTTTATTACTAAATGCATTTGCATGTACATATACCGAAACAACGTTTTCTACAAATTTGTCCGTCTTTTTGTTCTGGCTAATCTCTAAAACGGCTGCACTTATTTTGACGTGACTTTGACTGACAGACAGGTTATGTAACAAGAACTAACTATGGCTATTTTTTTAGTTAAAAAATTGGGATCACGAAAAAAATTAAAACCAATGAAAAATTAGTAATATTCCATTTAAATAGTGAATCTGTATACATATATTTGTGTATTCTTTTATTTATTTAAACTATATATCTTCTATTTAAATACCACACGGACCAAATCGCAGGTCACAGGCTAGTTAATAAATAATTTAGAGGGAAGGTACATGTGAAATGGAGTTCAAAGGCAATATGAAATTTCTTCTAATAAACCTGTTGTTGGTAAATAGTATAATGTATTGAAAATTATTAATTTTATTATATATTAAATGATAACTTAAGCTAAATAAAGTAAGGATATATGGGGGAAAGAAGCTAAGTATGAAGAAGGTATAGGAACGCTCTGCATCTATGTTTTAAGTTTATGCGAGATTTCTGATTCTTCATTGGAAAGGTTAATTATTCCAGTTTCTTTTTTAGTTTTTATTATTGCGGTGTTGAAACGGTGAATAAAAATAATTCTAAAAGGTCCTTCTGTTGAAATTCGTGATTGTAAATACTATGTTTTTCTTTTAATTCCATGAAACGAGTAAGAGGTTCACCTGATGGTAAGTGATAACCATAATAACGTGACGCTGGTTAAGATGGTATACACTGCACAATATTTCGCTCGACGCTATCAGACATATGTAAGTCTCGTTACCCCAGTAATTTCACTATAACGCCCTATAAATCGGAACACAGTAATGTTAACGCATTAGAAACTCTTTTAGGGTTAACCTCACCTATGTACTTTTATATTATCTATGTACTTATATTTTGTCTTTTTTTGTGTACAATAAATAAAATAAAAAATACTGTTAGGCTGTAGATATTGGAGTTGCGGTGGTACTTACCTAGACGGTCACCGGCAACAGAGACTTACCACCAGTGAAATACCTAAGTTGCTTTAAAGTAATGCTTTAACCTTTTCCAAAATTTATTACTTAAATAAAAAAAAATATGACTTGGTACAGATTAACTGTCGTTTACATTTATCAGTTGAATTGATAAACATTGTAAAGCACTTAAAATTTAATTAAAATTACTAATTGATATGGCCAAGGTACAACTATGTTAAGCATGTCGACACTTGTGTAATAAGTTATCTATATCAAATGAAATACATGTGTTGCGATGATAAAAATTTATGGTCATGTTTCATAGTGTTGTTGCTTAGTGGAATAAAAAAAGCCGAAAAGACGACTCATTTCGTCTTTTCGGTCTTATTATCCGGGTCTCTATTACCTTATAAGATTAGAATGTTCCGGAATGGTCTAGTCGCTAATTTTCATGCGAACACAAAGGTCATGAGTTCGATTCTCAATCAAAGTTTTCTTTTTTTCTTTCCTCCTTCCACAGTGCTAACTTTGACATTTCATATCTCTTTAACCGGAAGAGCTATAGACTTTTTATTTCGGATTCCTCGTCTCCTTATCCTGTACTTCATTTTATCCTGAAAGAGTATCCATGTATCTGTTCCGGTTTAAGTTACAAGCGTTACGGAGTATTTAAGTCAGCGCATCAGTCTCTTTTAAGATGATGCAATCAGGTGATAGAGACTATAAGTTGGTTAAGTTGTTAACATATATATATACACAATGATTTATATTCATATATTTTGTTGCAGTGAACCTTAACGGTGCATCAAAAGTGGACATATCACATTTTGACCTGCTCAAAGTACTCGGAACTGGAGGTGAGTAACATTTATTTTTGTTCTTTTTAATACTGTGTTAATTTTAAATATGTCTTAAAACATTTACTTTATAATAATGTGTAATAGACATTTCTCTTTTCAACATACATATCTAATTTACACGTTTATATATATACAATTCACAAGTCACCGAGTTCACACTTCTTACGCTGTCCAAACAGTAATGAGCTCGAGATCCACAGTTGTCCGCCATTTATACCAAAATGACAGCGGCGCCATCTTTACAATAATCAATACAACTATTTAATTATTATCAATTTTATAAAAGTCATGGATTAATAATATTCCCAATATTTCAATTACACTATAAGAAATATAAATACAATTATTACATAAATATTAGTATGAAATATAATAGTACAATATGCAGTAATTCATTTTGGATTCATTAACAGTCAATACAATTACTATTTTTCTAACAAAATGTTTATAACCACAATTATTTATCCTCAATATCTAACATGTGTAGTTGTTATTATACGATAAGACGTTCAAAACGTAAAGCACTTGTCTTCTACAAGTGGGCCAAAAGAAATCACCCTATTGGAAGCCCAAATAGTAGCGGCGCCCATTTGGCCGATATCATCTTCTCGACCTGACCAATAAAATTCTAAAGGTTCAAATGAACATAATCAAAAAACAGAATCAAAGTTTTTCGTTTAGAATAAAAATGAGAGCCAAACAACATCGGATGACTTCTTTTGGCCCATCTTGTATAAGTTTATTGCAATTAACTTTATTGTAACAATCACAAAAATCTATATAGATAATAGCATAATGTAAAACTTTATCAAATTATGGTATAAACCAGACATGTAACCGTTTGGTTAAATTTAATGTATATAAATATCAAATAATATAAAACTCGACCTTATTAAGTCGCTCTTACAGTCTGCCTGTTGTATTTGTATCTAGTGTTAAATTAATCATTATTAATATCATTTTTATCACTTAACTATCAAATCGGAGAGATATTTTGTATATAACGTACTCAAGTTTAAAAATTCAAATGAATATTGTGCTCAACGTTAACACTGAAATATAAATAGATCTACCATCAATTTTAGCGTTCTGTGTTAATACCTGGATAAATTGCAAAGTCATGGAAATATTTACTTGTCACTTTGAATACAACTTGATGAAAACGAGTCCATGTTAAAAGTAATTAAACAACAGACAACAGGTTGGGTTCAGTGACTTTAATTTCAGTTGAAAAAAATCATTATTGAACAACGTATCATCACAGTGTTAATAACTGTTTTTCTTTTAATGTTGTAATCACATTTATTTTTCTTTATAATCTAACAATAATAATTTTCGTTTACTTTCCGTTATTACAGTCTATCCGTCTGTATTATAACAGCATCACGTGAAACTTTTGACCCAGTTTGCGACGAGTTGACAAAGTTTTATTGCTGTTTCGAGGTTAAATTTTGTAGTAACTTTTTAAAATTTATTTTGACTACTAATCAATCTAGTTGATGACCTTTTTTTTTATAAACACTGCTTTCATAATTCAATATAAATTTCAACTCCAATCTTGACGAATCTTTTTTTTAAGAGGTTATTGCTTTACCGCGATTCTAACTGGTGTTAATAAGTGATGGTGATGCATACTAACTTAGTAACAGCCTATTTTGTATTCTGTCGTATTGTTTTGTATTATCGTCTATTTAAAATCACTTGAAGACAGTTTGTCTCTAATGCTCAAGTTCTTAATAAAGAGAACTGCAAACTTAAGCTGATGACAATCATGCATAGAAAGGTTGTATTTTCGGACATCATAGTTCCCAAGTTTAATCCTGGAGGGAAAAATTGTCGGAAACCGTCCTCCTGGTAGACAGTGTATAAATGGTTTGACCATGAATGGATTGGGTTCAAATAACATAAGTTAATAACCGAAGACTTCAGTTTGAAGAACATCATGATGATTACTATTTTAACTAACGCTACATTATACGCTACCGTATAACTTACCATTAGGTGACCGTCTCGCTGGTCTAAGTCGATAGTGAAATGTTAGTAAGTTAAATGCAGTGTAGTTGTACGTTTATTAAGTAAACAGCGTTGTGAGAGGCATCTAGCCGGTTTACGCAATCGCTCATTGTTTGTTTTGCTGCCGGCAATGTTATTGGCATCGCGTCCACACACAGACATGCCATTAGCAATAGACACCCGGATCATATTTAGCTCATTCAACCACCCATACACAATACCTAGCTAATTTCTATTGTGAAATTTTGACAGTCACTTACATGTATGAGGATGCTACTGTCGTTATTTATTTGAAACTGTTAATATACTAGTGTTATTTACTGGTGTATGTTGTCGGAGATCGTATAGGTAATTGCCACGTCGGTTTCTATATCTGCCGCCAAAGAGTGTGAAATTCTTACTATGTTCCGGTTTGAAGGGTATGCTGGTTATTTTACTGGGGTAACGAGACTTAACACCTTATGTCTCAAGGCAAGTGGATTGTGATGCAGTGTTTTCTTTTATGGGAAACTGTATCACTTACCATCAGGTGACCGTCTTGCTGGTCTCGTCGCTTAGTTGAATAAAAAAATAGTATAACTGTTATTTGATATTGCTATAAATTCTCTCTTTTCAAATAATAATTTTTTCATGCTGTAGTCTCCTGTAGTTGAACACATCACAATGTAAATTGTAAAAATGAAACATGCTATTTGTTTGTCGTGTATCCTGCGTTGAGGCTCCTTTAATAATTTTTTTTTTGCACTGGATATCCTTGTCTAACAGCAGTAGCTATGTTAATGATTAAATCCGCCTAAGACATTGTATGTCATTCATAAGATTTTATATAGATCTGCTGATTGTAAATCATTTGATCATAATAACATGTTTACTTGATATAAATATTTCAAACGATTCAATTTACAATTTTTTGTTGAATTCGTTTCCTGTAAATTTATTTCTGGAAAGAAAATCTTTTAACTCTTGCAGAACATTAGAACTGGTTATAAGAGTTTTATATCAAAAGGTTTTCCTGTCATTTTTATAGTTCCTTTAGTGAATTGTGCCTTTGAACAATGATTAATAGTTTTTTTTTGTACTATTGTTAGAAACATTAAATTAAGTATTAGCCGGGATACGAGACTTGACATTCAAAAATCCTTACTTGTGCCACGTAGTGATAGTGTGACTTGAAGTAACATGGACTAATATAATAAGATATCACTTAACATACACTAAATACTTATTCGTCTACTTGCTTAGTTGACCTATAATTACACGTAAAGGAATTTTTAAAAACTTAACTGTATGCTTAATTAAGTATAATGGTCGATATATTACAGCACACAAAATTAAAATACATTAATCAAATAACTAGTTAAATTTAAATAAGTAATTAATTAAACTAGTTTATATTTAATTATTATACCCCAAGTTAATTAAGATGGAATATACAGGAAAGCGGCGCTAGAACAGAAACCGCTAGATGTCTAACAATGCAACGATGCACCCGATGCATGACCGTACATGCGCTAAGGTCAACGACCATTGCGGGGGACACGTGCTTTCAGGAAATCCGGGATAGGGGTTCTTGCGATGGACAACAAAAAAAATACGTCCTATATTGGAACTTAAACCACAAGCGACGGAAGTTAATTTAAAATAGAACTGAAGACCTGACCCGTTACCATCAACTTGTTTCTGATAATAATCATTTTAAGTTAATAAATGTTTTTTTTTATATACTACTATGCGTCGAGACGAGAAAGACGTTCACCTGATGGTAAGTGATACGCTTGCCCATGACAACGCGGCGCTAGTTAAGATGGTACACACTGCACCACATTGCGCTCGTCGCCTGAGACATAAGGTGTTAAGTCTCGTTACCCCAGTAATTACACTAGCTACAGCGCCCTTCAAACCGGAACACAGTAATGTTTGCACACTACTATTTGGCGGTTGAGATAGGAGCTGCGGTGGTACCCACCCAGACGGTCTCCGGCAACAGATACCTACCAGCAATGAGAATTCTTTTTATCACGGTTTTCCTTCTCGTGGAACATTCATATCGCGCTGATATATCTTGACTTTACTGTTACTGGAACTACTTTCTTCTTAGTCTATCCTCTTCTTAAATTTTTTGGGGATTCCATAATTTTATCATAGTCTTATATTATAGTACAACACAAATAAATCTATAAATCGTTTAACTATTAGGAGATTCCCGTTTACTTATTTTAATTTGATTTCATTTGACACTCGTGTAAAAAAAGGCATGTCGATTTAGAAAAATCTTTAGATATGTACTAAATAAAAAAAGGTATGATTTTTGTTGAATTTGTTGTGTATATTTACCGACTAACAATAAGAAGGTTTTTTTTTATATAAGGACCTCGTATTGTTTCGGGACGTCCGATTTCCATTATACTTTTTAAAGAAAATTTTAAATCACTTCTGTCCTTCGCTCTGTCTCTCTATGTAACTAGTATGTATGTTACAGTGATAGAGGTTTCTATTTTGCTTTTCCATCTCACTTTATCCTCGTCGTCGTCATCAGTTCTTAACGTGGCTTGTAATTTGATTGTCTAATTAGTACCTTATAAAAATTTTGTTTAATTTATTCTGTTAGTAGGCGAGTACGTCGGAAGTGATGTGGTCGGTTGGTTGGTGCAATGCTGTTCTTGTACGGATTGGGCCCCGTGCTCGGGCACGTTGGGGTCCCCAGCGCGGGTCACGTGACCGCAGCGCAGCACCGGGCCGGGTGGCCGTATTGTTCCCCACGTGGTCCCCGACTTGCTTAATCACAACGCTAATGACTTCACAAGCAAAACTCGGTTCTTATACATCTTCCCTCGAGTTGATTTCTGACCCCGTGATTATTTTTAGTTTTCTTTGTTTTATTATTTCGTTCGCCGATTTCTAGAGTTTTGAAACTTCATCACGTTAAAATTAAAAGGAATTATTAATGGATTTAATATGGTTGGTTTTTTTTAAGATATTGTCGGTTGAAGAGAATAGTGACATAACTATTATAAAAAAATTCAAATTTTTCGGTCTCTTTTCTAAAGGTTGCAATTTTAAGAATTTATCATTTTAGATATTAAACTTAATTTCAAAATATTTTTGGAATACATCACTTTTCTTTATAACTGACGATGTTACTATACATCTGCCTTCATTTTGTTTCTAGGTAAGCAATAACCGGTAATGCCGATGGCACCTGTAATAGAATTTTATAAGCGATCACAATCTCATTTGAGAGGAGAAAAAAATACCTTAAAGTGACTTACTAACCGAGCGCATCGAGTCGTGGCAGTTTGGTTTAATTAATTAACTAAAAAGTACCAACTCGTGTTAGGGGCGCTATGGGTCACCTGACCAGCAGCGGTGGGGTACCATGTGAAACGATTAAAACTCGCCCGTTGTAACGGTCGCCGTGCGAACGGAACCGCGAGTCGCGGAAACGGACCGCGACCCGCGCTCGAAGAATAATTCACAAACGCTTTTTGCTAAGCGTAACGCTGTTCTAGCACGCGCCTCACGCTTCTTAAAACTGCGATTTTTTTTTTGTTAATACCACGAAACCACGGTACGTTCACCTGTACATAGAAACGTTGGGGGATATTGTATTTTACACGTTGTCATTTTTATAGTCTTCCTAACCCCAATTTTACTGATCATTATGATCTAACTAGACATGGTTTACTTGCTAAACTTTTTTTATTAAAATTTTTGGGTTGTATGAATTCTATCGTACCCTATAATTATTTTAATCATTCAATGCAATCTAAAACTAAAAATTAAATTACTTAAAAAGTAATGTCTTCCAAATTTGCCTAAGACATCTTAGACGAATTTGGATGTTGTTTCTGTCAGCGTCGTTTGTATCACACAAATGTATCCGATGTTAACTTTGTCAAAAACGAATCTCTCTTTAATTTGTTCTGCTTACATTCCATCAGCAGATCTTGCACATTAGAGATTTTTTTTTTCATTTTTAAATACTAGGTGGGTTTTCTCCATTCCTGGGTGGTTGAAAACAATGAACAGACTCGAATTTTCGTTTTTTTTCATAATCCTGAATTAGAATTAAAAAAAAACATACATAAAGGTTGACCAAAAAATCAGCTTTAAAACTGCATTAAAACTTATTGCTCCACCTAACATTTATTTTTAACTAGGCACCGTTAAAACTTTTAAACACTAGGTGGGCCGATAGATGTGTCCGGGAGCGTATTTTCATTGCTTTGTATCTTTCTTTTAGTACATTTTAAAAGTGGCGCAAGTCGACTAACCGGTATTACGTCTTAGCGGAAGTGGAATGTGTTCTTACGTGTAACGTTCCTGTCGCACGCACTCTGATAATTCTACGAACGATTAAATGCTCTTTGTATTACCGCTGCGAATTTAAATGCGAAATATCATAACATATTCTTCTAAGTTGTATTTTCTCATGACTGAGGGTCGTGGTCATCATGTGTAATGAAACACACAAATTTCTTGGCAGTTATAATGGAGTTGTTTGCCATTGCCTTCTCCATTTCACATACTAGTGCGAGCATGGATGGTCTTCACATAGATATGCAGGTTTCCTCACGATGTTTTCCTTCACCATCAAAGCGTGTGATATTAGTTGGTGTTATACTAACTGCACGTAAATTGAAAAATTCATTGGAGAAAAAAAATTGTTGTTTTGTTGGTCTTTTATCGCTAAAGTATATTATCAAACCCATTAACACGAAACTATGTTACACCAAAATTTATTCTTATAGTTTTTCAATGCGTAAACATATAAATATGTCTGCCTTAGACATTTTCATTTCGATATTGTTCGTAGAATCGCGATCGGAATATTCTTATGGTTTTGAACTCTATGAACATGTTTGTCATCTTGACCACCTGCCCATAGCTTTTATAGCTGTATAAGTATATCTTAGCACGGCAACTATGTAACTATTTGAGACGAACTGATTTTGTACTACTACTGTATATTTAATAATAAACTATATTGATATCGATTGTTTACAAAAAATTTAGGAAATGGGTCTTTTGCCGGAGATCGAGTACCACCGAAGCTCCTATTTCAACCACCAAACAGTAGTTCAGACATTACTGTGATCCAGTAAGAATGGCGTTGTAACTAGAGAAATTACTGCGATAACGAGACTTAGACTGTCTCAAAACGACGAGCGCAATGTGCAGTGTATATCATCTAACGTTACGTTGAAACACTTCACATACCATAAAGTGAACGTCTCAACATTTTTTTTTTTTTAATTAAGTATAGGTTAACGCTTGACTACGATCCCACCTGATGGTAAGTGGTGATGTAGTCTTTGATGGTAACATCAACATACATAAAATTTTTCTAAAACTATAATAATTAAAGTGAAAAAGCATTTGTACATATTTTAATAGTTTTAATGTTTTTCCATGGAAACCTAACTACATTTATAGTTAAGATTAAATCGAAATCGATTAAGTCATTTCAAAGATAATTTGACCCAAATTTTAATTTTGTATTTCATTAAAGTTTTATGAAACAGGTAAATGATATTATTTTGTTACTACAAACGGACAATGCACTTTTTATATATAGATCAGCCGTTGATATATGTAGAAATATATGCGATAAATACGACCATTGTTATTTTTTTTTTACCAGGTGGTAGGTCTCTGTTGCCGGAGACCGTCTGGGTGGGTACCACCGCAGCTCCTATTGCAACCGACAAATAGTAGTGTGCGAACATTACTGTGTTCCGGTTTGAAGGGCGCTGTAGCTAGTGTAATTACTGGGGTAACGAGACTTAACACCTTATGTCTTACGACGAGCGCAATGTGGTGCAGTGTGTACCATCTTAACTAGCGCCGCGTTGTCATGGGCAAGTGTATCACTTACCATCAGGTGAACGTCTTGCTCGTCTCGTCGCAAAGTAGTATAAAAAAAAAAAGTTATAAAATTCGTAGCGATATCGGACACTATGACGCTTTTGGTGGATTAATTTTTTTGGAGGCAAATATGAATACTATGTTTATTGCCTTCAAGAAAATGTTGAGTACCACTGATGTATATGGTTTTACTTGTACGTAACTCATCCGCATTGCATAGCATGTTACGCTCCTCGATCGCACCGTGCAAAACTTACTTGCTCCATATGGGTTAAGTTACCTACCATATATACTTTGTTTGTAGACACTTTATGAGTTAGTTACATTGCAAACATTGCTGTTTACTAAGTTAAATGATTTTTTTTTTAATTCAATGTTAACTATGATCGGAACTATTAAACGGATAATGAAGATGGTCTATTCAAAGTCAAAGGTTCGTCTATACTTTAATATGATCCCATCAGATGCTTCTTTCTTCTAAGTATTGCCTCATGACTGAGGGTCGTGGTCATCATGTGTAATAAAACACATCGGGTTTCTTGTCAGTTATAATGGAGTGGTGTTGCCATTGCCTTCTCCATTTCATATGCGAGCACGAATGGTCATGACAAAGATATATAGGTTTCCTCACTATATTTTCCTTCACTGTCAAAACACGTGGTATCAGTTGGTGTTATACTAACTGCACATAAATTGAAAAATTCATTGATGCAGGCCGGATTCGAACCCGTTGCTTCGGATTGAAAGGCCGGTGTCCAAACTACTAGGCTATCACGGTTTAGGATGTTTAGATTAGTAAAAAAAAAACTAGTAAAAATATAACTTATGTAATACATATGTTTGTAATTTTTCTGTCAACATAACTTACCTATTGCACAAATAAGTTTGCATAAGAATAACTTGTTTCATATTTTAAATACAAGCTGGTTGTAATAATTAAAGAGAAAAAAGTAAAAAGTTAAAACAAAACAAATGAATACAGAATCTTGTGTCGAGTAACGAGCGTATTTTTGTTCAACATGTTTAGAATATTTGTTGGTTTAAAAATTGATAACGCTTATCTACAAAATCATTGGAACTTTTATAGTAAGTGAAGTGTTTAAACGTGGCGTTAGTTAGGATGCAAAGCATCACAATCCGATCGTCGCCTTAGAACAAGATTTTAAGTTTCGTTACCCCAGTAATTTCACTAGCTACACCGGAACCCAGTATAGTTTACACAATACTATTGGACAGTAGGAATAGGAGCTGCGGTGGTACTTAAACGGTATCCGGCAACACAGACCTACCAGTAATGAAAAATCTCCGACCTGTGCCGCGGGATTCCTTTGCGATGAGCACAATAATAAAAAAATGTTGATATTAAAAAAATACATGATTGGTATAATTATTGCATGGTTAACGCTCGCGGCGGACATATTTGATTAATTATAAATGTTAATATTTGTACTTTAACCTAATGGTAATCAAATAATAAATACAACGGTTGTACGTAGCGAAATTGAATTCCGTGTTCAAGGGCACGGGACAGCGCGGCTATCGGTTAGCAGGTTAAGTGGCTCTTTGCGCGATTGATCTATATCTAGACTAGAACGTATCGATTGTATACAAACAGGATTTGAAAAATAATAACTCATCATTTAAAAGTTACCACCACATCAGCTATGACCACCATCGAAGTTACACTAGTGATATGTGTGCAGGAGATTTACTTATTATCATATTGTGTAAATATTCTTACTGGTCATTAAGCGATGTTCAATTATCAGACTTTTACCAGAGAATTAGATACCAGGTGGTAGGTCTCTGTTGCCGGAGGCCGTTTGGAGGGGTACCACCGCAGCTCTTATTTCTACCGCCAAATAGTAGTGTGCAAACATTACTGTATTCCGGTTTGAAGGGCGCTGTAGCTAGTGTAATTACTGGGCCAACGAGACAACAGCTTATGTCGTAAGGCGACGAGCGCAGTATGGAGCAGTGTGTACCATCTTAACTAGCACCACGTTGTCATGGGCAAGCGTATCACTTACCATCAGGTGAACGTCTTGCTCGCCTCGTCGCAAAGTAGTATAAAAAAAAAATTACTACCATTCCAATTGCCGGTCTCATCGATGTTCTTAATTTATAAAAATAACATAAAATGATTGTCTAATGTAATAACCCTTAACGCAGTAAGATTACAAGTTATCGACAGCGAGACGCCCGTTTCCGCTTCGGGCGCTTGTTGGAAACGTGACCTAGGCTGTGCACGTGGTGAGAGGCTGTTTACGTATCGCGAGGGGGAGGGCGAGAGAGGTCGGTTAGAGAGGGGAGTCATTGTATGGTCACGTGACTAACTATATTAGGCCATAAACGTGCTAACGAGAACAATACAAAGCCCGCTCACCTCCCCCAGCACATGTTTGATCAGACTGCTCCCCAATGCTAACAAATTTCGTCGTTGATAAAGTGTAACTAAAATTTTAAGTTTTCGTTTACTTCACAATGTAATTAGGAAGCAATTGATGCTTGGTTATCATTAATAAGTATCACATATTAAGTAAGGTCGGCGAGAACCGTAATGTGTATGTACGTAGTAACCTTCGTGAGCACATCGCAGGCATGATACTTGAAAGCGGGCTGCGAAGGTATTGTCAAGTAAAAATAAGGCAGCTTGATTACATTGACGATTTGGTACTGCAGTTATCTTTCACCGGAAGACTTAGAGGCAAATTTAAGACGTGGAAAGATGTAGCGTTAAACACTTAGTGAGAAGAATCTATAGCACAAAGCTAAGTTACTGAAAAGTTTAAGTTGAACCTACTATCATATGAGATGCCATAAAGAGTGAGAAAGAAATTCATTGAAAATTAAACTTGGAAATAAATTAAATCAAGTATGTGCTCTTTAGCTTTACAAGCTAAGTGATTTAGTTCCTCGTTTGTGATAAGAACAGCGAAGCAGTGAAACCAACCGGCATATTTTCCGACCAAATACGTGTCTTCAAGAAGAGAGTGAATATGCTATTACTAGTATTTTTTATTATTCTACGAGACGAGCGTGACGCTTACCTGATGGTAAATGATAGGCTTGCTCATAACGACGTAGCGCTGGTTGAGATGGTATACATTGTACTCGCCTTGAGATATAAGGTGTTAAGTCTCGTTACCTCAGTAATTCCACTAGCTACCCTTTAAACCGGAACACAGTAATGTTTGCACACTACTATTTGGCGGTTGAAATAGGAGCTGCGGTGATACCTAGACAGTCTTTAGCAACAGAGTCTTAATACCAGTAAAGTTTAGTGCCTTTAATTTTTTTTTGTTCTACTATTCGACGAGAAGAGCAAGACGTTCACCTGATGGTAAGTGATACGCTTGCCCATGACAACGTGGTGCTAGTTAAGATGGTACACACTGCACCACATTGCGCTCGTCGCGTTAAGACATGAGGTGTTAAGTCTCGTTACCCCAGTAATTACACTAGCTACAGCGCCCTTCAAACCGGAACACAGTAATGTTTTTTTTTTTTTTTTTTTTTTTTTAATTTTTTCTACTTTTCCCTGATATTATTATTCAGGGGCTTTTTATCCTATTCACATAATTTACTAGTAATAATATTTTAAATATCATTACGAAAATCGTATTTACTTATCCTTATTCCTATTGTTAACTACTGTACATATATTTATACAGAATTTAAAAAATTTATCTCTAACTAACTTATTTTTCACTAACTCGCATAAACCTACTTTATCTATTTTCAGCCCTTTCTCTTGCTCGAATTCATGCCGCGAGTTCATATGGATACACAGTAATGTTTGCACACTACTATTTGGCGGTTGAAATAGGAGCTGCGGTGGTAGCCATCCAGACGGTCTCCGGCAACAGAGACCTACCACCTGGTGATTCTGGTTTTATCACAGATCACATCACCAATTAACCACCAGTTCGAATCGTGGTCAATCACTGACCTATTTACTTAAAGTTGAAAATATAAACCGTATACTAAGACATTGTCGTCATCTAAAAGACCAAACCGGACGTGTATACACGTCAGTGATTTTTACGTCGCACATACGTCAGGTACGTACGGTGGTGTTGCGTATTTCGTTAATACGAAGCGTAAAAGCGTGAGTACCTGAGTGATTGCAATGTATGTACACGTTAGCGCAATTTGATTCGGTTCTAGTTTGCGTGTCGTAGGTAATGGGTTCTTATAAACGTTTTCAAGTGTTTGTTTGTCTACGTGTATATAAAACGGAATAAAGGAACAGTTTCTTCAGAGTGACCGCCTAATTTTAATTTGAAAGAATCTCATTATGATGATGAATTGTTTAATTTTTTAAATAAACAGAATCGTCGTTCAAAATTCATACTTTCTTTATACTGAAAACTAAATAATTTATTCTGCTAAATTTGCTTTAGTCCTTGACGTACAATGTAATATAAAATTCAAGAATTTCGATTTCATGGAGTGATTGTATGTTGTCTCCGAGAGAAAACAGATCGCCTAGGTGACACTTTACTGGTGGTAGGTTTCCGTTGCTAGACCGTCTAGGTAGGTACCACCGCAGTGACTATTTCAGTCGCCAAACAGTAGTGTGCAGACATTACTGTGTTCTAGTTTGAAGGTAAGCTATTAAATTACTGGGGTAGTGAGACAACATATGTCTCAAGGCGAGCGCAATGTGGTGTAACGTATATTATCCTTGATAGCACCACGTTGTTATGGGCAAGCGTATCACTTATCATCAGGTGAACGTCTTGCTTGTATTTCGAAACAAGGTCAGTGTTTTTCTGTCAATTTCATTTTTAAAGCAGAATAGTGTTTATATTTGGATGTCGGAACTTGTTTTCCATAATCACAAATACAATCTAGTATAATGTTTATCACCCTACAGCCACATACGTATTCACTTATTACTAAGTGAATGTCTTGCGCGACTCATCGCTATATGGAATAGAAAAAAAACCACCATGAAGCGTGATTCGAGCGATATGAAATGCGTCATCGTCACAAATAACGAGTACAACAGAAATTCCATGCGGTAATTTCGTTGTCCATTGCATTAATGAAAGTGAATTCGTCATTTTCGCTTTTTTAAGGTCATACCACGCTTATTGTCAGATCTGAAGTGTTTACAAATTATCTGATGTAGGAACTCGATTAAAACGGTTCATCTGATGATAACTGTTTCTCCTACCTTTGCCCTTTAGGATCATAATCACTTCACCACACTGTGGTCCTTTGCCTTGAGACACTAGTTTTTAGCATTCTTTCCGTTGCGGTGGTATCTACTCAGAAGTTTCCGATAATAGAAATCCATCAACATTAAAACTATTTTAATCATATATTCCAAAGTAAAAGATCTTGAGATATGATATGGATCCTAAATATTAAGTAATGGAATCTAGAGTAAGATGATTAGGAAATGCACTACATTATTTCTCTATCTCTGCAATCCGTTTGTCGTGGACGGTTACCAGCATTCGGACGAAGCGCTTCGCATTGTTGTTTACAATACACAGAGCAAACAATTGGAATAATTTCAATGCGCCAGTGTTCCTATTCCACTATGCCATGCTTATTTTCTAGAGTAGATTGAATAGATTGCTTCCAGGTTTGTGCCTTTTACCAGCTAAAACCATATTGTGAGATTGATCTAGAACAACTTTCTTTGGCCCATACTAATTCCGATCTAAGCAATTAATACTAGATTTATTTTATAGTAAAACAAGTAAAATAGCACCTTATTTCAATCAACCACTTCTGGTTTATACAATGTGCCATTTTTATAGAGTATACTAAATTTATCTATTTCTAATCGATTTGAGTTTTCTGCATAAACCCAATCCCTATTAAAAAGATATCTGGTTTCTGGAATAATCAGGGTTGTTTGGGATGTCTGTGTACTAAAATTCGTTGGTTTCTTTGTAATCTGTTACGGAACCCATCTGTGGTCTCAATGTTATTTAAAATCATATGGTCAACATCAATCAATAATACCCCTCAAATCCTTAAGGATTAAAATCAATTACTAGCTCATGCCTAATAAAAAAATTTATTTGATGAAATCCTCTCTGAAGTCGTTTCTTCATATTTAAGGATCGTGGTCGTTACGGTCGCTGTCTGGAGCGGACGATCTGCCTCCACCGGTTTCTTTCACCGTGTAAAATTTGGTTCTTCGGTGTTTCCAAAAGACACAAAAATCAAAGATGCCCCAAGTTCACTTTCTAAATGACGTCAACGTGCTATCATTTACCGTTGTAGTTAAATTTAATAGAATCGCCGTTATCCGATAGGCGCTGTTCGCTGCTGGTTGGTGTGAAGTGCGCCACGCACTGAAGGTTAACCGCCGTCGGAATATGAAATGGGCGGTTCCAGTTCGTTATCCTTTAATATAACGAAGTTCGTTTCAATCCTATTAGACAATATAATTTTGTGTCACACTCAACCGTTTGAGAAATTTTGATTAAGTTATTGTAATTAAGATAAGTGCAAAATTTTTTTTGTAGATTTTAATGGAATCTTCAGTTCCATGAAAAATGGAAATACTAAATTCAGAGGTGTGCTTCCAACCAATCCATATAATTTTAATAAGGCGGTATTATTTAAACATATGTCTGCGATAACTAAGTCAATAGTTATGTGGTAAGTATTAAGTTGAAAATTATATTTTCCTTTATCATATTTTGATGGAATTTGAAGTAAAACGCGACTTGATACCAGGGCAGTGTGACGGAGTAGGAGTACGTCCCAGGACGTCGTCCGTCTCGTCGGGTCGTCGACCCCCGAAAACTGGCGCGTAGCGGTGCCCGGTCATTACCCGCCCGTCCTTACACCGCTTGTGACCTTATGGTCCACCTGGTATTTACTATTGCTATTACATTATTAATATCGACGCTATTGTTTCATAAACATTTTTCTATAAATAATTAGTAAATATTGTTTTTAACCGACATCGCGCCTAAGCGATGTAACACGGAGCTCCCAGATTCGATTCCGAATCTTCACGTTAATATTATTTGCTAAATATTTGCTACTATTTTATTGGAAATCTCTCTCTGTGACGTCATTATTCAACCGGAGTATTAACAAAGAAACCGCTTCACCATCTACAGCCTCTATCAATTACCAGTATGCAGTTAATCTATTGCAGATAAAAACATTACTTAGTTAATAATCTGTGAGGTACAATGATACATTGTTAACAGTTTCCGGTTTAAAACTAGTTTCGCATATATTCTTTTTCTACTTGTATGTGCGGAAGCGTTTACATGATATTTGTAGTTCCGCCGCTGCCGCATGTAAATTTAAAAACATGAGGTTAATTAGTAAAAAAATCCCTGTTCCGTATACGAGATTATATCAGTTAAGAAATAAACTTATAGCTTTGGGTTCGTTGAACCCGTCGGGCGTGGTTTATTATAACAGTTATTGTATCGAAGTGGAAACGAATTCGTAGCAACGCGTTGACGTTGCCATTAACCTTATCAGCGTAACCACTTAGGTAGTATATAAAAGAAACCACTACATTTTTTTTTGTGGTAGGTCTCTGTTGCCGGTGACCGTCTAGTTACCACCACAGCTTCTCCCACCGTCAATCTGTACTGTGTTTATAACAGGCTTTTGTTAGCTAGTAAAATTACATGGGTAACGATACTTAGGTGTCAAAGCGAGGAGTAACAATATAGTGCAGTGTATATCATCCTAACTGGGCTTTACAATTAGTTAAGCGTGATGCTTTATGAAATGAAAAAAAAACAGATTTTTCTATTCGTTTGATTACACTGTTTCCGATTTGGAGAGAGTTGTAGTTACTGATATTATTGGAATTACGAGTCGCGTGTGATGTTCTGTAAATGTAATTAACGCTTTAATATGGTCTTTTTCCTGGTCGCGAAAGTTAAGACCTTGTATTAATATATGGTGTCCGGTAAACAGTTTAGTTTAAAATACGCAACAAATTGGTAAAATAAGGAAGTGATGTTGCTATCGGCCTCGCTCACCGTGTAAGTTCTGTTCTGTTGCACACGAAGGAGAACCTCTTTAGTTGATTTGCGTCAATTCAACTTCGGTGATGTAAATGAAAACGACTTTCGTGCGACAATCATTACGCCAATTACCATTCGTATTTAAATCTGTGATTACTTTGTCAAATTGTATTTGTACTATCACTTTAAAAAGTCCCTTGTTTCATAAACTAAATGATTAGAAAACGATTAATTTCAGTTATATTACTAAAATGCATGCATTTAAGAACTCTAGGACTTGTGTCTGTCACACGAAGATAATTGTCAGCGTAAAGACTGCACCTGCAGCGGATGATCAGCTTCCTATATATGATCTTGGAATCCTGTGATTTCATAAAAAAATCTAATTTTTTTTCATCAGACGAGCGAGATGTTCAACTGATGGTAAGTGATACGCTTGCTCATAACAATGTGGTGCTGGTTAAGATGGTATACACTGCACCACAATGCGCTCGTCGCCTTAAGACATCAGGAGTTAAGTCTCGTTACAGCAGTAATTTCACTAGTATACAACACCCCTCAAACCGGAACACAGTAATGTCTGCACATTACTGTTTGGCGGTAGGAATAGAAGCTGCGGTGGTAGTTAGACGGTCTCCAGCTACAGAGACCTACTATCAGAAAAAAAATTGATATAGATTAATATCAAGTGTTTGAGAATGAAATTTAAATTTGTTACTCTAAAGTTAGTAAGTTGAAGCTTATGTTCGATTGCATTTTGTTTATTATTATAACGGATACATTATTACGCAAATTGTCTACTAAAATTGTATTTTTATGTACATATAAATTCCTTCCTCATACGTACATAAAAACCTTGCTCGAAACTCTTTGGTGTTTTTATAGTAAATTCTTTTGTAACAGGTTAATTGTTTTATATAGTTACAAGTAAAGTTAGATCGTTTTTAGTTATCTCACCGGTAACGGGATCGTTCAATCGATTTGTCACATATAATCGCTCCGACCCACTCGGAGGGCAAACGAGATTGATTTATAATGAGACCGTCTCTCATCCGCCCGTGGATCAAAGGTCTAATACACATTTAAATAATACTTGTACTGCACCGTTTACTATTAAAACGTCGGTTTCTTAGCCTATAATAAATTCTTTAACATTTAAGTTTGTTGTTTAAATACAGCTCCGAAGCACTCACGGTTTCCTTGCGATATTCACCAGGATATCTCTGCATCATTACTGTGGTAATAAAACAGCTTCGCTACATTCCTAATTCGATTAGGTACAGTAACAAAGCAGAGCTATCTCCATAGGTAGCTGATCATCTGAATTTTTAAGGGACCTATCCTTGGAGAGCAAGTTTCCGTTCCGTAAATTATCATTGATAAAGCACATCTACCAACTATTTAATTATCAATAAAAAAATCTATAAAATCTACTAAACTTACAACATTCTTTTTAATCCTTTGTATCCATCTTATCTTAAACAACGCTTTCAATTTCTTCATAACTCCCACTCTCAATGTCTGAGGTCAACTGAAAATCTTATCTTAAAGGTTCCAAAACATTCCTCTAAATTCATGGACCAATCATTCTCTGTTGAAGCTGTCCGTCTGTGGAATGCCTTACCATTAACAATTAGACAGGCACAGTCACTACAAGCTTTTAAGAACCTTGTCAGCAAATTCTATCATTCATTATAAATGTAATAATAAATTACTTTAAGTATTCATGTATATGTATATAAGTATATGTTACTACATCTATTCTTATTTATTATATTTCCTAATAAAAACCCACACCAAATTTACTTATTACTTTACATATTTTCCATCCAAAGGTTGTCTGGAAGAAATCGCGCTTAGTGATAAGGCCGCCCATTGTGCATTTAACATATAACAGCAATGTGATTGGTAATTTCTGTATCTTTTGGTGTGCAATAAAGAGTTTTATTATTATTATTTTATGTTGTTGTTTTTGTCAAACCTCCCTTTCGGGGTTAATTACATTCATATAGCGGGCCACAGCCAAGCTATAAGAACTTGAAAAGTAAAGAGGATATATCTTTAAAATTTGAGTTTTTATTATTTTATTTATTAAACTGAAAGGAATTTACGAGTGAGACGGCAAGTGTTTAAAATTACAGATTTTTGCAGTAGTAAATATGTGGACGGGGCTATGTCTAAAGTTTTTAAGCTTCTGTGGATTGTGTTCGGGATAACTCCGGTTGTTGACACAACAACGGGAACTGTCTCAATATTTTCAACGTGCCACTGTCTTTTGATCTCCGTGGAGAGGTCTGTATATTTAGAAATTTTTTCGCTGAATGTAGACAAAAGGTTGTGTGTGTTGCAGACAGCTATATCGATAATGAAAACAGATTTCCTACTCTTATCTAACACTACTATATCTGGCCTATTGTAATGAACAGTTTTGTCGGTAATTATAGTTCTGTCCCAGTACAGTTTCCAATACTGATTTTCTAGGACAGAGTTGGGTTCGTAAGTGTAATAAGGTATTTTTTTATTAATTAACTTGTATTGGTATGCAAGGTTCTGGTGAATAATAGCTGCTACTTGATCATGTCTAAATTTGTAATCAGTTTGAACTATTGCTTTACACGCTCCTGTAATGTGTTGTATAGTTTCTGAACTGCTGTGGCAACGTCGACATGTATCTATTTGTAAAGTGCGTGTAATGTATTTTTGATAATTCCGTGTATTTATTGTTTGGTCCTGTATAGCTATCATAAAGGCCTCTGTTTCTGGGAACAGTTCTCCTTTTTGAAGCCATGCATTTGACGCATCTTTATCTACATGGCTTTGTATCAGGTCGATCCTGTGACGACCGTATAATGATTTTTGTAACCATGTATCTAGTTTCTTCTGGTTAGTAATAGTTGTTCTGTCTGAAGAGTATTTTATTGATAAGATTAAGAGGCGTCAGATTATTATCAATTTGTACCGTAAATTTATTTAGATTGGAATGATCAGCTTTATTGTGGAAGTAATTTCTGAGTGTACTTATTTGCTTGTTAGTAAATTTTGTATGTCAATAAGACCTCTACCACCTTCCTGTCGTGGTAGCGCGAGACGCTGGATACATGATTTAGGATGGTGTTTTCTGTGTTTAGTCATGTATGTGTTGATAATACGTTGTAGTTTTCTCAGATCTGATTGTGACGAATTAATTATACCGAAAGAATATGTTAAAGTTGATATAGCGTAAGTGTTAATTGCTTTAATGGTGTTACGTGAATTTAGATGAATGCGCAAAATTTGATTCGGTCTGTATTTGAAATCGTGAATTAATTTTAGTTTCGACTCTTTGTGTAATATTTGACGAGGCTGATTAAAAACTAAATATTAGTACATACTGTTTTCGTTTATGGGTTATATTTCTTTTCCTGTTTCTAGAACATATTTGTTATATTCCACTTACCGGAATTAATGGAGTGTATTCTCCACTTATCAACCCCAAATTGCATTCTAAAATCTAACAAAAATTTTTGCGTTAAATCTACTAATTTCGTTAGTTCCTCATTGATGGTTGCATAAATTTTGATATCATCCATATACATTAAATGAGATATTACATGATGAGTTCGATTATGTTAAGTTTAAAGCCAATATTAACGTTATTTAACAATTCTGAAAGTGGGTTAAGAGCTAAACAGAACCAAAGAGGACTCAAAGAGTCACCTTGTAAAATGCCTCTATGAATCCTTATTGGTTCTGATAAAACTGAATCGTTATTTCGTTTATTTTTAACATTACCTGCCAATGTTGCATTACAATTTTTAAAAAGGTTATTACGGCAGTGTGTACTTTATAATGTTCTAACACGTGAAGCAACCAACTATGAGGGACTGAGTCGAATGCTTTTTTATAATCTATGTACATAGTGTGTATATTTCTACTTTTAGTTTGTGCTTGTTTCATTATCACTGTATCTATTATTAATTGCTCTTTACATCCCTGACTTTTCCTTCTACATCCTTTTTGTTGTTCAGCTAATAATTTATTTTGATCAATATGTTTATAAATAAGTTCACTAATGCAACCAGTTATAATTTTGTAAATAGTTTGTAAACATGTAATAGGTCTGTAATTTGCAGGATTAGTTGCATCTGTGCCTTTCGGTAGCATGTGTGTTACTCCGTTTGTGACGAATTTTGGTATAGTATTTGGGGATTGTATAAATTCGTTGATTTTAGTATGTATAAATGGATGAGTGCAAGAAAATTTTTTGTACCAGTAGTTATGTATTTTATCGGATCCAGGTGCTTTCCAATTGTGTGTGCGTTTTAAAAACACTGATGAATACATCGATAGGCACATATTCGAAAAACATGGGTGTAATATCTGATTTGTCGCTTAGTTCTTGTAACCACTCCGCGCTTATTATTATTATTATTAAACTACTATAAACTTAAAACTTTAGATTAAAGACAACTATGTTTTCGTTGAAAAAAAAAAATGTATTTTCTAATTTAATATTGCTGTACATAGTACAGAAGGCGTACCTAATTTCTGTATAAAGGCCGAGAATAGTCGGTGACCAAGAACTTCTGGATGCAAAACTCGATAGCTTGGTCACCGTCGTAGAGTAGCTAGTCTCTCGGTGTTCTATCGAATGCACTTTGGAGAGTGTGCTCAAGAACTGCATGATCTGATACCGCCCTCGCCCTTTTATCATCGGACGTACAGACACACCGCAGGCATTCCCCCATCCCTTCGTTGTCGATCTCCCGCGCATTAGGACTAAGCGTTTCGCTTCGTCCTTCATAATGCGTACAGCGAGGGAGTGGAACAGTCTGCCGGCGTCAGTGTTTCCGTCCAGGTATGATGTGGGAGTCTTCAAAAAAAGAGTGAACAGGCTTCTTCTAGACAAGTGCGCTTTACCACCTAGATTACATCGCCGCTTACCATCAGGTGGGATCGTAGTCAAGCACTAGTCTATCCTAAAAAAAAAGGAGTAGCACTCTTTACCAGTCAACCCTGGTAGACAGGTGATATTGAAGATAGCTGTAATGTAACAAGAAATAAGTCAGATCCCACAAAGAAATGTATAACTAATACTTAATAACTTACTAATACTTATCTCTGCTTGATATACTTCAGGGTGCAGTATTTATATTTAAGTTATAAGTGATATTAAATTAATGATGTTTGTAAATGATATTGTTGTTACGGTAAATAAATTTACATGAAAACGACGAAACTGAACGCGATGTAATCTCCGGGTCAAAATCTAAACGGTTCACGGTACAATAGATTGTATTGGGGAGTGTGGAACTGCTCCCCGAAGGTTGCCACTTGATTATGCGGGTAATTTACCCATGTGATAAATATACAAGCTCGTTATTTAACGGACAAGTAATCTTTTGTTATGAACATAGTATTATCTCGCACTTTAGTATTTTTCCTAACATAAAATTTTAAGAACGACCTCTTGAAATTTTAGTGTAAATGAAGCTAACACTACTTTATTAGATCCTAGTAAAGTTGTTGCGTTTAATGAGAGAGGTCTATGTACAGAAGTAGACTGCCGCTGATGATGATCACGAAAATTGTTTTGAAAGTTTTGATAAGTCGTAAGAAGTAATCTTTACGCTGCCACGCATTAAACTAAGCAAAATAGTAATATCAACGTATTAGTGTTTCGATTTAATTTGGTCAGTGAAATTACTTTGGTAACAACATCTAATATCTTCAATCTCGGAATATGTTCTTAACTAAACGTTATTGTTACAAGTGGTATACTATTCAGGTTGACATCTCATAAATTTATAACATCTATGAATATTTAGATAATTTATTAACCATCTATCAAAAAAAAATATAATTAAAAAACGTTATAATAAAAAACAAATAAAGATAAACATATAAGAACTACCAGAAGAACACCAGGTGGTATGTCTCTGTTGCCGGAGACCGTCTGGATGGGTACCACCGCAGCTCCTATTGCAACCGCCAAATAGTAGTGTGCAAACATTACTGTGTTCCGGTTTGAAGGGCGCTGTAGCTAGTGTAATTACTGGGGTAACGAGACTTAACACCTTATGTCTCAAGGCGACGAGCGCAATGTGGTGCAGTGTGTACCATCTTAACTAGCACCACGTTGTCATGGGCAAGCGTATCACTTACCATCAGGTGAACGTCTTGCTCGTCTCGTCGCATACTTGTATATAAAATATATATATATATATATATAATATATATATATATATAATATATATATATATATATATAAGAACTAAACGTTGCTGCATCAATAATAACAGTAAGACTAACAGTACTCGTTCATCATCATCATGAGGTGCCTTCTTCGAACTGAAGTTTGGCGGTGTGGGAGGAGTCATTAGTAAACCACAAAAAAAAGCTTCTTTCCGAATATTCACAGATGTGCTTAGCATGCGTGTGTCCAGTTTGTAATTTTAAATCTATTTTCGAGCAGTAAACCCAGCACGTGGTACTAAAACAATGGCGTCATGAAAAGTTTATGCCGAAGGTGTTAAAATAAATCATAACAAGAGACGGTTGATTACATCCCGCTCGCTAGATCTTTAAACCTTATTACCGTTTCAAGTAAGGTCCGTTCTCGTCTAACACGGTTATACGGACCTCGTATGCGTTTGTACATAGACTCCCGATGAGATATCCACTTGTGATTAAAATAGGCACCGTGTTCCATATTTGTCTAGGTCTAACTTCGAGTTCATTATATTATGCGTCATGTTCAATAGATCGAATTATAGGAGAGTAGTTGAGGAAAAATAATTTTAATTACAAATATTTTGTTAGAAAAATTGTAATTCTACTGACTTTTTAAAAGACGGAAAGAAAAAAGGGTGGGGATGGCAGGTAACATCGTTTCGCTATGAAAGGCGGATGAGTGTAAATCTCGCGACAAGTGTAAGAAGTGTGAGCTCGGTGACTTGTGTGTGGATATAGAAACTGTGACAGATTAAATATATATTAGAAGAGATGTGTGTGTCTATTATAATTGTAAAAGCTGAACTTTTACAAGGCTACTTACACGCTAGAAAAAAATACTGAATAGCCTGAATTAGATGTTAAATAGAAGTCTCGGTATTTATATGTATAATTTGTTTTCTAATAAAAAAAAATAATATTCAGATCTCATTTAAATTAAAAAGAAAGTAAAACTGATGTAAGTTCAATCAAGTGGCGCGGTACCTAATGAAAGGGCCCACTTTATTTTACTTAATAAAACAAATATAATTCGTAACATTCACTTTTAGTTTATTAATTAAGATTTTCACATATCACAATCTCCGGCAAAAATTAACAACCATATTGACAAATCTCTCTAACCTCCCGCCAAATAACGTCTAATGTCAACCATTGTTGACATTGACGTTTCACATTTCAAAAAGGTGCCTTCTATTTTATATTAATTTAAGATTACATACTATTGACAGTTTATCGTTGTTATTATCAGGCAAAACTATGAGGAATAATATGATACATATATGCAAGTCTTACACTAAGCACTAGCTTATTTTGAAGAAAGTCTCTATTTCGATACCGAAACTACTCGTTATCAAGTTTGGGTTTACCATAACGTCATTGTTATTTTCCATTTATCAGCCGGTGTATTCCTAGCGAGAATGCTTCTATTACCGTCTCATTGTCACTTAACACGATATGTTATTTAGGTCGAGTGTTAGCCTAATTGTATATAAATATAAAAACTTTGTTACAATAAAAACAAAGTTATATAAAGATTTGTGTATAGTGTTACCGCAACCGTTCCCGCTGTCTCGGGTTTCGTTCTCGTAACACTTAGTTATTAACATTTGGGCTGGTCACTAACCTGCCTTAACCGATTCACAATGATTCTGCTCGGGGCTGCTTGCTGCTTTCTCTTTCGCACTCATTGCACGGGTGACATGCGATGTCGCATTACGTCAGATTGAAGCGCTGTCACTCCGGGCGCTGCATTAACGTTACAGCTGAAAACCTTATTACCAAACTCTAAGATCTACTGTAAGAAATAAAGTATAGTTATTAATATTATAAACGTTGTACTTTTAATATTTGTCCTTAATATATATTAAGTAAGACTTTATCAGATATTGATATTAAACTTTTGAACTTAAAAGAGTGTACCTAAATTAAGGTTCCGGCTTGTGGTTCCAAATTTTAAGTTTGTTTTTAACAGTAAATGAAAATTATGCTTCGATAGTAACATTCGTGTATATTTTTCCAAAAATCATTAAAAAAAAATCTTCTTCTTCTTCCCAATTGATGCCATGAGCACGGTTTGTACGTGAGCCAGTGACATGTGTAGACGTACAAAATAAAAGAATACAAATCCATTAAAAATTGTCTGCTTGGTCAATCGTTCATGTTCTCATCTTTTCATCTTCACAATTGATGGCGAGAGCTAATGTTATATATAGACGTAAGTATAAAATAAAAGGATACAAATTCTTAAAAAATTGTCTGCGTGTTCAATTCGTCCGCCATGTTTTCCCTACCCCTAACTTATCAAAACAAAAAAAAACTTATTGATTTGTTTAATGGGTTTAGCAAATCCATTAATAGATCGCAAATAAGTTTGAAGTCGACTAACTTGCACTTTGTTCTTCGCATCCGTTCATTCACTTAGTTTAGAAAGTAAAGGTGATAATTAATTTTTTAAATGAAACCAGAGTGTGAATTGAAGTAAATTAACACCACCGTGAGAGTAAGATGACGGTATCATAGATAAAAATCATAGTCACGAAGAAATACCGCTTGTTATTTTTTTTGTCTATGTTGTCACCAGTTGCGATTAGCACGCTGGTATACATTCTTTCACACTCCAAACCATTGGGTACCCCATGTGGTAACATCATGGTAATTGTTACGACCCACTGATAAACTATCATGTCATTTTTTATTATTTATTGGTGATGATAACGAAGGTGTCAAATTATATTGTTTGTCTAGGTTTTGCATATATAATAGTCTTTAATGAAAATCAAACTTTAAATTGCTAATTGACTTAAACGTCTACAATGATAGAAATAGTAAAAAAAAAGCGTTGTGACTAGAGTTTTTTAACTTAAGATCAGAGAATGAAGTTTAATGTTAATGAAGTAAAGATTGTTATATATTTTAAAATAGTTCATCCAAATCGCGTGTCCATTTTCAACTAAGTTTTCATTTGGTATCATTTTTTTTTATACTACTATGCGACGAGACGAGCAAGACGTTCACCTGATGGTAAGTGATACGCTTGCCCATTACAATGTGGCGCTAGTTAAGATGGTACACACTGCACCACATTGCGCTCGACGCTTTGAGACAAGGTGTTAAGTCTCGTTACCCCAGTAATTATATCTCATTGTTAATAAAAAGAAAGTTATTAAATTCATTTTTTTTTTTATTAATAAACTGTTATAGAGACCTCTTAAAGTTGGGGTTCGAAAGAGTTGCTTACTATCTACGGATTTTTTTACGTTTCTCCTTGGTTCGTGTGGGTCAAGGATTCTTTTACATTTTCTTAATATCTAATTTTCGGACAATCTTTCTTCCCATTTCCTCATTCCAGTTCTCTCTTTCTCATTCTTCTTCATTCACTTCTAATTAGCATTCCATTACTATCTATGTTACTGATTTTTTTTTATTTAACGAAGCGACGAGACGAGCAACACGTTCACCGGATGGTAAGTGATACGCTTGCCCATGACAACGTGCTGCTAGTTAAGATAGTACACACTGCACCACATTGCGCTCGTCGTAAGACATAAGTCGTTAAGTCTCGTTACCCCAGTAATTACACTAGCTACAGCGCCCTTCAAACCGGAACACAGTAATGTTTGCACATTACTATTTGAAATAGGAGCTGCGGTGATACCCATCCAGACGGTCTCCGGCAACAGAGACCCACCACCAGTAGATGGAAGATTAATCGTATTCCTCGCCTTCGTTAGATTGTCTTGGAGTTAATTTCTTATGAACTTAAAGCAATCATTATCAAGTTTTTTGCCTCTTTGTTTAATTATATTATGCTTAACTATTGTGTGTATAAAAAGCGATGTGTAACTGTATGCAAAGTTGCGCCCGGTGGAGCTTCACTTTTTCGTCGCGAGGGGCGCAGTGCGTTGACACCGGGACCACCCGTGCCGCGTGCGCAGATAACATTCGATCCCCCAGTCGTGCCTCCGTTATGCTTATTTTGATCTATACTAGTGTCACCATCTATATCGGTTTTTACATATACGTTTTAACTTGTTCTTCTTAAAGTGCCTCTCCATTACTGGAGGTTGGCCGTCAGTTCTGCGAATTTCTGCCTATTTTGTGCCACCCGGAACAGTTGCTCCACGTTGGTGATACCAGTCCAGTCCCTTATGTTCCGTAGCCAGGATTTTTTTCGGCGTTTTAACTAACAAAATTTAAATAGGAATTCGTTGTAATTTGGGACTTGTGTTCAACGGTGGATAGTTAGCCTGAAATGATTAACATTTCCAACACAAGACTTGTATTTATTATTTACACATTCTAGGTTTCTTGCCATCAGGATTGTTTTACTGGTATAATCTCTTGCCAGTGATGTCTCTATGTAGCTATCACAAACCTTTACGTCTATCGCCTAATCGTGCAAAGCTTTCATTGAAGGGTGCTGTAGCTAGTGAAATTAGTGAGGCAACTAGCAGGCGGGTATATCACTATCAGGTGATGGCAAAGTGGTTTTGTCTAAAAAAAATTCGTCGGCACTGAATTCAATTACAGCAGATCATGAATAGGACCAGAACACTACTGTCGGATTTACGTAAGCATTATCTCTGGTTTAATGTGGTTTCGAAATATAAATAATAGGTTGTTTACCGTTTTTAAAACTTTCATGTCTCTATCTATAAGTCATATAATTACTATGACAAAGCAGACAAATATATTTTTTTGTAAAGGAACTGTCGTTCTCTTCTCTCTTACTGTTTCTTTGAATATTATCTTGTATATTGACAATGGGACGCTCTGTGGTGTCATTACTTTCGGTACTTTTACTTTACTGTAATATCTTTAGTGGTGCAGTGGCTAATAGCTTGCCTTCTAACACCGAAGCCCCTGAGTTGATTCGAAGGCCCGATGCGGAGTTTTCTAATCTACATCGCTTGCTACCACTCTAATGTAGTATACCTGTCGCTATAACATAATTGCTGTATTCTTCAATTGGACGTTAGAGAATTTTGAGCGCAATACACGGCCTCATTGTTCACGGAACAACCATCTGGTTATTTATTATTCGACTAGGCGACGAGATGAGTTTGACGTTCACGTGATGTGTTAAGTTATGCAATTGCCTATAACAATGTGGCGCTAGTAACGATGGTGTACACAGTAACACATTGTGCTCGTCGCCTTGAGACATAAGTCTCGTTACCATTAATTTTACTAGCTACAACTCATTTTTAACCGGAACACAGTAATGTTTGCAAACTACTGTTTGGCGGTTGAAGTAAGTGGTACCTAGACGGTCGACGGAGACCTACCAGCAGTAAACGTTATTTAAGTACAAGAATCTCATTAACTTTAAATAACTTTGCTAATTGCTTAGTAAATGCTTAATTTTTAACGTTTTGAATATTGCGATTTCATTAATAATGAAAACATTTGGGATTCAAAGTCGTCGCTGTTTAATTCAGCGCCACAAATTAAGGTGCGATTCTCCGCAGAGATTGCGGTGAATTCGTTTAACAGAAACGTTTTCGGTAAAGTTATGCAAAATAGTAGAGATCCTGGAAGCTCCGTTGTTAAGAGCTTTTGAAATTAATTTATTTAAACGTTATACGCCGAGTATTATTCATGCTCGCCGCTCTACTGAATATATATTGTTAATCTTTTGAAAGTACCATCGTTACTTTTCTTTCTACACTGTATGTATAAGTTAATAAGCCGTGACCAGTACACTAGAAATTTATCGTGGTAGTTGTGTACACCGGTTTAAATTTTGTGGTATTAAAATACCACCGCATTAAAACACTTTCTTGTCATAAATACTACCATCTTGAAAATATTTACTTTCAGTCTCTATTAGCTGATTGCATCAGCGTAAAAAAAATTAACTACTCCGTAACTTTTAAACCAGAAAAGGTACATGGATACCCTTTCAGGATAAAATGAAGTACAGGATAAGGAGACGAGTAATCCGAAATAAAAAGTCTACAGCTCTTCCGTTTAAGGAGATATGTTCAAATTTAGCATTGTGGAAGAGGGAAAAGCAAAAAATTAAAATTTCACTGAGTTCCGAACTCATGACCTTTGTGTCCAGCATGAAAATTAACTCCTAGACCATTACGGCACATTTTAATCTTATAAAGTAATGAGAGAACCGGATAATAACACGCATGCGTTCGTCTTTCCGGCTTGTTTATGTAATTCTTTTTTTAACTTTCACGTGGTTAACTATGAAAGCTCAAAACCTTATTACTTAGACAATGAACTTATTAAAATTCAATATCCAAGATCAACGACCGTCTGAAAATTTAAATTAAAACAAAAGAAAACCGTCCCCCGCCGGCCATGTGTTCAAATTTGCATTCAAAATCGCCGACCGCTCATAACGCACATCCGCCCCGTTGCGTGGTCAGGCAGCGGTGCACGCGACCGCGCCCCGCGGAACACCTGTGCGAGCTTTTGTAACCAGTGTAATTACTGAGGCAAGTAGCAGGGTATTTATCACTATCAGGTGATGGCAAAGTCGTTTTATCTAAAAAAAATTCGTCGGCACTGAATTCAATTAGAGCAGATCTTGCCATCATGAATAGGACCAGAACACTACTGTCGGATTTACGTAAGTATTATCTCTGGTTTAATGTAGTTTCGAAATAGAAATAATAGGTTGTTTATCGTTTTTAAAACTTTTATATCTCTATCTATAAGTCATATAATTACTATGACAAAGCAGATAAATATAATCGTTTGTAAAGGAATTGTCGTTCTCTTCTTTGAATATTATCTTGTATATTGACAATGGGACGCTCTGTGGTGTCATTACTTTCGGTACTTTCACTTTATTGTAATATCTTTAGTGGTGCAGTGGCTAATACCTTGCCTTCTAACACCGAAGTCCCCGAGTCGATTCCAAGGCCCGATGCGGAGTTTTCTAATCTACATCGCTTGCTACCACTCTCATGTAGTATACCTGTCGCTATAACATAATTGCTGTGTTTTTAAATTGGACGTTAGAAAATTTTGAGCGAAATACAGGGCCTCATTGTTCATGGAACAACCATCTGGTTATTTATTATTCGGCTAGGCGACGAGATGAGTTCGACGTTCACGTGATGTGTTAAGTTATGCAATTGCCTATAACAATGTGGCGCTAGTTACGATGGTGTACACAGTAACACATTGTGCTCGTCGCCTTGAGACATAAGTCTCGTTACCATTAATTTTACTAGCTACAACTCATTTTTAACCGGAACACAGTAATGTTTGCAAACTACTGTTTGGCGGTTGAAGTAAGTGGTACCTAGACGGTCGACGGAGAACTACCAGCAGTAAACGTTATTTAAGTACAAGACTCTCATTAACTTTAAATAACTTTGCTAATTGCTTAATTTTTAACATTTTGAATATTGCGATTTCATTAATAATGAAAACATTTGGGATTCAAAGTCGTCGCTGTTTAATTCAGCGCCACAAATTAAGGTGCGATTCTCCGCAGAGATTGCGGTGAATTCGTTTAACAGAAACGTTTTCGGTAAAGTTATGCAAAATAGTAGAGATCCTGGAAGCTCCGTTGTTAAGAGCTTTTGAAATTAATTTATTTAAACGTTATACGCCGAGTATTATTCATGCTCGCCGCTCTACTGAATATATATTAACAATATAATACTTTTGAAAGTACCCTCGTTACTTTTCTTTCTACACTGTATGTATAAGTTAATAAGCCGTGACCAGTACACTAGAAATTTATCGTGATAGTTGTGTACACCGGTTTGAATTTTGTGGTATTAAAATACCACCGCATTAAAACACCATCTTGTCATAAATACTACCATCTTGAAGATATTTATTTTATGTCTCTATTAGCTGATTGCATCAGCGTAAAAAAAATTAACTACTCCGTAACTTTTAAACTAGAAAAGGTACATGGATACCCTTTCAGGATAAAATTAAGTACAGGATAAGTAGAGGAGTAATCCGAAATAAAAAGTCTACAGCTCTTCCGTTTAAGGAGATATGAAAGGTCAAATTTAGCATTGTGGAAGAGGTAAAAGCAAAAAATAATAATTTCACTGAGAATCAAACTCATGACCTTTGTTTCCAGCATGAAAATTAGCCGCTAGACCATTTCGGCACATTTTAATCTTATAAAGTAATGAGAGAACCGGATAATAACACGCATGCGTTCGTCTTTCCGGCTTGTTTATGTAATTCTATTTTTAACTTTCACGTGGTTAACTATGAAAGCTCAAAACCTTATTACTTAGACAATGAACTTATTAAAATTCAATATCCAAGATCAACGACCGTCTGAAAATTTAAATTAAAACAAAAGAAAACCGTCCCCCGCCGGCCATGTGTTCAAATTTGCATTCAAAATCGCCGACCGCTCATAACGCACATCCGCCCCGTTGCGTGGTCAGGCAGCGGTGCACGCGACCGCGCCCCGCGGAACACCTGTGCGAGCTTTTGTAACTAGTGTTATTACTGGGGTAACGAGACTTAACACCTTATGTCTCAGGCGACGAGCGCGATGTGGTGCAGTGTGTACCATCTTAACTAGCGCCGCGTTGTCATGGGCGAGCGTATCACTTACCATCAGGTGAACGTCTTGCTCGTCTCGTCGCATAGTAGTATAAAAAAAAGCCTCCGCGCTAATGATGACAACACTCGGTTAGATTGAACTCTGACTGTGACCGTCTATAGATTTTAACCGACTAATAGTAGTGTGGAGACATTACTGTGTTCAGGTTTGAAGAGCGCTGTAGCTAGTGTAATTACTGGGGTAACGAGACTTAACACCTTATGTCTCAGGCGACGAGCGCGCTGTGGTGCAGTGTGTACCATCTTAACTAGCGCCGCGTTGTCATGGGCGAGCGTATCACTTACCATCAGGTGAACGTCTTGCTCGTCTCGTCGCATAGTAGTATAAAAAAAAGCCTCCGCGTTAATGACGACAACACTCGGTCAGATTGAACTCTGACTGTGACCGTCTATAGATTTTAACCGACTAATAGCAGTGTGGAGACATTACTGTGTTCAGGTTTGAAGAGCGCTGTAGCTAGTGTAATTACTGGGGTAACGAGACTTAACACCTTATGTCTCAGGCGACGAGCGCGCTGTGGTGCAGTGTATACCATCTTAACTAGCGCCGCGTTGTCATGGCAAGCGTATCACTTACCATCAGGTGAACGTCTTGCTCGTCTCGTCGCATAGTAGTATAAAAAAAAGCCTCCGCGCTAATGACGACAACACTCGGTCAGATTGAACTCTGACTTTACTCTGTAGACCGAGACCGTCTATAGATTTTAACCGACTAATAGTAGTGTGCAGACATTACTGTGTTTAGGTTTGAAGAGAGCTGTAGCTAGTGTAATTACTGGGGTAACGAGACTAAACACCTTATGTCTCAGGCGACGTGCGCAATGTGGTGCAGTGTGTACCATCTTAACTAGCGCCGCGTTGTCATGGGCAAGCGTATCATTTACAACCAGGTGAACGTCTTGCTCGTCTCGTCGCATAGTAGTATAAAAAAGAAGCCTCCGCGCTAATGACGACAACACTCGGTCAGATTGAACTCTGACTGTGACCGTCTATAGATTTTAACCGACTAATAGTAGTGTACAGACATTACTGTGTTCAGGTTTGAAGAGCGCTGTAGCTAGTGTAATTACTGGGGTAAAGAGACTTAACACCTTATGTCTCAGGCGACGAGCGCAATGTGGTGCAGTGTGTACCATCTTAACTAGCGCCGCGTTGTCATGGGCGAGCGTATCACTTACCATCAGGTGAACGTCTTGCTCGTCTCGTCGCATAGTAGTATAAAAAAAAGCCTCCGCGCTAATGATGACAACACTCGGTTAGATTGAACTCTGACTGTGACCGTCTATAGATTTTAACCGACTAATAGTAGTGTACAGACATTACTGTGTTCCGGTTTGAAGAGCGCTGTAGCTAGTGTAATTACTGGGGTAACGAGACTAAACACCTTATGTCTCAGGCGACGTGCGCAATGTGGTGCAGTGTGTACCATCTTAACTAGCGCCGCGTTGTCATGGGCAAGCGTATCATTTACAACCAGGTGAACGTCTTGCTCGTCTCGTCGCATAGTAGTATAAAAAAGAAGCCTCCGCGCTAATGACGACAACACTCGGTCAGATTGAACTCTGACTGTGACCGTCTATAGATTTTAACCGACTAATAGCAGTGTGCAGACATTACTGTGTTCAGGTTTGAAGAGCGCTGTAGCTAGTGTAATTACTGGGGTAACGAGACTTAACACCTTATGTCTCAGGCGACGAGCGCGATGTGGTGCAGTGTGTACCATCTTAACTAGCGGCGCGTTGTCATGGCAAGCGTATCACTTACCATCAGGTGAACGTCTCGCTCGTCGCATAGCAGTATAAAAAAAGCCTCTGCGCTAATGACGGCAACACTCGGTCAGATTGAACTCTGACGTTAGTTGACGGAGACCGTCTATGGATTTTAACCGACTAATAGTAGTGTGCAGACATTACTGTGTTCAGGTTTGAAGAGCGCTGTAGCTAGTGTTATTACTGGGGCAACGAGACTTAACACCTTATGTCTCAGGCGACGAGTGCGATGTGGTGCAGTGTGTACCATCTTAACTAGCACCACGTTGTCATGGCAAGCGTATCACTTACCATCAGGTGAACGTCTTGCTCGACTCGTCGCATAGTAGTATAAAAAAAAGCCTCCGCGTTAATGACGACAACACTCGGTTAGATTGAACTCTGACTTTACTCTGTTGACGGAGACCGTCTATAGGTTTTAACCGACAAATAGCAGTGTGGAGACATTACTGTGTTCTGGTTTGGAGGATTGTTGCAGCTAGTGAAATTACTGGGATAATGAGACTTAACATTTGTCTCAGGCGAGGTTGACGGCAAACAATGATGGTACTATGTATATCATTCTGACACCACGTTGTAAGGCAGGTCGTATCACATCCATCGTGTCGTCGCTTCACCGAATTAAAATTAAAAATTAACCGTTCCCTAACAGTAATTATTTATGCTATATAAGACTATCTTCTAAGTGTTATTTCCCCTGACTGGGTCGTGGTCATCATGTAAAATGAAACACACGACGACTTACTTCTCAGTTATAATGGTGTGGTGTTGCCATTGCCTTCTCCATTTCACATACAAGTGCGAGCACGGATGCTCATCACATAGCTATGCAGGTTTCCTCACGATGTTTTCCTTCACCGTCAGATCACGTGATATTAGTTGGTGTTATACTAACTGCACATAAATTGAAAAATTCATTAGTGCAGGTCGGATTCGAACCCGGTACCCTCCGGAGTGGAAGGCGAGCATTCAACCACTAGCCTATCACGGCTATGTATATAATAAAAAGAGTATAATATATAAGAATATACGTACACAAAATTAATATTAATTTCATCGTTATCATTTCATCGTATTGTCCACAGCTGAACGTAGTTCTCCGCAATTGTTATCCATTATGATAGTAGTGTGCAAACATTACTGTGTTCCTATTTATAGTGCACTGTGCACTAGTGGAATAACTAGGTTAACGCCACGTTATGACCAGACGTATCACTTACTGTCTAGTAAACTTTATCCTCGTCTCGTTGATACTTAGAATTAACAAACCATAGTTTACTATTTTACTTACGTAATCTAATATTGAAATACCGTCCCTGCGTGAAGATCTTGATGGTGACTTATTTGAACGACAGTTTAACAGTTTTAATCAATGAGTTGGTTATCTTCTGAACAGTTGAAAGATACAAAGTCTAGCCGTAGGCTATAGTTAAAAACTTTGAAATGATTAACTAATTTGTTTAAGTGTTGAAACGTCTATTTTTTTCATACCACAAAATTACTTATTGTCGGAGATGAACTCTAAAAATCAGCCCCCACAGAGGTCAGGTACGCAACCCCAGCTGAGGTCCCCGCCCTCGGGTGCGGCGGGTCTTCGCCCCGCGTTGTTTGCGAAGGGCTTTCTAGGCTCTCCTCTGCCGATATTCAAAGTGATTTGTAGACATGTTTAAATGTGATCTTGCGACGGCGCTTCAACCTCTGGGGGCGCTGCTTTATGAAGGGTTAAAGTACCGAGTTATATTAAAAACGTTTTAAAATTTTTACTACTTATATCAAAATTTGCGATAATATTTTATACATCCTATTCATTTCCTGTGAGACTGAGTAGTTATTGAAAGTGGATCGATCTCACAAAATCACATAATGTCTTCTCGCCGGTTTAGGCCCCGGTCCCGGTCCCGGTCACATTGTGGGGCGTCGACGCCGCCAGGTGGCGAGTTTTTTTTTATACCCCCACAGGCAGATGGTCGGGGGGTTGTTTACCTCGTGTTAAATAAATTGTGTTACTAGCCGCGCACGAGATGGTCCGAAACGGTTCGTGTAATGTCCGACATGCGACGGCTTCATAACCTTACTATACTCTTATAGTTTTATTCTACAAAGAAATTTTCTTTACAATATCATTAAAAATATTGAACCATGATAATAGAACTTTCAGCAGTTAGTTAAAATTATTAACTAGTTTATTATATTGTTAGGGTAGGTCAGTTCAAATCTTTAGTTTTAAAAATTTTAACATTTAATAATGTTTTTTAACAGTTTTAATCAATGAGTTGGTTATCTTCTGAACAGTTGAAAGATACAAAGTCTAGCCGTAAGCTATAGTTAAAAACTTTGAAATGATTAACTAATTTGTTTAAGTGTTGAAACGTCTATTTTTTTCATACCACAAAATTACTTATTGTCGGAGATGAACTCTAAAAATCAGCCCCCACAGAGGTCAGGTACGCAACCCCAGCTGAGGTCCCCGCCCTCGGGTGCGGCGGGTCTTCGCCCCGCGTTGTTTGCGAAGGGCTTTCTAGGCTCTCCTCTGCCGATATTCAAAGTGATTTATAGATATGTTTAAATGTGATCTTGCGACGGCGCTTCAACCTCTGGGGGCGCTGCTTTATGAAGGGTTAAAGTACCGAGTTATATTAATAACAAGTTTTTTAACCTCTCGCAAAGGAGACTAGTGTTATAAGTATATGTCTCTAGTATCGTAATCCTCAAAATGCTTAATCTGTTTTTAATCGACCACGAAAACGGGGTTTCCAATTCGACGCATATTTTTTTTTTCTTAACGGAAAAATTACACATTTTAAACACTCTTTTGTACTCTTTCATAATTTCTGATGAAACTATGCGTGTTTTCACTTTTCTTTCATATAAGCGAACATACAAATAAACTATTATTATGCTGTTAATCTTTAGCTCAATCAATGTAAATTCCTTCAAACTTGGCTGAGCTGATTCAGAGATTTGACAACAGACAAAAATTTTCAACGTTCACATGAAAGTCGTTATTTTCGTAATGTATACTTAATAAAATTTTTGACATTCATAGTTGTAATGAAATGCTGCTTTTAATGTAACTTTTTTATAGTGCCCTTCCCGTTTCAACAGAATTCGCGATTTATGTATCAATTGAAGTCGTGAACGCGAAGAGTCAATGTACTTCGCGTGTACGCTTATTTGCATATTATCGCTTCGGCGTTTGGTTGTTTTCGAGTGAGGCCGGCGATGTTAGAGAATTAGGCAACCATATACATGATTGGTCTTTAAATATGTGCTACAGTAGACCGGCATGCAGTTGATGCTTACACTAACAAACTTCGGGATTGTAGACTTCGCCAGGTGGATCGATGACCTGGTGAAGAGTGCAAGTTGTTGGATTCATAAATAATCAGAAGCATATGGTTCAGCGGTAGGATTAAAAACAGAAATGATTTTTAAATACTTTATACAATGCAACTATAAAAGTAAAAGGATGATCACCTGATGGATATGTAATAATGTTTGCTGTAGCTAGTGTAATTACTGGGGTAACGAGACTTAACACCTTATGTCTCAGGCGACGAGCGCAATGTGGTGCAGTGTGTACCATCTTAACTAGCAGTACGTTGTCATGGGCAAGCGTATCACTTACCATCAGGTGAACGTCTTGCTCGACTCGTCGCAAAGTAGTATAAAAAAAAAAATGCTATCAATTAGATTGACGCCTTGTTTAATAACGTCATTATCATCACATTTCGCTGAAATTGCGTATGATGATAAAGTGTAAATAAAACTTTGCACAGGTTAGGTCCGGAATTAAACTTGTTTTGTTTGGATGCAGAAACTCAGCCAGTTGAACGACCGTCCTTGCCTCGTATCGTTGCGGATCGCTCCCTAAGAAAACATTCAACTCTCACCGAAATACTGTTTGCACGGAGTTCGTTGCACTGAGGCATCGAATGATAAAATTCAGTAATACTTATCGAATACTACGCGTTTCGTTGTGTGATTCTGATATGATATACCTTATTACACCAATCGATGCAATATGGAAGCAATGATAGGTAAATGGAATGAAGTATGAGGTTCGGTTCTCATTGATCTTAGCTTCCGGTGAAGGGAAACATGCGAAATCTATCCACACACATTAGACTATGATGGTTTATAGCCTTGATACTTCTAGAAATGAAGCTTTAAATCCCAACGATAGTTACAGTAATTAATTGATGGCCAAGGAACGGGCTCAGTCTCGCTCCTTGGGAGAGGCCTATCTCCAGCAGTGGATTTCCGCGGGCTGTTGATGATGATGATGAATAAATACAGTGGTCTGATTACATGATCGTACAGCACTAGTTACATTCATATGTAACTAGTGCAGTACAGTAAAAAATCCTCAATTACATCTTCAATACTAGTCTAGTGTTAGTTTTACCCACACATGCTACAGCGTAATCTTTTGTTTATGCGAGTTTAACTTTCTGTTTCTAGTTATAATTAAAAATAGACGTTTAAATATTTAAACATTATTATTTGTTTGAACTTGTACAACATTTTATCAGAGACAAAAATAAATATCATACTAGATAAGACAAGAACGAAAATATCACCTGACTATAACAAAGGAGAAGAGATATCGCAATTTAACCTCTGCGAGGAGAGAGAAACATGAGTTTTTTGTTTGATTAAGATTTGATGTTGTTTTTGATTAGAATTTATAAATTTCCGTGCTTAAAGTAAACATAATTGTGATATGGCTCTGTTAATGTGGAATTATATTCTTAGTGTATATTATCGGTGCTACTACTGTTTACAGTCTCGATACCCTGAAAGTAATCAAGTCAATCTAGCTTAACCTCTACTATTCATAAATCTGCTTCTGAAATTTTCTATAAATATTTTTGTAATATATACGTATTGTCGCTATCAGATTGGATAGTAAGAATAATTTTTATTCGACAAAGCGATGTGACGAGTACGACGTACACCTGATGGTGATGCACTAACTTATAACAACATGGGTTGTTAGGATGGTAAACTGGTGGCAGGTCTCTGTTGCTTGACCGTCTAGGTGGCTCCTATTTCAGCCGATAAACAGTAGTTTGCAAACGTTACTATGTTCCGGGTTGACGGTCGCAGTAAGCTAATGAAATTACTGGTGTAACGAGAGCGCTATGTGATGCAGTGTATACCATCTTAACCACCGCCGCATTGTTATAGGTAAACGACCAATCACTTACCATTAGGTTAACGCCTTGCTCGTCTCGTCGCTAAGTAGAATTAAAAAAAAAAACAATGCACCACATAACGCTCGTCGCTTTGAGACATTAGATGTCAAGTATCGTTACCCAAGTAATTGCACCAGCTACAATGTTCTTCAAACCAGAACGAAGTAATGTTCGCACAGTGTTGTTTAACAGCGGTAATAGTATAAATGAATACCGTTACCAGTTATACACGCGGCACGTGAACCTGGCACTTTGTGATGCACAACCGACTTGTGAGTCACACAACCATTACGACGTGTTACCGATATGTTTGTTAAACCTTCTTAAAGGTCGCCGCCGATGTTTATTATTATCTCGTGATTCCGCCTCGCTCTCGTGCGACAACTTGCGCCTTTGACGTACAGTGGGTACAGTTCAATGCGAAATTACTAAAAAAAATACAGTTATTAGTAATTTAATTTTACTGACCGAAATAAGTAAATATCTGCACATGAACTTTTTCAATTTTCATGAAAGACTAATGTTTTCGGAGTTAATAGCCAACCTTCAGACATTAAGAAGAAATAAGTAAATGCTTAGTTTCGTTGTAAATATTCATTATGTTTTTCTTTTAACCGATTAACTGTTAATGGTAATGTTACACCTTTACATAACAATGCGCTAGTTGGGATGTTTATACAGAAATAAAAGATTAGAATTAATTCTTAGCCTTGCTTGCTTCAGGAGTACTGGAATATTTTCATTCATTTGTTATATTTTTGTATGTTCACTTTGTCTCCATTTATTCTATTTATGATCATACGTATTGTTCTGAATGTTTAATTATATACGATTGTATATTTATCATTATCGTTTCAGCATATACAATTACATAGAGATGTGTCCACTGCTGAACATGGTCTTCACTAAAAATGTCTATCGATAAGTCCTACGTTTTCCGCACTTATTTTAAATGAATATTTAGTAAACTTACTCTGATTCAGTATATTCACGGTGTATAATATTGTAATACAGTATTTGAATATATTTAACATTCACGATTCACTTGGATTGGGTATAATATGTATTATTAGTGTACATAAAATTTATGCACGCAACTGTACATCGCTACTTCCCGAAACGTTAATACCTGACCTTGTCTTTTCTGGAGACTGATACTGTAGAGGTGGCGCACTTCGTTCTTTGTATTTTTGGTAGTTCACGTACGAGCGAGGTGGACGACCTCGTCTAGGTCGTGGCTCCACTGAAGGTTTTGTGTTCAGACCAGTATAAGATCTAGACGATTGATTCCGACTACATATGTTAATATATTAGTGCTAAAGCCAAAGTACAGCTGCACTGTAATTTGGATAACTGTAAAATATCAGCCATCATTTATATATATGTGTATGCTCCAGCCAATGTATAACACTAACCTTTCCTATAACATATGTACCAATCATAGTTGTGTCCACCACTATTATTGTGTTTTATATTGTACTATATGTAATTATACTCAACTACAAAAATAATGCACCCTTATTTATCTTCTCTGCTCAACCTATGGTAGACTGGGGGAGAATGCCCTTTGGCATTAAGGCCGCCTTTTTGTACATTTTTCTTTGTGTGCAAATAAAGTTTTTAAATAAAACTAACTAAATAAATAAAATTGGAGCTATTGAGATGTAATGCTAATGTTGCATGCTGCGTATCATTTGGATCCAGAAGCTGTTGTATGAAAGCGTTGTCCGACGTTATTGCATGACACGGAAGCTTGGATACGTAACATGGCCGATACAGACTCTTGCTGATGATAATGATGGGCAAGATGCAAAGAAAATACGGGCTGGCAGACGGAAGAAATCGTGTTTATGTAACATACGGGAATAGACCGGCATCCATCCGCCGAGAAACTTTTGCACCTTGCACAAGAGACCGGACTATTTTTGGAGCCAACATTCAAGTATAAAGACAATTCAAGAAGAAGAAAATTCCAACCCTTCTCGTCTAATTCCATTTGCCACACAAAAGTTAGTTTAAACATATAATATTTTAGTATCTTTCATTGACGTTCTAATACTGCTATTTTTATGGTGGTATATTAAAAAAATGTTAGAACAATTTTTATACGTTGTTTTTATTTTACATAGACTAGTGCTTGACTATAATCTTACCTGAAGGTAAGCGGCAATGGAATCTTACATTTTTCAAGAGATCGTTGTTTTAGTTCCTTTGACGTCAGTACAGAAATAACTTAATACTTTAAAAAAATTAGAAAGAAACGGAAATAGAGTATCTATTTCGTGGATAGTACTATAAATTCTAAATAAAGCTTTCACAGAAAAAACAGCATGGGACTGGACCCCAAACGCCTATTGTCCAATTTCTACCCACCAACTTCACGTATTCACTATTCGCATGAAATGTAATGTTTGCTTTTTTTTAATATTTCGGGACTCTATACCAATGAAGCGGCCGTAAACTAAACAAAGCACAGCCTATTTCAGCAAATGTGATTTCTTTGTAAACGAATGTAGTAAAAAAACATATTAATTGAAAAATCTAAAAAGTCTTTATACTGTATTATTCAATTGAAGACAGGTAAATTTAATTGTTAGTTAAAATAACATGAGCATATATTATTTAAAACATACACACTTTGTAGTTAGTATGAGGAAATAATTAACTACAACAATCTATTTTTATTTAGAACGTATCGCATGTTATTTGTCACATCTATTACTTAACACCAAATTACCATGTACTATGTTGTGAGTGTAACCTTATAGACTTGATATCCGTATCCGTTGTCATTTAGTACTAATTACTGCTGGTGGTAGGTCTCTGTTGCTGGAGACCGTGTAGGTACCATCGCAGTGTTTTCAGCCGACAAACAGTAGTGTGCAAAGATTACTATGTTCACTGAAGGATGCTGTAAGCTAGTGAAATTACTGGGTTAACGAGATTTAACAAACGTTTCAAGGCGACGAGCGCAATGTGGTGCAGTGTATGCCATCTTAACTAGTACCATGTTATGTGCAAGCGTATCACTTACCATCAGGTGAACGTCTCGCTGGTATCGATTCAAAAAAAACTGTATGGTTCCATGGTGCTCCTGATCGTTTGCTTAGGAGCACAGGAAGGCCATCCACCGTAATCCGGAGCATGCGCGCCGGAGGTATCCGGTTACGGACCAGCGCGGCATCTGTCCGCACGGTATGAAGCTTGCAACACTTAATTCCAACGATCCCACGGGACCCCAATGTGCTCCAATTCATACAATTGTGTGTGCGTTGAATTTTTTTTATTTTGACAATCTCCGTAGTAAAACTCGTGACTTGCTCCGTAATAATAGATCATAATAAAGAAGTGTTGATAAAATTTATAGAGAAGGGTTGCAAAGGAATAGAAGCCAGTAGGAGTAACAACAGATAAATAATATATATACATACAATAATAAAAAAAATAGCAAATAAGATCCCAGACATTAGTTCGAGGAAAAGGCCTAAACAAACAAATAAAAAAAGTAATACATTATAACAAAAATGTCGTTAACGAAAAACAAGCATAAGCCCCTATCTTCATATAAAAAAATGTGGACATAATGCCATAAGGCATTCTCTCCCAGTCTACCATACGGCTGAGCAGAGAAATAGAGTAATGAACCAGTATCATATTCGTATATAAGATATTATTACATATACTAAGATATATCTATATAATAAAAATGAATTGCTGTTCGTTAGTCTCGCTAAAACTCGAGAACGGCTGGACCGATTTGGCTAAATGTGGTCTTGAATTATTCGTGGAAGTCTAGGGAAGGTTAGTAAGGTGAGAAAATATGGAAAAAGTGCCTGGAATATGGTAAAAACAACAATTTCTCTTTTTCACTGAGGTGACCAGATTTTTAGATAGGCAAAGCGGGACAACTCTGAAGGAATAATAATATCGTAATTTTTTTTTAGTTTTAACATAAGTACAGTTTATAAATGTTTTTTTATATAAGTGAATTTGTTTGAGTAGATTGTAGTAATTTTGTAAAATATTGTAAAAATCTTCACAAGAATTTGATAAATTAGTTTGATTGACTTGAAATATTTGCAAAATTTTATTCGTATATTACTTTCTAAAATTTCTTTCGAGGTTAAGGTGGGTGATACACGTTTTGTCATCAATATAAAATATGAAGACTACGAATATTTTAAGCTAAGTTTAAGACAATTTATGCATTTATGAAATATTTAAATAAATTACTTACTTTATTTTTCTATGGTAAGAAACAGATTTGTAATATTTATTTGTTTAATTATCTTGCTAGCACGCAGTACGGATACAAAGTGTATCATTTGAGAGACAAATACAATGTAACTGGGTAGCAAAAGCAATATGTTACGCAAAACAATGATTTTCATAAATTTAAAATTTTACTTAATTCTAAAAGTCGGGACTTTTGAAAAACGTCGCGTGACGCGGGATTAATAGTAAAAAAATCAGGACTGTCCCGCTAAAAGCGAGATGTCTGGTCTCCTTACTTTAGATACATAAAACGTCAAAAATTTGAAGTTCGTCCCGTCATTTAGACACCAAATACAATTTAAAAGAATATTTTTGATTTTGACATTTGATATTGACAACCAACAATTACTCATTGCAATTATAATATTTCACGAGAAAAGGGAGAAACATGGCGGACGAATTAACCACGCAGATAATATTTTAAGGATTTTTATTCTTTTATTTTATTTGTCTACACATGACATTTGAACATCACATGAGATTTATTTTTTTGGGCATAAGGCAGTTGAATGTTCAATGTGAGTGTAGTATCATGCAGTAAATTAGTGTGTTCGTGTGCAGCGATTGTAGAATTCAAGCAGGAACACCACTGTCCTAGGTTCATTGGTTAAAATTGTAGTTAAGTCTTAACTTTACTTTGTTGATCTTTTGTGATGGTGACACTATTTAACGTTGAAAATTGAAAACTGTAAACAGGAAATTGAAAATTGAAAGTTGAAAGTTGGAAATGGGCAATGGGCAAAGGGCAATGGGAATGGGCAATGGGCAATGGGCAATGGGAAATGGGCAATGGGCAATGGGCAATGGGCAATGGGAAATGGGCAATGGGCAATGGGAAATGGGAAATGGGCAATGGGCAATGGGCAATGGGCAATGGGCAATGGGCAATGGGCAATGGGAAATGGGCAATGGGCAATGGGAAATGGGCAATGGGGAATGGAATATTGGATTATTGGAATATTGGAATATTGGAACATTGGAATGTTGGAATGTTGGAATGTTGGAATATTGGAACATTGGAATATTGGAACGTTGGAATATTGGAATATTGGAATAATGGAATATTGGAATGTTGGAATATTGGAATATTGGAACATTGGAATGTTGGAATATTGGATTATTGGAATATTGGAATATTGGAATATTGGAATATTGGAATATTGGAATATTGGAATAATGGAATATTGGAATATTGGAATATTGGAATATTGGAATATTGGAATATTGGAATATTGGAATATTGGAATATTGGAATATTGGAATATTGGAATATTGGAATATTGGAATATTGGAATATTGGAATATTGGAATATTGGAATATTGGAATATTGGAATATTGGAATATTGGAATATTGGAATATTGGAATATTGGAATATTGGAATATTGGAATATTGGAATATTGGAATATTGGAATATTGGAATATTGGAATATTGGAATATTGGAATATTGGAATATTGGAATATTGGAATATTGGAATATTGGAATATTGGAATATTGGAATATTGGAATATTGGAATATTGGAATATTGGAATATTGGAATATTGGAATATTGGAATATTGGAATATTGGAACATTGGAATATTGGAATGTTGGAATGTTGGAATGTTGGAATGTTGGAATGTTGGAATGTTGGAATGTTGGAATGTTGGAATGTTGGAATGTTGGAATGTTGGAATATTGGAATATTGGAACATTGGAATATTGGAACGTTGGAATATTGGAATATTGGAATATTGGAACGTTGGAATATTGGAACATTGGAATGTTGGAATGTTGGAATGTTGGAATGTTGGAATGTTGGAATATTGGAATATTGGAACATTGGAATATTGGAACGTTGGAATATTGGAATATTGGAACGTTGGAATATTGGAACATTGGAATATTGGAACGTTGGAATATTGGAATATTGGAATATTGGAATGTTGGAATATTGGAATATTGGAATATTGGAATATTGGAATATTGGAACATTGGAATGTTGGAATGTTGGAATGTTGGAATGTGGACAGTTATTTGTTCCTAAAAAATTATTATAGTAAATATAACTTATGTACTTTAATTATAACTTTGGCCACTCTTCTGGAACCCACTAATATCTAAATATTAGTTATTAGATGAATACATATAGTGCTGAACCCCACACACCGCCCATAACCAGGGTGACGGTTCTGTTCAGGAGATTTTTTTGCCCCGGCTATAAAATAGGCAGGAACAAAGAACATTTCATTTTTTTTTGACAGAACGAAGTCTGTCGGGTCAGCTAGTATCATAATAAATACAAACAAATACGGTTAGTACATATACTGTAAGCGAGGCTAATATACAAGTACTTTTTATTATGTATGTATATATATAAAATCGTGACGGTTTTCTTTTGTGTTGAATAGCAAGCTTAATAAAGATTGAACTTCCGCAACTTCTTGACGTACAAAGCAGAATTCCATTGTACTTCCAATGAACTTGAAAGTCAAAGAAAGTCGGCATTTTAAAACTGTTGTATTGTAGCTTTTTTCTGTTATCTGGGGGAAATCTTCAAAAGAATCCTGTCTTCTGGGGAGAAGACAGCAGGGTTATGTTGAGATTCTTTCCCACTAAAACCCCTTTGCTGGTCGTCTTCAGTGATTGAAGAGGCCTTTAAAAAACGGTTCAGCTGTGTATTAGAAAAAATGTCACAAACATACATATAACACAGCAGAGGTTCAACTATTAGGAGTATTCTTTAGCTGGTATTATCTTTATTCATTCCCGGGTAATCTTCGAGCTTACACTAGAGGATGAATGTATAAGAGTAGGAGTATATTCCAAGAGAAAAAATAACATATTCTTCTTTTAGTGTATACGTTAAAAATTATAGCCGTCATTTCCTCTTGGTTGATAGTTTAAAAGTCCATAATCATTTATTGGTATGATTATAGACTTTCGCAAGATTTCTTATAAGAATTATAATATACACAAAAACTCCGTATCCGCGTTCACTAGTTTTGACCCTGATGCTTTCAATCTTAAGTCGTCTGTGCTAATAAATGTCTATCTCACCTAGATTGCATCCTCTTATAATTTCCTGCGCGTTGATCGCGTGCTAAAGGATATGGCTCTTATGCTCTACGCATAAGGTACACAATCGCCTGAAAGCAGGCGACCTAAAATCAAGTAATAGGTTTCCCACGTGAGGTTTTCTATGCTCTTGGGGAATTTTAAAAAGATACGTTCATTTTTCTTCTGTTTAACTTGATGTATTACTTCTTTGATGTATGTTTATCACGTACCAAGTCAATTTTTGGGTACTACTGTTCTTATGTTTGTATCGAGTAATCTTTGAAACACAAAACCTTCCGATGTCGTTACTCTACACAGTTGTCTAATAGATGACATCGTTGACGGTTTGTTTTGCGATGTTACGTAAGACAATCGATTTCTAATCACAATCGACTAATTTTCAAGCGATGCGGTGAAATCGTTTTAGTTTAGAGTAATAATAATCCGTTATCGAAAATCGCGAACTTACAAAATTATGCAATTGTTTGAATGAATCTATGATTAAGAATGGGTTATACGGAGATATCAGCTGTTGAAGTTATAACTAAAAAAAATGCTGCTTTTTAATATTTATATATAGAACTTATATATTTCATTGCATATATATTATTAGATAAGGTTTATTCATTGGTCTCTGTTGCTGGAGACCGTCTAGGTACCACCGCAGCTCATTTTACAACTGACAAACAGTAATGTTTGCACACTACTATTTGCCGGTGGAAATAGAAGCTGCGGTGGAACCCATCCAGACGGTCTCCGGCAACAGAGACCTACCACCTGGTACACACACAATTGGTTCGTAATCAAAGAACTGAAAAGTAGACTGGTGTTAGTTTAACTGAATTAAATTTATTAATATTGGTAACTTGAATTAAGTTGAGTTATAAAAACTAGAATCTCTGTCTATCCTCCTACGAAACACCGAGTACCTAATAAACAACGTTAACTCAACGGTGGCATATCAATCCTTACAGGATTAGAAGTAAAGTAAACGTGTATACGCAAAACAGGCTACAATCCACTTAAAAGCTAAATTTTTTGTAACTACTAGGATTGTAATACGTATATTTAATTGCAATTTTAATAGTAAAAAATTAAAATAAAAAATTGCTAAATTGTAGAATTTCCCCAAATATAAAAGTTTTATAGTAAATAATAATGGATATAAGATTTGGAGTATATTTCACTTCAAATTCAAATAGTTATGGATACTAGTTACTTGAAATTGGTATATATGTTACTTTTGATTTACGTTGAAAATTTTATGTATCGAGTAATCTTTGAAACACAAAACCTTCCGATGTCGTTACTCTACACAGTTGTCTAATAGATGACATCGTTGACGGTTTGTTTTGCGATGTTACGTAAGACAATCGATTTCTAATCACAATCGACTAATTTTCAAGCGATGCGGTGAAATCGTTTTAGTTTAGAGTAATAATAATCCGTTATCGAAAATCGCGAACTTACAAAATTATGCAATTGTTTGAATGAATCTATGATTAAGAATGGGTTATACGGAGATATCAGCTGTTGAAGTTATAACTAAAAAAAATGCTGCTTTTTAATATTTATATATAGAACTTATATATTTCATTGCATATATATTATTAGATAAGGTTTATTCATTGGTCTCTGTTGCTGGAGACCGTCTAGGTACCACCGCAGCTCATATTACAACTGACAAACAGTAATGTTTGCACACTACTATTTGCCGGTTGCAATAGGAGCTGCGGTGGAACCCACCAGGCGGTCTCCGGCAACAGAGACCTACCACCTGGTACACACACAATTGGTTTGTAATCAAAGAACTGAAAAGTAGACTGGTGTTAGTTTAACTGAATTAAATTTATTAATATTGGTAACTTGAATTAAGTGGAGTTATAAAAACTAGCATCTCTGTCTATCCTCCTACGAAACACCGAGTACCTAATAAACAACATTAACTCAACGGTGGCATATCAATCCTTACAGGATTAGAAGTAAAGTAAACGTGTATACGCAAAACAGGCTACAATCCACTTAAAAGCTAATTTTTTTTATAACTACTAGAATTGTAATACGTATATTTAATTGCAATTTTAATAGTAAAAAATTAAAACAAAAATTGCTAAATTGTAGAATTTCCCCAAATATAAAAGTTTTATAGTAAATAATAATGGATATAAGATTTGAAGTATATTTTACTTAATAAACAAATAGTTATAGATACTTATTACTTAAAATTGGTATTCATATTACTTACCACATCACGTTTGATTTACGCTGAAAATTTTATGTATCGAGTAATCTTTGAAACACAAAACCTTCCGATGTCGTTACTCTACACAGTTGTCTAATAGATGACATCGTTGACGGTTTGTTTTGCGATGTTACGTAAGACAATCGATTTCTAATCACAATCGATTAATTTCAAACCGATGCGGTGAAATCGTTTTAGTTTAGAGTAATAATAATCCGTTATCGAAAATCGCGACATACAAAATTATGCAATTGTTTGAATGAATCTATGATTAAGAATGGGTTATACGGAGATATCAGCTGTTGAAGTTATAACTAAAAAAAATGCTGCTTTTTAATATTTATATATAGAACTTATATATTTCATTGCATATATATTATTAGATAAGGTTTATTCATTGGTCTCTGTTGCTGGAGACCGTCTAGGTACCACCGCAGCTCATATTACAACTGACAAACAGTAATGTGTAAACATTACTGTGTTCCGGTTTGAAGGGTGTAAGCTAGTGAAATTACTGGGGTAACGAGACAACACATTATCTTTCAAAGCGACGAGAGCTATGTGTTGCAGTGTATACCATCTTAACTAGCTCTAAGTTATGGGCAAGCGTATCAGTTACCATCAGGTGAACGTCTCGCATGTTTCGTCGCATTGTCTAGTAAAAAATTACTGTTTATATAATAATCGTCTTGAAACTGTAAAGTTGTTCTAGATGAATTGGAGTGCCGTTAAAAATGAGAATCTGAACAATTGATTCATATTAAGTTATTGTTACAGGTGTTGGAGGCAGTGAGAGCGTGCCCGTTCCTGGTTACATTACATTACGCCTTCCAAACGGATGCGAAGCTTCACCTCATATTAGGTAAGTCAAAACATCGTCTATAATTATATTATTTCTTCTTCTTCTAAGTCGTATTTCCTTATGACTGAGGGTCGTGGACATCATGTGTAATGAAACACACGATGACTTACTTGGCAGTTACAATGGAGTGGTGTTGCCATTGCCTTCTCCATTTCACATACTAATGCGACCACGGATGGTCATGACGTAGATATGCAGGTTTCCTCACGATGTTCTCCTTCACCGTCAAAGCGCGTGATATTAGTTGGTGTTATACTAACTGTACATAAATTGAAAAATTCGTTGGTGCAGGCCGAATTCGAACCCGGTACAAATGTTCCCGGTTCAAACCACTAAGCTATCACATATATAATACCTTGTACACAACCAATAATCACAATATTCGTAGTAGCAGAAATGCAAATTATTATCACTGTAAATAGATAACTACGTCAAATATATGAAATCTACTAATTATGAGTAAGTATATCGGCGTTCTATAACATCTTGCTTTAGGAAAATTTTGTAGCCATTAAAAATATCCTTCGTTATCTAAAACTTAACGAGTAAGTATAATTTTTATTAGTTTAGTGTTATTATCAATACGGTTTTCCCTTTAGTCTTTATCTCGCGAAACATGCTTCCGTATTGTATCAAGGTTTTCGATATCGTTTGCTGGTTTTAGTAATATCATCTTGTGATAGATAATTCTAGCTTTGTAAGGCTCTTATAGTCAACACAATTGAATGATCAGGACGGACGGTGATTTTTACCATCTCGTGAGCCACTATATTCAAAATATATTTCAAGAAATGTTAACTAAGGAATATGATTAGACAATTTTTTTGGTTGGACTTAATTCTAAATAGAATCCCCATTCAAATCAAAATCAAAAGTTTTATTTCCGTAATAGAAATACCTTTTACAGTATATATTATTATTTTTTCCTTTGGTTTGAATTATTGGAACTGAACCATGTTATGAATTTTGGAACTACAACACACGCTACCTTCTTTCTTTTCGAAGGTTAAAAATTCTATCTTCGATAATTAAACATTATAGCTTTTTATTTTGAGTTTTCCCGAAGGCTTACAAATATCATTAATTGAAACAAATCTAGATGTTAGACAATGAACTTTTAAACCTAAACAAATCCAACTACCAATATCACCTCGACCTCACCATGACGATAACAGAGTTGGCAAATAAAAATTAACAGATTTGATATTATTGTTTAAATGACATCAGTGGGCTTACATACAATGTTTATAATAATGTAATCATTATTATCTATACATCTATATATAAATGAAATTGTTGTGCGTTTGTATTTAATGATAATTTTCCTTTAATCATATAAATATTTACAAAAAAAACTAATTTTAATATTGTTTGCGTAACTATCTGTTATTTTGGATAGCTGTTTACAGAATCTTTAACAAATTCCGATTGATTTTTGTATACAAACTAACATACGAGCAAACGCTTAGTTTTCTTTAGATACAGTAAAAAACACATGGCGGGTTATATTCTTTGATCGATTTAACTAGTAAATAATTAAATGCGCATATAGGAATTAACTGTATTTGATTGGGTTAACTCTTCGGGCGGCGCATTCCTTTGATGTTTAAGAGCTAGACGGGTGGAGACTGCGCAATGAGCGGGACAGGAAAAAACAAATGAATGTCCACAATGTCACGGCTTTATTGCAGCCATACACGGACGCACCAAAAAATATATATATTTAAATACCGTTGATTACCACGGATCAGTGCATAAGGTGGCAAATCTTAACAGCTGTGAAATGGTCCGTAAGTTCCTGGACCCTTCTCCTCTCCTCCAGCAACATTTGGTTAGTACTAGTAGTGTCGGAATATTTGCCCCTTAAAAGAGAGAAATAAAGTAGATTTATGAGATCAATTAACTGGTACAATTGAACTAAGTTCAGATAAACTATTTTGTGTAATCTAGTTCTGCGATATTAAGAATCTAATAGTTATGAATGATATATTAGAAAATTTCGGTCTATAATCGATTGTATAATTTATAGTAACAGCCTCAATGACACAGTTGATATAACTGCCCTAACACATTGATACCCGGTTCGATTCTCGAGTCACCTATTATGAAGTTAGAATGGTGATAAGTTATTTTTAAGGGGCCCGTTTGTTACTTTTTTGTACATCATATAAACATACGAAGCATTAAATAAAAACTACAGCGTGATCATACGAAATAGAATTTCGAAATGATCTGGATAGACGAATAATTTGGATGTATATATCAGATGTTAATACAGCACTCGCTGAATCGATTCAAGCAATTGTCTAGCATTACATCAATGACAAATTCGAACGGGATAACAATAAATTATATTACAATTTTAAAAATGTAGCTATTGAACCCGAAACCAGACGCTTGCATCAGCAGCTTCTTGTATTATCTACTAGGAATAGATATAGTTCCGATGTCGAAGCGCACCCAGTTATAAGATTTTATATTAGTCTTAAGTAACATCTTCTCAAGTATTTTCAAACTTAAACAGTTAATTAAATAACAAATCGGAATAACGATGCATGCGTGTTTATCCGGGTATCTATTTCCTTATAAAATTAGAATGTGCTGAAATGGTTTAGTTGATAATTTACATGCTGGACACAGGTCATGAGTTCGATTCTCAGTGAAATATAAAATTTTTACTTACCTCCTCTTACACCGTGCTAACTTTGACCTTTCATATCTACTTAACTCCTCATCTCCTTATCCTGTGCTTATTTTTATCCTGAAACAGTATCCATGTAGCTCCTCCGGTTTAAGTTGCAAGCGTTACAGAGTATTTATTTATTTTTTTATACTACTTTGCGACGAGACGAGCAAGACGTTTACCTGATGGTAAGTGATACGCTTGCCCATGACAACATGCTGCTAGTTAAGATGGTACACACTGCACCACATCGCGCTCGTCGCCTGAGACATAAGGTGTTAAGTCTCGTTACCCCAGTAATTACACTAGCTACAGCGCCCTTCAAACCGGAACACAGTAATGTTTGCACACTACTATTTGGCGGTTGCAATAGGAGCTGCGGTGGTACCCATCCAGACGGTCTCCGGCAACAGAGACCTACCACCTGGTGAATTTATGTATGAGCTTAAAAAACTTTCAGTTTTTCTCGTGTTTGCGATGTACGAAAGTGACGACAGTATCTTTCACAATTGTAGTACGAGACGTCGGTGCCGCCGGCAGTCCATTGTCTTTAATTTCAACAATCGATCAGATATCTAAGCATGATTGATGTGCCGATTCTGGGTCCCGATACTCGCGCAAGCGGGTCAAGGGGAGAGCAGCGTTACGCAAATTGTTTCAGATGTTCTACTTGCTAGCGATTCAAAGTTTTACGTCGATAGCTTTAAGGTAGCCTTTAGTTTAGTGAAGTGGCTAATTAAACTATTATCTTCACGTTTGCTGTGAAAGATGTGTTAGTCTGCTTATTTTGATTTTTGACAATCATTACATATTTCGGTGTAGTGCTGTTTATCCTGTATATGTTTATTATTGTAGTGGTCTTTTATTGGTGGTAGGTCTCTGTTGCTAGACCATCTAGATAAGTACCAACGCAGCTAATATTTCAGACAAATAGTAATGTGCAAATATTACTGTATTCCGGTTGGAAGTGCGCTGTAAGCTAGTGGAATTACTGGAGTAACGAGAATTAATACCTTATGTGTCAAGGCTACTAACTCAATGTAATTTTGTAACCTTAACTAGAGCCAAACTACAGCTGTTTGGTGACTGAAATACGAGCTTCGGTGGTAACTAACTAGACGGTCAAGCAACAGAGATCCACCACAAGTTTTAAGATGCATTTTTTTGAGCTAACTGCTGTGATCATTGAAGAACAAATCGTACACATATCTACGATACAACAGCGAATTGCAATTTTGTTATATTTTTAATTAACCGTAACCTTAACCTTAAGTGGGTAATATAATCGTTGAACACATTTTTAATGGCTACATTCTCACCTAAGTTACTAGACAATGAACTCAAATGACTCGCATGAAATTAAATGGAATTACTTTACTCTCACATCTACAATAACTTAATAACTTGTAACATATAATCATCATCATCAGCCGATAGAACTTCACAGCTGAATAAAACCTTCCCTCAATGATCTGTACATTTATATATTACTAGACTTTTTATATTAAACTGTAACTCGACAGTAAGAAGTTTAATAGCTATTAATAAACAGCTGATGATTGTGCTTAGATGATGATAAAAGACAAGATTTTTCTATAACTGCCTATTGTGGAATAGCAGTAATATTTTACTAGAGCAACCTAAAGTGCATGATATACACCTGAATAGTATAAGCTTTTTTATTTTACTTGTGGAAGGTACCACCGCAGTATTACTACCGCCAAACAGTATGCAAACATTACAGTGTTCCGGTTTAAAGGGTAAGTTAATGAAATTACTGGGGTAACGAGACTTAACACCTAGTGTGTCAAGGCTAGTACAATGTGGTGCAGTGTATACCATCTTAACTTGTGCCACGTTATGGGAAGTTGTCTCATTTACCATCAGGTGAATTACTCGCTCGTCTCGTAAAATAAAAAAAATCATCTCTTAGCATTAGGTAGGGCCTAAAATGGAATATATTTATGTGTACACAACTAGGTATAAGGTATTACCCATTCCGGCATCTCGTTCTTTGTCTCAAGACTTCTTTATCAGATATGTTTGTATTGATTTCTTATTAACTACGAATTTTCTAAACCTCTAGCACTGTGCTCTTCAACCAAATACAGAGGCAATAAGTTTGCGTAATAACCTAAGCTGTGTAAAGGAAATGAGTCAGAGACCTCATACGGTAGGTTAACAGTTAAATATCCTTCAGTGTCCATCTGCGAAACAACCTTTGGTTCATGAGAATAATAAAGTTCAAGTTAAAATGTCATGTGTGATATTACTTGTCACTTAAATAAGAGAGTAAGGTAGGTTGACCGTGTAGTAGTAATCTCAGTAAAAGATTAGTAATTTGCTTCTTCATTGAAGACACACACAAATATATAATTAGTTTTAATTCAATACGTTTTCTGAGAAAAGTAACGCAATGCGGCGAGTTAATAGTTTTACAGTATTGCTCTGGTTCTTTAATGGTCTTTGACGCCTGAAATTATTCCAGTTTTAATAGCGTAATGACTAGTGAACACACTACATTATTACCGAGGATATCGATTTATTACTGTACCTCTCAAAGCGGCTCTGTGTTGCTGGTCATCATACCTAGCTATGGATAGGGGTTTCGCTCACCACGAAATAACCACACGAGGATACCTTATAATTATTTTATAGCTTTTTTAATATGATTCTTATATATATTAAATTTAAAACCTGTAAGTCAATGTTGTGTAATATGTTGCAATGTTACACAGCCGCTGTCAACAATATCAGCTGATTACTGTCAATAGCAGAGGATTGAATGTGAGCAAATTTTGTTATCGTTTGCGATGTGATTAGGTTTTGAAATTACTCCGGCTCTTTGAATAGATGAAATTATGTTGTATTATAATATATTTTTTGTATGATCCTATAAATTATTTATGTATAAGTATGAAGTAAATATGTTAAAAGAGGAGTTATATTAAATATTCCAATATTGCTTTGCCAATAAATTTTTATTCATTTATCAATATTGACTGGTTTTCCATCTGTAACCTTAGTTTCATATTCATACTGCTGAAATAAATAATTTAGTCTATAAACGAAATGTTTTTTAAGACAGCTAAAACTGTATTGTATTCATGACAAATTTTTGTTGTATCTGAAAAATAATATTTCAAAGAATGTTTATAATAATTATAATAGTAAGATGATTGGTGGTAGGTTTGTGCTGTAGACTGTCTAGGTAGCTTCTATTGCTGCTGACAAACTTTGATGTGTTCCGGTTTGAAAGGTGTTGTAGTAAGTGCTTTAACTTCTTATGCCTCAAGGAGAGGAGCACAATGTGGTGTAGTGTATCTTAACTAGCGCTGTGTTACTGGCGTATCACTTACCATCAGGTGAACGTCCCACTCGTAGCATCGAATAAAAAAAACGAGACTATCAGGATGTTCACCTGATAATCGAATCAAGATAACCATTACGTTATGGAGTTTGTTAGTACGTTTGTATAGCACCACATTATGCTCGTCGCTTCAAGCCATAATACGATAAGCCAAGAGCAAAGCCATTATTTCCTTTATGATCCCATTGACATCTACTGTACATATTCTTTCCCCTTTTTACTGTATAAGAGACGAGTTAGAAGTCTATTCATACAAAATAAAGATGATAATATTACCTGGATATATCTAGCAAATGTACGTTTCGACCTCGAGGCATACTTTTATACCGAAAACAGAACCTTGTGTCTGTTTAATTTATGCTCAAGGGAAATTACTTAAAGCTTTGCCTTATTTTTATAACTTACCCCGAGAAACGATCGGGGTTATAAATTTAAAAGGATTTCTAATCCAACTTTCTACTTAATGTAAAGCCGAGCCTCCGAACTAAAAGATTAAAAGATTATACGTATCTACTAATCATTATCATGTTAACCGATTTTTTTTCCGAATGCTATACCGTTATTCTTTTTGATGAATTTTACAATAACATAGAACTTAAGTATAAATAATAAAAATTAGATATAGAATATGTAGATTAATTCGATAAAAAAGCGAGACTATCAGGATGTTCACCTGATAATCGACTCAAGATAACCATTACGTTATGGAGTTTGTTAGTACGTTTGTATAGCACCACATTATGCTCGTCGTTTCAAGGAATAATACGATAAGCCAAGAGCAAAGCCATTATTTCCTTTATGATCCCATTGACATCTACTGTACATACACCTCCCCCTTTTTACTGTATAAGAGACAAGTTAGAAATCTATTCATACAAAATAAAGATGATAATGTTACCTGGATATATCTAGCAAATGTACGTTTCGACCTCGAGGCATACTTTTATACCGAAAACAGAACCTTGTGTCTGTTTAATTTATGCTCAAGGGAAATTACTTAAAGCTTTGCCTTATTTTTATAACTTACCCCGAGAAACGATCGGGGTTATAAATTTAAAAGGATTTCCAATCCAACTTTCTACTTAATGTAAAGCCGAGCCTCCGAACTAAAAGATTAAAAGATTATACGTATCTACTAATCATTATCATGTTAACCGATTTTTTTTTTCCCAATGATGTTCATACCGTTACTCTTTTTGATGAATTTTACACACATTTTCAAATTTTACACAGGACTTTTTTATTTTACTAGTCGACGAGACGAGTGAGACGTTCACCTGATGGTAAGTGATACGCTTACGCTCGCCGCAGAGACACAAGCTGTTAAGTCTCGGTACCCCACTAATTTCATTAGTTTCCAGCACCTTTCCGTCCACCGTCTGGATGGGTACCACCGCAGCTCCTATTTCAACCGACAAATAGTAGTGTGCATACATTAATGTGTTCCGGTCTGAAGGGCGCTGTAGCTAGTGTAATTACTGGGGTAACGAGACTTAACGACTTATGTCTAAAAGCGACGAGCGCAATGTGGTGCAGTGTATACCATCTTAACTAGCACCACGTTGTCATGGGCAAGCGTATCACTTACCATCAGGTGAACGTCGTGCTCGTCTCGTCGCATAGTAGTATAAAAGTTAATAGTTGGGTTTTATATAACGTCGCGATCACGTTAGAAAATCATTTGATTGTTAAAATTAGTTAAATACCAACGCAAATACGTTATAAAAAAAATTTTTCGTTAAAATTTAATTAATTTTGATTTTAAGTTCAACTTAGAAATTATTTCTTTAATTCAAGCGTGTTTTTGTAATTCTTGTGCGGGTATAAGTAGGCACGCGCCGGCGGTGCGGAAAACGCTTTTTTTGGTAGATTTGAACCGCGGACGCTCGTTTGCGGCGTTCAAGAGGTTGTGAAACAGTAGTTGAATGTAATCACATAGCCTAGCGGGTGGTATCGTGGTCACCAGCGCTCTGTAGTAACAATATCTGATGATTTATTTCAGTTAATATTAACTTAATAAACAAAGTTTCAGACAGTGACTTCCTAATCTTTGGAACTGATGGTGTTGTAGCTAGTGTAATTACTGGGATAACGAGACTTAACGACTTATGTCTAAAAGCGACGAGCGCAATGTGGTGCAGTGTATACCATCTTAACTAGCACCACGTTGTCATGGGCAAGCGTATCACTTACCATCAGGTGAACGTCGTGCTCGTCTCGTCGCATAGTAGTATAAAAAAAAAAAAAGCGGCTCATTACCGCGTATCAAATCGCGCGGCTTTAAACGCCCAAAAAAAAAAAAAGCGGCTCATTACCGCGTATCAAATCGCGCGGCTTTAAACGCCCAAAAAAAAAAAAAGCGGCTCATTACCGCGTATCAAATCGCGCGGCTTTAAACGCCCAAAAAAAAAAAAAAAAAAGCGGCTCATTACCGCGTATCAAATCGCGCGGCTTTAAACGCCCAAAAAAAAAAAAAAAAGCGGCTCATTAAACATCACCACTGTCATTGTTCTATATAACTAAATAATGTACTAGGAAGAAAGTTTCACTGGTGGTAGGTCTCTGTTGCCGGAGACCGTGTAGCTACCACCGCAGCTTCTATTTCAACCGCCAAATAGTAGTGTGCAAACATTACTGTGTTCCAGTTTGAAGGGCGCTGTAGCTAGTGTAATTACTGGGGTAACGAGACTTAACGACTTATGTCTAAAAGCGACGAGCGCAATGTGGTGCAGTGTGTACCATCATAACTAGCACCACGTTGTTATGAACAAGCGTATCACTTACCATCAGGTGAACGTCTTGCTCGTCTCGTCGCATAGTAGTATAAAAAAAAAGTTAATAGCTGGGTTTTATATAACGTCGCGATCACGTTAGAAAATCATTTGATTGTTAAAATTAGTTAAATACCAACGCAAATACGTTATAAAAAAAATTTTTCGTTAAAATTTAATTGATTTTGATTTTCAATTCAACTTAAAAATTATTTCTTTAATTCAAGCGTGTTTTTGTAATTCTTGTGCGGGTATAAGTAGGCACGCGCCGGCGGTGCGGAAAACGCTTTTTTTGGTAGATTTGAACCGCGGACGCTCGTTTGCGGCGTTCAAGAGGTTGTGAAACAGTAGTTGAATGTAATCACATAGCCTAGCGGGTGGTATCGTGGTCACCAGCGCTCTGTAGTAACAATATCTGATGATTTATTTCAGTTAATATTAACTTAATAAACAAAGTTTCAGACAGTGACTTCCTAATCTTTGAAACTGATGGTATTGTAGCTAGTGAAATTACTGGGGTAACGAGACTTAACGACTAATGTCTAAAAGCGACGAGCGCAATGTTGCAGTATATACAATCTTAACTAGCATTTGTTATTGGCAAAAGTATCACTTACCATTAGGTGAACGTCTCGCTGGTAGAATAAAAAAAATATATTATACTTTAAATATAGTTAGAAATGTGGCTTTGAAGGAAAGTAGAGCACGAATTTATAATGCAGCAGAGTCTTCGGGGCATCCCCGCACGCTTCCGTTTCCGTTTTACGATATATGAAATGACTATTTCATACGCAAATCTCGCACGGATGCGATTTATCATAATAAGGAGCTGCATTATATCCTCGTGCTCTTCACGTAGTATTCACATTTAGTATTTCTAATGATATATCAGTTAATAATGTTTACTGTACTAACTTATATAGTAGTCAGTGCAGTGGTTAAATTTATTTAACTAGGCGATGAGACGAGCGAGACGTTTAACTGATGGTAAGTGATACGCTTGCCCATAACAACGTGGTGCTGGTTAAGATGGTATACACTGCACCGCATTGTACTCGCCTTGACACATTAGTTGTTAAATCTCGTTACCCCAGTAATTTCACTAGCTTACAACGTACGTCTAGGTTATCTTAATACAACTAGATTAACTTATGAAATTGTTGTGTTTATTTTGTATATACCATGATAAAAAGTTGGTGTTTGATGCACAGCACTCTTAAAGCAACAAAAAAAACTTTAAAATTACAAAAAATACAGTTTTGTGATAATACTTTGAATAATATCGGTTACATATTTGAATGATTGTAGCACGTCAATAATTGTTATCGTGTTTGACATAACGGAGCTTATCGCTGGTCACTGTGGGTATGGTCAATGTGTTCGAAAATCTGGTCAACCTCACGTGTTGGTTATGTATGTTATCATTTTTAATAACCAACGCCATTGCTTATATTTATAACACAAAAAATGACTACAGCGCAGTGCTTAACAGACTTTTAAGTCCTTTGATACTTAAATTAATAAAAAAATCAAATAGTGTGTCCAGTTCGGTTTGTGCACTGAATGTCTCATAAAACAAACAGACTTCATAATGTTCCCACTACCGGAAGCCTTTTACCAACCTCGTTGACCAAGTGCTGGTTTGTGGATGAAAGGGAATATTTAATTTTTAAAAAATTTCACTAGATGATCATGACAAACGTCTCTTAATTTCAACGTTGTAGGTTTAAAACAGTACACTGTTAAATGCTATTATTTAGGCAATAAGTATCGTGAAAGGTATGGACGTGAAAGCAACTGAAATCAATACATTGATCAACAGCCAAAATTTATATATTTTTTTTTATCGCTTTCTTTGAATTCGACTCATTATAATAATACTTTTACAGATTACGTAGCCGGCGGTGAGCTGTTCACTCACCTTTACCAGAGGGAGCATTTCCACGAGAACGAAGTGCGGATATACATCGCGGAGATCATCCTCGCGCTCGAGCAATTACATAAGGTAATAATTAGTTGTTTAAAAGAAAATTATATACAGTTTATTAAAACAAGCCTAAACTCAAACAGCGCAAAACTGAATTATTAATTAAGAGAATTCTACAAGAATACATTATAAGAGACCTGAATCCAATAGTAGATGTCCAAAGGTTAGGATGACGAGGATGATATTAAAACTTGTTCTTAGTAAATATTTATCTATCAGCTTTTTTTTTACATACAATAGAATTGTTATAAAATACAGCGCTACTGCTACTAAAGCTGTTTACTATTTAGACAATGTATAATTTTTAAACAAATGAATAAGTTATACTTAAGATAAATGTTACACTTTAGCTCGGCATCATCTACCGGGATATCAAACTGGAGAACATCCTTCTGGACGCCGAGGGTCACATCGTGCTGACCGACTTCGGCCTGTCCAAGGAGTTCTGCGGCGGCGAGAGCCGGGCGTACAGCTTCTGCGGCACCATCGAGTACATGGCGCCCGAGGTGGTCAGGAGTGGCAGTCAGGGGCACGATATTGTGAGTACACTTTCATAATGATTTCTTACATTAACTAAATTTGTACGGATTGATATTTTTAATTGTTAAAAATACCGAAAACAAATGTTATAGGAGGAAACTACATAACATACAAAATAATGATCTAGTTGTCAAAACATGATTTTTCTGTATTTTTTTTTTGACTATATTAAACTATGATTTCACTTCTACAACAGTTCTGTTATAAGCCTTTTTTACATAAATTCAGTTATACATTTTAATTCGTTAAAATAAAAATGATTGCCTTCCATGCCGCGAACACACGGCGGAAGTCAAGGACCGCGGGGATTTGTTATTCCAACCGATAAACTGATAAACGGTCACGATGAACCAATGTTATCTGTGTATATAAAAAGTAACAATCATACACAACAAGCGGTTTTACTTCAAACCCTCGTTTCTTTCCCATCAGTATTAGGGTAGTTCACGATAGCACACCTGTACCTTTGATGAAAGGTACATAGATAAACTTTGCTTACTTGACCATCCAGTACAAATACATAGTTTATTACTGACTTTATTTAGGTTTGTTTTAAAATCATTCATCCAAATTATTTATCCTAATCAAGTTTGAAGTATTGTGGTGAATAATGAGGAATTTCAACTGGTAAGAGACGCTCATGGTATTTGGATCTGCAAATTGTAATTTTTGTTACATTACATCAGTCCGTCAGTCAAAACTTATATTATGATACAGTTCAATGATATCAACTCAACTCGATAATAACGATAAGCGCAATGTTTTAATATATGGACGCATAAATCATCTAGATATAGATCCCAACAATGGACGGGGTGATTCACAATACCATGCGGAGTGTCAAGCTGGCAAACCTAGCACCATCGACGATTATGTTTATTATGATATTTAATGTTTAGTACGTTGTAAGTTAATTTATTAAGTAAAATTCTTCGTAGCCGTTATGAGTCAGAATTTCTTTATCAACAACAAAAGTTAATCAATAATGTAAAATTGTTATGACACAACAAAAAATTACTAAGAATTGTAGGCAAACGTAAATTAGATATTGTGTTTGTAATGTATAACGGTTGTATGATGGACGGTGGTATTCAAACGTTATGATTGTACTGGTTTTAGCTTTGCTTCATAATTGTATTTTGTTGTACATTTACGGTACAGTACCGTGAGGGGAAGAGATAAGGCCAACGCCATTGAAAGGGGAAAAACCAATATTCATACAGTAAATTAGTAGCCACATTGGTAATTCTAATCAAATTGCTTCTGAAAGAGCATCATATTTTTTCTAATCGACAAAGCAACAAGACGAGATTTATCTAAAGGTAAGTGATGATGATGATATACACATCAAACTACGCTTGTCGCTTTAACACATATGCACGATGTCTTTTTGCTCCAATTGTATTACCAGTTACTGCAATGTTTGCATATTACTTTTTTTTTTAACTACTATGGGTCGAGACGAGCAAGACGTTCATCTGATGGTAAGTGATACGCTTGCCCATGACAACGTGGCGCTAGTTAAAATGGTACACACTGCACCACATTGCGCTCGTCGCCTTGAGACATATGTTAAGTCTCGTTACCCCAGTAATTACACTAGCTACAGCGCCCTTCAAACCGGAACACAGTAATGTTTGCACACTACTATTTGGCGGTTGAAATAGGAGCTATACTATATACTTTTTGGCAGCAGAAATGCCAAGGTAACTACTTAAATGAAATCCCGGAATAGAAATGAACTAACAGTTAAAAAATTCGTTAGTGAGCTAATAAAATGCAGAGATGATGAAATTTTTTAAATAGATACGCATTAAGGGAAACTTGGGACAGTTTATAAACCTGTCCGCTGTTACCGTCCGGTTAATTTGGCTTCGGATATAACTCTTCCACAGAATTCTTCCTAAACAATATATTATACCCGTCAAATGAAACGACCCGTGTTTCTATTTTGTGGCACACGAATTAATCTATGGTTTTTAACTGAAGTGCTCTTGTTAGAAGAGATTGATAGTTGTATAGAAACCGTCACTTTATTACTTGTTGTTATTTTGTTCACAACAAGTTTTTTTGTGTCACAATGAAAGGAATGTAGGAGGTGAGCTGTCTAATTTTAATATTAGATTGTGTCACCTTTTCTAGAAACTATAGAAAACTATTCCGATTATATATTTGTATTGATTCATTGTAATTGAATAACAAGGAAAATAGTTTGCCAATTAATTGTTAAGGTTTCATATTTAATACATTGTAATAACGTTTGTCTGTAAGATTGCGCTACATTTGGTGATAATTAAATTAGGATTTTTTGTTTTAAATAGCAGCGGTCCCAAACAATATCCTTGTGGGAAACCCGGTTTACGACGGCGCCTGATAACTATTTGTTATGCGGTTCCATTTGAATTATTTAACGTTAAAGTATGTTACTTCACGGCTTGTAACTGCAGCCGCCGCTGACGACGACTCTGGAATCCGACAGCAGTCAGCTGTTGAACGAAAGCGAGCGAAAGTTGCTGCGCGTATCGGTCGATTGGCTGCGTCGGTGCCGCTGACGGGGCAATATTGCTATACGAACGACACAATACACAGATAACGAGACCAGATATATTAAACGTACTTATGAAATACGTGAAAGTAATGAACCCAATTATATATTTAAAATATCATTTTTAACTTCCCCCGCGGCGCAGTGACTAGGCACTTGGAACGTGGAGTTCCTATATTAATCTCACCACATGTGATGTTTTGATGTTGGCAGGGTTTTTGCGCTAGCTTTAGCAGTCCGTATTGTAAATGTACCACCGCAGCTCCTATTTCAACCGCAAAATAGTGATGTGCAAACATTACTGTGTTCCGGTTTGAAGGGCGCTGTAGCTAGTGTAATTACTGGGGTAACGAGACTTAACACCTTATGTCTCAAGGCGAGGAGCGCAATGTGGTGCAGTGTGTACCATCTTAACTAGCACCATGTTGTTATGGGCAAGCGTATCACTTACCATCAGGTGAACGTCTTGCTCGTCTCGTCGCAAAGTAGTATAAAAAAAAAAAAATGTCATCATAACACTCGAAGCTATCAACATATGAAAGCAAGTGTATTTAAGGCGACGCACGCTCGACTATTCAGGGTCTAATTGTCTTATTACTATATGTGATTGAGGTCAAGTGCTAGTCCATTGTAGATAAAAAAAAAATCATAAGTGTTTAATCAACGAACTATGTGAATATAATTTTTATCTGTATTATTATACATTTTAATCTTGTACAGTTACGAGCTAATGTTTTAAAGTTTGCCACTTTCGTTTATGACAATGTTTCATCATTTCAACTTTCACAGTATTAAAACGTTACTCGATTAGTAATGATGACGGTCTAAAATTTTATTAAATTTTCCGCTCTTGCCTTTTTATATTTATTTGTAATACTTGATGTGTATTACATTAATCCATATCAATTATGTTAGTATGTTAATGTTGACTCATCATGTGTACATTCATTACAATTGTTTGTTATTTGCTTATTACTTATGTCAGTTCTTACATTATCTATAAGAAATTGAGGTTTGCCGTTAATGAATTATTACCGCTGACCGTCTCTATAGTATTATCTTAATTAAAAACCATAAATCAAATCTGTACAGCGCCAATGACACCTCGATTGATTCTATTAATAAATTATCGCTTATTAGGTTGGATAGATGGCGTCCTTAATGTGTTGTGACATTTCGGCTCGGCGGTCACGTGACGGACGCGCGGGAAATTTCGAAAAGACACCACAAAATGGCCGACGTATTGAACAATTATGGCGGCAAATTTACATATGTACGATACGTATGTAAGTACTATGTTATCTGTTTAAGTAGTTGATGTGTTTAACATATTTCTAAATTAGGCCTTCATTGAATTGAATATTTAATTTTTATTCATGAATTTGGATGACTTTTGTCTTTTAAGCATTATTTTAAATTGTTTTTAATCAAGTGGGACTCTATGTTTATAGGAATATATATCGAAAGAAAAAAAATAATCAAATTTACCCTAACTCTACATTAGACAGAAATCAATGTTACTGTAAATAATTTTGACGTTTGCAACACTAGGATTATTTAATACTTTACTAAACATAACAAACCTCTTTCTCAATAAACCCATTTGACGGTAGTCAGTAAAAAAAACAAAGTTTAAAATGGTACTAGCATGGTTATTATTATACCACATTCATAAGTTGTTCAATAACTAGTAAAGACAATAGTAACCTTTGACAGACGAAAAAAATTACATAACATTAATGTTGTACTTAATTTTCAATTATTTTAGTAATACGTCAATGTTATCTTTCACATGTAGATACGGCTACCTCGTTACATCTTCACATGTCACCATCACAAAATGTAGACAGGAAGGTGTTAAGTGTACTTTAACTATTTAGTACACTAAGAAGAAATGTACTAGCTAAAACACTGATTACATTATGTTATACCTTAATGCTCATGCCGACTTTCCTTGTCTCTTCAATGAAACCCTGGTCATTTCGTCTCGCTCTCTCGTGTTGTTATGTCCGTGTGCGCCGTCTCGCTCTAGCACGGGCAGCCGTGACCTACATGCTCGCTGCTCGGTCGCGCTAATTTGGGTGTAATACTAATATTGTTTCAAATAATCATGCAAATGTTTCTATTTTGAATTTAATTGAAACACTGTTTTTGTAGAACATCCCCAATCCCACAAGTGGGAATATTAAGAATGCTGTTTAAATTTATACAAAATAACTATTCCGGAGTTGACCAATTGATCAAATAGTTTCTGGTGTTAACTGTCTTTGGGTGGATACCTAAGTAGTTACCACCGCAGTATCTATTATTACCGTCAAACAGTAGTGTGCGAACATTACTGTGTTCGAGTTCGAAGGGCGCTGTAAGCTAGTGAAATTACTAGGATAACGAGACTTAACATCTTATATCTTTCGATGAGCGAGTGGTGCAGTGTATAACATCCTAACTCACGTCACATTGTTCATGGCAAGCGTATTACTTTGCAGCTGACCGTCTCGCTCGTAGAACCCAAAAAATAATTTACTGTGTTCCGGTTTGGAGGGCTTTGTAGCTTGTAAAGTTACTGGAGTAACGATACAACATCATCTTAAAACGACGAGTGCAATGTGGTGCAGTGTATATGATCCTAACCAGCGCCGCGTTATATGCAAGCGTATCACTTACATACTTTATAAATACAAATCCAAGTTATAAGTGTAAGTCATCACAGTTTTAATATATACTCCCGGACACATCTATCGGCCCACCACCTAGTGTTTAAAGTTTCGACGGTGTCTAGTTAAAAATAAATGTTAGGTGGAGCAATAAGTTTTAATGCAGTTTTGAAGCAGATTTATTGGTCAACCCCTATGTTGGTTTTTTTTTTATTTTTTTTTGTAATTACGGATTGATTTGGCCGACAGAAGTTTTACAACTTGGGCGACAATTTCAGGCAGAGTATCCATATTTTTTTGGTCAAATCTGGCTCTAAGTTTAGATTTGCCTTTTTATGGAACCAATAATCGGACACATCAAAAATAAATATCCAACTTGTGCGAAATAAAAAAGTTTTCTCCATTCCTGGGTCGTTGAAAACAATGAACAGACTCGAATTTTCGTTTTTTTCTCATAATCCTGAGTTCAAAATTAAAAACAAAACATACATACAGGTTGACCAAAAACACAGCTTTAAAACTGCATTAAAACTTATTGCTCCACCTAACATTTATTTTTAGCTAGACACCGTTAAAACTTTTAAACACTAGGTGGGCCGATAGATGAGTCCGGGAGTGTAGATATGTATATAGAAGCCATTAAATAAATACAGTTTATTAGAGTAGTAGGGCATTGCGATAAACGATATTGTATATGTGTATGATGAATACGAAAAAAATACTTGTTGTTATTAAATTATAATTAATTATTACGATTAATGAGATTATACGAGTTTATTGAAAATGAATTTGTTAGTAATAAGTTTTTCGAATAATATTTAATTATATGTAGAAGAGATACCGGGTTCGAATCCGCCTGCACCAATGAATTTTGTCAATTTATGTGCAGTTAGTATAACACCAAGTGATATCACGTGCTTTGACGGTGAAGGAAAACATCGTGAGGAAACCTGCATATATATGTCATTGACCGTCAGTGGTCGGACTAGTATGTGAAATGGAGAAGGCAATGGCAACACCACTCCATTATAAATGACAAGAGAGTCGTCGTGTGTTTCATTAAAAACTTGATGACCACGACCCTCAGTCATGAGGAAATACGACTTAGAACAGAAGAGATACAAACGTCCCGTTATACTAAATGTTTTAGTACCATCTCACGCGTTGACCAGGTTCGATTCTAACAGCACTTCGACCTCGCTACATATTTTAATGGAATATTTAATGTAAAAACGTTTTAATGGTCGGTGGTGATGACAAAAACAAATACGACCTTGAACATCGCACACGGTCAATGACTACATTATCATGATAATGTATACGGTTTTACATTTTATATACATCACTCGGTACATAACAGGCGTAATGCAATGAAAAAAAATATTAATAACATTTCAACTGATATAAAATGGTATACATTTTTTTTAATTCTACTTATGCTGAAGTATAACTTCAATAATGAATAAGAGAGTGGTTATTTCTCTGTTGCTGGAGAATTTACTATATTGGTTTACTGTTGGTACTTAGACTGCGGTGGTCCGCAGCTCCTATTTCAACCTACAAACAGTAATGTTAACATTACTGTGTACCGGTTTGAAGAGAATGGTTAATGAAATTACTGAACTAACGAGACTGAACATTTCAAGTCAAAACGCGACGATCGCATTTCGTTTACCATCTTAACCAGCGATACATTCTTCAATTTCTCACCACATCCATTGTCTGCTCGTAGTTAAGTTATTAAGCATTAATAATATAAGAAAATAAAGCATAAATCGTCAATAAATTCCTAATAATATAACATTTTCGTTCACATCGCCAAATGACAAATGCATTCGGTATGCAATGAGTTGTAAACAAGCAACACAGGCGTCGATGACCGGAATGTCTCCTGTAACCTATGCGTTCGTGGTTACTATCCAATCGGACACTATTCACTCTTATGTACACGAAAATAAAAATCAAAATCGTGTGACTTAATAATTTAAACTTGCAAAAATGTAGCGTTATAACAAAAGTCAAAAAAAAAGACAAACAAATTGAAAGTTAACTCGAACGGAATAGATCTCATTATGCTTTGCATTTATGTAACTATAACGCCTTGCGTAAACTGTGAAGAGATAATTGTTAATTTTGTAACGTTATCGTTATTTGGATTGTTTTTATAAAAATATTTATATTTTAATAACATTAGTAAACTGTTAGTTTTCACATTTTACAGATTAGGACTGAGGGCTAAATATATATACATATATACGTTGTGTAGGATATACATACCGAACCTAGAATCTTTGTACTTAGTATATATTTAATACTTACCTAATTCATTTCAGCATAGCTTGTGGTCAAGCGCGAGTCTATATTTATATAGTTGTGTATCGTTTAAGTGAGTTATGAGATTATTATTTAGATAGGTATAAGGAAGTAGGGTATATATTGTATTTGTCTGTATAAGGCGCACGCCTTTGTTATATATACTCCCAGACACATCTATCGGCCCACCTAGTGTTTAAAGTTTCAACGGTGCCTAGCTAAAAATAAATGTTAGGTGGAGCAATAATTTTTAATGCAGTATTGAAGCTGACTTATTGGTCAACCCTTAGGTATGTTTTTTTTTTAATAATGAATTAATTTGGCCTGCATAAGTCCTACAGCTTGGGCGGCAATAACAGGCCAAGTATCCATATTTTTTGGTCAAAACTGGCTCAAAGTTTAGAGTAGTCTTTTTATGGAACCTATAATCGGGAACGTTAATAAAAAAATGAAAATTTTGCGAAATAAATAAAGTTTTCTCCACCCCTGGGATTTTGAAAACCATGAACAGACTCGAATTTTTGTTTTTTTTTCATAATCCTGAATAACAAATTAAAAAAAAAACCTACCTAAGGATTGACCAGAAAATCAGCTTTAAAACTGCATTAAAACTTTTATTTTTAAACATTTATTTTTAGCTAGGCACCGTCAAAACTTTGACACTAGGTAGGCCGATAAATGTGTCCGGGAGTGTAACTTTAATGGGTAGTCGACCGGTATCACTAATGTGAAGCAACTGTTCCTTCAAGATAGATACAAATTTACAAACCTGACAGCCAACCTGGTTCACTGGTGGCAGGTCTCTGTCGGTGACCTACCACCGGAACTACTATAACAGTAGTGTGCAAACATTACTGTGTTCCGGTTTGAAGGGCGCTGTAACTAATAAAATTACTGGGATAACGATAATTATTAACTAATATATAAAACATCATTCGAGTATATCATCCTCATTAGCGACACGTTATATGCAAGCGTATCACTTACTATCAGGTGAACGTATCGATGTCTTCGTCGAATAGAAAAAATATAGGTGGAGGTACAAGTAAAGATACATTAAGGATCTGATAACAATGATTTTAATATTAATACACACCAATTGACTTAACTACTTATTCCCATTCTAAATCGAAAAATACCGCGAAGTAGTTTACTGGTGGTAGGTCTTGCTGGAGACCGTCTAGATACCACTGCAGCTCATGTTTCAATCGACAAATAGTGGTGTGCAAACATTACTGTTCCGGTTTGAAGGGTGTATGTAAAGCTAGTAAACTACGAGGTTAACGAGACTTAACACAAGCCTCAAAGCGAGTACAATGCAGTGTAAACCATCCTAACTAGCGGCATGTTATGTGCAAGCGTATCACTTACCATCAGGTGAACCTCTTCTCGACTCGTAGAATAAAAATGTTCAATATGGTTCGTTAGTATTTATATCAATAATCCGCATCCAGCAGCGTGTCGAATACGCATCGGATATCGCAACCGAATCACTCCAAAGAGAAAACTATTCAATTGACCAAAGTTCTCAAACATTGCATAACTTCAACGACCACGGTTTGAACGCGGTGCTGTTGAATTTTTTAAATCATTTAACAACTGATAGAGGAGGATATGAGCCGTGATAGCGTAATGGTTTGAACGCTGGCCTTCCAATCCGAAGGCACCGGATTCGAATCCGGCCTGCACCTATGAATTTTTCAATTTATGTGCAGTTAGTATAACACCAACTAATATTACGCTTTGGCGGTGAAGGAAAACATCATGAGGAAACCTGCATATCTACGTCGTGACCATCCGTGCTCGCACTAGTATGTGAAATGGAGAAGGCAATGGCAACACCACTCCATTATAACTGCCAAGCAAGTCGTCGTGTGTTTCATTACACGTGATGACCACGACCCTCAGTCATGAGGAAATACGACTTAGAAGAGGAGGATATGAGAATATCATAAGGATTACCCGGTTGAACTTATCTTACTTTCTTGATTATTATGAACCGGAAGTCGTTTACAATTGAGCACTTAAACCAAATTGATCTTGTGCTTGCATCAAACGGCTTTCTGCGACCTTCGACTGTTTACCTCTTTAATAAATTGTTGATCCTTCTAGTAAACAATAATCATAGAGTAGTTTGACAAATAATAGAAAACTAAACCATTTTGCTTTCTGATAAAAATGTTATCCGTGTAGTTTATGAGCATTTTATGTTTTTACACGTACCATGATCTTCATATTAATATTATTTATATTAGTATATATGTATTATTAAACATTTATTATTATGTATGTTTGTATACAAAACTTTTTTTGATATTGTATTTAACTAATATATCTCACCTATCACTGCATCTCCCAATTTAGTTTGACTGGTACAGAACTCCAACAGGCATCAAGTCCGACCTTTATAACTCAATTTTAGGTGGGTCAATAAAAATTTTAAATATTTGATCAGTATGGTTTTTTATTGTACTAAGAGATAAGATGATCAGACGTTCACCTGATGGCAAGTGATACGCTTGCACACAACATGGCGCTAGTTAAGATGGTATACACCGCATTGTACTCGCCTTGAGTTGTAGCCTAGTAATTTCACTAGCTTACATCCTTCAAATCGAAACACAGTAAGTAATGTTTACATGTTACTATTTGGCGGCTGAAATAGGAGCTGCGGTGGTAACTAGACGGTCTGTAGCAACAGAGACCTACCAGCAGTAATATCTCGTTGTAAAAGAAAGCCTCGATTCCAAGTAAATGGAAGTAAGTGGAAAAGTCATTAATTCTATTTATTTTACCGAATTGATATACAGATACCGATGATATTTTTCAACATTACTGTTCCGGTTTGAACCCTTCACACCGGAACACAGTAATGTTTGCACAATACTGTTCGGCGGTTAGAATACTCACTGCGGTGGTACCTAGACGGTCTAGCAACAGAGTTCCCTGCGTGTACCTCTTGATACCTTCGATATTAATATGGTTATTTGCTGCGGTTGTAATTTCACACGTAATAATAAAATTTTGGTTAACAAATCGGTAAGAGCGGCTGCGGCACCGCTCACCGTGACCCAGTTAAACGGGCGGCCATTTTGTATATTGCGCCGGCGCCACCGATGCCACATCACCGTTGACGCTGCTCTTGTTTTCTTCAAATTTCTAAATTTTAACATAATCTATATGTTCTCTCATTTTAATCATATCACTCCGCATCACAGTAATCTATAAATCATTTATATGTGATGGAAACGTTGTAGTTGTTTAATAACAGAACGCAGTTCAGAAATACATTTTATTAGACAGCCATATTAATTAATTCTGTACAAGACATTATCATGTATTATCCGAATACATATATCGAATAACAAAAATTAACCAGTATTATATATGCTCCAATAATATAGTATAAACGCTTTTCACAACAAATTTTAACTACGTTTGTTATAATAAACTCAACACAAACAGTTTCATACATCGATTAATTTCTTAGTTTTTAATATTCATATCATTAGTTACTTGTTATATATATATTTATAATGGAGCTAGAATATATCTGTCTCACTTTAACATCTATACTTAAATACTCAGTGAAAGTGATGCATGATTTCAATGAATGAAAGTCATACAAATATTATCTGATTTATTTGTTATGATTATAAATAATGTGATCATTTAAATATAAGATGGTAATCGAAGATGTAATCTTTAAAGGTTTAACTAGTTACTTACTTTTTTTCTCACAAAATCAGGTTGAGATTTTGTATTAAGCAAGAATAAGCTTGTATCAGAAAAATCTCGCGCTTCTATAACTATGTTAATGAAATAAATAAAATAAACTTACTTTATAATTTACGAGTAATTATAAATATAAGTTAAATTTATAAATAAGCTGATGGTAACAGTTAAAAGTAACTGTCGCTGTCGGTGCAGTAGTATTTTATTGTGAAACAGTGAAAGTGTTGAGGTAAAGAATCCGAGCGATTTAACACAACTTTCCTTTGTATTTTTCATTGTCAAGTTATCGCATCTCAACAATGTTGTATCTATTATAAATTGATACATTCAATTGTAAGATGGTTGATTGTTTATGATTTTTCATACTGAATAATAGAGCAAGAAAGTCGATTTCTTTTATACCAGGATACCGAATGATATTTTTCAACATTACTCTGTTCCGGTTTGAACCCTTCACACCGGAACACAGTAATGTTTGCACAATACTGTTCGGCGGTTGGAATAGTCACTGCGGCGGTACCTAGACGGTCTAGCAACAGAGTTCCCTGCGTGCACCTCTCGATACCTTTGATATTAATATGGTTATTTGCTGCGGTTGTAATTTCACACGTAATAATAAAATTTTGGTTAACAAATCGGTAAGAGCGGCTGCGGCACCGCTCACCGTGACCCAGTTAAACGGGCGGCCATTTTGTATATTGCGCCGGCGCCACCGATGCCACATCACCGTTGACGCTGCTCTTGTTTTCTTCAAATTTCTAAATTTTAACATAATCTATATGTTCTCTCATTTTAATCATATCACTCCGCATCACAGTAATCTATAAATCATTTATATATGATCGAAACATTGTAGTTGTTTAATAACAGAACGCAGTTCAGAAATACATTTTATTAGACAGCCATATTAGTTCATTCTGTACAAGACATTATCATATATTATCCGAATACTTATATTGACATCAAATAACAAAAATTAACCAGTATTATATATGCTCCAATAATATAGTATAAACGCTTTTCACAACAAATCGTTAACTACGTTTGTTATAATAAACTCAACACAAATATTTTTTCATACATCGATTACATTTCTTAGTTTTTTATATTCATATCATTAGTTACTTGTTATATATATTTATAATGGAGCTACAATATATCTGTCTCACTTAAACATCTATACTTAAATACTCAGTGAAAGTGATGCATGATTTCAATGAATGAAAGTCATACAAATATTATGCGATTTATTTGTTACGATTAAAAATAATGTGATCATTTAAATATAAGATGGTAATCGATGATGTTATCTTTAATGGTTTAACTAGTTACTTAATTTTTTTTCTCACAAAAGTAGGTTGAGATTTTGTATTAAACATGAGTATGCTTGTATCATAAAAATCTCGCGCTTCTATAACAATTTTAATGATATAAATAAAATAAACTTACTTTATAATTTATGAGTAATTATAAATATAAGTTAAATTTATAAATTAGCTGATGGTAACAGTTAAAAGTAACTGTCGCTGTCGGTGCAGTAGATATTTTATTGTGAAACTGTGAAAGTGTTGAGGTACGGAATCCGAGCGACTTAACACAACTTTCCTTTGTATTTTTCATTGTCAAGTTATTGCATCTCAACAATGTTGTCTCTATTATAAATTGATACATTCAATTGTAAGATGCTTGATTGATTATGATTTTTTTTATACCGAATAACAGAATAATAGAACAAAAAAGTCGTTTTCTTTTATACTACCAGGATACTACCCATAAGCAATAAAATATTTTGTACTAATACCATAGTAAGGATCTAGTCTAATTATTACTGTATTATTAATATAAAATTTTATATTAATTAACTTCAACAGTGAAGTCTAAATAATGGTATATCCATATATCATAATGTGAAGAAATACTTTACCTTATATGATTCATACAAGTTATTGTTTTGGTTTAGATAAAATTATTTCTATAATAATAGATGAGTTTCAATTAAAAGTGTTATACATTTGTATATCATGTTTCCAGTATGATGTATACTAGTATCAAGTAAATTGCGAATATATTCAAGATTTGCCTATGGTTATGCTTCAAGTTAAAATAAGCACATACTGAAACAAATTGTATTATAAGAGGTTGGTATGAAGATCAGCGCTAAGAGAAAGCTCGCGAATTTTATGGTTAAACAGAGCGTGGATAAGGTTTTGTGGAAAATTGCAAGAGTTATAAAAATGTTTAATGCGATGGGGGCAAAGAACATCTATTTTGATTAGATGAGCAAGTAAATGGTACTAGGTTTTTGTAATGGAAGTTGTAAATTCTTTCCTAAGATGAACAGTAGCTCCATCATAACTATATAATAGTAGATACACTATACAATTACACAACCACATCAATGATTTTAAATATTTATTAGTATTGAAGATATATTCATTAAAAGATTTAAGTTTCTGTATAAACAAAAATAATCAGTTTACCTTCTTTTTAACGTTATATTAGTATATCCAATATACCAGGTGGTAGGTCTCTGTTGCCGGAGACCGTCTGGGCGGGTACCACCGCAGCTCCTATTGCAACCGACAAATAGTAGTGTGCAAACATTACTGTGTTCCGGTTTGAAGCGCGCTGTAGCTAGTATAATTACTGGGGTAACGAGACTTAACACCTTATGTCTCAGGCGACGAGCGCAATGTGGTGCAGTGTGTGCCATCTTAACTAGCACCACGTTGTTATGGGCAAGCGTATCGCTTACCATCAGGTGAACGTTTGCTCGTCACGTCGCTTAGTAGTATAAAAAAAAAAATATAGGTAATAGTTAAACATATTAGTAAGAACTAGTCTTGGAAATTATATATAACTTCATAAAAGTTTCTTCGACTCCAAACATTTAGTAAAGCAACTAAAAGTTTTTGTTTTTATTTTACGGGATAAGTAAAACGTTCACCTGATGGTAAGTGATACGCTTGCATAGCAATGCACAACATTGCGCTCGTCACCTTGAGACATTTATTAAGTCTTGTTACCGCAGTAATTTCACTAACTTATACCGCCCTTCAAAACGGAACAGTTAAGCTATCACACTACTGTTTACCGTTTAAAAGTTACTGCGGTGGTATCCAGACGGTCTCAGCAATAAAGACCTACCAGCAGTAACCATTTAGTGCTAATCATATCCAGAGCTAAGTTGTGTTTACTAAACGCTGAAACTTACGCTGTCCCGCCCCCTCAAACGACTAAAGCTAATATTAATCCGACTAAACACAACGAGAATAGAACATTCCTCGGCGTTAGCTCGCGAATGTTGCTTGTGTTTATTTGTTTTGCTGTTCACGATACCATCGCTTAAATGCTTATGGGCTACTCCATTGATAATTGAACTGTATTTCTATATAATTTTTTTTAATAAAGATTATTTGATTCCCAAAATACGGTCACTGTAGGCAGTCTCAATACCGGTGGGCATTATCTATCAGTCAACCTCGGCAGTGTGGGCAAATGCAGTTGTAGGTGAGGTGTACAGAAAGATGTTGCATAAAAAATACTAATATATGTACATACACGTATATACATTTATACATACATATAGATACATAAGCAAAAATTCCTCGCCATTCTCTTAAAAACTTTTATGTTTGGAGCCCTTCTAATATCTTCAGGCAAGGAGCTCCAGAGTCGTGCAACCTGAACTGTTAAAGAGTTACCGACGAAGACAGTGAAGTGTTGTGGAATACTAATTGTTAAATTATTATAATTTTTTTTATACTACTATGCGACGAGACGAGCAAGACGTTCACCTGATGGTAAGTGATACGCTTGCCCATGACAACGTGGTGCTAGTTAAGATGGTACACACTGCACCACATTGCGCTCGTCGCGTTAAAACATAAGGTGTTAAGTCTCGTTACCCCAGTAATTACACTAGCTACAGCGCCCTTCAAACCGGAACACAGTAATGTTTGCACACTACTATTTGTCGGTTGAAATAGGAGCTGCGGTGGTACCCATCCAGACGGTCTCCGACAACAGAGAACTACCAAAATTAAATTAAAAAATTAGTAGTATAATCTGTTACATTAGTGATTACTACAAAAATACACGATGGTTTCGAGTTGTGTGCTATTAATAATTTTCGCGTCCGTTCTGCTGCGTGGACGTGTGCGGAATGAGGTCGCCGTGAGCCAATTTTGTATATTCAATCATTACCGGCTAACCAATATCAGTACTTTCACTGGTGGTGGTCACTTATGAAATGAAATCAACTGAAAATATTAATTTTGAATCTGCTGACTGTCGAATCTAGATATAGTTTATTCTTCGAAGCGAAGCAGGACTTTCAGCTGGTGGTAAGTGATACTGTTTAAGACATGTTAAGTCTCTTTACTTCAGTAATTTCACTAGCTACAACGCCCTTCAAACCGGAACACAGTAATGTTTGCACACTACTACTTGTCGGTTGAAATAGGAGCTGCGGTGGTACCCATCCAGACGGTCTCCGGCAACAGAGAACTACCAAAATTAAATTAAAAAATTAGTAGTATAATCTGTTACATTAGTGATTACTACAAAAATACACGATGGTTTCGAGTTGTGTGCTATTAATAATTTTCGCGTCCGTTCTGCTGCGTGGACGTGTGCGGAATGAGGTCGCCGTGAGCCAATTTTGTATATTCAATCATTACCGGCTAACCAATATCAGTACTTTCACTGGTGGTGGTCACTTATGAAATGAAATCAACTGAAAATATTAATTTTGAATCTGCTGACTGTCGAACCTACATATAGTTTATTCTTCGAACCGAAGCGGGACTTACAGCTGGTGGTAAGTGATACTGTTTAAGACATGTTAAGTCTCTTTACTTCAGTAATTTCACTAGCTACAACGCCCTTCAATCCTCAACAGTATTATCTATAGTTAGACCTTTTAGTAGTCTTCAGTTAAAATTGATTAAAGCATTCTCGTTACTTTTTAGCATAAACTAATTATTTAAAGGTTTTAATTGAATTTAATGCTATTTTTTTTTTATACTACTATGCGACGAGACGAGCAAGACGTTCACCTGATGGTAAGTGATACGCTTGCCCATGACAACGTGGTGCTAGTTAAGATGGTACACACTGCACCACATTGCGCTCGTCGCGTTAAAACATAAGGTGTTAAGTCTCGTTACCCCAGTAATTACACTAGCTACAGCGCGCTTCAAACCGGAACACAGTAATGTTTGCACACTACTATTTGTCGGTTGAAATAGGAGCTGCGGTGGTACCCATCCAGACGGTCTCCGACAACAGAGAACTACCAAAATTAAATTAAAAAATTAAGTAGTATAATCTGTTACATTAGTGATTACTACAAAAATACACGATGGTTTCGAGTTGTGTGCTATTAATAATTTTCGCGTCCGTTCTGTTGCGTGGACGTGTGCGGAATGAGGTCGCCGTGAGCCAATTTTGTATATTCAATCATTACCGGCTAACCAATATCAGTACTTTCACTGGTGGTGGTCACTTATGAAATGAAATCAACTGAAAATATTAATTTTGAATCTGCTGACTGTCGAATCTAGATATAGTTTATTCTTCGAAGCGAAGCAGGACTTTCAGCTGGTGGTAAGTGATACTGTTTAAGACATGTTAAGTCTCTTTACTTCAGTAATTTCACTAGCTACAACGCCCTTCAAATCGAAACAGTAATATCTATAGATAGACCTTTTAGTAGTCTTCAGTTAAAATTAATTAAAGCATTCTCGTTACTTTTTAGCATACGCTCATTATTTAAAGCTTTTAATAGAATTTAATGCTATTTTTTTTTTATACTACTATGCGACGAGACGAGCAAGACGTTCACCTGATGGTAAGTGATACGCTTGCCCATGACAACGTGGTGCTAGTTAAGATGGTACACACTGCACCACATTGCGCTCGTCGCCTTGAGACATAAGGTGTTAAGTCTCGTTACCCCAGTAATTACACTAGCTACAGCGCCCTTCAAACCGGAACACAGTAATGTTTGCACACTACTATTTGTCGGTTGAAATAGGAGCTGCGGTGGTACCCATCCAGACGGTCTCCGGCAACAGAGAACTACCAAAATTAAATTAAAAAATTAAGTAGTATAATCTGTTACATTAGTGATTACTACAAAAATACACGATGGTTTCGAGTTGTGTGCTATTAATAATTTTCGCGTCCGTTCTGCTGCGTGGACGTGTGCGGAATGAGGTCGCCGTGAGCCAATTTTGTATATTCAATCATTACCGGCTAACCAATATCAGTACTTTCACTGGTGGTGGTCACTTATGAAATGAAATCAACTGAAAATATTAATTTTGAATCTGCTGACTGTCGAACCTACATATAGTTTATTCTTCGAAGCGAAGCAGGACTTTCAGCTGGTGGTAAGTGATACTGTTTAAGACATGTTAAGTCTCTTTACTTCAGTAATTTCACTAGCTACAACGCCCTTCAATCCTCAACAGTATTATCTATAGTTAGACCTTTTAGTAGTCTTCAGTTAAAATTGATTAAAGCATTCTCGTTACTTTTTAGCATACGCTCATTATTTAAAGCTTTTAATAGAATTTAATGCTATTTTTTTTTTATACTACTATGCGACGAGACGAGCAAGACGTTCACCTGATGGTAAGTGATACGCTTGCCCATGACAACGTGGTGCTAGTTAAGATGGTACACACTGCACCACATTGCGCTCGTCGCCTTGAGACATAAGGTGTTAAGTCTCGTTACCCCAGTAATTACACTAGCTACAGCGCGCTTCAAACCGGAACACAGTAATGTTTGCACACTACTATTTGTCGGTTTCAATAGGAGCTGCGGTGGTACCCATCCAGACGGTCTCCGGCAACAGAGACCTACCACCTGGTGAAAATTTTATATCTAGTTGTATCAATATTTCTTTAAATAATCGTTAGATATGTTGTTGTATTGTGCTTATTATATTTATAAATTTCTGTCACAACTATCGCAACGGTCTACTTTATAAATAGGATACTGATAAGTCCCGTTCTGCTCATCGTCTGTCTCCCTTGCACTAATTAGGAAAGTTACAAGTGTGAATGTGTTGGCGATATGCTAATCTGCCACCATCCTCATCGGGTTTCCCTCATTACACGTTTACCTCCATACAATTATTATTACATTAAATTATTCTTATCTATTATTAAACTGAACAACGTACTGGAGACACCGTCAGATGATGATGAATAGTAAACTCTTTTAACTTTAGTTATGAAATAATCATTGTACGTTTAAAAATATTTCATTATCTACAATGCACAAGTTCAGCCAGTTCTATATATATTCGGAAATTTTCATTTCATGTAAACACACATATGACTTCATCCGTGCGATGCCCCCACCTGAACAATTGCTTTTCCCGATGTTCGCATCGCGGAGAGAACGAGCAATGTCACCGTCAATGCAAATTACGCTGAAAGGTCGCAGCTTCTATTCTAGGTGTATGTCGCTATTAATACAACCATACATACCTCAATTAGAATCGTATTTATTTTCATTTAAACCTTTTTTGCACACATACATATAAGCTAACATATACTTCCGGACACATCTATCGGCCCACCACCCAGTGTTTAAAGTTTCGACGGTGTCTAGTTAAAAATAAATGTTAGGTGGAGCAATAAGTTTTAATGCAGTTTTAAAGCTGATTTTTTGGCCAAATTTTATATATATATTTTTTTTTAATTTCGAATTCAGGATTATGAAAAAAAAACTTTTTTATTTCGCACAAGGTGGATTTTTTTTTGATGTGTCTGATTATTGGTTCCATAAAAAGGCAAATCTAAACTTAGAGCCAGTTTTGACCAAAAAATATGGATACTCTGCCTGAAATTGTCGCCCAAGTTGTAAAACTTCTGCCGGCCAAATCAATTCGTAATTACAAAAAAAAATAAAAAAAAACCTACATAGGAGTTGACCAATAAATCAGCTTTAAAACTGCATTAAAACTTATTGCTCCACCTAACATTTATTTTTAGCTAGGCACCGTTAAAACTTTAAACACTAGGTGGGCCGATAGATGTGTCCGGGAGTGTATAATGTATTCTCTCCTAGTCTACCATAGAGTCGAGCAAAGAAATAGAGTAAGGGTGGAGTATCATGTGATAAGGTGAGCCGTGATAGCCTAGTGGTTTGAACGCCTTCCACTCCGGAGGTACCGGGTTCGAATCCGGCCTGCACCAATGAATTTTTTAATTTACGTGCCGTTAGTATAACACTAATATCACGCGCTCTGACGGTGAAGGAAAACATCGAGAGGAAACCTGCATATCTACGTCGTGACCATCCGTGCACGCACTAGTATGTGAAATAGAGAAGGCAATGGCAACACCACTCCATTATAACTGACAAGAAAGTCGTCATGAGGAAATACGACTTAGAAGAAGTATATAAGATATTATTACATATAGTAAGATATAAATCATAATAAATACATACAAATAAGATTAGTACATATAGAGGCTAATAAACAGATATTTACCAAAATATATATGTATATCTTAAGAATGCATACAATAATGAAAGGCTGATATGAACTCATTAGGATCATATTCGCGTGATGATGCGACCAGCTCCCGTTATATCCGCTTTGCATTATTCGCGTAAGGTGCGCGCAATTTTTATTTATGTTTGAGGAAAAAGTTTTAATGATTACCAGGATTTAGTTTTAATGATTACCAGGATTTAGTTTTAATGATTACCAGGATTTAGTTTTAAAATATTTCACCATCATTTCAACTGATGGACATCATCAGGACATGGGTCTCTTTGAATGTATATGTATATATCTTAAGAATGCATACAATAATGAAAGGCTGATATGAAATCATTAGGGTCATATTCGCGTGATGATGCGACCAGCTCTCGTTATAACCGCTTTGCATTATTCGCGTAAGGTGCGCGCAATTTTTATTTATGTTTGAGGAAAAAGTTTTAATGATTACCAGGATTTAGTTTTAATGATTACCAGGATTTAGTTTTAATGATTACCAGGATTTAGTTTTAATGATTACCAGGATTTAGTTTTAATGATTACCAGGATTTAGTTTTAATGATTACCAGGATTTAGTTTTAATGATTACCAGGATTTAGTTTTAATGATTACCAGGATTTAGTTTTAATGATTACCAGGATTTAGTTTTAATGATTACCAGGATTTAGTTTTAATGATTACCAGGATTTAGTTTTAAAATATTTCACCATCATTTCAACTGATGGACATCATCAGGACATGGGTCTCTTTGAATGTATATGTATATGTCTTTATTTATGTTTGAGGAAAAAGTTTTAATGATTACCAGGATTTAGTTTTAATGATTACCAGGATTTAGTTTTAATGATTACCAGGATTTAGTTTTAATGATTACCAGGATTTAGTTTTAATGATTACCAGGATTTAGTTTTAATGATTACCAGGATTTAGTTTTAATGATTACCAGGATTTAGTTTTAATGATTACCAGGATTTAGTTTTAATGATTACCAGGATTTAGTTTTAATGATTACCAGGATTTAGTTTTAATGATTACCAGGATTTAGTTTTAATGATTACCAGGATTTAGTTTTAATGATTACCAGGATTTAGTTTTAATGATTACCAGGATTTAGTTTTAATGATTACCAGGATTTAGTTTTAATGATTACCAGGATTTAGTTTTAATGATTACCAGGATTTAGTTTTAATGATTACCAGGATTTAGTTTTAATGATTACCAGGATTTAGTTTTAATGATTACCAGGATTTAGTTTTAATGATTACCAGGATTTAGTTTTAATGATTACCAGGATTTAGTTTTAATGATTACCAGGATTTAGTTTTAATGATTACCAGGATTTAGTTTTAATGATTACCAGGATTTAGTTTTAATGATTACCAGGATTTAGTTTTAAAATATTTCACCATCATTTCAACTGATGGACATCATCAGGACATGGGTGTCTTTTAATGTATATGTATATGTATTTAATTATTTATGTTTGAGGAAAAAGTTTTAATGATTACCAGGATTTAGTTTTAATGATTTACCAGGTGGTAGGTCTCCGTTGCCGGAGACCGTCTGGGTACCACCGCAGCTCCTATTGCAACCGCCAAATAGTAGTGTGCAAACATTACTGTGTTCCGGTTTGAAGGGCGCTGTAGCTAGTGTAATTACTGGGCTAACGAGACTTAACACCTTATGTCTCAGGCGACGAGCGCAATGTGGTGCAGTGTGTACCATCTTAACTAGCGCCGCGTTGTCATGGGCAAACGTATCACTTACCATCAGGTGAACGTCTCGCTCGTCTCGTTGCTAAGTAGTATAAAAAAAAATAATGATATGCGACATCCGCTGAGCCACGTGGTGAATTATATAACCTTGACCCCTACTTAAGTAGAGCCCGTATCCCAATGTGAAAAAATTAAAAAAACTTTATTAATGTTCAATAATATAGTACCTCTGTAATAGTATTATACAGTAATATAATAAACACACAGGCTTTTACTGTATACATATTTGTACTATATATACTTTATGGTGGCAGGTCATTGTTGCTGGATCGTCTAGGTACCACCGCAGCTAATATTCTCACCGCCAAACATTACTGTGTTCCGGTTTGGATGGAGATGTAAGCTAGTGAAATTACTTCGGTAACGAGGGTTAAAACATGTCTAAAGGCGAAGGTAATATAGTGCAGTGTGTACCATCTTAACCAGCGGCGCGTTATGAGTAAGCGTATCACTTTCCATCAGAATCGTCTTATTCGTCTCGTTGGATAAAAAAAAAGACTTCCTTAATCTGAACGGCAGTAAGTCTCTTCAAAAGAGTGAATAGGCTATTACAATGTTAATGCGCTTTACCACCACTTAACATCAAGTGGGATCGTGGCATTAACCTTTTTCTATAAAAAAGGTAAGAAGCCCAGGGTCGGTTCTCTCGGGTCCTCGTTCAGGTCCGTCGTTACCGCGGCCCCGCGGACGTAACGCGAAGTTTCACCCGCGCATCTGAACGACACAAGTTACGGTACCGCGGAGGTGGGGCTGGTGCTCACGCGGCCGCCATTACCCTCGCCATCGGAGCACCTCGTACTCCTCATTACACATACACGAATTTACACCTTGTGTAGTTTTAAAATAAAGCTTCTTTTTAATCGTTGCATATGAGAGGTGTGCGCAGATCAACCGAGCGCTGAGCTGTTATTTACTTCGCAGTATTTTGTGCTGTAATGTATACAGTGTAAGGTTCAGTTTTCAGTTTGAGTTTGTGTTCGCTTACCGTTAGCAGTGAAAGTGCTCCTCGCAAAAGTGAAACGGATGATTTAGAATGGCGCAACGCGAACGAGATTGCCGTTTATAAAAAACAATCGCGAACGAGGAAATGTGAAAGGTTGGGAGGTTTTTTTCGCGTTTTTTTTTTGTTGGTATAACAAATTGATCAGTATTTTGTTAAGACGACAATAGTAAAAAATGTAATTGAATGATATTTTTTTTCGTTTTAATTTAATTATATGTAATTTTTGGGGACTATATGTATGTATATGTATGTGTGATATATTTTATGATGTATTTATTGTTAATTGCATTTATATATTTTTCGTTCTTTCATACCTACATTAAAATTTTACTTCCTCCCCTGGGTTGATTGACAGCAAATGCCTTACGGTTTCAAGTCTGCCCTATGTACCTTGGCTTAAGGTTTTTTTTTTATACTACTGCGACGAGCCGAGCAAAACGTTCACCTGATGGTAAGTGATACGCTTGCCCATGACAACGCGGCGCTAGTTAAGATGGTACACACTGCACCACATTGCGCCACATTGCGCTGGTCGCCCTGAGACATGAGGTGTTAAGTCTCGTTACCCCAGTAATTACACTAGCTACAGCGCAAAAACGTGTTACTTAAAGATTAAATAAACAATCGAATATTCAAACATATGATCCAATATCATACGCTATACAAATACACCGGCGCGAGTTGGCCCCCCGCGGCCTCAGCGCGACCGCCTGACCTACATATCCGAGCACCGTGCCTTGCCACGAAATACCTTTGCCTATACGCACATAAAAACATTTGTCCACTTCACAAAAATAATGATTGTCAAATCTATAATATTACTAAGTAACCCAAGCAAAAGAATTAGATTAAAATTAGTAATAAAGATCATGCTACAGACAGATTGATGTATAAATTTAAAATATCCACTGAATACACAAAAATTTAATGGTTTGCGTTTTATACCTAATTTACGCGTTAAACTCTCAACAACCTTCCTTTTTATGTCAGAGGATAAAAAGTGTAATTGTCAGTCATGTTTCTATACCAACAACTGTAGACGATTTTTGATTCGGTGTCTTAATAATACACTCATACATAATAAACATGTGCGTGCATGTTTGGGCAACTCGGTGAACAGTATTCAACGCGGATGTGGCGACCCCATTTGCCGCTGAGGACTAAAATGGTCAACTATCATTCATACGCAAAGATGCCTAAAAATGGTTATAGAGTTGAATGTGTCTACAATACGAACGATTTAATTATTTTTTAAATAAAACAAAAATTGCTCAAAGTTTTACAGTCTTAAAATCCCACTGCTGGGATTGTAGCCTTTTCTCACAAGTAGATATTCAAAGCTTTAATCCAATAAGCTGGCTGAGGGATAGTCGTAAGTTGTAATTCAAATCTATTTCATCATATATTTTGCATAAAGCTGGCTTAAGTAATTAGCTTAATAAGCACAAATGAACTGTTATGACTGTTCATTATCCGTTGGGCGATGTTATAAAGAGTTTATAGAGGCGATTAAATATATGTAACAAGACATTCAAATGGTCATAATCATAAATGCAAACCGGAAAGCGCAGCGTTTGGCTGATAGACCACACTGAACGAATCGTTGGGAGTGGACGTGCACTCATATTTTGTGGAATACATTACAAGACCTTCATCAGTTGAGATGATGGTTTGCAGACCTTAAATTTTGCTATGTATCACCTTTAAACAGTTAATTTTAAAATATTGGTTCGGTATCATCTTTTAAAGGAAACTTCATAATCAGTGTTGTACTAGATGACGGTACTATATCTAATTTTATTTATATGTAATTTTTGGGGACTATGTATATGTATGTGTGATATATTTTATGATGTTTGTATTTATTGTTAATTGCATTTATATATTTTTCGTTATTTCACACCTACATTAAAATTTTACTTCCTCCCCTGGGTTGATTGACAGCAAATGCCTTATGGTTTCAAGTCTGCCCTATGTACCTTAGCTTAAGGTTTTTTTTTATACTACTATGCGACGAGACGAGCAAGACATTCACCTGATGGTAAGTGATACGCTTGCCCATGACAACGCGGCGCTAGTTAAGATGGTACACACTGCACCACATTGCGCTCGTCGCCCTGAGACATGAGGTGTTAAGTCTCGTTACCCCAGTAATTACACTAGCTACAGCGCAAAAAGGTGTTACTTAAAGATTAAATAAACAATCGAATATTCAAACATATGATCCAATATCATACGCTATACAAATACACCGGCGCGAGTTGGCCCCCCGCGGCCTCAGCGCGACCGCCTGACCTACATATCCGAGCACCGTGCCTTGCCACGAAATACCTTTGCCTATACGCACATAAAAACATTTGTCCACTTCACAAAAATAATGATTGTCAAATCTATAATATTACTAAGTAACCCAAGCAAAAGAATTAGATAAAATTAGTGAGTTCTGTCTTGAATCTCGTGACTGAAATCAGCTTATCTACCACCTAATTTAAGTTCTTTGATTACAGATTTATGTTCTTTTTATTTATATCTTTAACTTTCAATCAGACATTAAAAACTTAATCTATATGTTTTTATATAAACTCTTAATATCTTGTCTGTTGTCTTTTAACAAGGATCTCCTTCAAAGATTTCCACATGTCTCTCTCCTTGGCTTTCTTCCGCATTCTTGTCTTTTTTTCCGCATACATCTGCAACAGCAACTTCCTTCACTTCGTCTTCCCATCGTCTACTCTCTTTTTTTTTGCTCCTTTTACTATCTGTTGGATCCACATATAGTGCTTTTAAAGTATAGTTGGGCGGTCAATTGGAGAAAACAATTTCAATTCTGTGACATTCTCTTTAACAGCATAATCAGTATGTATGAGAAAACAATCTCTTAGATCTTCTTTCTTTGAAACACATGACCACTTGCTTGTCAGTTATAATGGAGTGGTGTTGCCATTGCCTTCTCCATTTCACATACTAGTGCGAGCACGGATGGTCACGACATAGATATGCAGGTTTCCTCACGATGTTTTCCTTCACCGTCACAGCGCGTGATATTAGTTGGTGTTATACTAACTGCACATAAATTGAAAAAATCATCGGTGCAGGCCGGATCCGAACCCGGTACCTACGAAAGGGAAGGCGGGCGTTCAAACCACTAGGCTATCACGGCTTATCTCTTAGATACCGTTTCGTAAATATTTTCTACCATTTTTCCTGTTTATTTTAGCATGTGCCTTGTCACTACAACCTATTTGTGAACCAGATGTAAGTTATACATTTCATGTTATCATAATGTATAAACATATGATTTAGTAGAAGATCATTAATGAATGTATGGATAAATACATTTAGTTTGTTTTTGTAAAGATGTAGAACTAGATGATTTTTATGTTTCCTGCACTGAGAATGACGTTGGACGGTAAACAGTGATCGTTAATATTAAATGTTTTACCCGTACAGCCGTGTGAAATGAGCAGGGCGTGTAGACATTCCACCCTGATGGTAATTGTTAATTGATGACCGTTAACGATTTAACATGCAACTGTTTCAAGGAAAATCATAGCAAACATATAAAGTACATGTAGAACAATATTATATGGAACGTGTCAATGTGTTCCAGTTAGTCTATCGAAGTCTGTTCAGGTACTGCTCTTATTTCAACTAAACATTAATGTTCATCACTGTGTTCTAGTTTGAAAAGGGTTGTAGCTAGTGAAATGACTGCTTGGTAGGTCTCTGTTGCTAGACCGTCTAGGTATTACCGCAGCTCATATTTCAACCGACAAATAGTAGTGTGCAAACATTACTGTGTTCCGGTTTGAAGGGCGCTGTAAGGTAGTGAAATTACTGGGGTGACGAGACAACGCCCTGTCTCAAGGTGACCTATACCTACCATCTTAACTGCCACCACGTTGTCATGAGCAAGTGTATCACTTACCATCAGGTGAACGTCGCTCCAGTCCTCACGCTTTGTCAAAAGAAGAATATACTATATGTTAGTTTCAAGTTGAATTCGTAAGTTACAGGCTAAACTCATCGAGCATTATCCTTGAGTTGAAGGTCAGACGAGGATGCGTTGTTTGTTTTATGCAAAACGAAGATTAAATTTGCAAAAAACTAAAAGATATTATAAAATTATTGCAAACTAGTCTTTTTATAAAAATTTTAATATAAGTAATGATAAAAGAAGTACAAAGAAAGAGAAAAACAGCGGAAACACAGCAATATATATACTGTAGTAACTTTTTGAATATCTATACAACTAAATAAAATTGGAGTGTCTGTTTGTAACATTTAAATAACCGCTTTTTACTAAATACATTTCAATGTATACAACTACTAATACCAAAATCACATTTTTAAAAAATTTTGTGTGTGTGTGTGTCTGTTTGTTCCAAGTAATCTCTGAAACGGCTGAACCAATTTTCACGGGAATTTTATTGGCAGACAGCTGATATAACAAGAAGTAACTTGGGCTTCTTTTTTTGGGAAAAAAAATTATAGGATCTCACGAAAATATTAAAACTTACAATATTCGATTCAAATACGGAAGCTGTTTACATTTTCTGTAACAATAACTGTTTTGTTAAATATCACGCGGACGAAATCGCGGGCAACAGCTAGTTTGAAAATATATTTCAAAGAAATTTCTTGGCTTTATAAATATATATAACTTTGTAAACATACAGTAAGTAAGATTTCAAGTATCACATTTATTGATTCAAACGTGTGACGCTTTAGACTACTGATAAAGTTATCTTGAAATTTTCTCAGAGCTGAAACATTATTGTTTTTGTAATGTTTCATAATAATTTTCACCATAAACTATATAATAACCGATCCAAGGTCTTCGTTGCGGGAGACGGTCTAGAATCTAGACGGTGTATACCCGCTGCCGGATAGTTGTGAAATTAACTACACGCATGCCCATAACAATGCACTGCCAGTTAGTATATACACATAACCCTCATCGCTGATACTTAGTAACAAGTCGTTACCACAGTAATTTGAAACTGAAGCAAACATCTTAACTGGATCAATGATGGGTGCGCGCTTCAATTGCAGACGGGCCAGTTGCCTTCCCGTGATACACTCGAATCCCACATCAAAGGCGAGTAAATAATAGGCTAGTTAATACAGCGCAGGGTGTTTTAGACTCTATGCAGTTGCAATAGAGTCGGAATTCGAATGATGTGTGGGGCAGCGCTAAAATGCCGCCGCGCCGCTCTAGGCCGTCAAACGGGGCCAGTAGGTTAGGCCTTACCGCCACGCGTGTGCGACTCGCCAGCCCTGAACTTGAGCAACCGATGTTATGTCAGTGGAACAGTAACATATACACGATAACAGCTACCGGTTCTATTCCCAAAATTAACGCAACGCCAAATTTTAAAAAATTCTCAAAATTTTAAACGTTTAAACATACATACATAATCGTAATATTAAACTCAAAAATCATTAGTTAGACTTATAAATAATTCACGTGTAATATGTATACAGGATAAAGTTTTTATTAAGGTAAATATATATACAAAGTAATGTTGGCGTTGTACTCGCAAGGTAGTTTGCTACACAATGTGATTACACAACGTCCTTTGGTACCGTCCACGCGGTTGATATTACAATTGCAACCTTATTGGTATAACCGAAGGTCTAGTTTAGCACGCGGCGGAACGGAGCGCTAATACGTACCGCAGCGCTCTAGGTCGCGAAACGGTGTCACTGTGTCAGACCTAAGCTCGCCCCGCGTATCCGCCCGCCAGCCCTGAACTTGGGACAATACGTTGTTATATAACGCAAACCGTGATTGCTCATTTTTTAAGACGCCGGTTCGATTCCCACTCCTAGTTTCCGGTGATGAAAACATATTACCAGCTTTTCATTTAAGTATAACTTATACGAAATTGCTCAGCGTGGTTTATATATGGCCTTTACTTGAGAGTACCAGGTCTCTGTTGCCGGAGACCGTCTGGGTGGGTACCACCGCAGCTCTTATTGCAATCGACAAATAGTAGTGTGCAAACATTACTGTGTTCCAGTTTGAAGGGCGCTGTAGCTAGTGTAATTACTGGGGTAACGAGACTTAACACCTTATGTCTCAAGGCGACGAGCGCAATGTGGTGCAGTGTATACCATCTTAACTAGCACCACGTTGTTATACAAGCGTATCACTTACATTAGGTGAACGTCTTGCTCGTCTCGTCGCATAGTAGTATAAAAAAAAAAAAGAGTAGGATCCGAGTCCCAGTAGTGGGAACATTAAAAGACAATCCAATATGCGTGTATGATTTTTCATTAACAATCATTTTGTTTTATATAAAATTTAATCCATTTTCCAATGTTTTTGTAAGCGCTGAAATTGTATAATAGATTTCGTTATATTACAATATTTGTAGTTTTTTGCTTTTACAAAGTTTACAAGCTTAATAAAAATAATAAGCGAAACCGTGTAAAACGAGACGCGGAGTTCATATAAAAGATGGATATGTTTAATTAACCTGAAAAAAGCCCCGTATTGTTTTGTAACTTTGGACAAGCTTTTTAAGAGTACGTCATCAATATGATAAATGGCGTAATGCAAAACTATCGAAAGACAAAAAAAAATTTTTTATTTAAAAATCGTGTAAAAACGAAACCGTTTAATTCAAGCACCGTGCAAATCAAGGGACGTGTTAACTTATTTAGTCTTTAAAAATACTTCGTGATTATACGGTAAAGTAAGAGGTATAAGTACAGAGAGAAAGAGTAGAGTTAATAATAATCAACAATATCCAAAACTTAATAATTTTTCTAATGACTCTTGTTTAATATGAGTTAGGTGTAATTGGATAAAACAAAAACAATACAATGCAATCAAAACTGCGCCGGCTGCCGTCTGCGCTCACAAATTACTGTTTCGCATTACAGACAGACAAAACACAATTAAACTGTAACAAAGTTAAATTAGTGAAGGGCGATTCGCGAGCGCTATTTGATTTACACGGGGAAATGGAAAAGTTCTGTTGTGAATGGAAATGAGCATTAAGTAGAAAATAATATCATTTAAGTATAACTAACAACAAAAATATAGTGAAAAGATTCAATGGCGAAATTATTTTTACAGCTGAAAGTGATCCCAAAATTTATTTTATTGTACTTAAAATAATATAAAAAGTTATTTTAATAAAGAAACTATTAGAAAAGTTATAAATAGAAGATGCAAGCAAAATATTAATTTAAAGTCTCCAAAATTTATAGTTAAGACCGCTTAATCTAAGTTAAGTTTAAGCTTAGATGAATTGAATTAAAAAATATTTAACATCATCAAACGATAGATGTCCACTGTTGGGCATAGGTTGGATCTATCAAAGACTTCCGATCAGTCCTGCGCTTCATAACCCAGAAGCTTCAACCTATACCAGATCGTCAGTTCACCTTGCTGGTGTTCCAGCACTAACACTACTATTACGCGGCGCCACATTCTATTATCATTAACGACCACAGCTGGACAAAGGCCTTCCCCAAAGATCTTCACTCCCTAACTGATTTGGGCTGTCCACATTTTTTTTTATACTACTATGCGACGAGACGAGCAAGACGTTCACCTGATGGTAAGTGATACGCTTGCCCATGACAAACGTGGTGCTAGTTAAGATGGTACACACTGCACCACATTGCGCTCGTCGCCTTGAGACATAAGGTTTTAAGTCTCGTTACCCCAGTAATTACACTAGCTACAGCGCCCTTCAAACCGGAACACAGTAACATTTGCACACTACTATTTGGCGGTTGAAATAGAAGCTGCGGTGGTACCCAGACGGTCTCCGGCAACAAAGACCTACCACCTGGTAAAACATCCTCGCGACCTTCACCAGATCGTCAGTCCACCTTCCAGCATTTCGTGTACCGGTACGCAGCCGTCATTTTTAGACCTTACTGATCCATCGGCCGTCAGTCATTCGAGCAATGTGCCGTTAGCCACAGTTTCAATTAAATCTAGTCACAGATAGATACAGTATTTATTGTATGAAAGCTAAACAGACATACAAATAAAGTTAATTTTAACTCATAAACGTCTAACTGCTTCATATGCCAATCATACGAATGTAAAAATACAAAGACAAGTCAGATGACTATTATTAGTCTTAATATTACAATTACAAGTTTTATGTAAAATTCTCGAAAAGCGTTAGGAAGTTTTCATACTTTCAGTTCACCAATAGAAACTTCAGTAATTGCACTCAATAATTATGAAAGGTGAATGTCGTTCGCTAAACTGAAAACGGTTTAAAGGAAAGTGTACGCGGAAGTGGTTTTTTTTTGTTAATTCATGAGAAAGTAACGGTCGCAGACGCCGTGCGCGAGCCGATCGCGGCGAGCCAATAAACGGCTGAACCGGCAGACAATACAGTTAACATACCAAAGTAATTTTATTTTATAATCATATAAATTAGCAGTTTACTACGACCCCATCTGATAGGAAGCGGCGAGTTTACTGCTGGTAGGTCTCTGTTGCTATACCGCCTAGCTACCACCGCAGCTCATATTCCTACCGCCAAACAGTAGTGTGCAAACATTACTGTATAAGGCACTGTAAGCTAATGAAATTACTAGGGTAACGAGACTTAATATCTTATGTCTGACGAGCGCAATGTGGAGCAGTGTATACCATCTTAACAACTACCACTTTGTTAAGTAATATCACTTACCAGGCAAGAGTCTCGCTCGTTTCGTCGTCGAGTAAAATAAAAATAGTATTTCATGCCAAAGCTGGAATAAGTCAAGTAGATATCAATTAAGTTTAACTGAAACACTGATGGCATGTTATTGAAAATCTCTGTTCAGTTTGTGATTTCAATCTGTTAATGTCCAATACTTAAGGTTTCTCATAAGAGAGCATCAGGAATCAAATTTAAAATACAATATATTCTGTTACTTAGTTTGTTACTTATCCAACAGTGTCCATCGCACACCATTTTCAAGATTCAACTTTAAATCTTTAACTACACCTTATTAAATTGTTTTACTTGAACAATTGCGATTGTTTACTTAAAGCGCATTACTTAAGAGAGATTACTGGTAAAACGAATATCTATACAAATAAATAAAATTAAAGTGTCTGTAATGTTAAAATAACAGCTTTTTACTAAGTGTTTGAAGAAGTATACACGATGTATATACATAACAACATTTTTTTTTTAATTTTTGTCTGTTCCGGTTAATCTCTGAAACGGCTGGACCGATTTTAACGGGACTTGCACTAGCAGATAGCTGTTTTAACAAGGAGTAACTGAAACTACTTTTATTTTAGAAAAAAAAAATAATACGAAAAAAAATTCAGTGAAAACTGTAACAATATTCGATTCAAATAGAGAAGTTGTATACATATATTATGTATTTTTATTTATTTAAAATAGACTTGTTATATGTGGATGGAGTCGGGGGTAACAGCTAGTTATCTATAAATTTCATCATCATCATTATCATTTCAACCGATGGACGTCCACTGCTGGACATAGGTCTCTTGTAATGTATTCCACAAAATACGGTCTTATGCTGTTTGAATCCAGTGGCTCCCAGCGATAAAAATTAATTAATCTATAAATTTAGTATTAATAAATTTGTTTGCCAACCCTAATGACTATCACGCGATTAATCGGGCAACCGGTCTACCGGCGGGTCGGCGCGCGACCGGCAGACGTGACTCGTGTCGCGCGCTCCTCCGGATCCACCACCACCTCTACGTTCTCACAAACAAGGAACACGGGGTACAAGATTCGAAGACCGTGAAAAAACTCTTTTATTCCAAATAAAATTTACTCGTGGTAGGTCTCTGTTGCCGGAGACCGTCTGGGTACCACCGCAGCTCATATTCCTACCGCCAAATAGTGCAAGCATTACTGTGTTCCGGTTTGAAGCGCGCTGTAGCTAGTGTAATTACTGGGGTAACGAGACTTAACACCTTATGTCTCAAGGCGACGAGCGCAATGTGGTGCAGTGTGTACCATCTTAACTAGCGGCGCATTGTTATGCAAGCGTATCACTTACCGCCAGGTGAACGCCTTGCTCGTCTCGTCGCATAGTAGCATAAAAAACCGACTTATACTCGTCGCCTGGATATGTTCCAGTCTCGTTACCCCAGTAATTTCATTAACAACAACACATTTTAAAATGTGATACAGTAATGTTTACATTACCGTTATATAAACGCGGTATAAACGGTAACCTTACCACAACTAGATGTTTATTTTTTTTCTACGAGTCTACAATACGAGCGTAATTTTACTAGCCTATTTCAAACCGGAACACAGTAATGTATGCATACTGTTTGGCGGTAGTGACCGGAGCTGCGGTGGTACACGGTCTGGTCAAGACCTACCACCAGTAAAGTCTTAAATCTACGATACAAAAAATTGTGTCTTAATGTCCGTACCGTGTAATTTCCTATCGTATGAAAGGGTTCACTTTATTTTAGAAAAAAAAAACAATACGAAAACAAATCCAGTGAAACTGTAACAATATTCGATTCAAATAGAGAAGTTGTATACATATATTATGTATTTTTATTTATATAAAATAGACTTGTTATATGTGGATGGAGTCGGGGGTAACAGCTAGTTATTTATAAATTTCCTATCATCATCACCATTTCAACTGATGGACGTCCACTGCTGGACATAGGTCTCTTGTAATGTATTCCGCAAAATACGGTCTTGTGCTGTTTGAATCCAGTGACTCCCTGCGATAAAAATTAATTAATCTATAAATTTAGTACTAATAAATTTGTTTGCCAACCCTAATGACTATCACGCGATTAATCGGGCAACCGGTCTACCGGCGGGTCGGCGCGCGACCGGCAGACGTGACTCGTGTCGCGCGCTCCTCCGGATCCACCACCACCTCTAGGTTCTCACAAACAGGAACACGGGGTACAAGATTCGATGGCCGTGAAAAAATTCTTTTAATCCACATAAAATTTACTGGTGGTAGGTCTCTGTTGCCGGAGACCGTCTGGGTACCACCGCAGCTCCTATTGCAACCGACAAATAGTGCAAGCATTACTGTGTTCCGGTTTGAAGCGCGCTGTAGCTAGTGTAATTACTGGGGTAACGAGACTTAACACCTTATGTCTCAAGGCGACGAGCGCAATGTGGTGCAGTGTGTACCATCTTAACTAGCACCACGTTGGTTTACAAGCGTATCACTTACCATCAGGTGAACGCCTTGCTCGTCTCGTCGCATGGTAGCATAAAAAAACCGACCACGTTATACTCGTCGCCTGGATATGTTCCAGTCTCGTTACCCCAGTAATTTCATTAACAACAACACATTTTAAAATGTGATACAGTAATGTTTACATTACCGTTATATAAACGCGGTATAAACGGTAACCTTACCACAACTAGATGTTTATTTTTTTTCTACGAGTCTACAATACGAGCGTTACGTTCGGCTGATTACCCCAGTAATTTTACTAGCCTATTTCAAACCGGAACACAGTAATGTATGCATACTGTTTGGCGGTAGTGACCGGAGCTGCGGTGGTACACGGTCTGGTCAAGACCTACCACCAGTAAAGTCTTAAATCTACGATACAAAAAATTGTGTCTTAATGTCCGTACCGTGTAATTTCCTATCGTATGAAAGGGTTCACTTTATTTTAGTTAATAAAACAAATAAAATTAGTAACGTTCACTCTCAGTTTATTAATTAAGAGTTTTACATATCACAACCTCCGGCAAAAATTAACAAACATCTTGATAGCTCTCTCTGACATACCGCTTAAAAAACGGCAAATGTCAACAATACAAATATTCTGTTGACATTGGCGTTTTACATTTCTAAAAAGTGCCTTTTCACTTTTTATTAATTTTAGATTACATACCTTTGAGAATTAGGTAAAACTATGAGGCATAACATGATATACATATGCAAATCTTACACGTAGAATATAAAAACTCACACCAAGCTGCGCTGCTTATCGCCTGACATGTTAAGTTGTAGTGCTTATCACCAGGTGATTAAGTTGAAAGTCGCGCGCCCGCACCGCCGCGTGTGTAACTCGCAATATCAATAGCCAATTTGTTTCACCGCGCATTTCCATCCTTGGCCCCCTTTGTTAAAATGGCGTTTGATGGACGACAAACGTATTGAAACTTTCGTGTTGCGCAATTAATTTGCAATATTTATAATGCCGTTGCATTATTATCAGCTTTTGATGTATTGCCTAATTACGATTTACGATTCCAAATATATGGGCGACGAACACATAACGTAATATTTATACTGTGACTATATTTAAAAAATTGATACGTGATAGCCGAGTGGTTCGGCCTTCCAATGCGAAGGTACCGGGTTCGAATCCGGCCTGCATCAATTTATGTGCAGCTAGTATAACACCAAGTAATATCGCGCGCTTTGACGGTGAAGGAAAACATCGTGAGGATTTTTTTTTTTTTTATACTACTTTGCGACGAGACGAGCAAGACGTTCACCTGATGGTAAGTGATACGCTTGCCCATGACAACGTGGCGCTAGTTAAGATGGTATACACTGCACCACATTGCGCTCGTCGCCGGAGACATAAGGTGTTAAGTCTCGTTACCCCAGTAATTACACTAGCTACAGCGCCCTTCAAACCGGAACACAGTAATGTTCGCACACTACTATTTGGCGGTTGAAATAGGAGCTGCGGTGGTACCCACCCAGACGGTCTCCGGCAACAGAGACCTACCACCTGGTAAAACCTACATATCTTTGTCATGGCCATCCGTGCTCGCACTAGTATGTGAAATGGCAACACCACTCCATTATAACTGATAAGTAAGTCGTCGTGTGTTTCATTACACACGATGACCACGACCCTCAGTCATGAGGAAATACGATTTAGAAGAAGAATAATATGTATAAAAATACATAGTATTTATTTGAAAGATTTTTTTTTCTTATTTTATATATAGTGGGGCCAAGAGAAAGCACTCTTTTGGAAACCTAAATTGAATCACCAAATAGTGGCGACGCCCGACCGATATTATCTTCTCGTCCTGACCAATAAAATTCTAAAGGTTCAAATGGACATAATTAAAAAACAGAACCAAAGTTTTTCATTTAGAAAAAAAATTAGAGTCAAACAACATCGGATGACTTCTTTTGGCCCACCTTGTATTAAATCATTAATTAGTTCTATAATTTTTTATATATCAAAATGTTAGAATTGAAAGGATTACTTAAATGGCAATAGACAAAGCATTATTTAAAGGACTGTCAGTCGATGGGGCAACAAGATATAGGAAGGCCTTCCACAAGGTAGACACTATTGGTCTGATGAAGATCGTGGACACCACAGGCAGATATATATCGATGAGGTGATCTTTGTCTAAAGTTATATCAGCCGACGATAAACTGATTGTTCACTGAATATATTGTTCTGCTAGTTGATTTATTACTATATCCGTACAAAGAAAATCAAACTAAGACCTGTCGTTGGTTTAAAACATGACACAACTAAAAAAAAAACATAATTTCAAAATGGTTTTGAATATATCGTTTTCCATTTAACTGACGTGTATCAAATCTTACTAAATCATTATCCATTAACATCATTAAATTTTAAATAGGTTTTATTTATTAACTGCGTTGCAGTAAATCTATATTATCTTAGTATCTTTAACAGTGTAAGTCTGAATAGTAAAGGTACCATTCGTCGGGTTTAGGTTTTGTAGTACACATAAAGTAACGTGCAATGTTTACACGCGCAGTACAGATATAAGTTGGGTCACAGCGAGCAAGGATCTGGGTCAGCTCCGACCGCCCAGTTGACTCACTCGCTACACTTAAATCTACTTATAATTTAAGCATCTAACCTTTATTACTTTAGAACTGTTTTCTTTGGATTCTGTAGCAATTTAAGTTTTACCACCAACTAACGAAACAATTAAGTCCATGCTTCTATTACTATCAATTAATTATTTCTCGAATGCGCTTTACCGTCAGATTCAGCTAATAACTGATGTTATAATACAAATAACTCACAATCAAAAGTTTAAAGGATTTTTTTTTTATTCTGCTTTGCGACGAGACGAGCAAGACGTTCACCTGATGGTAAGTGATACGCTTGTATACCAACGTGGTGCTAGTTAAGATGGTACACACTGCACCACATTGCGCTCGTCGTAAAACATAAGGTATTAAGTCTCGTTACCCCAGTAATTACACTAGCTACAGCGCCCTTCAAACCGGAACACAGTAATGTTCGCACACTACTATTTGTCGGTTGAAATAGGAGCTGCGGTGGTACCTACCCAGACGGTCTCCGGCAACAGAGACCTACCACCAATTTCTCGCGATCATAAGCAACTGAATCACATCATGCATTATCTATAAGCTTGAACACTCGTAATTGTGTTACGATAACCACTTTCTGCTCCAAACAATGAGGCGGCGTGTCTTCACGTCTGCGTGTCCTATTTACATGCCCCGCTGCGATACTTCCGCCGAGTTCGATGCAGGTCAATTCGCACTCTAGTCTAGACTACTTTACTGGTGGTAGGTCTCTGTTGCCGGAGACCGTCTGGGCACCGCAGCTCCTATTTCAACCGCCAAATAGTAGTGTGCAAACATTACTGTGTTCCGGTTTAATAGGCGCTGTAGCTAGTGTAATTACTGGGGTAACGAGACTTAACACCTTATGTCTCCATGCGACGAGCGCAATGTGGTGCAGTGTGTACCATCTTAACTAGCGCCACGTTGTCATGGGCAAGCGTGTCACTTACCATCAGGTGAACGTCTTGCTCGTCTCGTCGCATAGTAGTATAAAAAAAACTCTTAGATCTTCGTTTCCAAGTATCCGACTGATGACGAGCACGCGAAATCAGGAATGACCCCGTAGCCTCAACAGACCGCTTTGTGGGATAAATTTGTTTTTGGTATATATCAAATTTCCTTATCGATCAGATTCAGAGAGTTTCCACGGATATATAACTTCTGTTTTGTTTGCTGCTGTAGCTAGTAAAATTACTGGACTAATATAATTAAATATAATTTAATTATTGCTTGTTTTTATATATTTATACTATGCATTTATATATGTTTCTCTTCGTATACCACAGCATCTCTCCACTTTATAGGGTGACTGGCAGATGTCCTTAGGCATTAAGTCCGCCTTTTGTAACCTAATTTTAGGAATGCCAATAATTTTTTTAAATCAATAAATTAATTATTATCGCATTAACCTAATTCTATGCTTTAATTTTTCGTATTACCTTTCAAATTCAGATTCTGTTGCTTGTAACGTTGAGCTAGTTTCGATTATTACATCGATGGGCTAATTGGTACTTTGGCTTTAACATGGTTCAGCCACGTTTAGCTCTTCACAAGTCCCCATTGTATTTGTGCCGTCTTAAGGCCGTATCATTCGACCCCGTCAGCTGGGAAATCAAACAAAAGACCTAACCTTGGCGACTGTTTAATCTCATTTCATTATCTCTTCGCGTTGGAAAAATATCATCGTTTACAATATTTAACGCAGTTGTGATCGGAATTCGGTAAAATAAATAGAATTCATAAATTTTCCTCTAATTGGAATTGAGGATTTCTTTTACAATGAGATATTACTGCTGGTAGGTCTCTGTTGCTACAGACCGTCTAGTACCACCAACATTACTGTGTTCCAGTTTGAAAGGTGCTGTAAGTAAGTGAAATTACTGGCGTAACGAGACTTAACTCCTCATGTCTCAAAACGAGCACAAGATGGTGTAGTATTTATCATTTTCACTAGCGATGCGTTGTTATAAGCAAGTGTATAACTTACCATCAGGTGAACATGTCGCTCTTCTCGTAGCCGTGTTGTTTTCCACTACTTTGGTAGATTAGTCAACGAAGAAAGCTCTTTGTTAGAATATGCCAAATTCTTCATGATTATTTCCTTCTCGAAGCTCCATACTCTTTACCCATCTTACTACCAGAGCTAGCACATCTTTTGGCAAAATACTGGGTATCTAAACAAACCACATTGAATTAATTATTATATACAATCCAAAAATTTAACCGATAATGAACAAAAAGGTGTACACTAAAGAAAGGAAAAATATCCCATCTGGCAGTGTGCCGAGTAAACTATACTAGGTATCTAAACTATTTTAAATCTAATTTACATCTATGTGTTACATCGTATGTAAGATAATCTCAACGCCTACTTTTAATCAGCAAGCAGTACAACCATTACGGTATCCCGGACTGTAGTGTTGTAGTTATGTAGTCATCTCATCACAATCACCACCTACTCGGCCAATTTGTCTCGCTTTATATAGAATATTATTTCAGTATTTTCAGACGATCTATGTAGATCACCACCGCAGTGTCTTTTAATTACTGTATAAGTTTGTGACATAACACCTCATCTCTCAAGACGGTGCAGGTGCAGTGTATACCATCTTAACTAACGACATGTTATCGGCAGTATCACTTACCATCAGGTGAACAATCAATCGGCTTATATAAAAAATTCTGGGTTATATGTGCAGGGCACTTATGTATTTTAACGTGACAACGTCTATTAATTATATCACAAAAAATTTTGATAATAAATTTTATTATTCTTGTTTGACATGTTTATCGGGTTACAAATCAAGTTATACTAACTCTCAATTATATTTGTTAGGGATTTTATTTCTAATTATTATTGAGCAATAGAATACATCTTTTACTTTCAACCAATTCGGGCAAACGCATACCGACTTAGCGGTCGGCGTAAGCCACGCCCACTTATGTGCGGGACATTTCTCAGCACGCGCGTCCTATCTTATACCAATTTAATAGACGTTGTCACGTCAAAAAACATTACTGAAGTGATCAGACTTAACATCTCAAACGAGGATCACCATGTAGTCTATATCATCATAACTAACGCCTTAAGCATTTAACTTAACTAGCCCTTTTTAAATGTCCTCCTTCTCCTCCTCCTCCACCACGAGCTCGCCTTGGAGCAGGCGATAAGAGCGTGACAAATTAAATAGCAATAATAAACTTGAGTCGATTCGTCGGCGGGGTAACCCGGTTTCTTTTCGGAACGTTCTCGCATATTCATTAGCGGTACAACGATCGCGGCTGCCGATAACACCAATTTTTAACCATGCTCGAGACACTAGTCCTTCTACAGCTGTTAAATAACGCGTTACGGTTAATTATTTTCTACAAGCAGTTAATAAAGTTCTTTAGTTAATTTTGACAGAGGATAGGAATTATAATCTACAGATATGTTGAGGGAAAAAATCGAATCGCAAACACAAATTCCTTTTGTTAGATATTGATGGAAAATGATCTTTGAAGGAAAATAATTGTGATTACAAAGTTTTGTTAGGAAAATAGTAATTCTATTGATTTTTATGAAATTGGAATGAATCCAGAATGAAGTATACTAACTATTCCTACATACTATTGCACTATTATATTTCACACTAAGATTTATTTAGTAATTGTATATATGTATTTCTTATGTATGTACGTCATCAACATGAGGTCTTCTTCAAACTGAAGTTTGGCGGTCAGTAGTAAGTTTGTATGTATGTACGTAATTGAAATGTTGTGAATATTATTAATGTTTAACTTTCATAAAATTGATAATAATTAAATAGTTATATGATTATTGTATAGATGGCGCCTGTTATTTCGGTATAAAAGTTGGATAACTGTAGATCTCGGGCTATTCCAGTTTGGACAGTAAAATCTGTGATTTGTATAATTGTATATGTTAAAACTGAAAATCTAAATATGTTGATAGATAAATGTTTAGTACTTTGTTAGTTTTTTTTTTTTATACTACTTTGCGACGAGACGAGCGCGACGTTCACCTGATGGTAAGTGATACGCTTGTATAACAACGTGGTGCTAGTTAAGATGGTACACACTGCACCACATTGCGCACGTCGCCTTGAGACATAAGGTGATAAGTCTCTTTACCCCAGTAATTACACTAGCTACAGCGCCCTTCAAACCAGAACACAGTAATGTTCGCACACTACTATTTGTCGGTTGCAATAGGAGCTGCGGTGGTACCCAGACGGTCTCCGGCAACAGAGACCTACCACCTGGTATAGTTCGAAGAGTAAAGGATTGGTACAGTCTGCCGTCATCAGTGTTCCTATCATAAGACTGCTAGCTATTTACCATCACGTGTGATATTCAACCGCTAAGTCTATATATTGAAAATATAACATTTTGGCAGTTAAATAAAAACTTTAGTAACGGTCTGTTATAGTGGTTAAGACTAAACATTCACATATATTAGTAGTTGACGGCGTTAAGAGTATAAAATTACAGTTAGTTTCTATATTTTCTGTTTCTTAGGCGTTCTTAGTAGAACATAGTTACTAGTTTATGTTATTGTCTAAGTTTTAGCCGTTATATTTAAGATCTAGAAAAAGCAGTTTTATAAATAATACACAACCATTGAATAATATTACCAACTACAGGCAGCGGCTATTTATTCAACCATTGTGTGCGAATATTACTGCGTACTGATAAAATGCTAGCTAGTGAAATGACTACAGTAAGAATCAGTTTAATTACTTATATATATGTTTAATAAACCGCGTTAAAGATGACTGCTGAATTTTAACTGTAACGAAAATTAGTAGAACACGTATAAAGATGTATTAACGAGTAACGGCGACTATATACAGACGGACAGATTGTTGACGCAATTACGTATCTATTCTATATACATAAGGTTGAGATTCTAGCTAACTGGTATTATAAGAATCGAACCTTGAACGTGATAGGAGCGAGGCCGGAGCCGTACTATTGCGGAAGGTTATGTTGCACGCTAGCGGTAATTGTTTTTTTTTTTTGCATAAAAAAAAAACTTGAACTTTAACTCCATACAAATAGAGATCAAAATTGTTACTTTGCGAACGGATGAGTAGTAAATGATTTTCAACTTTATAGTCGTTTAGTTTACAGTGCTTATTTCCTTGTGGCTTCTCTAGGTCGTTAGTTTCAGAGGAAATTTTTTGGCAGTCCATCGCCATGGCAACCAGTTGTTTCTAAACCAACCAATCGAAGGGCGAAAGGACAAATGAAACGTATACTAAGTTATTATATAAAAAACTTCTACTATTCGTTTGTTCATGTCTATAATTTGAGTGGGTGGCCGTTTTATTATATCAGTGTAAATTTCTACTCCGTAACCATGCGTGTTAGACACGAGTTTGTGTAGATATTCTTACATTTATATTGTAAAACATTACATCTTTTGTAAAAGAGATTATTTGTAAGATATATCTCTTTCTAAATCATACATTATGTATATCATGTCTATTATATACATCGAATGATGATGATATATATTGTGAGAATATGGTTAAAGAGTAACCTGCTGTTGTCAGTTATTCATTGGAAAGTATTTTGTTAACTTCAGTAATAAACTTGGTAACTAAAAATATCAAATTTAATAAACAAAAATTGTATGTCAGTATTATTTTGTTTTTGGAAAACCGTAGTGTTAGTTAGGATGATATCCACTGCACTGCATTGCGCTCAGCTTGAGACATAAGGTGTTAAGTCTCGTTAGCCCAGTAATGACAGTAGCTTAAGGTCCCCTTTAAACCGAAACACAGTAATGTTTGCACACTACTGTATGGCGGTTGAAATAATAGATGCGATGGTAGCTAGAAGGTCTACCAATAGAGACCTTCTTCTTCTAAGTCGTATTTCCTCATGACTGAGGGTCGTGGTCATCATGTGTGGTGAAACACACGACGACTTACTTGTCAGTTATAATGGAGTGGTGTTGCCATTGCCTTCTACATTTCACATACTAGTGCGACCACGGATGGTCATTACATAGCTATGTAGGTTTCCTCACGATGTTTTTCTTCACCGTCAAAGCACGCCATATTAGTCGGTGTTATACTAAGACCTACCAGCAGTGAAAATTTCTATATGTTAAGTCCTTTTCTTTACTAGTTTGTGATGTATTTTCACTATTCACTATATTTATCGTTGTTAATATTCATCTGTTCTAGTTTGTAACAATACAAACATTTTCACGGCAAATTATAGTTATCGCGATTAAGCCCGGCCAAGGTTCCGAGGAAGCAGCGCCCTCGGCGGCGCTCGGCTTTCTTCGGACGCGCTCGTCTCAGCGCTGATCGCACGTAACGTCGGAGAAATACATACGAATATAAATCACATGTTGAAAACGAAACGTCCGAAGTCGGAGATATATTACAACTTAACATAATACTTTTACACATAACAATTTCAAACATTCAACTTGAGGACTTTACAATGGAAATTGCTTGTTCTTGCACAATTGATACTCAAGAATAGCTCCACATGTGTATATTATATATAATATGTAGTATATATGTAATAATCGTTTATTTGTAGGTATGTATGTGTACTTAATTCCAATTTTTTTAAATTATACTTAAGTTAGTTAACAAACCTACCACTACACCTCTCCACTTAGGTTCACTGGTAGAGAATGCCCACAGGTATTAAGTCTCTTTGTAACCCAATTTTAGGTGGTTCAATTAATTTTTTTTATTAATAATTATTCTTTCCTTTACAAGTCTGGGATATTTTTTTAAAGCTTTTGTAAATTGACACCGCACTTTCCAATTTAAAAACTATCAAACTCGCACCACTATATACAAAGTTGTTCAACAACAAATAAAATATACGTGACGTATTGCAAACTGTATAAACGAGTATAATGTAATAAAAACTATCTGTTTCTTAGTAGTTTCGTATCATGAGTTTCTATAGAACCGAAGTAATTACATTATGTTAAAGGTGGTTATTACTCTTAGGCTATAGTCGCTTAAAGTTTTATACGACAGTTTCCTTAAATCCAATTCCAAGTTTCATTTCTTATAAGTAAGATATTCCGCTATATTTGCTTGTTAACAGATTAATAAATTTATAATGAGAATGTCAAAAAATAAATATGGTATACCCTTACATCGGTTCCGAGTAATCATTACTGTTGTTAACACAAAACGTAACCCAATTGCGATGTTCGTGTTATTAAACAATTATTTTGAGAACAACCTTGGTAAAGAGTCATTACATTTGTGAATCTTTTGGTAGTAAAAAAAAATTATAATAAGTTAGTGCCAGTAATAAAGATCGGAGCGCTTTACTAAGAAATCATTAAACTGCAACACGGCTATCGATTGAGGCGTGAAGTATTCAATTCTAATGTCTGTGTGTAGCGAGGTCGGCATACACATCTATACTTATAAATGAAAACAATCAAAATTTTAAATTATTATGACATATTCATTAATTTAACTTAACTATCTACTATGTAATAGTAATGCTTCCCTCAAATAAAACGTTCTTCTTCTTCTAAGTCGTATTTCCTCATGACTGAGGGTCGTGGTCATCATGTGTAATGAAACAGACGACGACTTGGCAGTTGTAATGTAATAAAACGTTACTACAGTAAAAACTTAACATATAACGTTTGACCAGTATTCACTGGTGACACTACTGTTTTTCTAGATTGATAAAAATTAACAACTTCACCAAACTGAATATGATTAAAATCCGTTCAGCTTCTAAATACGACTGAAAGGCGACGCATGCGCCGGTCATATTATGTCTCTGTTACCATTCTTCTTCTAAGTCGTATTTCCTCATGACTGAGGGTCGTGGTCATCATGTTTTTACTGAAACACATGACGACTCTCTTGACAGTTTTAATGGAGTGGTGTTGCCATTGCCTTCTCCATTTCACATACTAGTCTGGCCACTGACGGTCATTCTGTTACCTTATAAGATTAGAATATGCCGGAAGGGTCTAGTCCCTAATTTTCATGCTGGACAAAAAGTTCACGAGTTCGGCACTCGGTGAAAATTTTCTTTATTGCTTTTCCCTACCCCACAGTGCTAACTTTAACCTTTCATATCTACTTAACCGGAAGAGCTATAGTCTTTTCATTTCGGATATCCATATCCTGTAGTTCACTGTATCTTGAAATAGTATCGCATGTATCTCCTCCGGTTTAAGCTACAAGCGTTATGGAGTGTTTAAGTCAGTGCATCAGTCTACGCTGATGCAATCGGTGAATATAGACTAAAAGAACGTTAGTTATATAATACTTTAAAGCGATTGTTTTTCATCTTTCCCAGGCGGTAGACTGGTGGTCGGTCGGTGTATTGACGTACGAGCTGCTCACCGGCGCCTCCCCGTTCACCGTCGAGGGCGAGAGGAATACGCAGCAGGAGATCACGAGGAGGATCGTGCGCTGCAGTTACCCCGTGCCCAACGATGTCAGCCCCGAAGTGCAGGACTTTATTAAAAAGTCAGTTGTTTTAACAATTCGTCAAGTAACGTATCTCGATTATTTATTACATCCAATATCTACGAATCAAACACGAAGACCAGAATACGGTAACATTGAAGTTACTCTCCGTCTCCTCCAAGAGATATACACACACAACCAGTAAAATTATAATATATCTTAGCAACAATATTGTCTATAATACTGCTACTTAAGTTATCGCAAGTTCGCCGAGGGCCATTACGTCTTATATTACCATTGTCCTCTGGATTCTAATATTTCTACCTGGTTGGTTAATATACGTGTATTCTATAAGAACTTTACTTATATAAAATAAATGCAATGAATATAACATCTGAATATATTTAATTATTAATTAGATCATGTGTGATATAAAATTCGGAGTTCACTTATACAAAGTGCTGTTTCTACAATTATATAAATATGTATATGATTAGGGTTTGTAATGTAAATTAATATGATGATATTCCTTGCAGACTTCTTGTAAAGGACCCCAGACGTCGCCTGGGTGGAGGCGAGGACGACGCCGAAGAACTCAAGAACCATCCGTTCTTCCAGGTTAGATCTGCGTTGCGTTCATGTTAGCCTATTGAAGTCCACGATAAACATGGGCCTGTACAACCATGAAACCGATTGCTGCACTTGCCATTGGCAAGCGGATTGGCAAACGCAGTTTATGTGTAACCGACAAAGGTATAAAGCTGTTGCACTTTTACTTGTGATTCTAAACCGTTTACCCTTCTCTATCAAATGGCAGAATAAGAAAATTAATCATTGTGTCTTACTTAGAAACTATATTCGATTTTATCAACGAAAACCTTAATGATTTCTTATATTTCCGCGAATGTTACACATTTATTAAAACTCAATTTTACGGATTTCAGTCCTCCCGTGACCATAACTGCTGCAAAGCGGTCGAAACGTCGAGAATAAACAAACAAATAATAAACGCGATAAAATTCGTAAAATTGAGTTTTAATAAACGAAAATCTTGTTGCAAATTAAATTAAATTGAATAAAATATTTGTTTACATATTTTTATATATATTTCTCTTCTCATTGTTCGTGAACTTGTCCAGGATTTGGACTGGGAGGCGGTGTCGCGGCGCGAGGTGTCCGCGCCGTTCGTGCCGGTGCTGACGCACGCGGCCGACACTTGCAACTTCGCGGACGAGTTCACGCGCATGCCGCCCACCGACTCTCCCGCGCAGGCGCCGCGCCACCACGACAAACTGTTCCTAGGTGAGGCGTACACTCCACTCGTGTACCAGACAATGTAACAAAGACGAATTTGTGTAGGTTAGAGAGAGAGAGAGAGACAGAGAAAAACTTAGACGCAGCCGTCACTCTCTTTTCTACTCATTGAATAAAAATATTCTAAAAGTTTGTATAATATTGATTGTGAAAACTTCGCTCCCCCATAAGAGATGTAATTATCAAAGATTTCCTCCTAATTGCAAATCATGTAAATGTACTAATCTTCTTCTTCGTAATGTGCCTCTCCAACTAATGGAGATTGGACACCAGTTCAATATACTAATCAATTAATGGTATTTAACAGGTTATTCATACGTCGCCCCCAGCATCCTGTTCTCTGAGAATATAATTTCGGACCAGATATGGATGCAGGCGACTGGTCAGAAGCACGACAAGTTGAAGGGTTGGGTGGCTAAGGTGGGCGCCGTTCTAAACTATTAAATGCTAGTTAATATCAGTTTCACCCATTAACGTCCACTGTTGAGCATAGGCATAGATCTAACTAAACAACAATTAAACTTTAACTGCTGCTATAGAGCAGCAGCTGAGTTGAACTCCCCGGTTTGGTTCCGGGGCCACATGAGTTTGGAATACACGCTTCATCATTAACAGCCTCGTTGTCGCTTATATGAAATACAGTATGAGTGTTCATCCGTTGTATATTAACATTTTCCAATAAAATATTATTTCAGGACTCTCCATTCTTTCAAAAGTATGCAGTCGACTTGAGCACTCCCCTCCTGGGCGATGGTTCTTTCTCGGTGTGCAGGAAGTGTATACACAGACAGACGGGGAAGGACTATGCTGTTAAGGTAAATTTACAAATACATCTATCTGTTCTCTTGCCATTAATACTCTTATTGTGTTGCATCCTCGAAGACCTGGGTATAAGAATAACAACGATAAGAGTTTTTGTACAATTTTGTTTTTACTTTTAATATGTAATGTAATTTTGTGTCTTCACAATAAAGTATTGCTAGCCTTGAGTGGCAATGGACAGGGGCACATTGCTTGAAGGACTGGCGGCAGATACGGATGCTAAGGAAGGCTCACCACAAGGTGGAACGAAAATCTGGTGATGTTCTTAAAAATACGCAGGAGCGGTCGGAATGGATATCATTGATAATAGCCTATGCCCAGCAGTAATTGTTTTCCGGCTAATGATGATGATAATGACAATGAAGTATTTAATCCAGTCATCCATTGTTTCATTTCAGATAATCTCAACACAGAAGAAAGACGTAAAGCAGGAAATAGAATTGCTCAAGACGTGTCAGGGCTGTCCATACATAATCACTCTACACGAAGTCTTCCACGATTCTGTAAGTGTTACATATTCTTTATATTTTTGTGATGTTGTGGTCAATGGTTGATAAATGCAATCACTAACTTACCTTTGTGTGATCTGTTTACTCAATGCCAGCCATACCTATAAAAGGCTTTCATTAATTTAAATAATGCTTAATGCTATTTTATCTACAGGCTTTCACGTATATAGTGATGGAGTTGGCGTCGGGGGGTGAACTGAGCGGGCACTTGTCCGGCGGCTTGGGGGAGAAGGTGGCGCGCAGGCTACTGGCGCAGCTGGCACTCGCAACGAGGCATATGCACGCAAGGAAAACAGTACACAGGGACCTTAAACCAGAGGTATACTTACGCTGAAATAAACATAAAATCTAGAATATTTTTAAAATAGTTGTCGAAATTTTTAATGCGTCAATTTACTAACGATATTTTCCTTATTATAATGAAAATTTCTCATCCCTTTATCAAGTTTTAACCAAAAAAAAGTATCTATCTTGTGTAGCAAACAAAAAAGTAAACAAAACTTTTACTTACAGAACATTCTCTTGACGTCGTCTCGTTTGAACGAGGCGAAGGTGAAGGTGGTTGACTTTGGATTCGCGCGGCGGATGCCCGACACTGACGAGAGGCAGAGGATGATGACGCCATGCTTCAGGTAAGATGTTCTCCAGTAATCATCTGTACACTAGATGAGAATATGTGACTTTGACTTTGAAACATGTTCGCCAAGAACGTGGCGCTAGTTAGTATCATATATATTGCACCATATTTTGCTCCGAAGCCTTGTAGATACAAGATTTTAACTCTCGTCACAATAATCATATAGCTATAACGACCTCCAAACCGGATTACCATAATGAATGCACAGCAGTGTTTGGCGGCAGAAATAGGAACTGTAGTGGTACCTAACCAGACGGTTTCTAAAGTTACTAAGAGCGGACATAAGGTCTAAGATCCATGTCTCCTAGTCAATGGAGCCTTAATGAGAACTGTTGTAAAATTACCACCTATAGAATAATATAATCATTTTGTAATATGGCACATAACTTGGCGACTATTAACAATGACAAATACAGAATTTAAACTTTCAGTTTAGGATTTAATGTACTAGGTGATAATACTTGAGTTAAATTTCACATGATGTTAAGTGACAATGCGGCTTAATGGTATAGCTCGCCCAAACTACTAAAATACGTTGAAAACCTGATCAGTTCATTGCTGTTGTCGCAGCAAATTTACAATTAGCGTTATAGCTAGCGAGACGGGTTCGAAAAAAATTCGGACCACGGATTCGATCCGGGAAACCTCGCGTGTAGTTAGCATGCGGTTAGCAACTGATCCTAGACAGTAAACTCCTGTAGTAACCAGTTACTTGAACTTTTACAATTTGACCATCAGCTTACCGTACGCGGCACCCGAGGTGGTCTCGTGCGCCCGGTCCACTAACGCACCCGGTTACGGACCGGCCTGCGACCTCTGGAGTTTAGGCGTTATATTTGTGAGTATTACTTTTTTATATTATAACGAGATCATAGAACTGTTACGGCTACTAAATAAACCCTATAACAAAATCCGATAAAAATGTTTAAGCTGCACCAAACAGACAAATTTTACTTAACCATCTATATTCTCTGCTAAACTGATTTAATCATGACGAGCAATACTTTCATCTCATAGTTTGTATAACGGCCGCTCACAAAGATGTGTCAGTAGTTAGGACGATATACACTGCACCCTATTATGCTTGTCATCTTGTAAATAGAACCTAAGATTCTTTGATAAAGTTGCATCTGAGTACTAATATTGACTTTTTGAACAAATAGATTTGTTATAATTTCAGTACTGTATGCTGTCCGGAAGAGCGCCTTTCCAACCTGTTTCCAAGAAGGAGCCAGTCACCGCTTTTATGGACAGAATTAGAGCAGGAAGCTTCACTATGGATGGTATGAAATATACATATATAGTTTAATTTTATTCGACGAATCTACGAGACGAGCGAGACGATGACCTAATGGTGAACGTGTTGCTAGTTAACACGATATACACTACACCGTATTGCGCTCGTCGCATTGAAGTTGTTAAGTCTGTCAATATCAATATAAATCCTTTAAACTTTGAGACCATAACTCCGCAACAAATGCGCGACGTTGTACCCGTTGCCTGGAGAATCAAAATGTTAAGTGTCGTTACACCAGTAATTTCACTTTAGTAAAATTTGCTACCGTGAATAAACACTCCGTGGTAACTATGTACATAGACTTTTTTTTTCTAATTTTATTTGGTTTTCCATAAAGTAGAATGGAATATACCATACTGTATTGTACATTGAACAATATTTCAATTAACAAAAGACAACATATAAAACGCACCCAATAATAAACGCACAATGGGCAAAATATGTAGTTATCCTTATCCCATCAAATAGTTAAAGAAACAAAAATAAATATTAATATACAGCTATTTATAAATCGGTCAACATTAACAAGTTTGAAGTTAAACTAAGAATTAAATTATTTTTACCTTCAGGTCCGTTATGGGATGAGATATCTATTGATAGTAAACGCATCGTCGCCGGGCTGCTGTCCGCGGAGTCCTCCCGGCTGAGCGTCGGCCAGCTGCTTCGGGAACTGGGCATTACCGACGACGGCGCCGCGTTCAAATTATCCGTCAGTACTCTTTTTACACTACAAAGTATTATAAGATTTTTGAATGAAGTTTCTAATTTTCACTCTTTCTTTCCTTCTTTTACTTCCTCTATACATAAGTATATACTTCTCCAATACAAGCTCTTTACGCCTCGACTCAGCAATAGTCTCAGTAAGACAGTCTACAAAAAGGAGTTATCAACCACCAGTGTACAGCAACTAGCGTTGCTGTCTTTCTGCATGCTTCTCTTACTAGTCACTACTATTAATACTCTATATGTTAGTTATGACTATTACTATAACGGTCGCCTTAACTACAAGTATCTTGTACGTATCAGTTCCATTATTGAACGAGAATTCTTCTAGCATACGGCCACTGACCATGATATTATATGACTGAGTAATAATCACTTTAACTACAGTTTAGCAGAAGATAAGTCGAGTTGCTGTGAAAAGATAACAATTATTTTTAATATTAATCTGTATCTTCAGAACCACCATAGTATACTAGAGCTGGAATTTATTTCTTACTTAGAAAATAATACTGATTCTTGAAGAATTCAGTTTGAACATTTGCTTTTTAAAATATTTTGAAATCTACTTACAGGACATGACCAAAGCAGACCTCTACAAGCGCAGAAGCAAAAATAAGCAACGCAAATGGAGTACATCGGAACCGGGTACCTCCTCCCAGACTGACGAGATGGACGTTGAACCAAAAGAGACCTCACTATTAGAAACAATCAATAATCTAAAGAGTAGAATGAATAAAAACTCTATAGAGAATGATGTTGAATTAATACGTGCTAACACACAGGATACACCGCTTGCGGAAGAAAACGAACCGAGCTATGATGAAGCACCTGATGACGTCCCATCCGTCAAACCCGTAGAAAAGACCTATGGAAAGTCTAGATCTAGACTGGACGATTACATTTATATAGAGAGCAGTCAAGGCTTAGAGGAGACAGAGATAGCATTCCCCAAAGGCAGTCGGATAAAGAAAGAGCAAGAGTCGCCTGTAGCGAAGCGCAAGAAAATGGAAACCAGACAGTCTATGAAAAAGGTTAACGGGGAAAGCCAAGTAGGTAAAGTGGAAACAAAGAGAGGTAAGGGCAGGCCGCGAAAGAATCCACAGGAGAAGCGGAATTTGAGAAGTAAGAGTTTAGAGAAGAAAACTAGGGCAACGAACGAGTCCATCGAAAACGATAAGACAACCAAAGCTACGCGGAAGCGGAAGTACGAAGAGACCAAACCGGTTCTGCGGGAGAAGGGACAGAACGGACACTCGTCTAGGACAAGCGAAGAGACTAAATCGAGGAAAATCCTCAGAGCCAAAAAGACATTAGTACTCGACTTAGACAATGTGAGAATGACCCGCTCCCGGCGGAGGAGATTGGAGATCAGTCTGTCTCCATCTGAAGTGCCGAGCGTCGTGCCGGCGTTCTCGTTCGAGTCGGAGCGGCGCGTCGACTCTGCCGAGAGCACCCGCTCCAACACCAAAGCGAAACAGAAGAATGGTAAAGTGAGCAAAGCGAAGAAGACACCGGTGCGGGCGACACGCTCCCGCGCCAATCGCAGGTGAAAATGAACGTTCCTATACCAAGTATCAGTTTATGGCGCCGCCGCTTCTGTGTAACCGCAGCCAGGTCGCTCGTTACTGAAGCATTTCGTACAACGACTCCACATTACCAACTACTCGACGAGATGAGGTAAACGTTCACCTGATGATAAGTGATACGCCCGCCCATAATAATGGGGCCCTGGTTAAGATTATAAACACTACACTTAATCGTGCTTGTCGCCTTGAGACATAAGATTTTGAGTCTCATTACTAGTGTAATTTGACTATTGTACACCTCTGCCAAAGAGCAGCGTGGAAATGCCCAGTTCTGCGTCCGAAGAGTAGCACTGCACACTACTCTTTGTACATGGAATCAGGCGCCGCGGTGTTACCCACCACACGGTTTCACCAGTACAAAGTACTTCCACGCGACGGCAGTACAACGTTTACGCGAGTGCGAATTATTTCAAGTGATGTGACGTCATTGTACGAAACCTAACGCGCGAACAGCTTCAGACATGTTGCTATACAACATGCCGCCGCCGCCTGTCACACCGTCGCGAAACGGCGACGCGGCCCGATATTCTTATGGACGGCTTGCTCACGCGTAGTTTAGTGGAGATAAAATAAAAACGGTTTAAAAAAAATCTTAAAAAAGCTATTTATTCAATGGATAAGTTATGAGCTCACGCTTCGAAAGTGGGATACGAACTGTTTTCTTCTTATTTGTATTTTAATCCTTTTTATTTAATGTTACTATTAATTTTTAAGACACTCCCCCTTTCGCCCCCGACTTATCCCCCCTACAATTACCATTAGTTTTAGTTCATTGACGTTGTTTATTATATATTTGTAGTTATTAACTTAAAAATAATTATAATTAGATATTGTTGGGTGTGGAAGAGTCTCCCCTGCCTGTGTAGAATAAATTCCTTTTGTTTCATCAGCTTCATTACAAAAAGGCGTAATTATTTGTAACAATATAAGTATTTCAATTAAAAACAAAATGATTGCGACGTTTTTATTAGATTGAATTTTATTATTTTTAAAATGCGATTAATTTAAATTATTTATTTATAACTTTTTTTAATATATACACATAATGGTTTCGCGGCCCATGCCCGTTGTTGTTCGAATTCCTCTAATTGGTCGAAATAATAATTAATAAAATGAAATTGACATGATATTTAAAATGATTATAATGAAACAATTGTACAGCGAAATTATTTTTATTATATTATCTCAACTTTTACTTGAAACTATCGGAATTATTGAATTTTTTTAACAAATTACCAAAAAAGAAAATAATAATTCGCTTTTTAAATAGTTATCGATCTCCTGCCGATTTATAAAAGTTTGTTTGTGTGTATATCTGTTTCATTGATTTTAGTGTAATAGGTTAAATTTGTAAATGTTTCCTTTACGATTAATATAATTATATTTTTTTGTGTAATATGAATATATGTTTTAAAATGAATGCGCGGTGAAGTGCCAAAGTGTTAATGCAAACATCACCATCTGTTCACATTTCTATTCTCCTCTACATATATATATATATAAATGTTGACATTATGTCGCCGTTCAATTAATTTTTGAATTCTTTTAAAGCGCCTTTACCAAATAATACGAATATTATCATATATGTAAATAACTTTTGTTTTGTACAAAAAAATGGCCGATGGGACAGTGTGGTCCTCGAGTGGCAACCGCGTAACGGTAGACGTAGGCCCTTCACACGGTGAACCGACGATCTGGTGAAGGGTTCACAGCAGTTCCGAACAGTGTGAAGGGACGTCTGTCGTATGATGATGATAATGATATATTTTATAAAATCACAGCTATCGATAATTACTTTCGGTTTATATTAGTTTAAGAGTTTAGTGTCATGGTGTATTTTGTTTAAACTTACCTTTTGGGACGGGCGTTATTATATGTAGGTAGTATCTTTAATGCAATATTCGGTAACCTTGGAATGTGACGTCACAGTTTATATCTCAGTTAATACAAACAACAATAGGCTGAAGCGATTACGATGATGATGATACAGCAACCTTCATACTAATATCAAAAATTCAACTTTCTGATTTCATTATTAACGTTTAATATTTTATTACGATTTAATTTAGACACGAATTTATATATTTTTTTGCAATAAATTGTGCAAATTCAAATTGTTAAAAAGCATAGCCATTGGTGTGTTAGCTTAGACGTCATAGTCTATGCCTGAGATCAGCAATCTTTTTGGCTGTGGATGATTGTTAAATGGCCTCTTATATCTTTGACTCATTTATTTTCATTTTAGTCTAGATTCTAGAACCGCTAGTCCTGGGTCTCATGAAGCTATAAAAGTCATCAACATGAATAACAGCAATCATTTACATATTACACATTATTTTCGGAACTAAAGAGGTAACATGAATTGAGACACGAGTCTTAGGTTACCTACTCCCTGGTCTATGCTATGATTTTGGAACAAGAGCACTGAAATTGTTTTTTTTTAAATTGAACAACATTTAGGTAACCATACCTACTATAAAGAAGTAAAATACAGTAAAACTTTAACGCATATTTGTGATGGTAATAATGAAGAGTTACAGTTTTATATGTTGAACGCTTACTGAAATATTTTATGAATTCGCCTATGTTGTTTCCATCACGCCCCCATATATAATATATATGTTATATATATATAAATGTTCGATGATATGAATATTGAATCGTTGAAACTGTTGAATTTGAACTTACCTAAAATTGTAACGTTTGTTTTAATATCTTATATATATATATAAAAATATATGTGCAAGTACAAAGAAATATATAAATATCAAGAGCAATATCAATTTATATAGGCAACTTGTTATGTATCATTGTCTTTGGGTAAGGTAACCGTTTATATAATGCATGGATATGAAAGCCTACAACTCCTTTATATACTTATATATTTATACATGAAATATTTTATGTATGTACAATACATTCTTAGTGAAAAGGTATCGTATCAGTTGTTATATGTCTTGTGACTGGTAACACCAAGCAAGCTTTAATTAATACAATAGACAATTTCCTTATGATTATTTTTTCACTGAGAATGTACCGGATATGATGTTAACGGACATTTTATGTTCAACGCTTTTGTGGCGGGTACTTCTCCCGCTTACCTCGAGCTCTGAACTAAACTCGCATGAGAGTAGAATTGTTGATGCCTGAATGATCCTTTCATCAAATACATTAATTCTCTTGTATTAGAAAACTGTAATGTAAATAGTTTATATTTAATTGAATCTTTTTCTTTCCGGCGTTATTCTTTATTTCAATTTAAGTTATCGGGTGTTGTAGCTTTTGTGCAGTATATATCTTCTTTAAATCTATCAGTAATTTGTCTATGGTTTCTCTAATACAAGAATGAATGTTGCTATATCAGTGCCCGCGCATTAAAAATCAATATTGTAGGAAATTGTGAATTTCCATAGTGTGAGTACCTTAGCCTTTACATCACTTATGTGGTAACGTTTTTTGAAGTGCACTTAAAATGGATTGTACCAAAAGATTATATAATTTTATAATAAAGTGTTAGAGGTTATTATTGTAGAGTCGGCGATAAACAAATTTTGTAACACGTTACACGAATGCCGGCCGGAGATATTGGATTGTAATAAATATACCATTTTAACATTTACCTTTTGTTTCATTCAAATTGCCATCCTAGAACAGCTAATGTGTTAAGAATACACTGTTTTTAATTATTAAACTTTTGTTATGTCTATTTATAATTGATATAACAAAGTCTATTGATTGAATTGACGAGCTGCGCAGAACAGTCACCTGGTGGTTAGTGCTACGCCTCCCATTGTACTTGTCATCTTTAGAGACAAATATTGTCTTGTCCCAATATTTTCACTAACGCGTTTTTATGCATTATATTTAGGCGACAGAAATACAGATCAGACATATAGTAAGTTGCAATCTACGTAAAGTGCGAACGCTTTTAATTATATTAAAGCCCCATCTATTGGATGAGGCAATACAACAACGACATTAAATGAATATTGTAGATATGCGTAGAATATTTGAAATAATCAATTTTATTTTTCTTAATAAATTGTTTAAACGAGAAATATTTTATTTTTATTAATTGATGAGCTGTTTCTACCGATTTTTATAAAAAGAGACGATAGTTATCATAATTATTTTTTTAGGCTTATTAAGAAAATAGTTATTTATTATTGTTAATGTAATTATTCTAAATTCGGAATAAAATTTTTAAATTATACAAATTCAGTAACGCATTATTAAAAGTTTTTTTTTTGTTGCAACACTTTCTCATGGCCTAGGCGTATTAAAGACGTGACAAATTATTTATTCTGTGGCGACAGACGTCAGGTGGAGATGTCTAGTTTGTGTTGTAAAAAATAATTAATTTCACGACGTTGTGTGCAACAATTATGTGAATAATGAGATGAAAGTGTAAATAAATGTTATTTTAGTGCTCGCTAGTGATTATGGCGCATAGTGGTGGTGTTTTAAGCTCGGATATATCTCGGAGGAACCCACAAGATGAGTACGAGCTGGTGCAACGGATCGGTTCGGGCACCTATGGCGATGTATATAAGGTGGGAGACCTTTCTAAACTTTATTTTTTTTCTTTTCATACGAGCCGATAATAAGTCTATCATTTAGGATCGTCGCTGATTCACGCGAGAGGCGGCCGTTCGTAACGGTTATTAGGCTCGTTTCGTGCATACCAATTCGCTAGGACTGGTAGCAAAGTGCTAAATTATTTGACATGGGTTTTTATTCATTCGTAAAACAGAATGATAATGTCGCGAGTGTTATTAATAAGCGAAACGTTATGCGTCGGCCTTGATACGCATTTTCGCATAATATTTTGACACGGCACACCCATATGTTTATAATTTCGGAGTTTAGACAAAGCGCTCTATCTCGTGTCGCTCTATTTTGATAATGCTTCTATTTAGGATTTGATACTATTGTTTACGTGACTAAAGAAACCATAAGCATAAACAATAACCCTCTTTATTCCCAGCTATTGTATGTAGTAAATAAATTAAATCTCAAATTTTTCGAGATTTTTTACATTGGTGAAGGCTGTGATATCATTTAGTGTTTGCATAAAGTCTTAAAGTTTGTTAGACAATGATTCACTCTTACAAAAAACTATCTTACATGAATATATCCATTTGAATACTCTGTCAGAATTAACAATTATTACAAATATAACTGATAACATTTAATATATTTTTTTAATAGAATGTATTTGATTCTTTATAGATTTTCACAGAATATTGCTTCATAACCTATGTCCTTCTTTTTAGTTTTTTAAAAAATGTTATGAAATAAACTGCTAATTATCAACTAAAAGAAATTATGTTTCTCCTATATCCATAACTTTAATTTCTTGTCACTTATTTGTAATGGTAGATCTTATCATGAACAATATTTTTTTAGAAACAAAATATTTTCGTATTGAAATACTTTAATTATAATATTATTAACATCAAAGTTATTAAGAAAAACTTTTTATTTCATACAATACTTGAATACAACATTGTAGATAGGAATTCCTGAAAAAAACTTTTTAAATCACATATAAATTTTATTGATGTTAGATATCTTGGCTTGTTTAACATCATAGCATATTATAGATCAAGGATAATGAAAAAATTATCTAAATGTTTATTCACATGATAGGATATCTGTAAAAAATTAGCATTATAAATGTTATAGAGCACTTTTTTAATACTGAATGTAATCTTATTGTTTATACATTGATAATATTTGCAGCATACTACCTAGGTACAGAAATAAGTCACAAACCTATTAATCAACAATGTGGTTATGTTCAACCCCAATAATTAGCTCTTCAGTGAATAAACATTTGAGAGTAACATCAAGTGTTCATTAGAAAAATGTTTAATTATCCGTCCAAACACAATCTACCTTGTAACAGTTGTAGCTCTAATAATGTAATAATTACAATGATAGTTCAAACAATGCATTACATCACTGAAGTGGGGCCTTGCCATTGGCACCCGTTCGTAACAACTATTATATCATGTTAGCATTAACAGTGTAGTAAACAATGTCATGTACTTTTTTTATTCAACGTTAAACTGTTTGCTGTATGAGTAAATTGCTGTATAATAGTAATTTTTACAATGACTGAAGTAGTAATTTGTACAGATAAAAACTAATTCTTTGTGTGCTTCACCCATGGTTTTTTTCAGTTTGACTGTTAGCACCTAAATGTGCAGTTTTGTTTATAAACAACATACTTAAAACCTCAGATTGTAAAGAACTTTTTTATTCTTGTAATTGCAACTGCCAATACTTGATACTGAACGAATTTAAATAAACTGTACTGGCTGTAACTAGTAGCAATGCAACAGTGCTCATCCAATGTTTGAAATGGTAATCATGACTGGCAGTAACCAATAAATGTAACTTTGACACAAATTCTATGTAATATGTTATTTCGAAAATAAATTTGCCTTTTGATGGTCTGGGGATAACAAAAAAATTGTTAAATCTCACTCACTATCTCTATAATTTCTATTAGTTACAGTGTTCTTCAAACCTAAATGGAAAATTTTTTGCTGTTCAACATTGATTAGAATCTGTTATACACTATAAAAACCAATACTTAGATTACCAATTTTAAGTTAGAGTAAAAGTTTTATATATAAACTCAGCACATTTTTTTGTAGTTTATTTGCATTTATTTATAGAATATGTTCCATTTTAGACGATAACTTCAAAATTAGTAAGTAGTGATATAATCTCGTTATTGTAGAACATTTTTTCTATAAAAAATTAGACAGTTTTGGCAATCGTTGCTTAATTACTTAAAGAGTCTGAAACGAGTTAAAAGCTTAAGTTGAAGGATCAGGACTATTGTGGTAAATGGACTTCGTCCCCAACCAATTATTATTAGCTTGTTTACTTTTTCGCTGTATGTTGATGAATCACGGAAGAATTTTAAATACATACTTTAATTATGTTAATTCAAAATGAATATTTTAATTACAAATAAAAAAGTCAAACTTTAATGAGTTTTATATCGGTTCTTTCCAGCAAGGGATATATTGTGAACTGATATACATATGGGCTAAGCTGATCATACAAACCAATACTTTTTAATCAATAACATATAAATTTCCAAATTAGGAATAAATAATGTGGCACTGCCTATTTCATTTCCGTACATGTTTTAATAAATTTGTATGAAGATATGATATTTATATCCTTTATATATTTGATACTATAAAGTTGCTTCCTTATAACTGGTGTTATCAAATATCCAGCAATGTGGTCATCAGGAATGAGTCGCACGTGCGGCAGGATCAGTTAATTTATTGGAATATTCGCTAATAAGGTGACCACAACACAAACACAATGGATAATTAAAATATGTAAACTTTACAGGAAAAAAAAAGGCAAATATAATAATGGTCTAATTTAAATGATGACAGTCTACATCTCTGTCCTTCTTTTCTACATTTTTCATTTCTATCCAATCAAGGCTTACTTTTTTTATTAAAAAAACAGATGTAACAAAGTAATGATGTAAAAAAGTAATGTAACAATTTAACTGGTAGGTCTCCGTAAACAGAAATCGTCTAGGTACTACTGCAGTGCCTATTTCTTCCTTCAAACAGTACTATCTTCCTGTATGATAGGAGCTGTAAGCTAGTGTAATTACTGGGGTAACGAGAGTTGATATTGTATGAATCTTGATGAGTATGTGATGTAGTATATCATCCTAAATAGCACCACATATCACTTTTCACTTTACCAGGTGGTAGGTCTCTGTTGCCGGGGACCGTCTGGATAGGTACCACCGCAGCTCCTATTGCAACCGCCAAATAGTAGTGTGCGAACATTACTGTGTTCCGGTTTGAAGGGCGCTGTAGCTAGTGTAATTACTGCGGTAACGAGACAACACCTTATGTCTAACGACGAGCGCAATGTGGTGCAGTGTGTACCATCTTAACTAGCACCACGTTGTCATGGGCGAGCGTATCACTTACCATCAGGTGAACGTCTTGCTCGTCTCGTCGCAAAATAGTATAAAAAAAAAAAACTTACTATCAGTTGAACATTGTAAAAGAAACTTTTGCAATTTTTTCAACATATTGCTGAACCCTGGTGACTCTGTGAGTCAGCGAGCCTCACATTAATAGTGCCGTGTCGCTCTGTTGAACACCGCCGGGTGCATTACTAGTATTTTATTTCATTAGTCACCGCCGTCAGGTTTTTTTGGATCGCTTTCTCATACATTTATTATATATATGTATATCTCTAATTGTAGAAATCAATGAAATTATTTATGTATTAAATTTGTTTTAATTTATGATTTTCTGTAATAACAAATTGAAATTGAATAGTGTCTGTGATAATAAAATTACAGTTCTGACTGAAACTAATAATGTACATAAAATAATATATGGTTACTTATGTATTTACTCCACCACTGCTACAGATTTGGCGGTTTTTAAGGTTAGGTTAGTTTTTGTTTGGAGAAACATTTCGTATTCGTAAATTGGTAAAAAAACTATAATAAAAACAAACTAACATAACTCTACACTGTAGCCGCGGTGTCGTTAATACGTAAGTACCATCATTTAGAATCGACTATTTACAATATATATGTATTTGTATGTGTATATGTTGATAGTTGTTTATTTCAATATTTTTATATTTTACCACCAGACGGCGCTGTATAATTTCCTCTTCTAACAAGTATAACGAACTTACAATGCGATTACTTTTATTAATATTTTTATATAATTACATTGGCAGGATGTTTGCTAAGTTAAGCAAGTTAAAAATATGTAATTTCTTAACATAAATACTTTTTGGTCCTTCTTTGATTATTTATATCTTCTTCTCTTTCTCTTATTTATATCTAGACAAATTTTTACATTTTGGAAATTTCAATTAATCGGTATTTTCTTGAAGGCAATGTACCCTAAAATTGTCCCAATAAAATGGATAAAAAATGTACTCTTTAGTATTACTAGGATGATCGGCAAATAATAATTTTGAAAGTATTTTCTTTTTGGAAAATGTTTGTTAAGATAATATCGACCACAACGCAGTGGTACTTGGCGGTGTCGTGACCACTTCGCTAAATAATTGCTCCTGCTGAATTGCAAGACGAGTGGAAGTGGGGGGCGGCAACGGCTGGGGGAGGCCGTCGATTACAACATTCTTGAACGAGTTATTTTTTTGTTGCACACATTGTTTTCACATTCAAAGTTATGGGAGAAACATAAAACTTATCGAATTGTCTTTTTTTAAGTTTCACGAACAACGCATTGAGATAGATAGCTATAGCCAACTTTCATTATTTAGTTATATATCTATAGTCTAAGCCTTAAATTACTCATCCTTTTTATCATTAAATCCCAATCTCTTAAATATTTTATTAATGGTGTCACGGACTGAAAAACAAATAGGTAATATCTTAAGCTCCTAGGCTTTAAATACTGTTTTTCTTTTATTTTAACATAAACTAGTGCTACGATATCACTTGATGGTAAGCAACAAAGCAGTCTATAAGAAGCTTGTTTACTCTTTTCTTGGAAACTCATCGTACCTGGATGGAAACACTGTCGCCGGCAGACTGTTCCAATCCTCCGCTGTTCGCATTATTAAGGACTAAGCTCCTTAGCTTTAAATACATTTTCTTTTATTCTAACATAGACTAGTGCTACGATCCCACTGATGGTAAGCGGCAATACAATCTAAGTGGTAAGCGCAGTCTAGAAGAAGCTTGTTCTCTCTTTTTTTGGAAACCCATCGTACCTGGATGGAAACACTGTCGCCGGCAGACTGTTCCAATCCTCCGCTGTTCGCATTATTAAGGACTAAGCTCCTTAGCTTTAAAAACTATTTTTCTTTTATTTTAACATAGACTAGTGCTACGATCCCACCTGATGGTAAGCGGCAATACAATCTAAGTGGTAAAGCGCAGTATAGAAAAAGCTTGTTCACTCTTTTCTTGGAAACCCATCGTACCTGGATGGAAACACTGTCGCCGGCAGACTGTTCCAATCCTCCGCTGTTCGCATTATTAAGGACTAAGCTACTAAGCTTTAAATACTATTTTTCTTTTATTTTAACATAGACTAGTGCTACGATCCCACCTGATGGTAAGCGGCAATATAATCTAAGTGGTTAAACGCAGTCTAGAAAAAGCTTATTCACTCTTTTCTTGGAAACCCCCACATCGAACCTGGATGGAAACACTGACTCCAGGAGACTGTTTCAATCCTTCGCTGTTCGCATTATTAAGGATTAAGCTACTAAGCTTTAAATACTATTTTTCTTTTATTTTAACATAGACTAGTGCTACGATCCCACCTGATGGTAAGCGGTAATGCAATCTAAGTGGTAAAGCGCAGTCTAGAAGAAGCCTGTTCTCTCTTTTCTTGGAAACTCATCGGACCTGGATGGAAACACTGACGCCCGCAGACTGTTTCAATCCTTCGCTGTTCGCATTATTAAGGATTAAGCTACTAAGCTTTAAATACATTTTCTTTTATTCTAACATAGACTAGTGCTACGATCCACCTGATGGTAAGCGGTAATACAATCTAAGTGGTAAGCGCAGTCTAGAAAAAGCCTGTTCTCTCTTTTCTTGGAAACCCAATCGAACCTGGATGGAAACACTGACGCCGGCAGACTGTTCCAATCCTCCGCTGTTCGCATTATTAAGGACTAACTCCTAAGCTTTAAATACATTTTCTTTTATTCTAACATAGACTAGTGCTACGATCCCACCTGATGGTATGCGGCAATACAATCTAAGTGGTTAAGCGCAGTCTAGAAAAAGCTTATTCACTCTTTTCTTGGAAACCCCCACATCGAACCTGGATGGAAACACTGACTCCAGGAGACTGTTTCAATCCTTCGCTGTTCGCATTATTAAGGATTAAACTTCTAAGCTTTAAATACATTTTCTTTTATTCTAACATAGACTAGTGCTACGATCCCCCTGATGGTAAGCGGCAATACAATCTAAGTGGTTAAGCGCAGTCTAGAAAAAGCTTGTTCACTCTTTTCTTGGAAACCCAATCGAACCTGGATGGAACACTGACGCCGGCAGACTGTTCCAATCCTTCGCTGTTCGCATTATTAAGGACTAAACTCCTAAGCTTTAAATACATTTTCTTTTATTCTAACATAGACTAGTGCTACGATCCCACCTGATGGTATGCGGCAATACAATCTAAGTGGTAAAGCGCAGTATAGAAAAAGCTTGTTCACTCTTTTCTTGGAAACCCAATCGTACCTGGATGGAAACACTGTCGCCGGCAGACTGTTCCAATCCTTCGCTGTTCGCATTATTAAGGACTAAGCTCCTTAGCTTTAAATACTATTTTTCTTTTATTTTAACATAGACTAGTGCTACGATCCACCTGATGGTATGCGGCAATACAATCTAAGTGGTTAAGCGCAGTCTAGAAAAAGCTTGTTCACTCTTTTCTTGGAAACCCAATCGAACCTGGATGGAAACACTGACTCCAGGAGACTGTTTCAATCCTTCGCTGTTCGCATTATTAAGGATTAAGCTACTAAGCTTTAAATACTATTTTTCTTTTATTTTAACATAGACTAGTGCTACGATCCACCTGATGGTAAGCGGCAATACAATCTAAGTGGTTAAGCGCAGTCTAGAAGAAGCTTGTTCTCTCTTTTTTTGGAAACCCATCGTACCTGGATGGAAACACTGTCGCCGGCAGACTGTTCCAATCCTCCGCTGTTCGCATTATTAAGGACTAAGCTACTAAGCTTTAAATACATTTTCTTTTATTCTAACATAGACTAGTGCTACGATCCACCTGATGGTATGCGGCAATACAATCTAAGTGGTTAAGCGCAGTCTAGAAAAAGCTTGTTCACTCTTTTCTTGGAAACCCAATCGAACCTGGATGGAAACACTGACTCCAGCAGACTGTTTCAATCCTTCGCTGTTCGCATTATTAAGGACTAAGCTCCTTAGCTTTAAATACTATTTTTCTTTTATTTTAACATAGACTAGTGCTACGATCCACCTGATGGTAAGCGGTAATACAATCTAAGTGGTAAGCGCAGTCTAGAAAAAGCTTGTTCACTCTTTTCTTGGAAACCCAATCGAACCTGGATGGAAACACTGACGCCAGCAGACTGTTTCAATCCTTCGCTGTTCGCATTATTAAGGACTAAACTCCTAAGCTTTAAATACATTTTCTTTTTTGCTTTTTACCCACAGTGCTAATTTTAACCTTTCACATCTCCTTAATCGGAAGAGCTATAGACTTTTCATTTCGGATTTCTCATCTACTTATCCTGAACTTTGTTTTATCCTGAAAGGGTATCCATGTAACTCTTCCGGTTTAAGTTACAATCGTTACGTATTATTTAACTCAGCATCAGTCCCTTTTACGCTGATGCGATCAAGTGATTACCCGTCGTCTTGAGGTTCCATTAAACTGAAGCTTTGCGATCAGATTGGATGAATAGTAAGATGTAGTTGTATCAAAGAATAAGCGAAATAGAGGAGAAAAACAATGACAACTGACCCCTCCACCATAAAAAATATTTAACTAGGAAGGAGAGTAGTAGTATATGAAAAAACTGTTTTGATTTTCAAATACCCTTCGTAGTCAGCACGATTCGCACTATTATATCATCAACTGTCTATCGGAAGTAAGTTTTAAGGAAACTTTATCCTCCGGTATCAAACTTGGGATCTCGAAAATTGACAAGTGATTAGTCTACATGTGACTTAGGGCGTCTAAACAACACTAGATAACGTTCGTCGCTTTGATATATAAAAAGGTTAAGTCTGTTTAAGTTATTTAACCACCGGAACACAAGCAGGTATTGCTTCGCGACAGAAATAGACGCCGCGGTGAAGTGTGACTGCATTAGATATACCTTATATCTATTTACTATTAATAGTCGAGCTCTATGCTTCAAGAATTGGTACCCATCAGCACCATACTTATCAGCAGTGACTGCAGCCTGTTATGTTATTAAATCGCTTTATGGATAACTACCATACAAACTACAAAGTGTGGGTCTGGAATCGGACAAGGGACAGGTCAATCACTTTGCCACTGCGCGATTAACTATTTTAGATTTAATGAGTCTTGCATTGTTAAGTTGGAGTTATACCATTAGTAAAGTCCCAGTTAAACATTTTAACTAACTCAAGCAACAGATCAAAAAGAAAGATTCGAATTTGGGTCTTCAATTATAAAGTTAGTCACTTTTGTTATATAGAGGAAAAACTCGGCATTTTTATAATTTAGGTTAGAATTTAATAAAAACTAGTTAGTGTGTTATGTTCAGTAGAAAATCAAGAAGTAAGCAGGTTCGATGACCTGGTAGCAATAGCATGCTTAACAAGTCGCATGAGAGGAATACTTTAATCAAAATTTTTTAAACCTAAATTAAACCTAACCTAAACTAAGTTAACATTTAATATTTTCTGATATCTGCGGATTTATTTGTATACCACAGGACTCCATGGTATTACCATTTCAGTCGTCCATGCTTATAATACACCGGGATTTTAGTGTATTACCTGATTGCATCTAACTTATAATAAGGAAGAGCTATAGACTTTTCATTTCGGATTTCTCATCTACTTATCCTGAACTTTGTTTTATCCTGAAAAGGTATCCATGTAACTCTTCCGGTTTAAGTTATAATAGTTACGTATTATTTCACTCAGCATCAGTCCCTTTTACGCTGATGCGATCAAGTGATTACCCATCGTCATGAGGTGCCTTTAAACTGGAGCTTTACGATCAGATTGGATGAATAGAAAGATGTAGTAGTATCAAAGAATAAGCGAAATAAAGGAAAAAAATTAAGATAACTGACCCCACCAGGATAAAAGATATTTAACTAGGAAGGAGAGTAGTAGTATATGAAAAAACTGTTTTGATTTTCAAATACCCTTCGTAGTCAGCACGGTTCGCACCATTACATCATCAACTGTCTATCAGAAGTAAGTTTTAAGGAAACTTTATCCTCCGGTATCAAACTTGGTTTAAAACAACTGTTGTCACATGTGGCTCAAGATAGGCAGAAATTCGCAAAACTGTCGGCCAACCTCCTGGAATGGAGAGGCACTTGAAGAGAGAGAAATCAAACTTGGGATCTCGAAAATTGACAAGTGATCAGTCTACATGTGACTTAGGGCGTCTAAACAACACTAGATAACATTCGTCGCTTTGATATATAAAAAGGTTAAGTCTGTTTAAGTTATTTAACCACCGGAACACAAGCAGGTATTGCTTCGCGACAGAAATAGACGCCGCGGTGAAGTGTGACTGCATTAGATATACCGTATATCTATTTACTATTAATAGTCGAGCTCTATGCTTCAAAAATTGGTACCCATCAGCACCATACTCATCAGCAGTGACTGCAGCCTGTTATATTATTAAATCGCTTTATGACAACTACCATCCAAACTACATGGTGTGGGTCTGGAATCGGACAAGGGACAGGTCAATCACTTTGCCACTGCGCGATTAACTATTTTAGATTTAATGAGTCTTGCATTGTTAAGTTGGAGTTATACCATTAGTAAAGTCCCAGTTAAACATTTTAACTAACTTAAGCAACAGATCAAAAAGAAAGATTCGAATTTGGGTCTACAATTATAAAGTTAGTCACTTTTGTTATATAGAGGAAAAACTCGGCTTTTTTATAATTTAGGTTAGAATTTAATAAAAACTAGTTAGTGTTATGTTCAGTAGAAAATCAAGAAGTAAGCAGGTTCGATGACCTGGTAGCAATAGCATGCTTAACAAGTCGCATGAGAGGAATACTTTAATCAAAATTTTTTAAACCTAAATTAAACCTAACCTAAACTAAGTTAACATTTAATATTTTCTGATATCTGCGGATTTATTTGTATACCACAGGACTCCATGGTATTACCATTTCAGTCGTCCATGCTTATAATACACCGGGATTTTAGTCTATTACCTGATTGCATCTAACTTATAAACGGCAAGAGCTATAAGCATACTGTTTCAGGACAAAAGGAAGTACAGGATAAAGAGACGAGGAATCTAAAATAAAAAGACTACAGCCCTTCTGGTAAGATGTAAAAGGTCAAAGAAAAACAAAAAGAATTCACTGAGAATTGAACTCGTGATCTTTGTGTCGGTACATTCTAATCTCATAAGGTAATAGAGACCCGAATAATAACACGAATGCGTCGTCTCCGGATGGTTTTCTACACTAAGAGATAGGATATGGTACATATACTATACTATCATCTTTCAGCGGTAGTAGTGTCCTATAATAGGTGTGAAAATAGTATAGGAACCAGTGAAACACAGTCCTTACTTCTTCACAGGGTCATAGCTGTTTGTTATATACACGAGACAACATCGAGTTTGCTTTGAACTTCTTCTAAGTCGTATTTCCCCATGACTGAGGGTCGTGGTCATCATGTGTGATGAAACACACGACGATTTACTTGTAAGTTATAATGGTGTTACCATTGCATTCTCCATTTCACATACTAGTGCGAGCACGGATTATCACATAGATATGCAGGTTTCCTCACGATGTTTTCCTTCACCGTCAAAGCGCGTTATATTAGTTGGTGTTATAATAACTGCACGTAAATAAAAAATTGGTTCAAGCCGGATTCTAACCCGGAACCTTCGGAGTGGAAGGCAACGTTCAAATAAGCTATCACTTTTTATTTGAACTTAACCTAATCTAAACCTTCCACCCTCAAATACCTTATTCCATTCTTGATAGTCCACCAGGTGCAACTTTAAGGTTGCTTCAGCGCGGTTCTCACAGGAAAACGTCTGAAAACATGTGCTGTGTTCGTGTAACACCACGCCGCGGTGACGTCACCGACCTTATTTTAAGAGTAACTCATCACATGTGCATGTCCTTTATCCTTCTATTTGTGGCTGCGCCGGGGGGCCTGGATCCACTGTATTAATGCACTAATCGTTTCGTTTTTTTTATAACAAGTCCTATGACGTCACTAATTTGTTACACACGGTCCGCGCATCGAGATATCATTAAGTACAAAATAGAACTTGTCTTATATACAACTTTTATCATTAATATTATATATTTATTATAAAAATTATACATTAATAATATTTTCAACGTTTGAATTACATTTAAAGAAATATATATACAAATGATTATTACTGTGAAGTATAATAGTACAACAGTAAGGAGATATTTGTTCTCGATTCAATCAAGTTACTTACAAGTTAATACACATACTATTAATCTTACAAAATATTTTGTGATCACAATTATTTTTCTTTAATATCCAACATAAGGGAAGAGACGAGCGAGACGATCACCTGATGGTAAGTGATACGCTTGCACATAACATGGTACTAGTTAAGTTGGTATACATTGCGCTAGTCGCCTTGTGACATACGTTAAGTCTCGTTACCGCAGCAATTTCACTAGCACACAGTAATGTTTGCACACTACTGTTGTTGAAAAAGAAGCTTCGTAGAAAAAAGCACGATGTGGTAAGATGATTATAATCTTAATTATTATTATTGATCACAATTGCATGAATGTTTTAAAGTTTCGCTTCGATTGTAACAGTTTTTACTGGGGTAACGAGACTTATGTACTTATTCCTCAAGGCGATTACAATGTGCAGTGTATACCATCTTAACTGGAGGTATGTTATGGACAGTATTACTTACCATCAGGTGAACGGTATACCAGGTGGTAGGTCTCTGTTGCCGGAGACCGTCTGGATGGGTACCACCGCAGCTCCTATTGCAACCGACAAATAGTAGTGTGCGAACATTACTGTGTTCCGGTTTGAAGGGCGCTGTAGCTAGTGTAATTACTGGGGTAACGAGACTTAACACCTTATGTCTTACGACGAGCGCAATGCGGTGCAGTGTGTACCACCTTAACTAGCACCGCGTTGTCATGGGCAAGCGTATCACTCACCATCAGGTGAACGTCTTGCTCGTCTCGTCGCATAGTAGTATAAAAAAAGACGTTTTAGCTGTTGATATTTATATTCGAATACTAGATTTGTATGTAACTTAATACTTAGCAGTGTAGTGCTGATGCGCGGAGGCTGTTCCACCCCCGCGCTAGTGTCGGGCCTTAGCTCACTTTCACTCCGTCCACGCACCGGCCTTGGATGTGCGTCGAACCTGCTCACCTGACAATGCCGGGAACCGGATTCCTTACACCAACAGCATATACGGTTACGGTCAAATTAACTTACTTTACCGGATCATTGGTCACTATTTAACTATTTTGTAATAATATTCTATATATTTTACTAAGAGCCGTGATAGCCTAGTGATTTGAACGCCGGCCTTCGAATCCGTAAGCACCAGGTTGGAATCCGGCCTGCACTAATAAATTATCCAATTTATGCGTATAACACTAATTAGTATATGAATGTGTGTAATGTTATGGTATGATGGGACTGGCATGATTTTATTAAAAGACCCAAAATTAATAAAGAGAAAAAAAAAACACTAATTAATATCACGTGATGTGACGGTGAAGGAAAACATCGCGAGGAAACCTGCATATCTATATCATGACCATCGGTTCTCGCACTAGTATGTGAAATGGAGAAGGCAATGGCAACATCATTATAAATGCCAAGTAAGTCGTGTTTCATCACACATGATGACCACGACCTGTCATGAAATACGACTTAGAAGATATATTATATACAACATATATAATACTTTAGTTCAGTGCTTGTGTTGTATTAATCTTAGTTGTGATTGCCTTTAGCTCTCCTATTCGAGGTTAAGGAATGCCGGATGTGTTGGATCGGACAGTATATAGTCCCAGCTCCATCCCGCTGTCTGACGAAAGGGCAATGAGCTACGGAGCAGGAAGACGGGGGAAGGGCGACCGCGATCAATTCCACCGGCGACAAATATTAATCCCTACTCGTACTCATAAACTACGAACGGAGCTACTGCTTTTAGGGTTACTTTAACAGCAGTCGTAAACCGTTATTAATTTATGCAAAGGTCGATTCCTTTATTAAGGAGCAGTCCTCATTCAATTTACCAATCCTTTGTTCCCCTACTGATAATTTTTTTGACGTCATAAACCTTACTGCATACGCAGACTTGATTAGTGCGGATTTAAAACAGAGTCAGTTATAAACTATTAATATTCAAAGTAATATAATAGTTGTATTGACTTTTTGAATTATGTAAATGGTAAAAGAGAAGGGATGAACGTCGTTTCGCTTTAAAAGGATGACTTTAGGTCTTCCATATTACAGTTTGTGCGATGTGAAAAGTATGGATATAGAAACTGACATATTTAATATATATTTGATAACAAGTCTCTTTTATATATGTATATTTATATGTGTTTTATATGTATTTAATATGTATTTTACCAGGTGGTAGGTCTCTGTTGCCGGAGACCGTCTGGATGGGTACCACCGCAGCTCCTATTTCAAACCGCCAAATAGTAGTGTGCAAACATTACTGTGTTCCGGTTTGAAGGGCGCTGTAGCTAGTGTAATTACTGGGGTAACGAGACTTAACACCTTATGTCCCAAGGCGACGAGCGCAATGTGGTGCAGTGTGTACCATCTTAACTAGCACCACGTTGTCATGAGCAAGCGTATCACTTACCATCAGGTGAACGTCTTGCTCGTCTCGTCGCATATTAGTATAAAAAAAAACGTCTCGCTCGTCTTGAAGAATAAAAAAAAGACGTTTTAGCTGTTAATATTTATATTCGAACACTAGATTTGTATGTAACTTAATACTTAGCAGTGTAGTGTTGATGCGCGGAGGCTGTTCCACCCCCGCGCTAGTGTCGGGCCTTAGCTCACTTTCACTCCGTCCACGCACCGGCCTTGGATGTGCGTCGAACCTGCTCACCTGACAATGCCGGGAACCGGATTCCTTACACCAACAGCATATACGGTTACGGTCAAATTATCTTACTTTACCGGATCATTGGTCACTACTATACTGGTGCTTTTAATATATATTTGATAACAAGTCTCTTTTATATATGTATATTTATATGTGTTTTATATGTATTTAATATGTATTTTACCAGGTGGTAGGTCTCTGTTGCCGGAGACCGTCTGGATGGGTACCACCGCAGCTCCTATTTCAAACCGCCAAATAGTAGTGTGCAAACATTACTGTGTTCCGGTTTGAAGAGCGCTGTAGCTAGTGTAATTACTGGGGTAACGAGACTTAACACCTTATGTCCCAAGGCGACGAGCGCGATGTGGTGCAGTGTGTACCATCTTAACTAGCACCATCAGGTGAACGTCTTGCTCGTCTCGTCGCATAGTAGTATAAAAAAAAATATTACCATGTATGCAAGTTTCCCGTACGGAAGCGTGCACAAGTGCGCACTTACTCGTTTTCGTGGGGACGGTGCAGACGGTGCAGACGGTGGGGCGGAAGGTCCGCCGCCAAGTGAATCAGTTATTCGGCGAGACGGGTCGATGGCCTATAACTTCGTTACTGTCATAGCTACTCTGCGCCCAGTGCATTTCAATTTAGATTACGTACATTCAAATCCAATGCAACTTTATATCTCTTTAGTTAAATTTTATTTACACACGAAATATTTAAAACAATTGAATGTGTTGACTTTACTTTTTTTTTCGAGGGGGATGTCTTCTTAAAGATACACTGTCTTCTGGGAGGAAGACAGGGTTATGTGGAGATTTTTACCCACTAAAACCCCGTCGGTGGTCGTCCTCAAGGTTTGGACCGGTGACAGGAACTCTGAACACAACTGACACTTCTCTAACGCTATGCTGGGATAGCCCGCCCCGGGGACAGATTCATGCTGTCCGCAATACTCTCGCGAGTTCTTTTACAACGGCTGGAGACCACGTCCAGCCATCGTCCTCCTCGGAGTCGTTTAGGAGCCGATGAAGACCCCTATCCTAACCGCCCACGACCCCAAAGGCCCCGTTAAGGCAGGGGAACACCATGAATGTGTTGACTGCATTTTTTTTTCGAGGGGATCTTCTTAAAGATACACTGTCTTCTGGGAGGAAGACAGGGTTATGTGGAGATTTTTACCCACTAAAACCCTCTCGGTGGTCGTCCTCAAGGTTTGGAGCGGTGACAGGAACTTTGAACACAACTGACACTTCTCTAATGCTATGCTGGGTAGGCCGCCCCGGGACAGATTCATGCTGTCCGCAATACCCTCGCGAGTTCTTTTACAATGGCTGGAGACCACGTCCAGCCATCGTCCTCCTCGGAGTCGTTTTCATTTAAGGTTAAGGAATGCCGGATGTGTTGGATCGGACAGTATACAGTCCCAGCTCCATCCCGCTGTCTGACGAAAGGGCAATGAGCTACGGAGCAGGAAGACGGGGGAAGGGCGACCGCGATCAATTCCACCGGCGACAAATATTAATCCCTACTCGTACTCATAAACTACGAACGGAGCTACTGCTTTTAGGGTTTCTTTAACAGCAGTCGTAAACCGTTATTAATTTATGCGAAGGTCGATCCCTTGATTAAGAAGCAGTCCTCGTCCAATTTACCAATCCTTTGTTCCCCTACTGATAATTTTTTTGACGTCATAAACCTTACTGCATATGCAGACATGATTAGTACGGATTTAAAACAGAGTCAGTTATAAACTATTAATATACAAAATAATATAATAGTTGTATTGACTTTTTGAATTATGTAAATGGTAAAAGAGAAGGGATGAACGTCGTTTCATTATAAAAGGATGACTTTAGGTCTTCCATATTACAGTTTGTGCGATGTGAGAAGTATGGATATAAAAACTGACATTTAATATATATTTGATAATAAGTCTCTTTTATATATGTATATTTATATGTATTTTACCAGGTGGTAGGTATCTGTTGCCAGAGACCGGTAGGGTGGGTACCACCGCAGCTCCTATTTCAACCGCCAAATAGTAGTGTGCAAACATTACTGTGTTCCGGTTTGAAAGGCGCTGTAGCTAGTGTAATTACTGGGGTAACGAGACTTAACACCTTATGTCTCAGGCGACAAGCGCAATGTGGTGCAGTGTGTACCATCTTAACTAGCACCACGTTATACAAGCGTATCACTTACCATCAGGTGAACGTCTTGCTCGTCTCGTCGCAAAGTAGTATAAAAAAATATATTACCATGTATGCAAGTTTCCCGTACGGAAGCGTGCACAAGTGCGCACTTACTCGTTTTCGTGGGGACGGTGCAGACGGTGGGGCGGAAGGTCCGCCGCCAAGTGAATCAGTTATTCGGCGAGACGGGTCGATGGCCTATAACTTCGTTACTGTCATAGCTACTCTGCGCCCAGTGCATTTCAATTTAGATTACGTACATTCAAATTCAATGCAACTTTATATCTCTTTAGTTAAATTTTATTTACACACGAAATATTTAAAACAATTGAATGTGTTGACTTCATTTTTTTTTCGAGGGGATATCTTCTTAAAGATACACTGTCTTCTGATAGGAAGACAGGGTTATGTGGAGTTTTTCACCCACCAAAACCCCCTCGATGGTCGTCCTCAAGGTTTGGAGCGGTGACAGGAACTTTGAACACAACTGACACTTCTCTAATGCTATGATGGGATAGCCCGCCCCGGGGACTAATTCATGCTGTCCGCAATACCCTCGCGAGTTCTTTTACAATGGCTGGAGACCACGTCCAGCCATCGTCCTCCTCGGAGGCGATGAAGACCCACATCCTAACCGCCCACGACCCCAAAGTCCCCGTTAAGGCAGGGGAACACCATGAATGTGTTGACTAATCTAACTTGACTCTTTCACTAATCTAATTTCTTAGAACCCATGAAAAAGGAATGCCATTAAAAAACATTAGTTTATTTTTTTTATTCGACGGAGGGAAGAGACGTGTGTGACGTTCACCTGATGGTAAGTGATACGCTTGCCCATAACATGGCGGTAGTTAAGATGGTAAACACTGCGCCATATTGTTCAGTCTCGTTACCGAATTTCACTAGCTTACAGCACCCTTTAAACCGGAACACAGTAATGTTTGCACATTACTATTTGTCGGCTGAAATAGGAGCTGCGGTGGTCTACGGTCTCCGGCAACAAAGACTTACCACCAGTAGAATAAATACTATACCAGTAATAACAATATCATAGTTAAACAATATATGAAGATAATAATCATTTACTATCTTCTTAACTTACGATTTCAGAGAGAAGCTCCAAAGCTGCTTTCTGATGTCGGTAGTTCAATTATTTTTTTACTGTATTAGCTTTTAGTTTTAAAGAATATTTAGAATGTTTAGAAGATAAATGGTGTTTAAAGAAGTAAAGATTTAGAAGAGCGATATTATTAACACGTCTCTAGATCCCGATTCTCTCGATTCCGAGTTTAAAATGTGTAAGAGTTTAAATAGTGTTAAGCATCTCAACTTCATATAATTGTTGCTCCAAGTTAAAAAAAAAATAAGTCGTGTTGTAGTTAAAATAAAATGTTAGACATGAGCAAATTTGCTTACTCATCGTATATCCGGCTAGGTTTTAAATTTGAAGAGCGTCAGCCTAGGGAAAACCTATTCAGAGCTGACACTTGAGCTTCATCTTCGAAAGCACTACATTATGTCTATCTACACTACTTAGCGCGAATTTAATATTTTTTATTGAAATGTGCAGTTTTTTTTTAATAAATGTACTAAAATTCTTTTAAAACTAGAATATTATAAAGTAATTTTTAATCTGAAAAAATCTTAGTTATATTTAAGTATTTACAGTGATCGTGTAATCGTCTTAAAAGTAATTTAGTTTTAGAAACTGGGATTAAACTCTGCATTAGTGTTTGGTGACAAAATATTACAAATCTAATAGATAATTATTATTTAGTAATGTGTCCAAACAAATCCATTTAACACTTTCAAAATTTACATTACTTTAACCTTTCAGAAACATTACTTTTGATTGTGATGTTTTACAGAGATTGTATTTAAACGAAACAACTTACCAAGTTTTTTTATATACTACTATGTGACGAGACGAGCAAGACGTTCATCTGATGGTAAGTGATACGCTTGCCCATGACAACGTGGCGCTAGTTAAGATGGTACACACTGCACCACATTGCGCTCGTCGCCTTGAGACATAAGGTGTTAAGTCTCGTTACCCCAGTAATTACACTAGCTACAGCGCCCTTCAAACCGGAACACAGTAATATATTATTTGGCGATTTTTTTTAATTACAACTTAAATCATCATCCGGTACGTACACTGCTGGACATAGGCATGCTTAGAGATCTTTTTATTACTAGCTGTTGCCCGCCACTTCGTCCGCGTGGTATTTAACAAAACAGTTATTGTTACCTATTTGAATCGAATATTGTAGGTTTTAATATAAGTTACTCCTTGTTACATCAGCTATCTGCCAGTGAAACTCCCGTTAAAATCGGTCTAGCCATTTCAGAGATTACCTGGAACAAACGGACAGACAAACAAAATTTATAAAAAATCTAGTTTTGGTATATGTACATCGAAACGCACTTAGTAAAAAGCGGTTATTTTAATATTACAAACAGACACTCCAATTTTGTTTAGTTGTATAGATTGGTAATAAACAAAAAGCTAGTACTAAAATATTGCCTAAACATATGTCCTGAAAAAATCATGCTTGTCATCCTTTAAATCAGTGTCTTCTAACTTTGTGCCACCTTAGTCTTTCTAGAATTGTAATCCTCCTTTATGTCTAACTTAAAGATTTTATTGTTCACTTAAGAAACTTAAATTATGGGTTGTATGTATATATATGTATCAATGTATATATAAGCGTGCGCGAAATGTATATATAAGCGAAAGGGTTAACTGGTGTCGATACCATTTTCGAATTGCCCCCCTTAACTATCAAAATGCCCCCCCGTGGGGCGTGGGTCCCACGTTGGGAAACACTACTTTAAACTAACATCTCCATCACTCCTTGATTAAGAAAAAGGTATAGATATATGAAGAGCAGACGGCGGCGTCTCGCTTCTTTGTGTTCACTGCACTGTGATTACTCACCCCCTCACTCCATCACGGCTCAGCGGTTAATGTCCCCATCTTTACACATTTTTCCACGAGACGAACGAGACGTTCACCTGATGGTAAGTGATACGCCTATAACATGGCGCTAGTTAAGATGGTATCACAGCATCGCATTGCGCTCGTCGCCTTGAGACGTGAGATGTTAAGTCTCGTTACCCCTGTAATTTAACTAGCTGCTGCCCCTCAAACTGGAACACAGTAATGTTTGCTCACTAATGTTTGGCAGTAATAATAGTCACTGCGGTGGTACCTAGACGGTCTCCGGCAACGGATACCTACCAGCAGTAAAAGTCTAGATTATATTATGGATATCTTTCTGAGAATTTCTTAAGCGCATCCTGTCATCATTTCGATATTTTATTGTTTCCAATTTCAATGCATTATTGCGTAAATCATGTACGAATCCGAACAACATCTTTTGTCTTTTCCACTGATTATTATTGTGGTCATCATCACCTACGTGGTGATATAGTTCAAAAGTTAGAGAAATCTCGTTTTAAAATGTTTATAGGAAACTATATTTTAATAAAATCTGGTGTTTATGTGGTATCATCACCATTATTGTACACAAAGAGTATAATAAACAATTTTTGCTGTTTATTCATTAGAATATTGAGAAACCTTTTTTTAACTGCCGTGCGTTATGTATTTACCACCATAACAGTTATATGAGATGAACATACTTGACTTGTTACTCGGCGAAACAAAAGCTTAGTTTAAAGAAAAGTTTATTTAGAAAAACATTTTGGAAATGTATACCGAATGTTCTGATATTTGATATGAGTGAGTTTATATAATGCAAGGCTGTAGGAAAGTAAGGATGTAGATTAAACAAAAACTCGAAATACGATTTCGTTACAACAACATTAAAGTTTCAAACAAAGATTAAGTTGCGTGGGAAACATTAACAAAACGAACAGGACAATTAAAAATAGTTAACATTTAGATAAACAAGGATCGGCTACGTAAATATGACTAATAACTATATCGTGTATGATGTAAATGTAACACGCTGTCTCTCATCAAGTAAACTGATAGTGTTGTAAGTAAAAGAAAAGATAATCAAGTAACACTGATAACAGATTCTCGAATTTCCTCCGGGGTCCGATAGCGACGAGAAAATCACGAGATAGAAAAATATAAAGCCCCTTTTTAATACCCTTAAAATAGCCAAAACCCCGCAATGCGGCAAATCGCGATGAGACGAGAACTTTTTTTTTAACTTACCTATTTACTCTCATAAATAGTTAAAAATCTAGAATAAATACAAGTCGTATTTCCTCGTGATTGAGGGTCGTGGTCATCATGTGTGATGAAACACACGACGACTTACTTGTCAGTTATAATGAAGTGGTGTTGCCATTGCCTTCTCCATTTCACATACTACGTGCGAGCACGGATGCTCATGACGTAGATATGAAGGTTTCCTCACGATGTTTTCCTTCACCGTCAAAGCGCGTGATATTAGTTGGTGTTATACTAACTGCACATAAATTGGAAAATCAATTGGTGCAGGCCGGATTCGAACCCGGTACCTCCGGAGTGGAAGGCCGGCATTCAAACCACTAGGATATCACGGCTTAAGAACTTTTGACTATATCAGTTAAAATAACCCGATGGTTATAGATTAGGTTCGCGTTAACGCCGATTAATATTCATTGATCTATAAACCATACGTCTCGTATAACTGTCGGAAACTGTACATGGGGTCATGGACCCACGGATTTTCTCAGTTCCAATTAAATCAACACCCACGCCGCGTTGCGTGACGGATTGTTTTAGTATTATGTATCTTGTGTATAAGGAGCGTAGTTATGCCGGTGACGGTCATAGCGAAAACTAGTAGTGACCGTCTAGCTACCACCGCAGCTCCTAATTTAACCGCCTAACAGTAGTGTGAAAATATTACTGTGTTCCGGTATGAAGGTCGCTGTAAGCTAGTAAAATTACTGTGGTAACTAGATAACATGTCTCAAGGCGACGAGCGTAGTGATGCAGTATACACCATCTTAACTAGCGCTAAGTTATGGGCAAGCGTATCACTTACCATCAGGTGAACGTCTCGACTTCTTTTGTCCTGGAATGATTGCTTTTTTAACCTCTGTTAGAGTAGCGTTGAGGTTACTAACCCGTTCCCCACAGGAATGCAAATAATCGGTTCATCCTCTATACTCTTCATAATCACGAGGTTAAAGTTCAGCAATCAGATTAAGAACACTGTTCTGGACTGTAGTAATCTTCAATTGAATGGTATTTAAGCACGGTCTACTCCTTTGTCTTTTTTTCATAACCTTTATTCTATCATCACCATCAGCATATAGACGACCACAGCTGGACACAAGCCTCTCCCAAAGATCTCCACTTTTTTTTTTCTAATCCTCCTAAGCGACGAGACTAGCAAGACGTTCACCTGATGGTAAGTGATGCGCTTACCCATGACAACGTGGCGCTGGTTAAGATGGTACACACTGCACCACATTGCGCTCGTCGCCTTGAGACATAAGGTGTTAAGTCACGTTACCCCAGTAATTACACTAGCTACAGCGCGCTTCAAACCGGAACACAGTAATGTTCGCACACTACTATTTGTCGGTTGCAATAGGAGCTGCGGTGGTACCCATCCAGACGGTCTCCGGCAACAGAGACCTACCACCTGGTAGTCCACTTCTAACAGCTTTGCGCTATACGCATCTAGTGGTTTGTGACCTTCACCAGATCGTCAGTCCACCTTCCAGCATTACGTCTACCAGTACGCCGCCGCCACTATATCCTTACTTCCTCAACGGCTGTCAGTCCTCGAGCATTACCCTGACCATTGCCATATAAGTCTAGCTTCTTAGAGCTAGGTGGGTTTAGTTCTGCACATCTCAACGTTCCCGATTCGATCTCGCAGAGAAACTCCAGGCATATCCTCTCCGTTGTCCTTTCGGTGACTTTGAGCCGTTTTATTAGATAATGATGATCATCATAACACACACGAATTAAAGACTTTAGTCTTTAGACACTGCGGTAGTTCGGAAGAGAAGCAGTAGAGTATTATCATCATCTCACCCAATTTTTTTTTTTTTTATACTACTATGCGACGAGGCGAGCAAGACGTTCACCTGATAGTAAGTGATACGCTTGCCCATAACAACGTGGTGCTAGTTAAGATGGTACACACTGCACCACATTGCGCTCGTCGCCTTGAGACATAAGGTGTTAAGTCTCGTTACCCCAGTAATTACACTAGCTACAGCGCCCTTCAAACCGGAACACAGTAATGTTTGCACACTACTATTTGTCGGTTGCAATAGGAGCTGCGGTGGTACCCATCCAGACGGTCTCCGGCAACAGAGACCTACCACCTGGTAGTACCACTTCTAACAGCTTTGCGCTATACGCATCGAGTAGTTTGTGACCTTCACCAGATCGTCAGTCCACCTTCCAGCATTACGTCTACCAGTACGCCGCCGCCACTATATCCTTACTTCCTCAACGGCTGTCAGTCCTCGAGCATTACCCTGACCATTGCCATATAAGTCTAGCTTCTTAGAGCTAGGTGGGTTTAGTTCTGCACATCTCAACGTTCCCGATTCGATCTCGCAGAGAAACTCCAGGCATATCCTCTCCGTTGTCCTTTCGGTGACTTTGAGCCGTTTTATTAGATAATGATGATCATCATAACACTGCTATAGTTCGGACGAGAAGCAGTAGAATATTATCATCACCACACCCAATTTCTTTTTAGTATACTTCGCGTAGTATACGCATTAAAATATTGTTATAACATCGCAATGTTTTCGGGATGTAAGTCACACTAGCTTACAGATGTTTCTTGTTAAATCTGATTACTTGCGTAAAGTTGCTGTAGCCTTCGGATACATCTTTGTGATGCATCCTCTGCGGCTGACGTCACCTAACTAGTTAGGCGTACCGGTTAAGTGGTAGCCTCGTGATTCACATACGTACAGTTGTACACGACTCGTGTAATTACTGGGGTAACGAGACTTAATACCTTATGTTTTACGACGAGCGCAATGTGGTGCAGTGTGTACCATCTTAACTAGCACCACGTTGGTATACAAGCGTATCACTTACCATCAGGTGAACGTCTTGCTCGTCTCGTCGCAAAGTATAAAAAAAAAATAACTTAGAGAGCTTACATAGGTTTACGTAGGAATAGGAGCTGCGATGGTATCTAAACGGTCTCCGGCAACAGAGACCTACACTAACTTTATAAACGTTTGGTCTAACATCAACGTAAAACAGAGTAATGAACGTACCAAAACACTTTTAAAATCTTACTTTGTGATGCATCCTCTGCGGCTGACGTCACCTAACTAGTTAGGCGTACCGGTTAAGTGGTAGCCTCGTGATTCACATACGTACAGTTGTACACGACTCGTGTAATTACTGGGGTAACGAGACTTAATACCTTATGTTTTACGACGAGCGCAATGTGGTGCAGTGTGTACCATCTTAACTAGCACCACGTTGGTATACAAGCGTATCACTTACCATCAGGTGAACGTCTCGACTTCCTTTGTCCTGGAATGATTGTTTTTTTTAACCTCTGTTAGAGTAGCGGTGAGGTTACTAACCCGTTCCCCACAGGAATGCAAATAATCGGTTCATCCTCTATACTCATCATAATCACGAGGTTAAAGTTCAGCAATCAGATTAAGAACACTGTTCTGGACTGTAGTAATCTTCAAATTAATGATATTTAAGCACGGTCTACTCCTTTGTCTTTTTTTCCTAACCTTTATTCGACGACCACAGTAGGACACAGGCCTCTCCCAAAGATCTCCACTTCTAACAACTTTGCGCTATACGCATCGAGTAGTTTGTGACCTTCACCAGATCGTCAGTCCACCTTCCAGCATTACGTCTACCACTACGCCGCCGCCACTATATCCTTACTGCCTCAACGGCAGTCAGTCCTCGAGCATAACCGTGCCCATTGCCATATAAGTCTAGCTTCTTAGAGCTAGGTGGGTTTAGTTCTGCACATCTCAACGTTCCCGATTCGATCTCGCAGAGAAACTTCGAGCATATCCTCTTCATTGTTCTTTGGGTGACTTTGAGCCGTTTTATTAGGTAATGATGATCATCATAACACTGCTATAGTTCGGACGAGAAGCAGTAGAATATTATCATCACCACACCCAATTTCTTTTTAGTATACTTCGCGTAGTATACGCATTAAAATATTGTTATAACATCGCAATGTTTTCGGGATGTAAGTCACACTAGCTTACAGATGTTTCTTGTTAAATCTGATTACTTGCGTAAAGTTGCTGTAGCCTTCGGATACATCTTTGTGATGCATCCTCTGCGGCTGACGTCACCTAACTAGTTAGGCGTACCGGTTAAGTGGTAGCCTCGTGATTCACATACGTACAGTTGTACACGACTCGTGTAATTACTTAACATTAATTACAGTTTCGTTTCTTTGTTGTATGATTAATTATTAGACATTTCTCTTCCAATATGCGCTCAAAAGTATGTCTCGAATTGTATAGTATATGTATGACTACATTTAGAAAACTATTTAATTTAAAAAAACAATTTTTTTTATCTTATTAATTAACTTTTACCAGGTGGTAGGTCACTGTTGCCGGAGACCGTCTGGGTGGGTACCACCGCAGCTCCTATTTCAACTGCCAAATAGTAGTGTGCAAACATTACTGTGTTCCGGTTTGAAGGGCGCTGTAGCTAGTGTAATTACTGGGGTAACGAGACTTAATACCTTATGTTTTACGACGAGCGCAATGTGGTGCAGTGTGTACCATCTTAACTAGCACCACGTTGGTATACAAGCGTATCACTTACCATCAGGTGAACGTCTTGCTCGTCTCGTCGCAAAGTAGTATAAAAAAAAATAACTTAGAGAGCTTACATAGGTTTACGTAGGAATAGGAGCTGCGATGGTATCTAAACGGTCTCCGACAACAGAGACCTAACAACACTAACTTTTTAAACGTTTGGTCTAACATCAACGTAAAACAGAGTAATTAAGATCTTACTTTGTGATGCGAACGTGGCTGTAAACTATGGCCCAGTTACCACAAAAGTGCGGATGGGGTACCGCAGCGCCGCCTGCCCACACCTTTGGCAGCCGTCCGCCTGGCAAAATTGATTACTCTTCAAAGCTATTGTTTACGCGTGCTTTCATAATGTTCAGGTTTGAATAATGTTTTGCTGTTCGCTATGGAGTTTCGTAGGTTATAAGCCTTGATAGCCTAGTGGTTTGAACGCCGGCCTTCCACTCCGAAGGTACCGGGTTCGAATCCGGTCTGTACCAATGACATTTTAAATTGACGTGCAGTTAGTATAACACCAACTAATATCACGCACTCTGACGAAGGAAAACATCGTGAGGAAACCTGCATATCTATATGATGAGCATCCGTGCTCGCACTAGTATGTGGAATGGAGAAGGCAATGGCAACACCACTCCATTATAACTGACAAGTAAGTCGTCGTGTGTTTCATCATACATGATGATCACGATCCTCAGTCATGAGGAAATACGACTAAGAAGAAGAACTACCTGAACTTCAACAAGACTACTACTCATTTGTTTTACTATCCAGTAGTATCAGATAACAAAGACAAGACTGAACTACTGTTCAGAGGGAAGGTAGTAAGGAGCTAGTTATTTCATCAGAGCTGATAATAAATGCTCAGTAAGTTTTACGGATGTAATCGGTCACACCCAACACCCACCGGGAAACGATCGCGGGATTTGTCCCACTTGGCTCACTGAACGCTGCCGGCAGCCAAACCTCTCTTAGTAGGTTGCATTCCATAGATTATTTAAAAAAAATGATATATACTCTTCCACTTTTTTTATATTCGATAGGACGGAGATGTTCACCTGATGGTAAGTGATACACTTGTCCATAACCTGGCGCTGGTTAAGATGGTATACACCGCACCACATTGCGCTCGTCACCTTAAAATATAAGATGTTTAGTCTCGTTACTATAGTATTTTCACTAGTTTACAGCGCTTTTAAAACTGGAACAAAGTAATGTTTGCATATTACTGTTTGTTGTGATGTGTTCCAGCTTGAAAGGCGCTGTAAGCTAGTGAAATTACTTCAGTAACGAGACTTAATATATGTCTCAATGCGAGTACAATGCGGTGCAGTGTATACCATCTTAACTAGCACCACGTTGTTATGGGCGAGTGTATCATGTTAGATAATGAAAACATTTTGTTAGAAGAATAATAATTGCATTGAGTTTATATAAAACTAAAATAAAAAAGAGGGAGGGTATGGCTTAACGTCGTTTCGCTATAAAAGACAGATGACTGTAAGTGTCGCGACATTTCCTCTTCTCATCCCCCTTATAAAACTGCCCTGCTCTTCAACCCTACTCCATCCAATATCTCCTCTCCTCTTTATAGTATTTCTATGTATATACCTATAACGTCAGCTCGCGGATGCCGGATCCGCGAGCCCAGGGTCCGGTGTAGCCTTGTTGACGGTCTTAAAGGTGACCCAAAGCAAGAACATTAATCAAAAAAAAAAAAATCTCGCGACATTCGTGTTTGGGCAGTGTACGAAGTATGATCTCGGTGACTGGTGAATGTGAGAACTACGGCAGATTGAATGTATTTGAATAAATGTTACTACTAATCAGTTACCATCAGGTGAACGTCTCGCTTTCGTCGATATGTAGAATAAAAAAATTCACGAATTTTATAACATCAGAGACGCATTGAAGTAAACAAAAGAACAATTTCACCGGCAGAATGTTTAATCGGATTAAGCGATATCATCCGCTCAAGTTCAACATTCGGTAACACGGTAATCGTTATTTATATAGATAACGCTCCGCTTGTCCGTCTGTGTTGGTCGGCGCGATAAGCTATTGTTACGATTTCGGATAGAGCACCGCATTGCGTAACCCATTGTTTTTGACAGCCTTGCCGCCGCTGGCGACATCTGTCAATGATACACACTAACAGATATAGTGATATCCGGGTTTCTGTTCTTCTAAGTCGTATTTCCTCATGACTGAGGGTCCTAGTCATAATGTGTGGTGAAACATACGACGACTTGTCAGTTATAATGGAGTGGTGTTGCCGTTGCCTTCTCCATTTCACATACTAGTGCGAGCTCGGATGGTAATCACATAGATATGCAGGTTTCCTCACGATGTTTTCCTTCACCGTCAGAGCACGTGATATTAGTTGGTTTTATACTATATACCTAATAATGATTTCTTATATTTCCGCGAATGTTACACATTTATTAAAACTCAATTTTACGGATTTTATCGCGTTTATTATTTGTTTGTTTATTCCCGACGTTTCGATCGCTTTGCAGCAGTCATGGTCACGGGAGGACTGAGATGACAGACGTCCAAATGTCACAGCTATCACGTGGTACCCACAACTTTTTAATTATTATTAATGGTCCGATCTACGCAGAAAGAGCTCACTGTATCTTGAAGTCTTCTAGTGGTTCGCCTGGGATTTGGTTTAATTTTATTGATAATAGGATCCTAAGATTAGAATGAGCCAGAATGGTCTAGGTTTTATTTTTATTTTCACAAAGTTCACGAATTCAATTCTCTGAATTTTTCTTATTGACATTCCTCACCCCACAGTCCCAACTTTGACCTTACATATATACTTAACCGAAGTAGCCTTTTCATTTCGGATTCCTCGTCTCCTTATCCTGAACTTCATTTTATCCTGAAATAGTATCGCATGTATCTCTTCCGGTTTAAGTTACAAGCGTTACGGAGTATTTAAGTAAGCGCCTCAGTCTCTTTTACGCTGATGCAATCAGGTGATAGGGACTATAATGCAATCAGCTCTTATCGATCACTGACTGCTTTGAATAAGAAAAAAATGTTATCAGTAAGTTAAACTTTGCTAGTCTCTTGCTTACTGAGATGCTTTTCGTTTTTACTATAAATAAAAATATAATTACTAAAACTTTATTAAGACTACTACGATTATAATAATTAATGATTAACTGTCATTACACTACATCTTCATATTAGATATAAATGTGGTTAAACTTAATCTGTTGCATGTTTAACTACTTCAGTAGCACAGTTACTAACCGCTTGGTTTATATACGAAGGATTCTAGTTCGATTCCGAGCTGACTTATTAAAGTTTGAGTTTTTTAGCAGTTTACGATTCCAGCTAATCGTATCGCTGCTACAACGCATTGCTTTGTTGCTGGTAGGTCACAGGCCGTATAGGTATAACCGCAGCACTTATTTCAGCCGACAAATAATAATGTGCGAATACTACTGTGTTCCAGTTTGAAGAGTGCTGTAAAAAATACAGGGGTAACAAGACTTAATATATCTTAAGGAGGTGAGCATAGTATGGTGCAGTGTATATCATCCTAATTAGCGTGATGGGAAAATTTATTATTTAACATTAAGTGAAAGTCTCTCTTGACGCTTCGAATATAAAGCCTGGAGCCTAAGCAAATATTATTTACCATCTTCTGCCTTTTGCTTCTAGTTTTCTATATCCTGCTTAAAGCAAAGTTATGATTATGATTAAATATTTCAAAGTTTAGGTTTCAATAGATACAAATAAAACTGAGTACTCATAAGAACTTTAGCATCATTATATAGTTCCGGTGTACTGTTCACAAGGCTGTACCGATAAGTAAACACGATCACACATTACTTATTTTAAGCAACAGAGTGAGTGTGTAGTAACGATTAATTCGGCACACGACTGAGTGCCAGATCTTAAGTTATAAATGAATCGTTGACCCCAGGGTCCTCTTAACTACTGAATTAACGCTTTGCTTCTAAAGCGAAATGTGTTTAATGGTTTAGATTCTTACTGCATGTGGGTTTAACGATCAATTTAAGGATAGGCTAACACGAATTTAATATAACATGATTTTAAGTGATAGCTCTTGTTCAGAATACTTGAAATTATATGATGATCGGAGTACATCAATTCCATTATAGCGTCACATTGACAAATGGTTTTAGGAATCGAATCCGAGATACTCCATGTTACAAGACAGTTAGATAATGAACTGTGGAGTAGTAAGATGTATGCAAACTATGATCTGTTTGAAGGGTGTTGTAATTGAGAAGTAATAATTACTTTACATCTATTCTCTGAAGTTCACAGGTTTCAAATAGCTTAGGAATTTTTGTTGAATATAAGAGATCTATGTCCAGCTGTGGGCATCCATCAGTGGAAATGAATAGCTAATATCTCTGCGATGTGTGCAATGTTGTGGTGTTAATATCCTAACCAGTGGCATATTGTTATAAGCAGCTATTTAACATTAAGTTAAATATATCAAAATCCAATTCTGGTCAAGTTGGCCATTTAACTGTTGATTACTTATTTATTTAAAATGTTTATTAGTAAATCTAAAATTAGGTTACAAAAGGCGGATTTAATGTCTGTGGGAATTCTCTGACAGTCAACTTAGGAAGTGGAGATGCTGTGGTAGGCGAAGAGAAAATAATAATAAAATCAAAAGATGATACACACATATAATATAAATATAATAACAAGTACATACATAACCATTAATTAAGTATAACAAACGTTTTGTTAAAAAATCGTTATAAGAAGAGTATTAGGTTTATAGTTAAATAAATTTAAAAATAACTAGATTTATGCTCACAAAGTCAAAAGATTAACTTTACAAGTTTTACGAAATGTTAATTGATCTAGAATCTTTTTATTTTTATTTTGCATAGACTAGTGCTTGACCACGAACCCACCTATCCGATCTAGAATGTTCTCAGATATGACAAAAATGGTTCATTTCAAGATCAAGCGATTATAGCTCAGTAAGTAGAACGATTGAATGCACTATATTTTAAGAGGCGCGGGTTCAGTTCCTATTGAGCTTCGTGTAAAGTAAAACATCACGAGGGAACCGCTTTCTTCAAAAACAACTCTCGAGCATGGCCAAGTCTATGGCTATGAATAAAACCCCAAATCCCAACAGTGGGAACATTAAGACGATTTTTCTACACAAACGTATAATATCAAGTTTTTGCTTAACAAACGTTGTAGTCAACGGTGATGTTTATGTAGCGATGATCAATTTATGGTGTAGTTATCTGTTATGCAACACTGGAAACAATTGTTACAGGCGACGGGAAGATATCAATTTGTGATTGTAATTGCGCTTCAGCGGCGAGCTCCCGGCCGGCTCCGCTGAAATCATTTCAGGCTGTCCTAATTACTGCACACAGTTGTATAATCATTTATCATGTACCAGTGATCCTCAACCCTGTAGATTTGTATATTATATTGAAAATAAGCTTTTAGTTTAGACCCGTCGCTGATAAGTTAACTAAAAAACTGATTTAGACCTGATATCAAAATACAGTCATTAAAAAAAAGTACACTGTTAGACATACTCCAGCGGAAGTAATATTATTTATCGCCTTTTGTAATACTAGAATATAGTTATTGTATGATGTTAAATCAAAGGTTGAAGACCACTGTCTAATGATAAAAGTTAATAGGTTGAATTTCCTGATTCTGAAACAGAAGATATTATACATTTATTAGTAGAATGTGCATATTATAGTGTAAGAAGACTAAATTTATAAATAAGCAATGGTTTCAAAATTAAAATCTAAATGAAATAAGGAATAAGTTTATAAACTTTTGGAATAGAAATAGGCAAAGATGTAACAAATAGAAATAATGTTGAGAAATAGGTATACATATATTCATATATCACAGTTGTATATATCACATATATACTGATTTGGTATTCTAAAGCAATTAAATTGCAAATAGATATATAGTTATAAATCTAATAACATTCTTCTCTTCTAAGTCGTATTTCCTCATGACTGAGAGTCGTGGTCATATGTGAGATAACACACGACGACTTACTTGTCAGTTATAATGGAGTGGTGTTGCCATTGCCTTCTCCATTTCACATACTAGTGCGAGCACGGATGCTCATCACATATATATGCAGGTTTCCTCACGATGTTCTCCTTCACCGTCAAAACGCGTGATATTAGTTTGTGTTATACTAACTGCACATAAGTTGAAAAATTGGTGCAGGCCGGATTCCAACCCGGTACCTCCGGAGTGGAAGGCACGTTCAAACCGCTAGGCTATCACAGCTCCATAATAACATACACAGTGTAATAGATTGGTAACGGAACGGTTTCATAATATACTTGTTATTTTTTCCAGGCAAAACGCCTCAACGGCAACGGCGAGCTCGCGGCCATCAAGGTGATAAAGCTGGAGCCGGGTGATGACTTCGCCATCATCCAGCAGGAGATACTGATGATGAAGGACTGCCGGCATCCGAACATCGTCGCGTACTACGGATCGTACCTGAGGCGGGACAAGCTGTGGATCAGCATGGAGTACTGCGGCGGTGGCAGCCTGCAGGTACAATGAACCTTGTTCCAAAAAATATTTTCAGCTGTAACTATAAAAACACTTTTTAGCTGTTTTAGTAATTTTTTATTAGACGACAAAACTGAATACTAGTAGAATAGCTTACTGTATAACATACATGATAGAACAGCGCAAAGCCGTTTGGAGTGGAGATCTTTGGGTCTTTGTCCAGCAGTGGGCGTCTGTAGGTCGATGATAATACACACACACTTGTAATAATATGGAACTAGTTAAAAAAATCGTGAGTGATTATATAATTTCGATACCCCAGTAATTTTCAGTAGCGGAAAATATAATAAAGGAGCCGTGATAGCCTAGTGGTTTGAACGCCAGCCTTGAACTCCGGAGGGACCGGGTTCGAATCCGGCCTGCACTAATGAATTTTTCAATTCATGTGCAATTAGTATAACACCAACTAATATCACGCGCTCTGACGGTGAAGGAAAACATCGTGAGGAAACCTGCATATGTATGTGATGACCATCCGTGTTCGCACTAGTATGTGAGATGAAGAAGGCAATGGCAACACCACTCCATTATAACTGACAAGTAATTCGTCGTGTGTTTCATTACACATGATGAGCACGACCCTCAGTCATGAGGAAATACGACTTAGAAGAAGAAAATATAATAAAGGAGCCGTGATAGCTTAGTGGTTTGAACGTCCGCCTTCCACTCCGGGGGTACCGGGTTAGAATCCGGCCTGCACCAATGAATTTTTCAATTCATGTGCAATTAGTATAACACCAACTAATATCACGCGCTCTGACGGTGAAGGAAAACATCGTGAGGAAACCTGCATATCTATGTGATGACCATCCGTGTTCGCACTAGTATGTGAGATGAAGAAGGCAATGGCAACACCACTCCATTATAACTGACAAATAAGTCCTCGTGTGTTTCATTACACATGATGACCACAACCCCCAGTCATGAGGAAATACGACTTAGAAGAAGAAAATATAATAAAGGAGCCGTGATAGCCTAGTGGTTCGAACGCCCGCCTTCCACTCCGGAGGTACTGGGTTCGAATCCGGCCTGCTCCAATGAATTTTTCAATTCATGTGCAATTAGTATAACACCAACTAATATCACGCGCTTTGACGGTGAAGGAACACATCGTGAGGAAACCAGCATATCTATGTCATGAGCATCCGTGCTCGCACTAGTATGTGAAATGGAGGAGGCAATGGCAACACCACTCCATTATAACTGCCAAATAAGTCCTCGTGTGTTTCATTACACATGATGACCACAACCCCCAGTCATGAGGAAATACGACTTAGAAGAAGAAAATATAAAATTGTTCGATGTATATAAATATGTATGTACTTTAGACCGTCTATTTCAGGACATATACCACGTGACGGGACCACTGTCGGAGCTGCAGATAGCGTATATGTGCCGGGAGACCCTGACAGGACTGTCTTACTTGCACAGCATGGGCAAGATGCACAGGTAATACACACAGATAACATGACAACACCATAACTTAATCGCTGATGGAATGTTTGAGGTATAAGACTAAACGAAAGATACTAATTCGTAAACATGACATTAGTATTAGACCTAGGTGCTCTAGAAATGATTTTTTGTAAACCAAACTCCAACGCAGCACAATATATTTTTGACATGTTTACGGATTGAGGACTCCTTTATCATTATTACAATTTCTACTTTTAACTTTTTTTATTTATAATTGAATTACGAGTAGTGTAGTTTTTCTTTTTTTTGTGTTTATAGTCTAGTTTTGTGTCAATGATATGACCCAAGGGATGAAATATCCAAAAAAAAAGAAACCATAACTGGAGACGACGAGCATTGTTTGCGAAAAACAATGAAGAATATTATTGGTATTGTTTATTTATTAGAAAAAGTAATTTATATTTGTTAGCTTATAATTTTTAACGAATAGATGTAGCCCTATGTACAGCAGTGTTTGATACTTCGTCCAATTAAAAAAAGTTATGTACAATAAATATTGTTTAGAATGTCCTTCCGTTGTAATTATAGTGGCCGTAAACATAATGTTGAGATTTATAAAAAAATCCTCGCAGTTTTGTTTTTGTGCGCGCCATCTATCGGCATTAGACAGCAACTTTTTGTTATAGACAAATATATTTTGTTAAACAGCCCCCTTCAAACCATGTTTGGACACTAATCAGATATGATAATAGAAACTGTCGATCAGTGAGATTATATAATTTTTTTTTGCTGGTTTTAAAGGGGGGTGGGGGAGGTATCATGAAAATATAACCTGCTTCGGAAGGAAAGTTAGAGTTATGCAAGATTTCATTTTACTTAAACTCTCATGATTGTCCTATTTAATGCTTTAAAAGACACCTTGAATTCTCCTATATAACACCTGAATGATATTACACCAGTTAAACAATATGTAAAACTTTAAGTTATGTATATAAAAACGCTTTGGCTAATGTAAATAGTGAAGTAATGTGATATTTTATATTTTTTCTCAAAGCATTCTTATATTATGTAAACGTAGTAACTAGTATCTCATTGTTATGGGCAGGCTATCATTCCAATGTTTCTGTCCTTTAAAAAAATCCTTTTTTCATTACAGGGATATAAAAGGTGCTAACATACTTCTGACGGAGTGCGGTGACGTGAAGCTGGCAGACTTCGGCGTCTCGGCGCAAATCACCGCCACCATCAACAAGAGGAAATCGTTCATCGGCACGCCGTACTGGATGGCGCCTGAGGTTTGAAGCGTTCCCATTGCAACAGATAATTTGATATTTATGGCGTGGATGCTCAAGCGTGCTCGCTGAGAATACTACAGATATCTCAACAGCAGAAAACAGTGATGCTGTTATTAACACAGATTTACAACATACCCAACCAAACCTACTTCACAAAATAAAGACTCCGAATCGAACCAGGAACATCCGTGTTATAAGGCGGTTAACCACACCGCTACGGAGGCAGTTAAATTTTTATTATGCATTATGTAGTATGAATCATATTTTTATTATACATGGTTAACATAATAAAAATATAACTAAAATACATTACAAAAGTAATTTCAACTCACATAAACTTTGTAATGGAATAAATATTAAAAATTATTGCTCTTTTTTATGTTTTCATACATTACATATAAACATGTATAATAAAGTACCAATTTTGAAGATGGGTAGGATGTGGGAAATATTCAGTCCGTCACAACATTCTAGCTGTTTTGTAACAGGTGACTAAAGGAGTACAACTTCAGAAAGAAAACCCTTTCAAGGATATTTCAGCTGTTTGCAAACTGTATTCCGAGTGTGGCGAGAATGGCAATCCCTTCCTGCTTAGGAATATCCATTTTCAGCAGTGGACATTACTAAGCTGAAAGAATAGTGATATGATACCTACCATAAACCCACAATTGACCAGCATGGTGGATAAATGTGCACTACCTTTGCCAGAAGACCCCAAGTACCTGCATAGTGAAGAAATGACAAAAATACTGTTTAATTATGTACAACTATTTTGTATAGTATTGTAAAATATACAGTAACATAGTGTATATTTCAATATATTTTTGTATACTGCAGGTAGCAGCGGTGGAAAGGAAGGGTGGTTACAATCAGCTGTGCGATATATGGGCCTGCGGTATCACTGCTATAGGTAATTAATTTTTCGTCTTAAAATACCTCTAGAAGCAATAAAGGACTTTTAACTAGTGATAAGTGATGCCCATAGAAATCAAATTGTTAGAAAATTTACATAGCATTAAATTGATGTGGTGATAGAGGTAAATATTAGATGCTATCTCATTGACGCAGTAGTTTCACAAGCTACAGTGTCATTCAAAATAGAATATACTGTTTATATACTTCTACTTCTTTCGAGCGATATTAAAAGAAACTAACCATCACCTCCAACAAATTTCAGAGTTAGCGGAGCTTCAGCCGCCAATGTTCGAGCTGCATCCCATGAGGGTGCTGTTCCTCATGTCCAAGTCGGGGTTCAAACCGCCACAGCTGAAGGACAGGGAGCGTTGGTCCCAGGTGTTCCACGCTTTCCTCAAACTGGCTCTCACCAAGAACCCAAAAAAACGGCCCACGGCTGATAAACTGTTACAGGTACATCTACGATAAATTATACAAACAACTTTTTCTTTTAGAGTACTTACTGATTATTCTGAACCTCTCTTATCAGGACCGCATTGTTATGGATAAGTATATCACTTACCATCAAATCAACGTGCACTAATCTTATCGCTTAGGTGAACAAAAAAAGAGGAAGAGAATTTTAGTAGTAGCTACTTATAATGATGACGTTAATAGATTTTTCGACAATGATAAAATTTACAATTATCCTCTTCATCATTTAACCGGAACACAGTTACGATGGCACTCCACTGTTTGAAGACATGAATAGTAGCTGTGGTGGTACCTATCCAGACGTTTTCAACAGAGACCTAACATCAATGTTATATTAACACTCGCATACTTTTTTCCACAGCATGCATTCTTCCAGCAAGATATGAACAAGCGTTTAGCGTTAGAGCTGCTGCAGAAGTACTCCAACCCGCCGAGCCATTGTAGCAGTCAGGAGTTAGACGAGGATGGGGTGAGTTCACCTGTTCTTTTTTATGGTATTATTTCATGTGATACCTACCTTAATAGTCTCTAGCCACAAGTTAGCATTTCAATATAACAAGAGAAAATAAACACTTGTAATTGAATTTAAATGTTTTTCCATTCGGCGAAGCGACGGGACGAGCACAGCGAGGTTCGCCTGATGGTAAGTGATAGGATAATATGTTGTGTATTACATTGTGTTAATCGTGTTTAAGACACGTGATGAGAAGTCACATTACCTCAGTAACTATCCTAGTTACAGAGTCATATTAAACTTTTTCGTTTCAGGCTGTGTCGAACGTCCCTCAGCGGATCGCTTCAAAACACACGGGTCGCGGTAGGCGGGTGCTAGGGGAGCCCGACATCCCTGGCGCTCCGCCGTCGCGCCCCCGCAGCCTAGCTGACAGGACGCCTGCCAGAGCGCTGAAGCCCGTCACCAGGGTCTCCAGGCCGACGTCATTGCTAGACGATATTTCGTCAAACTCGCGGTTGCTCGGTGAAGTCGGTCCCGAGCGGCGCGTTTATGACGATTCGCCGGTGGTCGACCTGGACGAGGACGACGAGATAGGGCTCCGGTCCATGCCGCAGGTGATCAACTTCAACGCGGACGTCAGCAGGAGTTGCGACGGGGACACCATTAAACGGAATGGTAATTGGCTTAAACCGATACTTGATAAACCACACCGGCATTGTCATGCGATTGTTTTTATTTCACCTCTATATATACATAAGAATACTAAGTGACATGCTTGCTCATAACAATGTGATACTAGTTAAGATGATAAACACTACACCATATTTCACTAGTCGCTTAGAAACGGAGAGTGGCGATGTGTTGTATAAAACCTTTTGGAGAAAAATAAATTTTTCTGGTTATTAGTTGAATGTTGCGTAAAATTAGGATTCTATAAATACATTTTAACATACATTTTTATATATCCTTATTTCCCACTGCAGCGGAATTCCACAGGCAAACGAGCGAGGACTGGAGCGTAGCTTCACTCATGAGCTGCCCGAAACACAACCCCATCTCGCACGAGCTTCCGGACCTTTCCACAGACACAATGGCCTCGAGCGAGAAGTGAGTTCCCGCCATTTCTATAACCTATCGCTTCATATTACCTGTTCTATTTATTTATTTCAGTTATCCTGTAAATTTATTTATTATTTTATAGCAAGTGGTGTCGGGTGATCACTGGTGATGATATTATGCGAATGAGTTTAAGGTATTTTTTTTTCAAAAATGTAAAGACGTTTTAATTTCTCCCCTTCTGTTTTAATTATTCGTTGTCACCTGTTAATTGTCTATGGTTTTGCGGTTTTACTTTTTGATAATCTAACATATTAATTGACATTTTTCTGTCTTTATGTTCGTTAACTTGTGGCGAGGAGTCGTTTTTTTATGTAAATAAAAAATAATTTTCGATTGTTTTCACCTTTAAAATTATTGCAAGTACAAATTACATATATTGCCATCTACAAAATTCTAAAAACTTTATTTAAAGTGAAAATCAAACTACTGATCAGTTTTAATTAGTTACAAATTTAATATATTCATATAAATAAGTGATTTTTATATATTATTAAAAAAAAGTATGTGGTTCAATGAGAAAGAAATATAACCACTAACATATATATCAACTAATATATAAATATAATATGTAAAGATATATATTAGTTAATAACTTAATTTTGCTCCGAGGCAAAGGTAAACCGTGGATAGAGTCTTGCAATGATTTTAAATGTGCCATAGTTCGGCGATGTTGTTGAGTGTGAAAAGAATGCACATTGGAATATAGTATAGATTACACGGATGTTTCTGTTAATTGCATGGATATGGCTTTATGACGCCGCGTACGCTTGTTTAGGGTTGATGTTTTAACTGTCCAGGGTCCCTGGTTCGATTCCGGTGTTATATGTAATGGAGTTTGCTAGCTAGATAATGTGTTTCAGCTATAAAAATATGAGAGCCGGAGCATTTGCGGCGAACACAGTTCAGCTTTTACAGTCTCATCGTCATTTAACACTATGTGAAATTGTGAGCAAGTGTTAGTCCATTTCAGTCGAAAATGTACAATTCTTGAAAAGAAACCAATTAAGTAAGACGACTGAGGGCCATAGTTTTCAAGGTCGTGCTTTGCGTGAACTTGAGAAAAACGTGTATATTCACTACTATATATTAACGAATAACGTACGTTCGAATATAACATAATAAAATAATATTTCTAGTTATCTAACTACCATTTTTAATAACAATTGTTCCTTTTGTTTATATTTCATAGTTAGTTTCTTTTATGAAAATGATTGCAAAGCAATTTTTTTAATACGTAAAATTATTAGTTACAAATTTAATTTCTAGTATTTTAATTATAGTGCCCCCTATCAGTATGTTAAACGAATTTAGATTCGTTATGGCGAACACTGGCAGTTTAAACGTCATTGTTACATATTTTTCCGCTCAAAGTAATGTCAGCCAGGTAAGGATAAAAAAATAGCGGGAACACAATTAGGTGTAAGCTTCGGTTGTATTTTTTGTCTATTTGTCATTCTCATTGCACTGACAGTATGGACTAAAGTTGTGAGAAAAGTACAGCTGTGTGAAGAAATCTAGAATTTCAATTTACCATCCTATAAGTTTTTAATGCTTTTTGCCTTTAATATTTTGGTTGTGGGTTTTCTAGTAACAAACAAAAATTTTACGCGATACTAACACATGTTAATAAATTTATTATATTCTTTTAGATTATTTGTATACAATTTAAGGTGAACTTCTAAAATGTTGACCTTTTCATATGTTATTAGTCTATAAAAGTTATTTAATATAGCTTGTATGGCTTTTCTGAAAAGGTATTTCCTAATTTTAAAAAATATGCTTGATTTCAATAAAGATATGACAGGAGTATAAAACAGGTGCAATTCAGTTGCAAGGCCAATTACAATAACGATTGTATAAGTAAAATATTATATACATATGTATATATTATTATTTAATTTATCTCTGAGTCTGATAAAGCTGTAAAAGTCGTCAAGAAGACTAAGAGCACGAGAATGAATAAAAAACTATCAGATACAATATGTCTATGTATGCAGATGAATCAGTTGGGCTATCTATGCTTACTAAGTACCAGTTTATTTGTTTTTTAATACAATTATAGTATTGTTATGATTAATGTTAGCTTTCGTCGTTCTAAACTATAATTAATTAAAACACTATACAGAGTGCGTAACCTATGTCAACAGACTTCATTCTTCTACAGAAATTAACTGCACTTTTATTTATATGTTGCCTTTTATTTAATTTTTTCATTTCGATCTTTTCTCTTCTTCATGTTTTCTTTCTCTCTATAAATATGATAATCGAATATTACCTCCCGTCATGTTGTTTTTGTATTGTTAAAGGCAGTGATTTGTTCAAATTCTGTCATTAAAAATATTTTGAAGTTGATGCTCATGTAAACAGTCCATGCTGTTATGTATTACTTATTTTATGGCATCATCATAATCGGACTTTACCACTGCTGGACATTGGCTTTTTCTAAAATCTCCACAATGATCAGTCCCGCTCTATTAATAATTATCAGAGATTTCAGAACAATTTTCAAGTGATTTTATATTTATATTCTACCCACAAAAAGTAATAAATGCCGAATTTCTTCTACCATTTTTTTTTTCTGTCTCACTCTGTCTTCTGACTGAAAATCTATTTCAATTTCCATGTAATTTTGGTAGAATCATACAAATTTCTTCAGTTGTTAGATTTCTATGTACGCATCAAACAACTTTAGACCATACTCATCATAATCATAAGGAACAAAACGGCGCACGGGCCGGCACATGTCTGTAAGATGTCTCTCTTGTTTTAGGAGCCTCTTGCAATATATTGACGAAGAGTTAATGCTCAGGTAAACGGAGAGCCTTTACACTGCATGCGATCAGAGTTCATTGTTTGTGTAGATTATATATAGTCAGTAGTGTGCGCTGTTCGAAATAACCTTGTGTATAGCAATACGGACATATACATAGTTAGTGTTACATGTATTTATATTTCCCATTAAAAAAATTTAATTGTTTAAGAATTGCATTCTATAATTAACAATTGGTTATGTACCATTGTAGTTGTGAATTATTCTGCAGTAATTTACAGTGTTGGTAATATAAAAAGTTTTTATAGAATATCATAAACTAGCAACATTTGAATGTTGTGTATAGTTGTTCTGCTTTATCTTATATAATTAATACATAGTTGATTGGAATATTTACAACAGTGTTGCGATATTGAATATTATTTCGAACAGTATACTCTTTGGTGTACCAGTGTTATACAGGTAAACATGACTTCAAATTATATCAAGTAAAACAAATTTAATTTAAAAAACTTACGATTTTCTTCTATAAAACAATTTTATACTTTTTAATATATAATAAGCTTTTGAATATAAAATTGCATATGCCTTCAAGGCGCATAATTTAAGTTTGCATTAAAGACGGAGGACTAAGCTTCTATTCGGAGCCCAGTACTGTTTGGTTGGCAGGGTTTCTGCGAAGTATTATTGTAAATCTGTCACCACAACAGCGTCGCTGTGTTCCGTTTTCTGGGCGAGCAAACTTCACCATCAACCGCTTCACTGTTGGCAAAACCATGTGAAATCAAGTATTAGCCTATCGTAGAAAAAACAAGTAGAGTTGATCAAAAGATTTGTTGTTAGAAGAAAATAATGTATAGAGGTGTGACAATGACAATTTAGTTGATATAATTAGGAGTCATAATTGCTATTCATTATTAAATTGCTTTCATATTTATCGTTGCTTGTTTAGATATATAAAGTATAACGTTTAATTAATATAAATAAATATTGACATTTCGGCATGTGGTATTAAAATTAAATATTTTGATAATTCGGTGACATCAACTAGTATATTGTATATAATTCATAATATAGTAAAAAAGAAGGCACATTATAAAAATTATTAAATAAATCGATAATTAAATGTTTTATGTCTCCCACAATTTAAATGAAATGTCCCACCAGCACCACTTGTTATTTAACGAAAATAAATAAATAAATATAAAATAACCACATTACATTTTGTGTCTAACAGCACAACCCGAGCTTAATATAACCTAACCGCACTGCATTCCAAGCAGCTTACTAACTCAACAAGATTCTATCAAATTGGTAACATTATATTTTTCACAGGGCAACACTACCATTGACAGCTGAAACTGTCAACATGACGCAGGGCAACTCCGCGCTTTCTATACACGACCAGCACCTCTCCCAATGCATTCAGTTGAAGCAGAATTATCTGAATAGTTCAACGACAAATATTTATCAAAGTCTCGCTTCCAACTTCCAAAGCCCAATCGGGGCGTCACGGGTGTCCATAGACGATCCACTGTGCAGGAAGATGGGTGAGACGGAGATAATGTACGCGGATCAGCCTGAAAACGATACCGCGTTACAGTCTCCGCAAATTAGGAACAGTAACTGCGAGTGTGGCCTGTGCCCTAAGCCGGAACCTAGGGACAATAACACATTAAGCGACCTACAGAGATCCGTAGCCTCGAAGTGCTCGTGTGACGCGTGCAACTCCAACGGAGACATTCTGAGCTACTACAGGAACTGCTCTAACCAGAACCAGGAGTCGGGTATCGTGTACTGTGATAGTTGTAAAAAGCAAAAAATATCGGTGTCCAACTTCAGGGCATTGCAAATCGCCAATCGGCTGCGGATATCCGATTCGGACAAGTTGGAAAACGGCGGCACCTCCGACGAAGACCTGTGCAGGAGAATCGACATCAGCTTAGACATGGAGGAGAGGAGTTACGAACACAGAAAAAGACACAACAGGCACAACTCCGACACCGTGACGCCGGGGATAGATTTAAGTCAGTTTTGTCAGTGCGAGTTGGAGAAGAGAAAGACGTCTTCCGTAGATGAGATATTCAAGATGGTGGAGGAGGTGAGAGATGGGAAGGAGTTGACGGACGAGGAGACGAAGATCAGCCAGCGGCAGAGAAGTCTCTCTGACAGTCAGAGAGACAAAGCGAAAGTAGACAGCGAAAGTATGATTTTTTTATCTTAAATAATTGCTTAAGATTACTAATAAGAGATGTAGTGTGCTTAATGGTAAATTATTACTTCACAGTATGCAGCAGTGCATAGGTATAGTGCAATATTTACCATTTAACTAGCGATCATTTTTATGGGTCGGCGTATCATTTACCATTACATAGAATAAAAAAATATATTCATAATCCATGAAATATATAATTTTGTCAGATGCATTAAATAATCTATATTTTATGTTATGGTAAACATTATTACGCCACGTCTCTTTGCAAATAAAGGTTTTTTTTTTATGGAAAAAAGTTAATACTTGACCGCGATCCCACCTGATGTTAAGTGGTGATGCGATCTGTGGTGGTAAAGCGCGTTAACTCTGTAATGGCCTATTCACTCTTCTTTTGAAGACACCCACGTCGTAATTGGACAGGAACGCTGACGCGGGCAAATTGTTCCACTCGGTTGCTGTTCTTATTAAAAAAGAGGAGCTAAACCTCTCTGTTCGTAAACGGGGAAGTTTACAACATGAGGATAGTGCCTTGGCGTGCGTCTGAATGAAATCCTTGTAGATTTTATGGTGTTTTATATACTATGTTCTGTAATGTGCTTATTAAATTTACCAAAATTTAAATGTGTTAATCGTGGTGTGCAGGTAGCGCGGGTGGTGTTCCGCCGGTGCCGCCCGTGCCGCCGCGACGCGCGCGCTCCCGGCGCACGCGCACCCCGCCCCGCCCCGCCCCCAACGGCTTGCCGCCTACGCCCAAGGTTCACATGGGCGCTTGCTTTTCTAAGGTACGCTCTTAAACATGACTTAATAATAAATAAACAACCGTCTATACAGTTATTACTATTCTTTGACTTTGGGCTTCTTCTTCCAAGGAGAAAGTGAACAAATTTATATTCTAATAATGGCGAAGTGCGGGTTGGATTATCTTTTGGTTTACTGAAAAAGATTTTTTTTATACTACTATGCGACGAGACGAGCAAGACGTTCACCTGATGGATGGTAAGTGATACGCTTGCCCATAACAACGCGGTGCTAGTTAAGATGGTACACACTGCACCACATTGCGCTCGTCGCCTTGAGACATAAGGTGTTAAGTCTCGTTACCCCAGTAATTACAAATTACAATTCAGTGATTATCAATTAGTAGATTTTTTTCGTCAAAGTGATACTATCTAGACTACAAATATAATGTGAAAAATTTGAATGTTATACACTTTGCAACATTATGCTCATTGCTTTGCCACCCTTCCTTAAATGCACAACCATACGTTTCCAGTTATAATATATAAATAAAACTATTCTTAATTAATGTAATATAATGTTTTTATCTTAATCAGGTATTTAACGGATGTCCACTCAGGATAAACTGTACAGCCTCCTGGATACATCCGGACACGAGGGATCAACACATTCTGATTGGTAATTATAATTTGTAACGGTTGATAATTTGATGGTTTTATTAAAAAAATATGTTACTACCGTCATGACTCGACAGGGGCGGAGGAGGGCATCTACACGCTGAACCTGAACGAGCTTCACGAGACGGCCATGGACCAGCTGTGTCCCAGGCGGACCATCTGGATGCACGTTATCAAGGATGTACTCATGTCTCTCTCCGGTGAGAATTATAATACTGTGTTAGTTTGCTTTCTTGTCGCAGACAGTGTTCCTTGTTGGAGACAGTCTGGGTTGGTATTACTTTATCAGATAACACGAGCACCAATTTAGGACTAGTTTTACCTAACGAATCTGTTGAATGACAGGACCTGAATTAATAAGTTGCATACATATGAAACTGCTCTGCAGTCTCTCAAGCGATTAAGAACAGAATGGTAACAATTTAACGTATTCCTTGATAGCCGTAGAAGCCGACATGTCAAATAGACTTGACTCTCTCCTTGGGCACTAGAGAATAAGAGTGTTGTTCAATATTACTCTATTATAGCTATAATTATTTGATTTTATTATAATTGAAGTGGTATTGTTTAAATTGTGATCGCAGGGAAAACTCCGTCGTTGTACCGGCACGAGTTGCTAGCGCTGATCGGGAGCGCGCGCGGGGGGCGCTCGTTGCGCGTGTTGCCGCCGCGCCTCCTGCCGCGCCGGTTCGCGCTCACCACGCGCGTGCCGGACACTAGGGGTCAGTATTACCTACTTTCACAGTGTTAAGTAACAATAAGGGCGAGTATAATGCAGTGAGTAGTACACCTAACGCTGCAAAGGTGCATGATCGCTCCAGGAAGCTCTGTGCTTAAGTGTCTTAGCCACAAAACACACACATGGTTTCTGATTAAAGTTCGTAACTGGCAATGGACAAAAAAAAAATATTTCGCACGTTCCTTTTGTTGTATAAGTAGGAGAGGGGGTAATCTTTGTAAATCTCCTGGTGTCATTGGTTCTAACTTCACGTGTACAGGCTGCGTGCGGTGCGCGGTCGCTAGAAACCCCTACAACGGCTACAAGTACCTGTGCGGCGCGACGCCCGCCGGCCTGTTCCTCATGCAGTGGTACGACCCGCTGCGAAAATTCATGCTGCTCAAGGTATGCTGCGACATATATATCATTGAAGTATAGAGCACGAGAGGGATTTTTCTAGTAATCTAAATACACGCGGATTTTAAATCTGCTTAAGAAGAACAATGTGGTACTAGTTAAGATATACATTGCACCACATTGGCGCTTGTAATTTTATTTCCTATATCTAAAATCCTCTGCGTTACAGGCGAAGCGCTACGGTGGCAACTCATATTCATTGCCATTGGATTTGTCTTTCACAGAACATCGAATGCGTACTCCCAACTCCTCTGTCAGCCTTTGAGCTGATAATCACGCCGGAGTTGGAGTACCCGCTGCTGTGCGTTGGTGCAACAAGGAAACCGTTGAGGTTGAATCTGATCAACATCAACTCGGGTGAGTGAAACTTTACTGCGAAGCAAATGTTCGCCTGGTGGGAAGTGGTTCTTTCGCCCATAACAATGTTGCGCTAGTTACGGTACCGGGAAGGGTTCTTCTAGCGCCACGAAGACTGGGGGATGGTGACCTATCACTTACCATTAAGAGAACGTCTCGATGCTTCGTTGAATAAAAATAAAGACGTCCCGTTGAAAAAGTTTGAAGGAAGGAGGAGGGCAATGTCCCACCTTAGTTATGTTAACCTATTGGATGACTCGTGTTGCAGGCGCAACGTGGTTCCACTCCGAGGAGCTGGAAGTATGCGTGGGCGGCTCTAACACGGTGATACCGCGCCCCGAGCGGCTGCACACGCTGCGCGCCGTGCACCAGCTCAGCAAGGACGCTGTGAGTATTATTACTATACTGAAACAAACAGAGGTTTGTTATATTTTTAACACGTCTATCTGTACATCTGTATCTCACACGAGAAATGAAAGACTTAAAAGAAAATTAATACTTCTCGATGAAGTGCGGATTCGATCTTCTTGTGTATTAAACAATATGTATTACAGGTGCTGGTCTGTCACGAAAACACTGTGGACATAATCCCGGTGCTGCCACCAGGCGCCGCCGCGCCGCCGTCGGGCGAGCGCCGCCCCCGGCTCCTCTCCAGGATACAGTTCGACTTCCACATTGAGAGCATACGTGAGTACAACTCGAACTTGTAACTTTGAGACCACTTTAATAACACCTATGGAAAATGGAAGTCGTCATTTTAAGAACTTTTTTAATATTTAACTATATTGCAACACGGAACAAATCTTTTTTGTTGTGGTGGCTGAATATTGGCTCGCTTGGGGAACATAAGAAATTATTGATATTCTTCTTGCTAATATGTGTCTGTTTGTTGTCTCTAGTTGGTGTTTTTAGGTGATCAATTTTAAATGTGTATGTGATGACTGTAGTGTGCCTGGCCGACTCGGTGCTCGCGTTCCACCGGCACGGGGTGCAGGGTAGATCCTTGCGCAACGCTGACGTCACGCAGGAGATCACCGACCTCTCGCGCGCGTACCGGCTCCTCGGAGACGACAAGTGAGACACTGACCTACCACTAGCATTTGCACTCGGCTCCAACCGTTCTAATTACTTTATATTTTAAATTCTCATTAAGGTCTCACACGATAAGCACAATGTGATGCAGTGTTCATGATACTAGCGCTATAATGTTAGAGATAAGCGTATGACATTTGAATAAAAGAAGGTAAATGATTACCTAAGTGGATAACCGCTGCAGTGTACAGTTCTATTTAACTAGTCGACTTATTAAATATATAAAATACATAATATTTTCATACGTAAACACGAGCAGACATTCACCAATTACACTTATGTAGTAGTTAGTATGTATACACAGGAGCGCATTAATTGCAAAATATACACACTATGTCTGGTGGTAGAAATAGGCCGAAACTATATCATTACAGGGTGGTGGTACTGGAATCGCATACACTGCACAACACGCTCACGGGCGACGACGGCAACGACCTGTATATCCTGGCCGGCCATGAGGCATCGTACTGAAGAGCACGACGGCGGTTGTAGCCCAGCACCACGCGTGGACCCTGCTCCGCCAACTGCCGCGCCGAGCTGTCACACCACGGAGCTGTCGAACGCTGCTATCACTGGAGGTAGCATGAACTACTCTAATGTAATACGAGTAGGGACTTTAAAAGATTTGACTATTTACCATCATCATCATCAGCCGGTAGACGTTCAAAAAATATGATAGAAAACTTTTTTTGGCACTTCCAACGGAAATGTCGTCGTTTATATAAAACGAAAATTACTAAAAATAGTTGATATAATCAACGAATAGTAACATCGCAAGTAACCCATCCTATAATCATTTTAGCCGAGGAAACATTAACGTTATAAATTTATGCAGTCATACGGACATATTTTTAAATGTATAATTAAAGTGAGAATTTTAATTGAAATACCTGTATTCTCCATTTTATAACCTGCGACGTTTTTTAATCTGACATATAACAAATTAATCCGTTATAAACCATGTAATTTTTATTAGCGCGATAAATTTAAATAGAGAGAAGAGATATCAAAAGTCATTCCCCGTCTCTTTCTCTCTTCATTGGAAAGAGTTGAGAATAAGTTATAATATAACAAAAGTTAGATGCTAGATTTGATTCATGATTGTAGCAAACCATAAACTACCCACATTACATAGTGTGCAAATATTACTGTGTTCCGGTTAGAAGAACGTCACCTAGTGAAATTACTAGGTAACGAGACAATATTCAGTGTCTCAAGGCGAGCACAATGTGTTGCAGTGTATATCATCGTAACTAGCGCCACGAATACGAATAAAAATCATATTAAAGAGAATTATATCCACAGTATTATATTAAGATGTGTTGATCACAAAAAATTATGGACTACCTCCCATAAAATATACCTCCACACCGATATCTGCAAGAGAATAAAAAAAATATAAACAAAACGAAAATGGATCCATATTGCCGCTCAGTGTGTTGCCAGTAAACAAAAAACATATTATACGCTTTAAAACGTGTGATTTCAATTTTATTTAAACTTTATATCTAGCTATAGACGTAGAAGAGATATATCGGCTAACTATAGATATTGTCGGTTAAAACAATGAGTATTTAAAGTACATGTGTTTAGAGTTTAGATGAGGTCGTTAGTGTCGCCGGCGCGTTCCGGAAGCTTCGGGGCGCGTCCTAACGCACTGGAGAAGACTAACGAGAGGGTTTTAGTTGGGAGAAGTCCTCTCAACCCTGACTCATCTCTAGAAGAGGGTAACTTTTGAAGTTCCCGCTCGCCATATTTAAAAAAAGTATACCCAGTGTGTTAGGTACGATACCGGAAATACTTGTGGAGATAGCGTTTGCTATTCACCTTAGTCGAAGATTTGTTATACACTTGATCTCAACTTCACGAGGCGTTAAGTTACAATGAGGCGTTAGATGGTACATCTAGAACATTCCTGTTTTTGTATAAGTAAATCAAGTAACAAATCAATAGCTTAATTTGTAAAGAGGTCGGATTAAAACTGACATTGAGCATCCGAATTTAATACAAAGATATATAAAGAGTATATAGAACATAGGGATAGTTCTTGCCATCCATCTAGGTAAGCACCACCGCAGCGCCATCTACACACTACTTGTGTTGTGGAAATTATAACTGCGTACCAATATGTTGGGGTACCGAGCTAAAACGATTTATTCTTTACCCGCATTGCTGTGTAAATATCCTAACTAACGCCTCATGACATACAACCAGTTGAACGTAGAGATTTAACGTTAGTCTCATAAATAAAATAATGACGCTTGAGACTATTTCTATATCAGAATTCTTTAACTAAATGCAATCGCTGTTCCCACAAGTGTATTAACTATTATCATTAATAAAAAATTGTTATAGCCGCGCTCGAATTAAAATGGCGCCCATTGCTTATATAATTAAAAAAGTTAAGTAATTAAAATATTTTTCAGTCATAAACGTCATAAAAAGTAAGGATATCATCAAAACTGTATAGCTATGTGACAATAAATGGCCTTGACCGTGATCGAAAGCTCTGTATCCCAGCAGTGGGAACATTATGTGGACTTGTATTTGACAATTATCTAATAGAGAAAAGGTACTTTTATAGACCACCACCACCTACTATATTAACTCCGATATTTTAATGTTAAAAAATAAGTCGGAGCCGGTGTTACTAACTTAGAGTGTTAGTGTTGCCAGTAACCATGATGAAAGTACAAAATATCATCCGATTACATAAGTTCCTGTCTAACTATGGATATAGGATGTCGAGGTCAGTTATGGGTCAAGGTCTGCGGATACACTAGACCTGATAGGTTCTCTTTAATATGTACTGTCTAATTAAAAAAAAAATGAGCGCTATTTTGATTCGACTGATACCACTATTCGTTAAGATTACGACCAATTACCACCAGCACCAATTGCCCCCCCACACCACTGCCATTATACCATTCCTCGCGAGAAAAAAAACCATAAGCAATATTAAATATGGCTGACGTAATGAAAATAGTTGATATTTAATAATAAGTGGAATGACGTTAAGTTTTAGCGGTAAAAGGTCGATAATGCATCAGTCCAATGGACCAATTCTAGTAATCATCGAAATCAGCTGTTCAAATAAACTATACAGTTGTTGTACCGAATATTTTGTATTTGTATATATATCTTAACTTCTGAAGCACAATAGAACGTTACATGCACAAATGGCGGCAGCAGTATCAAACATTTGGGTGAATAATTTCAATACCTTTGTCTCTGCTATAGAAAAATAAAAAGAAATCACCACAGGTAACTAATTTTTAAAAATATTTTCAAATTTTATTTTGACGTAATATAAAAATAAAATTTATTACTATTTAGTTCCGCTTTGTTTTTGGCAATATTTTTCGAAGCAAATATGGCAATGGTATTGAAAAAATTCCGCCTAATGTAAAAGTTATGTTTCATATAAAACATTAATATAGAACGAGCTAGCATTATTATCTTATACTATTTTCATGTTGTTATATACACGGGAGTTTTGGGTATTGCATTATCGATCTTTACGTATTTTGCGAAGTATGAAGATTGTTGAGATGTTTGCATGAAGTCGAATGCGACTTCTGCGTAACATTCGGCTTGGGATGAGACATTTCCGGTTTCGTAGATATTACGACAATATATTATAACTTACTCTGCCGATGAGAACTATACGAATACGTTAAACATTTTTTTTTTTAATTTAATACTTCATTCGTCAACATCTCGGTCATTCGAACCATCGACAAAGGTTTCATAGACCGAATGCATTTTTTTCTATTATTCATTATTTTAATTAAATCTATTTATTTAAACATAGCTCTTACATAAACAACCAAATAATTGTGATTATTATTATTTGATAATCGTTTGGTTATCGCCGAACGTTATGGGTGATTAACATTATGAAATATATTATGTATGAAAAAGACAATTTTTTCTCGATATAATGAAGTGATAGTAAATAAAAAAATAGATTTGAAATGGTTAACTTGGCTTATGTATTATTTTTTTTGTATATAATTATTATTCCAACTAGTATTAGTCAATTGTATTATATCACTAGTGTAGTTATTTGGTAATTGTAATGTATGTAATTTTTTTGTAACGGCGACAATCGCCGCTGTGTAATGGCGATTTTTTTTTTATCTGCGACAAATCTAATTCTCTGCTTACACATCCGGGCCTCGATTTAACATCTTCCAATTTGAAATAATTTAATCGCTTATATTATTATATAAAATAACGATTGTTTCGCTCAAATAGTTAATGAAGCTATCGCGCTTACGGCGCTCATATTTTCTACATTTATTATAATCTATATCAATATTATCACAGACAATAAAATATTTATTTATCAATTGTTTGAAGCAATATTGAGTAAATTTCTACCTTTCTAACAATTGAATAACGGTGCATGTTTTAAGAGAGAAAACGTTTAATATTTCATTTAAATAAACTGCCTCTGTGGTTGCTAACACGGAAGCGTCCAGCAGCGTTGGCAGCAGAGTATATGAACCTGCTAGTTTACCACCTTCATATTATAAATCTGATGTGACAGCATCACTATACCAGCTGTCATCTGTATGACAGAGTTTACTGGCTGAGCGTACTTCACCAGCTATTGATTAATTGTCACTTAAAACCATGTGACATTGTCAAGTGTTAGCCAGTTGTATATAAAATAACGTTCAAAACAAATTTTAAATATTATAATCCATAATGCAATAGTCTTATCAAAGCAGCGTTCAATTTAAAAATATGAAATATTATATTTTACAGATGATGTACTGGTGTATAATATTATAATATTTAATTTTTTTTTGGTTTCCAAATCTTTACATTTGTGAAAAATTAACAGTTCGCTTTCAGTTATATCCGTTTTTAAATAAAACTCCTCTAATAAACATTTATTTTCACAATTATGATTTTATTTCCTCACCCCCCCTTTTATTTATGTTTAACCGTTTTTTTATATCCGCCATTTATTTATTCATAATTTAAGTTATATATTTTTATAACAAAATGAAATTTATTGATTATTGGAAAAATAACGTAATTGATTTTTTTAGTCTGTGGTATTTCCAAATGTCAACTAATAAAAAGTGTTAGTGTCGAAGACCTTAAAAAGAAACATAGATGTTATATTATTTCTTCTTTCTTGTAATCTATAGCTAAAGCTCTCAGAATTTAGTCTCAACTTTTTATGAATCTAAACGTTTACTACTTTCCAAATCAATTGCCAAGACAAATGGCGAGCGGACTGAACAAGGCTGTAAAACCGGATATAGTGTATTCTAGAGAACGTAGTTGTGTCAATAGTATTTTACGTAGTTAATGGCGATAGCAGTAACATTGTGTGACGTTTATTAACACTAAATATAAACAAATCAATCGTGATACATAAAAAACAAATATGTTGAAGTTTTGATTAATTCGGAGTTGAATTAAAAATAATGATAAGTTATTGTTACTTATAAACAAGTTTCCTTAACGCGTTGACTTTACCGGCACTTTCAAGGATTTGTTTTTGTCAACTATTCAATTTACAAAAATATTTTTCGAAATTTATCGTTTATTAAATTTAATTATCAAATATACATAATTATATAGCCAATACACTAGTTTTCTCCTTTAAATCGACTTCAAAAAATTTAACCAGATTTTACTGAAATAGTTATTTATAATCTGTGCATAAATATTAGCGGGAAAAACTTCCACTTTTGTTTTTTTTTTATTATACAAAGAAAAAATATAATTTGTCACATTGTTCTGTCTATCGCAATTAACTACATTATTAAATAGCTAACGTAGAAACAGTTAATATTATAATAATGTTCGTTGCGAACATGTGAACACCATTATTTAATTATGGTTAAGTATAATGTAGGAATATTTGTGAGTTAATGAAAGAAAAAAAAATTAAAACGGTCAAATCGTTGATAAACAAACGTTATATATTTTTTAATAACGATAATCAAATCAACTTACAAATATTCGCGATTAGTCGTAACATATAATAATGTATTCCCAAAAATTTAAGTCTGGTTTAAAAGTCTATTAAACAAACCATATTAGGCATACAATGCTGAAGTTACTTTTCACTTTATAAATGATAAAATTTATATTAGTGCCGCCATTTTTCATAACCTAGAATTAATACATTACATAATTTCAAAAAAATTCGTGCCAATAAACACTTTCTTTTCAGTTTAATATCCAAGGCGGAGTTTCCAAATTTTCTTTAGTAAAACAGAAAATCGTAGACATTCACGAAAAATCGTACAAATGTTTAAACTAATTCTCATAGCGTAAGTCTTTCCATTTCTCTCTATATTAAAAAATTAGTAATAACGATATTAAAAAAAAAAATTGAATTTAATCAAAGAAATTTAACGTAGACTAGTGTCGGTTATAATAGAGATATGATATTTATTTTCGTTATGGAAAGTGGACGGTGATGATTCCAGAAGGAATGTATATAGAACGGTGACAGGACGTAGCTGGACGCAGCGGGCGAGTGGTGTATTTGAAGGTTCGAGGTTGTTTCTCAACAAATTTTATTCCCGAAATAAAACGATAATATTACAAAAGTGGTGTTTTATTTAAAATAATATAGCCATCATATTTTACCTGCACCAATGAATTTTAAAATTTTTGCGCAGTTAGTATAACACCAACTAATATCACGTTATCACGCGCTTTGACGGTGAAGGAAAACATCGTGAGGAAACCTGCATATCTACGTGAAGACCATCAGTGGTCGGACTAGTATGTGATATGGAGAAGGCAATGGCAACACCACTCCATTATAACTGACAAGTAAGTCGTAGTGTGTTTCATTACACATGCTGACCACAACCCTCAGTCATGAGGAAATACGACTAAGAAGAATGAGACGAGCAAGACGTTCCCCCCGTGGTAAGTAATTAGCCTGCCTATAAAGACATTGAACTAGTTAAAATGATATACACTGCATTACCTTGTCGCTTTAAAACAAGATGCTAAGTCACGTTACCTCAGTAATTTTACCAGCTACAACGCCTTTCCAACTGGAACACAGTAATGATTCCACACTACTGCTTAGCATAGCCGTGATAGCCTAGTGGTTTGAACGCCGGCATTCCAATGCGAAGGTACCGGGTTCGAATCCGGCCTGCACCAATGAATTTTTAAATTTTTGTGCAGTTAGTGTAACACCAACTAATATCACGCGCTTTGACGGTGAAGGAAAACATCGTGAGGAAACCTGCATATCTATGTGATGACCATCCGTGCTCGGACTAGTATGTGATATGGAGAAGGCAATGGCAACACCACTCCATTATAACTGACAAGTAAGTCGTAGTGTGTTTCATTACACATGCTGACCACAACCCTCAGTCATGAGGAAATACGACTAAGAAGAATGAGACGAGCAAGACGTTAACCCCCTGGGTAAGTAATTAGCCTGCCTATAAAAACATTGAACTAGTTAAGATGATATACACTGCATTACCTCGTCGCTTTGAAACAAGATGCTAAGTCACGTTACCTTAGTAATTTTACCAGCTACAACGCCTTTCCAACTGGAACACAGTAATGATTCCACACTACTGTTTAGCAAAGCCGTGATAGCCTAGTGGTTTGAACGCCGGCCTTCCAATGCGATGGTACCGGGTTCGAATCCGGCCTGCACCAATGAATTTTAAAATTTTTGCGCAGTTAGTATAACACCAACTAATATCACGCGCTTTGACGGTGAAGGAAAACATCGTGAGGAAACCTGCATATCTATGTGATGATCATCTGTGCTCGTACTAGTATGTGAAATGGAGAAGTCAATGGCAACACCACTCCATTATATCTGCCATGTAAGTCGTCGTGTGTTTCATTACACATGATGACCACGACCCTCAGTCATGAGGAAATACGACTCAGAAGAAGTTTAGCAACAGAGACATAAGCTGCTGTGATACCTAGACAATCTCTAGCAACAGTGACCAACTAGTAAATTATAACCTAGATTTAAGTTTTAATATAAATAAAAGGATCCCGCTCAAACTACACCCCAAAACTACAATGATGAAATAAAAAAGTACTTGTATTACTGGTGGTAAGTCTCTCTGAATATCGATATCTGGATGGGTACCACCGGAAGGGCGCTGTAGCTAGTGTAATTACTGGGGTAACGAGACTTAACACCTTATGTCTCAAGGCGACGAGCGCGATGTGGTGCAGTGTGTACCATCTTAACTAGCACCACGTTGTCATGGGCAAGCGTATCACTTACCATCAGGTGAACGTCTTGCTCGTCTCGTCGTATAGTAGAATAAAAAAAAAAGACATTCTAGTGAAGTGCCAGTGTGGTGCCCATCTACACCGACAAACAATATGCAAACTTTACTGTTTATATTGTAATAGTTGTAGCTAGTGAAATTATTGATGGTAACACGACTTCACACATCTTTATCTTAGAGATAATTCTGAACCACTTCTGTATTAAATCAATAAACAAATTATAATTATTTCTTCTTAATGCTATAATTAAAAAAAATAGTGATGAAAAGCTGATACAGTCAAATGTTCTTTACTATTGAACCCCAAGTTTATTGAATAGTTGTTGGCAACAAATAAAAATACACATACAATAAATATTACGAAATGCACAATGGAGTAGATATAAAAAATCTCTGGTGCTGCTAATTAAAAACTTACAAATTATAAACCATTGGGTTCTGCTCGACTTAGACAGTTACAAGAGACCCGAGTCCAGCACAGGACATCCTTCAGTTGAAATTATATCTATTAACCCGTCGTAAATAAAACACAAAATGGTACTTTTGAATATATTATACAAAGTATACTCTACATCATGAGGTGTCTTCGTCAAACTGTAGTTTGACAGACAGATTGAAAATACTAATCTGGTCTGCAGAGCATGTCCTGAGATTATAGTTATCCCAGCACTGTTGAATGTACCACGACAAAAAATTTTAACTAATAAAGGGAATAGGTAAACAGACTATTCTCTCTACAACCTATATTTGTTCTATGGACAGGAGTACTTTAAGTCCTATTCGTAATTACCATATTTAGCTGCAAATGTAATTCTGTCTAGATTATGATTAGCAACAGACTTGCCATCAATAAAATGTATTTGACCTATAGATATTTCCATTAATTATCAGTTAGTAAACTTATTTACATAACATGAGAGTTTTTAATCAAATTTTAGAAAAAAATTATATTTTTTTTTAATTTTCACGAAATTGTTTATTTTAACACATAAATTTAAATGCTTAATATTAGTACAACACTTTAAAAACTTTTCACACTTGGATATCACATTAAATCCTCTTCGATTGTTTCCACCTCGTCTACGTCTTCTTTCTTCTTGCCTGCACCGGATTTCCTCGCTGACACCGCTTGCTTGTAGTGATCCAGTGCTTCGCTCAAAGGCTGCACGAACCTATCAAATTCAATGTCTTTCATTGCTTCCAGTACATCTTGTCCAGTTAACGCTTTCCTTTTATTGTTTTTAACGATGTTCGTCGCAGCTGAGGTTACGTACAACACAAAAACCGACGCAGCTTTCGCCAAGCCGGTGCGGGCTTCCTTCGATATCGATACACCTTCAGGCAGAGCCTCTTTCACGATTCTAGTGACCACAGTTATTGGCAAATTTAGATCTTCTAGTTTCTCTGCCATTTTTTTATGTATCTAATTAATAACAACTTCGCATTGTAATATTGACATTTGAATGAAATTTAACCGCCAATTAGCTTCCCGCATGTCGCAGCTGTCAAGTAGGGATGGACGCGCGTACGCGAACAGGTATTTACTTGTTAGTATCTAGTGTGTGAACAAAATACTTTTAAGTATTTTTTAATGTACCTTTTACGAAATGACCATTTAAATGAAAAACATTTAAATATGTTGTACACTGCATACTTTTTACTGTGCTATTAATTAAAAGCAATTTTATAAAAATGATTTTACAGTTCAACGTGGCGAGTATTGAGAATGCGTCAAAGTATGTTAAAACCTCGTTCCAAGCCTCCGATGTTTATACTTACAGTATTTAACGTATGCAATACGGTCGATTAAAGAATTTACTGTAATCTCAACATATCTTTTAATTTTTTTCAAATCAAATTTATTAGCTAGAATTTTTTTTTTAAAAAATTGCTTATGTTCGGGACTGATAATAAGTTAACTATTTAATAACATAATTGACAAACTAAAGTACTTAAATTTGGATTGGCGCTAAACATCGTCAATGTCGTTAACTTACTTCAAATAAAAAAAAAATAGTTTTCCTCATAATTTAATGCAAAATGCAATGTTTTTCTGTAAACATAATTTTCGGGTGTCGAGTGTCGAGCTGAAGAGAACATCTAATGGTAAGTGGCATAACTTGACCCTAACGATTCTGGTTTTCTTATTAGAAATGTCATTTTACTAACACAGACAATAATAGCTAATATTCGATGGATATTAATTTGTAAACGATACTGCTTTAATAATGTGGATTTACTATTTAATTAAGATTGTTTCTAAGCCCGTGAAGATTTTATTCACTTGTAAAGCGGAACTAGAATCTTGTAAGAATTACAATGAAAACTGCAACTGCGAAAATCTATAGGCATTATCAACTGACTCTAGACTAAGGTTTATCTCTCATAAGGAGAGTTTTATTTATGAAACACGCTGGTCATGTCCGGGTTGGTGGAAGTCATATGTTCTTGGAACATATCGATCCTCACGATGGTTTCCTCCAACGAAATCTCAAATGTAAACTCTTCAGGACTTATAGGTACATCAGGTTTACATGTTAGTATAGCTTCAAATCTTTGTAAAACTTTTTTCTTTATTAGTTTGATATACATAGTCATATACATATACATACTCATGACATTAACATTTCGCTTAGATTTTTTTTGCATATCATTTTGTCCAATCTTATTTTTGGTTCTACTCTTTCTTTTAAGTCCCTAGGACAATCTATTAGAAGGTATATAATGTTTTCTGAAATATTCGGATCGCAAACACAAGACGGTTCGTCTTTTCGTTTGAATTTGTGCAGATACTGGCTAAAGTATCCGTGTCCTGTTAGAGCCTGGAATATGAGGATTTATATACATATTCTTATATACACTCCCGGACACATCTATCGGCCCACCACCCAGTATTTAAAGTTTTGACGGTGTCTAGTTAAAAATAAATGTTAGGTGGAGCAATAAGTTTTAATGCAGTTTTGAGGCTGATGTATTGGTCAACCCCTATGTATGATTTTTTTTTTGTAATTTCGAATTGATTTGGTCTGCAGAAGTGCTACAGCCTGGGCGACAATTTCAGGCCAAGTATCCATATTTTTTGGTCAAAACGGGCTCAAAATTTAGATTTGTCTTTTTATGGAACCAATAATCGGAAACGTCAATAAAAAAATGCAAATTTTGCGAAATAAATAAAGTTTTCTCCATTCCTGGGGTCGTTGAAAACAATGACCAGACTCGAGTTTTCGTTTTATTTTTCATAATCCTGAATTCGAAATTAAAAAAAATACATACATAAAGGTTGACCAAAAAATCATCTTTAAAATTGCATTAAAACTTATTGCTCCACCTAACATTTATTTTTAGCTAGGCACCGTTAAAACTTTAAACACTAGGTGGGCCGATAGAAGTGTCTGGGAGTATATTTCTGTTTATATGTTGAATTCGTTTATTAAAGTGTTATCAATTAATTTTTATCGAGGAAATATATTGACTTTAATCTGATGAGGTATATCTGTTGTGTCTCATATATTATGTCATCGAAACTGATATCGACGGGGTGGACTGTGTAGGCAGCTTTATATTGCGCAAACTCAAGTAAGGACGCCATTTTGGTTAAGTTAACGTCAGTCGGTGACTTAGTGCGGTCCCGGCGTCGGCGGAGGACGGACGTGTCCATTTCGCTCACCGATAGTCACCCACGCTCCATGTAACAGTGTTATTGTGATGTTTTGATTTTGAAACATGACAAATAGTACAAAGTTAACACAGTAGACAACAGAGTTCGCGTATTTATCTGGTTCCATCGCAAATAACACTTGAAATCGTGTGATTGTAAGCTGCAGCGTTCGTACGCTGATTTAATATTTTGGACATAAATAAAGGTGAGACATTATAATTGTAAATATTTTGGTTATCGGCCATTGTTCAAAGCGTGGGAACTGTAGTTCACTATCATCATTTTAATTCAATAAAGCAATAACACAGTACAATTGATGTTAAGTGAGGCGCCGTACAAGCGGCGCTAGTTAGGATGGTGTACACTGCACCACATTGTCCTCATCGCTTTGTGACGAGATGTTAATTGGCGTTACCATAGTAATTATCCTGTTGTACTGCAGTATAACATTTTTTTCAGTAATTGTACAGTTTTATTTAATTTTTTAACGCCATAAGTTATGTAAGATTTTTAACCTTTTAATTATTTCTAAAATATAGACTAAGGGTTTTTAATTTTAGTCCTACAAACTTAATATTAGTCTATTGATCGCTAAAAAATTTTTTTCTTTTTTTTTTGTTAAAATTATATTAATAACTTAATTAGAAACAAAACTAAACTCTTTTCAATAATTCTTTCCAGAATCCGCGATCTCTGGCATTATATATATTTTTTAAATACTTACAAGTATTTATTCGATTTCATATTAAAATGTTTAATTTTTTTTACTGTGAAAGATTTATTATTGTCGTTTGGATTAATTGGTATAGATAGTTTTCAAATCGAATCCATTTAAATTCACTTAAAATATAATAGACATATAATTGGAGATGTCTGATAATCGTATTCGTTACTCGATTATAATCGGGTTATGTTAACTATTTATAAATATGGTCAGAAGTTAATCAAAATCATAAAATCCTTTTATTAGTGTCTTCCTACAATAAGTAAGGTTTGTATAAAATTAATATTTTTTTATATAATGAAACTAACATGGAGTCCTGATGTTAAACGATACCTTTGCCTGTAACCTGTTTCTTATTAGACTGCTTATACAACACTACATAACGATCGCTGAATCATATGATATTATTTGTCTAAACGTAATTTTAGTAATTTCACTAGCTACACTGTTTGGAGGTAAAAATAGGAATCGATTTCAATTTCAAATGTATTTATTGCTAAATTCTTTACTGAAGACAAGTAAACAGTGACGTGGTATTAATTCTTGTCCTTGCGTATCTTCATCGTCTGTATTGATTATTTACGAGGAAACTAGCAGATGCTTAACATCCATTCTTGATGGACTCCAAACACTGCAAAGCGGTTATATTTAAATAGAAACTTGTTTATACATATTTATTCTGCAATCTATCATTACCTAATTTATACAAATGATTGAATGGAAAAATGCAAATAAAACTTCAAATTATGAAAAGGTTCAAAATCAATATTTGATTTGTTTTCGTATGAAATTCAGGTAAAATTCCATATTAATTGTCGTACGATGTCAAAATGTTTTTTTAATTCGTTCAAATGAAATACATTAAATATCTCGCCACGAGAAATATATGTCTTGACCATTTTTATAATTATAAGCACAATTGTTCCTGTTCCCACAGTTATTGAAATTTTACGGTCTCAAGGCTTAAAGTATACATCTTTACATAACTCAAACCTATATCTATATATTGTTGAATGTTGAATGTTGTATTTAATTAAACAAAATAAAATGTAACACTCAAAAAAATTACCGACATTTGTTACTTAAAGAGTTGCGCTGTTTCTTGTAATTTTGTTATGTTGGCATTACGTATATTAAAGTAGAGTGTACAACATTTTAATAAATTTTATGAGTCTAATATTTATTTATATATAGTTTAATAATTAAAAATAATATAAATAAAGAAATAACCTAAAAATTTATTGATTTTTTAAATTCATTCATAATTTAGAATTCTTTAGTAACAGTAATTTGTTTTAGGATGGTTAGAACTTATATTTAAGTAAATTATTTATTTATTTATTTATACACTAAAGTGTACAGGTCGACTTAATGCCTTTGGCATTATCTGCCAGTCTACCTTAGGTGGTGCAGAGAATTTATGGGTAGGGGCATAGCATAACAAGCTTTAAAAAAAAAAGAAACATGTGTGTAAGCAAATAAAATTATATGTTTTCTATTTTTTCGTTTTCTTAATGTAATCATTACATTCACATCGATTTATGTTATGGAAATTTATAGAAATATGAAACATCATTTCGTTGTTCATGTTCACCGTTCTTATCTATTTTAATGTGTTGTTACGCAATTGAAAACCCTTAACAATTATTGCATATAAATAATTACAAAAACGAAGTCACGAACATTTTATATGATAATCCAAATTAAATTACATTTGCAAAACGACAACCATTCAATTGAGAGAAACTTCGTATAATAAATGATTAAATTCAGACTCGTGGGGATGAAGAAGCATCAAATGCACATCTTCATAAACTTGCGGGTCTTTGAAATAACAAAACAGAATCAGACAATAAATATAAATTACATGTCGATGATACAGCAGTTCCGATTATATCCAACACAACTCAACAAAGCTATAGCTCAATCACCATTACCCACTGCTGGACTAAACCTCTCCAAAGGAACACCACTAAGCCTGATTTTAGTCTACAAGTATTAAATCTAGGCCAAACTGATAACAAATTTAGTCATGATGAAGTAACAGCCATTAAACATCAGGATCATAGAAAGTTACGGTATGACTTTAAACAAGAGACAGAACTAAGAATAGATGGAGATAATTTAAAGGCTTTAATAGAAAATAAATTAGTTTGAAATAAGTTTATCGAATATTATTTAAGGATATGTACTATAGTTGCCTATAGAAATAATAACAGATAAATATGGATAGATAATAAGATAAAAAAGCGCGAAACAATAATATCAGAGAAAGAAAACACCAGGATGTTCATCATAAACTTTATCACACTTACTACACTGTTCTACTAAAGCGTTGTTGAGATCAGTATTGATATGAGACCTGAACTACAGATCTAACCATAAACTAACAGATCTGATATAATCTTGGATAAGATTATTGTCTATTTTTAGTATTGATACAGTTATCTGGAATACAGACGATCATTTCTCTCGTCATCATTTCAACACTGGACCTAAGTCTCTTAAATCTAACAAAGTATAGTCTTGTTTGGGTGCAGCGGCTCCCAATTCTTACGTCATCTGTAACTTTAGTGATTCAAGTTCATCTTTAGTCTTCTTCTTAGTCGTATTTCCTGATAACTGAGGGTCGTGGTCATCACGTGTGATGAAACACGACGACTTACTTGTCAGTTATAATGGAGTGGTGTTGCCATTGCCTTCCCCATCTCACATACTAGTGCGAGCACGGATGCTCATCACATGGATATGCAGGTTTCCTCACGATGTTTTCACCTTCACCGTCAAAGCGCGTGATGTTAGTTGGTGTTACACTGCACATAAATTGAAAAATTCATTGGTGTTAGCCGGATTCGAACCCGGTACCTCCGGAGTAGAACAGAGAGTAGGCTATCACGGCTCTTTTGTCTCTATCTATTGTCTACATGATATTTAATACTATATCTTTTCGTTCTTTAATCTTCTAGTATTCATTGTTTAGGGTTATGGAACTCTCGAAAGGGAGGTTTCGTGATGCAGGTTACATTGGTGGTAGGTCTCTGTTGCTACACCGTCTAGGTACCACCGCAGCTCATATTACTACTAATAGTACTGTGTAAATATTACTGTGTTCCGGTTTGAAGGGCGCTGTAGCTAGTGTAATTACTGGGGTAACGAGACTTAACACCTTATGTCTTACGACGAGCGCAATGTGGTGCAGTGTGTACCATCTTAACTAGCACCACGTTGTTATGCAAGCGTATCACTTACCATCAGGTAAACGTCTCGCTCGTCTCGTCGAATTAAAAAATTGGATTATAGAAAAATGTAAAATAAGTAGCGTCTCGGACTGTTCTATTTATACCATAAGTGGACCTCAGGTCGGGGACCCGTCGCGTTGCTGCATTGCGCAATCGCTCACTAGAACCGACTCCGTACGTCACCCCTTCACTTTTATAGTTAACCAACCGACCCGGTAAACGTTGTGTTGCCATATAAATTATTTCCACTGAATATTTTGGATGTTAAATGAATAACAACTAAGTTATTGTAAGTGTGCGGATGTGGTCTATGACTGCAAGAGCAATGGAGACTAACGAGCGTATACAAATAAAACATCAGCCTTTAACTTTTTATATACAGTTTATTTGTTAAAAGTACTATTTATATAACTAACTATTACTATATAATATACTACATTATTACATATATACTTCCGGACACATCTATCGGCCCACCTAGTGTTTAAAAGTTTTAACGGTCCCTAGCTAAAAATAAATGTTAGGTGGAGCAATAAGTTTTAATGCAGTTTTGAGGCAGATTTATTGGTCAACCTTTATGCATGTTTTTTTTTTACTTTTTTTTGTAATTACGAATTGATTTGGCCGGCAGAAGTATTACAGCTTGGGCGACAATTTCAGGCAGAGTATCCATATTTTTTGGTCAAAACTGGCTCTAAGTTTAGATTTGCCTTTTTATGGAACCAATAATCGGAAACATCAAAAAAAAAATCCAACTTGTGCGAAATAAAAAAAGTTTTCTCTATTCCTGGGTCGTTGAAAACAATGAACAGTCTCGAATTTTCGTTTTTTTTTTTACATAACCTTGAATTCAAAATTTAAAAAAAAAAACATACATAAACGTTGACCAAAAAATCAGCTTTAAAACTGCATTAAAACTTATTGCTCCACCTAACATAACTAACTATTTATGTAACTAAGTTAAAGAGAACTGATCGATTGATAACTGAAATCTGAACATTGTTGCAGTATCTAATATCGCTGTTAAAGTGGGGGTTGGTGGTAGAAGGGTAAAAATTAACGGTTATAAGTTTTTTTAATGCATAATCATAAAAAAAATTGGTTAGTCCAGCCTTATTACTTAAAGGTTTAAAAAATTAGCTTAGAACCTATTCCCAGACCTAAATATACATGAAAAGTTTCATAAAAATCGGCCTAGCTGTTTCCAAGGAGTTATACATACACTGTGACAAGAGTTTTATATATATGTAGAGATATTACTTAAATTAAAACATCATCGTGACTCGTAACATATATAACTATCGTAAATACGGAATATAACTATAATTGTATTTTTTGTATAATATAACAAGTCTGTCTTCGTTAGGCACATGTCATTTTTCTTTTTTTTTTTATTTTAAATTTTTTAATTTTTCGTCTGCATAAAAATTTCCAACTTTCTTTGTCTTTCCTTTTTCTGTCTCCCTCGCTTTTCTTCTTTCTTTTTACTTACTTTATTTCTTTCTCTTTCCCACTCTTTATCTCTTTCTTTCTTCTTAATCTGTCACTAATGCATCATCGCCAATTTCCGACTGTTAGCATGCATCATCATTTAACACATAAGATTTACATCGAGAGTTAGTTTATTGTAAATAAAGAAAAGCGTTTTTCATTAGTATCTTTAATCCGAAATCAACTCGCGGATTCAGAGTCCGATGTTGCCATGTTTAAACAAACGTAAAGGAGACTCGTGGTGTTAACATTTACGAAAAAAAAAAATCGTAACGAATACTTATGTATATTTTTTTAATTAGCTGTAAGTTTTCTTTCAACCAACCAACCTTTTTGTTTATTATAGTAATATTTTTTTTATTTTATATACTTAAATTTTACAACACATGATATCCTTCGGGTCCTGAATTAAACACAGCTACTATTAGATATATACTATGCTAATACTAATACTAGTTAATACTAATACTAGTTAAGTTTTTCTTTTGTATATTTGTACATTATACGTAACGAACAGAATTGAATATATAACTAAGTAATATTAATTACAGTTACCAACGAGACTTTGGACATTTCTATACCATCTCGTCTTTATATATAAGATGTTCTATATAGATATCTCATTACCGCAGTAATTTCATTAGCTACAACGCCCAAAAATTGGAACACGGTAAAGTATGCACATTACCGTTTACCGGTAACAAGAGCGGTGGTAACTTAGTACATAACGGTGTATCAAAGTTAAATCGTGTATAAATATATATATAGCTAGTGTCCATGATGTCAAGGTTATGGTGTACGTATGTAACTGGTAATAACTCGGTAATTACGCTACACTTAATATCAAACGGACTATAATTATTTTAATGTTACCAGTAACTTGTTTCACATACACTATAATCAAATTGTACATGTTTAACAGCGTAACATTGTTATGACTTAACCGAGTAAGAAATTGGTTTAATTTATTTTTAAGTACACTAATATTAAAGTGAACTGGTGGTAGATTGCAGATATTACTGTGTTCCGGTTTTAATGGAGTTGTGGCTAGTTTAATTACTGTAGTAACGAGATTCAATATCTTATGTCAAAAGCGACGAGCGCAATGTGATTTTATTAAATAATAAAAATGTATGGTTTTTGTAATGAGGTCGTTCACTCTTCGTGTATCTTAAGATCCAATCAAAAAATTCCATTATATTCTTAAATGGCAACACTTTTTTATGTCCAAACTAAACATCGACCTGAATGCGTTAGGATTCAGAACTGGTTTGTTCATCATTTCCTGACTTCGCTACATTATAACTTTAGTCCCCTTATTCAAGTAAACAAATCTAAAATCGACTCACGCTCTTAAGCAATTGCGGCGAAGTCGCCTTCCCGCCATTTTTTGTCATTGACATATGACTTTTTTAGGCGTACAAAAGCCATGGTTGCGCAATCGTAATGCCAATGTGATTTTTTTGTTGCTTTAGGTTATTAACTTTGTGCTAAATTTAGAAAACATGTACTAGTAATTGTTTCCTATTTTATTAAATATATAAACTCTAGATTGTTACGCGCCCTTATCTAGAATGTCGGGATTTTTTAAAAGCTTAATATCTACCTAAAATAAATTTTCTGTTAAATGCCTCTTACTCATTATTTGATTATATATCACACTGATGTACGTTTATGTAGTGTCCATTTCTACCAGTAAGCAGTATAGTATAACTAACATATCTTAATGTTTCTTGATTAAGTGTTTCTGCAGCACTACATTGCGCTCAGTGTTATAAGACAATATAAAATATCCTTAGCCACTTAATTTGACTACACAGCGTCCTTAAAACTGTAATGGTGGAAAGAGAGAATTTATAATTCTGATAAAAGGTTTGTTTATTTTATAATTCTTCGCTATTCTCGGCCTAATTATAAATAGTGATTCATTTATTACTTCACAGATTTTATCGCTCGATAATAATCGCTAAACGTTATGCCCTTGAATGATACAACTTCCCATGAATGAAACACAATGGCCGACTCTTAACGTGTTTAATCTGTTGAAATTTCGCGCCTTTTCGGGAGTACTTCCGAAGGATACGATCAATTATGATAATTTAATTAGTGTATGTTAGTTGTTGGGGAAAAAAAGTTCTTTTTTGGATGGTGACGCGAGCTACCACAGTTTTTATGTTATGGTGCCAAATTTACAACATGACGGTGGCTAGTTAGGAAAGTTAGAAAAAAACTTACCACCAATCAAACTACACAATTATTATAAAATGCAACCTAGGACCTCTGTGACATTCAGAAGTTGTTTTATTAACTTCTTCTTCTTCCCAATTGTTGGCATAAGCACGGTTTGTGCGTGAGCCAATGTCAAATGTTGACGTAGTTTTATTAATTTACTTATATTTTTTTATACCCATTACGGGTATATTTTCAGAATTCTTCTTCTTCTTCTTTATGCTTAATGGCCTCTCTTAAAAGAATTTAGCCATCATCAAGTATTTTTAGAATTGTTATATGAACATTTATAAACGTCGAAGTGTCAAACTTGACACAGTCACAGAAGTCTATTATTTTTGGTAACATGGTCAAAGACAATGTTGAAATAAAGCCACATATTGAAAAAGCTATTAAAAAAATAATTATTATTTATAGATTATTTTAGATCAGTGATTCATATTTTGTTTCTTCTAAGTCGTATTTCCTCATGACTCGTGGTCGTGGTCATCATGTTTTATTGAAACACATGACGACTCTCTTGTCAGTTATAATGGAGTGGTGTTGCCATTGCCTTCTCCATTTCACATACTAGTGCGAGCACTGATGGTCATGGCATAGATATGTAGGTTTCCTCACGATGTTTTCATTCACCGTCAAAACACGTGATATTAGTTGGTTTTTTATGCTAACTGTACATAAATTGAAAAATACATTGGTGCAGGCCGGATTCGAACCCGGTACCTCCGCATTGGAAGGCCGGCGTTCAAACCACTAGGCTATTTTCTTTCAATAACACAATAATGTTTAGACATAATTTTATTTATGTTACTTTATGTAATTCCGGATCCACGTGCTCTGGATCTATAGAAGCTGCAAATAGCGCCATTAAGAATAACAGCGTTTATATAAAACAATTATAAAATTGTTTATTAAAAAAATCACTTCGAGATATCCCATGACAAGGTTACAGTAACCACTAAATGCATTTCTACCCACTCATACAAATTCGTTGCATTTTATACAAAAAGGTCCGATTTGGTTCGATCGCAAATATAAAAGCCTTTAAACACAATCGTTTCAGTTCAATCGAACCGCGTGTGCCGTGTGAGGAGGTCGTTGTTGTGTATTTTTTTTAAATACATGCATTATTTGTGTTTCTCTGAAGTGTTGTGAGGTAAAAATTATTTTTAATTTTTGATTTTTAATTTAAGTTTGACGGAAACGATCGTATTACTTAAATTTCTAAAATCTTTTATTTGCTTAATCTCGCTTATAATGGAATTAATATTAAAAAGCATTTTTTATCTGCGTACATGCGGTGATTGTCTGTCAATAACATATTTTTAATTTTCATATATACATAAGCAAAAATACTAATACATAGTATTACATCCAAATGAAAATAATAGGTTACTTTATTTATTAAGAATAATTGTAACTGATAAGTAACAATGATTAAGAAATGGCTAAAAGGATGCTAGCCAGTAACAATGTAGCGCCGGTTAGGATGATACACACTGCAACACTTCGTACTCGTTATGAGAAAGGATGTTAAATATCGTTACCGCAGTAATTTCATTAATTTAATCTGAACACAATATTTTTTAGGCATTTACTTATTTATTGTAAAATTTCTGAGTAAGTCATAATTGGTGATCTTCATGCTTAAATGGCATAATCTTGTTAAAGCCATTTATTATCTCTTGCATATCCATTATTGGTACAGTATGTCACTTATAATCAGGTGAAACTTTTGTAGAGCATAAAAACAATAACAATTTATATAACCACGACTTGTAATGATGTCATAAGCTTTTTAACTTATGACGTGATGGTGATGTCATGAAGGCGCCTTTAGGGGCGCGCGCCATTTTGTCACAGATTAAAAATAATATTTAACTGTATAAAGCTTATCAATGTTGTAGTATTATTGCCATGTTTATTATTAACGCGGTTGGTACATCATATTATGCTAATGCTGTGATGGCTCATTTTGTAAGGTCCAAATAACGTTCCCACTGCTGGGAATCTATACATTCTCTCACTAATAAAAAAAGTGTTTAATAATGTCTTTAGTTATTTCATGTTTGTCGTTTATTACAAAATATCACAGTAATTTTTTTTTACACGGTTTAATAAATCACATCCCTATTGTTAAGTCATTGTTAAGTCCTAAATGACATTGCATATGATTTATTTCCTCCGTGTAACTCATCGCAGTGACACTACGATAAAATTTATCATACATTCCGTCTGTATTGTTACATAGTAATTTTACAACAACAAAAACAATGAGTTTTAAGTTTAACTCTTGTACATAAGTTTTGTTTGTTCGCTGCTTTTTGCTTTTTAACAGGGAATTTGGGTCAGCTCTTTATATTTTATGGTTTGCTCAATCGACAAAGTTCAAAATCTATATAACCATTTGATATTTACCAAATCTTTTCTATTTTCCGATATACTTATTTAGATTCATCATTTTAATTAGTTTTTAATTTCACTAATTAATATTTTAAAAGTTTTATTTTGACCTTATCCCGCATTTAAATACTACTCGACAACAAATATTTATACAACATTTAACTTACACAAACAACTTATAATTATCAATAAATCGTGTGTCGTAATCACATTTAACTTATAACAACAATAACGGGCCCTTCGGTTTTAATATTCAAGGTGACGTTTCGTAATAAAGATCCCGCCATAGCGCCGCGACTGTCAGATGAATTGGCGGCCATGTTGAAAAAAAAACATACGGCGGCGGGATACTTGTACCGGCCTAAAATTTATTGTATTTATATCATAATAATAAATAGTCCTCTTATTGTTATCATTACTGGGTCTTAACTTTAAAAGAGAAAGTAGAGACTAAGTATAAAGCTAATAAATACTATATACTCTATTAAAATAAACCTTGATCTATTGATACATATTCAATATCTAATGCGTTATATATGTACGCTCTATTGATACGGATAGTTTGATTTTTTTCGTAATGTACTTGCGTTTTATAAAAGATAGATTGTTAATGAAATCACTACTAGCAATACATTTACAAAATTTGTTACGTTCAGAACTATTAGTTGTTTATTGCAAAAAAATTAATTATTAATATGTACATTAATTTAGAAATATAAATATACAATCATGTAGTAGTGATGAGAGAAAACGGAATAAAATCATTTAAAACTAAAAATTTAAAATTAATTTGGCTGTATCTCTTCTCTACTTAAGACTTACAACTGGCACCACTTTGTCGATAAAATTTTTAATTAGTCAAATAATTCAAAAGTATCAATTTAAAAAATACCGATTTTAGCTACGATTAAAACATCGGTCTTGTTATAGTCTAAATAAAACAAAAATGACTCAAGTTCAGTCTAACAGTTAAGAAGCTACAACAATTACTCAAAATTATAGAATACCGGCTCAAGACATATTCGTACACACATATAATTATGACATTCTCTTTTATATCCATGGTTAAATTATGACACAGAATACTGTGGTAATTATTTTTTTTAATTTTATTTAAAATTCCGGCAGACTAACCGCCGACCTCGTGGTGATGTCATAGCGGCAAGGTCGCGCCGAGTTATCGGGCGGCCATTGGGACCAATTACATTTCATGGAGATTGGTTATTTATTAAATAAAAATAAAGACCTAACCCCATGACCTGTGTTTTGGTGCGTATAATTAACTATCCCCTATAGAAGTTTCCATTCAGCCTCACTTACTACCTCTTATTGTTGATCTGTTTCCATAAGTGATGTCTTTTGTCTATCAATATATAAGTCGGAGTATTCTTGGCGATCACGCTTGACAATTAACACCATGTGAAATTGAAATCAAGTATTAGCCCATAGTAAATAAAAAAAATGATTCATTTACTACATTACGTTTAACATCCTTTTATCTATTAACCTAATTAATTTCATGTATATGATATCTCGACGTTAGTTTGTGTTAGTGATGTAACGAATATTCGATTCTCTACATTTACGGTTTCGTATTCATTTATCACATTAACATCATTTGTGTAAAAAAAAACAAGTTTATTTTTGTTATGACTGCGAAAAAAAAATGTATAAAAATTTTTCATTGCTAAATAGATTCTCAAAAAACATATTTTTTATCTAATGAAAATATTTGAACCAACGCGAATAATCGGTTAAACTAATATGAATCGTTCATCACTAGTACGAGTATGTTGGTATTAAAACAGTCGACTATAAAACATTTAGTTGTTTCATTACTAGTATAAACTAATAATTTTATTTATTTAAAAAATATTGGGTAGGTAAATTAAAATTTATTTACTAATTTTTATTATTTAATACCCGTGCTGAAAACCATGTTTTCTTAAAAAAAATATATTCAGGGCGATGAATTTAAAATACGCCCGGCGTTAACTATTAAAGCGTTCTTAACACATACAATAGTTACTAGTATACGCTTGAATTTGTCTAATTACTAGTAATTAGCCATTCGCGACACATCTCACTAAGAGTATGTGGACATTAGAATCTTTAAGGATTAGTATAGTTGCAATTACTTAAATTTTGGAAATTTAGTCATAAAAATATATAACTCGCCTATATATAAACACATGCAAAATATATTTAAAAGAGTTTACATGAAAAACAGTTAAGTATTTTAATGAATACAGAATATATATCTTCTTCTTTATGCTTAATAGCCTCTCTTAAAAGAATTCTGCCTACATCAAGTCATGGGAGGGACAGTAGATTATTATTACTATTTTAAATATTTATTTTTTTCTTAAAAAAGAAGAATATTCTTGAGTGATATGAGATCAGAATATATATGATCTACACGAGTGAAAGTGTCAAAATGACAATACTTTTTTTTTTATCATATTTCTGGGGTCAAGGTTGGTATATAATATGGCGTATAAGAGGCTAATTAGTTTGATTATTATAACATGTACATTTAAATTGTTCTTCTCCTTTTCTTTTAGCTATAATACTTTGAAATTAATTGACCTGAATTGTATATATTGTTAATAAACAATGAGGTCGTAGATAATGAAGCGTGCTTGCTCGGAACCCTCGTTCTCATAACTTGATAATCAAACCATTTATGATGTTACATCAGCAGATTTGCAATATGAGAGTGGTAGGTAGCCATGGTTCAGAAAAACCATAGCACCAACCAAATCCCACATTAGTTCCTAAATTGAACACGAAGCGATTAACAACTGCGCTACGGTAGAAAGTTATTCTGAACTAGCTGTTACCAGCGACTTCGTCTGCGTGGTATTTAAACCAAAAAAAATGTTTAATTAAATAAAAGAAACAGAAAAAAATATATAATACATTTATACAACTTCAATATTTGAATCGAATATTATTAATTTTTTCTTTGGTTTTAATTTTTTTTTCGTGAGATCCAATATTTTTCTATTTTTTTTTTTTTTTTTTTTTTTTTTTTTTTATACTAGTATGCGACGAGACGAGCAAGACGTTCACCTGATGGTAAGTGATACGCTTGCCCATGACAACGTGGTGCTACTTAAGATGGTACACACTGCACCACATTGCGCTCGTCGCCTGAGACATAAGGTGTTAAGTCTCGTTACCCCAGTAATTACACTAGCTACAGCGCCCTTCAAACCGGAACACAGTAATGTTTGCACACTACTATTTGGCGGTTGAAATAGGAGCTGCGGTGGTACCCACCCAGACGGTCTCCGGCAACAGAGACCTACCACCTGGTCTATAATAAAAGTAGAAAGTTACTCCTTGTTACATGAGCTATCTGCCAGTGAAAGTCTCGTCAAAATCGGTTCAGCCGTTTCAGAGATTAGCCGGAACAAACAGACAAACAAAAATTGTACAAATTGTGATTTTGGTATATGTACCGTGTATACATACAAATGCAGTTAGTAAAAATGGTTATTTTAACATTACAAACAGACACTCCAATTTCGTTTATTTGTATAGATGTATACGTAGTTATTTAAAGTTGACTGGTATGGAGAGATATTAGTTACGTCTATTGTCTTTGTTTTATAGGTTATATAGGTCCTTAAAAAAAATGTTTGTTAATCGTTCAATAATAAATATTTTAAACAAAGATCTCTTGGGATTTAACGAATAGTAATAGACTGTAGCAATGAGTAATAGGCGACAAATATCCATAACGCATTTGTTGAGTCACATCTTACTGTTATGAGCGTACAATCGTTCCTCTATCAAACACTAAAGTCTAAACCATAGAGAAATAAAGTTTGGATTTTATTAATTACTAAACCGAATGCATGTTTTCCTATTTTAATTCTATTGTTTATACGATACAGTAGCCTACTAAAACTAATAGATGATTTCATAGGTCAAATAATTTATAGTATTTAAATGGAGCGTGAGCAATTAATAAAATTTACTGATTACTAATTATAAATTATCATTTCTATCTAATTTTATACGTTAAATCTGTATTTGTTATAGTAATAAAGATTTAATTTATTTATGTAAACTATCATTCACATAAGACCGATATGGGCCATATATTTGAAAGCAATACAGAGTATTATTATCGATTAAATTCCACAGACAAAAAATACATTGTCTAAATCTTTAAATATTTTTGTTGTACAATCATTAAAAAAAATCTGTATTTATTTTGAAGTTACCAGTTATTAGCTTTTTATAATAATACCAGTCATTGCCTTAATTGTAACAGACAAAACCTTCGTAGAAAGGAACGCACACCTAACTTGTTACCCTTGACCATTTTCAAGTGGCACAGCCGACCTTGCCACAGGAGGTACCAAAGTTCAATGTTACGTTTCGACCCATAAACGAATAATATCTTTATAAACACTTCTATAATTATAATAATACCGCGAAACAATTTTAGTTTTATTAACCACCACCGACAATAGAGATGCGCCATTAGCGGTTAGCAACAGTAAGGACGTTTACCTGGTTACTAATAATAAGCTTAATGCAATATGGAATTTCTTAAGATGTTTACATAGCAGCTTGTGCAAAATCTTTTTAAGACATGTTGTTGTGTGTATCCCTATTACGCGAGCTTAAACTGAGGAACAGCAATTACTGCTTGGCAAACAAACAACTTATTTAATTGTTGATTTTTAAATTAAAATCCCAGTTCTAATTACAAAATTAATTAATTAACATATAAATATTATACAGATAAAAAAAGTGAAAAATTACTTTAACATGTTATGCGTTGCAAGAAAAAGCGCGGGAAACGTTTTTAATCTATTGCAAAGAGCGGGAAAAATTTTAACGGCTTTAATTTACGGTTTATTGGCATCAGTAAATTGTTTTTGTGGTAACGCTTAAAGAAAATTGTATGTTCAATGGTTGAACGATGTAATTTAATTTTAACTAAACTAATTTGTGTTCGCATTCACCACATAGTAAAAAGAAGTCTTCATATGGATCTGTTTTTAAAGTACGTCAATTAATTCATCATTAATCTGCGATAGTCCACTGCTGGACATCCTCTTCTGTCTTCAAATATGACAGCACTTTATAAAGTTTTAATAATTTTATATAAATTGTATTCTTGCTATGAAATTAATTTTAGAAAGTAGACTTTTTTTAATATTAAAGATATTTCGACATATGCTGTGAGTCACACTGAGGCTGTTGACGACAGCGATGCTGTTATGAAAGTGGTAGGTAGCCTGAAAGATTCAAAAGAACCATAGCATCCATCTATCCTTCATCATATGGCCACGAAAACGAACTACGGACCTCCGTGTTACATAAGATAATGTTGGGCTGTTAATTTAAGTTTAGAAGTTTTTGAATCTGTGTACCGGCAGTTTTGTTGATATATCAATAATATTTCTCGTTTTGTTACAGGGCTTCAATACAATGAATTTGAATATTTGAAGATACACTCGACAGCACGGATTTCAACACAAATTGTGACCGAAACCACGACTAAATACGAACGAACGAACATACTGATCAATTTCTTAATAATCACAAATAAAATGAGTTAATTATCTATTTATAGTTATTCATTAAAATGAAGTAAATTATTTAATGTAATATAACGGAGTATGTTAATTTAGAACGCAACTTTGAATAGAAAGAGAAGCGAAGAGCGAGACAGACAGCTGCGTCCCAAAATAGTGCGTTCGGAAATAGATAAAAAATGTCGAGCTCAGTAACAGAGGGCGAGGCGGTGGGGACGAACGCCGCCAAATGGTGGTGGAAACCATGGAAAACTATGGCGGACCTTGCGGAAGCCGTTGACGATCTCATATGCAGTTTCGATTATATGGACACAGCCATGGACAATTTAGTCATGTTGATATTCATCTGGATAGTGTTCTCCATCATCCTGCTCGGCGTAGCCAAATGGGCTTACGGTAAATTCGGCACCAAGTCGGCTGAAGTGGACAAGACGACGAAACCGATCGACGAGCCTAAGAAGTCGACAGCGAACGAAATTATAACAAGTTCAGACAGCGTGCTCGCGACCAGTGCTAAGGTTAAAAGTGGTTCCTTTAAGCCGGCGAAGACCAGCTTCGTGCCGGCGACTCCGCCTAACAAGAAGCGCTTGGGGCGCATGTCCCCCGGCCCCGAGCAGCTGACGCTCAAGAAGCACCAGAGCGTGGTGGTGCCGACGTGCACGGGAGCGGACCCCGTCAGCGTCACCTGGGTCAACGAGTTGTTGACCTGGTTATATAACGACCTTGTTATTGTGAATGATCTAGTGCAACAATGGATTTTCTCTATGAACGAGTTCTCCAAGAAGTCCGTCGAAGAGGTAAGCTTTCCAACTTTACATGATTTTTCAGTTAATTTAATATAAACAGCTCATGAAATAATATTGAAAAATCATACAAATATCTCTAGATACAAATTTGTTAGTAAACGTTAGAATTTAACCGTGAATCTGGTTTAAATCTTACCGTACTCAGAATATAAATAGTTTAGTCAGAACATTTCTGGGTTAATCTAATAATTTAGCAACGAATCTCGGTATGTATTAAAACAAACGCGCCGGACGATCTTGGCAACATTATTATTGTTGCTAATCTCAAATTAACGGACAAAAATACACATTTTTGACAGCTGTCAATCAACAAATTAAAGCATAAAGATCATACAAAACATGAAAGCACTAAAAATAATTATACACATGTCTTAAACATTTAAACATACTCTTTATTACAGAGCTTAATAAAATAAATACTAATAAAAGTAAACTTTAATTACTGTAAATATAAAATGATAACGTGTGCCATAAAACACGGTAATAACGTTTCAACCCACGTTAGTTAAACCTAAAGTTACCGAAAGCTATGCTCGAAGTTACTATGCGTGAACAAATCAGAAATTAAGAGATCCCTAGAAGAACCGTTACCGACGTAGCCTAAATGGTTACTAGATTACTAGAATATGAGGCAGTAAGGTCTTTGAGTGGCGATCGAAAATCGGTAAATGTGGTGGCAGAGAACTCCCCAATAGGTGGACCGGCTGTTGATGGTCATAGTAAAACGCTAGATAGAAACACCGAAAAATCAATACATGTTAAGATATTGGGAGAAGATATATAAAAAGGTAGCTATATAAACATATTGATTAATTTCCTTATAGTAGAGAAGAGACGTATAATGAAATGTATAGAAAATACAAAAGGAAAAGTGTTTCACATCTCGTTAACTTTAGAAATGTATAATTATAAACTGCTTTTGGATCATTCATGATCAGGAGTTTTTCTCCTGATCATCATTAACACACCATGCGAGTCAAGTATGGTCTCTCAGACGTCTTTATAAACAGCTCTTGGAATATGCCGATTTTCTCTCGATGTTTTCCATCACTGGAAATTCAAGCTAGGTGGGAATGGAACCCATAATCATTCGAGTCGTAGTCTCGTCTCTCACAGTTTGTGCTGTAGCTGCTTCATAGTTGATAACGATGATTATATCTATCAAAGAACTTTCAATACATTCTTCTACAAAATAATTTTCAGAACAGAGTAAAAGATTTAGATAAGTAGCAGATAGTGAAGAATTTGATGCTTTAATTCCTTCGACCTTCGGAATGTCATTGCCCGAGTTGGCTCCAGAGCTTGCTTTGTTTACAATCAAGGATTATAAATGGGTGACGCATCCAATTATTCATGCCATCAATATTGCATTAACCATTGTCGGCTTGGGATAGATGAACAAATGGCTACAGGATTCCCAAGACTTGTTATGGCTGACATACTCCCAGTATAATCTTTTGCTTGGACAAGTTCTTTATTATTTATAGGCCTTTTTAATCATCAACAAGCTTACATTTAAGTTTCACACGTCGTTAAGTAACAATGTGGACAGTGAAGCAGGATCGGGATACGGTACATCATTTACTAGATTTTCAATATCTAAACTCCTTAGTAAAAATGGTAACTACTACGATTGATGTGTACCAATATCTGACTCTGAAAATATTTTCTGGTATTTGGATGCTGTTCTAAATGAATTCTATTAATAGAATCCGTATACCCAATTTGGCAGGTAAACCTTTATTCCCGTCACACGCTGATCCACGAACGGAAGTATTCTATTGTGACAATGACAAATCCTTTTTATACATACACGTAGTAAATATGGTGATGGTGTAGATACACATACTAATATTTGATCATATGTTTACTTCCACTTTACATTAAGTTCATTCACATCACATTGCGTTAACTGCCAATGAGGCGGAAGACGATGAAGCATACTCGTTTAAAATATCCGGGTTCTTAAGAATTAAGTACTTCTCTTATTTAACGAAGCTACAATCAGGACGTTCATTTGATAGTAAGAAATTTTACTACTCATAATAATATTACGTAAATGATACAATAACCATATAGTGTTTCGTTCTCATCGCACCACATCTTGCTAGCTACTTAGAGACACAATATGATACGTACGCTCCAGTAATTTTACCAGTTACAACACCTCCCGAACCGGAACACATTAAAATTTGCATATTGCGTATTTATTTGAGAAGACGCTGCTAAGGTTTCTATTTAAACATCAGTAAAAACCAAAAAATCAAAACCGGATTAAATTGATAAACTTCTAAAAATTTACTAGTGTTGATTACGTTCTCATACAGTAGAAAGTACTTTATTTATGTGCTAAAACTAGACTTCAATTTTATATTATATTAAATGACAATGAGACTGTTGATGGTGAAGAGTGGCCATCTAAAATACTTTGGCTCTCATATAATGACAGTTGGAAGACTACGATGATGCTATTATGACGGCACATTTACAAAATTAGGTTTGTTGCTAGCCGGATTCGAAGATATACTTATTTTTGATAGATGAAAGTAAATAAAAAAAAAGCTAACTTGGCTTATGGTTTAAGACCCTCTGGTCGACAATCACTTGAAGTGTAGGAATGGCAGACTTAGAGTTGGAAACATAACGTTAGTATACACTCTATTAGTTAGACGGTGAATGTATCGCTGGAAAGCGCTAGACTCAAACAGCCCAAGGCCATATTTTGTGGGATACATTACAATAAACTTATGTCCAGCGGTGGACGTCTAATGGTTGAGATGACGACGTGTAGCGATGTAATTGTAAATAGTCAATTCTCTATTTGTAAAATAAGCTAAAGAAAACTTAAACTTTTATGAATTCAATTTAAATTATCCGACCTTAAACTTACTATCGGCTGCATCTCACACCGTCGCCGTTGCCAAAACGAATAATATATATATATTAACTCATCAGTTCTGTTATCTACTGTCTGTAATGTTGCCAGGTCTGTTCGTACATATTATAAGATAGCTTCATCAAATGGTCTTGAATACGATCTCATAATACAGAGTTGTATTATTTTTACTGGTGGTGAATCTACTACCGCAGTTCCCATTTCTACTGCCGAATTTCGTTCCGATTTGAGAGGTGTTTTAGCTGGTGAAATTACCGCGGTAACGAGACTTGACGTCGTATTGCTTATAAAATCACATTGTTAAGGTCAGGTAGTGTCAGGCAAAAGTTTCACCACTTCAATGGTATTATATACTTAATATAAAATATTATTATATACATATATATCATGTAAATAATTATTAAATACGCATTCTACAAATAATGAGCAAGTTTCGAAACAATTCATGTTAACAATCACATTAAATTCAAACACCATCCTTTCCGCCATTTGATTGTAACATTCTTGATTAAGATCTAGAGGTTTCTGGAGCTTATAAATCTAGAACCCGATATTCATCTGATTCTGTCTCTCAGGATCAGATGATGAGTCATTATCCCAGTAATTTGATTAGCTACAGCGCCTTTCAAATCGGATAGTAATTATCATAAAACTGTTTAGTTAAAGATATAATCTATAGTGATGCAGAGTTAGACAGTATCTGGTAAGAGTTACCACCAAATCATTGCAGTATAAAGCTAGTGTCCAATCGATGGCCGACATACAAAATATTCAGTCGCACAGTAAACCAGGTGACCTAGATAGTTTTATTGCTAATCGTAAATACTGTGCGGTAGTATATTACGAAACACCAGCTTATAATACAACAGTTCCAATTCATATGTTAAAATTAGGCAATAAATTGTATTTCGGTCTGTATTAAAGTAACATATCTACTTTTCGAAATATATTTATCTAGATTTTTATAATAACCTATTCAGGTTCACTAGTAAATCTTTCTTTCACAAAAAACTAAAAAGAGTCGTTACATCAGTTAACTGTTGTCCATTCTGGACTTTGACGTTCCCAATCACATATCATCGCGACTGATTCGATGCTTCCCAATTCCTTCCAATCTTCAATAGGTTCCGGGTCGACCAGGTGCACGAAGTTTCACCACTGCAATGGTATTATATTTTAATGGTATTATATTTTAATGGTATTATATTTTAATGGTATTATATTTTAATGGTATTATATTTTAATGGTATTATATTTTAATGGTATTATATTTTAATGGTATTATATTTTAATGGTATTATATTTTAATGGTATTATATTTTAATGGTATTATATTTTAATGGTATTATATTTTAATGGTATTATATTTTAATGGTATTATATTTTAATGGTATTATATTTTAATGGTATTATATTTTAATGGTATTATATTTTAATGGTATTATATTTTAATGGTATTATATTTTAATGGTATTATATTTTAATGGTATTATATTTTAATGGTATTATATTTTAATGGTATTATATTTTAATGGTATTATATTTTAATGGTATTATATTTTAATGGTATTATATTTTAATGGTATTATATTTTAATGGTATTATATTTTAATGGTATTATATTTTAATGGTATTATATTTTAATGGTATTATATTTTAATGGTATTATATTTTAATGGTATTATATTTTAATGGTATTATATTTTAATGGTATTATATTTTAATGGTATTATATTTTAATGGTATTATATTTTAATGGTATTATATTTTAATGGTATTATATTTTAATGGTATTATATTTTAATGGTATTATATTTTAATGGTATTATATTTTAATGGTATTATATTTTAATGGTATTATATTTTAATGGTATTATATTTTAATGGTATTATATTTTAATGGTATTATATTTTAATGGTATTATATTTTAATGGTATTATATTTTAATGGTATTATATTTTAATGGTATTATATTTTAATGGTATTATATTTTAATGGTATTATATTTTAATGGTATTATATTTTAATGGTATTATATTTTAATGGTATTATATTTTAATGGTATTATATTGTATTTCGGTCTGTATTAAAGTCACATATCTACTTTTCGAAATATATTTATCTAGATTTTTATAATAATCTGTTCAGGTTCACTAGTAAATCTTTCTTTCACAAAAAACTAAAAAGAGTCGTTACATCAGTTAACTGTTGTCCATTCTGGACTTTGACGTTCCCAATCACATATCATCGCGACTGATTCGATGCTTCCCAATTCCTTTCAATCTTCATTCTTCAATTTCAATATTCCTTTCAATAGGTTCCGGGTCGACCAGGTGCACGAAGTTTCCACTATTTAATTTTCCGGCAGTCCAACCTTCAAAATAATATACTATGACGTGAAGTTGGTTAAATAGATGCCCAAAGACCAAAGTCTTCGTAAATTTTAAATTCGTTTGATCTTACTCCACGCAAAAACTCTTCAACAACTCTTTAATCTAATATCATATGTGAAAAGAATAGAGGACCCGAAAAGGTGCCTTTAACGACCCCTATAAATTTACAGAAATTTATGATACAGACAATAAATTTGACAGCGGAATCTTGTATAGGTTGAGGCCTGCTGTAAGTCATTTCAGCAATAAAATACTGACCCCAGGTCATTAGTCATAATTCAAGCTTGAACATAGTGCATTTGTTATCACTGGTATATATTAAAACTTTTTTCTAGAGTTAACAGATAATCAAAGCTTCGTATATAAATAGGTAAACAAGATGGCGGACGCGATGACATTAGCAATTTTCTTCTAGTTGAAAATTCAAATATTACTGCTGACTCTGTTTAAAGGATGCTGTAGTTAATTTTACTGAAGTATATAACCGGAGTAACACTATACTGGACAATTAGGTCGATGATGGTGAGCCGGTTCGCCATTATAGGACCGTTTATTTTGAAAGTGGTGTAAGTCCATTTTTGAAAATATGAGATATGACGTATTTCATGCTTAATTTAATGTAATTTTTTTATGTATAACCAGTCCGCGTTTAATTTCTTAAAAAATTCCCATGTTTTGTACAACTTAAGATCGGTCGGTAAATGAAATTGCATACTCATCGATTATGAAAGTGGTGAAGTCCAATTGACGGAGGTAGGTGGCTTAACAGATGGTTACTTATTCAATTTTTTTCTTAAAATGGATAACTTCATACTGACATCAGATAGTGATATAAGTAACAACAAATGGTAAATCAATATACTATTTTATATAAAACATCAACAAAACGACGCAAAAAAAAAGAAAAACTGCAACATGCAGAGCATAAGTAAACACTATCAGTATCTTGTAATTAGTATCTAAAATTAAATTTTAAGTCATATCATGAGTATTGTAAGCAAAATTTAATTAAAATGAAGAATATTTTAAGTGCTTTTTGATTTTTTTTTTTTTTTTTTTTTTTTTTTTTTTTTTTTTTTTTTTTTTTTTTTTTTTTTTTTTTTTTTTTTTTTTTTTTTTTTTTTTTTTTTTTTTTTTTTTTTTTTTTTTTTTTTTTTTTTTTTTTTTTTTTTTTTTTATTATACTGACTGTGATTACTGGTAACAGATTAACACAAATGGATAATAATAAATTTAGGATATACTTGCTATGATTACAAGTAATAAATAAAAACAAATAAGAAATAATAAATCTTGTACTGACTGTGATTACCGGTAACAGATTAACACAAATGGATAATAATAAATTTTGGATATACTTGCTATGATTACAAGTAATAAATAAAAACAAATAAGAAATAATAAATCTTGTACTGACTGTGATTACCGGTAACAGATTAACACAAATGGATAATAATAAATTTAGGATATACTTGCTATGATTACAAGTAATAAATAAAAACAAATAATAAATCTTGTACTGACTGTGATTACCGGTAACAGATTAACACAAATGGATAATAATAAATTTTGGATATACTTGCTATGATTACAAGTAATAAATAAAAACAAATAATAAATCTTGTACTGACTGTGATTACCGGTAACAGATTAACACAAATGGATAATAATAAATTTAGGATATACTTGCTATGATTACAAGTAATAAATAAAAACGAATAAGAAATAATAAATCTTGTACTGACTGTGATTACCGGTAACAGATTAACACAAATGGATAATAATAAATTTTGGATATACTTGCTATGATTACAAGTAATAAATAAAAACAAATAATAAATCTTGTACTGACTGTGATTACCGGTAACAGATTAACACAAATGGATAATAATAAATTTTGGATATACTTGCTATGATTACAAGTAATAAATAAAAACAAATAAGAAATAATAAATCTTGTACTGACTGTTATTACCGGTAACAGATTAACACAAATGGATAATAATAAATTTTGGATATACTTGCTATGATTACAAGTAATAAATAAAAACAAATAATAAATCTTGTACTGACTGTGATTACCGGTAACAGATTAACACAAATGGATAATAATAAATTTAGGATATACTTGCTATGATTACAAGTAATAAATAAACTCAAATCGGTTATAGACATTTTTTATATGCTGACTGTGATTACCGGTAACAGATTAACACAAATGGATAATAATAAATTTTGGATATACTTGCTATGATTACAAGTAATAAATAAAAACAAATAAGAAATAATAAATCTTGTACTGACTGTGATTACCGGTAACAGATTAACACAAATGGATAATAATAAATTTAGGATATACTTGCTATGATTACAAGTAATAAATAAAAACGAATAAGAAATAATAAATCTTTTACTGACTGTTATTACCGGTAACAGATTTACACATGTTAGTAATTATACTCTATTAACATATGTCAGTAGTGGTTATAACTTAAGTAATAAACTTAAATTTCCGACATTTTTAATTTTGAGTATTTAAATAACAAAATCTCGTCACTTAGTAATCAATAACTCATTACCAGCAAAAATAACTTAATCGTTTACCAATTTGAAAAATTATATTCCCACTTAATATTCCCACTGCTGGGATTTTCCAAACTACGATCTTGGAAGAGTTTAGATACAACAGATAGCTTACTGAGAATCGAACCTGCGACTACTCGAAATCTTATCTAACTTTGTTAATAACACTACAACAGACTATATAACACCGAACGCGGTATCAGATCTTACGTCAGAAGTGATGTCATGTGATGCTTGTTAGCCAGTGATGTGATGATCACGTGACGATCATCACTAATGACTCAAAACAAACGGGAGCTAGTTAGGATTATACACTGCACCACATAGTATTAATTGTATAATAACATGTTAAATCTCATTACCAGCAATTTCAAACCAGAACATAGTAATGTCAGCATACTAATTGGCAGTAAGAATAGTACTAAGATATTATATAAGAGAGCTCGCTTTAGATATTTTTGTTATATCATACTAATCTTATCTCTGATGTTTATGCAACTTGATTCTTCACTTGACAATAAATCTCCAAAATCTGAGAAATATGATAAAATAATACTATAGTATAGTATCAAAGTAAAGTTAAATAAAAATATAGACAAATTTTTAAGTGAAACTTCTTTAGCGATTGAAAATTCGTTAAAACGAAAAATCAATAGTAAGAGACAGACATATAAGATTTAACCTGCGTGAGAACGAGATGGATTACATATATCGATTTCTGACATCTCTTTTTGAAACATCTATAAGGATTATATGCAAGCGAAAGAGAGACAACTGTAAATGTGGTTAAACTATGTGGGAGTGAGATGGAAACTTTCTATATAGTATCCATTTCGAGAGAGAGAGAGATACGTTCAAAACTACAGCACATTATTTTACCCTTCTCTCTCTTTAGTTAAAACGTCAATCCATCTCTCTCTTTTCATTACCTCCGCATATATCCGTCTCGCTCTATCACAAATTAACCAGAATACAAATCATTTTTTTTTTTTTTTCTCTTTATTTTTTTTTGGGGCTTTTATCCCTTAGGGACATGCCGGCCCCATTGATACAAAACCTAACAAGAACACAAAAAATTAAAAACTTAAGAATAAACGCAAAATAGAAAAAAAATACACCTCTTAATTGAATTATAAAAAAAAATCTTAAGTAAAAAATATAGTAGTGCTAAGGGAGTCCTTAATCCATAAGCATGTCAAAAATATCTCGTGCTGCGTTGGAGTTTGGCTTACACAAAATCATTTGTAGAGCACCTGAATACAAATCATATACTAGTATTTTTTATATTAATATCGGTGTATTATTTATATAATTTTTATATGTTAGATTACCACTTACCACATCTCATCTCACCGAAAGTTAGCTGGTAAAGGCTGCAGGCATTACGACCGCTCTTTCTTATTCCTTCTTATTAAAAAAAAAGTTGCATTAATTCATAATCTGGTTATAATTATTTACTTTTCACTAGATACATTTACTATTCTTAGATACGTTAAAAATATATATTTGACACTTAAAAATTTAATAACATTATTTTATTATTAAAATTTATATTTAATAATTTAATAATAAATATAAATAAATAAATTTAATGGTCCGTGATGTCAAATAGTTTGGCGACCGCTAACTCCATATTGTTTTTTTTGTATCCATCAGACCTTAGAAGTCCTAAAATGGACCAACGATCGAAGTCTATTATAGCATAAAAAAAAAAAAACTATTTGTTGGAATTATAATAAGTAAGAAAGATAACATATAAAAAACATTTGTACTAACCGATGTAGTGAAGTTGGTTTTCAAATCTTCGAAGGCGGCCTAAATCTGTCAATCTCATGATGACATATTACTAAAATTATAGTTTTTGAAATTGATGTTTTATTCATACAAACGTAATTTTAACTACTTTTCCGTGGAATATAACTGAAAACTGCTTTTAACATTCTCTGCTACTAGTTTTGCTTATAATGTGATACGAATTATTTCGCGCGTCATTGGAAATCGACATTTTACAAACGTATCTATTTTAACATTCTTATTGCATATGTTTTCACTGCGCGGCAAATCGCTGGCGTTAGTGATGCACCAATAGCTCACATGTATATAGATAAATATAAATAAAAACCGTACAAGTAGATCTTTAATGAAAATATTTGTTTTTATATTTTACGTTATAAATGCATAATAGAATTCTATAAACAAAAACATAAAAGAGTACTCATTTTGTCAATTATGAATTAAATAAATCGACACTCTTAATTTATTTATAAAGATCATATACACAACTTTACTACTGATACTTTACACGTTATTAAATTAAAATCTTTATTTATTAAACGCTGTTTAAAATCGGCAAAGAAAATCGAAATACACAATGCGAGGTGCATCACTAGATTCAACTGTCAAATGCTTGCAATATTTACGGCTCGCTTCCCTATCACGATTTAATGACAGATTGTGATGAAAAATCACAGTATTTTTTACTACAGTTTCATACTACAATTCTGTGTTGTATTATATAAAATATTGGCAATGTTCAGTTTCGCTGCTGACCGAAACAGAAATGAGATTTTTTTTTTATATACTACTATGCGACGAGACGAGGAAGACGTTCACCTGATGGTAAGTGATACGCTTGCCCATGACAACGCGGCGCTAGTTAAGATGGTACACACTGCACCACATTGCGCTCGTCGCCTGAGACATAAGGTGTTAAGTCTCGTTACCCCAGTAATTACACTAGCTACAGCGCCCTTCAAACGGGACACAGTAATTTTTGCACACTACTATTTGGCGGTTGAAATAGGAGCTGCGGTGGTACCTAGACGGTCTCCGGCAACAGAGACCTACCACCAGTAATGAGTAACTGCGTTATCGAGACTTACATCATACGTCTAACAGCGATGAGGACAATGTGAAGTATATACCATCGTAACTAGCGCATCATTTAACATCATACGTAAAACTCGTTTCGTCGCTTCGCCGAATTAAATAAAAACTCGTTTCGTTATTTATATTATACCGGCCGTAATTTATAGCGATATGCTTATAAAAACAAATTCGGTCGGGGCACAGAGTAAATACGCGGCGGTGTTCTATTTTTAAATCTCCCATGCGACCTATATTCCCGCGCTCCGCAAGGGTCGCGCTTTGATACAGCCCGATTCTTTTGTCGATGGTCTGTAGCGCTTTACAACCACTTCCTACCGTCCACTTTCGCTTTCAAGATTTTGAAAGGACTTTGTGAAGTACGACGTCCGCATTGAGCAGCTTCTCGCGACCTTCGCCGGAACCTCAATCTACTCTATGGAGAACCTTTCAGCTCTGCCTCATCAGCTCCAAAGGTCTATATATGTGAGGTTAATTTGTATACAGATCATACTGGTGGTAGGTCTCTGTTGCCGGGGACCGTCTAGGTACCACCGCAGCTCCTATTTCAACCGACAAATAGTACTGTGCGAACATTACTGTGTTGTAGTTTGAAGGGGGATGTAAGCTAGTGTAATTACTGGGGTAACGAGACAACAGCTTATGTCTTACGACGAGCGCAATGTGGTGCAGTGTGTACCATCTTAACTAGCACCACGTTATTATGCAAGCGTATCACTTACCATCAGGTGAAGGTCTTGTTCGTCTCGTCGCATAGTAGTATAAAAAAAGTAATTTCACTAGTTACACGTATCGAACCGGAACACAGTAATGTTTGGCGGCGGTTAATCTTAGTGTATGTGAATTTTTTGCATGTATAGTATAAAGTGAAAACCACGTCTATGCCGAGACTAGACAAAATATAGAGGATCTCTTGAGACCATTTTTTTATTTATTTATTGTCTTTCCTCTGACAGAACTGGCTAATCTGATCTGATCTGGCCGGTGGAGAATGTCCTCAGGCATTAAGCCCGCCTTTGTATACCTTATTTTGGAAGGTTAACAAAAAAGTGAAAAAAAAAAAAAAAGAACTCAGAGATCTCATTTTGCTCCTTCTTCCTACTATATACTTTTATAATATATCTTATTACAAGTTAACTTAACCTATAACATTGTTACTGATGTTATTTCTTTTGTTTTAATAATTCTTGAGACACTTACTGACCTGTAATAGAAGTCTTTCGAAGATATAAGTCCAGATACCAAAAAACATTTAAGTTATATATATTCTCGCGAAAATCTAATCTATAATAATGAACAAGATTGATTTAACCTAATTTTCTGTTTGCGATATATTTTCTAGATGTATGCAGACTGTTATACCAGAATCATTACGTATTAATCTTGTAAACACTAATTAGTGTTGACGATAAAGCATCAGATCATCCGATCTAAAATCAGTTACATGTTCAGCTATAAATTATAGTAACTTGTGTCTCCTAAATACATTAATTAAATTAACTTAACACTTACAAGGTTATTTTTATATATATCTAATACAAAAGTTATATTTTCATGCTCTTGTTTCAATTTGTGGTTTCTTAGTTTGTATAATATTAAATAGCTTAGTTAACTATTTATTGTCGCAACCTTCTCACACTTAGGAAAAGAAATAAGACCTAGGTAACGTAAATTGCCGTAAGAGCCGTGATAGTCTAGTGGTTTGAACGCCGGCCTTCCAATGCATGTACCGGGTTCGAATCCGGGCTGCACCAATGAATTTTTCAATTTATGTGCAGTTAGCATAAAAACACCAACTGATATCACGTGCTTTGACGGTGAAGGAAAACATCGTGAGGAAACCTGCATATCTATGTCGTGACCATCTGTGGTCGGACTAGTATGTGAAATGGAGAAGGCAATGGCAACACCACTCGATTATAACTTCCAAGAGAGTCGTCGTGTGTTTCAATAAAAGCATGATGACCACGACCCTGTCATGAGGAAATACGACTTAGAAGAAGAACGTAAATTGTTGGGATACGGCACTAATAAAGAAATAGTACAGTAAACGAGTTGATAAATCATAATCTATATTCTTCATTTCTTCTAGAGCTCTACAATTATTGAAGGTTTGAGGTTAGTTTAATATAACAATCATTTGAAACTTAAATATTAATCAGCCATTATTTTTCATTACATTATACATAACAATCGAACATTTTGTACAGAGCAGTACCAATTCAATGTTTTAATTGGTCAGTGACATCATTCGCCCACCTGAAGAGGCGAGGATTGATTAAATGCTTCCAGGGTCATAAGTTCATGCTCAATTAGAATCTTTACACGTCACGACTATGAAATATTTACTATAAAAGAAAAGGGTTGAAATATTTTCGCTTTCATTTTTAGTCTGTACCACATTAGCAGAAAAGAGACTGATGCGTTGACTTAAATACTCCGTAACGCTTGTGAGTTAAATCGGAAGAGCTACATGGATACTCTTTCAGGATAAAATGTAAAGGATAAGGTGACGAGAAATCGAGAAAAGTCTATAGAACTTCCGGTTAAAGAGATATGATTAAACTTAGAACTATGGGAAGAGCGAAAGCAAAAAAAAAATGTCTGAAAATCAAACTCGTGACCTTTGTGTCCAGCATCAAAATTAGCCCATGAACCATTCCGGCACATTGTAATCTTATAAGAAATCCTGAAAGAGTAAGACTAAGAGTATCCTCTTTCAGGATAAAATTTACAGGATAAGGTGATGAGAAATCCGAAATGAAATGTCTACAGCTCTTCAAGTTAAAGAGATATGATTAAACTTAGAACTATGGGAAGAGGGAAAGCAAAAAAAAAAATGTCTGAAAATCAAACTCGAGACCTTTATGTCCAGCATCAAAGTTAGCCCATGAACCATTACGGCACATTGTAATCTTATAAGTGATTCTGAAAGTGTATCCTCTTTCAGGATAAAATGTACAGGATAAGGTGACGAGAAATCCGAAATGAAATGTCTATAGCTCTTCAAGTTGAAGAGATATGAAAGGTTAATGTTAGCAATGGAAGTAGAGGGGAAAGTAATAAAGAAGATTTTCACTGAGAATCGAACTCATAACCTTTATGTCCAGCATGAAAATTAGCTACTAGAATATTCCGTTACATTCTAATCTTATAAGGTAATAGAGATCCGGATAATAAGACGCATGCGTAGACTTTCCGGATTGTTTGTATGAAACGTTAAAATATTTCTTCTTCTAAGTCGTATTTCCTCATGACTGAGGGTCGTGGTCATCATGTTTTTATTGAAACACACGACGACTCTCTTGTCAGTTATAATGGAGTGGTGTTGCCATTGCCTTCTCCATTTCACACGTCTGACCACTGATGGTCATGTCATAGATATGTAGGTTTTCCTCACGATGTTTTCCTTCACCGTCAAAGCGCGTGATATTAGTTGGTGTTTATGCTAACTGCACATAAATTTAAAAAATTCATTGGTGCAGACCGGATTCGAAGCCGGTACCTTCGCATTGGAAGGCCGGCGTTCAAACCACTAGGCTATCACGGCTCTTAAAATATTTACCTGATGGTAAATCAGATTTAACTATTCAAAAACTTAAAACTAATCTTTAATTTATATATATTAGGTACAGTAACTTTCATACCGGTACACAGTAATTTTTGCAAATTACAGTTACGCGGCAGAAATAGAAATTGTCGGTAGTTGGAGACATTTACCAGGTGGAAAGTCTCTGTTGCCGGAGACCGTCTGGGTGGGTACCACCGCAGCTCCTATTGCAACCGACAAATAGTAGTGTGCGAACATTACTGGGTTCCGGTTTGAAGGGCGCTGTAGCTAGTGTAATTACTGGGCTAACGAGACTTAACACCTTGTCTCTCGGCGACGAGCGCAACGTGGTGCAGTGTGTACCATCTTAACTAGCGCCACGTTGTCATGGGCAAGCGTATCACTTACCATCAGGTGAACGTCTCGCTCGTCTCGTCGCATAGTAGTATAAAAAAAACATTAGAACTAGCACTATACCGCTTACAGTATTAACTTACTTTAACAGAAAGTAGAGAACAAAATTTTTTTTTTATGCTACTTTACGACGAGACGAGCAAGACGTTCACCTGATGGTAAGTGATACGCTTGCCCATGACAACGTGCTGCTAGTTAATACGGTACACACTGCACCACATTGCGCTCGTCGTAAGACATAAGGTGTTAAGTCTCGTTACCCCAGTAATTACACTAGCTACAGCGATATAAGTTATATTATTTACGGTATAAATATAAATAACAAATTGTTCGATTTAGCTCTACTTTCGTTTTTGTAATGACTGAAAGGTGTACATAGGTAGGACATAGGTACGTGGTCTGAAAGAGGTTTTTTAATAAAAACGCTTTCAGTGGTACTTCTAACATAATTTTTGCGATTGCCGAATCTCCAATAAAACGTAGTCTTGCAGAATCTTCTATCATTCGTCCAACAGCGTAACGATCTCTTAAGAGGTCTCTACCGCCGGCGCGTTTCTTTTTATACCCGCACAATAACAACAAAAACGCACACACATAATTTTTAAATCTAATTTAAAATCATTATTAAAGAAATTTCAATATAACATGATTACTACTTAAATGTATGTATACTGAAATGTATATAATACTTACTTGTATGTATGTATCATTACTACTTAAATGTATTTACAAAATAGTTTCTTTGATGTATATTCCTTTTTCTTTTAATTGTTTACCTATTTTTCTAAAAAATTTCTTTTTTATCTCTAATAAATTGTGAATGTTGTGTACTCCATTAACTGGTACACACATCAGATATTAAGCTGTGTGTAAATTTTTCTTGAGCCGTGATAGCCTAGCGGTTTAAAACGCCGGCCCTCCAATGCGAAGGTACCGGGTTCGAATCCGGCCTGCACCAATGAATTTTTTAATTTATGCGCAGTTAGCATAAAAACACCAACTAATATCACGTGTTTTGACGGTGAAGGAAAACATCGTGAGGAAACCTGCATATCTATGTCATGACCATCAGTGGTCAGACTAGTATGTGAAATGGAGAAGGCAATGGCAACACCACTCCATTATAACTACCAAGAGAGTCGTCGTGTGTTTCAATAAAAACATGATGATCACGACCCTCAGTCATGAGGAAATACGACTTAGAAGAAGAAATTTTTCTTTACTAATGTTATTATGTGTGTACTGTTGGAGAACCTAATTAAATAAATAAATAAATCAATTATGAAACGTATTTACGCTGATATTTAATTTTAACAATTGAATGATTTTACAACGCGATCGCGATATTTATATGTATAACAGTGAGCTGTAACGACAAGTATATGCTCTGCCAATAACCTCTGAATGTGTTCTGACATTCGTCGAAAACTACCGAGCTGGCCATGCGCCAGGATCGTTGGCTGCGGAGTGAATACATAAACCAGCAAAATGTGTATTTTGCTTTTGTATACTACATGGGAGAAACAGTCAGATGTATAACGCTTTCAAACAATATTATTATTTATTCGACAGACAGACGGGCAAGAAGATCTGTCCAGAAAGTGGCGCTAGTTACGATGTTAAACAATGCACAACGACCTCATCTCTTTGAGTTTAATCAAGTGATTTCATTAGCTAGGACTTTATACTGGAACACAGTCATAATTGCACAGACAGCTATCAAATACCAGCAAATAAATTTCGAATTTATTTTATACTCAAATGACACATTTCGTGTTTCCGAAAATTGGCGTAGACTACCACAAATGCGAAACCATTTATATATGGTGCATCCTCAGTTCATTTAGAAACTGATGAAGGCCCCATTCAAAACTCTCTCATCTCTCAAATTTGAGGATCTATTTAGTCGCCTTTTACTACAGTAAGGAGTTATTTTAGTCGTATTCTTGATTTTTAAACTAAAGAAGTAAGAAAGAAAAGAGAGGTGTACGCTATTTGAATTCTTTTTGGAATGACTGGTTTATATGTTATAAACAATTGTGTTTTTATTGACAACAATATAAATATAATGTTGTTTACGTTAAATATATTACTATAGAAATCACGAATTGAATATAGTAAGGGATTGCGGTATAAAACGGGTCGCATTGGAGGCAGCCAGTCTGCCGCCAGAGTTAAGGTTGTCCGCGTGAACTGTTTTAGTGTGGGTGTGACGTTTACGTAAAATGTTGCCAATTTATATAACGTTTTAGCTAAGTAAACATAATTTATCAAAGGTTGTTACACAATGGTTTAGATACTTGTTTCTTTAATGGCAACATATCTTGATATATCTTCTAAAAAGGTATAAAAATCAGTATAAAGTAGTAAGTAGAAATACGACGCCATTTGGAAGCGTGTAGATGATTCACCTATTAATGTTACCACTGTTGGGACTCGAGGCTTTTACTCATAAGGAGAAAGTCATGGCTATTTGTTCGCCACTTTGGCCAAGTGCCAATTGGCGAATGAAAGTCACTGAGAATCGAATCCTCGTCTCGAGTATACTTTCCACATTCAGCTATTACAGCTACATCCATATAATGTAAATATAAAATACACAGCGATCAATTTATTTAAAAATAAATCACAGATTTTCTGAATGTATTATGGAATAATAAAAACGCTTAATTCGATATTTTGAGCAGAAAGATCTTCTCTTGTAGACTTAACTGGATAAGTTAATAATAGTTATAAAAATTGAATTATAATTATTACCACTGTTAGAAATATTTTTACAACAGGCAACACATAACCTAAATTTCGCATATGACGGTGAGGTTAAAGATGTTATCAACATTGTGTTCAGGTCATCAACATATGAGAGATGGAGTATTGCGAGAATTTAGGTTAAGTTTTAACTAATAAAAGTCTAAACCTATAGTTAAAAAACTATATTTTCAGGTCCAAACTTGATCAATGCGTTAAATTATTGATTGTTGTTTGTTATTTTGCAGCATGGAATTGGAGTGGAGCTGGTGCGGGCTCTGGACAGCCACCCGCCGGCGGTCACCAGCGTCTTCTGCGAGTGCGACTCCAAAGATGATGTGGTGAGTTCATTAGCTACTATCAACGTTAGTAGTGGCAGAGGTCCATAGGATCCTCAGGTGACTGGGAAGCCCCAACTAATCTACCGAGGTCTATTTTATTAGAAATCTAGCATAATTTAGTACACTTAGGAAAATATTATATACATGTACTTATAATAGAATAGAAAACTTGATGTATAACAAATAAAAATACTTAAATATCTAGACTAGACTTTTTTTAATAAAAACACTTTTATCAGATCGTTCACAATATAGTGTTGTGTAAATATACTAATAGTAAACACACTAGTAATCTGGTAAGGGTCGCGGGTAACCACTGGATGCGAGTAGCGCAGGACCGATCGGCGTGGAGATCCTTGATGGAGGCCTATGCCCAGCAGTGGGCGTTATCCGGCTGATAATGATGATGATGATGAAACACACTAGTAGTAAGAACTTTGTTTAGGAACAGGCATATCAATAATAACTATCTAATACTTTTCTTTAACAATGTAGCTCTAGTTAGGATAATATACACTGCATCACATTATAACCTCAACAGAGACGAGATGTTAATTCTCGTCACACCATCTTTATTAGCTACAACCTCCGTTAAGCGGTAACGCAGTAATATTCCCACATTACCATCCAGCAGTAAGAGCTGCAGTTACGGTCTCCGTCAACATATAATCACACATCTACGCAGTTCCATTGTATTATGAAATGTTTATAAACTGTCGCAGTCTAATATAATCTGTGATTAGTTAAATCGCGTTGCGTGTATCAACTTCCGGTGATCAGGGCAATTGAGTTTTCCGCTGCGGAGGGTTCACAATGTGGTCTGATGGACCAGATATGAGTTACTACGCGATCATTTGTTAATTACTTATAACTTTTAACCGCGGTTAAAAAGGTTGATCTTTTACAGACCATAACCTGCGACTGCGAAGCTACACCGGCATTCCAGTTGAAGGCTTTCAGTCAGCGGGGGGAGAAGGTGGAGGTGTCACACTACCGCGTCAACGTTAACAGGTTGACTTCTAGAAAGTTCTATAAACATACCGAAATTCATTCTTTGCATCTTTGAGACGAAGATTTTAATTTTTTTTATTTATTATAAAATATTTTTTGTAGTAAACTTAAGTTATATCTGCGACTGTTTGCCTTATGATACTAACCCTGGTTCTTATCGCGGGACCGTTTTATTATAAATCTATTCCGGCTGTCAAAATATATATTTATTATTACGTAAATTCTTTAAAAAAAGAATACAAATTTAATAGTATTCAACATATAATGAAACATACGGAACATTGTGCATTTAAGTGTAAGTAGACATTGTCTGCATCACTTAAATATAAGTACAATATTTATCTTGAACAGTAATAACATGTTGAGTTATTAAAAACTATTAATCAGTAAACAGTATATTGTAAATCAAATAATATTGGAATTATGTAGAATTTTTATAACTGAAAGAAAATAATCCTGACTATTCTGGGTTTCAGTGTCATCGTATTTCCAACCAAGTGATATTAAGTTATATTCGTTGCACAGGTTCCGGGCTCGACTGAACGTGGTGTGCGTAACTGATAAGTTGACTGGTGAGCTGAAGTGCGACGGCTGGCCGGAGGTGAAGGTGGCGCTCGCCCCGGTCGGCCCTCTGCGGCCCAATGCCACCGAGAGCAACATGCAGCAGATCGTGAGGTATACCTTGAAATTTATTCAATAGCATCACAAATATGAAATGCTCCCACTGCTGGGATGTCCTCACAAAGAAAGAGTCAAAGTGATCAAAGCGTGAGCTGCCGGATGGTATAAGTCTACTAGGTATACTATCTACACTCAGACACATCTATCGGCCCACCTAGTGTTTAAAGTTTTAACGGTGCCTAGCTAAAAATAAATGTTAGGTGGAGCAATAAGTTTTAATGCAGTTTCAAAGCTGATTTATTGGTCAACGTTTATGTATGCTTTTTTATTAATTTCGAATTCAGGATTATGAAAAACAAAACCAAAATTCGAGTCTGGTCTTTGTTTTCAACGACCCAGGAATGGAGAAAACTTTATTTATTTCGAAAAAGTTGAATTTTTTATTAATATTTCCGATTATTGGTTCCATAAAAAGGCAAATCTAAACTTTGAGCCAGTTTTGACCAAAAAATATGGATACTCTGCCTGAAATTGTCGCCCAAGCTGTAGCACTTCTGCCGGCCAAATCAATTCGAAATTACAAAAAATAAATAAAAAAAAAAAAGCATACATAAGGGTTGACCAATAAATCAACTTCAAAACTGCATTAAAACTTATTGCTCCACCTAACATTTATTTTTAGCTAGACACCGTCGAAACTTTAAACATTAGGTGGGCCCATAGATGTGTCCGGGAGTATATATCATCATACTCTGAGGACTCTATCATTCAAGGAATATATTTTACTTAAAAGCTTATTAATGTTTTTTTTATTAAATTGAATTTACTTGTTGGTAGTGATATAGTGATGAGCGCCCTGCGCAGCACGCACCTGCTGTTCAACCTAGCGCCGTACCCGACATGCCCGCGCATGCGCAGGCACGTCGCCGAAGCTCCGCCGCGCCTTCCCCTACACTACGACGCGATGGTATACACTTAAACATATCTTTTATAACCACAACAGTTTCATATGGTGATGAACAATGAGGTCATGGATAGTGAGGACTAGAACATTCTAGCTGAGACATGAAACGATGATGTTACAGTTACATTCACATGAGGGCAATAGCTAAGCTTTGCATTACCACAAATCAAACTCTGTAATTTGTAGCCAGGGTTTGAACTACTGCGTGATTAATCAGCTTTGAGTGATTACAGGATAAAGAGAAAAATAATTGTGATTACCAACATTTTGTAAAATAGTAGGTATATCGACTTTTTTAAAAGACTAAAATGAAAAAAGGGAGGGTATGACATAACATCCTTTCACTATAAAAGACAGATGACTGTAAGTCTCGACACATTCGTGTTTGGGCAGTATGCGCGGTATGAGCTCTGACTGGTGACGTGTGAATATGAGAGGTATGGCAGATTTAATTTTTATTTGAATAGATTGTTTCTAATACAGGTTACCAAGTACCTTCAAACATGAAAAGGGACAAGAGTATATTATTCGACTTTGTTAGAATTCAAAAGAAATCCCATTTCTCTTTTATCTTTCTTTTCTTGTTAGAGAAAAAGGACAAGTCGAGCTGTTTCTATCAAAATCTCAAAATCTTTTTTGACTTGATTCCAACAAACTATTGATATTTTTTCACAAGTTCTATTAAGACATGATGGTTCTCATTCCTAGGATAACCATATTGTTATAAACATTTATTTCTTCAACCTGATTTCAAATTACTGTTAAATTAAAAACGGTTAGGCTGTTTTAGCACGAAATTGAATTAAAAAGCTTGTTCGCAATTATGAGAATTTTCGGATTGACAGATTGTTTAAAAATATAATTCATTTGTATTACAGCTACAACAGGACAGGCATTTGTACACCTCGACGCCAAACTCAACAATGGGACCGATCCGGCTGCTGGGTGATAAGAGGCTGCTGGTGAAGGTGGTCGCGGCTAAGGACTTGGGAGGTAACTTATAATATCTTTCTATTTCTTCACAAGAACAACTAGTTCATCTGATGATAAATAACCCAGTAATAATAAGATGATAAAGTTATAATGACACAGCACTTAATTGAGCTCAACAACACGATCATCCTAACTCCTCGTTACCATGGTAATTCCTCAGCGTCCAATAAAATTAAAATACAGTAATGATGATATGAAGTTAGCTTAAGTGTTAGTAAAACCCTGCCATCATTCACCACCAAATGTAGATTCGGAATCTAAGGACCTCTGTGTTACAAGACTTCATGTTCCACTAGTCGTATAAGATATGAATGGTGTACCTGATGCAGGCAAGTCTGGCTGCGTGGCGCCGTACTGCGTGGTGGAGATGGACGAGCCGCCGCAGAAGAACCAGACGGCGTTCAAGAAGGGCTCAACATCGCCGCAGTGGGAGGAACACTTCCTTTTGTAAGTCCTTGATATAACCTGTAAGCGATGCTATCATTTCTTAATGACACGGAAAGGGTATAAGTTAGTAGAGGTCCCACATAACCTGGACTTTCCATCAGAATCATAGTATCTTTTAGATATCCTTCCCTCTCTTTCTATGTTTTATCTCATCTGTCTCCTCTGTATCATATATGATAACGAAATCTCTTTCTTATTTTTACCAGTCTTGCACGTGACTGAAATCACGCCCATGGGGACGTGATGGTGTCCACTCTGTTATGCTTTAAATAATTGATTGTGATTTTGTTAATTTTCCCAGAAAGCAATTACAATCCAATTCTCAGGTATTTGCTTATTCAATTCCAGCGACCTCTCACCGCAGACTGCGGAACTACTCTTCGAGGTGTACGACCGCACTGGTCCACCGTCGCCTGGAGGCGCAACTTCTCAGCACAGGTATGTTTCTAGTTACTGAATCAGTGGCGCATTGGATATGCGATATTAATGGGTTTGCAATGTATCACCATCCTGTTCAGGTTCCTTGGTCTCGGTCTGGTGGGTATAGACGAGCTTCTCGCCGCGCCTTCCCAGCGGCAGCAGATCGCGCTGCAGACCAGACCCATGGAGGAGCACGACATCAGCGGGACCCTCACTGTAGAGGTGAGACATTAACTAACCACTACAATAAAGTCACTCCTGAGCAGGAAGACGAAGAGCTTTTTTGCCGGAGACCATCGTATTGCCAAATAATTACTACCGCCAAGCAGTAGTGTGCAATCATTACTACGTTCCAGTTTATTTTAATGCTAGTAGTCTCTTTCCGAAGATATAATTGCATTGGTAATCTTTGTGTTTTCAGTTCCTGTTCATAGAGGGCGCGGACATCCCGGACTTGGGCTCTAAACCGTTCAAGATCAAGGAGAGTCTGCGCGCCCTCTCCCCGCAAGGTCAGCTCACTACCACAACAAAGACAACCTTCCAACAGAACGGTTAGTATTACTACCTACTCCGTGATAGTAATTTGAAAAATTTTTACAACACAAAAAAATAGTTTAGTATAGTTAATAATCGATAAACTAATGTGATTTGGTTATAACTTTTTTATCCATATAATTGTTATCTATTTGTTCATAAACTCCATTTAATGTTGATTTACTTATTTAAGTACAGGTATAACTACTAGCATTTAAAAATTGACCACAATAGTGTTTTCATATTGCTTAATAGGAAAACCGTCATCACTTGTCTTTGGCTCACTGTTCGAAATTTTGTCATTTATTTTTTTATTTACTTAAGTACCTCCTACGAGGTATAAACGACTTGTAACAAGTTTAATCGTAACAAATAATAGTTTCACTTTGCGACGTGCTCCTCAATTATAGCAGACCACAGCATGCACATTTAAACAAAATAATAACAAAAAATAATGGTGAACATGATTGAGTACCCTATAGCTCACAATTTATTGGTGATTAACAGTTGTAGAACCCGTTTCCTGTACCTTGAAATGTCTAGATCATGAGTTTTTACCAAAGAGTTATATTGCCTACAGAGCCTTGGCACAACAGCAAAATGACCCAAGTTGGTTCTATATGGGGGAATAGTCATCTATTGAAGTCGGCCATTTGCAATGATTTCTCTTTATAATGTAAACTTTATTTGTTCACGAGGTAGACAGACCATTTAACCAGTTTTTATTTATAAATATATACATCATTGACGTGTTCATGGTTAAAATTATCTTTCAGGGCAGGACAATTCTCAATTAACGGAATCCGCGCTCAGGGAGTTGGAACTGAGCCCCACTAGCGCCGCCAACAAGTCCACCCTCATCATACACTCAGTGCAACGGGTAAAATATACTTGTCTCTTTCCTTCCTACACTCCCTACATAAACTTTCACTCTTTCATCGAATGTACATTTGGACAGATATAAATAGTTTTGTAGTATAGTGAAAATTACCTGTTTACTTGTGTTACCAACTCAAATTGATTATAAGAAATAATTCTATGATTTAATTAATACCTTTCAATTTTGTTTATTACTATTAATTTACAATTTAAATTTAAGTTAATGAAATAAGTATAATTTGATCCAGTAATATTTTCCATTTAACAATCATATAAAATCTATACTAAAGTATTAAAATATAACCTTAATTTTTTATGTAAATGCGTTTTACTAAGAAAAACAATGGATTAAGATATCTTTACAAGAATACAGGGAAAAAATCTTTATAATAAATGAACGTTAAAATATATCTGTCCATGTGCATCCTCTAAAGCGAGAGATGTGTGTGATAGAGAACTGACTTGTTTTGGTTTTGTTTCATTGTGCCTGCCTTTTACCTGACGCATGCGTTTGGTTCAACCGAAAACATCGCAGGAGCCGATGAAATCAATAAAGGTGAGAATCGCAATAAATAACCGCGGCAGTTAATACAGCATAGCCATGTTAATGGATTTAAAATATGTTTTAGCGAAAATAAAACAAATAGATGCGCTGAAAAATGAAATCACCCGCCATTTACTCCATGACAGCTGATTTTTTATTATTTCATCCGTCCAAGCTTGTTGCGACAGATAATTAATTCACACAATCGACTTGTAAATAGTGTTGCCATGAAATAAAAACATGTGTTGCCAAGCATGTATCCGTATTAGCGATTAGCTGTTACTAAATTTTGTGATTTTTGTGTTCAAAAAATTTTTGGAAGTTATTTGGATGACAACTTTTTATTATAGACGCAAAAGAATTTTTTTAAAAAGTTTATGAAAATATTAGGAAGTAAAACAAGTAGATCGACGATTTTAGTTTTTTTTTTCTAATATTTTCCTAAAGTAGTTTTTTAAAAAAAAGCACCTATAACAAAATCATTAAACATTTTATCACAAATAATCATTGAGGCTTGCTTTGTCAAATTAAAAAAAAAGCTCTCAAGAAAGAATGTAAGAGATATAATAAAATACCGATTCCAAAGTGGGGATATTCAAAATGGCTTCCAAAAAGAGTGTGCTGTATACTAACCCAGAATGCCCTTACAAAAAAGGTGGAATTAACGGATTCGGGGAAATTCATCGAAGTGGAGAGGGAGGCGGCGGCGTTGCCTCCGCAAGTCGAGAAATCGGAATTGACGCCGGTGAAAGAAGCACAAAAAACCGTAACGCCTAATCAGTCCCCGGGTAAAAGTGTGAGGATTAAGGAGAACGGCGCCAAAGCCAATGGCGACACCGAACCAGCCAAGGTTTCTGTTTCCGCCTGATTTTTTGCGCTTTCCATTAATAACACTAATTCTGAATTACTTTGCACTTTTTTAATTGATTTGTTTGTATTTCTTCATATAATACACAGGATTTAAAGGGGTTTGTAAAACTTTTTCACAGATAAGCATCTTCTCAAACCTATTATTATTAATTAAACAAATTTCGCTATTATTATTCAAATCAGTATTTAACAGTCGTTTGGCAATGTTTTCTATTCTATTTTAAAACACCTACGCTTTCTGTTTATAAAAAAGCAACATCAGCAAATTTCAAATCTTTTTGGCGGATAGATGTTGCCATATTTTGTATATCTAAAACTTCTCGGTGTCGGTTAAATACTTACAATATTTTATTAGTTTCAAAAATATAATGTATTGCAGCAAGGCGATTATGTGAATAATCAAGAGAACAATCCACCTGAGCCGGCGCCCAGGAAACGTAGACGGGATTTCTTTGGAACAATAAAAAGAAGGTAAAGAAAATCATATAACATATGAAACACTGCGGTTTTCATGAATTAACTTTTGTATATTTTCATCACATTAATAGAATTGTTAATAAACACAAGGAAAAACTTCGGATTAAACCACGGCGGTGTACAATAGTGTTTTTGGCTAAAACCCAGAGATTTCTCTTTAAACTTTTTGTTTTAGCTGGTGAGTCTAAGTTAAAAAAAGTAGGAAATCAAGTGTTGCCATTAAAAATTTTAAATAGTTATATGCAAAGAGATTTTAGCAACAACCAAATAGAATTTTTCTTAACTATTTTCAGATTGGGTCGTTCGCGCACCCGTGGACAGTCGTTGGATCTCCAGGACTCGGAAGTGGACCAGCGCCTGCGCAGTGTGAGCGCTGAAAGGAACACACATGGTGGGAAACATATTTAAAATTTATTATTTTTTATATAATGATTTCTTAAATTTACGCGAATATTACAAAATTCATATTTTTACTTATTATATGTGCCAGCTCTTTTGTCGGAGTCTGTATATTGGTAATCAATAATGTGGTGATTAAAAAAGTGTTCTATCACGGAGTTCTTCTTATCCTGCTATTGCTAAATACAATAGAGATCGTGATGGTGTTCTTTACCACCATGATCTACTCATTCACTACTTTAAATTCAAATTTCAGATAAAGTGCTGGCGCTGCCAAACAGGAATGTTTACTCAGCGGGCGCGTCTCCCGCGCAGTCCGGCGATGAATCCCGCACATCGCGAAGGTACGCAACACTTATTTAAAAGTATTCACTAATTTTGTCGAGGCGAGCACATGCCTAATATTACATGATACGTCTGCCCATAATTACTAGTTGCTACTACCATATTATACTCGCCGCGTTTAGATGTAAGATGCTAAGTCTCGTTACTACAGTAAATTTTATTCACATTCATTATTATAAAATGTATTCAAAAGCGTGATTCGATTAAAAGAATATGTACTACCGGACACATCTATCGGCCCACCACTCAGTGTTTAAAGTTTCGACGGTGTCTAGTTAAAAATAAATGTTGGGTGGAGCAATAAGTTTTAATGCAGTTTTGAAGCAGGTTTAATGGTCAACCCTTATGAATGTTTTTTTTTTAATATCTTTTGTAATTTCGAATTGATTTTTGGCCGGCAGAAGTGCTACAGCTTGGGCGACAATTTCATGCCGGGTATCCATATTTTTGGTCAAAACCAGCTAAAAGTTTAGATTTGCCTTTTTATGGAACCAATAATCGGAAACATCAATAAAAAAATCTAACTTTTGCGAAATAAAAAAAGTTTTCTCCATTCCTGTGTCGTTGAAAACAATGATCAGACTAGAATTTTCGTATTTTTTTTCATAATCCTGAATTCGAAATTAAAAAAAACATACCTAAGGGTTGATCAAAAAATCAGATTCAAAACTGCATTAAAACTTATTGCTCCACCTAACATTTATTTTTAGCTAGGCACCGTCAAAACTTTAAACACTAGGTGGGCCGATAGATGTGTCCGGGAGTATATTTTAACCACTTCTTCGTTATGATTTCAATTGTCTTGGCGACTTCAAACTTTTTGTGTAAAGTACAAATAGTTTCCTGCTGAAAGATTATGAGACACACAAATAAATAGCCCACTTAACGTAACATTACGCTGTTGCTGTTGTTTTTTATATAACAATAGACAATTTATTGTTTAGGAATGCTGACTACTAAGCGAACTTAGTTAACCATAGACTAAATATTATAGATCTGTATTATAAATCTGATTTAATAACAAATTTTACAAATGAATATGTTTTAATCTTTATTTATAGTAATGTACATAAGTCATTAAAAATGCCGTAATAATAAGCCGCCATAATTTTAAAAAAGCTTTTTTCTTTCTATAATTAATAAATTAAATAGTTTGTTTTATAAGTAGCGAGAATATAATTATAATGTAACTATGAAATGTATACAATTTTATTGGCTATTTGCACAAAATTAATCTTGGCTGATGCTTGGCAACACAGCATAATGCTACTAATAATAGTTAGTAGCAGTCTGTTTAAATATAATATAAGTTACATTTAATTTTAAACTATAATTATTAATGCTGTTTTGCCGAAATAATAAAAAAAACATGTGTCGTCTGTGAAGTTTTGGTACTGTAACACCGGCACTAATTGTGAATTTTTCTTTTTTTCATCTGCCAACACTCACATGTTCGGGGGTAATCGCACTCTGCAATCTGGTAACATTGGTTTTTCATACTAATTGTATTTTATTTATATTTATATCCGCTGGAATGAAAATGCTTAATATTGCTATTTTTTTTTTCTTTATTTTCTTTAATTTTTATATTTTTTTTTTGCTTGATCACATTTTCATTGCACTCATAAAACTTTATTTTTATTTCAAAATCATTTTCGTTTCAATCGTAATCCTTTTTTATCATATTTTGTACTTTTTTTTAAACTCCTGTCTTTGTAAATATTGAGCCGATGTTATTTGGAATGTTTTTACTTTTCACTACGAATTTTCTCGTACAATTATCAAAACGAATGTTTTCTTGCAAACTGATAATATAAAAGGTCCTCTCTTAGCGAAGTGTCCGGATTTAGTTCCGCATCAGCCAGGACGTTCATCCACGAGGCGTCCACTTTAGTACTGGAGACGATCGAAGCGGGAATAAAGAAACATTACCTGGTGCCGCTGGCGATCGCTCAGAGGTCGCGATGGCGGCGGAAGGGTGTGAAACTGCATATATACAACGAGCACACCTTCATCGCCAAACATATTAGCGGGTGAGTGATATTTTCGAAAGAGTTACATATACGAAGGAATTTATGACGAAAAGGTAATGTGTAACGTTGTGTCGTACAGTGATACCCATACGAGTTTAATTCATTCTGTAATAAATTAGTTCGTATGTCAAAGCAATTTTTCCCGTTGAAATTCCATTAATCCGTTCCAGCACCCAAAACACCAACTCCTGTTTGCACACAGACTGAGGTCTAGTCTGAGTCTCAAATCTTGCTCTCATCTCAAAGCAATATATCGCTTGCTCGACGGCTCGTATCTCAAAACACTGGTGTATTAAAACTTGTATATCATGGTACCACTGTATTCGTTAGCGAGGTGCTGGGCTCTTCAGTACACAATCAACGCAGCAATGGACGTGCACTGTATTAACAACGGTCAGAGGAATACAGAGTACAGAAGCATGGCAATTAGTTATTCCGGAGATCTAGACAGATCTAGCTGCTGGATACAATAGTATACTCCTTTATGACCTACGGTCCCTTTCGCGTTCGTATAAACGATAGCGCGGTGTATTCTTGTAGTGGCGCCATCTATTCACGCAGTTGAAAAACGTCTTGCTGTAATATATATTTTTTGAATACTAAATTAATAAAAAAATATATACTGTATGTAGTTTTCAGGTCCCGTGTATATATAAACGCAACATGTATAATAAATTGTGTTTCATAAATAAATAATACCGCTGCGGCCAAGTTGATAGCCGGAAGTAAAACATCTTAAAGTATAATGTAATATCTGTATGTATTTAATGTAGTTAAAATTTAATTGATTTGGATTTAAATAAATGTAGGATGCATGAGCGATGTATGCTTGGAACGAAACGTAAGAACGAGACAGTATGCACGAGTGTGGGCGAGAGAGGGATAGAAAAGATAAGTGCAACGATTTTGGATATAAAATAAAAACCAGTGTTTTATGCAAAACGATCCCTTTTATTTCTACGCCCACAGTCACATATAAACAATTAATTATAACTAGCTATTGGGGGATAGGTGGCAAAGATGCTGCGGTAGCTACCTGGACGGTCTACTGGCAGTCTTCTCATTACAAAATGGTCTTTACAATATTTGATCGTGTTGCAGCGGTACGGTGTGCGAGGTGTGCGGCAAGACGGTGGCCCGACGGCTGGGCAAGCAGGGCTACGAGTGCCGCGACTGCCTGCTGCGCTGCCACAAGCACTGCCACGTGAAGGTGCCCTCCACCTGCCCCAGCTCCACCGTGCACAACATGGAGCTGTGAGTACCCGCAACACTTAACCTTACCCAAATTCAAACTAAATTTACCACTTGTGAGTTCCTTCAAAAAACTTTATATTCTACTAAATTAGTGAGAGAATGAGATGTGTAGGTAGTAAATAGAGAGACGAGAGATTGATCCACAATTACTTCATTGATTAAATTAGGAAGATACGAAAGATATATAGAAGGACTTAAACATTTTAATAAAGATAGAAATTGTTAGATTCAATATAACTAATCCCATGATGGGTAGAGTAGTGGGACAGAGATGGAAAATAGTATAAATATATAGAAACAGTTTTCATCTCATTCTCTCACAGCCAAAACTATTACATTTATAGTTATCTCTTTCCCGTTACACATTTTCGTTTCATCAAAACCAATTCAATAGTTTCACTATAAAAATACTTCACTGTTTGATGCTGTTACGAATATATTTTAGTATTTATCTAAAAAAATGGCGGTTTAAATGAAGTGGTACACAATTTATTGGTGGAACAACGTTTGAACGATTCAATTTCTACTATTATATTGATAGTACATGATCCCATGATCATTTGATGTCCACTGCTAAAGATAGACTTCTCCATTTTTGTGGGTAATTTAGTAAGAGTCGCAGAAGTCCGGAAAGTTAGTGAACTTTAGAAATTAAACCTCTTATTGATTGATATGAATCCTGGGAATGTAAGAAGCTTATATACAATAATCGTTAAATCAGAATGGGTGGGCGGTGATACGGATGAGAGTTGAGTGAAATGAAACATAAATGCGAAGCCAAGAATGAAAGGTTAAAGGAATTGTAAAAGTAACAACAGTGACAGAAGAGATGAATGATTGGTCGGCATGGTAAGAGATTCTTGTACATGATGTAGAGGAAGTAGAAAGAAATGGTAGAAGAAACGTTGTACCGACACTGAGTAAAATGGGAATAGATCTTGAATAGAAACATGATGAATTGCTTATTGAGACATGCCATGGGAAATGTGGAAGGGATATACTAATCCATCTCCCACTCCAAAAAACCGATATAATCACTTTTCTTTATTTTTAAAAGGTTAAACCCTTACTTTGGATATTATATTTAGATTTCAGTTTTAATAATTAGGATATATTTTTGAAAAGCTTAATTTTGATCCTGTTATTCTTAAAGTGTTTCTTCTTTTATCGGAGGTTATCTTACTGTAAATCTCTTCTGAAGAAGTTTAAATAGGCTGCGGATTAAAAATTCTATGTAATATTCTTTTATATGGTTTTCTAGTAGTTAAGGTAAGAGATGCATTTCTCATGTAAAGAGTTATTTATTTAAATATTACTGTGTTCCAGTTTGAAAGGCGTTAGCTAGTGAAATTACTGGGGTAACGAGACTTGACATCTGTATCAAAGCGAGTATAATGTGGTGTTGTCTAAACATCCTAACTAGCGATATTTTAACTATCAGGCGAACGTCTCGCTATGCTGGAATAGAAAAACTGTTTTCTTTTTTCATCATCAAGAAAATTTTTAGAATATAAATTTCATTCTGATTCGCTTTATTTATGTCATCGCTTCTGTAGTGTAGTTCGACTACATTTTGATTTGACTTGACAGCTACACTAAAGAAATAACACGCCATTTTGTTTTACATCGTAGCGCTTTACCTTCATTTGCTATTTCAGAGAGCGCATCGGTTTCTTTTTTTTTTAAATCAATCGGCAATATTAAAATTACAACTGCTAGTAGCTGTGTGCGGAGGTATTAGGTTCGATAACGGGACAGCATATTTTTGGATCACTTTAAATGTTGTGAAAAATATTTATATTTTAATTTTGCCGTTTGTTATTTATGTTAGTAGTTGCCTCAATTGGCGAATAATTGTAATAAATGAAGACTCCATTAATGTTCTGCCTTTGCTTACCTGTTTTTTTTTTATTTCCAACGCTGCCAAGGTCCCATTCCCAAAGCTTTGGAAATGGAAGGTACTTATTAGTCTTTTAATTTCTTTCCATAACTCTCTACACTTAGTCCGCGGGGCCTGATGTGACAGACGAGTTATGTGTTGCCATACATTTAAAATTTCCCATCTTTGGTATTTTTTTTTAAATCACTTTTTATTAATCACAAATATTACACATACATTTTTTTTAATTTTCGTTTAATAATAATTTACTGTACATGTGAATAAATTATTTTGATTTGTCTCCGTGTGTGAGAAGGTCTTGAGTCCCAATTGTGGGAATATTAAAAGGGCTGCTTATTATAATAACCAAAGCTTAATTTTTTTAATTAAAAATTAATGTAATTCAAATGTTATAGTCACCATCACATCACCATTTATCGATCGCTTTTTAATTACGCTGTGTATTTTATTACATTCATATAAAGCATTATCGTGTTCTTTTATTATTCCCACTGTTGGGATGTCGGCCTTCTCTCACAAGGAGAATCAAATCATCTATTCGCCGCACTAATTTTTATTTCATGTCAACCTGTTGAAACATGTCGCGTTCTTCATGTTTTCTTCATGAGGAATCGAACCCGCGCCCCTCAAAAACTCACAAACTAAACCACCGCGTCCATTATATATATGTAACGTGTTATATAATTCTTCTAGATCCATGCTCCCCGTGCTAAGCGAATAGGCGTGAAGGCTGCGAAGGGAAAATAAATAAAAAAACTTAAAAAAAATCAAGCTTCGTTCAGGTCCTTAAATAATTGTATGTTGTCGTGTTTTTTTTTCGCTTCTGAAACGCATGTGTTTTTTTTTTTTGGACACCGCCGAGAGTCCCGTAAGTCCTGGTGTGTAATGGCAACTTTTGAGTTTTAAATTGTTTGTGCAAATAAATAATTTTGTTGTCGCACGTTTTGGTTAAAATAACGTTTTATATAGTCAACTTACGTTCAGTTTGTTTAAGTATTTTTTTTTCATGTTTGATTTAACTTTTTAACTAGTCGACTTAATTTCAGTTACATTTTAGTTTTTTTTTTTTCGCTTCTGAAACGCATGTGTTTTTTTTTTTTTTTTTTTTTTTTTTTTTTTCGCTTCTGAAACGCATGTGTTTTTTTTTTTTTTTTTCATATTTTTGAATTAACTTTTTGAACTATTTTGAATTAACTAGTCGACTTAATTTCATTTACGTTTTAGTTTTTTTTTAGGGAAATTTGATTTAATTTAAATTTTAGTTAGTCCACATACCCTCAGTTATGTTTTAGTATCTTTTTTCATATTTTTGATTTTTCTCACTTTTTAATTTTACTTTTTTTTATATGTCTACAGTAATTATTTTTTTTTGATTTAGCATTTTTACATTTAACTTTATTTTTATTTAGTCGACATAATTTTAGTTACATTTCAGTTTTTTTACTGCCAACAGTAACTTTGGTAGAGTTTGCACGTATTCGCTATTGTATGTAACTTTATGTAATTACAAAGCTTCGTTTATGTATTAACGTTTGTTATTATAAAATTTCTTTGCTTCTGTATAAATGTGGTCGCTGTGGTCGATTGTGTGGTCATTTTAAATTAGTTCTCTCTCTGTCCCCAGGGCTTACATCTCGTCTCCGTACACGGACAAGAACCTGAGGATGTTATGAACGCACCCGGAACCGCTTTCATGCACAATTCGAATATTTAAAACTGTATACTTAAATTATTTTAAACCGATATATACATATATACACAAATCTTTATAAGTACAATACGTATATACAAACGTAAAGGCTTTTTTTTACGAGTCTTAGATTTTAACGCAACGATTTGAATCGTCCGCCGTTGACGTTTTTTAAATGTTGCCATTACAAAAAAAACTTTTTTTTCTAATGACAACATTTATAAAATGTCAACAATCTAATAACCTTTATAAATAATTAATAAAATTTTAAAAAATTGTTTCACGAAATGTCATGAACATTTATGAAAACTTAAATAGGTTTTTTTCTAAACAGTAATTACAAAATGGTAAGTGATATTATCTTTAATGAAGTAATACCAACTTAAAGATATTATTATGGTAACGAGATACACTTACTATGAAGATGAAGTTCGAATTCGTCTCATCAAATAAAGTCTGAATATATGATACTAGTTATCTTTTAATCAGTGGTAAAGTTAAAGTCTGAAAAATGTAATGTAACGGTTCAGATCGTTGCGTTTAAGTTAGTTTTAAGTGTTGAATAGTAGTGTTTACAAAATTTCGTCCCACATTTAATGTCCGGAACCGGACGCCCGCTCCCGCTGTCTCGGCGTTAGATTAGTTTATAGTTCGCTAGAGCCCACCACCACTCTCCTGTTACCGTAACAGTTCACAACCAAAGTCGACGGCGAATTACTGAAGTACCGCTACCTCACTACAGACTACATTTTGTTTAACACAAATAAACAGACCAGTTCCTGTTCCCACTGCTGGGACGCAAAGCAAGGAGAGTCAAGGCTTATTTATCCGCCAAATGCGTGTTGGCTGATGTTGATTTCCCCGCGATCGAGCCATTGCGGCTTTATAGTTACCAATATTAATGTTCGCACAAATTTTACATATAAACTCGTCTGATAGTGTTGCTACTGATTTATATAAGTCACAGGATAAGAGACTAACAATGGCTCTTTATATATACTAAAATCTTTAGTGAAACCACTAAAAGTTTAAGGCGACTGAATTGTTTGGAGTTAAATCGTAGCGACGTCTATGACTATAGATTTTTATATGTTATAATAAGGCACTCGTTCCCACTGTACGGGAAGTTTTATAAGATCGTCGGGCCATTACGCCGGTCAAGTGCGAGTCGTTTTTTAAAGCTCGAATATAATATAGCCTAAGTGCTTCATGTGATCTTTCTCGTTAGAGCGCGCAGTTAACTTTAACCGGCTGAAATCTCGCGCTTGAAGCTTTCACGTTTATAATACTATTTATAAAATTTAACAGCCATACTTACCAGTGACCTAAGTCGAAGATATGTTTTCTTTCTTGAATCGGTATGTTAAGTTTATTCCGACGAGTGATTGAGGATCTGTTATTACTATTCATATTTTGTACTAATACTACCATTTGGGAGTTTTTATAATACAACACTGAACCATGTCAAATGTATCTGGCAACACTAAAATATTACTGTCAGTTAATAATTAATTAAATGTATTATTATTTACTAGTACAAAATATTAATAGATTGAGATGATTTTATATATTTTATGTTAAAGCGACGTTGTTTGTGTTATATTTGTTCTTCATCACATAATATGATTGTTAACGCATATTATACATGTGGTTGTGTACGAAGTTTATACCTATTTATAAATGTTGACGTTGCGTTTTCTTCAATATTATTCTCTTTTTTTTAATAAAAAAAAGCCTTTTTTTAAGCGTTTAGTTTTATTCATAATCCTACTGCCTGTTGATAGTAAGAATAGTGACCAGTGGTTGAGAATTATATAAGCTTCACTGGCAAAGGTAACACAAGTTTAATCGCAACCTAGATAGAGACGGCCATAGACAAGTCCTGTTATTGCACAAGACTTGTCTATGAGCGTCACCATCTTTTCAAGTTATTTAAGCAGAACAGTACAAGTACATGAGGTAGAAGAAAAAATAAAAGCACCAAAATTTATTCTTTAATACTCGTAATTTATCATCATTCTAACAAATATGGTTTTGTATGTATACATTCAAATGCACTTATTAAAAGCTGTTATTTTAATATTACAAAAATAACTATTTTATTTATTCGTATAGATTAGTATTTAAATAATGTCTACGCAACATTCTCCTAAAAATTTTCGATGGTTGCTATAATTATTGTTATATTTATTACAAGTAAATGCTGTTGTGAAAAATATGTAATTTTCTTCAAAGGGTTTTTAAATGAAACAAGTTGTAATTTACTTAGGTACAGTTTATTGACTCCAGCGTATGTACACAAACAGTAAGCAATCACTGCTTAGTCTGTAACGTCCCGAGATCATAACGTGTACGTTTTTTTTAATCTGTGGCAGTATAAACCATATTAACAGATCGAATCAAAATGGCGCCCGGCTTACAGATGCATTAACATCCAACCGAATATATGTTATTATTTACGTATACGATTACTTTCTTGTGAGATAAGAACCCGAATCCCAGCAGTGGGAACATTAAGAAAGCTAGTTAAGTTATTATTGACTTTGTCATCGGCAATAATACCGTCCGCCATTTTGAGACAACCGCAGACATAGATAACACAAACAATGGCTGTATAATCTGTGGCATAGTGTAACGAAACAATAAACTCTACGAGATATATGTAATTTCAGGGAACCTAGATGTTTCGAATTAAAACTGCTTGCAAGGTATAAAAACGTATAAGGAAACACACAAACAGATATATCTACTGATTATACACTCATTAATTTCTTTTAAATTTTTTTGTCAATAATTATATCACACGAAAATTAAAGTAGTAGCTCTCTGATGCTGGAGACCGTCGTATTCCTACCGCCAAACAGTAGTATGCAAATATTACTGTGTTCTACTTTGAAGGGCGCTTTTTTTATACTACTATGCGACGAGACGAGCAAGACATTCACCTGATGGTAAGTGATACGCTTGCCCATGACAACGCGGTGCTAGTTAACATGGTACACACTGCACCACATTGCGCTCGTCGCCTTGAGATATAAGGTGTTAAGTCTCGTTACCCCAGTAATTACACTAGCTACAGCGCCCTTCAAACCGGAACACAGTAATGTTCGCACACTACTATTTGGCGGTTGAAATAGGAGCTGCGGTGGTACCCATCCAGACGGTCTCTGGCAACAGAGACCTACCACCAGATAAAAAGGCGCTGTAAGCTAGTGAAATTATTGAGGGTAACTAAACATATTATCTTATAAGACTGCGTACTGGTGTATTATACCAATGCCATATTATGGGCGCATCACTTACTATCAAGTGAACATCTTCCTCGTTGTATCGCTTTATCAAACAAATTACGATAATAATCAAATACAAATATAACAAAAATAACTTTACATATATAATTAAATTATTATTTTTTAAAATTGTTATGGAAATCAGTATATTATCAGTAGATATATATGAATGATAAGTATACCAACATTTAAAATGTAATCCATATGCGATATACATCTACAGTTTAAGAGCGTTTTACAATTATTATAATTTACACTCGGTTTTTTTTTTCTATATAGGTATACACCACACTAACAACTATTCGCAATAAAAATAAAACCATAACTGCAGTTGAAACGGAAGCGTAAAAAAAATGTGATCACAAAAAATATATATATAATTCAATACAAATTCTATTTACATTAATACATAACTGACTACAAATGAAAATCCACGTGGACGATACATTTAATACAACATAATTTTGGTAACGCACTCTAGCATCGAAACGTACGGACAGGTCTGTATACATATATCATATACCAAATGGTAAAAACACCGCTATAAAAATTTATACGAACCCACCGTATATAAACATGTTTTTAGAAATGGCAGAAAGTAAGTTATCCGCACAAACTGTGTTATAACAAAAAAAAGATACAAAAAGCCTATGAATACATTAGTCAGTCAAAAATTGGCGTTAAATTTTTTGGTGGCAAAAATTAAAGAATCCTCGCAATTGGTACAAGAAAAAAAATTATGTGTTTGAAAATACCTGTCAGTCGAATAAGGCCGTTTTAATTTTTGTCGGCCAAAGTAGAGAATTTGCGCAAACGTATTTGTAGAAAGAAATTATAAAATAAAGTCTATCAAAAATTAGTAGAAAAATGTCATCAAAATTATTTGCGACAAAAATTGTGGTACCTGTCCAGAAATAATCGCGGCAAAAAGTTAAGTATCTTCACAAAAGGTACAAGAAAAAAATGTCAATTAAAACACGTGTCAGTCGAAAATTGACATTTAAAGTTTTGGCGGCAAAAAAAAGTATCAAAAATACACACGCTATAAAAAAAGGATGTATTAAATAAAGTTCATTATTAGAAGACGGAATTTATACAAAAAAAAACCTTTTTCGGCAATATAAAGCAAAGGATTCACGTGTAAAGAAAAAAAATATCAAACACAGATAAATAAACACAATCTTTGATATTAATGAGACCAATATAATATTGTATCGTTTATATAAAGCCGGACAGGCCGACTAAAGTAATTAATACTATACATATCTTATAGTCACATAGTAACTTAAAAGTTATAAAAAAGAAAAGCTAAGTCATATACATACTGGAATTAATTAAGGTTTCGAGCTTAATGGAATAAGCACCAGCTGACCTCAACAGAGGATTTCTAGTAAAAAGAAATCATTATTTTTTTTAAAGTAAAAATAAAATGAGGAAATCGATTCCGTTGCTAGTAGGCCGTTCGGATGCCTCGTGGAATGGTCTTCATCAGTTCTATATATCTTAAACGCTATATGTGATTCGATCTGTATATATCAAACGAATCGTTTGTACGGGCTACCCAACATGTACTTCTAAGCTTCCATCTTTTTTTTTTATAATATTGTGATACATTTATGTATATATATTTCGATTTCCGGTGCTGTCCCTCGTGACGGGCGCGGTCGGTGATGTGATGAAGCGCTTAGTTACTAGTTTGGCTTTTAACGCTTTTAAACTGATAAATATAAACTTAAATGGTTTCATAGTTTTGTACTTCAAATATTAACATACCTGTAGCATGTTATCACTTCACTTGACGTTAAGTGACAATGAGGCTGTGGTGCATCTCCATAACTTATCTTTGTTAAGGCAAGCGTTTAATGACTGCACCACGGAGACAGTTAAATGAATCTCCAGCTCTCATCTCACGGTAATGCTGTTTAACCGGCAGATTAAAAATTCAAGTCAAATGAGTATGTTTTGATTAGACAAAATTAGGTGTAACACTATTGCCGCCTTAATACTTTGTTAATTAAAAAATTTGCATAAATGTTGGAAGACTACACACAGTCGTTTTTGTCGGTGTTAAAGAAATCGACGGCGACCCGTTCACGAGGCGCATCGAGTAATTTACATTAAAACATATCTATAAAGTACACCCCTTACACTATTCTCTCGCGTACGAGCGGCGACGCAAGTCTGACAGCGGCCGTTCGCTGGTGGAACAGCCGGCAGGGACTACCTGCGCCGCCGGCTGCGAACTCCATGTCAATAAATACCGAATAATACTAGTTTAAAATACCTTGACGCTAGATGAGTGTTACACGTATGCATAATACCGATTAGTTCACTGTTTGAATTTTATTAAAAAAGACAGGTTTAGTTTCAAAATGTTTGCGTTTCAATTAACAAAAAACTTATCTAGAATATTCTTAAAGAATTAACGATTTTGTATGGCAACTTTTTCACAATCTTCCAATGTTGACATGTTCAAAAACTCCAGACGGTACGTTCGCGGAAAATTCAAACAGTGAAAAAATAATTCTTTAAAAAATTCGTACACTTACACACTACGTATATATAATAATACGCATTCGAATAAATATGTTTTGTTTAAGTATAAAATTAAAAAAACACAACTTGCGTTTATGCTTCGATATTAGTGAGCTAAGTTTAGACGTTAACACCTCGGCGGTGGTCGGACTGTTTCTTTCTTACACAAAGTCCTGTTAAAAATTAAACATTTCGAAAAATCTTATACGTTACTTAAACAAAAATCAAGTTACATTTTACTTATCACAAATTATAATTAATACGTTTTAAGGACGTCAGTGTAAGAAAAATTCCGACGGCCTTCTCCATAGACAATGCTGTTATGGCAACACAGCGTTAGTCGCGTGTTGCCAGCCGGGTCGGCGTGTTGACGCTGACAACCCTACACATGTGCATCGTCTAAATCACATTGCACCGCTACCACGATGAACAGATATTTCAAATAGTTAATTCATATAAACATTTTTAGTGCCGCAAAATTGTACAATAAAAAGAATACATAAAAAACGATGTATAAACGTATTTTTGTACGCAAGCACATAATGTAAAATCTTACTTAGGCAACATTACTAATAAGTCGTCATTGGTGTTCAATATAATCCGAAATTATGGACCGTTTATAAACGGAAGTACGCATTCGTACATATCTCTTATATTAGTACAATTGATTATTTAAAATGGCAGCTGGCTGAGTGGACTTTAGTCTTGTCTCTTTTAACAGGAAAGGTTAAAATGTGAGTTGTCGAAATTTTACAGCGCGCCGATGACGCGTTTTCGGTGTTTTTTTAAAATGATACGAGTTTGTAATTAGACGTGCAGTTAAAATAAATGTTCACCGCTGGCCGGCAGACTAGTTACACTCGGGGCGGCGGGGGGCGGTGCGGCCTTACCTGCGCGCGAACTCCGCCTTCATCGCTGCAAACGACAAAAGTTTAGGTTAGAATTTTTGGCGCCAATTCAATATTTTTTTAAATGTCAAAGCGATGGGACTTCGTTAACTTTTTTTTTTATTAGACGAGCGAGACGTTCTCCTAATAATAAGTGATACGCTTGCCGACAACGTGTCGCTAGTTAGAATGGTATACACTGAACCACATTGAACTCGTCGCCTTGAGACATAAGATGGTAAGTCTCGTTACTTAAACCGAAACACAGTAATGTTTGCACACTACTATACTACTTGTTAATTTCTATATTTTTGTTGTGCAATAAAGTATTTTCTATTCTATTCTATTATGTCGGTGGAAATAGTCACTGATATGGTACCTAGACAGACTCCGTCAACAGAGACCTACCAGCAGTAAAAATGTAGTGCTAGTAAGGATGATATTCAATACAATAAATTGCATTAACCTCATTATCCCCATTACTACTGGTTATCATTTGATATATTACTTTCACGAATTCAATTTTTTTTTATACTATGCGACGAGACGAGCAAGACGTTCACCTGATGGTAAGTGATACGCTTGCCCATGACAACGTGCTGCTAGTTAAGATGGTACACACTGCACCACATTGTACTTGCCTTGAGACACAAGGTGTTAAGTCTCTTTACCCCAGTTATTACACTAGCTACCTTTCAAACCGGAACACAGTAATGTTTGCACATCACTATTTGGCGGTTGAAATAGGAGCTGCGGTGGTACGTAGACGGTCTCCGGCAACAGAGACCTACCACCAGTAAATTAAAGTAATTAATATAATGTGTACCGACCGTCAAGGATCTCCTTTTTGATCTGGTTGAGCTGCTGACGCATCTCGCGCAGCATGTCCTGCTTGAACGCGTCCCACTCGGCCGCCGACACGCAGCCGCCCTCGCCGCCGCCGTTCACTTGCTGCACGCACACAAACAGACACACCTTCACAAACAGCTAATACTATTAAACTACTAGTTTTTGTTTATTAATCCCTTATCAAGTTTATACGAGTTGATAAAAAATTAATTAGAAATAAGTTTTGAAAATTATGTTTAAAGATATATACTCTGGTTAATAATAGAAATAAGGACAAATAAATACGATTTTTTGTAATGTTAGGTTATAAGATAGTATTAGTAGTAAGTTATGTAAATATTAGGATAAAAAAAGCCTTGAAAAACTACCACGGAAAACGAGGAAAAAAAATCCTTTATCAATCACGGACAAGTACTCTTTCAGAGAACACTCGTAAAAAATGTTATTATTTATGTTGGAGTATAAAAACACATTTTTTATTTTACGTATTAATTGTAACTTGTATTCAGCTATGGAAGCGTAGTCTCTTAACACAGGCATTTTTCTTGCCTAAAGGGAGACTACCACAACGTAATTTTAAGAAACTATGTTAAAAAGCAAATAAAGAGATCTTTATTTTATCCCTTAAAGTTACTGGGACATCTAAATCTATTCTCTGATAATAAATAATGTTAGTATTCATACCGATCGATACAGGTTATCAGATGCCGGACCCGCAGGTCTAGAGCCATCACGATAGATAGATAATAACGTTTCTTGTAACCATCATAAACACACAAGCATACACCAAAACAAACAAGGTTTTTTTACATAATTACAATTAACCATTTAGACACAATGATTCAGATATAAATATAGATAGTGTGTGTGCTGCAATGGTACAAAAGGCCATAGCGACTCCACGAGTCCTCTACGACTTAAAAGACCTTAAAGATACCTTTAGTATAGTCTCCTCGCTGGCTGAGCCGAAGCGCTTGCGCACGGAGCGCGGCGACTGCGGCGGCTGCTGGGCGCTCTCCGAACTCGCTGCGAATGAGAAAACATATACTTAAACACCCTGTACTGTAACTTAAACAAAAATATCTACGAGTTAACATTTGTACTCTATTTCGCAAGAGACGTGAAGTAGAAGACGGTGAAGCGTGCTCGTACAGAATGCTCCGATTATACGTCGACAGCAACGCTGTTAATGGCGGCTGATTTACAATATCATGATGGTAGCTAACCAGCCAAGTCCCATCCAAATGTTGACGTTTCTCATAAATCTAACATAATTATTATATATGTAAGCGGTAAACTATACTTTTCTTGTTAACAGTGGGATATCTTTAAAAGAAGCTTGAAATGAAGCACGCCAGGAAGGAGCCTCGTGATTGCAACGGTGTCCCATAACACTACACTTAAGCTGGGTGGATTATAATCGTCTTACTTTAATAACTTAAACCTAAACCCTGCGATATATTATATTTTTCACACAAGGCTCCATTCATAACGAATCTTGCACGAAGACACACGTATAACAATTTTCTTAAAGTATACAAATAATTCTAAAACAACATAGATCAAACTTAATAAAAAAGGCCTTTGCGGTGTTGCTGAAAATGTAGTGCTGTTATTATGTTTATACATTGACTGATAAAACTTATATGCCCGTGGAACTTAACCAGGGACAATGATACTATTATTGTGTTTATAATATATAGTGTATGTATTTATAAGCATATTTTTTTTTATAAAACTTCTCTCATACCCTCACCCACCATTGCATTTCCTCACTGCTGTATTGAATGCCCTATAGCATTAAGACCGCTTTTTTGTATATTTTTCTTTAAGTGTGCAAAGTTATAAACAAAAATAAATAATAGTCACTTAATTTGACCGTAAAATAATAAATTAGTCAAAAAACCACTCAGACAGCGACGACACCCCACGCCCTCCCACTTTCGTGGGAGGATGAACGATCATCGAGAGCTGACGATGAAACCATCGCCGCCCGCCTCACGCTCAGGGCGCCGCGCCACGTCTCCTCATCGCGGCTGGTTAGATCTCACATAGTGTGAAGGTCTCGTGAAGAACTTACTATAGAAATGATCCTATGAAGTAAGGTCTTGACTAAAATCTATCGTTTCGCAGACCTTATTATAGGCAAGAGAATCCTATCATCGCGATTTTGATATTAATCCGTCGAAGCCCGCGGGCATCAGGCGATGTCGCGCAAAAATGTGTCCCTCAGACCCATGGGCATCGAGCGATGTCGTGAGTTCCGAACTTTGTTTGAGTGTGTTTTAAGTATGTTTATAGTCAATTTTATATTGAAAACTTGGTGTCTATAGATTCTTTATAAAATTTGCTACAAAATGAGCTCAAAATAATACTGGCCACAATAGAAAAAAATTATAATTTTACAGTCAGAAAGTAGTGTCTGCCTCGGCGTCAACGTGAGTATTTTTTTGTGAACCGTTTCCAAAATATTTCAAGCGAAAATCAGAGAAAATTTTATGGAAAAGGCTAATTCAGTGTTTTATTAGTAAAATGGTTGTATAATTTTAGATAAAATACAATGTTTCGTGCTATTATCCCACGAAAAGATTTTATAAACCTAAATGTCGTTCGCGCGCAAAGACGTTCACGGCCCGTTTTTCACTAATTATAATATTATATTCATGAAGGAAAATACATCACCTTATTGTAAATTTATTGTAGAATCTATTTATACGTGTCGTTTTTTGAAATAAACACGTAAAATTATAGATTTTACGTGTTGAAACTCTGTTTACAATTCAGACCCACCAAATAACACTCACACAACGACAAATCTACGTCTGTGTGTATTACAAAATGACCACTGGGCAGGACCCGCAAACAGGATAACAAAAGGACCGCTAGGCTCGAGCGGCAGACGCACAAACAGGATGTTCACCTTTGTGTTTAGATTTGAGACAGAATTGAGATTTTTTTATATTTAAAATTTTTATTTCTAATTTTTTTTATCATTATTAGCGGCGCAGCGGCCCAGTTAAAGAAGTGTCGAAACAATAACTACAATACAACATCTGCGATGGAGTATCATTGTTTGAACGGGCCGTCCACTAATCCGCGCAATTTACTAAATATTTATTGTAGTAATAAAAGCCGATAAAGTAAGTAATAAAGTCCGCTGGGCTGTTATTGTCCAACGGTCCACATGCGCGGGTAACGCCAGCGAACAGCGTAACAGTTTCGCTTGATGTTCTGTAGAATGTATAGTCGACCCCGCATCACGCATATGGAAATACCACGCTTTTTTTTTTCGAGGGGATACTGGCGGCAAAGCGAGATCGACTAAGTCATGCGATCGCTATGCCGCCCGCGCCTGGTCCCTGGGACTCTACCTTCGCGGATAGGCTGTGGGCCAGCCATTTCCCCTGCTCCAGAGCAGCGTGCTGAAAACGCCTAGCACGCTGCTCGCACTCCGTGCTGTGATGTTACCGAGTGTCAGACTCCCCATCCAACACCCGCGGCTCCGCTCATAGGGGCGGCATCAGGCGAGCATAAGCTGAGCCAGCTTTTAAATTGTCATGGATTTTCAACATCTTATTTGTGCTACATATCTATATAATAAAAATGAATTGCTGTTCGTTAGACTCGCTAAAACTCGAGAACGGCTGGACCGATTTGGCTAAATGTGGTCTTGAATTATTCGTGCAAGTCCAGGGAAGGTGTAAAAGGTGAGAAAATATGGAAAAAGTGCCCGGAATATGGTAAAAACAAGAATTTCACTTTTCCATTAAGGTGACCAGATTTTTAGATAGGCAAAGCAGGACAACCAAGGTCACCTTACTTTAGATACATAAAACGTCAAACATTTGAAGTTTGTCCCGTCATTTAGAAACCAAATACAATTTAAAAGAATATTTTTGATTTTGACATTTGACATTGACAACCAACAATTTCTGATTGCAATTATAATATTTTACGAGAAAAGGGAGGAACATGGCGGACGAATTTACCACGCAGACAATTTTTTAAGGATTTTTCATCTTTTATTTTATACGTCTACACATGACACTGGCTCACGCACAAACCGTGCTCATGCCATCAATTGGGAAGAAGAAGAATATTTTACGAACTTTAGCGGGAATCTGGGCGTAAAGGTCGCTTTGTCTCGGTTAAATTTTTATTTTTTGTGCATAATGCGGTTGAATGTACGATGTGAGTGTATCGCGCAGTAAATAAGTGTGTTCGTGTGCAGCAATTATAGAATCCAGCCGGAAACACCGCTGTCCTAAGTTCACATTGGTTCAAAATAGTAGTTAAGTCCTAACTTTACTTTGTTGATCTTTTGTGATAGTGACACTATTTACCGCTGAGTGCGCGAGAACTTTCCTTACTTTGATTATCTACAATTTATAATACCAAGGAGAAGACGTCCTGACTTAGGTCGTCGAAGTCAATCAACGTGTGCATTTAAATATAATAGAAAAACCAAATTAATAACGGGCATTTCTTTTGATTACGAATTTTTTTTCTGGTTAAGTATTCACTACATTATTTACTAAAGTTGAAACAGCCTGGAATTATCAATAAGCTTTTTTATTTATTGATTTTGAGGCGAAACGAAGTTTGCCGGGTCAGCTAGTATGTATATACTTTGTGTCACGATAAACGTGCATGCACTTTTTACATTTTCCTTTTTGTTATTGAACAAATATTTTATGTTACAGATTTTAAGCTACTTTTAGTTTCACTACCTTTTATAACAAAATCAAAACTCAGCACTGGCACAAAGATAACTAGTGCCATAAGTAGAGTAAAAAAAAGTGAAGTTAAGTATATTCCGGACAGTACAATCCTAAACTTTAAGCACGCTGTATAGCGGACCTCTGGTGACGTCACGCGCTTGGCCCCGCCCCTACCCCAGCTCGGACACCGCAGACGCTTCGATGTCGTGCAAACCGCAAAGATAAGTTTGTGCGTAGTATCAAATTTCAAGTGCGTGAATGAGTGGTTTATGTTTACAATTTCAATTGTTATGATACAGTGTCGTGTAGAGAATTTATTACTCGAGCGATTATGAGTAATTCTAGACGCGTAGTTGTGATGTATATCCCTACAGAAGCCTAAAACCGAACGTCTTCAATTGTAGCGAAGCGATGGCCCGCGTCGGATATTTTGTCTCACCAAAGGTTCTTATACCTTTATTATAGGCTAAATTGTACAAATTTGTATTTGTGAATAAATTATCTTTTTAGTGGTATATAACAATAATACAAAGGTGCTATAGTTTCAACACATTTCGACTTTCAATTCTCGTGATGATAGCCGCCGCATACTTAACCGACCGCGCACTTAAGCGGTCGGCCGTCTGTAGGGTCCGGGTGTGGGGGCCACAACGTACTTTTGACGCCCGGGCTTTGACAGGTTAAAAGTAACGGTACAGCGACATCTATCGGGAATCGAGAACGTCACCGAAATTTTCGCCATCTATTATTAGATGTAGGAACTACGGAAACAATCCGATGCCATAGTTCGTTTATCAATATATGAATAGCAAATATATATAAAAATGTATATACTTGTTGTAAATAATAATTAATAGTTAATATAAAATAGCGTAAGCGATGCGAAATGAAAAAATTAAGCTAAACTCACGAGTGTTGCCATTACATGCGGCCGGGAGACGGTGGGGGAGAGTGGCTGAACGTTCCCACGTCTTTAGCGGTGTCGAAGTCGCGGAGTTGTCAGCGGATGACTCCTGTAAAAAGATAATTAAAAAACATTATACCACGATTTTACTACCATGACAAGTTTTCTACAATATTTGTAATATATCTAGCATCCCGCAAAATATTTGCTTAAAACTGACTATGGTAGTGTTTAGACCATCTAAATAAGTTATAGTAACTTTAGCAATATGTTATAAAAATAAATAAAATAAAATAAATAACCTTTATTTCGGACTCCAGATCCATATTGATAACAAAAAAAAAAAAATACATATTAAATACAAAAGAAAAAAAACAAAAGGTACAAACAAAAAAAAACAGTCTGATCCCGGCTAGGCAGCAACATTTAGCCATTGTTTGTAGGTATGGCTATAGTGCAGTCTCATTGCTAACTCTTTGACCACTAAGTTACTACACATGCCAAGCCTGGCAATGAATGACGCGATTCGTTTTCTTAGAATGGCGTCAAACGTGTCCACTCTCGTCTCAAAGAACATTTTGGAGGCACTGCAGTGCCTTTTTAAACCTAAGTGTCTAAATATGTTATTATACTGGACACGGATGCCATTAAATGACCTCCTCGTATAGACAATTAAGTTATACTTTAATTAAGAGAGACCAAACAAAAAATAGTAATAAAAATTATAAATTGTAGGATATAAAAACCTCTCCGATCAAGTCAGAGGTGAAGAGAAGTCAGTGACACAATCACTGGATCAAATAAAAAAAAAACTTGCGTCTACTTGGGCTAGTAAGTTCTGTGGTGCAATATTACTAAGTGATTTTTTTTTATACTACTATGCGACGAGACGAGCAAGACGTTCACCTGATGGTAAGTGATACGCTTGCCCATAACTACGTGGTGCTAGTTAAGATGGTACACACTGCACCACATTGCGCTCGTTGCCTGAGACATAAAGTGTTGTCTCGTTGCCCCAGTAATTACACTAGCTACAGCGCCCTTCAAACTGGAACACAGTAATGTTTGCACACTACTATTTGGCGGTTGAAATAGGAGCTGTGGTGGTACCCACCCAGACTGTCTCTGTCAACAGAGACCTACCACCTGGTAATAATTGGGTGAGGTATCTATCGTATGATAACTATGGTGCAGTATACCTCTGCGCGGTCTAGGTGGGCACGCCGCCTAGCCAACGTACGCGCCATCTCGTGCATCATGCAGTGGAGCGTGCCGCCGGCGGCGCGCGATGACCCGCCCGAAGAAGAGGAAGAGCCCGAGTGCTCCGCCCCCGCGCCGCCGGGAGGTGACGCCGCCTCCGCGTTGGCGTTAGCTTGCTGCTGTAAGTACATACAATAATGCTGTAAGTATAAAGTATACATCCAATCTAATTATTTAATAAAATTTATATTTTCGTTTTTCCATAACTTTGTGTTTTTTTTTTCATTTTACAGTAGGCGAATTGTTGAGCTGATAGCGTTTAGTGACAAAGGGCCGTGGATGTCGCGTGCTCACCAAGGACGCTCTCGCTGTCATATGTTGAAACCAGGAACACATCAATGATGTTTTGGCGGCAGGTTTGTAATATGAGGTTGATAATTAGCGAGACGGATTTGATAAAATTGTACCACCAAATTACATCATGTGATCCCTGAATCAAATTTGGGACCTATGTGTTGATAGCCAAGCGGTTGGCAGCTGCACCATGGAGGCAGATAATTTTGCTGTATAAAGTTAGCTTCATTCAAGTTACCTTGGCCTGTCGCTTAAGCCTGGCCTGCTGCAACTGAGCGGCGAAGCCCGTGGGGTCGGCGGCGGGGGGAGCCGGTGGTGGTGGCGGCGGTGGGGGCGAAGTGCCAGCGGCGGCACCCGGTGGTGGTGGGGGAGGAGGAGGCGCGGGCGCTGCGGCCGGTGGGGGCGCGACAGGCGGCTGCAGGGGCGGCGGCTGCGGCTGTTGCGGCTGTTGCTTACAGAAAGAGAACGGTATTCAGATGAACGTGTTGTTCGTTTTATCTTAATAGTAGGAAATAAAAAAAAACTTTTTACATTCTTTTTTAAGTAGGTATCTATCACAATAAAAATCTGTTGCTTAATAATGTTTTCTTAATGAATAGTATAAAAAATACCAATGGCGGTGGCTGGGGTGCGGCCGGTGGTGTCGGAGGTGCGACAGGACCCTGTAATGGACCCTGGAATAAAATATTATGGAATTAGATTTCAATAAAATATTATTAAACAAAAATTATAGCAAATCAGCTCACATTAGCAGGTGCTGGTAAGTTCTGGTGGGGTGGGACCGGCGGCGGGGCGTTTGCGGTCGACAGCGACATGTTCGGGGGCATGGGGGCGCTGTGAACAACAAAAATAATCTGAACATAGTAACAGGCAGGTGGGAGAACATAAGCTATAAATCTATGTAGAAACTACTGAAGTAGCGTCTATTTTGTCGCTAAATGATAGTGTGCAAACATTACCGTTTTCCAGTTTAAACAGCGGTGTAGCTATTTGCGGTAACGAGACTTATGTGACAATGCGACATGCAGTTAATATTTAAAATATTGTTTTTAATGTAATTGGTTTTTGGTTGGTTTTGGTGTTCAGACCTGCTCGTGCGGTGGTGGCCCGGCGGCGGGTGCGCGTGCTGCGCGTGCGGCGCGTGCTGCGCGTGCGGCAGCGTGTGCGCAGCGGACGCGTGCGGCGGCGGGGCGGGGGGCGCAGCCACTGGCGCGGCGGCCAGCTGTGGCGCTGGCTGCTGTAAACAACACAACGGTCTCGTAAAAAATCCCATTTAAATATTATCAGGGTTGCTGGTGTGGGATTAAACTTTTAAAATAATGCTTTTTTGAATATTTAAATTTTTACTGGTGGTAGGTCTCTGTTGCCAGAGACCGTCTGGATGGGTACCACCGCAGCTCCTATTTCAACCGCCAAACAGTAGTGTGCAAACATTACTGTTCCGGTTTGAAGGGCGCTGTAGCTAGTGTAATTACTGGGGTAACGAGTCTACACCTTATGTCTTACGATGAGCGCAATGTGGTGCAGTGTGTACCATCTTAACTAGCACCACGTCGTCATGGGCAAGCGTATCACTTACCATCAGGTGAACTTCTTGCTCGTCTCGTCGCATAGTAGTATAAAAAAAATACTAATGTTTTTCTTAATGTGCCTTTCCAACTAATGGAGATTGGACACCAGTTCTGCGTACATGTTCCCATTCCGCTCTAGGTAGATCAGCTGCGCAGCACTTCTAATGTTGGTCCTTGTTTTCTAGCCACGGCTTTTTTTTGCACCCTATCTTTCTCTTACCAGCTACTTTCCCCATTATTCCTGTCTGTGGAAGACTGTATTTAGCATTCCGGAATAAAGAGGAAGTTCTGCGGCGAGTGAAAGCGAAACGGGAGTTTTTCCTTACCATAAAAAAGCGTTATAGCGTAAATGTTAAGAAACATTAAACTAATTATTTTGTTTCACCAAATTAAAGATAGTAAAGATTCAGTGAGACTTTATACCTGGTGATGCTGGTGCGGTGCGTGGTACTGGCTCGGCTGCTGGTGGTACTGGTGTTGCTGGATCGGCTGGTGCTGTGGGTGCGGTTGTATCTGCTGCGCGGGGTGCGGCTGCTGTTGTATCTGGTTGTGGGGTGCGTGGTACTGCGGCTGCTGGAGCATCGCGGCGTCCTCCCGGGTCATTGTCCTGGAGGTCGTGAGTTTTTTTTGTTATGTTATATTGCTACGTGCTTTACCATAACGTAAACTACATTCGAAGAACTTAACTTGTCCAAACAGCAAATATGTGAACTAAACTTATTATAATAAAGCTCTCTTATTGTTGTTACTGCTAGTCTCAACCACATCGGTCAAATGCTGGTTGGCGAATATTACATTTCTATGAAAACTATTTTTGGAGTAGGATGTTTTGTTTTAACAAGAAGCATAAGCTTAGCGATAACAGAACCTACGGCTCTTCAAGAAGTAGAGCGTCTGCGACTGTTTTACAAACGTAACTATTTCGGCTAAATAAAAAAATATATAAGGCTAAGGTAACGCGCGAGGCGGAGGATTTGAAAGCCCGCCTTCAACTTTGGAGGTACCGGGTTCGAATCCGGCTGCACCATTGAATTTTTCAATTCATGTGCAGTTAGTATAACACCAACCAATATCAGGTGCTTTGACGGTGAAGGAGAACATCGTGAGGAAACCTGCATATATATGTCGTGACCATCCGTGCTCGCATTAGTATGTGAAATAGAGAAGGCAATGGCAACACCACTCCATTATAACTGACAAGTAAGTCGTCGTGTGTTCACACATGATGACCACGACCCTCAGTCATGAGGAAGTACGACTTAGAAGAAAAAAATATATTAATAAGCCAGCATTTAGACTAGTGTACACCCGCGTAAGCAAGTTCTACATCCCGCTAATCCCACCTGTACCCCATGTCCTCGTCGTAGTGCGTGTTGTTGTGGCCGTTGTACGGCACCGGCGGGTTCGGCGGCTGCGGCGGCGGCGGCACCGGGTTCGTATTCGTTTTATTCGCCAGTATCTGAAATAGAAAACGTACGAACTTAACATCAAATACCACACTGTTTACTAATACAGTAGAAACTTAGGGTGTGACTTAAAACCTCATAACTACATTATCAGTTAGCAGTAGACTGTCTTGTGTTAAAGGAAAATGATCAGCAGTAACTCAGTAAATTTGCGTCCTTATTCAATACTTTTCGCCTTTCATAACTTCTTGTCGTGCCACTTTATGTCTGAAGGTTGGATGATAACTCCGACAATAGTTGAGTCTCTTATGCAAAATGAAGAAGTTCCTCAGCAGATGTGATGGCGGTCCACGGACTTATTCCGTCTGCCGGCCCGTCTTTTGCTTTTCATAACTATACCTATGACAATTTCTTATGGAATCTAGAAGTAAATCTTCAAAAGAAACCTAAGCTTTATAGTTCGTGAGGAAGAGGGCCTGTATATGAACAAGTTCACATAGATTGTATATAATATCTTTACATTTTAATATGTTTTTTTTTTTAATAGAACTGTTTTTTTATTTTGTTGCAATATAAGTTTAAGAATGTTTTTTTATGTAATTGTATGTATTTATACCTTCCCTACCATATTAGGGGAATCCTGTTATTGTTGTGGTAAGGATATGTTTTATAAATAAATAAAATGTTCAACAGTGATCGTCTATCGGCTGATGATGATAATTGTATATTTGGGCGCATGTGGTGCTGCCATCTAGTTTCAAAATGTTTAAGCTTAATTTTAATTATTAAGATTTGTTACTGACAGTTCCGCTTTGTTGTCATATCGTTCAATTTACTAAAATCGATAAAATTAAGAATGATGTTGGCAAAATTCTTCTAAGAGGGGCCATGAAGCATAAAGAAGAAGAAGAAGAAGAAGAAAATTAAGAAACAAATTAATGAATGAAGACATTTTTAGCGTTTTGTATAAATCGTTTGTAATTTTATATGGTTCTTGTAATTATAAAGCGTCGAGTAATTTTACATTTGTATTATTAATAACAAATTGATATGTAATTGAAATATAACCGAGCAAGGTATAAAAACCTACACTGTCATCGAGTTCGTTTGATTTAGTGACTTTTGACGTGTAAAGTTGTCTCTGTACTCGGAAGTTACATTTCCGCAATGAATCCCTGCGAAAGCTCTGGCCATTCGCTGACATATACCTCCAATGTGTGCATCATGGCCCTCGCGAAGCTGTCGGCATCTTCTCGACAGGAGAAGTTGAGCCCGTACACCTGCCGAGCGTCCCTCCACTGGTGGAAGGTCGCCGTCGCCTGGTTGTATTTGAGCCCGCGGACAATGCCGCAATTGATGACCACCTGAAAATTAAATAGCCTGTTACTTAACATATCAATGCTTATTCTTACTATATGAATAAACTTGAATCTTATATACACTAACATGATACTCTTATTCTTTGCCTAACACTATGGTATAGTGGAGAATGTATTATAGCATTAAGTCCGCCTTTTTGTATGGTTTTTTATGTGTGCAAATAAGACTTTAAAAAAAATAACAAAAATCTTTTGTCTGTTTATCGATTTCAAATAATCAGCGAAACGGATGAACCGATTATTAGAGGATTATATTTTAATGATAGTCTTCTCAAAATCGGTTCATGTCCAAATATTTCTGTATTAATAGCTACAGATTAAAACTTCTGGTTATGCAATAAATCTATCCAACTACAATTTCATTCCACGGACGGCTTAAAATGGCGCGCCCCGAATACCTCCCCTGCTTTTAACATCCAAATCGAGTGAAATCCGCACAAGGACGACCGCCGCAGAACATTCTAGAATTTAGACAGACTTATTAAGAAATTAAAGTAGGAAGTAGTTATTTGCGACACGATTAAACTAATTTTTTACTAAGCGACGTTCAGCTGATGGTAAGTGATACTCTTGCATATAACATTCCGCTAGTTAAGATGGTATACACTGCACCATTGCGCTCCTCTTGAAACAGATGTTTTTTTTTATACTCGTTCCTGTGTAAAGGTGGGCAGGGCTTCGTCTTTTCTTTTTTACTTTATATTCTTTTCTTTTCCCTAACTTTTATACATTTTATCTTTCTACTTTTATTCTTCACTCTTTCATTCTTTTACCTGTTCTTACATTTACATTTATCTTTTAAATTCTAAAGCATTTCATATTTATTTATTTACATTTTCACAACCTTCAATTTCTATTTACATTTTCTTAATTTCTTTACTTCACCTTACATTTTTTTTTATGCTACTTTGCGACGAGACGAGCAAGACGTTCACCTGATGGTAAGTGATACGCTTGCCCATGACAACGCGGCGCTAGTTAAGATGGTACACACTGCACCATTGCGCTCCTCTTGAGACAGATGTTAAGTCTCGTTGCCCCAGTAATTACACTAGCTACAGCGCCATTCAAACCGGAACACAGTAATGTTTGCATACCACTATTTGTCGGTTGCAATAGGAGCTGCGGTGGTACCCACCTAGACGGTCTCCGGCAACAGAGACCTACCACTTGGTAAAACATTACATTCTTCTTCTAATGAGACAGATGTTAGGTCTCGTTACCCCAGTAATATCATTAGTTTATAGCACCTTTCAATACACACAGTAATGTTTGCACACTACTATTTGGCGGTAGGAATAGGAGCTGCGGTGGTAGCTCTAGAGAAATCTTAGTTAAGTTTTTACAGAAGTGATCAGTTCCATCTATAGAACACCGGATGATTTGTTATTGAGCTTCAGTAACTTCTAAGTCGTATTTCCTCATGACTGAGGGTCGTGGTCATCATGTGTGATGAAACACACGACGACTTACTTGTCAGTTATAATGGAGTGGTGTTGCCATTGCCTTCTCCATTTCACATACTAGTGCGAGCACGGATGCTCATCACATAGATATGCAGGTTTCCTCACGATGTTTTACTTCACCGTCAGATCACGTGATATTAGTTGGTGTTATACTAACTACACGTAAATTGAAAAATTCATTGTTGAAGGCCGGATTCTAACCCGGTACCTTCGGAGTGGAACGCTATCACGGAAGTAACTTAGTAAACTGTATTTATCGTTTATCCAAAAAAAAAAAAAAGTAATGATATAATTACCTCATGATCGTTCAGCTTCCTGCCAACCACGCGGAAGGTGTTGTGCTGCGTGTGGTGGTATATGTGCACTTTGGATAATCCGGAGCTGGAGCCGGATGGTATCCACCTCTTGGCGTGGTCGTCGTACACCATCACGGACGCGCGGGCGCTGCTAATGGATTGCTCGCTGAAAATGAGAAAGATATACATTCAGTAAAGTCTAGACCTACTCGTATGACACTAGAACAATAGATCTAATAGACAATACACAATATAGCTGAAGAATTGGATGATCAGCATCTAACTTCCTAATATGACTAATCACAATTTTAAAACATGACGAATAGTAAAAAGATGTAGGTACCACCGCAGCTCCTATTATTTTTTTATACTACTTTGCGACGAGACGAGCAAGACGTTCACCTGATGGCAAGTGATACGCTTGCATAACAACGTGGTGCTAGTTAAGATGGTACACACTGCACCACATTGCGCTCGTCGTAAGACATAAGGTGTTAAGTCTCGTTACCCCAGTAATTACACTAGCTACAGCGCTCTTCAAACCGGAACACAGTAATGTTCGCACACTACTATTTGTCGGTTGCAATAGGAGCTGCGGTGGTACCCAGACGGTCTCCGGCAACAGAGACCTCCCACCTGGTAAAAGGTATTATTACTGTCAACTAGTAATGTATAAATATTACTGTGTTCCAGTAAAAAGTGACATGTAGCAAACTAACTTTCATGTAACGAAACTTGAGGTCAGTGTATAACATCCTAACTGCCGCCACATTTTTTTTCAGTCAAGACCCTCGATTTTTATAGGCGAGCAAGACGTTCACCTGATGGTAAGTAATACGTGTGCTCATAATACTACCAGTAGTTAAGATGATATACAGAATCACTGGCTCCTCGTAAGACCTTTTACCAGGTGGTAGGTCTCTGTTGTCGGAGACCGTCTGGATGGGTACCACCGCAGCTCCTATTGCAACCGCCAAATAGTAGTGTGCGAACATTACTGTGTTCCGGTTTGAAGGGCGCTGTAGCTAGTGTAATTACTGGGGTAACGAGACTTATCACCTTATGTCTCAAGGCGACGAGCGCAATGTGGTGCAGTGTGTACCATATTAACTAGGACCACGTTGTCATGGACAAGCGTATCACTTACCATCAGGTGAACGTCTTCCTCGTCTCGTCGCATAGTAGTATAAAAAAAAAAGACATAAGGTGTTAACTCTAGTAAAGTGTCACCTCATTTAGCTGGATGTATGAAAGAAGGAATGGAATGCTAAAGTAATAGGTATAAAAGAGAAGTATGACAAAGAGAATCGGAATGAAAGGAAATTAGGAATGAAAGAGAGAAATTTTGAAACGTAGACTAAGAATAATGATGTACCATAATCCTTGGCCCAAAATCACCAAGGGGAACGAGTAAAAAAAAAGGGGTTAACTTTAGTTACGCCAGTAATATTACTAGCTACACCGGAACAAACAGCTTCAAACCGGAACACAGTGACTACTACTGTTTGACAATAAAAATAGGAGCTGCGGTGGTATCTAGACGGTCTAACAGACAACTACCACCAGTAGTAGTAGCTTGGGTCACCGTCGCATAGTAGCTAGTCTCTCGGTGTTCTATCGAATGCACTTTGGAGAGTGTGCTCAAGAACTGCATGATCTAATACCGCCTTCGCCCTTTTATCATCGGACATACAGACACCGCAGGCATTCATCCCTTCGTTGTCGATCTCCCGCGCATTAGGACTAAGCGTTTCGCTTCGTCCTTCATAATGCGTACAGCGAGGGAGTGGAACAGTCTGCCGGCGTCAGTGTTTCTGTCCAGGTATGATGTGGGGGTCTTCAAGAAAAGAGTGAACAGGCTTCTTCTAGACTAGTGCGCTTTACCACCTAGATTACATCGCCGCTTACCATCAGGTGGGATCTTAGTCAAGTACTAGTCTATCCTAAATAAAAAAAAAACAGTAATTCTTAACAGTATATAAACTGTATAATATGACAGATGGTGTTAAAACAACAAACAGGTTGAACAGGTCCTAAAGGAAGTTGTGGCTGAGGCGATACACAAAAGGTCAGCTTGTTGATTACTTAAAAATTGTTACGCAACTTAAAACCAATACACCTTTTACACAATTAACTTAAATTACGAAACCGTCGGGACAATCACCTGGGAATAAGTTAAGTGTTAACAAGTCCACCAAAAAAAAGTTAAATTTCACTCAAATCTTTTAATATGATGTGACAGTATGATGTAGTGTATATCATCCTAACTAGTGTTAAATTACGTACACCACGTAGAGTATTGTGATAGCTGAAATAAAGAATGAATTTCGCGTTGAAATATACTATCGAACTTTACTAGTGTGCAAACATTACTGTGTTCCGGTTTGAAGGGCGCTGTAGCTAGTGTAATTACTGGGGGAACGAGACTTAACACCTTATGTCTTACGACGAGCGCAATGTGGTGCAGTGTGTACCATCTTAAATAGCGCCGCGTTGTCATGGGCAAGCGTATCACTTACCATCAGGTGAACGTCTTGCTCGTCACGTCGCATAGTAATAGAACAGTTGTGTATGTATTGCAGTGTATATCATCCTAACTAGCGCTTCGGGCAAGCGTTAGTCGATTGGTAGAATACAAAAAAATGCGGGTACGACTTTCGTCATCGCAGTGCACAAACGAAAGTGATAGTGGGTTGGTTACATTAGTCGATTTGCATAAGAACAATCGCAGTCACCATTTCATAATACACTTGCTGCTGACGGATGTAGTGATTTATCTGGTGGCCAGCAGACAAGTATCATTTATGCCTTTTTTATATATCGGCGCAACAGCGTCAGAAATTGTACAGACAGACAGATATTTAAGAGTAAAATTTAGAAAATAATGTTTGAAAAGAAATGTAATATTACTTTGTGTTTGTGTATATATATGTGTGTATATATAATATTTGTATTGTATTTATTATTTCGTTTCTGTTTTTTTAGCACCTACCTCATATGTTCTCTGCACAACCCAAAGTAGACTGGGAGATAATGCCAAAGGCATTAAGTCAACCCTTACACTCTGAGTGTGTAAAATTAAAAAAAAATGTATATATAAGGTATAAAGAACTGTAAATATAAAGAAATGATTAAAATTGTAAAGATGTTATCTAATGTATAAAAATGAGAAGTGGGTTTTTGGTGTTGTGGAAAATGTAAATACAAATGTAAAATAAAAATTAAATGTATTAGATTAAGAAAGAAATGAAAAAGTAAGTGGAAATAAAAGAAATAAAAAGTGAATAAAAATAAAGGAAAAGGAAATGCAAGTAGAATATGCGGCAGTAGTCTGAGAGGTGATGCCTGAAAGAACAAATGGAAATGATAAAAACTGGTGAAAGAATGAAAGAGTGAAGAAAAAAAAAGAAGAAAGGTAAAATGTATAAATGTTAGGGAAAAGAAAAGAATATAAAATAAGAAAGAAAGGAGAAGAAAGAAATGACAAAGCCCTGCCCACCTTTACAGGGGAACGAGTACAAAAAAAAAAACAGCGACAGAAAATAATTTGATTGTTAATAGTTAATAACCGTCGCAAATACGTTTTAAAATCATCCGTTAATTAAAACTTCATTAAATGTAATTGTAAATCCGTAAAATCGAGTTTTAATAAATGTGTGACAGCCGCGAAAATATAAGAAATCATTATGTTATTGTAAGTTCAATAAAGAAATGAATTCTTAAATTTAAGAATTTATTTGTAATTCATGTGCGGGTGTAAATAGTATTAGAAACAAACAATTCAAATATAAATTTAATCTACCATACCTCTCACATACACGTCACCAGTCAGAGCTCACACCTCGCACACTGCCCAAACACGAATGTAGCGAGATTTACAGTCATCTGTCCTATATACCGAAACAATGTTATGTCATACCCTCCCTTTTTTTCATTTTAGTCTTTTAAAATCAATACACCTACTATTTTACTAACAAAATGACGGTAATCACAATTATTTTTCTCAATATCTAACAATAGGAATGTGCCAACGGTGCGGACACCTCTTAAGAAATTGTTAGGCATTTGGACAAATATAAGAAGATTCTGCAAGATTGTTTTATTTGACAATAGACAATTTGGAAAATAAGGTAAGGAATAAAAATTATAATAATAAATTTGTAGGAAAGATGAAGAAAGAATTATAGAACTGAAACGGTATATGTCTAACAGTGTAACGATTTCTTAAGTGTTCCTTACAGTCCGGCGGACGGAGCGCCACTGTGTCCGCACTGCGGTCGCGTTCTTATTCATACCCGCACAAGAATAACAAAAACATGCTTGAATTTAAGAAATCATTTGGGAATTGAATCTAAAATTGTAATTAATGAAATTTTATTTATTCATTTAATAAGATTCTCTAACAGTACACACATAATAATATTAGTATAGAACAATTTACAAACAGCTTCATTTCTGATTTCTCACAAATGCACGCATTATTATTAATTATATAAACCAAATTAAAAATATCTAAACGATAAAAAAAGTATACAGAACACAGAAACAAATATACAGAATTAACAAAGGGATGCTTTTAAGACTTATTTACGCTAATATTTAAATAATTTTAGCATACAAATGATTTTCTAACGTGGTTAAGCCGAATATACACTCCCGGACACAGCTATCGGCCCACCTAGTGTTTAAAGTTTTAACGGTGTCTAGTTAAAAATTAATGTTAGGTGGAGCAATAAGTTTTAATGCAGTTTTAAAGCTGATTTTTTGGTCAACCCTTAGGTATGTTTTTTTTGTATAATGGTATGTAATTCAGGATTATGAAAAAAAAAAAAACAAAAACTCGAGTCTGTTCATTGTTTTCAACGACCCAGGAATGAGAAAACTTTTTTTATTTCGCACAAGTTGGATTTTTTTATTGATGTTTCCGATTATTGGTTCCATAAAAAGGCAAATCTGAACTTAAAGCCAGTTTTGGCCAAAAAATATGGATACTTTGCCTGAAATTGTCGCCCAAGCTGTAATACTTCTGCCGGTCAAATCAATTCGAAATTACAAAAAAAATAAAAAAAAAACATACATAGGGGTTGACCAATAAATCTGCTTCAAAACTGCATTAAAACTTAATGCTCCACCTAACATTTATTTTTAGCTGGGGACCGTCAAAACTTTAAACACTAGGTGGTGGGCAGATAGATGTGTCCGGGAGTATATATAATAACTAAATTTCTAAAGTATAATTCGTATGAAATAAACAATGGCTCGCTCGCAACGAGCCTGGACAGTTTCACTCGGTTACGGACGCTGTAAATCTAACTGTTCTTTGGTTAAAATCACGCCTACGTAAGTTAAACTTTGGATATTATTAGAGAATAATAATCAGAGAATGAGCAATAACTACTAATATAGACACTACACATGTAATAGCTCAAATGTACTCGTATTTATTTACAGAATCCCAACATTAAAAATATTTTTTTTATGACGAAACTACGATAAGCCAAGCATTTAGCTTTATAATAATGTATTCATTACTACTTAAATGTATTTTTCTTTTTCTTTTAATTGTGTACCTATTTTTCTATAGATTTTGATTTTTATCTCTTAGAAATTAATAATTTTTAATTTAGTTTATGTAATTCAATAATAATGCTTGCATTTGTGAGTGTTGTGTACTGCATTAACTGGTACACACATGAGATATTAAGCTGTGTGTAAATTTTTCTGTACTAACGTTATTATGTGTACTGTTGCAGAACCTAAATAAATAAATAAAATAAAATAGAACGTTTCCCTAATTGTAGTAAACCCGCAATTAACACTAACAAGTATACGTATTAATTTTTATATTACTCTATTGTACCAACAGATGGTGCTGATGTAACTCATGATGCAGTGCATTACCGAACGATCTTATTAATAAGAAAAGACTACTAATCCCAAAAGTGGGAACATTTAAAGGACTCTTCATTATTATAACATGAATACCAATTTTCAGACGTGTAAATATCCTGAAGGCATCAGAACATCTACAGGCTACCCGCTCGTAGTAAATTGAAAAGGCAAGGCGGAGTACTTGAAAGTTTTATTGTTACACTCCAAGATAACGGTTCAGAAGTTTAAGGGTAACTATTAACTAAGTTTAAGATAAGGTCGAATAGATGTAGATAAAGTTACTTTACTAAAACAGTCTGTACGACTTGGTTTGTTGCTATCGATAAGTGAATGATGAACAGACTGCGGTGATCACATTTTGGTGAACGAAGCATGGGACAACTTCTGATACTGAACCGTTCGCATATATATTTTGATGAGACCTATACTTATAAACAAACTGAAACGTACTGAAGAGATCAAACTGAAAACAAAGCTTCTGGTGGCAGGTGTGAAGAACATTAAAATAAGTCTACCGACGATATTAAAATGAGTCTTCAACCCAAATTTCCGAACAATGGTCTAAACTACAACAGACTATACCCGCTGAAAGGAGAAAGAAAGAAAAGTAAATATCTGTAGAATTAAATCAGTCATAGCAATTAACAAATATTGCGATTATGTTAATTAGTTTCTAGTTAAAGTAGTAATAGTAGTTTTTGAAAGTGATAGCAAAGCACAGTAAAGTATCTACAGTAATTGAGTCATAAGTAGTTTTTTCACAGGTCTCGCCATTGAAAGATCATTTTACGATAAGCAAACAATCTACTGAACGGTTTCTTACATAATCCAATTTTTTATATTAATATCAATATAAATGTGAAACTCACTTGGAGTGAGAGGAAATAAAATTGTAGTCGACTACATAATGAACATTGATTTTGTTTTTTTTTACAGTATGACTACAAAAGCAAAAATCTAAACTTGGATATTATGAAATACAAAAACATTAATTTAGATTTTTCATAACTGACAATAGTAATGAACTAATTAATAAAAATAATGTTCGTAATGAATGACCACGCGAATTCGAACCTGGGTACGAATAATGGGCACGCATTATTAAATTCTTAGAACATGAATGGAGTTCTCGCAATAAATTACAAACTATTCATATGAAAGCAAAGGATTTTACCGATTACTCATAAATGATTACAATTCCTAGTAACATTTACCGGAAATCGATGCCGGGGAAATAACATTTTTGTAATAAAAAAAATGTTTGTCTTTGTTATGTAACTTTAGTCATAATAAATATAATTCATTAAAGAAAATATGTAAAAAAACTTACTAAGCCCAGTAGTCTTCCCAATTCTTATCCCTGCTTGATCCGTAGCCTCTTGGTAAGGTAGCAGTTCTCCCTTTCCCGTTGAGTGATGAAGAGGATCCTCTCTTATCAGGGAGACTGAGCACCGAGTGCCTTTGAACAGGCTCCGAGCGGAAAGACTGGAAGGATATCTGGGACACTGCATCATCTGATTTTAAACTGGTCTGCGAGCCTCGCAGCTTCTCACCAGGATTAACGTCTGCGTAGTGATTCTTTTCTCCATTGTAAGATTGACTGCCGTTGACGTCGCTGTTGTTCCTTATCAGCGGAGGCCGAGGGGCTTGGCGCCGGTAACTCAAAGTGTCCGCTTTAAATGACGGCGTTCTCTTCACCGGTTTCGGTGATTCCTGCACGTTGATCACTGACGGCATCTTTGATTCTATCTCCAAATCGATCTCGTGCTCCAACTGCGTCTGCACGTGCGCCAGCATCTCCTCCAGATCGCCCAAATCGGGATCCAGGTTCATTTTTACACGGCGCATTCTTTCTCGGAAATATCACTATTTACCATTCACACGACACTATTGTTTAACTGCACAAGAATTTGTTAACCGATGGGTGTATCGCTTATTGTTCGACGAACAAAACGCTAGTAAACAATGCGGAGCCTAATTCTTTTAAAAATGCTTTGTAATTAAAACATTGAACTGTAAACACGTGCGCTAGCGTCGGCTGCCGGCGCGGGAATGGCACTGTAATAGCGAATCTGACAGGTAGCATATCAGTCTGTCAACCGTTATCATGACATCCGATAACATTTCGCACTTAATCAAATGTAAACTTTAATACAACGATGTTGAGGTGATAATTAAATGGACAACGTTAAATGATCGATTGGACGAAATATATCCAGTTGTACGAATGATACGTATTACTAAAGCGACAGGGTTCATATTTGTATGTTTGTAACTGTTCTCTTCATCAAGTAGGTTAGGTATTTTGAAAGGAAAGTAGTTATTACCTTCATTGCTCGCGGAGCGATGTATACGTGTATTAATGGGACAAATTAGAGAGGTCTGCACTAGTTCATGCTGCAAAAAGTTGTATTATTGTACGACAGTCCACCTGGTCAACGGTTAACACAATCTAGACTTTATAATCAACGCTTCAGGGTTCTTTTTAAATAGACTACAGTACAATGGATCTGTACCGTAATAATAACAAAGATCTCGCCGTATTTATTAAACAATAACGTCGGGTAGCTGTGGAGTTTCATCTTTTAAGTGTGGGGCCGGAGCCCAACTTTTTTAATACCGGTGATTACAAAACGAGTACCCGTTTTTAAGCGAATAACTACAAGCTTCAATATTGTACATAACCTTGACAGTTTGTAAGTGAATTTATTTCCTTTAAGTTGTCCAGCCGTCGAGTGAAAGTTAAACGGAACGCTGAATCATATAACAGGATATAACGAAAAGGAAGTAGGTACTAAAGTAAAAGTATTCTAGGCTAAGGTTTGCTATCTTAGGCCTCATGGTCAGCTTTGTTAATCGAACATGGAAGTACTACGCAATATGACTAAGATCAATTTTTTTACCAGGTGGTAGGTCTCTGTTGCCGGAGACCGTGAGTACCACCGCAGCTCCTATTTCAACCGACAAATAGTAGTGTGCAAACATTACTGTGTTCCGGTTTGAAGGGCGCTGTAGCTAGTGTAATTACTAGGGTAACGAGACTTCCTTATGTCTCAAGGCGACGAGCGCAATGTGGTGCAGTGTGTACCATCTTAACTAGCAGCACGTTGTCATGGGCAAGCGTATCACTTACCATCAGGTGAACGTCTTGCTCATCTCGTCGCAAAGAAGTATAAAAAAAAAAAAAGTGGAACTCCGCTGTAGATGAACTTCTGACGAAGTTATTATCGTGACTGAATCGATATGTTTTTAAAGCAATAGTTATCGAGAACTTGCGACATTCATCAATCAACACTTGGCGAGATTTGTGAATTATATCATTGACTTATCTTATATAGAACTGCAAAAAGATTCGCCAAATATTACTCTGATCAATGATGACGACTTGACAAAATGTAATGTAGTTTACATTTTAACAAGAGTTACATTCATCAGGTGAACGTCTTGTTCGTCGCCTCGTAGTAAAAAAATTAGCTGGTGGTAGCAGTTCCTGTTTCTCTTCTTCTTAAAGTGCTTCTTCATTACTAAAGGTTGGCCATCAGATTTGCGAATTTCTGTTTATCTTAAGCCACATAGAACAGTTGCTCTACGTTGGTAATACTTATTCGATATATATTCCTATTTGTATCACCAGACTCAATCACGTGATGCTAGATTCGCTTAGTTAAATAATAAGATACGAATGGTAACATATCGAGATGATCATATTGTAGATACAGTACAATATGTGATATAACAAATATATCGCGATTAGATTAAAAATATTAGCAACCATCTGTTGCGGAGACAATTGGCTCATGAACCAAAACAGCGCGGAACAATGGAGAGCAATTGCGAATAGTGATGCACCTCATCAAAGAATCGATATACACAAAATCGATTTTTTTATACTATTCCATAAAAATCGAACGTAAACATATCAAAAATGTTTTCTAAATCGTATTTCCTCGTGACTGTGGGTCGTGGTCATCATGTGGAATGAAAATGACGACTTATTTGTCAGCTATAATGGAGTGGTGTTGCCATTGCCTTCTCCATTTCACATACTAGTCTAACCACTGATGGTCATGACATAGATATGCAGGTTTCCTCACGATGTTTTCCTTCACCGTCAGAGCACATGATATTAGTTGGTGTTATACTAACTGCGGATAAATTGAAAAATTCATCGGCGCAGGTCGGATTTGAACCCGTTGCTTGCGTATTGGAAGTCCGGCGTTCAAACCAATAGGCTACTACGGCTTATATCAAAATTTTAAAACTTACTTAAGGTAAGTAATTATAAATAAACCTTTGTGTAACAGTGGCTAATCACTTTCGTAGTAACACAGAAGACTACAGTTTGATTTCGAGGTCTTAATCTGGATATAGAAGTAGGTAGGTTACTTACCATCCTCATAATATAAAACTACATCATACCACTCGGATATTAATAAAACATTTGCTTATGGAAGTGTAAATAGAATTAAGTGAAAATGTATTACTTTTCGACAAGACGGAATTAAGCATAATGTGGATGACAATATTTATTACTATTTCCTGATTATAAGTAATATTTTGCGTTAGCTACTTTTCTACTCCATTCGTGTTATGATTTTTGTTCATTCACATTGTTATAGAAGAGCGACATTTTTTTTATACAAGCATACTCTCGTTTACTAGAAAATCTTAACCTTTATTTCTTTGTTAATAATCTAATGGAAAAAAAACCTTAAGGGCAAAAATCACAAAACAAACCTTAACACATGAGACTGTTACAAAGCTTTGAATATAATGTCGATGTATTGAGTTCTCTAAGTGACATCACGAGCAAACAACTGAAGACTTATCTAATTGTTACACGTCCTTAATTTGCGCTGGTCTGATTTAAATGCTCATAATCATAAACCTTAGACCAGGGATGGGCAAACTACGGCCCGCGGGCCGGATCCGGCCCGTATGAGGTTTTAATCCGGCCCGCCGATCGTTTTTGAGAAAAAAATAAATATAAAATTTTTTAAATTGTATCAAACTTTTTAGGCTTAAAAAAAATTATATACACTTAAAACATAAAAATCTCGTTTTTTTGGAAATATTGTTGCTTAGATTACATTTTTATGCGAAAAATTATAAAATAAAAAAAAAATATTTAAATTCCATATAATCAATGGCTAACAACTTTAAGCTTAGTAGAATGGTCTGGATGCTTTTTATCGACCGGCCCGCGGCAAAATTTTTTCTTGACTATCCGGCCCGCGACTATATTTTTTTTTAATTTACCGGCCCGCGGTACAAAAAGTTTGCCCACCCCTGCCTTAGACCATATAGGACAACCGGTGTTATATACAATGAAACTTTTCCAGCATGCACAAGATACCTTAACGCTAATATTCACTTCGATGTTGCCTCAATTATATTAGATTGTAAGCCAATGAAAATATAATATTAACTTAATGTTCTTTATGAATAACCAATAAGTGCCTATTGTTATGCTACCGTTGTAGATTTTTTAGCTGTACTATAAACCTTTGTGGTTTCTTACAAGCTAAATGTAAAATTTATTGTATATTTTTTGTTTAATTAATAATAAATTAAAAAAAAAAAACTAGCTGAACCAGCAAACTTCGTATCACCACAAAATCAATAAATAAAAAAGCTGAATATGGATTTCAGAATGCTGTAACTTTAGTAAACAATGTAGTCAAAGCTTAACGGGAACAAAAATAATTCGTTATCAAAAAAAACCTGTACGCCCAGATTCAGTATTAGTAATATCACAAGTTACTTCTTCTAAGTCGTATTTCCTCATGACTACGAGGTCATCATGTGTAATTAAACACACGACTTATTTGGCGTTTTAATGGAGTGGTGTTGCCATTGCCTTCTCCATTTCACATACTAGTGCGAGCACGGATGCTCATGACATGGGTAAGTTTCCTCGCGATGTTTTCCTTCACCGTCAGATCACGTGATATTAGTTGGTGTTATACTAACTGCGCATAAATTGAAAAATTCATTGGTGTAAGTCGGATTCAAATCCGATGCCTTCGGAGTTAAACGTTCAGGCTATCAAGGCTTTTATTTGAGAAAATAAAACCTTACACGTAATTCTAATTTCACTGATATAAAAGTATGTTTGCTGAAGTAGAATGTTTAGCCATATCCGTCCGCGGCCGTGGGATAGCAACGTCCGAAGAAATGCTGTTAAAACTCGACTACGCTTGACTTTCTAGCCGTGACCCGCTCCGATTTCACTCAGCTACGAGTCCCTCGGGTACCTACAGACCCCTGCGTATCCGATGTCGGACAATTCAAGATATTTAATGAAAATTATATAATGACAATGCAAGTTAGGATGATATACTTTTTTTTTTTATTCTACTTTGCGATGAGACGAGCAAGACGTTCACCTGATGGTAAGTGATACGCTTGCCCATGACAACGTGGTGCTAGTTAAGATGGTACACACTGCACCACATTGCGCTCGTCGCCTGGAGACATAAGGTGTTAAGTCTCGTTACCCCAGTAATTACACTAGTTACAGCGCCCTTCAAACCGGAACACAGTAATGTTTGCACACTACTATTTGTCGCTTGAAATAGGAGCTGCGGTGGTACCCACCCAGACGGTCTCCGGCAACAGAGACCTACCACCTGGTAGACTGTATACCACATCGTGTTTTGACGGTGAAGGAAAACATGGTGAGGAAACCTGCATATCTAGGTGATGATCCGTGCTCGCACTAGTATGTGAAATGGAGAAGGCAATGGCAACACCACTCCATTATAACTGACAAGTAAGTCGTTGTGTGTTTCATTACACATGATGACCACGACCCTCAGTCATGAGGAAATACGACTCAGAAGAACACTACATCAAAGTGCTCGTCGCTTTGACGATAAGCAGTAGTCTGCAAACATTCGAATTAAAGTTGTAGTTAATGAAATTACTGGAGTGACGAGACTGAACATATGTGTTAAAGCATTGACACTTACTATGCAGTGCACGTCTAGCTCGTCTCATAGCTTCGTTAAATTCACCAGGTGGTAGGTCTCTGTTGCCGGAGACCGTCTGGATGGGTACCACCGCAGCTCCTATTTCAACCGACAAATAGTAGTGTGCAAACATTACTGTGTTCCGGTTTGAAGGGCGCTGTAGCTAGTGTAATTACTGGGGTAACGAGACTTAACACCTTATGTCTCAGGCGACGAGCGCAATGTGGTGCAGTGTGTACCATCTTAACTAGCGCCGCGTTGTCATGGGCAAACGTATCACTTACCATCAGGTGAACGTCTTGCTCGTATCGTCGCATAGTAGTATAAAAAAAAACTAGTTTTAAGAGTAAATAACCAAGTAATTTCTCGGAACTTGGTATACAGTAACATTTGCACACTAATCTATAGTAGTAAGGTGACGCAGTATCCTACCTGTATGTCCTATTTGAATGAATATTTAAAAGGGGTCTTGTTTTTGTATGTGATATATGTGAAACAATGGTGACCGTCTACAGTCTTGACATTTGACACACGCGTGACCGTCGAACCTGACCGTGGAACGTTTCTAATGCTGGTAAAGGTCACCATACTTCAATGCCTGTATTCAGCGATCGGAATTCGCTTTCGACTTCCAATGCTATTAGTTTTCCTTAAACGTCGCAATCATAAGGAAAATCGGAATGTATGACAACATAAAAGCCCTTTGTCGTTTTATATGAATGTTACTTAAAGTACTTTTGTTTCTGTTAATTAAGTAATCGATGCTTATTCATTGAAGGCTTTCTTGTTAACATCAGCTGAATGGAAGGCAACAAAATCATCGTAATACATTACGTTATGGTGTAATTTGAAGTTTCCTTCTTAAAAGTCAAAACATTGTAAAAAAAATAAGGTCAGATGACTATGGTGAATTAGTAACAGTCTTCAATCTCAACTCTTTTAGCTTGGAGATCATCTGTTGTAGAAGTAACGGTAAGGATCGATCGACGAAAACTAGTTATAATGCTTCACCATCTTCTGTTTTTCACAGTACACCGGCATTAGACCACTGAATGGTGAACATCATCTTTTTAATAACAGTTTTCGTTTAGAGCAATTCTTGGGTGCTGATCTAACCAACAGGCAATTGTCGAACAGAATTCATTTTTGGTCACAGGTTATACAATTCAAAACTCCTGTTTCTGTGCTTGTTACAGCAGCAATAGAACAGCTAGATCAATTAGTTCATGGGACATCCATTTGTCAACCTTTTCTACCTTGTCAATTTCAGTACGGTTAACTTTGACTTTCGCTGTTTTGGCAAAGGTGCATCGATTGTGTGATTACTTTGATTAATAGAAATAAATTCGTAAAAAACAAAATGTCAATTTCATAACCTAACCTAACCTAACCAATTATAGGCGTCGATCGAGGGTCGCGGACGAACTGAGATGTTATCCGCGACCCTCGAACAATCCTTTCGACTAGGCCGGAAGCGCTGGGGTTTTAGTGGGTAGTAAACAACTAAGTCCCACATAACCGCCGGGCCCGTTGCCCGGGGTATGCGTAAGTGCATTTTCCCAGCCAGAACAAAAAAAAAAAAAAACCTAACCAATTATACGAATAGTGCCAACCAAGCTTACCTGATGAAGTTGTGGTTGTGTTCAAAGCAGCGACGACCGAATAACGTGAGAAATAATTTACAAATGTATCCAAAAATTTCTTTCAGACAGTATATATACATTTATAACAATTACACATAATTGTCTGTCGGTATGCAACATGAATGTATTTGTTCATTGTTTAAATATTCAATGAATGTTGAAAATATTTGTACCGTTAACTTGATCATCGATCAGTTATTTTGAATGTGATCAAACTCCCGAGTTTTATATTCGAATATCTAAATTCGTAACAAAAAGATAGAAGATGGTGATGCCGAGTTAAGACCGAATACTGCAGCTCTCATACGTTGATAGTAACGACATGAGAATGGCAGTTAAGTAAGCCGATCACCGTCTTAAATTCGGAAATGGGGATACCTTTAAGCAATTACTATAGATTCAATTTAGTTATCAAATTGCTAAACCCTAAAAGATTCAGAAATGGATGAGGCATTATTTAATGTTGGGTATATTGCCTTTGTTTTATTAAAGAACTGGAGGTGATGTTAAAGATATACTGCTTCTGGAGGAAGTCCGGTTATATGGAATTTCTCAACTCTTTACGATGATCACTTAGTACATATTGAGGGCCCTGGAATTTCTTACATAACCCACCGATAGACCCTTGTATTACACCTAAGCCAGTCCAAGCTCTACCGAGCATCCTCTCTGTGCTACGATGAACACGAGACGACTTCGTGCTTACCATCCTCCCTGAGAACACTTGATGAACCATCTTCGAAGCCTGGCCTTTTTAGCAAAGGTAATGAGTTATACCTAGGATACAACAAAGTAATTTAATAAGTACAACTAAATGCGCAATGCTGTGCCGCTTATCGTCAACTACGCTGTAACTTCCGGTCAAACGGCGTGTTCCCGTTGTGATAACAGAATATGCGACTATTAGTTACCAGTAACGATGATTAAAAACACCGATGCTGAAAATGTGAAGTTTAAATTGTATACGTGAAGTGACGATGAAGCTGAAGATGGAGAGGTGTGCTTAGGTTCTACCACAATTAATTACTTATGACGACAGATTAACAGTATAATGATGGTTACTAATCTAACGGGTTCGATGAACCACCATCGAAACCTGGCGCCGGAATGAAACCCGAAACCCAAGTTTTGAGAGACGAGCCATGTTGTCTTATTTTCTTTAAGTTTTTATTTCTTCTCTCTATTCTTCTTTCATACCATCTAACATTCTTCTTTTTACAAATTTATAAAATAAGCTAATGCTTTAAAGATGAAGTATTTTCTTTAGTATTATGTTCAGGTGTCACTTGCTATTAAGCGATCACTTAACACGAATTATAAACAAAAATTAAATCAAAAAACTTGATTCGTATTGAACAAGTCGAAGTATAAACAATATGAACGAGTTCACTAAGCACATGCTTAAACCGGTAACATAAGTTATAGTCGTGTACCAATTGCTACCGGACTACCGGACATGCGACGGGAAGTGGCCAATAATGTACTCAACCGCCATTGGGTGGCAATTATGTAGCGGCTTGGCAACTCGCTGGCACAGCTTTAGACCGGCATTAAAATCAAAACTGAATCTTTCCTCATAAATATTAAAACTGGATTCATCATCAGCTCAACAGTGTACAACTGCGTTGCCAAAAATCCTCTAGAAAGAGAATGTCAAACATTACTGTGTCCAGTTTCAAAAGAGCTTTAGCTAGTAAAATTACTGTGGTAACGATACATAACGTTATGTCCTTAGTACTTACTATCATCAGATATTACTTAGGATGATACACACTGTACCATATTCTGCCTGTCGCGTAGAGACACATGATTTTAAGAATCGTTACCGCAGTAATTTCACTAGCTACAACGCCCTTCGAACTAGAACACAGTAATATTTCCATACTACTAATTATGCCACGAGTAAGAGACCTACCAGTAATTTTGTGTAAATTTTTTTGGTTGAATTAATTAATATAATATTTTCACTAAAGAGATCTTTGGTGATAACCATGCCCAGCAATGGACGTCTGATGATGATGATGATTTTATTAAACTAAGTAAAAGTTTTTAAAGCTTACAATTATAAAAGTAAGCCGTTGCAACTATCAAATGTGCGCAACTTGTGGGAGTAACAATAGCTCATTCAGAGGACCGCATACATTCAATCAGCTCGTGCAAATTGTGCCCATTGTCTCCGGAATAAGCACCCACCGTTGGGCAGACGGTTACATTTAACTGCAGGTCAAAATAAAAACAACTCTGCGTAGTAAGCGATAAGGAGAATAGTTGGAATGAGTTTGTTATTACCGTAACTACGGTTTGCTGATGAGAGGATACGAAACCAGGAAGCGGAATCGATTGAGGCTCTGCCATTTTTTTTTTCTTCAACGCTTGCATTTCCTTTTCGAAACGAGTAACTAGTTTTATTGCGTAAGACCGCAAGTCCTCTGCCTTTTTAGTACAATCTTTAAGTCTTCCAGTTTTTCGCTGAATATTTCCATCATCATCTATGATAAATGTAGCGTCTTTACTTCAGATTTTAATTTTTCATTAATCATAGATATTTTTTCAAAATCACTGAATTTAAAATTTTCTTACTATACAACTAGTAGGCAAGGCAACAATGATTCAGCTCACTACGTGTTAAGTTTTGCAATCCCAACTTATTTTATAATCTACGGAGCTCTCAAAGTATACTATTAGAATAAGTCACCATGAGTTGGCTTAACTTTCCCAAGTTTTCTACTCCATTCAGTTCCCATCCTGTTAAACGTAACTTTATACTGCCTATATATTATTCTTCGCAATTTTGGATAATCGTTTCAGCTAATCTTATGTTTATTGGTTGTAGATTTTTTTTTAACTCTCTTGGTTAACCACCACCTTCATATTCTAAATCTGCTGCCATAACAGCATCGCTGTTCCATCTACATACAAGAGACAGTGTTTGTAAGTGAGCTTGCATCTCCGTCTACGGCTTCTTTGTCTTTTGTACTTTGTTAAAATCTGAGATAATATTGTTACAATGAAACCTCAAGAATACCAGGGCTGTAATGACAAAGTCAGTAGCTTGGACAGTGATCGGCCGACCCATTCGCAACGCATTCTCCAACGCTCCGTCACGTCCCGGATCAAGGACTGTGGACTGCGTCGCTAATGTCCGGATCCTTTCATAAGTTTTTATATGGAATTCTAACATTCCGTCAGCCAACGCTGAATAGGAGAAAAGTTTTAATGGTCTCAAGTCATACCTGTTACAATACGGAAGCAATAACTTAACCTTGTTTCTCTATTCTTAGAACCGACGGGTATACAACAATATGGCGTTATGATGATATATACTAAACCACATTGAGCTCGTCGTCTTGATACATGAAATTAGGTTTTCGTTTCCAGTAATCAATTTGCCTAGTGGTTTGAACGCCGGCCTTCCAATGCGAAGGTACCGGGTTCGAATCCGGCCTGCACCAATGAATTTTTCAATTTATGTGCAGTTAGCATAAAAACACCAACTAATATCACGCGCTCTAACGGTGAAGGAAAACATCGTGAGGAAACCTGCATATCCTATGCCATGACATCAGTGGTCAGACTAGTATGTGAAATGGAGAAGGCAATGGCACACCACTCCATTATAACTGCCAAGAGAGCCGTCGTGTGCTTCAATAAAAACATGATGACCACGACCCTGTCATGAGGAAATACGACTTAGAAGAATCATTTTTGCATGACAATCTATATAATTTCCGTTAACCTAACAAACGTAACCCAAGAAAAGTTTTATTATTAGTTAGGTTAGCAAGATGCTGTGCATTTTAAATAATAATCACCAGGTGAATGTCTTCCTCTCACCACTGAATGTTACAAAAACCGAACGGAACCGAACGGCTCTATAAATAAATTTTAATTATCACTCGATTCCGTACAAGGACGTCAGCGCCGTTTCGCCGCCGACGCAACAGTGACCTTATGTGTAATCGCGTTTAAATTAGGACTCGATTTTCAACTACCCACGTACTACAAATAAAGATAACGCGTCGGCGTAAAACACATAAAAGAATGATGAAAGTAATAAATTATTTTCAAGAGTCTTACAAAATTGTTATGATTTACAGAATCACTGGTAAGAAGGTCTGTATATACCTGCTATAAGAATATTAAACTGTGATAGGTGGGTAAGTAAGATTATATGATCTACGACTATCACCAGATCTTCAGCAAAATAAATATGGTGAAGCGGTTCACAAAAGTGAACTCAAATCCGACTCGTCCTCTTTCCCATATTACTTTACAGTATTTGAATATCAAAGGAAAGAGATGAGAACATTCGACATGATGCCCACAGCCACATTTCACCATCGCACCGTCCGCCATCGGCAGGGAATTCATCCTCATACCTTAGAGCGGCAATGGTCGCGTACAGTCCGGTTTTCAGAGGAACTTTCTCCCAAGAACCATCAAGTTATGGAATGAACTCCCTGCCGTGGTTTTCCCAAGAAGCTACAGAATGGGGTTATTCAAAAAGGGCGTGATTAGGTTTTTACGGGGGTCGGCAACGCGCCAGTGGTACTTCTGGTACTGCAGGCGTCAATAGGCTACGGTAACTGCTTACCATCAGGCGGGCCGTATGCTTGTTTGCTACCTCTATAGTATAAAAAAAAAAAGAAGATACCATAGAGGTGTGGTGCTATAATAAACGAAACACAAAAATAAAATCCGAGTCTACAAGTTACTAAAAAAAAGTAAAGTGACATACTTTACTAAAGAAACTTTTTAATAAAACGTGAAATTTCTAATTAGTTCAGTTTTACTGCGAATTGGACTTATGAAGAAAAATTACATGTCCTTTGGAAATAATAATTTTAACAAATATATGTTAAGCTTAATATAGAGACTAGTAAAACTCAACAGCCTAATAACTGTTATTACTAGTAAGTAAATAAATGTCCAGCAGTGGAATCGGCAGAGATGATGATATCGATAACAATGATGAAGTAAAAAAAATCCTATAATTTCTCAATGCATTTTAAATACAATGGCAACCTTGGCACGGTAAAATTATCGATTGTATGATATGTACATATGTACATTGAGACGTGAAGACGGTCCGGATCGTATTTGTGGTCTCCGGCTACCGCAACACGCAGCCGTAACACCGACCCTGACAATGCTAGATCTTTTATATTTATCTAGGTTTACAGTATAAGTTAGTAACCTGAGGCTGTGCTTAGTTTAGTACGTAGTAACTTTGTGTTGTGGTTAATTTACAATGAAATTAAATGAAATTACTATGGAGTTTGTAAACAGAGGGAGAGGGGGAGTGAGAATTTTACTTGGGCACCACGCATACTTGTAAACAAATAACAGTTTTTAAAACCTAATCCTGCGAATAAGTCTTATGCTTGTTACTGAAAAGAGGAAGAAAGAGAGATAATGAGAACAAGAAGAAGTTGGCAATTGATCGAAATATTTTGTGTTAACTTTGAAGTAGTAAAGTGAGAGAGCATAACAATACAAATATCTGTTTTTAAAACATAGTCCCGCGAATAAGTCTCATGCTTATTACTGAGAGAGAAAAAGGAGTTGGCAATTGATCGAAATATTTTGTTTACTTCGAAGTAGGAAAGTGAGAGAGCATAAGAATATAAATATCTGTTTTTAAAACATAGTCCCGCGAATAAGTCTCATGCTTGTTACTGAGAGAGAAAAATAGAGAAAAAGAAGGAGTTAGCAATTGATCGAAATATTTTGTGTTAACTTCGAAGTAGGAAAGTGAGAGAACATAAAATTACAAATATCATTTTTTAAAACCTAGTCCCGCGAATAAGTCTAATGCCTTTTACTGAGAGAGAAAAATAGAGAAAAAGAAGGAGTTGGCAATTGATCGAAATATTTTGTGTTTACTTTGAAGTAGGAAAGTGAGAGAGCATAAAAATACAAATACCTGTATTTAAAACATAGTCTCGCGAATAAGTCTCATGATTGTTACTGAGAGAGAAAAAGGAGTTGGCAATTGATCAAAATATTTTGTGTTAACTTTGAAGTAGTAAAGTAAGAGAGCATAACAATACAAATATCTGTTTTTAAAACATCGTCCCGCGAATAAGTCTCATGATTGTTACTGATAGAGAGAGAAAAAGGAGTTGGCAATTGATCGAAATATTTTGTGTTAACTTCGAAGTAGGAAAGTGAGAGAGCATAAAAATACAAATATCAGTTTTTAAAACATAGTCCCGCGAATAAGTTTCATGCTAGTTGCTGAGAGAGAAAAAGGAGTTGGCAATTGTTCGAAATATTTTGTGTGAACTTCGAAGTAGGAAAGTAAGAGAGCATAACAATACAAATATCTGTTTTTAAAACATCATTCTGCGAATAAGTCTCAGGCTTGTTACTGAGAGAAAAAAGCGAGTTGGCAATTGATCAAAATATTTTGTGTTTCTTTCGAAGTAGGAAAGTGAGAGAGAGAGCATAACAATACAAATATCTGTTTTTAAAACATAGCCCCGCGAATAAGTCTCATGCTTGTTACTGATAGAGAGAAAAAGGAGTTAGCAATTGATAAAAATATTTTGTGTTAACTTTGAAGTAGGAAAGTGAGAGAGCATAAAATTACAAATACCTGTTTTTAAAACATAGTCCCGCGAATAAGTTCCATGCTTGTTACTGAGAGAGAGAAAGGAGTTGGCAATTGATCGAAATATTTTGTGTTAACTTTGAAGTAGGAAAGTGAGAGAGCATAAAAATACAAATACCTGTTTTTAAAACATCATTCTGCGAATAAGTCTCAGGCTTGTTACTGAGAGAAAAAAGCGAGTTGGCAATTGATCAAAATATTTTGTGTTTACTTTGAAGTAGTAAAGTGAGAGAGCATAACAATACAAATATCTGTTTTTAAAACATAGTCCCGCGAATAAGTTCCATGCTTGTTACTGAGAGAGAGAAAGGAGTTGGCAATTGATCGAAATATTTTGTGTTTACTTTGAAG